>CM061265.1:44222628-46925128 GCA_030848825.1 Tadarida brasiliensis
CCCTGCAGGTTTCCAGCTTTCAGGCCCGGGTGCAGGAGGGCCCCGCTCAGGAGTCCTTCCCTGTCTCCATCACGGGCTAGGTACGTTTCCCTTCAAAGCAAAGACCCAGCTTTTCCCTTCCCAGATCTTCTTCTCAAGTGTTCTGTATTTACTGACAAAAATGACATCTGTTACCAACCAAGGTTAAAAGGAAAAAAAAAAAAAAATCAACGTCGGAGAAATAGCATTTTTAATGATTTGGTAAGAAAGATGAAGCCAACCTATGGAGCTTACAAACGACAGAAATAAATTGTTTATTCTGTAGACTAAAGCTTTGTTTTTCAAATAAATGAAGTACAGCCATTAGATACCCAAAATATAAAATAATATAAATTTCAGTACTTGGTTAAAAATATCATTACTTATTTACCTAAAATAAAACTCATTGTGATCTCCCTGCAAAATAAAAAAGGGAGGAAAAAATGCCTCTAGATACCCAAAATAGCTGTTTCCGTGGTTCATGTCCTCAAGTCTCAAAACAAAATATAACAAAACAAACAAATAATCAAATACTCTCCTAAGAAAGGCCCTGGTTCAAAGTTTATTTATCCAAAGCTTTACAAACACTTTTAACAAGCTGGTCAGCTATTTCCCCTGGCCACAACACATCAAAACCAGGAAACTGAAGGAAAAAAGGGTTGGGCTGAGGGTAGGACTGCTATAAAATAAGCACATGGATGGCTCTATCAGTGAAAACTAGTAACAAGCAATAAAAAAGAAAAAATAGACAAAAACAGGACTTACGCTACTTAAGAGCAACAGTTCCCGAATCAACGGGTCCCATGAGCATCATTGGACTGAAATAGGCAGTCACTGATTTTTCACTGAGATAACTATTAAGTTATTGAGAAAAGGTTAAATTATATTTAGCATACTGTTTAAAAGATCAGGATACCAGGCAAAAATGTCAACATAGACTTTCTAGAAACTCACACCTATTATTAAATAATTTTTTTTAAAGAGAGAGAGAGAAACATTGATTTTTTTGTTCCACTTATTTACTCATTCATTGTATGAGTATATGCCCTGCCTGGGGATCTAACCCCCAACTTTGGCATATCAAGACAATGCTCTAACCAACTGAGCTACCTAGCCAGGGCTTAAATTAATTTTAAATGATAAGAATATTTTGGGGGGAAAAAAAAAAAAAGCACTGTTTGGAGGTTGCATAGAAGATGGCCGGCCCTATCATTTATTTATAGACATTACAAAGATACAGTAATTTAGAGCGTAAGGGACTCGTGTCAAAACAGACATACATAGCAACAAGCCCAGACAGAAGGCTCGGGAATAGTTCGAAGGTCAGTGTGCATGCAATATTAGTACCAAAAACACTGCCTGGTAACCAAATAAGTTGTAATGAAAGGAAGGAGACTCTCTATTATAGAAATAAATGTTTTAGGAGAGATGAGTGTTAAAGCTGAAACAACAAGCAGCTTCCTTCTATTACTTGGAATTGGATTGAAATAAGGCTTGATTTGATTTAGACAGTGGAGAAACAGCCAGGTTGGAAAGAAAGAGGCTGATCCAGGTAAAAGTAGAAGGTTACCCAACTGCCCAGCTAGAAATTAGGTTAAATATATTTTAGGTGTTTTTTAGAAATCTGCTGTCAGTGCAACCCTCTCTGGAGACACACACAGGCACTCCCTAACTCACGTATATATTTTATTACCAAACACAATTTTAGTAGGTCATAAATGAGCACTCCACCCCACTGAAATGACGTAACTCCTCCTGATGGATAATTAAGCTTTTCCCCCAATGTTGCTCTTGTCAATAAATTACAATAAACAAAAGATCTCAATTTTGATGTTATTGTAGTTGGAGTTATTATCCACTCAGGTACTATTAGTACTACTTTATCTGCTATTTTTCCTATTAGGAAAAATCCATAATGGCTGCATTCCAGTTCATTGTTTACATCCTTTTTTGGTCTTCCCAATCACATTCCAATAAATACGTGCTGAAAACAAATATAAAAGGTAAGCATGCAACCTTGTGCTCTTCCATTTTCTCTTACATTACTTTCAAGTACACATAAAAGTATGTAACTTTGATTTGCACAGGTTCTATGGGTTTCATTATATAAATATGTATAAAGATATATATCTTTGAAGGTGGGACTCCCTAAATAACACAACACCCTCTCTCTGGATCCCCAGAGGACTGTCTTCAGGTCTCAGGACCAGGAACAGTGGAGGTACTCCTGCTTCCTGGATTCTCCTCCCCACTGTAGTGACTGAATCACGGGAACAGCTGTGTTTTCTGTTTGGCTTTGATATCAGGGCCATTTCTGTAGTAAGTTTAAGTTTCTGTTTAAGTTTCCTCCTCTTACCCCTATTTCCCCTTTGGTCTGATTTATCTTCAGCCATTTTTACATGGGTGTGTGTGTTCTGGCCTCAGATGCAACTCTGTAAGCATTAATCATCAATCAGTGTCACAATCAATCTTTCGTAGGTTTTTTGGGGGAGTGGGGGTCCTGAATGTGTCTTATATACAGTAATCCCCCTTGATCTGAGGTTTTGCTTTCCTCATTGCAGTCACACATAGTCAACTGTGGTCCAAACACATTACATGTAAAACTTCAGAAATAAACAATCGTAAGTTTTAAACCACGAGCTGTTCCGAGTAGCATGACAAAATCTCATGCTGTCCTGCTCCATCCTGCCCGGGACGTGAATCATCCCTTTGTCAGGTGTATATACTACCTAGCAATCTCAGTTATTAGACTGATTATCAACGAGAGAAAGAGAGAGAACACATTCACATAACTTTTATTACATTATATTGTTATAAATGTTCATTTTATTATTAGTTACTGTTAATCTATTACTGGGCCTAGTTTATACATTAATCAAAGGTATGTATGTACAGGGAAAATATAGTACATTATAGGGTTCAGTACTATCCTCACTTTTCGGAATCCACTAGGGGTCTTGAAACTCAACCCCCATGGATAAGGGTACTATTGTACCAGTGTCGAAAACCTTTAAATACCTTTTGTTGGCTAAAAACTGAATTGTAGAACTGAATCACGAATTTTAAATTTAATAACTCAGGTACATGTTATTCAGAGCAATGTTTCCTTCAGCCTGTTTTTTTCTCTTGGGTAGAGACTCCAAAATGTGTTTTGTGACAAAAAATGATCTATGACCTCTAAGGTCTCTAATTTCCAGGTAAAAAATTCTCTGATCTGTTCAATCTCAAAAAATTTGTATACAACACAAGCAGTTTTCATTTATATGAATACTCTTATGCATTATACTAATAATGCATTATCTATGCTCATCTACCCATCCATTCACCCATCCACCTACCTACCTTCTCAAGTTACCTATAACATGGCTAACGTCTATCTTCAATATGAGCTACATGTTGTGTTATTTTTTCTCATTTGTTCTAAATTGTTTTTTCAGGAGCTCTCTCATTCTTGTTTCCAAGATTTTATAAACCCATTTTTGCTTACTCTCTCTCCTCACTCACTGACCCATGAACCCACCAGATATCTGTTGACATCTATTCATGAGAGGTTTCTATTACCCCTCCCCCACAACAAGGCATTATCTCAAAGGTTTCAATAATGTTGTACAGAAAATCAGTTCTGCATTATTCCTACCCTTACACCAAAGCCCCACAAATCTCTCCACTTACCTTGGACCCTTTTCAAGTGCTATGGATTTGTACTATGACAATATGTTAGATTTAGCACTAGTATTTTTTGAGTCATACCTTTCCTAGACTGTGTTGGGCATTTTGGGAATTTGGGTTGCTAGGGATGAGCTTCCCATTGGATAAGAGTATACAGTAGCCGTCTTTTGTGTAGGGCTGTGCTGAAGATCCCAGCCAGGGAGGCCCCTGGGTCCTTGCCCTCATTTATCTTGGGCAGCTCTGCTTTTAACACACGGTAAGACTTCTTTCTTTCTTCCATTTTATTTTTTTGGATGGGGTGGAAAGGTAGGATAAGGCTATGAAAGGCTCTAAAACCACTTGTCTACTGTGATTGCTCTCTTGGTTTGAAACTCATTTTCCAGATCAGTTTCCTGTTTTACCTACAACTGTCCATTTTTCTTTATAAAATCCAAAGATTTTTTTCTGTATCCCTGCTCTCCCAAATCATTTACAAGCATGTTAAATAAGACTAATTTTGGCAACCAAGTGTAAACATTTCAGTCTAGAATTTAACTCTCTTGTTTAATTCATTTAAAGTATTTATTGAGTACCGCTCTACAGAAAGCTGCTCTACTGACTGTCCCAGGGCAAAACCGCCTTCACGGGCCATGTTGATTAAACATGGGCTTAGATACTTGTGACAATAGCTCCTTTAAATTTAGGAGCTTTGAAGAAGAGACAGAAATACAATGAACCACTTCAAGTCCAGATTAAAGGAAACGGCTGGCTCTAAGGCGAGGCCCTACCATAGGGTTCATTTACGTGCTTTGCTTTTGCAGATTGTGCTAAGCCACAGCCGTCACCCCTACTTGAAAAACTGGGGTCTAATTAACGAGGAGATTTGCCTTCTCTGCCTATTCCTGTCAACCTTATTTCAATTCATGGGGTCAGTAGTTAGACTCAAAGTCAGCTGACTCCATTCTTCCCCTTTCCTAGAAATCACATGCCTATTGTTAAGATGCTGGATCATTAAAAGTCAGACCCACGGAGCATCGGGGCTGCCTACTGTAGACGCCTCTTCTTCCAACTCATGAGGCTGGATGAGCTCATCCTAATTACATGGAAAACTGAAGGTCAGTGCATCAAATTAATGCAGCAGCATATTTCAAAGGAGTGTATGATCTCCCCTCCTTATTACAATTTGGTCAGTGAAAATGGTTCTCTCCTCCCTGCTGCCAATATTGTCAACAGGCATTCAGCAGAGAACAATCGGGAGTATTGAAACATGTAATTAAGTACTGCTTAAAACTACTCTATTCTAATTAATAGAGCCAATTTGCACAATATGTAATCTTTTCAGTTCTTTAGTCCAGTCCAGTGGGCTTCAGTAAGCTGCTCTAATCTCCTCAGGCTCAGCAAAGAAAAGCCATTTTCTAACTCTACTCTCCTTTTAAGAGCAGGGGCTAAATGCCAACCAGTATTTTGCAAGTTAACTCCACTGGCATCAACTCTGGGACTCTGACAAACTGCTGGCTGCTGCTGGATTTCCAGCCAAAACTCAACCGGGGACAAACACGAGCAAGATGCTGACGTTGTGCAAGACAGAAACTGGGTGACACGTAAGACTTGGTTTTTAATCAAATGGAGGTAGTTTTGAAACTAAAGATTAGGTTTAAAGTTCCATCATTTTTTCTAAAGCTACGATTTAGCAAATCTTCAGCCAAGGAAACATACCTTTGCATTTGTTCGTTGTCTTATCCAAAATTGCCTTCGTGGAGACTATTTTCCCGTATCTAAAAGACAAAAAGACCAAAAAAAAGAAGTTATAATCAAGGAACCCTTACTAATGTCCAGAGAACACACATCTTTCTGAAACATCTGTCAACTTTAAAGTACAAAATGTTCTTTACTTAGGGGGCAAGAAATGAGAATTCTAAACTCAAAACGGAAGTTAAAAAAAGGGAATGGCTAATCTTCCCATTGTAATTTTTGGATTATAGTTTGATGTTTAGCTTGAGGAGTGAGGTATTTACTTGACAATCCTGAGACCAAAAAAAAGTGGAAGGTGAGCTCTATAAGAAATAATTTCTGCTCTGGCTGGGTGGCTCAGCCAGTTGGAGCATTGTCCCGTACACCAAAAAATTGCAGGTTCAATTCCTGGTCAGAGCACTTACCAGGTTGCAAGTTCGATCCTCGGTTGGGGCATGTACAGGAGGCAACAAATTGATGTTTCTCTCTCACATAGATGTTTCTCTCTCTCTCTCTTCCCCTCTCTCTAAAATCAATAAAATAAAAAATAAAAAATAATTTCTTCTAGTAATACTATGTCTGTGGTCAAATACAAAACCTAATGCAAGACTACAGAGTTATTAAAGGAAAGTACTATGATCAATACACCCTTTAAAACTGACTCTGAGGGGGGAAAATGTCTGCATCGTATCCATTCATTTTGGTTCTGTGGATAGCACTACATGGCTCTAGGTCATCGTGAGAAACGTGTGTGGGTGTGTAATGTTTAACATATTTGATGAATTTAAAACAGCTCTTTTTACACCTGAGATTTTGATCACTGTTCATGTTTATTCATACTCCTTTTAACTCAGTAGTAATAGTACACTCGCTAATGTGCATGTATGCATGTGTGCCAGAAATGCACAATCAAGCACAGAAAACAATGACCAAGCAATTAAGCAATAATTTTACAAGGGTTTTTTTTTTTTTTAATGACAAATGTGTTCAAATTTCTTAATGTACAATGGAAGCTGGGGGAAAGAAGGAAAAGCTTCAGAACCTTAAAATGTAGTCCACTGCTACTGAAAATGGCAGTATTCTTTAAATATAGGTACTAGCTCCATACTCTTTCAGTGACCAGACCACAACGTAAAGCATTGCTATCTGTTTGTCTTCTAGAAACGGAGGGAAAAAAGCTTTAAAAAGTTATTCTTTTTTAAAAAAATATGTTTTTATTGATTTTTTAGAGAGAGAGAGGAAGGGAGATAGAAACATCGATGTGAGACAGAAACACTGATCTGCTGCCTCCTGCACGCCCCCTACTGGGGATCTAGCCCACAACCCGGGCATGTGCCCAGACTGGGAATCGAACCGGAACCTCTCAGTCCATGGGACAACACTCAACCACTGAGCCACACCAACTAGGCTAACAGGTTATTCTTAAAGATTATTGGGACTTTGGGAAATGTTATTTCATGTATCTGAGACTCATTTCCTCATTTATACAGGGTAAGTTCCAAAATTTTACATATATCGATTTTAAAATTCACATTTTCTCTAATACTGCTTTCTTGTGATTGATTTTGAGGACTAAAAAGAGTCTTAAACATTTTAGAAAATGAAAAGTATCTGGGCAGCATTTTAAACCATTTTGAGTGTTGTAGGTTTCTATTTCATTGAAGAAGTTGAAATGTATTTATCTAGATGAATCAAGTGGCTTCAGCCACCTGTGTCCCTCAGCTAAATTTCTGTGTAATCATGTTATCAAACGATTACTAAGTAAAGATAATTTAAGGTTCAAATGACAATTACATGCAAGAGGCATAATGCCGTGCAAACACCGTTAACTCCCCACGGAGATTCTGAATACTGATAACAACGTTAACACAGGTTACTTAGTTTACAGGGGAAAAAAAAAATTTTTTTTTTTAAATCTGCAAACCAGAAAAAACAACAACATGATTTAGAGACCACCTTTTAGCAACCATTTATCTACTGAGTTGATTACATGCTTGATATCTACCAGCACTCTATCATTCCTACAAGTTTTAGCTGAAACGCGTTCAGATGGCATCCCCTCTCCAAAAGTAAGGAAGAAAGTTGGCTAACTCAAATTTAGGACAAGACGATTGAGAGTCACAGAGATTAAGAGACTGTTTGAGGTCATGGAAATTCATGGTCTTTTGCAAACCAAACAGAAAAAAGGAAATTTAGAGAAGGCCGGCCTTCTACCTTCTGGTTCTGCTCTCCACGTTAATGATGGGAAACAGGAAGACCCGGAGAGAGGGAGAGGTGGGGGGCAGGAAAGAGAAAAGGCCCTTGGGTAGCACGGAGGCTCAATCCATGCCACTCCCTTCTGTTTGGGTTCTCGGATGTCTTCGCTACATCTGACATTACTCTTCACTTCCACACCTCAGTGACCAGCACCGCTCTCTGCCTCGGCCCTCTCTGGGATCTCACCCACCTCTGGGCACCCTTTCAGTGGTTTCTGGCCCATCCGGCTTCCTCCTCTCCCTCCTTAACCAAGTACTTTCGTCACGTTTAAGAATCAGTCCTCAACCCTTCCCAATCCTAGGAAGTTCACCCAATGACAGGTTGTCATGAACACATCTTTGTGGATGATGCCCACTTCTCCTTCCTGGGTTTCCCCTTTCCCCCCTAAACCTCATCAAAGCCTGTGCTGGCTTCAGCAGCACGCCCACTAAAACTGGCACCACCGAGCAGATCAGCACGGCACTTGCGCAAGGATGACAGGCATATTCGTGAACGTTCCATATTTAAAAAAGAAGAAGAAAAAAAAAAATCCCAGTTTTAGTTTTGTCTCTTCCTCTTTTAACTTAAATATCCCAGTATCTTATTAAGATACTTAACTATCTAGTTAAGTATCACCCGTGCCCACTATTTTCTAAATTCCATCCCGAAGAACCCCAAACACTTCTTTTCCTCTCTCCCTGCTTCATGTCTCTTTCATTGGCTAGCACTGCTGCACCCGAAATCTTTTCCACCAGCGTGGGGTCTGGAGACATCATCAATCAGCCACTCCTGAACCCAGTCAGTCAGTAACTCCTCCGGGCTTTGTTTCCGACGTGTGTCTAACATTCGCTCCTTCCCTTCACTGTGCCTGGGAACTGGACGTGTGCACAGGGCACGGTCGTTCTCGCCTCCAGCCAGCCTCTGGTCCCTCCAGTCCTGTCTGCTGCATTCATTTACTTTAAACACGTCTTTCATTCTATCCATGCTTACATTTGAAGAACCCGTTCAAACATGACCTTTCCATGAAATCATCCCTAATCTCCTCAACCACATAGTTGCCTATTTTACAGGAAACCAGAAAAGGGCTTACTTTTACTCAGTTTCAAGTTCTAGGCACCATGCCGGGCACTTTGTACGCATGATCTTATTCCATTAACTTCACAACAATCGCATGAGGTAGGTGCTGTTATTCCCATTTTTGCAAGCAGGAAAACAACAGGATGTTTTGAATCGAAGACCTTGCCGAAAACCCCCCAAACTCAAAAACGAATTGTGTTTTAAGTTCTCACTGCAATTCATCTCTAAAGTAATTTCGAGAAACAACGTCTCCTTTAGACACTTAGAGTATGAAAGCAGAGGAACCAAATGGAAGATTTCTTCTATTACAGTACTGGAATAGATTTATTTTTCAAGTTGTTTTTGTTTTAAGCATGAAAAAGAAACATGTAGTTCACGGTTGAAAGAGGGACAAATGAAGGGGTGGAGGAGAGTATAGGGGAAGAGAGTTCTGAAATGTATCAGTTTTACTTTCTACTGCGGTTTGCATCATGATTTATGGGTTAAGACTGAAAGACCATGACTTCCCAGAAAGTCAGAAAACAGTTTTCGCTCCGTGGAACTATTGTATACCGGCCTCCCTGCAATCTAATGGACCAGGAAGATGCTTCTCGGCAGTTCCCAAGGGGTGCTGAAAGGCTTCCCTCTCCTAAAACCTCTGCTTTTCTGCACTGTCCACTCAGTCTCACCACTCACAGTCCAACAGGCTCTCATTAAAATACAGACTGCTGGAAGACGTAAAACTTGAAATGGCTCAGACTCTGCCCAAGTTGGCTCCTCAGCGGGTGAGGCGGTCACCATGCTGAGGGAATGGAGCACAGGACAAGTAGTTTTGATGACCTGAGAAAGGATCCAGAACACAGAGAAGAGCTGCCCACCAAGGGGCACCTCAAGGGGTGGAAAAGAGGTGGCAGGGTTCAGAGAGGTCACCATCTCCCTCTCCCAGTTTCAGTGCAGTGAGATTTAAGAACGTGGGACAGGAGGAGCCATTGCAGATGGCTAGCATCCAGTTTAATTCTATTCTTGATCATCACTGCCTGTGAGAGGAGCAGCAATCCGGGTAAAAATTCATAAAGCAACCGGATTTCCACTTCCCCTTGCTCCTCGTCACGGCTTAATTTGTAAAAAAACAAAAACAAAAACAAAAACCAAACACGTTAAGTAACGGGGACATACACTGTCCTGGGAGAAATAGGCCTCCTGCTGGAAGAATTCACACTCTAAGACACAGAGGAGATGCACGTCTAGAAAGCAAGCTGTAGAATTTTATGGGGAAAGATGTGAACATAAAGATTCTTTGGGCTTTATCCAGCTTCAAAGTAACAAGGCTCAGACCACAGCCCTGACTACCTAGAACATAATATTCTTTGCTAAGAGTAGATAATCCACTCCAGAGAAAGCTCTGACAGTAAAGGGATAAAGAGTAACTCAGAGATGTGACTACAAAGGGAGAGGATAACAAGTAAAAACACATTTAAACCTACTGGCCCAAGTGAACTCGGCTGATAAAACCTTTTGCTATGAATTCACCAAAATTTCTTTTGTTTGCGCCACAGCTTAAGTCATCTCCCCCTTTCCATTTACAGCTCTTCTTTCATTGGCCGTAATATAAAGTCTAAGTATATTTTAGTTCGCACTTAGTAAATAAAGCTTAATTTTCTCCTCTACCCCATCATTTAGTTCCTCCTAAATTCTACCTTTTTGTTAATGTACCTTAATTACAAAAGAAATGCATACTTATTATAATTAGAAGACACAGACAAGTAGGTTGAAATATTAAACACACCTGAAGTCCTGGATATGAATGTTAAACATATTGGTGCAAATCGTTACTGATTTCGTCCAACGTCAGTATATGTGTGTGTGTGCATGCACGCGTACACACATACACATTCCTCTACCAGGGAACCTGCAGCGTTTGAACATTCCCAGTAAAAAGCCAAGGCTCTGGAGAGTGGCGTCTACTCCACCCACCACCAACAGATGGCGATGATGGTAAGTTATTTTCATATTGGTCAATCCAGTGGTAAATTCATTTAAGGCACCATGGAGTCATCTGCAGTATCTGTGTTAGTTTTAGAATATTTTAGGAACATTATCCAACCTGAAAAAGCATTGAGTGTGTGGAAAACAACAGTAAGAAGTGTACACTTATAATGTAAACAAAAAAAGATTTTAAGTTTGTGAAAGAGGGTAGGCTACGGCTCATGCATAGAGGATTGGTTTTGTTTGTCTTAATAGCCAAACTGTCTCTGAAGGGCAAAGAGGGACTCACACATCCTGTGAGAGATGCTGTGCCGGTGAAAAGGATAATAGCAAGAAGGAGAGATGGGATTGAAATGAGAAAAAAAACAAAAAACTTCTGAGTATGTGGCTATTGGAGCAGCATCAACACTGGAAAGCCCAGGCATGACCTAGTGAGTTAATTCAGAGGAATAATAAAAGTAACAGCTTATGCCCGGCCAGTGGGGCTCAGTTGGTTGAGCTTCATCCCATGCACCAAGAGGTCACTGGTTCGATTCCCCATCAGGGCACAGGCCTGGGTTTCAGGCTCAATACCCAGAAAGGGGCATGCAGGAGGCAGCTGATCGATGTTTCTTTCTCATCGATGTTTCTATCTCTCTCCCTCTCTTTCTAAAAATCAATAAAAACATTAAAAAAATAAAATAAAAGTAACAGTTTACATTTGTACAGCTTTTATGCGATGCCAGGCACCGTTCTAGTGACTTAGGTCATTTATTTAAATCTTCACGACAACCTTTTGAGTAGGTACAGTAGGACTCCCACTCTGCAGATGTGAAACTGAGCAGCAGAGTGAGTGTGGGACCTACTAGAGCAGCAAAGACAGGAAGCAGGGAGTCTGCTTTGGCCAACATTGTTGACTGACAGCTGCAGAAACTTTGGTCACCAAACACAGATTGTTCTAAAGGTTCAAAGCAATTCCCACCTTGAATCTGCACAGTTCCAAACTAGTGAGGGGATGAGGGCAGACTCGAGCTGCCACAGTCTCTAGGACAAATGGTAATACCACTGAGAACGGAGTTACCTGGCTTTCTAGGTAGACAACACTGTTCTATTCAGAATAAGAAACCCACCCACGGAACATATAAACAGTATCAGGGAGGAAGAGGCACGGATGCCTTTCAAGCTGAAAAGGAGTAACTCAAGTATCTATTTGCTGGGAATGGATTTGGGGACTCAAAGCCAAAATCCCTCTTGTTATTTTACACTTGTTGGGAGAAAAGAAAAAAAAATACATATACACCTACATAAAGATGATACTGTATATGTAATTTTCTAACTTGCTTTTTCTGCTGCTTTATTTTTTAAATGGCCTCCCAGGAAAAGGGGATTTCCTAAAATTTGCTTTAGCTCTTCTAACGGTGATTCAATTGGGGAAGGAAAGAAAGTACAAATTACGTACATTTGTTTTGCTAACAGTAAAGTTTGTTGGAGAATAAGAAAATAATAAAAAAAAAAAGTAGAAAAAGTCATTTATCCTTTTATTCTGAATCCTCACTAGCTTGAATAATTCTTCTGGTTATATTTACTTTATTTACTTGGTGTAGGAGGTGGCAAACATTTGAAGATGAGAGATATAAGACATGGAAATTTTAAAATTAGGCAATCAATAGCAAATAGATTTTGTAAAGCTTTATTATCTTTTTGGACCTGACGGTTTTCAATGTTTCTATAAGACTAAATATTAAAGGTATACAAAGATATTCCATTTTTCATCCCAGTAGTTTTGGCTCAATTCTTCCATCTGATAACTGTCTGTTCCCCTTGCGTTGCACAGCTGGGTGTGGCATCTGGGACAGAACAGGAAGCGACACCTTTGCCACTGGAACTGCAGCCAGGGTCTGCGGGAGAAAAACGTTCGGCAGGAGAAGCTGCCACAGCCCTAAAGGTCAGAGACAAAGCTGGTGCTGAAGGTGAATGAAGCGCAGAAACACACGTATAGTCAAGAAAGGGATCAAACCAAGAAATCAACCCACAAGTACTTACAGCATGTTCCCAGCATGCCCTTCACCCTACGAGGCCCATGAAAAATACATACGATGCCATTTCTGCCATCAAGGGGGACAATCTTTTGGGGGATTGTAAGGAATTTTTCTTTAAAAAAATAACTAACAATATTGTGATTTTGTATGGTGAGTGCCAAATAAAGGGGGCAGAAACATAGGATAAAGGTCAAGTTCAGCAAGGAAGGCTCTGGGGAAAATAGAAATTCAGGTGGGCTACGGAGGACGACAAACAGAAGAATCTGTCTGATGCCACCTGTGTGTGGGAGGAGCAGTGGAAGTGGAGTCTGAAGGTCCTGATAGGACCTAGGGTTCCAGGAAAAGGAATTAGGGAAACAGAATGTGGCAGAGGTTTTGCAACTGCAGAATAATATGATGAAACCAAGATTTCAGTAGGACTAATGAAAATCTTATGGCTAGGATTAGCAGAAAGAGATGTCACATTTTATGTTATTGTATTTTTTTGATCTTTGACTCAAGCTGTGACACTCAAGTTCAAGAAATTAAAATGAAGAAATGAGAAGAGCTTAGGAGATAAATGGAAAAATTCTAAAGGACAGAATTTTTTTTTGGAGACAGAGGGCTTCTTTGAAGTAGCCTTAAGTGCTTAACTTGACTTCCGAGAAAAATCATCCATGGTAGGTGCTATGAAAAAAAGAAACTGTGCTATGAAAAGCCAGTGGCCTGTCCCTGTGGGTGCAGAGGAGATGGAGGACAGGAACCACCACCGCGGCTCACTTTCCTGAAATGTCCTGGGAAGGACAGTGAATTGTAGCCCCAACTACAGACCTAGAGCTGGCAGATGAGAGCTGACTCAGCAGAAGCTCAGACCATCCTCAAGCAGTCGATCCCTCAGTTAGACTGGTTGCCTCACTGCATGCAAGCCGATGAAGAATAAATTACAGACATTTTGGGACAAAGTGTCACATTTTTCAAGAGAACATCTCTATGTCTACATATCTGATTTTTCATGACATTAAAATTTTAAGATAAACACATCCTTTCAGAATACAAATAAAAGTGGTCATTTGCACCCAGATTTGGGGATTAATAACCTCTTTTGACTCAATTTAGACACCATTCCTGCTAATCTGCCTTCTCAACATTTCTGGGTGGCACAGCTAATCCATTATAAATGCTACACAAAAGTAATAATTGATGCTGTTTATTGCATATACGCCTTGAACTAAATAATTCATACGGAAAGTACATGAAAACTGCCCCATTAAAATGGCTAAGATGCAGTTTTACCATATTCTATGAAAAATGTACACCTCTCTTTAAATACAAAGCACTCTGTAAAGCGTTTGATTTATTACACAGATTTGCTATTATAGTTCGGTATCGGGTCTATTACGGTCTGCAATCAAAGTAAAGGAGCTTTACTCTATTTTATGATCTTCTAAAAGCCCACAGCACAAAGGGTCATTTACATCATCTTCTGACACTATTTTTGCCACAAGTCACTGTTCTGCGGCACTTATGGATGCAGTCAGAGGGCCAGGCTCAAACCAGGGCCCCCAAGTACTCATACGCCAGGGGAAAATAACACACTGAAAATGGAACCCAGAAGTTTACAAGTAATAATGTAGATTATCTATCACAAAAATGAATCCCTAAAAGTCTCAAACATTGACAAATGTCTAACTTTTAAAATGCAAGTAATTTGATTATAGAAAGTGGTCTTTTATTTCTGAATTTATGAACTGATAATGATTGAACATTTCTTAAAGAGTCTTCCTCTCCCACCAAAACCTGTAGTATATTCTCTTTGCTTTGAGAATCTCACCTTCATGTTTCTATAGCACTCCACCTTACTGTTCATAAGGGAGAAAATGCTATATTGGAAAGAAGATAGACGTGCAACCAAAGACCTATCCTCAAGTATCATTTGGCCAATGACCAGCTCCATGACCTTGGCATAGTTGTCTGACCTTGTCACCCATTCTGTAAAGCAGCATGATAACATCTGCCTCACAGGACTACCGTTAAGAGGCTAGCACAGTGCTCGACACATAACAGATATTCAATGACTAATCAATGTTATCCTGTTTTGCACGCCCCTCCAAATCATGGTCCCTCTCATTCTTACCACATGACAGCACCAAACTAGACCACCTCTCTACCTAAATATGGACATGGCCAGAGGTTAAAATGTTAAGAAAAGGTAGAGCTACCATTTTATGGTTACTTTTCTGCACAGTTCTTTGTATATTGTAATCACTCAATATATAGCAATCAAATGAATGAAACAAACATGTAAAATAATTTTCCCTCTAAACGTGTTTGGTGTGGAGGACTAAGAGAGGCCGGCAGTGACAGGGAGAAGGGAAACATTACATCTTGCCTTGCAAGACTGACATGGCCTTGTATTTTATCCCAATTTAGTTATCAAAACACATGAGGGAACCAAGGTAATTTAAGAGTTGAACATGGAATTAAAATCAGTACCAATAAAAAAACTATAAAAGATTGTGGGGAGGGCAAAAGACATAAAATAATTTTTGTTCCTAGATTGTTTTCAAGTATCTCTAAATTTGTTGCTCCTTTTAAAAGAAATCAAACCTGGAAATCTTTTACACACTTACACACACACACACACACACACACACACGACCAAAGAGACTGTGTCAGAGTCTGTAGAAACTAAATGCATTAAACTCCATGAAAACCATAAATGACTGCTTCATTCAAAACAAGAACAGCGTGACAGAGGGTAAAAGTAAACATGCTCTCTGAAGCAAAACAGAGTTATCTGAAACTATTAAAACAGAGTGTGCAAATTACCTAGAAACGTCTCTTGATTCTCCCACAAGCTAAAAAGGCAGGAGTCAAATTGGACATTTCCTAGACTGAACACTAATGCTGGCTTTGATCCAAAACACAGCACCAGGGTATTGATTTCCAAATGCAGTCAGTCCATCCTTTTCTAAAGTAATAAATCCTGACGGCCCCACGACCTTGAAAAGCCAGTCTGAACAGACTGGAAAGGGAAATATCTATTTTAGTCACTTCAGCTCTTAAGAAATCTGGGGCTATAATATAAATGCCTCACTAGTTAAAAAAACCCCCTTGGACTATATAAGCAAGGGAATGCTAAGGTAGCCTGCTAGCGCCGTTGATGTTTCTAAACTTAGATATTTTGTTCAAGGGTCACTCGTGACAATGGTCACGGCTCTAAGAAGGGATCTGATGGAAACAGACAAATAGGACTCCTACGTTGGTTTCCTGCTGGCTTGCCTCCGAAAAGACTGACCTTAGATAAAGATAAGCCATCACTTCAAAGACAGAGTAGTGCAGCTCTAAAAACTTACAATCTTAACACTTAAGAAAATCAGAGGGGAATTATCTTTATGTGTAAGAACAGAACGAAAGAGAACCAGATGCTGGAAGTTACTTTTGTTATCACTTTTGCAAAATTACAACATCCCAAAGGAAAGTAATGTGCCTCCCTCCCAAGCAAGCTTGAATTCATTGTTTTCCAGGTGTTCTGGTTCTCCTCTGCAAATAGGGGGGCTGTGAAGGGAGGGCAGGGCTAAACACGCTTCTTATTTACTTGACCTAGTCAGGTGAGGAAGACAAGTGCTTGGAAATGCTGCATAAGAGATTTGATTTGAGTTCAATAAAAATCATCACTTGGTCAGAGAGGCTAATCCGGGCAGAGGACATTTGGTTTGGATGAGTGGGTAACTGGTTAAACAAGTGACTGAGCTGAAGTCTGCCGGTCAGTGTGGTCCCAGTCAGCACAGACGAAAGCCTCTAGTGACACACCATAAAGCTCTGTTCTTGGCCAGCACTTTTCAACATTTAAACAATGACATAAATCAGGTCATTGAGAGCACCCTTATTAAATATATAAATGCCCCAAAGCTATGGTGGATGGTGAATGTAAGATGTCAGAATTAATACTTTCAAATTATTTTAACAGGCTAGCATGAATACCTGGCCAGAGCCAACCCTATATATTTAATAGAGAAAACGTAAGTCTTACATATATTTTCCAAGGGGGGAAATCAATTCTACAAATTTAGGGAAAGCCTTGGCTTCTTCACATGAAAATACCTGGTGTTTTGATGAGGAACAAGTTCTCTGAAGAATAAAGTATGTTCTTGGGTGTCTTTGCTCAACATTCTCGACACCCACCATGATGGGCCTGTGTCCATCCAGTACCCGAGAATGTGATCTTATAGGGTCTTTCCAGATATTATCAAGTTAGGATGGAGGTTATGAGAGAAGGCCCTGATCCAATGGAGACAGATGTCCTTACAAGAGACACGACATGATGGCTGAGGCGGAGGGATTCAGATACGAGCCAGAATGTTGAGGACTGCCGGCAGATCACCGGAAGCTTGGAAGAGGCCAGGAAGGATTCTCCCCTGCAGGTTGCAGAGGGCGCACGGCTCTGCTGACGTCTCCGCTCTAAACTCCTCGCCTCCAGAGCGGTGACATGGTGCATCTCTGTCGCTTTAAGCCTCCTAGTGTGTGGCAGAGTTACAGCAGCCCGAGGAAACAGAACTCCAGCTTGCCCACACGTCCTTATACAATCCTCGCGTCCTCCTGTTCCACCTTAACATCCTGACCTTTCAGATGTCACTTCACCTGGGAAATTCAGGGTCCTGTTGCAGGACTCAGCTGAATGGTGCTTCCCAGCAGCAGGCCCGTCCTGATCTTCCCTGGCAGAGCTGAGCACTGCCTCTGCACCGTGCCCAGGGCAGCGTGCCCCCCCAGACTCAGGTGCGACCCCCACAACCGCGTGTCTGCATCCCCTAACGTCTAGCCTAGGACTGCTCTCCTCTCTGTGTATCAGGCCGCAGCACAGTGCCTGACAAACAATAAACTGTCAAAATTCAGAAGAAAGGAGTAGAGGGACAAATAAATGACTAACGATAGCCCGCTTTCTACAATGAACGCATTGGTTCTAAACATCTCTTTTTACCTAGTCTGAGCGCTTTCAGGAGAGAGTGAGCACCAGGGACAAACACCCAGAGACCGCATTCTCTGAGGAAGGAAGGGCTGACACAGAGCCCGCCGCCCCTGGGGGTGGTCAGCAGAGCTGGGTGACCTCCTGGGGCGGGTCCTCCATGCTGCGGAGAAGTGTCTCACAAAACTAACCCAGGAGGACATGGTCACCAGTCTGTGGGTGGTAAACAGGAAAATGGGTGTAGTGCATTTTTCAAAAAGTTAAATTCATTCTAACATGATATACTTCTCACATGTTCGCTATTTATTAAAATGGCCTTTTAATGAAACAATGATGAAAGATGATGGTTGTTTCAGTTGGTGTCCTTTTTGACAAAATAAAATCTTGAGACTAGATCCCTAAATCGATTTGTTTAGTGTACTTGTCCTTAGAATCCAAAAATCTGGGAATTACTAAGACATGTTGAGTTGGTGGGTAGCAGGTTGGGATCTCTGCTTTGAAAGGGGGACTGGACTGGATGATCAATAGGATTGATGTCAAGAAGAATACTGGTGGCGTGGACAGAATGACTGGGTAAAAGGCTAATGGTGCAAACAGCTTAAAAAAAAAATCACACCTCACAGCATTCCATTTATCTTAACTTCAAGTTATAAACTGAGACAAAAACAGCCCTATAAAATTGTATATGAAAATAAACGGAAAAAAAATGAGAACAGGGAGAAGGCTTCTTACTCGCTTTCTTCCCTCTGGTTCTTCTGGATCAGCAAGGATGCCTGCTCACACTTCCTGCACCTACCCTGTTGAATCAGCAGGGCACAACCCTCAGCTCCCCGAACGTCCTGCTTTGCCCCTTAACCTTGTATGCATTAACAGCCAAGCTAAAACTGAACATAAAGGTGGCATTTTACAGACCCTTAGAAAGGCCCTGTAGAACCTGAAAAAAGAGGATCCTCAAAAGGGAGCCAAGATCCTGGTAATTCTAGGAAATCACTGAAGACGTGGTGGAAGTAAGCAAAAGCTTCGTTACACAACACAGGTTTATGTACACACACACATACACACACACACACGCACACACATATAATTCTTTTCAGGTAAGTGTAAAGTGCTTTGTACTTTAGAGTAAATATAACATCTCTGGCACTAAAATGGGATTCAACTATAAGGTAACCGGGTGGAAGTGAATGAACTTTTCCTAGATACTCAGGCACTGGGGTGGGGGAGTAGGGGGGTGGAGGGGTGGGGGGAGGTGGGGGGTGGAAAGGACAGGTGGGCTTTCTCTGAGCTTGAGTTGAGAGTGGAAAGCAGAAATATGGGATGATTATCTCTCCTGTGTTTATTTGCTAAGTACATATGATATATAATCTATAGTATGATCCTAATAATATTAACTCCCATTGTCTTGTAAGGAACATGGTATCTATTTTATTTTATTTTTTCCATTCTCACCCGAGGATACTTTTTCCATTGATTTTTTTTCAGACAGAGTGGGAGGAAGGAAGGGGGAGAGAGGGAGAGTGGGAGGGAGAGAGAGAGACATCTGAGTGAGAGAGACACATCAGTTGGTTGCCTCCTGCAAGACCCTGAGCGACTGGGGCTGGGGGTTGAACCTGCAACAGAAGTATGTGCCCTTGACGGGGAATTAAACCTGCGACTCTTCAGTCTTCAGAGGACTGACACTCTAACCACTGAGTCAAATGAGCCAGCGCAACATGGTATCTATTTTAGAATGTAGATAAAAGACACTAGTTAACTGTTCAGAGATCAGCTTACCAAAATATTTGTTTTGCTTTTACCTGGGTCAGCCCCATCAGGCCACTGTCTGTTCCAAACTGTATCCAGAGGAAGGTGATAATTGTCCCCTTAACACCCAGGCCTACCCTGGGCGCACTAATTAGTCCAGACCCCGCTTGTTTCCTCTAACAAACACCTGAACTCAGAAGGAGAGCAGGGAATGGCCTTCAGTCGCAGCTCGCACCCTAGACCAGACTCCAAGTCCTCCCAAGCCATGCACCTCACAGGCGACAGGGAAGGAATGAAGGGCAAGTGACGCAGGGGCTGGGGGTGGACAGGAATAAGCACTTTTAGGTCCAGTAAATGATAAGTTAAATTTCCTTCTAGTGACTGGGCATTAAACACAAGTAACATTCAGTCACAGAAGAAGCTGGAGAAGCTCTAATTCAGGAGATGATAACAAACCAGCGTCATTAAAACCAACAAGTATTTCAGAGAGATGAAACCATGCAACCTTTGAGAATGAATGGTGAACCGTAAGGAAAACAGGATACAAACTGTATTCATTTAAAATAGGTGAAAACTTGAGAGGTACAGCACCCACTCTAATACCATGTGTAACGAGATGCCGGCACTGAACTTCCATTTTGGTGATGATGGCCATTTTGAGCACTCATTTCCATAAATACTTTCTTTCTTCTCAATGAAGAATCCTCCATACAGCGACAGTACCTGAAGATTTCCATTTCTCTGGCAAGACATTACATACGGAGATTTTGCAGACATAAAGAAGATGTAGTCATGTACCTTAGGTCAACAAAATATTTTTGAGTAAACAAATGAGCTGACGAATGGGGAATTTGTCTGTCTCATGAGTGTGCAATGAACACGTGGGCAGTGAACGTAAGAACCAGGGGAGACGCTCGAACAAGTGTGTAGTTTCTGTCACATTTGACATTTCATGCATGTATCTCCTCCAAGCCCCACGACAACCCAAAAAAGGACATTAGGCCTGTTCTAAAGAGAAAGGAAACCAAGACTGAGGGGGAAAGTGAGTGGTCCTTCCTCTGCCCTGCGGCAGAAGGGTGTCAAAGGCGAGCCGGTGGGTGCCCAGTACGAAGAACGGGCACGAGTCAGGTTCCTCCCGGAGTTTATCGAGGAGCTACTTCCAGCGACAGTGTTGTTAAGGAAACTGTTGGCCAGAATGGGAAGAGATCATTACTATAGCCAAGGCTGGACCTGTGCCCTGAAGAGTGTGCTGGGCCAAGGAAACACTGCAATACAACCCACTTCTTGAGGAAAACGAAACTAAAACATTTAAACCCCAAATTCACCTCTTTAGTCACCATTTTGGGTGAGGTTTAAAGCGCAAGTTTTTGAGTTTATAGTAATAAAAGTGGAGGCTCAAGACCATTCAAGGGAAAAAAATCCCCAAACTATAATCATTGAACCAAACAAAAAAGCTAGAATGTATCCCCTAAGACTTTATCCTGAAATGGGGAGAGGGGTATTTATCTAAGAAAGTAAAGGCCAAAGCCCTTCAGCTAATCACACAACAGAAAAGCAAAGTAATGAAGATTAAAATCTATCACCTAAGTGCAGGAGAGAAAGGAAGAAATGTCTAGAATCTAAAGAATATGGTTTAAACACATAAGCTCAGCAAAAAGAAAGAAATGGTTTTTGGAGAAATGGCATGTGACCTATCCATCACCCGGAAAGGGGATAAGATAATGCATAAGACATTATTTTGGGGCAACATATTTTTGTAAATGTATTTATTCTATTATCAAACGAATAAAAAAAGTGCAAAGGTGCAAGGATTAGCAGTACCATCAAGCTCTACTCGAAAGACGGAGTGGCCCAAAGAAGGTGGCAGCACAAATGTCTAGGAGCAACCAATTCATCAACTGGCTGAGCCTCTCTCATTGTTACAACCACGGAGCAAACCTGCAACATGACAATTACAGGACAGCAACCTCCCAGGGAACTGTTCACACTGTTGGGTGGGAGAGATGTTAATGTGGCGGAGACAACAGTGACGGTCAATTTCTTGACACGAACCAGTTCCTAACTCTCGCTAAATTAAAGAAGGGAAGCTAACGTGTTCAGGGGTCTTTTCATTTGTTCTCCCCAAGTGCAGAAGGCACAGAACAGATTTTTGTAAACTCCTGGCGAGCTGGCCTTGCAATTCTGACGCAACCGTATCCCAGGTAGCTATGCCAATTAAAAACTTCCCAGTCGAGGACTCTTTCCCCGGGGTCTTCATTATGCGCTTCTAAGACTACATGTAATGTTGTTAATTGTTCTCAGTTTCCTTTCGCTTCTAGGGCACATGTATGGGTTGGTTCCCACAAGATTCATCCTGACAGGTATTCCATGCATTTTAAATTATTTATTCCTTAGGATCTTCATGGCTGGCAAAGAGGACCAGACATTCATTAAAAAGATAATGTGGAATGGTCACTAAGTCTGATGGACTTCTGCAGAGTCTACAAGTCAATTCAAACCTCTGAACAAAGTGGGTTAGAATAAGCTATCCTTCACCTTTTCTGTTATTTTACACTGAGCAGCTCACGTTGGAGTGTCAAACTTAGTTGTTTTTCCTTTTCTAATAGAGATGACACACTATCAAAATGGGTAAGATGCTAACAACAACAAAAGTGAAAAGAGCCAGGTTGCAAAGAAATTGGCGAAAGAGGCAAACACTCCTGTTTGCTGGTCAAACTTGGAGGGCAATTTGGAGCAGTCGCGTAAAACTATTTCTCCTAAGAAAATTATTCACATTGTGTACAAAGATTCATTTGCAAAGATTATCTAGAAATGTAAGTAATCTAAATACTAAGTAAACTACAGAATAGCCACGGAATGGAAAAGACCATGTAATCAATGATACTGTGTGTCCTTGGTAAAGTGGGGAGACAGCCCTGGTCTCCAGCTCCAAGGGCACCCGTTGTCGTATTCCACGAGATACCGACTGTAAAGAAAACCACACGCACATTCCAACCCCTCCTTTTTTCTTGAAATACCTAGACCAGCTCTGTCCAATTGAAACAGAATGCAAACCACAAATGCGACCCACATATGTAATTTTACATTTTGTAGTAACCACACTGAAAAGTAAAAGGAAACATGAAATTAATTTTAATATATTAACCCAATATATCCAAAATAGTATCATCTCAACATGCAGTCAATATAAAAAGAATGAGACACTGAACATTTTTTCTACTAAGTACTTGAAATCCAGGGTGGATTCTACACTTGCAGCACATCTCAGTTGGGACTGCAGTCACATCTGAAGCAGTCTGCTACCACGCACGGATGGTGGCTACCACGTGGTGTGCACAGATCTGGACGCATATGGGCTGCTGCCTTATCCATAGCTCAACATTTCTCTTGCCAGGGGAAACGGCAGCCTGGCACCATTGAAATCATGTCTACACAGGTGGTAGCTGCTACTTCAGATTGCTTAGAGTGGACACAAATTAGGACAATGTCCCAACTTTTGCACTTCTGAAGTAATTATTCTAAACTCGGCTGTAAAACAGATAATGATCAATTCCCTTTTTGTGACTAATTTTTGAGAAAGTCTGAACAGCAAGATATACTTGAAAAGTTCTAGCAGCATTTTCCCCTTTCACTTACTTGGTAAGATGTTATGGTTACTCTTACAGTATACATTAAGTCTTGTGGCACACAGCAGAACACTACAATTCCTCCCTCATCACCCCTATTCTTGGGGCTTTGAATGAGTTTTAATCATCTACTTTGGGTGGAAGGAATAACACATATGACTTAGGATCGCATGTCAGAATGGGATATATCTCTGATGAGCTTCATTTCAAGAAAAAAAAAAGGGGGTAGGGTAGCCACATATTTATTCACTGTCAAAAAACAAGGAACTGACTACATCTGAAGACAACTGGCCTTGCGGATCGGAGACCTCTGCTTGTCTCAAACATCCTATTTTATCCAATGCTACGACACGATGTCAGGGGAGCAACCAGGGCCACCGCTAACATTTAAGGCTTGTTTCTTGTAGATTAGAAAAAGGTTCCCTCTGTGAGAGGAGGAAATCAGGCACAGGACTTGGTGACTGAGTGTGAAATGGATGTCAGCCCCAAACACCTCCTGGGCCAGGCATTTCTTGTGCGGGTGACAATGTCCCCAATTGTACATGGGGGCCTGGGAACAGTTTCCCAGCTGGTATACAACAGTAGACACAGGGAGCGAGCTCTGGAGATAGTAATGAACTAGAAATGAAGGTACCAAGAATGCGATCCTTATTAAATATTGCAAAATGGTGACAGCCCCCACTTAGGGACAGGCGAGGCAGAAAATAAGGTTCAGAAACCCAGAAAAGTAAAACTGCTGTTATAAGTTGGAAATGAAAGTTTTCAAAGTTAAGGCAGATCTTAATATGAATGAATACATGACAAATTTAATAAAAATGCTTCCCATACATCTTTATAACATTTATAAATCTTTATAAGATCATAATAAATGATTCTGACAGAGTCCATCTAATGATTTAACTGGAAAAGCTGGAGCTTATTGACCACATGCTTTTTCATTCCTCCTTTGCTATAATAACTAGACTGTAACAGAATATAGAATAGTAAACTCAATTTAATTTTACATGTGTGCTGCAAAAAAACATCCCGGCACATTCTACTGTCCATTTAAATAGGGTCTAAATGAAAGTGCACAGTAACTTCAAGCCAAATTCATCTTCCTAACCAAACCTGATGATATTCCTTCTGCAATGGGAAAGCAGTCATCACATCTTTCTTTTCCTTCCTTCCTTCCTTCCTTCCTTCCTTCCTTCCTTCCTTCCTTCCTTCCTACCTACCTACCTACCTACCTACCTATCATCTTATCTATCTACCTTATCTATCTATTTTTCTTCTCATATATAACATAATCCTGTTAAGGACAGAAACCATGTCTTGTTTATTGATACATCTTATACTTTCTACCACAATGCCTTTTACATAATAGGCACTCAATGAATGGCGGTTGAACTGATTGATTTAAAGAGTTAAACTGAAAGGAAAAGGAAAGACGGTGGCCATAAGGCACAGACCAGAGGCTGAGCACGGAGGAATATCCAATAACCACTGGAGAGTTACAGCACGGAAGGCGAGGGAAAGGGAAGAGAGGAGCCGTATTTGCTCCGTGCCCTCTTTGGGTCAAGCACCCGCGGAGGAACTTGACATACGTTGTCTCACTTAATCCCCCCACTTCATGACTGAGAACACTGAGGCCAGAAAGGAAAGAACGTGACCAGATCTGGGAGCCAGAACTGAACGAGGCCTGCACAAACCATGTCCCTCTCCCTGTGCCCTCAGCTCTAGGGGTAGAAGCTGTTAAGGAAAAAGCCAAGGGGCTACCTGTACAGACTCTGGAGGAAAATTTTGTGACACACTATCCAAGCAGTCATCTTTCTTTTTCCTTCACCTGTCACAAATCTCACTGTTTTACTGAAGCAAGTTTATTTTCATTATGAGTAACATTACAATCTGAACATAAACTCTAAATTGATGACCAAGTTACTTTAAAAATATTCAATATAAAATTCCAGGAAAACAAATTATTTTAAGCCTCTGAAGTTTATGGTAACAATGGTTTTGACCCATTGTTTTTCCTGGTTTCTGATGTAGTTGGAAAGAAACAGATGACAAAGCTATGCTGATGATCTAAAATTATTTGTGGTGATCTAAAAGTTCTGGGAACAGCCGTTGTAAATTAATTTTCCCAAAGTGCCAGGAACTGAAACTCAAGGATGTATTTATTACTCATTATGGACTATTCTAAAATAAGGTTCTTAGTAAAGTGTACAAACAGCAAAGTGAATATATATATGCCCAGTGTGTACACACATCCTTATACACACGTATGCATGTGTGCGATGCAATTAAAAATATTTGTGCGGAAAAAAAATATATATATATATATGTGTGTGTGTATGAAATAGCCTTTGTGATTAAAGTAAACTGCAGTTAGATATAGTTAGTAAAAGTTAGACTAGTTCTTAGTTTATGGGTTTTTTCTTATTACACAGAACTATATATAAAGGCATTTATTTTATCTTTGGATTCGTGATGTTTGAGCCATCACCAGTGCTCATTAAATGTTCACAATATTCAGAGAGCTGTGTGACCCACGCCCGTGCCCTTCAGAAGCCTGTACTGTTTGGGTTCTCATCTCTCAATCAATCATTCTCTCTCTCTCTCTCTCTCTCTCTCTCTCTCTCTCTCTCTGTCTGTCTCTCATAATGTTTTGTTGATCTTATGAATTAGGTTAGGGCAACTGAATAGACATATTTTAAGCATCGACAAATAAACTGTGGAGAGGGTTCTTTAGCAATGGGATTACTTTGGATTCTTAGTATCTTCTTTAAACTCCTGTATTTTCTTTCATTTTTTTTTATGAGCATACATTACTTTTAGAAAACATATTACAACATACAATTTCCTTTGCTGTAATTTATTAATGGATCAACGCTATTTAATGAATGGTAGCCAAAATATCGAAATAGTCACATGAGAACATCTTTAATTCTGAAACATCTTTAATTCTGTCAAAGCTCACTGACAGCTTTAAGGGACATCTTTGGGCTATGTTGTTTCAGTGAATATGACATTCTAGAAGACAATGGAAGTAAGAATTTCTCAAAACGTACACCCAGGAGGCCCAACACCGCCTTCTGGTTCCCCAAGGAGTCATCTAGTAACAGTGGAAACACACCAGCTGACCTGGGCACAGAGGGAAAAGGAGGACAGAAAAGACCTCTAAAGAACCAACGGTAGAAATCACAGGAGGCTCGAGAATGTGAGGAATCAACAACATGTAGCAAAGATCTAAAGCAGGTGCAAATTCAACAATAAAGAAATGTAGATAACCAGAATTTTCTGATACCCAAGTTATAAAGATAGGCTAAGTGATGAAGATAGGCAAACTACTACCATCTAGGAAAAACAAACAAATACCCAAACTTTAAAGTCAGAGCTAAAGAAATTAGTATTATGTGTCCATCCCTCAATGAACAAGCTGAAACTTCCAATTTAATCTTTTAGAAAACTGGGACATTCAGTAAAGGTACAGATTTTTTTTTTTTAACTTGCTACTCTAAAACACATGTAAGTCTTAGAAGAGCAGCATACCTTCAAGCCAACTTAAAAACCCAACTATTACAGCATCATACCCTAAATAATGACCCTTAATCCGATGATGAGGAACAGTTTCACATTTTACTCTCATTTTTGCTATTACTTCTCCTGTTTTGTGAAATGTTCATTTTTTAAAAGATTATAAAATTGGAAAATTTAATTTTCTTAGAGTTTTAAAACTGTATGTACGTGAGTGGGTGAATAGACAAATAAAATTTTTAACAAAATTGGGATAAGGTTGAATACAAGTAGTGAATCTTTTTCACTTAATAATATATTGAGAATTTTTTGCATGGCATTAAACATTCTTCAAAAAACAAGATCTGTAATGATTAAAACATGTTTCAATGGGCACATTATAAATTCACTAATTGCTTCTGAACATTTAGGTTGTTTCCAATTTTGAAATATTACAATAGCACTGAGATAAGCATCCTTTTACTGGTATCTTCAGCCCCGTAACTACCATCCCTCTGCCCAGCACTGAACTCTGAGTCCTGTGCTGACATGAAGCTGACAATTTGGTACACCTGTCAAGGACAGAAAGTCTCCATCTGACACCTCAAAGGGGACAGGGGAATCCATGTTCACCATGAGGTGGGGAGAGTTAAGGGTCCAGGGAGAAATCAGAACTGAAAAACAAACCATAAATCTAGTTACATTACCACAAAAAGAGACATATTAATTAGTTAATACCTGAGAACATTTCCCCTGTTCCTAGGGGCACCTAGAAACGGGTATCCCTAAACACAGAGTTGAAAAGACAGTTGAGCTATACTACTATCTGTTTTCTGTCTTAAATTGAACCAGCAAGGTACATTAAAATGTCCAAATAATTTTATCTCACATCTCAAATTCCCTTCCATTTCAAATCTCAAATAGATATTTGAGTAGATGAATGTGAGCAAGATCTAAAGTGGAAGTTTTACCTCCAATCTAGTATATGTTTTCAAACATTTATAACTAAATTGAAATGCTTCCTGAGGTCCACTAATAACACTGAGAAAACGCAATAAGAAACGTACTCTCTAAAAAGTTCACTAAACCTGGTGAGATCTTTCTCAAACCATTTGTTTTTATCTAGCAATAGTACGTTTCATTTCACAACCTTAATGTTTGATCTTACAACCTGGTAAAATTGCCTGTGAAATCCAGTGACAGTAACATGTTGTTCAAAGGGCTAATTAAGATGCCCTGAGTTCTGAGACACTGTTTTATTAATGTCATTTACAGAAATTTGTCTTAAATATATGATTCTTTCTCCCTGAAGAAAATGGCTTCTATTAATGCTTGGCATAGTATCATGAAACTCTGACAGGCAAAGTCATCTTAGAGTGGTTACAAGGTACACATTTCCGGTTATAAAACAGGTCCTGGGAATGTAATGTACTGCACGGTGATTACAGTTAACTCTACTGTACTGTATATTTGAAAGTTGCTAAGAAAGTAAACTTAAAAGTTCTCATCACAAGAAAAATTTGTAACTATGTGTGGTGATCAATGTTAACTAAACTTATTATGGTGATCATTTCACAATATATACATAAATCAAATCATGTTGTACACCTAAAACAACTACAATGTTATATGTCAATTAGAGATGTGTTCCTATATATGTTTAAACATACAGACATCACTAGTGTCCCTTACAGTTATTGAAAGATACAAACTGTGCAATGAGAAGAACCCAACCAGAGATTATTTTTTGAAGACATTACAGTCCAGCCACTGTGTCTCAGTGGCTGAGCGTCAACCCATGCACCAAGAGGTCACCGGTTTGATTCCCAGCCAGGACACATGCCAGGGTTGTGGGCCCGATCCCCAGTGGGGGGCATGCAGGAGGCGACCAGTTGATGTTCTCTCTCATCGATGTTTCTATCTTTCTCTCCCTCTCCCTTCCTCTCTCTCTAAAATCAATAAAGGAGAGAAAAAAAAAGACATTACATTCATTTGTTAATAGGGCCAGCTGCCTACTTATTTGAATGTTCACACAGTAAAATCTCCTCTTAAGATTGTTACATTACAGCAGAAATAGAACATTTTCTTAGGGGTCAGATACTCTTTCTACCCTAAAGCGCCCACATCATTGCTCGTATCAGAGTCCTTAAAAGGCATGTATCAAGTTAGTAAACAAGGAAAAAAATATTTTTAAGAAAAATTTTACACTGTCATCACCCCACTGCAATCCAAACTAGGGATCTTCAGTGATATATGAAAAAATGATTATCTCCCAAGAACTGGAATAAAGGACCATGAAACTCAGTGATGAAACCAAGTTATGGTTCCAGGCAATTTTGTCATTAGAGGCCACGTCCAGAAGGCCACTGCCTGGGTTAAAAACGTTCATTTCAATCAAATGTAATATCCGAGGAGGAGCAAAGCACAGTTCTCATAGGCTTAGGAATTCCTCTTTTCGTGGAAACTTGGACAAGACAGTATTTCAGAAATTCTCTTTGAGTGCCATAGATTAAAAAAAGAAAAACCAAAAAATGCAAAATCCACAGGAAAAGGACACACTGATTTTTACTGAGCATTTCAGCATTAGCCACATCTAGTTGTCTCCTTGTAGCCAAATCATAGCAGTGACTCGGTCCTCAGTCTGCAAGTGGAAATTGAACAACTTCGAAGGGGCCTCCTGTTTCATTATGAAACCTCTCGGATTACTGGTTCTAATTAAGGGCTGTGTTACTGGCGACCACACAGTTATGAATGTGCACTACTGCCATTCTAGGAAGTTGTGACCTCTGCTGTGAGTCACCTGGAGTAAAATTTAATTATCAACCACAGAAAATAGTACGGATGACATAAAATGGCTTCTCGTGAGGCATCTGTGATTGTAAAATACTGTTTTATAATTTTTGCTTTGAAATTAAAATAATTACAACTAGATCCCTTTCTAAAACCTAAAAATAATTCATTCCTAAGGAGAGACCACAGTGTATCTGTTTTCATTGTTATGTGCGCTATTAATTCTGCAAATCCTTTATATAGTATACTTTTCATAGTACAAGAATATGAGCTACCAAAAACTGGGTTTACTGACTGAAATTAGAGTGACATTTAAAAGTGTTGTAGGACCCTGGCCAGGTACCTCAGCAGGTTAGAGCATTGTCCCAATAAGCCAAGGTTGCGGGTTCAAGCCCTAATCAGGGCATATATAAGAATCAACCAATGAATCCATAAATAAGTGCAGCAACAAAGCGATGTTTCTTTCTCCCTTCTTCTCTCTAAAATTAATTTAAAAACTTATAAATAAATAATGTTGCAGGACTTGCAACGTATGTTTTATTTTTTAAAAAATAGTTTTTATTTATTTATTTTTTTTAGAGAGAGAGGAAGGGAGAGATAGAAACATCGATGTGAGAGAGAACAATCAATCGACTGCCTCCTGCATGTCCCCCACTAGGGATCAAGCCCACAACCTGGGCACGTGCCCTCAACGGGAATCAAACCAGGACCTCTTGGTCCATGGTACGACGCTCAATGCACTGAGCCACATCAGCCAAGCATAACATATGTTTTAAAACTATGTATTATTTCCCATCCTATCCTTCATTGCCAAGTGCTCTGAACAACTTGGAACTATAAGAACAGTTCTTACCATTTAATGGACTTTTTTTAACCTTAAAGTTTTATTTCTTAAAAGTCAACATGAAACTCATAAAACTGACCTATTTCTGATATTTTAATTACTAATTATCTCACACAGTCTTCTGAACAGCTAGTAAAGTAGGTAAAATAAATAACCTGTGAAAAGCAATGCTGGGTGGGACAACAGATATTACTACAAAGGCAACAGTTCATCCCTCTAGAAATGCTAGCCTAAGATCAAACACTAATCTCCTGAGATACTTCCAGCGTAGCTTTCGCTCCAAGGTCGAACCAGGATAGATATATTTTTGCATTGCTTTCCATATCTATGATGTTTTACCTGCCTTGGTGAGCATTTTCATTTATGACTCTGACAATATATGGAAACACTAAGTTCTATGAAGATGCCAACAAGCTGCCCAAAAGGAAGAGGTCCGATTTTAATTTTCAAGAGGAAAATGTATGGGAATGGCAAAACATTTCACAGCCATGACATTTCACAACTATCTACTGAGTGCCTACTATATGCTAGTACTCAGTCCAGATGCTAGACTAAAGAGGACTGCAAAGAAAACCTGGTATTACAGTATGTAACAGGTGGGTAAGTGTGAGGTGTGGTGGGCTACAGGGGTTTCTGCTTGTTCAGCTTAGCAGTATGTAACAGGTGGGTAAGTGTGAGGTGTGGTGGGCTACAGGGGTTTCTGCTTGTTCAGCTTATTAGCATCACCTCAGCCTGCCATCATTCAGTACAGTAACTGACACATAGCAGATGACCAAATAAAAGTTTATTACACTGAACCCAGTATACAATGACTCCCCAGACTAGACTGGTGATGCATCATTAAACCTTCACTGAAAAAATTATGACAATGGCCCTGGCCAGTCTGGCTCAGTAGTTAGGGCGCTGGCCCATGGACCGAAAGGTCTCAGGTTCGATCCCTGCTGGGGTTCTGTGAGAGGCAACGAATTGTGTTTCTTTCACATCAATGTTTCTCTCTCCCTCCCTCACTCCCTCCCACTCTCTCTAAAAATCAATGGAAAAATATCCTCAGGTGAGGATTAACAAACAAACAAACAAAAGACGACAACAGAAACATCCATCTGTGAGTGCCAATAGGTTAGGTGGTCAAAATGACAGCTAAAATATGTCTCTGTCTTAAACAAAAAACAACAACAAAAAAAACCCCATAGAATGTTAGCATTCTACCCCTGTTTTACTAAAAACAAGACTGTTTCAGGCAAATTTGTCCAAGATTACACAATAATTTGAGTACAATGACAAAGAAAGGAGAACGCTTTCTCTGCCCATCGTAAAGCCCACAATGCTAAGCTTAGTAATCTGCAGAACATTAGGTCCTATAGACTAGCAGACAAAAACATAAGACAGCAAGCAGCTCAGAAGAGAGGGCTATACCAGACATTTTCATCCCCGAAATTAGTTTATATAGAGCACCGGAAAATATGGGAGAGGGAGCTATCAACATTCAACGCCAGGAAGAGCAGCCCACACAGAGAGGCTGGTCAACACTACCAGGGGCACAGTGAGGGGTTCTTTAAGGGGGACTGAAACTGCCCACTTCGGAGGGAAGTTGGGGAACCTGGAGCAGGGGTTAGAAGTTCACATTCTATATAACATCATTTCCATTTTAAAGATAAAAGAACCTGAAACTTAAATACTTAGTGTATACCAGACGGGCAGCTTATAACCAACCCCTGTAATGGGTAGGTCGGTTCAAGGCCTGAAATCGGGTCTCTTGAATCTAAACTGACTCCAAATCATATGTACTATCTTTTACTTTTTCTCTGGAAACACAGCCCAGCTAAACTGCATGCCTTTAAGTCCCTTTAGAAAATTAGGGGAGTTCCCCCATGGGTGGGCAGAATGAGAATAAACAGTCTGCCAGTGCTTATTCTGATTGGCTCAAGTCTGTTCTGGTTGTGAACTATGCTGACTGTCACTCCGGAAGGGGATGGTGAGTGGTAGCAATAATCCTCCCTCATAATGCCCTGTTTAAAACTTTAAGAAGGCTGGACATCACTTTAACAGCCCAGGCTATGTCAAGCATGGTATCAAAATTAGTATCTTAAGTGGCTGTTCAGAGTAAAGGACTGTTATTAACTTTACCTTGAATCACCAGCACCTAGTACAGTAGGCACTCTCAATAGGTATTTGCAGAATTAGTTGATAAATTTTTTCCGAATCTGGGAAGACTTCTCCAGCCTTCTGGGTCACCTCAGTCATGGGATATCCTCCCATGGCTGCCCATTCATTCTTAAAAAAACATTTAATTCGAGCTTTAGCTCTTGACCTCTTCTGGTGAGTCTTCACAGTCTTATCAGAGATGGGCTACAATACTATTCACTGTCAGAATGTACTCTTCAATTCAGATATGCTAGCCCAGACAGGATACTGAGAATACTGAACTGAGTGTGACAGGCACAGAGCGATCAGAATGCACTGCAGCAGTGGGCACCCCCCCCCCCGGGCTGGTGCAGGCCCTGAGCCAGCCTGATCATTCCTTCAGAATAATGACTTGCTTTCCTGTTTGCCTAAGATGCAAATTTTATTTACCAAAAGTATATAAAATAGTAACCAGATCCTATCCTCAAAATACAGACAAATCACAGAAAACATTCAAATCTCCTTCATATCCTAAGTTTACCCTAAGATGACCTGAGTTACCATGTTGTACAACTGGACTGAGCTTCTGTTCTCTGTTCCTTCCTCCTAAAGACATGTGAACCAACACAGGAATGGGCTTAGGGTAAAAACAGCCAGCAAGCAAGAGATGCTACACATTAACTCTCTCAATGATTAATGTTATGACTGAACCTTTCCTTGTTTTAAGCCATTCATAAAAGACTTCAAGGGCAATGGAAGAATGAAAGAACAGAAGTTAGTGGTCTCGTGTCCAATAACAAAATCCTCTTAACACTGCAGAGTTAGGAACAGAATTTCTTAAAGCTACCGTCCAAAAAAAACAAAAAAAAAACACCACAAAGAACTCTTATATTTCATTTAGGTTTGTTATTAATTTAAACTAAATGTAATTATTAGAGAGAAGTTTTTTTTTTAAAGCAAACTTTGCAAAAGAATGATTACAAAAGAAAATTCATAAAAAGAGGTCTTTTCTTATCACCAGTAAAAAAATAAGTGTAAACCCATTGTCAGAGAGTGTTTGCACTTTAACTTAAATCCTGTCAGTAATGACTGTCAGAGAAAGAATGAGTGACTTTGAACTAAAGGAATACAATTGCTTTCAGTATGAATGCAGACGAGGAACCATGGATGCCTTTTCCTGTCTAAGGACCAGCAATTAATTGCTTAGAAAGTTAAAGCAATATTCTGTTGGCTCTGTAGTTACAATAATTCAAATGGTTTAATGATTCAATGAAAAGCCCAGAATATCGCTCACAAGACACTTCAAACCACATCAACACCAAAGTGAACACAACCCTGCAAACACGTAAGATTCTCGAACAATAATTTTTTCATGTAATGGATATAATACCGTGCTGTGCTTCTTTATTTAAATAGCATTTTAAAACCTTATTTTTATTTCCAATGACAGCATCCATGTGAAATCCAGTGGTAAAAGAGGAAAGTTACAATAATGGATTTCACTGATGCAAGAGACCAAGCAAGACTGTAGAACTGGAACATCGTTTGGAGTAGAATGGTGGTGAACACAAGACAGTAGCGGGACTAATCAGTTCACACTGGAGGTCATAAAGTACTGGCATGAATGACCAACCCTGAATAGTAGGGGTACAACCACCTTGGAAGGGTTGTCCACCATGTTCATCCACGGAATGTGCAATTTTGAGAGTTGTATTTCTATTTATCTCTAATACCACATAAAAACACGTTCATATATATTATCACATGAATCAAGGCATTGCTAAGCTAGGGGATTTTGCTGCATTTCACGGGCAATACCTCAAACTTAGCCCAACAGCACAGCAACAGAGGCCCTAGTATCTCTGATCTTGTTTGTATTGATTGTTTTATCCTTTACAAAGTTCTTTCACATTCATTATCTCAGTTTTAATTTAGAGTTCATGATTGAGAAAGAAGGCTACCACAAATGGTAACAAATTAGACACTGTCCACTGAGTGGAGAACGGTCAGGGGCAGCGTTTCTGAGCCTTGACCATAAGAACAGAACAACAGCCCGCACAGTCATTATCTCTAATTGTATTACTTTAAACAGGTTTTCCTAATTGTGATCCAATTAAAGAATGCCATCTATTCTACTTAAAATGTATTGTGAAAGGAAATCATTATATAAATCTACCCGGAATCAATATTGGGTATGTTTTGTTTTTTGTTTTTTTAAAAAGAGTATACACATTTGACCCTCCAAATTTTCCCTACAAGAATTTCAAAAGGTGTCCCCTTAAAAATATCCTCTTACCAAACAAATGAAAAGATTTCTAGTGGACATTTTTTCATTATTTTACTCACATAAGTAAAAATGATATTTATCCATCTGTGTATGCATTCAAGCATATAAGCTTGTGTGCATGTATGTGTATATATAAACATTTATACATGTATATACTTATGCACGTATGCATATATATATGTACGGCCTGTCCTGTTCTAGAAAGGGCTTAGGGTAGCTTATTAAGAGGCATACCTCAAAGATGAAATAAAGGTAAAAATCAATGGCAAGGCAGATAGGACAAGGGGCAAGGAGGAAGGAGGAAAACGGCTTTACTGACAAAGGTCACCTGTTTCAAGTGCCTCATTTCTCATTGGTGACTGAGCCTGGAGAGCTTGTCTATGACTATCAACCAGCACTGATCAAACACAGCAAATGACCTGGAGATCAAGCACCTGATTGACAAGAAATCAAACATAAGCAGCTCTTCATCACAAGCACAGTTTAATGATAACTGGTCCTACTGATGACTCTGAAATGCAAGTGTTAAGTGTAACCTGAACACGATAGGAAATGCATTCTATTGTATCCTACTGCCTTGAAAATTGGCAATGCCTATAAACTATCCATCTAAGGTAGAACTCTATAATCAGAAAACGGAATTAATATAAGCTATTTCTTGACTAAACTGAAAAAAAAAAAAACAGCCCAGTTATTGGTTACTTGGAGATATACAAACCCCTGGTTTGTTCATGTGCTTTATGCAGAGACATGAAATACCAAAACACTGAAATAAGCCAGGTTTCAGTTCCCTAGAAAGACAAAGAATAACCCTTTATTTCTCCCTTTCCTTAGATTACAGCGCTGGAAGAAATCTGCCAAGGGTTTCAAATAGCTTTCATGTTACATGCCAACTCTGATGAGTTGCCAGGGGTTGTGCTGTGTAGGGAAGGATTCTGAGGCCCAGGCCCAGCAGGAAAGAGTGTTCTCATTTATTTATCAGCAATTCTGCCAGGGGGGAGGAAATGAGGCGGCACGTTGCTACTTCCATGTTGACTCCTCATCTCCGTTCAACGTGCTGATGTTATCCATGAGGAGCTGACGCCTCAGAGTGGTTGGTTATCTACCCTTTCCCTTTAGATTCCACTCAAAAATATTTATTGGCATTTGCTTATAATAAATAAGCAAAACCAAGCAAACGACACAGTATGTGAGAGGGTGGCACTTATGACAAGTAGCTTAAGGAAAGGGGGACTGGGATTAAGAATGCCCAGATGGAGTGGAGGCAGACTGAGGCGGAGTTGTTGAGAAGGTGACATCTGAGCTCTCCTGAAGGAGGTGAGGGAGTGAGTCAGGAGGATAGGGGAGCAATGCAGGTAAAGGAGAAAAAAACCACTGCAGGGCTGGAAGGCAGAAGCAGGCCTGGTGGGCTTGAGAAACAGCCCAAACAGGACCCCTCCATGGCTGGAGTGAGTGGTAGAGGAGAATAAAGGGAGACAGATCAGAAACCAAGGGGACAAGAAGCAGATGACATGTGGTCTGGTAGCCATCCTAAGATTCATGAATGACATGTAAAATGAAGAGCCACTTGGGGTCACTAAGCCAGGACAACTGACTGCCTGGATGTGGAGACAGGGCCTACCTGTACATTGTGTGCAGATGGGGCAGCGGCAGGGAACACAGATTTTAGGCACACGCCCAGAGATGTTTATCTTTATGGCTCCTATTAGTCCATAACATGAAAAGACCTGCTCGGATTGGGACACATCCTGGCACCCGTGAGAGTGTGGCTGCAGCTCCCCTTAAGGTCGTGCTGCTGCGGAGGTTCAGAAAGCAACAGCACTGTAAACGGAGAGATGAAGGGTGACCCAAATTTGCTGCAGTCTGAGATTACGTATGAAGTGTCACCCTCTCATTTCTCACCAATGGGGTGTTAAAATTCTTCCTGTAGGACACTGGTTAGTGGCAGACCCACAGAGGAAACCCAGGTCTAGCAGAAGCAGAAGCCAGAAAACCATTAAAGCCATATAATAATAAGATTGGGGTATGAATGAACCCTATAAAGAAACAGGGCCAATGCTGAAAAACTCAGAACCAATAAGTCATTACTGTCTATACAAGCCCAGCAAGGGTGGTGCTATCAGAACAGACATCCACCAAGAGAGGAAAGCAGAGGAGGAAAAGAAACTAACAACTGTGGTATGATGACCTACTTCCAGAAGAAGAATGTCCCTTCAAGTTCAAGTCTGGGAATTTATCAAGAACTCATGGGAGACAGAGAAGAGATGTATAGCTCACAGAAGATTTAAAAGCTAGAACCAAATATTTAAATTGTGATTTATTAAGCCACCAAAACACAGGTGAAACAAACTTTCATAGTTAAAATAGATATTCAGGCAAGTTGAGGAATGTGCCATCTTCATACATTAAAAAGAGGGACAATGATTAGTTCAAGGGCAATGTGAATTCCAAGTGGGAACGGGGTGGTCAAATAGAGAGCATGAGAAACATTTGTTCATACCTCTTTCCAAAAAAGTTTGAGACTGCTACAAAAATACAAGCAACATCAGAGGACAGAAATATATATGGAGTTCAAGGTGAATGGGAAATAAATCCATCAGAAGTGTCGATCAGGCTAAGAGGTGCTGAAAATCATCAAAATCAAATCATATTTGCTGATTTTAATGTTTATTGATCGTCGGGGACAGTTGTACATCCGCTTATGTCTTTACGGGGCCGTGAAGAGAAGGGAGCAGATTTTCCTTGCAATGGAAATGCCATTAGACACTGGAAAACACCAGCATTCCCAAGCAAGCAACTTTGATGAAACTCACACTTCCTAGAACAGTGCTTAGCAAGTCAGGCTCCAGACAGGTCCTTTAGCAATGCTCAAATACAAAACCAAACCAACAAACAGGGGACGCGAGCAAATGCAGTATACAACACATTCAACACGCTCGTAACCACCTTCAGATTAAGTCACTTCAAGTGCAGACGCTGGATAAATGTGTCCCTGCCATCTCGTCAGGTACATTTTAACTTCTTAAAAATGAGTCACTGATTAGGAAAGCTGTAACTCGATGCTGGTATTCTGGAGATTCAAGTCTGCACATGTCCATTCATATAAAACTGTACAAACGACCTACACACACATCACACTCAAATAAGTCACAGGCCAAGAGCAGGTACAACTAGTTGGCGTACATCCTCATTATGACCTGATAGCCAGCTGTACAATAATAAGCTACCTACCACGTTGAGTCAGGATGAAGTGACATCATTAAGACTGGTATTGAGTCTCTACTTTAGGTGCTCCTGGTCTGAATTTTATATCTATCATGAAGCCTGTGAACAGCTGTATTATTTGGGATTCAATGTTCAAACAAAAAGTTCCTGATCTTTTCTAGCTTCTGGATCAGATTATTTCAAGAAGTTACTAAGAAGATAAAATGAGTGTTAAAAAATTATTTCAAGAAGTTACTAAGAAGATAAAATGAGTGTTAAAAAATTGCAACTACCTATGGATGAGAATAAGTATTTTTCCTACTACTGTGCAACTGAAATGGATACAGAAATACCTAGATGTGTTAAGTTGTTGGTGCCGTGTTGTAACTGTAATCCAGAAGTCCTAATCTCAAATGCTCATGTCCATCAAAACTGCCTCACTGTTCTCCCCAAGGAATATTATGTTACAAATTTGTATTTATAAAATATATATTAAAACTACTACTCTGGAATATTTGTACATGTATTTCTTTTAAAGATTTCATTTGACTAAGGGCTTTTCTACTAAAAAAATGTCTAAAATCCCCCTGCTGAGGTCATTCTATTACAAATGTGAAGTTATTGATCCCAAGAACCCCTGGAGACTGGGTGGGGCCTTGTCACTTCCAGGGCTGAGCAGCCTTGCCAACTGATGACATACCAATCTAATCTAATCCCAATGCAATCTCAGGCAAACATCACCCTCTTCTATGTGACAAGTTGGGGAGCTCCGTGATGAACAAAGGCACTATAAATCCTTCAGGCAACTCTTCATAAATCTGATTCCTTCCAACAGCTCTGACAAGTGCTGGCAGTGGAGAGGACAAAGTTAAATTTTTTGGCAAAAAACTCAAGTACAGATATTTCATACTCATGATCAAGGGCAGAACTGAGGGCAGAGTTTACATTTATGCATGAAAAGCAAAGAGGCAAATCAAGCTGGGTGGGTGCTTCAGGAGACAATGGGGTCTATTCCCAGAATGCCACCTCCTAATTTTGACTCCAGGAAAGTCGTTTAACCTTCCGAGCCTCAGCTTTCTCAATTATAACACGAAGGGACTAAACCAGAAGCTTTTAACTGGGATCAAACATCAGAACCTCCTGGAAGCTTAAAAAAATACATAACGATGGCAGTGACATGAACATGTGCCAGGAAATGTCCTGAGGAACTCTGTGTTATAGGTACTAGTATTGTTCCGATTTTATAGGCGAGCAAACTGGGGCACAGAGAGGTTGAGAAATGTGCCCGAGCAAGTAGCAGAGCAAGGTGGAAGGCTGCAGAGCCTGTGTGCTCTTTGGTGCAATGGCATGTTACTTTGCCTCTCTCCATACATATCTCTCTGAATCTTCTGACTCAGAATCTACCGAAGGGCTGGGCATGCAACTTTTATTCTCGTGAGCACTCCTCCTTAACAGCCACTGGACCAGAAGGGATGTCAAGTTCTCGAATTCAGATTGAGGATGAAAAAAGTGCAATAAACTTTTAAATTAAATAAATACTCAAAATTCTTTTGCCTTAAAAATCGGAGTCAAATTAAATGAGTTTGGCTTTTAACAGCTAACGGCATGACATCAACCAAAAAAAGATAGTATGTGAAGACATAGGAAAAATGTAAGAAACAAAATGTTATCTAGCCAGCTGAGTAAAAGGACTGAACAGGGCCATTTAAATAGATCAAATATTGGAGCAAAACCTTTGTCTATAAAGGGGCAATATGAGTTTCATAATTTATGGCTTAGATTTAGGGGTGGAGATGAAGCATTTTGGAAAGAATCTTGGAAAGGATCCACGCTCATGTCCAAATGGGCTAGCGGCCTAATTTGTTTCTAGAATCACAGATGACTGCCTCTTTGTTTCATCTTTAAAGAAACAGTCCTTATGCTGTTAGAAAGTGGCCTTCTTAAAAGTTGGAAATCTAAAACTATGCTTCAAATTGCTGATACTCTGCCCGGCTGGCATGGCTCAGTGGACTGAGTGCCGTCCCATGGACTGAGAGGTCCTGATTCGATTCCCGATCAGGGCACATGCCCGGGTTGCGGGCTCGATCCCCAGTAGGGAGCGTGCAGGAGGCAGATCAATGTTTCTCTCTCACATTGATGTTTCTATCTCTCCCTTCCTCTCTCTCTCTAAAAAAAAAAAAAAATCAATAAAACTTTTTTTTTAAAATAAAAAGCCATGTTTTAAAAAAGGGCTGATACTCCAAAAAATGTTGGTTTTCACGCAGGCTCCTTCATTGACATTTGACACACAGAGGCAGGAAGATGCTATGGCATAAAGAGAAAACGAGGAAGACAAGTGATTCTGATCCTATAGACCATTTAGTCACGTTTAAACCTGGTATGGCCAGAGGTCAGTGAGTACACGGATGGCCAGGAGAAGAAAGAGTCCATGTTCCCTGGCAGAGCCACGAACTTGGTCAAGTCTGTTTGTGTTGTGAGTGTACTTCCTCGCTAATTCTAGACACCCAATTTAGGGAAACTTGTCCTCCTCTCCTCCCACTCAGTCCCATGGCTCTCTTACAAAATCTCTTCTCAAAAGTCTCCAGTCTGAAGCCAAACGATCCTACCGAGGGAGTTGCAAAGCAATCTATCAAACAAAAAGCAACTTTTTAAAAAGTTTAAAACTGAACTATGAAAATTTAAGAAAATAATTACATGTTGGAGGAATATGCAGATCTTATCAATTAGAAACCGAAAGTTTCTAATACACAGCATTCCAGCTGACAGACATGTTTAATTAATAGTCTCTCGTCTGTGCTGAAGATCACCAATCTGAAATGGATGCATTCTTTCTTTCTGTTTAATAACCACACCAAAAGCACACAAACTCGTAAAGCAAACAAGCAGTAATCTGAAAAGTCTCCTGAGAAAGGGTGAGAATTTCCAGGCAAGAATAAAAATAAGTGTTTGCTCCTAATTCCCATATTTGCTAATGGTACCAAACTCGCAGTTTCCTAGACTCAAAAGCTTACACTCATCTTTGAATCACTGTCCTCCTCCTTGGATGCACCCTCTTTTTCACATTCCGTCAAGGGCAAATCATGAGGCAGTATGTATCACCCACCTTCCAGTGACGTACAAACTTTCCTCTGGTGTTAAAATCCCCCATGATAGCCCTGGCCGGTTTGGCTCAGCGGTTAGAGCATCAGCCTGCGGTCCAGAGAGACCCAGGTTTGGTTCCCGCTAAGGGCGCATACCTCGGTTGCATTTTGTCCCCAGCCCTGGTTGGGGTCGTGTGGGTGGCAGCCACTCGATGTGTCCCTTTCACATCGATGTTGCTCTCTCTCTCTCTCTTCCTCTCTCTCCCTCCCACCCTATCTGAAGAAAAAATGGAAAAATGTCCTCGGGTGAGGATAAAAAACAAATCCCCCGTGATATGCTCCTTCTGAGTACCAGACAGGGCAGGTAGCCAAGTCCATCCTGGCTTCAAACCTGACCTTGAGCTACTTACTCACCTGAACACTCACTCAAATGTGAAGCTTTCCCTGACGCCCTCAATCTCATGCAATCACTCCTTACTTTGTGACCTCGAACGTTCTCTCATGCGACATATGGCATTCTGGTCTACATGATATGTGAAGTTTGTTTTCTGCATAAGACAAGAACCTCCCTTGAGGTCAGGAAATGTGTCTGGTGCAGTGTCTAGCAAAACCAGAGGCATGATGCTTAATAAATAATGGAATTCACCACTCACTTCTACTTGTTTAATTTCTCTGCAAAAGTGGTCTCATGTTTTAATCTGGTTTATAGTCACAGTAAAACTGTAATGCTACTTGGTGTCCACTGCTTTCTAAAGTAATGTTGTCTGGATTTGTTAGACAGTGATTCCTAAAAGAACGTTCCCTTTTGTATATGCACTCACCCCCTCAAGCGTCAAGCAAATGACAAATTGTGCACTTTCTCTATGCTGTGTAATCTTGGGGAGCTGCACACTAGACAGCTAACCAGCTGAGTTTTGTATAACCAGCTACATTAAAAGGGATTACTTTGTTAGAAGTCAGGAAAGACGAGTTCCTCCTTTATCCTCCTGCCTTTACTTAGAGCTTTTGATCCTGCTGGCTATTCAAGAGGACTGAAGGAAAGCTGATTTTTCTAACAAAATCTTGTTCAATCTACCATGTCTAAATGTCTCTTTTAGGGTCCTGGGTAAATGGATCTTTTTTTAGCTTGTGGTAAATGGAGGAACATGGGTGCCGATGAGGGGAGGAGGAGGATAATGAACTGGCATTCCAAGTATATTTGGGAAGGCAGAAAGCACAGCGGTTCAGAGCACGAGCCCTGCAGTCAGACTGTCTGAGCTCAAGTCCTGGCTCCACCATTATCAGCTATATGATCCTGAGCAATAAGAAACCAATTTCAACTTCATTTAAAAAACAGGGATAATACTGCTGCTCATCAAGTTGTTCTTAGCATTCAATAACGAAACACTTGGCACAGTTACTGGCACACAGCAAGCAGCTGACAAGTGTTCACTGCTAGCATTATTCAGGTGTTTATACACATTATTTTTTTTTTCACCTTCATTACTGAATAAAGATGGGAAAAGAGAAAGAGGGTGTAAGTTGCTAGGAGTCATAGTAACCCAATAAAGAAATTCTAAGCCAAATCAAGCACAATTGCCAAATAAAAATTTTAGAGGCTTTTATTCCTGATACTACCTTCCCCTTCATATAATGGTTAAGCACCCCCAAGCTGATGCTGCAGAAATCGAAGGTTCATATGAAAGAACATGGAGTGGACATAAAATAAATTCCATCTGCTCTCACAGGGAAGCAGAGGGTGCTCTTTAAAAAAATTCTTGTGGTTATGGCCATTATCTTCAGGGCTAGCTTCCCAATGAACTTTTGCGAACACTAATATTAAAACTGGTTTGCCAACAGCCTGTGCAGTATTTGGGCAACACCGGGGAGGAGAACTCTTAGTCGGGCCTAGGAACAACAACAACATCCTCACGGAAAAGGGCAACTGGCAATAAGGAGGCTTGGCTAAATCTCGCAATATCCATGCTTACCAGCAGATTTTACCCCGAGGAGAAATGAGAAAATAGACACAACTGAGATTGTCTGCCAAAATACCAAATGCATGCACGCAGTAAGTACTTGAGATTTCAACTGACTCATAACACTGAAAGTACCGACCTATAGTCATGTTAAATTTTGCTGCAGCGTGTGTACTGGAATCCTGAGCACTCTTACGCAGAAGGCAGAGTCGAGAGTCAGGCAGCCAGTGAAGAAGCACAGCCCATCATCCAAGGTCCATGTGTCTCAGTAACTCTCCAGAAAAGATTAAATATTGTACTAATTTTTGATAAATGCCCACCCCTGAATAAAAGCCAACGGATAGTTCTAATGATAAACGTGAAGACAGAGCAAAGAGAGGTTCAAGAAAGAGGTGGTTCTCTCTGGGAAAGTGGGTACTTGTGGGGAATTTTTTTGATGCTAAAATTATTTTTGTAAGATTCTGGGATTTCCAAGTTTTCAGACTATATCTTGGTATGTCGACGATCTACTGTACATACAATTTCTAACGTGCCAAAATTCTTTCAAACCAAGAAGGGAAATGAAACGACCAACATGGACAGGAAAATGATTCTATGTGGTTTACCCAAAAGAGGACTAGGAAAAATTTAGTGAAATACACTGTTGCTCCTAAACTCTCAAACCGGCTCTGACTTACTTCCACATTAGGAAAAAAGAGCACAAAGATGATGGATTTTGCTCTCTCCAATGCATCTCCTTTTAGCCTTTGACTACATCGAACCTTACCGGAATACTGCACAGGAAGAGAGAGTTAAATCACAATGAGTGACTGAACATTTTGACTTACCAGGTTGGCATGCCTTTATAAAAGTCTGAAAGTTTTCACATCTTATATCACGCTTTTAGCAAAATGCCCAAGGTCCTTTGCCTAAGTTCTCATTGAGTTATTTATCATGTGTCACTCTGTTATGTCAGCAATATCAGGAAAAGCTAAGTCCCAGAAACTGTTGCTACTAGTATTTTGTGAATCTTCTAGATCAATGAAGAAAGAACTCCTAAAGGGTAAACATTAGCTACTTTACAGAAGAAAAACATTTGGAACTTAAAAAGAAGTCCTATAACTGGTAATATAAATAAAATCTGTATATGGGCAAGAAGCTATATAATAGTATATAATAGTAAAAGAAACAAAAATGGTATTCATTTTCTACGATTAACAGTGGAAAACGCATCATCTTAACTCAATTTCACTTTTTGGGAGGATTAAAAAAAAAGTATGCCAGTCAATAATACTTTTTTTTTTTTTTAAATAAGAGCAGAACTATTTTCCACTATTCTACATTTCTGTTAACCTTTCTTTTTCTTTCCCTGTCTTTCAAAGGAATCTGAGAAAAATTCACCAGATACAGTTTTCCGTACTCTTATAAAATACAATTTTAAAAAATCCTAAATTCTTGCCCTGGCCGGTGTGGCTCAGTTGGTGGGAGCGTCATCCCATACACCAAAAGTGGAGGGTTCAATTCCCAGTGGGTGATGTTTCTCTCTTTCTCTCCCCCTCCCCTCCTCTCTCTAAAATCAATTAAAAATTTTTCCTTTAATCCTAAAATCATAAATGGCTTTGGAATACAATACAGCTCAATAAGGCCCAATCTCAATGATCTGAGATGCAGTCAATACCAAAGTAGAAATGATCTGTCTTTCATTGAGTTAAACACACCACCAACACCATCACACTAAGACACTACACTTCAACTTGCCTGGAAGACAGTACCTGAAGGGTAAATTACACCTTTACGAGAGATCCTCTCCTTTTATCAGCTTCTAATTCAACCCTACATCAAGAGCTTTGGGCTTGTAAGACTCACAGACTGACTTTAGAATGATGCTGAATGTAGGCAATAAAATCTTTGGCCTGGACTTTCATGTCTCTACAGCTACCTGAATACTCCATGTTGGGTATGCGTGTGTGTGTGTGTGTGTATGTATGTGTGTGTGTGTGTGTATGTATGTGTGTGTGTGTGTGTGTGTTTCTTTTCTAAAATAAATGTAGTAAGTAACTCTGGTACATTCAGGCTTCTTGGACTGAGTCATTCGGGAATACTTGGATAAGCTTGAGTCGCCTGGTTCTAAATTAAATTCTCTCTTCAATTTGAAAGTGAGAAGCAGATCTCTTCTGGGTGGAATGACTTTTTCCTACTTCATCACAGGATCATTGTTTTGTTTTGAATGTAATATTCTCTCACTTCATGTAGTTTCTATAAATTCCTAAGATTTCTTATTTACCTGGGATTTCAGGATACTGGGTCTGGCAAGCCTACTGTTATTTCTCAGAATAAACATTGAAGTTAACTTCTTACTTGGTTAAAAGTTGATTAATATTCTTCTTACTAGACTGCCTTCACTTTCAAATTTTAACCCCTGAAAGTAGCCTAATCATTCTGGAATAGAATGGATGATCATTTAATTCCAGGGCAGAGGAAAACAACTTTCATCAGATAGACTGCTTAAGAGATGTTAAAGTTACAGAGATAAATGGAAATGTATAGAGAAAGAATACAATCATTTCAAGTTGTCCATTTTCCTGATAGTTGCTCTAATTTTATTCCTGTACTCTCTCAGTTAATGCAACTCAAGTTTTCCCTTCATTCAGAGCTAAAGCCTTAGTCATTTTTAATCATACTCAAGTCTGGGTGTTTCTATCTCCATGACACTCCCCTACCTCCACCCCTCTGCGTTCCCAGGGCTCTTTCTCTCTCCCATTTCTATCACTGCCCTGGGTCAGGGTCACATCATTTCTTGTTATGAGTCTCCTTCTCCAAGCCAACTTTCCTAGTTTTGTCAGAATTATCATTCTAAAAGAGACAGAGAGAAAAATCACTGAATTATGCTTCTCTTCCATTCCAAGAGCTAACTCCTCTGTAAATGAAGGAAAAACTCCAAACGTTTCAGCTTGTTACTCAAGGTGCTAACAATATGGCCCCAACCTGTAGCCACACTTCCTTCTAAACCCATACTGTCTACTCTGGCCACCGGGAGCCCTGGCCAGCTAACAACTGCTGAAGGACAGCTACCATAGCAAGAAATGTTCTTTGTGGACACCCGAGGACTCTCACGTCTCTTGGGCTCTTTCTGAGGCCTGGAGGACATAATTATTTTCACCCTGCATGAACTTTTCTCTGTTCTTTAAGATCAAGATGTCATCTCCTCACTGAAAGCTACCCCAACCCCCTGGCATCAAGGTTAACAAAGCCTTCCTCTGACTTCTCACTGACTATAACATTTACTTTATTCTGTCCTAATTTATGGTTGGTTTTTCATGTCTACCTCTGCTGACCTGTCTTGCGTTTCTGTTTTGTCTTTTTAAGAGTGGTACTGTATTCAAATGAATAAGGAAACTTGCAGAGAACAGGAAACAAAGGGATAGAAAATGAAAATGTATTGGGTATTACCAGGGTACACAGTTCAAAAATAGTTCCTTTTAATTAATAATAGGCTATAATATGGTAAGCTATATTGAACTTATTGCACTTAGAAATAAATGAGATAGCTATTGAATGACGGGGGGAAACGGTTGACCTAGGATGGGGTGGGAATGAGAGAAAGGCTGTATAAAGTGGGAGGAGCAGAACTATACCTCCTTTTGTTTTACTGTCAATAGACTGTTTTTCTTTTTAAATAAACGGTTGACACACTGAATTATCTAGACCTTTCACGTGATGTCAGTGGAACAGTAACTGCTGAGCCTCCTAACCAAGCCCACAGAGACCCCCACATCTGCTCCCGCTGCCCATGGGGAAAACTAGGAACCAAACCTTGCACAGATCATTGGTTTTAAATCTTCAGAAAAGAGAGTTTGAATACAATGAAAGCCTTTACATGGAGTCGTCATTGCTATGACAAGAAAGAAATCCGGGATGGGCCTCAGGAGGTTGACATTAGTCTTTTGCAAGGGCCAAAAAAAAGCCCGAAGGAGGAGACTGGCGGTTATGTTAACATAACCTACGTCCCTAGCTTTCCTGGCTTTCAAGAGCAGAATGTGTCGGATGGCTTTTCTCCTTAGTTTTACGTGGAGGATTACATACAATTTCAGTTAATCGAGTAGCCAGGATTTTGAAGAGCAAAGGCACAGGCATGGGGAAACTAATATGTGTTCATTGTTGACTGTTCCAGGCAGCGGACGAATTTCCTTTTTTTATATAACTTGACTTAATCCTAATCACAACCTCATAATATAAGCATTATTTCACCCATTTCACAGGCTCTTGACTGAGAATTAGGTATGTGCCTAGCACTGTGGGAGGTAACTCTGGGGTATCAAACACCTGCCACGCTGACCAGCTTGATTTTACAGTCAGCGTCCCAGACAGGCTGCGAAACAACGCACAGGCACCCGGAGACCAGAGTTTCATGGAAATAAGATGCTCACCGTGACACATAAGAAATATGCAGAGCTGAGTGTGGTCCAAGTATGAAGGAGGCCGGGTGAGCTCAGACTTGGCCTTGAAGAATCAGCAAAGGGTCACGGAGCAGCACCTGAGGTGAGGCAGCAGCAGGGGCAAAGGGTGCCCACCTGGCACGCTGCAGGCAGGGAGGGAGGAACCACCCAATTGTTCTGGCGCTCAGAAGGGAGAAGGAAGGCTCAAGAGGAAGCTACAGAACTTGGTGACTAAGAGGACAACCGGAAATAGTCAACGACTACTCCACAGTTTCAAGTTGAGTAAAGTGAATCCGGAAAATTGACAGCTCAGAGAGGAAGGTCATGTTGAATGTGAGGTGCCAACAGGAGAGAGAACAACCCTATGAGAGGATGAGGCCACGGAGGAACAAGCCGAGAAAACTGATCTCAAAAGAGCCAAGAGCTCGCCCGGCCGGTGTGGCTCAGTGGATTGAGCCGTCCCATGGACTGAGAGGTCCCGGTTCGGTCCTCGTCAGGGCACAGGCCCGGGTTGTGGGCTCCATCCCCAGTAGGGGGTGTGCAGGGGGCAGCTGATTGATGTTTCTCTTTCTCCCTTATCTCTCTTTAAAAAAAATCAATAAAAACATATAAAAATCATAAATAATAATAATAAAAAGGGTAAGGTGGCAAGAAAATGGAAGCAATAAGAGTCCTCAACTCGTTTTTCCAGAAAATTCACCCGAGAAATTTGAATGAGAGAAATAAGACGGTAACAGACTCAAGTGAATATTTACTTGTTTGGTTTTACAGAAGGGAGAGAGTTAAAAATGTCTGAAGGTCAAGGGGCAATAGAGCAATCCTTTGTGCTTCCCAGATGATTCCTTTTCCTGAGCTTGCTGGCGAACTGCACTGATGTACTCTTTTTGAGCAGATAACTTTTTAGAAACAGGAAGCGAAGCTGCAGCAGCCCAGAGTAGTCATGAGGTCCCAACAAGATTTCTCACACACATTTCACAATTTAGAAGTTAACAGAGGTGGTCAGCTTCCTTCCATAAACGCTCCTAGAAAATGTATCTCCTTTCGCCCTGGCCAGTGTAGCTCAGTTGGTAGGAACATCGTCCCATGCAACAAAAGGTCGTGGGTTCAATTCCCAGTCAGGGCACATACCCAGGCTGCAGGTTCCATCTCTGATCAGGGCACATACCTAGGTTTTGAGTTTGATTCACAGTCAGGGTTCATATGGGAGACAACCTATCAATCTTGATCTTTCTCTTTCTCTCTCTTCTCCCCCTTCCTCTTTAAAATCAATAAAATAACAAAAAACATATCCTCAGGTGAGGATTTAAAAACAGTATACTTAAAAAAAAAAATGTATGTCCTTTCAACCCCATCACCGTACAACCATAACCACTGTCACGTCCCTGTCTGGTCCTTGATGCTATCTCCTCCCATCACCCAAAACTGGAGTCCCTGTCCTCTCCTCCTAACTTAACGGAGCTGATGGACACTTCCCAGTGTCACGAGGCGCTCTGACACGCGGTGAGGCTGCTTTTCCACTGTCATCACTTTCTAACTTGTGTCATTTCCACATCAGCTTCCTCACTGCCATTTCTTTGAACATGGTAACACCTGCTTTTTAAAAATATTTTTTGTTGCCCGGCTGGTGTGGCTCAGTGGTTGAGCATCGACCCATGCACCAAGAGGTCGCTGGTTCAATTCCCGGTCAGGGCACATGCCCAGGTTGTGGGCCCGATCTCCAGTGGGGGGCATGCAGGAGGCGGCCAATCAATGTTCTCTCTCATCGATGTTTCTATCTCTTTCTCCTTCTCCCTTCCTCTCTCTCTTAAAAAAATCAATAAAGAAAAAATATTTTAAAAATATTTTTTGTTTTCCTCTCCAGTTTTCACAGTCTTCATGCCATTCTTGCCTTTCAGACTTCATGCATTGTTGGTATGGAATTGGGTCACTAGTATACACATTCTTAGGTATCTAGTCCCATCTCTCTGTTAGATAACCCTCTAAAATATCCAAACCCCCTAGAGACCCAAATTACTTATTCCAACTGTTGACCTGCAATCCACCCCCACACAGGTTAATTTGTAATTACTTAATTTTATTTCTAAAACATTTTTTTTTTTCCTTTTTAGAGCTCTGAATTTACACCGATCTTTTCTGAGAAGTTTCTGATACTCACTTTTCTAAAATCTCTAATTATGTCCACTGGGTGTTTTAAAGCTCTAGAATTAGTCACTTTCCCATAAGGTTCTTGTCATTTCCATGCCATCAACTCACTATTCTTTATGGGAAACAATTAAGTCCGAAACAGGAATGCCATTGTTTGCTCTCTCTCCATCCTAAGACACAAAACTGTCAGCAAGTCAAATCTGGTACTTATGCGATGCTGTGTTAAACGGAATGATGTTTCAGCAGATACTGACAGAGTCCTCTCTTCTGTACGTCTGGACTCTGTGTCACACATACCAAGAAAACTCTCACTGGAGTTAAACATCAAACCTGGGGTTTTGCAAATGACCGGAGAGAGTGAGACAGCCATTGCTAACAGCAAAGAGTGATGTTTACCCACATTAAGAAAATCCACGCCCATCAAAGAAACCAACAACTAATAAGAAATGAATTCCCTAAGAGGAATGATAACATGCTCTTCTACTGCATTTGGAATATGATTTGATTCAATAAAAAACTTGCTGGTTCCATTTTCCAAATACATACTTACTGTATATACACCATGACGTTACGCTACCATTTTATGGTTATTGAACTCTATTCTCCTTGATGTTAACACTCACCTTACATGATTCAAAAGTAGGTGAGGAGTAATTTGTCATATGAAATTCTTTTTCCTTCTCTTACACCTCAAGGACTGGAGGGGCAGCTTCATTCCTCTGTTTCCGACAAAGTTGTATTTTTAGCTCCTTAGACTCTGTGGCGCTCTATCTACCTGTAATTATGCTGCAAAAGCAGAAGGCGACGCCAGTAAGGCCAGCAGCAGACGAGATAGCAGAAGGCCTATTTGTGGTCGTGAACAGCTGCAGTAGGGCAGGGCGTGCCTGGCAAAGCTCCCTCTGACTCTGGGGCCAGGCATGACAAACCCCAAGAGCCAGACTTGCTTTCAGAATAGTCCCTAGCACAGGACATTATTTCACTGTCCTAGAAGCAAAGGGTGGCAGTCAAAGTCCAAGAGGGATGATCAAAAGAGTAACACAAGCAAAGCACAGGGAGGGTGCTCAGAGTGATGTTTGCAAAGCTCTTCAGATCCTAGAGAACGATCAGTCACTGTCTGTTCCACCCTCCTCTCTAAAAACACAGCGAGCAAACCCACCAGCACCACCCCTTATGGAAGGCCAGAAGTTACTTTAGTTCCGGCTTGAAAATACTACCCAAGTAAGTTTTGAAAAAAATTTTTTTTCTTAAAATACGAAGTAATAAATCTAATTATTTTACCCAGGACAACAGATATGTAATGCTATTAATCAGATGTTTAGAACTGGGAATAGTTTTTCAAGGAACAGGAAATATTTATTAGTGGACATTGTCTTCTCCAGTTCTGTAAAATCCCTTTTGTAACGGTCCGTTATTGTCTTTGGATAAATAAAAGATGCTGTTATAGGTGTAGGCTTTTACAGCTCAGAGTGACCGGAGGCTTTCAAGTCCTCATACCACAACCCTTGCACACACAGTGCTTCTAGCTTCTTGGTTCAAATGAGTGCTTTCTTACTGAGTGAGTTCCTGTAACTGCAGCACAGTAGCGTATTTATATTCTATCTGTCGATAACGTCAGCACAAAATGCAAATTTACTTCGGGACGTTCTACACACATGCATGTCTCTTCACCAGACTCAGACGGGTGACAGTGAGAACGGACACAGGAATGTGGGAAATAACAATTCCCAAAGAGATGAGGTGAGCGACCCCGACCACAAAACTACAGGTGCCCAGTGAAGACAGACTGCCACTTCCTGGCTGGAATTAAGAGTTTTACACACGTTTAGAATAAGGGCTGACGCTAACTACCTTTCTGACAAACAGTGACAACTAAAGTTTCTATTATCATGACACAGATTGGCCCCCTAGATGTGCTTCCACAAAAAAAAAAGCACTCCTCAAAAGGATCCAGCCATACATTTTTAAATAATTCATACAGTACCTCTCCTATGCCAACAAAGTCAAATCCTACTGAGAAAATGCTCCAATTTATTTTGTTACATGGGCAGTGTGGTGATGTTAATGCTGACTGAATACGTGCCCAAGGACTTAAACCTTGGGAACTCTGTCGGTGTCAATAATGAGGATTCAGATTTGTCTTGGACTGAACCTCTCTTCTACCACCATTGATATCACTCTACAACATGATCAAGGAAATACTCAGCAGCGAAAGACAGTAAGAACCGCTCTACTTACGGCTGACACAGTTTCACCAGGTCCTGGTCGGTGGTGTTGGGAGGCAGGCCTCGGATATAGAGATTCGTTTTGCTTAGCTGATCCCATCCTGAGTTGCTACTGCTGCTACTGTTGTTATTACTGCTGGTGGTGCTGGGGCTGGGAGGGGCCATGGGGTGGGCTGGGACCAGAGACTGCTGGAAAACAAAGATGAGCATTAGAAAAAATCTCAGATGGAAGGCATTTAGCATCATTCAGAAGCTGTTTGACCTGCAAAATAAAAGGAGGTCCCCAAGATATAAATACAGATTTTCTTAAGCTACTTTAATAAATTTTAATTTACACCTTAAGAAAGATCTGTATGTTCTACAAAACAAACAAACACACTCCTCTCCCCTTCAACAGGAAATTAATAACAGGATTTTACTTAGTAGAACATTCTGTATGTACACCGTAAGTATAACTAAATTTACGCAAGATTAACTTATTCACACGTTTTAAAGAACATATCTACTGAGACTCAAGATGAACCTGCATGAAGTTACGTGGTAATATTTTAATACACAGTAATTTAGAAATCACTAGACTTCTGAAAAGGTTTTCAAACTCTGAAGAACATTTGATTGAAAGTTGCTGATACTTTTATTAAACGACTGGGGAAGAAAGCGATTACTCTCCGAGTGTAAGAAAGCTCAATCAAGATGCTCAAATGAAGACACTGTCACCTGGTTCTGGGACACAGCTTCATGGAGACGGCTGCGCAAGATTGACCAGCACGCTGTCCTGCTCTGGCTACCCTTGAGAAATTTAAGTTACCCTGTGAGCATGGTGAAGTCTTTGGAAACCCTCTCAGGCCTTGCAGCAAGCCACATCTTCTGTAAAGCTTGCAACCCAGGGCTCAGTGTGGTTTCACAGTCAGCAGCCACCTAGGAAGAAAGTCTGAAACTGTGCTCCCACCAGATAATTCTCTGTTAACCAATCGAGAGCAACCACAGCCTCTGTCCCTAGGCCACACACACGCCTTCTGAGGAAGTTAAATGGTTCAGTTTGAGATGGAGGGGAGCACACCCCAAAGTGTCTTCACAGCAGGACAGAAATGTTTCCACCTCACACCTTCTACATAACACACCTACTAACCCAAGCACAGCACTTAGATTATGTCACAGTTTGAAGACATAACATTAAATAGACATTCAATGAAAACTTCAAATCTTATAGCTTGATGTTCACTACCACAAACCAGAAAATCAGGCATCTCTAAGACACAATTCGATTTGGAAAGCTCACAAAGCAGACTCCCTGCAATCAACGTCACCCTGCGTACCTAGTCAGTCATCGTAACTACCCATGATGGACAGCTGGCTCTGCACCCAGCTTCTGCCAGGACCGCCCCAGCTCCCCAATATCTCAGTGCACTGGGGTCCTCATTAATCTGACATGTAACCATTTCTTTATGTCCCATACTACGCAGATTTTACTTCTCACTGCCCAGGACCCTTGCTAAGATCACTGAGTCCAAATACCATTTACCTCACGAGATTCTCTTACAAAGAAAGTAGCAAGAAGGGTTAACAACAAACGGTCAATGTAAAAATAAAGGATGGACTTGAACTGGGAACATCAGTATCGCTTAATCCAAGACAAAACCTGCCTGAGATCATATCCTATCATGTCTTTGATTTATGCCCTTAATAAGTAGGTGAACTCACATCCTTTCCTCTCATCCCTGGTTTTTCTCTAAGGGATAAGGAATCTGGTTTTCTAGATGTAAAATCTAAGAATAGGCCCTGTCCCTTGCTCCACCACAGGGCACCTCAGCCCCTCAGACCCCCAGCCATGCCACACACAGGCCTGTGTTTCTTCTCCAAAGTCACTCAATACATCTGAAATTAGCCAGGCGTGCCCTATTTCCCACTTCAGTTAAGACAGGTGCCTCCCCACTGCCCCAAGCCTTTGTTTTACACAAGAACTTGTAGCTATAGACAAGCTAGGTGAGACTGAATTTTTATTTGTTATTTTTATTTTTTGTTAATCTTCACTGGAGGATATTTTTTCCCATTGATCTTTTTAGAGTGAGTGGAAGGGAGGGGGAGAAGAGAGAGAGACACATCAACGTGAGAGAGACACATCAATTGGTTGCCTCCCCTACGTGCCCCGACAGGGGCCAGAGATCGAACCTACCACCCAGGTACATGCCCTTGACCAGAAATCGAACCTGAGACCCTATGGTGCGAGGGCCAATACTCTAACCACTCAGCCATGCTGGTCAGGGCTGAATTTTTTCTTAAATCATCTTTGATCCATGTCTAAGGACCTGTCCTTGCCACAGGTCATACCGTTCTCCACGGCAGGGTCTGGTAAGCTCTGTGCAGCTGACAGAGGATGAAACGTGGTCACCTGGCAAGACCTGGAGGATTCCGAAAGAAGCTGTGGATCAGGTGCACCCCAGCCTCCCAGAGGTATTGCACCAACACAAAGCAAATGAACCGTCCCACGTGTTAAAGATGGCATTCCAAGTCCAGATCAGCTCTGACCTCTGCTTTGCTCTGGGATGCAAAGTGGAGAGCCGGGTGGGGACCCTATGATGAAAACAAACATTCAAGGGTATGATTTATGTGGAGATTATTTGGACATAAAGGTAGTGGGTTTTTATTTATGTATTTATTTTTGGCAGAAGTAGAAGCATGATTTACATCTCTGAGTGTGCACAGCTGATTTAATATATCTTTGACAGGCCTCCATATTTATTGCAGTAATATTTTCCAACTCTGGAAAGTAGGTGGGGAACACATACAGTCTGGCCCTCCCTGCTTCCCCTCTGGTCTTCCCGAAAGAGAAAGAAATCTCCTAGTACCCCGATCCCAAATGGGAGAAGGGGCGTCCTGAGTGTACCCTGAGGAGAACGTGGCCTCTGGTGAATCCTATACAGAACAGTTCAAATTCAAGTAATACAAACTATTTCTGAGAACTAGCTGAAGACAGAGAAAGATATCTGAAAGAGAGAAGCATCCGATCATTCTAGTTGTCAATGTGTTTATCTCCTGGTGCAGAAAACTTTTCATCTAAGATTAAGATTTCAGAACTTCTTGAAAATAAAAATGTTAAGTCCTGATAAAGACTAGGCACATATTCAAAGAGGAAAATTCATACACAACAAAGCTGATTACTCCTGAAGGTTCAGAATGGGCTGCTGATCATTCTAAAGGTGTGAGTAATAATCAGTCAGGTATTGCGCGTTCATGACGTGCCAGGCACTGTGCCAACTGCTTGGCATGCGTCACTTAATCCAACAAGGCAGGTACATTATTGTTCTCCCACTTTGCAGATTAGGAAACTGAGTTGCAAGAAGGTTAAGCAATGTGCCAAGACCACACATTTAGTGGGTGGCGGGCTGGAATCTGAACCCAGGTCTGCTGGACCACAAAGCCAGAACCCTGACACCGTACTCTAAATGCACCCAAACACCGTCTACTATCTCCTAAACGCCCTATTTGTAGTCTTGGATTTTCCTGTGCCCAGCCTTCCTGCACCCTAGTTACTGAATTCACGTTTCTCTAACAAGTGACAAGGAATACCATCGGTGGCTATGTTTTCCTGAGAAAAAGAGTCAAAGGCGCCTTTAAATTAATGTAATGAACAAACAGCCAGCTTGGGTGTGCGCGCTGAACAAAGTTAGCTTTAAAAAGGTTGGTTTTAAAATTTCACCTTATTATCTTCTCATTAACAAAAAATTCTACCAACAACTTTTGAAAACGAAGCATACGAAGGCTGACCCGAGCCAGGTTTCAGGACGGTCCGGCTTACCCAGGGAAGAACTAAAGCCTCACGCCCGCGCTGAAAAGCATCAGCAGCTACAGCTCCAGAACTCCGACCACGCTCTGCAGCTATGCCTCCACAGCACACGTTAAACCTGAGAACAGCTTACAGAGGGACTCCTTTTGACCAGACTCCATTTTCATCGCTGGCTGTCCTTTCAGGTTTCGCCTCTCAAAGCCCCTCAGCTGCCCTGGAATTTGGAAAGGCACCCCTCCCTTCCCCAGAATGAAGTTTGTAACTAATTTACATAAATTCACCTAATTAAGGAACTGGGCGGCTGGAATCCCACAGCTGGGTGCTGGCTCATCCAGTACTAGCAGTCTGTCTCGGAGCACAGCAGTCCACCCCAGCCTCTCCTGGCCTAATTGCACTGCTCCAGGTCACGTAAACAAACTGCCTAGCAAAACTGTCTGTCCAAAGGCAGGGGAAACAAGCTAATTCCGTTTTCATGATCACGTTGATCTGGGCTTGATGTGCATGCCGAAGTGGATGGAGAAACAGAGTCCCGGGGAACAACAGGTGGCTCCATTAGCACAGGCCCCCGCACTCCCTGCACGAGTGAGCCTGTGCACCAGCAGGAAGGTGCGCGTCAGCCATCAGGGAGGACTTCCTGTGTGGACAGCACTGAGGCCTCCATCCCACCAGGAAGGCCCCCTGGCCTCCTACACTAAAGCACAGGATGACCGACAGCGGGCACATGACAACCACGCACAGCACATCTCTCCCTCTCCATCACATCACCCCACCCAGCACCGTACTAAGCAGGCTCCTCTCCATAAATACAAGTCCAAAACTCTTTTACAAAAAAAGGTAAAAGTTAACCATGTGTGGACTAAAATATATTAGTACCCATGTGCATGGTTGTAGATTTCTATTCATCAAAGACAATGAAAAATAAAGACCTAGCACAAATTCTATTGTCTCATTTCCTTCCTATTTCTAATAAGCTCAAGAATAGTGCTCTAACCAATCTTACCACTGAAATTGGCCTCTCCCCTCCCCCTTACTTAGTAACTTCCCTAAAAATTCTAATACATTTTGTCTGAAGGGAAAGGAAACCTAGGATCTGCCTTTTAATCACCCTCAAGCCTTCCTTAAGACTACCATCCTTGTAGTTTAGGAAGGTTATAATCCATAATCTCATCCCCACCCTGACACCTCCTATACACACAGAGATACAGAGACAGAGAGGGGGAGCCACCACCCCAAACAGCAGGAGATTCAACACATCAGCTCCTTTATTCAGAAGTGAAATAATCATTACAGATGCTCCTGAGAACCGATGAAAGTTACGGCACATTTTCATTTATACCAGGATACAGTATAATATCAAGCCTGGCATGAGCTGAGGACTACATAAAGACACTGTACACTACACTAATTCCATCCACTGTTCCTCTCCATCAGCTCTGAAGATGTAAAAGAAATTGAACAACTTAAGGGAATTATCAAACAGCATGGAGGGAAAAGCATCCAAATGGGCCAATTTCACCACAGTTAGGATATTTTCTTTGTTTCCTTTTAGAAATCTGAGTGGCTCAAAGAGGGCTAGGAATAGTAGCTGAGAAAGATCAAGTTCCCGGCACAGGGAGCTGGGAAAGGACGAAAAGCTGAGCAGTAGGAGGTGAATTAATGAGAGATGAGAAACTGGCCAGGAAGCAGACATTCTTCCGGGTAGGTCAGAATGAAAAGACAGCACCTGAACGCATGAAGAACAGCAGCGCCCCTTCACACAAGCGGGTTCTTACTTCTCCATAATGTAGGGAAGGGCAAATGGGCAAATATCATTCATTCCCATCTGACGTTAGGATATCAAGCTTAAAATCACATAGTTAGTTATAAAACTGGTTCTCATATCATCACTGTCCCTTGTTTGGTGACAAACTTTGCAGCCTCTAAGACTATGAAACTGAGAAAAATAGGTTATTCAATATTTTGGGTTGGATTACATCTGTCAAAGGAGGATGGTCTATATTGTTATGTTAACTAGTCAAATAAAATCTAAAAATAAAAATTCCTGACAGATTTCACACTTCAAGATACCTACCAAAGCTGATCCCTGCAAGTAAAGCTACAGTCCTACACAGAAATCTCTTTACATGAGTCGGTGAAGAGAGCACGCTTTTCATAGGCTTCAGGTCAAAAAACGAAACTTAAGACCTGCATTAAGTAGATATGCATCTGTTGGCTACAACGTGGCTCACTGAATGGGTGGAGATCATACTGTAGAAACGAAAATCAACTTAAACCAAAGGGAAGGCCCTTAAAAACTGAAACAACTTGGACAAGCTCTCTGGGGTGGAGGTAGTGGTTGTGAAGGGGTAAGAAGAAAGGGCAAGCAAGTGCTGAAAATCCATGGTAGAAAACATAGTATAGATATAATGTGTGATTTGTGAGGTCAAACTGTCCTTCAAGGTCCCACCAAGAAACTAGATTTCTTATCATTCAAATATCTTTTAAAGATCTGGTTCTATGCTCCAGAAAATCAGCTCAACTGTTCTGTTCCCTCCAAAAATCTTCCCAAGAACCCCAATGATCCCACCCCAAGTTGCCTATTGAGAACTCTGGGCCAAGGAACACACCAGAGTTCTTGTCCTATTTGTTCCTTCTAGTTTTTGTAACAGCATTTGTAAGAGGGGAGATAGATAAAAACCAACACAAAACCTCCATAAATACAGTCACCTAATCTTTGACAAAGGAGCACAGGCAATACAATGGAACACAGATGGTCTCTTCAACAAATGGTGTGGGAACTACTGGACATCCACATGCAAAAAACATGAACCTATACACAGACCTTACACCCTCCACCAAAATTACCTCAACTGTAATTACATCACAGACCTAACTGTAAAACTCAAATCTATAAAATGCCTAGAAGATAATAGGAGAAAACCTAGATGACCTTGGGCATGATGACGCCTTTTCAGATACACTGGAGTTCATTAAAATTAAAAACTTTTGTTCTGCAAAAGACAATATCAAGAGAATTAGGAGATAAGCTACAGACTGGAAGACAATATTTCGCAAAAGACATATCTTATCAGGATTATTATCCAAAATGTACCAAAAAAATCTTACAACTCAACAGTAAGAAAACTCAGTTTAAAAAAATGGGCTAAAAACCTTAATAGACAATTCACCAAAGAAGATAAACAGATGTCAGGTAAGCATATGAAAAACTGCTTCCCAGCATTTGTCATCAGGAAATAAAAATTGAAGCAACAAGGTACCACTACACACCTGTTAGGATGTCCAAAATCTGGAACACCGACAGCAGCAGATGCTGGTGAGAACACGGGCGACAGAAACTCGCCGTCACTGCTGGCGGGAACGCAAACGGTGCAGCCACTTTGGAAGAGTCTGGCGGTTTTTACAAAACTGAGCATACTTTTACCATCTGATCCAGTAATCACGCTCCTTGGTAATTACCTAAAAAAGCTGAAAACTTATGCCCACCCAAAGACCTGCACCTGGATGTTGGTAGCAGCTTTATTTGCAATTGCCCAAACTTGGAAGAAACCAAGATGTTCTCTGGGAGATGAATGAATAAACAAACTATGGTATATCCAATGAGATGTTATTCAGTGCCCCCCCCCCAAAAAAGTTATCATGCCATAAAAAGACATGGAGGAACCTTAAATGCATATTACCAAGTGAAAAGCCAATCGGAAAGAGCATATACTGTATAATTCCAATTCCATGACAGTCTGGGAAAAGTAAGACTATGGAGACAGTAAAAAAAGGCAATAGTTTCCAGGGGTTGGGAGGAGGGAGGGATTAATAGTGGAGCACAGAGGACTTTTAGGGCAATGAACATACTCTGTATGATATTATAATGGTGGATACTGTCATTAAACATTTCTCCAAACCCACAGAATATAAAACACCAAGAGTGAACCCTCAGGTAAACTATGACACCCTGAGTGATGATGATGTGTCGGTGTAGGTTCACCTTTGTTAAAAAATGTACCATTCTGGTGAGTGACGTTGATATGGAAAAGGCAATGTATGTGTGAGAGCAGAGGCTATATGGGAAATCTCTGTACCTTCCTCTTAATTTTGTGGTAAACCTAACCTGCTCTTAAAAAAAAAAAAAAAGTCTTATTTAAAAAAACAAAACCCAACTGTAAATACCAGACAGAAGGAGTTAAATCTGAGTCATTCATCAGAAAACTGGAGGGCCAAGAAAGGAAGTGAGGGGACTCAGCAATGGGTTCAAAACGTCCTTACCAGAAAACACATTCATTAGGAAGGAAAAGCTTTTATTTATTTTTTTTTTTTTTTTTTTTTTTATTAATTTATTTTTGTTACAGATGTTTCTCCTTTTTTTCCCCATTGACACCCTCCTCCCCATCCCCCACCCCATCCCCAGCTTTGTTGTCCAGGTCCATCAGTTATGCATACATGCGTATAAGTTCTGTGGTTTATCTCTTCCCTCCCCCCCACCCCCTCCAGTGGGCTCCTGGCCTTGTCTACCCTTAATCGCATCACATATAATAGTGTGGTATGGTACCGTTTCTAAAAATAGTAAGAGTTCAACCAAGGGAAGATCAGGGATGAAAGAGCCTGAGACAGAAAGGTTGCAGAAGGCTTCACAGAGGGGCAGACAGCTGAGTGAGCTGAGTATTAATGACAAGCCATTAAGAGTAAGAGGAATGGCAGTCCTGAAAGGGGTGGGTGGGTGGGGAGGGGAGAGGAGAGGAGGAGACGACCAAGATACAGGCAGGAAGGGGCATTCTTCACGAAAGCCAGTGGAAGAAACCAATCCTGGGTGGTTCAGAGAGTATGCTAGGACCACTTGATTTGGGGGGTGGGGGTGAGGTACTGGGAAGGTAGTAGGATGACCTAGAAATTGAAGACTGACTATGCCTAGGATGTCATCAGGTCTCACCGTACGGAGTCTCAGAGGGAGAAAAGAGAATTTAAAGGTGACAGATGAAGAGGACAGCTGGCGAGGAACATAAAACCAGGGACATTCTTTCCTTCCTCCCCATGAAAGGCACACAGAAAAGAACAATCTGAACATCTGGATTCAAACCCTGCCTTGGCCAGTGACTAGAATGTCATCTGGGGCAGCTCAGTTCTTCACCTGGAAATGAGCAGGTGCGATGGGTGATTTCTAAGCTCCCTTCAACTCTCCGATTCCAACACCGGAATACAGGCTTCCTGCCATCTCCAGCTAAGGCACAGAACACAGCCAGGACCTTGAGTTCTCTCATCTCTCGGACAATAGCCAGAGAAATGGTGCAAGAGGTTAAACCGGCAGAGCCAAGAAGGAAAACTTACAGAACGTCATGGTGCAGCTGGAAGACCAGGAGTAATCACACTGCCACCCCGTGTCCCTCAGGCCAAGCACTGATTCCCTACTTAGTCACAGATCACTACGAGAAAACATTATAAATTCACAAGCTATACTAAAGCTTAAAGGAACAACAACAACAACAACAAAATGTATTAAAATAATATTCCGAGTTCCTGGAACTGGAGTGTTCTTAGGGGGAAAAGATTACAGCTGAAATAACTTAGATCTATCCAGACTATATGTTGGTTAACAGCCTGGCATCTTTTTGTTTCATTGTGTAATCAGTATAAAAAATTGCATTTCACATTCTGTTCAATCTCTTGTATATAAAAGGACCATGTAATAGCTCCGAAACCACCTTAAAAGAAAACTCAAAACAATAAGCCAATTACATTCCAAGAAGCCAGCTATTAAAAAACATGGTAAACATAAAATCCTGCCCAATTCCAGGTGCAAAATTACCCTTCTGGATTCCGAATGCAGGTGCGTGGGGAGTGTTTTTCTCCTTCTGAGCCCCAATGGAGGGATTTTAATACCCACACCAGGTTTCTTCCTCACCACAGAGCCTTGTGAAGGGGACAAGAACAAATTCTCTTTTTCCTTTTTGCTCAAAACAAACTGAAAAAAGAAAACGTCCTACGGGAAGTGCAGGAATACCATTATCAGGACAGTTCAGAACACCTCTGCAGTGCTCCGAGTTCCCGGCCTCACCCCAATGGAGTTAGGCTACCAGTGTGGACCACTTCCCTCCAGCCGTTTTTTAAAGTTCCCATCCTCTCCTAGTATTTCTTGTAAGTAAAGAACTATTGCTGAGACTGTAGAAGATTCAGGGTGGAAATACTCTATTTTTAAATATCCTTTCTTCTTATTAAACAACACTTATTGAAAGTATTGTAAATTGATTAACTAAACATTAAAGTTAGAAAAACTATGAGTCAGCTTCTCCAAAAATAAAACTCCAAATGAATTTATTCAAGTTAATTTATTTTTTTACGTGCAAAGGGACACGCGAATGAACTTAAAGTATTATGAGTTTCGCTAATTAGCCCCTAGGAAAAAAAGCATTACCTGTACTTTTAGGAAACTGAAATCCCCCCATAATAATTTTTAAAATGAAATCTTTTCTGATAGTGTTGTGATTTGTCTATAGCCAAAGCAAAACATCAACAGGAAATAGTTTTAAGTTACTATAAAAAATTATCAATTATATGTCTTTCTCATGATAAAATCCAGCAACTTCCATCTGATACAATGTAGGTAATCAGTACAGAAGAGCTCTTTATTTTGTATCTCTGTGTGGCTATGTGTGAGTAAACAGAAGGGAGTAACTAGATGGCTTTAAAAAAAAAAACTCTTTTGCCTGAAATCCACCTAAAATTTAACTTTTTGCCTGAGATTTCAACCCTGTATACATACATACAGGCAGACATACAAAACTGAAACAAAAATTTTGTGGTTATGTTCCTTTATCATATGCAATGCACCCCAATATGATCTCTTGCCTATTTCATTAGAAAAACAAATGCTGACAGCAACCTACTAAACTGATCTGAGATCTCACTAAGATTGCCACTTGCAGGTTAAAAAAACCAGTGGTCTGTTGCCTCTCTCAAACTTTGATGAGCATGGGAATCACTTGCATTGGAAAAGTGCAGGTTTTGACTCAGCATTTAGGGGAGGCCAAGATTCTGCAGTTCTAGCCAGTGCGTAGGTGACGTCATGCACAAAGCAGGACTCAGGGCAGTAACTACTACTGGTGTGCGAGGATGAACTTGAGAAATGTCCCTTTCCAGCTTTGAGGAGGAGCACAAAACAAGATAAAATCTTTGTTCAGTTGATTTCCAATCGAGTACCTGCTCAGAATGACAAAATGTTAGTGCTGAGAGAGACATCAGAGATCACACAATCCAATAATTCTCCACTGGAAGCATACCAGAATCTTAAGAGATGGGTCTGAGAAGTGGAGGTGGGGGCAGTATTTTTATTTTTATCAGAGGGCTTGGCTTTTTAAATGTTGAGAAACACTGCTTTTATCCAACCCCTCAATTTTCAGGAAACCTGAGGCCCAGAGAAGCCAAAGCATATATATGTCCAAGGTCATACAGCTAGCTCATTTAAGGCAGAACTAGGTCTCCATTCCCTCACTGCCAAAACGCACCAGCCCTTGTCTGCCACAAAGATGAAGATACATGTCAAGTTTTCTTAATGAGTCTTAAAAAGGAAACATGCTAGTCCTGTGAAGGCATGCATTTTGTACAGCCTCTGTTACACCCTGTATTCCATCCACCTCGCATTTCCAGGTGGCTTACCTGGATGTCCATGTCTATTCTATGCTAGACATCTAGCTTATTGCTGGGGTGGGGGGGGGGGGGCTTATACCATCTATTAAATTTATAATTCCTAAAAAACCATTGTGAATGCAACCATTTCTATTTTTGTGTTTATAGTAAAAATTTGTGAATAGCACACACAATCATTATCTGTACCATCTACAAGAAGATACAAAAATCAAAATCAAACAGATAAATTATAGCACTTTGTAGCTTTTCTCTCAGGGTCAACAGGTAATTTTTTTTTCTTTATTGATTTTAGATGAGAGGAAGGGAGAGGGAGAGAGAGAGAGCAGGCCCACAACCTGGGCATGTTCCCTGACCGGGAATCAAACCAGCGACCTCTTGGTGCATGGGATGACGCTTAATCCACTGAGCCACACCGGCCGGGCTCAACTGACAATTTAATGAGTTTAGATTAGAAACTTCCTTAGAATCACTAGAACTGTCCATCCACCATCTTCAATCCTGTTTCCTTAACCAAAAAAAAAAAAAAAAAGAAAGAAAGAAAAAGAATTTTCCTTTCACGTATTCCATTGTTGGCTATTATCCTGAAGCATCACAATGACTACTCATATGAATTCTCCAAGACAGCTGGTTTTCCTTCAGAAGACCAAAAAGGTATGTGAGTTCTGCTCCTAGAAGCTGGCCAGTATACTTGGGGAACTGTTTCTCTTTTGACCTGATCAGCATTTCTCCATGTTTGCAGAGACTAGTCTCCTGACATGTCAGATTTCTCCCGATTCATACCGCACCCTTAGACTGAATGCCGACTGCTGCCACCAGTCCTCAGGCCCTCTCTCGCAGGGGGCCGGCCCCTGCACGACTGTCCACTCACTCCAGGAGAAACGCTCTCATCCTTGGAATACCCAGTGCCTTGGAAGCTAACCAACCCAAACGTTGGCACGGTTCGCTCCTCTCTTCATCTTCTCTGAAAGATAAACTGAAGTCGAACTTCATTCTGTGGTAAGCAGAATCTGGGAAACGGTTTCAATATTTACGTAAACCAGACATGGCATTTTTCTTTCTTTTAGTTTTCATGGTATTTCACAATACTGTTGGTTTAGAGTAGGGAATCGTTGCTCAGAAAAGAAAAGAAGTGAAGCTATAATCTCCTTGAATATCTTTTTATTTTCTTTTGCTGAAGTTCATCACAGAGATTCAGTTTCACCACCTATACCAAAATGAGCTAAATGTACACATTGCTAGTTACTAAAAATTTCAGAGGGAGCTTCCTTTCCAAGGGAGCTTGGAGAATATAAACGAAGCCCTGGCCCTCTAGAGCAGAGGCCAGGAACCTCTGTGTGTTCGGGGGGGAGGGGTCTGGTGTGGGGACCACACACCCCACAGCAGCACAGCACTGTCATACACTTGAGTCTTCCCTCTCCCTTTTTCTTCTCATTTTATTTAGTTTCACAATATCAAATAAAATCTATTTTACCTCTGCTGCACATAATCAAAATAGGCAACCTTTCGCTCTCAATCCCAATTCCAGATTAACCTAATTTACTAAGTGACAAGTCCCCAAATTGGGTTTCCTAAATCTCTGCCCTTCTAAATGCACAAAACAAGAAAACAAAACCATACCTTCCCACCCCACACAAATAAGTTTATGAAGAAAATGGTGCCTGGATGGGAAGTGGCTTTGGGTGACTCCACACTCAGTGACCAGTGGTGAGGGACCCGCTCTCTGACCCCACCCCACCTAAGCCAAAGCAGCCAGTGAGCATTTCCAGCAGAGGAGAGGGAACAGGCCGGAGCCCACACACAGCTGTGGAGCCCGGCAGGGACAGTGCAGACAGGAACAGAGATCTGGGGGTGGCCGCAGCCACCCCAGCATCACCGAATTCAGTGAACGTAAAGGAGAAGAATCAAACCTTCAGAGCACCCACACATTATCAAAGCATTTTGATAAAAAGAAGAAACACACCGGGAGGGAATACAAAGTTTTAAAATTTCTACTTCTCCAGGTAGAAAACACACATCCTAAAATTCAAGTCTTTTGAGACTTCCTTCATGTTTTGTACTAGATTTAATCTCAAAACAGTATTCTCTGCCCAATTTGAAAATCAGATCATAGAACAAAGGAATAAAAGGAAGAGAATGATGGGGAAACAAACAAACAGCATGATCAGAACCAGGCACCATAAGTTCTAGTATGGAAAAAGATGCAGGAACGAAAGTGCACACTGCCATTTCCACACTGGGGGAAAGCAGAGAAGTGGGTCCCCACCTCGCCGCACGGGGGACACACCAGCTGCATCTCTGCTCTGCCATGCATCCCAGTTGCCCAGTTGTTCAAATTAAAACAGTTCTCTACTTCTTAGAAGAACTTTCATTACCAAGCAAATTAAGAGAAGATACAAATCTAAACAATAGTTGAATCCTGCCTGGATACATTATTAAAAGGTCACATGTAAACTGTAAATAGTGAGGCCAGATGTATCCATAAAACCACGAACACGTTACCTTACACTGCTATCCCCAGAGATACATGCAGAAACCTCACCCGCATTATAGACTCTAACTTCATCTTCGTTTTTTATTGTAAAATCCAATCTTACCTTGCAATGATAGCTAATGTGCAAATCCTTGCTAGCTGCTATCCTTCTAGAAATAAACAAAATGTCAAGAACAGTATTTTTCTCTTAATTGAAAGGGGTAGGTTTAGCTATGTGTTTGCCCATTTTAGTTGGGGCTATCTATAATACTTTTTCTTACTATCAAAGTAATCTAGGAAGTCTTTTAAAATATCGAAATGAGCAAAAACCAAAGGGAAAAACCCATTTTAAAACACGACGCCTTACTGAACACCTGTTTTCTAGAGAACTGAGTGTCATTTATAGCACTAATCGCTAACATTGTTGAGCATTTGCCATTTTTGAAATAAGGTCTTTGGTTGTGAAAGCAGGTCTTTCTGACAACCTCTTTAGCAGCTAAGTAGAAGAAAAAATGAGAGTAAGGGGCTGGGTATGCCATTAAGTTTCATCGTCCTGGGGGCGTTATTTGATACACAATTGCTCTAATCAAGGCTTTTAGAAAAACTAAACAGCTTACCTAGGTCGTAGTTACGAAAATCTTCCTAACGCCCATCAATAAAACATGACCAAAAGGTTTAGCTCAAGACACCGGTTGCAAAACAGTGAAACTCAGTGACATGACCTTCCAATACCAACAGTGCAGCATTCCCACAGTATCGAACAGTGAGGCCACTTGCTTTCCTTTAGATCTTCTCAATACATGATATTTTAAATCTCAATAAAGCTTCAACACTTTCTACTATAATATTTCCACATTTGAACTGAAGACCAAATCTCCACCACGAGCCTGTAAACCCCTCAAGGACACGTGACCACATCCTGCCTGATAATCTCACCCAGTAGAGCAAGGCGCCAGGTCCAAGAACTTGCTGTGTCTGGTGAGGGAACAAACACAGACTGACATTTGTTAGAAAGCATGTGACTGGTGCAGTGGTTAAAAGGCTGTATGCTGAACAGCTCTGGGGCGCACGGGGGTAAGAGAAGTTAGCGAGAGCTGGATGGAGGTGGAACCTAAGTATTTTAGGAGTTTGACATCCAGGGAGAAATGCATCAATCATCTTGTTTTCCTAGCTGAAACAAGATCTCTACTTTCGCCGAAAATCTACTATGTTTCCTCTCCAGAAGCATCTCTGGAATAATTTCCCAATGCTGACAGGTGGACTTTTAAATTCCTAGCTTAAACTTCAAAGCACTGGGGGAACACTAGACAAATTATGATTGATAGTGAGAATTATAATTCAGAAAAAAGTATGAGTCCTAATAATCTTAATCTTATTGCCTTTGGATACATGAGGTGTGTGAGTATCTGTCTTTTCAAAACAGATTAATCAGAATTACTATAAGCCATCAAGAAGATGTAATCGCTGTGGGATCCTCTTGCCTTTGGTAATGGCCACATCTGGCTGGGCAGTTGTTATTCATTCTTCGCAGGACGCACTTTATTAAACTCTCAACTGAGAAATGACGTTATCACTCCAATCCTTTTCATTGATGTTTAAGCTTAGAGAAGTGTAAGACAGAGTTATTTAGGACTAACTTCTTAATGAAGTCCTCTGAGCAGTTTGCTAAAATTTTTTCAGATGAATCGCAAACCCCCTACTCCCAACTCCAGCATGGCTTTAAAAAACAAAGAAACTACTCCTCGAAATGCACCTCGTAAGTATAGCCAACCTAATACAATTTATATGTGATTAGTTTGTGTCAGGAAATATAAAAGTTACAGTTTGTGCAGTACAACATGATATATGTGTATCAAGCCATACCAAGGTTAAACTAATAGAGACAATGTGGGAAAGGGCTGTATTAGTTTCCTATAGCTGCTGTAACAAATCACTACAAACTGGGCAATTTACAACAGCAGAAATTCATTCTCTGAACTCAGGGCGCCAGAGGTCTGAAATCAAGATATCAGCAGGGCACTGTTTCTTCTGAAAGTTCTGGGGAGAGCCCTTCCTTGCCTCTTCTAGTTTTCATGGCTCCTGCTATTCCCTGTCGTGGTGGCCTGAATCCAATCTCTGCCTGTATCTTCACAGAGCCATCTCTCTCTGTGTCCTATCTTCTTATTGGGGCACCAGTCATTGAATTTAAGGGCCACCGTAAATCCACTTTAATTTAATCTCAAGACCCTTAACTAATTACATCAGCAAAGATCTTATTTTCAGATTAAGCCACATTCTGAAGTTCTAGTTAGAAGTGAATTTTTGGCAGACACTATGTTTTCTCTAAAGGATAATTTAAAAAAATTTTTTTTTAATTTTATGAGAGAGACAGACAGACAATGATTTGGTGTTTAACTTATTTATGCTTTCATTGGTTGCTTCTTGTATGTGCCCTGACCCAGAAACTTTTGCATATCGAGATGATGCTCTAACCAGCTGATCTACCTGGCCAGGGCTAAAGGCCAATTTTTGACTCTCCTAATGTTACTTTAAAAAATCTGAGCCATGTAATAAAAAATATATATATCAAAAATTACTGTGCATAAGCATCCACTGTTATAATACCATTTATTCTTTAACCATAATTAGATCCAGAAGAAACGTATGGGGCATCTTATCCAGCCTCATACACAAAGATGTTTCTCTAAGACACGGAGATTGGGGGTGAGGTGGGGAATCATTATAACACAGCAGATGCCCCAACTTATTTCTAAAACATTTCTAATTGCTACAGCATATAACAAGTCTAGTCTCCTCTTCTTTTATCCAGATTTAAATCTTTAACGATCACTATTCCTCTCATCCCCCAAATGGTATTCCTTTAAACCCCCAAACAAATGCCAATATCTAAACAACTTCCTTCACCGAGACAACTTCTAAGGATAAGCAGGGTAGAAAGGATGACTCTGAAATCACACTGCCCAAGTTCAGATCGCATCACTGCCACTCACTCACCGTGACCTTGGGCAAATTATTTAACATCTCCAAGTTTCCTCTCTTCATCTGTAGGGTGAGGACAACCCCCTCTATTCCAGCTCACAGAGTTGTGAGATTGCACAAGCCCAGTACTGCTGAGCCCTCAGCCAAATGCCAAGCTTGCAGGCGGCACTCAGTAAATGTCAGCTGCACTGGAGCTCATCTTTCTCGGTGTCCCTCTCTAAACTTGGCACCCAGGTGGCCACGAGGGCTGTGCCCAGTACAGGCACTACCAGTCCTAATCTTAAAACTGACTTACACAGGTAAGGAGTTTCTCAATTCCCCTCCTCCTACTCAGAGACTCCTTGGCATAGTCTCAGTTAAGGAAAAATGATGGAGCAAAATGAAAACGACCCTGTGGTTCCAAAGTGGAAAATGCTGCAAAAGGCAGATAAACTGGGGGTGGGGGTGGGGGTGGGGGTGGCTGATTCCCCAGGAAAGGCTCCCTGGAAAGGCTGGCCTGACTACACTGTTCACATTCTCTGAACTTTTTCACTTGGATTAGCTTCACCACTTAAAATCCCAATTAGAGATGCATTTGGGTTAGGGCCCCACTTTAAAAATTCCAAAACTTCCAGGATATGATGCAATAAAACAGTCATCACCTAAGGCTGGAGATGAGCACCAGCAAGAAAATTACAGATGTGCCTGTCTTCCCTTAGAGGTGCCTAACTTTTGTTATTCTCAACCTTCAGAGGGGGGGGAGGGTGCAAAAGGCCACCCAGCTTACATGTTTCACTATGATTACGAGGAGAGAGAAAGGTGTCTTCTTTCTCCACCTACTGTGCCATATGACAGACCTTTGCTCACGACAGACTCAGAACTGAGCTGGCCCTACCAGTTCTGAAATTCCATTAGAAGACTATGGTCTTTGGGGCTCACCCGGGACTCTAATTACGGCTAACAACATTGCAATTAGCAAACCTAGGAAGCAACCAACCTGCCAAATACAATGTTTTTATGAAAAAACGTGTCCTGATTTCTAAAAATTCAACTCAGAGATGAACTTTTGGATTAGAACTTCTCATATTTATACAGCAGGAGGATTTTATTTCTTCACCTAAGTATTATAATTTTATTAAAGGCAGGTAAAACTGTACACAAATGGTCTAAGCAGCTAAATCAGTTTGTTGGCTGATACTCATTTATGGCCAAACCAACCACAGATGTCATTTCACATATCTAGTTATACTAGATTTTCCTCAGCATTTTTGCAGGAAACTGCAAGACTTTACAATTACTTATTTCTATTAACCCTTCTTTTGTTACAACTTGGGCCTGCCTTCCATTGTGCTGGTATCTTTTTGCTAACTGTGATCACCATTCCTCCGGCTAGGTGTTATCTGAAGACAATGAGAAGCATGCTTTATAAGTGATGTACAAGCTGCTGTTTTCAACAAATCTCACCACAGGACATTCACTGTCTGGCTTATCAAACCCTAAGACTAACCCACCTCTCGACTTCTGGCTGCTTTTCCCCTCTGGTCATTCAATAGACCTACATATGGTTGTCAATACAGAAGTTAAATATTTCAAAATGTTGTCATTAGCTGCAGTGAATGGGGATGGGGAGGTGGCGATGATGGGGAAAGGCTGAGGCGAGTGAGATTACATTACATTAGCTGTTCTTTTTATCCTAAAGATTCTTTTTGCATTATTCCCATAAGAGGGATGAATAAGAATTGGGTAAATCGTTACATTTTAGCAAGAGCTTTTAATATCTAGATGTTGCTTCCTAAAATTAATAGTCACTGGCAAGTTTTGTGGACCACGGCTAAGCAAGCAGAGGGAACGTAGTTGAACATGGAAGGAGCTGGGCGCCACTCACTGTCTGATGGGACTGAACCGTCCTTCCCTTGCCTCTGACTGTCCAGCCATCCAGCTGATGGGGGGGAGTCTCTGCAATGGTGTGTGAGCCCTGGAAATGTCCGGGTCTCTGCTGCCAATGGCAGTCTTGCCCACTCTGTGTGTGCAACAGAGATGGTAAAGAAAAGGGTCAACGAAAGAAAGAAAATGGAAACCCACTCTATCACACACTGTTTGGGGACTCTGAGATGCTCAGGAATCTCTCCTCCTTGCTATGCCCTCCCCCAACAAGACACACAGAGCACACCCCTCGACCCCCCAACACACATGCACACCCCAGGCAGTTACTAGGAAAACATACAAAGCAAAAACTCAACAGGCAAAAAGGAAAAGCTTTCTGTGTCCTGGAGTCTAAAGATTTTCACCTGGTCCCGGAGGTATGGCTGGCCGAGGCATCTCAGCTGGCTCAGCACATGGACGCACTGACCTTTGAAACTGTTTCCAGTTTCCTCCGGAACTCAGAATGGCTCAAAGGCATCAGCCCAGCTCGTCCAGTACTCCAGCCAACCCAGCTTCCAAGGGACATGTGCTGTGAGCTTTTCTGATTTCATCCTTAAGAGATGTGTCCCAGGTTTTCTTTGGACCCAATTTTGACTCAGTTACTCAGAAATTTGTCATTCTCTACTTGGCATCCATTATATTTCCTGCCTGCATCATCACTGGACTTAAAACATCAGAGACGACATGGAGGGACCTGGAGAGTATTATGCTAAGCGAAATAAGCTGGTCGGAGAAAGACAAGTATCACATGACCTCACTTATTTGTGGAATATAATAAACAAAATAAGGTGATGAACAAAATAGATCCAGAGACAGAGAAGTAGGGTTCAAACTGACAAACTTCAGAGGAGGGGGTGGGGGGAGGGAAGAGATAAACCAAAGAACTTATGCATATAAGCATAACCAATGGACATAGACAACAAAGCTGGGGGGCGGGGGGCAGGAACGGGAGGAGGGTGTCAATGGGGGAAAAAGGAGAAACATCTGTAACAAAAGTAAATTAATCGAATAAAAACTGAAAAAAAAAGATCAGTGCTTCAGAAGACAGCTTATTCTTCTCACTGAAAAATTCCAACGGGCAGAGCTTCTCAGGAATATTTCACCCAGTGGTCCTCAGACTCAGCGAGCCTTTCTGTCACCTAGAAACCAGAACACGCCCCTGTAGTGTTTGCGTATTCCTGGGGCAGTGGGACCCAATAGCTTATATCGTTAATGAACAGGAAATTCTGATGCAGATGGTCCTGGGACCACACTTGAGGAAAGGCCTATGTAAAGGGTAGAATCAACGTGGCACATCTTAGAAATTCATAGACCCTGGTGTCCCGCTGACCCTGGAAGTTTGCTCTACGATCTCTAAGCTGGTCTGAGTCTTCCCCACCCACTCAGACCCAGCACCTGGCTGTGACTGTGCCCTTACACAGCAGTTGCCATCTTGTCCCCTGCTCCCCACAGGATCTACAACTCTTCAAATGATAGCTGAGCCTTTGGCTTGCCAACAGGAAAAGGCGTTTCCTGGTTCTAAAACAGCTCCCTCTCTGGTCACACCCTCCAGATCCTGTTTTGCATCAGCTGATCCAAGCAAACTCGGTTTCCCTGATCTGACACTTCTTACCAACCCTTCTTCGGATGTGAGAGATTTTCCCACTGACACACACACAGGGCAATGTCCAGCTCTGCGTTAACAACTCTACATATTTCACTGGGTACACGTGAATATAAACTTGTCTGCGTGGACGACTCCCCTGGGAGAGGCCTCCACACTGCCCGCCTACACAGCTATAAAACAAGATCTTTCTGTTCCAGTTCAGTCACGGAGTGAGTTCCACAGGTGTTCAATCCTCACGTTAGCGTATGGGATTGTTTGTGGCCAAAAATAAACACATAAATAAAACTCAGAAAATAGCTGCTTTTGGAAACCCAGTGACCTCATTAGGGGGCAGAAAGGTACATTCCCTGACACACAGCACTGCCAGTCGCCGATAAATTCTTGCTTAAATAATGACTTGTAAGTATTCACGTGTTGGATGTGTTTCTGAAAAATTCTACATGAGCAAATCCATGTTTTCAATGCAGTGAGGAAACAGGATTTTAAAAGAAAACCTGAAAATAAAACCAGTAAATATTGTTCCCCCAATATACACGTAAACCTCTATGCTACATAAACACTATGCTGCAAAGAAATACAGGTTCCAGTGGTTGCAGGCATTAAACAGTCTAGTCGGTAATAAGAAAAACACCGCCCCCCCAAATGTTGAAGAACAACTCAGCAATTAAGCAACAATTATATATAATGAGGAATCCTTTTGTAAAGAGACATAATAAATAATTTGGCTGTTTAAAAAAACAACTGGTACCATCTGAGATGTCTCCCCAGCATTCCAAAATAAATAAAAAATTAAATAAGAAAGAAAAGAAAAAAAGTAAAAACTGAGAATTGAAGTTCCAGCTCCAATGAAACATTGAAATTTTTGTGTAAGACTCAAGATGCCTTGTTATCACTTCACATTCTTACTGAACTACAGCTCTCTAATAGCTTTCAAAACAAACTTAAAAGTGGCAAGAATCTTTCCCTGTTCTAAAGGACTTACCTAAAAATTACAGGAACTCACTCCCATTCCACATCCCCAGAGGTAACCTGATGCCTTAATGGACAGTGGTACAACGAGCCCCTTCTCAATAAAAAGGGCATTATTGCTTCCCACGACACCCATGCATACACACTCCAACTGAGTTGTGGTCGATGGAAAACCATCACATCAGAATTCTGTTCTAAAGGAACAGCAGGAACAGCAGAAAAGGGAGATCACACAGATCACCTTCCTGGAAGAGGAAGATCTTGAACCTCAACTTAAAGGGAGGAATGTGAATGCAAAGATGAGGATAGAATTCTGTGTCCCTTTGTGATGGGCTAACAAAAAGTTTGGAGGAGAGAAAGGGAAAAAACAGACTTCAGGAAGCAAGGAAAGAACTTTTATGACAGGTATGGACATGGGCAAAAGCTGACCAGGGACTGAGCAGTTACTCAAGGTCCTTGAAGATTGTGGTTGAAATGGATGCTTCCACAGCTATTTACATGTCTGAGCTATGCCTGTAAAGAAATAAGTTTTATCCTGTAAAAAACACAACGTTTCCTTATATGTTATGCACAACGGGACTACCAGTATTAACCCTTCTGATACGAAAGCTAATGTGACCACTGACTGAGTCACAAAGCATTTTAGTGCTATTTTGGGTCCAGCACCGTGCCCACAGAGTTTAGCCCAAGGTGAATGAATATCTGGTACTAGGTTGGTATGTGTTAAATTGTATTCCCCCCACCGAAATGGACACAGTGGAGTCCTAACCCCACTATCTTGGAATGTGCGCTTATCTGGAGACAGGGTTTTTACAGAGGTAATCAAATTAAGTTGAGACCATCAGGGTGGGCTCTAATCCAATATGACTGGTATCTTTAGAAAAAGGGAAAATCTGCAAACAGCGACAGACACACAGGGAGAATATCAGGTGAAGACTAGAGTTAGGAGACAAGCTTGGAACAGATTCTTCCCTACCACCTTCAGAGGGAGCATGGCCCTGCCAAGCCCTTCAACTTGGACTTCTAGCTTCCAGAAGTGTGAAAACGTTCACTGCTGTTAACTCAGTTTGTGGAACTTGGTTATGGTGGTCCTAGCAAACTAATAGACAGGTGCATGAGTAGTTTGCTTCGGCCAGGTTGTTTAGCTAAGAATTAGTAAAACAAATTTAGCCAAAAAATATTTTTTAAAGAAAAAAAATAACATTTTACTCCTGGGATGCTATTTCTATTTTACCATGGTTTTGTCTCACCACTTCAGAATTATGGCGAAGTCTTAGGGATTAAAAAAAAAAAAAAAAATGACCAAGGTAGTACTGATTACATAGATACATGAAGGATGCCTCCCCAAACAGAACTAAACAAAGTATCCTGTCAAGATTGAGCCTTTAATCCAGAACCTTTTGATCAAAGCTATAAATCAGGCCTACATTCACTTGGTGTTATTCTGTGTCTAGTCTATGTTGATAGTGCTAATAAGTATCGTTATTATCTGGTTGGAGTTTCATTTTCTTTTGATTCTTTCTGTGCACCTTTTTGGTAAAAGACCCGGGGTCTGCAAACTACTGTCCACAGGCCAAATCCCATCCCCCACTTGCTTTTCAAAATACAGTTTTTGGAAAACAGCCCTGTCCATTCATTTCTGCGTTATCTATGGCTGCTTTTGAGTTACAAGGCAGTGCTAAGTGATTGTGACAGAGACCTCATGGGCTGCAAATCCTACAGAAGCCTTCTCAGAAAACCATTTGTTGACCCCAGTCTGCAATGTGTGAGCAATTCCTATGTAAGCCTTTACTGACCGCTTCCTTTGTCCGCAAGTCCAACTCCACAGGTACTATTTCCCAACCCCACTGCACACACTGGACTAGCAAACAACGAAGAGGAAGGGCGTCTTAGAAACTGAAATAGTATCTTTTTTTTTTTTTTTGCTTGAATTTCTCTTAATGCTCTCTAGTTTTTCCACATTCCCTTTAAAGAACTAATAAACAAATCTGGCAATAAAGTGATGCCAATAATGTGGAAGAGATACTTCCTTTTCTTCTCTGCTTCAGCACCCTAATAAGCAGCTGAATACAGTCAATTAAAGGCTACAGTAACTCTAAGGTGACAATCAACACCATGACAAAATTGATCAGCCAACTCAAAATCTTGTTTCGATCCTGGAATCAAATTAAATACACCTGGAAACAAAATAGTCTAAACTCAGGTCCACTGGAGCATGACAGCACAGGTCAGGCATGTTCTTACTGTGCACCTCTTAAACATCTGCACCTCTTATGGCACTGACTAATTTCTACATTATATAGTTATTTACATATCTGTTCCATTGCCCCTTTTAGACTACAAGGTTGAGAGTGAGATCATGAATTTGTTATTCCCTTCAGGGCTTAACACACTGCTTGGCCCATAATGGGCTCTAAAATATTGACGGAATGAAAGGTAATCCAAGCTGGATTTGTTTGAAAAGGTCCAACCTGTACTGGTAGTCAGGATATATGGGTTCTAGTCCTGGCTTTGTTACAAATAAACTGCTTGATGTTGAAACATCCTCACCTCTAAAACGAGTTGGTGGAAAAGCTGATCTCTTAAGGCCATTTCAGCACTAATATTTTATACTTCTTTTGTGAATCGCATAATATAACACATTATTTCCTATCACTTCATTCAAAACACTATGTCATGTCAAAGGATTTATTCAGGGTGAATTTTCATGAAATAATCAGTGAGGGTCTCGGACAGACACCCACACATTTTTCTTTAGACTAAGCAACTAAGAACCTTAAAATACATAAAGAGAGAAATGCTCCAAGTGGACTATTAGTGCCTGAAATAAATCTTAATTATAACAAAGGGCAGTAAACTGGCCATTCAGATTTTTCAGGAACACAGCAGCGTGTCCCAGATGGGCATTCATCACAGGACGCTGTGAAGTCCTCGCTGGCGTTTCTCTATACAGGAACTTAACCCAGAAACCACAGAGCAAATTTTACATGCTGTAATGCGTCAGGCAGGAAGGGGCTCAAATGTGTAAATTCATCTACCCACAGCCAATTATACGAAAAGACAACCATTTAGAGGGCAAACGTACATCAATTAATAATTAGAATGTGTGGGTTTTCTAGATCACTGATATTTTAACCTAGATTGATTTCCCAAGTCAGTAATCTTGATTTCATGAAGGCTTTAAGAAGCAATAAAATAGGTGGGAAAATTAACCTTAGGAGAGGAGAAATTGAAAACGAAAGAGATGATAGTTGGCAGATACTAGTTTGTTTTGTCTGAAAATAACAAACAGCATACCATCCCTAAGGGCCTACTTGTTCAGAGAATGATAAAAACCTCACACGAAAACAGCTCTGGAAAGGCTGCAAGGGTGTGTCACACTGGGGAAGCCAAGACTTTTAAGGTAGGACAGTGCAGCACTGAGAGTCAGGAGACCTAGGCTTTTCAAGCTGTGAGATTTGGGACAAATCATTCAATGTCTCTGGATTTTAATTTCCGTAATTTCAAGGGGTTGGAATAACTAATCTCTAAGGTCCCTTCCAACTCTAAAATGCAAAATGCTCCTTTAAATAAGTGTTTCCCAAACTGTTCCAAAGAATACATTTAGTCAACAGTCCAGGTCTGAATGGTTCCATAATCAAATGATTCTAGGAAACAATGAAATACACAAAGTTGGACAAATGTTTTTAACTGCAGACTTCTCAGAGACTTTTTGCTGCGAATTTATACTTTTACGCTCTAAAACAACTACATAGTATGTAGTGTTCCCCAAGTTTCTTTGAACACTGAATATTTTAATTCCTGGAACTCTTTCAACATTTCATAAAAGCCGAGGATCTTAGTGAACACCATTTGGGGAAAGCGGCTTTAAACAACAAACTTCATGAATGTAAAATCAGATGCTGAAAGAAGCAAAATGCTCACGTAAGACTTCAAGGCATCCATGTCAGAAACCACAATGACATCTCTACAGTGTTTACATGTCATAAAGCGCTTTATCTTACACAAACTCACTGACCCTTCACTCTAGGAAATCAAGGACAGTTAGAGGAATCGTTCTCATTTTACCAATGATAATAACTGAGTGTCCCTTCCAGATCTTTCTCATCACAAAGCCCTTCCTGCTAATGAACAGAATGATCACAATCTTCTACCGCTATCATCATTTCAGGCTTTCCCTGACTCATCCTTCAGGATCCTCTGGTGTAGACTGACTTGCTAGGAGACACCTCAAGGAAGGAGGGATGCAGGAGGGACACCTGTGCTAAGTGCTGTCACAAAGGACGTACGAGTTCATCTAATCACCTCAATAACATCAAGTTATTGATGTTATCAATTATATCAAGTTATCAATTATATCAAGTAACAATTATATCTAGGGTTGCCACTAAGGAAATTAAGACCCAGAAAGTTTAAGAAATGTGTTCACAGAACTCATAAATGATGGAACTAGTAAATGAGGAAGCTGGGATTAACACCTATGCCTACCTTTTTTCTTCAAAAGCAACTTGTGAGATCATCCTTGATGGTATGGTGGAGAGGGAGGCCCTAGAGGCTGGGTGAACATCCCAGCTCTGTACCTACTTGCTCTGGATTTGGGGTACACAAATTGCCCTGATCTGTGAACCAGAGATGAGAGGAACTATCTCAGGGAGGTGTTGTAAAAGAGAAAACAGATGTAAAAGTACCCAGGCCTATGCGTGGGCCATAGAGATTGCTCAGTAAATATCAGCCCCTTCCTTTCAGAGAGCTTACACATTGTATGAGCAGAACTCATTAGAAAAGATAGATGGGATAAGATGCTAAATATAACCAAGGGCAGAGAAAGAAACAGGTGTGCCTGGGAATGGTGAGAGAAGGCTCCTGGAGGAGAGGTCTTAACAAAATCAAGTAGTGATGATGAGAAATCCATCCAACTTTCTACACTTTAAGGAAGGAGGGACCCATGTCTGGGAACTAAATTTTCCTAAAGAGCATATGAAAAAAACCAAAAAACTGTTCACAGTAACATAACTAATACGCGATGTGATGAAGTTGGGAATCCACGCCCGTATCCACCTTTTTTTTTTTTTTTTTTTTCTGTAAAAGCAAGTGAAGATGTTTTGAAATAGTTTGATGGTATATTTTAAAACTTAAGTTGGGCTTGTGGTTCAGTTTAAAAAAAAATAATATTTTATTTTGGTTTGTGGTTCATGGTTGGTTGAAGTCTGAAATATGATTTTATTTACACAAATAATATAACAGTAGTTATAGGGAAGTATAAATTATATAAGAGCCACATCTTAATAAATGTAACCACGGAAGCATTAGGGCATGCCAGATGGACACATGCGTATTATCTCATTTAATCCCCTCAACAAACTTCAAGGTAAGAGCCTAGAACTACTTGGCCTTCAAGATCTTGCTCCTTCCCTCACTCCCAGGGACTTTTGTTTTAATCTTATCAGAACCTCCAGGCCCCTTCCTGTTCTCACAGTCTCCTCTCTCTTCATCTCACCAATCTACATAACTTTCATAATGCTCTTAACTTTCAAACCTTCTACCTTACTAATGCTAAACCCTACATGAGCTCATTACCCAGACTCTCTCTCTTTATTGCTCAAAAGGGTTCAAAATACCTTGCAGACTCAGGCCAGTGAACTCCTAGGAGCCCTCACACAGCTTAGCCATTCGTTTACCCTCTATCTGAATGCTCACCAAATTCCCTAGAGCAATTATTCCAAATCTTTTGTCACACTCTTCAAGCCTCATCTTCTTTTGTCTTTAAGAAAAAATCTGAACAAATGACCTAGCCTCTTGACAGAAATGTATGCTTTTAGAAGTTGAGCTACACGGGTCTTCCTCCTCCTCAACCTATGTAACATCACTCATCTCCTCCTTCCTGCATCATCCCTTTCCCAAAAGACCAGCCCTGCCTCAGTCCTCCTTAAAAGAAAGTCCTATTTCCAACTATTCCCATCTATTCTCTATTACCTTTCTACCCACAACCACAGCAACATACTAAAACAATCTGGCCTCAAGGCTGTCTGAAGGGACTGACTCCCTCTCCTTTTTGATTCCTGAATTTTCTAAAGACATACTCCCTTCACTCATTCATTCCTTAAAGCTTTTGGACTATGCTTTGCTACCACCCTTGCCCCAACCCCCTTCCTTGCCCCACTACCCACATACCACTCTACTGAAACCTCAAAGGCTCTTCAGACCTCCCACTGAATACACTGGCCCACCCACGAGCCCCATCCCTTATTCACAGGGAACGCAGTCCAAGACCACCACTGGATGTTCAAAACCGGACAGTACAAACCCTATACACGCCATGTTTCTCTCACACATATATACCTATTATAAAGTTTAATTTATATAACAGGCACAGTAGAAAAGTAACCATAATAACTAATAATAAAATAGAGCAATTATAATAATATACTGTTGTAAGTTATGTGAATCTGGTCTCTCTCAAAATATCTGACTGCACTGTTCTCGCCGTTCTCGTGATGATGTGAGATGACAAAACGCCTACATGATGAGGTGAAGCGGATGAAGGAAGGAGGCCTTGCAGAGTAGTGTTAGGCTACTGACCGTCTGATGGTCTGTCACAGGCGCTTTCGGCTTCTCTTTAGCATATCGGAATTGCCACATCACTAGTTCTGCTCTTTGGGGCCATTATTAAGTTAAACAAGGGCTACTTGAACACGAGCACTGTGAGACCATGACAGTGGATCTGATAACCTGGACGGTACTAAGTGACTACGGGGCGGGGAGCGTGTACGAATGGACGCCCGGGACAAACAGGGGACTCACATCCAGGGATGGAGAGAGTGGGCCGGCGTTTTTGTCATGCTGCTCAGAACGGCATGCGGCTGAAAACTTCTGAATTGTTTACTTCTGGAGTTTTTTGTTTAAAGTGTTTGGACTGTGGTTAAAACCGTGGATAAGGGGGGCTATTGTGTTTCCAATAGTTTATTACTTGGCCTTTGTCTCCCCTTGCCTCAAGGAAACATTTCACAGAGCTGACCATCTGGAAACTCTGTTCTTCTTGGGTTTCTGTGACACTCTCTGGCTTCTCCCAATACTCTGCCATCTTTCCCTCCCTTTGACAGAGGTGCACCCTCCTCCTTCCCACTGCAGAATCTGCGCTCCCCTGGGTCCACCGAACTCTTCTAGACACGTGCTCTCCTGGACGCGTCACTCTTCTCTCCAGGACCCACCTGCGTGCCTGAGGAGATCTGAGCTTCTCGCCCAGAGCTCCGGTTCTGTACTTTTAACTGCTCAGTAGAAACTCCTGCCTGGGATGGAAAGGCAGGGTGGTGGTGAGGTGTGATTCATGTGGCCAAACCAAGCTCATTACTTTCCTCAGAAACTATTTTATTGTAGTAGGATGAATATGCTAACACCTTCGACCTCCTCCCCAGCCGCCTTCCAAATGGCTGCTGAAGTGGGAGCTCTTTGAACATAACCAATACACTTGTTACACTGTAACTGCTTTCGACCACTATATAGTTCCAGGAGGCGGACACCATCAAGAAGAAGACCTACTGTGTGAGTGCTCCATTCAAAAGCATGCTGAGGATTCAGGCCAAACGGGAAAACCCATGCACCCAGGTGGCGCAGCCTCTACTATGACTTTAAGGCAATCCCAAAGGAGCAGTAAAAAATGTTTACAACCATCTCCTGGACCAAAAATGAGTTCTTAAAGTGGTTCACTCTGTGGGCGCTACTAGCATTTTAGGCTGGACATTCTTCCCTGTAAGACTGACTCAGACACAAAAGGGCCTTTTTGCATCCCTCCTGTGTGGACACTGAGTATCAGTAGAATTTAGCATTTAGCAAACACAAACCCCTCCCATTTATTTTAACACCTAAATTAAAAAATAAAATAAAAAAGTAGAAAATCTCTGTGCGAGAGTAGCTGAGTTCTTTCTCATCAGAGTCCAGAGCAAGCAGGTTCATAGTAACTTTCCATTTTCCCAATCATTTAAGACAAGAAACCTAGGACTCTTTCACCAAGACCCTCCCCATCCAATCAGTCACCAGCCAAATCTTGTCAATTCTTGCTGTATAATATTTTGAGTCCACTCCATCTAAAACATTCACACTGCCACTACTTCATTTTATAGCTTTATTTCAATAGGCTACACCTTCTAAACTCAGGCTCACTTCTCATTCATTTTAGCAAGCTTGACGCCTCCCCCCTACCCCCCAACAACCTTGGCCATATAGTCCGTCCAGTCAACCGGAATTACTCACTATTCCCCTAATAAAGGCCACGTTTCCTAAGTTCAGATCTTTACTGTAATGTTCCTTCAGCCTGAAATGTCACCTTCCATGATGCAAGCAACAATCCTGTCTGCTGAGTTAGAAATTTTGGCATCATCTTTAAGTCCTCCTTCTCCTTCCACATGCAGTCATAAAATCTTTTAGAGGACACAGATCCTTTTGGCATACTGATAAATGCTCTGAACCTCTCCCCAGGAAAGAGCTAATATATACAACATTTTACATACAAATTTAGCGGCTTTTATAGACTCAAATGTCTATAAAATTTGGTCATGCCTCATGCCCACAATTTACTGCCTTCTTTTGGGTCCTGACCATCTTGTAGCTGTATTATAGCTAGCTAACTGGTTTCCCTGACCAGCAACAGTGTATCCCCTGCACTCCCCCAGTTTACTTCCTTCCTACAGAATGTGACTACTCCAAAAGCCACTTATGTTACACGCTCAATAATTCTTTAACACAATGTTTCTGAGTCTCTGCTAAACTTCCAGTTAAACAAAAGAACACATCCACTCCCTTGGAGTAGGTCTGCTGCATCCCACCTATAAAACTGAGAATGCAGGGAAAGTAGAGACAAAGTTGCTTCTGGAATACTTGAAAAGAGAGGGTTGGGTTGATGCCAAATGATCTTCCAAAAGCGTGATTTTTAGACAGTTCCCTGAAGTGGAGAGATAGAGATCTTGTCTTAGCACAGAGCTGAAAGGAAATTCTAGGTAATGGGAATGGTATGAAGATAAAAATGGGATGTAAGAATCTGAGGTAACACAAAACAATGAGGCTACATATTTGCAGCCAACCCACACACAGCACCAAAACAATGAGACTTGAACAGATTTCTTAAGGTGACACATCAACTAATAAAATAAGAGCCTAAAAAGACCATACTGCTTTCCTTTTCTGTCTTTCACTCAACCCCTGCCCCCAACTCTTCCTTCCTCCTTCCTCTCTCCTTTCACCCAAGTCTCTAAACCACTCTGATGCACACCCAAAACTCCCCTGATACGCTAAAAAAACCCCTGGTTACACAGTTACAACAGCTTGCAAAGTGCTGACGTTATCTATACAGTGCATTTCTTACAGAAACCTTCACTGCTCCAAAGACGCCTGCAAAGAAGCCGCCCCTCCCACAGCACTGCCCTTTCAAAAAGCTAAAACTGAAAAGGAAGGTATGTGATGGAGACAATCAGGAGTTTTCATAATAAAATGAGCCCCAAAGATTCTGACACAAGTAATAGAACAGTCTCGATTTTTTTTCACATTTAATACAGAAAATAAATGTGGGGGGATTTGTCCAAAAAACAGCTGTATTTAAATGCAGCTATTAAGTCAAATGAGAATAGAGACAAATGGTGGTAATTCCTCAATATTGAGAATAGCTACTTTCCTAAAAAGTAATTGAGAATATATATATATATATATATATATATATATATATATATATGCGCCAAGCGTAGCTATAGATACGCTTTCCCCTCATTGACTCACATAAATTGGTGTTCTAAATGTTTAAAATAGGAAAATACATAAAGTTTATAAACACAGAAACTATCAGAAATAGGTGACTTCCAAAAAAGTGGTTTAGGAGTTTGCAGGAAAAATAAGAACAGAAATTCGTAAGAATAGAAGACCACTTCTCAAAGCTCAGGCACAGAAACAAGTATCACCTACATGCTACCTGCTGAAATTCTCCGTGACATGAATCCCTTGGGTTTTCACTGCAATTTTTAGACATTAAAATAATAAAATGTTCAGCACATGCCAGGGTTGCCGTCTTGATCCCGGTAAGGGGCATGTAGGAGGCAGCTCACATAGATGTTTCTCTCTCTCTCTCTCTTCCCCCCTTCCTCTCTCTCTAAAAAATCAACAAAAACATAAAAAAATAAAATAAAATTTTCTAGATTTGTTTTTTCACTATCTTTTTCTTGATAACCAAAGAACTGCATGTTCACTGTCTGAAGCAAGGGGAACTAGAAGTTTGAAAAATAATATAAAGATTCACAAAAATAAGTCCCTTATGATTCTACCTAACAGAGGGAAACATTAAAATTTTGACATATTTTCTTCCAATCTATTTTTTAATGCATTTTGACACTGTATTGTATTTACAATTAACAAGTACAAACACAGGGTGGGGCAAAAGTAGGTGTACAGTTGTGAGGCTGCAAAACAGAGTTTATTCTTGTACTGTATTGTTATTTATTAATTACTGTATCTTTTCCAAATTAACAACTGTAAACCTACTTTTGCCCCACCCTGTAAAACCATACCTAGTTACATTACATTGTTTTGAAACTCCATATGTTTACTTATTTATTTTTTAATCCTCACCTGAGGACATTTTTGCACTTAATTTCAGATAGAACAGGAGGAAGAGAGAGAGAGAAACATTGATGTGAGAGAGACACATGGAGTGGTTGCCACCCACACGACCCCAACCAGGGCCGGGGACAAACTGCAACCGAGGTACGTGCCCTTAGCAGGAACCGAACCTAGGTCTCTCTGGACCGCAGGCCGACACTCTAACCGCTGAGCCAAACTGGCCAGGGCGAATCTCCATATGTTTAAAAGAATAAAGTGAGGGTACTAGTCCATGTAACACCAAGTTTTGTTGTTGCTGCTGCCATTTAATAAGTATTAAGTAACAATAGCTACACTGATTCATCACTTTAATGCAAACTTTACTTTGCTCCATTTAATTTTTTCACCTGGTCCCAACCCCAGGAAAAGCCTGCTTCCTTCCTCATGGTGTGTCTATCCTATTTTACAGTGTACCAAGCTTTTAGAATGTATTAAACAAAAGCATTCTCTACAGATGTGAGTTTAAAAACAAACACCCACCGAACACCTACAGATATCCAAGAGGGGAAAAAAGTTTATGTTTCTGAGTCAAGCAAAGACGGCATTCTTCGAAAACCAAATATACAAACAAACAAGACAAAGAATTCAGGAAGTCGTCATGCATACACTAATAATGAAATCTGTCCATTTTCAAGCAAATTAAAAGGTAGACTTTTTCATCAATAAGAGTGAGCAATGCTCTTTTTATCCTTCTCCAGCCACGGAGGAGCATAAGATAAAGAACAGAGGATTGAAGGGCTTTTTTTCCCTCAACGAGAAGGCAAATTCTGCCAAGAGCATAATACAGGAACAGCTGTTTTAAAATACAGTGGGATTCACTTTTATACTTCTTTTGGTTCGAATGTGGTTGAGACTCTTGTTTTCAAGCTCTGGGTCCTTACCCTTTCGGAGGCTGCCCCCACTTTCTAAATACAGTCCATTCTTAGAGGCTGTGTCAAGGTCTCCCAGGAATACACAGAGCCTCCCAGGACCACCCGCTGTTGCTTGCTCTGTGGGGACATTAATAGTAATAACACCTTAGAAGGATTAACAGCAACAACTCTGTGGAGTGGGCACTATTATCTTTACTTAACAGAAGCTGAGGCTTAGCGAGGTAAGGTGAAAAAGCATGTAAGTGCTAGAGCCAGACCGTAAGCCAGGGTCTTTCAATGAGATTGAGTGATGGTTAACAAAGCAAAAATGTGAACTCTGTATTATTGTCTGGGCTCAAGGAGTACGCTAAGAGGCAAACTTTTAAGTGGAAAAAGTAGGAATAATAAGGTTGATAACTATGATTTTTTTACAACTAGTTTAAAAAACTAACTTGGGTTCCCCAGAGATAGGGTTGCTGGATTTAACAACAACAACAAAATACACACACACACACACACACAAAGAGCACCACACAATATTTGAGACATTAATACCATTATTTGTTTATTTGAAATTCAATTTAAATTGGCTTCCTGTATGGTATCTGACAATCCTAGAATAAGGGCCTTTATGAAACAAACAAAACACATTAATAAATTACAGAGCAGCAATTCCCAAAGCTGAAATCTGGGACGCTCTGTGAGCCACATGTCTTTGGGAGGCCAAGTAAAGGGAAGTGTAGTGAGCGGGGCTACAGCTGTTCTTGACCGAACTTCCTTCTCTTTTTCCTGGTAGCAGACACAGCCCTTCACTCCAGAGACCTAGCTTTCACCAACCAAGTTATTTAAATTCACTGACTCAAAATGCCTCACCCTTCTCTACTTTATATGGATGTTGTGAAGATTAAATATAACTGAGGTTTCGAGGGGATATCATATATATCTTTAAGTATTTATTTATTGGCAGAGTGCTTTGGAAATATATTATCAGAACTTGGACAAGACAGACTCTTCCCTCACTAACCAAGACAGGGCCTGAAAAGTATGAAAATATATGGTGAGCCCAGTTGACAGCAGTCTCTAAAACGAAGGAAAGAACAAAATCGAGAAATGTGAGCAAAACCTGAAGTGAACTACGGGAAATGTAGTGAGATGCCCAAGGGGTGCTTAGCAGAAAAACTGGGTTGTCACTGCGGGAGAATTCTGTACCTTTCAAGTGGCTATGGATACATATTTGAAACAGAGTTACCTTGGCTCGTAATTGAATCACAAACACTTCGAGATAGCCTAATACAAAAACAGGACAAGACCTTAGTTATGCATTCCAATTTAATTTTCTGCTCATTTCCACTAAACCGCCAATCTCTGTGGCTTGAGAATGTTTACCTTCTTTTAAAAGACAACAATTGGGACTACCTCAGACAGTATTCCTTTAAATATTTCTACACACAGCTTTCATCTTCAGACTTTGACAAAGCCCGGTCTAGTACACACAACCGCTGTGAACAGAAACTGTGTGAAGAGGATTAATCAACAGCTTTGCATGTCATCCTCTTAACTGAATCACTTGAACTCTTCACGTGCAGCTACACCCAGTTAATCTTCAAGAAGGCAGTAAACTATGTAAATCTACTTAAACTGGGGAGAGGAGAACTTCACTCACCAAAAGTTAGCAACAGTTAACAAGTACAGCTATTAGCTGGCAAGATCTTTTGTTTAGAACAAGAAATACATAACACATCCATGAAAATTCTTGCATTCACTCCCCTACCCCAAAACCACCTGGTAAAGCACCAGAACACATTACTTACAGTAAAGGGCTTGCTACATTCCAAGATGTGTCTCAATTAGCAATAACCGCGCCTCGGATAAACCCCCTTGGCTCCGATACTGCCACCGCCACAAGCTGTGTGCCCTGATTTGTAAAAACCAAAGTCTATGACATAACTGAGTCAACTACCTCAAGCAAGCAGCTCCAAAATGGAAGAAAACATGAAGAGAGAAGTAGCTAATTAAATAATTTTAATGAAAATTCATTTTCTGTATTTCAAGGCTTTCCAGCATAAAGCACTTTTCCTTTCGAGGCTCACTAAAATATTTGCACAACTACAAACGTCCTGGTAAATGGTTTTTGTTTGGGCTGTGGGGGTGATGTTTTCATATCATCAGACTGAATTTGCTTAAAGAATGTCATATATCTGAAAGTCACAGTCAATAATAATAGGACGTTTCTCCACTAAGACCTGACCCAACAATCTTTGTCTGGATACTGCTTACTGGGTTACCACTCCACTCAAAAGCCTCTCACTTTGACCTCAGATGACCGAGTGTATTTCTAATGTGCTCTGAGGCCTGTGATGCAGGAAAATCCTGTTTATCCTCTGTGAGGCCAGAGATCAGTGCCCCTGGATGCCCTGGATACACTACCTGGGCAGGAAGGAGTCAAGCAACGCCCATCTCTGCTTTAACTGAAACTGGTTGACTCCTATACAAGGAAAATGTAAAGTTTTAAGAAGAAATTGTACAATCATTCAGTGGTGTGATATTCTGACTTCAATGCTGCTTCCAGATATCACAAACCCACAATCCATGTCATCATTCATTTACCTCATCCTTCACCTCCAACCTCGCAGCCTCTGCCCTGCCCCCCAAAGGTGGGAGGAATCCCTAAACTGGACTTCTGAGACTAGAAAGGCAATAATGAGTGGGGATGCAGATGGGCTCTGTGTGGGTTTCTATAGAGCTGTGCCTGTAAGCAGGCACTTACACTGTGGTGGTTTTAAGAGTTTGACCGCCGGTGTCCAAATTCCGGCCCTGTACTTTGGATTGCACGGACTGGGCAAGTCACTTAATCAACACCTCAGTTTCTAAACTGTAAAGTGAAGACATTATTACCTGCCTCAGTTTTCTTAACTGTAAAAGGGAAATATTATTATTACCTGCCCACAGGACTGTCAAGATGACTAAATGAGTTAATGCCCCCAAAGCACTTAGCACAGTAACTAGCAAGCAGGAAGGTAAGCGCTCAGCAATGGTTAACTACTACTATCATTCATATATATATATAAAATACAAGTGCGATTCTGACTCATTACATTTTTCCAAAGGTACTTTTTAAGTATTCCTTACTTTCAATGTTTTTCTTCAGGCTAATTATCTGTAATCAGCTCTAACAGCTGATTATATATTTCTAGATTAAAATTAAACTGCTTTATACACCTAAAAGTTACCTATTCTTTCATCAAAATGAACAAACTAACATGAATTGAAAGATGCAAGCTGAACATCACAAAACCTAATAAAAAGCATTAATTAGACTTCCCGTTTAGACTAAGCCAGGATGAGATCACAAAGTCACTCATGGTAACCAGGTCCCTGCGCTGGAAGTGTGCTTTCCCAGTGAATGGCTAAATACTAACAAAAGAAACCTTTGACTCAAATACCACTGGTACCCGGGGTCTTGTGCCGGTATAATGCCTACACATTCATTTCTTTCTTTGCCTATAGAAAAAGAAAGTCTGTTTGTTTTTCTGATTCAGTCAGCCCTTTTAGTCTCTGAATCTAAGGAGAGCCCAGTGAAAAGAAGAGCATCTTATCAGCGTGCTCCAGACCAGCAGGCTGTCCCCCTCCACACACAAAACCTCCAGCCCCTTGCAGCAAAAGGCCTCGCCCTCGGAGCTTTTTCCCCATTTCAGAGGCAACACCCCGCCGGGTTCTGACAACAAATAAATGAATACACAAGGCCTTTACATAATTAGCCATCTTTTCAGGTAGAGTGAGGTGGGTGAGGGAGGAGGGTGCAGAATATTTATTGTAAACTGGCTCCATTTATGAAGTTGATGTGTGTGTGCTGGACCCAAGGGCATTTATTTTAAATGAGGCCACATGAAGTTTAGAGATGCCTGTTTCTGAGTCTTGACAATTTTAGCATATATATACTTCAACCAGGTCACAAATGCAGATTTTTTAATTTATTTTTTAATTAAAGCCTTTCCTAAGCCAGATAAAAGTTCCACTGATTTGAACAGCAGGGGCACACAGATCAGGGTGTGTTTACTGCCTTTTAAAGGGAAAATTAAGAAGTAAAAGAACCAAAGAACAGAAAACAATACTTTTTGACACTGTCACTGTTTGACAAAATTAGCCGTACTTTCAGATATACTTATGCTAGAACATACCCCCCACCCCACTTGGAGAACAAAAAGAACTAAACGTAATCGATAACCCCAGAACGCCTTCAGAAAAGCCACCAGGCATCACTGTCATCTGTCATGATCTTAACAGAGCCATGCTCTGCATGGAAAGATACAGTTCGCTTGTATCATTATTGGAATAATAACTTAATTGATTTGTCTCAGTGGCTAAGGATGTAGACAAGAGATTTATTATGGAAGAAAAATATCTGCAATTGTGTTTTGTTTTCTCAACAAGCATCTTGCCACTGACCTCTAAATCAGTTTAACCTTTTCTAAACAGACCTGCACATTTTTTACATAATTTAAAGCTAGGTTTTGTTATTGCTGCTGCTGAAAGGCTCTGTGAGGTTTATCACAACATGGCTTCAGTACCCTTCTTTTTAAAAACAAAGATGAAAAACAAAACAAAAGGCCATAACTATAAGTCCTAGATCCACTCCTTTTCCCGGCAGGGAATTCTGACCTAACCACTGAAGTGCCTTTGGAGTTCAGTCTGTTAAAAAATGTATGAAACGGTATTAAAATAAGAAAAGGCATGTGTATGACTCAGGCTTATCCAAGTGTATCTGCAGCTAGGATGTCACAGGATTTCCCTGTGCTTCTGAAAACTGAAAACCTTGAGAAAGTGACAGTAGAAGTTCCTGTTTCTTTTTTTCTTTTTTAAATATACATTGGAGGGGGGCGCGCGCGCACGCGCGCGCACACGCACACACTCACACACACACACACACACACACACACACTCACACACTCACACACGGACACATTCGTCTTCCGGGTTTCCTACGAATCAGGCAGCTTCTTTGCGGTTCCAAGTGAAGATTGTTGCCATTCCATGTTACGACTTATTATCGTACTCTCCTACACACAAAGGTTTCAGAAAAAACCCAAACTTGTTGCAGAGCTGGGCGCAGCCCCCGGCCCGGCGCGCTCCGGCTCCCGCCGCCCCTCCGCCCCTTCCCCTTCCTCCACGTTCCTCGGCCGGCCGGCGGGGGCGAGGGCATCTCCCCTGCTAAGGTCACCGGCCCCAGCCGTCCCCGCGGGCCGCCCGCTTCGGCAGCAAGGTCACCGCCCAGCCCGGTCCCTCGGAGGAGGAGAGCGGTGTCCGGCCGAGCGCTGCCGCCCTTTGTAAAGCGGGGCGGCCTCCGCGCGGCATCCCGCGCCTCACCTGCTTGCGGTAGGGCGTCCTGCAGTTGCTGCTGCCCCCGGGGTTGCCGCTGCTGCTGGGGAAGATCATCGCGGCGGGCGCGGGCGCGGGCGCGGGGCAGCTCGGCGAGGGGGAGGGTGCAGGGAGGGGGCCGGCCGGGACCGCGGCCGCTCTGGGAACTCCCTCTCGCCGCGCGGCGGCGGCCGGCGGGGGCTGCAGCTCGGCCGGACTTCTCCGCCCTCGACCTCGGGACTCGCCTAAAAGTGCGGCGCAGTGGCGGCGGCGGGAGAGATCCGGACAGCTCGGGCGGCCGCCGCCCTGCGTGCCATGGACGGGAGTTCGCGCGCGGAGCTGGCGGCGCCGGGGACTCTCCGGCAGCGGAGGAGCAGCGCCGCCGCGTCCCCACCTACCGTGGCCTCAACCACCGCCCTGAGAGCGCGCCGGCCGGGGGCGGGGAGGCGGCCGCGCACCGCCCCGCGCCGCGCCCAGGCCCACCCGCGCCTCCCCGCCCTCCGGCTGGGCGCCGCGCCCGCAGCCCCGCCGCCCAGCCGGCCCCCGCGCGCTTCCTCCCGGGCTAGGGGCCGGGACCGGGGCTGCGCGGCCCGGGGAGCCGCCGGCGCCCCCGCTCTGGTGCAATGGTTGGGTCTGGCTCCCCGCATGCCGCACATTCCTTGGAGTAGCCACCCCCCTCTTTCCTTTTTTCCCCCTACGTCTCTGCCTGAGCACCAGAGGCAGCTCTGCACCCCTGCTCGAAGCCCCTTTTAAGGGCATCGCTTCGGGGATCACTGACACCTGGGTTGGAAGCGAACTGGTCCCAGATCTCTCTTTTCTTTCATCCTTCCAAACTATACCCCCACCCTCCACTCTCCCAGAAAAGGTGCGGGCAATCACTCCTACTTCAAGGAACAAACCAATCCTCCATCAAACATCTGCAAATCCCCGTTCCCCCCAACTGATACGCTAAAATGTTAGCAGTGAAAACTGGTCTCTATTCCCCACGCCCTCACCGCAAATAAGCAAGGTAACGTTCCGTACTTCATTCCTATGCTAGAGTTTGCAAGTTTACCTTCAAGATGACAACATCAAAGGATGAAAATCATTTAAGGCCATCGGTTTGGTAAGCCTTCCAGAAGACTGGAACAGTGTAATCCTTCTATGTGTTAATTATTAGATGAGACACAAATGCGTCCTACTGAAGGGACACAGAAACTCTGCAAAATAAGGACAAAGGGAGGAGGTAGTTCCCTTTGTTTCTCAGTTGAAATAATCTCAGGCGGATCAAGATGCTACTTTTCTGGATCACCTTTGCATTAGTGTCAAGCCTAGAACCTGTACAATGCAGAAGGCCTCTACAGCAAGTCCCACAAGAAGAGCCCGCTTTCTCTGCATAGGCCACTAGAACAGGCTTGACTCTTTCAAGTTGGCCTGTTCTGCTCTAAGTATTACAGGACAATATCACCGCGGTAAGTTTTACAGAGTTCTTCCTTGGAACCTGGGCTCTAACACCTTCCTGGAAAGGGCCATCTGCCCTGAGGATGAAAAATCCTAACAAGACTGAGAAGTGAAGGCACTCAACTTCTGGCTGCCAGAAGGAAAACAAAGTGTCCCTATGGAAATCGAGTCTTCTACCAAAGCCATGGCCATTCAAGGATTTGTCCAAGAGCAAGAAACTGACGAATATCCATCCTAGATATCCTGCTGGTGACTGAGTGGGCCACCTCCACACTCGAAGGTGCTCCTATTATTCTCCTGCAAAAGTGATGAGAACTAGCAAGTCTCACCTAATCAAAAACAACCATAAACACAAAAGTATGCATATAATTCCTAATTCTTTTCATAAAAAAAGGAAGCAGCAGCAAAAAAACAAACAAAAAAACATTCTGGGCACAATACTAGGCTCACAATGGTCAAGTAAAACTTGCTAAAATTCACAGAAACATTATCTGTCCTTTGAAGTTATTTAATAGACACAACACAGCTAACATTCAGTATATCTATGCTAGAACTATTTCCTGCTACTCCATGCAGTTACAATTGTTTGGGCTGCCCTTTTGCTGTCTCCTCTTACTAGGACCCTTTATGGCAAGTTATCAACCACAAGTATAAAATATAAGCTTTTAGGTAGCACTGTTGAACTCATAGATACCTTTTCCTGAGAACTTAATGCCCAAGATCCCCACAATTCAGACCTGTTATCTTTGGGGGAAATTCCAAGTACAACCTCAGTTGTCATGACTGGTCTCTTAGGAAACCACAACCTAAACCACAAAAGAATAGTGTAGATTAATTTTTCTGTGGCTGTGCTCTAAACGTCATGATACTTTGGATACTGTGTTATTCTAGACTGCTAAGACTTGATACCCTCCAATAGCTTTACAAGGAAAGACAAGATTTCAAGCGATAATAAATTTTAAATTAGAATATGAAAAGGATTATAATACTAGGTAATAAACTATACTAAGAATACTAAAAGAATATTAAAAGGACTAATTTTAAGAATAAAAAAGGTATCTATCAACAAAATGTAGCATTCTATAATGGTGAATGACATAACAGGAGAGGATACAAGCATATATTTTTTAACAAACAATGTCTACCAGCCAGGGTTCAAAACCTCCTGACTTAGGTAGGTGCTGCACTTTCACCTAAGCAAAGCATTACAAAGAAAGGAGAAGATAGATTATCTTTCCACCCTCAAAGACTATGAAATGTAATGAAGTCACAAAAGCTCAAATAATTCCAACATTAAGAGAAAAACAGATATGAAACCATGTATGTCTATATAATCAATTACAGATATCTGCAAGTGCTTAGTTGTAAGTAATTTTAGTGATAGATCCTGGTGAGATTCATCTAGAAAGATTTAATGACCTTTGAAACAAATCAGTTTTAAGACAGATGATGTAAAGAAACATTCTAGAGAAACTGCAAGTTATGGTAAGAGCAAGGGCTTTGGAATCTGTCCTGAACATGTTCATCCTCCTGAAAGGGAAACTGAGACTTTGCTGCTGGGCGGTCCTATATCAACCCTCCTCCCCCAACTCAGCTGATGGGTAAAGTTGTGGGAATATGACCCAAGGGCAGCCGATCCACAGATGAGCCAGTGACCTATGACATGCCTGAGATTGAAAAAATGAGCAGAGCCAATCAGATTCTCACCCTGGGAATTTGATTCAGAAAATTCCAAGAGCTGAACCAGTTAGGAAAGGAGCAGAAACAGCAAGAGTGCGGGGGGTAGAGCTGAGGTCACAAAAAGCCAAAACTATATGCAAGCCAAGGTTATGAGGAAGCAGAAACTATGAGTAAACAGGAAGCTGACTGGCAGCAAGCAGAGAGTAAAACAGATGCCAGGAGCGGGTGAGCTCTTGGCCATTAGAGGATGGAGGGAGCCAGAGTCCCTGGAGCTGCTTTGGCTCTGAGACTTACAGCAGCCCCTCCAAGTGTATACTTAGCCCCCTCCCCCTTTCTTCAGATAACTTAAGTGAATCGGGACTTTGTAAGCCAAGGAACAAAATTAAAACAGCTAAACAGATCTAGCTCCGTATTTCAGCTTCCCACTTAAATAGTGAGTGAACCTCTCTCAGTCCCAGACTCCTCACAGATTATGTGAAGTATATATACAATGCACCAACGAAAGTGCTAAACTCAATAACTGGCAGCTGTTATTATTGTTTTCCCAGGTTTTACAGTGGTGGTTTGTAGATTTAAGTGGGTGTACTGTGTAAATAACCGATGCTTAGTACGTCTGGCTGACCATCAAACAGCAGAAGCAAGGGTGTAGCTGGCGCTGACCAGAAGTAAAAGGAGCAGATTTAGGTAAGGGGAGGCTGTCTTTCCGGTAACTGTTGAATGGCCACATGAATATGCTTTCTAAGGCCATTATACCACAGATTTAACTTTAAGAGGTTACCAAAAACAAAAAGGTCTGGTAAACTGTCTGTTTCAATAGCCTAGGTGAACTGAAGCTTTCCTCTCATATTTGATTTTGTCCTGTTTCCCTTAATGAAATTGTGTGTTGGACTCGGGCCGTACGGTTATGACCAGGCACGTTCTGTAAGGCAGGAGGGGTAGGCAGACGAGGACAGTAAGGCTGGGGCCATCAGCACCCGCAGAAGTCTGCAGACTTGTAGAGATGTCACCTGTGACTTAAGTGTCTGTCTAATCAGTGGTTCTCAACCTTCCTAATGCCGCGACCCTTTAATACAGTTCCTCATGTTGTGATCCTCAACCATAAAATTATTTTCGTTGCTACTTCATAACTGTAATTTTGCTACTGTTATGCCTTAGGTGACCCCTGTGAAAGGGTCATTCGACCCTCAAAGGGGTCACAACCCATAGGTTGAGAACCGCTGGATGGGAATCTGAATGTAGAAGACATTTGTTTCTTCAGAAACAAATTTGAAAATGGGAATTTCATTTAGCAATCTTTCATATCTCATTTCATTTTCACAACAACCCTGTAAGGTTGGAAGGGTTATTAGGCTCCATGTACAGACACGAGGAAGAAAAGTTAAGTAAGACCATCTGGCTGACCTACCCATAGAGCTAATAAGTAGCAAGCATTAAAATCTAGACTTTGCTAGGGTTAAAAGATTTGTCTGTCCTGTGCTCCTTCAACTCTATAATGCTACATCTCCAAAAAGCCTTATAAATAATGCTGTAATTCCCAGGTGAGCATTTGTAACCCCTACATCACCCAAGTTGCTGTACACTAATAATGCAAAGCATTAAGTGATAAGTGCCAGCCAAGTGGTCTAGACAATTATGTGCCGTGGAGTCCACAGGAGGGAGAGATCAATACAGGATATGTAACATGGGCGTGGGAAGCTCAGCCCATAAATGTTTTGTTTGAGGGACATTCAGACAGAAGCACTGTGCAGATAACCAGAAAAACAGAATTTGAGATAGAGGGCTGAGATGAGAGAGGGTATACATTTGGGGTGATCACTGCTGTAATCATGGCTAATCAATGTACTCCCAGAATGGAGCAGGTGATGAAAAGTCAAAAGGCTAAATGCCCCACCCCCCACCTTTCCAACACACACATTACTGAGCCCCCTAGAAGAGAGAAGCTTTTGAATGAAATTACAAAGAAAGTATGATGGGAAAGCTGAGCTTGGAAAGAAGAAAAAATAAAATGTAGGCAGAGAAGATAGATGCCCAATGAGATAAGAATAGAACACCTCTATCAACAAAAGAACTGACCTAAGCAATTTCTAGCCTTCTGTCACGGCTACCAAACTTCAGGCACCCTTTTTTATCTGGGTCACATTAAAGACAGAAAGGAATTAAGAGGAAAATTCATCCAACATTATTTCAAATGAAAATCTTCAAACATACAATGCAGTAAAGACAGCCTCTTTAATAAATGGTGTTGGGAAAATTGGACAGCTACATGCAAAAAGATGAAACTAGACCACCAACTTATACCATACACAAGAATAAACTCAAAATGGATAAAAGACTTAAATGTGACTTGTGAATCCATAAAAATCCTAGAAGAAAATGTAGGCAACAAAATTTTGGACATCATACGCAGCAGAATCTTCACTGATACATTACCTAAGGCAACAGAAACAAAGGAAAAAATGAACATATGGGACTACATCAAACTCAAAACCTTCTGCACAACAAAAGAAACAACCATCAAATTGGAAAGGGAACCCATTGTATGGGATAGCATAATTGCCAATGATACATCAGATAAAGGGTTAATCTCCAAAATATATAGAATGCTCATACAACTCAACAAAAGGAAGACAAAGAACCCAATTAAAAAATGGGCAGAGGAACTAAATAGACACCTCTCCAAACAGGACATACAAAGGGCTAAGAGACATATGAAGAAATGCTCAACATCACTAATCATCAGAGAGATGCAAATTAAAACAACAATGAGGTATCACCTCACACTTGTCAGAATGGCCGCCATCAACAAATCATCAAACAACAAGTGTTGGCGAGGGTGTGGAGAAAAGGGGACTCTAGTACACTGCTGGTGGGAATGCAGACTGGTGCAGCCACTATGGAAAACACTATGGTGTTACCTCAAAAAATTAAAAATTGACTTGCCATTTGACCCAGTGATCCCACTTCTAGGAATATACCCTAAGAAGCCTGAAACACCAATCAGAAAGAATATATGTACCCCCATGTTCATAGCAGCACTATTTACAATAGCTAAGATCTGGAAACAGCCCAAGTGTCCATCAGTAGACGAATGGATAAAAAAGCTGTGGTACATATACACAATGGAGTACTATGCAGCTGTAAGAAAGAAAGATCTCCTATCCTTTGAGACGGCATGGAGGGACCTGGAGAGTATTATCCTAAGTGAAACAAGCCAAGCAGAGAAAGATAAATATCACATGATCTCACTTATTTGTGGAATATAATGAACATAACAGTCTGAGGAACAGAGTAGACACAGAGATGTGGAAGTAGGGTACAGACTGACAACCCACAGAAGAGGGGGTTGGGGGGAGGAAAGAGATAAACCACAAAACTTATATGCATGTACGCATAACTGATGGACATGGACAACAAAGCTGGGGACAGGGTGGGGGGGATGGGGAGGAGGGTGTCAATGGGGAAAAAAGGAGAAACATCTGTAACAAAAATAAATTAATAAAAAAAGAAAGAAAGAAAGAAAATCTTCAATGAATAAAATATAACCACATAGTATACTGGTCTGTGTAAGCAGTTCACACTAAAAAAGTATTTACATTTAGAGTCTCTATTGTCACAAAGTCTCTGGCTCCCAGCCCCCACCCCCACCCCAACATATATATATATATAATATGGAGAGAGAGAGAGAGAGAAAAGGTTTATGAGGTCGACAGATTCGTTAAATTTCTGTTCTCTCCTGGTACAAAATAGAATTGATAAAATACTCTATTTCTAAAGTAGCAGAAATATTTTGTTATTTAATATTTTCTTTTTTAAAAATTTATGATTCTTATTCTAGACTCAAAGGCTCCCTAGACACATGTAAAATGAAACCACTATAATAAAACTATAGCTCTGTAGCTATAATCCTAGAAGGTATATAGAAAACATAAACATAGACATATCCTGATGACTTTTACCAGAAGCAATATTCTGGCGATTCCTAAATCTATCCTGATGAACAAAAAAGAAGAAATGGGCTCTACCCTACTGTGCTTCTCTGCATGAACTAATACATAATAGCTATCACTTACTGAGTAACTACTATATTCCAGGCACTGTCTCAGCTTCTCTCTCTCTGTCTCTCTGTCTCTGTCTCTGTCTCTCTCTCTGTCTCTCTCTCTCTCTCTCTCTCACACACACACACACACACACACACACAGAAAGAGAGAGAGAGAGAGAGAGAGAGAGAGAGAGAGAGAGAGAGAGAGAGAGAATGGTTATCCCATTTTACTGAAGAGAAAACTGAGACTCAGAGGTTTAAGTAACTTACCCAAGGCCACATAAATCCAATACATAATGAAGGTGAGATTTGAACTCAGGTCTCTCGGACTTCAAAGTCCCCTGCCTCTAATAATACTAATGATAGTTATGGTTACTATTACCCATAGATCAAGTCCAAACCCCATAGGGGAAAACTTAGAGCTCAACCCTGGGTGTGCATCTTGGTTCCACCAATTACAATCTGTGGCCTTGGGCAAGTCACTTAAGGATATAGAATTACATAGAACTTCCATTCAGTCGAATATGAAGGCAAATTCTCCAATATTATAATGTATTATAATAGTACAGATATATTTTCTGGCCCAAATTAGCTCCTCATCTCATTGAACTGATACTTGCTAACTTTGAAAACGCTCTTGTAACCAGTTTTATTTTCTGGGATCGCTGGTGGGATGGAGTTGGGAGACAGGCAGAAAGACAATCTTCTAGAAGCCAGGACAGTGACAGGTGAAAGGTATTTCCTGACTCCTGAACTGGAACTGAGAACATATTTTCCCTCAAAAAATAATGAGAGACCGTATTAACAATCAGCTTCATTATTTAATTCATAGATGCTTATAAGTCAATTAAAATACTAATCACCATTTAGGACATTTCTCTGAATTTGAAACAAATAATTTACAATCAATTTTTTGGGATAAGCTGTTCATAAATTCTGCTCCTGTAGAATAATTAGTAAAATTCAATGCTAACTGAAATTCCTGGCAGAAGGGTTCTCTGTAAGTTCAATTTCTTTCCCTGTTTTTGTTTAAAAATAGGTACATGGGCTTTTCTCCTTTCCAAAAAAAAAAAAAAAACAAAAAGGATGGGGGGAGAGGGTATATGAATTAAAAATTCAAGATGCTTGTTTTGGTTTGGTTTATACTACACTGAATTTGTATCTGTCAATAAAATTTTGTAAGAAAATAAAGAAGAGTCAAATAGGGATGGATGCCTCCATCTATATTCTTTGACTGCAAATCTACTGTTGGAGATGTTCTCCATTCCTGCAGTAAGTCTTCAAGAAAATAAGTGCTTACTTTCAGAATACATAAAGATAATTCAATAAGACTTACAAGGTATGAAAAAAGATATTAGGTGCCTTTTGAAACTGCAGCTTACCTAAAGAGATGGGAGTAACATAATCACCTACTGGATGTGAGCAAACTGTGAGTAAAGGCTAAGAACTGAGGCTGAGGAAGGTAGGGCTGATGGGCTGTGGAAACAGCTAATCACATCCACCTCTTGCTATATGACCTGGGAAGAGAAAGAAAGTACTTAGGAAATCAACGGAATTTTTGGAAAACTAGAGCCAAAAAAAGTTTTTTTTTCTAAACATGAAAAGCAAAACTCAAACCTATAGTGACCATCTACTTTCCATGAGTAAAAAAATAGTAGTACAGCGTTGACAGTATAGGGTGAATAATTGTACCTGAGACAAACAAGAACATCATAAAAGCTAAGAATGACAAAAAGTTATCATAAGACATTTCTAAATGTCTAGGGGGCATAAATGATCTCTACCCAAAACCTGGGATCCATAGCACAAGTTAAGTTTTAAAGCATTCAAAACACAGAAGAAAAGGAGAAGGAGGAGAAAGAGAAGAAAAAGAAGAAGGAGGAGGAAGAGGAGAAGAAGAAGAAGAAGAAGAAGGAGGAGGAGGAGGAGGAGGAGGAGGGGAAATAGTTCTCTTTCTCTTCAGTTGCCATGCTTACCATTAAATTAGGTCTATTTCACCTGAAGAGAATAATATAATAATTAATGACAATCTTTAAGTAAGTGAAGATGCTTACAAGCTTTTCATTCTCCACTGAATTATAAAGGTTCAAACAAAAAATATATAGAATTAGCAATGAATTTCTATTCAGTAGAATACGTACGAAGGCAAACTTTTCAACATTAGAATATTTAGTTAAGAGTTCTGAAATGGGCTACATAGGCACTTACAAAAACTCCCCACCCTAGGTGTCTTTAAGAATGACTGGTTTTGGGTTATTTAACACACTTAACACATGGGGCCAACTGATGACAGACCTGTGTCAAATTGATACTCCTCAACTGAAGAGAAGGCGAATGAGGACATTCTGATGTTGTCATGACAATATGACTGATCATGACATCAGCAATTCCTAATTCCAAACTATAAAGAACACTCTCAGAATGCTGACAACATGTTACACAGCTCCTCCCCAAACCACCCTCCCTTCACCTCCCAGGCACAAGTGTGATGGTGTTTCAACCAAAGGATTTTTAAGTATTAAAATCCGGTTAAACTGTTTAAAGCCGGAGAAGGTGCCAAGAGGAAGTAGATAACTTCTGAAGCCATTTTTTCAGAACATGACAGAGACCTATTTAGAAAACACATACATTTTAAATGTTTTATATGTGTATATGTGTTAACACATAGAAGCAGAATGAATGTATAAAATGTTGTAATTTACAAAATGCTTTATTATACATCATCTCATCGTCTCAGAGAAGGAAGCGAGGCAGGCATTCTCCACTGGTTTTGGACAGGTGAGATAGCCTCAGGTAGGTTTTAAACAACTGGTCCTAAGTCAATGAATATTACAGTAATGGAATGAATGCCACTGTCTCTCCATGGACACCTTGACCAATAATAACTTTTGCCATCTATCCATATTTAGTCATATCCCTAGAAAGTTCTTTGTTAAATGGCCTCCAAGTCGGAACCTATCCATCACTGACAGTTCTACCCCAGCACCACAGTATGTGTCTTCTGTAACTGACCAGTGCTTTCATACTGCCCCACCCATAAAAAGGAGGGTGGAGTCTTATTTTAAGGCTTAACAAGCTTATAAAGATTACTTAAACAGTCTGTAAATCTCTAACGGGTGATTTAACCTATTGTTCTCCACAGTAGTTTTGTTGGCGGCATGGATGGATGAGGGAAGCCAGCTTTCGTATACACACAAACACTAATGGCAAAAATGATCATTTTCACAACAATGATTATCTGAAGCTAGAAAGAGCTTAATTTAAGCTATGGAGTGATCAAATTTTAAGAACTATACTTTACAGATTATATTAAACATGGTGAATTTGCACCCTAATCTTTATATCATTTGGGATCATAAGAGGGGTTGTAATGAATGTTGCATTTTTTTCTTTATTGATTTTTAGAGAGAGAAGAAGGGAGAGAGAGAAACAGAAACACCGCTGAGAGAGAACATCGATTACCCGCCCCACACCGGGGATTTGACTCACAACCTGGGCATGTGCCCTGACCGGGAATCGAACTGGCGACCTCTTGGTGCGTGGGTCGACGCTCAACCACTGAGCCACACCAGCCGGGCGAATGTTGCATTCTGTAAGTGACTTATTAAGGAAATGGGATTCCATGACCAAATGGTTTCTCTTGACCTCAACTGCTACTGTCAGAATAAATCTTCTTGCTTTACTTTTTGGGGAAAATGGAACTGTCCTATTCATCTCTCTGAAATCAGTCTCCTATAAATATCTGGATATGAACTGTATGTCATGCAGTCTAAGATGGTACTGATTATAAGATACTTGACAATTACTGAGATGTTGACATTGAGAAAATGGACAACAGTAATGATAAGGCACCATAAATTATGAGATGTACCCTGATTTCAGAGATGATGAAATGTGAAAAAGGTAAGTCTTAGGATCTGTGCGGTATGGCATACAGGTGCCTGAAACATGCATGCAAACACACCCACATGTTCTTCTTATTCTTAGCCTCGGCCTGAAAAGTACATTTTTTTCAAGCACTCATTTTTAACCTTCTGAAGAACAAAGAGCTACTAAGTGGTTACAAGTAAAAGCCTCACACACTCAATTTTTCCAAGGAGATCTGACAGTGCCTTACAACTAGTGAGAAGTCTCGGAGGGCTAGAATGAGAAGCTTTACCCTAATCTCACAAAGGCATCCTTTGCAAAGGAACAAGCTGAGCTGTCTGCTTCCCTCCACATCCATCCCCCCTCACGCAATCACACCAAGTTACACCCATAGAGCTTTAGATATACAATGCATTCATATAATAAGAAAGGTTAAAGGGAGACGAATGTGAATCTGTAGCTATTTATCAACCTTCTCCACTCCACACTTCCTGCTCTTGGTGCTTTAACGTTGTCATTTGCAAACATAACTTGATAACATTCATCCTAGACTGTTCCTTCTTTAGCAAGTTTCAGTCACACATCTGCATGCATGCGGACACACACACTCACACGATCAGTCAGCACTGTTGTCTGGCACACAGCACCAATTCCAACCTATTGGCAGGACCTGGAGTGCCGGGTCTCAGTCTTCCGAGGGCTTTGGACAGGAAAAGTAATTTTTACATCGATCAGATATGTCAGATAAAAAGACATATATATATAAAATAGTTATCACAATCCTCAAATTTAATGTGAAATGACAAAGTGAATCAAAAGCAATAACCAAGCAGGTAAGATGACCCAGTTGTAGAAAACGATAGAAATGCTTCGCACTTGAAGCAGTGACTATTAGTAGATGTTAGTATCTGATATTTCATGTTTGTTCAGGAATGACTAGACCCCTTGCACTTCCTCCTTCTTCCTCATGTAACTTCCCTTTTAGTCATCTCACTGCTGGTGTGAAGATCCAGCTGATATGAAAAAGTGAAACAAAGTGGTCGATTTATTCACTGACTATAGGTTGGTCAAACTGAAGCTTGGAGATTATATATGAATTTCATTTATCTGTAATGTTTTCCATTGTTATAAAATAAAGCTGTAATTGGTTTCACATGGAAACTATCTTATAGGAATTATTAACACATCAAACCATTAACAGAACCCAGTCCCTAACTCAAGGCCTGGCACATATTAGGCATCCAAATATTGGTTCAATAACTGCATGAATGAATGAATAAACAATACCTTCTAAATGCAGGCAAGTCCTACTCAAACAGATATTATTTCATAAAACAAGTAAATGATTTTGAGATATGTTAATTCAATGACAAATTATAAATTACAAGTTATTAATCAAATTTTTTCAGTATTAAATAGTATCATTCCAGGTTCTATAATTCATGATCTGTTGAGTGACTTAAAAATATATTCTAGTCCTGGCTGGTTTGGCTCAGCGGTTAGAGCGTTGGCTGTAGACCGAAGGGTCGCAGGTTCGATCCTTGGTCAAGGGCACTTGACTGGGTTGCAGGTTCGATCCCCAGCCCCTGTCGGGTTCATGTGGGAGGCAACCAATCAATGTGTCTCTCTTGCATCGATGTCTCTCTCTCTCTCTCCCACTCCCTTTCTCCTTCCACTCTCTCTAAAAAAAAAAAAATATATATATATATATATATATATGTTGTGGATTTGATTCCCAGTCAGGGCACATCCCTGAGTTTTGGTTCCATCTCTGGTGGGGCATGCACAGAAGGCAACCAACTGATGTTCTCTCTCACACTGATGTTTCTCTCTCTCTTTCAATCTTTCTAAAATCAATAAGCATATCCTCAGGTGAGGATTAAAATTATATATATTCTATTTTAGGGGCTCTTTTAAGAAATCTTAGAATTCATTTAAGCCATTTACCATGGACATCATTAAGTATATCAGGCAATAAAATATTGCAAATCACTGTAGGAACTGTTTTTTCCCTTGTTTCTATATCTGCCTTCCCCCTTTATTTGAAAAAAATCATAATTCATATTTTTGATTACCAAAAATTTTTAAGTAGGTGTACAAATTCTTATCATTGAAAATTATGCAGAATTTATTTCATTCTACCCCATGCCATTTAAAACAAACTTATCAGTAAATAAGAATGGGCAAATTGTTGATAATCGTTGAAGCTATTCTTTCTACCTTAGTATATGTTTGAAAATTTCCACAATTAGCATATTCTTAGATGATATCAGTGTACTGAAAGACATGTGAGGTTGATTTTCAGAGAATTCCAAAAACCAAAGCAAATTAATTCTTGGTGCTCCAACATCTACAAAATGACAACACAGCTGGTTATAAGTTTCCTTTTAAATAACTACTTTATCTGCCCATTTTACCCTTTTTCCATGAATCTCAGAAAGAAAAAAATTAAAAAGTTGACATATGAGACTACGGTCTAGATGGTCCAAAGATTAACTGATTCTGTTGGAAAATGCTACAAATCCAAGTGATTAAACAGACAGAATTCAGCCAATCTGTACACTCAATGATGAAAGTGCACTATTTCTAAATTAGCAGCATCTATGGATTTTATGGACTCTCTATTCTTTTTCTATATCTTTTACCTATAGTTTCCTTAAGCTAGAACAACTGGAACCTCTTCTGTTTCTTTCTCTGACTGGTCCTTATTTATTCCAAATTGCTGCATACGGTATTTCCAAAATAATCTTTTATGACCTCTTTGTTATCATTGTACTTCCTAAAACTTCCACATCAAATGCAAATTTCTGAGCATCACGTGAAAAGCACTCTACTTTCTAACTCCTTTCCCCCTTTACCTCTCTTCCAGCTACGATTTGTGTTTTGGCTGCCCATGAACTCACTCTTCTCTGGCTCTGAGTTTTGCCAGGAAACAGCCTCTGTTTTTCCATCAGCCAAACCACATTCATCCCTCTCTCTGTTGACTCTGTTGAAATCACAGCTCATGGTCCACCCCCTGTGAGTTTTTCCTACTCTCAGCTATTTTCCAAGACCTCTCGCTATATTTTCTAAAGACTGTAGGTCAATTTAGTTTCTTTACATTATGAACTCCTTTACTGATGAAACCATGGCCAAGATTTACCATGTACTCTCCACTGTTTACTATATCAAAAGGCAAGTACTTATTGACCTGGCTTCACCATAAATCACTGGTTCTCAGACTCTTCTCTAGTCCAGCACACCTGAAAGAATTCTATATATTCCCATTAGTCACTGTGTCTGACTTCTACGTGATTCTGACTCAGATGTGATGAGGACACAAATTCCCATCCTTATCTGAAAAACATTGTTATAAAGAATGAACCACAGGTGGTTACAGGAACCCAGAAGAGATAAGTATTTAACTTCAACGCTCCTGCGCTTGGATGAGTGTGTTCACGATCACAAACTCTTTCCCTCTCTCCCTCTCTCATTTACATAAAACATATATTATAGATATATAATGCTTCCCTATTAAAAAGAAAAAGAACCTTGCTATAAGGTACATAAAAATTACAGCCTCTTGACCTAAGAGGGCTTGGACATGATTAAATATTTTCTCCAGGGTGAGCATGTATTTATTAAAACCCAAGATGGCACCAAAATGTATTTTAGAATGATTAAGGCAGCTGAGAATTACTTTTCCCTATTGACACAACTTCCCTGGAAACCAGTGTTGATGCTTCTGTCTTCCCTACACCAAGGGGCATCTGCACAGCCCTGGAAACAGACTCCATGTCATTCTATGACCTACAGATTGCCATTGCCATTCACAGTATGGAGCAGTGGACAGGTGTTGACTTTCAGTAAAAACTGTCGTGTTCAAAAGACAATTCTTCCACTTGCTAGTTTAGTAATCTTCACCTACATCTGTTTCATCGTGAAAGGGAAAAAGACAATATCCTCTTAACAGAGTTTTTGGGAGAAGCAAATAAGACACTTCATTTTTTTAAATTATAAAGATTAGTTGCACCCTGGCTGGTTTGGCTCAGCGATTAGAGCGTGGGCCTGCGGACCAGAGAGTCCTGGGTTCCGTTCCTGCTAAGGGCAGGTACCTCGGTTGCAGTTTGTCCCCGGCCCCGGTTGGGGTCATGTGGGTGGCAACCAGTCGATGTGTCTCTCTCTCTCATCGATGTTTCTCTCTCTCTTCCTCCCTCTCTCCCTCCTGCTCTATCTGAAGATAAATGCAAAAATGTCCCTGGGTGAGGATAAAAAAAAAAAAAAAAAGATTTGTTGCCATCATTTGCTTACTTTCTGGATAAATGTGTACTTACCTTCAGATAATTTAGCACATAGCTAAGAGCTTTTCCTAAGTGATATCATTTCCTGTAAAACCTCAACCTTCCAGGTCCTTCAACTCCATTTCAAGAAAACCTGCATATCCACTTTGCTGCAATGACTAACATCACTGCATGTCATCAAGCACTGAAATTCCCATTCTTCCTTCTCTTCTGACTCTTACTAACAAAAATAATAGTATGATATAACAGTTTTGAGTGTGTAATATGTGCCAGGTGTTGTGATAAGTATTTTATGGGCATTGTTTCTTCACACCACCATTATTCTTCCCATTGCAGATGTGGAAATTTAAGCTTCCCTACATTCTCTCTTTTTTTTTTTTTTTAATTTTTTTCTTTATTGATTTTATAGAGAGAGGACACGAGAGGGAGAGAGAGAGAGAGAAACATCGGTGAGACAGTACATCGATTGGCCGCCTCCTGCATGCCCCCCACTGGGGATTTGGCCCACAACCTGGGCATGTGTCCTGACCGGGAATCGAACCGGTTGATCTCGATGCTCAACCACTGAGCCACACTGGCCGGTCTCTACATTCCCTATTCTTCCATTCCTCTGTTCTATCGAGTCACCACCCTCCCCAACACAACACCTCCCCACATCTCACTTATTTCCGACCAATGTAAATCCCCAAATCAGGCAACACAAGTTTGTTATTTCTAGTACCCATGGTCCTTTCATTCTTTCAGATAAGCACTTTTGACCATCAGGTTATTCTATTCCTTCTCCTGGGTTGCTGAAAACTGCAAATCATAGCCATACTTGGCTTCCCCCAAAATTCACTAAGCCTAATATTCATTTTACTCATTTCCAAGTGGCTCCCTACCCATCCCACACAGAATTAATTGCAAACCTTTTATTTTTCCCTTAAAACTCTCAATCTCACTCTTCATTGTCAAATAATAAGATAAACATCATATGACATTATTTGCATGAATACTCAAATATGGGTGTGTGTGTGGGTGTGTGTATGTGTGTATGTATCGGGGTTGTATTTATTCCTTGGCCTTCTTCTCTACCTAGTAATACAAATGTTCTCAGTTCTTTCAAGATGTAGGTTTCTATTTGCATCCTTGGTTTCAAATGAATTTCGCTATTACTTCCTTTCCCTATCACCCTCACCTGCCTCTCCAACCCAATTTCTGTACTGGCCCTTCCTTCTTGTTTTTCTTTCTTCTTGGCTACTTAACATTCTTTACTATAAAAGTAATACATTAATACATTTTCCTTTGAGAAATCAGAACAACGGATGCAATGCTCCTCCTTGCCCAAACCAGCTCACTGGAGGCTTCTCTATCTTAAAAAGAGGAAATGCTTCTTTGACTATTAAGCTATTTTATGCCTTCTTTCTTTCATTGCCAGAGTTCTGAAAAGACCAATTATCAGTGAAAGTTTGTAGGTGTTCACTTCCCATTCTAGTTAGACCACTCCAGTCTGGCCTCTGCCCCTACCACTCACCCTCAACTGCCTCTTGGCTCCCATCCCGCATGACTCAGTCTGTAACTCACCTTCACGGGATTCTAACACATCTACTTCTGCTGTCTTCTGTCCACTTTTTCTCCTACTCCAGATTCTTTCCCATATATGAGTTCACCCACAACTTCAGTAACCACCCTGAACAAAGAGGTTCACATCTAGAGAGCCGATCTTGGCTTTTCTTGGTAGGGATCCAGACGCATGGTTCCAACTTCCTGAGCCTCTGTTGCCCCTCGCAGCTGCCGCCGCCACTGAAATCCGCACGCTGCCCACGACGGCCACGTGTCCTGTACTTCGGTTACATTTATCTGTGCGCTCCACTGGAATCGAAGCCTGTTCAGAGCCAAAGGTCTAGCTCACTGCCTGTCACACAGTTGTAACTCCATAAGCAAAAGTTATTTTAAATGAATTGACTGAGGAGTCCAAGAGGGAAAAAAAGTTCAATTTTCCTAAAATGGAAGAGAAAATTATCCTCATGCTCAGGCAGCACTTTTACTATCTATTTTGTTTTGTTTTGTTTTCACACAGAAAGTATTCAGAATCCGAGAAGCACTTTTTCTCTAATGGGGGAAAATACTGTCTAATGCACTTGGGAATGCTGATTACTTCCAAAGAGCAGGAAGAATAAAAGCCCCATTAACTGGGGGCATTCATGCTCTAAGAGGGAAATGAATGTTGGACATTCATAATCTAAGTGGGAAAGCTCTGCAACTGAATTTTAAACTGCTTTTCAGGTTCTTCTTCAATCCAAATTTTAGAAGAAAAATTACACATTTGGGTCTAATGTCTACCATCTACTCGTAAGCTATTACAGACATGGCAGAATCTAGGAAAGATTTTACAGAATGAACTTCGGAACAGCTCCTTCACTTAAAAAAAACAAAAGGCTAGGAAAGGAATGAAGAACGGAGAAATCTTTCCTGATGTTTGCTTTTATACTCTGAGCAACCAAAAGCTAAAGATGAGCAGCTATAGTAAGGGAGGGGATTTAAAAAATGAACATAAAAAGGATGGCTGCCTTAAGATAATCAGGAATTGATCATCTGTTCACAGACATAGAATTAAGATCTGACAGCCGAAAAGAAAAGAAAAAAAAAATAGTAGTCTTCAGACCCAAAAAAGATCTTAATCTTGGTTCCTGGGTGCAATATGGTCAACAAAATGACTATGTTATTTCTTGGCACCTGAAATTAAATTATTTTCATCCTTAACAGTACATACAGCTGCTTAAATGGGGCAGCATGGAGTGGAAGGATTTAAAGGCACTTCTGTCTTTTAATGGGACAGTCCGGACTCTCAATTTTAAACACTACTACAGTGAATTCTTCTTAACCCAAAAAGAGATGATCAGGTCTCTTAAAATTTTCAAAATATCTTTCCTGTTCCAGCTTCCTTTTAGTTATTTTATATCTCATTACTTCTTTTAAAGTTTGATTGAAAGAGAAGATAACTTACTCTTAAAACTCCCTAACAATGGTCCTCATCTATTCATTCAACCAGGATGTACAAGGAGGGTACTCTAGTCAACCACGGGGTGCTGTGCACACAGAGCGAAGCCATGACGTTGCTGAGGGGCTATGACTAAGCTGGAGTTGGGAGAAAGCAAACAAGGACAGAGGACTCATCACTTGTAATAGTGACTCACAGGGCAGGGATTTTCAACAACGATGAGAGGCGAAGAAGTGGAGGAATGAGATGCCAGCAGACAACAAGAAGCAAAGCAGCCAGACTCAGAAATCTGCTAAACAAAGAGCAACTGGGTGACAGAAATGGTGGAGTTCACGAGGTAAAATTCAGAATTCCAGATCTTGAATTTGTGCCTGGAACTGAGAACAATCATCCAGTTGGAACCCACAGCCACTATGGTTCCTGCCAATCCCGAGGCCCCGAAAGGCAGCTCTCCTGGGTTCTCTTGAGGTCTGGTCTCATAACCAAGTTCCTGATGCCCTTATATATTCTTAGAACAATCCCACCCCCATGACTTAAGACCAAAAGTAGTGTGTCTCTATTACCTGCAATCAAAAGCATCTTGCTAAACAAAGACTAACACAGTTGCAAAAGAAACTAGTCTTGGTAACTTCGTTAGCACTTGACAACAGCAAGACATTGCAAGAAGGAAATAATTTGATGTCAGGCAGCACCACCTGCTTATTTAAGATAAGTTACTAAATATTTCTTTCAAATAACTTATTATTAACAAAACGGCCCTAATTGAACTTATCTGATCAGCAGGCACTGTATTCATTGTTCTTATGATCCCAATTAAAATGTTGCCTGATATCCAACAAACAAACAAACAAAAACAAGCTTCTCACATACAAACTGAGTTGTCTCAAATTCTCTGAAAGGAATGACAAGATATAGGCTCCCCCACCCCCCAAAAAAACCCATGTACAAACTAGACTCTCCTTCATCAAACTGAAAAAGTCTTTAGTGTTTATATATTTCAAAATCTCCAGCATAAACTATTATTTGATATATGAGATGCTATTTGTTGAAAATTATTCTAAATAGTGTATATACGATGTACTATTTAATTTTTAGGGATTCTGTTCAGATTTTAAGTATCATGTTTTAAATCAAAGGAGGTGCTTTTTTGCTATTAGAAACTAATAGATTTTTGGTAAGATGGTCTCAAGGGTTGTGTTATATTTTAGGAATGAGCACTTCCTGTCCAGATTTGTGCCGCTGCCTCATTCCCGGTGACTTCTAAACAACCAAACTAAAGCTGAAAATGGTTTTGGTTACTACAAATTGAGAAGGTTGGGATTTTTATGTTTGTTTATGAATTCTGGTTAATGTGTTAGACTTTCTATTTCAATTTTATACCTTGATTGAAAACTCTGCATTCATTGTTTAGACAACAAAACAATGACCTATTAAAAAAAACGGATTTGCCCTGGCTGGTTTTGCTCAGTGGTTAGAGCGTCAGCCCACAGACCAAAGAGTCTTGGGTTCAATTCCGGTACCTCAGTTGCAGTTCAGTCCCTAGCCCTGGTCAGGGTCGTTCGAGAGGCAACCAATTGATGTGTCTCTCTCATGTCGATGTTTCTCTCTCTCTCTCTCTCTCTCTCTCTCTCTCTCCCTCCTACTCTATCTGAAGATAAATGGAAAAAATATCCTCAAGTGAGGATTTAAAAAAAAAAATTGATTCATTAAAAAAACTTTTCCATTAAAGCATGATTCCATTAAGGTTTAGCAATATCCAAGTTATACTGATACAACATTTTTTTTTCTTTAAAATAAAGAAGTACAATCTTTAAAAGAGTAAAAGTTAGTAATACCTACCTAAAAGATATTTTGAAAATAGGTATTAAATAGCTAAAACTCATATACCTCATATACATATCTATGTGTGTATAAATATAGATAGATAGATAGATAGACAGATAGATAGATATGTATATGTATAAAATCAACTCTCTTATGAGGCCAGGGACAAAAATTCTATTTAAATTAGGCTCACTACAGTAAATGAATGAATAAGTTAATAAATGAATAAAATTGAATCAAAAATAAATCTTGCCAGAAACCCAAGAATAACAATTTAAAAATTCTAAAAAGCCTAAATATATAAACATGTACTATGTATATAACTATCGATCTATCTATCTTTGGGTATGTGAACAAAGATATGTACTATATATACATATAGTTAAGTATATCTCTATCTAGCAATCTATCTTTGGGTAAGTGTACACAGATATAGATATATGTATTATATATTACATATAAACCTACTAGTATGAGATTTCATATAAATAATTCCAAAGGGAATCATATTTTTAAAATAACAGAGTAAAATTCTTGAAAATTAAGACAGTTATGTGTATGAATAAGCAATGTTTTTAGATAATTAAATCTTCAGTGAAAAACACTGACACTGATTAATGGTTTCTACTGGGTACTATTTACAAGAAATCACCTCAGCAGGGTGCCCGTGTCCAGTTTCATAATCACGTAGTATACTCGCCCTACAGACTTACGTTCCAGGCAAGTTTGCATATTAAGTTGAATTTCATTCTCTTCAGGAAGTGACTTAGAGTCAAGATTGAATACAGCTGTTAGCACAGACCACTGTTCCAAAAACTTTCTATGAGAACTGGATAGAAAAATGAAAGAAAACACCATTTAATAATTGTATATTCACTTTCATTATTCCAAATCTAAGCAACTAAACGGGAGAGGAGTCTTTGGTCTCAGTCAGCTAAATTAGGTTTTTAGAAATATTTAAAAGAAAACATGCAGAGTGGTTAAAGATGGCCATAAGACTTTCCATGTACTTTTGTAGCCTCTATATTTTAATAACCAGATCACCAGTTTGTTTAAAACACATTTAGTGCTTCACTTTTTGTTTCAAAAAAAATAATCAGTGTTATACTAACACAATTTTTTTCTTAAATTTCCCTCTCTAATACAACTTGTTTTTCTCTCTTTCTATTCACAGAAATAAAGCCTGGCAAATAAAGTAGGGCCTCAACAGAGGAAATGCTGCCAGCTAAAAACACCGGATGTAATCGAGACCACAAGAGACACATACTTGGTTATACATGTCGGACTAAAAAGAGGTATTGGAAAGAAACAAAGTCTAACTTTTCATTGGATGGTTTTATTGTTTTCGTGAAATCTTATTAGTTCATCGTTTGCTCCTAAACAGAACAAAATCTGTGGGAATTATTCTGATAATTCTGATAATCCTAGGTTCTGCTTTCCGGAGATTTAAAAGGGGGGGGGGGATATCTATGGATTCTTACCACCATCCCTGGCCATTCTATCTCTGAAGGAAGGGAGGGACAAGGGCCTCAGCCTGCCAGACAAGACAATGCAGAGCAAGTCACCTGGATCAGCTTCAGCAAAGGGTTGAGAAAATAGCATTTTATAAGAACGTCTTTTCTGATGTCCTTTCTTTATTAAAGAATCGGAATATACCTGCCTGTAAATGGACAGATAACAGAGTAAGTTAATAAGCATTATTAACTCTCTTTGGTGGTGGGGTGGGGATAGGAAAACTCCATTACAAAGTCCATAGTAGCTATCTTTCTATTTCCAGCCTTAGACGTTGTGCTTCTGTTTGTCCAGAGTGATGATGACAGTGATGATGAATCCTGCTTCCCCACAGGCCAAGGGAAGCCAAATGCGAACATTTTTTAAGAGGAAAGCATAATGCTTTGGCACCTCTTTTTTTTTTTGGCTATCTGTACTTTCCAAGCTTCACACTTCAATAGCTACCTATTACTCTCTTTCTAAAGATTTTTGCAATTAAAGACATCTATCAGTTCAAAAAAATAACTCTTCAGATAAACATTAAAACTTGAATTTACTTTTTGATCAGAGATCAAGATATTTTAGTTGTCAAAATATACAATGTTTTACTTAAGAGATTGACTGATAGGAGCAGTTAGCAGTTTTTATACTTTAAAAGTTCATAGGGAGTCTTTCCATTTTTCTTCATGTAACATGATCACTGTTTCGTAGGAAGGTGAACAGTTCTCATAAGGGACGAGAGAACCCTGTCATGACTCACACAGGAGAAAGCACACTTCTCAGTACGAACAAGTCAGTTTTGAAACCGTGTGGTTATATCTGTCAGCCATCTTATTAGTTCAAGCAAGTTCTTTGAAAAAAAAGAAAGAAAGAAAAGAAAACCTTTTGCCACTAGAGGGAGTTCAAAATTTAACTTCTAAAATAATAAGTATGATTGTAGTATATTTCTTTTTTTTTTTATTAAACAATAAAACTAAACCAGGAATTCAACTTTTGAGGGATACAGTTCCCCCTCCAACTAGAGAACTACGGTGACTATATCTGATGGTTACCATGCACTGCACATTGATACAAAAAACAACTGAAAGTGTTCACCTCTGGAAGCAGTGCAGGTCAAGAGTTTGGTTCCAACTGCTTATTCATTGAGAATGGAATCTTGAATCATCAAGCTTTACTTAATAATAATCGTCGTAGAGTGTCCCATAGATGCTGCCACATTCTGCATATGCTTTCCCAATGTGACTTTGCCCTCTTCAGACAAGAGCTGAGACCTCTTTTTCCTACCCCTGAATGTGATGGCCCAGAAGAATGCACAAGTACCTCTGAGTGACTTGCTAGTCTAGGTCTTAAGAGGCCTTCAGCCAACTACCATGTAAAGAATTCTGGGTAGGTGTGCTTACCCAAGTAGAAAGCCCACATGGAGAGAGAGGTCTTGCAGAATGTGAAGCCAGGTAGAGGGAACAGAGACACTCCAGCCAAGAGCCTGACAACTGCAAAGCATGTGACTGTGGCCATCAGGGACATTCCATCTGCAGCCAAGCTCCCATAAGAAAATGCTGTATCTCTATTTTTAAATTTTTTATCTAATATGGTAGTGATTACCAAATAATCAAGCACGGAATAAAAACTATTCTTTCTACTGTTTCTTTTCAGTAAGAACTGATTAATCTAAAAGATTTATTCATTTCTATCAGTCCTAAGGATTCGAAAAGCAAAAAATAACCTTTCCGAACCTGTGCCTCTTTAGGTATGTACATCTTAGTTTTGTGTTGATGCTTAAGAAATGTTAATCATTTAAAAGGCCTATGACAAAGCACTGGTATCTTTAAGCAATGTTATTTTTAAATGTGAAAAGACCATTAAAAATTCTTGCCTTCCTTGTTTTAATTGCATACACACATTTTACAAGTCTCCTAATCTGTTTGAGTTCCAGTTCAACATAATAATGATTGGACATCTAGCACCAGGTCCTTTGCATTTTGGTCCTCCCACCCCACCCCACCCCACTTTCCCTCCTCCGGGCTTACTGGTGAGACTGCTTATGATTGATATGGATCCACAGCTTCAGCAAATAAAAAATGTTGGAATTTTTCCCTTTGACAGCTAAGTGTTTAGGTGGGGGCCGGTGTTGTGTGTGTCAGGGGAATGGTTTCAGAATTCAAGAATGAGCTAGGTCACCTAGGTAACAGTCCAAGGTTAAATTGGGAAGATGATGATTACTAGAAATCGGTTTTTCAGAACAAACTGAGTGGTCCATGTCCGAGACAGAATAAGATTCAAATTCTGAAGGCCTGGGATCCAGACAGGTGGTCCTTCAACCTCCTAGTCAGTTTCTTTTCTGAGGAGGCATCTCATTACCTTTTGGTAGAGAGATTTCAATGACCTGGATAAGCCACGCCACTTCCTCTTTTCCCCCCAACAATCACAATGCCAATCTGAATGAATGCAAATGTAATTTCAGGAAACTGGAAACTGGCGACTGTTAGGATTTAATTGAATAAATATGTGGATCAAACGTGTTCGACTTTATACCTTTCATTGACTGTTTCTTGATCTTAGGCTAAAGACCAAATCCTTCACATGGGCCACAGATCCATGCAAGATCTGATGGCTGACTACGCCTCCAGCACCATCTCCCACCATCTCTTCCTCGTCCACCAAGTTCCAGGTATTCTGGTCTTTCGGCTCGTCATGTGCAAGGCCATCTATCCATCATGTCTCATACATGTGATTTCCTCAGCATGGAGCCTTCTTCCTCTACCTTTGCCTGGTTAACTCCTAGTGTACTGTACATCTGCTTTTCTGGACTCATCAAGTTGTAATTTAAATGATTATTTCATGTCCATCTCTGATCAAAGCTCCTTGAGAGAAGGGTGGGGGGGGGGGCATATCTGTTTTGTTCATTATTTTTTCACCAGTGTCTTGAGGTATTCAACACAATTTATTAAATGTGAATCTATTGTATTTAAGGAACTTAAATATCCATCTATCTATGTATAAACATATATTGTCATGTTATATTGTAAGTACTTGTGAAGGTAAAAATAAGAATTTGACAGTTTCAATGAGAAAGAGACAGACACAAATGACCAAGTGGTAAAGCAGAACTTCATCAGTAGTGACATGATGGAGCTCTAACACACACCGAGAGAACAGGGGGAAGGAGACTAACCAACCTTGCCCAAGAAAAGTCCTTGGGCAAATCCAGATGTAAGGAATGCAAAATGCTTGGGAGTAGGGAGAGAGAATGCAGACCATGCAGGTGGCCTGGGTGGCCGTGTGTCCAAGAAGGAGCCAGAGCTTCAGGGAAAGCTAGGCTTGCTGCATCCCTGCAGGGAAATCTTTGTGACGTGTTGATGTGTCATGATAGTGACCGGGAAACACTGATGACAAACATTTTATTTAATGGTTTGGAATTCTGGACAGCTATGCTAAGTATCCTGCCCAACTGCCTAGAACAAAGCAGATTAGACCTGGGGCATCACCCTCATTGCCTGGTCCTCGAGCAATTCACATCATGTGGAAGTCCAATGAGGTGAGCTATGAGAGCTACCCTTATCTTCCGCGGTTCATGGCTCCTGGCTAACTGGCCAGATTTCCTGGGTAGTACCTAATCTCACTGGCTTTGATATGAAGATGGGAAAATATGCTTAAAACAAGTCTATTCACAGAATTCAAGTTTTCAGCAATAAAGCTTCATTTTTAGTTTCACAATTAAAATGACTGAAATTGGGTCCATGTAGCAAACACTGAGTGACATTAAGGTATACTTTTGTTTCCTGGCTTTGCATACATTATGTCAATGTTAAGGTGAAATAGAGACCTTCATTATGGAAGACACACGTTTTGGTAAACTACACTGCTTACACAAATGTTCCTGGTTCTGATCCGAAGAAATGGCTTGGCTTTGAACACTATTCTGTTTTATACCACATCTGCACAGAGCTGTAGTAAAGCCTTTTTAGTAACTATTCATCATAAATAAATTTTAGTTCCCTGGGACATTTAAATATCAATCTCTCAACATGAAACACTACCACGTAAAGCAGTCTGGAAGATGCGGGAATATGCCAGTGCGACTGACCTGTGCTTCTTAAGTACGGAATTGTGCAACCCTCGTTTACTTTGGTTAGGTGATAAGAACTCAGCTCCTCATCATTTTAATCTCACATTTTTATGACCCCTTTGTTTAAAGTCAATATTTTAATTGGCATATATCAAGATCCGAACATACCTTGGATCAGAAATTCTGTTTAAACTGAGAAAAGGGCACATATTACTTCAGATGACCTAGATTTGAGCAAAGTGGCCTAATTTTCACTTAGGCAAGCAGCCTGTAATAAAGTGAAATTTTTAGAAGTCATGAAACAACACTCAATAGAACAAGTGTAGTTACTAGCTCATAAGAAGTATTTAGCTACCACGTGATTCTAGTTCTCTTAAAAACAGATACAGCTACCTCTATGAGCACTGCTTCGGACAATAGCCATAAATGAAATTCGAAGACATTACAAAAATCTTACTCTGGTCAACAGTTCCAGTCTGTCCAGTTACCAACTATCTCATCAACACTACTAAAAACAAGACACATTGGACATGAGTTTGAACTCTTCTTTTCCCATTGTTCAACCAACACAAACAAGCATGAAAGAAAAAGTCTTTTGAGGGAGACAGCAAGAGAAAAAAACAACATAAAAGTTAGAAAACAGCCCACTGTTATAGTGCTATAGGATTTTCTGTAATGATGGAAAGGTACTACATGTGTACTGTGCAATGTGGTGGCCACTGGCCCTATGTGGCTAGTGGAAATGTGGATAGACTGAATTTTTAATTTTAATTAGTTTCAATTTAAAAAGTTACAAATAGCTACCAGCTACTGTATTAGACAGCAAAGTCCTATATTTTACTGAATTCCTGAAAAATGAAGAAACAAACTATTGTATACCATCTGTTACAGGTGGCAATTATTTTATGGCCAGCAGGAGTCTAGAATTATTTTTAATCTGGTGATTACCTAATGCTCTTTTAAAATCCTTATTAAATTGATCATGAAAAAGATCTTTAACCACACATGAGTAAAAGTACTGTCTAGGAAGGCCAGAGATGATAGCATCAGGGCAGAAGGGACAAGCCCAACCCTGAGTCCTGTGGCTACTGTTCTGCCATGTTCCCCAGCTTTTCCAGGGAATGAAACGTTTAAAGGAGACTGGTACTTTGGCCAGGGCAGCTCAGCCTGACCCAGACTTTCCACATAACCTGCAGAACCAAGCAGAACTAAAATGAAAGTTAGGTCTTGCTAACTCTCTCTGGAAATGATTGGTGTTATTTTAAACTATCTCTACGCCTTAACTAGATATCCCCCAATGAGACTCGGGTCTCTTGGGAGAAATAAGTGTGTGTGTGTGTGTGTGTGTGTGTGTGTGTGATATAATTGAGTTCTTTCTCACTTTTTTGGGTATTAACACTTCTTTTCTTCACCCAGTTATAAAGTATGTGTGGCCCTGATTACTTTTATTTACTTAAATGTCACAAACACTCTCTGAGGTAGGTGGAGTAAGAATTATTTTCTTCATTTAACAGATTAAGAAAAAGGCTGGAAGTTAGGTGACTCACCAAAGGCAACCAGAACATAAAACCTGTCATGCTTATCCCATGCCTCTTTCTTCAGAATATTTAATATACCATAGTTGTGCAATATATATTATGGTCTAATAATTGGAATGCAATAGGAACAGCAGATTTTTATATTCACCAAGCCACAGACTAGTCTTTGTATTAGGGGGGATTTTTACATTAGAATTACAGCCTCCCCCACCTCCTCATGTCTGGCTGTGAGAAAACAGACATTAACCACTCCTCGAGGAAGTAGGAGGAAAAACAAGAAGAGTTACATAGTCAGTTGAAGTACAATAATAGGAAATCTAGAATTATTTCACAACTAGACTAAATTTCCGAAGAATCAAGAATGCATTCATAACAGTATCCCAAGGATTTAGTTACAATGTGTAAATAAATGTTCCATCAGATAGTCAAGTTATCAGTTGATAAGGGTGGGGAAGGAATGTTGATCAACATTACTGGATTTATAAAGTCATGTCCATGAACCAATCCATCAAGGAAGTTTCATAATCCTCACTGTAGCCGTTCACCTCACTGGTACAAATAAAACTTGGCAATTTCTCTAAAACTGTCCCTTCCAATTCAAGTTGCATGTATAAGTAACTGTGATAGACAATCTCCAACAGCCACCCTTCCTGTACTCACACGCCGCTCCACCCATTGAAAGGCGGAACTCATCTCTCTTCATTCAGTCTGGCTGGCACGGTGACTTGCTTTGACCAATAAAAATGTGGTGGAAGTGATGCTGTGCTGGCAGCTTCTACTCTTCCCCTTGGAAGCCAGCCACCGTGTAAGAAGTCCAGCATCTTAAGACAACTGTGAGACCGACCAAGCTACCCAGGTGGAAAGAGAAAGGATAAGTACAAAGCAAGAGGGACCAGCTTTTTTTTTTTTCCCCCTCTCTAGAGGAAGGGAGAAGGAGAGAGAGATAGAAACATCAATGAGAGAGAACATCGATTGGCTGCCTCCTGCACGCCCCCCACTGGGGATTGGGCCCACAACCTGGGCATGTGTCATGACAAGGAATTGAACCAGTGACCTCTTGGTGCATGGGTCAATGCTCAACCACTGAGCCACACCAGCGGGACGGCACCAGCTATTAAAAGGGAAACCTTCACAAGCTGCCAGCCCATTCCAGCCCCCAGCTGAGTGCAGCTGAGTGAACGAACCCAGCAGAATAGAGCCCAGTGCCCCACCCCGGCTGATGACACGCAGAGGAGCCAAACCCTCTCTAGCTGTCCTAAGCCACAGAGTCATGACAAAGAATAAATTATTACTGTTCTAAGCTATAAAGTTTAGGGTTGATTTGTTATGTTATCTCTTCCGTTCTTTATTACCAAACTTACTACTTCTACATTTTATTCTGAATAAAAGAAATAACTTGGAAGTTTCCATTGTCCATTTTCACTCCGGATTCAATATGGCTGAGCACAAATACCTCTGAGGGTGTTCCTGGCATGGAAAAAGCCCACCCTGAACTCATCTTTGAGGTTTCCTGCTAGACTGGTCTCACTCTTATGCCACCATCAAATAAAAAGAAAAGGAAGAGGGATTTTTTTAAAACAGAGGAATGGGTCCCTGGAAAACTGCAGCATACGTGTTCACACCGTTCAGAAAGAATGTGTTTAGCGAAAGAATCTCTAGCTAAGCCTCTTAAATAGAAATTTGAAGGCTGATGAAGAAAAACGCCAAGCAACACTGAAATCAAGCAGCCAGGCTGTCCATCTCTGGAGTACATCCTACAATCTTACCCCTGCCTCACTCTATTTCTTGTCCTTCCTTTTTCACCATGAACATTTAATTCAACGATGGGATGAGAACTTTCAATCACTGCAAAACCTCAGTAGATAAGTGTTAAGTTTGCACATTAATCTTCTTTGTTTATGAAGGAGGCTGCTTCGTTTCCCTACAATGAAATAATGCTGGGAAAATATTTTTAATTGACAAAATAAATATGAATGGTATGAAAAAAACAATAGCTAGAGAACTCTAAAATGCTAAAAGGGGTTACCCTCCAAGGTAAAACCTGCTTTAGAATGCCTAATCCACTTAGATTGAACCCAGAAAGAGTGATGCTAAAGGGAGAAAAAAACTGACATAAAAATGAAATAGGAAATTGGCAACCACTATCTGAAAAGCCAGCATCTCAGACCCTCATGGTTACCCTTGGTGACACCTCATTTAGCTCCGTCACTGCCACCTCCTTAGTTTTTGTCTAGTTTGTGGCTTCCACCTGATCCTTATGAAGGTACTCTGGGGAGGGGGAGGTGCAAAGCGCAGACTGTTCTCATTTCTCTTGCAGTCTCTCCCAGTTTAGCACAATTAGCAAGAATGGTGTATAATCCATAATAAAGTGATATATAATCCATAAAGCAAAGTCTACCTAATGCCTCACTCAATTAGAAAAATCGCCAGTTCAGTCAAAAATGCCAACACTCTAATCCAGTATTCACTACACAGAATCGTCATCTTTCCGTCAGTAGGCGCAGGAGCAACAGATGTTGAAATATGACCAGTTTTTGCGGCTGACAAATGAATCCTGAAGTGTCTACAACCATATGCACAAAAGCAGTCCATGACTATGACGCTTCCTTCGGGCAATCTCCCAAGGGTATGGTGGACATTGTCTCACAACATTTTTACACCTTCAGAGCATATAATAGGAAATGTTCAGACTGTGAGAGCTGTAGGTATAAAAGAACAGTCCCCATGCATACAGATTGCTCTCATTCAGGAAAAATCAGACGCACTGATTATTAAAGGGATCCTGTTTCTCTAAAACTAAGTTCTGATTATTGCCATATTAAATACTTTTCCATGTAAGGGATTTAGGATAACAAGAAAATTTCTCTGAAACAGTTTTCAAAAGCCTGACTTCAAAAGTGTAGGAGAATCACTTCTGTGATCAGCTGAGATTTGTGACAGGACCTGAACAAGTCATAAGAAGGGCCTTAGAGTCCTGCTCTTCCTACCGCTGCAGGAAGGAGTAAGGTACTTTGATGCTGATGCCCTCTCTGACTTCCCATCAAGTCCTTTTTGCTTTTCGGCAGCATTGAAAGCACTCAGAAGTAAAGAATACTCTTTGAGACCATTATAAGGGACTCTACAGGGAAATCAAGTTATATAAAGTCCATTGTTTATGCAGATGAAAGGCAATCTTTGGAGGATCAATGCTTTCTGGTAACTGGGAACATAAAGGAATTCTCCTTCTCCATCAGGAAGGCTGACCAGATGGATCAGACCTCCTGCCTGCAGTGGCATTCAAGATTCCTGGCCTCAAGAAACTGGGTCCAAGGAAAAATTGTGACACATAACACAAATCCAGCACCCCTAACTCCAGGAAGCTTCCACCTCAGCTCTACCTTCTCCACATACCCACTAACTAATCCTTTCGGTTAGTTGACTTCCCGGGAGGATCTCTATGTACCACGTTCTCCTCTGCATGAAGTATGAGAGTTGTCATCTTTACTGCTGACAAAGATGGCCTTCCCCTTCCCCTCTTCACCAAAATCTGCTCTCTACAACGGCCTCCTTGGTGATGTTCCTAGATCTGCTTATTCAGAAACTGCACTTTCCATTTCCATTTTGCTAGTGGGTTGATGACTCGAGGTCCTCCTCTCTAATAAGATACTTTTGAGGGGTTTTCATAATTATAGGCATATTTGCACACATTGGAGGCAGCCAATTTCTTCATCTTCTAAGAAATCTCACAGATAACATTTTCTTACATTTTCTAGGCTCCCATCTTGGATTATTCTTTAGCCTGCAATTATTTTGGTGAAGGAAGACAGATTCTTGTTATTTTTAAAAAATGAGATATAATTAACATAGAATAAAGTATAATACACAGATCTTAAGTTTAATTCATGGCACTTGCATACAGTTGTGTAACCACCACTCAAACAAGCTGTCGGTCATTTGGTCCCTAAGAGAATTCCATCAAGCCCCTTTCCTGTCCAACTCGCTCTCCAACCACTGTCTGAGGTCTACCACCAAGTTGCTTTTACCTGTATATGGATTTCATGAAAATAAATGAAGAGAATAAGGCCTTGTTTGTGGCAGGCTTCTAGAATTCACTCAGCATGTTTTTGAGATTCATCACTGTTCTTGCTCGAACCAGTAGTGTTGTTATTTTACTGCTGAGTAGTATTCCATTATAAAGGAATCTGTTTATCCATTTGCCTGTTAATGTACATTTGGATTGTTTCCAGTTTTTGCCTTTATGAATAACTGCTATAAACATTCTTGTGCAAGTCTTTTGTGGGCCTATATCTTTATTTCTCTTTGGTAAATACCTAAGAGTGAAACAGCTGGGTTGTATGATTGACTTTACAAGACTATCCAACAGTTCCCCAATGGGGTGAGATCATTTACATCCTCCCTATGACAGAGAATTCCAGGTGTTTTTGCATCCTCCGCAACTTTTGGCACTGGCAGTGTTTTTAGTTTTTCAGGTTAGCTATTCTAGTGGATGTGAAGTGGCATCTCATTGTGGCTATAATTTACACTTCCCTGCTGGGTAATGATGTTGAGCACCTTTTCTGAGTGTATTGGCCATTCATATATCATCTTTTGTACAGCACTTATTCAAGTCTTTAATTGGGTTGTCTTTTTCTTATAGATTTGTAGAAATTCTTTATGTATTTTTGACTCATCTTTTGTCAGTTAAATGTACTGTGAATATCTTCCCAGTTGGTACTTGTCTATTCATTTTCCTACAGGTATATTTTGCAGAGCAGAAATGTTTAATTTTAATGATGTCCAATTTATCAATATTTTTAGTTTATGATTTGTGCTTTTTGTGTGGTGTCCAAGAAATCTTTGCCTGCTCTGAGGTCACAAAGACATTCTTCTAGGTCTTCTGGACAATTTATGATTCTGAGTTTACATTGGGTCTGTAATCCAGTTCAAACTAATTTTTTAGTATGAAAATAGGTGTCAAAGTTCACTTTTTTCCAGAGATGGTTTCTTCCTTTCTTTCTTTTCTTCTTCTTCTTCTTCGTTGTCTTCTTCTCAATTCTCCTTGGCTGTTTTTTTCCCCTTTTATTAAAATTATAGGGTGAACAAAATTACACTGGTTAACAAAATTATATAGGTTTCAGGTACACAATTCTACAACACATCATCTGTACACTGTATTGTGTGTTCACCACCCCAAATCAAGTCTCCATCCATCAGTCCATCACCATTTATCCCCCTCTATACCCTCTTCTACCATCCCCGCCAACAGATTGTTTTGGTACTGTTTTCCCATATTTTTAATTTTTTAAACACATTTTTATTGATTTTTTAGAGAGGAAAGGAGACAGAGATAGAAACATCAATGTGAGAGAGAAACATCGATAGGCTGCCTCCTGCACGCCCCCTACTGAGGATCGAGCCCACAACCCAGGCATGTGCCCTAACCAGGAATCGAACCGGGACCTCTGAGTCCATGGGATGATACTCAATCCACTAAGCCACACTGGCCAGACAATTTTCCCATAGTTTTAAAAATATAATTTACAAACACCTGAGTGTTCATGTAAGTTGTACATGCCCACACCATGCTGTTTTATTTCCTACTGCATTCAGTATTCTAGTAAAGCGGGCCATTGTAACACTAAAAAGTATTACAAGGATAGCTCACTTAAACTGCAAATCTTATGGCAGCTAAAGACTGCTACACAAATATTTCATTTTACTTTTTTTTAATAGCAAGACTTCAGATAGCAAAAGATTCTTAGGTTTCTAATTTTATAATTTGACTCACAAGTAAAACGATTTAAAATGAGATGTTTATAGGTGTAAAATATCCATGACTGACTCGTTCATGTCCTTAAAATGGAGAAGGGAGGTAAGCAAGGGGCCCAACTGCTGCAACGAGAATTCAGAAGGCAGAAGAGGACTGCTTCTTACGAAGGGAGTTGAGAGAACTCATAGGCATTTCTTTCTTGCTTTTTCTCCTTCCTTTTTTTTTTTTTTTTTTTTTAACACTGTCTGCCAAATAGAAATGACCTTGACTGATGGTGACAGAAATCATAGCTCCTCTTCTAGACTGAGACAGGAAGGATTGGAGACTCTCTGACAGTGTGTGTTGCAAATGTTGACAAATAATTTATTATTTGAGAATCAGTTAAGTGCACTTTCTCCACCCTTTTAATTCAATTTAAATTCCAGTCAGTGTTCACTTTAACACAGGAAATAGAATATTGGCCAATGAATTAACTGTATCTTACCTGTTGAGCTACGGGTACGTTGTCAACTGTTTTCTAATGAGCTTTCCAAGACACTAAATGGAGTATCTTTGACCCCCAAACTCCTTATTGGTAGAGTCCAAAGATTACTGAATTTCTTATTATGGATGACGTATCTTGATTTCCACAGTAATAAGGTATGCAACTACATGTTCTATGTTTTACTGGACAAGTAGGAAACTGTGTGTGTGTGTGTGTGTGTGTGTGTGTGTGTGTGTGTGTGTTAAATAGGAAAATGGGATAAGATAATTCCTTTTTCTATGGCTAGGAAAATTACTCTGTTCTTGCTACTTGGTCGAATGTGCACACTGTCATCCTGAAATCTTTCAGTGGTAGGGAAGGTCCTGATCTGTTTGGAGAGCAGACTTTCTTCAATACTGGGAGGAAGGAACAGGATGGAGAAGAGGTTGGGAGACCGAACTGATGGGCACAACTTATTTATACACATTTTATAAAATGAAATATATTTTATTCTCTTATATTTAAGCATCTATCAAGATTCAGGGGGGCCCTGGCCGGTTTGGCTCAGCGGTTAGAGCGTCAGCTTGCGGTACAAAGAGACCCGGGTTCGGTTCCCGCTAAGGGCATGTACCTCGGTTACAGTTTGTCCCCAGCCCTGGTTGGTCGTGTGGGTGGCAGCCACTCGATGTGTCCCTTTCACATCGATGTTTCTCTCTCTCTCTCTCTCTCTCTCTTCCTCTCTCTCCCTCCCACTCTATCTGAATAAAAAATGAAAAAAATGTCCTCAAGTGAGGATAAAAAAAAAGATTCAGGGGGAACATTTTCAAGGCATGGTGTGAATTCCCAATGCCAGTAATCATTTGACATATAAACACAAAGTACTTGGAGATGACAAATAAAATCACAAAAGTCTTAGGTAAGGCATAAATATCTAGTTAGATATTTAATGATAAGAATCAACATTTATTTAACGCTTAGTTGATACCATGTACTAAGTACCTTGCATGTCTTATTTTGTCAACATAACAAAGCCACAAATTAATTACTATTTTTATTCTCACTATGCACAGAACTAAGAAACAGAAAGAGAGAGAGAGAGTAATGTGCTCCAGGTCACATTCAGACTCGGGCAGTCTATGTGCTGTGGACTGAACTGTGTCTCCCCCAAATTTGTATGCTGAAGTCCTAACTCCCCATGTGAGGCTATATGGGTGGGGTCCTAACCCAATAGGATCGGTGGCACTCTCCACACTCCTGCGGGCAGCAAGGACAGACCAGAAGAGCACACAGCAAGGGCAGCCATCTGCCAGCCAGGGAAAGAGTTCTCTCCAGAACCCAACCTTGCTGGCACCCTGACCTCAGATGGGCAGCCTCCAAGAACTGTGAGAAAATAAACCTATTTTTAAGTCGCCCAGTCTACGGTACTTTGTTACGGCAGCCAGAACAGGCTAAAACACTATGGAAATCGTCTGTGCAGAAATGTTCAACTAAAGGGAGACTTAAAAAGAACACAAGATCTAATTTTTGTTTCACTTCTCATTTCTTCTCATATTAGTAAACTTGCTCCTCTCTTATCAGGTACTAAAAGCATCTGAGAAACTGAAATCTTATCGGATTTTATCACTATAAATATTCATAGACTTAAAAAATATATGCATCAGTACACGCAGGTTAAGACATGTTGACAATAGCAATCTTTGCAAAAGAAACATAAAAGCTTCTATTCAATATAAATGTGGAAGTTTTTGGTCGGATTTTTAGCATAACTAGATTTTCAGGCAATGACTCTAGGAATGAAATGGAATAAGAATCAAGACTTTAAATGGCCCCTGATATGGTGTTCTTGATTTATTAAAAACAATCACAGAGCATTATTAGCAATGCTAAGTCTCTAGCGTTTCGATCTAGTGAAAGGAATTATCAGTGTCTAAAAGGTCTTTGTCAACTCTAACATCTATAAACATTTAAGTGGTATTGAGCAGATTCCATAATCTTATCTGCTTTTAACTGTGGAAATCAATGCAATTATTAAGAAGCTATTTGAATAATTCATGTTGTAAGAAAAGGCCTTCAGATTAACCATAATGTGTTTGCATTTTAATGGTATTTTAAATAAAGTTGTGTCTTGCTACAACGCACATTTGGTAAGCAAGACCCATCAATCCCCATCCATCAGTTTCAGAGGCAGCAATGAGAGAAATTCTGACAGTTTCAGAGGAACAGCTGAGCTATCTGGCTTTAATAAATAAGGGAGTTAAGGGAAAGTTTCTTCCCCCAATATCTCAGAGAAAGATAGTATCTGCCTTTCATTCACCCTACTGCCTTGTTGTTGGGGGCTGACATTCTATTGGAGATACAATTCAGTGATATCATTGCAAGGTCATTTAGCCATGTGAACCGGACTAAATGCCTATTCATCAGCCCCAACAAAAAGTATGTATTATGTGTCCAATGGTGAGCTCTGGGGAAAGACATTTGTGCAAGCATAGGTTTCTCTCTTTAGAAGTTTTTTAACCTTATATCATACATTTCCTTTGAAATCAGGGTGAATGTAAGTCAAGTCGGCTTCATAAAACTTAAAATTTCAGATAAATATCAAAGAATGTGAGACTATTAGCAAAGACCTTAAAAGTTACCTAGTCCCAGCCTCATCCAACACTTGAAAGTCACCTCCACGACTTTACCTTCAACCCTCTTGTTCATAAAACTCACTGCCATCTTCTCCAGGACTGAATGATTGTTCTTCAAGTAATTATGACAGAAAGTTCTTCCTTATGCTAAACCCAAATCTGTCTCCCTTCCCTTCTTTCTACCTATTTGTCTTAACTAGCCCTTTGGGGACACTCAGTCGAGTAGATCCCTCTTCCACCTGCTATCATCTATACTTGAAGGTAATGATGGCTCTTTCCAAGTTCCCTCTTCTCAAGCTGAGCATTCCCGGCGCCTTCATTTTTCTCATGTCCTATCAATGTCCACATTAGCCTCCAGGGAGGGATCTATATTCACAGACTTTTGGAGACCATCAATGTGAGAAAACTCACTAAGCATGTCCATTATTAAAACTTTCTCTATGATGACAAATTGTTTCTAACATTAAACCATTCACCAAATCTGGGTTAGCTCCTTTTCTTTATTGCATGAATGTCACTATCATACACTCCATCCCTTAGGCCACTTTTCCCTCAGGTCTAGATGGTTCTCCTCCCTAAGCTTGGCCCACAAAGCTTTCCATGACCTGTCCTTGACTTTTCTCTCCAGTTCCATCCATAAATACTATCCTCCACTCTTGCTACATCCTGGATACACCAAACTACTGTTTCCTGCAAAGTTCTAAGGTTTCTCCCTCTTCTATGCTGCTCTGCACCAGGAACACTCTTCCTCCCCCTCATTACATAACTAATGCTTTCAAGGGGCAGGTATCCTGACAGTGGACAGAGAGTACATAGATTAACTGCCATAAAAAGTAACTTTCAAAAGTTAGGGCCTTAACACAATGGACGTTTATTTCTCATTTATTTTACAGTCCAATATTGTTTGGGAGGGGCACTGCTTCCAGGTGGGTGGGTATGTGCACACAGTCCTCCGAGGACCAGGCCCCTGCTGTCGGGGTCATGCTGGTATCTTCTACACCTGGTCCCCAAGGTCATCTCAGAAAGAAAGGAAGAATGTGAAGGATTTTATGTTCAGGCCACGATGTGGTGTACATCACTTCTGCCCACAATCCATTCACCACCACTCAGTCAAGGCCTCCACCCTCAAGGTCAAAGAAGCTGAGAAATGTAGCTGGCAGAGGAAACTGAAACAGGTTGCTCAATCCACAGCACTCACTCCAGATGACTCTACCTTGTTCTCCATGAAAGTCTGTGGTTACTGATCTCATTGCACTTACTACACTGGATGGGAAATTCCATATGTTGACTTGCTTGTTTCCCCAACTGAACTGTAAGCTCCTTGAGTACAGCAATGGGGCTTTCACCTTGACATTGCTAGCATGTAGCACAGGAAATTCCTGCCACAAATGTCAGTTTATACTTGTGAGTGAACGGATTAATGAAGGAGTCTTGGCCCACTCTTCCTACTTCCTAACTATTATTAGCTTGTTGGAATCTTGAAGACCCAAAGGTCAAGATATACTATAGCGTGGCTCCTCTGTGCACTAGGGGTCAAGAGATGCCACAGTGCCTCTTAGAGTGGGCTGGATGATGCTGTTGATAACTCAGCCCTCTCTTTTTGCCCTTGACTATGAGCTCTCCAAAAGCGCAAGCTAGGTCTTCCTCATCTCTGAGTCCTTAGCACTCAGCACTCTTAGCAAGTGTCTGTTAAAGAAATGAATACAAAACACTGTTATAAATAGGATAATCAGATCACAGGCTCTATTAACTTTAATTTCATGCTAAAAGTGACAAAATTTTATATCAGAACCAGCTGTGAAATGCCAACAAATGGTGGCAATCACTTAACCATTTGAATTTGGCAACCCTGACCCCAGCTTTTAACAGTTGCCTTCTTCCTTTGGATCAGTTCATTACAAACTGAGATATCATCGTTAGGAAACTGAAAAGGCAGGAAAGGCTGTCTTCCCTTTCCAGTCTATAAATAAACAGAAGGACAAAGATAAAGACTAAAGTAGCTCTCAAGCTAATATTTTGAAACTCACGTTGACCTGCCTTAAATGCCTCCCTTACTGTGACCAATTTTTAAGGGGGAAAAAACCCACAAAACCCAAACTCAACTATGTCTAAAACTAAAATAATAATAATAATAATAATAATAATAATAATAATAATGTGTGCTTCTTTTCTTGACACTGTATTAACTGTTAAAGAAACAGCCAGAATCCATAAATCAATTGGTTTTTTATCAAAACTAATATAAACATTTGCTCTCTGGATGTTGGTGGTTATGCTCAAAATATTCGAGATTAACCTGCTGAAATGAGTGTTCACTTTCCGGTGCCTTCACAGTTCTTACCTCCTGGTAAATAAAATAAAGAAGAAACAGGTCCAAAAATACATTTACCTTAGAGTACACAGTGCAACTTACATTTGAATTAAAATGTAAACATCAGTAATTCATCTTTTTTTGCATTAAAGAAACTTCAGTTTCTTTATGGGTCATTTTCAAATCGACTTAATCTAATCCATCAGACAAAATATGACAATGAAACTTTAATGCAGCATTATCTTGAAAAATCCCCTTCCAGGATCTCCATCTATTTTTTTCCCAAATTATAAAGCCTTAAAAGTTCAGTGAAAACCAGACGGATAGAACCGGAATAAGAGCAAACGTGGACCCTGAAAAGGAACCGCTTAGAGGATCTGAGCGTCAGCCTTGGCAGGCCTGGAGCCCTCTGCCTACACCTGCATGAGGGTGAGATCCAGCTCAAGGCCTAGAAAATCAGGTGGGTTATGAGATGGCTCCATGGTATAAAGGAAACTGAGAAGAGATGGAAAAGAGATGAGTACAGGTTGATCTAGAGGCTTCTAGGCTTCAGGAATTCTCACAGTCCTCAGATGTCAAGGCCCACGACTGTCATGGAGCCCAGCTAAAAAGTCTACCCTTCCAGTGTGGAGCCTGCACCAGGCCGGGGCCTCACAGGCTTAGCCTGACCTGACCACACGAGTAGCAACCACCGTTGCTGCCAAGGGGTTGGTTGAGCATCCTACTGTGTGTCATGTAATCACAACGCTAAGCATTGGAGACACAGTCAGGAATATGACAGACATACAAAGTGCCCCATGGGGCACACAGTCTAATAGGGAAAGTCCCCATTTACCAAATAAGTATCAATATGATCAAAGTCTCCTGGGAGAAATTAGGAGCTATGGGATTACATTACAGGGGTTCCCAACTTAGTCAGGCGTGTGGAAGGCTTCCCTGAGGAAATGATAAGTTGAGATATTTACAGTTGCTCAAGTCACTTAATCTGGCAATGCCTTAGTATCTTCATCTATAAAATGGGAAAATAATAGTATGTACCATATAGAACTTTAAAAAAAAAATCTCCACTCAAGGATATGTTTGTTAATTTTTTAGAGAGAGGATGGGGGTGGGGAGAGAGAGAGAGAGAGAGAGAGAGAGGGAGAGAGAGAGAGAGAGACATTGATGTGAGAGAAAAACATGGATCAGTTGCCTCCTGTACATGCCCCGACCAGGAATCAAACCCACAACCTTCTTGGTGTATGGGACAATGCTCCAACCAACTGAGCCACCTGGTCAGGGCCATACAGAACTCTTGTAAGGATTAAATTAGACAGTAAATGAAAGAACTACCCACTGTGATTAATACATGTCTCTGCAATTATTGTTATTATTATGATGCTTATTATTACTACTATTATTGGCCTGAAGGAGAAAGCTAGCCAGATAAGAGGAAGAAAGGAGAGACAATAAGAGGAACTATTCCAGATAGAGGCAGAAATATATGCCAAAGCCCTGACACCCAAAAGGTTGTGGCCCCTCTTGACAGATAAAATTAGGACCCGCAAAGAAAAGGGGGAAGAAACGAAGGCATCTCTATGAGGAAGGATCCTTCGGGATGAATCCTTTCCAAAAGTTCCTCCTCACCCTGATCTTACGAAGAGCATTTTCCCTTGATTCTGCTTTCCCTTCCAGATTCCATATTGCAATCTTTATTCTCTTTTTTTAAAAATTTTCTGCATTTTCCAAATTCTCTCTATTAAGCATGCATGACTTTCACAATTAAAAAAGAAGAGAGATGTTCTTAAAAGAGATCTCATCACTATTTCCCTTCCCATAACAATCTGACTTCTGCAAAATCTGGCCATTATTCATTGCCCTTTTTGTTCCTTCCCACTCACTCAGCAGCTAACTGTCACCACGCCATTGAAACAGCTTTCTCGGAAAGGTCTTCGGCAGAACTCTGGCTTTACATTTCTGAAACACAGATCTGCTCCCTCGCTCACCTGTCTAGAACTTTCCATGGCCTCTTAGGCTCTACACAACATCTAAACTTCTTAGCAAAACCACCCCAATGATCCAGGACCTCAGCCCAGTCTGTCTTTGCCAGTGTCATTTCCTGCCATTCTTCATTACTCGGCCTTCTCTCCAGCCACTCCCGCCACACACAGCTCCTCACCAAGTTTCCTGAACACAGCGTGCGCTTTGCCGTCCCTCTGTCTTAGCCCATTTTAGCTTTGCCTTCCAACCTTCTCCATCTCTCAAAATCCTACTCCTCCCAAACTCAGTGAGCTTCCATGTCATCTGCTGTATGAAAGTTTCTCTTATCCTGTCCACCTCTCCCCAAAACACAAGCCCTTAGGCACTGTCCCCATATTGGCCTCCAAAGAGTGAGATGAATGTTCATCTCCCTGCTTCTATTCCAAGTGCCATTAAAGTAGAAGCTACATCGAACTATCTTGGTGTATAGAAGCGCCCAGCTCAAACTGAATGTTGTGTTGCTGCTCAAATTAAAATAATATGATTTCGTTGAGGAAATCTCCTGAAAGGTAGAACGTTTACAGCATGCTGGAGACAGAAAAGGGCGAAGACAACACATGCACACTGTCGCAGGTGTTCATCCTTCCCTTGCACGCTGGCCCAGTGCCGTGACTCCAGCTCAGTCCCGAGAGCGCACTGCCTGCAAGCGCTGTCCTGGAAACCGCGTTACAGTTGCAGATGAAACAGAATCCTTGTCCTCACAGGCTTACGATCTGCTTGTGAGATGGATGCCAAAGAAACACACAAACAAATGCACAGTTACAGATTGTGGGAAGTGCCACGAGGGAAAAGAACAGGAGACCAGAAAGATGGCAACTTTGGGGCTCCACCTTAAACCTGGAACCAGGGAAGGCCTCGCTAAGAAAGTAACTGTGACAATGAGAAGTGAAGGCTGAGGAGGAATCAACCATGTGAAAAATGGCAGAAGGAGCATCCAAAAGGGAAAATGTTCTGGAAGGTCCCGAGGCAGGAGGGAGCTTGGAGCCTTTGAGAAAGCGAAGGATGACCGCTTGCCAGCAACGAGGCGGAGAAACAGGCGTGCGACGGGCCAGCTCCTCTAAGGCGTGCTGGTGAAACAGACCGCACTTTCTTCTGAGGGCACCCATAAGCCATTGAAGATTTTAGGCAGTCTTGGGGTAGGGGGGAGAGAGAGAGAGAGAGAGACAGACAGACAGACAGAGAGAGAGAGAGAGAGACAGAGACAATGTGTGTGTGTGTGTGTGTGTGTGTGTGTGTGTGTGTGTGTGTGTGTGTTGGGGATGATGGGATCAGATTTACATATTTAAAATATTACTCTGAAGTGAGGAATTAAAATTCCTTTCAGATAGAATTACTAGTCAGATGGAAACGTTGTTCGTTTATTTGGTTTTCCAGTACATTTAAGATAATAGTTATTTGAACATCCATCAGTCAAATATACGCATCAGTCAAATATTTGTCTCTGATCATTCTCAAAAGTGAAATCCAAACCACCCCTGTAGCTCTTGTTTCTTTGAATAATACCCTTCAGGTAAACAAAGTTACAGTACAGATCCTGGCGCCAAGAATGCCACACCATACGTGCCAACAGATGTTTCATCTGAGCTATCATTCCAAAGTGTTCAAAGCCTCTTGTCAAGACAAAGACCTGAGGTTGACTGAAATGCAAATTCTTCATTGTAACTGCAGTGGAAGACTTGGCCTTCTCTATCTGAGCTCATGCTTTACTAATGGCGTGTATGAAACAGTGAAGGCTGTAATGTTTGTTTGTTTCAAAGTGTCACAATCTTCTCTGCTGAGAACAAATTCACTCAAGTTACAATTGTGTCACAAAAAGGAGATAAAGCGCAGTATCATTTTTAGAATGTTCTTGTGACATTTTGTTAAGCCAGAAGAAATGTTACAACCAGAAAGAGGGAGAAGAGGGGAGAAGAGAAATATAGTTGCAGGTTGAATAAGGACTAACAGGAACATACTTGCACACTCACTTCCTTTCCAGCAAACCTCAGCTGGCCAGTTAACATAGGCTGAGAAGACTCACAGTGCTGTGAATTAGCAGTGGTATCCTCATTTCACAGACAGGTAAACTAAGGCTCAGACATTAATCAACTCAGTCTGTCACAGCTAATAAGTAGCACAGCTAGGATTTAACATGATCTTTCAGCTTCCACAGGTTCACTGAAAAAAATGGGAGTGGAAAACAAAATAATTTAATGCAGTATTAATGGCCTCAAGAAATAGCCACAATTTGCTTTAGGTCTTTAATGTATGGTAAGTATCGATATTAATGTCTGGTAAGTATCGAATGATATCACAAATCGACATTGACATTATGAGACAGGATTCAGAGCATAGACCAGAGGTTGCTAAACAGGCAACGTACAATATATGTATGATCAGCTGGGCAGTGCTGCCTATGCATTAATCCTACCAGCCTGAATGACACACTTTCACACGTCATGTGACTTCCTCAGTGATTTCCTCAGTGATTTCCTGGCACTCTTGGGTGCAACCCACCACTTTCAAGGCAGATTATTAAGAATGAAACCACTGTGCAAAGTAATATAGGTTTCTCTAATACATGCTAAGTATCCTTTAGAATAAATATATTGCTAGCATCAATGTTTGCATATCATCACACTCCAGATTTACTGATCACCTTATTCAGGCGTCATATTCAGAAGCCCATTTATCTCTCCTATTAGACCCAATTCTATTTCAGCCTGGTTGTCCAAATTAATTAATATTTAACCAACATGAATTAAGTAGGTATGGGCTAAAGATACCTTCATTTATTCACAATGATCATTAAAACTATAAATATTTTAAAAGTGGATTGGGTGCCCTGCCAGTGTGGCTCAGTGGTTGAGCGTCGATCCATGTACCAGAAGGTCGCCAGTTTGATTCCCCAGTGGGGGGCATGCAGGAGGTGGCCAGTCACTGTTCTCTCTTGTCGATGTTTCTATCTCTCTCTCCCTCTCCCTTCCTCTCTCTCTAAAAAATCAATAAAGAAAAAAAAATTTTTAAGTGGATCAGGAAACTTTCCATACAAGCTGTTTCGCACATGAAATCACATTAAAAGCATTCTCTTCCCGATTTACTAATACTGAGTTACTGAGTTAACACGGAGTGAAGAGGTCTTCATGCAGCAACCGAGCACACCCTGAAGAACTTCCTTAGACCTGCAGTAAAAACTGCTGGTCACATCTAGGCATCCTGGATCTCAAAACACACAGACAGAAAGAAATCCCCAGAGAAACTTTTTAATCACAAAGGCCAATAATATACACCGACACGCACAGCGCTGTGGAGAAACGGCTCCTGGATGGGGAAAGCCCTTGTGTTTCGTTCACTTTAGACTCATGCAGGCTTTCTGTGCCATCCTGACTCTTTTTAACCACAAATAAGAGGCACCCTGGCAAGCATTGCATCAGCTTAAAAAGCTCCTTAGAAGTTCAGGCAGCACCTTAATGGTGCAGCTTCCGAGACCAGATCTAATACCCACCATGTGGTCTAATTGTTTTTGTGAAGCAATAACGTTTTGAGACTGCTAGGCCTCTGGTTGGTCTGCATTCATGTTCCAAACAGTCCTGCTCTTAGAATGTCTACTACACTCTAGTTTCCATTCATGTAGATTCAAGCGTTCATTGTCTTCTTTCTAACACTGGCACATTTATTCTTATTCCCCGTAAGTGCCTACCCTCTCAGGGTTATTACTAAGTTGTTGTCTCCCCCAGAAAAAACTCTAGCAGGCTTCCCAAATACGTGACATTTAATTTCATCCTAGAAAAATAAACTAGACACCACACAAAACGCTGCCATTGTTCCCACATATAAGATTTACATTTAAAATGCTTTTACTTGATCCTTCATGATCTTTTTAATAGCACAAAAGCTTAAAAGATTAAATGTACTTTGGGGGAACTTTAAATCCATAATTCTTAATGGCAGATTTCAAATAACTGAAAATGATACATATGCTGATCTTTAAAAATTTCAAACAGAAGTAGAAACCAACATTAGCATTACATTTCTGGCCTATTTTAAAAACATTTTTCTCTTTCTTCACTCATTTATCACTATTAACTGTTCACCAAATTTGCATATTATTTCACATACTATACAGTTAATCTTACTGCCTCAACCGATCAGGGGGCATCTTATGACCGATGTCCTCAATAAATAATTTATTCCACTTTTCCATTACTTGGAAAGTAAAGTTTCAGAATACTGCCAGACACGAACACTCAAAGTACAGCAACTGACTTACTGGATAGATGAGATAAGGTCTAATGCACTTATCTTCTTTCTAAGAGATCAGTTCGTCAATATTGATTGAACCCAATGTGCACAAAAGCATATATTAGGAGAGAGGAACTTCCTCTAAACACCACTTTACTGCAAGCCTAAGCTTGCTGAGCCATGGGAGAATTTATGGCTTTTCCTACACCAGCATCATTAATTGGGAAGAATCCTTAATTACAATCTAACACACAATTAAATCCATTAACCGTGTAGATAAGTCAAAACAAATCTCTGGGCCCACAGAAGGGAGAGCCTTGCTGAAGCAGGTGATGACCCCACTCTGCCCCCAAATGTTCCATCCTTAACCTGAAGCCAGGCAATGAAGGTGAATGTCCTGCTCTGGTCATAAATTTTGGGTGCCTCTGCTTTTCTGTGGGGAATAGGAAGTTGAGGCCATGTGATGACTCTGAGAGGCACCAAGTGAGAGGAGCAGGAGGAGGAGGTGGTGACGAGATCTAGTGCCTTCATCGCTCAGCATGTCACCACGAGTTAAGGGAACAACACCCAGGGATCCACAATGGACAGCTTGTTGATAAGGACACTTTGATTCAGAGTCTGAGTCTCCATGAAGGTTATCATAGAACTGCTGGGGTCTGGCCACAGGTCCGTCAGCTGGCTGGTTACCGAGGGACAGAGGTTCTGGAGCGGCTGCTGCAACAGTGCTCACCCCGTTTCATCACAGGCCATCAGACAACCCGTTGCTTTTTGAATGCTGCCCTTTGGCTGTTTTGCTCCCCTTGAAGGCTGCCCTTGACTCAGCTTATTCTGACTTTACTAATATTACAACCACACTGCGTGGATATGTGAGGTGGGGAGGAAGAGGTGCGATGTCTCTCTGGTCCCTAAACTCCTTGGTGAATGACCATCTCCATCCCCGCACCTCCCTTCTGGTGACCTTGCTGGAGTTCTTCTACAGACATACAGCATCGTCTTGTTCTCTTTGTTCTTCACCCAGCCCACTGCAATAAGAGCTACATGAGCGATGACGCTCGCTATCATCATCTTAGAACACGTGCTTTTGTTTTTTGACCAGGCATCCTGCTCCGATGAAAGGAACACAGTGCCAATGGTGACATTACACATACCAGAGAGAGGCAGGGTGGCGCGGCCTGGTCTGCGGGCAGTTCTAGAACTCACTGCCCTGCGATCCAAGTCAGTGGAGGGGCCGAGTGTGACTTCCCATCCCTTTCCTGTAACTTGCGTAAAGTCAGCCCAGTGGTCATTGAAGGGCCAGAGTCTGCACCTGTGTCACCTCTGGGAGGAGAGCCCCTGTGGCTGGGCTGGCCTCATGAGAGCGTGGGGGCCACCAAGACTGTGGAAGACACCCTACCTGGCTCCCACCCGTCACTGCCACTCACCGCCTTCCGCCCTGAGTGATCACCGCCGTTCTCACCGCTCCCTGCTCCATTAGGCCGGCACGAGTATTTGCCCACAGCAAATGACTCAGAAATTCTTCCCAAATACAAATTTCCAGTAGAATATCATAGAAAGGGGTCAGAGAAAGGAGAGTTTCATTTCCCTCGGACCTGCTGCTCATTTTCTTGTAGGCATTAGCCATGTGGCCGTTTGCTTGGCTGCGAAAGATCCCTCAGGCTTACAGGCAGCTGGATGGAATCACCGTTGTTCTCGCCTCCATTTAATAATTTCCATCAATATTCAGTTTTCTATGACAACAGAAGGCAAGCAGCGGAGCAGACGACCCAGAACCACAGTTCGTGGAAGTTATTATTATTGTTTTAGCTATTATTATTTTACGTGCCCTGCCCCCATCAACACCCCCCCTTCTGCTGAGCCCAGTGGGCCCCAAACTTGGATGTGCACCAAATTCATCTGAGGGAGGATATTCAAGTGGCCTGAAAGCATATTGTGTCGTGAGGAAAATCAATCCATTTTGTGCCATTTATCACAGGTTACTGGCAAGTGGACATTCAAGAGTTTGTGCTTAATATTTACTGAGTTCACAAATGTGCTAAGTGCTGTATTGAAATAACAAGGATATGATCCCTGCCCTCTGCTCCTACATATGTCCTTTGCCCAGTCGTTTCAAGGTAGCAACCTGAGAGGACCTCTTGTGGACCTATGATTTAACCTGTTACACTGGCCAGATGAAGGCAGAAATGGAAGGAGCTGACAAAGGAGGAGGTGATTTTTTTTCTAACAAGGGCCATGAGTAGTACCCGTGAGAAAGATTTTACAACCAGGTGATTTTTGAGATTCTAGTGCCAGGTAAGTAGAAATGGTACGTATGCCCAACAGTAAAGATATTTGGCAAGAAGAATAGAGGATTTGGGCAAAAGATAAAGAACATCATATTAGCTATGGTCATGTGCTAGGTTTAGACGGACATTGCAGTTAAAGGATGAAAATCAGAGATGAATGGAAGAGACTGAAGGTGGAAAAGGCCGTCTCTCTCTTGCTATTTATATAGTAAAGGAAAAGAAAGGCACAGTGAGGAAATGGACTTCCTGCAGAACGGAGAAAACTGAACCCACTGTCAGGAGAAGAGAGGAAAAAACATGATCCACACAATTTGTCATACACTTTATTTTCTTCTGACAAAACCAGGGTTTCATTTCTGCTAACAGCAGTTTCCACATACAGGAGATTATATCATTTCTTAAAAAAAAAAAAAAAGAGGTTTAAAGTGGTCAGGATGAGTGAGCTGTTTCTTACTCCAACTATTTGATCCAGAACCTTTCATTAGATACCTACTTTCGTTTTATAATATACCTCTCAAAAAGCATCAGTTCAGGCTGGTAAGAAACCAAGTTATAGGCTTGAGAAATGATTATTATATAGTTTTTTCAGCGAGGATTTTTTTTTTTTAATTTATTGGTTGAATTTCAGAGAGAGGGAAACATCGATTGGTTCTTGTATGTGCCGGTGATCAAACCCACAACCTTGGTGCACTGCAACGATGCTCTAACCAACTGAGCTACTCGGCCAGGACTTCAGCCAGGATTGTTGGCGGCAGCTCAGTCACCACACCTTACAGAATGAGGTGCACTTCGGCGTAGCTCAACAACAAACCTGGATGGAGAGTGACATAAGGGGTTTTAACCTCAAGTCTCCTATTTTATTCCATGGCGATCTCCTTGTTTCATTCACAAGTGTTTGGTTTAGTATTTTGTCTTCTTTTCTCTTCTAAGGTTATGAAAAAGAACTTGAATTTCACATAGTTAAATAGCAGTTAAGGCATCCACTGTGAACTCAAAAAGAAAAAACCCACTTTGCATATGTTACTAACTAAATACTGTAGCCTCTTTGAAAGAGCCCGGGGAAAGGTGTTCTCCTGCATGCTGGCGGAAGGGTGAGCAAAGACAGACCTCTCAGGGGGCACACAGCACACCCAGACCCTCCACTCCACTCCCGGAAGCACTGCTCAGAGAAGCTTGCATGTGAACACAGACAACTGCATATGGATATTCACAGGAACATTTCTGGAACAGTGAAAAAGCCTGAAACAATCTAAATATGCATCAAAAAGTAAATGGATATATTGTGGTATAAGACAGAAAACTACAAAGCAATAATAATAGATATGTAATCATCATGGACATTACCCAAAAACACAATTTTGAATTAACAAAACTGCAGAATGATACTCCAGCATACATAGAGTATAATGTCATAGATGTAAATTCAAAAATATAATAATCCAGTACTAAATTGTTTTGTTGATGCACAGAAATGTAAAAGAAGTATAAGCAGCCCTGGCCAGTGTGGTTCAGTGGTTAGAGCATTGTCCCATGTACACCAAAAGGTTGTGGGTTTGATCCCTGGTCAGGGTGTGTGTGTGAGAGACACTGTTTGCTGTTTCTCTCTCACATCAATGTTTCTCTCTCTCCCTCTCCCTTCCTCTGTCTCTAGAATCAATAAAAAGAATCTCCTCAGGTGAGGATTTTTTTAAAAAGTATAAGGACATGAACAAGAAAAATAATTTCAAAATTCAGAACAAGAGAGGCCTTGAGGAAGAAGGGAAGGAAATATTTTATTTCTTGAATTAAAAGGAAAAATAAAGGTAAAGCATAGGGGGCAAATGGTAATGATTAAAACTTTAAGGCAGACATATGGGTTCTTAAGTCATTCTCTGGAGCCTTCTGGATGTGACATTGACTTTTTAAGATAGTGTAGCTTTGAATACCTTTTATTTAAAAGTCATACATTTTCTTAAAATCATTCGATTGCACATTGACTCACGAATTCAGGCAATACTTGTTAAATGTGTCATTAATCCTGGGATCTAAAGAATAAGAAGAGAGCCTTGCCCTTGGAAGGCCCACACAAATGGACTAATTCCTATTTGGGAATCCCATCACATTCCACAGTGCATACAGTTAGGAAGGGCTTCCATTAAGTATGAAATTGCTCAAGAGTAACTGCAGTGTGCTTATTATAAAATAGCATGCAACCCTAGGTCCAAAAATATGTGTCAATATTTATCGTTAACTATCTTCCTGCCAAGAATTTTTGAAAGGGCACTAAAGCAAATGAGTTTTGAAGATGTTCCAAAGTGAGTTATTATCAAACAGACAAAATCATAACGACAAGAAGTCACAGAAGTTGATCTTTCCTTGAAGGTTTTCCAAAAAGACAGATTAATTGGCCAACCTGTCACTGCTAATGACAACATATGTGATACAGTGAAAGTTGAATTTGGCATAATCACTACAACACTACAACAGCACTTCCAATATCTCAGGACTCAATTCTGGAGAAAATCAAGACTAAATGTCTTGTGTACCTTGTTTTTCTCTAAGGTAGCTGTGTATAGTCTTGGTACAACAAACATATATTGTCACCTATATTGAAAAAAATCAAGCCTCAATATTGCTGGCTACCTCCAACATTATTGCTTCTGTCCAACTCAATCCTACATTTTTCATTCAACTTTTTTTATCTGATAGAGATAAGAAAGGCACCACTTTTTCAGTCATCACCTGTCAGCCCTGAGGCCTGCAGTCAGGCTATTCTGACTATTACTTAACTTTCAAAGAGGGACCAGTTCTAAGGGTGAGAAAAAGTCAGATACTAACCAGAGCACAGCCAGTATCAGGAGTAAGGAATCCCATCGTGAAATCATTATAGCTTTGGCTCAGGAACCAAGTGAGAGGACTGTGGGACAGAACTCTCTCTTCTCTCTAATGCTTTCTCCTGAGAGAGCTAATCAATCATCAGAGTTCGCAGTAGAACCCATCAGATGGAAGGCTGGTTCAGATTACCCAAACCTGTGCACGGGTCTGATCAACAGTAGGAAACAGAAGGCCAGGTAAAGAAATTAGGCCTTGGTAGGGCTACAGGTATGTGTGTACACACACACACACACACACACACACACACATACACACGCACGCACACACACACACACACTCTTCTGAATTTCAATCTTTACTTAGTAATTTTGAATGTCATATAGCTTTCACAAAGCCTCCCTCTCTAGGTAATTCTAACACTCATCTGGAAAGCTTTTGTTAGCTTAAAGTGTATCTGTGTGTTATTATAATATGGTATATATACACTCAAAGTGTATTATTATAACTTTATTGCAATTTGTTGTAATACCAAGTGAGTCAGATTATGCCTGTCAACCATACCTATAAAAACAAAAGTTTCTAAAATCATTTTCTTTTATTACATGAATCTTACTTAAATTATATTATACTAAGTTGTAGAGATTTTCAGAATATAAAATAAAAATATGAACTATGTATATTTTAATAAATAATACATATTATATTTATTAATTTATATACTATTAAATATAAATATAAAATATTGTTTGCTTTCAACTGATGTTTTGCTAAAACTTAGTTAAAGAGAAAAAAATTCGCCCTGGCCAGTTTTGCTCAGCAGTTAGAGCGTTGGCCCATGGACCAGAGAGTCCCGGGTTCGGTTCCCACTAAGGGCACGTACCTCGGTTGCAGTTTGTCCCCGGCCCCGGTTGGGGTTGTGTGGGTGGCAACCAGTTGATGTGTCTCTCTCACAACGATGTTTCTCTCTCTCTCTTCCTCCCTCTCTCCCTCAAACTCTATCTGAAGATAAATGCAAAAATGTCCTCGGGTGAGGATAAAAATAAAAAATAAAAAGAGAAAAGAATTCTAGTCTGGCCAGTGTGGCTCAGTGGTTGAGCGTCGACCCATGCACCAAGTGGTTGCTGGTTTGATTCCAGGTCAGGACACATGCCCAGGTTGTGGGCCCAGTCCCCAGTGGGGGGCATGCAGGAGGCGGCCAATGGATGTTCTCTCTCATCGATGTTTCTATCTCTCTCTCCATCTCATTTCCTCTCTCTCTAAAATCAATAAAGAAAAAAAAATTTTTTTTAAAAGAGAAAAAAATTCTAAATTGGACATCCGTGTGAAAAGGAGACGACAAAGCAGATGTAGGGCTAATTTTAGGATGTTTCAACTTGGAAATTAGATTATCGAGGCCTCAGCTTTTGTTTCTATCTGAGGTAAAAGTACTCATTTCTCAAATGTTAACACGGTAGCTAAAACCAGCATGTATACAACACACACACACACACACACACACACACACACACACTCACACAGCGGAAAGCCCAAATGTCAAGCTTCGGGGCCTATAGCTACGATGTAGTCAGAAGCAGCATCTGCTTTTAGTTGAATTCTCTATGTGTGTTGAATCTTTATCATGAATAAATCACTTAAATGAGTCTTACTTAAAAGGAAAAAAAAATTGGGAAAGCTCTGCCCTCGAGTGAAACAATGAGGTAAAGAGAAAATAGTTTGGCTTTGAAGTCTGACACACATTTCAAATCCTGGCTCAACTCCTTCTCTGTGGTATGGCACCTTGGGCAGGTGCCTCCCCTCTGTGAACCTCAGTCTCCTCTTATGTAAAATGGGGTAAGAATAATTATCTGCCACAGGTGGCTGTAAGAACTAAATAAAATAATCCCATAAAGTATCTGACAATAGTAGGCAACAAGTAACTGTTAATCCTCTTCCCCATCTCTTTTCCCAAAGAAGAAGAGAATCACCCGGGAACAGAAGCATTAAGTTCAACGCTCACGAAGTAGAGAAACGAATAATCTGTTAACAAGTGGAGAGTATAACTGGGGAGGGTGTGCTATTCTGCACATGAGAAATCAAAAAGATGGGTGAGGACTAACTGCTATGATAAATGCAAACGGGATGCAGCTGACCAGTCAATCCATGAAGTAGAAGCTTATCCAGGTATTTCATTAGAGCTAATGAGAAGAAAAAGGACTTCTAATTAAATGCCACTCGGATTCCTGATCGTTTCACTCGAGTGCCATCTTAAAGTCAACTTCAGGTGTAGCAAGGAACTGTGCTGAAGTAACTATGGTGGGACTTTGTTTCCCAAACCCCAAAGAGGCTTAGCAGAAATAACACTGCTAAGACATTAATTGTCATCCAGATTGACTCATATCTTTGGATCCACAAGGGTATCATAACCATCTTCTATACAAAATGAACTTTCTGGAGCGACAGGCAGCCAATCAGCAGAACCTCTGTCTGGGCTTTCAAATGCCATAGAGCGGCTGGATAATTGCAACATGAACAAGAACTACATTTAAACAAACCTAAGGTGCCATCAGCAGTGGATACACCACTCTTCGATGTACCCCTTGGAAATAAAACATGCCCCACAGGAGGAATCTAATGGAAGAACGCTATAGGAAACCGAGACACCAAAGGGTCCTGTTCTCCGGGGAAGCCCAAACAAGAAGGAAACTTACCAGCTGAAAGAGACAACAAGGAAATACGCATTTCTCAAGCTTGTGACTGGGCGAAGAGAAGAAAAAACTCCCCTGAGAATCTGAACTACCAACTGCCACTGCATCCACACAGCCCATGCGGCACAAGAAAACCTCAAGCAGAGAATTTAATTTCAGGTGGTCTCAGACTGGTAGTGTCCCACGTGGCTACCACAAGTAAACACAAATCCACAAACCCCTTCTGGAAGAACTGGACTTCAATCCAGGCCGGTGGCCCCTCAAACACTATGTATATAATAGATGCACATACACACTCCAATTTCAGGGATGCTGAAGTGTGGGGGGAAACGTGTGCATTTGGAATTAAAGAAATGGCAGTAGCTGTTTTCTTAAAAAGAGTAAGATGATATTACATATAGATGTGGGTCACTGGACAAGTATTTATTAGTATGTGCATAAAAGAGGTTCCAAAACAACTGAAGGCATGACCCCTGCCTACAAGCAGCTTACTAACAATCTCACTGGGAACACCGATTCATGTTTCCATCTCATTGACCTCTGCACTGTTTGGCCAGCGTGGTTACAGTACTGATGCTAAATGGTTACAGGGGCAATGCACACACACTCCCCCACCTCGGTCTGCTTTTTATGCTCTAGTGATTAAAAGTGCTTATATACAGTCGGCTTAATAAAAGTAAATTTACTTTAATTCCTCCAATTCCAACCAAAAATACATGCAAGCTGCTTTCTGATTACTTTGATTAGTTTTCACTCAAAATAACAGCAGTATGTACAGCATGTGGGATATCCAATCTTGATCATTTGGTCAAGCTAAAATTTATAGCGTAAGTACATATGATTAACTTCTATCTTGGGCAGGAAAATCTGCAGAAACTTTATCCTTAAGACTTTTTAAAAAATACTGTAATGTAAGGCTTCATAAAAGCAACTTTTATTCATTGATTTGGCTTTGAAAAGTGAACATCTAATTTACTGGTCAAGACAGATTTGAACTTTTGTATGAAAAGAGGTATGGGGCTAGGTTAATAACAGCTCATTGAAAAAAATGATTTGTTAGCATTAGTTCTGCCCTTGCCCATGAGAGAGTTAGTATTTGCCCGTGCTGGGAATATTACATGTACATACGCCAAAAGTGAGCCCCAGGAGACCCTCACACAAAAAGTCTCTGTTTGGTGCCACTTCTTGGGAAATGTTCTGTTACCATCACCCGGAACACAGGTTTCTCCTCCAAACACACAGCCACTTGGTTTCACGTGGTTGTACTTTTCTCACAATGCCCTCCTCCCCACTCTGGGTCCTTCAGGCCCGAATGCTCAGAGAGTCATCGAAAGCAGGGAAGGAAAAAAATGATTGGCTGGTAACTGTTTACAAGCAAATATAGAAGAATCTCAAGGAACAAACTACATGTACATTAGACTTATTACAGGTATACACCCAAATTCCACATGGTCTGGCTCATGTTTACACACTAGATCATTCCTTCCTGGCATTTTCCATCTCTTTTCCAAGTCTCTCAACCTAAATTCAAACCAGAGTCCTCTCTGTCTGCCTCCTTGGGCAGGAAGGACCCAGAGGTTCTTGCCTGGGTCTGTTTCTCATCCCCTGGGTCCTTGCTGCCACCACAACCCGGACTCCAGGCTTCCCTGGATTCTACCCTTACAAGTTATACGGCCCCTGATGACAACTAGGGTATGCAGGGCCTTGAGAGCTTCCAGCTGTTTTCCAAACTCATCATTTCTCTAGTAGCTTCAGCTTCTTCACATTTGGACAACCCTCCACCAGAATCACTATCCAAAGGTCTCTAATTGCCCACACTACTGTCCTGTCCCACAGACCATTTTTCTTCAGGGAGTCACTAATCTCGGCATTTATATCTGGATCTTCTGTTTTCTCTTAGGAACTTACTGGTATCCCTAGAACTCTCATTGAAGCCACAAGCTTATGTAAACAACCCGGAAAGTATTCTGGGGAAGCATGGAGAGAGTCGTCATAAGACAGCATGTGTAATTACAGGAGATACACACTCTGGATTGGAGCTCCACAAGTAAGTAAAACAGGCATTTGAAAAATAAATAAAAATAAAGTTAAGGAGACAAAAGCTGACCTCACAGTGAATAGATAAAACAATAAAAAGTGAGAGGGAGGACAGAGCTGTACATTTCTAAAAGAAAAAATGGGAAAGAAGATTCTTAATAATGAGAAAGAAGATTCTCCCACGCCGGCAGCATCTGAAGCCTTCTGCAGATAACGGTGATGTTCGCCGAAGGCGGGGCTCCAGAGCCAAGGAGATAACACTGCACAGTTAATATTTTTAAATCCATGAGGCTGTTGTGCGGGTGTAGATGTAAAAGAAAAACAAATCCAAGCTGGTGTTCTTCTTGGAATAGCTCCACATCACACTCCCTAAATATTATTCTGTACACCCAATTTATTTTTACTTTCTAGCATATGTTAATGAACTGTATTATAGACTTCTCAGTATAAAACAGTGACATGATTCATTTCCCACAGTGCCTAGTACATAGGTATTTTCTTCATTATATAAAGAGACAATATTTAGAGATTACATTCGTTCTATTTATCAAGCACATCAATTTGTTCTCTTGCCTTTTACTACTGCTTACTCTAACATGAAGTACATTCATACTTAACCATGTGTATTTTAACAATAGTGATTTGTATACACATAAACTCCTTGGAACAATGTCTGGCATACAGTAAATATTCAATAAATGTTAGCTGCAATCAGTACCATTATTATTTTTGTCATTATGTTAATAACAATTAACCTTGCTATAATGAATTCTAATTATATCATAGCCTTATATCTGCCAGGAAATTCCTACAGTTTGTCAGATGGATTTATATAGTACTTAAGTCTTACAATGTAGGATCCCAAATTCAAACAATTAATGGAAAAATGTAGACTCACTTTGGTTAGATCTCTTTTATACACATCACAGGTACATTTGATTTTGTACTTAGAATACTTTTATGATCACTAGTGAAAAGAGTTGCTTAACACTAATTTTGTCTAAAAGAATATAGACAGTGCCTCAGCGGAGGGCACTTCAAGAAATCTGGGACAAGACTGCTACAGAATCCACTTTAAAATACATACAAGAAAGCCTTATTATGCTTAGAATTCCCACTCACCTCATTCTTCATGCGTATGCTGGGTTCATCTCCCTGAAATGTTGTCATTCCTCAGCTTAAATCTTCTAATGGTTCTCCCTTGCCCAAAGGATGAGGTACGAGCGTTCCTCCTGCCCAGCCTTCCTTCATGGCTTCGCCAGGCTGTATCCACACGGCTCCTGTGGTCCGCCCCAAACACAACAAGGCTACTCGACCACACGCCTCCCATCCTGCGCATTGTCTTTCTTTGAAGGCTGAGCACAAATGTTGTCCCATCCAGAGCTTTTCTGATCTTCCCTGAACAGAAGTGAGGTCTGTTTCTCCAATTTTCCGCAGATCATTCCCCTCATACCATCCACAGCCCTCATCTTAGGTTGCTAATGGCTATTATTATATACTGTTCCCCCTAGTTGTGGATGTGTTTTCTACCTCTGAATCCTCCTTATGCCTAATCAAAAATATTTGTGCAAAGAGCATTATTATGGAAGGAAATTTAACAAGAAACCCATATAAGAATCATGACATAATTCTTTTAAGTTCCAAGAATGGTCTCTCTTGGACTCATGTCTGGCCTAGTTGAACGTTTTTATATAGAGCACGGGAAAGAAGAGGGACACATGGAAACACCCACATCCACGCGTAACACTCTACCCTTTAATCACACTGAGCTGATAAGGTCGAGCTGTGGGAAAGTGGATCCAAAGGCAACAATTTTCCTCTACATCCACAAAAGTAAGCCCAACATAGCCCCCCTAAACTATCAGTGACAACTGGACCAATGTCTGGGAGTCGCTTGGACTACCGAAAGGCAGCAGCCCAACAGGAACCATAGCCCAAAAGAGCAATAAACACTGGGCATAGAGGATTATTTAATGGAAATAAAATTTTCTTTTAAATGAATCTTACTATGTACAAAATTCAAGCGCATCTAAGTTGCTCTAGAAAGATGTCATTATTGCCCTTCCAAAACAGCAAAACGGAGAACTAAACTGACTCAAAGAACAGGGGTATTTCCACGCGAGTATAATTTTAAATTGAAGAGTCTTTGGTCTGGAAAAATATTAATTCGAAGGAGATATATTTAAAGTTTATAAAATTGTTACCAAACTTATTCCTCAAATATGGAAAACTGGGAATAGAGAAAACATTTGAAATATGTGGTTTTTTTTTTTGAAACAAACAAAAAGCCAGCAGCACTTCACAAACGTTTGTGGATCTCATTACTCTCAAGTCCTAAACACAGAAACAGGTCCAAGAGTGGCCTGGGCACACTCACAGATGATTGATTCATTGGTTACTTAAGGGATATTTGGAGCATTTGGTTGACCTCGTCCAACTGGCTATTGCTCTGAAAAGTCCCTCCCTTGTTTCCAAAAGTAGGGACAAAACCATGTTTAGAAAATCCTTTGGTCTAACTCAATATAAACTTTCATATATTCTGATTACAGTGGAGGCCCACTAGTTATTTTGAGATGTGAGGAGAAGGATTTATAGGAGAAAGTAAAGGATGAAAAGTTGTCTGTATTGAAGACTTGAAACTACAAGTTTCAGGCCAGGGTTAGGGAGAGACAAACATTTCATTTTTTTTTTTTATCCTCACCCGAGGACATTTTTGCATTTATCGTCAGATAGAGCAGGAGGAAGAGAGGGGGGAAGAGAGAGAGAGAAACATCCATGCGAGAGAGACACATCGAGTGGCTGCCACCCACACGACCCCAACTGAGGCCGAGGACAAACTGCAACCGAGGTGCATGCCCCTAGTGGGAACTGAACCCGGGGCGCTCTGGTCTGCAGGCCTACACTCTAACCGCTGAGCCAAACTGGCCAGGGCCAACATTTCATTTTTTTTATTTTTAAAATCGTATTTCAGATAACCTTTGAATTTTTTTGAGGTGCTCTGTCATTAGTATATCATGCTGCAAATCTTTCATAAGTCAAGTTGACAGTCTTTTTTTTTTCTTTTCCATATATCAGGTCAACTTTCTGTTGCAGCTCAAACCTTTCTACAAACATGCTTAACAAATTCCCAAATTTTAGACAACAGATAGAAAACAGAGACAAAAGGGCTGGAGTCACTGGCTCCGGTGACCTAAATTGAGCTCAAATCTTCCTTTCGGTATTGAGTCATGCAATACAGCTATGCCTTATTTTGGTATCGTTGTAAACTAATTTTCAGAATAATAAAGCCAAACATCTCTGGGAAACTGACAGGCAAAAAAATTACTGCAGCGAAAACCCAAAACGTGTATTACAATATATATTCATATTACTTAAGGATAGCACTATAAATCAATCTCTCAACTATTTCCACCTTCCAAAAAGAAGAAACTGCTTCCATTGTGTATCTTTCCCTTATTGTCACCATCAAGGCCGCAGGCTCAACCCTTTTGGCCTCACTATCACTATAAAATCGGCCTAATCTAACGTCAACAAAACATGGATGTGAATTTAAAACTTAGTCTGTGCTTGGTTTCATTTTAATCTATGATATTCTGCTATCTCTTTGCATTTGTTATTTTAAGTAAATGTCTGAAAGAGGAAACCAGGAAGTGCATTTTGTGTTCATTTCTAGTGTAAAGTTAATTTCCAAACAAATACAATTCACTTTGTAATAAATTTAAACACAATCTCCCTTATTTACATAAGCTTACATAAAAGTCCAAAGAGCTGAGTGTTTAGGCTCAGTAGCAAACAAAATAAAAGTATTCCATTCCTTGATAGTCAAAGAAAGGATTCTCATTCGGTGATCCCTTTATTATTGTTATCTTTAGTTTCCATGGGGGTTTATGTGAATAGAATAAAATAAAATAAAATCTTGCATGCACTTAGATAGAATTACAAATGAATGTTCTCTATTCCTGTTTATGCTAAGAGTTCCAAGAAGGGCTATCGTGTGAGTATAATGGCGGTCTTTAAGCAGTGCTGACATAAAAGGGCCGTTCAACTCTGTTGTTTAACTGTGTATATTCCAATGCTAGGCAACTCTCCAAATCTTACTGTAAACATGGTATAAGGTCTGTAAGTTCAGTAAAATAATGGAGTTCAGGCTTTTTATAGTTAACTCCAAGTGACAGTTGACTTCTCTATATGGTTTGTCGTGAGGAGTGGAGATTGCTTTGTCACATAAAACAAGTTGACATTTGGAAACTCAGTCTAATGTTACGTTCTAAGGGTGTCATTTTCCCCCCCATGAGCACTGACTTGGTGCCGTGTTTGTTTCCAGGTCTATAGATAAAGGTAATCTGTTGTGTTACGGTGGGAAATACAGAATATATCATCAATAGCTATATTGAACAGGTATTCAGAATACTGGTGATAATGTGATAGCAACAGAGAGATTTTGTTAATGTGATGGAAATAATTATTTCAAGGTATTTCTGGGCAAACATTTATGTTTTTGTGCCCTGGAAGCAGACACTCGTTCTGTGCGATGCTGAAGGAAGACGGAAAGGCAGAGAAACACAGTATAAGAGGTAGTCCATTTCGACCCTGGAGTTCTACAAGAATGAGGCTCATTTACTGTTCAAAGGACATTGTTTATACATTCCAGACTTCCATCTTATAATTGCTCCAGGATTTATAAAGAGGAAATCTCAGCAGGACAACAAAATGTATTCAAAGCAATAGCTGCACATAATTGGTATAAAATACCAGAACAGTCTGCTCTGAAAACGCTTTTCTCAGCAATATGGACTTTCACCCCTTCAACTCCCTTTCTTTATTCAAATAAAGCTTGACTTCCCTCTTCCATTATTTGAATCTTTCCTTCCCCTACCCAGTAAGGTTGTCTTTTAAAGATCCTATGAATTTTCAACACAAATTATGGGAGAAACTTTTCTGATGCCCATTTGGTTTTATTGGTGTTTACCTGGCTGCTATGGCAACAGGTAAGTAGGAGGAACCCATGTTGTGGGAGAAAGATGGTTTATGTTTTATATTTTCACAAAGCTACAAGTTAATTACATGTTTTATCACACATAAAAGTATGTTAAAATTTCATTGTCGTGTTAGTATCATCTCAAGAACTCTATTAAATGAACAAAAGAAAGAAAGCTTAAGTCTGGATTAATTATACAAACTTGAAAAATACATTAAAGGAAGGTGAGTCACGAAGCATGGCATATCCCATATACCACAACCACAACCTTCCTCTGTCATACCGTATCACTGTCCTCTAGCTTTAGTTGGGTTTTTGACAAAATTCCATCAAAAGCGAAATGCAAAGAAGAAAAATAACTGCATCTTCCTATTTAAAGTGCCATTTTCACATAAAAAGTTAGTTCAACAAGTTGTGTGTTGATGAACAAGCTTACAACAGCTTTGCTAATTTAATACCACTTTAAAATGCCATTTGGTAGGATTGTAGTGATATTTCTTTACTGATATGAAATATGGAGGATTTTGTTGTTCTTGGAAGAGAAAAAATTCCACAAAACTGGAAACATCACCTCTCAATAAAGAGAATTAAAAAATGTTCATGAGCCCAGCCAGTGTGGCTCAGTAGTTGAGCATCAACCGATGCACCAAGAGGTCACCGGTTTGATTCCCGGTCAGGGCACATGCCCAGATTGTGGGCCAAATCCCCAGTGGGGGGCATGCAGGAGGCGGCCAATCGATGTTCTCTCTCATTGATGTTTCTATCTCTCTCTCCCTCTGCCTTCCTCTCTCTCTAAAAAGTAATAAAGAAAAACATTTAAAAAACACACAAAAAAATGTTCATGAGTGGTTCAACAATATGAATTTACTTAATGCCAAGAAATTGTACACTTAAAAATATTTAAAATAGTAAATTTTATGTTTTAGAACTTGTTCCTTTTAAAAGGCACAGTCTCAACTTCCGGTCAAGATGGCGGCGTAGGTAAACGCGGTATGGAGTCCTCCCACAACCACATCAAAGTTACAACTAAACTACAGAACAACCATCATTCAAAACCGCGTGACATCAAGCTGAATGGAAGTCCGACAACTACGAAATTAAAGAAGAAGCCACATCGAGACTGGTAGGAGGGGCGGAGGCGCGACGAGCTGGTCCCACACCCACGTGTGGCGGATAAAAATCAGGAGGACACCTCGGCTGGGAAGGTCCTCCCTGAGGACTGAGGGGTCCCCGTCCCACACCAGGCGCCCAGCTCAGGGTTCCAGTGCCAGGAAGAGAAGTTCCCATCACTTCTGGCTGGAAAAACCAGCGGGAACTGAGGCTGAGGTGGCTGGAGACCCCCAGCAGCTCCTCTTAAAGGGCCCACGCATGGACTTACTCGGACTCGCACCCTCCAGGCTCCAGCGTGCGGGAGGCAGCTTGAAAGGCACCAGAATCATGTGGGGAAGAACTGAGCTGTTTGGCATTGGAGTGGGGGCTGGAGAGGCAGCTTTCTCCCGGACAGACGTGCTATCAGAGGCTTTTGTGCCTTTGGTAAGCCCTTCCCTGGGCCGGCAGACAGCCAGCCACCATATCTGGGACTCCAGCAACCTGGCTCACACTGTTTGCCCCACCCTGATGATTCCCTGAGGCCCCGCCCCACCCAACTTTCAGGCCCACCCAAGCTGTTGCCAGTTGCTTTACCATAGGATTGGCCTGTCTTGGATCCTGCTTCAGCTTTTCCTAAATTCTTTCAAACAAGCAGCATCTGGTATCAGCTAACCCCATACCTCTCACTAAGTAATACATAGAAACAAACACAGGGAGGCAGCCAAAATGAGGAGACAAAGAAACAGGTCCCAAATGAAAGAACAGAACAAAACTCCAGGAAAAGAACTAAGTGAAATGGAGTTAAGCAACCTAACAGATGCAGAGTTCAAAATACTGCTTATAAGGATGCTCAATGGACTTAGTGAGAACCTCAGTGAACTTAGTGAGGGCCTCAAGAGCATAAAAAAGGACCAGTCAGAAATGAAGGATGCACAGTTAGAAATGAAGGAGGCACTAACTGAAATAAAAAATAGTTTACACAGATTCAACAGTAGAGTAGGTAAAGCCAAGAAGCAAACCATCGATTTGGAATATAAGGAAGCAAAAAACACCCAATCAGAACAGAAAAAAGAAAAAACAATCCAAAAAAATGAGGATAGTGTAAGGAGCCTCTGGGACAACTTCAAGCGTGCCAACATTCGCATCTTGGGGGTGCCAGAAGGAGAAGAGAGAGAACAAGAAATCGAAAAACTATTTGAAGCAATAATGGCAGAAAACTTCCCTAACTTGGTGAAGGAAACAGACATACAAGTCCAGGAAGCACAGAAAGTCCCAAACAAAATGAACCCCAAGAGGCCCACACCAAGACACATCATCATCAAAATGCAAAAGGTTCAAGATAAAGAGAGAATCTTAAAAGCAGCAAGAGAAAAGCAGTTAGTTACCTACAAGGGAGTTCCCATAAGACTGTCAGCTGATTTCTCAAAAGAAACTTTGCAGGCCAGAAGGGAGTGGCAAGAAATATTCAGAGTGATGAAAAGCAAGAACCTGCAACCAAGATTACTCTATCCTGAAAAGCTGTCATTTAGAATCGATGGCCATATAAAGAGTTTCCCAGACAAGGAAAAGCTAAAGGAGTTCATCACCACCAAACCATTATTATATGAAATGTTGAAGGGTCTTCTTGAAGAAAAAGATAAAAAAAATATGAACAAACAAAATGGCAATAAATACATATCTATCAACAATTGAATCTACAAACAAAATGAACAAGCAGAACAGAAACATTCTCAAAGATACAGAGAACTTCTGTTGGTTACCAGATGGGTGGGGGCTGTGGGGATGGGTGAAAAAGGTGAAGGGATTAAGAAGTATAAATTGCTTGTTAGACTGACAAACCTCAAAGCGAAGGGGGGTTGGGGGATGGGAAGAAATAAACCAAAGAACTTATATGTATATATGCATAACCAATGAACACAGACAACAGTGTGTGGAAAGGCAGGAGGGGGGCAGGAATGGGGAGGAGGGGGGCAATGGGGGAAAAATGAGGAACATCTGTAATACATTCAACAATAAAGATAAGTTAAAATAATTAATTAATTAATTAATTATTTTTTAAAAAAGGCACAGTCTCATATATAATTATGTCCTACTAAATACAGATCAAATAAAGCATAATGTGAACTAGGTAAGCAGAAGGTAGACTTGAGTAGAATAAGAATAATCAGAAAACAAAAACTCATGAACTTATTGCCCCAAAAAGTATTTTCAGTTGCATTATAAATAATATGTCATATTTATGATATGATCATCTGTCTGTCCTATGGAATAATTATGAATTCCAAGTGATTGTTTTTTCAGATTTGAACTTAACATGAATTTCTGAAGACAAGCTATAAGGAAGAAAAAGTGTTATGAAAAGGGCCAAGAGAACTTTCAGATTTTATAATAAAGTTGAATAAATATAATATATATACATATATCCAGTAAAGCTAAGAAAATAAAAATGTGAAACAAAGACACTAAATATCAAAATCTTGAAGAGAAAATATATATGCCTTTAATGTATCGTCAGTCATATTTTTGTCTAGTTGTGTATATTAGATTTCCTATTTTCATTATTTAATATCTTCTTTGAAACCAATTGCTTATGCATAAAAGCAACTGGTGTGGTAATTAAGGATCAAATATCCAGAATAACTACATCATAGAAATAGATGTATTGTTTTTTAATTGAAGTAGACTTTTTAATGGTGAGAAACCTGAACACAATTGTCTATTTTGAAATATAATTCAGTCTAAAGCATACATGACTGTGTAACATAAAAGGGTTCCTGTACCTTTTGCTTTGCTTTTATTAGCCAAGCCTTAGGACCTGCTTCACCTCAGTTGCTTTTTATTTCTTCCCTCTTTCATTCTCATCACCATTATTTGCAACATTTTTATATACGGAGGCTGAAAATCTGAAAATGCACGATCCGATGTCTTACTTCAAAAAGGATTTCATACAAAAATTAAATCAGGGAGCATAGGTTTACTTAACAATAACTATAGCTGCACTGTCCAATATGACAGCCACTGGCCACATGTAGCTAAAATGTTTCAGTTCAGCCCCTCAGTTGCACTAGCTGGATTTCAAGTGCTTGATAGCCCCCACAGGGCCAGTGGCCAGAGCACCAGGCTGCAGAGATAGACCATGTCCATCACCGCACAAAGTCTGCTGGACAGAGCTGCACTGCAGCATTGTTTGAAAGGGCAAGCTTCCCACGTTTACTTGAAATGAAGTACACCGGATTACTTTATGTCACATCAAAGTATTTAGTGTCAATACTCGATCGTTTTTTTTTTTTTTTTTCAGTATCTATGTATTATGTAAAGGGAGATACAACTCCAGCACCAGCTAATTTTCTCAGAAAGTTATCTACTATCAGTAGCAACAGGCCTTGTGAAATGCTTTGCATGTAGTAGGCACTCCACAAATACTACTCAGCTCACTCAGGTAATAATGCAGAATTTCAAGAAGGCAGTACGTGGCACTGCTAATTAAAAGAAACAAAGCTATCCATGAAGAAAACTAGTAAGCAGGTGTTCATTTATTCACCTCTGTTTGCCTGTCCTCCTTTCTCCACTCTCTTCTGTGCCTTGGGAGCCTGACCCATAATGCCTTGCATCAAAGGGATCCTCCTCCCTCCAACTTCCTACAGGCTCCGGCTGGAGACACTGGCAGGAGATCCCAAGCAGGAGGGAAGTCAGGGATGTCTGCTCAGCGTGGCGAGGCCTTGGTCCTCGGCTGAAGGTCACCACTCCTCTCAGGCAGCCCCGTTCACAAAGCAGGGTCTAGCCCTTAGGTTTTCCCCGGGCTCCTACCCTACATACAACTCCATGCAGCCCTAGACCCTGCCCGGTGAAGGCGCCTTTCTTTTGCTGGCTTCAGAATAGGTCATTATTCCTTTTTGGTTTCCTAAGTCCTGCCAACACATTTGTAAATATTCTTACTAATTAAACATTCCTTAAATACCAAGTTTAAGTATGTCATATGTTTACTGTCCGGACGATGACAAATAAATCACGTATCTTTTCAGACACAGTTCTAGGCCCTTAGAGACCTCTAGCTAATCCAAAGAAACATAGTTATTAGAAAAGTAAACCTTTTAAAATATTTAATTGCTTCTCAATAATAATGCCCCATCCAGGTGATATGAAAAACGTTACACTAATAGAGGTGTTCGTTTTAATGGGCCTCCCTTTTCTACACACATTATATTCACTGTATTTAACTGAAGATAGTCATTGAATATTTTGTTTTTGTACTTCATAAAGTGCTTATATGTCAATGACAAACTAGCCTAACAGCACTAATAGCCTGTTAGGCATGAACTCGGACTCTAATAGTAAAGCCAGAGACTGAGAAAATTATTTATGTAATTTAGCCCATTTTTATCCTAATCATGTATGTATTTTAAGCAGAAGTATTTCATTCTAAAAAAATCCTGGCTTCATATTTCTCTCTATCATTATAGAAAATAAAAGGTATGAATTCAATTTAATAAACACTTATTAAGTACCTACTATGTGCAAAGCATTATAATGGGTACAAAAATGAACAAGATACATTTCTTAAGAATCTCACATTCTGCCCGGCCAGTGTGGCTCAGTGGTTGAGCATCGACCCATGCACCAAGAGGTCGCTGGTTTGATTCCTGGTCTGGGCACATGCCCCCCTCATTGGGGGGCATGCAGGAGGCGGCCAGTCAATGTACTCTCTCATTGATGTTTCTACCTCTCGCTCCCTCTCCCTTCCTTTCTCTCTAAAATCAATAAAGGAAAAAAAAAATTAAAAAAAAAAAAAAGAAGAATCTCACATTCTTATAAAGGAGAAATGCAATTACTGTTAACAAAATACTACATTCAACTATTATTAAATATACATACAACCTCATGCATGCTCTTTTTTTTCCTGATATCTTCTAACTTTTTAGGTCTTTCCCCCCAACAGGTAAATTATATTAGATTATAATGTAAATTTATTATACAGTGCAGTCTAAATGAAATGGCACTTAGTGAAAGTTTAAATATATAAGAAAAGGAAAAATCAAATTAGTAAACTCTCATGTCTCCATTTTTTAAATATCTTAAAAATGAGATTTTACAAGCTGCCTAAGAATGAGCATATAACCAGCACAGGTTCTGATATAGCTCCTTCAATTTGCCTGTATGTTATAAAAGTGTGGGTAACTGTGCTCAACAGCTTCATAATATGTTGAGAAAGTTAGATGAAACATTCTGAAGCCAGACACTTGTAGTTTGAGAAGTAAACTTGGATCAGAAAGGAAATTCCCTCTGTTTCTTGGGACAATAATTCCTCATGTGCTTATTTAAACCCTAGTTTGCCTTTTAGACTTTATGTTGCTCTGATTAAATACATAACTTTGGAATTTAGATGAAAATGGACATGACTTGTAAGGTGTCAAGCACGCCCATCTTAAACAAGTAAAGGAAATCCAAATGCAAGGCTACTGCAGCTTTGGGAGAGTAGTTTATGCACACATCAACAGCTAAATGTTGTGAATCATCAATTGCTTGAGATGATTCACTGAATCCCACCTGAGAGAACTTTCTAGGCCAAATAATCAACTGCTCTTTAAAAAAAGGCACCCTAAAATGTCTAAGAAGGCATGCCTCTCCCCAGCCTTAAACATACCACCACACTGGAAACCTTGACTATGACACGTGTCACCTAATAATGGGCCACAAACAACTTGGTTTCCTTACATATCACGTAGAGGCCCTACCACAAATTTCAATCACCCACAGCCCTTTCTGCCATTTCCTTCCGTGCAGCCCACGACTTTTAAAGTTCACAGTTATGGTTACACACACTTACAGGAGGAAAAGCTAAAGGTTTGAACCAATCAGTGCAGAGGATTCTTGAAACAGTGGGAAAAAAAAAAAAACACAAACAAAGCTAGCTACAGTTGCACCTTGACTCAATCATGCATCCCTAAGAAGCTGGGCGTAAATCAGATAGAACCAAATAAACTAATCCTTTCCAACTGACTTGAGAAATTATTTCACAAACTATGTTTCTTAATATCTAATTAATCTTTAATAAGCCATGGTTCCCGATGACTTAACTTTATACTTTCTGTCAAAGGCTTAGTGACCTGTGACAGTCTTTGAAACACGGAAATTACTGAGGAGGCATTTTCACTGGTGAATCTCTTTGTAAACTGTGGAAAAATCCTTCTCTTTCATTTGCTTAATATGCTCCAATTTCTCCTGTATTTGATGTCCATAGTGTGTAGCATATAGCCAAGCATGATATTTTCAGTGTACTTAATGAGCATATGACCCAAAGAGCATGAGAGAAGCTATGTCCAAGGGACGACACCAGGGCTCCTGGATGCCACCTACTGTGTGTTTTGTTTTTCTGAGGCTCTCCACAAACCTGACTGTAACAGGGGTCCTGGAGCATGATCCTGTGATGAGTACCCAAGACTGTCAACGGTGCTCACGTGTCTCATGAAAAAACAAGAGATACTTGTTGTGGCGAGCTTGGCATTGGGAAGAAGATGGTTCCCACCAGAGTGGTGAACCAGAGGGTGGCCTCGACGAATAGAACAGGTGTTTCATCAGAGACTCTAACAGGTTACAGCAGTGGCGATGGCAGGACGAAGAATGTGATCAAGAATGAAGCCCATGCTGCCAGTGAGGGAAAGCTCCAGGCACGCTAAAAAGGTGAGAGGGGTCTGGCCCCCAACCCAGGGCTATAAAAACAAAGACCCTTAGGAATGTGGTAAAGGAAGGATCCCGAAGAAGAACAAGGCCACGAAGAGACCGAAAACCATGGAGGAGGATGAGCAGGCCCCAACTCCAGGCTCCCCAAATCTGCAAAGTTAGAAACGCCAGGACAAAGCAGATCCAGCTCCCATCACTGTTCTGGCAAACCAGGAGAAGTGGCCCGCGAGTGGAAGGAAATGCAGACGTCTGGTCAGCCTTACCTGCTGGGGTGACCCCAGACCAAGTGACCACTACTGATTCCTGATCGGACACCAGCTGAGGATGCTGGCCCCATTTACATCCCGGTCAGCCTCTGTGACAAATTTCCCGGACTGGTTGCTAAAGCTGTGTGTGGCCTCCCTGCCCCTTGCTTCCTCTTCAGGCCATTGTACTGACTAGTTGTGTGAGGTCAGGCTCCCCCCTCCCCATCTCAGGCCCTCCTGCCACTCCCCCAGCTCTCTGCACCTCTCTGGAGCTCTCTTTCGGTTTCTTCACTTTGGGTCGCTTTCCTCATCTGTAAAATGAGTAGCTTGAACCAGATTATCTTAAAGTCCCTTCCAGTTCTAGCAGTCTGTGATTCTTGGATGTTATAAATTCCCAGAATCCTAAAATTTAGAGTTGAAAGGAACTTCAGAAGCCGTCTATTCAACCTCTTGCTCAACCTAAGCCAACCTAGCCAGAACTAATAAGCTTTGAAAGTTCTATGTAGTTGTTTTTGGCTGGCTGAATATGGCAATAATCAAAGCTTTAAAACCTTAAAGCATGAAATATATATACATGTATAAGATTTTTAGAACATCTAAGAAAAAGTTTGGAGGAGCTGAAGCCCACAGAGCAGCATGTTCTCTTGCTTGGAAGTCTGTATCCCAGGCTTCATTTTCACAGTATCCAGGGCATACTGCAAAATCACAAGGGATGTCAGAAAATTCTCCAAATACGGCTAATTCTCAATTTGTTAGTATGCTTATAAATATACGACAGGGTGATGAGATGTCACAACATCAGATAAACAAAGCCTCAAAAGGAGAATAAAGAGTAGAGGGGAGAATCAGTCATATTTTGAGATGCATTCAAGAAAAACCAAAAAGAATGTCATCTGTTCTGAAAGGGTAAGTTTCAGTTAGTAAGCTACTTTTCAAAATTAATTTTGATCTCTGATAATAAATAGTCTCTTTCCCTCCTGCAAAGAATTATTTTCTTAACAGAGTCTATGCCGATTATCATACTACAGATCTTGAAGCAATTATTGGGTGTATTTAAGAAATGAGTGCTCAAACAATAGTAATTTTCCATGTGCTTTATTATGAATTACTGAAAAGTGGTAAGTTCATAAATAAATAAGAAGAGATATACTTAATTTGGATGATATCAACTCTCCCAAAATGGATGTATAGATTTAATGCCATTCCCATGATAATGCTATCAGTTTGTGTTTTCACTTTTAAGAATATATACTTAATATATGGTTACAAGAATTCAGACCATGTAGTATTGACACAAAAATACATACGGAACAAAACAAAGGTCCAGAAAAAGACAGACATAAATGTTGTCACCTGATTTACAACAAAGGCGATACTAAAATTCAAAAGAGAAAACGAGCCCTGGCCGGTTTGGCTCAGCAGTTAGGTGTCAGCTGAGGACCAAGGAGTCGCAGGTTCGATTCCAGTCAAAGGCATGTACCTCAGTTGTGGTTTGACCCAGGCCCTGGTCAGGGTTGTGTGGGAGGCAACCAATCGATGTGTCTCTTTCACATTGATGTTTCTCTCTCTCTCCCTCCTACTCTGTCTGAAAATAAATGGAAAAATATCCTTGGGTGAGGATTAAAAAAAAAACCTCCAAAAGAGAAAATGAAAATGTCCTTTCAATAATTGGTGCTGGATCAATTGGATATTTATATGGGAGGGTGGGCAAATCTTGACCCTATCCACACCGAACACAGACAGAAATGGAGTGCAGACCCAAATGGGAAAGGTAAAATACAGCTTCTAGATGAATCTCTTCATGACCTTAAAGTAAGCAAAAGTTTCTTAAACAGACACAAAAAGCAATGATCATAAAAAACAGGTATATTATACTTCATTAAAATGAAGAACTTCTATTCATTAAAAGACGCTAATCAGACAGTGAAAGGGAAAAGTGAAAATTGGGAGAAGATATTTCTGGTACATATATCTGATGAAGCATTTGCATCCAGACTACATTTGAAAACCTATAAACCAATAAAAAGAAAAATCCAATATAAAAAGTGAGCAGTAGGTTAAGTTGTAAGTTATGTAAATTAGTCAATAAAGCTGTTGTTTTAAAAAAAAAAGCGAGCAAAAAACTTGAAAGGCACTTCACAACAGAGGATAGCCATTTGGTCAATAAATATATGAAAAGGTGCTCAACCTCATTAATCATCAGGGAAATACAAATTAAAATCATTATGAGATACCACCCACCAGAAGGGCTACACTTAAAAGGACGGACAATACCAAGTGTTAGTGACTTGCAGAGCAATTAGACCTCTCATGCTTTGCCTGGTAATATCACCAAAGCTGAACATACACACATCATACCAGTCCCATGACCTACCAGTTTCTCCATTATGAGTAAGTGCACATGTTGCCTAAATGATATGAACACAAATAATTATAGTAATTTTACTCATAATAGCTGAAAATTTAAATAATCCAAACAAAGTAGAGCAAAGACCACAATTTAGTGTGGTCTATTCTGTGATAGAATACTACATAGCATTAAAAAAAAAACAAAAAACAACCCAACATCTGCTGCACATGACATGGATGAATCAGACCAGTAATGATGCACCGAAGAGGCCAGACGCAAAAGGATGCATATTATAGGATTTCGCTTTTATGAAGTACAAGAATAGGCAAAACCAATCTACAAAGCTAGAAGTAAGACTAATGTTTATTTTTTAGGGAGTACAAACTGGGAAGGGTCATGAGGGCGTTTTCCGGGTGCTGGAAATGTTAATGTTATGGGGTGATCTGGGTGGCCATTATATGAGTATATCCATTTATTTAAAATTTCTGCACTGTACTGTATGTGTGTTCTACCTCAATAAATATTTTAAACAAAGAAACAAGTAAATAAAAATATTCCATTGTACTCCCTGATGGCACAAATCATGCCTTATTTACATATTTCCACTTTCCAGGGCCTAATACAATGCCTACTCAGTGTTTGTTGAATTTAATTAAATTGGCCAAGTAGTTCCAACTACATGATCTTAACTAGATGATTTTAGTTAGTACAATATGTCTGAGTTATCAATAGTAAAACTATAGCTGTAGGCTTGCTTCCTACAGACTTTTTAAATTCCCAATGCATTCATATTGAAAATATCTGGCTCCCCCCCAAAAGGGAGATAGGATCATTTACATATTGAAAAACAACCCTGTTTGCAGGGTTTAAACAAGATTTAAATCAAAAAGGCAAAGGAAAAAGAAACAAAGGAAGGTGCTGCTGTGGCGCCCTAGAAAGCAGATGTTCATTAGGGCCCAGACACAGATTACTATCACCGTGTACTTATCTGAACATGCTCTCCTCAGACCACACAGTCAAATCAAATTTTGAAGGCTCAAAGGATGTGCACTGAAGAACATCCTGTACTGCTGAAACATGAATTTGGATTTTGTGATAGAGACAGAAGTGTAGAAAAGAACAGATATCCCCCCTATTATTTTAAATCCTATTTATACATTAAGTTATAATCTATTCTTTAAAAAAAAATCAAAGTCAACATTCAAGATTTCTGCTATTAAAATTAAAATCTAAGGAACTAGTACCCCGAAACACTTTTTTAGTCTTTTACAAAATTAAAAAAACAATACTTTTGTGATTATTTTTAGATAAAGAATAGTTTTGTGAAATATTCAAGAAACAGAAAACAATTGTTACGAATAATTTTAAATTAAAGAATGGGTGAAGAAAATAAGTTAACATCTTACCATTTCACTATGTCATATTTATGTTCCAATCTCATTAGAGTATACATTAATAATAAAAATACTTTCTATTATGCTAATTATGTTATCTTTTGTTCAGAGTATTCCATCGTGACTGTGTTTCTTTTTTTTTTGGTACGTGCCCCTAGCGGGAACCGAACCCAGAACTCTCTGGTCCGCAGGCCGATGCTCCAACCGCTGAGTCAAACCGGCCAGGGGTGTGACTGTGCTTCTTTAACATCCTTGTACGTTAACAAATAAAATTTTATTTAAAATTTCCATATAAAATTGGATAAAGAATCCTAAAGAAAATCAAATTCAAAGAGGCAATTGTAGCTAAGAAATTCTTTTTATTATTATTATTATATTTTTTATCCTCACCCGAGGACACTTTTGCATTTATCTTCAGATAGAGAAGGAGGGAGAAAGGGGGTAAGAGAGAGAGAGAAAAACATCGATGCAATGACTGGTTGCCACCCACACGGGGACAAACTGCAACTGAGGTACGTGCCCTGAGCGGGAACCGAACCCGGGACTCTCTGGTCCGCAGGCTGACGCTCTAACCGCTCAGCCAAAGCGGCCAGGGCAAGAAATTCTTAATCATAAAGAAGGTAGTAAAGATTTCTTTAGCAAAACTACAGTCAGTCACACTTGGTCCCTGATTCAGGCAAATGCAGTGCGAGTAGCTCATCCGTGACAGTCACCCTGGCAGACCCGCCACAGGCACACGCACCTGGAGACGTAAGTCCAGAGTGGCACTACTCTTGTGTGCGGGAGAGTACTTGTGAGTATGAGTGCAGTAGAGGGAGAGAAGGGAGAGAGGATGCACACTTGGACACTGCCCTAACTCAGGGACTCCATCCCCCACCCACACCCACTTTGCAGGCTCTTATATATGGAATATAGGAAATGAGTTTCAAGTTCTAAGTAACTGACAAGTGAACTTTTTGGAATAAAACCTGTTGGAAACACAACTCACGTGTAAGGTAAAGTATGCCCAATTATTAAACAAGTCATACAGAGCCCCAGAAAAATACCTTCTGCCCTGCTTTAGAATTTTTGCTCTAGAGTTTCTCTGGTAGCCAAGTCTTTCTGTGTTGTTGTTGTTGTTTAATAAAAGTATGCAAGTGATCAAGAGGAATGAAACCTACAAAAACATTGAGATTAGGAACCTTTTTAAAAAGACTTCCAGTTTGAAAACAATGAAATTAATCAAAGCTGTGCTTTGTGGGAGGCAGAGAGGCTCTTGGGAATATTTCAGTTAATGGCCTGAAAATAAAAACTGGCAAGTTTTTTCTTTTTATAAATGTTTGCATTTGTCAAAAGCCTGTTGGTGATAAATCCAAATTGCTGTTCAGAGGACAAAGGTAAAGTTGATAGTATTACAAATTTCTAGTAAGATTTACTTTTCCTTATAAACAAATATTTTATCTGAGACTTCATTTTATAAAGTGTGAAAATACTTCCTTGGTATTCTACAGGTAGGAAAGGGTTTAGAGGCTCTTCAGAGTAGAAATATACTTCCAATTGCAACTCTCAAAATCACCGTGTTTAAAAAGTGTAAAACAGGGAAAATAGTATAGTGTCATTTAAAGAGTTTAAGTATAAGATAAATGTAAATTTAATCTAAAAATTCATTTTGGCAACTTTGATTTTTCCCCCAAGAAGCTCAAGTTAAGAGCACAATAGTCCATGATATATCCAATTCTGCTCATTCTAATTATTACATTTTCAACTTATAAAATAAACAAAACTGGTATAAATGTAAAACGGGCCCACACACTTGCAGAGCTGGGAAGATGATGCATTTTTCCTTCAAGAGGAGTAAAACATATTTTTGATACCTACGAAATGACCTAATTTTGTTACACAAAACCTTTCCCGAAAGACATTCTTGATGTGGGACCAGCAGCCCAATAGCACATGCTGTTCAATGAGCAGACAGAGGGATGAGTTCCCTGTCCCACACTGAGGCCAAACAGGACAGCGTAGGGCTCCTAGAGGACTATTTTCCATTTGCAGAGGTGAATAACAGCATATTTAAAAAGAATTAAAGCTAGATAATGACCAAATCAAGAGAATAAATAGCTATGTCCAAGAAAGAGCAGGAATCATAAAAAATCAGTTATTTTCTGATGGAACGCCAGTTCACACTGGACATATTATCGACATGCAGATCGCAGGCACGCAATCATCTAATTAACAGCATAACAAAACTCCAAACTCATTATTCCCCTTTGCCATAAGCAAGGCTAGCAAATTAAGAGAAATAAACGTCATTTCAAAATGGGTTAAAATAACAAAAGTAATGTTTCTATATAACCATTATGTCATCATTTAAGGGTTACATTCTCAGATTGTCACAACCCTGATAGGTTGGCCTATGCACATTTACAAACATAAAACTGGAAAAATAATAATGTAAAATAAGGTAACTGAATATGAAAATCTGAGGGGAAGGAGTTAACATAAAGTAATAAAAAACGTTACTCTTTAACATTCTAAGTACTCATAAAACGATTATATTACAGAATAATACAAAACAATGCTGATTACCAATTCAAAAAATTTTCATTCATTAATCTAAAGCTCAACCTCTTTCTAAAATTCCCAGGTTTATTGTAGCTTTAGTTTGCATTTTATGTTTTTTTTTCCCTCACAAAACACATGGTACTGCTTATTTATTTTATCAATTTTTCTTAATTAATTTTTATTAATGTTTTTTTTACAGATGTCCCTCCTTCTTCCCCCATTGACACCCTCCACTCCACTCCCACCCACTTCCCCCCACCTTCACCATGCTGTTGTCTGTGTCCACTGGTTACGCACATATGCATATAAGTTTTTGGTTTATCTCTTCCCACACTCCCATCCCCCTTCCCTCTGAGGTTTGTCAGTCTGTTCCCTACTTCCATGTCTCTGGATCTATTTTGTTCATCAGCTTATTTTGTTCATTATATTCCACAAATACGTGAGATCATGTGATATTTGTCTTTCTCTCACTGGCTTATTTTGTTTAGCTTAATACTCTCCAGGTCCCTCCATGCTGTCTCAAAGGGTAAGAGATCTTTCTTTCTGATAGCTGCATAGTATTCCACTGTGTAAATATATTACAGCTTTTTTATCCATTCATCTACTGAAGGACACTTGGGCTGTTTCCAGATCTTAGCTATTATAAATAGTGCTGCTATGAACATAGTGGTGCATATATTCTTCCTGATTGGTGTTTCAGGCTTCTCAGGATATGTGGAGAAAAGGGGACTCTAGCACACTGCTGGTGGGAATGCAGGCTGGTGCAACCACTGTGGAAAACAATATGGTGTTTCCTCGAAAAAATAAAAAATTGAACTGCCATTTGACCCAGCATGGCACTGCTTTCAATCCCACATGTAGATCTTACTGCCTTCTCTGTCACTTAGAGCTTGGGTATACTATTTTGTGAATATTCTTTGCTTACTTCTTGTATTTTGTCTACTCTATCTTCCCTGGTAGCTGGTAAGATGCTGGAGAGCAGGGACCAGATATTACACTCTCTAACCTCTCCCAATCGCAAGTGCAGAGAATGGTGCCGTGAGCTCACAGGAAATATGATTGATTCGCATTTTAGCCCTCCACGAGCCTCAGCAGGAGCTACCAGCTTAAAATTTAACCTAATTCCAGGATACAGATGTTACAGCCAATGTAGGAAATAATCCGCAGGACATCGAATTGTGTGCTTACGGTACCAGACGTATAAGCAAGTTAACTGTTCATATTAGTATCTAAACTCTCTTTTAGAATCGAGGTTTTCATATTCATTGTCCAGAAGACTATTTTCCATTCTCTAAAATGACAAATGCATTCATTTAAGAATGAGCTAAGACAATATATGGAGAAGGACAATGTTCAGTTTCACACATTTTCTCCTCTAGATCGAGGATGTTGATTTTTGCCCTCTCCTTTTTGTCTCTCCTTTTCTCATCATTGGTGACACACTTATTTTCCAGTGCTTGAATGAACAATTAAAATATTCATATAATTATGTTAAAGAGACTAATGCACGACGCAACAATAAGGAATTCGGTTATGGGAGACATGTTCAGCTTCTTCTGGGCATAGCCAGCATCATCTCCTTTACACATTTCCCCTCACGTCGACCTGATTCAGAAATGTTTGGTTTCTGTTACTGAATGTGTGTGTGCGCTCAAAGTTGCATGTGTGTTCGCACTTGCGCTTCTAAGGAGATGTTTTACTGGGTATCATCTGAACAAACTCGCGGTAAAAGTCTGTTATCATCCAAGTGCTGCCTCTTATGAGGCACAGCTGAGTTCCACCAGGTTTTACTATTTATTCATTAAAATGAATAGCACAAAACAGAACATTTAAATCATTCCACAGAAAATTCCCAAGGCCAATGTTCAGTCTTGAATACTATATGGTTTGCTTTTATACCAAATATTATGGCACTGCATTTAAATCACTGGCATATCATTACTACATTTTCTTTCAAAGAAGCTATGTTACATTGAATAAAACAATTCCACTTAAGAGCAACTTGACATATTCCCGCTTATTTCTATAATATCCCAATGAATGAGATAAAAAGCTGGGTGGCTGGTTGTCATGTTTATCAGTATTTTATATATTTTAGTTATTGTCCATTATATAAATATATCTGTGTGGTTTTTTTGTTTGCTTGTTATGTTTTTTAGCAACTCTGAAATACCCTGGAAAAGGGGATTTTCTTGAAAATTACGCAGGAAAAAGTTTGGACTGTGTTAGTTGGGGCCATTGAGAGAAAGCAAAGACAGCCTGATTCACCAATTCATCCTATGTAACATTTTTTCCCCTCAATATAACACTATGAGATTTTTCTCTGGTGCCTTATTTTATTTTTTTTTTAAAGAAAGATTGCACCAAAAGTCACTTTGATTCCATAAATTAAGCATTGACTAGTTGATATGTGATTCATTTAGGGGTTTTACTTGATTCGTAGAACACTTGAAAGTTTTCATTATAGAAACAAAATATATCGAAACACAAATCTAACTGTATTTATATTTCATTAGAAAATTAGGCTTGTAGATTTTGGTCTATGATTTTTTGCTAGTCTAGAAAAATTTTGCAGGTACTTATTCTAAACAATAATAGTCACTAACAAGCATTTATTTAGCACCTACTGTTCTGTGAATGAAGCAAGAAACAAGGGAGGTGTTGATACCCTTTGAAGAGAGACTAACAATGGAATAGCAAGACCAAGCTTGGGGAAAATAAATTTCTGTGAATTGAGCATCCAATAAAAAACAAACTAGACAAGAAGTTCCTCATCTTTAAAAGGAATGAACAATATTTAAGCGTCCATATTCCTTTTTATCAAGTCCTTATCCTTTCATTCTAGATATTCCTCACATTATTTTCACTGGTTAAGTAGATATAGGGGGGCGGATTCTTTTTTTTTTTCTTTTCTGATGACTCCCTCCTGAGTGAAAAGAAAAAAAAAAAGATCCCTTTGTCTTTAGCTAAAAGACCCATAATAACTTAAAATTTCTGTGCTCATTAAGAATCCTGGGATAATTTTACAGTTCCAATAAACCAGTAAGCAACATACAAAGTCTGAACAATAAATCGGTAAAGTTTAAAAAATGTTTTTCTTAAAAGTGCATTACATGGAAATTGCCCATATCAGAATTTAAATTCAAAGCCAACATTGCCAAATATGTAAGATATATTTAATTATACTGATACTACATGATTGAATACTTTCCTCCTTCTCTTCACTTATCTTTTCCTGTTCCCTTCTAGTAGCTTAAAATTTGGCTCCCAACATATAAAAATAACAATATGCATTATGGGAAATTCAAAAAGAAACAGCCATCCAAGGAGATGGGTGCTACAATACTGCATTCTAATGCATCATCATTTTACCATTTCCATGAACTTAATTCTTCCAACACTATTTCCAGAGCCACAATATCCCACCTACCTAAGGAAATAAGTTGTATTCATTGTGTAAAATATTGAATTACTATATTGTTACATTTAAGCAAACTTTATTCACCTCATAAATGTGGTTACACAATGGATACAACTTATTACCTTAACATGCTCAGTAGTTCTATGTATCAAATCATGACACCTAATTCCTAGAGAAACAAATTGACACAATATTCATTTGGCTACAGCTAAGTACAAGTTAAGGAATTCAGCAAAATGTTTATGCATCCAGAAACTCAATTCAGAAAAGCTGTTTTGTTCTAGTAGCCTTCAGTAATAGAATCGCAAACTATGTCACTCATTATTTTCCAGATTTTGAATCTCAGTTCAGGTATGTTCTTTGGCATACACTTACACAAAATGGCTTTAAAACAAACTTTTGTTTTAGAAACAAACATTTCGTTAGTATAGAAAAGCAATACTGTTTTGTATACATAAAACTTAAAAAGCAAGCTTTCATAATGGTATATTTTATAGAAACATTTTGAACTATGAAAAAAGATCACAGATTTGTCAAATTGCTTTTAGTTAGTACAAAAATTAGCTCATCATGTAAAGGACATTTTGTATTTCCCTTTCTTCAAAAGAAAAAGAGTATTTCAATTTCCATAAATATTTGCACACATGCAATGGCAATAAGGTAAGTTGTAGTATCTTTGAAATAAACAGACCATGATTGGAAGGGTTGATTTTACAGTAAGTGAAATTAATACAGCCATTGTTTGAAAATGTGTAATACACATCTTTAGAAAAAAAAATACATTGAATTATCTGTGTCTTCAAAGTGGATACCAAATTTAATTTTGCATAATCGAGCATAAATCATTTCATATAATTCAGAAAATCCTTTAGAACAATATGTCCTTATACATACCAAGCTGTGTCAAACTACATCTTAGAATGAACATGTCAGGTGATTCAGAGCACCTGCTGTGATAAGACCATCCTGACAGAGAGGTACAAAAACACAATGAACCTGTAAAATCAGGTTACTGGAAACCTATGTTGCTCTGTACTAAGGTATTATGAAAATTTCACAATCTCCTTCAGTTCCACCCATGTCCTGCCCTTCTACAGCCTCCTCAAATTCACTTTATGTTTAATGCAGCTGTATTACTTTTTCTAATGATTATCTCTTCCTGTCAAAGAGCAAAGCATACCAATATGCTCACACTATAAAACAACTCCATAGATTTTGTTGTTGTTGCTAATAAAATGTACAAGTAATCAATATTTTTTTATGGGAAACAATTACTAAATAAATTTTCCAAAACAGACTCTGGTTGAATGATTAACCCAAGAAAAATAATTTGACATACGTTAACTTTTAAAAGTATGGTAACAAATCTCATTTCCAAGGACCATGTTAATTGGTAGCTTTTCCTTCTGATGAAAAGAAATCTCATTCATTTATTCTTCCTCAGTTTAAATCAATCACATTCATCTCTTGATCACTGTTCAAATCAAATATCACTTTGTAAATGACCATGCCATTCCTCGATTTTTGACAGAGCTTCCAAACAGAAGTTTCAAAACAACTCTGACTAGTAAACACATCACTGTACTTTAAACAGTGATGTTTTCTATCCCATACTTCAGGAATGTTAAAACACACACACACACACACACACACACACACACACACACACACACAGAGGGGGGGGGGGGCAAGGATCATCCCTGTAGACAACAGATTCTGAGTTTATTAACTCTTTAGGTAGATTAGGCAACACTTGCTTTTAAACTAAAAATCAAAAGAAGTCTCTATTTTTTAAAAATGACTCACACTACCATGCTACCAACAGATATATAGGGAGAAAAAAGGGGCTATGTGCTCCAAACTGTGCTTACCTAAAACCTGCAACTCGTCACTTTACATTTTAGGAGATGCCCCTTTTTGAGATAATCAAGATACTTTACAACAGGGAATTTAGCTTTAATTATCAAATTTTAATACCATGTTATATAGGTCAAGTGAGTATGTATGTCCTTCTCCGGAAACAAAGAGATTCAGAGTAATAGGATTTCAGATTTCATAGTAGTAACCGCAAGATATGTTTTGAGAATGTCATTTACTGTAACACAAATCAATATTAAATGCTTTATGCAGGAAGCACACTTTCAGAAAATGGGCCCTAAAGCTTTCTGGGATCCGACCCTAATTACTAGAGCAGGCTCTTGCCGTTTGTCTCTCTCTTCAATTATTTACGGGGCAAAAAGAGCCAAATGGCATTGCATTAGCTATATTAAATGCTATGTACTTGGTTTCTAACTTACTAATGGTACATAAAAATTACCAAGGTGAATGTGCCTGTAGAAACATGGCCTTTTTTCTTCACCTGAGTGTATGTATTTATTATTCATATAGTTAAGTGTTGAATAGGCTGTCCTTTAGCCACCCAGTGCTGCATAATTTAAACAAGTGCATTAAACATATATGCTATCTAAAAGGTAGTGCATTGATTGCGCCTCAAAATTTCTTTGAACAACTTATATTTATAATGTAGCTCGCGAAAAAACAGGCATCTCCCTCCCGTCCCTGAAAACAAATTTATGGGGACCACACAGAAATGAATAATGGATATCCTTGCTGCTACCATCTTGCTGCTGCTTTCAGGCGACCCAAAGTAAAATAAGTATTGGGGGCAGTGAGAATGAGGCCCCTGAGGGCTAGGAAACGTCTGGTCTCTATGCCGACAAGTGTCCCTTTGGACAAATACTATGTTGTGGGTGCATAACATGGACCACACGCACTGTAAGAAAGAAAAGCTTATCAAGGTTGAATCAGAGATTCTTTGCACCAGGCCAGAAATGCCCTCTGCCAGCAAGCATGATTACAGCCTCCCAAAGAAAGTTAAGACACTGCATCCATACTTGATTCTTTTGTGATCTAGAAGGGTGCCTGGAGTCATGACAGGAGATGCTAATTGCTGAAGAAGGCTGGTGCATCCAACTTCCACCTTCTCAAAGTGTGGAAGAAGCTTCCAAAGCAGTGAAATCCTCACTCTTCATGGACCCCCCCCCCCAAAAAAAATATATATATATATATTTTTTTTAAATGAGTTTAGGGGGCCTCCAATTCTTGTAAAAATAAGATAGGCCCGCTAACCAAGTACCCAGGGTCCCTAGAAAGCCAGTCTCAATTTGCGCGGCTACATGTCGTCAGCTGTGTTACCTAAGAGTACGCCAAGGCCACTTTTGAGAAAGCACCATTGGAAATCGATCTGTGGTAAACGCATGAGGTAGTATTTTTCTAAACTAAATAACAAAGTCACTTCTTTCTCTGCACTGAAATCTGCCCATTGTCCGTCCGAAGCAAAAGCTACAGGAAAGATTAAAAGGGACATCAATGAACGCTCAGTGAACTTTGGCCACTTTCCTACCCAAAACACCAGCGTAAAAGTAGAAATCAGTAACCAGGTGAAGTGCCACACCGCACAAAGATCAAGGCGAGGGGCGGGCGCGCAGGGCCGGAGGCGGGTAGGAAAATGTCCCGTCCCCCACCTCCAGCCGCAGACACGGCGCGCGGGAGGCCGAGGGGCGTCCCCGGGGGGCGGGGGTCTCCGTGCCACTCGGAGGGAAGCCAAGAGTTACTGCTCGCAGGGCGGGGCCCAAGAGAAGGGGTCGAAAAGCCGCGCAGCCAGCGGGTCCTGCCGCGGGCCCCAGGCGTCGGCCACGGAGCAGCCAGCGCTCGGCGAGGGGCTCGGCGAGGGGCGCCGCTCGGCCCCGCGACCCTCCCTCCTCCCGGCCAGGAAGGGGCTGGCGGCTCTTTCCTGTCTAGTCTCTCCCCCCGCGGCTCTCTGTAACCCGATCCCGCTCTGTCCCCGGCAGCCGCCGCCCCGCGCCCGGCTCTCCAGGCCAGCGCTATAGTTAGCCACCTCCCAGCAACTCCGGCGCGGGCGGCGGGGGTCGGTGGCGCGCCCCCGAAGCCCCCACCCCGGCGCTCCCTTACCTTCGCTTGAAGATACTGGGGGTAGTAGTAGGTGGCGTACTGAGGGTACATCTGCTGTTTCCACACTTTGCCCATGAAGCTGGAAGGGAGCCTGCCGTGCAGGGTCGCGGGCACTTTGGGGTTTCCAAGTCTCGATCTCTCCTGCCTCTCCCTTTCCGGCGGCGGCGGCGGCGGCTGCCGCTGCTCCACCTCCCAGCCCGGACAAGAGGTCCTCCTCCTCCTCCTCCTCCTCTTCTTCCTCCTCCTCCTTCTCCTCCCAGGTAGAGAGAAAGACACTGCAGAACGCAGAGGGCACCCCGGACAGGCGCTCCCAAGGAGTTGCCTCCGGGAGCCCGACTGCTCCGGGGCTGCCAAGGGCTGGCGCGCTGGCCCCGCGGCTCCGGCGAGCAGGCGGATCGGGGCTGGGAGGTGATCAATACAACTGGAAAGTGCGGCGGCGACGGCGGAGGTGGCTGCGATCGGTGCCAGGCGGCATCTGGGGTGGGTGCGCCCGACTGGGAGAGGGGAGAGGGGCTGGCGTGCCGAGGCCGTGGGGGAAGGGCGGCGGGGGCGGGGCTTGGGTGCCGAGAAGCCGGGACCCGCTGGAGGTGAGGGCTGAGTTTTAACCACTCCTCACCTCCCAGGCTCGGCGGTTGGACGCGCAGAAACCCTGGGATCCCGGATCGCTTTGTGTCAGGGTGAGGGGGGATTTGCGGGACCCAGCTTAAGAATTGCAGAGTGGACACCTCGTTTGCTCTCATGAGTTTTTATCTCCATAAGAGGAAGGGGAGGTAAGAGGAAAGAGGAGGAAATCTGATTAATCTCTCACTTCCCCCCGCCCAATGATTTTTTTTTTTTCACCCACAAGGGAAGAAAAAACGATTTCGAGCCCAACCATAAGGCTGGAGTCGGGACACCTGGGTTCTGTTCACCCCTCCCCCTAGCCCAATCCCGTACCCCCACCCCAGGCCATAGCACTGCTTTTCTAGGTGACCTTGGGAGGGTTAGTGTCCTTCGGTTTGGTTTTCCCCGATGTGAGAGGTGAAATTATGCCCTCTGCACAAGGGGAGGCAAAGCTTGGACACACACACACACACACACACACACACACACACACACACCTCACAACAAACAGACGGATCCTTCTTAAGGGGAGATGCCGCTAAGAGGCAGAATGTTATTATTAGAGGACACAATATAGACATCAGCTTTTCTCTGCCTCTTTCTAATGCTGCCAGACAGTCTGTCAACTCCCACTCAGGAGCAAGGAAACTCCCTGAGTTTGGAATATTTTAAGGCCATTTTGAAAGTCACGCTGGCATATTGTTGCAGTGTGTTTCAATGACATATAAAATCAATCTCTCTTTCTGCCTCTCCATCTCCTAATTGTCACAGCTCCAGACAGCCCCACACAGCAGTGGTTTAGTTCGCTACATAACTGGATATAATTTAATGGAGTTAATTGGTCCCTGAAGCTGTCTGGAGAAGACTTTTTATATTCTAGCTCAAAAAGAGATAATACTAAAGTGTACAAATAGAATAAGTAAGAAAGCCTCCAAACTGGCGTTCTCGCACATCTAATAAAATGAAATAAAAAATTCATTTGTTATTAAATAGAGCTTGATTACTTTGTTTTGTCTTTTTGATTTTCCGAGAGTCTGTTTTCTTAACAGCACCAAAGGTAAATCAAACTAAAATGGAATGCATGATTTTGCTAAACAGTGACATTTTTATATGATTACATTTCAAAACAGGTTTAGTAAGATACTTTAAAACAATGAAATAGTGAACTGAAACCTTTATAATCTTTATATGATTTAGACAAATTTCTAGGTTATACATTTTGACAAACAAAGGAAATATGAGTTCATATGAGAATATTATGAATATGCCAGGAGCCAAATCATGTTCCCTTAAAAATTAATAATAATAACAGTTAACCTATGTGAAGTCCAATAGGGACATTTGTATTTACTGAGCTTCTGCTACATTGTGGTCACTATTGAGGTTAATGTTAATCTGAAGGTCAGAGTAGTTAACTGTGTAGCTTGGGGAACTTAAAATAGTTCTTTATATTGTTTCATTGTGGGACCCTTTAATGTTTTTGAGCAGAGAACTGACACCAACTAACTAGTGCTCAGACTAGGAATGATAGTTTGGAGGACTGACTGAAGGAAGGGAACAAGTTAAGAACAATCTCAGAAGTTCTAGGCTTAAGGTGACAAGGGAAATTGCCAAACTTAGACTGTTCTACTTTTTTCTGTCTGATGAAATTCAGCCTGTTTTAGAGAGCCCAGAAGCACACCCACAATTACGTAGACACTTGATTTATGACTGAGTTGGTATTGCAGAGCAGTGGAGAAAGAATGAGCTTTTCAATAAATGATTCTAGGTCAATTGGCTATTCATATGGAAAAAATGAAATTGGAGCCCTGCCTCACAAAAGGGGAAGAAAAAAGTTCAAGTGAATTAAAGACCTAGATGTAAAAAACAGAACTATACAGTTGTTAGGAGACTACATAGGGAAATATCTTTCTAGTCAAAGGCAGGAAAAGATTTCTTTAATAAGGTGACCAAGAGTGCAAGATTGATCAATTTGACTGTATTGAAATTCAGAACACTGATTCATCAAAGTATTCTGTAATGAAAATGAAAAGGCAGGCCGCAAAGTAGTTCTTTGTAATCTATATAATTACAGAAGCTTAATATATAGAATATATAAAAGACTCCTTGAAATCAATAAGAAAAAGAAAAACAACTTGTTAGAATATGAGCAAAAGCATGAACATGTGTGTTTCACAGAGGAGGAAGCACAGGTGTCCCTATAACATCTGAAAAGATGCTCACATTCTATATTAAAGGAAATGCAAGCTAAAATGATAAGATACCTATTTCACACTCACCAGACTGGAAAAAATGTTGCACTCTGAAAATATGAAGAGTAGGTGAAGATGTAAAAAGGGGGAAAATCTTAAAAACACTGCTTACTGGAGAAAGCGTTAATTGGTACAAACACCACCTTAGAAAACAGTTCTGCATTACCCAGTTTCATTGTGTGTATGCTATGACACAGTAATTCTACTTGTAGGTATATATACTTCAAAGAATTTCTTCAATATGTGCACCATGAGAAATATACAGGATTGTTCTTATATACTAAAAATAACTCAAAGGTAGAATGGATAAAAAGGCTGTGGTATATGCATACAACAGAACACTTGAAGCAGCGGAAATAAACTACAGCTAAAAGCATCAACATAGATCATTTCAAAATTGATGTTGAAGAAGCAAGTCAACATAAAACATGATTCCATTTGTGTGAAGTTCAAAAACAAAAATAACTAAACAGTAATCTGTGTAATAGGTACATTGGTAGTAAAAGAAACTATAAAGAAAAATGAAGGGATTATAACACACAACTCAGAATAGTGGTTATCACTGAGGGAGAGGAAGGGGAAGATTTCAGGGAGGGACTGAAGGGAACTTGCAGAGACGGCAATGCTTCCTGGTTTGCACTGGGTTGTGGATACATAGAAATGTATAATATTTCAATATTTTTCTGTAAGTGATTCATAGACTCTTTTGTATGTTTGCTGTATTTTATACTAACACATTTACAAAACAAAACTCAGCTTTGAATTTTAATCATGATCATTTTTAAATACAAATCAGAGAGAATAAAATAATGACCCCTGTTTTCTTAACATCCAGCTTCAACATGTATTAACACATCGTTTGTGTTGCACACATGCACACACACACACATTTTTTATTTTTCTGGAGTGTTTTAAAGCAAATCTCCAACATAGTACCATTTTGAGTGCCACTATTTTAATATCTACCTGTAATAAATGAGAAATCTTCAAAAACACAATATCATAATCTCATCTAACAAAATTGGTAATAATTTGTTAAGATCAACTAATATTCAGTTCTTATTCATTTTTCTCTGATGATCTAAAAGTCACTTTTTGTAGTTCATTTGTTTAAATTAGGATGAAACAATGTCCACATATTAAATTTGGTTGCTATATCTCTTAAGCCTCTTAATATATAAGAGTTTACCGCCCCCTACTCACTTTTTAACTTGCTATTTATTTATTAAAGAAATCAGGTCACTTGTCCTATAGAATTTCCCACATGACTGATGGCACCCTCGTGATGTCATTTAAAGTGATGGTTAGTTCTAGAGGTTTAATTACATGCAGCTTCATTTTTTTGGCAAAGAATACTTCATAGATGGTGCTAAACATACATAGGTGATATGATATGCATCACATCACATCAGCAGACACACAATGTTTGGTTGTCTCACTTTTAATGAGGTTAAGATTGACAAAAAGTTCAGGTTATTTCAGTCTGACTTAACCATTAAAATTGTCCATTGTTTTAATGTTCGTGAGTGTAACCTCAATCCATTATTTCATTAGAGGTTGCAAAATTGTGGTTTTTATAATTTTGTCATTCTTTCTGCACTTATTAGTTGGATATTGTCTATGCTGGAGAACTTTTTCCCTTTAACTCTTTAGTTAACTTGAAATACAGTTAGCCCAGGAAAACAGGATTAAATTTTCTTGTGTTCCCATTTTCAGAATAATGAGTTGATGCCATAGGAAACTCCAAAACTAACCAGTTTTAAGTAACGTCCTGAACTTGTGATTTGTTTTAATCCATCACAATCATTATTCTTGTTGATGCTCAAATTGTTCCAACTTCAGCCAAAGGGAGATCCTTTGAATTGGCTCCTGTGGTTTTTGTTTTTGTTTTTTACCAGACTCCTGTGTCTTTTTTTTTAAATAGTCTTTGAGAGATTATTTTGCTTTCTAGCATAATAAGATTGTCCCAGGTTCTTGTGTAGTTCATACTCAAGCCTGGATCAACTATTTCTCTAAGAAACCTTAGCTTGCTTTTAAAGCATTTAAAAAAATAATAAGCAATTCTTTAAAATGTGTTCTTCATACTTATCACATTTGGATGAAGAAGCTCATGGAGATTCTCAATGAAACTTATGTCAAGAATGCCCATAGGAGAACATGAACCATTGAGCAATCTTCTGCAAGAGAAGGTATACATTTATACTTTCACCAATGTTTACGAAGCATCTTCTATGTGGAGGTCATTGGGGATACAGTTGACTTGGTGTTTGCTTGCACAGAGTTTACAATCTAGTGAGAGAGACTGATAAATTGTGATGAACTCTATGAAGAAAACAACAGGATAATGAGAGAGGAGAAATTTTGTGAGAGTTGGGTTAGAAATTTCCAGTAGAGTAGTCAGGGAAAACCACTTGGAGGAGACTAATGAGTAAGAGTGAATCAGCCACGTGAACCTAGTATGAGATGAAAGGCGGGTGTGTCCCTGAAGAAGCAGCAGCAGGTTAAAGATGTTGAGGCACAAATTGTCCCATCCAAGACCTCCAATCTGGTTTCAATTATAACCAAAGGTAAACTTTTTTTTTATTACAGTTAATCAGAAGTGGACCAAACAAATTAGCACTGATTAATGCCTTTGTTCTATTGCCATCTGCCTGGGAGTACTGAAATAATTGAAGAATAAAATTAGAAATTTTGCTACAAAAATGCCCCTGTGCTAGAGCATCAGTGAATTGGAAATGGGATTTAGGTTCATCAGAAAGACTGCATGCAAAACTTAGAGAATGAGTGATGGGTGAGTACTCTTACTTCCACACTGGATAACTAGGTGATGTCTGTGATACATTTACTGAAGACTTAAATCAGAAAGGCCACCTAATTATATAATTATATATATATAATTATATATATAATATATATTATAAGATATATTAAAAGATATATATATATCTTTTATCCTTACCCAAGGACATTTTTGCATTTATCTTCAGATAGAGTGGGAGGGAGAGAGGGAGGAAGAGAGAGAGAGAAACATCAATGCAAGAGAGACACATCGACTGGCTGCCACCCGCACAACCCCAACCGGGGCGGGGGACAAACTGCAACGGAGATACATGCCCTTAGCGGGAACCGAACCTGGGACTCTCTGGTCTGCGGGCCGACGCTCTAACCGCTGAGCCAAACCGGCCAGGGCAAGGCCACCTAATATTGGTAAGGTGTAATTGTAACTGATATACATGGTAGAGTCCCTAGAGGGTTAAACAAATAAGAATGTAGATAGAAGGGAACCAGTGGTTATTATTTACAATGAAGTTTTGTCATGAACAGGGAATTGTTTTTATAGTCTTCAGGGAAGGTTATGTACAAATCTTCTAGCCTGATGTTTCTCAGATATTTATCCTCAGGCTATATTTTTTGGAGCCCTGTCATAAGAAACTAAAATCTTATTATCTTTATGTTTTTATATCCTCACCCGAGGATATGTTTTTATTGATTTTTAGAGAGAGAGAGAGAAACATCAATGTGAGAGAGAAACATTGATCTGTTGCGTCCTACATGTGCCCTACCAGGGACTGAACCAGCGACTTAGGTATGTGCCCGGAATCAACCTGCCGCCTTTTGTTGTATGGAGCATTGCTCCTACTGACCAAGCCACCTGGCAGGGCATTTTTATCTTTATAAGTAGTAAGATACTTAAAAATGTCTTTCATTCAAATGAAACGCAAATATGAAAATTCTCAGAATATATCCCTATACCCCACCAGAGTTTGAGAAGCACTGGTTAATTCACACTAAAAAAAAAAAATCACAGTTCATAACTCCCTTCCTGACCAGACCCTTCTCATTATTCAGATTCATTTCCTCCCACTACCTTACCTCTTGGCTTGTAGTTCTTTCCTCCTCCATGCCTGCTCCTTCCAGCCCTCCCCATGTTGCTGTACAACTGGCTCTGACTTTTTCTGCTCCATCTGCCCAGAGGACCTTGCACCTTTCTTCACCTGTCCACTCTTACTCTTTCCTTCAGACTCAGGTACCAGGTTGGATTGAATGCTTCTCCCCTGGCACTCAGTCTGCATCTCTCTCGGAATAGCAATTATCCAGTTAGTGTGCAAATTCATTGGAGGCGCATAGAAAAGCATCCAGACTAGGCATCCTCCAGAATTTGTGGTAGGAAATGGTGTTTAAATGCTCAACAACCCCTTCCAATTTAGAATTCAGTGATTTTGTCATTTGTAAGAGTGACTGTATAAGGAGCACCCACTCATCCCCTCCTCGGCCCAGTGTATTCTAGGCCAAAATAAAGGAACACTAATGTCAAACAGTAGGTACTGAACATTAGAAAATAGTCCACCAAGAAGTGAAACAGATAAAAGCATACCTAAGTTAAAAAATGTTTTGCTACATTTATTAATGAGGGCTAAAATTGGGCATCGTTGAGGAAGTCGGTTACAGTGCATATTTACTAATGTCAATGACGGTAGACGACTGTGTCCTAAATGTAGCAAGTAATGCGTAGAGTTAGATGCTGCCCTCCAAGAATGTGGTGGAACTAAGGGCTCAGTAGACCATCTAGCATGTATGTTTCCCTAATCAGCTCTGCCCGGGATGAGTGGTCCATAAAGAAGGTTTCACCTCTTTATCACCATACCCTAGCTGACTTAGCCCAGATGGCCATCTCCACAAAGGGACAGATGAAGTAATTTAGTAACTAATTAACTCATCCCGTAAGCATTTAGTAAGCACCATCAGCATGCAAGGGACTGTTTGTTGATGGCCTCTAGGAGAGAGTAAAGACATAACCCCTGCCCTCAAGGGACCGTGATTCCATTATTTGAACTCATTAGCTGACCCTGCCAATGTATTCATAAACAGGTTGCCAACGAATATTATTACAACGTTTGATGGTATCAAGGCCCAAAGTAACAAAAATTTCAAAAGTTAAGGGAGTAAGCAGTTGAATGAAAAGGGGAAAAATGTCTTTCACTTTACTGTCTGATTTCTTTCCTATCTAGGCCAGCAGTGCTAGAGCTGCTTTTTGTTAAAAATTTGGATTTTGTAGAGGCCAGTATTTCCTAAAGACAGATTTTAATTTTTTTCCTTTGCTTTCCAAAATTTTAAAATGCTTTTGATAAAATCATTTAATGGAATACTTTAAAAAAATGTTTGAAGAAGACTGCCCTGGCCAGTTTGGCTCAGCGGTTAGAGCATTGGTCTGAGGACCGAGGGGTCTTGAGTTCAATTCCTGGTCAAAGCATGTAGCTGGGTTCCAGGTTTGATCTCTGGCCCTGATGGGGGTCGTGCAGGAGGCAACCAATAGATGTGTCTCTCACATCGATGTCTCTCTCTCTCTCTCTCTCTCTCTCTCTCTCTCTCTCTATTCCTTCCACACTACCTAAAAATCAATGGAAAATATCCTCTGGTGAGGATTAACAACAACAAAAAATGTTTGAAGAGGACCAACAAAAACATATTATTAAACATAGGTCTATCGAGGGTTATTTTTTTAACTGTAATTTCACTTTTCAAAATAGCCTGACATCTGCATCAATATGTTTGGATGCCTATGAGAGAGGTAGGCTGTGATTTCATATTTTCATAGTCAGAAGAAGCTGAGAAAAGTTGCCTTGGCTAGGAACATTTTAAGGTTCTCTTTTAATCAGAGATGTTTCCAGTGGGCTCACCAATAAGATAACTTCTAAAGAGGCATCCGAAGCAACAGAGAGAAGAGAGTTTTTGCCTTTCCTCACTTTCAAAAAACCAACTTTAAAGGTAACTATCTAGTAGTTTCAATTCTTAGATGTTAGAGACTTAGGGAAAAAAAAGTATTTAAAGGGAAGATGGAACAAACAATGTCCTAAACGCTGAGATTTAACCAGTGTGTGTACATATATAGGTATCTGTATACACACATACATACTCTTCAATGCAGTACTGAAATGAAAATATATAACATGTATTTCTAGATCAATAGAAATGTTTAATAAAAACAAAACCTCAAGACTGTAAATTCTATCATTTTTTTACCCACCAGGGTTCTGTGGTATTATAGACTATTAGCCGAGTCAATGTGGAAGGCGTTGGTAATTCTGTTGATTGATGCTGCTGTGGAATTAGAGAACTGGGGAAGAAGGAAAGAACACATAAGGGAAGCATCACCTTTAGCTTCTTTAGCACTCATAAATTTTTCAAATTGAGATTATAATGGAATTCTCTGCAACACTTTGCTTTTGTTCTTAAGACTTCCTGTTGTCTTATCTGGACTTTATCACCATCATTGCCATCACAAATACTTTGAAAGTGTTTTAACATCATCATTATTTTTCAGTTGACAAAATCCTTTCCCATAAGTTACCTCATTTGATCCTCCCTGGAATCCTTCCAGGTCGATATTGTTATTCAGGGCACAGACTCTGGAGCCAGACTGCCTAGGTTTAAAGCTGGCTGCTCACCTTCCTTGCTGGGAAAGTGTACAGTAAGGTTGTTGAGTGGATTAAGTGAGTTAATATAGGTAAGACATTTAAAATAGTGCCTGGCACAGAGTTATTATATATATATATTTACACACACACACACACACACACACACACACACACACACAGAGAGAGAGAGAGAGAGTCAGAATTTGGCCTGAGGTAGTTCTTTATGATAAGGTAAAAATCTAAAGGAAGACTGCAGACTGCTGATACTAAAAGCCCTATTTTTAATATGCTCAGTACTACGCTCCTTCTTAGACTGAGTTTCCTTTAAGATTTAAGAAAATAGCCCTGGCCGGTTTGGCTCAGCGGTTAGAGCTCGGCCTGCAGTCCAGAGAGACCCAGGTTCGGTTCCCGCTAAGGGCATGTGCCTTGGTTGCAGTTTGTCCCCGGCCCTGGTTGGTCGTGCGGGTGGCGGCCACTCGATGTGTCCCTTTCACGTCGATGTTTCTCTCTCTTTCTCTCTTCCTCTCTCTCCCTCCCACTCTATCTGAACAAAAAATGAAAAAAATGTGCTCAGGTGAGGATAAAAAAAATAAAATAAAATAAAAAGATTTAAGAAAATATTCCTCTTCTCTCCCTTTCATCCCTTTCTTTCTTTCTTCTCTTTCTTACACTCATCTTCTCCTTTCCCTCCTCTCCCTCTTCCTTCTCCTAGCCCCATCATCACCCTCATCACTGGCGCCACCAACATCACCACTAGGAACACTAGTATAATTAACTAAGTTGCCAACAAACTTGAAAGGAACTTATGCTGGTAAATTTATTTTTAATGGGATGATGAAGTAGAAAAGAAGGAAGGGTGAAGGGAAGGAAGGAAGGAAGGAAGGAAGGAAGGAAGGAAGGAAGGAAGGAAGGAAGGAAGGAAGGAAGGAGGGAAGGAGGGAAGGAAGGAAGGAAAGAAGGAAAGATGTATCAGAGCATGAATGAGGCACATTTTAGCTGACAACCACACTATGCTGTATATTTAACTTACAGCTATGATTTTTACTTATTTATGAAAAACAATGCCTGAGGTGAAAATTGTACTTGGAAAGATTAGCAGCAGCTTAAACACTGCAGAAGAAAAGATTAGTGAACTTGAACAGAGAGCAACAGAAGATATCCAAAGTGAAAAATAAATGCAGAATACTGAACTGTGGACATTTTATGAATTGAGATTGATAATTTATATAAAATTATTATCTAGAAAAATATGGAAGTACTTGTATAAAAATTATAATGGTGTGTGTTAGAATGTTGTGATAGTGGATAGTTTTGTTGCTGTTGTTGCTTTAATTTTCAATATTTATTAATTGTATTGTATAGTATGTGCCTACTGTGTTAATTAACTGTGTTAATTAACAGGGCACTAAAGATGAATGGAATATAGTTCCTGTCCTTGAGTGGTTCTCAGTTTAGTAGGGAAAACAGACATGTAAACATATAATTGTGTAGAATATGGAGAGCTAGCTAAGAAAGAAGCACTACATTTGGACTGAGGAAGTTCAATGATCTTTCTCTAAGAAAAGTCTCTTTTTGTTGTTGTTGATCGTAACCTGAGGATATTTTTCCATTGATTTTTAGGTAGAGTGAGAGGCAGGGAAGGAGAGAGAGACAGAGAGAAACATCAGTGTGAGAGAGACACATCAATTGATTGCCTTCTACACAACCCTGATTGGGACCAGGGATTGAACCTGCAACCCAGATACATGCTCTTGACTGGAAATTAAACCTGTGACTCTTTGGTTCATGGACCGATGCTCTAACCACTAAGCAAAACCTGCCAGGACAGAAGAGACATTTTTTTGGCTCTAATTTGGGGGGGGTGGGGGGAAGAATTCACTAAGTAAATAGGGATACAATTGGGATGGAATTGTGGTAGAGTTGGAGGAGAATTAGAGAATTCCAAGTAAAATATCAGAATGTGGAAGAGTATGAGTATGTTCAAAGAACTACAGATCTTTCATGATGGCTCACAACTCCAAGAACATGCAGGTGTGAGTAGGGACTGGGGCTGGAAAAGCTTAAGTGAGGGTCAGATCGTGACAACCTTATTAGAATACTACTGTGCAAACAAGTGAAATTTTCCTGTATTTTCTGCATAAGCAACATGAGCCATACAATCTGAATTGCAATGTGAGTTACAAGGTCAGATTTATGAGTATGGTCAGTAGATTCAGTGGGGGTAGGGGAGACTAAAATCAGAAACTCCAGTTATTTCAGGGAAGAGATGACAATGGCTTAAACTAGAGCTAGGATGTACGAGAGTAGTGGGAGCAGTCCACCCTGGGTGTAGGCAATGAGGGGTTGGTGAACTGTCTGTGGAGAATTTAAAAATAATAAGCAAGCTAACTAAAAGTCAATATGCTTTATATTACCATTATTCACCCTTTTTATCACTAAGCAATATTAGTGATAAAACACTCCTCCCTGAAAAGATTCTTTGTTGGTCTAAGTTCCTAATAATTGCCATGATTCCCATTGAGTTCTAATAATTATATTAGTTATCTATTGCTGCTTAACAAATTATCCCAAATTTAACAACTTAAACAACAAACATTATCTCACATGATTTCTGAGCGTCAGGAATTTGGGAGGGACTTAGCTCCATGATTCTGGCTCAGGGTCTCTCATGAAATTTAACTGTCACCTGGGACTGTGGTCACGTGAAAGTTTGACTGGGGCTGGAGGATCCACATTCAAGTTCATCCATGTGACTATTGGTTGGGATCCTCAGTTCTACTCCATGTGAACCTCTCTCTAGGTCTGCTCATGACAGAGGTAGAGAGAGAGAGAAAAGCTGCAGTGTCTTTTATGACCTAATCTCAGAAGTGAATACCTGGAGTGGGGATCATTGGGGGCCATCTTGGTTTATATCACAATAATGTACATAGAAAGTTCAAATGGGCACATTCTTATTATTTATTCTTTTAATTAATCTACTTACTTATTCATATAATAAACACTGTATGCTACATGGAAGTTAATTTAGAAAATTACTCATTAAGCAATTATTCCCCATTCCCGTCTCCTCCCTTGGCAACCAACAATCTGCTTTCTGTTTCAATGGATTTTCCAGTTCTGGATATTTTATGCACATGAAATCATATAACATGATCTTTTTGTCTGGATTCTTTCACTAAGCATGTTTTTGAGGTTTATTCACATTGAAACATGTATTATTACTTCATTCTTTTTTATGGCTGAACACTTTTCCATTGTATGTATATACCACAATTCATGTATCCATTCATCCATTGATGGGTATTTGGGTTGTTTCCATCTTTTGGCTATCGTGAATAGTGCTGATATGAACATTTGTGTAAAAGTATTGGTTTGGGGAAGGTACTGATTTTGAGGTGTCAATGGATAGGTGAGTGAATGTGTCCATCAGATATTTGGAGACAGATTTGGTGTCAGAAACTCTATATGGTTGTGTTCAAAACCAAGACATGAAATGAGATCACCTAAGGAGAGCATGTATAGAAAAAAGATCAAAAGACCAAAGGTAGAAATTAGGTTAAAAAGTTTACTGCTTAAAAGACTTAGCTAAAAGCTCCAGATATACTCTGGTGTAACACCTTGAGTCACCTAAGCATCAAACTATCTCACACTAGGCAGAGCTTCTCATTTAACATTGACCTATAGTCTTCTGTAGGGTCACATAACTTCTTCTGATAACTTACTCAAGAGTTTAGTCATTTTTATGATCAAGAAATCCTTTTTTTCTAGGTGCTCAAATTGCAATTTATGACATTAAGAAATCACCTGCTGCTTGGCTGGCATGGCTCAGTGGTTGAGCGTCAGCCCATGCACCAAGAGGTCACTGGTTCAATTTCTGGTCAGGGCACATGCCTGAGTTGTGGGCCAAATCCCCAGTGGGGGGCATGCAGGAGGCCAGCCAATCCATGTTCTCTCTCATCGATGTTTCTCTCTCTCTCTCCCTCTCCCTTCCTCGCTTTCCAAAATCAATAAAGAAAGAAAACAGTTTAAAAAAAAGAAATCACTTCCTGCCCTTTGGAGGATAGATAATGTTTAGTCACTGCTCTCTGATATAAATAATGTCTCAGGCATCTTTTCTATTGACTAAATAACCTCAGGTCTTTCATTTTTCCTTTAGATATTTACTAATATTTAGATGCATTTTCTAGGTCTCCTGTAATTACTATATCATGATTCAGTTGGATAGGTTAGCAAAGCACTGTCTCATGCTCAGTAAAGAATGTGCTCTACCAAGCTCTTATAGTCCACCCTTCTTTTAGCATAGTATCATGTTCTATTGTTATAAAAAGGAAGAAGACAAACCCACTCTTGATTTGTCAGTATCTTTAGCTTATGTACCATCGTAATCTTAAACCCAAGGATGTTTATGTCTAGGTCATCATTTTTCTTATTATGCCAAACAGAGGATATTTTAATTTCAGGGCATAAGTTAATGATGCCTTCACACTTTTCTACCAGAATTCTTTGTTTATACATATCTCTAATTTATAAAGAAAACTTCCCATTTTTTTCTTGTATTTTTTTTAAGTGCTAAAAATCTTGTCACATTTGTTATACTAGAATCAAGAATTTCTCTGATTCCATTTAGTCACTGATAAGGAATATTGAACAACATTGGGGACCTAAAATTCACCCCAGTGTGGCAGCTTTCAACTAGATTGACACTAAGCTGTTCACCTGCACTTTTGGGGGACACTACTCCCTATCAAATTATGCTTTCTTGTTTGCAACCTTCCTGCTTTAATGGATATTGGCGCATAAGCATGCCTATAAATCTGTCTGGTGGACTAAATTTCAGCTTATACGAACCTCAGTTGTTTCCATTTCCTGCATGTACGATGCGGAATGCAGTGATTGTAAGCCATCCAGTCCTTGTCAGGACTTTCTGTGTTTGGTATATATTGTGATTGACACAGCAACGATAATGAAATGCAAGTAATCCTGCCCTGTCAAGATGCTTTAGATGGATTTCCTTGTATTCAGGAGATGTCTGGCCTAGGGGGAGGAGGAAATCTAATCTAGCATTCAGAAGAACAGAACCTGTACCCTGATGTCTAGGAGGAAGTAAGTTAGCCTTCTGGGTAATGTGATTACAGGGCAGTGGTGTTTACTGCTGTGGAATCATTAGGATATTCCAACTCTGAAAAATTGGTCTCTTAGGGTGCTCAAAGGGTGGAGTTAACACCCCTTAATGCATGCTGTGCAGGGAGACTAGATTGCCTAATGGGTATTTGGCTTTGGTGGGGAGTGGGCAAAGTGTGGTTAGGTCAGGGCACCTTTGGCCCATCAGGATCTTGCAGAAATACAACCGTTTTCAGTTGGCTTCCTGGAGGTCATGCTTACACTTAACTTCTGTGAGTCTTTTACACTTCATAGCTCTTGCAGAATGTCAACCACTTACTAAATGTTATCTCACTTAATCCTCTCAATTACCTAGCTTTGTAGGTTACTATCCTTGCATTTGCCAATGAGAAGGCAAAGGCCTTGTGAGGTTATGTCTTGCCCAAGACTTCAGAGTGGAGGAGTCAGGATTTGAACTGAGTTCATACTGAATACATTATGTATTATTATTTCACTTTAAACAAAGAATCAAGGGAAGATATGAACAGTTCATTTAATTAATTTTCAAAATAGTAGGCGCATTTATGTAAATCTTCTGTAACATTGTGTTTTTATCTAACTTTATCTTGTAAAAGCGTCTTCTGATTTTAATTCAGATATAATTATAATTTTTATATAATTGTAATCATAAGAAATGCGCAGTTTCAAATTCTACCTTTCTCATGTAACATTTCATTTACATTTTCCCATGTTGTATACTTTTCATAGTTATAATTTCAGTGGCTACACAACAACACAGTCAGTAAATATCAATCATTAAAGAAACATTCCGAACGTGGTAATGAAAATTAAGACAGTACCATACAAGTGCACCTCACTTTATGAAAACCAGAATTATGGACAAATGAGAAAGCAAAACAGAGGATGAATATTTCCTTAACAAAAGGATTCAATATAGAATTCCTTTCAATAGAATGCTTCCTCGAGTCCCCAGGACATTGAATTTCTTAAAATTAAGAGTTACACACTTTGGCAAAGGTCTGCCTAAGGCTGGGTGATTTCTGATATCCTTTCTTAGCACCGTCATAACGAATACATTGACTGGGCGAAATGAAGCTACCCATATACTCTCGGTGTTTTTCAGTTACAGAAACCTACAGGAATGAAGGGTGTGTTTACGTCTCAGGCCCTGGTTGGTCAATAAAAACTCGGAAGAGTTTTTCTCTCATTTACTCCCACAGTCCTGAGTCCAAGCGTTTCTAGAAACTTAGCGTCCTCGGGATGTCAGGGACAGTGTGCGGTCATCTATTCTAGTCCACCCTCCTGCCTCCAGCCGGGACCACGCCCAAACCACCCAGACAGATGACACTCTGTCCTATTTTTAACAAGATCCAGGGACTGGGAGCATGTCTCATTTCCTGAATAACCCCATTTCAGATCCTATCCACACTTTCGATTTAATTTTCACGCAATTAACAGAGAGCTTCCATGTACTTCTTACAACTTTAGATCTAAAATAAGACATTTTTTGTGAATTTAAAATGAAGGAAAAATAAATGTGGAAAATAGAAAGCAAAGTGTATTTTATATTGTCTGTGATTTTAGATACACTAGTATAATGTTGTGTTACGTTACAATGTTAAGATATGCAATAGCAAATATTTCCTAAAAGTCCCAAATTTTGTAAGTGTAAATACGTATCTTAAATATTTTAAGAATTTGACTGGGAATATATGATTATATTTAAGGTAATGGATAATGTTGCACCCTTCACTCACTCCCCCCGCCCCCGGCCAAAAAAATATTTTATTCTTTTTTAGTGAATTAGATCATGTTCAAATGAGGTTATAGTAGGAAAGGTTATATTTAAGACACACAATAATGAAAAGCACTCTACCTCCTTCCACAACCAAAATATGGCTTTATTTTTGTTCAATGGGAGGAAAAATTGATATTTACCAATCTACTGGTGTTTTGCTAATTGCCTCCTATCAACTTTTACTTACTTGTTTTAAATATCAGGAAGCTGAAAATTTTGAGGAGATTTAAAAGGACAAAGATTAATGAAGAAGTGGCCTGATCAACATCTCTATTTTGATGTTTTTCACACACCCAACCTGCTTGCCTGGCACCCCAATAGCATTTTTCTTAACAGGTGAGGACATGCTTTCCTAAAGCGTCATGTATTATTGCTGTAGTTTTGGCTAGTTTATTTTATAAATGTATTCTACAAAAATAGACCAGTTATTTCCCTCTGATATCAATGTTCTGGCTGACCTAGTTTCCTTATTTTCTTTTTCTTAGAAAATTTCTAGTTTGAAGAATGTAAACAATAGCAAATTCTCCCCCTTGATCCAGTCTTCTTTTGTCTGTTTTCTTTCTCTTTTTTTGGCACGGAGGCTGATATGTCACCACTAGTGCTCGATAAGATTTCTCTATCAGATTCAGCGGTTCTGCACGTGATTAATTTTGTTATGGGCAAAACAGAGTGTGTTTTCAAGGCTCCTCTGGCAGCCACTGTACAAAGTTGTGACTTTAAATCATCTTAGTTTGTGTGTGTATGTCTTCGTTGAAACAATTGGTTTCTTGCGTTCATGATACAGTATTCTCCTGGACTTTCTAGGAACATATTTTTATACTTGTGAAAATGGTTGATATCACTCTGACAGGTTGTCTTAATCTTTTTTATGAATTATAAAATCCCCATGACAAGGACATGATTTTATTTTTCATATTATAAATAATTTTGAGGCCAGTTACATTAGTAAAAGAAGAGAAAAAGAAGACAACAGTCTGAATCTAGTAACAAAATGAAACAAAGCAGGAAACAAGATACCTTTCCCATCAGGTTCTGGTAAAAACCTGTGAACTTCTCAAGTGTGATACCATTTTGTATTTTACCAGTGTTCAGTAGGTATATGTTCAAGAAATATTACTGAGTGGTTAATAGTCTGCAGACTCAGAAAATGTAGCCAAAGATGTATTTGCTGATCATATCAAACGATAATGCAGTCTTTTCATACATGCAGATGCCATAGTGGGTGGGAGTCAGGAGGTGAACTTAGGTTTGAAATCTTTCTCTCTCAATTGCTGTGTGCCTCAGTTTCCTCGCTATAAAATGGGGAAGATAATAATTGTTCCTAGTCATAAGTTGTTATGAATATTACATTTATTGTGAGTTAATAATATGTATTCATATTATGGCATATTATACCATATATGTATTCATCACTGAGAAGGGTACTTAATAAGTAATAAGCACTGTATATGTCAGCTGATATTACTAATTTTAAAATGTAAGATGTTATTGCTGCAATTATTATACTGATCTTAGACATGAGCAAAAATTGTGGTGTTTAAAAATGAGAAATTCTTCATAGAAATTCCAGACAGCACAGGAACTCCTAGATGATGTGCAAAAACAAGGAAAGAATTGCCCTTTGCTAAGCAAAGTGACCACTGCTTTGCAATTAACTAAATCTTAAGGTCCCGTTAACTGTCATGAAGAGTCACAGAGGCCACTATCACTTTCTTGAGATGTCCAGAGCCAGCCTGACCTAGTCCAGTCAGGATGAATGGGGTACACGTTCCAAACTTCTTTTTGTTTAATGAGACCTGCACCCTGCCTTACCTGCATACTCGTCACCCTCTCTGCTTGCACCATGGTGCAATCTCCAGGTTTCATCTGTGTTTCCCACAGTTGGGTAACCAGCTGCCAAGTTTCAAGCTCCTTCAGATGGTGTTGGAACAGTCAGTAAAGCTCACTAGCTCTTCTCCTATTTTTCATGCTATCCCTAAGAATTGCTTACTTTGAAAAGAACTGCAAGCAGATTAAAATGCTTTATCATTTGTAGTATCCATGAGTTTAGTAGACGAATATGGTTCTTGTCCATGTGAGATTTATACTCTGGTGCAATTAAACTATCAAGTTTAGTGTTGATTTCTGAGATAGCTGATCCTCATTATTATTTAGTCTACTCAATAAAAATTTATTTGTCATTCCATTTTCAAGACTTGTGGTGCTTTTGTGGTCACTAGTGAACATGCACAGAGCAGCCAACAGGTTGAGCCGTGTCAGGCGCATACCCTGGTGAAGCCGGACGAGGCCATGCTCCACCTTCCTCTTCAGTTCTCGTTCTGCAGACAGTGTCCACTTGGAGTCTCTTTGTTGCCATGTTGTTTTGCATTTTTGCACTTTTTGTCGGTGATTTTACTATTTAAATTGTCTATAGGTATAGTCCTGAAGTGTTTTCTAGTGTTCCTAAACACAAGACTGGGATATGCCTTAAGGAGAAAAGACATGTATTAGATAAGCTTTGTTTAGGCATGAGTTCTAGTGCTGCTGGCTGTGAGTTCAATGTTAACGTATCAAAATGTTGGACACCCAGTAAAAGGAAGAGAAAATTCACCAATTTGTACTTGACACTGCTCCAGAAAGTGCTACAGTAACATTTATAGTGCATGAAGTTACAAAAATAAATAAATAAATAAAAAAAGAGGAAGTGGCTGAATTTGCATATTCGTGAGATAATGAATTGTTGTGAGGCTGAAAACCAAAGAATTCATGGTCACATTACTCAGGGTCAGGAAAATGTTAAACCCATCTTGACTAGTATCTTATTATAAGAAATACTGCATATAACTATTTGTGAAAAATCTGTATCAAACATGTTGTCTCTTAACAGACTAAAACAATATTATATACTGATCTTATTGTGAACAGAAGCTTGCAGGAACCTAACCCTGTATTTCCCCTAGGAGCAATAGTTCAATGTTCACTAATTCAGTGTTTCCAGTGACATTATAGAACATAACTACTATGAGTAATAAGAATCAACTTATATATGAGATTATAGTTTTTAATACTGTATAACAGTGGTTTTCAACCATGGTGATTATTTGCATCCCATGGGACTTGTAGCAATGTGTAGAGGCATTTTGATGGTCATGACTAATTGGAGGTTGGGAGAGGGTGTGGGTAAAGGTCAAGGATGCTGTTAAAGTTCCTACAATGCACAGGACATGAGTTATAGTGCTTTTGGCTGTGAGTCAATGTAATGACTTAAAATATTGTACAACCAGTAAATGGAAGAGAAAATGATCCCATCAAAAATGTCCACAGTGGGAGAACATATTTGCTAATGATACATCGGATTAGAGGTTAATTTCCAAAATATATAGAGTACCTATACAACTCAACAAAAGGAAGACAAACAATCCAATTAAAAATGTGCAGAGGACCTGAATAGACACTTCTCTAAACAGGACATACAAATGGCCAAGAGATATATGAAAAAATGCTCAGCATCTCTAATCACCTAAGAGATACAAATTAAAATGACTATGAGCCCGGCCAGTGTGGCTCAGTGGTTGAGTGTCGACCCATGCACTGAGAGGTCACTGGTTCAATTCCCAGTCAGGGCACATGCCCAGGTTGTGGGTCCGATCCCCAGTGGGGGGCATGCAGGAGGCGGCCAATCGATGTTCTCTCTCATCAATGTTTCTGTCTCTCCCTCTCCCTTCCTCTCTCCAAAATCAACAAAGAAAAATAAATAAATAAATAAATAAAATGACTATGAGATATAACCTCACACCTGCCAGAAAGATGGCCATCAACAAATCCTCAAACAAGTGTTGGTGAGGGTGTGGAGAAAAGGGGACTCTAGTACACTGCTGGTGGGAATGCAGACTGGTGCAGCCACTATGGAAAACAATATGGTGCTTCCTCAAAAAAACTAAAAATTTACTGCCATTTCACCCAGTGATTCCACTTCTAGGAATATATCCTAAGAAGCCTGAAACACCAATCAGGAAGAATATATGTACCCCTATGTTCATAGCCGCACTATTTAGAATCGTTAAGATCTGGAAACAGCCCAAGTGTCCATCAGTAGATGAATGGATAAAAAAGCTGTAATATATTTACACAGTGGAATACTATGCAGCTATCAGAAAGAAAGATCTCTTATGCTTTGAGACAGCATGGAGGGGCCTGGAGAGTATTATGCTAACCAAAATAAGCCAGTCAGAGAAAGACAAATACCACATGATCTCACTTATTTGTGGAATATAATGAACAAAATAAGCTGATGAACAAAACAGGTCCAGAGACATGGAAGTAGGGAACAGACTGACAAACCTCAGAGGGAAGGGGGAAGGGAGTGTGGGAAGAGATAAACCAAAGAACTTATATGCACATGTGCATAACCAGTGGACACAGACAACAGTATGGTGAGGGTGGGAGGGGGGGATGGGAGCAGGGTGGAGGGTGTCAATGGGGGAAAAAGGAGGGACACCTGTAAAAAAAGAAATGTCCACAGTGCCAAGGCTGCCCTGTACTGAGGCTTGCAAACTTTTTCTACAGGGGCCAAATAGTTAATTTTTTCCCCTTTGTGGGCCATGCAGTCTCCATCACAACGACTCATCTCTGCCACTATAGCACGAAATCAGTCACTGACAATAACCCCGCTGACAATGGATGCAGCTGTCTTCCAATAAACTTTATTTATAAAAAGAGTCAGCATGCTGGCTTTGGGCCTGGGCTTTCGTTTGAGGACCACTTCATAGCAGTGATTCACAATCTTGGACGCTCATTAGAAGAACCCATGAGCTTCTAAACAATGGTGCTGCCTGGACTCCCCATCCCCAAATTCTGACTTGCTTGGTCTGGGAGAGTGCTCAGTGTTGGGATTATTTAAAACTCCCCAGGGAGCCCGGCCGGTGTGGCTCAGTGGTTGAACGTCGACCCATGCACCGAGAGGTCGCTGGTTCCATTCCCAGTCAGGGCACATGCCCAGGTTATGGGCCTGATCCCCAGTGGGGGACATGCAGGAGGCGGCCAGTCGATGTTCTCTGTCATCGATGTTTCTATCTCTCTCTCCCTCTCCCTTCTTCTCTGTCTAAAATCAAAAAAGAAAAAAAAATCAAAACTCCCCAGGGATTAAAATGTACAGTCAATGTTGCAAGCCATTGCTCTGAAATAGTTGCTGTTTGTTTATTTGAAAGTTGACCCTGCACAGTGGACCCTTATCAGTGGTAATCAGCAGACCCTTCTCTTGCAGTCTGGCTTTTGTCCCAGGCACTCTCTTGAAAGTCCCCAAATCAATGGCTTTTTATTAGTGCTTATTCCTCTGAACCTCTTTGGTTCAGATTTAGAAACACTCCATGTTTTCAGGCACCTTTAAATGCTTCACTCTCTTGGTTCTCCTCCTGTACTTCTAACTATTCTTCTGCCTTGTCTTCAACCTTCTGCACTTTAAATGCAGATGCTCCCCAAAGACTTTTCTTAGGCTTCTTCTCCGATCCTTTTTCCCTGGACGGTGTCGTGGCTCCACCGCTCTGTAAACAATGTTCTCACAACTATCTGTCGGCCTGATCTCTCTCACAGGGGTTGTTTTAGTTTAGTAGGCCACCCCGTGACTTTATTCTTGGTTTGATCATAGTTTTGCAATGTAGATATGAAAATTCTTATTCATGAAGCTGAACTACAGTCTCTTCTTCCAGATATGAGCTCCCACTGCACAGGAGTTGTTTCATAGAACCCGTCCCAAACTGTAATCCTTACTGTGGAACTGTCTTACAGGAAAACAACCCCACAGCAAGGTTATTTGGGGACTTTGTAACATACCTTATACTTCTAGACATACCTCAAGCTGAATAGAAAGTTACCAGTATATACAACTTTAAATACTATTTAATGAGAATAAGTACTATAAATACCAGTTTTGCATTTATGTCACCAGAACACTCCTGGCGTTCAGAGTTATAATAACGAGACACTCACTCATTGCCAGACATCCCCAGCAGATCTTGGCAGGAGACAGGTGGCACACACAAACTGGGTAATTGGCAAGAGTTTTAAGATTGTCTGTTTACAAAGGTATGGGCAGGTGTATTTGTTTCCTAGGCTGCTGTAACAGATGACCACAAACTTGGTGTCTGAAAAGAACAGCAATTGATTTTCTCACCTACCTGGAGGCCAGAAGTAAGAAGCAAAGTGTCGGAAGGGCTTCACTCCCTCCAGAAGCTCTAGGGGAGAATCCTCCTGCTTCTTGCAGCTTTTGGCATTCCTTGGCTTCCTTGACTTGTGGCCACATCATCCAGTGTCTGTGATTGTTTTTACATCACGTTATCTTCGGTCTCTGCCAAAGTTTCCTTTGCCTTTCTTTTTTTAGAAAATTTTTTCTTTATTGATTTTAGAGCGAGGAATGGAGAAGGAGAGAGAGGTAGAAACATCAATGAGAGAAAACAACGATTGGCCACCTCATGCATGCCCCCTACTGGCGATCAGGCCCACAACCTGGGCATGTGCCCTGACCGGGAATCGAACTGGCGACCTCTTGGTGCATGGGTCGACACTCAACCACTGAGCCACACCGGCCAGGCTTGCCTTTCTTTTATAAGGACACTTGTCATTGGATTTTGGGCCTATCCAAATAGTAAAGGATGGTCTCCTCATCTCAAGATCCTCAACTTAGTTACATCTGCAAAGATAATTTTTTTTTCCAGGTTAGGGGTTAAACTGTGGACATATCTCTTTGGGGGCCACCATCCAACCCACTACAGAAGGATTGTGGGGAACAAACAAGAGACAGTGAAGCCCTGCAGGGTTTGTCTTTACTAGAGCTGCAGGAGAAAGGGGAGAAAACACACAATTTGTAGACCAGCAGCTGTACCTGACAGCAGTGAAGCTTTTGAAAGAAAATTTAATTAATTAATTTTTATCTTTATTGTTGAAAGTATTACACATGTTCCCCCTACCCCCTGCTTTTCCCCAATTCCCCCTCCTTCCCACTGCCTCCCCACAGGCATGCCTTCACCATCACACCATTGTCTGTGTCCATTGGTTATGCATATATGCACGTAAGTTCTTTGGCTTATCTCTTCCCGCAACCCCTCCCCCCTTCCCTCTGAGGCTCATCAATCTGTTCCCGGGGTCCAAGTCTATGGATCTATTTTGTTCATCAGTTTATTTTGTTCATTAGATTCTACATATAAGTGAGAGCATGTTGAAAGAGAATTTCAATGTGTGGACTGACATAAAAAAGCTGGGGGAATAAATACCCAACTTTATTCTCTTTCCACCCTCCTGCTGTTGCCTCGCATTGGTCAAATGGAAATGAATGCCAGAGGAAAGCATGCCCACTGATGCAGTCCACAGTAGAGAAGGGTGGAGAGCTGATCTGGAGGGGCAAGCAGAAAACGTCCGCATATCAGGGCATTACCTCTCCTGAGGAGGAACAGAAACCTTCTCAAGGTCGAGGTTCAAATGAGGTTGCTTTCACAAAGGCAGCAGTAAATTCAGCTTTTTCTATGTGTAAAACACAAATCAAAACATATTTCTTTTTTTCCCCCTGTAATTTCAGACGCTTATACACTGGTACTGGGAAATACTAATTACTTTTGTGTTTTGGGCAAAGAACTATAAGTAGAGTACAGACCACCATAGTTCTTTCCATATATAGGAATAACCCATTACCATAGCATCATCATTATTATAATTTTACTTCCCTTATTTATATTCTTTTTCTTTCTCAAAAGGAATTTAGGGAGCACATGAATAAGAAGAGATGTATTATGAGGATGACAAAGTTGAAATAGAAAGTCAAGACCATAGAAAGAAGGAGAAAGCAAATACGTCAACCGCAAGGGCTAATAGGGTTGCTGGGCCCGGGCACCAGATTCGGTTCTGCCTTCCTGGCAGTCAGCATTCACGATAACAGAATTATGTCCACATCTCCCTCTAGCAGAGCTTTGCTTATCTAGTTATGAGAAACTTTGCTCCGTGTCATGACTCCGTTAGCCTGTCTCCCTTTCATGTGAGTGTAACAGTCATATTCTATCATTACAGATCATCAGATACTTTGTAGAGCTAATCTCTTGTGGGGAAAAAAAAGTGACACATTTTATTTATAATTTAACTTTAAAGATCAGATTTCTTTGGAGAAAACAAACAAACAAAAATCCTACAACCCAAAGGATGGGATTCACATCTCAAGAGATCTCTCAGGTATTAAGTCTAAAGAATACAAATCACTTTCGTAAAAGATACTTTTGTACAAATTGTACATGTACTGAGGAGTGAGACATATATTCCTGTGTCTGTTTTAATGGGGGACAGTTTCGGGGAGTGGGAAAAACCAATTTTTTTTGATACAACTATTTGGAAGGGGTAGATTTGAATAGGGCAAAGCTTACCTTTTCATCATCTACAGCAAATGATTAAACACACACACACACACACACACACACACACACACACACACCCGGCTGGTGTGGCTCAGTGATTGAGCATTGACCCATGCACCAACAGGTCACCAGTTCGATTCCTGGTCAGGGCACATGCCCCGGTTGTGGGACAAATCTCAGTGGGGGGCATGCAGGAGGCGACCAATCGATGTTCTCTCTCATCAATGTTTCTATCTCTCTTTCTGTCTCCCTTCCTCTCTCTCGAAAATCAATAAAGAAAAAAAAATACGCCCCTTTTAACCTTGGGTATCTTTCTCTAAAAGCCAGTAAGTGACCATTTTTAAATGGCTGCCAGGATGGACATGACAGTAAGATAGAGAGAAAGCTGAAAATGTGCTGACTCGGGCATTTCACTTTCAGTGATAAGCAAATGCACATGGAGATGAACTGGTGGATGGGAGACATCAAACAGGAGGCTCTTCTTCTGTCATGGGAACTTTAGAGTGCAGACTTTTGAGGTAGAGAACTTTGGAGGTTGAAGTACAGGGTCTTCTCATGAGTATCAGAGTGAGAATAGAGATGGGAGAAATAGTAAATTCATTGATTAAGAGGCTGTGGGGTACGTGTTAGGAAGGGTCATGCTGGGGGTAGATGCTTACACACACTGAGGAAGCCTGAAGTCCCGACGAAACAAGGAAAAGCGCTTTGGAGATCAACACATTATGGCAGATTTCTCAACTACATTATGTTGCCAGTCAATCCTAAAAACAGGTGGTAGATCTGTATCCAATGAATATTTGCTTGGCCTTGTCTTGTAACTAACTTTTAGTGAGTTTCTATATAATCATTTTTTTTCCTAAAAATGTTTTTTTCTACTTCTTTATTTTAGACGGAGAGGAAGGGAGAAGAAGAGAGAGATAGAAACATCAATGAGAGAGAACAATTGGCCGCCTCCTGCATGCCCCCCCGGTCCTGCATGTGCCCTGACCAGGAATCAAACTGGCGACCTCTTGGTGCGTGGGTCGACGCTCAACCACTGAGCCACAGTGGCTGGGCTATATAATCTTTTATAATGGATGTCATCTCAGTATTCATAACACCCACACCATGTTCCAGAAATCATGGCGCTATCAAAGCCCAATTCTCAGCAGCTTCCTCCTCAATCTCAGATGTAACATGCCTGCTGTTATAACTCAATGAGCTACCTTTGCCTGGGACAGACAGGAGGGCTGGAGGGGGTGGAAAACGAAGTATTCTTCCCTTCTGCTTCCTGTGGGATCACCCTAAGCAGGTGGAAGAGTAGGAGGAACCTTATCCATATTTCTCAGTGCATGTTTAAAAACATACCTTGGCTTTAACTCAAGATGCTAATTTATGTATTTTACACATCTGCACTCTCAGCCCCAGGGTTCTTAACCATAAGTATGTAAAAGACCATTTAAGATGAGAGACTGAAATCTCTAGAGGAGTCTATTCTCCACTTCTAGTGTGTTAGAAAAAGTTGTATTTTGAAGGAGGTCCATGGGGAGAGCAACAATCTCCATACTTCAGCTAGAGCTTATGGTACATCACTTACCACACTGAAAAAAATGAAACTTGCCAATGTCCTCTTCAAAAGTCTTAAAATTTATTTAAACAGGGTCAATTTCTTCTTTTTCTATTAAAACAGGCAAAATATTGCCATTTAATATCCCCATTCCAAGTAATTGGCAGCACATACACAAATAACTCAGGGATTGAGGTGTCTGTATTGATAATGCAAGTTTAAAAAAGGGTTCTGAGAAAATATTTTATTATTTATGTGGTCCAGACTGACTGTCTCCATTAAACACATTCATTGGGTAATTGCTTAACTTTCCACTTTCCTTTTCTGGTGAAATCACATATAATATGTCCAAAATGGCTGGAAGGAATCATAGGATTTATGCATATAAATACAGTATGGCTTTTCAAAAAGGACAGAATATGTTCAAGAACTATTTATATTCTGTGTGAGCTTTGAATTGTATATATTACATGCTCTGAAAATAATTCATTATGAGCATATTGCATGGTCTACGCCAAACTAAATGACCCTTTGATACTGATGTCATGCCCATTCATACTAATAGGAATTATAGATACCAAGAGGACCAAAAGTTAATGCCAAGAATGTGTGGAATGGGTTCCATGATCATAATGGCACAATTGTCTGATGAACAAAATTGAACAGAACTAGAGGACAGGAAAAGGGTGTGGTGTCTGCAAAAATGAAAAACTTTATTCATGGATTCAAATATAGGCTTAAAATGAATTGGATGTGATATATCATTCTTGATTTTCAGGCAAAAGTTAGAAATTAGTTCAATAGAGATGGAACTTTCAGGGTAATCTGACAAATTCTCCTGGAACTTTCTTTGTTCCCACCTCAATTATACTAATTATCACTACTTCTTCTCTCTTTTTTTTTTTAAAAAAATTATTTTTATTAATTTGTTTTCTGTTACAGATGTTTCTCCTTTTTCCCCCATTGACACCCTCCTCCCCATCCCCCCCACCCCATCCCCAGCTTTGTTGTCTATGCCCATTGGTCATGCATACATGCATATAAGTTCTGTGGTTTATCTCTTCCCCCCCAACATCCCCTCTTCTGAGGTTTGTCAGTTTGTACCCTAGCTGGTGGGAATGCAGACTGGTGCAGCCACTATGGAAAACACTATGGTGTTACCTCAAAAAGTTAAAAATTGAACTGCCATTTGAACCAGTGATCCTACTTCTAGGAATATACCCTAAGAAGCCTGAAACACCTATCACTACTTCTTTCTTCCCTCAAGGATGAGAGATTATCCTCCTTTTTTAAAACCAATGCTTTTGAAAAGTGTCCTTCATACCGTTTTCAGGATGTCATGCCACCAGTCCTCACACTGCCTTGTAAACCTGCCATTTCCTCCCACACCTCTGGAAGAGCCTGTTGGTAGAGTCCATTCCCATAAAGAACCCAACCTAAGAGACAGCTAGGAAAAAAATTTTGCTTAAAGGATAAGACAAATAATTTTTTTGTCTTCCCATCAGACTGTTGATTATATTTTCATTCTGTTCTATAACCATAATTAAAACTTCCTTTGAAGTCCTTTATGAACACTGTAAAGCAATAACCAGCTTTAAAATTATTATGAGTATGTAAATACTCATCACTTAAAGGCTTCCCAATGGTACAATTTCACGACTTTGGTGCCATTCCAAGGACAGTTTCTTGTGTTAAGTTCAAATAAAGTTGCCTTTCTTATGTTACCAATTACTTAAAATCCTTCCACAGTTGGTTTGTTCCATAATATCGAGTTCAGACAGTTTTCTTTGTGTGTGTGTGTGTGTGTGTGTGTGTGTGTGTGTGTGTGTGTCTATGAGGGTTGTTTTTTATTTTTTTGCTTAATCCCTTCACTTTTTCACCCAGCCAGCCAGTTTTCTTATGTTGTTTTCCCCATGATGTATCTAAATAGTCTCTTTCTTACTCTTTATTGCTTGGAATCAATTTCATTCTTCCTTAAGGCTCCCCATTTTATGTTTTAATTTGACTAGTTTCTTCATTTGTAGACCAATATTTTCATACTTATCCCCACTCCCAACTCCAACCATGGAGCTCTCTCTTAGAATCCCTTCATCTTAATAGTATTAAAATTTGGACTAATTACTTTCTAAACTTGATGTCATTCTAGAAATTTCTTTCATTGTGCTCTTGGGTTGGATGGAGCTACTATTTTTGTATCCCACATCTTCCTTTTGATTACTTTATATCTTGTTTTGCTGTAGCACACTTTCAAGCAACTGCCTATGAAAAAGTTAACATGATGCAAATGTTCTGAGACATTACACATTTGAAAACATAATCTGCTCTCAATTCTGATTGGTGTCTGCAAAAATGAAAAACTTTCTTCATGGATAAAGAGATTGACTGAGTGTTGAATTTGAAGTTGCAAAAAAAAAAAGAAAAGAAAAATCCCTTAAAACTTCCACAATATGATAAAAAAAAACTTATGAAAACCCCACAGCTAACATCTATCTATTCAGTGGTGAAAAACTGAAAGCTTTCTCCCCAAGACCAGGAATAAGATAATGTTGTGTGCTTTTACCATTTGTGTTCGACTTTGTACTGGAACTTTTAGCTAGAGCATTTAGGCAATAAGATGAAATAAAAGGCATTCAGATGGCAAAGGGAGAAGTACACTATTCACAGATGGCATGATCTCATATACAGAAAATTCTAAAGAATTCTTCAGAACTATTAGCACTCATAAATGAATTCAGATACAAGATCAACACACAAAATTCAGTTTTACTTTTATATACTAGCAGTGTACAATCTCAAAATAATCAGGACTACAATTCCATTTACAATAGCATCCAAAAGAATAAAATACTTAATACATTTAACTAAGGAGGTGAAAGACTTGTACACTGAAAACTATAAAACATTCCTGACAGAAATTGAAGAAGATCTAAATAAATGGAAAGAGATAACATATTCATGGATTGGAAGACTTAATATTGTTACAATGGCAATATTACCTAAAGTGATCTACAGATTTAATGCAATGTCTATGAAAATTCCAATAACCCTTTTTTCTGGAAATTTAAAAGCCAACTCTCAAATTCATACAGAATTGCACAGGGCCCTAAATAGCTAAAACAATATTGGAAAAGAACAACAAAATTGGAGATCTCACACTTCCTAATTTAAAAACTTATTGCAAACGACAGTAATCAAAACCGTGTGATACGAGCATAGGGGTGATCCATAGATCAGTGGAACAGAGTAGTGAGTCTAGGAACAAAGCTGTGCATCTACGGTCAGTCGATGCCGACAAAGGTGCTGAGACCATTTAACGAGAAAGATAGTTTCTCCAACAAATGGTGCTGGGACAATGGGATATTTATGGGCAGAAGAATGAAGTTGGACACTCACCTCATTTTAGATATAAAACATGAACTCAAAATAAATTAAAGACCTAAAATAAGAGGTAAAACTATAAAAGTCTTAGGTAAAACTGAAAACGTAGAGATAAATCTCTATAACATTAGATTTGGTGATGATTTTCTTAGATATCATGTCAAAGGCACAAGTAACAAAAGAAAACAATAGATAAATTGTATTTCACTGAAATTAAAAACTTTTATGCATCAAACACCATTTCGAGAGTGAAAAGACAATCCATAAATGGAAAAAAATATTTGCAAACTATTAATATATAGCTGTAAAGATCTAGTATTCAGAATATACAAAGAACTCTTATGTTCAACAACAAAAAGATAAAAATCTAATTTAAAAATGGGCAAGGGACTTGAATAGACATTTCTTCAAAGACAATATACTAGTGGCCAAAAAGCATATAGAAAGATAACTAATGTCATCAGTCATTAGGGAAATGAAAATGAAAATAAAAACTACAATGATTTACCACTTCATACCCACTAGGTTGATGGTGGGGGTGGGATGGGAAATAAGTGTTGGCAAAGATGTAGAGAAATCATAACCCTCAAACATTGTTATGGTAAATTTTATGTTACATGTATTTACCACAATGAAAAAAATAGATGTCAGAAGGAGGCTAAAGTAGGCACCTGTACTGGTTCGTTTTGTCAACTTGGCTAGAGTATAGTATCCAGTTATTTAGTAAAAAACTAATCTATGTATTGCTGTGAAGGTATTTTGTAAATGTCCGTAACATTTATAGTTGGTTAACTTTAAGTAAAGAATACCTTTGATAATCTGAACGGGCCTCATCTAATCAGTAAATGGTTTTCAGAGCAACAGAATAAATTTTGCCTTAAAGCTGCAGCATCAACTCCTGCCTGATTTTTCCAGCCTGCTGGCCTGCCCTACAAATTTCAGACTTGCCATCCCCTACAAATGTGCCATTTCCAGCAAACACATCTCTCTCATTTTTATGAAAGAGTCTCTCTTAAAATATTGAAGGATTCTTCCACATCTTTGAGTTGCTGATGAGAATCTGATACCAGTCTGATAATCATTCTTTTGTAGATGACACTCTAGTTCTTTCTAGATAATCAGCTCAATTTCTTTAGAGAAGAACCTTCAAATTACTTTGCTTTGCACCAAGTGCCTGACTGCAAGCTCTTCCACGGGAGGAAGAATGTGGGGCATATTCATCTAGAAATGATTCCCCAATTTCTAGCCACAGTCTTCATCCCCCACCCTTGGTCCCATCTGGCTGAACCTCTCCTGGGTTCCTTGGGTGCAGTTTCTCCCACGTGTGTGCTGAGGTGGGGCTTCCCTTTTCCGTCTTCATCAATACACACCTTCCATCATCTTTCATCGTCTAGAAATACATAGCAATTTCTTGTCAGCTACAAATTTCTCCCTCTACTGTTCCTCTTTATTCTTGAGGGATTATACTTATTTTTAAAAATTCACCCTCATTTTAATTTCACTTTAGGAGATTGAGTTGTAACACACGTGTGCTCAGCCACCATTTTCAACCAAAAGCCCTGATTTAAAAAAAAAAAAAAGTTCTTGTAGTTTGAATCCTGTGTTAATTGCTACATTGAAAATATTCCATTGAATTTCACCACCGACTTACTGTTTCATATTTCTATAATGGCGGTGTCATTTCATTTTCTTCTTTTAAAAGTTAATTTTGTCACTGTTTACAAAAAAAATCCAGGTTTTTTGGTAGATAAATTAGAAAATAAAGAAAAATCATTAACAAAAATTAGCCTGTCTTTTTTTTTTCTTTGAATCACATTTCCTCCTCCAGTTCTGTTTCTACCCATTTTACAGATTCTGCAGCTTTAAAGACCAGCATACAAGGTGACAACAGTAGGATTTCTCCCATAACAAGTGGGGAGAGGAAAGGGACTCTTGATCATTTTTATCTCTTCATACTTGGAATTATTATGAAGTAGGCAGTGATAACTGTCTTTGTAGCTAAATCTTTGTGAATATTATTATCTAATTTCCTTAGCACAATTTTTCAAGAAGTTGAGACAAAAGAGGCAAGAATACTTTTTTTTTTATCCTCACCCGAGGACACTTTTGCATTTATCTTCAGATAGAGTGGGAGGGAGAGAGGGAGGAAGAGAGAGAGAGTGAAACATCGACGTGAAAGAGACACATCGAGTGGTTGCCACCCACACAACCCGAACCGGGGCTGGTGACAAACTGCAACCGAGGTACGTGCCCTTAGCGGGAACCGAACCTGGGACTCTCCCGTCCGCGGGCTGACGCTCCAACTGCTGAGCCAAACCGGCCAGGGCGAAGCAAGAATACTTTTAAAAGGCTCTCCATACATACTGCCACACTGCCCTCTGGACTCGATGTCTAAGCACAAGCAGAAATGTTTGATAAAATGCTTTGCTCCTCTTTTTTCTCAACACTGGCTATAATTTTTAAATTTTTTTTATTTTACTTTTAAAAAAATTAATAGTTTAATTTTTTCATACATTTATTGGATACGTGTGTGTTTTTTTCTTTTTTAAGCAAATTTCTCATTTTATGGGGAGTGCTTGTTCTTTTTTTTTTTACTGATTTTTTTTTTCAACCTTTGCTTAATTTTTTTCTTTTTTTTTGTTAAACCTCACCCAAGGATATTTTTCCATTGATTTTTTTTTTTTTTTAAGATAGAGTGGAAGGGAGAGAGAGAGAGAGATATCGATGTGAGAGAGACACATCAGTTGGTTGCCTCCCACACGACTCCAACCAGGGATCGAACTGGAAACCCAGATACGTGCCCTTGACCAGAAATCCAACCCATAACCCTTTGGTCTGCTGGCCAACGATCTAACCGTTGAGCCAAACTGACCAGGGCTCAAATTTTTATTGAGAACCTATTATCTGTCAGGCATTGTTCTAAGTGTTGGGGATACAAGAGTAAACAAAGCATAAAACTTGCCCCTGTGGAGTTTATATTTTAATGGGGAACAGATAGATAATAAATTATATATATGAATAAAATTTGTGGTAGGTCAGATGGTGATAAGTGCTATGGAGAAAAATAAAGCAGGCAAGGATAAATGTGTCTGCAATAGAGTCCTCTGAGGCTCTCCCAAGAAGGTGACATTTGTGTAGACATCTGAAGGAGGTCAGAGAGTAAGAATTTAATCTGGGGTAAGAACTTCCAGGAAGAGGGATTAGTAAATGCAAATATCCTGAGGTGGTAGTGTGCCTGTCATACCTGAAGAACTGTAAGGAGGCCAGAGAGGCTGGAACTGAGCAAAGAAGGAGAGCATTAGAAGAAAAAGTCAAAGACGTAGGGATACACGTGTGGGGGCAGATCATGTAAATGCTTACAGACCATTGCAAAATCTTTGGTTTTTACTTTGAGACAACAGCAAGTTATTGGTGGGATATGAGCCAAAGAATGACATGCTATAATTTATGTTTTAAAGAGATCTCTCTCTGGTAGCTGTGTGAAGAATGAGCCACAGAGTGAAGGGCAGAAGCAGGGAGCCCAGTTAGGAGCTTATCCAACAATCAAAGAGACAGGTGGTCATTGCAGAAGTAGTAAGAAGTGGTCATGACTATGCATAATTTTTGCATCTATATTTAAGAATGAGAATTATCTATCCATCCACTCACCTGCCTGCCCTTCTGTCAGTCCGTCCGTCGGTCCATCCATCCATCCATCCATCCATCCATCCATCCATCCATCCATCCATCACTTATTCCAATTGTGAGGTTCATATTTCAGAATTTGAATTTGGAAACATCGATATTTTTGTATGCTCCAAAACAGTTCAGGTAGCATGGAAACTGTATGTTCCTTGAGGTTCAAAAACACTTGCTCATGTGACTATCTGGACCTCACACTTTTCTTGTAGGTAAGGCTTTTCTAGCTTTTCATATATCCTCCATGGAAGTGGTCAGTTCAGATCATCTGTCTCTTCCTGAGTCAATATTGGTCTTTTGCATTTTTCCAGAAAATAATTTATTTATTTGAGATTTAAAAATGCACTGCTTTGAGTTGTTGTACATATCCTCTTATTATAACTTGCTTTTTGTCTGTCTTTTGATTTATTACACCAAGTAGTGTGGTGTTTATTTTATTGTATTTCTTTTTTCTATTGTTGAAAGTGTTACAGATGTTCCCCCTTTTTCCCCATTGACCCCCTCCTTCCCGCTCCCATCTCCCTCCTGCTTTCCCCAACCTAATGTCTGTGTCCATTGGTTGTGCATATGTGCATGTAAGTTCTTTGGTTTATCTTTTTCCATCCCCCCCCCCCCATCCCTCTGAGGTTTGTTAGTCTGTTCCCTACTTCCATGACTCTGGATCTATTTCGGTTGACAGCTTATTTTGTCCATGATGTTCTGTAAATAAATGAGATCGTGTGGTACTTGTCTTTCTCTGACTGGCTTATTTTGCTCAGCATAATACTCTCCAGGTCCCTCCATGTCATCTCAAAGGGTGAGATCGTCTCAAAAATCTTTCTTTCTTACAGCTGCATAGTATTCCATTTTGTAAATGTACCACAGCTTTTTTATCCACTCATCTACTGAAGGACACTTGGGTTGTTTCCAGATCTTAGCTATTGTAAATAGTGTTGCTATGAACATAGGGGTGCATATATTCTTCCTGACTGGTGTTTCAGGATTCTTAGGATATATTCCTAGAAGTGGGATCAATGGGTCAAATGGCAATTCCATTTTTAATTTTTTGAGGAAACACCATATTGTTTTCTGTAGTGGCTGCACCAGTCTGCATTCCCACCAGCAGTGTACTAGAGTCCCCTTTTCTCCACATCCTCACCAACACTTGTTGTTTGATGATTTGTTGATGGCTGCTATTCTGACAGGTATGAGGTGATACCTCATAGTCATTTTAATTTGCATCTCTCTGATGATTAGAGATGTTGAGAATTTTTTCATATGTCTTTTGCCATTTGTATATCCTATTTGGAAAAGTGTTCTTGGTTAAGTTTTCCTAGGTATTTTATTTTTTGTTGCAATAGTAAATGGGATTTTTTTAGTTTCCCATTCTGAGTTTTCATTATTGATATATAAGAGTGCCATTGGTTTCTGAATGTTAATTTTGTATCCTGTTACTTTGCCAAAATCATTTATTAAATCTAGTAGATTTTTGATGAAGTCTTTAGGGTTTTCTATATACAATATCATGTCATCTACAAATAATGATAGTGTTACTTCCTCCTTTCCAATTTGGAGCCTTTTAATTTTTTCTTCCTGTCTAATTGCTGTGGCGAAGACTTCCAGTACTATGTTAAATAAGAGTGGTGAAAGAGGGCATCTCTGTCTTTTTCCTGTTCTTAAGGGACATGCATTTAGTTTTTGCCCATTGAGTCTGATGTTGGCTGTAGGTTTATTGTATTTCTTTTTCCTCAAAGAATAAGCTCTTCTTAAATTTCTTTGTCTATTTACTCTTTCTTTTTTTTAGGTCATTTTTATTTCTTTTAAAATTATTTCCTTTTTTTTGCTTTCCTGTTATTTGTTTTGTTGCTCTTTCTGGATTAAAATTTTTTTACTGATTGATTTTAGAGGGAGGAAAGGGAGGGGGGAGAGAGATTTGTTGTTCCACGTATTTATGTATTCATTGGTTGATTCTTGTATGTGCCCTGACTAGGGATTGAACCCTCAACCTTGGTTTATCTGGATGATGTTCTAACCAACTGAGCTACTAGGCCAGGGCCTCCTGATTTCTTGACTTGAATAGCTCATTTGTGTGTGTGTGTGTGTGTGAGTGTGTGTGTGTGTGTGTGTGTGTGTGTGTGTTCAGAATGCGCCTCAGATAAATGTTTTAGCCATCTTCCACTGATATTTCTATGTCATGTTCTCATTATTGCCCTTTTCTTAGAACTCTATTCTTTCATATTTATTCCAAGAGCTATCTCTTAGTGTTTTTTAAATCTCAAAATGATTGTTTTTAAGCTATATTTTTGAAATTAATTTCTAGTTATGAAGATCTGTAGTAAAAAAAAAAATAGATCTTGTATGATTCCTGTTTTGTTGGAATTCAGTGAGATTTTCTTTATAATTTAATGCATGATCATTTTTATAAAGTTTCCATGGGTCTTTAAAATAGAAAATACATTCTTGTTGAGTACTGCGTTTAATTTGTAGTTACTAAATTAACCTTATTAATTATATTATTTATCAGTTCAATTTCATAATTTTTATTAATATATCGAGATAGATATTTGTCATCTACATTTACTGTATTATTTATTCATCTTTTTACTTTATATATTTTATTTGAAACACATAGTTTCATGACTGTTATTTATTTATTTATTTTTTTATCCTCACCAGAGGATATTTTTCCATTTATCTTCAGATAGAGTGGGAGGGAGGGAGGGAGGGAGGGAGAGAGAGAGAGAGAGAGAGAGAGAGAGAGAGAGAGAGAGAAACATCTATGTGAGAGAGACACATCAATTGGTTGCCTCCCACATGACCCTGACCAGGGCTGGGGACAAACCAAAACTGAGGTGCATGCCCGTAGCTGGAATCAAACCCGAGACTCTTTGGTTCACGGGGCGACACTCTAACTGCTGAGCCAAACCTGCCAGGGCATGGCTGTTATTTTCTTTGTTAATTGTGCCCTTCATTAATATAAAATGTCCTTTTGTTATTGTGTAATTATCCTGTTTAATGTACTTTTTGCCTAGAATTCTACTTTGACTAAAATTAATGTTGTAGTCAGTGCTTTCTTTTTGATATGTATAAGACCCCATCACTTGGCTGTACCATATAATTTTAGCTTTATTAAAAATCAATTGAGATAAGTCAATATTAGTAATTTAATTTTTTCTTTAAAAATCATGTTATGCCCGACCGGTGTGACTCAGTGGTTGAGCATCGACCCATGCACCAGGAGGTTGCCAGTTCAATTCCTAGTCAGGGCACATGCCCAGGTTGTGAGCCCCATCCCCAGTGGGGGGCAATGCAGGAGGTGGCCAATCGATAGTCTCTCATTGATGTCTCTATTTCTCTCTCCGTCTCCCTTCCCCTCTCTCTAAAATCAATAAAAAATAAAATAAAATAAAACAAAAATCATGTTACATTATATACATAGTTTACTTATTTCATATTTTCAGAATTATTTTATAAAATTCATATAGTATGATCTCAAAATAAAGGTTTGGAATGGAAAATAAATAATATGAAAACAAGATTATTATTTTTTAATTAGGTGTCATAAAATAAGATTTTAATAATTGTAAGTTATAAAAGCTGATTTCAGAAAGATCTTCTGTCACAACTCTTGGTAAATAAAAGAAAAATTACAAACAGTAACATAAGAAGTGTGGATGACAATGTTGGGGGATTGTATGTCCATAGTTAATTATTAGGTAACAGAAAAATGTAAAGACATCAAGCTTCTCCATTATTATTGTGTTGCTTATTCTGTTTGTTTTTTGACACCCCCTCATCCCGATCCATACTCTGTCCTTCTCTGTGCAGACTGTGCTCTGGGAGGCTTACCCCCTGCAGACTGCTTCACCCACTCTTCCTTGTCAACGGGTTTCTGGAAGAGCTCAGCCAACGGGAGGCACGGACAGGAGAGTTTGGGGCTTTGGAGTATTCCTGCCCCTGTTCCACACTGAGCAGCCCTTCCTTCTTGGCCTGCAGTAATACCATGTTCTCTCCTTTCCTCTTCAGGCCTAGGGGTGTAATGGTGCTAATCTCTGGGTGCCTCCACACTCCTTATTGGTCCCTTTAACCCTTCCCACACCTCAGTAAATTGTCACTTCATTAAAATCTCTTCCTGTGAATCATCTAGAATTCTCTTTTCTCCCAGGATCTTGACTCATCAGTGCCATTTAAGCGGGGGATCTTTTTTATAAGCAACAGAAAACAACACAGTTCTTCTTTAAAAGGAAGAAGGAGGAGGAAGAGGGGGTGAGGTTAAAAGGATATCAGGGTGAAGAGAATTAATGGGAAGCTTGAGAAACAGGCTTAAAGAGTGGGCAAGAGCCCCCTGCGAGCTCAGCAACAGAGGCCACGACGAGGGGCACACGGTGGAGGGATCTGGCTCACACGCTTCCGTTCTCCAGGTAATCTTGACTCCTCTCGAAAGAATTGTATTCCCAGTCAGCATTCAGAGTCCTGGGAGAGGATGGTCACAAACCTGTCCTTTGGCTGTGATGGGGAGGGGAAAGGGGTCTCGATCATACGAAGTGTCCTTAGAAAAATTAAGCAGATAGGAAGATGAGATGGATACCAAACGACAGAGATGGCCAATGTCCATTGTAGGTCCTATCTTTAAAAGCATCTTAAAGATTGTATTACTATTATATAAATGCTCATAATACATTATGGACCTAAAGGGTAGTGGGGTTAAGTGACTTCTCTTAATTATGTAGTTATTTGCTCATTCATTTATTGATCTCTCCAATTGTGTCTGCAATTGAACAAGAGCCATTGGTTAAGTTATCCAGGTTGTGTTCCTTAGATTTCATTTCTTCAACCCAGTATATTTATGTTCCAGTAGAGCAAATATGCAAATAACAAGGAGTTCAGAATTTTATGAATCAGATTCACATCAAATATGCTATCATCAGCCTTTCTCAAGAAACAATATTGTCAGAGATTGCTGATAACCCTCACAGATGAATTTGTTCTCGGTTATCAGGATCCTATGCCCATATTGAAAATCAATGTTAATTCAAAAATTCTCAGCTCAAAATGCAGCTCGTTCTGAGCTCTAGAAATTGTGCAGGAGAAGGAAAAAGGAAATGATTTGTGATCCGAGGAATATGCTTTGACAGCCTAAACCCAAAACACATTCAAAAATGTCCACGGGGGTTGTAAAGGTAACCTTGGCGAGGAAGGGCGAGCAGTCTTCACCTGCTGACGACAGGGTGAGAAACACTGCCTAGAAAGACACACAGACGACATTTCAGATGAAAAGAATTTTGAATTTTATCAGATGAGTGCGTTGGGCTTTTGGAAATACAATTTAAACTGCTGGCATCTCAGCGATAAATATTGAAGAATCTGGAGACTAACTATCAGACGGGTACCTGCCAATAAGCCTCCAGCAGTAATGAGAAGATTCAGCTGTTGTGCAAGGAAGCACCGGCTCCGGCTACCCTGTCATTGAAATGACTCTCCTGTGACCTCCTTGGAAGCTGGTTTTGGAGCTGGTCCACAGGGTATAATTAAGAGATTCCTAAGCTCCCATGCCACTGTAAGCTAGAAATAAAGGTCATCTCACTCACAGTTCAGCCAGAAGTCTCTGTCCTGAGTTAAGCATGATGGTACAGGAATAGTGAGGCCCCGTGCTTCAATTCACGGACTTATTCCTTACAAGGAAGCACTGGTAGAAATCATTCCCCTTCTCCATTGTTTAATGGGTTTAGAAATAAAATGTCATATATTTAAATATACCAAAAGAAAACTTCAAGTTTATGTACCAAAAAGAACACATAGGCTCTGAACTATGAAGTCATAGTAAGTTGTGATGCACCTTTCTTTAGTATAACTTGAAAAATAGTACTTTCAATCACTGTTATCTTCATTAGTCTAGCAGTAATTGTGGGACAAAGTGGGACCCAATGCTGCCAGAACTAGTTAGAAATCTTAAAAGCCTTGCTTTGTTTTCAAAGTTTTTTTTTTTTTAAAGACAATATTATATTGAGCATATGAAGAGAGAGACTGATCTTGGAGAATTTTTGACTTAAAAAAATCAAAACCACTCTCTCTCAACACTGACGTGATTTCAAGGATTAGTTCTTGTTCAAAGACTTTTAAAAAACATTTTTGGGGCCTATCAGAAACATTTTAAATGATCGTAAATGACTGTCCATTTGGAACATTCCATGTGTATCACAATGTTCTAAGCCATTACATTGGAAGATGTGACCCCGCCTTCAAGGGACTCCCAATTTTAAAATAAAAAATAAATAATACAAAAATCATAGATTATAGATGACTTGACCTCACAGTGGTGGGGGACAAAGAGTACCAGGCCAGGAGACTGAAGTCCTGGCCTTACCACCAGCTCAGCTGAACCTCGTTGAGGTTAACTAAACATTTAGGATCCCCGTTTCCTCATCCTTCAGTTGTAAGGTAATACTATCCACCCTCCTTATCTCATGGGTTCTGGTATGGAGAACACAAGACAATGGCTGCGAACGCCCTTAAAAGTTCTAATGCATTATTAGACATAATGTTATCTATATTAGGCTTGAAAAGCTGCAAAGGGGTGTGCGTTTCCTTTTAAATCGTTTTAAGAAACATCATTAACAGTAGTACAAACCGAAAATCTCTTTTGAGTCTCAAACTGCAGAACTCTGTTTTTAGTAACGACTTGGAGTGTGACTCAGAGGGAGATGTAAGTTATACCTCTTCTAATCAGATGCGAAATGCTGATATTTTGAAGAACTTTTTACAGACACAGAAATGTGGAAAGAAGCAAATTGTGAGATGAAGAGGAAGAGTATAATTTTTAAAACCTGAAATATGAAAACTTTTGGCGTAAGAGCCTTTTGGGTAATTGACAGAGGGCCAGAATCAACCTACTTAATGAACCTTTGGAATTTGAGGTATAGAATAACTTTTTTAGGGATAAGGTGATACCTGAATAATCTATTTGAAATTTACATAATATACTGTTGACTTATAGAAAAGAACATAGAGTCAAATAGATACTTTAAAGGCAGAAGATACTGGATTCAATTCTAGGTTCATCCCTGATACAATTAATAGCCCTGATGCATGTAAAACACTTGGATTTCCACAGAGTTGAAGATGTTTTGCACCTCTTATCATCTCATTGCTCACCAGTGTGTCTCTGTTTCTGTTGCCATGAATAGCTCTGTTTCCAATTATTTCATGTTGAAACTTCCCAAGAAAGGATCGGTTGGGTTCATTAGTCTGCTCCAGCGATTTTCAGCTGGTGTGTAATGGCACACTGGTGTGGTGCAAGAATTTTTTTAAAACATGCAATACCTATTTAGTCAGGGGCACTGACTTCTTTTCCTTTAGATTGTCAAATTAAAAAAAAAACCACACACACACACACACACACACACACACACACACACACACACCAGCCAATACAACAATAGCCAACCGGTGTGAATGAATAAAAAAAATACCTATTTTTTTTGGTTAGATCTGCAAAAAGTATTTTTTTGGTGTACTGCAGAATTTTAGTAATTAGTTTATGTGTGCCATGAGATGAAAAAGGTTGAAAATCTTTGGTCTAGTCAGTATTCAGTGCCTGTCTAGGTCTCACAACAGGTCGCCTCAGAGGTCACTGGTCAGCCAACTGCTGTCCAATTAGCTGTGGCTGTGGTAGTAGGGTCAAATGATGCCAAGCACACCCCGGGGATTCCAATGCACACCGTTATGTGGGAAGTGTAAGAAGCACCAGCTGGGGAGTGGGGAAGTGGGACAGGAAGGAAAAGCAGCCAGTCAGGATGCATTATCAAACCTGGGGGTGACTGGAATTTAATCCCACAGGGAAATCTGGAAAAATGGCATAAAATACATGCCCCAGTGTTATCCCAATAAGGGTTAGGGAGCTGGGATATTTATACACCAATTTCCCTCAATCATTGGTTGAGGGCTGCTGGGAGGGAGGCAGAGGAGGGATGCTCATTTTTTCATAGTTCAGTGTTCACACCCTCAGGCCACGAGATGTGGGGAACCCCAGAAGAAGGCAGTGAGAAAGGCCTCGGGGAGCGGGGCTGGGCAGGGCACTGCTGCATCGCTGATGGCACCCCCATCTGAGAAACTGCTCACAGCCGCTGACCTCTGGAAAGCCTTTTCACGTGTAGGCTTCATGGCTCGTCCAATACCATTTCTGTTAGGGCAGTATTTTGTTAAAATGTTAAGTTAAATTTAACATAGGTGGTATTCGATTTTTGTTTGACTTTTTGGATAACCTTTACTCTTTTATACAAATGTAAATGCCTAAACCCTTCTTTATATTGGATTGAGATTTTTGTACATTCACTGATAAGTAAATATTAAGCTTTTGTGTGAGAATGGTGGGTGCTTTGGTTTATTAGTTGAATAGGCAATTAGTTGACTATTTTATTTGGTTCTTTGTCCCAATTTTAATGAAAAGTAGAAGTGTTAATGTTAATCATGGGCCCTTTCATATGCTTAATAAAATAGAGACAAAAATACAAACCATAAAGCAAAACAATGGAAATCTTTGGTCATAGTTGAACTTAACCTTTTTTTTTTTTCAATTTCAAGAACAAAATTAACAGAGCAAAGCACAAGATTACGATTCAAATGTGAGGTGAGATTAGGATTTTTATATCTTTTGATTTCTGAGAACCAGCCCTTTAAAAAATGTCTTTTGTTTGACTTTCACTTTTGTGCTCGTTGTTTCAGAACTGCACAGAAACAGAAACTGGAGATTGCATAGTAAAACTGCTTTATGATAAAACAGAAACAACTGAAATTGTTATCTTCCTAAAGGTAAAAGTAAGCGCGGTAGAGATGGAGTGCCTGACCGAGACACACTGTGTCGGGATCTGAGTTCCGTCAGTCCCACCAAGTCATAAGGTCAGGCAGGCCAGGAGCCATCCAGAGCTTGACAGCAGGGATGCATCTGGTGTTGAGCACAAGCGGGACCAGAGCTCACAAGCAAGCTGTGTCCACAGAAAGCCCAGACCACATGTCTGGAGAAGCACCTTAGCTGACTCCTATGGCCATGTGGAATTCGTTACAACCAGCTGACGAAAAAATAAATAATCGAAGTTTGATTTATGGTAAATCTGCCCAATTTAGGGGTACAAACCAAGAACTCAGGAGTGACCTTGAAAGACTATTGCACAGAAAATCCTCCCAGTAAGCCAGCTGTTTGTGGGTGATGCAGGATGGGGTACAAATAGTGAATCCCATGGCCTTAGAAGACTGGCAGATTCTCTGCTATGAAGTGGACCTCGTGGTCTGCATGGGACCCTATGTTAGTGGACCTCTGTTAGCCCTCACACAGTGGTTCTGGCTGGGGTCCTGCAGCAGGAAAGGCAAACCCAGACCTGGAGTATTCGTTTATTCTTGGTAGGACAAATCTCTGGCCCTTCCAGGATGGAAGGACCATGTAGTCAATGAAAGATTGTTAATGTCAGGTGTCCAAGTCATTTTGTCGATTTGGTTGGTTAGTGTCTCTTCTCTGGTGGATGCTCTCTAGTGGGTGCTGACATGTGAAACATAGATCTTCATGCTTTGTACCTACTTCCATATGTATATCCACATACCTCTATCTTAGACCTCATTGTACTTAATCTTCCAATGTCTTGCTTTCCAGGTGCTGAACATTTTACTATTTTTTGGCCTCTGGCCAAAAAGTTAGGCCATTTGCCATTGCCTCTGAATCATATCTATTCCAAACTTGGGTCACTTCTTCTATCCAAAATTAATATAACTAGGTGCTAAGAAATATCTAGAGTTGTAAAATTGTTGGGTCATAAGGTAAGTGTATGTTTAACTCTATAAGAAACTGCCCAACTGTTTGCAAAGTGGCTGTAGCTCTTTGCATTCCCACCAGTAAAGTATGAGAATTACATGCTAACACTTAGTTATTTCAACCTTTAATTTCAGTCATTTTAATATGGATGTGTCATAGCATCTCACTGTGGTTCTAATTTCATTTCCCTTGGAACTAATGACGTTTACTATCTATTCATGTGCTTAATGGTTATTTATATACCTGCTTTTGTAAGTAGCTATTCAAATCTTCCCATTTAAAACATTAGAGTACTTTTTAAAAATTTTTGAGCCATAAGATTTATTTGTGTATTTTAGATTCAAGAAACATTTTCTCCCAATGTGTGACTTGCCTTTTTGTCTCTTAATAGCATTTTTGAAGAGCAAAAGTTTTAATTTTGATAAAGTTTCATTTATCAAGTTTTTCTCTTATGTTTTATGATGTTTGTGTCCTAGTCAAAAAAGTCTTTCCTTACCACAAGATTTCAAAGATTTTCCCTATGTTTTCATCGAAAAGTTTTGTAATGTTAGCTTTCACGTAGGTCTATAATCTATTTAGAGGGGTGTGTGTGTGTGTGTGTGTGTGTGTGTGTGTGTAATGTGAAGGAAATATCAAGACTGATTTTTCTTCACATGGATATCCAGTCGTTCCAGCACCAACTGTTGAAAAGACTATGCTTTTCACTTTCAGTTACCTTGGCACTTTGTCAAAAATCAATTCACCATGTGTGTGTGGCTCTATTTCTAGACTCTCTATTTTGTTCCATTTATTTATACCTTTCTTCCTATGCCAACATGACACTGTCTTTTGCTTTATAATAAGTCTTAATTATTTTAGCTTTATAATAAATCTTGAGATCAGATATATAAATTCTCCAAATATGTTCTTCAAATAACAGTTTTTCAAAATTTCTTTGTCTATTCTAGTTCTTTGCTTGCTGGTATTTTGATTCAGATCTCAGTGAATCTGTAGATCAGTTTGAGTAGAAATGGCATCGTAACAATCCACAGTCTTTCAATCTAGAACATGGTACATCTCTCTACTCATTTAGACATCTTTACTTTCTTTTTACATTTTTCAGTCACAGATCTTCATGCATCTTTATCAAATATATTCCTAGGTGTTTCATGGTTTTGGATTCTATAATACTTAAATGAAACTGTTCTTGTAATTTTATTTTCCTATTGCTTATTGATTATATGTCGAAATACTTCTGACCTTTATATATTTGCTTTGTATTTAGTAACTTTGCTAAATTCATCTATTAGTTCTAGTAGCTTCTTTGTAGGATTTTTGGGATCATGTCCTTTTAATTCTTTCCTTTCAATATTTTATCTGTTTTCTTCCTTGCTTGCCTGCTTACTTGTTTTATGGCACTGGCTAGGACCTCAGTATAATGATAAAAAGAAGTGGTTGAGCAGACATCTATATATTTTCCTCTGAGCATAGGGAAAAGCAATCAATGTTTTCCTGTTAGATATGAAGTTATCTGAGGTTCTTGTTGATATTTTTGATCAGATTTGGGAAGTTCTCTTTTATTTAAAAAATATTGATTGAGATAGAATTCATACACCATAAAATCACAGGTACTATCATCACAATCTAAGTTTAGAACATTTTCATTACCCTAAAACAAACTCTGTATCCATTAGTAGTTCTTGACCCATTTTTTTCTACCTCCTAGCCCTTCCAGTGACAACCACTAACCTCCTCCCCACCCCCCCTCACCGAGGCCTGTTGGGTTTTATTTATTGATTTATTTATTTTTAATCCTCACCTGAGGATATTTTCCCATTTATCTTCAGATAGAGTGGGAGGGGAGGGAGAGAGAGAGAGAGAGAGAGAGAGAGAGAAAGAAACACTGATGTGAGAGAGACACATAGATTGGTTGCCTACTGCACAACCCCAACCAGGGCTGGGGACTGAACCGACGAAACTGAGTCAAACTGGCCAAGGCATATTTACTTATTTTTAATTTTTTAAAATTTATATTTATTGTTGAATGTACTACAGATGTCCTTTTACATCCTACAACTTACATGAACCTTAAAAACATGCTAAGTGAAAGAAATCAGTCACAAAAGACCACACATATTGAATGATCCCATTTATGTAAAATGAGTTTGTCTATTTTGGACATTTTACATAAATGGGATCATTCAATATGTGTGGTCTTTTGTGACTGATTTCTTTCACTTAGCATGTTTTTAAGGTTCATGTAAGTTGTAGCATGTAACCATACTTCACTCCTTTTTATTGCTGAAAAATGATAATACTAATAATTAACATTATTCAATGTTTCTTTATGGTACATTTTATTTATTCAATCACCATGGGCTGTTTCTACTTTTTGGCTATTATAAATAATGCTGCTATGAACATACATGTACAAATTTGTGTGTGGACATATATTTTTATTTCTCGTGAGTATATATCCAAGAGTAGAATTGCTATGTCATATGGTAAATCTACAGTAAACATTTTAAAAACTGTGAGACTGTTTTCCAAAGAGGCTGAAACATTTTACATTTCTACCAGCAATGTATGAGGGTTCTAATTTTTTCATATCCTAATCAACACTTGTTATCTGTCTTTTTGATTATAGTTAGCCTAGTGGCTATGAAGTGGTAACTCATTGTACTTTTGATTTGCATCTCCCTGATGACATTCTTGGTGGGATATTTTAAAGACAAATAGAATTGCAAAGAAAATTTAAACTTAACTCAGTAGTTTTACTGTTAATAGTAATATTTTACTATAATTTTGAAACTATTTTACATATAGTAGGGTAAAGCAAATAAGATAATTTGTTAATGTTATTAGGAACCAAATTTTTAAATGTAAGCAATAGAGATAAGAATAGAAAATTAGAGAAGGGGAAAAAACCCCTCTGATATCTAAATCTGAATTGTACATTGTATAAAACTCTCAATTTTATATTAAACTTTACCCATTGAAATTGTCTAGAATCAATCACATCCTAGTAGGAACAGTTATACTTAACATGTTCATCTTGGTTTTTTAATATCTTGGAGGTGAAAGGAACCATCTCCCTGGAAAATGGCTGATTCTCAGGCACGTTGACAGAAGTGCAAAATGAGCCAGGGATGACTTAAAAAAAATTTTTTTTTTCCTTTATTGATTTTAGAGAGAACGGAAGTGAGAGGGAGAGAGAGATAGAAACATCGATGATGAGAGAACATCAACTGGCCACCTCCTGCATGCCCCCCACTGGGGATCCGGCCCACAACTTGGGCATGTGTCCTGACCAGGAATCGAACTGGTGACCTCTTGGTGCATGGGTCGACGCTCAACCACTGAGCCACACTGGCTGGACTGGAGATGTCCTATAGTCATAGAAAGCAAGGATGTACTCAAAGACCAGCGGACTTGTGGCAGAAGAATATGAGAACCAGATTGAAGAGGCTCCCATTGGCCAAGTTTGAGACAATTTTAGCACTAAAAAGAGTATCAGCTGTAACTGATTATATTCATAAATCCATAGTGAAAGAGAGACGAGAGAGCATATGCCTCATTTGTCACACTGAAGGTGACTTTTACTTCAAATCCTCACTCTGAAAACCTGTAATTAAAGGGAAAGGATAATCATTTACCATGCCTTTTTCGAAGATGATAAGGGAAAGCTCTTCTTTATAGAAGAATGTCAGCTAATAAATGTATGGAAGAAATGAGAGAATTAAAAAACCGTCATTTTGCAATTCTCAATGAAATAATTGATTTTTGCCAGGATGATCCATGGATGCTAAAGGTTAAAACCACTAGGTGAAAGGTCGTTGTAGAGAAGGACTATCTTCTAGTGCCTAAATATTCTTTTATTGCTAATTGCTAAAGGAAAAATAAAACTGCTTTTACAAAAAGAATCTAGTTGTTAACCCTTAACCAAATCGACTTGAACAAGTTCAAACGATGTCTTTGTCAGCAGGAGGGTCCCTTCCAGGATGATGTGTTGCTCCCAATAGTCATGTCTTTCTAATGTCCCTGAATCTGGAACGCTTTCCCTGTTTATCCTTGAGTTCCACGTCATTGACATTTTTGAAGATTAGAAGTCATTCCTGTTTTAGAACATGCCCCACTTTGGGTTTGTCCATTGCTTTTTTTTCACGATAGGACCCATCTGTGGCAGGAACATCACAGAAGTGATGCTGTGTTTTCCTCACCGCACACTATCTGGTTACACGAAGTTCACTTGTACCATTAGCCATGATCTTAACGTTGAGTAATTAATTAAGAGGTGTCTGCTAGATAGCCTTACTATGTTACTTTCTGTTCCCTTTGCAATTAATATTTTGTGAGGAGATATTTTTGCGAGTCCTTAAATATGCCCTTGCTCGTTTTGTTTTTACTCACTAGTTTCGCACCTACTGATACTTCTTCTCTGAATTGTTACTTTGACTATTGCCAAATGATTTTCTAATTCCTTCATTTCATCTACATTTATTTATTTATTTATTTATTTATTTATTTTACTTTCTATGGCAAGAAAGGTCTTTCTCTTCTCCCTATTTACTTATTTTTGTCAGTATGGACTCCGAGACTCCTATTTTATTCAGTGACTTGTGATCCATGACTACCTATTTCCTTTGATCCTCAAAGGGTGCCGGATTTGAATATTAGAAGCCCCTTCAAGCTGCCTCCTGTGTTTTTTCCTCAACATGTCCCATTATTCTTTGAGCATTTTCTTACTTTCTGGCATAACAGGATATTCTAGGCTCATCTTGTACCTTGCCTGCACAGTCCTGGAATAAGCCATTTCTCCAAGGAGTCCTGGTTCCTTTAAGTGGAGAGTGGTATTTAGAAACCAGGGTTTTGGTGCAAACTGTGCTCATGGTTATTGAAGTGTCACTGCTCCCAGACCCTCTGTAGCAGCAAGAGCTATACAGACAAATCTCTATACAGATATATCTCCCTGAGTTCAGATAACTTCACTTCAAACCCAATACCACAGGATTCGTTCTACGTTTATTCGTTCCATACTTGTATTCCCTCTCAGCATCAGTGAGAACTCTGTCTCCTATTATCTTTAGAATGTTTACTTATATGTCCAGTCACCTGTATGTAGCTAGCTTTCTGATCTTGCCAAGATGTCCCTGCCATCCCCTATGACATTGTTCTTGTGTGGAACACAGGTATTGGCCAGCACTGAAATATCTCCCTTCCCATTCTGCTGCCACTGGGTCCACTCCAGTGCTGTTCTCAGGTAGAATGTCATTATCCACCTTGTTCCTTATGATAATGGCAGTAATTCTAGTGATTCTTCATACGTATGAGGCTAGATTTTGGTTATGTATATATATGCATGTAATATCTGTGTATATACACATATGCAGATATAAATGTATATATGTGAACATATTATATACATAACTTTTTAACCATGAAAGGATGTTCAACGTTGCAAGATACCTTTTTACTATTTATTGAAATGATAACATCGGATTTCTCCTTTAACCTATGATAGTGATAATAATAGATTCGTGGATATTCTAATTTTGAACTATTCCTTGCATTCCAAGAATGAACCCCATTTAATCATTGTGTATTAATTTGCTTACACTTTATGCTGTTTATAAATTACATATTAGTCTGTAGTTTCTCTTCTTGTGCTTTGTCAGATTCACTATCAATGTCATTCTTTCCCTCTATGTCCATGCTGAGGGACCACTTAGGACGGAAATCAGTGTTCTTCAATGTTCTGAAGGAAGTCATTAGCAAGACAGATGGGGCCTGGCTTTTGTGAGGGGTTAATCTTTGATAACTTTCTCAATTTCTTTCTGGTAATTGTCTGTTTAAAAAAAATTGTTTCTGGGATCATTTTTTGATAATTTGAATTTATTTGATCTAGATTTTCAAATGTATTTGCCTAATTTTGTGCAAAGTATTTTCTTATGATTATTTTGTGTTTTTTTTTAACCCCTTCTAACTGCTGATTTTGTGTTTGCACTTTCCTTACACACCCTTTAAAAAAATGAGACAAACTACCATTTTATTCATTTTGTTGACATTTTTGATTAGTCCTTTTATTTATTTTCATATTTTTTTTGTTTCAAAATCAGTATATAATTTTGTCTTTAGTTTTTTTTTTTTGCTTTCCTTAGATGTATTTTCTTCTTTCTTTCTTTTTCTTTTCTTTTTTTTTTACCTCTTGCTTTAAATATGGATTCATTTGTTTTCTTTTCTTTTTTCTGTTTGATAATTTAGTTAAGGCTCTGAATTGTTCCTCAAAGCAATGTTTTTAGCCATAACACATGGATTCTGATGCATGGTGCTTTCATTAATATTGTTTTCTAAATATCCTTTCATTTTAGTTCTATTGCCTTTAAGATGACTTTTTAAAATAGTTTTAATTTTTATGCAGTTGGAGATTTTTTCTATTTAAAAAAGATCAATTCTACTTTCATTACATTGTAATTTGAGATTATGATCTGTACTATTTTTATTTGTTATCACATATTGAGAGTATTCTGTGGTCCAACATAAACTGAATTTTTGTGAATGTTCTTTGGGTCTTTAGAGATGGAATAATCTTTCAGGATGAAGAGTGTGATATATTTTTGTTTTGTTTTGTTTTTTTAATCCTCACCTGAGGACACTTTTGCATTTATCTTCAGATAGAGCGGGAGGGAGAGAGGGGGGAAGAGAGAAAGAGAAACATCGATGTGAGAGAGACACATCGAGTGGTTGCCACCCACACAACCCCAACCAGGGCCGGGGACAAACTGCAACCAAGGTATGTGCCCTTAGCGGGAACCGAACCCGGGACTCTCTGGTCCGCAGGCAGACGCTCCAACTGCTGAGCCAAATGGGCCAGGGCGAGTGTGATATAGTTTTAAAAGAGTAAAATTCTAGAGAGACTTTATGAAATATAGAATTTGATTTTATATCTTTACTTTTTTACTGTTTACTTGAGCTGTCATGGATGAAGAGAATGAGGGAACTTCTCCCCTTACTTCTATATTTCTATTTCTCCTTGTATCTTATGTAGTTTTTGCTTTAAGAATTTTCATGTTAGCATTTGAATCCATGCTAACATGGATTGACATTAATAATCCATGACAGATCTTCATTTAGATTAACTCTTATCATTATAAAGTGAACTTATTTGTCTTACTTAATGCTTTTTGCTGTACTGTGAATTTAACTTGGTTCGATCTTAATAATATAATCACTCTATTAGACTTTTTATTTTTTGATAGTTGCCTGATATATATGCCCAGTATTTCACCTTGGTTTAAATGTATCTGATGAATGCAACAAATAGTTGAGTTTGGCTTTCTAAATCTACCTGAGAATTTTTTTCTTTTAATAGGTGACTTTATCCCATTTACATATATTCTTATGCAGAGAGATTTGGTCATAGTTCTCTCATATTTTATGATTTCTGCTGTTATTGCTTTATTTTCTATTTTCTTAAATTATCTATATAATTCATTAAAAATTAAATGTGTGTGTGTGTGATTTCCTTCTGATAGTTCAGAAGATTTTTAATATTTAAAGCTCTTTAGTGGTTATTCTACACGTTTTCTTTTATTTTTTTAATTTTTATTATTTTATTTTTGCAATTTTTATTAATTTATTTTTGTTACAGATGTTTCTCCTTTTTCCCCCACTGACACCCTCCTCCTGATCCTGCCTCCCCTCCTCCCCCAGCATTGTTGTCTATGACCATTGGCTATGCATACATGCATAGAAGCTCTGTGGTTTATCTCTCCCCTCCATCCCCCATGCCCCTCTTCTGAGGTTTGTCAGTCTGTACCCTACTTCTGTGTCTCTGGGTCTATTTTGTGCATCAGCTTGTATTGTTCATTATATTCCACAAATAAATGAGATCATATGGTATTTGTCTTTCTCTGATTGGCTTATTTCGCTAATCATAATACTTTCCAGGTCCCTCCATGTTGTCTCAAAGGATAAGAGATCTCTCTTACAGCTGCATAGTATTCATAATATACTTAAGCTTGCATATTTTGATCTGTTGACTTTTGACACTACCTACTATTTTCTTACTATGAATAAGGAAATTAGTTTATGTCCACTTCCACACACCTCTCATCCTATTTCTAATTTTAAGTAATTATATAATTTTCTCTACAACTATAATTTACATGATTATATAAATTGATTTCTTTTGAATATCAGATTTATTGAGGTATAATTTACATATAGCAAAATTCACACTTTTTAGGTGTATAGTTTTGACAAATGTATGCTATAATATAACCACCACCACAGTCAACATATAGTAGAATATTTCCATCACACCATGCAGTTCCTGTAGGCCTTCGTAATTAACCCCGATACCATTCCAGCCTCTGGCAACCCCTGATGTGATTTTCATCTCTATTGTTTTGCTTTTGAGGAATGTCTTACAAATTGAGTAATTCATTATGGATCTTTAGTGACTGCCTTATTTCACTAGGTGTAACAATTTTGAGATTCATCCATGTTGTTGCATGTGTCAATAGTTTCTTGCTTTATGTCGCTAAGTATAGATATGTCCCAACTTGTTTATCCACTTCCATGTCAATAGACATTTGGATTGTTTCTAGTTTTCAGGGATTATGAATACAGCTGCTTTAAACATTTGCACAGGTATTTTTGTGGACATATGTTTTCATTTCTTTTGGATAAATATCTAGTAGTAGTATGTTTAACCTTATAAGACATTATCTGTTTTCCAAAGCAGCTATACTATTTTACATTTCCAACAGAAATGTATGAGAGACCCAGTGCTTTGCTTCATTCTCAACCCTTGGTATTGGCACCTTTTAAAACTTTAACCATTCTATTAGTAGTGTGATGGTGTATAATTGAGGCTTCAATTTGAAATTCCCTAATGGCTAATAATGTTGAACGTATGTTCATGTATTTGTTTGCCATGTGAATCTTTCTTTGGCACAGTGTCTATTTACATCTTCTCATTTAAAACAAACTGGATTGTTTTTCTTATTGCATTGTGAGAGTCTTTATATAAACATATGGATGCCCAATCATTTCAGCACCATTTGTTGAAAAAACTATCCTTTTTTCCATTGAGTTACCTTGCTAAATTTGCCAAAATTTGACCAAACACATGGGTCTATTTCTGGACTTTCTGCTCTGTCTTATTATCTATATGTCTATCTTTTTGTCGATATCACACTTTGTGGATTATAATAGCTTTATAATACATTTTGAAATCAGACTATATGAGTCCTTCAACTTTTTCTTTTTCAAAATCATTTTGGCTATTCTAAGACCTCTGATTTTCCATATACATTTAGAATCAACTTGTTGATTTCTATGAAAATGTCTTCTGTGGTTTTGATTGGTAATTGCATTGAATCTACAGATGAATTTGAGTAGAAATGACATCATAATGATATTAAATCTGTTGATCCATGAACATAGAATATCTAACCATTTATTATATCTTTGATTTCCTTCATCAATGTTTCATAGTTTTTAGCTTTTTGCTGATTATGTGTTGGGGGTAATGTACGCTGAAAATAAAAAACAGCTTTATTTCCTCCTTTCCAATCTGCATGACATATTTCTTTCCCTTGCTGTATTGCTCTGGTTAGAACAACACAGCAGTACTGCATAGGAATGGTGAACGTGAACTTCCTTGTTTGTTCTCAGTCTAGGGGGAAAGCACTCACTCTTTCATCACTAAGTACTATATTAACTGTAAACTTCATTGGTTTTCAAACAATATAATGGACTATGTCCCCTTTGCGTGAAAGCTGATTTCATTTCTACTTATCAACATGTAGATTTTTGAGTAATATTATTTCTATATTACCTTGGTTCATAACATTTACATTTTATTTTGTAAATTCATTGTTGGTTAGTCTTAGTACTACATTTAAGTCAAATTAAAGATCATGTTTTCTTTATTTATCTGTTGGCTAGTGAAGTTGTTCTTGATATTTTATATAAGAAAAGTCAGATGAACTATATTGTTAAATTTTTAAAATCCTTGCCTGAGGATATATATATTTTTTGTTAATCCTCACCTGAGGATATTTTTCTATTGATTTTTAGATAGAGTGGAAAGGAGGGAGGAGAAGAGAGAGAGAGAGAGAGAGAGAGAGAGAGAGAGAGAGAGAGAGAGAAACATCAGTGTAAGAGAGACACATCAATTGGTTGCCTCCCACACAATCCCAACCAGGGCCAGGGATCCAACCTGTAACCCAGGTATGTACCCCTGATTGTGAATTGAACCCTCAACCCTTCAGTTCCTGGGCTGATGCTCCAACTGCTGAGCCAAACTGGCCAGGACCTGAGGATATGTCTTTGTTGATGAAAGAGAGAGTGAGTGAGTGAGAGAGAGAGAGAGAGAGAGAGAGAGAGAGAGAGAAACTAGAAACATCCATTGGCCACCTCCCATATGCTCCCAACTAGGGATTGAACCTGCCACCTTTTGGTGTACCAGAGGATGCTCTAACCAGCTGAGCCACACTGGTAGGGTATATTCCTAAATTTTTCATGTTTCAAAAAAGTTGTTGTTCTTATACTTGAATAAATGTTTCTTTGCCCCCCCCCCCCCCAACTATGGTCTTTGCAGACATTCCTCCATTGTTTTCTACTGCTATGGGGAAGTCCAAAGCTATCCTTCTTAAAAATTTTTTTAACCCTTCTAGGTAATTTTATTATTATTGCCTTGACTCTCAGAGGAATATCATTTTAATCTTTTAAGTTTAAATTGTTTACTTAGAGTGGTGCCTGGAGCTTAGTGATTAGTCAGTAAATGATAGCTATCTGCTCTGACTTTTATTACATAATGACCATTGTTTTTTCCTAAATTCGCTTATTTTTGGCTAACTCTAACTTATTTTATGGTAAAAATTGTGGTGTGTTTTCTCTTTTAAAAAAACCCACTAGATTCTAAGCTTATTTTGTTTTTAAAAATCACTGATTTCTAAATGAGGGGAATTGTTTCTGAATAAACTATTTTTAAGAGACATGTAGGGGACAAGTCAGAGGAATAAGCTGAGGTCAAAATAATTTGAGAAATCTTAAGAGTCTTTGGAATTTTTTTCCTTAGTACAGTGGCCAGTGGGTATTAGCTGCTTCTGAGATAGTGTGATTTCTCTCTGGCCTCACAGAGAAGACTTTTATGATAAAGGATATGTGGTGTGTGTGTGTGTGTGTGTGTGTGTGTGTGTGCGATTTAGATTTTCTTTTCCTTCATACCCTTGAGTGTGTCTTAAGCACTATTGAGTCTCTGTTGTTTTTCCTGTTTATTTTCTGTATTTGTTTTCTTTTCCTGCAGCTGTTCACTTTACCTCTTTCTGCAGTCTAATCAATCGACTTTGTTCTGTTCTGTTCTTCCTTAGCGGTCCCAAGGTTCCATTTCTGATTATTACTCATCTTTGGAGGAGGATCGTCTGGTCCTAAATAGTATGACCTCAATCATTTGAAGGAAAAGGACCCAGAGTGTGAGCTGAAGCAGCAGGCAGTTTCAATTTAGGGGACTAAGCCCAGGTAACAGCATTTTGAGAAATCTGAGGGTTTGTGGAAGCTCGGAAAGTCTCAGAACACTTTTTCGCACTCTCTGTTAAGGCTCTGCCTGCGAGCGTGTCTCTTCCCAGGGGTTTCACCATTCTCTAGCCTCCTCCGCTGAGCAGGTCGGCCTTCTCCCTAATAATGACGAAGGTTTTTGTGTATGACGATGTTTCTTTTCTTCATTCCCTTTTTCACTCATTTCTATTTCTCTTCAAAGAGAAACGATAACTCGGTGGTTACCAGCATGAACTCTGGAGGCTCTGCTCGGCCGATTTCAGGCGCTGCCGCGTCCAAGCTGTGGCCCTGGGCAGTCACTTCACTCCAGTGCCTCAGGGTCCCCTGGACGGTGATGATAACCACACCTGCCTCCTAGGGCAATCACGACTGAGTTAAAATTTGTAAGATACTTCAAACAGTTCTTGGCAAAGGGTAAGAACTAAGTGTTTAGAAAAATAAATAAAGCCTTCTGTGATCACTTGCCCCCAAATCTGATTGCTTCGTGTCATCTCTGCTCCTTCCCGTCACATGGACAGACTTCTTGTGTAAATGTGATGAGTCAGTGTTTCTCACCGGGCTCCACATCCCCGACTGCTCGCAGGTCGGAGCAGGCACCAGGGGTATTCCTGGGCCAACTCTAAGAATTTGCTCTTGCACTGAGGGGTCACTGATGGAGCCTTTCAGGGCCACATGCTGCTTTTGGGGAACTCGGCCTGCTGTATAAGACTGGTCGGTTCGCTGTCTGTCCTCCTGGCCTCTTTCAGTTTGATCTAGCATCTGTTATCTTGTGGCAACTGGTTTTCACAGTTTCTGGTCTGAGGTTGTGGTTCTTCTACAGCTTCAGTGGCGATCAAGTCTTCGTCTCTGTTCTCCTTCTTGTTGGTTAGGTCGGTTTCAGGGAGAACAGCAGGGGTAGAAATGTCTGTGCTGGGTCACCTAGAACTAGAAGTTGAATCAACTCAAGTCGATTTTATTAAATCAAAATTTAAATTGCTATTCAGAAAGTATAAAACCGTGTATTAATTTTCTATATGTTAAGTACTTATTCTTCACAGCTCAGATGTTTCACCTTAAGCCTATACATTTTAAAACAATAATTAAAAATTGATATAATTACCTAGTTACAAATCAAATAAGGCAGAAAAGCCTAAATAAAAATTCCTCTGCTCCTTCCCCATATCCACTTGCCTCAACCCTGCTTCCCAGCAGCAATGATTTTTCCTTGTTTCTCTTTGGAGGTCTTCCGGAAGTTAGCTTGGTATAGTCAAATGATCGGGCATGTATTCATGTTTACGTGTTTATATTCCTGGATAATTTTGCACTACATAAAAAAGCAAAGTGATGAATGAGCATGTTAGGACGTGTTCCACACACTGCTGTCACAATTCCTCGGATCGAGTTGCACTGTCTGAATTTTACATGCAATTTTATTAACTCAGCCTCAAATACAGACTCCTGAGAGTCAGCGTAGATTTATTTTTATTTTAATTTTTATTTTTTACCATAGAACTGATTCATTGACTTTAAGGTAAATGGAGGCAATTTTTCCTGAAGACTACCACTGTCATCTGTTTAAAAGCGTTCTCTGTTTCTCTGCCATTTCTCCTATGTTCAAGTCAGACATCACTTCCTCATCCAGATTTACTGAGTTTTCCTGAAAACATTTTATACAATCTTACATTTAAAAAAAAATTGGTCCTTTGGTAGTTTTTAAAAATACAAGTTCAAAATGCTTTATCTACACTCCCAAATGAAAAAGCTCTGCAAACCACAAGTTATTTTTTGTTTTGTTTTGTTTTGTTTTGTTTTTCCTGTAATTCATTTGGTGGCAAAAACTTAATGTGAACTGATTTGAGGGAATATTTATTCCCTCAAGTGTTTCATTATGAGGCACTGTCTGCCCCATACCCATTTGGAGCTATTATGTACAATTTAATGTACATACACTATTGCCTTTGAAAAGTCTGAAATATTCTGAATTCTGAACCACTTATGGCCCTTAAAACTTCCAATAAAGGCTTGTTGACCTGTGTTGTAAAAGTAGAATGTTATTAGTACTGGAATTCTCAGCTTAATTACATAGGAGAACCCTGTTTGCTAAATATCATCTTAGGTCAACAGTGCTGTTTATATTTGTATCCCTTAGTGTCCAGTCAGGAAAAATTAACCCTACTAGTTACTTTATCAGAGAGAATTTAATCTAAGACCTTGGTTAAACTTCAGTTGCTAGAGAATCAGAAGGCAAAAGGGGGACGCTGCCTTCACAGAGGGAGCAATGACAGGAAAAGTGACCACGCCAGGGCTGGAAGGATAAAGGGAAACATGTTGAATGATCAGTACGTACAAAACTGGACAGAGCTCCTGAGGGTCTGAAATGGAAGCCTGCAGAGAGGTGGCACCCCCTGTCTGAAGCTGGCACGTTTGAGGGGATATAATGAGGCTGATTTGGGGAACACCAGAAAATGACAGAGGAGAAACAGCTGCTGCGGAACCGAGGGTTAGGGCAAACAGGTAGAAACTGCAAGCACGCAGGAGGAAATACGTCCTTTCTCCCTCCTCTAGCCTCCTGTCCCCCTTTAGTGCCCTCTATTAATAGAGCCTATCGAAGAGCCAGAAGCCAAGGAAGAATACAGTTTGCAGACTTTAATTGACAGGATTCCAAAGCAGAGTATAGACAGACGGGCTTGCAGCTGGGAGGCAGAGCTGAGACATGGACACAGTCCACATTTGGGGCTACTCGGCATCCATACGCACCCTCTAAACAAATCTGGATTTCCACACAGCAATAACAACAAATACAAGCAACTACGCCTCGTGCAAAAGAAGTTCTTTTCACCTTCTCCTCAAAAAGCAGAGATATGAAGTCACAAGAGTCAAACTAAATAATATCTTAACATGGTTAATATTTAATATGGGGATGATTATACTGTTCACATCTAGGTGATGTTAATCAGTCTTTAAATTAATTCCCAGTTCCATACAAATATTCTGTAATCTTGAATTGTCAAGTTAACCACTAATCAATAATCTTTTTAAAATAGGGAGAAAAGAAATTTGTTAATATATGCAAGTATATGGACATTATAATATACAACATAGTATATAATACATAATATAAAAGATAATAAAATAATGTTACAATATGTCATATATATTTATATTTATGTAACATACAAGGAAGAAAATACACATACTTGTAGTCCTAGTTTTACAAGCTGTAGTGATATTTATAACTTCCTTCTTCCACTAAACATTTTATGTTTTCTTTGCCCCCAGCTAGCACTTCAACTGCCCTAAATCCTTTATTTGCTGGGGTGACCCAAATCTTCATCATTAAAGTATCTGAATCTTTAGTGGTCATATCTTTCTTTACCTGTTATAGTTTTCCAATAACTTTTTGTTATTGGGAATGGAATACTAGGAGGCACCTGCAAGAATACCTGGGTTCCAGCCATTGTCCTTCTTGCCCTCATTTTGTAGCAGCAACCTAACTTCCCCTTGGTGATCAGGATCAATCACCTGGTCAATAAGTGACCCCTTTTTTGCCTGTTGATACAGTAGTATAAGGAACTCAAAATGGCCAGGGAGTAGTCTCAAACTTCTAGTTCAGTGGGATCATTGTGGTGTCCCTTGGTGGAAGCATTCCTCTAAGACCTCCAAACATGCAGAATTCAAAGTTGGGAGAACAGGAATCAAATAATCTCTTTTGAGTGGGTACAAAATGGAAAGAAACCACTCCCACTTCTACCCCTTGAGGATTCCCGGACTCATCTACTCTGGCTATGGGAGAAATTGCACCACATTGGTCACTGATTCAAAGCTTATCCTGTAGCCTATAAGGAGACTCCAAACATTTTAGGATATTGTGTCATAACTGGTGCTGTAACTGAATCCTCAGTAGGTCATTCTACTGTTCCATCAGACTAGCTGTTTTTAGGTGATGGGTACCTGATTATATCCCACCAGCCATAGATCACCAGAAACACAAAGTTAATTAAGTGTATTAACTTGTTGCAACAAGGGAGAATGTGCCCACTGGGGAACCGGGACGTGTCACAATGGGTGAATCAAGGAAGTTTATAGGGTTTAGAAAGCTGGTAGTTGTTTTCATCTCTTTAATCATCAGGCCTTCTTGTTTTCTTTGTTGGATGATCACTTGTTGAACTATATGGCACGACAACAGCTGAACAGCAACAATTAAGACTCTGAAGATCACAAGCTGGGCTTCTGCAACATAAACATACTAAGAAAAGGAATATTAGAATATTATGAAAGTTGGCATGGTACTTCAAAGTCAAAATATGAGACTTACAAATTTAAGCCATGAAGACATGTCTTATAAGCTATCTGGATCTTCCTTAGATAATCAATTGGGCTTTCCCCTTAATTTGGATATGGATTACTCAACTTTACTAGTGTCTGAATAATCAGTCCTGTATCTAGTGACTGTCATGGGTGAGGATTAGGTGTACTGTGATTAAAGCCCAAGCTACAAGCTATCTAGAACCTTAAATCAACTAAGGAAGAAGAAAATAACCAAGAATTAAAGACCAAAAATGTGCAAAGAAGTGAGAGGTAACCAGAGATTTTTTGGCATCTGGAGGGTCTTCTCCTGTTGGTCTTGGGCGAAATGAATCTACTTCTTCTAGTCTTTTCTTCTAAAGTCCAAGAGACACAGCAGCTTGTACTGCAGGATGGATGTGCTACAGTCTTTTCCTACTCTGAGCTCACTCAAAATTTGCAGCCTTACAAGTTATTTGGTAAATGGGTCAGAGAAGCAATTGTAGCATATAGTTTCCTTTGATTCCAGAGAGTCACAGGTTTGGTACTGAGAGACAAAAGTTTAAAAACCAGCATAGTACAATAGTACACCCACTCCCCATTATCCTTGGGGGATCTGATCCCCAGTGGATGCCTGAAATTACAAATAGTAGTGAACCCTATACATGTTATGTTTTTTTCTATACATAATACCAATGACAAAGTTTAATTTATAAATCAAGCAGAGTAAGAGATTAACAACAATAACTAATAACAAAATGGAACAATTATAATAATATACTGCAATAAAAGTAATGTGAATGTAGTATTTTTATCAAAATTTATTATTATCATACTCACCTTTTCAATGAAAGGAAGCACTTTATGACTTCTCTTCGACATATCCAAATTGCTGAATTTGCTCTTGTGCTTTGGGACCATTTACTAAATAAAGAGTTACCTGAACACAAGCAGTGGGATACAACCACAGTAGATCTGATAACAGAAGCAGCTACTAAGTGACTAACAGGAGGGGAATGTATACAGTGTGGATATGTTGGACAAAGGGATGATTCACATCCGGACAGGACAGAGCAGGGCGGCACACAATTGTATCACTATAATCAGAATGGCATACAATTTGAAATTTATGAATTAAAAAAAACTTTTTTTCTTTATTGATTCTAGAGAGGGAGAGAGACATAGAAACATCGATGAGAGAGAACATTGATAGGCTGCCTCCTGCATGCCCCCCACTGAGGATCCAGCATGTGCCCTGACCAGGAATTGAACCAGAGACCTCTCGGTACATGGGTAGGCACTCAACCACTGAGCCATACCAGCCGGGCAAAATTTATAAATTTTTTATTTCTGGAATTTTTTATTTAATATTTTTGGACCATGGTTGACCATGGGTAACTGAAACCATGGAAAGTGAAACCACAGGTAATGTGAGACTTCTGTATTTAACCTTCTGGAACCTTAACACTTTTAGAGAGAGAAGGGACCTGGACCTTAAACATACCAAAATGATTAAGTCTATTGTCTTATAGTTCTTATTATAATAAGCATGTTAAAAAGAATTGCTCTCTGCACATGCTAACTCTTCTATGAAGTCTTTCAAATAATTATTTTTCAATTACAGTTGACATTCAATATTATTTTGTATTAGTTTCAGGTGTATGGCATAGTGCTAAGACAATTACATAATTTACAAAGTCATCTCCTCTATAATTCTAGTAAACATCAGGTACCATACACTGCTATTACAATATTATTGACTGTATTTCCTGTGCTGTACTTTACATCCCTGTGACTATTCTGTAAGTACCAATTTGTATTTCTTAATCCCTTTACTTTTTTCACCCTGTCCCTCCAACCACCCTCCCATCTGACAACTCTGAGTGTTCTCTGTATGTATGAGTCTGTTTCTGTTTTGTTTCTTCGTTTACTTTTCATAATTTACAAAATCAAACTAACGTGTTTGCTGATGCTTAGTGAGAACTTCAAGACTACCTTAAGGCTTGTCTGAAACTACTTGCCTCAGAATCACTTCAAGAGCTTAGTGAAGACTTAGGCTTCTGGATTTCAGGCCCAAATATCCCATTGGTATTTTGGGGGACGGGACCCTGGAATCTTCAATTTGTCAAGTTTCCTGGATGATTCTTATGCACATTAAAATGTGAGGGCCACTGTTCTACCTACATTCATTAATTTCAGATTTCCACTGGTTATGTTAATTTTAAAAAAAAGAAATCTCCTAATTAATCTAATGCAGTGCTTAAGGAATTCTATAATATTAAATTGTTAACAAAGTCTTTGACCCCTTGCACTTATTAATAGCACTTTAATTAAACAGTTATATGAGTATATATGTAATATGCTATATGATAGTCCACCCAATTTGTGAGGTTTAATTTCCTCAAAACACCATAGAAGAAGAATTCACAGGCAAGAAATGTTAGAACTTAAAGGAATAAAGAGGTTGGAGGATTAAGGTCTTATATGAAACTATTATTTTATACTTTCTTTCTGTGAACACAAAATTAAAATGGTAAAGATAGTACAATTAAAGATATTATAATTAAAGAAACTATAATTGGGCATTTTAAATGTCTCATATTAGTGTCTGAGTCTGGATTCTGTCTGCTGTAAGTGGCAGAAATCCAAATCAAACTGACTTAAGTTTAAAACTTAAAAAAAAAATTGGCCTATATAATTGAAAAGTCAAGTTGGTTCATTCAGTGAGGTCCAGGTGCACACATGAGACCCTCAGGACTCTGTGTCCCTCCCAGTCTGTCTTCCCTGATGTCCCCTGCATTGCCTTTCTTCATTTCAGACAGTCTTCTCCCAATAATGCAAAAGATGGTCACCACCAGGTCCAAGCTTAGAGCACATTAGTTGGGCAGTCGATCCCTAGGTGGGATCCTTCTCTTTCCCAGTAATTTCAATGAAAGTCCCATGACTGATACTTTCCATACATGCTGATCAGATGGCCAGACTGGATCATAGGTCCGGGCTGGAAATGAAATCACTTTCATGAGAATTTGCCCTGAGATGGAGGGTAATTTCTTCATGGAAAACCAGGGTGGGGGGTGGAGGTGGGGCAGTTCTTTTCAGAAGACGAGTACAGATCATGGGCAGATGGAAACCACTATAGTGTATAAACTGACAAGTGTGTGCGACTGATTTTCATTTACTGCCTAAGATATTTTAAGGAAATCTTTAGAATCTTCATCCTTTAGAGTTTTCAATAAGATGCTTATTAAGTTAGTTTGCTGTTGCTGTGGGTAACCTTTACAAAGAGGGGCTTCCTCTTCTATTGTCTTTCTTTCCTGTTTCTTGACTTTTCCTCAAATAATTAATGTTTTTCTAATTTTTTTTACTCAGTTTTGATTTTCTCCTCATCCTGGGCCCAGAGATGAAGAATAACTAGAAATCTTGGGGTGCAGAAACCTTTATTTAGCTTTTATTTCCCTTTTTCGGCATAGTCCGAATTATATGGATTTTCTCATACAGTGTCATAGTGTTTAAGCCCAGTCTCTGGAGTCAGGCTGCCCAGATTCAATCCTGTCCTTGCCATTTGCCAGCTGTGACCTCAGGCATATTTGAAACCTTTCTGTGGCTCGGCATCTTCATCTACAGAACGAGGCGAACAGTGCCTCTCCAGTAGCGTTGCTGTGGCCACAGATTAAACAGCGTGGCTGTGGGGTGCACAGAAAAGGCGCAGTGAGTGTTGGCAACAGTCTTTATCCATGCTGAAGCTCAGAAGACTGCCTGTAGCCTTTTACTAGTATCGCATCCTTGCCTTCTTACAGACACGCATGTGTAGCTCCAAGCATGGGGTCTACTTTATCTCCACATTCTTTCCTTTTCTGAAAAAAAAAAAAATCCACAAAAAACCTTTATTGCAAAGCTCTCTACTCCAGTTCTGTCATGTACTTTACCTTCCTCTTCTATTTCCAGCTCTCAGGTTCCTCTTTTTTCGATACTGTCAAGGAGACTGACTCAGCATTCTCTTATATGGAACAGAAATTCTTGAAGTTGCTGCAAAGGGTATATAAAAGTAAAGCCACATGAACAAAATTTTGGTGAGATCAACTCAAATTGCGGGGCGAGTTTTTTCCTATTACTCATTTGTTCTATTGGTTCTTTCATACATTTCATAAACAGATCTTGACTACCACAGACCTGGGACTGCCAGAGAGCTTATAAGATGCAATGAGAGGTAAAAAGTTAAATGCTGCAGACACTTAGCCCTTAAGGATAAGAAAAACATGCCTCTCTTTTCCATTATCATGTCCTTGAGTTGAACACAAAACCATTTTTACAAAATGATCTGATTTAAAAAAATCTTTTGTAAGGAATTTATTGTTACTTTCTCTGCATCAAGTGAATCTGCTGAGGATAAAAATAATTATCATTATTTGAACTAATAATTAGTGTATATATATACCAGGCCCTGTACTAAGTGCTTTATAAATATGAATCATTTAACTTTCCTACACTAGTAGTTTCTATTTTTCAAATGAAGAAATTGAGTCTCTGAAAGGTGAAGTTTCTTATCTCAAGTTATGTAACCTCTAATTATTTGCTTGGTATACTTAAAGGATAATCAGAAAACCTACCAAATAAAATGATGTGGGATTACGATAGTTCTTTGCCTCTCTTAGTCATCACAGTCATCTACAAGACTCCATGTTTTGAAAATTCAGGGTTTCTAATTGTTTATAGCCTCTCAAAATGTGGCATTTCCACTTTCTCCCATCTATTCCTTCTATTTGTGTGTTTTTTTTTCATTTATTTATTTCATAGGCATTTATCGAGTGTCCACTCAATTGCAAATCACATAGGACTGGGGTAACTAAGAGACCCTTATTTTTCTTTAGAAGAGTAGGCAGTTTAAATCTTTGGCTGGTCACCCTTGGGAATTACAGGTTGTTTTCTATGAACTATATATATTTTTAAATTTGGATGACAGCAACAGGTAAACCTAGGCTAAGTTAAGATGTAGGCAAATGTTTCACTAGCACTTTACTGGCAGGGTTTTCTGGGAGTAGGAAAATGTTCTTTTTGGGGTACTTTTTCTTCATTTTGCCCTGCATTCTGTCCACACCACAATTTACTGTCAAAGAAACCTGCTGATGCACTAATACATAAAGAAAAGGTTAAAGTTGTCAACCACCCACTTCGGGGTTATAGACATTTTTCTCTAAATGTTCTCATCTTAAGGTATAGCTGAGTTTCAAAGAGGTAATAAGAGTTTTCAAGGTGGCCTCTAAAGTTTCCAGTGGTATTACATAAAGTTGGTGAAAATAATTTAGACAAATTTCTTTATTCTTGTTCACTTATCTGTTTTCAAAATTGTTCCCAATTAAAATAATGCCACAGAGAAATGATTTGCTATAATAGATCCTGGCCAATATTTTTAGGATGGTGTATGAATGTTATTCAGAAAAACAAAATTTCTAAAAAGTAGATTAATGAAAGCTATCCTATTTCTACTCATACTGCTGTACTCTTGTTTTTGACTGTTGCCATCTCAACTCTGATGGAATTCCTAGTAACACAAAACAAAGCATTCCCATATCCTTAATATGATCGCAGAGGGAGCATTTGTGAATTCCTGGACCTGCAGGCACAGGTGCTTTCTGATCAGGAAGCTGGGACTTCTGCTCCAGGATATGGTGAACTAGGTTTGGATCTAAGCTGGGAGTGCTGGAAAACAAAGAATCCAAATTCTGATGAGAAAACATCAGATTTTAAACTACTACAAGATGAAATTTTGCTGGTTTTCAATTTCATGTATTACTGGTTTCTGGAAGCTGTGTTAAATCAGTATGTTCTGACATTTGGAAAGAATAGTCTGATTAAACTTAAAAATTAAGAAAAACAAGAACTCTCCCCTCAAGATAAGCCTGTGAAATGTCTATTTGACTTTTTCTCCTGTAGGTAAAACATGAAACCCTGACTCTGAATAAAGATATAACATATTCAATGTAGATTTCATGCTTCCACCTTCATCTTTGATTGGAGGTCACTGGTTTCGGATACACTTTTTGGTAATTTAACGAAACCCCCAAACCTGGGTGCAGTTGTGTGGTACCAACTTGAAAAATTCATAAAGTCTGGTATAAACCTCTTGACAGAGCTGGGGAATGTTCCTTCGGCCAAGCAGCAGAGCCTGTCACTGAGAAGGAAATGAGGCGCTGCTCCACGTAATGTGTGAATGCCGCTTCTCGGGCTTAAAAAGAATGCTTATCAATTGAAAACAAGCCGCGTAGGCTAGGAGCAGTCAGCTCATTCATGTAAAGGTGCCAGAACTAGCAAGCCTTTTCTTTTTCCCCTCACCTCCCATTGCATATGTGTTAATGGAGTCAGGTCTGGTCAGTAATTCGGACATCATCAAATTTCTGAATTTCTGTAGAGGATCTAGCGGAGAAAACTTTGGTTCTTTATCCTGGCATCATTGGCTTTTAGCCAAGATATTTATGCTTCAGATGAGCAGAACATTGAAAAGATTTTTTCAAGGTTCTGAAAACAGGAAAGACAGAGTACCTTTTAGCTTCAGAGATACCTTTAAGTTTCTCATTTCCCGTCCCTGCTGTATTCACCTTCAATATTTCTTTCCTATCAACAGATTTCTAAATAGCTCTCCAATAGCATTCCATTTGAAATGGAATTGATTTTGTCTTGAGGCAGCTAACATTAGGAGCTAAGTGCATATTTCCTGTTTAATCATTTCAATTTCATGTCCTAAAAAATGAACACACTGAGTACTTTAACGTATTTGGTGGTGGGGAAAAAAAAAGGTACAGACCTTTGGCCCAAAGCCTAAAAAAACCCAATAAGAGCTTAAGAGGCAGCAGTTTACAGTTAAGTATGTAATTAAAAACAAATCTAGAATCCTCAGATTGCATTGGATAAAAATCTCAGTATTTCTATGGATCAGTCTCACAAGACACCTAATCCAATTACCCATCTGGGGTTTGAATCCCATTATACCCTTGCCAAGTGGTCACCCTGATGTCTAATGCTTAAACATTGTGGGGACAGGGAACTTAGCAAACCCAAAGCTATTCTCCTAACTCTGATCACAAGGAAGCTTTTCATTTTGTGGACTCAGAATCTGTCATGCTAATTTTTACTCGCTGGTTCTGGAGAAATCAATGGTGGCCACACAAAACAAGTTGAAAATTCTATTCCACAGCTCATTAAATTTCTAAAGACAGACTGACACCTCCAATTCTGTCAACAGTTCCTGCATTACAGCTCTGTGTTGAGCACACTTCAATTTGTTTATGATAGCTTGTTTCTATGGCACCCGATCTGAACCCCTTGCTCTAATAACGGCCTGAGCAGAGCAGAGTAAATCATGACTTCATCAGCCTCATTTCAGGCCGTGGGATTCTAATTAAATAAAACCTTCAATGACATGGACTCCTTTGACAACTCTGTCCCACAACTGAATCGATTCAATGTAATATTAATTACTAAGTCTTTTTCATAGCTACTTACTAAGCAATATTGCTACCAGTACTCCCTACACACATCACTAATAACAACTGACATCTTTTCTGTTACTCTATGCCAGGGATGCTTCCATTGCTTTACAATATATCAATTCAAGCTACTGTGAGTTGTATTATTATTATTACCATGTACTGATGTAGAAACTAAGGCAGTTAAGGGGAGATAAAGTAAGTTGTTGAAGTTTTCACAAGTCATTAGTGGCAGAACCAGAGATTGAACTCAAGCTCGCTAGTAGTATATATGAGACATGTCATAATTATTGGGCTTTTCTGGACTCAAGTAAAAGGCTGTCCACACATTTCTATTAGATATCAGGTTCTATTGGTTCCTCACTCTGACTGATCCAAATCACTGTGGACCTTGAGCTGGCCTCCAATGCATTCACTTTCACCCTAAGTTGAATGTCATCAGCGATTATAATCATGTAATGTTTTCTAAATCTCTTTCAATCTATTGATAAAAAAGGTAAAATTGGACAGGGCCTAACTACGTTGTCCACTCTGGAGCATCACGTGGAGCCATCCTCTGGGTTGACATCTATCCATTAACCAACTGTGAACAGAAGTGCTCAACCATGTATGTGGCTTTATAATTATCCTATTTTCTAGCTGAAGGTTTCTCAACTCTAATGTCACAACATACTGATGTATTGCAATCAACTGTGAGATGTTTCACAACTAATATGTTTCTTAAAAAATAGGGCAGATTAAAGATTACCACCAAATTAAAGTCACTCTCATTTAGTTCCATTTTATCAAATGTTTTGGAGTGTGATAAATAAGGTAGGGGTTATAGCTGACATGGAAATAAATACGTCTTTGGGAGAATGACAAATAGAAATCTCAACTCTCAAATGTATAGTGATGGGAAAAAATGATAAATGTTGCTCTGGCCCACATTTTCCCCTCTTGGTACAAGGATTTAATGAGAAACTTGGCCAAATTCATTTTGAGTATTTCCTCTCTTCATTCCCATGTATCAGGTTCTTATTGTTTCTCTCATAGAGTATCAGAATGGATTTTTCATCAACTATTTAAAATAAAAAATTTATTTATTGATTGATTTTTAGAGAGAGAGAGGAAGGGGGAAGGGAGAGACACGCACAGAGAGAGATTTGTTGTTTCACTTATTTATGCTTTCATTGATTGATTCTTGTAAGTGCCTTGACCAGGATTGAACCGGCAAACTTGGTGTAGGAGATTGATGTTTTAACCAACTAAGCGACTTGGCAAGGACTTCACCAACTATTTACTCTGAAAAATGTCAAACATTTTTCAATAAAAAAATGGAAAGAATAATATAGTAAACATCCATATGCCCACCTAGATTCAACACTTTATCATATTTCCTTTATCTGTACTTATATGTATGTATTTTGTCCTCTGAACTATTTGAAAATAAGTTACAAGCATCATGACAATTTTCTCCTGGACCAGTCACTTGCCCACTTGATCTATTTCCTGTTCTTCCTCTGCATTGTTCTGTATGTCAGGGAGCTGATGCCTGCAAACTACATTTCCCAGACTCCCTTGCAACTGGGAGTTGTTTAAATTTTGGCCAATGGGAAGCAATCTTTGAAGATTGGATATTAAAAGAGGAGAAGACAGGATATTTCTACTGCCCTTGCTGTGCTTTGGAAAGAGACTTTATCAGTGTCTTTGTTTATTTCTGTCAGAACCCCTTTCTCCATAGTCCAGGCTTCCACTGGGGAACCCCTGACAATCCCCAATGGACAGCCCTGGCCCCTGGGCTCTGGTAACACCACATTTTCCCATTGTTCCTCCATCCCAAGGGGTGGCCATGGCCTCTGTTTTTGTTAATCTCTGGGTGACTTCTTTGTCCCTTTTTTGCCCTTTCATCTCTTCTAACACCTTTTAAAACAGTTCCTTGTACTGAATCCCCTCTCATGAACTCTTTTTCTTGTAATGTCTGTTTTCCTGATTCTGAATAACACACTTTTAAAATTCTTCAATATGATTCTTCTAAAAACAAGGACATTCTTCTATCAACCTCAATACCATTATCACTTTAAAAAATTACTAATAACTTTCTTATATAATCTAATACTCCAGTTCATATTAATATTTCCTTACTTGTCCCCAAAATACATTTTGTAGTGGAAAAATACCAGATCAGTTGTCTTCAAGAATGTTCCACAGTCTAAATTTTTCTGACTTTTCCCTCTTGTTATTGCTGGACTTATTCTTAAACTCCCTGCATTACTTATAATCTGGAAGTTAAGTATAATGGCTTGATTAAACTCAAATGAAAATGCTTGGCAAGAATGCTTCATAGAAGCTGCTTTTTATTTCATATCATGTCAAGCAAGAAACAACATGACAGGATGGCCCACTGTGAGGGATGAAATGTTCACACTTAAATAAGATTATGATTGCTGGATCATTTAAGTAGTTAATTATAAGGGTATTTTTTAGTTTTTGCATTTTGATAGCTACTTCAATGTTAATACTATATTTCTATTACATTTAAAGATTATGAGATATATATATATATATATATATATATATATATATATATATATATCATAATGCACCAAATGGATTCATCCTTGACCCCTGACTGTCACTCATACCCCTCATCCAATGATAAAAGTTTGATTAAAAAAATATATGTACATTTTATAATTTCTAAAAACTACTACCTTGGGGATTATACATGTTTTGTGAATATTTGTGAAATGAGTGGCCAGCCATAAATTTTGCAGCAATGTGATTCCTTGGTCTTACATCCTAGTTCCTTTCTCACTGATCTCTTTCTTTTTTTCCTAATCTTTACTTTGAACCTTTGCATCCAGTAAAGAAACAATAAAATAGAAATGGGTTAGAACCAAAGTTCACTTGCTTTCTGCCCATTCATATCAGTTGACTCAACATGTCTGGAAGTGAACTCATCATCTTTCCTACCAAACTTGCTCTTCTCCCTTTATTGCTTAACTTAGTGATTAGCATCATTTGATAACACCAACCACCAACTGAGGATTCATCCTTGACCCCTGACTGTCACTCACACCCCTTATCCAATGACTTCCCAAGGTGTGCTCATTCTGCCTCCCTGGCTGTGTTCTCCTTAAAAACTCAAATTATATTACCATTACTCAAGGTCAGTTTTCACCACCTCTCAGGTAGACCCCTTCAAAAACTGGCCTCCCTACTTCCAGGCTCATGCTCTCACATCTTCCTTCCATATTAATTTCAAGAAGTCTGTTCTGACATGAAGATTTTTCTCATCTAAATCTCCTGCTTAAAATCAATCTTACCATTTGTGACAACATGGATGGACCTAGGTGGTATTATGCTAACTCAGACAGTAAAAGACAAATACCATATGACTTTGTTTATATGTGGAATCTAAAAAACAAAATAAATGAACAAACAAAATAGAAACAAACTCATAGATACAGAGAACAAATTGGTGATTGTCAGATGAATCGGTGAAAAAGGTGAAGGGATTAAGAAGTAGAAATTGTCAGTTATAAAAACAATCATGGAGTTCCGGCCAGTGTGGCTCAGTGGTTGAACGTTGACCCATGCACCAAGAGGTTGCTGGTCTGATTCCCAGTCAGGGCACATGCCCAGGTTGTGGGTCCGATCCCCAGTGGGGGGCATGCTGAGGTGGCCAATAGATGTTCTCACTCATTGATGTTTCTATCTCTCCCTCTCACTTCCTCTCTCTCTAAAATCAGTAAAGAAAAAACAACAACAGTCAGTCATGGAGATAAAGTACAGCATAGAAAATATACTCAATAATATTGTAATAACTATCTATAGTGTCAGATGGGCACTAGACTTATTGGGGGTAATAAATAACTTCATAAGTTATATAACTGTCTAATCAGTATGTATGTCAACTGTAATTGAAAAAATAAATTTAAAAAATACAGAATGTAAGAAGAAAAGTCCTCTAATTGTTCTCCATCACCTACAGGGTACAAAGCCCTCCATGTCAAGATGCTGTCCTTGCACCCTCTACATTAGCCCACATGTTCCAGCTCCTCAGTAGGCTGCATGCTCAGGATGCTCTCAGTCTGCTCACGTGTGCCACGCTGTACCTCTCTCCTGGAGTGTCCCTGCATGTTGTACTCACCTGGTTATCTTGGCTCGTGCCTCAAACCTCAGCTTACAAGCTGTGTTTATGTGAATCTTTCCCCCAGTATCTGAGACAGTGCGTCCTTGACTCCCAGTACCTAGCACAGTGCTGAAATAGTACCTGTCTCCTACCCTACTGAGTGGGGTACCCAGCAACATTTCTCCCTGCAACCCCCAAAGGCTTTCCCTGGCCCTTCGTTCTATCTGAATTAGCTCTCATCCCCATTCATCTCTCTCTCAGCAAAATGTTCCTTTATTTCCTAGATTTGTGATGGCTACACAGAAAGATATTAAAATTATAAAAATATATACAAAAAGCGAAGACTCGAGGCTTGACAGAGATCCTTAGACCAGCATCAGGGTCCCTGCTTAGGCTTGTAGAGAAAGCCTGGGGACAAAAGTCTGATGAGGTCACAGAAGCCATCAGGCCAGAATATGTTACTGCCAAAAGTCAAGGGACAAGATCTAAATCAGAACGTGGGAACCAAGCAGAGTTAAAGCCTAGAAAAGTAGCCATGAGAATTCCACCGTGCCCTTCCTTACATCTCGTCTTTGGGCTATGCGGGCCCACGATGGATCTGGAAGTTCATCGTCTGTGCCAGCCCTGTGAGTTCACAAAATAGGGCTGATAATAACTGTATATGAAGGAAGGCTGGGGACTGGTCTTACATCACAGTACATTTAATAACCATTTCTTTTTCTCGCATGAATCTGTGTTTTTCTGCCTCTTTTAGAGCACAGGCAAATGAAAAGCAGAGACCTAAGAAAGAATAAAAATAAACCGATGATGAATTTTAACAAGGCCAATTCAGAAGAATGCAAATACTACAGCATGAATTTGGATAGGAGAAGGAAAAATGTTCAAAGAAAAATGATTATACAAAGAATGATAATAATAGCAGCATAATGTACAGGAAAATGTAACTCATGAAAAATAAGAAATCACTATTTCCTAACTTCCTTGTTTGCTTGGTTTCTGCTAATCATGTCACTCTTCTTTCTAAAAACCCTCAAATGCCTTCCTAATGTATTTGGACTAAAATCCAAAATTCTTCACATGACCCGCTGGGTCCTGGGATCTGGCCTCTGTCCACATTTCCAGCTGCTACTCACACCTCTCTTCCTCTCCCTCACCAGGTTCCGACACACTGGCCTTCCTTCTGTTTTTCAAATACATCTTACTCCTTCTTGCCTCAAGGTCTTTGCAGATATTATCCCCTTTTCTTGGAACGGTCCTGATCTGCTGCCAGCTGATTTTTGTGCCAGTCTCCCCACTGGCCATACTTCTGCCCAAGCCCAATACCCCCAAAAAACTTTTCCTGATGCATCCATCCATCTAAATTAGCCCCAACCTCCTTAGTTTCTCTCTTAGCAAAATTTTTCTTTATTGCACTAATTAAAATTTGTTGTCATATATTCATCTGATTTGTTTTGGCTATTTGTTTAATGTTTGACAGCCCCATAAATGCAGGAGCCATGCCTGTCTTGCTTACTGCTAGAGAGTAGTAACTCAAAAGATAAGTTTTGATTGAATAAAGGCTGAAAGGGAGAATGAAAAACAGGACTGGTATGTTCGTCTTTGTAGTACAGACTGCTATTTATCCCTCAATCTCTTTTAATATCACTTCTTCTTCATAAGTTATAGAACCTCAGTTTTGACACCAACACATGCCTGACCAGAAAAAGACTACATTTTCCCAGACCCCTTTGCATCAGAGTATAGCTCTGTGACTAAGTTCTGGTTAATGAGATGTGAGTACAGCTATTATTTGCAATGAATGAGAAAGATCTTTGGAAAACAGCTCAAGTGCCCATCAGTAGATGAGTGGATAAAAAAGTTGTGGTACAATTACTCAGTGGAATATTATGCAGCTGTAAAAGAAAAGGACCTCTTACCCTTTGCAAGAGTATAGAGGGACCTGGAGAGTATTATGCTGAGTAAGTAAGCCAGCCAGAGAAAGACAAATATCACATGATCGCACGTGTATCTGGAATCTAATAAACAAAATAAACTGACGAACAAAATAGATCCAGAGACATGGAAGCAGGGAACAGACTGAAGAATCTCAGAGGGAAGAGGGGAGGGGGAATGGGCAGAGATTACCAAATAGCTTATATGCATGTATACTTAACCAATGACACAGACAATAGTGTGGTAAAGGCAGGGTAGGGGGTGAGGGAGCAGGAAGAAGAAGGTTCATGGGGGAAAAATCGGGGGACATCTGTAATACTTTCAACAATAAGGATAAATAAAATTTTTTAAAAAGCCATGATGGTTGAAATTCAAGCAGCCAATTTGACTTGAGGTGACATGCAAAGGATGAGAGAGTGCAAAGTAGAAGGACCCTGGATCTCTGATGATTTTGTGGAACAGAGCTGCCATACTAGGTCAAGACTGGGGAACTGTTACTCACAGCTGTACCTAATCCTAACAGATAAGCATAGATAAGGTGCAGTGGACAGGGCATGGGGCTTAAGAAAATCTAAGCTGAGTCTTGAGAACATTGGTGTTAAATGGAGAAAGGACATTCCAAGGAGAGCAAACACCATTAATATATGTACTGAATAACGAAGTAGCATAGCATATTTAAGTAATTGACAAGTAAAACCCTAAGATCGTCAATATATAAGAGAGATTGCAAAAGCAGGCTACAAATAAGCAGTTTATAAACACATGGAGAGCTGAGAGTGTGGCAGAGACTACTTCCTTTACCAACATCCATTTTTCCCTTAACCGTGGTAAGTCATTAGTCATATTTACCAAATATTTCTGTTTTTTTCCTTTTGATAAATGGTAGAATTACACTGTCCTACCTCCTTGTAGTTAGATGTGGCCATGTGACTTGCTTTGGCCGATAAAAATGTAAACTTTGAGAACCAGAGTGAGATTCATGTTCTTTCCTCTGTCTCTGTGATGACAGCAGTGTTTCTGATGGTGGTTCTGGGTTTCAGAGTGAGCACACCACAGATAACACTCCAGGATGGTCATGGAATGTGAGAGGAAAATAAGCCTTTGTTGTGTTAAGCCTCCGGGATTTTGAGATTGTTATTGCAGTATAATTTAGTTTATTCTGATAGATGTAACCCTGGTTTATTTAGTGTGGCAATATGCTCAGATGAGATAAGATTTCCTAGACCCTTTGCAGCCACGTATTATCAGATATTGCTGTAAGACCTACATGGAAGTGTTCTCTAACTTCTGGGAAGACTACACAAAGAGAAGTGATGTAACTGGAGAGGACTCTTTTTCCCTTCTGCCCTTCCTCCTTTCTGTTATCTGGAATTCAGGAAATGATCACTGGCATTCAAAAACTATCTTGGACCATGAAGCAATACATTTTCTTATAACACTGAACATGTAACCTCCATATAACCCAGTGATTGTTCTCTTGGGAATTATTAATCCAAGAGAAATAAAAACTTAGGTTCACACAAACATCTGTCCATAAATGTCCATAACCATTTTATTCATAATAGCCAAGAACTGCAAACAACATAGAAGTTCTTTGACAGGTGGACGATTAAGCAAACTGTGGTACACCAATCCACGGAATGCTACTCAATAGTAAAAGGGAACAAATTCTTGACATATGATATATGAGACAACCTACACGAATCCCCAGAGAATTATGCTGAGTGATAAACTTAAAATGTTACATACTGAATGATTCCATTTATATCAGATTCTTGAAATGACAAAATTATGTACACAGAAAACAGATTAGTGGTTTCAACTTGTGCAACTTGTGTTGATGAAAATGTTCTGTATCTTGATTGTTATCACTGTCAATATCCTGACGCGACATTGTATCATAGTTTTGTAAGACATTACTGTTGGGGAGGACTAGATAAAGGCTACATAGGATCTCTCTGCCTTATTTCTTATAGTTGCATGCAAATTGTAGAATTATCTCAAAACATTTTAATAGCATCCCCCTAAAGAACTAAAATGGGGGAAAAAAATAACAAAATCTAAGATTTACCCCAGACCAACTGAAAAAAAAATCTCTAGGGCTTGGACTTGGGAATTTTAAAAAATGCTATAGATGAATCTAATGTTCAGCTGGATTTGAACTGTCTTGGGGCTTATGAAACAGCCTTATCTCCAAACCCAAACAAAGTTATACAGGCAGAATACTGTGGAAGAGAGAGGAGAACAAGAGTAGGAGTTACTAGGATTTCCATGTTCATCACCTGAGGTTATTGCACACCACGACCAACAGGTGCTTCTTCCCCAACCTCTGCCAAGCTAAATGGGTGGGTGGTGCTCTAATATTGTGTGCAGACAACACAACCCTGTAGGAAGACCCCAGATGGATGTGTGCTTAGGCAGAGGACATGTTGATTTACCCATCCTCGGACCAAGCAGGGCAGAAGAGGATGGGACAGAAATGGCGGGACAAGACAGAGCATGCAACAGAGGAGCCTATGCTGCCATTGTCTGGTCTGAGTTTCCTATGCACCAAGGAATGGCACACAAGTATCATTAGGCTGGAGTCTTTAGGCTATTGCTGCTCCCAGGTGAGGGAATGCTAACAGTAAGGGGAGGTGGTGAAAGGCAGGTGGTGAGAGCCGAGGAGGGATGAGGAGGCTCAGCTGGACATGATCTTCACAGCAGGGCAGTAGGGAAGCCCTTAGAGCTTTCTGAAGAGCTCCCAAGGACACCCTAGGAAGAAGCCTGAAGATTTTGACATCATTTCAGTATTAGCCAGAAAAGGAGCAAAGGCCAGCAGAGGACCACAAAAGCATCTATTTATGTAAGAGGCCCACATTCTTTGTCAATTCCCTCTTTTTTCCTCTGCACAAGGGAAAAGCTGGTTTGATGGTTCTCAGTCCTGGCTGCTCATTAGCATCACCTGGGAGCTTTATGAAGTATTGCTACCCAGACCCAGACACCTCACCTCAAGTCTGACTCTGACATACAGCCCTGTGAAACCCGTGTTACATTACTTCCCGGAGACACAATGCAAGGCATCTCCCTTCTGGGGCTCCTCTCCCATCTGGGGTGCCAGTCACCCATCAGAGGTGGACCAGACCTCCAAACCTGCCTTCTAGACCAAGCCACTATCCGCTAGTTCTGTGGTTTCTCTGTGCTGAGTATAAACATATGACAGCACTGACAGAGGCAAGCTGGAGAGATGACAAAGTAAATTGAAGAGAGTGCAAGGAAAATATGACAAATGGAAGTCACAGGATGGGAGGGTGGGAGGATCGCCAGGAGGCTGGTAGGGATCATTTTGCATGTGCACAGGGAATGAGTTATTAGTAACAGTGACAATAGGGCTTTCTTAGAGATGGAAGATGCCTTTTACTAAAGAAGAAAGGAAACATTACTTAGTACACGTCTTATATCATACCTTAATATTTACAAAAGAGACAGAGGAAGAGAGGCCAGGAGAGAACAGATTTCCCAGGGGAGGAAATTGCTATGAGAACAAGTCATCTGGATCAAGCCATAACATGTTTGAACAAAGAGAATACCTCAGGACAGAGGAAACGGAGGACGAACTAGGATTTTACACAGCAGGAACCTCTGTTAGGTTGACTCCAGACTGTTTTAAAGTGGGGGAATGTAGTCAAATGCCAGGGTAATCAGTTCTATGAACAAATACTATTTTCTACAGGTTTTGATGCTTGAAGGGTTTTCTCAAGTTCAGAATAAATATTTTGGAATTAAGAACAGCTTTAACTTCCAACAATAGGGGAACGGTCAAGTAAATCATCGTCTAGTACATGGTATGAGATGGAATAGTATGCAGCCTTTAAAATGATGCAGATGACAATTTGTAGATGACATAAACCTAGGATAATACTGATTGATTAGGTTTAAATTTTTTTTTCTTTATTGATTTTAGAGAGAGGAAGGGAGAAGGAGAGAGAGAGATAGAAACATCGATGAGAGAGAACATCTATTGGCCGCTTCTTACATGTCCCTCACTGGGGATTTGGCCCACAACCTGGGCATGTGCTCTGATGAACCGGTGACCTCTTGGTGCATGGCTCGATGCTCAAACACTGAGCTGCATGGGCCGGGCTGATTGATTAGGTTTTTTAAAAAAGCAAGATTGCTCTGGTCGACTTGGCTCAGTGGTTAGAGTGTTGGCCCTTGGTCCAAAGAGTCTTGGGTTCATCTCTGGTCAGGGGCATGTACCTTGGTTGCGGTTTGACCCTGGCCCTGGTCGGAGTCGTGCAGGAGGCAACCAGTCGATGTGTCCCTCTCACGTTGATGTTTCTCTCTCCCTCCCTCCCACTCTATCTGAGGAGAAATAGAAAAATATCCTCGGGTGAGGATTTAAAAATAAATAAACAATAAAAAAAAAACAAGATTAAAAAAATAAAATAACAAATAGTTCCATAAAAAAGGCAAGATACAAAATATGTGAGCTTACAACTATGTGACAAATATATATTTTCTTTGCTATTCATGTCTAAAATTTTCTTCAGTGAGTATGTATTATTTTAACAATCAGAATCAAAGGATAAATGTTATTTATAAGCTTGTAGCCCTCTTTTATGTTTCATACCCATTTTTTCCTCCCATGTTCTCACAGTAGGGATTTTTGGTACCTCTGCTAGGTTCCCGGCCACTCTCTCTTCCATGGGCTACACACACTGCTGTTCATTCCTCAGCTGTTTTCACAGCTGGCTTTGCCCATTTTTGTTGTTGTTGTTAATCTTCACCCGAGGATATTTTTCCACTTTTTTTTTTTTGTAGATAGAATAGGAGGGAGGAAGAGAGAGAGAGAAACATCAACGTGAGAGAGACATATCAATTCGTTGCCTCCCACCCACCCCTGACCAGGGCCGGGGATCAAACCTGTAACCCGGGTACACGCCCTTGATCAGAAATCAAACCCGAGACTCTTGGGTCCAAGGGCCGACACTCTATCCATTGAGCCAAACCAATCAAGGCCCAATTTTTTATTCCTTCTTTCTGAACAGTGGCTTATTTTCTGAAGACACTCATATCAACTCCAGCAAAGTCTCTTCAAATCTCCTGACCACTAGGGGGGCATCCTCCAATATTTAGCACATTGTGTCTTCTGTAGAGTTTGTATTAGTTTTCTATTTCTAAATAATAAAGTAGCATAAACTGGGTGGCTTAGAATAATATCCTTTTATTATCTCAAAGTTTCTGTGGGTCAGGAATCAGGTATGGGTTACTGGGTCCTCTGCTGAGGGTCTCTCAAGGGTGAAGTCAAGGTGTTGACTGGGACTTGATTGGATCTGAGGTTCTCTTCCAAACTCAATCTTTCTCCCTCTCCCTTCCTTCCTTCCTTCCTTCCTTCCTTCCTTCCTTCCTTCCTTCCTTCCTTCCTTCCTTCCTTCCTTCCTTCCTTCCTCCCTTCCTCCCTTCCTCCCTTCCTCCCTTCCTCCCTTCCTTCCTTCCTCTCTCTCTTTTTTTGTTTTTGCCAGATTTCAGTCTTTTTGTGATTTTGAGGACTGATGTGCATTTTCTTGCTGTTTATTGGCTGGGTGTCACTCTCAGGTTCTAGAGGCTGCCCTTAGATCCTGGCCATGTGGCCCTGTCACCCATGTCAACTTACTTCTTCAAGGCCAGTGCAGAGTAGCTGTTGCTGCTTTGAGCCTCCTTTAGGGGCTCACCTGATTAGGTCAGACTCACACAAGGCAACCTCTGTTTTTATTATAGTTGACATATAATATATTATTTTATAGGTGTACAGAACAGTGATTCAACATTTATATACCTTACAATGTGATAATAATTTCTTTGGAGTAACTCAAAGTTGACTGAAGAGGGGTCCTTATTTACATCTACAAAATCCATTCACCTTTTGTCAGGGTGATCACCTCGTAAGTTACGTAAGTGTCAAATTATAACATTGTATACCTAAAGCATAGTACTGTGTATCAATTTTAGTTGAAAAATTTAAAAAAATAATTTAAAAAATCCCTTCACGTTCGCCACACAATTTAATCCAGTTGTGAGAGTGCAGTCCCATCACAGTCACAGGTCCTTCCCATACACAAGGGGATGGAATAGTACGGCATGTGTACACCATGGGATGGAAATCCTGGAGCCCATGTTAGGATTTTGCCTACCACAAGGTTACAGAGGTAAATTAAGGGTACTTAAATATTGGATTAGAATTTATTTAAAATATTTTTTAACTGAAATTCTTGATAAAAATACATTCTCAAGTATATATACCTTGTGTGTGTGTGTGTGTGTGTGTGTGTGTGTGTGTACATGCAGATTTCAGCATAAAACTGGTCTTGCTTAAAAAATTTTCCCAGAATTCAAGGTGAACTACTTTTAAAAAAAATAAAAATTATTATTTTATTTAAAAAATAATAGTTATCTCTGGTAATCTGGATTTTCCTGATGCTATAAAACCAATGAATGAACAAAATTATCAACCGACCTGACACAGACAACAATACTGTGAAGATGGGTGGGATGGGGTCAGGGAGGAGGGTGTCAATGGGGGGAAAGGAGGACGTCTGTAACAAAGTTAATTAATTAATTAATTTAAAAAATAATCAACCAACGAAACACAGCATGGAGATAAATTGGATATTGAGGAGAATAAAAGAATATTTCATTTTTTTATATATTGGAAGGGAACTGCATTTCAGATTTTCTTCGAAACAGAAAAGTCCTGCTGTTAAAAAAGTTGAAACCGGTTTTGGAAATAATCACTAGGTTAGGGTGGGGTGTGTGATGTGCATGGAGGCAGGAGGCATGGGGCAATACAAAGATGGGTCTGATATCGCCTACCTCTGTCTGGAGTTAAGCTGTTCTCTTAACACATTGTGCCATAAGAAACTGTTACTGGGAAAGAATTTAAAAATCTAGCCTGCTCTCTTATCTCATAGCCAAGTAGCACTCCAGTATTTCCAACCCAGCTGGGATGATAACAATAATGGCTGGCACTAGTCTCTCAATTCTGGCCTCTGATTGGCTGCATTTGCAGCTAGGATATTTCCACATGACAGAGAAGACGGCCATCACTAGCCCCACATCTGCATCATCTATTTTATCCAACCCATGAATCAAGGGAGCTTCTTTCATTCAGCATCTGAGTGTCTCAGGGAAAGGTCATGATTGGCCTAGTTTGTATATGACAAAACCTGTAGCTGCCACTGCCCAATGTAGTAGGGAGATCCCCAAACATTACTTTGCCTCCAATGAAGTGTCTAAATAATTCTCTCCCTAACAGTCAGTTTTCATTTGTGTGACACGATTTAAGGATACGGTGTGCACTGAATGTAAACTGTAGAACACGATTCAGCAAGAAAACACAGTGCTGCCTAAGCCGTATAGGGCTTTATGACTATGCAAACCCGTAAATTAAAACTCGCTGAAAGTGGGTATTTTCTGTACAGGTATAGGAAGATCTCATCCGCGGGAGGGAGAAAGCTGAAGGAGCCAGAAGAGGGTCATGTCGAGCCTCAAGTTAGCACTGGATATGTTACTGTTTGGGGTGCTGAGGTTTACAGCTGGTATAGAGTCCATTGCCTGGAAAGTGCACTGGACCTCCATGGGAGCCATCAGAAGACCACTTGGGTAGACACTGAATGCGTCTCAATAAATGACAAAGTTACTTTTCACCCTGCTCAGGAATCAGTGAAAAGAGCCTGGATTCCCTGCTCCATTACTGGGTTTTGCTACAATTAATAGTCAAGGGTCTGGAGGTAATTTAAGAAAGAGCATGAGGTTGGAGTGAGGAAGGGTGGTGGGAGAGGCATTGATGAAATACTTCACTTAACTGATTTTGTGGAGAGAGTTCTGAGATTTTCTCATAGGACCACACCTTGAAAGCGTCCATCTGGGTAAAATCAAGATGAAATATTTGCTGACTGCTTACACCCTACGGGTAGCATGCTCTTCCTAAGAGCTTCTGAGAGCTTCTTTCCAAAGGAGCCCTTGTCATAAGAAAGACAGGAAGATTTTTGCACTTCTGTTCCCCCCCCCCCTTTTTTTTGGTAAATTCTGCCTAATAGTAATCAAAAACTGAAACCATGTTTTGCGATGTTTAGTTTTCTTTTATGCAGACAGTGCGATGCTTGGACATGTCATGAACTTAGCAAGGAAAATGCCTTTTAAAAAATTCAGTACCAGGAACTGGGAACCCAGAGAATTAGAATCTGTGAAGAATGCATCTGAACCTTTAACATTGTACTCTAGGGGGATGGGGTGCCAGTGGGGTTGGGGTGTAATTCCAAGAGCAGCCTGAAGAATCATTTTGATTACAATGTGAGAAATGTAAGATGTTCCTGTAATGAGGTAAGTTCTGGTCCTTATCTTCATAGCCGACCAGTGAGGACACAGATGAGGGAAAGTAGAAATTAATTAGAGAATTATGGAGGCTTTACAATATGAGGTATTCAGAAACTTAGCAAAACTAGGTCTGTGTTCTTAAAAAAAAAAAAAAAAAGAAAGAAAGAGATTACAGAGAGACCTTATTAAAGCACAGAAGGCTGGGCTATTTAAGACGGTGACATACATAGAGGCAGGAATGTGCAAAGAGAAGCTGAAAGGCAGCCAGGCCCTAAAGGAATTTCAGTGGAATTTCTTCACTGGAGGAGTAGTTAATAAATAGAGCAGATTTCTAAGGGCAGAAACTAGAGCAGCTACTACAAATACTTTTTTTTTTATTTAAGAAGGGAGTGATAGGAAGTTAGAGAAAAAAATGTTAAAACAAAGAAAAACAAGCTTCTTTGCTAGCAATCCTGGCCGCCTCCCATGCAAAATGTCTGCTTCCAGACATTGAAAATGTTGTATCATTTCATAATTATCAAACAGGCTGTGGAGTTGGCTGTGGGTGTTAGTTTTAGATTAATTCTAGATATTATTAAGAACTGCATGTAATATAATACTCTTCAAAAGTCTGAAAGGTCCTTTGCTTTGTCTGGCTGGCAACATTTCTGCTGTTTTCCATTGCATACAAGGACAGAAACAAGGGCTAGAACATTCTTTTGTGTTCTGTGGTGGTCCCTCCCCCTGCCTTTTCTGGGGCAGTTTAAATGCGCTGAGTGCTTAGGAATTCGTCCCTAAGTGTGACTTCTGTTCCCCTCAATCAGGCAGGTTGGGATGGCTACCAGTTCATTGTGCACAAGGGTTTCTGTTCTTCGACTGTCAAATGATGGCCACAAAAGAATGGATGTAAGTGTGTCTATCTTTTGACCAACATATCTGCATCCTTATCAATATGCAGATTCCCACCTGCCTCATCACTAAAAAAAGTTTTCTTTTACCATGATTCAACTTGGCAATAAGTAACTTTAAATTTGTCAATTGATTCATGGGAATGAAACTGTTATTCCGGTTACCAGTTCTCCATTTGGGTCCCACTCTGTCCATGAAAAGTGAAATCAATATGCACTGAAAACCTTGAGATCTCGTGGCCCCGGGACTGTGTGAAGGCACCAGTAGGAGCAGCCACTGTGAATGGAGAAGCTGGCCTGCGTTTGGAATGACTGGACGTGCCGTGCGGTGTCATTTCCCCGACCATGGGCCGCACGATCACCTGGATGTTTGTAGAGATACTGATTCCTCGACTCCACCCCAGACCTACTGAAGCAGAATTCCTGGGTTTGGGGCCTGTGAATCTGCATTTAATTCCGTCACACATGTGACTGGGAGATGTGTGGGCCTGGAGAACTGGGGTGTGTTGTTTGAAGGGGAAGAAATGACAAGGGCTAAGAAGGCAACCGATGGATAGTTGCTTTTACTTCAGCCCCAACTTTGCTGGGAAGAGCAAAGGCAGCTTGAGTCACAGTGGGTCTCAAGCAGCAGTGATCTGTGGGTACCGAGCAGGCAGGACACATCCAGAATTGCCAGAGTCTGTGCAGGAGTGAACTGGGGCCCTGACAGGGAGTGAATTAGAAAGTATAAAATGAGCAATGAACAGAACACTCTGATATTCTGCATGTACTAGAGACCATTGCTTGCAAATCTGGCAGACTCAAGCACAAAGCAATTTACTGAAAGGCTAGGAAGGCACTTGCCGATTGAAGGCAAAGCTGCAGAGTGAGCCAGACCCGGGGGAACAAAAGGTAATCTCCTTAGCAATTCCATTGGCCAGGAGAGGGCGTGGCACCTTGATCAAAAATCCCCCGTTCTGTGCCCAATGGGAGAGGGTGCGTCCTGTGAAAGAACACATGGTGTACTTACTGAAAGGAAGGATGTGAAAGGGATAGATGGAGGCAGTCAAAATAAAGGACTCCTTCAACCAGAAAGCAAGCAAACCAAGGAAAGTCAGTCTCACTATGCGAACAGACAGCAATCGGGGGCCTTCCAGTAAGCAGGCTAACGAGGGTGGTCAAAGGGCCAGAGAAGAATCAGGAACTTCCTAGGAACAGGGGCAGGGAGAGACGGAGTTATGTGGAAGGCAGGTGCTCAGCAGCTAAGGGAGACCTGCTGTAATGTTATTCTGCTTATGAAAGACCTAGGGGGCTGGCCCCTGCTCCCTTCCCTCTGGGCTCTTCCCAGTCTGTGAAGGTCCCTACGTCGTGAGCCCTCTCTGGGCAGGGGTGCCGTCTGCTGTGCATCCTTCAGCTCTGCTTTGTTGCTCACCGAGGAACTGTTCAACCTCTTTCTTGTTTCCTCTGCCGCTGGAATTTCCTCCCTCCCGTTCTCCTGGGGACCGTTAAATTGCCAGGGGCTTCTACTCTCTTGCCTATTTCCCTCTGGGTCGACCTCTCTAGACTTAGAGGACTCCATGGCTAAGGACAATTATGCCAGCACCATGGTTGGTTAAATAGGCCTTTGTGGGTTGGCCTGGGAACCATACCACTATTTCTCATAATTTTTTTCTATGGGGAAATTCTTTGCGTTCCAAACACCCCATTGACTGGTGACCTTTTACAACACAACAGTCCTATCTAGGCTCCGCAGTAGGGTGAGATCACTGGGAGTTGTCTGAGCCAAGCTGGGGACAGCAAATCAAGCTGGGACAGGCCAGGGTCAGAAGGCAGGAGCAGGCAGGCAATGGAAAAAGACAGCAGGGTCAGGGCAGGCTGGGGTTTGACAGTGAGTTCATAGCAGAGGGATGTCAAAGGCAAGTGGAGATTTAAATATCTAATTATGTGGGTAAATCTAAGGTCAGTCTCGCTGGGGTAGGACTTGAGCCGGGGAAGGGTGGGTGACATGACAAACAGATGGGGAAATAAGGGTGAGCAAAATGTGGTCAGACCACCATGGGGCAAGAGACATACTGGGGCACTGCCGTGATTATCCCACCCCCCTCTTGGGGCCTGACTGCTTAAGGCTGAGGAACGTGGCCACCTTTTATTTATATCTGTTCTCCCACTGAGTGAAACACAATCCCTAGGGATATGGCCGTAGGGGGCAGGGGTTACTGGGAGCAGTGGCCTTGGATTGTCAGTACTTCCCTGCTGGTGCCATTTCCTTCACCTAGATCCCTGAGGCCCACTGCCCAGATTCCCTGTTGCTGCTTCTCTCTTTCCTGGTTCATCCCTTACACAAAGCATTCCCTATGCCCACAGCACCAACCTTCCAAGCTCTGTGTATCTGTAAACATACAATGGGTGAGCTGAACCGCAAGGTTGTGCTTTGACTTCAGACCAACTCCTCTCTTTCCCTGCACTGGATCTCATCACCTTCTGCCTAATTACCACCCATTAGAACATGAATTAAAACACAAATATATGTAATATCTTCCACTTAGAAATTACCCATACCTTGACCCACACTTCTCTCTGGCTTCTGTCCCATCCTCTGCCCTTGTATAGCAAACTCCATAAAAGAGTTGGTCTTCTCCGTATCCTCGAATTCTCCTTTCATTTCTCTCTCTCCCCTTTTTCATGTATAACTTTATTGAGATATAATTCACATACCACACAATTCTCTCATTTAAAGCATTCAATGATTTTTAGTATATTCACCAAGTTGTCAGCCATCATCACAACCAATTTTAGAACATTTTCATCACTTCCAAATGAAATCCTATATCTATTAGCAGTTACTCCCCACTTTCCTCAAGTCTCCCCCAGGCCCTATTGAATCATACACTATGTGGTCTTTTATGATGGGCTTCTTTTACTTCACATATTTTTAAATCATTTTTAATTTTTCAATTACAGTTGACATACAATATTATATTAGTTTCAGGTGTACGCCCCAGTGATTAGATGTTATAAACGTTACTAAGTGATCATCCCACTTTTTAAGGTTCATCTATATTGAAGCATACATCAGTACTTTATTTCTTCTGAAGGCCAAGTAATATTCCGTTGTATAGATATAACACATTTTGTTTATCTATTCACCAGTTGATGAACATGTGTGTTGATTCTGCTGTTTGGCTATTATGAATAATGCTGCTATGAACACTCATATACAAGTCTTTGTGTGGGCATACACTTTTATTTCTTAAGTTTTTCTGTGGGTAAATGATTTATATACCTAGCAATAGAATTGCTGGGTCATATGATAAATGTATGTTTAACATTTTGAGTAACTGCCAGACTGTTTTCCAAAGTGGCTGCATCATTTTACATTTCCATCAGCAATGTTTGAGCATTCCAATTTCTCCAATTCTAGGCAACTCTTTTTGTAATCTATCTTTTTATTATAGCCGTTCTAGTGGATAAGAAGTGGTATCTCATTGTGGTTTTGATTTACATTTTCTTGATGGCTAATGTTGAATTTTGAGCATCCATTCATGTGCATATCGGTCATTTTATCTTCTTTGGAAAAATGTCTATTCATATCCTTTGTCAAGTATTTAATTGGGTTATTTGTCTTTTCCTTATAGAGTTACAAGAGTTCTTTATATATTCTAGACACAAGTTCCTTATCAGATATATTTGCAACTATTTGCTTCATACAGTATGTTGTCTTTTCACTTTTTCACGATATCCTTTGAAGCACAAAATTTTTAAATTTTGATGAAGCCCAATTCAACTATTTTTTAATATGTTTTTATTGTTGTTTTTTTTAGAGAGAGAGGAAGGGAGAGAGAGATAGAAACATTGATGTGAGAGAGAAACATCTATCAACTGCCTCTTCACGCCCACCCTACTGGGGATGGAACATGCAACCTGGGCATGTGCCCTGACCGGGAACTGAACCGGGACCGCCCAGTCCATGGGACGATGCTCAGTCCACTGAGCCACACTGGCCAGGCTCAACTATTTTTTTAAAATTGTTGCTTGTGCCTTTGGTGTCATAGCAAAAAATCTATTGCTTAATCCAATCTAAGAGTTTTGTAGTTTTTGATCAATTTAGGTGTTTGTTTTTTTTATCCTCACCCAAGGACATTTTTGCATTTATCTTCAGACAGAGCGGGAGGGAGAGAGAGAGGCAGAGAGAGAGAGAAATATCAATGTGAGAGAGACACATCGACTGGTTGCCACCCACACTACCCCAACCGGGGCCGGGGACAAACTGCAACTGAGGTACGTGCCCTTAGCAGGAACCAAACCCGGGACTCTCTGGTCCATGGGCCGACGCTCTGACTGCTGAGCCAAACCAGCCAGGGTGATCCATTTAGTTTTTGATTAATTTTTGTACATGGTGTGAGGTAGGGTCCAAATATATTTTTTTGCGTAAAGATATTCAGTTGTCCCAATGCCATTTATTGAAAAGACTATAGAATTGTCTTTGTACCTTGATTGAAAATCAATTGACCATAGATGTATGGGTTTATTTCTGGAGTCTCAATTCTATTCAATTAATTTTTATATCGACCCTTATACATATACCATACTGTCTTAAGTTTTGAAATTGGGATGTGAGAGTCTTCCAACTTTGTCTTTTTCAGGATTGTATTGCTCTAGGTCTCTTGAATTTCCACATAAATTTTAGTATCAGATTATCAATTGCTGCAAAGAAGCCAGCTGAGATTTTGATAAGAATTGCATTGAACCTGTAGACAAATTTGGAAGAGTATTGTCATTGTAGCAACACTGTCTGCCAATCCACGAATGTGAGATATCTTTCCGTTTATTTAGGTATTTAATATCTTTCATGGTTTTCAGAGTATGAGTTTTGCATTTCTTTTGTTAGATTTTTCTTCAAATACTTTGTTCTTTTTGATGTTATCATAAATGGAATTGTTTTCTTAAGTTCATTTTTGTATTATTTATTGCTAGCTTATAGAAATATAATTGATTTTTACATATTGGTTTTGAATCCTGCAATCTTGCTGAATTTATTTTTTTTATTATTTCTAATATATTTTTTAGCAGATTCTCTAGGAGTTTTTTTTTTTGCTTAATCCTCACCCGAAAATATTTTTTCCATTGATTTTTTAGAGAGAGCAGAAGGGATGAAGGGAGAGAAACTGAGAGAAAGAAAAAACATCCATGTGAGAGAGACACATTGGTTGGATGCCTCCAGTATGTGCAATTCGACTGGGGCCTGGATTGAACCTGCAGCCTAGGTATGTGCCCTTGACTGGGAATCAAACCCGAATCAAACAACCACGCTTCGATACATGGGTCGATGCTCTAACCACTGCCTCATACTGGCCAGGGTTCGTAGGATTTTCTACATACATACAAGATCCTTAAGATCTATATACAGTCCGGCTGGTGTGGCTCAGTGGTTGAGCATCAACCTGTACACCAAGAGGGCACCAGTTCGATTCCCGGTCAGGACACATGCCCAGGTTGTTGGCCTGATCCCCAGTTGGGGACATGCAGGCAGCGGCCAATGGATTTTCTCTCTCACCCATGTTCCTATCTCTCTCTCCCTCTTCCTTCCTCTTTCTCTAAAATCAATTAAAAAATTTTTTTAAATCTATATACAAACAATGCTGGGGCAGGGAGAGGCGCGATCAAGAGGATGGTGTCTAAGGGGGTAAAAGGAGAAACATCTGTAACAAAAATAAATTAATTAATAAAAAAAGAGAGATTTATATACAAAATCATGTTGTTTGCAAATAGAGATAGTTTTGACTTCTTTCTTTGGAATCAGGATGATTTTTACCCCAGTTTCCCCATCCTAATAAGTTCAACTGCATTTTATTTCTGGATGCTCAGGCCAACACCTTGGCGTCTCACTGACTCATTTCTTTGCCTCACACACCACATTCCATGGATTAACAAATCCAGTCCATTCTGTACTTTCAAATGTATCTGAAATTTAAATACTTCTCCACTTCCTCAGTTGCTAATATCAGCTGACATATTTGTTAATCCGAATGCCTGTAATTATCTCCTTTCACCATTTTCCTCTACCGGTGATGTTTTTAAAAAGTCTTATCATATACCTTTTCTGTATTAAACACTTCAGTACCTCCACATCTCATTTAGAATAAAACTGACAGCCCTTAGTATTGAATACTAGACCCTATATTATCTATGTATTAATTTTCTCTTGCTGCTTAAATTATCTCAAAATGTGGTGGCTTCCAACAAATAATAAAAATGTAATATCTCTCCGTGTTTCTCTGGGTCAGAAAATAGAGGGCATCTTAGCTAGCTGGTTCTGGTTTGAGCCTTTCTTGGGGTTGCAGTTAAGATGTTGGAAGATATTGGTTGGGGCTGCAGCCATCTGAGGGCTTGGCTAAGGATGGAAGATCTGTTTCCGAGGAAGTTCACTCTCATGCCTGACATATTAGGCTGGTTCTTGGTGGGACGCCTTCATGCCTTTCCATGTATGCTTCTCTTTAGGCTGCTTGAGTGTTCTCACAATAAGGTATGTGGTTTTCTCCAGAATGAGTGATTCAAGAGAGAGGGCAAGCACAAGCCATCCCTTTCATGATCTATCCTCAGAAATCACATTCTTTTTGTCACCTTCTAGTCATTGAATCCAACTCACTGAATTTGGCCCCCGTTTAAAAGAAGAATTAGCCTCCTATTTTTGAAGGGAGAGGTGTTATTGAATTTATAGACAAATTTAAAACCATCACAATTTGTTCTTCAGATACCTCTCTGATCTCATGTTCTTCACTTGCCCCTTGCAGGCTCAACCACAGCCATGCTTGCCTTCACTATTTCTGGAACATGACAGGAATGTTTCCACTCCAGGGCCTGCACATTTGCTGTGCACTCCGCCTGAACCAGTTTTCTCCAGACAGATGCATGACTCATTTACTCACCTCTCACAGCTCTGCTCAATGCTACCTCATCACGGAGGGCTTTCCTGACCGCTAGAGCTAAAATAGTGCCTTCCACATCTCTCTCTATACATTTACGTTGCTTTGTGTTTTTTTTCATGTTCATGTATGTATTCATCCTTTCCCTCACACACCTGCTCTCATATATAACTTCAGCGCCTTGAACATTTTCCTGGCACATTGTAGATACTTAATACATATTTTTTAATTGAATGGACGCACCAAATTATTCTTCATAATTATCTTGTTGGACATATCTACCACATGAAACAATGGACCTTATGGGGAATCACATTTTCGGGAAAACAAAAGAGACAGAATGACTGTGTGAGTGGCTTTGCTAACAACATTTTTCTTAAATCTGAGCAGTATCCTTTCTCATATATTTACATGGCATTTTATCCAAAATTATGGTTATAGACTTTCAAATACCTTTTCAAAAACTTAATTCTCAAACTCCCAAAGGCTTTTGGGATTGATATTAAATTGCAGTATTCCAACAAAGCATCTATTATAGAAGCATTAGAGCCATCATACTTGAACATTTCCTTTCTTTCCACAAGCTCCCCTTAATGAGCACTCTACTATGAATTATGCTTTGATAGAAAAGATAAAATGAATTAGCTCACAAATTTTGAAAGTTTATAGATATGCTCAGTTAGAAACATTTTCATCCCAGGAATCTCCAAGTCAATAACTTTTTGATGCTATTTTGCTTTTTCATCTGGATTAAATATTGAGTGAAAAATATGAATTCGATATTCTTGATATTTGCCTCTCTGGAAGTATTACCATTCTGATTCTTTTAAGAAACATAAAACTTTGTTCTAAGTCTCAGTGACTACTCATTAGGTGTTAATATTCTCTAATCATTTTTAAGAAGGTTGATTAGTAGGCATCACTCTACCATATTAAGCACTGAGCTTTTAAAAAAATCTTTCTTAGTGCTTGAGTGGTATCTTGTATCTTCGAATACCTTTCTGTATCATGGATCTTTTTCTATTTCATATAAAATTATCTTTTTTGTTAATGAAACTTTGCATCAATGTAAACATTCCTTTGAAATAAATATATTAGCCTTTATGATCGTCATTTTCTGACTCTTTGCTAGCCAAAGATAAAAATGTGATAATTCTTTTAATTGGGTTGTAAAGACATTGTAATGCTAACCAGGTGTTATCAAGTTAGAGAATGAAATGTGTGTGTGTGTGTGTGTGTGTGTGTGTGTGTGTGTGTGTGTGTAGGAAGTATAGGAACAGACTACAAATAAAAAATGGGAATGGATTCCAAATAAGAAAATCTTTTTCATTTCTAGTCTTTGCTTCTTTCAGGAGATTTGCCTTAGTCTTCCATTTCTGCAGAGTAGTTTTAGTTGCTATCTAAATATGTGGCAGAAGATGGTTGATCCAGAGCTCCTGAGTTACAACATCTTCATCCATCAGACCAGCCCAGACCAGTGTGGATGGAATTCCTTAGTCTCAGTTCTGCATTCTCAGGAGAGAGAATCTGATTAGGTAGGAATTTGTTCTTCAACCAATCAGCTGTGGCCAGGTTTGTGTAGTGCAGACATTCCTGCTGAGGTCTCAGCCAGTGAACAGGGCAGGCAGATTCTAGAGCCGAGGGGAGAGAGGCAACAATCCAGCAGGTGCTCAGCACTCCTGTTTTGTTTTGTTTTTTTAAATATATATGCTTTTAAATTTTGAGCAGTCCTATATAGCATAATGATATTGTGGAAATAATTTTAAAACTAAGCACTTGCCTTAAGCAAGGAGATTAGTGTAAAGATTCATATTGATTAGAGGCTCTCTTTGTATCTATATCTAATCAATTATCAAATGTCACTGATTTAAAAACAAATTCTGTTTTACTACCCTAGTGCGACTGCCCTCTAATTATTGAGTTTGATGTTAGGCACTCAACACCACATTTAATCTTCACAATCCCCTATGAGTAGAAAACTGGGACTCAATAAGTTTAAGTGTTTTGTCTAAAGCAGCAGTTCTCAACCTGTGGGTTGCGACCCCTTTGGGGGTCGAACGACCCTTTCACAGGGGTCGCCTAAGACATAACAGTAGCAAAATTACAGTTATGAAGTAGCAACGAAAATAATTTTATGGTTGTCAGTCACCACAACATGAGGAACTGTATTAAAGGGTCGTGGCATTAGGAAGGTTGAGAACCACAGATACCTTCCTAATCGATCATAAGTTGAAATTTTAACTGTTGTTACTATCTCTGATCTCTCATCCACAACTAACAAGGAATAAAGCAACAAGCCAAACAACACCACATGGCAAATCCAGAACATGGGACATTGTATAGGACAACTGGCCTAGTCTCTTCTACAAATGGGTGTCATTTAAACAACAAATATAAAAGACCATGCTACATTAAAAGAATCTTAAGAGGAATATAAATAGATGCAGTATGTCGTCTTGGAGTAGATATTCATTTAAACAAATCAACTGTAAAGGACATTGTTGGGTTACTGGGTAAATATGGTCTCAGGTTTAGATAAGAAAATTTACCAAAATACTTGTTGACTGGAAAAGCAGATTTAAGAACTAGGTGACAGTATAATCTCATTTTGATAAAAGTAAATGTGTGTATCTGGAAATATTTGCTCTAAGGTGTTACAGTGGTGATTTCTAAATAGTAGGAATACAATATTTTATTTTTTCATGTGTGCTTCGCTATATTGTCATTTATTTTTACATCACATATGTACTGCCTATGTGTTAATGCAGTATTATTGTTTTTCTCAAGATAGTGCAAGCACTGATTTATAATATCTTAGTTCTGGGCCACAGTTCCGATCCTGACCCAATATGGTGATCTCGGGCAAGTTATTTTCCTCTGTAAGCCTTGCTTTTCTCAGCTTTGAATCGGCTTTGATCACAGGACACCTTCACACAGTTACTGTGAGAATTAGAGAGATAACACATGCAAAGTACTTAACAAAATGTCTGTTACCTAGATGTGGCCTAATGAACGTTAATTATCATTACTATGCTCAAATGTTACCCATGGACATCTGAATATAGGCTTCATCTAAGAAACTAAGCCAACTTAGTGTTTAAAATCATGGTTTGGGGTCATACTGAGGCATATTATAGAGTGAGTTTCCTTAGATTAATATGCTAAGGGCCATTCTTTATGGCTTAACTGCAAACCAAATAAGGGCCCTGAACCAAAGCACACTCTGTTCCTAATGATCTGTGGGATCCAGACACATGCCAATGCAGGAAAGCATCCGATAAACTTGGGAGTTCATCCAAATCATGCTTCTCTGCAGTACACTTAATCATCATTTGAAGGTTTAAATTTTACAAAAAGCAATTTCACCAGGACAAGGGCACTACCACTTATTACTTACATTATGTGGCTATACCATCTGTCTTAAAAACCACAATTTTGTAAATTGTTTTTAATGACATATTGTAGGATTCTCCTATATATGAAGTTCACGATGAAACGCTTCAGTGAGGCCTGTTGAATTAAAATCGACACATTAATGACTTTAAAAAAGGCAACATCCACATTCTGCTTGATGAATCAAAGATGCAGGTTGCAGATTTCATGAGCTGAAATTACCAGATTAACATCCAGAAACTGTATTAGAATTCTAGACCACCTTGGGTCAGGTAATCTTAATTGTCCACATGCCAGTGAAGGCCTCTGGGAATTGAATCAAGTTCAGAGGAATCATTGGCTTCATAACTTACCCTTCACTCCCTACCCCCTTAAGATGTCCTGGTAGATATCAAGAAAATATAATGCAGGGACATGTAGACATAAATATAAAGAGAGCCCACTAAAGGTTAAAAATGGTGATGAAGAAACTTTGTCAATCAATCAATTAAATTGATACCATAAGAGAGAGCAAGACTATTAGAAATGGAATACTCCAGTCTTAAAGAGAAAATGGGGAAGTGCTCTTTTTTATTTGCTTAATTAAAAACAATTGCTATAACACATAAACCTTGAAATCCCAGTAATTTAACCCAACAAAAGTTTATTTCTTGCTCTGGTCACCGTCCATTAAAAGGTTTCCAGATTAGCAGCCTTCTGTGGGATTGTTCGGGGACCCAGGCTTCCCCCATGCTGTATGGTCATCATAATCAGTTGTTATCCACTTTGGTCTGGAGGAGGCCTCTATCACCTTCTATGGCAAAGAACTATACATTAATTATGTAAAAGGGGCTGGGAAATACGGTTCCATTTAGCAACAACTCTGCCCTGCAGAAAGGAGCACAAATGTGGAGTGGTCGGCTAAACATCTCCACTCCCTGCTCCTTCTTTGTCCCGTTTTAAGAGCAGCTACCTCACATAGTGGGTGGTAGTGATGGTAAAACCTTTCGTGGAGTGTCAATATAGTTTCACAAAGCCCAGTAAACGACATGGTTATTGACATCTCTAAGTATTACCCAATTCAATAAACATTTGTTAAGAATCTAGTATGTGCCAAATTCTACAGGGTACTAAGGGAGAGAATAATGAATGGACTTGGTCTGGAGGATAAGTGAGGAGACAGATATATGCATAATTAACATTAATTGAAGGTGAAATAAAAGTGCCAAAATTGAAGTATAAATAAAAGCGTTAGTAAACGCCAACCAGGAAGATATTAAATTTTAAACAGTGAGCAGAGAAATCTGTCCTCTTTGCAAGACTCTTATTTTCCATGAGAAGCTTACTCAAGCTAACTCATGTAAAGGAGGGGTTGTTGACAGAATACGAAGATCACATGAAATGAAAACACACCCTGGCCTCAGGGGGAATGGAGCCTGAGGCAGATGAACTATGACAGGAGCAGTCTCTGATCCCTGTTAGCTCTGATTTTTTTGGTCTTCTCTCTGTTTCTGCTGATTTCCTCGACTTTTACTTGGCCCTGCAGTGTTGCAGTCCTAGCTTGATAGAACCTTTTAGGCCTAGTGTTCAGCACCATTTGACTACAGTCTCTGTATTTCAGAAGGAACCTGATTGGTTATGAATGAGCAGATGGGTCGGCTGGCCTTAGGCCAGCCATTGCTGAGGGTCGTGCATGTGCAGAAAGGTGGGATCACATGATAGGGACTGGCAAATTAACTGCCCAATACAGAGGCAACTTTTATTTCACCATTAAAAGAGGTGTTGTATTGAACTGGGGTTAAAGGCTGGAGGACATTTCTGACTTGTGTAGAGCATGAACAAAGGCAAGGATGGAGGAAAGTCCAAGTATATTTTGGGGAATATACTTGGCACTGAGCGTGTTTGGAGTATAAGATCCATGGGGCTGGTGGAGTTTACCATGGGTTATGAAGTTGTGAGGTCAGAGCTGGGGAGTTTAGAGTCTGGAGAGACTGGAGAGATCTTAGAATTAGTTTTTAGGGAGGTATTATACAAAAGATTAAAACCTCGATACACAGGTGATGCTGTGAGCGTTCAGCACGGTTTCTTCAAAGATAACTTGTCATTCAGCATCTCAATGGTCACCAACAAGGGAAGCATGGTACGGTGATAGGATTTCAGGCTTTGGAATCAGAGAGATCTGTGTTCAAATCCTGACTCTGATATTTTCTAGCTGTAGGTCTTGGGTAGTTTACTTTGTTTTTGTAAGACTTAGCTTTCTCATCTGTACGATGTACGTTAACGTCAGCCAGTACACACTAGTATGGCATGACTGGAGGATCAGTGAAGGGTCCCTTAAATTAAGTGTCAGTGCCAGGGCTGCAATCATTGTGCGACAGTACGAATCAGGATAAGATGGCATGCTTGTGAAATGCTAAGCAAAGAGCCCGGCACGTGGCAAACAGCCATTACACATTAGTGTTTTTTCTCTTGTCCTTTTCTCCTTGAAAATTTCAAATCTTTCATATGATGATGACAGCTTGAATCAGCAAGGAGTCCTTGAACTGGCTGGCCATACGATGGCTCTCTCAGGCACCTCAGCAGCCCCCCAGCCCAGCACAGACAGGTAAGGAAGTTTCTCATCGTTCCGTCAGAGGGATTAATCATCAGTAATGGCTCTTGCCCAAGCCTGTGGGTGTAGATACTACAGATATCCAGTTATCACTCCTGAATCCTTTCATGTGTCAAACAGGTACTGATTTCTAGAACTCAGAAGTGTTACCTCGTTTCAACGATTCCTCAGTTTTGCAGTTGACAGAGGACAAACTCATGGATAGAACTTAGATAAGTTCCATCATGGTGATAATTAGCTGTCAGAAAAAAAGACAAAGTGATCAGGAACAGCGAGTGTCATCTTAGAAGCCAGTAGGATTAATTCCAGTCAAGAAATAGAAATGGAATCTGTGATAGGCCCAGACTACAAATAAAGCAAGAATGTGTTCCTCCTAGAGCTATTCAATTTTACAGATTAAAAGGAATACAGTAACTTTGGATTTCCAAGCATGAGGATACTTTGTGGAATATAAAAAATGTCCATAGGCCTTTGAGCCTGTGGTGTTGTAACCGTCACAGTTATGGGTAATGATCCACTCGGAATTCCTGGGGCCCCTGTCATTGGGGGTGATGCTTATTAGTATTACATAGAAAATATCATAGTGTCAATTTTTTTTAATCCTGGAGGTTTGAGTATTCCCATTGCTATGGCTTAAGGAAGAATGTTTGCACAGAATACAAATTCCACAGCAGTATTTGGCAAGAACAAGATAAAAAATGTTAAGATACTGCAGAAATGTAAGCCCTCAAGATGGTCGCTTGTGACCTTCTCTATTGCCTTTAACGTAAAAGAGCCAAGTTCAAGGTCAGGAGACTATAGGACTCCTTCGTGTCCCATGAAGACACAGCTTCTTCCCACTAACTCTTTTTGTTTCACCTACATTTTTATTAATTTCTATTTAAGTAAGAGCACTTTGTATGCTTCTTGCCCCAGGCACAGAGTTCTCAGGGTGACAAAGAGCTACAGCATTACTTTGTCATTCTCAAGAGCTGACTAGACCATCAGACCAGCATATGTGAGAAAATGTAGGATGAGGGCAATGCAAGGTTCTAAAGAGGATCCAAAATGGACCAGAGCTATTCTCTTGATCACCCTGGTTAAAGGTTATATCAGTTCCAGAGTGAGGCAGAACTGGAGATTGATTCCAGGATGACAGTTTCTTTTTTATAGTTTGCTCTATACAAGTGTGTGAAGTGAATGGAATACAATTCTCATACTGAATGTGGTTTAGTCACTTTCAGTAAGTTCTTCTGTCCTCTCCATACAATCCCAAATTAGAATTCAAAACCCTTCAGGGATTCTTACTTGTGATTCTTGAGTTGTTGTATCTATCTGACCATGTAATCAGTGTTTTAGTGTCCAGAATGGGGAAAACCAGGCAAGGTTCTGGACAAACGGACGCATTTACAGGGCTTATTTCAGCATCTATATGTTGCTAGTACACTGAGGTGTACTAGTATTTCTTGTTTCTGACACTTCGTCTCAGTGTTGGGTTGGACACAGTCAAGTGCAAGTGCAGGGAAGCACTGAGGGGCTAATTGTCTAATATTCAAGGACAGTGCAATCCATGAAGCAGCACTACACAGAAGCTGATTACAAAGCCCTTGCTCTTGAGAAGTTACAATTACCACTAAAGGTGCCATTAAAATTTGTGTTGATTGCAAGTCTCTTTTAGCTTCACTTTTAGAAAGAAAAAGAACCTTTTAATTATGTCCCTCTAAAGAAATTTAGAATCTTTTGGTCAATCTTTATTACTGCAAACTTGTCTGCAAATCTGGAAGAACATTGTCAAATGTCTTCACCCTCAGCCCTTTCTCTCTACAGATCCCAAATCATGCTGTGCCTCCTCCTCTGGAAACTTTAATGTTAGAAGACTTCCCTGATCCATGTGCAACAGCTGATCAAACTCTGTGACTGATTCATTGTGTGGAACCATATAGCAAATCTTAAAATAGGGATGGAGGAGGCGGAAACCACCCTGGGGAAGTCAAGTTAGTCAACATGCTTTGCCATTCATAAAGGATACCGTTTATGGTAATTTGACAGTTATTCTGGAAAATAATCTTTTTTTTTCAGCCACATTACTTACAACACATTTAGAAATTATTTGTGTGGAGACAGAAGCTTTAGCGCTGAACAATGAATTATGATTTAAAAAAAAATTTTTTTTATCCTCACCCGAGGACATTTTTACATTTATCTTGTGATAGAGTGGGAGGGAGAGAGGGAGGAAGAGAGAGAGAGAAACATCGATATGAGAGAGACACATCAAGTGGTTGCCACCCACATGACCCCAACCAGGGCAGGGAACAAACTGCAACCGAGGTACATGCCCTTAGCAGGAACCGAACCCGGGCCGATGCTCTAACTGCTGAGCCATACCGGCCAGGGCAATGATTTTTATATTATTGTAAGGGAGAGTGTAGAACACATCCTAAATCGATTGGCAAAATAAGCCAAAGGCCTTGTTTTTTTTCAAAGAAAGTGAGCATAAAGTCTTGATATTTGATTGATTATTGATCATTGCATAACAACAAAAATTTGATTATTCAAATTTGGAAGAATTTGTTGGTACGTGTTTTGAAACAAGTAGCATTTTGAATTATGTAATCCCTGGAATCTGCATAACAAATCAAGTGTTAATTGCAATATACAGATTGCAAAACATTATACCATCTGGTAAAAGTTCTTCACTTACTTCATGAGGCCCTGCAGAGTGATACTGTAGGACTCCTGCAAGGGTTTCTGTGGTCATTGGTGGGCACTGCCGGGAAGGGCAGCTCTGGCCTTTCTGGAGCAGCATATTTGGATGACCAGGGACTACTGCTGTAAAAAGTAGAAGGAGCAATGACCTTGGGAGCCACCCTGGAATTAAGGGACAGGTCCTTTCCTTGTTGTGAGGCATTACATAAGCACCTTGGACTCTGCAAGGCTCGAAGGAGCAGCTCCTAAAGTATGACATCCCACCCTGATGAGGGAAACTGGATGGTAGAGTTTATTTAATTTAAAGATCAACAAATCGTTGGGATGCTTTCTGCTTCCAAGTATTATTGAGCAAATTCATACTGTACAGAAGTTAAATGTATATTGCTTTAGGCTTAATAAGACTGGGCATTCTCTTCCCTTTAGTTGTAAGATTTTTGCTAGGGAGTTATTTATTTAAAAATCCATTATTTTATATATATCTGTTTTTATACTTCACAAAGGCACTTCCATTAATTCTTATGGTAGTTTTCCAACTTTGTTAGTTCTCTCTTTGGACATCCCTTTTAAAGCTGGCTTTAAACAGCTCAAATGTGTGTGTTAATCTTTGTCTATTGTTCAGTAACTGGGGTCATTAATTCACTAATAGCATTTGAGAGGTGCTAAAGTTTTTCAAAACTGCAGATTGACCTAATTAATGTCTTTTCTGAATTGTGCTAATTTCCCCATTAACCACTCTGGGGCCTCTTAAAACTCCCCAGTCTCTGCTGCCATCTATTCAGAAGTGTTATGTGCTTAGGACAGGTTGTGATTGCCTTGATTATGTGTAAAGAGTATTTAAAAATGTTTGCAAAAGCATTCTTCCTTCTTGTCATTTATTTCTTGGATTAAGCATGTCTGACTCTCACTTTTCACTTTGCCAACTTTTAATTGTCTTCCATTCTGCTTCACTGTATTCACCAAGGTCTGCCCTACCACCAGCTACTATTTCTTAGTGCTTGACTGGGAAGGGGGTTAAGCATAGACCTAGATCAGAACTAGCCTCTTAACCACACTGATTGAAGATAATTATTTCACAGGAGAGATTGGGATCATTGTATAGCCTTTACTTTTTATTATTTAGGACCATGTATAGTAAGCTGCACATAACAATAAATGGTTCTGTCATTCCCATGCTGTATCTTCATAGAACTATAGTTACCTGTGGATACTTTAGGTCAGGTGACCTGACCATGAGATTTATACTTGAGTGCAGACAATATAAGCATAAGTAAGCAGCTGTTTTGGCAGAATGATGACTTAAAGCTTATTTCTGTCTGCATGGCTTTTACGCTACACAAGTACATGGATAACACAAACCACCATTTCTTGTTTTATTGTATAGTGTTGAGCTTAGTCACAAAATATGATACAATTTTCACATGCAAGACATTGTCTCCTGCATGTCAGTCAATTCTGCGTTGACAGCTAAGGACTAAAATAAAAAAGTAGATGGAAACATAAATCTAGTCCAGTAAAGGTTCATATGCCCCGTTGGTGATTTATTTGATAAATAGTCTAAATTTGGTGTGGGTTATTAGCTCCTCGTCATTATTTCTCATCCCCTGCCCTCTTTGTTTTTCAGAGCATTGTATTCACCAGGTGTTTCTGATGCTCTGACATCTGGTGCCTTGCTGACTCTCAGGGCTAGCCAGTTCCTGGAAATAGTAAACATCTGGCCTGTGAGTGCAAACCAAACAGTCCAAAGCCCACAGGCCCCACTACCCACTCTGGGGCAGCATTCCCCTGCCCTAACCCATCTGGGGCCAGGTATCTACACCCAGCACCTGCTAAAATTATTCAAACTAGCCAATCCTAAACGGTTTACCCTTTCTCAGCTGTATTTTTGTGAAGAAACCAAAATAAAACCTCTTGCCCACCTTTTCTTCTTGTTTCTTCTGCCTCCTGATTGACCCTGTGGTGCGGTGAGCTCCCTCCTCTTGGGAACTGTAAGTATAACACCTACCCTTTAAATGGCTGTCATTCCTGAACTGCTGGCCTCCTTATTATCTGAATAATAATAAAACCTACATTTTACCACAGGCATCTATTACCTTCAAAGACAATATATGTTATTTAATCATATTAATTTTCACCGTCCAACTCCTTCCCTCTCTTTCCTCTATCTGCTAGAATACATTGGAGGGCAAACATTTTGTCTCTTTTGTTGACTGATGAATTCTAAGGGTGCAGAATTCTGGCATATAGTATGTGCTGAGTAAATATTTGTTGAATTGACTTAATTACTTATTTGATTTCTTTTGTTATCTTTTTTTCCCAGGGCTGCTCTGCAGAGACCGGCTGAGTTCTAACTGTAGCCAGGATCAGAGTGAAGAAGTAATTTCTGTCTTGTCTTCTGTTCTTGACACACATAGAAGGAAAAACAATGGCTCAAAGGGTGTCTTTCATTCACTTTGACTTCACAGCAGAATAGCTGTCTTTGCTTGTGGGTGCTATCTGATATGAGCCTAAATTCTGGCCCTGGCAACAGGCTAGATGAGGGATCCTGAAAAGATACATCACTTCTCTGTCTCTTGGTTTGTTCACTTATCAACTGAGGGGAGAGACTAGATTGTAATTTACGGTACTTAATAATTTGTATGAATTTTCCCATTTAGTAATACAAAGCCGGTAAGTATTATCTTCATTTTAACAAGGAAAAACTGAAGCTGAGAGAAATTGAATAAATTACCCAAGGTCACACAGTTTGTAAATGAGAAATAAAGATTTCTGGCCTTTGGAGTCAGTTTATACCCCTATATATATGGTTTACCTCTCTTACTTTAAAAAAAAAGTTTGATATGCTTAGAAAAGCACACAGATTGTATATGTATAGCACAATAAATGATCACAAAATGATTCCATGTGTCAAACCATCACTCTTGTCAAGAAATAGAAAAATCACAGAAGTACCCTTCTCTTGAATCCCTTCCGTTTTCTCCAAAGCTAACCACATCTTAAATTTGAAAATCACAGATGAGTTTTGCTTACTTTTGAAATTGATATAAGTAGATTCCTAGCTATATTCTTTTGTATCTGTCTCTGTTGCTCAATAGAATGTTTATAATTGCATGTAAGTGTAGTTTGTCATTTGATACGCAATTGTATGAAAATGCTATTACATGTTGATCCATTCTACTATTGATGAACATTTCGGTTGTTTGTACTTTGGAGCTATTATAAGTGATACTACCTTGAACATTCTGTTGCACATCATTTTGGTGTACATGCACATGCAGTTCATTTGAGTACATACCTAGGAGTGACATTTCTGGGTCCGAAGGTATCTTCAACGTTCCTACCAGCAGTATATGAAAGTTCCAGTTGCTTCACATCTTTGTTACATTTGGTATTATCAGACTTTTCCTATTTTTGTCTTCTAGTGGATAGTGATATTTACTTAGATCTGAATTTGCATTTTCCTGATGACTAATGCCATCAAGTATGTTTTCTTATATTGGCCAGTGGATATGTTCTTTTTAAAGTGTGTCAAGTTTCTTCCCATATTTCTATGGAATTCTCTGTTTTCCTTATTGGCTTGCAGAAATCTTTGTAAATTCTAGATAGATTTGGTTTTATGCAGTATAAATGTTTTTTCCCCCACTACAATAATGTTGTGGTATCATTTGGTTGGTAATATCAATACTGTACTAATTTCAGTGACTCGATGTTGGGCAAGCACAAGTCAGCTCAGTGTTTACCCCTTTATCTTCTTTGGTGCGTCATTAATAGGCATATTAAACTTCCCAGAGTAATTCTGGGTTGATCTCTTCAGGGTTTGAGGATTTGCTCTCTCTCTCTCTCTCTCTCTCTCTCTCTCTCTCTCTGTCTCTCTCTCTCTCTAGATCTTTTTACACATATATGGACTTCATAGAAACTAAAAACCACTTCTTGGGATTCAAATTTCGGTAAGAGGAGTGAAGGAAAAGTGTGACCTTGAACTAAAAGTTCTTAGCTACAAATGCCCATCCATTCCTGACCTCCATTCCTCTTCTGAGCCTCATTTTCATCCTGACCCTGACTCTGTATCTATCTCTCCCATCTGCACCTGTGATAGGTGATGATACCCTTTAGCAAAGGGTGAATTCAAGGTAAATTGTAGTATCAAGGATGAGGGGAGTGTCAGGGATGAGCCTGGGGGTTTTAAAGTCTATTACATGAAAATTTTAAAAGCTGAAAGAGTCATTATTTTAGGTGAGATGTCAAATGTTTTGTTTTTAAGTTTCAAGATGGTGGTAACAAGAACTCCACAGGATAGACCAGCACAGACAGCATGTGGAGATGGGAGGTGGCACAGTGTGGCTTCACTCCACAAGCCTTCAGCGAGTGCAGCATGCCTGCCCTTACACCTTTTGAAGTTCTGATCTATTCATACATGTAAGTGTACTTTATTTCATAATGGTACAGTTGATATTTGATGTACTAGAATATGTATTACTTAAAGCAAAACCTCTTCCTGCCCATGCTGTTTACAGGTAGCTGACATAACAAAGAGGAAAATATTCATCTTGGTCAGCCAAGAATGCACCTAAGCTTAATGTCATTATCTCCATGTAGAAGCTGGTCAAGAAACCAAGTTTATAGAAGGTATCAAACATGAGGTTCTTCAACAGCCTCTGTTGACTTATTCCTGATATTGTATGCCTCTGCATGTGTGTACATGTATTTTTCTGGGGAAAAGGTCCATAGCTTTCAAAAAATACTCATGGGGGTTTGGATTCTTCAACAGTTGCATTAAACTGATCTAGTCCAACACCATCCTTTGGGAAGATGAGGAAACTATCTTACTTAAAAGTTCTACATTATGATTCCTGACTCCTTCAGGAGCCAGCCAAAACTAGAGAATACAAGGTTAAAGGTGGGAAACTGAACAGGGAGCTAGCTCACAGTCACTGTTCATGTGAGATATCTCCCTATCATGGAATTTGACATAGTCTTCTATTAAAACTCACTTTCAATTATAATAAGATTCCGTGGAAATACAGGATTCGATATACGAAACAGTGTTTTATTGCCAAGGCATCCATTTATTTTGTAACTTGGGGGAAGCCTATAATTAGAGTTAACAGTAGTTCTGATTAATAAGTTCTATCTGCTCTCATACTGTGCTGGGGCTCCTTAGAGTGCTGGGACATGTTTTATTAACGTGGAAGGGCTGTTTCAGCTCACCTCTCCTCACTTGAATCAGTAGCCTGCTGGCCTGGCACTCAGTTTTGTGTGGCAGAACCTTACTGAGTCTGCATGATAATGGGCTTTTTAAATTCTAAACAATAAACATTCATTTTACCACTCCACCCAGCACAGAAATGCTCTCTAACCTCAAATCAGCCACAAATAAGGCTTGGAAATCAATTCATTGTGCATCCGCTTCCTGCCCGTTTCATGCTTTGCAGCAAGTAATTTTACTAAAATATCTGCAGAGCATGTGTGTCTTGAATATGCACAAGTAGAGGTATGGCACGTAATGGGGTCTTCAACCCTTTTGTGACACTTCTGGTTTTATCTATAGAACAAATTCTGTTGAGCAAAGCTGAGTTTTATGCATTGCTCACTAGGAATAGAAGCCCTAAGATGGGTATCAGGGGAGAAAAAACCCCCTAGTGATTTCCCCAAAGTTTTGGGAGAACTTTTAGTATTCCAAAAGTACTCTGGTTTGAGAATTATGTTTCACGAAAAACCAATTTATTATATTTGTGCTTGTCAGATTCATTAGTATATGCTCATGCATCAGGTGTCAGTTGCCGGAGAATCCAAGATGAATGCTCTTGGCCTTGAAGAGGATATCTTGTCAGGATGAGACGGAAGATCAGATGGTTATGTCTCAAATTCCCTTCTGCTGCGGTTTGAAGTTTGAGTCCGACTTTCTTCCTCATGTCTTCTAGGCCGGAGTTCCATTATTTTATCACTCTCCTGTGCTCCTGGGAGCTTCCAATTTCTTAAAATTCATGAGAACTCAAGGCCAGGAGGGGCAAGTCTCAAATGCTTTCAGTTAGGAGACCACTCAGGGAGGCGAAGAGCCCTCTCCCAGCCATTGCTATTATAATCACTCTCCATCTCCCTCCACTGCCCCAACAGCGCTGCAATTAGTGGCAAAACTGATGCTGCTTTTGGGAATTTCAAGGAGCTGATGTGTGTTTTTCATTAGCATAAGAAAATTAGTAACTTATGCCAGGAACTGAAGCATTGGTTCTGTTAAACTATAATATAAACCTTAATATGCAGGCGACCAACCCAAAACAACATGGGGGTCCTCTTGGACCTCACTAAGATGGATTTCTTAGAGCAGGGATGTGTGGTGCAGCCACAGATCAGCTAACCCTTTAATGATATTCATCCATTCTCTTTTCCTCACTCTCTCTCTCTCTTCACACACATTTGCTTTCAGGCAAGGCTTTTCCCTAGTTTTAATCATCCATTCTAATAAAAAATGGAGATCTCTCTAAGTTTATTGTATGCTTTTTATTTTATGTTTCAAGAGCTCGTCTTGAAGAGCATGTGCCAAGGCTATTGTAAGGTGCCCATTTGATTTTAAAGTCATTGCAGCGTGTTTAAGATAGAGTCATGATATGATGATCTCCCTTATTGAAGTTATGATGAAACATAACAAGTAGGATCAGTCTGCAAGCTGATCATTATTCTGTGTTATAAAATGGCCCAAGAGTAAAATGCAAATACAAACAAGGAGTTTTAATGAGCCGATGTAATAAAGATCCAGGCAACAAGCAACTGGGGCTGTGCTTTGGCCCCTTCCCCATGGCTGGCTTGAACCGGACACCTTTAGAGCAAATCCAGTTGGGGTTAGTCAGTTTCCAAATATATTGCAGATTACCTGTAAATAATTTTATTCACTTAGAAAGAAATGTCTTTTTCATTTTCATTTATGTGAGAAGTAACATTTAACTAACCTGCAAAATACCAAATGATGTAAAGTCAATGTTTTTACAATGCTTTTTTCTTTGTGAGCATAAAAATGTTTTGGGCATTTTAATTGACTATAACTGATAATGCTGGTTTAAGAAAAAGATCTTTGAGGATCATTAGGACTAGAATTCTCTTGTTTACCACCCCCACAGTCATGCTCTAATTGAGGTTTATGCTAAGTAATCATCATAAACTAAAGTTTTTATTTTTCATCTTTTGTGGCAAGAACGCTTAGGATCTATCTTCTTAGAAAATTCCAAGTATACAATACAGTATTGTGGTCACCATGCTGTAACTGGTTCTCCAGAGCTTATTGATCCCATGTAGCTGAAATTTTGTACTCTTTGACCAACATCTTCCCACCCCCTCACCCAAACCACCCCTGGCAACCACCATTTTGCTCTCTGTTCTATGAAACTCAAGTTTTAATCTAATATATGTATATATAATTTTCTGATGGTCAGGATGAAATGTATTTCAATTATCTCTTTGTGGAACAACAAAAGCTCTTTAGCTTTCTTCTCTTTAATACTTCCGCCTGCACGTAAATATTCTGAAAGTGCCAAAAATGAACCCCTATAAAGGGAGCACTCAGGTTAATTCAGCATTTGATGAGTTTTTCTTTTTAATTTTTGCACAAGAACTGGTTGTGATTTTAGACTTAGACCGAATGGAAGGAGGAGGTGATAGGAGTCTGTTCATCTTTAGTTGTATTGACAAGGAGCTATGTTGCTGATGAAAATTTTGTGATGGGTGATGACAGATATTCATTCATTGGCATGGGAATGTCCTTTGGGTGGCTCAGGGCCGTTCTGGGTATTATGTATTTGTGGGGCTTTGGAATGCAGCACGGGGCATCCTCATTGATCTTTTCTGGTACACTTGTCAAAGAATGCTCACATATTAGACATTTGGATTTCAGGGGGAAACTCTCAGGAAATCCACACATAAGCTGTCTTGTTTCACTGTGACATTTTAACTTTTGTGAAAGAAAGTTGCTTTCTAGTATTGTTCATAATTTTTTTTTTTTTTATCCTTGTGAGGACATTTTTCCATTTTTTGTTCAGATAGAGTGGGAGGGAGAGAGACGAAGACAGAGAGAGAGAAAGAGAAACATCGATGTGAAAGGGACACATCGAGTGGCTGCCTTCCATACGACCCAACCAGGGCCAGCGACAAACTGCAACCAAGGTACGTGCCCTTAGCGGGAATCGAACCCGAGTCTTTCTAGACCTCAGGCCGACGCTCTAACTGCTGAGCCAAACCGGCCAGGGCCATAATTTTTTTTTTTTAACCTGGATGAACATCCTGGAGCTTTGGGATTTTAACTATCTCCTCTCTTTTGTCTAAGCTTTCTCTAGACAGAAAAGTTTGGTACAGTGAAGATGCATTTATCTTTGTGACTGCAGAGTTTCCATCCAGGCTGACCAAGAGCTCTTAACAAAAATAGATTCCAAAATTTGAAAACAGTAAAAATCACAATTGTAGGAGGTGCAACTCATCTCGCCACCATACTTGGGGAACAAAATCATAGTTAAGGAAAATTTTCTCCTTGTTTTGAAACTAATAATATAATTTTCACTTGATAATTTATGGGAGTGACAATTCTTTAATGACACCTAGTAAGCACTAAATTGCTTTAGGGGACAGAGACATTGTGTCACCAGCAATTCATTAGAAGGTCACAGGCCATTGTCAAAACACAGCATGTTTGAGCTCCCTGCAATGATTTGATAACACTGTTATGTCTACAAAGATTCCAGAGATGGAGATTTTTCTGGAATCCCTATTTCCTAGGAACATAATGCTGAAGATCTACTATGAGTTGGAATGTGTGAATGGAACCGAAGAGTGGCTTTTGTTTCAGAGCCATACCCTTAAATCTCTGAAGGGCCCAAACCAACTGGCTTTCAATACATTTTGATCTGACCTCACTGCTCACACAATTTCAATGAATTTTTATTTATCACTCTTGATTTAAACACAATTCCTTTGTGCTATGATCTTTCAACCTTATGATTATGCCAGAGGTTTCAAAAATGTTAAAGGAATATTTCACCTGCTGAGAAAGCACACATTTTTGTGGGGAGAGGTGTTTAATAGATATCTAATGCACATGAAGGAGGAAAAAAACCCTCTAATACCAAAAATATCAGAATTTGCCCCCCAAATCCCTAAATTAAGATTTTCATGGTGCTTAGGTGAAGATGTACAGGTGATGTCAGAGAAAATTTGACACATCTGTAAGAGTGGCAGCTGTTACTCTTTTAGCTTCTTTCACCTTCCCTTTTGAGTCAAATTTCCCTGATGGCCCTTCTGTTCTCCAAGAACCTCGCAGTTATTACCTCAAAATGTACCTCTGAAAGCTGAAAGGTCCACACACAGAGACAGTATATGTAAAGAGTCACACATTTCCTAAAATGTTGACAGGTGTCTACAATTCTCATCATCGGAGATACAGCTGAATTTAAAGTACAATATTAAGATTGATAAAGATCGAAAGATATGAGGGAAAAGAGACTGAGCTATTTCATGTAACAGCTGCAACCATTCCCAAATGTTTTTCTGCATAATCATGCAAGAAATTCATCATGCATTTCCTATTAAATATTCATGCAACTTGCTCCATAGGAGAGCTGTGGTATTTATTAATTCCCGGTGTTGGTACATTTTGGTACATCTACTGCCAGCAATAAATGTGTCATGCCTAGCAAATTCAATTCTTGGCAGAAAATATCAGAATATAATACTTACTTACAGGATACTTTAAACTTTAATTATGCCTAAATGATTTTCAAGACTACCTTGAAATAAGCAACCGATTCCCTTTGCCTTTAGATGAAAGGAAGGGTCAGTAGGGTGGGGAATGGATGAGTAGACAGTATTTTCCCTTAAATGCTCCATCTTTGTGAGAGGTGATCTATTTCTTTTTTTTATTTAGTGTCATCATCGTTTTAATCTGTTCTTGTGTTTTGTTGTTGTTGGGTCATCTGCTCTTATACACAGTTGAAAGTTCCCTTTCCTAAAATTTTGTTAACTGAAAAGATGAAATAAGAAGAGCCAACTATAAAAATGTATTTCTCAAATTTGTGAACACATAACATTATGAATCTCTAGTTGGGGTTCACCACCATAGATTGATACAAATCAAAACAAGGCTCATAATGCCCTTCAGAATACTTTAACACAGATGAGCACGGGGCAAGGTGGCATTTTTTTTTTTTTTCATTTTAAACAATTTCTGTTTTGTGAACTACACAAAACTTGAAACTGTAGAAAATAAAATGGAAGTAGAAGACATAGGTCCTGTCCTTAAAGTGTTTATAGTCTGGTAGAGGGAGAAAGACATTCATCCAATGAACAGCTAGAGAAACAAACAAATATTTGCTCATGTAGAACTAACTGGCTCTATTCATAGTGTGCATATGTTTACTTTTCCAAACACTTAAATAAATACATTTTTCTCTTGACAACTCCATCAAGTAGGAAGAGCAGATAACGATGTCCTTATTTATTAGGTGGGGAAACTTGAATGGTTGGTCTATGTTTATTCAGCAGGTTATTGAAGAGCTGTAGTTACAACCAGTTATTCTGACTCTTGGGTACAGGGAGGTAAAACATCACCCAGGAAAATCCCAAAGGATGTTTCTTCCAGTAGTTCCTCTTTTGTTCCACAGCAATGGCTCCCCAGAATCCATATATATGTATATATTTTTTTATAAATTTGGTTTAATTAAAAAAAATTTTTTCCTTTTATTGATTTTAGAGAGAGAGGAAGGGAGAGGGAGAGATAGAAACATCAATGAGAGAGAACATTGATTGCCGCCTCCTGCATGCCCCCTACTGGGTATCGGGCCTGCAACCTGGGCATGTGCCCTGACTGGGAATCAAACAAGCAACCTCTTGGTGCATGGGCTGATGCTCAACCACTGACCCACACCGGCTTGGCCCCAGGACCCATATTAAAAACAATATGGATTTTTGCTTCCGGTTATGATGAAGTAGTTTGCAGCGGACCACTCTATCTGGAAACAACTAGAAGAGCTAGGTAAAATAAAACAGCAATTAGTTCAAGGCATAAGAGAGCTGCTGGGGAGGTAGGGAATACTCCAAAAAGGGGGAAATCTCAGAAATTATAGCCAATAGTCTACATTCATTTCTTCCCTTGGGGCATTTGATGATTCTGGGTAGGGGGAAAAGGCTGAGAGTCTCAACTTTGCCTCCCATAGAGAGGGCTACTGCTGAGGAACAAAAAAGCCAGCAGAGGTTTTGTTTGTTTGTTTGTTGTTTTCAGAAGGAAGTGGTGTTTAAGAAAAACATGGGGTGGAAAACTAAAATTGACATAAGGCCAGATTTCTCCTCAATACATTTGCTAAAAATATAAAATTGTGACTCAGAAGACTGAGAAGCTAAGCAGAAAGTCTGCAAAAAGCAGAGAAAAGTTCTCAGCAATCTTGCCATGCTGAGGCGTAAGGATTAGAGTTCAGGACCCATCCAGAAGAGGACTGTATCCTAGGAATTGAACTAAAGCAGAGACAGACTGAAGCATACTAAAACTTCAACCAGTCTGAGTCATTGCACTCCTTGATTGGATTAGGTTATCAGTTCTCACTCTGCCTAACAGGTGAAAGTCAATCTCTCTCTGGATATAGTTAACATTATATGGATCGTCTACTGTTATATCATATATATAGCTATATCTATCCACATATTTTAGTAGTCCATCAAAAATTACTGGCCAAGAGACAAATTTATGGGACCAAAGAGAAAAATTTTACAGAAGCAAACCTACAGGTGATGTAAGTATTGGTGTTAGCACACAAGCATCCTAATAATGATTAGGATACTAAGAAAAATAGGGAAAAGGTAGAGAAAATAGAAAACAAGTTGAAAAATTGTATCAAAAAGTTGTAATCTATTTTTTTTTAAAGAAGTAAATGGGAATTCTAGAACTTAAAAACAATGAACTCAATATATGGGTTTCCCAACAGAATAGATTCAGCAGAAGACATGATTAATGCACTGGAAGATATGTCAATAGAAAAATATCTAAATTGCAGCACAGAGAGAAATAAAAATAAAAAATATAGAAGAGCATTAGAGACACAAGGAAAACAGTTAAAAAAATCTATCATATATATCAAATGAACACATAAAGAAAGATGAGAGCAAAAGCAATATTTAAAGATATATTGGTAAAATATTTTCCTAAACTAATGAATCTATAGATTTAAGAAATTCCTAAAACCTAAATATAATAAATAAAAAACAACCAAACAAAAAAATCTCCAAGGTACATCACAGTAAAAACTGCTGTAAACTAAACAAAAAAATTAAAGCACCAAAATTGGGTTTATTATTTTTAGAAAAAGAACAACAAAAATAGTTACACCTTACTTTCACAGAAATGGAGGCCAGACAACCACAGAATGACATCTTTAAAGTTGTGAATAAAATATATCTGCCAACCTAGGATTCTATGAAAATATTCTTTAAAAATAAACTGAAATAAAGATATTTCAGAAAAACACACAAAAAAATTTTGGTGGCAGATTTCCACTAAAAAATAAATAAACTAAAGAGAGTTTTTATTACTAGAGTTTTAACTAAAATTTACTTCATATGGAAAAACAGAAATGCAAGAAGGAATGAAGAACATAGAAAACTATACGGAATTAAAGTGTTCCAACGTCTAGTATTGTAAAAGGAATTTGTAAAAGAAATATTTAGGGGGACCGGAAAGTAATGTCGTTAAAGTAATGACGTGTTAAGGGCGGAAGTGGAACCAAATCCATGTCAGACAATCGAGGAACTGTCAAACACTCTTAACCAACCTTAGTCAACCATCCAAGAACATTTGCAGCAGATTGGTAAAGTAAGCAGAGCAGGTGTTTGGGTCCCGCATAATCTGTTCGAAGAAAACAAAGCTAACCGGTCCACCACATGCAATTTATTGCTTCAGCGGCACAATACAGAAGCGTTTTTTGATCAATGGAGATGATCACTGGAGATGAAAAATGGGTCCTCTATGATAATCCAGAACACAAAAGGCAGTGGCTCTCTCCGAAGGAATCGCCACGAAGTACAGCTAAGCCAGGTTTACACCCCAAAAAGGCACTTTTGTGTGTTTGGTGGAGTATTCGCGGGGTCGTTCATTTTGAAGTGCTGAAACCTGGACAAACTGAATGCAGACCTTTACTGTGAACAATTGGATCTAGTAAATCAATCTTTAATTGAAAAGTGCCCAGTGATTATCACCAGAAAAGGCGTTATTCTGCAACACGATAATGCAAGACCGCACTGCGCAAGACGAACCCTGGAACAAATTAATGAATTGGGTTGGGAGGTATTGCCTCACCCACCATACTCGCCCGATATTGCGCCATAGGATTTCCATTTATTCTGATTGCTACAACATTTTCTAAGTGGCAAAAAAGTTGAAAATTTGGATGATGTCCAAAATGCCATCTCAGATATTTTGCTCAAAAACCAATTGATTTTTATCGATCCGACATTGAAAATTCGCACACTAGATGGAAAAAGGTTGTTGATAACGAAGGTGATTACATCATTGATTAAAAATAAAAACTTGTTCATCAGAGAGATGCAAATTAAAACAACAATGAAGTATCACCTCACACCCGTCAGAATGGCCGCCATCAACAAATCTTCAAACAACAAGTGTTGGCGAGGGTGTGGAGAAAAGGGAACTCTAGTACACTGCTGGTGGGAATGCAGACTGGTGCAGCCACTGTGGAAAACACTATGGTGTTACCTCAAAAAATTAAAAATTGAATTGCCATTTGACCCAGTGATCCCACTTCTAGGAATATACCCTAAGAAACCTGAAACACCAATCAGAAAGAATATATGTACTCCCATGTTCATAGCAGCACTATTCACAATAGCTAAGAGCTGGAAACAGCCCAAGTGCCCATCAGTGGATGAATGGATAAAAAAGCTGTGGTACATATACACAATGGAGTACTATGCAGCTGTAAGAAAGAAAGATCTCTTATCCTTTGAGATGACATGGAGGGACCTCGAGAGTATTATCCTAAGCGAAACAAACCAAGCAGAGAAAGAAAAATATCACATGATCTCACTCATTTGTGGAATATAATAAACATAACATTCTGGGGAACAGGGTAGACCCAGAGATGTGAAAGTAGGGTACAGACTGACAACCCTCAGAAGAGGGGGTGGGGGGGAGGGAAGAGATAAACCACAGAACTTATACGCATGTATGCATAACTGATGGACATGGACAACAAAGCTGGGGAAGGGGTAGAGGGATGGGGAGGAGGGTGTCAATGGGGAAAAAAGGAGAAACATCTGTAACAAAAATAAATTAATAAAAAAAAATAAATAAAAAAAATAAAAAATAAATAAAATTAAAAAAAATTAAAAATAAAAACTTGTTAAAAATTTATCTGTTTGAATTTAATGTAAAAAAACGACATTACTTTCCGGTCCCCCTAATAATTTGGTCTCATTGTACTAAGTCAGTGATGCATGCTGTAATCTACAGGATAAGCACTGGAGGACTATTAGAAGAAAGTATAAATATGAGGTACTATAGAGAATAAAAAGGAAATAATAACAAATAGGTTAGATTAATTGAGAAGAAGACAGGAAAGGAGAAAAAAAAGAATAAAACAGGTGGGGCAAATAAGAAACAAACAGAAAAAATAATAACTATAAACCCAATTTATTACAATTATACTAAATTAAAAAGGATTAAATGTTACTACAAAAATGTAAGAATTTCAGACTTGATAAAAAATTAAAACTCAACAATATTTTTAAAAACATTAATTTTCAAAAACATGTCTTAAATGTAAGGGCACAGAAAGATTAAAATTTAAAGGACAGAAAAAAGTACCATGTAAACACTAACCAGAAGAAAGATACAAATTTGAAACAAACTCAATTTTAAGGTAATAAGTAAATATTAAAACAGATTGAAAGAGAAAAGGGGTATAAAAATTAAACATTGTATTATCAAAGTTAAGTCATATTTAGAAATTAGAAAATATTGTGTATTGAACGATAAGGAAGATACAATTTATCAAAACCTGTGTGATGCACATAAAGTACTTAAAGACACATATTAGGGGAACAGATAGGAAGATTGAAGCTTTCATTTCAAGAAACTGGAAAAAATAGCAATCAGAAATAAATAGGGAAAAAAAGGAAAATAAAACAGTGATCAATGAAATAGAAAACAAAGCTAAAAGTTGGTTCTTTGAAAAGACTAGTCAGATTGATAAACCCCTAGCACCACTGTCCATGAGAAAAAGAAGACACAAATTACCACTATTAGGTATGAATAGCAGGCATCATTACAGATTATGGGGAGATTAAAGAAATAAAAACTAGGATAGTATAGACAACTTTATGCCAACAAGTTTAATAATTTAGAGGAAATTGATGAATTCTTGAAAAAACTTAACAATATGATTTATGTAAGATTTTTAAAAAATTATAGAAATCAAATCCATTGTTAAAAGCCTGCCCACAAAGAAAAATCTAGGCCTATGTGACTTCACTGATAAGTTATTCTAAACATTTATGGAAGAAATAATGCCAACCTTTTATAGACTGTTCCAGAATATAGAAGAGAAAAAAAAGGGGGAGTATTTTCCCAACTTGTTTCATGAGACCAGCATAAACTTGCCACTAAAACCTGAAAAGTTTACAATAATAGAAAATTACAAGCCAATCTTTTTCATAAATTTAGAAGCAAAAATCCTAAACAAAACAACAAATTAAATTTAGTAATATACAAAATGGGTATTTCAATAAAACTAAGTAGAGTTTATTCCAAGGATGTAGATGTTCTTCAAGAAAAATGCACAATAGGAAATGGACAAGAGACTCGTACAGCCACGGCATGAAGGTAGATATCTGAATCGCCATACATATGAGGAAAGGTGCTAAACTTGACTGAAGTTCAGAGAAATGCAAAGTAAGACCATATTGACGTATACTATACACTCAAATGCGGTTTAGAAGTAATTGGTGGTGGGAGTGTAAACTGGCACAACTATCTTGGAAAACCATTTGGCAGCAACTTCTAAAACTGGTCTAGAAATTCCACTCCTGGATATATCTATAACAGAAATGCATATATATGCTCACCAAAAATAGATATACAAGATTGTTCATATCACACAATTGATAATAACTCCAAACTAGAAATAAACCAAATGTCCATCGAGAGTAGACAGGATTAATCCATTGTGGTGTACTTGTAAAATAGCATGACATACAGCAATGAAAATGAACTATTGCCACACAAACAACATAAATAAATCTCTCAAACACAATGTTGAGCTAAAGAAGACAAAGTACACAGTAGATGAATTAATATATATAAATTTCAAAAACAAGTCAAATTAATATACAGTGCTAGACGCAATACGAGTGATTTTCTTTCAGAGAGTTAGCAGCTAAAGATGGGCAGAAGGCATGATTCTGGGGCAGTGGTCATTTTCTATTACGCCGACTACATGGGTGCATTCACGCTGCTCATGTAGGATTTCCGCACTTTTTTGTATTTGTTGTACTTTGACACACAATTTACTTTATAAGACTATAAGGAAGCTCTTGTTTAAATTATTGAATGCGCTCAACCAAAGAGCAATTCTCTCAATTGACTTAAGAGAATCTTTTCCAATAGCAGAACAGGAAGACAGGTAGCAAAAGCTTTTCTCCCTTTACCCACAGATCCGGTGCAATCACTGGTCTGAGGACCAGGTCAGTGTGAGGCAGTGGGGAAAGGAACTCCAGATACCTGGAAGGTAAATTCCAGAAATTGGGAAGAACAGGCTTGAAACAGAGGCCTTCTGGGTGAGGTGAAAGTTCTGCCCGAAGCAATTTATCTTTTTCACTGTTGGCTGGAGCTCTGTGAGTCAGACAGAGATGCCCCTGAAGTGTGGGGGATGTGGACATTGCTCAAGGCAGTCATGGAATTGGTTGAAATCATCCATCACAGGGAGAATGGAAGGTGGGCAGATAATCTTAACTCATATTTGAAAATAGATTATCTGTGGGTCTCCCATCTGCCTTACACCAGGAGATGAAGAGCTAATTTACATATTCTATTATTTTGGTTTTCCAAGTACTCTTGTGTTTGAGCCATAACACAAAGTGCTAATTAGACTATAAAAGAAAATCTACATTACACTTTGACAAAGAAGCTTTTGTAACTTTTAACATCAGCCTTGTTTTCACCATTAGCTTAGTTTTTATCTTAATTGGAGTTCTGATTTTTTTTTTTTTTTTGGTATATATGTGATTATGAGGGCGAGTGTGTGCGTGTGTGTGTACGTATGTGTGTTGACATACACTCTCTACTCTGGTAACACAGGGGGATATTAATTTTTTTACTCCTTTCTTTGATCATAAAAAAAGTTCTTAGTGTAAATAAGGTACAAAAATCTGAGTTTCCTTAATCTCTTGGTCAATTTAAATCCTGTTGCTACTTGTGTAAGTCCTCTGAAAGTCATTGTTAATTCTTGTAGAAATAAAGAATGCCACGGGTAAACTTGTTTTACTATAGCCACAAATATAAGCTTATCTGGGTCTAATACAATGTTTATATGTTGTTAGTACACACTCAAATGACCTGAATGGCTACATTAGAAGAATCAATTTAAAAATATAACCAAAGACGAAAGGCAAACACATTCAAGACAGTTTATGATTTTAGTTCTCAGAAAATTGTAAATGTTCAGCTGCATTAGATTTTAAAAATCCCTTCCTTAATATTTGCTGAGAGAATAGTACATTGCAATAATGTATATACCGATTTACCACTCAGAAGTCTTATGTAAGTAAAACAATAAATGGAGCTCAACAATATACAACGTAAAAGCCTTCCAGAAAGGTCCTCTGCAATAACAGTACATTATTTTCAAGGGCTATTAAATGCTGAGCCAGTGCTAGTTTATTAATCCTCACAGTCTCCTGAAAGAAATAGGTAACAAAGGCAATCCCATGGATACCTGTGAGTTCTTCACTACAAGGGAACCAACTGGTGGCTGAACCCAGGCTACCGGGCCCTGAGCACAGGGCCACACCACGTCAGATACCAAGTGGCAGCCAGTTAATGCTGGAAGAGACCTCCAAGCAGGGTCTCTCGAAGTGTGGTCTGCACCGGCACTGCCATCATCTGGGGTGCCGAAAACAACAACACACTAATAGCAGCAGAATCCTGGGACCCATCTGAGCAGGTTTTGATTTTTTATCAAGAATCTCTGGGTGTGGGGATCTGAGAATCTGCACTTTTGTTTTTTTAACCAAGCTTCCCCTCAGTGACACTAATGTTCACTAAAGTTTGAGTCCGCCTCCCTTCGAGGCCATCTAGTCAACCTTCTCATTTTCAGATGAGAATGTTAAGGCTCAGAGAGGAGAAATGACTTTCAGAAGTCACTGAGCCATTTGATTGCAGAGCCCGAGTACATTGGGTTTCTTACAATCCACAGGCCCAGCTCCTTTCTCCCATCCCTTGTTGCTTCCAAGTAATGTGTTTGCTCCTTCAGGGTGAATGCTATAAGCATCCCTAGAACCGATGCTCTCCTAACTTGCTCCTCCAATTCTCATTTGAACCAGGTTTAACATCTCCCTGGTTCCTTAATTAAATTAATGAGTTAAATACAATCTATGATGTATATTTATTATGTAGTTGAATGAGTGTTGTCTTAACTTTGGAAAATTACACTTAAACATGAGAAATAAATCATGGTAGAAGGCATGGAGGAGTGAGAAACGACGTTATGAAGTCTTCCCCGACTCCACGAGAGCGCCTGGCTCCGCCTCTTCTCTGTGTCCGTAATACCCCAAGTGCACAGAGTGTGTCTCTGCATTTGTCACATGGCTGCCAACACCCCCTCAGGGCAGGTGGTAGTGGACTTTCCATCTCTCTCTTTTTTCTTTTTTTGTAGTTCACATGGTGGATACGTAATACTTTAAAAAAACTTTTTAAAGGAAAGATTAAGGTGACTAGTTCTCTTAGTAAATGTAGATCTATTACAGGAGTAAAAGCTGAATGAAATCCAGACCATGGCATACATGTTTTGCACTTCTCACTGTGCTCGATGTCTAGTAGACTTGCTGACACAGGGCCAACATGGCAAAATTGTGAAGAAGTTGCTTTGTTTTTGGAGAACTCCCTTCTTAGTGGACATAGCAATAATAGTATATACTACTAATAGCTAATGCATGCATATTACACACTCTGCAAAGACAAGCACTTCTAGTTCTATAGGTAACATTTCAACCTCAGATATGCTGGAAGCTAAAAAAAAAGTCCTCTTACCCTATTTTCCGGAGCAGGAAACGGAAGCACAGACAAGGAACTTACTTGACCAAGTTATACATCTAGTAAGAAGCAGACAGGATTTGAGTTGGGTTTCTCTGATTCCCAAGTCCAGGAGTTGATCCAGATTTCATCAGTTGCTGGCTGTAGAAACCTAAGCAAGTTACCAAGCCTCCCCGAGCCTTCCTTTCCTTTGCTATCTGCATTGTTATTGAAGAGCATAAACCATGCACAAAAAGCACTATTACAGTGCCTGCCATTGTTGGTGTCTAACTAAAGAAAGTTAGCAATCACTACAATTGTTATCATTACCTTTTCGTACTTTCTTCTGTGACCTGAGCTTGCCTATCCCATGCACCTAACCTCGCACTCACCTCCACCATTTGCGGCCGCCGCTGTCAGGGCTCCAAGCACCTGCACTCCACCAGGGATTATTCCTTGAAGTTTCTGCCACGGCCCTAGAGCAGTGCTTCTCAGACTGAAACCTTTGCAGGAATTGTGCCACAGTCTTGTTAAACCACAAGTTCTGATTCATTCAGTGGGTCTGGGGGGGAGCTCAAGATTCTTCATTTCTTTTCTTTTTTTAAAAAAATTAATTAATTAATTATATTTACAGCTACTCCTTTTCCCCCCATTGACACCCTCACCCCAAGATTCTTCACTTCTGAGAAGCTCGCTGGTGGTGCTCAAGCTCTTGGACCCTGCACCACACTCAGAGAAGCAAGGCCTCATCTTTCTATTACTTTCCCTTGCTGCCCTCCTTTCTCTCCCCCAATCCAGTCTCATTCACTCAAAGGCTTGTTTTCTGCTACTGTGATAAGAGAAAACTATAGATACTCATAATTTTCGGGTAACAAATTTGCATTTTATTTATTTATTTTTATGTAAAAATATTTTTTATTGATTTTTTTTTTAAAAGAGAAAAGAAGGGAGAGAGATAGAAACATGGATGAGAGAGAAACATCGATCGGCTGCCTCCTGCATGCCCCCTACTGGGGATCAAGCCCACAACCCGGGCATGTGCCCAGACAGGGAATTAATAATCAGCAACCTCTAGGTGCACAAGACGATGCTCCATCCACTGAGCCACACCAGCCAAGCCAAATTTGCATTTTAAACATGGTTTTCTGCAGTTCTTGCCTTCCCTTCCTACCGTCCCCAGGCACATGAGGAAGAGTTCACTGATAATTTTCGGCTGTGAAGAGGGAGTGAGATTTGTGAGTGAGGAAGGGTAAGGGGTAAGGTTGGGGTGGGGAGGAAGCTTTTCGGTACTGTCAAGTCACATGTCATCATTACCATTTACCAAGTATGAGTCTACTTATTAAATAAATGAATTAATTCACTGTAACTTCAAAATTCCTAAATCAGGCTAATGAATTCTCTTATGAGCCTATCTTTCATCTTGAAAGTGGGTTCTAGATGCCAGCACAGTATTCCTGTTGAAAATGTTTATTAACTTTTTGTGCTATTGAGATACTAGTAGGCAGTACTGCAGCTTTGGGAAATCTAACAGTTATTGACAGAGCCCAGTGCGATGGTGTGGTGATTATTATACCCTTCTTCCCAAAGACCAACTGGGGTCCTACCATGGCAACCCTCAGGCAAACTCTGCCCTCTGGGAGAGATCTAATAATTGACACAATCCTTCTTTATCCAAGTTTAGAAATAATTCTCAAGAAAAAAATCCATTTTGTTAGCATGTATATACGTACCTTGTCCATGTGTTATTCATACTCCACCCATGATTACCGATGAAGATATTGAGTCATAGGGATTAAGTATCTGGATAAGATTCTGAAGGAATTAATTGACATCTAAGAGGGAAAATCAACCATTTAGAAATTCCCAGTTTTGTTGACCATTACTTAGAAATGAACTTTGCAAATGCCAATATTTTATGTATCTATCATCACCATCACCATCATAATCTAGAAGGAGGCTGGGCTCCTCTCCTTTATTATGTAAGTGTACAAACATAGCAATGCATGCTGGTAAGGGGTGTTGTATGTAAGTACAAAGGAGCATATTTTAAATGTTTATATTTAAAAGGAGCTGCCATTGAAAGCAGTTAATTTCTGTCAGTGATACTGTTGGTGTCCATCCATTTCCACCTTGCTAGTTCTCCTGCTCCCTGCCCAGCCACCACTTCCATCTTGTTTGACTTTATAGACAAGAATAAAATCCAAGAAAATGGCCAGTATCACTTTCCAACCTTACAGCTAGGGCTTGAACATGTACCCTAATCTGTGCTCAAGGGAACTGAAGGGCAGTCCACAGGTGGCTTCTGGGAAAGGTCTTCTTCCCAGATAAAACGAGATGCATGGAAAATATCTTTCTTCTGCATTTTGGAGCGATTGTGTGAAGATATAATACGCTGGAATAGAGGCAGCCATTCTGTAATCATTAGAGAAAAAGACTGAGCACAAGAACTGAAGTCTGAGAAAGGAGAACAGAAAGATGGAAAGAGCTTGGGTCCTCAGTGGCACTGTGCAGCTCCTGCTCAGTTGTGGAACTGCCCCTGCTTCCAGGCTGCTTGCTCTGTGAAATGACAGATGCCCTTTTTGTTTCAGTCTTTTTCCTTGCAGACCAGAGCATCCTAACTGGTGCTCCAGTCCTGGAGGAGGAGCCCCGGGGCTGTGACTGGGCACGTCCAAGGCAGAGTCAGCTTGCTGTTTGAAAGCTTCCTGAAGTGGCAGAGAGCATAGTTGTGGTCCACTGCCCTTGGAAACAGGCTCTACCTCGTGAAAGCCATAGGAATTTGCTGCCAATCCTGATCAGGCAGACTGACCCTGCTTCCTTCCTGTGCCAAATTCCTGGTGTCATTTGTAACAAAATCTCAGGTTTGAGGCCAATCGTGGTTTTAGAGCTTTTAGTTTCATGGGTAGACAGATGTTTGGGGGAGTTTATTTCTCTGACTATAACCTATACAAATTATAGTCTCTTCAGTCATATGAATAAAATCAAATTTGAAAGCAGACTATTAACAGACAGAGGCCATTTATGACTTTTGCGAATGATGTCACATACAAAGTTCTTTTCCTTAATAAGGTAAACTGTTTTCACTATTACAAGGATGATCTGAAATTGAGCCCAGACCCTCAGACTACACTGTGATGGAAAGGACATGTGTTTATAAACTAGTGACTATGAGATGATGCAATACTATTTTTGGAAACTTACAGGAGCTGTTTGTAAAAAAACAAATTAGAGGGAATGTTGATCTTGCCTGTCCACTTCCCTTTCAGTTTTTATTACCCCAAAAGTTACTTTTTGATTTAGACTGATTCTCTTTTACACAGATAACTTTTGACTTTCTGTAGTCATATATTATTGTTGTTACTGTTTGTGTCTGTGACATTCAACATTCCCCAAAAAGTGAAGATTTTAAAATGAGTAATTCCTTACTATTTTGGACTTCAAGCCTTATTCAAGATTTTAAATGCTGATATTATAAAAACAGTAGTTTACCTCTTTCATTTCCTTCATTTCATCATGACACTTTTCAAAATCTATTTTTATATACCTGTGAAGTTTACAAACAAAATCTATTTTATTCTGCATGCAAACAAAGATATATTTGGCACTGGAAAACCACACTGGTATGTACTCATTAAATTCAGACCTAACTTATAAGATCTAACTTATCAACAAAACTAAAAAAACAAGGCAGCGTCACAGAGAAAATTAACTTCAAAGTTGTCATCACATCAGCTCTGGCTCCTTGGTTCTGTGTTCACTCTTCCAAAGACTGAGGGAGAAGATGCTAAGGCATGGAATGACAGAAGACGCCTAGGCCAGGGCAGGCTGTGGTTTCTGCTCCATCCACCTAACTGTACTTCTCTCTGCCTCCCACTCATCACCCCCATTGCCAATGATGTGCTATGCTGTGAAAATAGTGATACTTCCAAGTATCAATATTCTTTTCATAGTTTGAGACAAGTAAATATTTAACAAAGTCCTACATTAGTCCTTCAGATATAAAATACAAGCAAGAGCCTTGATTCTTTCTGCAATAGGGAGCTATTAAGAGAAATTTTTAAAGGAGAAAAGCATGTTCAAAGTTGTCCTTTAGGGAGATTAAGAAGACACTAGTGTGTAGGGTAGATTGGAGGAAGCAGAGGAGTTTAATTGGGAAAACTTGTTAGAGAACAGTAGCGTTGGTTTGACAGACTGAGGAGGTTTTGGCAGTTTGAATTAGGATAGCGTCCAGAAGAATGGAGAGGAGATGGGTGCAAAAATGTCAGGCTCAATATATCTTAGGTCTTGAATCACATTCTACCCCACCTAAATCTGATATTGGAGCTCAGTCCTTACTGAACATCCAGGGCCACCTCTAGCCAGATGCAGCAGATGCTTATCCAGCCTCAATCGCCCTTGCTGCTATTGCAATGAGCTCGAACAATTTGCTGTCCTCTGGGTCACTGCATCTCTAGCACCTCAGCTATGCTCTCCTTCTGAAGGCACCTCTGCACATTTCTGGGACTTAATCATACCTCAGGAACCTGCTTGAACATCATTTCCTCTGTGTAGCTTCATGTAGACCTCCAGGTAGTAGAACTGACCATCCCTCCCTTTGGGCTCTTCTGAATCTTGTCTGCATTTGGATTTGGCACTTATCATACTCAACTGCACTTATATTTAAACTCTTAGCCAATATCCACTGTGATGATCTGTGGCAGATACAATGGTGGTAAATATTGATTGAATGGTTAAATTCTGATAATCAAAGATTCTGCCTTATTTTTGGACCCTACCCTCCCTGCCTCATAACACAGTTCTTATAACTGACTTCCTGCCTTCATCCCTGTTCCTGAATTTCTCTTGTGCTAACTGCTCAGTAACATATTCATCTGTTGATCTGTGCTGTCTTATTGCTATCCTCCCTGGCTGAAGTCTACGGCAGTGTCAACCCAGACACTTGTTGATTGACCAACCAAGAACCACGTGAACAGCCATGTGACAACCTCCAAATATCACCTGCTCTAGATACCTGATGACTCAACTCCTAGACTCCCCTTCCTACTGCCCTCCCCTCTTTGCAGACTATCTGGTTTATAGCTAGAGAGCTTTGCACCCTTGATCTCATACTTGTTCACCAGGCTGAAGCTTCTACTGCAGGCTATGGATTCCACTAGTGACTCCACCTGTCCTGGCATTTGTTCCTCTCCCCAGCCACCTATCAGTGGACAAGAGTGATGGCTGATCTAATCTTTCTGCCTCTCCAGTGTATAACTGGTAGTGCCCTGGAGAATCTCAAGCCATAACAGACAGATCCATTGAATTTGGAAACTGCTTGGATTTGGGGGAAGGCAGACAAATGTGGGACAAGAGTCAAAAGCTAACTGAGGCTAACTGGGTGATTAGGAATGCAGAAGTGGCATGGTGGAGAGAAAGCACAAAGAAAGGATGTTTTTAGGAAGGGACTTAATGAGCTCAGCTTTTAAGAGGAGATTATGAATCCAGTTTGGGATATAACCAGGGGTAATATTAGAACATTTAATGAAGTATGGCATGACATCAACCAAGAAGCACAGATACCAGTGTTAGGCTATATGGGTGCCTATCAGCCTAAGGTATATTATGCTGAGTGGAGGAAGAGACAGAACAACTTATTGGATATTCAGAGGGATCATCGATCAGGGCTAGATTTAATAAGTTCCAGATAAACTTCCCATCTGAATTTCAACCTTCTTTTCCCTTTTCCTCTATGTAAGGTTTAGACTCTGTCCATGTACCACTGGGTAGCAGCAGTCTTAACACTTTTTCACTCTCTTATCAACTGGCAAGTAGTTTGTCTTATAATTACCCCCAGGCTCCTAGTTAAACCATTTTACCGCACTCACTCTCATACCACTTTTTCATGACTTTGTAAGAGCATGGCCAACCCTCTCCCATTTAGCCAGCAAAGACCTCTTTTATCCTTATAAATAAGAGAAGTCTTACTGCTACGGATTTATGCAAATTCAGTTTTTAACCTGCTAGCCAAAGAATAGGGCATAGAGATTAATTCTTAAGATGTCTTACAGCTTTTGAACTTTGTGTTCCAGGGAGGATGTTTTTGATTTTTCGTTTTGACAGATTTGATATAGACATAAAGATGGAAAGTTAATTGTTAACTCTGGGCATTCAAATAAGGTGCAGATTTTTACCCACCCTGCTTAGAAAGGACGAACTTATTACTTAAGGATTTAACTCTGGATTAGTAGCTTCTGATTCAAATTGAAAATACAATAAATGTCAAATAACTAAATTGGTTGCAGTAGGGGTCACTCATTAAAGAGAGCGAGAGTTAGCATAGCTAATGAGAAAATCTCTAGCAGGGAAGCGAGAATGCTGGATTCTAGTCTCATTTCTGCTGGTGTCATACTGGAAAGTCTGGAGTATGGGACTTTGGTTTTCCCAGATTCTGCATTCTAGCATTGATCAAGGATAAATGCAAATTTGTTTCCCTTTTGCCTCATGGGTGTGTAGGAGGTTTGAGTATCTGGGAAAGTACTAGCTTTTGTGTCTATCAGCACTTAGGCTGATTACAAGCTTTTGTCCCTTTTTTTCAACTTGTTTATTAAGCACAAGGGGCATTGACAGCAGGACTGTTTGTCATTCAACGCAGTCCCTTGCCTATTCAGTGGAGACAGACTGCCACCTGGGTCTTGACTCTGCCATGAGATTTGCCAAGTGATGACATGAACACCCACTCGACGTCTATGAAATGTCTGCCTCTTGAGTGTTTCATTTGATCCATTCCCCATCCCACTCCTTGACACTCATTTCCTCACTGACCTTGCTCTAATCCCAGGAGTGAGTTTCCTGGCCTTGAGCCTGTGCTGGTGGAATCAGCTACCTCCTCTGAATGTTCAAAAGGCCCCTCTTGGCAAGCATCTCTTTTCGGATGAGTCACAGGGAGTAGGAGGTATATCACTTGGTGATCTTTTTGAGAATGCACTTTACCTGGCTTTAGGCCCAAGGTTATCTGGGAGAAATGGTGTGTTGGCTAAATAGTACATTTGCATTATTCATGGTGGTCCAGACATGGAGACAACCAAAGTGTCCTTCAACAGAGGACTGGATAAAGGAGATGTGGTACATACATACCATGGAATACTACTCAGCCATAAGAAAAGATGAAATACTGCCATTTGCAGCAACGTGGATAGACCTTGAAATTATTATACTAAGAAAAATAAGTCAGTCAGAAAAAGGCCAAGAACCACATGATTTCACTCATATGTGGGATATGAAACTGAAACTCATAGACACAGACAACAGTATGGTGGTTACCAGAAGGAAGGGGGTGGAGGTAGTAAAGGGTAAAGAGGGTCAAATATATGGTGATGGAAATGATTTGACTTTGGGTGGTGGGCACACAATGAAATATACAGATCATGTATCATAAGAATGTGCACTTGAAACCTATATAATCTTATTAACCAATGTCACCCCAATACATTTAATTAAAAATAAAACAAAAAACTTCTACTTTATATATATACATCACCCCCCCCCCCCCGCCAATACTGCATTTGCAGAAATAAGTTTAATGGATTTCTCAGTGTTTTGAGGTATATTCTTTACAGTTAAGATTGCCTTCATGAAAAAAAAAAAAACAAAAAGCTACTTATTCTCTACCTTTAACTATGCATAGATTTAGCTCTACCTTGTAATATAAATCTGCTTTACCTCTGTCTTCTCAAACTACTGCATCAACACAATACCTTTCACAGTCAAATTCCTGAACAAGTAGTGTTCATTTCTTCATCACCTAGTCTCATATTAAGCTTTTGCAATCTGGTTTCCACTCATACAAAACATTGAAATAATTTTTCTCTGTGCTTTTCTACAAACCCCAAGTCATTTTCTCAATTTTTACCTCATTAAATCTCTCTAGAGTATTTGATACTGTTGATTATCTTCTTTCCATAAAAATTTGCCCAAGCTTCAGTCTCTGAAACACTGAATTATTTCTTTACCTCTTCAACTCTTCTCTCCTTTGGTGACTCCCTTTTCTCCTTTAAGTCATTAACTCAAGGCTTGATTCTTGTCCCTGTGCCCATTCATTTTCAAAATTAATACTTATGATAGTGAGTCTCTTTAAATGTCTTAAACTTTAACTTCTCATATAAAATCTGTTTCTTACTTCTAACTACCTAGTAATTATTTCCACTTGGGTATCCAATTTCCCATCCCAAGTTCTCCATTCAAGGAAACAGATTGTTTGGGTTTAAATATAGCATGAATGTCTTCATAGCTAGAATTTTAGAGCCTCTTTGCTGTGTGTTGTATCATTTATTGGGCTACTTTTCAGTTCAAAAGTTTTTATCATTGTCAATGAATCCCATTCAAATTCTTCACCTAGCTATCCAAGTCTCAATATCACTGTTCCTGCTTTGGTGGTCACTTTCACCTCCTGCTACTTACTGTATAAACTTCTGCTCCAGTCAAGGCAATCAATTTCCAGCCCCTGAAAATGCCATGCCATGCTATTTCCACTATCTGAGCATGTCCTTTAGATAGAAATACCTGCCTAGGGAGAGATGACATGAGTGCCATGTATTTGCCATCTTTGATAACTTCTTAACAAATACATCTTAAATAATTAATTTTGAAGGAAGAAGAGAATTCTTTTGAACATCTTGGAAACAGGACACAGAATTCTAGAGGGTATAAAAACTGTGAAAAATTATAAGTACCTGGTTCATATGCTCAAATCTCTAAATTAGACTAGTTAATTACTTGATTGAGCACCTGCAGTTTGCCAGACATTTACAGGTAAGTATGACCAGCCCTGTATTCCTTTAGTTGCTATTCAACTATTATTTTTAGTATCTAGACAAAGGGCTGCACAGCACATTATGACCTTGAGGTTCTTTATATAAGGAGAACATTAGATTCCACATTATATCCCACAGGATCCATTGCCAAATCCACTTAACTAGCATTTGACTGGTTATTATTAAACAGCATATACTTATTGAATTCCTAATATAGTCTCACTGTTTTGGTGTTGTGAGGGAAACTCAAAGAAGAATAAAACATATCCCTTTGATATACATGTGGTTGACTTGACACTGTTCTCAGTGCTGTGCATATTTCTTTTTATTAAAAATTTTTTTTCTTTATTGATTTTAGAGAGAGAGGAAGGGAGAAGGAGATATAGAAACATCAATGAGAGAGAACATCGATTGGCCGCCTGATGCATGCCCCACACTGGAGATTTGGCACGTGCCCTGAACAGGAATCTAACTGGTGACCTCTTGGTGCATGAGCCACACTGGCCGGGCTGTGCATATTTTTTTAAATATAAATTTTATGAAAAAAATGCATTTACAAAGTTATAAATGTCAAATACATATTATGACAAATGGAAATCTGTCCCACACCTTGCTGAGTTTCATTACCCAGAGGCAACCACATTCAGGTCTTGTATATGTTTATTTAACTATTTAACTAAATATTTATAAATAATATCTCTTGACATTTTAATTCTTACAAAATGAGAATTTTGCTTTCTTATCCTCAACTTCTTATATTTCTCACCTTCCTCTTTTTAAGATAATTATAATTTTTAATAAAGTAAATATTCACGGTGTCTATTACTGTATTTATATAAACACTATTCACCATTCACTAAGTAGTGTATCATAATTACAATTTCTTTCTTAAATTTTTGGTTTTCTTACAGTTAATAATTGCCTCATTTAAAAAATTGTCTTTGTTTCTGTCTCTAATTTTATTTTATTTTTTTTTAAAAATCCTCAGCCAAGGATATTTTTCCATTTATCTTCAGCTAGAGTGAGGAGGAGGGAGAGAAACACACACACATCAATGTGAGAGAAACACATCGACTGGTTGCCTCTTGCATGACCCTGTCCAGGGCCTGGGACTGAACCACAACCAAGGTACCTGCCCTTGACTGGAATCGAACCTGCTACTCTTTGGCCCACGGGCCAACGCTCTAACTGCTGAGACAAATTGGCCAGGGCTCTATCTCTAATTTAAAAAAAACTACAATCCTTCCCAAGGTGGCCAAGCATTAAATTATTTGTTAGTTTCATCCTAAGCACAAGTCCACTCCCAAGAACACTCTCTCTTGGAGTCCTCAATTTTCATGTTTCTATCTGAATTGGCTACTCTCTTAGTTTCTATAATGGCTATCATCATGGGAAATCTCTATATTTGAGATTGTATCTCATGTCTTGAATTGTAACCCATGTTTTCCTTCTTTTTTTTGAGGATATCTTTCATTAGCTTACAGGGGAAGGGTTTATGAGAATAAAATTTTGAAATGTCTTTTTATTTTTTATTTTATTTTTTAAAAGATTTTTAAAATTGAATTTTGGAGAGAGGAAGGGAGAGAGAAAAAGAGAAACATCAATGTGAGAGTGACATCGATTGTCTGCCTCCTGAGTGCCCCCTACAGGGTATCAAGCCTGCAGCCCCGGCATGAGCCTTGACCTAGAATTGAACCAGCAACCTTTTAATGCATGTGATGATGCCCAACCAACTGAGCCACACCAGCCAGGGCTTATTTTGTATTCATTTATTTATTTTGAGATGTCCTTTTCTAGCTTTAAACTTGAGCGATAGTTTGGCTGGGTATAGAACTCTAATGTAGAAGTCATTATTCCTCAGAAATTTGAAAACATTGCTCCACTGTCTTCCATCTTTCAACATTGCTGCTGATAAGTCAAACAATTTTTTGACATTGTTTCTCCATTGTTATCACAATTTATCTTTGACATTGTGACTTTTTAACCTTTTAAAATATATTTAACTTTAGTTTTGTGATGGTTAGAGATAATTGCATGAGTTAAATCTTCCATCTTTACCTTGGGGTCTTCAGTGTCATATTAGTTCTGAAACACTGAATTATATCATTCAGTATAGAATTCACTTTTTATTAAATCACAGAGAAGTATCCTGATATGACCATGCACTGATTATTTAGTGACTATCAATCTTACATGTTTCTTATACTTGCCTTGTGTTTGAAATTAATTACTTCTTTCTCAGTTTATTCTATTCCTTTTCCCATCGCTTTTAGCATAGAGCTAATTATACCATTTATACGATTTTAAGAATGTGTTTGTCTTTACTGATGTTTGAAGACATATTTATTGATAAATAATTTAAATACCATAAAATTCACTTATTTAAGTGTACAATTTAATTTTTTTAGTATATTCACAGAGCTGTGCAACCATGATTACAATCTATCCTATCACCCCCCCCCCAAACAAAACCCTGTATCGATTATCAGGTATTCCTCATTTTTTATTCCCTCCTGTCCCTGTAACCACTAATCTAAATTCTGTGTCTATATATTTATCTATTATGGATATTTCATATAAAAGGAATTATACAATCTGTGGTCTCTTGTGACTGGTTTCTTTCACTTAGTATAATATTTTGAATGTTTATTCATGTTGTAGTAGATATCAATACTTCATTCTTTTTTTTCTTTTTTGCCAAATTCTACTAATACTTAAGTTCTCTAAAGACAGGTTTCATCTTTTTATGCCCAACACCTACCATAGTATCTAGGAGCTATTCATATCTAACATGATTGTTTATTAATATAATAGATGGCTAATTATAAGTCTATTTCAAATCTGCTCTCACAGTCTTACTTTAAAAAATTGTATCTGACTATACACCCCCATTTCCAAAGTTTCTTATTTCAAAAAGTTTAATAAAAGTTTGGGCAAAAATTAAGATATTCTAAATAAAATTATTCTTAATTTATCCTCATAGTAGGCATAGCATGCTAGCCACAATCATCTCCTTCATACCTTAGACCTTTATTAGGATTTGCTGGTCTATAAGTCAGGTATTTAACCAAGTTCATAGTCACTGACCACTGCAAGACTGGGACAAATAAGAGTTTTTAACCTGGTTCTAGAGTCTCTTTACTTTGCTGAAGGGGGTGGCCTTAGTCATCAAACTAATATAATAACTTAGTTCTTGTAGAACTCTTCTCTGATTTCATACTCTAAGGTCCACCCCCACCCCACCCCCTGAGAGCACTGTGTCCTTTTTCAATCATTTCCATTTCTTTAAACCAAATGGAATCAGGTCGAGGCAGTACAATTAAATTGTACATTTAAATAAGTGAATTTTGTGGTATTTAAATTATATATCAATAAATATGTAGAGACAGACACATTTTTAAAATGGTATAAATGGCACTGGCATTTCTTTTAGTGTTCTGTCAAGAATAAGGTCAAATTCTGTGGGTGCCTCTCATTGTATCTATTGATGCAGTCAACAGTTGGGAAGCAGATAATTTACTAAGACTTCTAAACTATACTTTTCTGTTTTCTTCCAAAACCCTGTATTGTAAAAAGAAAACACATGTACACAATGGTTTAGGAAAATTTTCAACCTCAGTATCTAAGGATAATTTAAGCATAGCTCAGTTTGAAAAAAGAGGGATAGAATAAATGATTTCTTAAAACTTACCTTTCTGTCAGTCTAAAGTATTTCAAGTCCTAACATGAGAAAAAAATATGTGGAAGGTAGTGGTAGAGTGGGTATGAACTGAGCAGACATTAAACATTAAACTCATATCTATTCATGGGCTATAGTTTCCATCTATATTTATGATTCCAAAAACAAAGATTTAATTTTTAAAACTAGTTTAATCGCCTTGAATTGTTTTTGAATAGCTGGAAATCTTTTGCAGTAACATCAAAGGTGATTACTCCTTCATGGCAAGAGATCAGGGGGTTTGTGTCTTTTGGCTTGATGTTAAAGCAAACATTTTTTTTTTCTGAACATGCGTGCGCGTGCGTGCGCACACACACACAGTATTTAAAATAATAAATCTTTTTTTTTCCTGAATTCAAGGACTATGAAAAAGCTTTAAATGCCCCCATTAGGAGCTCAGACCCAACAATGCAAACATATAACTTTATGTTTCTTCCTCAAAAAGATGAGAAGGACACAGGGGAAAGTTTGCCTATTTTTATCCATGAAACAAGGTCACAAAATGTGTTATGTCAGTTAAGTCAAATTCCTATCTTTAAAAAAATGTTTCTATGTAATATATTGGGTCTTCTTTTTGCTACAATTCAAGAATGACTTGGGTTCTGTAACTATTATTTTCATACTTTGTTATAAAAGCAAATTTTTGGTTGACATTTCTGAAATAAATACAGAGTACTAGCATTATGATTTACAAATCTGACTACATTAGAAGAAAATTAACCTTTTCAAAAAGCCACTGTTCTAAGGAATAATTTGAATCAAATGAGTTTTAAATGTTGTACCTTCATTTAGAATTTTTAGAGGGATTGCCACTCCCCAGTGATCTATTTTTTGATGGAGAAGAAAAAAATCAAATAAAATATGGGAAAAGTGACTATGAAAATTAAAAAGGAGATCCTAAATAAAACTAATTTTGTTTAACTAAAATGGCTTTTATAATAACATCAGCTTCAGAAATCAAAGTAGAAACTGACTTTATTATAAGTAGTTTTGATATCTTCAAAGCAAAATATCAAATTCTATTAATATTCAGTAAATTGTATGTTTTCTGTTGAAATCCTCCATGATACACTTATTTATTCATTTTCTCACATTTGACAGGTACTTACAATGTGCTAAAGAGAAACACTGAGGGTGGCCTAGGGAGCTGGTGCAGCAAACTAGCAGATCTATTGCGCACAGCAGATTGTTAAAATAGGAAGCACTTCATATACATACTAAACATTTGAATGGAAACGATAGTGCTCAGGATTTTCAGTCTACAAACTCAAGTATGCAATATATATTTTTACTCTTAATTTTATCTTAATTATTTTAATTTGATATCCAGCTCCTGATCCCACCAGTTTTTAATAAGTTTCACTTTAGGAATTCTGGGGTTCCTTCTCACTTTGGGGTCAGGTTGAGGTGTTGGGGCCTGTTATGGATTGAATCATTTACCCTGAAAAGATATGTTGGAATCCTTTCCCACAGTATCTCAGGATGTAACCTTACTTAGATACAGGGTCATTGCAGATATAATTAGTTAAGATGGTGCTACATTGGAATCAGACATACCCTTAATCCAATGTGACTGGTACCCTATAAGGAAAGGAGAGAGAGACACAGGGGAAAGGCAGCCATGTGGTGATGGGGGCAAAGATTGGCGTGGTGCATCTACAAACCAAGGAGCTCCAAGGAGTGCCAGTACGTGGTGGGAGAGGCAAGCAGTGAGTCTTCTTTAGGTTTCAGAAGGAACAGGGCCCTGCTGACACCTTGATTTTAGACTTCTCGTCTCCAGAAATGTGAGACAGTAAATGTCTGTTGTTCTATGCCACCCAGTTTGTGGTACTTTGTTAGGGAAGCCATAGGAAATGAAAACAGGGCCTTATACCATGGAAGATGTCAGGGTAGGGTGGCAGGGCATCTCGTCTCTAGTCTTCTGGTCAGAGAGAGCCTGTCAATGTCCCTTATTCACATACTGTCTCCCGCCCCCCTCCCCCCCCCAAGCCCTATTGGCCCCTGCTCTTTCTATGGCATGCTCAGAATTCAGGTACTTTTTAGGAGGCAGGAACCTCTGATCTCTTCATCTGGTACATCAAGTGGCCAGCATTAAGGCCCTGACAAATCCTGGCGCATCCTAGGAGGAATAAGCCTTCCTCACTTCATATCTTAGTCCTGAGAAGATTTTTAATATTTTTGGGAGGTAGCCCCATTTTTCTGCCTGCTTGTCTAGATGATTCTGTTTCTTCTCTCAAAACTCATGTCCCCTTTACCTTTTCCTCAAGTCTTGTAAATTCTCCTAAGAGATCGGGCTTTTGGAAAACATCAGGGAGAGAGTCTTTCTCTGTCTGTACACTACGCCTCCTTCCCACCGTGAAACCACACACAGTGGGGGAGAGCCTGTTACAGGTAGTCTGGGAATGAAAAAAGTAGAAAATGTATGTAGGGAAGGCCTGTAAAATAATCTGTCAAACTATTATCCAGACACAAAATTATTAAGAAGGTTACATTAAGCTATCCAGTGAAGTTTTTAAACTATTGCCCAGTCTCCTCATGTCCTGACAGTAAATTAAATTTAGCAGATTGGGGCTGAACTAAGAGATCAAGAGAGCAGGCTTTAATATAATGTTTCAGTGATAGAGAACCATTAATGGATCTCCCCAAGATTGCATTTTAGGAAATTTTTGCATGAATTATTGACTGATTCAACCCTCTACATGACTTATCATCAGATGACAGGTACATTGGTTTTTAAGATAGACAAAGTAACCAGACACAAAAATTAGGGGCTAGTTATCTTAGCATTCGTAGGTCAGTGATTCCAAACCTGGCTCCCAAACACTGAGGCTCTTTTTAAAAATACATGTCCAGACTTCACTCCTGGACATTACCATCTGGAATAATAGCAGGGGATCTGTGGTTTCAAATATTCTCTGGGTAATTTGGGCCAATTTGAGGGAAGTACTAAATGAAAGATGAAATTAATTCTAATCTGAGCAATGATTATTAATGTATGCATAGCCCAAAAGAACACATATATTTAGTGTTTGGATACTGTTTGCTATATCTGCATAATGTTTGCTCTAGAAGAATTAGTTCAATAGGTTATACTTACCTATCTTTATTTTGCAAACAACAATTAGTATTTAAAAGAAATTCGCCCTGGCCGGTTTGGCTCAGCGGTTGGAGCGTCGGCCTGCAGACCAGAGAGTCCCGGGTTCAGTTCCTACTAGGGGCATGTACCAAAAACAAAACAAAATAAACCAAAAAAAACCCCTACCATCAGGAAGTTTAAAAATAAATAAAAAAATAAAATAAATTCATTGGCTTCTTGGACAGAAATATTTACTACTGTCCTATCAGGCTGGTGGGAAGATTTCTTGCCATTTGATAAAAGGAGAAACTAAGCCTGTTTCTAAGTGACACCCAAAGTTAGTCAATTACCAGAATAGCAGAATAAGCTAAGAGGTGTCCTTCTATATTATCCCAGGCCTTTGAGTGCCCATTTAGACGTCAGTTGACATTATCTAGTCCTCTTAATTTAACATTATTAGCATATCTAAAACTAATCATCATAGTATTCTAAATTAATTATACTATTTGACTGCTAATAAAGATGTCTACTTTTCAATGGAAGGATGCCTCTAAAATACCTGCTTCAATACAAGAGTCTTACCTGCTTCAGCAAATATGTGAAGTGTGTGTGTGTGTGTGTGTGTGTGTGTGCGCGCGCGCGCGCGCGCAGTAAGGTGTACCTATCACATTCCTGGCTAAGATATGCCAATCCGGAACAATAAGACGCCAATACAATGACAAAACTAGACAAGACGGGGGAATTGCTTACCTGTACGTGTCTAGTAAATTCAGAACAGACAGTCGATCTGGAAGATTTAGGAAACATTAAACAAAATCTGTCCAGGTGGTTAATTTCCCTGGATCATTCATTTAAGATAAAAATATATATGCTGAGAAGCACCTAACAAAAAGACACTGTCTAGTCGATTGTAGAACAAGAAAGAGTCTTTGTTTATTGAGGGACCTGATGCAGGGCCCAGCCCAGAATGCCTGAGTGCTGGTGGAAAAGGCTTCCAGGAAAGAAAGGAAGGAATGCTAACCAACTCAACTTACTGGAGCTTATCACTTCTGCAGAAGTTGTGGTATTTAGAACTGTTTGTGTAAGAAGTAATAAAAACCTGGCAGGCTGGTACCTGTTAAGCTGCTGACATATGTTGTCCATGCAGCTTGTGGGCTGGCTCTGTGTTCGCTGGCGGCCAGGGTAGCTACACAGCCCTTGCACTAGCAAAACAAAGTAGAGTTTGAAAAAAATTCAACTCTGACCTCAGTGCCACCTCCTTTTCTCTCACCTCCTGATCAAGGGTGATGCAACTTCCATTTGGAGGCGTAGGCCGGCTTTTAGGATGATGTCAGCTTGGTGCTTTGAAGTGCTTTGCTTGTCTCTTCTCATGGGGCTGTTTTTCCACACAAGTATTTTTTAGCTAAGTAGCTTCTTTGCTTTGGTTTTCTTTCCTATTTTGACCTAAATTTGTGTCCTCTGTTCTTCACTCGTCCTCAGAGATGTGATTCAGGTGTAAGAGTAGAGCATTTGAGAGGAGGAATGATGGTCTCTACTGCAAATGCTCCCAAAAGGCATTTCTGAGACGGTGGCTTCAGGTCCTGTTCCTCTCCATGTGAATACTTTAGTGAGTATTGGTTTCTAGCTTGGTTTGGGGCATATTTGAATGTTTCCATTTGATTTAGTAGGTTTTTAGTAGTAGATTTATTCTAAAATTATTTGCTAAATGTAATGAAAACAGCAACAATGTGTTCAATAAAAAGATTAATATATTTTTAATAAATCGGTGCCACTCATCCATTTTGCCCTATAGTGTGTGAATATGAGGCTGGGAGAGATTGCGAGGCAGGTTAACAGAATTGTGTGGGTGGTGCCTTGCTACCCTAGGGTATACCATTTATACAGTTGTCTGAGGAATGGCAAAGTGACTCACCTTCCTACTTGGGAAATTTAATCTCACAGGAAGAGTTTTCCAAAATTAGATTTATACATGGGAGAAAAATCCTGTGACAATCAGAGAAGTTGGTCACCTTTTTAGAATACAGTATTGGTAAGTTCTTTGCTCACATGAGAGCTGAATGTTTTACACGATCCTCCACTTGAACACATTTCACATCTCCTTAAATGGTACTTCCATATGCTGTTTATGCCAGCAACCTGGGAATTGTCTTTGACAGCTCTGTTTCTTTTGCCTTCAAGGTCAACCCATTACCAAATGTGGTTGCTTCAACCTCCAAAGTACATTTTGAGTCTGTCAAGTTTTATCTCCATTGCTGCTACTTTTCGCCTAGACATCGCCCCTAACTGGCCCTCCTGCTTCCACACTCGCTCCCTTTCCAGTCGATTCTGTATAGAGCAGCCAGCATGACCTTTTGTGTGTGAATTTCTATCTTCATCAAACTTGTACATATGTATAGTTTAAAGTGTCATAATTCTGTAATTCATAGAATAACCACTCAGAAATAACAAAGAGCTGTCTCCTCCCCATCCTTCATTCTCAGTCCCCAGCAGCAGCAACTTTCAGCCCTTTTACCTGCTCTCTAGGTATTGCCTCTATATTTCTAAATTGCATGTTTATACTGCTTTTACTTGATTTTTCTGTTTTAGACATTATCTTCTGATGTTCTGTTCACCATGGAAGCCAAGAATTTAGCTCTCTTAAACACCCCTCTCCTTCTTCTTAGTCCCACCTCATCTTCCTAATAGAATTCTATCATAATTTTGAGTTAGATTGAAATTCAATTAGTACTGCTCTGAATATGAGCTGAGTCATGTAGTATATTATTCTTATATTTCCTTCCTGTTCAACTTCTCATTTGCCCTGTTAATAATTGTCTGGGTTTTTTTTTTTTTTTTTTGCTTGTTTCCTTCTCTGTCTCTCTCTCCTACTCCATCCTTAATTTTCCACAAAAAGTGGCCATCCCTGATATTAATACATGTTCATGTTCCAGTACAGTCTGGTGACTATCAAGTCTGCTACAGCTGCCCAAGGGTTTTATTTTGCCATCATCTTGAGGATTTCTATTGCTTCTCTTTTGTACTGGAGACCTTGTTTCTTAGATCCAGAGACTAGCATGCTTTTGTTCTATCTTCATACTTGATGGAGATAATTAATTCTAGGTCGAAAATATTTTTTGCTCAACATTATGTAGTAATTCCTCCATTGTTTTCTAGCCTCTAGAGTTAATACTGAGCAATCCAATGGCATTCTGGTTCTGGATTCTTAGTAAGTGACACTTCCCCATTTTTATCTCATGAATCCGTTTTAGGACCAAATGTCTCAGTGTGGGTTTCTTCCTACTCCCTGCAATGGTTGTGTTTCTTGTGAGGTCCTCTTTCTTTATTTTGGTTTCTGACTCTCCCATTAGAGACTGTCCTAAACTATCTAGTGATCTCTGCTTTTAATTCCTATTTAAAAGCTGCTGGAATCTTTGTGGGAGGATTTATCAATAGGTTGGTAAACTGAGGCCTGTGGGTCAATCTGACCAACTGCTTGTTTTTGTCTGTCACTAACAATCATTTTTATATTGTTAAATGTTGAAGAAAATCACAATAATAGTAATGTTTGTGATGTGAAATTTCATATGTTTACTCTAATTAGCTTACTGTAGAGAACAGAGTGAATCCTAGTAGCTGGAATTCCTCTATGGAAGAAAATAATTTCACATTCCCCTCTGAGATCTTGTATTCTTCACTAAGAGCAGTTCTGGCCTCTTCATAGCTCTGATCCCAACTAGCAGAGAGCCTCAACACCAACACAACCAATTCGGGTATTGTCTCCTCAACCCTGCTTCCATCTAAATGATTTGAAAAGACAATGGTGACAGGGTCGCTCTAGAAAGAATAACACTGTGCTCAAAGTATTATTGTGTTGAACCAAGATATGCAAGTCCCAGATGGTGCTGTGGTATGTTATTAACCGGGGGGAGGTGGGGGGGGCAGGATGGGAGGCAGAAACACAGCAGAGATTCATGGGAACATATGCATGTTCAGCATCTGATGTTATTTGAATTTTCAAGGTGAACAGAACCTTTTGAAAATGTTGATCAGGTCCCATCACTCTACTACTTGAACATTCCCATTGTTTTCCATCACATATAGCACCAAATCCAAGCTCCAGATGACCTCCTTTCCTGCTGGTTTACCCTTTGTTCGCTCTGTTGCTCATATTGGCCTCCTTGCTGCTCCTTGACAGTGCCCAGATAGTTTCTTTCCCAGAGTCTTTAAATTTGTTCTTCACTCTGCCTGTTACACTGTTTCCCAGAACGTCAGATGACTTAATCCTTTACTACATTCAGGTAACTGCTCCAAAGTCACCTCCTCAAGGGGATAATTCCTAACCACCCTCTCCAAAATAGTTCCCACTCATCACCTGTCACTCTGAACCCGTCTTTCAGAGAGTTGTTTATTTCATCTCAGACCCATCCCCTACTTTCCTCTACTCTCTCTGTGCTGCAGAGACCTATCCTTGCAACTGATATCTCCAGTCTCTTTGCCAATTGGCTCCAGTTGTTTGTTTAGAGAGAGACATTCATCTTTGGCAGGAGGAGAAGAGGAAGGAAGAGGGGCAGAATCCAGGAGATTTCTCCACTGTTCTCCCTTTTGGGTGACATCTCCGGAAATGACTGCATCTCCTCTGGTTCCAGCATCTGCAAAGTGGCCTTGGTCCATGGGCTTCAATAATACTACTTCTTTCCTTTATTCTTCAGTCTGAGGGGAAATTTCAAATCTCTGGGGTGCCTCATTGTCACCTAGTGCTCTTTAAGCATTTCTGACATCATTGCAACTAATTCCTCATATTAGATTCTGGACTTTGTCTATTGGACTACTGTTTTCCTGACAAGATCTTCACAGATATATCCTGCCTTATGTTCTTCATAGTTCATATCACTACCTGTTATATTATTATTGGCTTACTTGTTTATTTTCTATCTCCCCCAGTACACGATGACTCCCATGAGGCCCACAGACTCGAGGACTCTAGGGAAAGCATTTGAACTTGCTGGAAAATAGAAGGCCATACATTTCCATTCCTCATTACTTATCAGAGAGAAGGGCCATACCTGAGTTTCTCCTGGTGAGCAGGGGGAAGGAAGCAGGCACATTCAGAAAAGGGGTGCCTGGGTCAAGCGATACACTGAAAGCTCTAATTGCTCTTAGAAGTTCTCTTTTATATTTCCGGCTTCTCTTTTATATTTATATTTCAGAGATGTCCAAGTTCCAGCTCCAGGAACCAGTTGAGAGTAATGGGAAGTAGGCCTGTGGAGGGGAAGAAGCCCTGTGAGAGATTTGTGAGCACACTAGGACATGGAACCTGTGGACTGGCAAGGGGAGGAGGAGGCAGGACTTCCCACCAAGCTGAGCAAGTAGAAACTCACGTATTAAAATAATAATAGCTAATGAGTGTGTGACACTTATTCTGTGTCGCAGAATATTAACTCTAGTATGAATCTATGTGAATAACAATGTATACTACTGTGTTAAACCACGTATTTGAAAATACCAAAACTAACCACATGTTGTATATGTTTTTAAAAGTTGGGCAATTTAATTTGTTCTTGAAGTACTGATTTTTTTTTAATGGAACATATCAATAAATAAACCAGTAAATATCAATCCCAGACACATACCACCATATAGAATGAGAAAGGGTAACTGCTTTGCTAAACATAAAAATGACAGATGGGAATGAAGGATGATGCCTCGTCTCCTCACACAGGGCTGTGCATGGGTGATACGAGGGCCTCTTCTACTTCACACCATTTTTAGGAGTTGCTTTCATTTCCAAAAGTTATTTAGTAATATGGATCCTAATTTCCAACTAGGTAGAATTGCTTAGGTATTTTTATTATTTATTCTAATTTTGTTGGGTTATGATTACAGAATGTGGTCTGTAATATCTGTGCTTTAAAATTTTTGCTGAGGACATTTTTTTTTGTGGCCATTACATAACTTATTTTGTAAATATGCCAAAGAATGTGTCTATATGAAGCATCTCTACTTACATTAATATGACTTTGTTTATTATATTATTTAATCCGTTTTTTCTTACTTATTTCTTCTTCTTACTTTTCAACCCACTTCCGAAACAGGTATTTTAAAACTCGCACTATGTTTTATTTATGTTTTGCATTTCTAAAGATTTTTCTCATTTATATGCTATTTACTGCCTATAGAGCTATGAATGTTATCGTCTTTGAAAGATAAGACTTTTATTTTATGACTTTTATGACCATAATCTTTCTTTATCCTATTTAGTGCTCACCACTTTAAGTTTAACTTATATGATATTAATATTTCTTGTTATTTATTTCTGTTTGTGACTGTCTAGTATTATTCTGTCCTCCCTTTTATTTTTAGCCCTTAAAAAATTCCATTGTTTAAAGTGTGTTTCTTGCCCGGCCGGTGTTGGCTCAGTGATTGAGCGTCGTCCCATGCACCAAGAGGTCACCGGCTCAATTCCCGGTCTGGGCACATGCCCGGGTTGCGGGTTCGATCCCCACTAGGGGATGTGCAGAAAGCAGCAGATCGATTCACTCTCACATCAATATTTCTATCTCTCCTTCTCCCTTCCTTTCTCTCTAAAAATCAATAAAAATATATTTAAAAAATAAAGTGTGTTTCTTATAAACAACATACAGCTCAGGCTTCTAAAAAAAAATTATATATATACCAAAGTAACAATCTTTAAATAGAAAAATTTAGTCTGGTTACATTCTTTGTTACAAATGACATACTTGGTTTTATTCATCCATTTTAATTAATGAATACAGTTTAATTTGTTGTATGCTTATTTCTTCTTGTCTTTATAAATTTGAACAAGTTACTTTTCATTTTTTAATTTTCTTTGTCAATTTAGAAGTTTTCTTGAATATTTCTATTCTACCATTGGTATTCCCCTTTCATCACCCTTTTGATCAGATACATATTTATCTATTGGATTGACCCCAAGTTTTGAACTATGCAGAACCTCAAAGTCTTTGGTTAATTATTAAATGAATTATGCCTTTCAAGAGGCAATATTTTTCCTTCTCACTAATAAGGTTTCAGGAGCTTGAGCCATTAGTGGAAAAAAGTAGGCACACATTGATGGTAAACTTTGTGAAGAAGTTAAGGGCAGGAAAACAAAAATGAGAGATGGTGCCCTTCTCCTCACTGGGTAGCCACACAGGACTCACAAAGCCAGTCACAGAGGTCTGAAAATGGGATTAAATGTCACCTGCCACAAATGCAGTGGAGGGTCAGCATGTGAGCTGTTGGTCTGATTTGACCATACTGCCCTCCCCAGGTCCTCCAGGGTTTGCCTTAGGAGAAAGCATCTGGTTCTTGTGACCAGGAACTCAGAGGAATGCTGACAAGTATGAAGTTGGGAAATGTAAATGGGTCAATTCCTCTATCGTGGGAAGCCTAATGATCAGTAGCAAGAAGAATGACCAGAATTTTATAAAAATGTGGAATAGCAATCAAACCTGTTATTGTGTCTTCATGTTTCTTAAGTTAAACATGACAGCAATGAATTCACAAATATAACACTAAAACAGCATCAGAATCTATGAAAATATCAATCAACTGTTAATTGGGGAATCTCGTTCTCATCTATGAGGCAGTGCTGTGTTTCCCTCCGGGTCTCTGAAACTAGCTCCCCCAGGCCTCTGTGAATTTGAAGTTCTGCTTCTCAAGATCAGCACTTTCTTCTAATAGAAAGGCTATAAAGTAGGCTAAGAGTCAAGGCTGCAGCTCCACAGAGACCACCTCTCTGGCATGTTTCAGCCCATCTCATTACTCTTTGCTGTTCTGTTTTGTTTGTTTGGGTTTTTTTTGTTTTGTTTTCAGTTAACTTGGAAAGCCCACCTTGTCTGCTTTCTTCCAACATATTTAGATTTTATAAGTTTGCTCAAAAATTTCCTCAAGCTACATCCTTTCCAAGACAATTCCATGACTAATCTTAGTCAATTTTATAATTTTTTCTTTGTCTTCCTCCACCCAACTTTATTTTATTTATTTATTTTTTAAAATATGTTTTTGTTGATTTTTTAGAGAGCGAGGAAGGGAGAGAGAGATAGAAACATCAATGTGAGAGATGTACATCTATTGGCTGCCTCCTGCATGCCCCCCACTGGGGATCGAACCTGCAACGCGAATATGTGCCTTGACCGGGAATCGAGCCGGGACCTCTCAGTCCATGGGACGATGCTAAGTCCACTGAGCCACACCAGTCAAGCCCAACTTTATTATTATTTTGTAAATATATTTTTATTGATATTTTAGAGAGAGAGGAAGGGAGATAAAAACACTGACTGGCTGACTCGTGCACACCCCCTACTGGGGATTGAGCCCGCAACCCAGGTATGTGCCCTAATCTGGAATTGCACCAGGACCTCTCAGTCCATGGGATGATGCTCAGTCCACTGAGCCACACCAGCTGGACTCCCTTACCCAACTTTATATATCCCCTCTTCCTAAGCTCTGTAAGGCCATAAAAATGTGTCTTTGCTTGGTTTGCTCCTTTTATACTCTAGTATAGTTATATGTGGGTCTTAAATATTTTTAAAAACATTTGTTTAATTGACGTTTACACTAGAAGTATAGAAATATGCAAATATAAAAATGGAAATAAGAATCTTTAAAACACCAGTAGAATAGCTTTATAGATTATTTTTGGAAGAGCTATCGAAATATAAATGGGTAAAGAAAACTGTTTTGGGAACTATAAAGAGTCGGTGAAATAATTTTAGCATTAAGTGATGTTATTGCAAAGATGAAAGAACCAACAACACAATAAAAATGGATGAAGGATATAAACTCATTCAGAGACAGAAATACAAAACCTTTTCTTAAACATCAGAAAGGGTACTCAACCTCACTCATAATAATAGATATTGATACTAAACTGATAGGAACTTTTGATTCTAGCCAAGACAGAGTAAAGGGACCAGATTTAATCTTTGCCTTAAAAGAGTAGAAAACTGGACAAAATATATGAGGGAATAGTTTTCAGATATTGAACAAAAGCAGCCCAGGTCTGTCATCACTGAGAAAGAGAAACAACAACAAAAAAGAGACCAGTATGTATTCTAGCTTACTTTGCCTGGAGACAGTTTCCAGGCTTCAGCACATACAGAACCCAACAGAGCTGGGCTGTCTTAGAAGAGGAGAGAGATTGGAGTTCAGAAAGGCCAAGAGCTAGAAATTGTGGGGCAGATACTGGAAAGAAGGGACTGGATCAGAGATCTGCAGGGGGTTCCCTTCAGTCTTTCACTGATTACTACTCTATGCATGCGTGGAAGAAAGCTACCTGCAGCTTGGTTAAATATCATTGGATATCAGTAGGCAGGCAAATTCCAGGATCTCACACAAGTCTGGGATAGTCTGTGTTTACATCAACCAGAGTGGAAAGATCTACTGCTCGGTCATTGAGTAGAATCTTAAGAAATAGGGCTAAATGGATTCTAGACTACAGTCTGATGTGGACCTATTTTAGCAAAGTTTAAAAAACAAGCCTTGAAATCAACTTACTTCAAATTACTTAATTGTACATAAAAATAAAATACAACAGTATTTAAAGGAATATAAGAAATACAGCAAAAACAACAACAACATAAAAGCATAATGTCCAAATATCTACCAACATGTAAAAATATAAATAAAATGATTTATAGCAAGAAAAAAATAAATTTGGCACAAACAGAAATGATGGAGCTAGCAGACAAGAATGTGAAAATGGCTATTATAAATGTTTCTCATGTTTAAGAAAATAAAAACAGTATGAGAAGAGAAATGGAAGATAAAAAAGTCCTTGTATAAAGTACATTTTATATTTTCAAATAAATGAAAACTCAATATTTATTTCATTATTTGAAATAAAAAATGTATTGGATGAAAATAATATCAAAGTAGTAACTGTAGAAAAAATGATCAAAGAACTTGAAGACAGCACTAGAAACTGAAATGAAGAACACAGAGGTGAAAAAAAGATAAAAAATATAACAGTAGCAATAATCTATAGGACAGTATTTAGTGCTTTAATGTACATTTCATTAGAGCTCTAAAAGATTGGCCACCATCAACAAATCATCACACAAGTGCTGGCGAGGGTGTGGAGAAAAGGGGACTCTAGTACACTGCTGGTGGGAATGCAGACTGGTACAGCCACTATGGAAAACAATATGGTGTTTCCTCAAAAAATTAAAAATTGAACTGCCATTTGACCCAGTGATCCCACTTCTAGCCATATATCCTAAGAAGCCTGAAACACCAATAAGAAAGAGTATATGTACCCCTATGTTCATAGCAGCACTATTTACAATTGCTAAGATCTGGAAACAGCCCAAGTGTCCATCAATAGATGAGTGGATAAAAAAGCTGTGGTACATTCATACAATGGAATACTATGCAGCTGTAAGAGAGAAAGATCTCTTATCCTTTGAGACAACATGGAGGGACCTGGAGAGTATTATGCTAAGCGAAGTAAGCCAATCAGAGAAAGACGAATATCACATTATCTCACTTATTTGTGGAATATAATGAATAAAATAAGATGTTGAACAAAATAGACCCATAGATATAGAAGTATGGTTCAGACTGACAAACCTCAGAGGATGCGGGGGCGGGGGGGAAGAGATAAACCAAAGAATTTATAGGCATATATGCATAACCAAAGGACATAGACAACAATGCTGGGGTGGGGGGCAATGCTGAAATGGGAGGAGGGTGTCAACGGAGGAAAATGGAGAAACATCTGTAACAAAAATTAATTAATTAGGAAAAAAAGAATGTGGGGATACAAAAATTATTTTAGAGAAACACTGGTCAAACACTTTCCAAATTTGAACTTAACCCATAAATCCAAGATGTTCAACAAATCCAGGAAATTAAACACAGAGAAAAACAGAGCAAAACATATCATAATGAAATTGTTGAAAACCACTGACAAAGAGAACAATCTTAAAAGCAGAGAGAAAATACAGATGCATCATGTACAAAGAACCAAGATGGGACGGATAGAAGAATTCTTATCAGATGCTATGCAAACCAGAAAACAGTAGAGACATCTTTAAAATACTAAAAGAAATCTGTCCATCTAGAATTCTTTAACCAGTCAAAATAAAAATAAAATAAAAGATATTTATACATACAAACTGAAGGAATTCATTATCAGCATATTTGTGCTTCACAAAATATTTTTCAAAGTTCATCAGGGAGAGGGTGAATCTGGATTTATGTAAAGGAATGAGAGGTAGTAGAAATGGGAAATACATAGGTAATATAACAGGCACATTTTTCTTATTTTAAAAAAATTTAAAGCTAATTACCTATTTAAAGCAAAGATATTAGCAATGTTTTGTGGAGAGATAGCACATATAATATAGTAAAATAGATGACAAAAATAAAAAGGATAAGAGGGAGGAAAAGAAAGCATAATATTGTAAGGTTCTTACACTATACATCAGTAAAATACACACAGGATAAAAAAATTACTTAAACGCAGACTGTGATAAATTACAGATGTAAATTGCAAACCCCAAGGCAACCACTGAAATAATGAAGCATAGATACACCTAATATGCCAGTAGTGGAGATAAAATGGGATCATAAAAAAAATATTCACTTAACCTAAAAGAAAGTAAGAAATGGGATACAAGAAATAGGAAAATAGTAGACTTAAATTCAACCACATTGTTAATCACATTAAATGTAAATAGTCTAAATATCCCAATTAAAATGCAGGAATCATCAAATTAAATAAAAATTCAGGATCCAATGATGTGATATTTATAAGAAACCCATAAATCTAAAGAAAAAGTTAAATTATGCCATACCATGCAAACACTTAAGTAAAAAAGTGGGAGCAGCTTTATTAATATCAAACATAGTAGAATTTAGGACAAGGAACAATAATGGGGAAAAAGGAACATTTCTTAATGATAAACAAGTCAGTTTTTGAAGAGGACATAACTAAATGTGCATGCAAACTGATAGAACTTAAAAAAGAAACAGATAAATCCACAATGATGGGTGGGGATTTTAACACTACTCTTTCAGTAATTGATAGAACAAGTAGACAGAAAACTGGACGGAACACTCACTGCTATCAACCAACTTGACCTAATTGGCATGGAACACTCCATCTAATAACATACCCTTTTCAAATGAACACAGAACATTTTCAAGATAGACCATATGCTGGACCATAAAAGAAGTCTCAATAAATATAAAAGGATTGAATAATACAAAGCATGTTTTCTGACAAAAAGGGGTTAAGAATGGATACATGAAAGATATCTGAAAATCCTAAATATGTGAAAATGAGTTAGCACACTTCTGAATGATCCATGGTTCAAGGAAGAAATGACAATGGTAAATTAGAAATACTTCAACTGAATGAAAGTGAAAACATAATCAAACAAAATCTGTGAGGTGCTACTTAAGCAGTGCTTATTAGCAGGAAATATATATCACTAAGTGCTTATATTAAAAAGGAGAAAAGTCTTTTTTTTTGTTTGTTTACAGAATAACTCTGGGTTTTTGTTGTTGTTGTTGTTTTTAATAGTGAAAAGGAATGAAATATCTAAGGCCATTTTCAACTAGCCATTCAAAATTGGCTTCTCTCCCACAAGCTTGTATTTTAAAAAATAACTTTAACATAACTCTTGGCATTAACTTATATTTGTTCATCATAAACGAAATACATTATATATCTGAAGTTGATAAACTTTATAAATTATTTAACGTATGAGGAAGAGATATTTTAAATTGGTGCAGGCACCAAATTTGTTCTTTTGTCATTCAGATGACATTCATAAAAGTTCAGTGATGCCCTGGCTGGTTTTGCTCAGTGGTTAGAGCATCAGCCTGTGGAACAGAGAGTCCCGGGTTTGGTTCCCCCCTAAGGGCACATACCTCAGTTGAGGTTTGTCCCCGGCCCCGGTTGGGGTCATGTGGGTGGCGGCCAGTCAATGTGTCTCTCTCATGTCGATGTTTCTCTCTCTCGCTTCCTCCTTCTCTCCCTTCCGTTCTAACTGAAGATAACTGCAAAAATGTCCTTGAGTGAGGATAAAGAAAAAAAAAAAGTTCAGTGACAACATGGCAAGATCTTATTGCCATACCCAGCAAGCTTTCAGATTGATGGAGAATTATCATGTCAAATATACAGTAGGAAAAATTCTATCTTCATTGATTGCCTTATGACATAGCCACATAATTCTGTAAGCTATATCTCTTCCTCATATGTTAAAAATGGAGAGAAGTGTTAAATCAATGATTCAAACTTAAATCTTTTGAAACTAGAAAAATAAAATCAAACCTAACATAAACAGAAAGAATGAACTAATAAAGACAATCCCTGGTCGTTGAAATAGGAAATAGAAAGGATGGAGAAATACAATGAAACAAAAGTTAGATTTTTGAAAAAAACCTATAATATTGTTTAACTTCTATTCAGATTGATCAAAAAAAGAGATAAAACACAATCAATATCAGGAATGGGAGAGGTGAAAATTGGTACAAGAAGCCATATTGGCTTAGGACATGCTTAACATTTTTCCAGAAGAGTAAAAAGAAGTTAATAAAATGGTTATCACATTGGAAAACAGAGGGAACTGAAAAATGCACCATGATATACATTTTATATTCTTTATTTTGAATTTTAAAAACTGTGATTTAAAAAGAAAATAATAAAAATGAGAATTACTAAAGTATATATAATATACATACAAATATAAAAAGAAAAAATATTCCTGAGAAGAAAAAAATATGTACATAAGAGGAAAGAAAGAAAGAACATGGATACTAAATAAGGATTTGGATGAAGTTAATTATGATGCAAATTGACTAGACATTTAATTAATGGTCTTAAATCTTTCAGACATGCATGAAAGATGAACAAATGACTATAAAAGAAGTTATGAAAATCTTGAAAACAGACTCATTAAAATGTATTAAAAATATTCAACTCCATGTACAACTTAGTAGCTATGGATGACATTAGTAAGATAATTACCATCTCTAAGAAGAAATAATGATAGAAAACTTACTGTCGCTGTATCACTGTGACTACAGTGTACACGAACCAGAGACATACTTCTTGTCGTTAGAAGGCTAGGAATTCTTGATGAGGACAAGACCTAAACACAAGAGAAATGTAAGAAAGACAAGCTGAAATATGGCAGGAGGTGCCTTGTATAATATGATCAGGAAAGGCTTCAATAAGGAGATGGTCTATGAGGTGAGCCAGCATAGTGAGTAGCAGTAAAATGGGAAGGGGCACCCCTTCTAGGATGAGGTGAGTCATTTGAGCAGTTGGGAAGGAGCAAGGGGAGGAAATGAGACAATGCTGAAATCAGCCCAGAGGAAGAACTACACAGGAGAGACGGGGAAGATAAGGTTAGGGTGTAAGAGGAGGCACAGATATGGAGAACTTGAACACTAGACTGTGATGTCTCACCTTCTTCCAGGTGCGAGGAAGCTTTGAGCAGGGATAAACCCTGCACAGTGGGGTTTTACAATAAAGCATACCTGGCTGCAGTGAGCAGGATGGATGGTAGCACAGAGAGACTGCAAGCAGAGATCCATCAGGAAACTGTCATAATAAATTAGGTGCGAAGTGGTAACGACAGTTCTGGACAAGGGTGTGGCTGTGGGATTGGAAAGGACAGCATGAATACAAAATAGATTACTTCACAAGAATCAACAGATATGGCCACTGATAAGACGTGTAGGAGAAAGGAAGGAAAGGGAAGAATCAAAGATGTTTCCTGGGTTTGAGATTGTCTTGCAGAGAGAGTGATAGTGCCATTGACAGAAATGATGGAGTCAGGAAGAGATGCTGGTTTAGTGGAGGAAGAGGGAGAGTTTGATTTTTAAAGTATTATGTTGGAGAGGTACATTGGGTATCAAATAAAAATGTCTCAAGGTCATTAGGAAGAGAGATCAGACTTGGATAATTTAAATGTGGAAGTCATTAAGAGACCGAAGGATAAAGAGGAAAATAAGCATAATTTGGTTGAGAGGGAAGCTGCTGAAGGTGAGTGGTACAAACAAGGAGTGGCCCATTCAGTAATGGCTGCATGGAGGCCAAAGGGAATAAAGGCTGAAAAAGTCCATTAGATGTGGTGCTTAGGAGCTCAACAGTTCCAGTAAAGCAGGCAGTTGAAGATGGGTTTCTGAGATTGTGGGGGAAGAGGGCCTAATGCATTAGAGGCAGGGAGTATTGACTACTTGCTTAAAGAGGTGTCATGAAAAGCAGGGGGAATATATGTAACCAGAGTCCTATCAAATGGCCATATATTTAGGGAAGCAAAAGCAAAGAGGAGCCTGAAGAGACAGTGTACATGAGTCCTAAAAGCAAGTACTGTGATGCTTAGTATACACAGTTGTATTAATAAGAATATATTTTTGAACGGCCATTTTTATTAGTGCATCTATTTAAAAGGAAGTCAGTCTTCAAATGCAAGTGAAGAAGAATGGGTTTCTTGGCACTCTAAAATAGAGGTCCTGATTTTCTACCCCGTAGGCCGAATCTGGCTCACAAACACGTGTTGTTGGTTTGCTTAAACATTTTGCTTGAATGCCACACTCACCACCCCTCCCTGTTACCCTATAGCCAGCCTGAGCCATGTGCATATTTGCATTCATAATTCTTGCACTAATACTTTCTAATACTAAACCATAAGAAGAAAGAAAAACATTAAAATAGCCCAATAAGGCAAACACATTCTGACTTTGTCTGAGTTTATTATATATTTTTTAAGCCAATTGGGCTCAGCACATGTTACTTCTAGCTGTTGTTTTCTTCTAAATTATCTCAGTGCTCAGAGCCCACCTCTGTCGCCACCCCCAGGGCTCGCTCTCCAAGACCTGACTGCCTTTGAGTGCTCTCGCCCTGCCTTCCCTGTGTTCCTGGTCGCTTGAGTGTTCCTTTCATCCCGGTCTGTTCAATTACCATGCAAACCCTCTGTTGAGTTTTTAATTAGCAAGATATCTTCATCTGAAGACTGGAAACCCAGGGCTCTTTCAGCATATATTAGACAACTAAAATATGAAATGAAAGAAAACAGAGTCTTAGCCAACACAAACAAGTGACTCATTTCCTTGTGAAAACACACAAGGTTTATGTTACTCTGGCAACGGTATTCCAGAGCAGCGTCTCTCTCCACCCCTTTCAGAGTTTTATGTGTTCCTGTTACAGTCTGTGTTCTACGGTGACCTAATGTGGAACCAAGTCACTCAGTGATTCATGAGACAAGGGAACTGTGCTTTCATGTTGATAGCTATGTCCTTTTGACCGAAGGAAGGAAAGTTTACTTTGTACAAAGAGAAGAACTGCAAGAAGGGAGAAAGAACGCTTGACTACGTGCTCTAGGGTGTCAGTGTGGTCCTGCTGTGACGTTCAAAATACCACAACTGGTTCCAGTCTGTTAGAGTTCTAAGTGCCTGTTTTTCCAAGGACAGCTGATTAAATCACAGTGTGCAACCTGTATGTGTGCGGCAGGGGGAGAGGAAGATTTAGAGAGGCGTTGCGCAAAGACCCCAGATGTTTCTTGGGACTCACGTGATGGGCGGGAATCACATGGTGCTTTGGGCCAAGACTGCAACCCAGATCACTGCAGCTCTCCACAGCAGAAATGTGTAGAGCAAAAACAGTTGCTCTCACCGTTTTTTCTTCCAGGTTTGAAGCGCTCCGTGATACTTGAAAAGAAGTAGAGAGAACCCTCAATATTTTAGGCTCTTGCTGCTGATGTTATTTAAACGTTATGGTCTGGAATGAAGGGGGGAGTTTCAGAATTTTAAGTTGAGAGATTCTTTGTCATCAGCTTTATAATCTTATTGAAAAACAGGTAAATTTTGTAGCTATTAGACTGTAACAGACTAAACGTGCTATGGTGCCATGAAGAGTTTTAGTTTCTTTTTCATACCTACAGCCTGTCTGCAAAAGAGATTTTTCAGCTTTGCTCAGTCATTGTTTTCCCCTCAAAAGGTGCCTTGCTAGTTCTCTTGGCTTTGGAGAGACAGAGTAGAATAGATATATATATATAGAAATAGTGGAAAGATGAAGGAGAAGAAATAAGTGTCGATTTATATATAATGTCCTATTTTTATACGATATCAATTTATAGCATGAAAAGCTAGGAGAGGGAAAATAGGTTGAAAATAATAAAAAAGAGTATAATAGTAGAAAAAGCTAAAGGTAGAGAAGGAGATTTTTTTGGAGGATTTGTGGAGAAAGGGCCAAGAATAGATCATATATGTGGCGGTGACAAATGGCAAGAGAGAAAAAAAAAAGATAATTTTAAGAAGAATCTCTGGGACTCATGTGTCCTCATCACAGTGTTCAGGAAATACAAGTCAAGGACCTGATTTATTTTGAAATTTAAATTAGACTTGTTTGCAAGGATTGCATATTTTAAACCACAATACTGCTCTGGGACATGAACCATATGGGTCATGGTGTTTCAAACAATAAGAAAACTATAATTATTTAAAAAATTGCTTGGCATACTTGAAATTATTCCTACTGGAAAGATAATCTTAATTGGGGCAATGTTGACTAAAAATTATTGTTTGTTTCCTTCTGTTTGATGCCCAAATATTAAGATATAAAGTAAACGTCAGCAACAATTTATTTTGGTCAAAACACTTTCAGTGCTGTCTTCCAGAAGGTGGCTCTTATATGAGTGCCCTTCTTTTCTAATGTAAACAAATAAAAGGCATTTGGAGCAATTTGAAGTTCTGATCAGTATGTTATAATCTTTTTACATGAATTTTCAAAATAAAACAATTTATTGATATTTTTACTGACTTTTCTCTTTTCCCAAACATCAACTATGCTTCTGAGTATTATTTTTAAAAAAGTAGTCCATCTGTGGAACTGTAGCTTGTGAAATTACAATTAGAATTCCCAAAAGAATACTGATGAAATATTTTCTTTTTTTAAATTAATAATTCAAAGTAGTTGCAGATATTTTCAATTTGTTCAGCAATGTAAAATGAGAAAGCTAAACTATTTGCTGTACAGGATTAAAAAGCATGTTTTAGATTTTTGAAAATTTCAATTGTCTATCATGAATGGGTCAAATCAAAGACATATAACTGTATAGGAATCCCATAGTTTGTATATATTTCAAGTTTGAAATATAAAATAGGAATGAATTATAATTTACTACAAGAATTGAATTTTGATGGAAATAAACACTGATCAGCACCTTGACCATCAGTCTTAAAAAAGATGTTACATGCCACAATATATTGTGTATGAATGCATCGTTATTATTAATGAACAAATGAGATGTGTCAGATTCCCTGTTCATTTTGCCAACAGTTTGTTGGCCTAAATATTATTAAACTTCACAATAATACTGCCAAATTTGATGAGCAATATTGCTTATGCAAATTTAGGAGAAAATTCTGGTAATTTTACTCCATAATTAATTTTGGTTATGTCTATATGATATGAGAGCGAATAAGACTGGAAGAAACTCTGGAATCATTGACCAAAGAAGCCCTTGATTAACTTAAACATTTTAGTTGTGATTAAATACATAACATAAAATTTCAAAGTGTACAGACCAGCAATGGTAAGTATAATTACATTGTTGTGCAACTCATCCTCAGAACTCTTTTCATTTTGCAGATCTGAAACTCTATAGTATAGAGTTTTTCCAAGGACAGCTGATTAAATATAGTGTGCAACCTGTATATGTGCGGCACGGGGAAAGGAAGATTTAGAGACACGTTGTGCAAAGACCCCAGATGCTTCTTGGGACTCAGGTGATGGGTGGGAATCACATGGTGCTTTGGGTCAAGACTTCAACCCCGATCACTGCAGCTCTCCACAGCAGAAATGTGTAGAGCAAAAACAGTTGCTCTCACCCTTTCTTCTTCTAGGTTTAAAGCGCGCTGTGATACTTGAAAAGAAGTGGAGAGAACCCTCAATATTTTAGGCTCTTGTTGCTGATGTAATTTAAACATTATGGTCTGGAATGAAGGGGGGAGTTTCAGAATTTTAAGTTGAGAGATTCTTTGTCATCAGCTTTATAATTTTATTGAAAAATAAGTCTATACCCATTAAAGGACTATTCCCCACTCCTCCCTCCCCCAGTCCCTGCCAATCACCATTCTACTTTCTGTCTCTATAAATGTGCCTACTCTCGTTAACTTATGTAAGTGAAATCATGTAGTGTTTGTCTTTTTGTGACTAGCTAATTTCACTTAGCATAATGTCCTCAAGAGTCAGCCATGTTGTAGCATGTGACAGAATTTCCTTTCTTTAAAAAAATTTTTTTTCCTTTATTGATTTTAGAGAGAGGGGAAGGGGGAGAGAGAGAGAGAGAGAGAGAGAGAGAGAGAGAGAGAGAGAGAGAGAGAGAGAGAGAAAGAAACATTGATGGGAGAGAACATTGACTGGCTATCTTCTGCATGCCCCCCACTAGGGATTGGGCCCACAACCTGGGCATATGCCCTGTTCAGGAATTGAACCAGCGACCTCTTGGTGCATGAGTCAACCACTGAGCCACACTGGCAGGGCCAGAATTTCCTTTCTTGATAAGACTGAATAATATTCTATTCATATATGGACCACATTTTGTTTATCCATTCCTCCATCAGTGGACAGTTGTGTTTCTTCCATCTCTTGGCTAGTGTGAATAATGCTGCTATGAACACGGGTGTGGATATATTTCTTCGAGACTAGGCTTCCAATTATTTTAAATGCATACCTGGAAGAGGAATTGCTGGATCTTATGGTAGCTTTACTTTTTATTTTTTTGAAGAACCACCATCCTGTTTTCCAGCAGCTGCACTATTTTACTTCCTTAGTCAACGCACAGGGACTCCAATTTCCCCACATTCTCACTTCAACAACGCTTATTTTCTGTTTATGAGCCATTCTAGTCAGTGTGAGGTTGTCTTTGATGAAATTTAACTAAATTCAAACATTAACATTATTGAAAAGCGTTAAGCCTTTGTACATGCGGAAAGAGCCATAACTCAATTTTTACTTAAGTAGCTTATTCTTTTAAAACAGTGAGATATGTGTTATGTAATAACACATTTTAAAATCAAATTACTTCACACTTAGGAGTCCATTTATCTATTGCTGAGTGATAAAGCATCACAAACTTATTGCCTTAAGACAACAACAATAATTGACAATCAATAATTGAGCTCAGGAATCAATGGTCTGTGCGAAGTCTCTGGAGTGGATGTGTGGAGGCTGGAATATTCTGAAGGCTTTCTCACTCCCAAGTCTGGTGATTGATGCTGGCTGTCAGCTGGGACTTGAGCCAGCTAGGAATGCGGGCAAAAATGCCTACTTTTGGTCTCTCTAGGTAGGTGCTTGGGTTCCTCACAGCATGGTAACTGGATTCCAAAAGCAAGTGCCCTTAGAAGGAGCTAGGAGGAAATTGCATTATCTTTCATGTTCTAATCTCAAATATCACATGGTGCTGTTTTTGCTGTACTCTGCTACTAAAAAGTCATAAAAGCTCACTCAGGTTCAAGGGAGGAGATGTAGACTCTACCTCTTGATGGGAGAATTGCAAGATTCTGGACGAGCATGTGCAATAAAAGGTATTGTTGTGGCCATTTCTGGAAACCACACTTTGCCCTACTTAGTAATTTAGTAAACCAGATAACTATATGTGGGAGCATCTTATGCTAACACTAAAAATAGTCACATTTATTTTGTTCCAAAGTATATTGTAGATCTTCTTAACCATGCTATGTTATGTAGAGATATAATAAAGACACTTCTTGGCTTTTTTGTATGTGTGCAAAAATTCTCCTCTGTTTGTATACAAATAAAGTCTGTCTGTCTATCCTGCCCCTATTCTATGGCCCACATGTAGACTTTGCAGGCCCAGAGCAAGATTGTAGCTGGAAAACCACACATCACATATTTAATAGTTTCAAATCAAGTTAGCAACATGTTAAGTGGAATTGTTTCTATTTTCTTACCTTGACAAATGTTTCTTCATAATGACCTGGAAGGTCAGATTTTAACTTAGAATTCTGGAAGGCTACAGGTTCTAAGTCAAATGTGACTGGAAGAGACTTCCCTTAACTACTGTCTCCTGTCTCCTTTTCTCTTCCCCTTCCCAGCTCCATCCAACACATTGAAGGACCTCAGGCACACACATGTGGACAACCCAGGTGGTGTTCAGACCTCAGTTACAATCCCAGGCTACAAGTGACTGTGTGTGCTCGGCCACCCCTCACGGCTAGAAGTGTACATATCAGAGCTGTAGACCACCTCCCAGAAGATGAGGCAGGGAAGGTGCCCGTGTAGACCTTGGGACCCTGTGTGGCATCTGGGGCCTATTTGTATAGGGAATTCTAGGGTCTAAACTTTACTGAATGAGATCTAAAAGTGGGGGCATGGGCTCTGAGTGACCATGTCCACTCGATCCATTCATCTAGGATGGAGGAGGGCCGTGCAGGGCTCTCTGAAGCTCAGGAAGCAGAGCAGGGAGCCCCTTGCCTGGTCTGAGGGTCGTTCCCATGGGCAGCTGGGAGAGAGTGAGCAGTGCTGCTCTCTGCTCTGTCCCCTGTCCTATTTACCCCCCACCATTTCTTCTTTCTTTTCCTTTTTTCTCTTTCTCCTCTTCTCTTTCTCTTCTTTTACTTCCTCTTTTATTTTCTATTTTCTTTTTTTTATTTAATTAATTTATTTTTGTTATAGATGTTTCTCCTTTTCCTCCCTTTGACACCCTCCTCCCATTCCCGCCCCCACACCCTAGCATTGTTGTCTATGTCCATTGGTTATCTATTTTCGTTCTGGATCTTCCTAGCTCCTCCCTTTTCTTTGTGACACCTCCAGCCCACTTAGTTAAATGCTGCGACTTTGTCAGGGGGCTCCTGTTGTGATGGCACTGTCTACTGGGACTGAGGCGGTCCTGCCCCGAGGTGACCTGTGTGTCTAAGTTGGAGCGGAGACTGCACATTGGTGATGATGCTCATACACTGCTCAGAGTTCGAGGCCTCAAAAACCAAGCTTTGTCATATAGGAGCCATTTTACTTCAAGGTAACTGAGAAATGAGTGCCCTCTTGACCTCGAACCATGCAGGAACAAACAACTTTTATTAGAATTGGTGACACTTGGAAAGGATATTTGAAAAGAGTGAGTCAAAGCTGTTTGTATCTTGTGAAAAACATTCTTTTTCCTGATTTTCAGTTCACTTTAATTTGAGTATCTTACCAGAGGCGTTGGGTCCAGTTCCAGTTGGTCTCTCCAAAACCAATATGACAGAATTAATTAATTCACTATTCACCTCCTTTTTCTCCTGTCCTGTTTCATGTTCTCCCTTCAAGCTTCCTCTTTGGCTTGAACTATTTTGCTACCTTATACCTAACAATTTATTTCCTGTTCCTCAACTAAAGGTTACTTCAGTTCCTACTGGATTCATACACCCTCCAATGTCCAGAAGGGAGATGTTAAAAGGTAAAAAAAAAAGTATATACTCCAATCAATTGCACTTTATGTCATTTTTGCTGGCACTTGTCTCTGGCAACATTATAAGACCTAAATACTGACATATACCTTGCTATATAAAAATGAACAAATAAAAAACAAGGTCACATCTGGACAAAAACTCTTCACTATCCATCAAAGAGCAGAACATGTGTCAGTGTCAGCATTTTTCCATTTAGATATTAAACTGGGCAGAAGCTTCTGGATTCTATATTTGCATTTGTCCAGAAGCTCTCAGACACAGTGGATATACAGGACTTCTGGCTCTGAAAAGTGAAAACGAAAATTGATATAAAAATGGACCTGTCAACCTCTAATCCCCAAGGGGATAATGTAAGCCTTGAGAAGTTAGCCATGGAAGCATTGGGCCATTACAAAATGTTTCAATTTTTCTGATATGATCTGCCTCATGAATTTTAACCTTTGGTTATTTTTGAGAAGATATGTTTTTCCCCCCTCAAAATTACATGTATCCTTACTTTCAGTTTTCAGTGTAGAAAGTTTGAAAGAATAAAACATCATTAATAATTTCATAAACCAAAGATAGCATTTATATATTTTCTTATTTTAAAATAACATATTTTCCCATGACAAAAATCCTTTTCTATAGCAGTATTTATGACTATTTCACAGCAATAACTAAAAATATTTTTGTAAGTTGCCTATGTACATGGTAACAAAATTTCAAACTATGTAGGAGAATTCAAAATGGAAAATAAATTTTTCCCCTGGAATATATGTCATGTATTCGTATGGGTGTTGCCCAAAAGAAAATATTGCTAAAAACAAATTAAAAATAGAAAGAGTGAGAAAAAGAAAAAAAAAAAATCATGCCCTAATAAGAAAGAGGATGAAAACGAAGATTTAAATATCTCTATTGAATTTATTTTGAAATGACATTTTTTAATTTCTAAGAACTCTTTAGTATTCTTTGATTACATATTTTTCTTAGCATTGTATTCTTGTTTTTTTTAATGCAACTTATTCTCTAATATTTTTAAAGTTGAAAGCTATTTTCTGTTTCCTTTATTAGCATTGTTTCTTTTAAAGTCAGTAATTTTATTTCTTCATCGTGTTTATGTACAAAGGACAGAAGATAAACTAGCTTAGTTGAAGTAAGTGATTTGAGTTTCCTTCGTAGTTGTCTAGATCTGTTGAATCAACAAGTTTCTGTCATTCATGGAGAAATGAGTGTGGATATGAGCAGTGAGTAATCATTAGGAAGCTGTATTTAGGGCTTAAGATCAGAAAGCCAACAGAAAAGTAGACCAAATCCATCCTGTTTCGTGCCAAGTGAGGCAGCTTTGTTCTGGAATTCTTCCGTCCCTCAGTGGCCCTGCTGTCTTCCAGGTCTGTGGGTCAGTTTCTTTACACATTCATTCTTCGGTTTTGTCCTGGAAGCAAACACTGTGGCTGTCCTAGGAAAGGTAGAAGTGGTCAAAGAAGGGCCACAATATATAGTTGCTGTGTAAATAATCTTTGAATTAATCATCTTGATATTTGTCCTTCTTCCTAGTTTAAAGGCTCCATGCTTGGAGCTTCTCCTTGGCTTTGCTGCTGAGGAAAATTATTCATACTCCTCAGCAGCCTTTCAGTGTCCATTTTGCTTTTCTCCAGGGACTTATTTAAAGCTTTGGTTGCCTGATGCTTCCTTCTCTCCTTCATACCACTGTTATGCACTCGTTCTTTTTTGTTATTCTTTACTGTCCTTACCTTGGGCTATGCTGTCTGCCATATTGAAATGGAAACTTACAACTTATTAATGGGTACTTGGTATTCCACTATACGAATGGACTGTAATTTGCTTAAACTCCTATGTTTGGGTAGTTATATTGTTTCCATTGTTTAGTTGTTACTTATATATGTGTCAAGGAAGACAAAAATGTTATTTTAAGAGATAGTTGTTAAGGTTTTCTGGATGTAGCTGAAATAGGCTGAATGAGTCAATGAGATAGCTAAACTGTTCTTCACAAGCAATACGATTTTGCAGGGAGGAGAGGGCAAATGAGCTGGGGGAGAGAGAAGAAGGTTGAAAGATTGAGGAGGTCCAGCAGCATAGTAGGAAACTGAAGCCCAAGTAAAATAGCCGGAAGTAAAGGAGACTTTGTCAGGGGATGGGTGTCTGAGGCCGGCTGCGCCCTGCTGCCACGTAACACCCTCTGTGGCCTCGCACCTGCAGCAGAGTCTGCTATTGCAAACTTAGGGAGGGAAGGGATCGGGCAGTGCCCTGCAGTGAAGGGTGACATGATGCAAAAAAAAGAAACATTGGGAATGAAGAATGCAGCAATAATACGTACTTGAAACCAGAAGGTACTAGAAATAATATAAGCAACCCCACCATCACCAACACCCACCTATGGTTCTCTAGAGATGTTGGGAGAGGGATTGGATATCCCACTGTGTACAAGATGGGGATTCAGGAGAAATTCTACTTGAAGTGCTAATTCCCTATATCAAATTTCTTCTAATCCACCTCAATCTCTTCTTATCTGGGGTACACTGTGTCAGAAAGTTTCCTTCTTTAAAAAAAATTTTTTTTTCTTTATTGATTTTTAGAGAGAGAGGAAAGGAAAGTGAGAGAGAGATAGAAACATTGATGAGAGAGAACATCAACTGGCCGCCTCCTGCACGGCCCCCACTGGGGATCGGGCCCACAACCTGGGCATGTGTCCTGACCAGGAATCGAACCAGTGACCTCTTGGTGCATAGGTCAACGCTCAACCAGTGAGCCACACCAGCTGGGAAAAGTTCCCTTCCTTTTAATGAGAAAAAGTTTTCAGGAAGCCTTCAGTGAGTGGGCCTTTAGTGTTGACCTTACCCTAATTCCACTGTATAAGGGCTTAGCCTTGGCCAAGAGGGAGGCCTGAAGGACCAGGTTCATATCATCTGTATCACTTAAGAGGCCTACAGTGTTATGAGATAAACTTCAACTCACAGGAGCTTTATTAAAAAGAGGGAGAGATGATGAGTCATTTAACTTAAAGTCCTAGAGTAGGGTAGACAAGATGCTTCATCTTGACTCTCCCTTTGATTGTTATTTGTTTTTGGTGGTTCAGAAAATGTCTGCAAATGTTCCTGGCCTGGCATGTACACAAAACAACACTTGGAGAGGGAAGAGAGGGCATCTCCCAGATGCTTCTCTTGAGTGGAACTTTTCTCAGAAGCCCCCAGGAAACCTCCCCTAACCTGTCATTGGTTACTTGTTCATTCCTAAACCAGTCCCTGTTCTCAATGGCTTAGGTGGATCCTGAGAAGAGATATGGAATCACCGTGATTGAATAGAGCTGGGAGAGGGGAGAAAGAATGTTAGGGAGATAGCCTCAGTATCCAGGGTGTCCTCTTCTTCATGGTCAGGGCTGCCTCATCCATCTCTGATACCATATGATAGAATCTCACCAATTTAATACAACTTTCTTCACTTCCTCTCTCTGATTTGAGGTGTCTGTGAGGAAGAAGTGGCAATTAAGCATGGTTTCTTATTACTCTCCATGCTCACTGCTATTTTCTGACCCCAAAAAGTGTTAGCTTCTGTATCTCCTTAGATTCTCACCATCAAAGTGGTTGTCAAGAAATTCCCATTGTCTCTACAACTTACCAAATGTTTTACCCCATAAACACCACCCTCCACCCTTTGTGCAAATATTGGTGTTCCTGGCTGTCTTGGGATGTTGCCATGACAATCCTGTGCCCACTACTCCATGAAGACTATAGTTTGTTAGCTACCAGAGGATATAAGCACTTCAAATGTTGCTCATTTGCAATTGCCTTTAAAAGAGGCTTACACCATTTCACACTCCCATGAATAAGAAGTGAGAGTCTGTTTCCTAAAACATCCTAACTAAATAATTTTGGTTATTTTTTTCACATATTTCATTAAAAAGACATTTAAAATTTTTATTCTTTGGAGTCATGCATTTAATAAGTACAAAGACAAGACACTTGCAAAGGCATTCAGTGGTCCACAACTAAATACAGGTTTTGAGCCATATAAGCAGATTTTCCCCAGAGCCCTTCTTTGTGACAATCTAGGTTGCATGCTCAATTCTTATATAAACATATCTAAGTGAGGAATTAAAGACCAATATGGGTGACATGTGTTTAACATTATACATTGTACCAATTAGGAACTTTATTTCTAGATTAAGTAATTAAATGTTAGATAGCCACACAATTTTTGCAAACAATCATTCCCTGCTTCATACATGCCATTGTCAACATTTATAAATAAAAGACTGGCTTTCGTGAATCACTAGAGTAGATGATTGTGGGTGAATTGGACAGAGCAATTATATGGAAACCAAAGCCAGCTGAACTCTAAAGCATTTCATAGCTAGAACAGAGAAGATGGCCTAAAACAGTAGTTCTTCGTCTTGCTGCACATTGGAACTACTTCAACACACAGTGCCCACTTCGAGCACATCCAACAGTCTGGACATGCTGACCACCCTAGCAGCTACCAACATGTCTAATGCATGTGCCTTTTGACATAGTAGTTACATTTCCAGGAAACTGTTCTATGGAAATACTTGCATGCATGCACAAATATTTATTTTCAAGATGTATTTATTCATCCAACAATATTGACGTTCAGGGTCAGCACTGTTCTAAACTCTGGAGATAGTGAACTGCCTGTTCTCAGTCTGTCGGGAGATATAGATAACAAACACACAAATAGATAAACTGGAAAAGGAACAAACAGTTATCATTGTTGCCCAGGAAATTCAACTGCAGTACACAGTGAGACCTTTGGGAACTTGTATTTTTCACACAGGATTAGGGGAGGCACTGTTTTAGGTTCCTATGTGCTTTGACTGTCCATGTTATTTCCACGACTGTGGAAACCCGCGATGGGGAAGAACCGCTGTCAGGTGTCTCCACCTGAAATTCCAGGGGGCATTGAGACTATGTCCTGGGAAGCAAGGAAATTGTTTCTATTCCTAGATGATCCCAACCTTATCTACGGGTTCTTTTTGTTAAAAAAATTTTTTTTATTTTTATTCCAGCAAATACATATAACATAAAATTGATCATTGTCATCATTTCAAAGCATACACTTCTGCGGTATTAAGTACATTCACACTGTTGTGCAACTGTCACAACCCATCTGCAGGATGTTTTTATCACCCCAACTGAGCAGTCCACACCTCGCCATGCTCCTTGCCCCCAGCCCCTGGCAGCCACCATTCTGCTTCCAGTCTCTGTGAATTTGACTACTCTAGTACCCCATCAAAGTGGAATATTACAATATCCATTCTTTTGTGTTTGTCTTATTTTACTTAGCATACTGTCCTCAAGATTTTTCCAGGTTGTAGCCATATGTCAGAATGTTTTTCCTTTTTAGGCCTGAATAATATTCTGTTCTGTGTATAGACCACATTTTGCTTATCCCTTTACCCTTTGATAAACATTTGAGTTCCTGCACCTCTTGGCTGTTGTTAACAGTGCTGCTGTGCCGTCATGAACATGGGAATACAAATACGTCTTTGAGATCCTGCTTTCAATTATTTTGGAAATATACCAGAACTGGGATTGCTAGATTATATAGTAATTCTATTTTTAATTTATTTTTGAGGAACTGCCAGACCATTTCCCACAGCTGCTATGCCATTTTACATTCCACCAACAGTAAACAGGATTCCAATTCCTCCACATTCTCATCAACAGTTATTATTTTTTTGTGTGTTTTTTAAATATCAGTCATTCTAATAGGTGTGAGGTGATATTTTATTGTGGCTTTAATTTGCATTTTCCTAATGATAAGTGATGTTGAGCATCTTTTTATATGTTTGTTGGCCATTTGTATGCCTTTTTTGCTGTTGCGTTTTTGAGTTTTTTATATGTCTTGGATATTAACCCCTTACCTGATATATGATGTGCAAGTGTTTTCTCCCATGTCTAGGTTGTCTTTTCATTCTGATGACTGTGTCTTTTGGACACACAATCTACTGATATTTTGATTTGTGCGAGAGGTGTACTAGAGTCTGATTATGACAGTTTATCAATTTCTCCTCATTGTCTCCATATTTTGTATTACTTAACATTTTATTGCTTGCTGCGTGAAGTTTCTTGATTGATTGTACCTTTAATCAATGGAAAATATAACTGTATTTTCTCATTCTAAAAATGTGTTCTTAATAAAATTTCTTTTTGTCTGAGATTGTCTGGTATTAACAATTCTATAGTTGCTTTTAAAATAAATTTTAGATTAAAAATATCTTTTTTTTCTCAGAAGTTTGATAAATCTCTCCATTGTGTTCTCACACTTGGTATTGACAATAAGAAATCTGCTACCAATTTAAGTGTCTTTTTTGTATGATTTTTTTCTTTCTCTCTGGAAACTTTGAGGATTTTCTTTGTAGCTCTGAAATTATCACTATGACGTTTCTAGGTGTTACATTTCTGTAATTCTTCTGCTTAGCTCTCAGTGACCCCTTAAATCAGAGAAACCAAGTCTTTTTTCTTTTTAAACCAAGTCTTTCTAGAGCTAAAATTTTATTTGATTATTTTACTGATTACTTGTTCCACCTGCTCGCCATCTTCTCTGTTCTTTCCTGGATCTCCTATTAGATGGATGTTGGACATCTGGGTCTGGCATTTAGTCTCTCACGAAGCTCTCATACCTCCTGCACGGCTTTGCCTTTCATCTGGGCTGTGAAAGACTCTTTGGGTTGGTCTTCTAGATGAAAACGTTATTTAGTTGTGAATATTCACCTATTTAAGTTAGAGGTATTTTTAATATTATCAATGCAATATTTAATGTAAGGGGGTTTTCTGTTTTTCTTTTTCTTTTGCAGGGGACACATTGTTCTCTTAAATCTCTTGGACATGAATTTTACTTATTTCAAAGTCTTCTCGCTATATGAACTCCTTTTTCTTGAGGATACGTTATTTGGTAGTGGAGTTTCAGACCTCTTTATCACAACGTCCATTGGTTCCCCTCAAATATTTAGGAGATTCTGCTTATCTGTGTATTTGCAGATCCCTGCTTACTGCCCTGTGAGTATTGGCTGTGCTATTATTCATCACCACTGATCGCTGTAGACAGGGAGAGAAGAAGCTGGCACAAAGGTGGACTAATGGCTTGTGTTCTTATTAAGGATTACAAGTTATAAATATTTAGAAAAAAATAAATCAGAGGCAAAAAGAGTAAAGGAATATGTTGTTTCTATGACTGAGGAAAAGGTAATATTAGAAGAAGTACAGACACATATATTTATTTATTTAGATTTAGCCTTGGAGATCAGGACATCAAAACAAACAAGGAAAAGGGAATCAGGAGATTGACAGGGGCAAGAAATTAACTGATGATGAATTTCAAAATAAGTTTTAAGAGATACATATTTGCCACAATTTATTGAAATTATTACATATACACTTACTATCACTTTTAGAATTTGAGAGGAATAAGAGTGTTATAAAGGTAATAATATCTTGTTTTAAAGGAAAACTCTGAAAGGCATTAAAGGATAAACTTAATTTCCATATCTAGAAAATACATTAGAAAACATTACAAAAAATTATTTTTAAATTCCCAGAAAAATAAAAAAGATATGGATTAATCAGCTTCAAAGCATTGGCAAGGCAAACTCCAAGTGGGTTAATCTGACATATTTCTTTTGACAGACACTGATCAAGATGATACATGGAATACATTAAAGAATTGTTATTAATAGCTCATTGTCCACTTGGAGGGTCATAAAAATGATTTAAACTTCGAAAACTATCTTCTTATGTGTCTCATAGATAAAATACTGTGGGGCAGTGAACGGTCCTCGGGGTATTGCAGGAACATCGGATGGAAGCTTTTGGGAAACTTGTCTTTGTATTGAATGACTTGATGGGAGAGACTAAACTTCATCTGCTGCAGGAGAGATCTAGATTTACGTTTAGAAAACACCTTTTTAAAAAAATTATCTTTATCGTCGAAAGTATTACAGATGTCCCCCTCTCCTTTTCCTCCATTGATCCCTCCTCCCCACTCTGCATCCCCCTGCCCTCACCACACTATTGTCTGTGTCCATAGGTTATGCATATGTGGTAAGTTCTTCGGTTTACCTCTTCCCGCCTGCCTTCCCTCTGAGGTTCATCAGTCTGTTCCCTGCTTCCATGTGAAACATTGAAATATGTACCAACAGAAATCATGGAGGCTCATCCATTGGAACATTGTGAGAATACGGGGAATTATCCTTCCCAGATCATTTAAATTCATAGGAAACGATCTGAAAGACACTACTACCGAGAGTGAGGTTCTAGACTAGCACGTCAATTTAATCTAGATCACAGAGTAGAACGGAAGTGCAGACTGCACTCCCAGGCCGCTGTACCATCACAGGGGTTCTGAGAGGCCGCTGGTCCAAGTGATGGGCCACGTGGTCTCATGTTTAATGGAGAGCTAAGAGTGCCAGGACATGGAAGGGCTCGATGGAATGAGGTTACCTATGCAAACATTTTCACCTAGACACTCAAGTTTCAAAATTGCTTTAATAAAGTTGAGCACTAGTCAGAAACCAATAGAACACAGACAGCTTAATAAAAATAAGTGAAAAGTCATAATAATAGCAACAACATTTCTGTATCACTCACAAGATACCAGTCAGCATTCGAAACCCTTTCAAATGCCAACACTGGAGGGAAATAAAAGGCACATATATAATGTAGGGTGATATGTGCTCAGCTTATATGGGGGGAAAGAGTTGAGATTCTCATTTAAGGAAATATTAAAAGTTTTTATTTTTATGGCATTCTACTGAATGACTAGAAGTTGGTCATATATCTTTGTATTTTCTCTCTTTCTTTCTTTCTCTCTCTCTCTCTCTTTATTTATTTATTTATTTTAATCCTCACCTAAGGATATTTTTCCATCTATCTTCAGGGAGAGTGGGAGGGAGGCAGAGAAGGAGAAACACTGATGTGAGAGAGACACATCGACTGGTTGCCTCCCACACGACCACGACCAGGGCCGGGGACAAACCGCAACCGCGGTGCCCTTGACCGGAATCGAACCTGCGACTCATTGGTCTGCAGGCCGACACTCTAACTGCTGAGCCAAACCGGCTTCATTTAAAACAGAATGAAGCCAACAAAGTGATAGGTGTAAAGACTACCTAGGAAAAAGAAAATGTTTCCAAAAATCTCCTGTTAGGCCTCATGTCTCTTATAAATTACATGACATGTTATTTAATCCTCATGATAATTTCTATAGGTAAATGTCATTATTACCATATTATAGATGAGGATTTTAAGCTGGAGCAAATAAATAATTGTCTCTCAGTTGGCAGAGGTATCCAGATAGCCAGGTTAAAATATGGACTCTTTCCCTACTATTTAACTTACTCTTTTGCTAAGTTAAATAATTGGTGATCAGTAAAAGTTTGGGCAGAAAAAGTGAAGGTTATTAAATCATACGTCTCCTACAGATTGTTGCTAGGAGAAAGCACATGTACATCTTGTTCCAGTTATCTGTTGCTGAGTAGCAAATCTCTTAAAGGTATATAATAGCAGTCAGTTTAATATGCCCACAGATTCTTCTGGTCAGGAATTAGGCAGGACAGGTAGAGATGGCTTGTCTCTGTTCCACTGTCTGGATTCTCAGCTTAGAACCTTGAATGACTGAATCAGCTGGGCCTGGAATCAGCTGGAGGCTTCTCTCAGATTCCTAGCTTGGAGGACTCAAAAGATGGGCTCAGCAGGGACTATGGACTGCAGGTCCTATGCCTGGTCTTCCCATGTGGCTTGGGCTTTGCCCAACATGGTGGCTGGGTTGTAAAAGAGGGCATCTTCCAAGGATGCATCTGGAGGGTGAGCATCCAAGAGAACGCGGTGAACCCTGCATGACCTTTTCTGGTGCAGCTGTAGACATCATGTGGCACCACTCTGCCCCATTCCACTGACTCGCAGTGAGCAACCAAGGCCAGTCCAGACTCCAGAGAGGGCAAAGACATTACAGCTCTCGATGTGGGAGTGGCCAGGACACATGCAAGAATAGCAGGTGGGATGGAAGAAAGACACTGCTGCAACCACTCTCAAATAAAATAATCTGCACACATATGACCAGCGCTGGGTGAGAACTCAAGAAAGTGAAAACCGTTTATGTGGAAGGACTGTAGTTGTGTATGTGTGTGTGTGTGTGCGTGTGTGTACCTATTAAAAATTTCTCTTGTAAAATATTTTTCTGCAAAAACTTTTCAAAATGGTAAGCATGTCTCCTGGAGGTGTGAACAGTTATAGTCTGACCAGAGATGTTGGCTCTACTTTCTGGTCCACGTATCATGCCCTCCTGATAGAATTGGAAACGGGACCTATTTACTAAACTAAATTGAATTAAGAGGAAAAAAGCAAAGGAGAAGTGTGGCCTAAGGTACCTGTGGCTTCTATGTCCTCAGGGTTATTACTGTGACTTCTTAGAAATGGGGTAAACTGTTTAGATCCAAAGAAGAATTCCTGGTCAGTAAAGTTTGTTATAAACTCCAGTGAGATTTCTGGAGGAAGACTGTGAAAACCTTTCTACTGTCAGCCTTACTTGAAAGTTTGCAAAGAGAAATGTAATTTACACTTGGAAAACAGGACAATTGATAGCTCATTAGTAGCCGTGCAGATGTTCAGCTTTAACCTCGGGAGACCTACCTCTCTTAGTGAGTGCTGCTGGACTAAATTTACTATTCCAGAGGAGGGAATGGAAGGGAAGTGTTCTGAAATCAGAGGCAGATTGTTTTTCTCCATGCTCTGAGTCTAGAATTTTCCTGAATCTTGTCATAAGGATGGTTGAGTTTTGTGGTGTTAGTAAAAGGATTCCCATTGCCTCTGTTTATAAAAGCACCACCTAGATCTTGCCCAAATATTAGTTTATGAGCTGAAGGTTTTTTTCCAAGTCTTGGTCATTTTTTGGTGGATTCTGCTGCTTAGTTACAGCGAGCCAACGTAAATGTGAAATTAAATCCATAGGACTAAATGTGCATGATGAATACAACTTTGGTCTGTGTTGAGTAGCCTCACTTAGAGTATTACTGAGCTTGAAGAAACAGGGGCAGCCATCAATGAAAACTTTGTGCTCTGCAGAAACCAGCCTACATAAATATTTTACTTAGCTGAGATAATAACAGATTCTTAGAATAACTTTTTTTGTTGTTGCAGCCAAATATGATTTGATCTATAAAATCCTAACTATAAATTTACCTGCAGTGACATTAAGCAGTTAGACACATCAACAATTATCTCTGCCTCTTAGAGGAGTACGTGGAAGCCAGTCAGGTGGGATCCATAGCTCTCTTTTATGGGAAGTGACCATTTTACCAGTTATGCTGAATATATTTTGCAAGTAATTTTTCAACAAGAATACTTTTAGAGTTCATACATATAATGTTATTGATTTTTAAAATAATTCTTAAGAAACCACGAGAATTATATTTTGGAAAAGGTACAGTGATTCGAGAATTTCTAAGAGTATGAAATATAGGAGATGAGCTGTTATTAGGATATGCTATCCCCCTTCCCATCCTTCATGCCACCCATATTTCTGCCCTCCATTTCTACTTGAAGAAAGAACAAGGAAAGCAGTTTAAGCCTCAAGAAGAGAGATGATAGTTAATTACAAGGCAGAAGAGCCTGTCCTTGAGAGCCGTTAAGCAGTAAGTACTGTCGCCTGTGAATATCCTTTTCATATTTTGAAGTTGGATCGGTTCCCAGGTCCAGGCTGGGAAGATGGAAACCTGCAGACCTGTCCCTCTGCTCCAGAAGAACTGCTCAGTGTTGGAGAACTCACCAATCACTGTGTCCTCCCCACTCTTGGTCAACAGAGACCAGGAAATCTTAGCCAAACTGAAATGACCAGAAAAAGAGGCAATGTCCCCCAGGGAAGAGACAGAATTGTCTTGTTCTCTGAATTCCCACCCAGCCTCACGACTCTTGCTCTGTCTTCCTCAGGATGGTGGTGCAGACACAGAAAGTCCTCCGCAAGACCGGCACCAGCAGCAACAACCACAACCACAACAAACACTGCTGAACCCACTTCCGGAAGTGGCACCACCTGATCCGTGACAACCAGAGAGAGTGACGCTTTTGCAATTTATTCACATGCTCTTGTAAAATAAATGTTCTATTTTGACAATTCACTAGAAACTACTGAAGTCTTTAGCTCAAAGGCTAAATATTGAGCCACACTTCTTTTTTTTGGTAAGCCTAATCATGTAATTTCACTAGTAATTTTTTTTTCAACACCCCTTTCACTTGGGTGAATAAAACAACATGAACGAGATTGTTGAAAAACAAAACAAAACAATTTAGTAGTAGTTAACATTTTTGGAGGACTGTCTATATGCCAGGCACTGTGTGTACTAACAGTCACCAGAAGCTTATGAAGCAGGCGCTCTTATCATCCCATTTTACAGGTGAGTACCCCGAGGTTTACAGAGATTAGGTAAATTGCTTGAAATCACAAGCCAATAAGTGGCATAGCCAGAATTAGACACTAGCTCTGCCTGGCTCCCAAACCCAGCCTGGTAACTGCCTTCCTGCTCATGGGGTTATGAAGAATGACAACTGAATACAGTGTCATGCTGATGCGGCAAATTTAGAAATTGCTTGGTTCCAGTGATTGACAAAAACAGTTCGCTCAAGAAAATCCTTATCCATCCAAAACTCCAATTTCAGTCACAGTGAAGTGATGCAAGGAGGCCAGGGACATTGATTTGACAAATGAGGAGTGTACATTGTCACCCCTGGCCAAGGAAGTGTGCTTTCAGAATAGAGTTGCCTGTCTCTCTACCAGTTTGTAAATCTCAAGCTTTTCTGTAGTCCCAGGTTGAAATGAAATCCCAGTTGGACATACAGAATTAGATCTAGATTGGAGAAATGAGTCACCACCAATTCAAATATTTTGCTAATTCAGCGAAGAATGTGAACCCAGGGTAGGAAATCCCATTAGAACCTACAACTTGTCAAAAACTTTTCATGTTCAGAAGGTAATCTTTAGCAAATGTTAGTTTCTACAGACGTTAATAATAATAAGAGCTAACTTTTATTGAGCATTTACTATGCCCCAGGCACTTTAATGAGCTTTGCATGTGGACTCACTATATTCTCACATCAATCTTATGAATGAAAGATTATTATTATCATCTTTTCTAGTTGACAAGCTTTAGGCTTAAAAAGGTTAAAGAACTTGTCCAAGGTCACATGGTAAGCACAGTAGCCAGGCCTGTGTGATCCAAAGCCAGTGCTTATGGTGCACTTGTTCTTACGATGCTGGTGCATAAGGAGAACATGCAAAAAGAGAGAGAGAGAGAGTGGGCTGCCTTTTCTTTTTCTTTGTTTATGGAGATAAGTCCTTTAAGAGCAGCCTCTGGGTTGATAGCAATTAGACATTCTCTTGTCACCAATTTCCCCCAGTTTACTAGTATCTTCCTAGCTCCTCTTTCTACTTCTGCAGCTAATGCCCTGTATTCTATATCCAAACCCATCCTCTCCCAGCACCATCATTTCTCTTCCCCCTAAAACTTGGCACATAGACCTCTGGCCCTGGGAAGATCCAACCTTTGTCGCTTTCTGAACTAAGCCAAGCTGGCCCCAGGGAACCACTAGAGAAAACTCTCCCAGCCAAGTGGTGGCCCCACTCCTCAGTGGTTGAGTAGTCCTTCAACAGACTATACACAGCCCTGGGCAGCTTTTTCTCCAGTTATCCCTGATCTCAACTCCACATTTGTACCCCTCCTCTCTTTATTCCATATCTGCCACATTCAGTCCCAGGAGAAGACCTCTTAGCTTCCTCAATAAGGAGCAGAGCCACCAGGCAAACCCCTAAGCCTGCACCCTACAAACCTACCTCTAACTAAGCTGGACCTTTTACATCTCATTCCCTACCTTACTCCTGTGAGAATCAATATTTCATGGGAAGAAGTGGGACGTCTCACGGGAAATTTTACGGATGGCAGCCAAAATCTTGGGCATGAGTGAGACTGCTTCAGCGCACAGCGAGGCGCTAAGGGGACTAAGACAAGAAGCTGGCATTTATTAGATGGCCAAAGGAACAAAGACACAGAAGGAGCAGTGATGAGAATGTCAGAGAGGGAAGGATCCAGGAAGAGGTGTTAGAGAAGCCAGCAAAGGAACAGGAGATCCACGGTGTTACACTGCAGAGAATTCAATAATTCAAATTCAACTGTTGGATTTTATGATAAGTTCATCGGGTACATTTGCCCAAGAAGATTCAGTGGAGGGGCAGAATACTAAGGGTCGCAGGACAGATAGTAGGTAGATGTTATGAAAATTGTGAATGTAGAACACTTTGTGTTTAGGGAAGTGTTCAGGCCTCTATCATACTTTCTTTGCCTGCTCTATGCTTGCCTTCTCTGGCCAGCTCCCCATCCGCATGATTTACCAATGCCCATGGGGCAAACACTAGAATATCTTTCAAGATATTTGATAGTAAACAAAGGAGAAATACATGGAAGAGGCTAAAGATGAATGTAAGCTAAAACAGAAGTTATTTTCATAATTTAAGATGGGAAAGACTTGTGTGTCATCACTTAATCAGTACATGTGTGCTGAGTACTTTAGCTAAGCTCTGTGCAAAGCAGGGCCCTTGTCCTTATGGGGTGATAGACATTAAACAATTCTAAACAGTTAAGAAAACAGACCATGAAGTCTCAGGTGCTCTGGGAATATGTAAGAGGATTGCCTGTGGATTTGAGGAGTTGGCTAGGTGAAAGGAATGAAGTGTAGTGAAGAGGACATTGAAGCACAGTGTAAAGCCTATGCAAAGGCCCTGAGGTAGGAGAGAGCATGGCACATACCTGGAACCAACTGGAAGTGCAATGTGGCAGTAGCACAGAGAAAGTGGGAAGTGGGTGAGTGTGGAGATAGGGATGAGAACCATGCAAGAAAGTGGCTCCAGGAAGGGAGCTTACAGAGAAGGTGAGAGTGGACACAAAGAAGGGGAAGAGAATGATCGCCATAGAAAGTTCCCAGACAAATCGAAAGGAAGTAGAATTATGACTGCCTTTAGGCAATTTCACATGGGTTTTCCAGAGCTGTTTCCAACATATTAAAAATGGAAATAATCTCTTCCCTTCATGATACCCCTCTTCTGAGACAACCCCCAGCTCTTTACCCTGGACTCTCTTTCCTAGTAAATAACATCAACCATTGACAAAGACGCTTAGTTTAGAAAGCCATAAACCTGAAGGTGTGGTTATTGTAAACTCCTAGTAACACTCACCTGCTTCATGTGATTGGTCCCTAAGTTATGACAAGTCTACAGATATAACAGCTTTCAACGCCACCCCCTCCTCTCCACACCCAGAGAACTGCCCTAATTTAGCCTCTCAGTTTCTCTTACTTGGACCATTGTAAGAGCCTCCCAACCTTTCTTCCCATCTCTAACCCAGAGTAGCATTTTTAATATTTAAATATATGGATATGACTTCTTTCTATAAAAGAAAAACTCTTTGTTACGTTCTCCATTGTCTGTAGTGTCAAATCCAAACACCTTAGCTCAGTGCACATGCCTTTGGGGGTCTGGAACTCTTCAATGTCATGCCTTGCTTCGCTACCTCATGCATATTTCAGAGCTCCTTGCAACCTTTCCGCATATGCACATCAGCCTGGAAATCTCCTCTTCACCACATCTATGTGCTAATCCAAATCATCCTCAAGGTCAAGTGTTACTTCCTCCAGAATGTCTTCTGCCCTTCCCACCCCAGGCAGGTCACGGTCCCTCCTCTGCGCTCTCATCTGCCATGGGCATGCACCAGCCTTATCAAATGCTGCCACAGTTGTGGGTTTGCTACCTGTTGCATCTACTTAACTGTGCATCTTGGGACTAGGAACTGACTTATACTCATTAATTTCTAGATTCTCAAAACTCAGCACAGTCCCTAGTTAAGGCAGATACTTGACATGATGAATTGGATCTATTTCTTTGGTAGTTAACGAAGAATAAAAACTATATATAAAATTTTGCTGGAGTCCCCTAAACTCCAGAAATGAAACAACTTGGAGATTTTGAATTAGAAGTCAGGTTAGTCAGGAATCATATACCTCATACACCTGAGTTGTAGTTGTATCATATCAGAAACTATCTGAGAACATTTGCAGCAGGCTGTTGTAATCTGATGTATTTAATTTGTTATTATGACTCCCCAGGCCAAGAGACTTTAAATGGCTTGTAAAGACAATATAAATTTCCAGAAGATGATTGTGTTGTCACTGCTGGTTGTGATTCTCCTATTCTCTCTATCAATCAAACCCTGAATTTGTCCAGGTGGCAATGGTTCTAGGAAAACAAAACATTTCCCAGTGTCCCTCTCAGTGAAGGTTGGTCTTATGATCAAGTTCTGGCTAATGAAAATAAGCCGAAATGGTACGTGCCTTTTGGTATTTGTGTTTATTCATTCCTGGAGCGAGGACTTAGTGCTGCAGTAGACTGATCATCTTGAAATTACAGGAGAATAATTGTGGAAGGAAAGTCTCCTTTTCCACTCCTGAAGGAAAGTTGCATTCTTTTGTGAGCAAAATAAGACTCTACTCCTTTAAGCACCTATGTGAGGAGTTTCTCGTGCTCACTGCCCCACCTAGTTCCTAACTGATAGAATAATAAGTAGCAGAGGTAAGTGACAAACATGAAACAAAGCAAAACCACGGCCAGGAACATACTTAATACAAAAAGTACATACTCTGAAGTGTTACATAGACTCTATGGGCAGGTCACATATTTGTTTCTAAGATGTCTAGAAGACAATATGAAGGGGGAAATGTGGCTAGTTATCTGTCTGTAAGAGAAAAAGCAGACTTACTCAGAAGAAGAAAACGAAGTTTGATAGCAAGACAAGACAGGCATTTCTCTGCAAGTCTTCCTTCGAAAAGGGACAGCATGACATGATCAACAATGTCCTTGGCAGCATCCTTACAGCAGCAAACATCTCTGGATTGTTCTATTAACGAATAGTCTCATCTGAAGTGCAATGAAGCAAAAACAATGAGAGTATTTAGATAAATAATGAGCCATGCATCATTCAGGCAATCCTCCATAGACAGGCTTTCTTTAATGTTTTTAGGTGGACCACATTAAAAATCTGATGAAAACTGTGGGCCTTCCAACAGAACAATGTACATATATACCAAATTTTAACCATGATTTCAAGGAATTACAGACTTTCAAGGTTTGGAAGTTCTAGGCTAAGAATCCAGATCAGTCTGGATTTCTATATTTGGCAGCAGTGAGGTCTTATTTTAAAACATGTCTGTGTTGTCATTTAAGTTTATCTTCTGAAATAAATCTTTTGCAAAACATATTACACAGTAACTAAATGGAGAGATTTGCTATGTAGAAATAAGTAGTCATAAGCCAGTTACAAGTTGGGGAGAATCATCCAAAAATGTATATAACTTTGGTTGGAGAATGGTTGATTTTAGGTGTGAGAATCATTGAGGTCCTTTGTTGTAATATTTGCATAACAGAGCCAGTTTTGTTTTGTTTTTTAAGTCACCACTAAACTCTCATATTAAAGTCAGACTAGGTGTAAGGAAACTGCTGATTTTATAATCTATCTAACATGGAGGTTGGCCCATAAAAGCTGGATAAGCAACAAAAAGTGGTTATCATATTGGCAGAGAAGCCAAACTCTGTCTTTGTTTTACCTGTTTGGCAACTGTTAAGTGCTCAGTCAGGAGAGCTACCATCCCTTCCTCACAGTGGGTAATATTCTCATAAAATTCCGAAGAGACATCAATGGTCAATGTTCTCAATTCAAGTAGTTTGGCCCATCCCCAAATTCAAAGGCTTATAAAAGTCAGGAAGAACTGCAAACAATCTTATTATTCCTGAAGATTTCCTCAGATGGAAATAAAGGGTCCTCACTTTCAGTAGCCCCTGGAGTATGCTAGGAGCTGTTGGTTGTATTCAAGGTGGAAAAGGAAGCCAGATAACCTTCTGGAGGCATTGTTTTTTTTGTTTGTTTTCGTTTTTTTAAATATATATATATATATATATATATATCTTTATTGTTGAAAGCATTATAAATGTCCCTTCTTTTTTCCCCATTGACACCTCCCTACCCACTCCTGCTCACCCCCCCAACACACACACACACACACACACACACACGCACACACACACACACCCCTTCACTGCATTGTTGTGTGTCCACTGGTTATGCCTATATGCATATAAGTTCTTTGGTTTATCTATTCCTACTCCCCCACACCCCTCTTCCCTCTGAGGTTTGTCAGTCTATTCCCTACTTCTAGAAGTATTTTGTGTAAACATTTCTGGCAAGAGATCTTAGAATCATCTCCAAGATTTCCCAAATTTCTTGTGATTGCTCCTCTCATTCTAAAGCATACTTAATTTTGTGTTTGTAGTTTTATACAATTTTTCTTAAAGGTGGCCCTCCAAAGTATGTAAGCTTCAGGTCCTGCAAAGCATGAAACTGCCCCCATCTGAAGTCCAGTAGATCTTTATTTTCCTGGGAAACTTCCTCTTTGCCAATAAGAGACTGGCATACGTTTTCTATAGAACAGCTAATAAATTAACTAAAGACAAGGTCTAGCTTCCAGTAACCTGTTATAATATCGTATGCTTCAAATCTAAAGAACAAAGGTGCTGGAGGGCCAACCTCAGAAGGTTGAAGTGCTCGGCAAGTTTCTCTGAGTATGAGAAATGGCTATCCAGATGAGATTTATCATGCCCTGGGCAAATTCCAGTCTTTAATATAAATTAAGTTGGGGGCAAACTAGAAGCTATAGGCATAATCTTTGTTGAATAGGAAAGAAAACTGAAGAAGGTAGTGCCATATTATTTTGCATTATACAAATGAAAGTGTATTAATGTGCTTGACTAAAATAAAAGTACGATAAAAATTCATACAAATTTCACTGTGTGTGTGTGTGTGTGTGTGTGTGTGTGTGTGTCTCCACTCCCCACTCTCATCCCCAAACAGAGTTCTGTTTGTAAAAGATGAAAAGCATTTTAGGATCTTCTTGAGTCAAAGCCTTACTACTTGAAAAAGAAAATTGTGAGATTACATATGTGATTAGCAATGTTTTGCTTTAACCACTGATGTTACATTATGTAAATAGATCTTAGTCTCAGAAGAAGTGGTCACTTAGGTTGGCCAGTGTATTCTGATCCATTATATTCCCCAAACCAAAGTAAATGCCTTCCCGTAGAACTGACTGATCTGGGATTCAAGTGTCAAAGGATCATTTGGATAAGAATAAGAACATTAAGAAAAATAATCATTGCATTTAGTTTTATGGATGAAAGATATTGATTTAGGGAAGCAGTGATTACAAAAAGATGAAATTTCCCTTAAAATAAAGCAGTCATTACATAGATAGAACACACTTTGGCTTTCAAAACTTTTCTAAGATTAGAGAGGGTAGATGGGAAGGATTTGTAAGCAAAGTTAGTCTTAGCATCAGTGACATACTGAAAAAACAACAACAACATGTTTGCCAGATCCCAGGTTATACTTTGAGTTTTTAAAAAATGGGGGTTGCGTCTTATTAATTAGTTAAGTACATTAGCAACATTATTGTTCATTTCTTATCTAGTGTCTCTCCTTGAATGTCTCCTGATTACTGATGCTTCCTTTCAAAGGAATAAACCATTGGACTAAGAAAAATGTGCACATATTACTTTGGGGCACCAAGTATGGATTAAAAGATCAATGAATTTTGACATTTTAGGTCTCCAAGTGGAAAAAGGAAAATGGGAGCAGGGAAGGATTCTTTAAAAAAAAAAAAAAAAAAGCATTTAAGCTAAATATAAAGAGCTTGATGACTTTGAGGAGTAATTTCCGAGTTCTTCCAACTGAAACAAGTGTTTCTGTCTCTGAATTTCTGCTATATGCTATAACTTGGGATTTTAAAATAGTTTTCTTTTCTTTTTAAATAAAGAATATGTTTTATTGTCTTACCAAATAGCTTCTTGCTATTTGTGAAGAGTTCTCCATTTTCCCTTTGGTTAAGGGATACATGAATTGGTCTTCATAATATAACAACTAATCTTGAGCAATATTTGAAACAACCTTATTAACACGAACCAAATCTCTTGTGTGTGTCTCCATTTTACAAGGGCATGTTCTGAAATATGATAAGAAAAGCTATCCTTGAAGTATTCCTAGACAAATTAAAAGCAGGAAATACCAGAGATTTCATGTGCTGGACTCTCATGAGATTTACTGCCCAATTTAGCAGTTTCAGCATGAGCCTGGGATATGCCTCTGTACATTTTGACACAAATTCCAAGTGGACTGAACTTGTAAAGCTTTAGAATTTCATCCATCATTTAGCATTTCTTTGATTTGGGGTTAAAAGTCACCATTAATCATAAAACTACAAGATCCCTTGAAGTAGGACCACTTGGGCTCCTCTGTGGAATTAACAGATTGTATATGAACACACCAATGAACAAATCAAGTTGACCTATGAGTGTAATGATTCATGTGTAAGGCTAAAAATTATTTTTAAATTTATATTTTCAAGTAATTCTTAGAATGGCTTAAGTATAGCATTGTCTGAGGGGGCTGATGTGACTTCCTTAAACTGCCTTATTCTGCCCCAGTGTGGAAATTTGGCAGCAAATGTGGAACCTGACGCCACATATGATCTCCCTGGGGTTTGCTGCCCCCAATATACCTATCACCACATGCTTAATGCCCCTTTGACATCCTGGTTCCCATATTGCTAAACCAATGAGATAGGCAATAATATGAAATAGGAAAATGTTTGTGGAATACATGGCTAATGGTCCAAATGGAATGCAAGAGTTATTTTTATTTAGAAAAAAGAAGTTTGTACTATTCTCCTACTTAAAATTTTTCATAAGTTTCTCATTGGCTACATCTACAGATCTGAGAATTAAGCTCATGAAATGAGCACCAATCTGTGGCAAAAGTTTTAATGTAGCAAAGAAGGAAAAAACAAAGAAAATTATTGGAATTTTTTATGACATAAATTTACTCATTTAAAGACGACCCCCCCTTTTTTTCTGGGATTATAGTATTTCTATTTTTTGGTATTAAAAAAGTCCTTTTATTTATGAAATGCTAGTATTTACAAATGTAAGTTTGCAAATAAATGACTCAATTTAAATTAAATAAAAACTTGGTCATTTAAAGATGTCTTTGAAATTTATTGGTCTGTAAAATTCAAAAGTCTAGGAATCACTGCCCTGTGAGATGATGATTAACTTCTTATTATGGTATTTAAGACCCTTCTGAGTCTGGCTGTTTATTTTCCAACTTCATTCTTCACCACTTTAACCACAGGAATTTTGGAATGGAGACATGCTTAATGAGTTGTAGCACATACTTCTACACCGTGCAATTCCCTTCATTCCTTGTCCTCCTGGAAAACTCCTAATTACTCTACAAAACTCAGGGGGGGGGAAATGTTACCTCCCCTGTGAAGCCTTCTTGACAACCCCATCTGGTCGCCCAGGAAGAGACCGACCCTCCTTGTTTTCCCTTCCCACTGCTTCCAGGTATGACACTGGCCACATCATATCATAGTGATGTGTTTGCTGGACTGTGTGCTTGGGAGAAGGATTTTTATTTTCTGGTTTATTTCTTTATCCCTTACAGCTAAGCCCATAGTTTACACAAAGTAAATGCTTGATAAATGTATAATTGGATTTTTGATGAATGAGTGATTAGATAGCTTGCACTAGTCTTGATTTTATTAATTTACTTGGTAATTTATAAAGAAATAACTAAGTGCCTATTATGAGATAGCTTTATTAGGTACCCTGATAGTTGCACAGTGTAAAAGATAGCCTTTATTTGTAATTTGCTTATAACCCAATTGGGAAAGACAAAGAATGTTATATAGGAAATGTTATATAACCAACACATAAAATGATCAAAGACCAGAGCAACATATGTTATGTGTGAATCAATGGAGCCTAAGGTCAGTGTTTTCTACTTTTACTAGGAAACTTTGTAACAGTTGACATTGGCCAGAGATTTCAAGGAGGACGTGGAAATTGGTAAGAATATTATGAGTCCTCTGTGCTACGAAGCCAGGGCCACACAAAATCAAGACTCTTGTTCTCTCTCCCAAAGCTGTTCCCTCCATCCAATTCATGACCCTTTGACTTGTCTGCCTGTTTATAGCCTCGACTCATCCCTCATACTTGACACCTAGGACTACTCTTCTGTCTCTGATCCTTCAGTTTTTCTTCCTCAACTGTAATTGATACTTGCTGGTTGATTTTCAGCCTTCTGTAGAGGCCTAGGGTAAATAATCCACCTGGTATTTTCTAGTCCAATCCTTTCATTGACAAGAAATCTGAGACCGGGGTGGTCACAACTCACCTGAGACCCTCCTGCTATCATTAAGGTTCTTCCTCCAGGGTTCTTCTCACTCTCCTACTTTGTATTCACATAGAGCATCTTTAAGATATTGAAAGTAAATTAAAACATGGGTCTCTCTGAATTGAGTTTTGTTGCTTCCATCAAAGCTTGGTCACTGACATGTTTACTTGAAGGCAAAAGATCTATAACTTATTGCATCAAGTATGCATTAGAATTTCTTCCATGTGGAATCTACTTGGTTTTGATTTTACACTTTTTTGTTAAAAATGTTAAATGTTAAGTAGATTTTTTTTTTTAAAGGAGGCCACAAGAAACCTGAACCACGAAGGCTGCATCATGAAGTGGCTACCTGAGTCCTACATTGTACATGCGTGAGAACCGGTGGCCTTCTCAGGATCTCAGCGGGCTGATAGGGGGAAGAAGAGAAAGTCGCTAAGGTCTCTTCCAGCTTCTAACTTCTAAAATGATTTGCAGACATGTTATATTAAAATTTTTTTGTTTATGTAGTGATGTATGTTTAGTTTAAAATGTTCAAACTATATAGAAGTATATAAAATAAAAAGTAAACGTGTTTTGTTATTTATATACACCTACCCCTCATATAAATGCATATACTTACACATACTCACACTCATATTCAGAAATGTAAGACACTGAACCCCTTTTATCCAAACTCACTCTCGGGGTATCTTTCAGACTGGTTTCCCTAAACACATACACAAATAACTTTCATTCTTTTTTTTTTCTTTATTGATTTTAGAGAGAGAGGAAAGGAGAGAGAGAGAGAGAGACAGAGATAGAAACATCGATGAGAGAGAACATCAATTGGCCGCCTCCTGCATGCCCCCCACTAGGGACCTGGCTCACAACCTGGGCATGTGCCCTGACTGGGAATCGATCCGGCAACCTCTTGATACATGGGTCAATGCTCAACCACTGAGCCACATTGGCCTGTCTCATTTTTTCTAATTTAGGCTGTGATAAGTGGCACATGAATGTTAATATTTAGCAAAATTAAACACCATACAATCTTAGCAATTACTTACAAGAAAATAACTATTTACATTCCTAATGGCAACAAAGTAGAAAAAAGTAAAAGGTCATTTTCATCTTTATTCAAGTTGTTAGGTTTACTTTATATTTTTAAATCAATTTTCCAGCAGCATTTAAATATCATTTTGTTTCATTTAAACCAATTTGTACCCTATTTGTGTTTACTGAGATGTGACAGAAGTCCCAGCTTTCCACTGTTTTGTTTTTGTTTTGGGGTGAAATCTTAGTTGTTTAATGAACTTCAATATTTATACTTAGTTAAAGCCCTGCTATCATTTATAACCAGATGAGACAGCCATGGAAGATAAATTGATAATTTATTCCTCTTGCATTAAGGAAACAGTTCTTGTATTTACAATATGCTTAGCATCGCAATTCCCTTCCTAGCCTCCTAATATTTGTGTACATTTTATGGCAGAGCGTGACTTTCAAATTAAAAATGATTTGTTGCAAGAATATTGACTACAAATGCATTCTGAGAGAAGACAGCAGAGAAGATGTAATGAGAGTTTTCACTACCCTTAGCCCCGGGCTATTCAATAATTTTTCTTCTTTCAAGCTAAGAGGAAGAAAGGGAATCTCAAACTGAGTGGCAGATGTTAAGTCAGGAAATGGGGAACTCCGCCTTCCCCAGAGCTTCAAGTCATCTCCCTGACCTTTGTGGCCTTGTTGAAAGGCTTTCTCTGAATTGAATGACAACACAGAGGCTGTGGGTAATATTGCAAATCAGAGAATGCGGGTGTGACTGGGAAGCAGTGACCCTTGCCCTGTGTGGTAGTTCAGACCTAGGTTAGAGGCGAGGTATGGAGGGCTCTGCAGTGCTGGGTGGTCTAGCAGGTCTGAGGTCCTCCCACCAACTCAGCAAGCTCCTACCCTGGCTCCTGCTCTGCATTTCTGGATCTATCCTCCAAGTCTGCCTTCAGTGTATCCAAATTGACATTCGATGTCGGGTACCATTTGACCCAGACATTGTCTAGAGTCAATGCAGGCATGCAAACATAAGCAACTGCAGAATGTGTTAGAACACCATGCCTGCCTCCCACTTCAGGGCATCTACAAAGCGGAACGGCTCAGAATAGACCCAAGGTCTTACAGAAAGAGGGCACCAATCAGTACAGGTATAAGTGACAAAAAAAATAATTCTCCGAACATGGTCTCTCCCTCCTCAGTTTTACTAAGATATAGTTAACATGTGACATTGTGAAAGTTAGTACAGTGGTCCTCCCTTATCCACAAGGAATACGTTCCAAGACCCCCAGTGGATAACTGAAACCATAGATAGTACTGAACCCTATGTATACTATGTTTTCTCCTATACATACATAATTACGATGAAGTTTAATTTATAAATGAGGCACAGTAAAAGATTAACAACAATAATAAAATGGAACAATTATAACAATACTGAAATAAAAGTTATGTGAATGTGGTCTCTCCCTCCAGTAATTTTTATATTCTTTAGTCCAAACCTATTCCTGAATCTGTGTCACCATCCATAACTTGCGGTAAATGGCTTGGTGTCACTCGTCTCAGGGGATCGCTCGCCCAAGTCTCAGTGCTTTCTGGTGCAACACGTTGCTGTCAATAGGAACATGTTTTCTGTTCATGTTTTCCACCCACAAATCTAATGCTTTTTCCATCTTAACTTACCGTACACTGTGGCTGTCACTTTTGCATTTTGAGGTGCAACAGCAAAATTAGCATGAACATTTTTTAATTTTTCAGTTTTACAGATAGAAGATTTGTTCTTACTGTAGATCTTGGCAACATCAGCATACGACTTTTTTCCTTTCCTTATGAAGTTAGGAACTTTCACCTTTTCACTTAAAGAAAGCATGTTATGGCTTCCCTTTGGCATATCCAAATTGCCAGCATCACTCCTCTTGAGTTCTGGGGCCATTTTTTAGTAAAACAAGGGTTCCTTGAACGCAAGCACTGTGATACTGTGAAAGTCAATCGGATAACTGAGTGGGTACTAACGGACTAACTGGCTGGGAGTGTATACGGCATGGATACACGGGACAAATGTATTTAAAATTTATGAATTGTTTATTACTGGAATTTTTCATTTCATATTTTTGAACTGCAATTGACTGCAGGCAATTGAAGCCATAGAAAAAGAAACCGTGGCAAAGAGGGACTACTGTACAATATGAGGATTTGATATACAAATATATTGAGAAATAATCACTGCAAAGTTACTTAACACATCCATTGCCCTGTGTGTGTGTGTGTGTGTGTGTGTGTGTGTGTGTGTGTGTGTGTGTTGTGTGGTGAAAACTTTGAAAACCTACTGTCTGTCTTAGCAGCTTTCGAGCATACAACATAGTATCGTTAACTATGGTCCCTGTACTGTACATTAGATGCCCAGAATTTATTCATCTTATAACTGGAAGTTTGTTTTGTACCTTTTGTTCACCTTTACCCATTCCCTTCTCCCCTCCCCCCCCTCCAATCTACTCTGTTCCTATGAGTTCAGTTTTGAATGGGATCTTTTAAGGTATAACTTATGCCAATTTTTAAAGTAGAGATCAATGAAATAATACTGTTATGATTTCAGCTTTTAAGTAGAAAGTTCAAGACTTTTTTTGTTTGTTTTTATGTGTTTTCTAAGAGTTGTTGGTTACTAAAGCTAAGCAATTTATTATCTTCTTCATTTAAATTGGTCAGTTCAAAACCTACATCTTTCACAATTTGTCACACAGTGAGCCTCTTCTCTCTCTGAATGCATTTATCCAATTTGCATTATCTTTTATTCTCCCATCATTGCTTGTTAAATGGGTAACCCTGGACTATGTGCCTTTTAGCGGCTTCCCCTGCACTTCCCCGTGTGTAACCCACTGCCCAGCAGATAAAAATGGTATTAATCACATCAGGGCAGGTTTCACTGCTGGTATCAGCTGTCCAGAGAGCAGGCATGCGGAGGTCATATGAGCAGTTTCTACGCAGAGAAGAAAACATGGAGAGAACTACTAAAAGAATGTTTTACCCAGAGGGGCCAGCATGCATTGCCAACCAGGGTGAAGAAGAGACAGGGGGAACTTCATGAAAGAAAGGGGTTAACCAGGAAGGATGAGGGAGCAAAGGAGACAGAGTTAGTAGAAATAGATGCTTTAGATCTCTGAACGTGGCATCACGATTTTATTTGAAGTGATTGAGCAAGGCCATCTGCTACTAGGAGGTATAACCTATTATTTTTCCTTGATCTGGTTCTGTTGTTTTTGGAGAGAGGGTGAAATAGATTCCTTGCCCCAGGAGATGGGATTTACTCTGGGAAGCCTACCTTGGTCACTACCTGGAACACCTTTATTATAATATTTGTTATATTTGTCTCTTTGTCTATTTGTCTTTAGGAAAATAATAACTAGTGTCATTTCTTTGTGTGTAGGGGTACAGGAGAGGCATTTATGGACTGGAAAGAGAAGGGATTAGAGGCCCAGGAGATGGAAGTACCAATGGAGTATGTACTGGTGGTGATGAGACACTGGAATAAAGGTATTTCAGATTTCAAAGAGTATAATTGTGATGACAAATTCTAGGGTGTGGCCAGGGCAATGTGAATCAGGAGTGGAGTAGAGGTAAAAATAAAAAATCAGCAGATAGAAAATCTTCCAGTCAAGGCATTGAGGTCTGTCCATATAGAGTTATGAGAAAAATACAAGCAGACATTCAAACAATATGGAAAGGTGTAAAATGAAAAGTCAAAAATTTTCATACTGAATCCTTACCCTGGTCTGACACCATGGGGGTGTTCACTATTAAAAATATACTCATTTTGGACTTCCGGTCAAGATGGCGGCGTAGGTAAACGCGGTATCGTGTCCTCCCACAACCACATCAAAGTTACAGCTAAACTACAGAACAACCATCATTCAAAACCACCTGAAATCAAGCTGAACGGAAGTCCTACAACTACGAAATTAAAGAAGAAGCCCCATCGAGACTGGTAGGAGGAGCAGAGGCGGACGGGCTGGTCCCACACCCGCATGTGGCGGATAAAAATTAGGAGGGACACCACGGCTGGGAAGGTCCCCCCTGAGGACTGAGGGGTCCCTGTCCCACACCAGGCGCCCAGCTCAGGGCTCCAGTGCCAGGAAGAGAATCCCCATCACTTCTGGCTGGAAAAACCAGCAGGAACTGAAGCTGAGGCAGCTGGAGCCCCCAGCAGCTCCTCTTAAAGGGCCTGCGCACAAACTTACTCGGACTCGCTCCCTCCAGGCTCCAGCGTGCGGGAGGCAGCTTGAAAGGCACCAGAGTCATATGGGGAAGAACTGAGCTGTTTGGCATTGGAGCGAGGGCTGGAGAGGCAGCTTTCTCCTGGACAGACGTGCTATCAGAGGCCTTTGTTCCTTTGGTGAGCCCTTCCCTGGGCCGGTAGACGCTGCCATATCTGGGACTCCAGCAACCTGGCTCGCACTGTTGGCCCCGCCCTGGTGATTCCCTGAGGCCCTGCCCCACCCAACTTTCAGGCCCACCCAAGCTGTTGCCAGTTGCTTTACCATAGGATTGGCCTGTCTTGGGTCCTGCTTCAGCTTTTCCTAAATTCTTTCAAATAAGCAGCATCTGGTCTCAGCTAGCCCCATACTTCACGCTAAGTAATACATAGAAACAAACACAGGGAGGCAGCCAAAATGAGGAGACAAAGAAACAGGTCCCAAATGAAAGAACAGAACAAAACTCCAGGAAAAGAACTAAGTGAAATGGAGTTAAGCGACCTAACAGATGCTGAGTTCAAAACACTGCTTATAAGGATGCTCAATGGACTTAGTGAGAACCTCAGTGAACTTAGTGAGAACCTCAGTGAACTTAGTGAGGGCCGCAAGAGCATAAAAAAGGACCAGTCAGAAATGAAGGATGCACAGTCAGAAATGAAGGAGGCACTAACTGAAATAAAGAATAGTTTACACAGATTCAATAGTAGAGTAGGTAAAGCCAAGAAGCAAACCATCAATTTGGAAAATAAGGAAGCAAAAAACACCCAATCAGAACAGCAAAAAGAAAAAACAATCCAAAAAAATGAGGATAGTGTAAGGAGCCTCTGGGACAACTTCAAGCATGCCAACATTCGCATCTTGGGGGTGCCAGAAGGAGAAGAGAGAGAACAAGAAATCGAAAAACTATTTGAAACAATAATGGCAGAAAACTTCCCTAACTTAGTGAAGGAAACAGACATACAAGTCCAGGAAGCACAGAGAGTCCCAAACAAAATGAACCCCAAGAGGCCCACACCGAGACACATCATCATCAAAATGCAAAAGGTTCAAGACAAAGAGAGAATCTTAAAAGCAGCAAGAGGAAAGCAGTTAGTTACCTACAAGGGAGTTCCCATAAGACTGTCAGCTGATTTCTCAAAAGAAACTTTGCAGGCCAGAAGGGAGTGGCAAGAAATATTCAGAGTGATGAAAAGCAAGAACCTACAACCAAGATTACTCTATCCTGCAAAGCTGTCATTTAGAATCGATGGCCATATAAAGAGTTTCCCAGACAAGGAAAAGCTAAAGGAGTTCATCACCACCAAACCATTATTATATGAAATGTTGAAGGGTCTTCTTAAAGAAAAAAATAAAAAAATATGAACAAACAAAATGGCAATAAATACATATCTATCAACAACTGAATCTACAAACAAAATGAACAAGCAGAACAGAAACATTCTCATAGATACAGAGAACTTTTGTTGGTTACCAGATGGGTGGGGGGATGGGTGAAAAAGGTGAAGGGATTAAGAAGTACAAATTGGTTGTTAGACTGACAAACCTCAAAGGGAAGTGTTGTTGGGGGGTGGGAAGAAATAAACCAAAGAACTTATATGTATATATGCATAACCAATGGACACAGACAACAGTGTGGGGAAAGGCAGGAGGGGGGCGGGAATGGGGCAGAGGGGAGCAATGGGGAAAAAATGAGGAACATCTGTAATACATTCAACAATAAAGATAAGTTAAAAATAAATAAATAAATAAAATATACTCATTTTGGTGGTGCTGGAAGTCAGTTCAGTGTTTAACCTTTACAAGAGACTAGGGTGCTAGGGGTATGTTTCTTGATCCAGGTGCTGGTTGTATTGAGCTTGTGAAAATTCATCAAACTTTATACTAACTTTTTTGGCCTATATTATACTTAAATTAAAAAGTTAATTTACTTAAACTATATTCATTTTTAAATATTTTAGACATACAATAAGATATTAAGAATAATGCAACAAACACAAACAGCCATATATCCACTATCCAGTTTAAAAAATAAAATGTCACAAAGACCCTGTGCATTATTTCCTCTCCCCATCTCCAAGTAACTACTACCCTCATTTTATAGTTTTTGTTTTCCATATATTTATGCTTTTACCAAATATATATGTATTTTTAAGCAATTTATATACTATTTGAGTGTTCAATGGTTTCATTCCATATGTATCTCTGCAACTTCTCTTATTTTTTTAAATTGAGGTAAAATTCACATAACACACAATTAACCATTTTAATAGAACAATTCAGTGGTATTTAGTGTTTTGACAATGTTGTACAACAACCAGCTTCTCTAGTTTCAAAACTTTTTCATCAGCCCATAAAACACCCCATACTCATTAAGGAATCACTTCCCATTTCTTTTTCCTCCTAACCCCTGGTAAATGCTAATCTGCTTTTGCCTCTACGAATTTGTCTATTTTGAATATATTACATTAAAAGAATTATACAATATGTCATACAAAAAGGTCTTTGTTGACTGCCTTCTCTTACTTAGCATAAAGTTTTTAAAGTTCATCCAAGTTGTAGCATGTTTTACTACTTCATTCATTTTTTTTTATTAAAACCATTGTAGTGTGTGTGAAATGGTATCTCGTTCTGGTTTTAATTTGCATTTCCTTAATATCCAATGATGTTGAGCGTCTTTTAATGTGCCTGTTGGGCCATTTGTGTCTCTTCTTTGGAGAAATGTCTATTCAAGTCCTTTGCTCAGTTTTTAATTGGGTAATTTGTCATTTTATTATTAAGTAGTAAGTGATCTTTATATATTCTGGATACTAGACTACTTATCAGATATATGATCTGCAACTATTTTCTCACATTCTATGGGTTGTTATTTCAGTTTATTGATAGTGTCCTTTCATGAACAAAAGTTTTAATTTTGATAAAGGCCAATGTGTTTTTTGCTGTTTCTCTTCTTGTTTGTGGGTGTGCTCAGTGTCACATCTAAGAAGACTTTGCCTAACTCACAGTCATAAAGATTTACTCCCATATTTTTCCTAAGAATTTATGATTTTACCTGTTACATTTCGGTATATGGTCCATTTTGAATTCATTTTTATATGTGATATGAAGAAGGGGTTTAACTTTATTCTGTTGTATGTGGCTACCCAGTTGTTCCAGGACCACTGGCTCTTCTTCCACCATTGAATTGTCTTGGCACCATTGTTGAAGATCAATTGACTATCATTCTGCTAGAGCTACACTCTTTTTTTTTTTTTTTTTTTTTTGGTACATGCCCTTAGTGGGAACCGACCCGGGACTCTCAGGTCCGCAGGCCAAGGCTCCAACCACTGAGCCAAACCGGCCAGGACGAGAGCTACACTCTTGATTACTATAGAGTTGCATTAAAATTTGAAATCTGGATTATCCAATTTTTTCATCCTTTTCTAGATTGTTTTGGCAATTTCAGATCTCTTGAGTGTCCATATGAATTTTAAGACTGGCTTGTCAACATCTGAAAGAAAACCAGCTGAAATTGACATTAATTACATTGAATTTATAGATCTATTTGGGAGTATTGCCAACTTAACAATATCTAGTCTTCCAATCCATGAACTTGAGATTTCTTTCTGTTTACTTAGATCTTTGATATCTCACAACAATATTTTGTAGTTTTTAGAGTGTACTTTTATACTTCTTTTTGTTAAATTTATTCCTAAGTATTTTATTCTATTTGATGAGATAATAAAGGCAGTTGTTTACTTAATTTCATTTTTATTTCCAGTACATAGAAATGCAATTGATTTTTACATATTGATTTTGTATCATGCAATTTTGATGAACATGTTTATTAATTATAGTGCTGTTTTTTTTTAGTGGATTACTTAGGATTTCCTTTATACAATATCATGCCATCTGCTAATAGATACAACTTTATTCTTTCTTTACAATCTAAATGTCTTTTGTTTTATTTCCTTGTTTAATTCTCCTATCTTTAGTTTCAATACAAAGTTGAGTGGAAGTGGAAAGAGTAGACATCCTTGTCTTGTTCCTGATCTTATGGGAACATTCACTGATTTATGCTGTGATATTTATTATAGTCCTCTTTCTGTTTGCTTTAGGCTTAATTTGCTCTTCTTTGTACTTTCTTAAGTTGAAAACATAGGTAAGTTATTTTAGATTTTTTGCATCTTAATATATGTACTTAATGCTACAAATTTTTCTCTAATCACTGTTTAGCTGTAGCCCACAAATTTTGATATTTCTGTTTTCACTTAGTTTAAAATGTTTTTAAATTTTTCTTTAGGTTTCTCTTTGACATATGTGCTATTTAAAAATGTATTCTTTCATTTCCAAATATTAATTTTTTTCAAGTATCTTTCTAGTACTGTTTTCTAGTTTAACTCTCTTGTTAAATTTTGTTGGAGTCTAAGAATATACTTTGCATAATTTCTATTATTTTAAATGTGCTAAAGTTTAGTTATAGCCCAGAATATGGTATATCTTAGTGAATATTCCATTTGCACTTGAGAAGCATAAGTATTCTGCTGTTGTCAAGTGGAATGTTCTATAAATATCAGTTACATCAAGTTTGTTGATTGTGCTGCTTAGGTTGTGTATATTCTTACTGATTTTCTGCCTACTTGTTCTATCAATCTCAAAAGGAATGTTAAAGTCTCCAACTATAACTGTGGATTGTCTATTTCTTCTCTCAGATATATTAGGTCTTTGTTTCATGTATCATAAAAGTCTGTTGTTGGGTCAATACACATTTAAGATTCTCATGTCTTTTGGGACAATTGGTTCCTTTATCATTATGTAATGCCCATCTTCATCCCTGATAGTCTTCCTTGCTCTGAAATCTACTTTGACGGAAATAAATGTAGCTATTCCAGTTTTCTTTAGATTAGTGTTTTCATGGTATATCTTTCTCCATCTTTTTACTTTTAAAGTGGGTTTAATATGGCATCATATAATCTATATTTTTCCGATATATCTGTATGACTATATATATTATCAATATATGTAGCTTTCTACCTATGTAAATCAATACAACTGATTTATTTTCCTGATATTTTTTCCCAATGAAGTCAAGGTTTTTTTCTTTCTGAAATATATATATAATCATTGAATTATATGTAATGTGACAGACATTTTTATAAACAGTTTCCTTGGATTTTCTCAGAGTCACAATATTAATTTCTTAAAGTTATTTATTTTGGGAACACTTATTTAGTATTAGACATCATGGGTTGAGACATCCTTATATAGCTAAAGGGACAGAAGAATCCAGGGGAATAAAACTACTAAACAGGAATCCTGAATTTTAGAAAACTTTTTGTAAATCTAGACAGGATTATTTCATCATATGTGGTAATTTTGTCCTAATATAGCAATGATTTGGATTGAGTACAAGAATAGAGTTTAGATGAGATCAGTTTCAACATTCTCAATTCACAGATGAGGAATCTGAGACCAAGAGCTACACGGCTCAATTTCCACATATCAGATCCTATTTTCCTGGCCCTTTTGGCAGAATTGAGTAAGTTACATCATTATATGGCTTCTGTGATTGTTTTACCAGTAAGATCCCTCCCAGCAGCTGCTTGTATTAATGCTTGTGAGTGGCCTTGAGCAAGAGAGAGAAACGGCTTTCTGTGCTAGGGGACGGGGGCAAGAGGTAGTATAATAAATAAGATGTCGCACCCTTCAGGCATGCTCCATGTGTCTAAGCTCCTTTTCAGCTACTTCTCAACATTCTTGTATTAATTTTCAGATCTTACAATTTTTACTCATGAATTAAAATTTCCAAATTGTATTTTCCAGTTCCTAGGTAGATCACTTTTTGTAAAACCAGCATTCTCTTTGTTTCTGGGCACCTTGCCTTCCAGCTAAGAGACTGACTACATAAATGACTACAACTTGGCAGTGAACAACAGATATTTCAGACCTGCCTTCTCTAGGCAAAGTTATTAACAAAGGCCGAAGATCTTCAGGGTTAGTTTGACTCGGTAAAAAAATAATAATAATAAAAATTTTTTAAAAAGAAGATTGGAATTGTGCAAAGCTCAAATGTCTTCCTAAATGTATTTTAAGGTTCAAAATAAGAACTCTTTTTTAGATATTTTGATTTCTTATTCTAATCATTCATGATGCCTATAAATAAAAAATGTCTTTACTTTAGAGAAAACAATCACCAAATATTTGTAGCACTTTTCCTTTCAAATGTTTGAATTGTCGGTTTTATTTCAAGGTGGTTCTTAATTTATCTAAACAGGCTTTTCAGCCTGTGCTATCACAGGGGCTCCTCATAATATAGGTAGAGTGACAGTGTTAGTATGTCTTTCCATTATTGCAGAAACTCTATTTTTCAAGTGCCTTTAGTACGATTCTGGGAATTCACTGTAGGTTAACAAGGAGGCTCCCACCATTTAGAATTCTTTTCTCCTAATGAAAGAAGGCTGAACCCTTGAACTCTGTCAGGGACTTAGGCATGTTCCCTGGGCCTGATTTTTATCCTCAGAAAATGGAGGTCAGATACATGTCAAGAATAAAGGAAGGGTCAGATTAGAGTACTTAAAGACTTTACACATGTCCAGATGACGTTAATGTGTTGACCATCGTGTCTGGAACCTGCTAAGCACTTGGTGAGTGAGTGAACGAACAAATGAATGAATGAGTAAATAGTGAGTAAAAATGACAGCAAATATCCAGATAAGCAATTAATTATGTGCATGAAAATATCTTTCTTTCAATGTATTTGCCTGGGCTAAACAGAATGTTATAAAAAAAAAAAAAGGTAACATTTCTCCAACGTGCTCCTTTTCCAAGGGACTAAGGCAATATAATTTGGTAATGCATTTTCATTAAAAAATGACTGTCAGAGATACTAATTTAGGATGATAAGGATTTTATTATTTCTTATACATATTGGCTTTGGTTATGACCTTACCTGATATTATACCTATATACCTCATAGCCACTTTGTACCCTCATTTATATAGTTTTGATAAACCTGTGAAATGGGAAAAAATCATGCCTGTGTTCTATCTTTCTAATTACAACTACCCTGAGTTTACAAGCTCAAGTGTGCCTAACATAAAATGCTCTTTATAGTCTCTTACTCAGTTTCTGGCTCGGAGCTTCTTTTCTGTTAGGTTGGCAGGAAAGGGGAAGACAACTTCCTATCTTTGCTGGGATCCCTCCCACACACACCTGGCTCCTGGGGTTGTGCTGAGTTCCTGGGAACTTAGACAGTACTCAGGTCCACGGGCAAGGGTGCAGCTTACCTTGTTCAGTCATGCGTACCCCTGGGATGCTGCCCAGATATCTCATCTGTTCCTATAGCCTCGTCAGGTCCAGATGGCACCCTGGCTCATGCTTGGAGCACAGAAGATTTTTGGTAAGGTTGCTGGCAGTCCCACTTTTTGAGATGTGCACCCTGCTCCCTTTCCACTCTGGGGTCTTCCTCTGTGGGATTTAGCCACCAACCTGGTGACCTTGTTAGGATGTATTTCTCTCCCCCATCCCAGCCTCCTCTATGCTGTCCTTCAGTCCCCCTGCCACTCCCCCAGCTCCAGGACGATGTCTATCTAGCAGAGAGAAAAGTCTTTTGCACATTTTTCCCACAAGACACTCAGTCTGTGGCTTTTAGGAAACAAATGTGAGAAAGAGTTACAGGGAGCGTTTATGTTCTGCTCTGCCACTTACCTTCCTTACAGACAGCCCGTGCTTGAAAGAGAGGAAGGGAAAGAGAAACTGACAAAGGAGAGGAAAGAATACCCCAAACAAACAAAAAACAAAATGAAAAAATCCATAAATATATATCTCAAAATAACAACACAATCAGACTGAGAGCAAGGTGTGAACGGAAGCTAATGTTATGGAGTATTTCCTATGTTCCTGGCGCTCAGCTTGATTCCTTCTGATGTGTTACCTCATTTCATCATCACAGGACTGTGCATGGATGTGCTTATCTCCTCTTTACAACCAGGAAACTGAGAGTCAGAGATGAAATGACCTGCTCAATATTAAATTTCAAGTCAGGTCATTACATTTCTAAATTCCAAAATTTTCTTTATTTACTCTGTTCTACTTCATGACCCTACAGGAACAATAGCCATTAAAAGCTAGTGAACAAATAAGAAATATGAAAAGTAGCTATTTAAAATTATATTAGACCAGTTAAAATCTATATGGGGACATTTGGTCTGAGAACTAAGGTCTGAAAATTACGGTCTAGATCACATGGACTACCCTTCTCTCAGAACACACAACACAAAGTTGTTCAACCCAAATGACTGGAGAACTGAGAAACACACAGTGGTGCATTATAGTGGGATACTACTACTCAGTGATAAAAGGGAATGAGTTACTGATGCCCTCACCAACGTGGATGAAATGCAAATGCCCGATGATAGGCAAAGACAGCCATACTTAAAAGCGTAGTTCATGATTCCATTTATATGACCCTCTGGAAAAGGTTAATTAGAGGGACTGTTTCATATTTTGACTGAGGTAGTGGTCATATGACTGTATGTGTCGAAGATTGCAGAACTACACACTATTTGGGTAAATAATACTGTATGTACATTAATTTTTTAATTGGGAGAAAAACACAAAGTTGTTTAGAATTAGGTGCTTTATTAACCTAATTAGCAATACACTAACTTATGATATTTAGGCAAAATGTAAATAAATAAATAAACTCAGTTCCTTAAGAACTAACTTCCTTTTAATATTGTATATAACTCACAGAGGCCCTAGGGGACCCCAAATATTATTTTTCCTTAACTAAGTAACCATTCTGAAATTAAGATGCTTCTTACAACCAGTGATAAGAGGAAATTGCCAGTTGCATGTAGATAAGTACTTTTTGATGCAGTTATTATCTGCAAATATATAAAATATACAAAATCAACCACTGAGTAATTAATATTGAACTTCAATTAAACTTAGATTTGTTGGTTGTTACTTCAAATGCTCTCACGTTATTTTGCACACAGAAGATTGACTGACACCTGGCAGGCAATTCAATTTAAGGCAGAAGACATTGCCAAATTCTGCATAAACAAGATATTTCAAAGCTAGGAGATTTGGGGAAGCATCGACTTAAGTATTTGAAGAATCATTACTCCAGCACTGAATATCTGTCTACCTTTGACAAGACTTAAGCCTTTGACTCTCCCTTCCTGCCATGGAGAAGTCTCTGGACTCCCTTGGTTTCTGGGCTTTGTGTGGTGGCAGTTGGGTCATGGGTGAGAGGAAGACAGCCAGCTTGGCTAATGCACACTGGGAAAGGCAGAGGATTTCCTATGGAAAAGAGGATGAGATTCAGAGAGCAGGAGGGAAGAGGAGCCAGAGAGAACAGCCAGTACAGGATGGGCTTTCAGCAGAGTTTTAGGAGCTGTTTTGTTTATTTCTGTTTGGTGAGGAGCAGAGTGGGTGGAATGACTGAGAGAGATGGAGAAAAAGTATTTGAATATGTTTTTCTAAGTGATATAAATAAACGCCTCTTCTGGAATTTTTTAAAGATTGCACTAAAGACTTAAATGTCTTTTGGATTATTCCTGGACATTAAGATTGGTTTTTCCCTTGAAAGTGACACCATGCCAAGACGGGCCATGGAGAATCTCAACTTTTATGAGTAACATATCTGTCAAAATCTTCAGGCTAACTTTCAAGAAAAGCTGTTTAACTTCCAGTGATATGTAATTTAATGAAGGAAAAATATGAAACTATTAGTTTAGGAAATGCAGAAGAAACGCTAATATTTTTCAATATCCCTCAGAATTATACTGTCAATCTTCAAGAGCTAGAGAAACCAAAATGATGAGCACTGGTTATAAGAAATCACTGTCACCATGATGCCAGACTATCAGCAGAGAAAATGAATCCAAAGATTCTTTCAACAACATATATGAACAAATCTTCAACTCAGACTTTGCTCATTACACTGAAGAAGAAAGTTAGCCTGTAATTATATGGATATATGAATGCTATTATCAGTTATTAAAAGTGTATACTTGCACAATTAATTTGTGGGCCTTTTCATATAGATCAATGGAATAGAACAGAGAACCCAGAAATTAACCCAAGACATTATGCTCAATTAATATTTGACAAAGGTGGCAAGAGCATACAATGGAGAAAAGACAGTCTCTTTAATAAGTGGTGTTGGGAAAATTGGATAGCTACATGCAAAAAAAATGAAACTAGACCATCAACTTACACCATACACAAGAATAAACTCAAAATGGATAAAATATTTAAATGTGACTCATGAATCCATAAAAATCCTAGAAGAAAATGTCGGCAGCAAAATCTCAGACATCACACACAGCAGAATTTTCACTGAGACATCAAATCACCTAGGGCAAGAGAAACAAAGGAAAAATAATAATAAATGGGACTACATCAAACTAAAAAGCTTCTGCACAGCAAAAGAAACAAGAATCAAAATGGAAAGGGAACCCCCTGTATAGGAGAACATAATTGCCAATGACATATCAGATAAGGGGTTAATTTCCAAAATATATAGAGTACTCATACAACAACAAAAGGAAGACAAAGAATCCAATTAAAAATTGACAGAGAACCTAAATAGACACCTCTCCAAACAGGACATACAAATGGCCAAGAGACATATGAAGAAATGCTCACCATCACCAATCACCAGAGAGATGCAAATTAAAACGACTATGAGGTATCACCTCATACCTGCCAGAATGGCTTCCATCAACAAATCATCAAACAACAAGTGCTGGTGAGGGTGTGGAGAAAAGGGGACTTTAGCACACTGCTGGTGGGAATGCAGACTGGTGCAGTCACTATGGAAAACACTATGGTATTTCCTCAAAAAATTAAAAATTGAAGTGCCATTTGACTCAGTGATCTCACTTCTAGGAATATATCCTAAGAAGCCTGAAACACCAATCAGAAAGAATACATGAACCTCTGTGTTCATAGTAGCACTATTTACAATAGCTAAGATCTGGAAACAGCCCAAGTGTCCATCAATAGATGAGTGAATAAAAAAGCTGTGGTACATATACACAATGGAATATTATGTAGCTATAAGAGAGATCTCTTATCCTTTGAGACAACATGGAGGGACCTGGAGAGTATTATGCCAAGCGAAATAAGCCAGTTAGAGAAAGACAAATATCACATGATCTCACTTATTTGTGGAATATAATGAACAAAATAAGCTGATGAACAAAATAGACCCATAGACATAGAAGTAGTGTACAGACTGACAAACCTCAGAGGAGGGAGGCAGGGGGAAGGGAAGAGATAAACCAAAGAACATATGCATATAAGCATAACCAATGGACATAGACAACAATGCTGTGGGGGGTGGGGAGCAGGATCGGGAAGAGGGTGTCTAAGGGGCAAAAAGGAGAAACATCTGTAACAAAAATAAATTAATAAAAAAATGGGGGGGGGGGCTTTTGCCTCCTGAAAAGCTACTATTATATCTATGATGCATCATACAGGTAAGATATCTTAGAATCATGTTCTAAATATTCCAAAATTTTCCAGATACTATATTTTTCTTCCAAGAGATTCATAAAGATATTTGACTAGTGTATTTCTTTGATTCCATCCCTATTTTCCAATATTGTTCTCATGACCTCCACATATCCTGAACTGTTCTGATTTTGTATTTGACTAGGACCCCTACATAATGCAATACACACACACACACACACACACACACACACACACACACACACACAATTTCTTTCAACCATTTGCCCTAGTTTTATGTGCTTTACTGGATGTGGGGAGGTAAGGGAGCTGATAGTGGAGAAAAAGATGTAAGAGGAAGAAGAAGGACAAAAAATGCTAACAGGTGTGCCCTGCTTTCCCCAGAGTATGGCCCTAAACACCTGCCCTCAAGCACAGCTTGTGTGAAACAGGAGAGTGTCCAATGGACTAACAATGCTGGTTGGCTCTTTCCTTTTCGTTTATACCCACAGGGTTTGGCAGGCCTTGCTGCCTGCAATTTGGGGGTCATGCTTTCTTCTCTATCTCTATGGTTTGTGAGGGATCCACAACTAATCACAGAGCAGGACCTCCTCCAAAATTTGGAGATATCTACCCCCTACCCCAGTGTCTGCTGACGTTTCAACTGTCAGACCAGGGGTGTGGGAAGGTACGGGCATTTTTGAATATGCTCAACAGTGCCTTGGGAAATTCTCTTTTGCAGGAAGAATGTTTCTAAGTTGTGAGCATACTTGGTTTATAGGTGCCTTTGACATGCTCCTTGCACTCTTGCTGATCAGACTCATTTATATTTGAAAGGAGCAATCCTGATTAAAATAGCTCTATAATTTATCACTTTTCCTGAACTCTGGTCTCTGTTTCCTTGAATATTAACAGTTCAGCAGTGTTTAATTACTTGTAAATAGACAGAGGTTAATTACTTCAATGCAGGAAAATCAAGACTAAAGCAAGAACTCAAAAGCCTGACTTTCTAGGTAAGGCAAGTATCATGGGTTCTACTTGTTATCAATGGGAGATCAACAAAAGAGACCAAAGACTGACTGTGACCTTGAATGGAAGGATTCCATCCATCGTTTATCATTTACTCAGCCAGTAGCTTTGCCAGCCATTCTTCTGGGTGGTGCATTTATAACCGGTGCAGAGCAACAGAGTCTTGGTTCAAATGCAGCCTATGTTCTGGTGTAGGAATAATGCATGGTCAAAGTCAGACAGTGCTTTATTCAGAGCATGCCTCCCTCTAAACTTCTCTGAGCTCATTTCTCAAGGAGTTTCGTTCATTACCTTCTCTCAGTTGCTCATTATTTTTCTTTATAAATGAATTGGCTAAGTGACATGCATTACAGATCCATAATAGTTCTAAACCTTCCGAACCTTAGTTCTGGTAAACATAAGCATTGGCCTTGAACAGAGGAAGTCACAATGATACGCTGAAGTTGTTATAGCGACAGTGAGAACACTTTGATATTCAGGAACCATGTTTTTTTCAAGAGTAAATGATACAATTAATGCTTCATACTGTATTGTTTACAGACTTACTTGTGACTCATAGCTCTTCACATGTCAGTCTCAAACAGATGGAAGGCTTAAACAATAATTCAAATATTGGTAGACGGAGCTGCTTTTAAAAATCTTGACAGGCTATTATACGTGATAGATTTACACATCTTTTTTATTGTAGCAAAACTTCAAAAACTGCATCTAAAATAATAAAACTTTTCCCATTTCTTCAGAGGACAGCTAAAATGTGTTCATCTAGGTATTTCCACACACAGCCAAGAAGATCACAGACTAGTAGATCAACATAGCCCACATGGGCAATGAAGCCAAGTGGGCTGGATTTGAGTCCTGGTTCTGCTGCTTACAGCTGGGCAAGTACTTCTGAGGCAAGTACTTCTTCTCACACTGCCTCAGTTTTCCCATCTGTGAAATGGAGATAGTAAAGCATCTATTTCGTGGAGTTATTGTGACGAGTAAAGTAGTTCATGAACATTGCATAAAGGGTTTTTCCAGACAAAGCATTACACAAATGCTTTTTATGTCTGGTTCAGGTATTTGCATTTGAGCAGCATTTGGTTTCAGCAAGACGAGGATATTCTTTACTCATTATTTTCTTAAAATTCTCTATGGAACAAAGAAACTGAATATATGGGAATATCTATTTTATCTAGATTTTCTTCCCAGAGCCTGGTCAAAATGATGTATAGTGCCTTCAGTGTTCCTGTCAGTTCTTGCTTGCAAGGGTGAACTGATGGGAAGCAGCGTGGCATTGTGGGAGGAACAAGGCCTTTGGAGTCAGGCAAACCTGGTTCAAATCTAAGCTCTGCCACAGACAGTGGCCTAACCACTTCTACCGACTGAATATTGGGGCAATGATACCTCTTGTGGTTGTAAGATTAAATGGGATGTATGCACTTAGCACATTTTAAAGATCAACAGATGGTTCCATCTGTGTGAATAGTCATACACAATTCCTTGAGCAAAAGTAGCCAAACTTTGCCCTTACCAGTTTGGCTCAGTGGTTAGAGCGTTGGCCTATGGACCAAAGAGTTGCAGGTTCGATTCTGGTCGAGGGCATGTACCTCGGTTTCAGTTTGGTCCCCGGCCCTGGTCCAGGTTATGTGGGAAGCAACCAGTCAATGTGTCTCTCTCACATCAATGTTTCTCTCTCTCTCCCTCCCACTCTGTCTGAAAATAAATGGAAAAATATCCTCTGGTGAGGATTTTTTTTTAAAAAGTAGTCAAACTTCTGACCTGCATAGGCCTGCCTGTTCCTCGCATCCCACCTCACCCCCTGAAAACCTCAGAAATTGCTATAAACACGTGGCCAATTCAAGTGGATGTCAGACATGTGATAGGCTGACCTACAGCCTATACAGTCCGTTGGTATAAAAAGCTCTCTTCAAACAGAGATGATGGTTTCAGCTTGGCCAATCAGCACCTGTTTCAGAAAAAATTTGCAATAAGATTTATAGAGGGAATGAGCAGAGCTAAAGAGCCACAAATATTTGACACGATGAGGAAGCAGATTCTGTGAGCTGGCACCAACTGGGAGACAGCGAGAGAATTAAGGGAAGGGAGGGTGAGTTGTTTAGGCTGGCAGTGCGAGGACCAGGAAAAACAAAGCCCAAAGAGCCAAATCATCCTGATGGCAGAGGCTCTGGCAACTCCTGCTGCTGAGGGCGTCCCTGGAGCCGCTGTGCACTCCCCTCCAGTTATCTCCAGGAGACTGGCTTCCACACTTCCTGCTCCCCCTGAGGCTAAGGGTTTTATCTTTCTATGGGTTCCAAGAAGGCCTGGCCTGATGATGGAGGTTCTTGTTGTACCCATGTCTACTTCCGCTCTTAAGATAAACTCCCATTTGTACTTGACTCCCTTAAGTAAGTCCTGTTCCTCTCTCCTCCCAATAATACTGGACCAAGAAAAAGAATGTGTCTGAGACCAAGGGAAAGTGTGGAGTGCTGTGTTGTCTGTGGAACTGGCCTGTTCAATTCCAGGCCGCTGCTTGGCTAGCCTTTCCTGTACAGAGGCCAGTAGAAACTGGCTTTCAAAGCTTGAGTTTTACATGTCAGACACCTGTAGTCACCAACTCACTGTCCTTATAACCTTTCATTTTTGTACCCTTGGACAGGGGGCAGTGTATAGAGAGGTTAAGAGCATGGCTTTGGTGTCAGATTAGTTGGGTTTAAATTCTGCCTCTACCACTTACCAAATTGGGCAACATTCTTATGTCTCTATTCCTCAGTTTCATCATCATCATCATCATCATCATTATTCATGCTTAAAGATTACTGCTAGATAGTGTATCAGTCTTCTACCAAAACAATCATTTGTTACATTGTTTTCTTACTTACATTTCTCTTATTAGACTCATAGCTCCTTGAGACCAAATGGGAAATACTTTTTTTATTTCCTTATTTAACATATAACAGGTGCTCAATAAATATATTTCCTTTTCTAAAACAATCTTCTTGTAAAACTTTCATCCTGCTAAAGTGTGTTCTCTGAATCCTATCGAGATTTCTAAATCTCTCTTTAACTCTTTTTCCACATGTGGACATAGACTTGTAGTACATACAGTACTTGCTTTAATTATTCGTTTATTTTATTAATTGGTCTGTTATTTAATTAGCTTCAGCTCAACAACTTTCAAGGTCTTTAAAGCCCACCTTTACTTAACAGGTTTGCCCCTTCTTCTGACATACTTTTTTGCCTTATTTTTACTCTAAAGTAATTATTGTGCTTATAATTCTGAGTGCCTTTCTGCCTAGGTCTATCTGCTTCTAAAATTTAGTAAGGTCATTTCGAATTCCAATTCCATCTGTTAAGGAGTATACTTTCTCTCCAGGTGACTAAGTCAGCTAAATCAATATGTTTCCTATTTCTTCAAACAGGTCATTAACAGAAGTTAAAACATATAGTTTCTTACCTGCTTCACAAATATAAGATGTTATTCTCCAAAGCTATCAGAGCATGCGTAGATATGTGAAGAGCCAAGTTTAATGAGAGTACAAATTGTTTGGTAGAAAATATTTTTATGTAAGAAAAACTTTTGACTATGTGAAAACAAATGTTTCAATAAATCTTTGTTTAATTGCTCAGTGCCCTCTAACTCAATATTTCAGTTTATTAAATCAAGAGTTAGCCTCATGACATTTTTTTAATTGTTTAAAAGTCTACCTGAGCCTGCCCCACATCTGAGTTTATCCTGTAAATACAGAGTGTCCTCTATGTTGGTGTAAATAAAAATTTTGGCAGTTAAGAATTTATCCTGATTTTAGTACAGTTTGGATGGTAGGTCTTATAGGTTGGGTAAGAACTGTTTATATAGATTTTCAGCAATAATTGATAGAGTCTTGATTTTAATTAGGTGGCACTCTGATGCTAAAGTATGTTACTCTAAAGAAAAAGATGAACCAGCAGATAAAATTCTTTAATTGTTTCATTTGATGAAAGTAATAAATCTGAATAATATGTTTGCAGGTGAAAGGAAATCATTCTTGTGTTTTATCTTGGAGAAATACATCCTTATTGTGAATCCAAGATAGCTTCTTGAGTCAAGTTGTGCTCCAAACACGTTGCCATGCTTAAAAATGTGTGCGCTGTTCTTGGTGTTTACCCAGGCAGCGCATGCCACTTCGTAGGTCACAGAAAGTGACCTGGACTCTTCCCCAATGGCGGACAAAGGTTTCTGTCAAGTCCTCAGCAGAAGGCCATTTCAGCCAAACAGACCTACAGCAGTTTGTTTATATGATCATCGCCTGGAACTTTAAAAAGAATCATGACAAAGGTAAAGATTTACAGTCATAGTTACAATTTAGGCTGAATTTTGGCGGATTAATTTGCTTCCTTGAAGAAAGTCCTTTACGGAGATATGAAGACTTTTGTAAGCAAAGACGGAAGAGGTCTTCTGGGGCTTTCAGCCTGATGTTTTGTTTTGCCCAATTGGGGCTTTTCCTTAGGTTGTAAATTCCAGCTTTCTAGTGTCAGATCCCTCCTTTGTTGAGCTTTAGGCATTTCTGGAATTACTCAGCAAAGGGACTTTGACAATTCCCTGCCCTGTTCTTAGGTCATAGAGCTGATTTACGGCTGGAGAAGGTTCTCTAAATGGTAGATGAAATTGGTGAAATGTTATCCATTTATTAAAGTGGGTTCGGGAGTTCCTCCTACTGACTAGTGGGCATTGTCTTAAGAAAAGAAAAGAAAAGAAAAGAAAAGAAAAGAAAAGAAAAGAAAAGAAAAGAAAAGAAAAGAAATCAGCCCTGGATGCATCAACTTATTGCTATTTTGTGAGTTTTATATCAGGAAAACGAAAGTCACCCATATAGAAACTATTTAAGGGTAGATTCTGAAGAGTATACTGGTGATGTTATGGCAAATTTTAAATCTGCTATTTCAGGTTGATAGCATAAAAGCAGTTTCAGAAATGGCTGCTCTTCCTAATGTAAACTCACAAATTCAATATTTCTTCAACCAACATTTTTAAAAATTAATTATATAGAGAGAAAGACATCAATTTTATTGTTCCACTTATTCATATGGTTGCTTCTTGTATGTGCCCTGACCAGGGATCGAACCCACAACCTTGGCATATTGGGACAATGTTTTAACCAACTAAGCTATTTGGCCAGGGCCTAACCAACATTTATTGAGTGTCGTTTCTATTCAGGTATATCTCTAGGTACTGAGAATAGAGCAGAGAATAAGGCAGACAAACTCTGTGTTTTGTAACTTACTGGGGACAGACATCAAATTATAACAAATAAATGTACAGCCAAAAGGCAGGTCATGTTTGGAGCTATGAAAAAAAACACATTGCAGGAGGAGTATAGAGAATTGGGAGTCATGGTCATTTTAGGTATGTATGAGTTTTATACTGTTGCTTTAACAAATTTAGTGGTTTAAAATAACAGACATTTATTATCTCACAGCTCTGTAAATTAGAAGTCCTATACTCTCAAAACTCAGGCCATCACAGGCTCTAGGGGAGTATCCTTGTCCTTGCCTTTTCCAGATTCCAGAGCTTTCTTATTTTTCCTTCGCTTATAATTCCCTCCGTCCATCTTCAAAGCCAGCAACATCACAGCTCTCTGCCCTTTAATTCGTTGTCACATCTCTCTCTGACCACACCCAGGAAAGGTTTTCCTGTTCTAAGAGCTCATATGATTAGATTGAGTCCACCCAGAGAACCCAGGACCACCTCTACATTTTAAGGTCAGTTAATGAGCAACCCTAATTCCATTTTCAGCCTTAACTCCCTTTGCCACAGTAGGAAATATATTCATATCTATTTAGATGCTCAAATCGTGTCAGATTTTGTTAGTGGGAACCTTTCCAAGCCAGATCCTGTGTCCTGCTGGCATGTACCTACCATAATTTGAGCACTTTCTTACTTCTGGCAGAATAAGTTGATCCAGGCCCATTTTGTGCTTTTTTGGCTTCAGCCCAAGAATTCCTGGTTCCTTTTATTGAAAAGTTGGTAAGTAGCCGCTAGGTATGCTCATTGTTTTTGAGATCTGGGTATGTTTTCAAGGTAGAGTCTGAAGGTGTAAATAAAAAAGGGAATCAAGATTGAGTCCAAGGTTTCTGACCTGAGCAAATGGGAGCATGGAGTTACCATAAACTGAGATGGGGAAGACTAAGGTGGAGTAGGTTTGGAGTGACGATCCAGAATTCAGTCCAGCCATGTTAAACTGAGATGCCTATTAGACATTTTAGTGGAGATAGCAAATAGACAGTTAGATATCTGGGTCTATAGTTCTGGCGAGAATCCTGAACTGGGGATAAAACTTGGGAGTCGTCAGTATAGATGATGTTTAAATTCACAAGAAGGGATAGTTATCAAAGGAATAAATGTAATTAGTGAAGGGAAGTAGCCAAGGTCTGTTTCCTGGGGCACACCAGCATAAGAGGTCAGGAAGAAGAAGAATAAATAACAAAGGAGACTCTGAAGGAATGACCCCTGAGATAGATGGAAAAGCAGATGAACGTGTGTTTCAGAAGGCAAGTGAAAAAAAAAAAGTATTAAGGAGAAGAGAGGTGATCAACATGTCAAATGCTGCTGTTAAGTCCAGTAAGGTAAGGACTGAGAATTGACCATTACTGGGGAGGCAGAGGCAGTTGGCCCGATTGGAGTGAATTTAAGCAAGAATAGGTAATGTGGAATTAAACAGCACAAAGGTAGACACATTATTGTAAGGGGCCTACTGCAAAAAGGAGCTAAGGAATGGTATAGTAACTTCTGGAGAAATGAGGTAACAAGAATGTTTTGTTTTGTTTTTTTAAATAAAATGGAAGAAATACTATGCTGATGAAAGTGATGGATTGAGTAGGGAATGGAAAATTGATAAATGGCAGCAGGTGAGATGGGTAGAATCTATTTCTTTGACATTTCCAGCTTCTAGAGGCTACCCATGTTCTGGCTCCTTTGTTCCATTTTTAATACCAGTAATAGGTGAGTCTTCTTCACATCTGTCTGACGTCTCTTCTTATCGCCCTCTCTCTCTCATTGCTCTCAGGAAAGATCTCCAAATTTAAGTATTCTTATGATGAGATTGGACTCACCCAGATAATTTAGGAGACTCTCCCCAACTCAAGGTACTTAACCTTGATCATATACACAAAATCTTTTTTGTCATATAAAGTAACATTTTCACAGGTTCTGAAGATTAGAACTTGGACATCTCTCTAGGGTCATTATTCTACCAACCACAACATCCCAGAGACACCAAAGTCTTTAAAATAGATGTTTTTTTAGCTGGTCTGTTTATTCCTTTAACCCCCTTAGCTCATTTTATAATTATGTAGACTGGAGTAAACTTCTTGTGATTCTCATGAATTCTTGATGAGTGGGGCTCAGTTCTATGTGCAGCTGTACATGGGCCTCATGGACCTGTCCTTTGGCTGATGTTAATTAGCTCTGCATTCACTCAGCTATCAGTGGAAGAGAGGACAGACACTAGTCCCAGATTTAAATCCCACTCTTCTCCTGCAAATTATGTTTTCCAGGTTTCCTTGCATCCGGCTAGTTGTTAAGTCACATTAGTAGAGGCCTGGTAGGAGGTGAGACAGCAGGAAGATGGAAGCAGTTCTCCCTTTGATTTCTGCCTCATGGGGTGGTGTCCCACAGCCTACGGTCCCAGCAGCCCAGCAGCCCTCTCCATGTTTCTAGCTTCCACCACAGGCCTGGCTTCTGGATTCTAGTGGGACCACCTCCTCTTTAGGGGTGCTTGTGGCTTCCTGCTATTGTTAATCTCAGGGCTGCCTCCATTCCCTATTTGGCTTCTTTGTTTTCCATCACTGTATAATCCATTCTCTGTATCAAATTTCCTATATTTGAAATATCTACAGTAGGTTCTGTTTTCCAGACTAAACTGTCACTGATAGAATGGGAAATAAAACTATGCTGATTTCAATCTTGCCTTCATAAATATAATCTTCCTTATCAATCTGAAAGGGACTCTTTTACTTAAAAAATAAAAAAAAGTTTGACAGAAAATCCATTCCATGTGTTTAGAGGTATATTTAACAAATTTAGCACCCTCAAGGCATTTCTGACCTGAAATATGTGGCTTGATGTTTACTTACTGAGGCTGATGTCATAGGGTGAGTTCTACTGGCACCCGAGAAAGGAATTTCAGGAAGCTACTCCGTGAACTGCTAGGGATTCGATTTCTGAATGATGAATCAGGTGGTGTTGGTGTAGCAGAGGACAAGACCATGTCCCACTGCCCGTGCCAATCAAGGACACTCAATCATGGCTTTGAGGCACAAAGGACAGGATAAAGAGAAGTCCATATGTCTAAGAAGTGCTTTCCTCTACTGAAGGAAAGGGAAAACGAGGGCAAGAATGCAATCTGGGCTGGTGGGTGGCTGTAGCGCTCATTTCTTTAAAAAAACAAAATACAGACACACAGTGGAAAAGGGATGAAGGGAAGCCTGCTCTCCCCTGAATAGTAAGGCTATTAACAAGAAAAAAAGATTAAGAAAAAATTTGCATACATGATTATTAGGATGGAAAAGGATGACTCTCACTGCAGTTCTTGACACAACTGTGTGCCTTTCTGAGGCTGAGATAATGTACATAAAGCAGAGGCCCCACCATCTGACTAATTAACTCGGCAGCAGGGAGGGAATGGATGAAAGGATAATTAATAGGTCAGAGACCCAATGCTGTGTTATGATTATTTGAATAATATTATGATAATTTGAATAACGTACAAGAGTTTGTGAAAATTGGTTGCTGGCTAGGACTCCAGCTGACAAAACATTTGAATCATGCTCATTTTATACCTCCTGGGTAGCTTTCCTTCCTTCCTGAAAGTACTGAGCATATGTTTGAATATGGGGGGTATGGTTGGGGGGCAGAAAGAAATGGGTGGGAAATGAACGTAAAAAAAAATACAGTTTTAAATGTCCATAGCAGAATTATACAGTTTTAATGTCCACAGCAGAATTCTTCCATTTTTGTTCACATTGAAGTGACCTTAACTGGCAAGCCCAGTTGCAGGCAGAGACAATAGACACTTTAACATTCCAGTTTACAGAGACTATTCAGTGAAATGAAAAACCCACGGCCTACTTCCTGGTTTAAAAAAAAAAAAAAGAATTTCTTAATTAGATCAAGTCTATGGTTGATGGATTTCCATCTTTATTTAGAAAAGTAAGACTAGCCCTGACTGGTTTGGCGCAGTGGGTAGAGTATCAGCCCAAGGACCAAAGGGTCACTGGTTTGATTCCCAGTCATGGACATGTACCTGGGTTGCAGGTTCAATTGCTGGCCCAAGTCAGGGTTGTGCAGGAGCAACCAATCAATGTATCTCTCTCACATTGATGTTTCTCTCTCTCTCTCTCCCTTCCACTCTATCTAAAAAAAATCAATGGGAAAATATCCTTGGGTGAGGATTAACAAAAAAAGAAAAAGAAAAACAAGACTAAAGAATCATTTTTATTTTAAACAAGTAGGGGTTTTAAACCAAGACATTTACTTAGAATTTATTAAACACACTGAATGTTGAATGGGCCCTACACAAACATTTGTTTTGAAAATCTTGTAGATTATTAACTGATGTGCAGTATTTATAATATTGTTACACTTGACATTCGTGTCACCCAGTATCATTGATCATTACAGTGACTTGTTTTCCTCGTTAGTTCCTTTTACTAAGAAGATGGACTTCACTGTCAACATCCAAGCAACAATCTAGAACACGGCCTGAGGGTGCTTAGTACAACTAATAAAAAGGCCGCCCTGCTTTCTGCTGCATGAGTTTATTTCCTGCAGGAGTTCTGTGTGAGTTTTATTACTTGTATGAAAAGAGTAGCTTCCTTCCACCTTCTTATTAATCCAGGGATTCTCACCTGGGGGCAATTTTGCCTCGATGGGGGACATCTGGCAATGTCTGGAGACAGCTTTGATTGTCAGGACGTGGGGGAGCTACTGGTATCCAGGGAGTAGGACTAGGGGTTCTGCTAAACATCCTACAGTGCACTGGACAGCCCCCACAGCAGAGAATTATCTAACCCCAGATGCCAACACTAGTGAGGTTGATGAGTTACATTCATCCAAGTGTGGCCACTGGTGAATGCACAAACGGAAATGATGCTGCCTTGTTTAAGATCCTCTTTAAATTTACTGTAAGCCTTTGTTCTCCACTTCTAAGATTATGTGTCAGAAGATAGGGGAAATGGGGCACCCCATTGCACATGACTGAATTACTTTTTATGCTATCATTTTAGGTATATTTGTTATATGGCTATAATTTGGTTATTAAGGATTAATATTAATGAATGATTAAATGCAAGTAATTCTCAGTTCCAAGAAGTTATATATGAACCTAGGTCAAAGATGAAACTAGGAGATAGAAAGTATATTTTTCTGAAGGGCTGTTCAGATAAGCTGTGGCCTTCGAGGAGCTATAAGGCTATTGATTGAAGACTATACTTTCAAGGGTCATTTCTATGGTTTGTTATAAGGCTATTGATGAACTTTTCCTGCACCCTGATGTAATGGAGCTGTGAGTATCAGGGAAACTGAGCATGACTTCAGAACAGAGCTGGGGTCCATATCTTCAAAGGATACAATCTAGATAACCCACTTGCTAAGGATTGCGATCTCATTTATTCTCACTGGTTATTTTAAAGAGTTTTCATTAAAGGTTTAGTTGAGACTGTACCACATATTAATTATTATGACTGGCGGGTAGGTGAATTAAAGGGACAGCTTTATTCCTGAAATAGAGCCACAAACAAGGACTACAGGTTCTCAGGGGATAGTATTGATAGGAAAGAATGTGCTATTTGGTATTTAACAATGCTTATCACAAATCTGATTAAGAATTTGATTTGTATTTTGAAAGTAGTGATCAGGCTTTCAACTAGTTTAGAATTTCAGTTTTCCAGCTTAAGTATTCTCTCCTTCATTTCACTTTCTAAAGAAAACATCATGTTTAGGTTGCCAAGCAGCCCACAAACGCACCTGTATCCAATGCCTAATTTCTGTAAATAAATAGAAAAGAAACTGGAAAAAGTATCATTGTTATGTAGTAATGACTTGATATAGGAAAAGAAATTATATACATTTTATAATTAGAATGTAACTCTCGAACTACAAACCTATGTAGTCATGTATTACTATCTAACACTTGAGCTACAAATGTATGTAGTTATCTAGGTATATTTGAGAAATAACAAGAGTTAGTCAGATGCAGAAACTTTCACCAATTACATATAGTGAGAATGTGGTGAAAAGATATACACATCTCTATGTTCATTGCAACATTATTTACAATAGCCAAGATATGGAAGCAACTCAAGTATGCATCAATAGATGAGTGGATAAAGAAGATACTACTCCAATAATAAAAAAAGAATGAAATCTTCCCATCTGCGGCAGTATCGAAGGACCTAGAGGGTATTATGCTAAGTGAAATAAGTCAGACAGGGAAAAATAAATACCATATGATTTCACTTATATGTGGAATTTAAAGAACAAAATAAATGAACAAATAAAACAGAAACAGACTCACAGAGAACAAGCTGAGGGGTGCCAGATGGGAGGGGGTTTGAGGGACAGGGTGAAAAAGGTGAAGGGTTTAAGAAGTACAAATTGGTAGTTACAAAATAGTCACGGGGATGTAAAGTACAGCATAGGGAATATAGTCAATAATATTGTAATAACTATGTATGGTGCCAGTGGGAACTAGAATTATCAGAGGGATCACTTTGTAAATTATATAATTGTCTAACCACTATGCTGTACACCTGAAACTGATATATAAAATAATATTGTCAACTGTAACTGAAAATAAAATTTTAAAAGAATGTGGAATAATACAGTTTCCCCTCCTTTCTTTTACTTATTAAGCCTTGTATTGTAAATGTATGTTTTTCACTTTTGTGTTCTTAACATAAGGAAAAATTGAATGAAGTCTTTCTGTAATACAAAAACAAAGACAAAATTATTTTTAACTGTTGGCTTTTGCTGATGACAGAGGGTTTGGAAATAAGCAATAAAGGCACACCCACTGACGTTCATCAACACGGCAGGAAATGAAGTATGTTGTATTATACTTTAAATATTGATTAAATAATAAGCCACATTTAAATAATAGTCATATGCACACATTGTGATGTTAAGATATGAGAAAACAATTGTGATGCTTAGTTCAGGATTTTTTGGTAGATAAATCTGGTACAACATTGGTACATAAAAACAGTATCTTTCATAAACAGAACAATGTTGGATTGAAAATTACAACTCCTTTGTAACTTGGGGATTATCAAAATATGCTTCTAGACTATTAAAAGGTGTATTCTGAGGTTGATGGCTCAAAACTGCAAAGGATAAGAAAAGAAAGAATGAGTAACTGACATTAAAAGAAGGACCACTAAAATGCAGAGGTCTGGAAGATTCTTACACCGAAGCAGAGATCAGTCCCTCAAACACAGACACAACCATAAGCAAGCTGCAGAGTCTTCTTAATTCAACAAGGGTCGGATAGACACATGAGAAGTAGTTACATGAGGGGCCCTCTGGGATGTTTCTGCGTGCCAAGACAGGAGCCGAATGAAGCAGAGCTAAAGCTGGGAGGATGTGTTTCAGCAGAGAAGATGGTGCTTCTCAAGCCATCTTGTTCTAGCCAGTTCCTGATAGCTCTGGGTAGGGTGACTCCATTGACTTATTAACATCAACTATGGTGCCAGTGGGGACTAGCTCACAGTAAAGCAATGGTGGCCTACAACTTACTTCATGACACACTATTATAAAAGCATATCAGCCAGAAGTGTGGTTCCTACCTTCAATTACCTTAATACCCAGAAGCCCCTACTGGGTGGCATTTTTTGTAGGGACTCTAGCTCTCTCACCAAGCATTTTTCATATTCGCCAGCAGTGTGTATTTGTGAGTGGCAATAACGCTTTCTTTTCAGCCTCTTGCTTCATCTCCTCATCTCCTAGGCTCGATGTTACTCACCCAACACCACTGAAGGTTCTGGTGCCGAACTCATGAAGTTTCTCTCTAGTTCAACTCCTAAGAATATCTGGGGTAAACATAGCAGATGCTGGCAGTCCCACAGCTCTATCCCAGGGCACTGACTGCTCTATTATCCACTGGTGATGCCTACTCTAAGCATCTGTCACTCTCCTCTAGAGCCAGAGTACCAGGACGTTACTGCTGCCAGGAACTTCCTTCAGTCAGTGACAAGAGGAAGTTTGGGAAGGAAATACCCCAGCTTTCTTACGGCTAGAGGGAGTATGGATAACTGTGATAGGTACCCAGTGGTTCACAGTAGTAACGATAACCTATGAATAAAAGGACCTTTCAAAGTGAGAGGCAAAAAAAGCATTTATTCGCGATCAGTAAGAATAGCTATTTGGGAATGTACTGATTCAAGCAGAAGCCCAAATAGTGTTCTGATTAGAAGACAAAGGCAATGGGTATTTATGAGAAGGGGAAGGGGAACAATTACATCAATAGAAGAAAGGCATTTTTATTGATGCTGATAACATAACATAGTGACGCTAATTCTAAGCAGTGTTTAAAAATTTTAGTTCAGTAGTCATCAGTCCAGTAGTCATAACAACTGCTTTCTTGTTATCTTTGCAAACCGTTCTTTGGGACACAATGTTGCCCTAGGCCCAGTCCAGAGGTTATTTGCCTTGTTTTAACATTCCAAAGATTTGAGGCATGAGACATGCAAGGCAGTTCCTCTGGCATGGCAACCTGGCTTCATGTGAAAGTAGCTCCATTTTTTGGACAGTAACATGCTCAATAATGCACCTTAAAATTGGCTTCCTTCCTTTTTCTCTGCCACTCTCCCATTCTTCCACCACTGCTTCTTGGATTTACCTTCCAAATAAATGTCTTGCACGCAAATCCTTGTCTCAGGATCTACTTCAAGAGGAACCCAGTTTAAGAGAGTAATTCAAAGTCCATGAGGGCAACTCCTCTAATGCCCTTTGCTCATGTGAGAGTTCTTGTAGTCCAGTTACTTTGGTCTTTCAAGTAATGGACTAGCTCTCATCCCCTGGCACAGCTTCAGATTTCAGAACTTATACTTCAGAATTCCATTCTTTGAATGAATCTATGGAACCACTTCCCCCCTGCTTAACTATCTCAAACCTGCTCTTGGAATTTATCAACACCTGCAGCCTCGAGTCTCCCCCAATTTGATGTTATTTTCCCCATGTTTATACTGACTATTGGTCAGTTAATTATGTTCACCTGCATCCTCATCTATTCCCTTAACCCATGATCACCTTCTACTCTGACCTTGAAAATCCTCAAACATGGATGAGCTGAAACATCTTATTTAGATTTAAATTCCCACCTCCAATCTCACCCATGCGCTCAATACATTCCAGCTACATAAGCCTTCTCGTTACTCAACTGAAAATGCTGTGTTCTTTCATGCCACTGTACTCATGTTTCTGGTATGTTGCTCTGGTGTTTGGAATACCTCTTTTCCCCCGCTTAAAAGTGACCCCATCAGTGGTGCTTTCCCTGACACTCTCAGGCAGAATTATTTGCTGTTTGTTGTGGTTTTCTTAACATTTTGTAGATACCTGTTAGAAAAATCATCACATAGAATTGTAATTATTTATATGTCTGCCTTCTCACCTAGAGTATAAGCTTGAGGACTTGGATAGTCTTTAATCATCAATATCTTGAGTTCCTAAGGCTGGATTGGAGAGGAATAGCAGGTAGTAATGTAATGTGTGGTGAATGAATAAAAGTTTCTTATTAAAGTCCTTTTTTCCCAATACTCCACTTGATTTTCACAGAAAATAAATTTGTTGCCTGTTATTTCTGTGGGACCTAGTTGTTACAAAGTCCTTTATAATACCTTATCTTAACCAGTTGGTATGTGTCATCCCCTATTCTGACATGATCTGCCCACTGGTTTCTTCTGCCCACACCTCTTCCACTTCAGCTAAGTATTTTCAATTACTAAGTCAGCCCAGACTGACAGCAATCAAATTGGTTTCTGCCACCACAGAAACCATAAAACAGCTTTGGGTCTAATTTGATTTGCTGTCTCCCAGGCACAGCCCTACCTCTAGACTTCTGCTTAGGTAAACAGTAGATGGTTTAAGTCACTGTTAATTTGGCTTTTAATCAATTGCAGCTAAAAGAAATCCTAGACAATGAACATATGAAATAAGGACACATATTTAGAGAGGCAAACAAAAGAAGGGGTAGAGGAAGGAAATACTGGAGTGAGGAGAAGTGAAGAGTGAGGGAGAATTCACCTATAGAGGCATTTTATCATTGACAAGTCTTAGAGCATTAAATAACAAAAAGGCATTGCTTGCTGAAAAAAAAAGAAAGAAGAAGAAAGAAAAGAAACCAGCATTCTTGAATGGGAATGGTCAATGAATGAGGAGATGGGAGAGAGTAGGGAAATTAATTTTTCTATAGAAAACAAAAAGCTACTTAAAAACAGACATTTGAAACACAAATGCATATGAGTTAGCAGAACTCTATTTCTGACTTATGGAGGACACTATTTATATGAATAGTAGAACATCATTTGTGCAAAATTGTGATGATGGTATTGGGGGACAGAGTTCCAATGATGCCACAACTCAGGAGCACCCCAGCATCACCGAGATCATGTTTACAACCATGTGTAATGCAGATCTGTACTGTTCTGGTTATCCTAATAAATAACAGTGTGTTGTAGAACCAGCCACTTACTACTGCTCAGTTTCTTCATTTTTGGAAAAAGGAGAATGAGACTGAATATTTAAGGTCCTTTCAACTCCACATCCATGGTTCAATGATCCCAAAGTTGAAAGAATTTTTTTCCTACCAGTTCTCCTAATGCCCTTCTATGCTGACTAAAGTTCTTAAGAATTACAAAATAAAAGTATTTAAAAGTAAGGAATAGAAGAAGGTTATCAAGAAACATTATTTTTTATTTCCAATAAATTTTTTATGAACTAAATTGCCTCTGACAGAGAATTTTCTCCTTTTACTACTTTTTAATGTTTGTTGCCTGTAACCCATTAGATAGGCAATTAATGCTCTGAGTTGTATTTCAAGCATTAAGTTTTGTCAATACTAAATAAATAATGACAGTATTTCTTTTCTGCTTCTGGGATTATAAAGCATGATAATATATTTTTTTTTTAATTTTCAGAAGAATAAAAACATTTCCCTTTCTCAAACAGCAGAAAATTTCAAGGATAACATGGGCAATATGCATTACACCCATATCAGAAAAATAGCTTCTTTATGGTAGAGGGAGAAAAAAACAACAACAGTGACTTAGGATGTGCTGGACAAGGTTCTTGTTCCCGTGGAAACCAGTGTTCACAGATTCTGACAGCACGTGGCCACCTGGTGATCTTGGCTCAAACAGCTGCGCACAGCATCTCAGCTCACATTGTCAAATGGAAAACGACCCAAAACTCACAACTGAAAATTGATGAGGCACCTTGACAGATGTTGACAATGGCCTTGGACACACTAGAGCTGACATGACTTAGAACCACCCATGAGCATTAGAAGGAAAAGCTTGAGACATTAAATCTGTCTGCCTCCAAAACTGTACTTGTGAGAATAAGTAAATTACATTTTCTCTTTTTAAATTATATGGGTTAAAATTTATTTGACTAGTTGGCTCTATTTAGAGTGTCCCTTTAAAAATAGGATGTATGTTTTCTTAAGGACGGTCCTCTATACTCTTCGGTAGTTTCACCTTGTCATATATAGGAACTACAAATATTTCTTAGGATACACAATAATATGAATAAGTAATTCCTACATGACTTAAAAGCCTTTGTTTTTAACCTTGGGGAACATTTTGTAGTGAGGGTTATGTTTTGTTGTTATTGTTTTATTTTGTTCTCCTTTGGTCTGAACTTCATCTCATTTTGTTACCCTTAAGGCTATGGTGTGAGGGATAATTAAATTTGTATTGAGTTTGTGAACCCTGTGGAGAAAAGATTTATATCCACCTAGGAAATCTTGGAAGCATGAAGTTTTGTGCACAAATTCTGGGATTTCTGTTGTTATCTTATTAGAAATCTTGAGAGTTTGCCAAGAAGTCGAAATGTAGAGCACACCTAGGAATCTGGGGGAAAGCCGGAAAGACTGAGATTGAGAAATGTGAACTGTTTCCTCTTTTTCCAGAATTTATCCTGAGGTAACTGAAGTAAATTATCTAGATAAGATTGGATCCAGAATAGAAACACACTAAGAACTGATTTTTGAAATGATATATAAAGCTTTTATGGTGTCCAATTGTAAATGATAGGGTTTATACATAATTGTTTAAATAGTTAATCAATGAACAACATTTTTGTCAATCATGTTTACCATTAGTGAATTCCAAGGTAGACATACAATGTGATTCAATAGGAAAAAATTATAAATTGAAATTATAATAAATTTCTTAATCTTTTTTTTTTCTTCTTTATGAAATAGGAATGACTATTCAGTATGACATTCGGTACTTACGTGATCCAGAGATGTTTCCAGAACATTTGAAGAGCACTAAAACTGTGTGTAAACTTAATTGCTTTATAGAAGTTGACTTTATTAGTCAGTGAAACATTTTTAAAGAAGTGAAATGATTTATAAGAACCATTGTTGTTAATTATCAAGGAAGAGTATTTTCTGGAAAAACACAAAGCTTTCTGTGGAATATTGAATGTAGGGTCATGAGGGAGGGCAAGAGCTGGGTCAGCACAGCCCTGTGCTCAGTGCGAAGGCAGAAGAGAGGAGCCAGGTAAAAAACAAGAGCTCTTCTCTCCTGAAAATGTTCGTATGCAAATTCCTGCTGACAAGCTATTGCCATAAAACCAAAACAAAAAACCATCACCACCAACAAAAAAACAGCTACAGACTGGTCCTTCTGATTTATATTTTGAGGAAATTCTCCAACATTTACAGGTTTATTATTTTATTTTAAAATATTTGTATTGGTTTTTTTTAGAGAGATAGAAACATCCATGTGAGGGAAAAACATTGACTGGCTGCCTCCTGCACGCCTCCCACTGGGGACTGAGCCTGCAACCCGGGCATGTGCCCGGACTGGGAACCGAACTGGGACCGCTCAGTCCATGGGACGATGCTCAATCCACTGAGCCACACTGGCTAGGCTACAGATTTATTGAAAGCCAGTCCTTTATGTATTACCTTGATGGATATTTTTGCAAGAGCACATTCCTAGTGATCAGTTAAGCTTTGGAAAACATTCCTTTCCACTTAAAACCCAACCAAAACAAAACAAAAAAATCAGAGTCAGCAGGTACAATTTTCTCACAAAGGTTGTCCCTGACTGAAATCTTTATTCAGTGTAAAAGTATTATCATATTCATTATTCCATGCTCATGGATTAGAAGATTTTGTGTCCGTTTTTCCCCAAATTGATCTCAATGTAATCACAATAATAATTATACAGGTGTGTGTGTAATGGACAATCTGACTTTAAAATTTATATGTGCCTGGCCGGTGTGGCTCAGTGGTTGAGCATTGACCCGTGCACCAAGAGGTTGCCGGTTCGATTCCCGGTCAGGGCACATGCCCAGGTTGTGGGCCAAATCCCCAGTGTGGGGCATGCAGGAGGTGGCCAATCAATGCTCTCGCTCATCGATGTTTCTATCTCTCTCTCCCTCTCCCTTCCTCTCTCTCTAAAAAATCAATGAAGAGAAGGAGGAAGGGGAGGGAAGGGGAGACTGAGGAAGGAGACACAGGGAGGAAGGAGAAGAAAAAGTAAAATATTAAAAAATCAATGAAGAAAAATAAATAAATAAATAAAATTTAAATGAAATGCAAAGATCCAAGAATTACCAAGACGTTCTTGCGAAAGAACAAAGCTAGAAGTCTTCACTGCCAGATATCAAGACCGTACTAAAAAGCTACCAAAATTAAGATACTGTGGTATGACAGTAAAAATAAACAGAGTCCACAGAACAGAGCAGAGTTCCAGAAACAGAACTGCACACATATGTCACCTGAGATATGACTGCCTGGTCGTGACAAAAAGTGGCACTGCAGAGCAGAGGGGAAAGGATGGGGTTGTTAATAACAGCATCAAGTCAATTAGCTACCCATGAAGGAAAAAAGTTTATCTTGACCCTTATGTTACACTAAACACAAAAATAGACACACAACAATTAACTCAAAATGGATTAAAGGCTTATGTAAACATAAAGCCTGAAACTGTAAAACTTCTAAAGGAAACATAGGAAAAATATTTTTTAAATAGGACGAAGAAAGTACTGACAATAAAGGAATAATTTGAAAAACAGGACTACATCAAAATTACAACATTTTTTCATGAAAAGACATCATTAAGATTGTGAAAAGGCAAGGAACAGAGTGGGAGAAGATTTTTTTATTTGAACATATAACGTACAAAGCTATCATACACAAGATAGCCCCAATAAATCAATAAGAAAAAAATAATAAACCAACCCAGTGGAAAAATGAATACAAAACTTGCACAGGCACTTCTCAAAAGAAAATATTTGAATGGCCAATAAAAATATTAAAGATATTTAACCTCATTAGTCATCAGGAAAATGTTCCTGTCTCTCCCTTAAGTTCTAGGTTCATATATCCAACGTCAAACTTGCCATTCCCACCTGGCTATCTAATAGGCGTAGCAGATTTAATATATTCAAAATTGAATTCTTCATGGTCAAACTCATTTTTGCCCAGTCTTCCCCAACTCAGTAAACGACACCATTGTCCTCCTAGTTGTTTGGGACCCAGATCTAGGAGTAATCCATTACATATCCCTCCTTTTTTTTTTACTGTCCATTCAATCTTTCACCAAGATGATTGTTGTATTTGAATCTGCTAGCTTCTCTTAATCTCCACTGCTATCATTAGAATCATTAAATCCCAATTAGGTGACTTAAAGAGGCCCTTAGATGGTTTCTCTAATTCAATTCTTCCGTTTTGGTGGTTCCTTTCCTTGCTAGAGTATTCTTTTAAATCATAAACCAGATGATGCCACTCCCTTCCTTGAGACTTTAAAGGGTTTCCCCCCTTTTTTTTTAACCTTACCTGAGGATATTTTGCCATTTATCTTCAGATACAGTGGGAGGGAAGGAGAGAGAAAGAAACACCGATGTGAGAGAGACACATCAATTGGTTGCCTCCTGCACGCCCCCATTGGGGATCGAGCCTGCAACCCAGGCATGTGCCCTGACTGGGAATCGAACCAGGACCTCCTAGTCCATGGGCCAACACTCAATCCACTGAGCCACACTGGCCAGGCAGCTGAATCATTTTAAATATGTATCTATTTACAATCTATAATAACTTGATTTATTTATTTACGTATTGTCTTCCTTACTGAAAGGCAAGCTGAATGAGGGCAAGGCTCACGCTTGTTAGCCTTCTTCACCAGCACCTATTACAGTTGCTAGAAATGGCAGACACTCAAAACATTATTGTTGAATTAAGAAATACTTCAACTGCCACATTATTTGTAATTATGAAATATTGGAAATAATAATGTCCTGGTTAAACAAACTTGTATATTCATATAGTAGAGTTTACTGTGAAGGCATTGAAAAGAATGATATCTGAGTGTACTAAAGTGAAAAAAAAATGTGTATTGGTTATTGTATATCATACAGCTGAGAAATTCAGAAAACAATACCCTAAAAAGAATCGAAATGAATGTTGTAAAAGACAAGTTCAGTGATAGTGTGCCCATAGGTGGATTCAGGGCCTCAAGTGGTGAGTCCAAAGTTTCTCCTGCTCATGGTTCTCCTCTGGGCATGATTTTGCCCCCCCAGAGGACATTTAACAATGACTAAAGACAGTCTTGATTTTCGCAACTTGGAGGAGAAGAGGAGATGCTGTAGGCATCTCGTGGGTAGAGACCAAGAATGCCGCTATGCATCCTGCAATACCCAGGACAGCTCCCACAAAGAAAGATGTCTTCGGCTGCCGATAGTGTGGAGGTATAGAAACTCTGGGTGGCGGACGCAGTGTGTCTATCTGTAACCATCTGATGTCTGCTTGGAGACATGAGCGACATGGAAACCTGGGTCTTCACTTTAAAAAAAAATCCCCACATCCGGCAGCCATCATTTGTAATATTAACTGACATATTTACTACCAACTATCAGAATAGCCAGGATTTTCCTAAGTTTCTCAGCCTGAGTAATTTCCTAATTTTTAGTAGTTTTCTGCATCATTCAGACTTGAGACATATTTTAAAAATATTTTAGTAGGTATTTGCTTTGTAACTGCCCTTCGGCCTCTCCTCCTTAGTGGATAATTAGAAGGATTTATTCTCTGGAGATGTCAAGTAGGCACCGCTGTCATTACCTAAATTCACTCAGAGAAAAATAAATCAGTGTCCACATGAAAGTGCAGGAAGTGTCCAAGGGAGCTGTTTCAATCCAGAAAAAAAATAATTTCTACTATGCATAATCAGAAAGCTGCTGAAGAATTCTTTACTTTCTTTGTAATAACCTTCCTACATCCTCAAAACTGTGTTGAGGCAGAATTTATAACTTGCTTAATTTACAGTACAAAGAAGAGCCTGTACTCATGAGTTGTGTGTTTGTTTTGGGGTTTTTTTTGTTTGTTTGTTTCAATCAGTGCAGGTCAAGTTCCAGGGTCATGTGAGGCAGGAGGGGATCATATGTTTCCCAGGACAGGGTGAAGATACCAGTTGGAGGAGAAATAATGTTCTCATCTGTCTTTTAGAAGGGCACAATGAGAGACAATCAAGTAAGTGCCAAGGAATAGCATATTCTTGAAGTTACTGCATAAAGAGAAGAAAAATACTGCAAGAAGGCGGGGAATAAGCCTGGAATGGCATTTCCTCAAATTCATGGCTCTTGAGTTGAGAGGGGACATTTCACAGAAAGACTCTTGCAATGTGTGGGTGTCACACTCCTCCCTGCCTTAAGCATGGCCAGGAGGAGAGAGGGCAAGAAGTTCTCTCAGGCAAGATGATGTTCAGGACCCTTGTCTTGGGCATTTCAGGATATCATCGCAAAGTATCATAGACTGTGTGGCTTCTAAAGAACACACATTTATTTCTCACAGGTATGGAGGCTGGAAGTCCAAGATCGGGGTGACAGCATGATTTTGTTGAAAACCTGAGAGGTGGTGACTACAGGGTGAGGAATGTCAGGTCTGAAAGTCCCTTGGGATCAACCTGAGCCCCGCATTCCTCTCAGAAGGTGGTGGCAGCATTGAGCAACACGCCTTCCTACACAACCTCATTCAAACGTGCCTGATCTCCACCATCTCCAAATAGTGTGGGAAAGTCAGGAGGCCTGGGCTGAATGAGTCTAATCTCTTTAAATACGTGCAGGCTCTAGCTCCAGGCTTCTAAGTTGAGATCCCAGCTCCAACATCCATGCCTGTGCTTGGCTTCCTTATCGACCATGATCACAGCTACCTCTCTGGGTTTAGGAGAGGATTAAATGAGTGAGTAGGAGAGTGCTCCCCCAGGTGAATATGGTGAATAGGAAGTCAAGTAGGGGAAGATGTCGATTCTACTACAATCCAGGTGGGTCCTGGTGGTTAAGACCAAAGGAAGATAAGAATAATAGCACATCCTCTGTCTTAAGAGCTACTAAGCACATTCATAGGGAGCCAACTTGAAGCCAACGTGGGCCACACCCCCCTCCCTGCTATGCCAGTTTCACGTCTCCCAAAGGCATCCTGCCCTCTGGAGCCCACGAGTCTTCATTGGCTGCCAGCCTGGGTCAGTCACCCCTTCTTTCCTTCTCCGACTCCACCCCTTCTAAATCCCGCTGTCTTTCCTTAGGACACCTCTCAAGGCTCTCTGTGCCCTCTCCCTCATTCCTATTAGCTGGCTGTTCCCGTCACACTTGACTCTCACCTCAGGCCCCTTACAGGCAGAGAATGTACCTTTATCCCCAGCAATTACCCCAGTTTCCAGCACATGGTCGGTTCTCAGCAGCAGTCAGTGGGACGTGCTGCCCATGTATCATACTCTTGAAGGCATTGCCTCAGACACTCTGGTATTGTAATTTAACTCTTCACATATATGCTGTGTCCCCCTAACCAGAATGGAAACTCTTTAAGAGAAAGAAAATATATGTGTTTATCTTTGTCTAATGATTTATTACAGACGCCACCAGGGCTCTGCTGCTCCTGCTTCCTCAGACGTTACCATTGTGTGCACAGAGATCCAGCTTCCAGACCCCAGCATCCCATCTCTTTGCCTAAGGGCTTTCTTTGGCAGCTGGCATCTACGCTGCCAGATCCCACTGAGTCTGAACAAGGCAGGCCAGAAATGTCAGAGAATTAATACTCGCCACCCCAGAGAAGCCTTCAATCAATAACTGATGGAACTGGTGTAGAAATACCTCACTCCTTGGTGAGATAGCTAAGGTGGGTGTTCTACCAGTTGCCAGAACCCCAGCAAGATTGAGCTCCAGTTACCAGGGATAACTTGATATGGTACACCTTATTGGCTGCTGTCTTAGTCTTGTTGGGCTGTTGTAACAAAATATCCAGATAGAGTAGCTTATAAAAAACCAGAAACTTATTTCTCAGTTCTGAAGGTGGGGTCCACGATCAAGGTGCCCAGCACAGTCAAGTTCTGGTGAGGGCCTCTTTCTCTCTCATAGTGGGGGCCTTCTCATTGTGCCCTCATGTGTCTAAACAGGTGAGTGACATCTGAGGTCTCTTTTATAAGTACATTAATCCCATTCATAACCTAAGTACCTCTCAAAGGCCCTACCTCTTAACACCATCATCTTCGAGGGTTAGAATTTCAACATATAAATTGGGGGCAGGAGACACTGACCTTTAGACCATATTGGCTGCCTCCTCTTTCCCATCTCCCTTTCCAATGTTTTCTAAGCTTAATTCCAAATAAAGGACCAGCACTGAATCCCTCAAAATCAGGATCTACTTGTGGGAGGACCTAGACTAAAACAGATATGGAAAAAGTTGTACAGAAATCCTGTTTCTTAGGCCAGTGAGTTAATAGCGCTAAGAACTGAGAAAAATAGTTGGAACTGCTCTTTCGTGAGACAAGAAAAAAAAAGTTTGCTGTGAGAAGTCATGGGAGAGGAGGGTGAGTGACACAAAGCACTGTGCTGGGCCATGGAAAGAGGAACCCAGGGCAGGCGGAAGGCCTGGGGTGAGCTGGGCGGACCCATGTGAAATGGGGTTTATATAAAGCTGAGGGCTGCACTGGGTGCAGTATAAGCTCTGCCTCTGCCTCCCTAGTGGGATCACTAGTAAATCTGACAATGCTCATTGAGGAGTTCGGTGAGAGAGGATTCTATTTGTAAACGGTCAGAGGTACTGAGTCTTATCCGATGTATCACAGAAATCACCTGTGGGGATAGCTGGACATCTGACATATTTGTATCATTCACAACATCTAGCTCAGGGCTAAGACACATATTAACTACCTACTGAATTTTTGTTAAATAACTGTATAAATAAACATACCCCTTTATCTTTTGATAGGCACATAGATTAGTAGTCAATAATAATCATTTTCTGTACTCTTCGGTTGAAATTGCTTCTGCTTCAAAGCATACTTATTCATATTCATTTTTTCCCCTCATTCATTCTACCCCTAGGTCAGTGCACACGTGCACACACACACACAGACACACACACACACACAATATAGTCAAACTCTCCCAGAATTACTATTGGTGTTTCTCAGAAAAGCCCAGGAAAATAAAACTCATTTAATTATTCAACAAATATTTGTAAAGTGTTGCAAACTCAAAGATGGAAAAATAGGTTCTTGTCTTCCAAAAGGTCACAGTCTGAATTTTGGTCATTATTCTCTCTCCAACACTGTTCCTTCAGTGTGAACCACTGGTGAGTCATCCCCTGCAAATACCTGCGTCTCCTTCAGTTTTACTTGTTGCAGACAGACTTGCTGCACCATTCATGTATCTCTGGCCCGTTTTCTTCAAAGAAAACTCGTGAATACACTTCTCTTTATCCTGGGAAGGTAGGAGTATGTACCGCAACGTAAGCACATTGATTATCATCATTCTCATCCCCGGGCTTCCTTTCAGCCACCCACCTCCCCTGATATTCTGCTCAACAGACAGAGCAGAGTTTCTGGACATTTTGTTACAAAAAAGTTGGGAAACACTCAGGTGTTTTATTTGAAAAGCACAGCCAGTGTGTGTTGATGGTTTTTACAGCGCAAGGCGGTCACAGGTCAAAACTGAGCCAAGAACTCTATGCAGAGGAGAAAGTGGAATGGAGAGCAAAAGAGGATGAAGACAGTCTTGAAGTACAATGTGAGGGCTTTGGGAAAATCCATAAGCTTTCTGTAAAGAAAGGTAATTTTACAATTTATTACTGACTTTGGGAATATCAGTGTCATTCTTTGGAAATTACCCATTTGACATTGCTCATTAAGAAGCTCAGTGGGAGGGGATGTAAGAGGTAGTGAGTCTTATCTAATGGTGAGAGTGACGAAACACAGAAATCACCTGCGGGGACAGCTGGACATCTGACCTGCTTGCATCATGCACAACATCTAGCTCAGGGCTAATGCACAGATTAACTACGCACTGAATTCTTACTGAATTCTCAGAAAATCTGATGCATCAAATGAAAAGGAGAGGAGGGAGAATAGTAAAGAGACTTAAGTTGTACGTTACAAATCTACTGATTCTGACTTTAACCTTCAAAGAGAAAGAAAAATAGTTTCTGGCTTGAAAAGAACAATTGTGTGCTCCTGCTTGTTTTCAGGCTCAGTTCTTCTATAAACTCTTAAAAAATAAATACAAGTATAAATCAGCTTGGAAAATGGACTTAGAATCTGAGTAAGACTGCATTGATTGCTTTTTGCTCCTTTCTACACTTGATTTGCGTTTAAACAAGCATTATTGGATCCTAACAAATTCATCTAATGGGTTTCAAAGTATATCTCACTAATGTACTATGATTTTAACCACTATATTTAATGTGTTAATTTTTTGAATAGTAAATATATGAAATATACATTTAAAAATGTCTATATATCTATATCTATGTCTATATCTATATCTATGTCTATGTTTATGTCTATGTCTATATCTATATCTATAAAGGCAACCCAATGAGAATTAAAGCAGATACCAGGTTCTTTACCACATTTTATGAGATGCCCAGAAAAACTTCCCTTTCTCTCTCCCTCTCTCATATGATTCTTTTAAATGTCATTTTTAAAAGAAACACACAGTCCTGGCCTGTTTGACTCATGGACTGAAGGGTCACAGATTGGATTCCTGGTCAAGTGCACATGCCTGGGTTGTGGGTTTGATCCCCAGCCCCAGTCGGGGTTGTGCAGTGCAGGAGGCAACCAATCTATGTGTCTCTCTCACATTGGTGTTTCTCTTCTTCTTTCTCTCTCTCTCTGTCTCTCTCTGTCTCTCTCTCTGTCTCTCTCTCTCTCTCTCTCTCTCTCTCTCTCTCTCTCTCTCTTTCTCTCTCCCTTCCACTCTATCTAAACATCAATGGAAAAATATCCTCAGGTGAGGATTAAAAATAAATAAATAAATAAATAAAATAAAAAGACACATACAACATTGTCCTTGACCTTGAAGGAGTTTATAGTTTTACTGAAAAGATAACATTTTATTTGCATATAACTAATGGAAAACAATTCAGGGTTCTTTATGTTTCTTTGTTTTTTAAATAAAGAACTACAGGAATCCAGACAAGGGCAAGATCATTCTAGGCTATGGGGATTTGTCAAAGATTAATTAATTAATTCAGTATTTATTTACGAAAGGACTATAAGGATAGTGGGGTTGGAGCTGGGCTCAGCAGGATATGGAAGGAAGGCCTAAACATGTGCTGCCCACAGGGGCCGGGCGTGGGGGGAGGTGGGACGGGGCAGGCTGTGGCTGAGAAGAGCAAGTCCAAAGAACGAAACGCGATCAGAGAAGGAAGGCAGAGCCTGGTGACAAAGGGACTTGAAGAAGTGACGTGACAGGATAATTTTCCTTACGGCATCCGCAGCAAGTAGTGACTTGAGTCTTCAAAGAAACAATTACAGTTTTTATTGATGTAAGCGATTAAATCAGTACAATCTCTAGTCTTCAATGAAAAAAAAAATCTGACTTTCTCCAATTGAAAGAACAAAATTTTCCCTGAGGTTTAAGTCAATACCAAGATGAGAAATCCAGTCACTTTTTATCATGACTAAGTGATGAGTTATTCTCTTCAAACATCATAATATATATTAAATAGTGTAACATATATTTTCTTTAAATATATGAAGAGCCAGTATTTCCAGCCTTTCCATAAGAAACTAAAAGATGCATGGAAAGAAATTTTTTTTAAAAAATCAGGCCCAGACAAACGCTTTCTTCCTCTGCTTTCTAAGCTAATATAAAATTAATGCAGCTTTGGCGAGGGATGGGAAATGTGCTATCACAACAGGTTAATGAGGTTGTACTGCAGAATCAGATGACTGATTTGAATGTTCATGTTACCCAAACCCGCTTTGCTTGATTATTAAGAATCTTAAGGGTGGAAAATTCAACTAAATAAACACTCATAGGTATTTTAGAATTCCCCAGTATTTATTTTTACCTCAAGTTTTCCTTGTACAAATCTAAGAACATTAAACTTGGTTAATTATTTTCTTTATATCTATGTAAGATTTGTGACTTCATTTAAAAACATATATTGTTAATTTGCTAAAGGGAAATAACAATAAGCATCATTATTTAAGCCAGAGGTTGGCAAACTTTCTCTTAAAGGGTTAGATAACAAATATTCTAGACTTTCACCTAATTGACTCCATTATAAAAAAGAAAAAAAGAAAAGGGAAAAAGGAAAATGGGCATGGCTGTGCTCTAATAAAACTTTATTTATAAAACCAGGTAGCTATCCCATGGTTTTAGTTTGACCATCCCTCATCTAAATAATGTGGCAATTAAGGTAATTGCTAAGCCTCTTCCAAATTTAACATCAGTGTAAGCTCTCTTATCTCTACTTATAACTACTGGTTGGGGTGGGGAGTTGGTACATGGACATCTTGGGATGGAGCTTACTGTGATAAACAACTGATAATCATTTTTAATATTTCATATTTTAATTCTGGAATATGTTAAACAGATAAGTAAGAAAATAATGTAAGTCGCCATTTTACTTACCACCCAGATTTAGTAATAATGTTTTTATATTTGTTCCAGATCATTTTTTAAAGAAATAAAATCTTACAGATATAACTGCTTATTCCAATTCTATCCTCCTTTCTCCATGCCAAGAGGTTAACTTTTGCTTTGCAGATAATCTGTCTTTTCTCTCTGATTGCTTCTAAGATTTTCTTGTTGCCTTTGAGGTTCTGAAATCTGTGCATTCATATCTTTCATCAACTCTGAAAAATTACTATGGAATATCCTTTTGAATGTGATTTCTTCCTCATTCTCTATTCTCTCTCCTTACGGAACTCCAATATCAACATTAATTATAGCTTCTATCTTCCATATTTCTAACATCTGTACTTTTTCTTTATCTCACTCTGTTGCAGTTGGGGTAATTTTGTTAGGTCAGTTTACCAACTCATTAATTCACTCTCAAATTGTCTAATATTAATTTATGTCAATTGAGTTTTTAATTTCAATGATTCTTTTTCATTTCCAAAGATACAGTTTTCTTTTAAAAATCTGCCGTGTTTTATAACATCATATTTTTTGAGATTTATTTCTATTTCTTCTTTTTTTACTCTAATTATTTTGTTTTATAGATTATTTCAGATATTTTGCTTATGACTAGGGTTGAGAGGGTTGCACAACCCTCATATATGCGATGTATGCTTGTTATTTATCTGTGTGTGAGAGCTCATTATTATAAGAGAAGAATGTTCTCTTCCTTGCATGTTTTGTTTTGTTTTCTTGTTGGAGTCATTACATGTCCAGAAGTGCTCTCTGGAATATTCTATGTTTGGTTTTGCTGGGTGCTCCGGGGAGTTCAACAAACTGAGATCAGTCTTGCTAATTTTTCAGATTGGACATGTCCACACCCATGGAAAACAGAAAGTTGGGCAGGCTTGCAATTTTTATTTTTCATAGATGAATTTAATTTTTCTCCTTTAGAATTCCAAAGTTTTCTTCTTGCTCTCTGTGCCATTAGGTAGAGTTGTTCTAACTAATCCTTTTTCGCTGAAAAGATACCCTTTCCATTTTCCCAGCTTTATGCTGGGTGTTATGCTTAAGCTTCCCCACGTTGCCAGGGCCCAAAGGCACACCTTCTGTACCTGAGAGGGTATGAAAGCAATTTTAGGTACCTGAAGACTTAAATCATGGGCAATGGCCTCTGGGTGGCTGGAGTACCAGGTCCTGAATTTACCACTTATATCTGTCCTATTCTTGTGTTTGAACCCAGGTATGTAATTAAACCTTACGTACATCGTTTCTATGTGTTCGCAAATGAACAACAAAGCTCTGACTGATCTTAATCTGTCACATTACTGGAACTGCTCTTTGAGTTGCCATGGTGTCATTCTAAAGATTTGTCTATTTATGATATATTTTTAAAATTATAAAGCCATTTTGGGGTCATATTTTAAAACATTCTAAAAGATGCTTTTATTCTTGCATAGAAATGTAAACTTTCTCATAGAATTTGTCCATTGGGTTGGGTATGAAAAAAATGAAAAAGCTCTATTTCTAATTATTTAACAATAGAGGGATCATTTGAAAAATGCTTGCGTTTAGGTACTATTTCCCATGAGGATATATAATATATAGCATTAATGGTGCTATACAGCCAAATCTTTTTAAAAATTTAATATATTTCACAATTTTCTCCTGATATGTAATTGAAAATGTTGTTTACCATTATGCCAAGAGAAAGCTAGTACACTCCATCATCAGAGTGTTTTTGCAAGTATATTTGGAAATTACTTTTTACATTTTAGGAAAATGTATGGCATTACACATTCAGAAATTTTACCCACACTGCCAAGAATCCAAGTGTTTAATGTGACTTGGAAACAGATTTTGCATATTTTATCTATAATTTTGCTAATTCCATCCCATATAAGGATCAGCGTTGCAGCTAAATTTCTGCGTAAGTATATCCTTAAGGTGCTTCTTTTCAATGACTGGACCGGAGAGCCTAGCCCTCTGAAACTGTGAGCACACATAAAAGTTGCAGGCTGGTAGTCCTTAACAGCCTCTCCTCCTCATCGTCCTACAAGATAGGATTTTTAGAAAGTGCTTCTGAATTCAATTGTCCTCATGTGGTTGAGACTGTGCCTAGGGAGGCACCATGTGCTGAAAAGGCTAAGCTTAAATGAATGTTGACACTGGTGTCTTCCTGGGGGATGTAACAGAAAAATGTCTCTTCCTCCCACTCCCTGCAAAGAGTTTACAGCATCTAATAAATATCACAAATGTAGGCATTTTCAAACTGGAAATTAAAAAATCATGCAACAGCTTGAGTCAGTGTGTTAATACATTTAGGCACTCATGTTTGTCTGATTATTCCATAGATAAAACAGACGATCAGTCTGGGTGATTCAAACCAACATCCAACTTTTCTGGCAAATACATTGGCCTAATCCTCACTTGTTAATATTTGTTCCCAACCCTTAGCTCATTAGCTTCTACTTTTCTCCTGACCTCATCCCTCTGTGTTTTGTTGATCATTGGAATACCTCCCTTGGAAATTCAGACTTCAGTCTGTTCTAACAGAGCTACAGAAAAAGTGATTAGCTCTTTTATCATGTTTTCTTTAGTCACTGGGTGAGGCCCAACCTTTCCCTTCCTCTTGATCTAATTAGTATTGTTTTCTCCAAGAGTCACTTTGAGAGTGACCTTTCTTCTTTATTTCTCATAAAACTCACTCTGACTCCCGTATGTGTTGGGAGGAGGGGAATGAGGGCAACAGATTTCTGCCATCTGGCTTAGGGCAAAATACTTTTTCCCTCTGATTTTTCTCAAGTGATCTTTAGTTCCTTCCACTGAAATGTATCTTATCTGATACCTTAAAGGATTTCAAGCTCCAACAATGCTAGGAGGTTAAAGAGGTGAGTGATTCATCAATTTAAAATGCATTAGAGTTATCTCTAAGTTGTGTCCTTTCTGCTTTATGAGTGCTTCCTGATGCATTTCCTGCAAGTAAACTTTTCCATTTCTCTTTATACCCCCTAGACTCAAATCATAGCTCTGTCTCTATAAAGGATGTCACTGACCTACTTCTCTTTTTGCATACAGAAAAGTTTGAGCTTGACCTTAACATAAAGAGTAGGCAATAAACTATGCTATAAATTGGCTATTATAAAGTAGTCTATAAAATAGATTATTTACCAAATAGTGATGAATAAACTATAGAATGTCCTTACTAAATCATCAGCATCTATATTTAGATGTAGTTATCTAATAATTCCTAATTCTTGAGACACACATAGTAAAATAAACGGAAGTAAACCCTCTCTATAACTTATGAAGATCAGTAGTTATATACAAATTTATTACTTTTCCTATAAGAAGCCATTTCAATTCACAGGTCAAAGGGTTGCTTCCTGAAAGTCACAGATTTCTCCTAGTCATTTTCCTTCTGAGTTTGGCAAAATCACTCACCTTAGTGGTTACACTTTTTTAAAAGTTGACTTGAAAATCAAAGGAACTAAATTGGATCACACATATTTGAAGACAGTGAAAACGGCAAAGCAAGAAAAGTCATTTGAAACTTAAATAAGTATAAAAATGATACATGTGGATCTGGGCATTCTGGCCACTTGAATTTATACTTTTTCAAGCCCAGAAAGATAATATATCAGACCAGAATCACATTTAGTACTCAATCAGGGGAGAACAACCACAAGGAAATGAAAGTGTCTTCACTGTCACCTGCAGTTCTAGAGAAAGTGTTAGGATGAGAACTGTCCTCAGCAGATGGACCATTAAGCAAGTGTTATCAGTGGAGGATATCTGGGGAACAGGGCAGTATATCTTCAATAAGGGAATTCCATTAAACAGGAAAATCTTAACCCTTGAAAGTATAATTTATGGCTTTCAAAAAACTGGTAAGCCCACTTTTAACTCTCACATTGGATTGTAGGTAGGATACATTTTTCTGAGCCCAGTCTCTCTCTTTGTTTAACTAACGTGTATCAGAGTGTCAATTCAATATTTCTTGCACATTTCAAATGAAATTTGAGGTAGTGACTTTGTTTTTTGATCCATGTGGACATGAGTATATTTTATATTTGTAACTTGTGACTCTTAGCACAATATGTAAGACACATACATAATACATACTTAGTAAATAGTTTGTGATCATTTGGGGATCAATCATTCACTGTCACAGAACAAATTAAAGTTAGACCTGGGCATTCCATGCCCCAGTTCAGGATTTTTTTCAGACTATGAGATCACCCATAAAAATAATTTGATTGTGAAAAAGCAAGTTGTATTAACCTAAAGAGTGTATATGAGAATTTTGTATCTTAAAATCAACCATCTTTCCACTAGCAATAAATGTAGTCCTAAATAATCTTGGTGAGTTACCATTCAAATGATGAATTTTTACACTGACTTTTTCATGACTAACTTTAATGAGTGAATCTTCATAGGCTAGGAGTGCTGGGACATTGTGACACCCATTAGTTGCTATTGCTGCTATCTCAATGAACTCTGAAATATGAGAATTATAGTAGAACACAGGGATTGGGATTTTAGTCAGAGACAGGGATTTATGTAATTTGGCATAAGACCAAAATAAGGAATATTTTCCAGCATTAGTTACTATAATTGCATTGAAACCTTTAGGAATACTTGACATGCATGAATCAAAGAATCACTATATTTCCATAGTACCATTGAAAATAATAATAAAATCATATCACTCCCCTGCATAAAGTCTTCCAGTGGTTTGGCAAAGGGCTTAGAATAAATTCCAAACTCCTTACATGGCTGTGCAGACTCTGAGTGATCTAGTCCCTGCCTACATCTCTTACCATCCTCCTCTGCTCTCAGGAGGCCTCAGCCATTTGCTCCTCAAACATGTCATACTCATGCCATCTTAGGACCTTTGTACTTGCTCCTCCTTTGCCTAAAAGCCTCTTCCACTGCATCCTGTCTTCTCCCTATTCCATAGGTTTCAGCTCAAATGTCACTTCTCCAGGGTGTCCTTCCCAAACCACCCAATCTGAACTTACATCCCTGTGTATGTGTGTGGGCACACACCCACCCACACACACACACACACACTCACACTCATTCCTTCTATTCTACTGCAGGGTTGTTTTTTTTTATGGTACTTGTATCTTTCACAGACTACCTGTATTTACTCTAATATTTCCACCATCCAGCTGCCTCTGGGGCCATATGTCACATCCCCTTGGCCCACTCTGACTCCAATTGCAGCTGTGATTGACAATTCCCTGCAAGCTCAGACTTAGCTCCCTAACAGTAAGCCTTCTCAGCATCCTCCACTTGTGTTTCTACTTTCTGCTCCAGGGCTTTCACTGGCCCCATGGGTGCCTGTTTCACCCAAGCACAAGCACAGCCAATAGGCAATGGGAGTCCATTAATAAATGCTGCAGTCTCCCAGTCTTCAGGTGGACCATGCTGGAAGGTCTTCTGTAGCCTCTTGGGAGATTCCAGCAGAAATCCAGGCCCTGTTCCTACAGCAGCAACCTTGATATTGGCTGTTTCTCTTTTCCCTTATCAGGCTCTCCTCTCCTTCATTCCTGTTTCCTGGGATCACCTTCCAATTTACCACCAGTAGTAAGTACGCAAGACTTTGTCTCATGTTCTGCTTTTAGGAGAACCCTAATTAAGAAATCTCCTAGAAATATGAGGACCTTACATTTTTTTTTTTTGTATTTTGCTTTATTTGCAACACCTAGTACAGAACTTGATGTATACTGAGGGCTATATATGAAAGAATTATAGGCAAGAGTAGATGTTATAGATGACTTTAGGGAGAAAATGGTATTCAAAAACAAAAAAAAGGAATGATCAGAGAAAAAATGTGGAAAGTATAAGGTAATATGAAAACAAATAATGCTAACTGAACATAGAGAAGATGTAAAACATGCATTGAAATTGCTGGAAAATTCTAAGACAGATACAAGAGGATTTAGGATTAGAAAAATCTGGTTATTCTCTACTGTGTGTTGATCACCTCATCATAGGAGTCATTTAATTGTTTGAGCACCAAAAATTTCATTTCGTGAAGTTTCAAGGTTTAATTCCTATGATAAAAGGATGAAGCTAAATCCAAAATGTTAATTTGCTAACTAGCACTTTTTTAAAAAAACAGGAGTGCAGCCCTGGCCAGTGTAGCTCAGTGGTTGGAGTGTTGGCCTGTGCACCAAAGGGTCATGGGTTTGATTCCTGGTCAAGGGCACACACCTGGGTTGTAAGTTCGATCCCTGGCTCTGGTCAGGGTGCATGAGGGAGGCAACCAACTGATATGTCTCTCTCATATCAATCTCTCTTTCTCTCTCACTCTCTTTCTCCCCCCCCCCTTCCATGTTCTCTAAAAATTAATGGAAAAAATATCCTTGGGTGAGGATTACCAAAAAAATAGCAGTGGTGCAGAGACGTGTGCTTGCAGCTGTGCCGGAGTAACTGGCACCAGACTTGTTCTGCTATAAACAATGAGACAATATACACGAGGTGAATGTTCTCAGTAATTAGACACTCGGTAATTAGACACAGGGACCACAGGACTGTGAACTTTGGCAGAAGGAAAACACATAAGTTGAGCCCCGTATTTGCCCTGGCTTTCTGCCTGGAGACAGTTACCAGCTATCACAGGCCGCTAGAAGCAAAACAGAGGGGGCAGTTTTGCTGAATGCAGAAAGCTGAGGGCAGAGTTAGGAGTGGCTGAAGTGACTGGAATGCGCAGGAAAGGGTACCTGGTAGGAGGAAGCCGCATGGAGAGGAGGGATGGCAGGAGAAACCGCTGCATGGCTGACAGCTGACACCAGCAGACATGCAGTGCTGGACCACATCGGATTCTACTGCAGTGACAGCGGAGAGATCTCACTGCATATCTCACACATTCAGTTTAAACCCTACAAAGACCAGACTGCAGGTATGCATCATACTCTAAGAGGCACGTTCTAGGACTGAGGCAAAACCAAAAGAGATCTGAACTAACAGAGAATAATATTAACCTTGACAGGATCAAAAGATCCACAGGTAACTTAATTCATTGCTAGGACAAAACTCAGCATCCTTTAAGGGAAGACAACATAATCTGGACTCCCTACCATGTGTCATACATAATATTCAACATCCAATAAAAAGTAGTGTTTTGAAAATAATAATTACACTGATAAAACTCTAACTAAACAGATTAAGAAAAGAGAGAAACCCAGATTACCAATAGCAGGAAGAAAGCAGGAGAAACCACACAGATCCTACTAACATGAGAAGGATAATCTGGGAATTTTATAAATGACTTTGTGACAATAACATTTGGCAACTTAAGTAAATGAGCAAATTCCTTAAATAACACAATTTACAAAGATGGACACAAGAAAGAACAAGGAATCCAAAATGGCAGGAGCCTGCAAAGTCAAAATTATTTCTATATCAATATTAGAAACTTTTTTGTGTTTTCTATTTTTAGTGTCTCACAAGAGGAGTTTTCCATAGACTACATATTGTGCGATATTGTAACAGCTTGAATACAGAAGCAGATGTGAGAACTAGCTGTCTTCTATTAAGCTATACCTTAAAGAGACTGATAAAAATATAAAGCAACATCTCTCTTCTCACAAAAGAATTGTTTGGAAAGTATACTTATTTTTCAAGAAATATGTTGTTACAATTTAGTACTTTGTGAATAAATTGATGAATAAACATCTAACATTTTTCTGTTTTAATTTTTAATAAAGTTGATAGATAAATGTAATTTACATAAACAAAGCTTTTGGGAGATTCAGCAACTTTTTTTAAAAAAATTTTTATTTATTTATTTTTGCTACAGATGTTTCTCCTTTTCCCCCCATTGACATCCTCCTCCCCCTCCCTCCCTGCCCTGTCCGCAGCTTTGTTGTCCATGCCCATTGGTTATGCATACTTGTATATAAGTTCTGTGGTTTATCTCTCCCTCCCCCCCCCCTTTCTGGGGATTGTCAGTCTGTGTTTTTTTTTGTTGTTGTTTGTTTTTTTAGTACATGCCTCTAGCAGGAACCGAACCCGGGACTCTCTGGTCCACAGGCCGATGCTCCAACCGCTGAGCCAAACTGGCCAGGGCGGGATTGTCAGTCTGTACCCTACTTCCACGTCTCTGGGACTACCCTGTTCCTCAGACTGTTATGTTCATTATATTCCACAAATAAGTGAGATCATGTGATATTTGTCTTTCTCTGCTTGGCTTGTTTCACTTAGGATAATACTTTCCAGGTCCCTCCATGTCGTCTCAAAGGATAAGAGATCTTTCTTTCTTACAGCTGCATAGTACTCCACTGTGTATATGTACCACAGCTTTTTTATCCATTCGTCTACTGATGGACACTTGGGCTGTTTCCAGAGCTTAGCTATTGTAAATAGCACTGCTATGAACGTGGGGGTGCATATATTCTTTCTGATTGGTGTTTCAGGCTTCTTAGGGTATATTCCTAGGAGTGGGATCACTGGGTCAAATGGTAATTCAATTTTTAATTTTTTGAGGTAACACCATAGTGTTTTCCATAGTGGCTGCACCAGTCTGCATTCCCACCAGCAGTGTACTAGAATCCCCTTTTCTCTACACCCTCGCCAACACTTGTTGTTTGATGATTTGTTGATGGAGGCCATTCTGACAGGTGTGAGGTGATAACTCATTGTTTTAATTTGCATCTCTCTGATGATTAGTTATGTTGAGCATTTATTCATATGTCTCTTGGCCATTTGTGTGTCCTATCTGGATAGGTATCTATTTAGGTCCTCTGCCCATTTTTTAATTGGGTTCTTTGTCTTCCTTTTGTTGAGTTGCATGAAAACTCTATATATTTTGGAGATTAACCCCTTAATTGATGTATCATTTGCAATTGTGCTCTCCCATACAGTGGGTTCCCTTTCCAATTTGATGGTTGTTTCTTTTGCTGTGCAGAAGCTTTTGAGTTTGATGTAGTCCCATGTGTTCAATATTTTCTTTGTTTCTGTTGCCTTAGGTGATGTATCAGTGAAAATTCTGCTGCGTATGATGTCTGAAATTTTGTTGCCTACATTTTCTTCTAGGATTTTTATGGATTCACAAGTCACATTTAAGTCTTTTATCCATTTTGAGTTAATTCTTGTGTATGGTGTAAGTTGATGGTCTAGTTTCATTTTTTTGCATGTAGCTGTCCAATTTTCCCAACACCATTTATTAAAGAGGCTGTCTTTATTCATTGTATGCTCTTGCCACCTTTGTCGAATATTAATTGAGCATAATGTTTTGGGTCAATTTCTGGGTTCTCTGTATTCCATTGATCTATGTGCCTGTTCTTGTGCCAGTACCAGGCTGTTTTGATTACAGTAGCTTTGTAGTATAATCTGATATCCGGTATTGTGATCCTGCCTACTTTGTCCTTTTTCAAGATTGCTGTGGCTATTCGGGGTCTTTTTTGGTTCCATATGCACTTTTGAAGTATTTGTTCTCGTTCTGTGAAGTATGTCATTGGTATTTTGATGGCGATTGCATTAAATCTATAGATTGCTTTGGGTAGTGTGGACATTTTAATGATGTTAATTCTTCCAATCCATGAACAAGGTATGTGCTTCCACTTTTTTATATCTTCCTCTATTTTTTTTTCAATGTCCTGTAGTTTTCTGCAAATAGGTCCTTTACTTCTTTGGTTAAGTTTATCCCTAGGTATCTTAATTTTTTGCCACGATGGTCAATGGGATTGTTTTTGTAGTTTCCCTTTCTGTGAGTTCATCATTGGTGTATAAGAATGCCGTCGATTTCTTGATGTTAATTTTGTATCCTGCTACTTTGCCAAATTCATTTATTAAGTCTAGTAGATTTTTGATGGAGTCTTTAGGGTTTTCTATGTATAATATCATGTCATCTGCAAATAATGACAGTTTCACTTCCTCCTTTCCAATTTGGATCCCTTTTATTTTTTCTTCATATCTGATTGCTATGGCTAAGACTTCCAGTACTATGTTAAATAAGAGTGGCAAAAGTGGGCATCCTTGTTTTGTTCATGTTCTTAAGGGAAATGCTTTTGGTTTTTGTTCATTGAGTATGATGTTGGTTATAGGTTTTTCATATATGGCCTTTATTATGTCGAGATATGATCCCTCTATTCCCAAATTGCTGAGTGTTTTTATTAGAAATGGGTGCTGGATTTTGTGGAATACTTTTTCAGCATCTATTGATATGATCATATGATTTTTATCTTTCATTTTGTTTATGTGGTGTATCACACTTATTGATTCGTGAATATTGTACCAGGCTTGCATTCCTGGGATGTATCCCACTTGGTCATGATGAATAATTATTTTGATGTATTGCTGGATCCGATTTGCTAGTATTTTGTTTAGGACTTTGGCATCTATGTTCATAAGAGATATTGGCCTGTAGTTTTCTTTCTTTGTAGTGTCTTTTTCTGGTTTTGGAATTAGAATTATGCTGGCCTCATAAGACGAGTTTGGAAGTCTTTTTTCTTCTTGAATTTTTTGGAATAGTTTGAGGAGAATGGGTGTTAGTTCTTCTTTGAATGTTCGGTAAAACTCCCCCGTGAAGCTGTCGGGCCTTGATTGCTGGGAGAGTCTTGATTACATCTTCAATTTCCTTAGTTGTTATTGGTCTGTTCAAGTTTCCTATCTATTCGCGGTCCAGTTTTGGGAGACTATGTGTTTCTAGAAATTTGTCCATTTTGCTTAGATTTTGAATTTGTTGTCATATAAATGTTCATAGTATTTGTTAACAATCTTTTGTATTTTTGTGGTGTCAGTTGTTACTTCTCTTTCATTTCTGATTTTGTGTATTTGGGTTTTCTCTCTTTGTTTCTTGGTGAATCTAGCTAAGGGTCCATCAATCTTGTTTATCTTTTCAAAAAACCAGCTCTTTGTTTCATTGATCCTTTGAATTTTTTTTTTTTTTTTGTCTCCAAGTCATTTATTTCTGCTCTGATCTTTACTATTTCCTTCCTTCTACTTACTCTGGGGTTTTCTTTTTGTTTGCTTCCTAGTTCTTTAAGTTGTGAGGTTAGGTAGTCAATTAGAAATTTTTCTTGTTTCTTGAGGTGGGCCTGTAATGAACTTCTCTCTCAGAACTGCTTTCGCTGCATCCCAGAGATTTTGTGTTGTTGTGTGTTCATTTTCATTGGTATGCAGGAAGTTTTTAATTTCTTCCTTGATCTCCATGGTAACCCATTGTTCAATAACATGCTATTTAGCCTCCATGTGTTCAAATGTCTTTGCATGTCTTGTTGCAATTGATTTCTAGTTTCATGCCATTGTGATCTGAGAAGATGCTTGATATGATTTCAATCTTCTTGTACTTGTAGAGACTTAGTTTGTGTCCTAACATGTGGTCTATCTTTGAGAATGTCCCATGTGCACTTGAGAAGAATGTGAATTTTGCAGTTTGGGGGTGTAATTCTCTGTAAATATCTATTAAATCCATTTGATCTAGCGCTTCATTTAGAGTCTCTGTTTCCTTGTTAATTTTTTGTCTAGAGGATCTATCCAGTGATGTCAGCAGGGTGTTGAAGTCCCCTGCTATGATTGTATTGCTGTCGATTTCTCCTTTGAAGTCCTCCAGAAGATTTTTAATATATTTTGGTGCTCCTATATTGGGTGCATATATCTTTACCAAGATTATATCTTCCTGGTGGATAGATCCTTTCAATATTATGTGGTGACCTTCTTTGTCTCTAGTAATGGCTTTCGTTTTGAAATCTATTTTATCAGATATGAGTATTGCTACCCCAGCTTTTTTTTCCTTTCCATTTGCTTGGAAGATTTTTTTCCATCCCTTCACTTTCAGCCTATGTGAGTCTTTTGTTGTGAGGTGGGTCTCTTGTAAACAACATATGTGTGAGTCATGCTTTCTTATCCAGTCAGCTACTCTGTGTCTTTTTATCGGAGCATTCAAACCATTTACATGTAGGTGATTATTGATATGTACTTATTTATTGACATTTTTGTTTAGTGTGGTTATAGTTTTCTTCCTTTTTCTTCTACTAATTACAGCAGTCCTTTTAACATTTCTTGCAGTGCTGGTTTGGTACTAATATATACCCTTAGCCTTTTTTTGTCTGGGAAGCTCTTTATTTGACCTTCTATTTTGAATGATAGCCTTGCTGGGTAGAGTAGTCTTGGATTCAGATCCTTGTTCTTCATGACCTTGATTACTTCATGCCATTTCCTTCTGGCCTGTAGTGTTTCTGTTGAAAAGTCAGCTGATAGCCTTATGGGGGTTTCTTTGTAGGTAACCTGTTGCTTATCTCTTGTTGCCTTTAGGATTCTCTCTTTGTCTTTAATTTTTGGCATTTTAATTACTATGTGTCTTGGTGTGGGCCTGTTTGGGTTCTTCTTACTTGGGACTCTCTGTGCTTCTTGAACTTGAATGCCTTCTTCCTTCACCAAGTTAGGAAAGTTTTCTGTCACTATTTCTTCAAATATATTCTCTAATCCTTGCTCATTTTCTTCTTCTTCGGGGACCCCTATGATGTGAATGTTATTATGTTTCCAGTTGTCCCACAGTTCTCTTAAGCTGTCTTCCTGTTTTTTAATTGTTTTTTCCTTTTGGTTTTCTGATTGGTTGATTTTTTCTACCCTGACTTCTAATTCACTGATCTGGTCCTCAGCTTCCTCTACTCTGCTGTTTAGTCCTTCCAATGTGTTCTTTATTTCTGCCATATCATTCTTCATTTCTTCTTGGTGATTTTTCATTTTCAATTGGTTGATTTTCAATGTTTCTATATCTGTACTCATGTTGTTGATGTCCTTACTCATGCTGTTGAGCTTCCTCAAGATCATAGCTCTGAACTCTACCTCTGATAACTTGCTTAACTGCATTTCATTGATCTCATCTTCAGTAGAGGTCTCTTGTTCTTTCATTTGGGATTTGTTTCTTTGTTTCACCATTTTGGCTATCTCAGTGGGTTTTGGAGCCTGCAAAATTTTCCCTGTGGGTGTTGGTGTTCTGCTGTTTGTGGCTCCCTCTGCTGGGTTTGGGATGAGCGTGGGAGGGCCCACGTTAAACACTACTGTCAAGTCTTACTTTCCTGGGTAGATTTACAAGCCCAGTAATGGTTCAGTTATCCTTAGCTTTTTGCCTGGAGGCTATTAGTCTCAGTTACTCAGGGCCTTGGAATGTAGCCCTCTGGTATTCTGCTGTAAGAGGATTTCCCGAGGGTGGGACAGATGCTGGTTGTTACTGAGCCTCAATTTGCATTTCTTTGACTCACCTGGAAGGGGCTGAATCTCTGAGGGAGGGCTGCTGATTTTCCCCACAGCTCTGGGAAGGAGCAAGCTGGGTCCCTGTTCTGTGTGGCTGGGAAGGAGCAAGCTGGCCACCAACCTTTGTGGCCACGACTCAGCAAAAACTCTGAGCACCCTCCAAATCCCGGGTGTCCCCACAGAGTTCCAGCCTAGTCCACTCTCCCTCTGCCAGAGCCCAAGGTGAGTGGCTCTAGCCAATTCAGTGCTTTGTTCCTGCCCTCTGTGCTGTGGGGCGGGGTTGGGACTTTAACCCTGAGGGCGCTGCTCACAGCTAAGACTGCTGCTGTTCGTGGGCTCCCAGCCGGCCACCCTCTCACGCCTCCGCAATCCTACCAGGATTGATTCAGTGTCCCTGGTTATATGGTCCTTTCCTGCTGCTTTTCTGTTGCTTTTCCCCGACGATTTGTCTTTATTTTAGTTGTAATTCCCATTTGGTCCTGGGAGATCGTCTGTGTAGCTTCCATTCACTCCACCACCATTTTTTTCCCCCAGATTCAGCAACTTTTAAAATTTAAGTGGAATTTGAAGAAAAAATGTTTGCAAACCACCAATTTAATAGATCTGACATAAGCTCTTTCAGAAAACAGAGGTTGAGGAAAATTTCCCAATTCATTCTATGAGGTCAGCATAACACTGATAGCAAACCTAATAAGTTATGAATACACATGCAGTAATCTTTCAAAAATATCAACAAATTAAATAAAACAATAAATTAAAAAAAAAAGATAATACATCATGATCAAATGGGCTTTATTCCAGGATTGTAAGGTCAGTATAACAGTTGAAAATCACTCTATGTAATTCATTACATTAACAGAAAAAATGTGGCTGTAAGACGAACAATCATCTCAATAAATGCAGAAAAAAAGTCATTTTACAAAATGCAACATCCATTCCTGATAAAAGCTCCCAGCAACCTAGGAATTGAAGGGAACTTCATCAAGCTGATAAAAAGCATCTACAGAAAACCTACACTTATCTTTACACTCCATGGTAAAATATTGAACACTTTTCCCTTAATAGCAGGTAAAATGTAAGGATATCTTCTCTCACCATTTCCATTCAGCATTATACTAGAAGTCTCAGCATGTTCAATAGACTAAAACAAACAAACAAAAAAACAATCAAACAAATAAAAAGTAAAAAGAGAAATAAAGGTACTAAATTGCAGAGGAAGCAATAAAATTGTCTTTCTTCTTATGCAACATAATTTTTTATAAGACAAATCCTCTAAAATTTACAAGATAGTGATAGAACTAATAAATGAATTAATCGAAGCCAAAAAGTACAAGGTCAATACACAAAATTTAATTGTATTTCTATATATTAGCAGCCAAAAGTTGGAAAAAAAATTTTCAAAATACCATTTACAATAACATCCAAACTATGGGATACCCAATAAAACCTCTGCTCCGGAAGCTACAAAATATTGTTGAAATGAAAAAAGAGCTAATAAATGGAGAAATATGCCATATTCATATATCCAGTGTTGTTGATATAAATTTCCCCTAATTGAACTATAAATTCCATGCAAACATAAACAGAATCTCAGCATACTTTATGTATGTATGTATGTATTTTTTGGAGAGATCAAGTTGATTATAAAATGTATATGGTAATGCAAATAGTCAGAATTGACAACATAGTCTTGACCATGAAAAGGAAGACTTTAAAAGGCTGACATTATCTGATTTTAAGACTTAGATTAAAGCTACAGCCATTAAGACAGAATAGTGTTGCCGTGGCTGCTTTGGCTCAGAGGTTAGAGCATTGGCCCAAGGACCGAAAAGTCTTGGGTTCAATTCCTGGTCAAGGGCACATATCTTGGTTGCAGGTGCAATCTCCAGTCCCGGTAGGGCTCATGAGGAGGCAGCCAATCAATGTGTCTCTCTCACATTGATCTCTCTCTCTCTCTCTCTCTCCCATTCTATCTAAAAATCAAAGGAAAAATATTCTCAAGTGAGGATTAACAAACAAACAAAAAAGAATATTGTTAGAATAAGTCTAGACAAAAAAATGCATGTATCAAGACAGAGAGATCAGGAGTTGTCCCACACATGTAATGTCAATTGATTTCCAGAGCAGAGCCAAGGCAATTCTTGAGGACAAAAACTTACTAGAGCAACTGGAAAAATATATGAGATAAAATTAAATATGACTGCTATCTCATACTATATTTTTAGCAGATACTGTGGTACACAGCCCACATTTTCCTTCAGGACGGGGGTACTCATTCTTACAGATTCTGGGAGTGTTGCTGATGTGGATTGAATTGTGCTCCCCTCAAATTTATATATTAAAGTCTTAACTTCCTGTACCTCAGAATATGACTATAATTTGGAGAGAAGAGTCTTTAAAGGTGTAATTAAGGTTAAAGAAAGTAATTGGTGTGGACATTAATCCAATATGATTGATGTTCTTATAAGAAGAGAAAATTAAGACACAGACATACACAGAAAGACCATGTGAAGACATAACAGTGGTCATCTACAAGCCAAGGAGAGAGGCTTCAGAAAAACTGACCCTGTTGACCCTTTGATCTCAGACTTCTACCTCTAGAATTGTGAGAAAATAAATTTCTGTTGCTTAAGCCGTCCAAACTGTGGTACTCTACTGTTAGTTGCCCATTGGTGGCTTATATCTGAGTTTCTTCCACAAAATTGCATTCAGTTGAAGAGAGCTTTCTCACACAAAGGTGCCCTTGCTCAGAGAGCAGCTGCTTTCAATGACTGGATTGTGTGATAGTACAAGGTCTCATCTCACGTTTCCAGTTGGGAGAACTTTCTGCATACAATTATTCATCTCAGACCAGTTTCAATTCTATTAGTTTTAAGCAAATCCTAAAACACAATAGTGAAGCTAGGTTACCTACTAGCAGACTGGTCATGAATATCCTATTACTAATTATTGGTGAAGTATGGATATACCTGTGCAGTTGTATTTCTACTGGTTGTGAATGCGATACTATTGGAAAGGAATGCACTGGGGAGGGATCAGGGGTACAATATTTTAGGCATTTGAGAGGTTAGGGGGAAGTAGTAATTATAAGGACAATAAAATTTGATAGATATTAGTGAGGGCTATTAATGCATTGGAGAAAGAATGAATAATTGAGTATAATTAATCACTAATTCAAAAGACAGAATGCCTACTTAGAAACATGGAAAGAGACTCTTATTTCCTATACCAGAGGTCACAAATACTGAGGAATGGGCCCCCAACTGAACTATTCAGAACATTAACTTAGCCTAGGCAGGTCTATTTTGCTAAGCTCAAGGAATATTGTCGAGACGGAGTGGAATCTTGAGACCTGGAATAGAACATTCAGGTCAATACACTCAAGCACCTTGAAATCCTAGATTCCCTGAACCCTCTGGGCCTGCAGAAGGGCCTGTCCTCCTTCTTACGAAAAGTTAGTGCTCTGCACTTGCTTCCATTGCAGAAGCCTCTCTTTTGCAAGACAAGATATATTGCCTCTCCTCTCTTCCAATGATTTTCCATCTTCCCTCCTGGCTGAAAGACTAATAACCAGGGTTCTTCACAACATAATCTAGCTGAGAAAGTGCTGAGTCAACTAAGAATGGAAGGAAGCAATAGGCTGAAGCGACTGCAACATTTAGCTCACATGTACCAACAATAACTGGGAAGGTATGTGCTGGATCAAGGGAGACAGAATCTAAGTTGAAAGGGAAGAGTTTATTGATATGAGAGTAATCTCTCATGATACAGTATTTGACATCCTGGCAAGAATCCTGGGAGACAGTGCTATTATAGGTCATCTCTTAACACTTAAAAAAAGTGATGTCACACATTATGTAATGTCGAAACGACAAAGCTATCTTGGCAAAAGATAGAGAAGGAATCAAAAGGCTTAGAGAAGTAGGCATGCTAGAGAAACAATTTCAGGCCATGAAGCTACCAGCTAACTTCTGGGTCAGAGCCCTGGAAGATGCTCCATTTACCAATAGAAGCGCCAGCATCACTGAGGAGCTCAGTGGTAGCTGCTTTTTTTTTTTTTTTTACCAGGAATAATGGTAGGAGATGATGTTACATAACTCAAATTCTTGATATCAGCAGGGAAAATAGGATTCAGAAATAATGAAAGCAAGCTGGTGCCATTTAAACTTCAGAAACAAGGTTGGCATAATTATTGTAATAATAGAGTTATGGAGATGACTAGTAGAATATGGCACCCAGGGGGTGAGATAGTCAGGCAACAAGGATGTTGCTCAAATCTATACCTATACTGTCCATTACATAGTCAGTAGCCACATGTGGTTATTTGAATTTAAATCAGTTAATTTAAATAAAATAAAATATCTACCTTCTTCATTTTACTAGCCACATTTCAAGTATTCAATGGCCACATGTGACTAACAGATTATATTGGACGGTGTAGATATAAGCCATTTTTATCACTACAAGAAGTTCTAATGGACAAGTTTAGATGATCAGGAGGCTAAGAACAGCTGTTTCAATTTTCTAAATTACAAATCCTTTCCTAATCTTAGTCAGCTTTCAACCCATAATCTATTACATTAAGGAAGTTTTATGTCTCCAGACATTGTCAGAATTGACAATGAAACACAAAACTCAAAATATTATCATAGTCCTTCTCTTAGAATGAGGGTACATAGGGGTCAGGAATAGATGGAGTCAGGACCCAGGTCTGGATCACAGCAGATCTATTGGTTCTACAGACCTCAGCCCCCAACTGTATAACTGAAATTAAGATATTTGGTAGTGAACTAAACCCCCACATTGGTTCCTTGGTTTATTAAGTAGGAGCTGTTATAGTGTAGGAGGATAAGTGGAAACCACTGAAACTTTCATTTGACCCAGATAGTAAATAAAAATATAATATTATATCACAGGGAATCATGGCAGACATCAGTGTCATCTCAAAGACTCAAGGAATTCAGGGGTAGTCAGTAGTTTCATTATACTTCCACCTAGCTCAGCAATCTGTCCCTAACCAAATCAGATGAATCCTGGAGGATGACAGTAGACTAAACAAACTTAACAAACTAATAGCCTCAATTGTGGCTGTTGTATCAAATAAAGATATTTTCTAGAGAAGGTTAATATGAAGTCATTTACATTTGATGGGACCATGGATTTGGCAAATGCGTACTTTTCCATTCCTATCAGAAGGAAGATCAGAAAACATTGGCTTTCGTGTAGGATGGACAACAGTATTCTTTACATTCTTTCTCCAGAGCTGTATTTACTCTCCTGCCATCTGTCATATTATAGGATTTGGACCATATCAAAGGATTTAGACCATTTGGACTCTGCAGAATATAACATTAATCTACTGTATGGATGACATCACATTAATTGGACCAGATGAACAAAAAGAAGCAAGTATATTAAAGGCCATTATAATTCCCATGTGCTGCAAACAAGTGATTATAAACTCCACGTGGATTCAAGTGACCATCACATCAATGACATTTTTAAGGCTCTTGTGTTTTGTGTCACATCATGTTAATTTCCAAAGTGGAGAACAAATTATTGCATCTTGTCCCTACTACAACTAAGAAGAAAGCATGATACCTAGTAGTCCTCTCTGGAGGCAGCATATTGCATACCTGGTTAGACTCTAACTCATATTCCAAGTGACTTGGAAGAGTAACATCTTTGAGTGGGGCTCACAGCAAAAATAGATTCTTGCAGCAGGTCCAGGCTACAATGCAAGTAAATCATGTACAGTACTAGAGTTATCTGTGATGGGCAAATATATCATGAGGAATTTATGGCAAGACCCCAAATGAGAACCACAATGTGGATACCTGCATATCTAGAGCAGTCACATCATCTATAGTGGCTAAATTTAAGCTATTACAAAAATAGTTCCTTGCATACTATCAGGGTTTAGTAGAGACAGAACACCTGGTCATGAGACATCAAGTAACTCTGTGGTCACAACTGCCCACCTTGAGTTGGGTTCTGTTAGCACCCCCAAGTCATTAGATTAGGCAGGTCCAGTGGTAATCCATTGTAGAGGTAAATTGTACATTGACATTGAGTATAGGTAGGATTAGAGAGCACATGTTAGCTGCACAAGCAGGTGAAACAGTTCATGATGCCATATTGTCATTTCTCCTTCTGCTTACATCATAGCTATTTTGAGGATTCCTTATGACCAGCACACAGAGGAAGAAAAATACCAAGCTTGGTTCACAGGTACATCAGCTTGGTGTGTAGATACAAACCAAAGTTGGACAAGAGTTGAACTATAATCCCATTCAAGGTGAAGGGAAAATAGCAATGAGGGGAAATCTTCCCAATGGGCAAATCTTGGGCAGTGAACCTGGTCAACTACTTTGTGTGGAAGGAGTGGCCATAAAAGAAAAAAATTAGACAAGCTAGACTTCATCAAAATTAAAAACTTCTGCTCATCAAAAGGCACATTAAGACAATGAACGCTCTGGCCAGTTTGGCTCAGTGGTTGGAGCATCAGCCTGTGGTCCAGAGAGACGTGGGTTTGGTTCCTGCTGAGGGCACATACCTCGGTTTCAGTTCGTCCCCGGCCCCGGTTGGGTCGTGTGGGAGGCAGACACTCAATGTGTCCCTTTCACGTCGATGTTTCTCTCTCTTTCTCTTTTTCTTCCTCTCTCTCCCTCCCACTCTATCTGAACAAAAAATGGAAATGTCCTCGGGTGAGGATAAAAAAAAGACAATGAACAAGCAAGCCAAAAACTGGGAGATCATCTTTACAATACAAATATGTAACAAAGGACTTATATACAGAATGTATAAGTATGAAAAATACAAAGAAATCTTAGCTAGTCAATAATAAAAACACACCATTAATAAAATAGGCAGAATTTTAAAAATACATTTTCCAAAAGAAGATATACTAATGACATCTAAAGAGGCACTCAATATTTTTATTATCAGGGAAATAAAAATTAAAACCACAATGAAATACCATTTCACATCCACCAGAACGACCAAAATTTTAAAAACTGAGAACAAGTGTAGAGCAACTGAAACTCTCAAACACTGCTGGAATTCCACTCCTAGATATTTGCATATAAGAAACAAAAAACATATGTAACCCCTCCCCCTCACAAAAGAAGCTTTATTTATAACAGCCCAAATATGGACACATCCTACATATATATCAACAATGAGAATGAATAAACAACTGGCGATATATTTATACAATGGAATACTAATCTGCAATAAAAATGAAAGAGTAAATTTGTGATACTCACAAGAATATAGACAAATCTCAAAATTATAATGGTGAACAAAAGGAGCCAGTCATAAAAGAAAACATACATGACTCTGCTTATATGAAGTTCTAGAAAAGTATAGACTACAAAAATGGCAGTGGAGTGAACGGAAGCTACACAGACCATCTCCCAGGACCAAACTGGAATTACAACTAAAATAAAGACAAATCGCCGGGAAAAAGCAACAGAAAAGCAGCTTGCGAGGACCATACAACCAGGGACACTGAATCTATCCTGGTAGGATTGAGCAGGTGTGAGAGGGGGGCTGGGAGCCCACGGACAGCAGTGGTCTTAGGTGTGAGCACCGCCCTTGGGTTAAAGCACAGAGGGCTGGGACAGAGCGCTAAAATAGCCACAGCCACTCACTTTGGGCTCTGGCAGAGGGAGGGTGGAATGCAATGGAACTGTGTGGGGACACTCAGGATTTGGAGGGTGCTCAGAGCTTTTGCTGAGTTGCGGCCAAACAAGACGGTGGCCATCTTATCCTTCCAGGGCTCTGGAGCGAGGAGGCAGCCCCTCCAACGGAGATTCAGCCACACCTAGGTGGGCCATTGAAATGCATATTGAGGCTCATTAACTACCAGCATCTGCTCCACCCTCCAGAAATCCTCTCATGCTGAACACCTGAGGGAGGTTTTCATTGAACTGAGAACCCAAGGCTCTTTAAGTAACCAGAACTAATAGCCTCTAGACTAATAGCCTCTAGGCAAAAAGCTAGAGGATAACTTAACCTTTCCCGGGCTTGCAATTCTACCCAGGAAAGTAAGCCTCAACAGTAGTGTTTAATGTGGGCCCTCCCACACTCATCCAAACCCTGTAGAGGGAGCCACAAACAGCAGAACACCAACACCCACAGGGAAAATTTGGCAGGCTCCAAAACCCACTGAGATAGCCAAAATGGGGAATCAAAGAAACAGAACCCCCCCCCAAAAAAAAAACAAGAGACCTCTACCGAAGATGAGATAAATGAAATGCAGTTAAGCAAGTTATCAGAGGTAGAATTCAGAGCCATGATCTGGAGGAAGCTCAACTGCATGAGTAAGGACATCAACACCATAAGCAAAGACATAGAAACATTGAAAAATCAACCATTTGGAAATGAAGAAGCACCAAGAAGAAATGAAGAATGACATAGCAGAAATGAAGAACACATTGGAAAGACCAAACAGCAGAGTAGAGGAAGCTAAGGACCGGATCAGTGAATTAGAAGACAGGGTAGAAAAAATCAACCAATCAGAAAACCAAAAGGGAAAAACAATTAAAAAACAGGAAGACAGCTTAAGAGAACTGTGGGACAACTGGAAACATAATAATATTCACATAATAGCAGTCCTTGAAGAAGAAGAAAATGAGTAAGTGTTAGAGAATATATTTGAAGGGCCCTGGCCGGTTTGGCTCAGCGGTTAGAGCGTCGGCCTGTGGTCCAGAGAGACCCGGGTTTGGTTCCCGCTAAGGGCGTGTACCTCGGTTGCAGTTTGTCCCCGGCCCTGGTTGGTCGTGTGGGTGGCAGCCACTCGATGTGTCCCTTTCACGTCGATGTTTCTCTCTCTCTCTCTCTTCCTCTCTCTCCCTCCCACTCTATCTGAACAAAAAATGAAAAAATGTCCTCAGGTGAGGATAAAAAAAAAAAAAGAGAGAGAGAATATATTTGAAGAAATAGTGACAGAAAACTTCCCTAATTTGGTGAAGAAAGAAGGCATTCAAGTTCAAGAAGCACAGAGAGTCCCAAGTAAGAAGAACCCAAACAGGCCCACACCAAGACACATAGTAATTAAAATGCCAAAAATTAAAGACAAAGAGAGAATCCTAAAGGCAACAAGAGATAAGCAACAGGTTACCTACAAAGGAACTCCAGAAGGCTATCAGCTGACTTCTCAACAGAAACACTACAGGCCAGAAGGAAATGGCATGAAGTAATCAAGGTCATGAAAAACAAGGATCTGAACCCAAGACTACTCTACCCAGCAAGGCTATCATTCAAAATAGAAGGTCAAATAAAAAGCTTCCCAGACAAAAAAAGGCTAAGGGAATATATTAGCACCAAACCAGCACTGCAAGAAATGTTAAAAGGACTGCTGTAATTGGTAGAAGAAATAGGAAGGAAAATAGAACCACACTAAACAAAAATGGCAATAAATAAGTACATATCAATAATCACCTTAAATGTAAATGGATTGAATGCTCCGATAAAAAGACACAGAGTAGCGGATTGGATAAGAAAACATGACCCATATATATGTTGTTTACAAGAGACCCACCTCACAACAAAAGACTCACATAGGTTGAAAATAAAGGGATGGAAAAAGATCTTCCAAGCAAACTAAAAATAAAATAAAATAAAGACATTGATTATCTTTGGATGGTGAATATTGATAGGAAGGGATTATAAGGGAAATTTATATGGTGATAACAATGTTCTCTATATTTGTTAGCATGATATTTATATGGATATAAAGATTTGTCAAAGCTCATTGAGCCACATACTTAAATCTATGCATGTCACCTGAATGTAAATTGCACCTCAATTTTAAAAAACAAAACTAAAAAATGTAATCAAACTTTTTTTTGCCCATTTTATGTAAAATATCATTCTAGATGTTAGGTGTGACATTGATAAGAAAAAATAAAAAATAAAAGCATGGACTACGCCTTCGAGTAGTATCCAATTAAAAATAATAGGGGTAATTTGGTATGAAAGTCAGCTGTAAGGACAATCTTTTAGTAGAAATAAGTTCATCATCACCCTTTAATACAGCACAACACGCCCTGGCAGGTTTGGCTCAGCTGTTGGAGCATGGGTCCACGGACCAGAGAGTCCCAGGTTCGGTTCCCATTAAGGCATGCACCTTGGTTGCAGTTTGTCCTCGGCCTCAGTTGGGGTTGTGTGGGTGGCAGCCACTCGATGTGTCTCTCTCACGTCGATGTTCTTCTCTCTCTCTTCCTCCCTATTTCCCTCCTGCTCTATCTCAAGATAAATGCAAAAATATCCTCGAGTGAGGATAAAAAATTTTAAAAAAGAAGGAAAAAAAATAATATAGCACAACACTCCTAAAAATATTTTTAACTGTATTTGAAACAGTTAATTGAGTAAGGTATAAATTTAGACATATCTTTGATATGTTTTAGCTAAAACTGGTTTGCTATATAAGAAAATCTACAACAGTAGCTAATAACTCTATGTAATTTAATTTGTGGATTGTTAAAAATATGTTCATGTTCAACAAATATTTGACAAGCCCCTTTTTCACATTTCATTGATACACATAAACTCTCAGTGACTCTGATTAATAGCAGGTATAGCAATATAGTTTTTAAATGATAAGGACTAATCCAAAAAAATCTTCCTGTATGTTTATACCATAAATTATGTGACTTTCAAGAATGGGAGAGCAAATCCTCACAAATTTTTGTCTTTAATATTATTATGAAAATTTATTTACATTTCTTAAATTAAGGGCAAGAGAGGATAATAAAACAACAACAACAACAAAACAACCCTGGAAAAAAACATTCAAGGTTTGATGTGGAAAATGTTTATACAATTAAGGGTTGACTGTACAAAGCATCACCTTGATAGGTGGAAGGCAAAGGTTCTGATTGTCCTTAGGCCGCATTATTGTAACAAATTTTCTGTGCTTTGAAATTTCTATAACTTATTATTAAATGCTTTGATAATGCTATCAGTTAAATCCCATGCTTTGAAACAGCACTGTTACATTTAGAAATAACAGAAAAGTTATATGTGAGTGGCAGACTGAAACACAAAGCCATATAAGCAAAAGTAGAGCATTGCATTTAAGAACGAAACCTAGAAAATGTCAAATGATAAAAGTCTTTTCATAATTTGGATGATTTTCTTACAAGATAAGTAAAAACCCAATGTAAGTTGTTAAAAATAACATTTTTCTTCATGTGCATGCCTCTGTAGATACTAACAGATAAGAGTCAAAAAAAGTAGGAAAATACATATTTTACTATCTTTCATTATATTAGCATACTCGCTATGGAAATGTAAGGGGAGGGTTAGCAGAAATTATCTGATTTTTATTACTATAAGAAAGAGATAATTTCTATGTATGTAGAACTAGATTTGTGATTTAAAAAAATATGGTCTATGATATATATTTTATTTTTTTATTCCCAATAGCTGACATTATAGAGTAGTGACTGTTGATTGAATGCAGTTTGAATGAACAAGGATACTAACATGTTAGAATGCTGACACAATGTTCAAATATTTAACATAGTTGTACTTTGCTGAGTCAAACTTTGGTGAAGTCATCACTTTGAAAGCTGATGAAGAACTTCTGGCATGACAGCTTGAGGAACTCAGTAGACCTGCTCTCCAGAGAAACTGGTGAAAATTATACATGAAAATAACCATTTAACATCTTTGGAAATGGTTCCAAGAATACAGCAGGTGAAGAAACATTTATTTAACAAAATCCAAAAGTCAGCAATAACAGCAAGAGCCTGTGGTATTTGAAACAAGAACTGCTCACTGTCTCCCACCTTCTAGATCAGCAAGATGGAAACTCCACTTCAGACTAGTTCAGCCAAGAACACGGGGCTTTTTCTCCCCCTGGCTCCCATTTAGAGTGCTATCTTTCATGAATGCAGGACATCAGCATTTCTCATTTTTCTCCAAGCTACCTGTTGTTGAAGCTAATTCCAGGGTATACAGGGTGAGAGATGGGACTCCCTTCTTTAGCCCAGCTCCCACTCATGAAATAGAGGCACTAGCTTGGGTATGATACTGCTGAAAATACTGGAACCCCAATTTCCCTTAGCCCCATTTATAAAGTGGTGATTCTGTGCTGGGAGAGGTAAGCCAAGAAGACATGAGGCTACTGAACCCACTCTGCTGAATTCTCAGTTACTAAAGAAGGGGTATGTCTCTGAAGAAAGCGTATTATTGTCCTTATCTTCAGTGCTATCACTGAGGCTCCTGGAAAGAGAAGAGGCCATAAAAGAAGTAGTTTCTAATTTCTTTCAGAAGGAATTGACTTCATCTGCAATAGAATATGGAGAAGTTTAAGGGCATTCTTAAAAACAGTGGAGACTGTGGTGAAAGGGGAATTAGGAGATTGGTATATTTATTTGACAAGTACAGGTTAAACTATAGGCCAGCTAGTTTTCCCAAAAGAACTGGGGAAGAGATAACTGGAAGGAGACTCCCTACAGTCAGAACAAATCTGAAACTTGGGAACATTCTCTTCAAAGGAACCCAGATGTTACTGGTTTAGTATATAGAGCAAGTTACTCCCCAGGGAATTTTTGCAATCAATAGAATAATCAGTGGTATTTAATAACGGGGTGTGGTCCCCGAAGAGACAAATCAGAAACCTCAGTCTGTGAGGACCCCATAAAAGTCAACTTTTTTGTTTTCTCCCCAATGGTACATGCTTATTAAATGAATAGGCACCAAGGAGTTATTTGGAAATAAGCAAATTATTTTTCTCAACCAATTTAACTTACTTCTGGAAAAGTCTCTTGTAGACATCAGAAAATTTTAAGTATAAATAAATATGTATAAAGATGAGTTGTTACTGTTTAGTTTTGTACCAGATATGGATATGTAAAACCATGCCAGCCAATTCAGCTTTACCTGCTATCAAGGCAGATTATTAGCAAGAATGAAATTGCTAGTATTTCAGAAAACATGTTAAAGAGATCTCATAAAATTAGAGAAAAGATTTTCTAATATGTGAGTGGTTGAGTTATTAAGAAAACTTCTAGGAGCTAAAATCAGTAAAGGAGATACAAGAAGGAAAAATAGAATGTTCACTCCACACTGGACAAGGTGCTTTCAGGTTCGGAGTGTGTTTATCCCAGAACGCCAGCCCCTGTGTGATAGGGTAATTGGGAATTTGGAGTGTGCTAAATGCTGAAGCAGAAACAGATAAAACTGACATAATCCTTTATTTCATGAAATTCATTGAACTGAAGTGTGCTGTCCACCAAGTAAAGGTGGATTTTATAAATTCATCTTTTAAAGCCCAAATCCCATTTGGAATAAGAAAATAGTCCTTGGTTCTATCTATTTGGGGAAAAAAAAATGCTTCTAGCTCATGATAAATTCCCGTGTTGCACAGTGCTTTACAAAGTCAGCCAATTTCTGGCCTCTGAAAGATTTCTCCAATAACTTCCTGAGTTCATTCCCTTGAATACACAGATTTGCCTGACTCAGTCAAAAATGTCATCAATCAAGATTGTGCAGTAAATAACAGTGTAGAGATTGTTTCCTGAGCAAGAGTGAATGATTGTCCAGAAACACAGCATTCAGGATTATTAGATTAAAAGTAAAGAGTCACGGCAGGGTGAAGAGAAGCAGGCAGGTGACTCCTGCTCACTGCTGGCAGGAAGCATGTCGTGGGGAAATGGCTAAAACAATATGACTGCGAAGTTCATTGATTTCATTCCACAGGTGTAGGTGAATATAAAGACGACTAGCACATGTCCTTGTCTTTGAAAAGACTCAGCCATTTACGTATTCTAAGAGCCATAGCTCTAAGAGCCATAGCTCTTAAGAGATAATGAAGTATTTTCTCTTAAACTTTTTTACTTTGAAGTTGTTTTTTTTCATAACATATAAAATTTTATCAACATGTTTATATATCAGTTGTGAAGTACCTTGGAGTAAATCAGGTCTGTAAAATTCCAGTTATAACAGTGTCCACCCTTGTTCCTAAATAAGTGCTTGTCCACTTGGAAACTTCTAATGAACCTTCAAGACTTTCCCTGGTTTTGTTTCTTTCCCTCCATCTGGGAGGATGAATTGTGCCCCTAACTTTATACCTACAATAATAGTAACAGCAATAATAGTTCACTGTTATCAAGCTAAGTCTTGTTCTAAGGAGTATTAAGTCATTTAATTCTCACAAAACTGTATGAGATGGATATTGTTATTATTTTTATTTTATATATGAGGAAAATGAGACACAGAGAGGTTATACATGTTGCCCAGGTCACACAGTAAGTGGCAGAGTTGCAATATGGACCCAGGTGGTTGCACCCTTTATCACTATGCAATGCTCCCTCTCTTTAGCACTCAGATACATTCATCCCATAGTATTAAGTTAGGGGAGGATCTATTTTTACTGTACATTGTGCTCTCTGTAAGAGTTCTCTGTGCCTTATTGGTATTTGGGTGCCCAGGGCAGGCAAATCCATAGAAACATAGCTGCTTGGGCTAAAGCATAGATTTGTCACTTGCCATCCTTGGCTATGGTTTAGCTCCTGCATACTTTTCAAAGCAGTTGCTTTGTTAATGCAAAGTACTCTTTAGAAAACAGCATCTTGAATTAAACAGTGCTTCACTGAGAATTTATTACCATTCTTCCGAGTGGTTCCATTGCTAATGAAAGGCCATGCAGCTTCCTCAGCCTTGAAGCCATGAGCCACCACGTAGAAGTCCAACCACCTTGAAGGTGCCATGCTATAGGTGCCATGAGTAGGCACTCTTGGCCACAAACCCAACTGAGCCCAGTTTTCATTCATCCCACCAAGGCATCAGACAAGTGAGTGAAGGGTTCTTGGACCTTCCAGAACAGTTCATACACCAGTTGAATGCCACCGAATGGCTTTGTTCTCTGCTATAGCCATCTCAAAATTCTTAATTAAAAAAAATATATATATTTTTACATTTATTTTTAGAGAGAGAAGAAGGGAGAGGGAGAGAAACATTCAATGTGAGAGCATAACACTGATGGTCTGCCTCCAGTACATCATCCCCCACTGGCGATTGAGCCCACAACCTGGCCATGTGCCCTGACCAGGAATGAACCAGCAATCCTTGGGTGCACAGGATGATGCCCAACAAACTAGCCACACCTGCCAGGGTGAAATTCTTAATTTTTGAACAAGGGGTCTCTCATATATATTTTGCATTGGGCCCTATGAATAGTTTAGCTGATCTTAATTATACCATTGGATTATATACTTCATTATATATTCTTTAAAATTGTTTGTTCCTATTTCTTTTTCATTACTCCTATCTCCTCACCTTGATTGTTGATTCTAAGTATCTTAAAGATGAACCAAATGTCATCCCTGGCCTTCCAGAACTCCACTTGTCCTAATTATAGGTACTCAAACAATATATTTTAAGAAACTTGACATAGAAGAGAAAATGGCCTTTGGGTGTGTATAGCCCTCAATGGGAACATGCAAAGGGACCAAAGAGGAGCCAGTAGGTGTATTTACCTGCTCCACTCCATGGAACACTTCCTGCTTGGGTCTCCTGGTCTGTTTGGCATCAGCGGCAGAAGGTAGATGTAAGCAAAAGTTTCTATAAACCTCAACTTACAAAGAAGGCATTTGCTTTCTCTCCACATTTCCCCTTACAGCCCAATTGATGAGTTTTATTATGCGAAGCACTCAAATCAATCTAGTTGGCGTTGGTCTCCAGAGAGTGATGATAAGAGACTAGGTAGAGTGGTATTACAAAGTGAGTTAGCAAAAATTACGAATCTGAAAGACACTGAGGTCAGTCTGTTTGCTTAATATCTTACTTTACAGCAACAAAACAAATTTTAAATATATCTTATAAAAAAGAGTATTGCCCTGACCAGTTTGGCTCAGTGATCAGAGCATCGGCCTGTGGACCAAAGAGTCATGGGTTCGATTCCGGCCAAGGGCATTTACCTCGGTTGCTGTTCGTTCCCGGCACTGGTTGGGGTCATGTGGGAGGCAACCAGTCAATGTGTCTCTCTCACGTCGATGTTTCTCTCTCTCTCCCTCCCTGCCTCCCACTCTATCTAAAGATAAATGGAAAAATATCCTCAGGTGAGAATTAAAAAAAAACAAAAACTATCAATAATGTGAATAAAACTTGTCAGAAATGTTAACAGAAATGAATGAGAAAAACATAAACTGAAATCACAAAATTAAAGAAAAGAGTTTAGTCAAAAGAAGAGTCAACGTTTCAGGGTCACTTTGAAATACGTTCACCTGAAGCACTTATAAATGGTATCAGTTTCACTTTTTAACTACTTGGCAACATAAATACGCAATATAAGTGGGTTCCTTGCTTTAGAGATCAGTCTGTGACACCAAGTGAAATATTTCTTTCAGTAGGTAAGGTGAAGGAGGTCACTGGATATGACTGTCTGCTATACTGCAAACATCTGAATGAACGAAAACCTTGCATAATGCTCAGAGAACTAAGACATGTAACTAAAGTACTTAATATCTAAGAGATCTGATTGTGGCACAAACGCGTTCATTCTGCACTTCATTTATTTCTTCACCAAATATTCCATAGCCTGCTCTTACCTAGAAATAGCCTAGGTAGCAAGAAAAATGCTGAAACAGAAATATGGTGCTAAGCCTTTCATGCACTTCAAATGATGAAAATAATTTTCTCCGTAATTTTCACATTCACAGACACCTTGTAGAGGCCAGTTAAACCCAGCTGGCAATGAAAACTGAATCACATCTGTTGTTCATGTTTTCACTTATTCACAAGTCACTGTTTACCAAATTTATTCCACGACCCTCCCATGCCCGACCAGACAAAGGGGCTCCGCGGCAGCTAAAGACAGGATCCAAGCCAGCATTTTCAAAACAATACACCATTTGTACTCCAGTGAGATTACAGGTTAGGTTTTCACGACAAAGGAAGCACTTTGTGCGAATATTTGAACAGTACCACCTGTTGAAACTTGCATTGTTACTGCTCGAGGCTCCTCAGAATTCAAGATTTAAACTCAAGTCACAAGAGAGCTGATGTGAGCACTGCCAAGAAAATAATGATGAGAACTGCGGTCCCTGAAACTCAGCCGTGGCAGCCCAGCGTCGGGAAGAAGCCGCGCTCCGCCCAGCAGCTGAGACTGGCTGTGCCAACAAGAGGGACTGTGCCCCTGTCGCTGCGCAGGGTGCGCTGGAACCCGGGCCGCAGCGGGGCGGCTGTTTGCCCTGTGCAGTCCTTGGGAGTCATGGCAGCACCCTTGCAATGCGCTGGGATGGGGAACAGCTGTCGGATTGGAAGCCCCTGTTAGCGTGGCTGTTCTCGACGTTGCTCCGGGGACTGCCGCTGCTCAGTTCCTGACGGTTAACTGGAGCAAGAGTTGAAATTCTTTTTTTTCTAAAAAAAAAAAAAAAAAAAAAAAAAAAAAAAAGGAAGAAAGAAAGGAATTCTTTTTTTCTTCAAAAATACATGAGTGGGACAAGTTCAAGGGAAAAGAACATCAACTGTTACTCTGTTTTCAGGAAAATCCAGCAGTTAGGCCCTGAAAAGGGGGTATTTATCATAACTCTCCAATGATAATGGTGTGGGGATTGTCTTTGGCCTAGGCAGGGACACAGGCCGGGGCTTGTTCTTTATTTAATCTGTCTGTCCTGTTCCAACCTGCTGGTTCAAAAAACACAGATATCCCTTATTTCAAGGGAAATGGCTTTTATTGTCTTAGTTCATAATTGACAATTCCTTGGGAAGTTGGGAGGAGATAATGGAAAATGATGGAGCCCATCACAGTGATAAATATGCAAAGGGTAAAAAGTCATTCATCTTAAATAAACAAGAAAATGAATAGAAAAAAAAACCCACCCAGATGTCATTAATTCTTCTTCCAGATACCTTACGGTAATAGAAATAAGAGGGAGATAAAACTCAAAACATAATATTGTATTTCTATCTATCTATCTATCTATCTATCTATCTATCTATCTATCTATCTATCTATCTATCTATCTATGTATGTTTCTTTGGTCCTGTTCCATGATTCGCTTTGTCAGATCCCAAGGACTCCATTGCCTTTGGATTAGACAAGAACAAGTTTTCATTCATTTTCCCATGCTTTGGAGCATTTTTAAATGATAGCTGAGTTATGAGTCATTGCCAAGCTCTTCGGCATCATTGTACCAAAAGCACATAACATGTTTTCTACCTGTCGATGTAAATTATTGCCTGCGTGTAGAACTCCAGGAACGATTTGGCTTCCTGCCCACACAAATCACTTCTCATCGTTCAGGTTTCAATTTAATGCCAGTATGTACTGTAAGATGTATGTTCAATCCTACAAATGAGTTGCATGTGCATTTCAATTTCTGAAAACCTGGACTGAATTTTAAAAGAAAGCATTTAGGATCTATTGTATTAGAGGTGCGTCTGAGCTAAGTGCATTCTAAATACACTGCAGGATCAAAAATAGTGCTCGACTTTGGGTATTGCACTAAATTTTACACACAAAAAAGACAAATGATGTCTTCAGCTTTGGAACTTGCTTTCCAAAGAACTAAAAGATAGATTGCCATTTTTCTTTTTTCAGTTACCTTTGCTTTTCTTTTTAATTTGCTTTCTCTCATCTTTTGGCCACTAGTTTAGTGAGTCAAATCAACCTAAAACAAAAACAAAAAAATAGAAAGCTAATGATTCAGAAAACATTTGTTGTAGAGGCAGAATCTATTCCAAGCACAAATTAGAAAGATGCTTGTAGACTCGCTTGCTTCCTATTAGTGATTCTTTTGATGGATGAAGTTCTACATGAAGTATATCAGAATGTTCTCCAAATTTAACAAATTAAAAATATTGTCAAATTCTCTCATAAAATTGGTTCCCTTTTCATTTTGATGCTGGCTTCTTTTGCTGTGTAGAAGCTTTTTAGTTTGATGTAGTCCCATTTATTTTTTTTTTCTTTATTTCTCTTGCCCAAGGCAATGTATCAGTGAAAATTCTGCTACATGTGATGTCTGAGATTTTGCTGCCTACCTTTACTTCTAGGATTTTTATGGTTTCATGAGTTACATTTAAGGCTTTTATCCATTTTGAGTTTATTCTTGTGTATGGTGTAAGTTGGTGGCCTAGTTTCATTTTTTTGCAAGTGCCTGTCCAATTTTCCCAACACCATTTGATCCAGAGACATGGAAGTGGGGAACAGACTGCAAACCTCAGAAGGAAGGGAGGTGGGTTGGAGGGGGGGAGATAAACGAAAGACCTTATATGCATAACCAGTGGATACAGACAACAGTGTGATGAAGGGGCGGGGGTGGAATGGGGTGGAGAGTAACAATGGGGGAAAAAAGAAATCTGTAATAAAAAATATATATATTGTCAAATAAAATGCCTTTTTAAAGTGTGGCAAGGAGCATTAATTTCTGCACATGCATGTTAATTAAAAGGTCAGAGGACAAAAAAGAAAACGTGATTGTTCACAAAAAAGTATCAAAATACTGGACAAATGGCCCGGCCAGTGTGGCGTCCCACAGGCTGAGAGGTCCCGGTTGGTTCCTAGTCAGGGCACATGCCTGGTCGCGGCCTCAATTCCCTGTAGGGGGCGTGCAGGAGGCAGCCCATTGCTGTATCTCTCTCACAGTGATGTTTCTAGCTCTCTCTCCCTTCCTCTCACTCTAAAAAACAATAAAAATATATTTTAAAAAATATATATATAGGACAAATGGGAAAAAAAGAGTGTTCTAAAGTGAGTCAAAAAAAAAGAAATGTTTTATGTTGTTTTACATGAACAAAAACAGATACCACATTCTACTGAGCAAAAGGACTCCAGTAATGAGAATTAAGGCATTCTTCTTCACTGGGATTTGTGCACCTTCTGTGAAAGCCATCATCTACTTCTGTCATGTAATCCCACAGGTAATAAATATTACATGTTATGCCAAATATGTTTTAATGGCTTCTCTTTCACTCAGCTGTAGAACAGAACCAACAAAGTAAAACAGTGTTTGTCAGACACCGTTTTTAATGTATGAAACTTAATTGAGAAAAAAAGAAAATATCAGCATTACATAATATAATCCTCCCTTGTTTCCCATTACTTTTCCTGTTAGAAGAACACTGGTTTAAAGTTTGAATCATCATTTAATACTGGGTTGCGGTATTTTCTACTCACCATAATTCTACTTGGTTCTGAGAATTCGTGTTCCACATTCTACCAAAGACTTCTAGGCAAAGGAAGAGGCAGCGGGGCCATGCTGGCATTGTTAGTTGTACTGTTAGTTGTCAGTTACAATCTGAGTTCACTCTCTGACCCTTAGAATTTAGGTAATGTTTATTCTTACATTTCATTATCTATTGTCATTTGTTTTTATTTTCTATGTTTGTTTTATGGCCCAAACTAGGTGGTAAGTTTCTTGAAGATAAGGATCATTTTTCTAATTACTTTTATAGTGTGATGTCGGACTCCATACATCACCAAGGCATAGTTTTGGCTCCAATTTCATGTATTCACACTGAGTTTTGAGTCAGGTTTTGTGCTAGTGGTATCAATAGTCCCTCCCTTTGCTAGCAATCATATATCCACAGAATTGTAGAACTAAAATTTACGTCCCACTAAACCAACATTTTACTTCACAGACAAGAAAACCAAGGCTCAGAGTCATTAAATATTTGGCCCAAAGTCAAAGGGAGGATTCTTAGTTTTCAAACATAGGAATGGCGTTCATCTAATATTTCGGTAACTCTGGCTCAGACACTTGGTGGTTCTTGGCAGCCTGCCTTACAAGGATCATAACTGATGAATGGACATTTATGGTTTATTCAAATTAAGATAAATCTCACTCATCATTTGGCATAAGGTAAATTAATTCCTAAGCATAATTTTTAGAAACCAAATGCTCTGGTGCAAATAGGGAAGCAAGATCAGTAGCTTATGTGAAGATGCCAAGTTTTCTAACAAAGTCTTTCCATAAGGGTTTAGCAAACTACCTAAGGATCATTTAATTACTTTATTTACTCATGCATGGACATATGTGAACACAGCAATACATCTGGCAGCCACCTTTCTAAAGAGTTTAAAAAGAGTCATCAAATTTTCTAAAACATGGCTGTTAGAATTTTCCAAGTTAGAGGAATTTGATTGAAATAGCATTGAATATGTTTCAGAAAGAATTACTTTTCTTTGGTGCTGGATAAAAATGCTTGCTGAATTAATTGATGCATGAATCAGTAAAGGGATTTCGGACTAGAGTTTCCTGAAGCTAAACAAACAAACAAATAACTTAGAACAAGGTTAAAGGCAGAGGAGGGAACTTACAATGGGTACTAGGAACCCTGTTTTCTTTCTCTAGATTGTACAGTTTGCCCTGTGGCAAACCAAGAATTTTCTTTGCACTCCACTTGGTAAAGGTAGAAACAAAATTTGAGTTTGGAATTCCTTTCTTAATAGATTTTCCAAGAGAAGTCAAGGGGTAAGAAGTTAGAAGCCAAAATTAAGCTGAAAATGAGTAACACTTTAATGAAATAATGCTATCTACTTTTATTTCTGGACTATATATATAGAATATTTATGTTCCATCCTTTCTTGAAAATTCAAAGCTGTATCTTAATGTGAATTGACACCAAAGTCTCAAATTAGTTTCTTTGAACTGTTTTTAAAATCATAACTTGATATTAACATCAATAAATACCCTCTGAATGCCCATCAGATAATTTGTTCCAACTTTTTTTTTTTTCTGTAGAAAAAGAGTGTGTTTAAAAATGAATTAGGCTTTTTATCAAACTGTCAGGATAATGGAGGCTTGCACTTATCTTTTCTAATAAAGTGAAATTTCTTCTCACCCATACTCCTTTTTATTGAAATATGACTTACATATGATAAAATCACAGATTTTCAATGTGTAATGAAATGATGTTTAAAATAATCGCACTTGTATAATCCAGAAATTTCCCTTATACTTCTTTCCAGTTCAATTTCTTTTCCAAGGGGCAACATTTGTTCTCATCATAAATTTTCTAGAGTTTTTCACTCTGAAGAATAATGCTACCCATAGGTTTTATGTAAATGTCCTTAAACCAGTTGAGGAAGTTTCATTTTATTCAGTTTGTTGAGAAATTTTATCATTAACAGGTGTTGGATTTTGTCAAATACTTTTTCTACATATATTATTATTATCATGTGATATTTTTCCCCTTTAACCTATTGATATGATGGATTATATTAACTGATTTTCAAATGCTGAACCAACCTTACATACTTAAGATAAAACTTACTTTGTTATACTGTATAATTTACTTTATACACTGTTGGACTATTTGGTGACATTTTGTCAAAGATTTTTGCATATATGCTCCTGAGAGATATTGGTCTCTAGTTTTCTTTCCTTGTAATGTCTTTATCTGATTTTGATATTAGTGTAATTCTGACTTCATAAGAAGTATTCCCTCTGTTTGTACCCTCTGAAAGAGATTGTACAGAATTAGAATAATATCTTCATTAAATGCCTGTAAAATTCACAAGTGAACCTATCAGAACCTGGTTCTTTCTATTTTGGAAGATTATTAATTATTGATTCAATTTCTTTAATAGAGGTAGGCCTATTTAGATTATATATTTCTTCTTGTATGAATTATTTTTAATTAATTATATATTTCAATTTCAGTTTACATTCAATGTTATTTTGTATTAGTTTCAGGTGTACAGCATAGTGGTTAAACAATCAGATACTTTATAAAGTGTTCTCTTCATTATGTCCATTACCCAACAGTCACCATACACAATTATCACAATATTATTCACTGTATTTCCTATTCTGTATTTTACATTCCCATGACTGTTTTGTAACTACCAATATGTATTGTACTTCTCAATCCCTTCATCTTTTTCACCCAATACCCTAACCTCCCTTCCCTTTGGCAACCATCAGTCTGTTCTCTGAATCTATGAATCTCTTTTTGTTTTGTTTGTTCATTTATATCATTCTTTATAATCCACATGTAAGTTAAATCATATGATATTTGTGTTTCTCTGACTTACTTCACTTATCATAACCTCTAGGTTCATCCATGTTCTCACCAATAGTAAGATTTTATTCTTTTTTATGGCTGAGTAATATTCCATTGTATATATGTACTGCCACTTTTTTATCCACTCATCTATTGATGGGAACTTGGGTTGCTTCCATATCTTGGCTATTGTAAATAATGCTGCAATGAACATAGGAGTGCATATATTCTTTCAAATTACTGTTTGGGGTTTCTTCCAATATATACTCGGAAGTGGAATCACTGGGTCATAAGGCAGTTTCTATTTTAATTTTTTGAGGTAACTCCATACTGTTTTCCATAGTGGCTGCACCAGTCTGCATTCCCACCAACAGTGCATGAGGGTTCCCTTTTCTCTACATCCTCACCAACACTTGTTGTTTATTGATTTATTGATGATAGCCATTCTGACAAGTGTGAGGTGCTATCTCATTGTGGTTTTAATTTGCTTTTCTCTGATGATTAGTGACATTCATTGTCTTTTCATATGTCTATTGGCCATCTGTATGTCCCCTTTGGAGAAGTGTCTATTCAGGTCCTTTGCCCATTTTTTAATTGCATTGTTTGTTTTTTTGGTGTTGAGTTACATGAGTTCTTTATAAATTTTGGATATTAACCCTTTATCAGATGTATCATTGAAGAATATCTTTTCCCATTCAGTAGGTTGTCTTTTCATTTTGCTGATGGTTTCCTTTGCTGTGGAAAAACATTTTAGTTTCATGTAGTCTCATTTGTTTATTTTTTGGTTTTCTTGCCTGAGAAGATATATCAGAAAAAATATTACTACAAGAAATGTCCAAAATTTTACTGCTTATGTTTTCTTCTAGGAGTTTTGTGGTTTCGAGTTTTACATTTAAATCTTCAATTCATTTTTAGTTGATACTTGTGTATAGTATAAGAATGTGGTCTAGTTTCATTTTTTTACATGTATCTGGGTAGTTCTTTTTGTATGAGTTTTGATAGATTGTGCCTTTCAAAGAATTGATTCCCCATTTCATCTAGATTATTGATTATGTGAGCCCAGAAATCTTCATAGTATTCCCTTATTATTCTTTTGTGTCTATGGGATTTGTAGTGATTTCCCCTTCATTCATGTCTAACGTTAGTGATTTGTGTCTTCTTTTTTTTTCTTAATCAGCTTAGTTAGAAGCTTAATAACTTTATTGACATTTCCAAAGAACAAGCTATGGTTTTATTTCTTCTTCTCTTTTCAATTTCACTGATTTCTGCTTTTGATTTTTTTATTTCTTTTTCATAGCTTACTTTGAATTTAATTTGCTCTCCTTTTTCTAGTTCCTTAAAGTGGAAGGTTAGATTATTGATTTTAGATAATTTTTCTTTGCTAATATAAGCATTCAATACCATAAATTTTCCTCTAAGCACTGATTTTACGGCATGACACAAATTTTGGTTAGTTGTATAGTCATTCTTATTTTATTTTATTTTTTATTTCTCTTAAGATTTCTTCTTTAACCCATGTGCATTGTTAATCTCCAAGTGTTTAGGGATTTTTCCAACTATCATTCTATTATTGACTTCTAGTTTAATTCCATTGTGATCAGAAAGCATACAGTGTATGATTCCTATTTTTTACATTTTTATAAGTTGTGTTTTATGTGCATATTTTAGAGATTTTCATGAGACTGATTATTTTGGGAAGAATGTATTGCAAAACATATGAAAAGTTGGTAAGGCAATGCCTATTGACTGGAGTGTTTTATTAGTAAATCCTTGATATTTAATGTTCAGATTTTGGCCTTGTTCCACACCACCACTTGTACCTATGAACCAACATGATACTATGTTATGGCAATTTGTTCCAGTACTAACTATTGATGTGTAGCTTTGGCTGGTATCTCACTATTTTGGTCCAGGAAGTGGTGGAGGGGCACACACATTTTGGCTGAATGAATGTAGATTACTCTGAGAATAGCTCGCCTGCTCCAGCATTGCAACAAACCAACAATGTATCTTTGGAAAGAAATATTCCCTCTTTACCATCACTGTTTGGGACAGGTCAGATCTGACATGCTAAAGGAGCCACCTGAGCGTTTTCCTCTACTCTCTCGTGGTTGCTTGCTTCACAGAATTGTATCTGTAATTAAATCTATTCTGTCTAATTTAAGAACAGATGCTGATAAAGATAATGGCTTTAGTGTGAAAGATAGAATTCTTTTTAGTTGCAGATACTTCAGAGCTATATAATCTTTTACTCTCACTTTGTTAAGGTTTTCCAACTTGACTTTGGACACTTGCTTAATTTCTTTGTGTTTAAATATTTTAATATTCCAAAGGAGCAGCCAATTTCAAAAGCCTTTGAAAAAGAATATATATATATATATATCACACACACACACACATATAAATTTTCTAGAGTATTCAAAAGTTGGCTGAATTGTAATGAGATGAATTGGCTTAATATCAGTGCCATAAAATTTAGTTAACCTCAAAGTCACTAAATCTGACTCATAAAAAGAACATAATTCTACATAAAAATGGTGTTTTACACTTCATTAGATTTGATTGATCTCAATCACAGTTATATGTATGCTACAGATTAGCTAAAATAGGATTCTTTTAGGTGGTTCCAGCTTTATATTCCTTAGATTCTGGAATATCTTCATAATTGCTTGCCTCCTGATAGATTAAAAATCATTGTACATTGAAGACATTAAATATTACTGTGCTTTTGAAGAGATTAAGACCTCTCTGAGAGAGAAAAAAAATGGAGCTATTGAAAAGTGAAAGCTTATCACCCTGCCTGAAAGGTAATCCTGTCCCTATGCATAGAAGAGTGCGGCACACAGAGCAGTGTAATGAATGTGCCCCTAAGCATTTTCTTGCATTCTATCATGTTGGAAAATAGAACTTTCATTTATTTTTTGAACACCCACATCTAGTTTTAGTGAGTTTGAGTTTGATGTGGAGGGACCCTTAGATCTTACCTCGACAGCAGATGTTGCTAACTTACAAGTCAAGGCAGAGGGACAAACAGCTCGTCTATGGTGTACGACAAACTTGAGGGATCCAGAGAGGCCTCTTTTCACAGGCCACTACAGTAACAATGACTCGGTCACCATTTGCTTTTATAGACCAGGGTCTTAATAAAACCCTATATTCTTCTAGTATGCTCTCTTCTCCTTATGATTGGTGAGCACCCCCAAAAGCATATTTATAAAATTGATACATTTCTTTGTCTTAGTTCTTCTCCAATCCAAACTTTTAGCACTCTTCACAAAGCCCAGTAAAATAGCATTTTGTGGTTAAGAAATTTTTAGGAGAGACTATCAAATTAGGAACCTAACAATCCCACAATTTTTTGATTTTTGATTTTATTTATTTTATCCTCACCCGAGGACATTTTTGCATTTATCTTCAGATAGGGGGGAGGGAGGGAAGGAGGAAGAGAGAGAGAAACATGGATGTGAGAGAGACACATCAACTGGTTGCCACCCACACAACACCAACTGGGGCCAGGGACAAACTGCAACTGAGATCTGTGCCCTTAGTTGGAACCGAACACGGGTCTCTCTGGTCCGCGGGCTGACGCTCTAACCACTGAGCAAAACCGGCCAGGTCAATCACACAATTTTTTAATTCCTGCATTCTCCTTTGAAGACTTTATTCTTTCCATTATTGCCCCCCTTCTCCCAGTTTAGAAAATAAACAACAAACCTCCAAATTGGTAGGAGTTCCATAAAAATAAATATTCTAAAGCGCAGAACACGGGCGTAGCAAAGATTGTTAATGGTCCACCAATACAAATTTTCCTCTTTTTCCATGTAGTAGAATCTCTGATTTTTATCTAGGAACACGGCTACTCAGAACAAAGATTACTTTCCCCAGCCTTGCTTTTGTCAAAATGTGGCTGTGTGGCTGTCTGGCCAGTGAGAGGTATGTGGAAGTGTCATGTGGTAGCACCTGAGAATCTTCCTTAAAAGAAACTTCTTTTGCTCTTTTTTCTTTATTCCTTAATATCTTCTGGATAGAATGCAGGTGTGATAACAGGACCAGATACAGCCAAAAAGAACCTTGATAATGGCACCTGTTTCCCTGAGAATCCCTTCTTTGAACGTCCTGCTTCTAGAATTCTACATGAAGAAAAATCAACTTTTATGTTGTCTCAACTACTGTTTTGGGGTGCTTGTTACTTGCTGCCAAACTTACCCTCTAACTAGTATAGTTAGTATTTCTCATCTTTATTGGAAAGATTTCTCCCAAAAGTACAAATTACAACAATTACATATTTAAATTACTGTAATTTGCAAGTAAAAAAGTCAACAAGTATTTGAAAAGTCAGTCTTTTTTATTTTCATGCACCAAAAAGAAAATGTGTGCTCTCTGTACACCAAATGCATTTGTATAAAAACTTTCATCTTTAAAATAATCTTGACAAATAATCAATTCTTCCGTCTTCTGAAATACCACTATTGATTTAAGGATGAGCACACTAATACAAAGGATCATTGTGGATCTAATAATACCTCACCCCAACTTTGTAGTCTAATTCTTCCTTGCCTGTATTATTATTTTTTTGAAACATCCAAAACAGGATGGTGTGGTTTCTGGTTCTACATGTGAGGAGCTTTGAAGTTGCCACTACATCCTAACAACAGGTAAAAAGCTGAGAAGACTGAAAAGTCAACAACTCCCTTGGATCCATAAGAGATGTGAAGACCAGACAAACCACTGCTCCTGATATTGAGGAGAAAGGCAGGTGAACCCAGGAGTCCTGGCTTTCCAGGGCAGAGACACCAGAAACCATGCGGAACCAGTGCCAGGGAAGGAACTATAATTGGTAAGTTGCCGGAGATTCAGTGCAGACAACTCTGAGAGTTAAAAACTCGGGGCAGACTTAGGCACAAAGGTGGGAAGAATATTGTGAGATTTACCTCCAGGATTTCGACTGGGTTCCCATAGTAAATATCCGAGAAAAATTCCCCGAACATCTGGCTGGGGAGGGAGAAAGAAATAATTTTAAAATTCTACAGCATGCTGTTTTTCTTAGAATGTCTATCCTCATGGGAAACTAGTTAAGTAGGGGAAACTAGTCAAGCAGAGCTTAACCTGCTGGGTGTTATGGGAGCCAAGCAGAACGGTATGGGGTGGGGGTACGGGGGGAGAGAAATACCTAACTTCACACTCTAGCCCGCCTTAGCCAACCCCCTCACAAATAAGGGGATGGAGGGAGGGAGGAAACTGAGAAATACTTACAAATTTCACAGTCCAAAGGCAGAGGCTCACTAAAAGACTGGGAGCTAATCATAAAACACTTCCTTCTCCCCACATCTCAACACCACATTACTAAAGGCCTATTTACAGCAGCTCCTTTTATGTGATACATTATGGCTGGCTATCAAGAAAAAATGACAAGGTATATCAAAAGCCAAAGAAACAGCAAGTATCAGAACCAGACATGACAGGGATGTTGGAATTATCAGCCTGGAAATTTAAAACAATTGTGATTAATATGCTAAGGACTCTAATGGATGAAGTAGACGGCCTGCAAGAACAGATGGGCAAGGTATGCAGAAAGATGAAAATCCTAAGAAACAACCAAAAAGATGTGCGAGAGATAAAAAAAAAAAACACTGTAACAGAAATGTAGAATGCCATTGATGGGCTTATTGGTAGACAGGACATAACTGAGAAATGAATCTCTGAGTTTGAGGATATCTAAATAAAAACCTCTGAAACCGAAAAGCAAAGAGAACAAAGAGTGAAAAAAATAAAAAGAGAACAATATCCAAGGACTGTGGGACTGCTAAAAAAGGTGTAACAAATAGGTAATGGGAATAACAGAAGATATTGGGTTAATACAAAATATCTAAAGAACTCACATAACACAATAGATAAAAACCCAAATAATCCAATTGAAAAATGAATAGAGGAACTCAATAGACATTTTTCCAAAGAAGATATAAAAATTGTCAACAGGGAAAGGTGCTCAGTATCACTAATTGTCAGGGAACTGCAAATCAAAACCACCATGAGATATCACTTCACATGCTAGAATGTCTATTATCAAAAAAGTAAAGAGGTGACACATGGTGGTGAGAATGTGGAGAAAAGGGAAACCTTTCACACTGTTGGTGAGAATGTAAATTGGTATAGTCACTGTGGAAAACAATATGGAGGTTCCTCAGGAAATTAAAAATAGAACTACCTTATGCTCCAGAAATCCCACTTTGGCTATATATCCACCGAAAAAGAAATCATTATTTCAAAGATATATCTTTGTCATCCCATGTTTTCTTATTCTTGGTTGATTTAACAGATAATAGTTTGCTCAAAGTAATAATACTAGTGATGTATTCAATTATGTATTCTTATGTAATATATATATATATATATATATATATATATATATATATATATAAACTTAGGTATAAGTCTAATAAAATATGTACAAAAATTCTTGAAGAAAACTACAAAACTCTGTGAACAAAATCAAGGATTTAAATAAATGTAGAGATATTTCATTTTCATGGGTAGGTAGACTCTATATCATCAAGATGTCATTTCTTGCCTGGCTGGTGTGGCTCAGTGGATTGAGCGCCCTGCCATGGACTGAGAGGTTCAAGTTTGATTCCTGGTCAGGGCATATGCCCAGGTTATGGGTTTGATCCCCAGTAGGGGGTGTGCAGGAAGCAGCCAATGGGTGTACCTCTCTCACATTGATGTTTCTATCTCTCCCTTCCTCTCTCTCTAAAAAAGCAATAAAAACATATTAAAAAAAAAGATGTCAGTTCTTCCCTACTTAATATATACATTCAATGCAGTCCCAATCAAAATCCCAGCAAATTATTTTATGGATATCAACAAACTGATTATAAGGTTTATATGGAGAGGCAAAAGACCATTCTGTTTTTGTTTCTGTAAGTTCAACTCCATAGCCTGCCTGTTTATTTTGTTAATTGTTTCCTTTGTTGTGCAGAATTATTTTAGTTTTATGTAGTCCCATTTATTTTTGCTTTTGTGGTCTTTGCTTTTGGTGTCAACTATTATATAAAAAATCATTTCCAAGACCAGTGTCAAGGACCTTATTACCTTGTTGTCTCCTAGGAGTTTTCAGGTTTCATGTCTAATGTTCAAGTCTTTAATCCATGAGGAGTTGATTTTTATGGATGGTGTGAGATAGAGGTCCAGTTTCATTCTTATTCATCCAGCTGTCCAGTTTTCCCAACATATTTATTTAAGAGATTACCTTTCCCTATTGTATATTCTTACCTCCTTTCTCGGTAATTGATTGACTATATATGCATGGACTCTCTATTCTGTTCCACTGGTCTACGTATCTGTTCTTATGTTAATACCATACTGTTTTGGTTACTATAGCCTTGTAATATATGTTAAAATAAAAAGTGTGATACCTCCAGCTTTGTTCTTCTTTCCCAAGATTGTTTTGGTTTGTGGTCTTTTTGTGTCCAGACACATTTTAGAATTGTTTGTTCTATTTCTGTTAAAAATACCTTTGGAATTTTAATAAGGAGAGCATTGAATCTATAGATCACTCTGAGTATTATAGAAATTTTAACAATATTAATTATTCCAATTCATAAACACAAAATATCTTTGTATTTATTTGTGTCTTTTTCATTTTCTTTTACCAATGTTTTATAATTTTCAGCGTAGAGATCTTTCCTCTTCTTCATTAAATTTATTTCTAAGCACTTAATTCTTTTTAATGATATTTTAAGTGCAATTGTTTTCTTTGTCTTTCTAATAGTTTATTGTTAGTATATAGAAACACAACTGATTTTTTGATATTAATTTTATATTGTGCAACTTTACTGAATTTGTTGATTAGTTCTGTGTTTGCGGGGGGGGGATACAGTCTTTAAATTTTTCTATGTATAATCTGCAAATAGTGACAGTTTATATCTTTTTTGATTTGGATGTCTTTTATTTATTTTTCTTGCCTAATTGTTCTGGCTAGAATGCTCAATACTATGTTAAATAAAAGTGGTCTGAGTCGACATTCTCGTCTTGTTAGTGATTTTAGATAAAAAGCTTTCAGTTTTTCATCATTGAGTATGATCTTAGCTGTGGGCACGCCACAGATGGCCTTTACTATGTTGAGGTACTTCCTTCTACACCCTATTTGTTTAGAATTTTATCCTGACAAAATATTAAATTCTATCTAATAACTTTTTTGCATCTATTTAGATGATCATATGATTTTTATCCTTTACTTTGTTAATGTGGTATCATATTGATTGATTTGCCAATTTTGAACCATCAGACAATGGAATATTATTCAACACTAAAAAGAAAACTGTTTCAATTCATGAAAAGACAGGGGGAAATTTTTAATGTATATTGCTAAGTGAAAGAAGTTGATCTGAGAAGGCCACATACTTTATGATTCTATTTACATGACATTCCAGAAAGGGCAAAAGTGTAGAGATAATGAAAAGATCAGTGGTTGCCAGGAGTTGGAGGTAGTGGGGAGGAACACAGAGGTTTTTTTAGGGGAGTGAAAATACTCTTTATGATACTATAATGATGGATACATAGCATTACCTATTTGTCTAAACATACAGAATGTACAACACCAAGAATGAGTCCTTTGTTAAACTATGGACTTTGAATGATTATGATGTGCCAATGTAGGTTCACCAATTATGATAAAATTACCCTTTGGTGAGGGATGTTGTTAACAGGGAACATTATGCATGTATTGAGGCAGAGGGTACATGGAAAATCTTTGTACAAACTGTCCAATTTTGCTGTAACTCTAAAACTGCTCTTAAAAAACAAAATCTTAAAAGATAATGGTGAGAATAAAAATAATAGGCAGTGAATAGAAGTTTCTGGAACAAGCCATGCTGTTTGGGTGTCTCTGCCTAGAGTAGCATTTTAACCAGATGGTATCTGGTTAAAAGTTATGGATCAAGAATAAACCTAGAGCTTAAAACATCAATGAGTAGGTATTGGTGATGTTGGGGAAAATTACAGTCAAAGTCAACAAGCTGTCAGAGGAGATAAGAGTGAGGTGAGGGTTGGAAGGAATATTTATAGACTGTCAGCAACAACTGAGTTTTAGTCTATCTCTTCCTGCTATTGCAGAACTGGCCCTCCCTTTCAAAACAAGACCGTGATTACTGTCCCAATCTACCAATTCCTACTGGTGTCCTGGAACAATAAAAGCAACTCCCCTTAATGTCCAAATTCTTAACCTGTCATGCCTAGTTCTTTATTATATGGTTTCTGCTTAATTTCCCACCATTTTCTCTCTGACAACCCCATGCAGGCTGTGTTCTATAAGTATACCAAGCTCTTCCACATATTGGATCCTTGTGCAAATGGGTCCCTCAGCCTGGAGGTTCTGCTTCTCCTATTTTTCTGGGTAGATGCCCTCAGATCAGAGCTCAAGCATCACCTTGGAGATGAATGTTTCCTTTAGTCATTTTCCCATGTCCTCCCCAGGCAGAGGAAAAATCTGCCTTCTCTGTGTGCCCACAACACCTGGTATATATCTCTATTATCACACTTACCACATTTTATTGTATATTGTTATATAGTGTGCATTTGTTATCAACACCACAACAACCACATCATTTAATATTGCATTCCTTATATGATCTGATTCTGGGCAGAAAGTATTTGAAGAATGGACCAGAGGATCTGCAAATGCTCTCTCAGATGTATGCTGGCTCTTGTCAGGGTACAACATCACAAATCAGGGGTCCTCATAAGGTTGGCTATGACCATATTCCTACCTTGTATATTTTGTTACATATGCAAATGCATTTTGGGGAAGTGCATGTATGTATTTCTAGTATCTCCCACCAGGGTACCCCAAGTCCTTCAACTTCAGCAATCATTTGTATCTTTAATGTTCAAGTAAAGTGGCTCAAACTTCCCTCTTTCTCCCTCATCTCTAAGAATCCCTGGATGCTTGATGTTTTCCTGCTTACCTCTAATTTTACTCTCTCATATTGCATTTTGATCTCTCACCTGAAACTCACCCTCTGTGTCCCTTGTTCTTCTTGCTCCACCCTCTCACACTCCTCCTGTTGGTATGATCCAATGTCCTTCATTTCCCTAGTGAACCACTAGTATAGACGTGTGTGAATCAGGTTTTACCAAAGTTTGAGGGAAATACCATAGCATATTCCAAGCAATAACTTCAAAATCAATATTAGACACCACTGTCATAAATTGTCAACATCCTTTCCCTGCCAAGGGAATTCCTTACTAGCCAGAATTCCTTAGGCCAGAGCTTGCCATCTTTTCTTGTCTTCATCTCTCCCATCAAGATATTCCAGCTGCCAGCTCACAGTTTTCCAATACACTTACATTTTGCACAAAGAAATTTAACTGTCTCTGCACTCACTCAACCTCCTACATATTTTCAGTCTACTTTTGCATCTTCAAAACCTATTGGAAAACTCGGACAAAGAAAAAGTGATCATCTCTAGCCTTCAACAGCACAAAGAATCAGCAGAAAAATTGAAATGGCCATTTCTATTTTAATATAATTAAATTCTTAGGCAGAACTCCTTCCTATCCAGCATGAAAAAGAGAAAAAGATTTTTCTCCTTCTATACTTAGTAAGTCCCCAGAGATTATGGTTCTCATACACACACGCATGCTACACACTGTAGCTACTGATACATATAGTTGGGTTCTTGCATACATCATTTTTAAATGCTTGATGAAGTGATTCATAACCCACATTCTATCGCATTTAATAAACAAATAGTCTCAAATGGCAGGGAGGGTTTCCTTAACCAGGAATCATGTTGAGAATTTCCTTTTGCTTTCCAGGAAAGGTGTATACACCAAGCCATTCATGAGGGTATACAAGACCCATCTTTTTGTGTGGGTTTTTCAACAGCCTTCAGGATATTGTGTACATTCCCAAAAGCTTAGACCCAGAGCAGCCTAGGATTGAGGACAAAGGCAATATTGTGCCCGGCTGTTTTGTGCTAAAATGGTAGATTTGTCCAAGCACTGAGGTACGACAGGACAAGCATGCTGCTTTTGGCTGTTGCTGTTGGAGAAACATGATGGTTATTATCTGACTCCTTGTTCTCATTGTCATTGTCTACATAGTACAAAGAAAGAAAAATAAAAGAGAAAAAAAAATGTTTGTGTAGACCCCAGCACCTTAATAACACAGCTGCTTTGACTGGTATACTAGTGGGAATGTAGCTAGGCCAGCACAGAGCACTGATGGAGAAAAGCCCGAGGCCTCTCTCCCTTGATGAGCCCTGAATCTAGCACATAAACATCAGCTATTGATTGAACACATGTGAGCCAGTGTTATAAAGAAGATTGAGTACATATTTACTAAAACAAACCTCATAATTATCAAGTAGAAAAACAAGCCAATGAGCAAACTAATAAGGGTAGGGAATGAGCTTATTCTTACAGGCTGTTGCAGAAATGTCCTATCAACTCTCTAAGTTAATAAGTTATACTGGAGCAGGGAGTGAGGAGAAAGTAAGGGAAATGGAGACATATATCTTAACCCAACTATCGTTTCACACTTATGTAGCACAATAAATCTTAAAACTTAATCACTGTCATGCCAATCATTTCATTAATTCCCTGTGCTCTCCAATTCAAAGTTGAGGGAACTATTATTCAGAGACGTCAGGTGATGTGATCGAGTCCACATGACTGCCAGGGGATGGCATGTAGACTCAGACAGGTGCTAGATTTTCTTCCATTTGCTTTTTGCTTCTTCTGAAACCAGAGTTACCCTCGCATAATACAGACAATTCTGCTGTTGTCATTTCATCTAATGCCAGTATCTTCAAGAAACCTGTGTGTTGAATCGTATGCTCAGTTTCTCCCCATCCTTTTGTTTTTTTCTTGTATTTTTGTAGAAGTTTACAAATTACTACAGAGGATTGGAAGATCTTGAATAGATAAAGATGATTATGATTTTAAAGAAGGTCAGTATTTGTTGATTCAGAGTCATAGTTCAAATATAAGGCCAGGGTAGAAAACAGCCATCTCCTTGATTGTGAGGCTTCCAAAGGAAGCAACAGACACACTAGCGAGAGGAGGTGAAGCCCTTATCAGAGCCCAGGTTCTCTGCCCTATGAATAAACAGGAAAGAAAGTGTCCTCTTTTGCACTTGAACCTGGGAAAACTTAAAGCTCTTCTATATGTGGACGATGTGGGAGGAAGAAAAGAATTTAGCTGTCTTTCTAAATCTCATCTTTTAAATGAAATGTTTTGCAGAAGTAATCATTTCATAGATGATGTTCCTTGAACTTTGCATATATTAAGGATGGGGAGTAGCTTTCTTTTATTGCATAATTCCAGTTATTTTAAATATAGTTCTGTGAGGGAAAAATAGTTCTCTGAAACCCAGAATCAACACAGCAAAAAAACTTGTCTCCATTATTCTCTTCCGAGCACATTTATTTTAAGATAAGTTAAATGTGGCAGACCCGTACTTCCTGACTATTCTCTTTTAGCTTTGAGAGTAAGCACCCACAGTATGCACTAGGAATGATGCACTAGGAATTGGTAGAGTGCTGGGAGAGAGAGAGAGAGAGGAGGAGGAGGACTAAGGAAGACATTAGGGCAAAGGGGGACTTCCTGAGTTGACCCCAAGTCACAGGAGCAGATTAAAGGTGAATACTCCCTGAGAGAGGAGTTGAAAGAAGGAAGCTGGGGTACTTTCTGGTATTAGTGCAATGAAAAGACTGCTTGAGGCTAGCAGGGAAGAACTGTTCTTAACCATCCTGTAGACTCCGAATATATGCATGATCAGCTCCAATGAAGAAGCAGTTCTTTCTGGTGATGGAATGAGCTCATACATTTTCTAAGTCTTTGTTCAGTGTGACAGCAGGATTTTGAATAAAATGTTTGCATTGTTTTTAATTTATTAAACATTAATCTTCAAGGTGGCATTTGAACTCATCCTAATGAAATGGTTGTGGAGGTAAAATATCTGCCATAAAGTAATGTGTCCGTTTCTGTTCTTCCCCTAGAGGTAAAGCCAGTTCAGATGGTCTCCACAGAACACTAAACATGTGCTTAGGGCACACAATAGCAGGAGCAAAATTCTTGGCCAGACTCCGTATTTGATATGTTTTTAAAAGCATTCAAGGTCAATAGGCACATGAAAAAATGCTTAACATCACTAATTACTAAAGAAATGAATATCCAAGCCACAATGAAACACTATAGACCCCATAAATATAAAAAGATAATAAATGAATACTATAAACAAATCTATGGCCTCAAATTTGATAACCTAAATGAAATGGACAAATTTCTTGACACACACAATGTGCCTAAATTCACACAAGAAGAAATAAACAATATAAATAGGCCTATATCTATTAAAGGAATTGGACCAATAATTGATAGCCTTCCAAAACAGAAATCACTAGGCATAGATGGGTTCGTTAGTAAATTCTACCTAAACATTTAATGAATAAATTATATCAATTATGTACAATCTCTTTCAGAGGATAAGAGCAGAAAGAATACTTCTTAAATCATTCTGTGAGGCTGGCATTACCTTAATACCAGACAAATATTACAAGAAAACCAGAGACCTATATCTTTCATGAACATACATGTAAAAATCCTCAAAAAAATAATGCCAATCAAATCCAATAATGTATAGAGAGAATCGTATACCACAACAAAGTGGGATTTATCCCAGGTATGCAAGGCTGGTTCAACATTCAAATAGCAATTAAAAATTAATCCATCACATCAACAGGCTAACAAATTTTTAAAACTCACATGATCATATTAATAGATGCAGAAAAAGCATTTGACAAAATTCAATGCCATTCATGATAAAAACTCTCAGTAAACTAGAAACAAAATGGAACTTCACCAACTTCACAAAGAATATTGACAAAAATCCTACAGCTAACAACATTCTTAATGGAAAAAAAAACTTGCATTTTCTCACTAAGATCAGTATAAGGTAAGGATGTCCTATCTCATCAATCCTCTAAAACATTGTACTGGAAGTCCTTGCTAATGTAAAAAGACAAGAAAAGGAAATGAAAGGTACACAAATTTGGAAGGAAGAAATAAAACTGTCTTTGTTCACAAATAACATGATTGGAAAATCTGAAAGCATTGACATAAAACTCCTGGAACTAAAAAATGATTATAGCAACATTGCAGATTACAAGGTTAATATTCAAAAGTCAATTTCTTTCCTATTACCAGCAATGAACAAATAAAATTTGAAATTAAAAACACAATACCTTTTACATTAGCATTCAAAACTAAAATACTTAGGTATAAATCTAACAAAATATGTATACAACCTATATAAGGAAAAATTTAAAACTGATGCATACAATCAAAGAATAATTAAAAGAAGAGATATTTTATGTTTGTGGATAGGAAGACTCAATATTGACAAAATGTCAGTTTTTCCCCCATTTGATCTATAAATTCAACACAATCCCAATCAAAATCCTAACAAGTTATTTTGTTGACACTGACAAACTGAATCTAAAGTTTATATGGAGAGGCAAAAGATCCATAATATCCAAGGCAATATTGGAGAAAAGAACCAAGTAGAAGGACCGGCACCACCTGACTTCAAAACTTACTATAAGGCTACAGTAATCAATACAGTGTGGTACTGGTGAACGAATAGACAAACAGATGAATGGGACAGAATAGAGAGCCCAGAATTAGATGTACACAAATATAATCAACTGATCTTTGATGAAGGAGCAAAATCAATTTAATAGAGAAAATGTTGTCTTTTCAACAAATGGAGCTGGAACAATTGGATCTCCACATGCAGAAAAAATATGAATCTAAACACAGACCTTACACCCTTCACAAACATCAACTCAAACTGGGTCAGAGATCTAAATATAAAGTGCAAAATAATAACATTCCTGGAACATAACAGAGAAAATCAAGATGACTTGGGTATAATGATGATTTGCTAGATACAACACCAAAGGCATTATCTATTTAAAAAAATTGATAAGCTAGGCACATTAAAATGAAAAACATCTGTTCTGCAAAAGACTGTCAGAAGAATGAGAAGACAAGCCAAACAGTGGGAGAACATATTTGCAAAAGATATATCTAATAAAGCACTGTTATCCAAAATATACAAAGAACAGCTAAAACTCAACAATAAGAAAACTCATGACCCAATTTAAATAAGAGAAAAATACTTCAACAGATGCCTCACCAAAGAAGTTATACGCGTATCAAATAAGCATATGAAAAGATGTGCAATATCGTATATCATTAGAGGGTTGCGACTTGAAACAGTGACGTACCACTACACACACATTATAAAGGCCAAAAGTCAGAACACGGACAACACAAATCACTAGTGAGAATGTGTGGCAGCAGGAACTCTGATTCACTGCTGGTGGGAATGTGAAATGGAACAGCCACTTTGGAAGACATTTTGGCAGTTTCTTATAAGATAAACATATTCATGCCATTCTCCATGGTGTTTACCTAAAGGAGTTGAAAACTTACGTCCATATAAGACCCATGCGTAGATGCTTATAACAGTTTTATTCATAATGGTGAAAATTTGGAGGCAATCAAGATGTTCTTTAGTAAGTGAATCAATAAATAAACTGTAGTCCATTCAGACGCTGGAATATTCTTCAGCACTAAAAAGAAATGAGCTATCAAGGCATGAAAGTCCATGGAAACTTAAATTCATATTACTAAGCAAAAGAAGCCAATCTGAAAAGGCTACACATTGTATAATTTCAATTATATGACGTTCTGGGAAAGGCAAAACCATGGAGCCAGTAAAATGATCAGTGGTTACCAGGTGTTAGTGGGGAGAAATGGATGAATAGGCAGAGCACAGAGGACTTTTAGGGTAGTAAAATTACTTTGTATTTTATACTGTATACTATTCTGTATATTATACATGTACTATTATGGTGGATACATGTCATACATTTATCAAAACCATAGAACAGACAACTCAAAAAGTGAAACCTAAGGTAAACTATGGACTTGGGTGACACTGATGTGTCAGTGTAGGCTCTTCATTAGTGACAATTGCGCCTTTTGGTGAGGGATGGTAATAGTGGCAGAGATGATGCAAATGTGGAAGCAAGAGATACATGGGATTGTGTGCTCACTGCTCAATTTTGCTGTGAATCTAACACTGCTGTAAAAAATAAAGTCTATTACATACACACACACGCGTGCGTGATACCACTTCACAACCATTAGAATGGCTCTTATGAAAAAATTGAAAATAACAAGTGTTAGTGAGGCTGTGGATAAATTTGAACTCTTGTGTATTGCTTATGGGAATGTAAAATGAGGCAGCTGCTATGGAAAGTTGTATCCTGATTTCTCCAAAAAAAAAAAAAAAAAGAACATAGAATTGCCATAACATCCAGCCATTTTACCTCTCTCTCTCTCTCTCCCTCCCTCCCTTACACTCTGTTAGAAAATCAAGGGAAAATATCCTCAAGTGAAGATTTAAACACACACACACACACACACACACACACACACACACACACACACACACAAAACCCTAGAAAAAAGCACTAAAAATTATCATGACAAACAAATCAGAAATTTGTTGGACTTCTTTGCATTTATTTTATAGTATATTTTTATTTTTATTTAAATATGGGTGGGGGAGTACCAAATATTTTCTGGATTTAGGGCTCCAGAGATTTTCACTCAGACCTAAGGAAATCACAGTTTTCTGGGTGTACATTAGAATGCAAGCAGGTTATCCAGAATCACTAGCCCTGGGTGGTGTGGAAACTCACGTCATTTCACTTCATGACTCACAGCGAGTAAGGGCATCTAGGTATACTTGGAAGTGCCTCACAAGCTTCGATCGTTTGAGGACAGGACCACACTGCTGTGAGGACTCTTCCTATACTGTTTTCTTAGCTACAAACACCGTGAGAGAGAATGTTTGATGCCGAAGTATACAGTGAACACACCTGGTAGGGAGAAGTTCAGGAAAACCGACTGAAGCTATGCTCAATGAAGTATTTCATATACAAATAAAAAATATTATTCAATTGACTTTATAACTCACTTGTGTATTTAACTAATACTTATTGAGCTACAAGTCACCAGGAATAAAACAGTGAACAAGATGCAGTCCCATTTCTCAAAGAGTCCACAGTCCAGGAAGGCAGAGTATCCTTGGATAGTATCCGTGTCTCCATGCAAAAGCAGGAGCCTTCTCTCCTAATTCTAGCATGACTGTTAAGGATGACCTCCCTCTCAATCCAGGGGATCTTCATGGATTGGCATTTACATCTATTGTCATTCAGAAGAAAGTTATTAGTTTTAACTGCGAGTATACTTGGGATAATAGGAATTCTGTCCCTTTCCATTGTAGCTTAGTGTCCATTTGTTTGCTATGGAGGGAGCCCCACACACTCTATCCAGATTGGGCCACTGACCTCTGGGGTGCAGCCAGAAGAGAGAAATAGGAGCTCAGAAAACTTTCTCCCCTCTCCCCTACCTCTTCCCCTGACTGACACATATATACTTGTTTACATTCAGGTCCCAGATTCGCTGTCACTTTCTTCAGAAAACCTTCTCTGATCTTCAAGTGTGTCACATGCCCCTTCTGGGAACTCCCACCATACCTTGTTCTTTACCTAATGCACATAAGCTTCCTGATGGTGAGACTCACCCAAGACATTTATTCAACACTCAGGCTCCCAAGAACTTCCTCTAGAGACTCAGATTCAGGGAGTCTAGGATGGGCTGAGGAATTGAGTCTAACATGTGATTCTTATCACCAGGGGAACAATTGCTCTGCATTAAAATTCCTTGTCTATGAGGGCAGGCAAGACTGATCTGGTTTGGTTTATAACCTTTCTTCCAGCACCTGATATACTGTAGGCAAAATACGTTAATATGCATCTGTTGAATGAATGACAATGGCTGCGGCATGCAGCCATTGGCTGACATGAGCATGTGATGCTATCACCAACACAAGAGGAGGTGGTGAAGTCACCCACAGCCACATTAGTTTGAGAACTACAGCACATTAAACCATATGGTGACTAATGATCTAAAGTTGGAGGGCGAGTGTCGCAGAAATCCTTAGTTGTATACAAGGTGCATTTGAATCCAGAAGAGAGGAATTACAGGCTGGGAGCTTATTAGAGTTAGTCATTTCTTCCCTGGAGCTTTACAATAGCCCTCTAACTGGATGCCTCCCCATTCTTCTCATTGCTGCCAAAGTGTTTGCTCAACAACAGATTGAATCATGCAATTTCTATATTTAAAATGAATAACTAAGTAATTTCTCCTTTGATGTGTCACTTAGTCTCCCTAAACCTAGGTTGTTTAATCATAACATAGTTATCTTAAAAACCAGCTCCGGAAACTGTGGGGAATATTAAGAAAGGGCATGTGTAGCAGTAAGTGGTAAACTAAGCTCAAATGGGAGCATCTTCACTTGGGCTCAGCGCCATCTTCGTCTCCACTGTTGTGGGGTACACTGACTTCCTGATGGTGTCTGGCATCTTCTCCCTTGCTGTAGCTGTATCTTCACCCCTCTTCCCTCACTCCCTGCTATTTATAAAGGAAGATCAAGAGTCAGATCTAAGTTTGAGTATGAAAGTAAGACTCTAAGGTAAAGAACAAGGTGAGCAGCCCACGTAGGGTGGGGCAATTGGATCATGAGATGTAAATTGGTTCAGAAACAAGCCAGATTCATGACACACCTGTTGTCCATTCTCACCAGTCTGTCACTGTACACTGTTTGGGGAAACTGGGTAGTGCATCAGTCAAGCTTTTTCATTATAAACAGCAGAATTCACTCAAGCTAATTTCAACAGAAAAGAACTGTATTGAAACGCACTGAAACTCCAGGAGGGCAGCACTCAGGCTTGGAGAATACAACCAGGAATGATGGCCAAACTAGACTGGAAGATTGCTCTAGCCAAGACCCCACTGCTTCTGCCACCGAGGAATAACATTGCTTGTACTGTGGATGCTGGGCATCGGAGGCCAGAAACTCTTCCCCTGAAGCCACCAAAACCAGACGCCTTCACCACCATAAAACAGATCTTCATAGTACCTGCAGGTCCACACTCTTCATCAAATTGAGGACTCATTGCCCACATCCACTGAGCAGTACCTGTACCCTCGTTGGAAGGGAGAATGAAAAAGTGAATTCTGGCTTTTCACTGGGGGATTGGAAATCATAATGTGGACATTTCCAAACATATAAGGGTGCTGGGTGGACATAACATGATAGAAGTCTCTCTGTAGATATTGTAGTAGAAGACCTGGGTTCAAACCCCAGCTTGGTCACTTATGAGCTATGTAAGCTGAAGCAAGTTACCTTCTCTGAGCTTCATTTTCTCATGTGGCAAATGACAGTGACATCAACTATACCACAATGCGTTGTCTACTAGGCTCCGAGCATACGTAGGTTTCTTAGTTCATCTTCAAATAGACCCTCTTATAAAATTCATGTTCTGTTCACTCACAAGAAGAAGCCCAGAGCATTGTGATATTCCAGTGTCCAAGCTTCAGTTTCTAAATATCACTTCCCACAGAAAGTAACCAAGGACTTAGAGAAATCAGTTGGAGACAAGATGTAAAGAGATCCTGGGACATCTCTTGCTAGCAAATCAGGAGACTCTAACATACTAGTGGGGACATGACAATAGAAGAAACTTTCACTGGCCAAATTTTGGTCACTGAGAAGTCATAGATTACTACTTACATCAGAAAGAATAATGAATGTAAGTAATAACTGAAGACTCCGCAGTGAAACTGAAAGAGAGAGAGCAGAAGAGGAGGAGGAGGAAGGATAGAGGGAAGGAAGAAAGGAAGGAAAAGAAAGTTTAAAATTTTTCTTTTAACTGTTTTGCTATTTTTGTAGAGTCTTACATCAACCCATTACTCTGAAAATTAGTGACTAATGAAAATGAATTAAGCATTTGCCATATTCTATTTTAGGAGTAATAGTAATTCACCTCTCTTCCCTACAGAACAGCGATTTCCAACCGGTGTGCTGCAAGAATTTTTAAAACATGCAATACCTGACTATTTAATAAGGGGGCACTGACCTCTTTTTCCTTAGACTGTCAAATAAAAATTGACAACAGCCTACACAACAATAGCTGTCTGGTGTGACTGAATCAAAATTATACCTAATGTTTTTTATCAGATTGGTAAATAATATATTTTTTGGTGTGCTGCAGAATTTCAGTAATTAGTTTATGTGTGCCATGAGATGAAAAAAGGTTGAGAATTGCGTTATAGAAGAATCACATTAAACATATGTAGAAGGAATGAGGGAAAACGAGAAAAATCACCATTTTGCAACTTGGAATGGAATAATTAACTCGGGCAAGCAACATCAGTGGAAGTTAAAATCCTTAGGTGTCAGTTTGTTGAGAAACAGGATATGCACTTAGTTTCAAAGTATTACCCCACAGATTTCTTGCTAGTAACAGAAAAACATTGCATCTTTACACTGGAGAGAGCTGGCGGTCACCATCTTACCCCAGTCATCAAACCTGGCATCACTCAGAGGGGACCAGCCTGACACGACCCTCCTGAGGGTGCCACATGAAGGACACAGATCAACTGTGAAGTATTTTACCAAAAGGAGTTTATAGGAATCTGCCCAAGTCTTTGAACTCACATTCCTTTATAGAAAATATAGTGGAGAAAGAAAGAAATTAAATGACATAAAGAGAAAATAAATTCCAGAATGTGAGACATTTTACAAAATGTCAATGTCATGGAAAGAAATGTTTCAGATAAAAAAAAGATTATAGAAATAAAACCAAATGCAGTGAGCTATCTCGATTGAATCCTGATTTGGGGGTGTGTGGGAGTCTGTAAAAGACATTTGGAGACACATAAAAAAAATTAGGAAATGGACTGGGTATTAGATATATTAAAAAATTGTTTTTAATTTTTTTTATAATGGTATTGTATATATGTAGAAGAATTCCTTATTCTTTTTTTTTTTATTTTTTTATCCTCACCTGAGGACATTTTTACATGTATCTTCAGATAGAGCAGGAGAGAGAGAGGGAAGAAGAGAGAGGGAGAAACATCAATCTGAGAGAGACACATCAACTGGCTGCCACCCACACAACCCCAACCAGGGCCAGGGACAAACTGCAACCGAGGTACGTGCCCTTAGCGGGAACCGAACCCGGACTCTCCGGTCTGCGGGCTGACACTCTAACCACTGAGCCAAATCGGCCAGGGCGAATTCCTTATTCTTAAGAAATATATGCTGAAATACTTAGAGATGAAGAGCACAAGGTATGAAAATTACTTTTAAATAGTTATGCAAATATACGAAGCAAATATGACAAAATGTTAGTCACTGAATCCAGTAGTGGGTTTTGAATACTTATTGTACCAATTTTTAACTCTATGTTTGAGATTTTTCATGAAAAAAAAGGGCAACAAGAGGAAACAGATCTAATCCTGGATCCAACATGGGTGTATCTCCTCCTGGGCCTCAATCTCCTGTCTGTAGTGAGAGAATTGGACCTGAGGGCATCTGTGGTCCCTTCTAGTGTTTACATTCTATGTCAGGGGGGAGAAGTTGGTTTCCTTTGTGATATATTTTATTTCCAATAATCATTTTGGGAGACCACTTTCTCCCTCACAGCTCTTCAGGTGTCTCTCACCCAAAACGGAAGGAAGGAGACCTTCCAAGACACAGAGCTGTACTACTGGTCATAAGCAGTTCCACTTCCCAACGTAGATATTTCCCAAGGACCTAAAGGAGTTATTCCAAAACCAATTCATTCTGTTTGTTTACATTTCCCCCATTGTTCTTTAGTTTTAGATGATCAGAAAAGTGGCCAAGATCATACTGAAAGTTACCATATACCTCACACCTAACTTCTCCCATCGTTAGTAAGGTACATTTGTTGTAGTAAATGAATCAATATTGATACATTATTATTAACTGAAAACCATATTTTATTTAGATTGCCTTCATTTTACCCGATACATTTTTCTGTTCTAATACTCCATCCAGAATACCACATTGCATTTAGCAATCCTGTTTCCTTAGGCTCCTCTTGATTATGACAGTTTTTTAGACATTTAAAAAAATTATTTTTACTTAAATTTACTGAGGTGACACTTATTAATAAGATCATATAAGTTTACTAACAATTCTATAACACATCATCTATATGCTGCTCTGCGTCCTCTCCACCCAGAGCCTATTCTCCTTCTGTCACCATATATTTGACCTCCTTTACCCCCTTCAACTTCCCCCTCTCCCATCTCCTCTGGTAACCACCATACCATTGTCCATGTCTAGGAGAGGTTTTTTTGTCATTTGTTGCTTTCTGTTTTATATTCCACATATAAGTTAAATCATATGGTTTGTGTCCTCTGTCTCAGACATTCTTTGTATTTGATGACTTTGACAGTTTTGAAAAGTGTTTTGTAGGTGTCTCTCAGTTGGGGTCTGTCCAATGTTTTTCTCATGATTAGACTGGGGTTATGGGTTTTAGAGAGAAAGAGCACAGATGAGAAGCGCCCTTCTCATCAGACCATATCAAGGATGCATACCATCAATATGACTGATATGGTTATTTTTCCCCTACGTATATTTCAAAATGATTACATGTACCCTATCCCTGCCCAAAACACAAAGGAATTGTTCTCCAGTCTTCACAGGGAGAACCTGGTGGGATTCCTGAAGGTAAAACCATGAAAATGTGGCTCCCCTCAACCCTTAACTTGGGGCCCTCCAGGAGTTTTTAAGTCTCCAATAGTCCGCATCCAGCCTCCGGCAATTTAAGAAAGTTACTAGTAAGTGTTCCTACCCGCTTACAGCTCCAGTGGTTTCTGTTCCAGGTAAGCAGAGTCTTTCTGGATGCACCTGTCTCTTCAGATTTTGGGATGACTTTTTTCTCTGCAACCTTAGCTCTCTGATGAGTCCAAAGAAAGTCACTGATTTTTGGTGACCTTTTTCTTGTTATAAGGCTAGGAGTGACGTCTTCCAAATTCTTTATACGTCAAAGCTGAACAGTTCACTCTGTTTTAATGCAAGTTTATTCAGCACCGCTCCTAAAGGAAATAAAATTAGTGATCTCAAACACTTGCTTTAATAGGCAGGTGACCTTTGAATTGAGTTATCTGCTAAGCTGGTTTTCACTGTATGAAATTTCGAGTGCTTTGCAAACCAGCTTTCAACAAAAATATGTCTCTGGACCAATGTGACCTCTATTTAGAGGTATATAGTGAAAGGATAAAAGCATCAGATTTTGAGTCCAAAGATACAGATTTGGGGGCTCCAGAGTAAAACGTTACTAAAACATCTCTGTCTCTCTGAGACTCAGTTTCCTCATTTGTTAAATTTCTTGGCTACTGGGATGTCGTCTCATTTTATCTTTTTATTTTAAATGTCTAGTATAAAACCTTGCCCAGAGTAAGCCTCAGTGAAAATTGAACTGAAATGCTTACCCAATCAATCTTATAGTATTGCTACAAATTAAACAAAATAATATGCACGAAAGCTTTATGCAAACTTCAAAGAGTCTTACAAATTCTGCTTCTTTCTTTATTTATTTATCGGTCATCAATCTTGAATGCCTGTCTACATGTAAGCATGTCTGTGGAGGATTTTTTGGTTTGGGGGTTTTTGTTGTTTTTTTTTGTTTTGACATTGTGCAGATAAGGAGGAAGGCACTACAAAGAGTTAATTTTTACTCAAACTGTGGATTGATTTCAGTTATAGCAACAATATACATTCCTCAACTTGTCTGATTTAAAAACCTGGCAAGTGTTTTGATATTTGACAGCTTTGCTGTCAGGTGATTCTGTTCTACAATTAATCATGCCATAGCCATTCCTTCCACGGCTGCCACAGTATAATGGCATCATTGTATATGCGGACATAGTACACTTGTATCCTGTTTAAAAGGAGGCAAAGCAAGTGAACTTGAAAAATTTACTACTCTGTAGATTGCAGTTATATTGCCAAGATTTATTATTCAACCCATTTTATTTTAATGTTATTACGGCTCCAATCTGAGCTTAGATAAAACCATTCAGTCACTGCAGTTTTCTATTACCTTGCTTGGGAAATCGAGATTCTGCTTTCTTTGAGATGTTTTGAGTGTCAGGTAGGTGCACTGTACAGACGGCTGGGATCTTTAATGACTGAATGGCAGCTCCTGGCTTTTGATTGCTGTTTTGTCTGGATCAGCGCTAGACGCAAGTACAGCATCAACTCCCTCTCCTCCCCCTCTGTCTGTGACTTCCCGAGGCAAATGAGTTTGGCACAAATCAAGATGCTTGCAACAAACATCTCTATGAACCTGTTCCACCTCTCCCGGGCAACTTGCCATTTTGCCTTACGCTTCACATGGAAAGCCCTGCTTTTACCCAATGCCTCGGCTCCTTTAGTATATCAACCATTTTATAGGAATCCTAGCCCTCTACCAGAATCATGTGTTTCTCATAGACATCGTATTTTGTAAGTAATCTCAGGCGGTTTTGAGCAAATACATCACCAATGCTTTTTTACGAAGATCGTTTCCTGTTTATATGCCTAATTTGTCAAAATATCAGGTCACAAATTACATAAAGTCAACCTACAAAGTACAGATATGTTGGCCCAAAATTCATGTAAAATAGATTCAATCTTTTGCCTTCAGAGGAGAGGTCACTGCAACTACTTACACTGATGATCTTTTCTGACTTTCAAACTTTCATCTTTATGAACTTGCACTTGGAGCCGTCGTGGCCGATACGTTTACACAACTGTATACTCACCTCTGTGACAGGAGCGCTGCGCATTACTGCTGAATTGCTCAAGAAGAATGTGATACAAACACAATCACAACTTCAGTTTAAGGGTTAAAAACAATCAACTAAAAAGTGCACTTTATATACATATGCCGCTAAATACCATAATAAGATACCAGGGTCATGTAGGGAAGCAAGTGCATGCAGTTACCAAGTGCACGTAGTCCGCGTCGCATGGATACCTGCGTGAGGAAGGAGGGGCGGCCGTGCCTAAGATTGCATAGGCACTCTCAGGATTTTGAAGCTCCTCATTTTATTTTATTTTTTTCCCACTGATGCACAGTCTGATCTTAAATTTATTCCGAGATGGGTTTTTTTTTTTTTTTTGTAAAAAATACAACAATTGTTTATTATTGTAGAAATGCCAGAAATATATATCATAACTTTACACTTAGAGATTGTCACCCTACCTATGTTAAGAGGAACTGAGTTCAATGTCATGCACCTGTCCGGCCAGATCAAAGAGGCTGTGCAGTATGGTAGCCTCGTGAAATAGTAATAATGCTGAGTAAGGTTTTTCTTGTTATTGTCCCCAGTCCTGATGTCTAGGCTCCTCATACTTGCATGCACGATAGTTCCCACACCAATGCTCCTAAAACCAGTGCTTCTCTGGCTCCATTACTGAAGGGAAAAAAATGAATTCGTTCCTACTTTCAGTTTTGTTTTCTAGTAGTGAAGATTCATTTTCACTGCTGCACGCTCTCATTTAGTCCCTCCTGTCACCAACAGCACTTGGTTCAGTAATAACTATACTATGTAGTCATGGAAGAAAGCAAATTGGAAAGGGTCTCTCAAGAATCAAGTTTACATACAGAGTGTCATCAGTACTGATGTTCGTTTGTGTAAGGTAACTAGCAACTTTAGAATAAAATGCTGCACTGAGTCAGCAATAGAGTCAAAGTCTTTGCAAATACCTTCCTGGCTACTCTTTCACTAAAAATGTGATGAACTGTGGCTTTGCAAATTTAAATCAGTGCTCAAGAAATGATTGCACCCAAAATAGGCAATACTTAACTTTATCAAAGTCACATAACTTCTGAGCCTGAATTTTCTCACCTGTAAAATGAGATGCCTAAAATCTGATAATAATAACTATAACTTTCTGATAATATCTATAACTTATTTTTTTAATTTTTTTAGTTGTATTATAGTTTTATTAATTTATTTTTGTTACAAATGTTTTTCCTTTTTTCCACATTGACACCCTCCTCCCCATCTCCCCTACCCCCTCCCCAGCTTCATTGTCCATGTCCCTCAGTTATCCGTACATGCATATAAGTTCTGTGGTTTATCTCTTCCCTCCTACCCCACCCCCTCTTCTGAGGGTTGTCAGTCTGTACCCTACGTCCACGTCTCTGAGTCTACCCAGTTCCTCAGACTGTTGTGGTCATTATATTCCACAAATAAGTGAGATCATGTGATATTTGTCTTTCTCTGTTTGGCTTGTTTCACTTAGGATAATACTCTCGAGGTCCCTCCATGTCGTCTCAAAGGATAAGAGATCTTTCTTTCTTTCAGCTGCATAGTACTCCATTGTGTATATGTACTACAGCTTTTTTATCCATTCATCCACTGATGGACACCTGGGCTGTTTCCAGATCTTAGCTATTGTAAATAGTGCTGCTATGAACATGGGGGTACATATATTCTTTCTGATTGGTGTTTCAGGCTTCTTAGGGTATATTCCTAGAAGTGGGATCACTGGGTCAAATGGCAGTTCAATTTTTAATTTTTTGAGCTAACACCATAGTGTTTTCCATAGTGGCTGCACCAGTCTGCATTCCCACCAGCAGTGTACTAGAGTCCCCTTTTCTCCACACCCTCACCAACACTTGTTGTTTGATGCTTTGTTAATGGCGGCCATTCTGACAGGTGTGAGGTGATACCTCATTGTTGTTTTAATTTACATCTCTCTGATGATTAGTGATGTTGAGCATTTCTTCATATGTCTCTTGGCCATTTGTATGTCCTATCTGGATAGGTGTCTCTTTAGGTCCTCTGCCCATTTTTTAATTGGGTTCTTTGTCTTTCTTTTGTTGAGTTGTATGAGCACTCTATATATTTTGGAGATTAACCCCTTATCTGATGTATCATTGGCAATTATGCTCTCCCATACAGTGGGTTCCCTTTCCAATTTGATGGTTGTTTCTTTTGCTGTGCAGAAGCTTTTGAGTTTGATGTAGTCCCATGTGTTCACCTTTTCCTTTGTTTCTGTTGCCTTAGGTGATGTATCAGTGAAGATTCTGCTGCGTATGATGTCTGAAATTTTGTTGCCTACATTTTCTTCTAGGATTTTTATGGATTCATGAGTCACATTTAAGTCTTTTATCCATTTTGAGTTTATTCTTGTGTATGGTGTAAGTTGATGGTCTAGTTTCATTTTTTTGCATGTAGCTGTCCAATTATCCCAGCACCATTTATTAAAGAGGCTGTCTTTACTCCATTGTATGCTCTTACCACCTTTGTCAAATATTAATTGAGCATAATGTCTTGGGTCAATTTCTGGATTCTCTACTCTGTTCCACTGGTCTATATGCTTGTTCTTGTGCCAGTACCAGGCTGTTTTGACTACAATAGCTTTGTAGTATAACCTGATATCCGGTATTGTGATCCCACCTACTTTGTCCTTCTTTTTCATGATTGCTGTGGCTATTCGGGGTCTTTTTTGGTTCCATATGAACTTTTTGAAGTATTTGTTCTAGTTCTGTGAAGTATGTCGTTGGTATTTTGATGGAGATTGCACTGAATCTATAGATTGTTTTGGGTAATATGGACATTTTAATTATGTTAATTCTTCCAATCCATGAACACAGTATGTGCTCCCACTTTTTTTATATTTTCCTCTATTTCTTTTTTCAATGTCCTGTAGTTTTCTGCAAATAGGTCCTTTACTTCTTTGATTAAGTTTGTTCCTAGGTATCTCAATTTTTTTTTGCCGTGATGGTAAGTGGGATTGTTTTCTTAGTTTCTCTTTCTGTGAGTTCATCATTGGTGTATAAGAGTGCCATCGATTTCTTGATGTTAATTTTGTATCCTGCTATTTGCCAAATTCATTTATTAAGTCTAGTAGATTTTTGATGGAGTTTTAGGGTTTTCTATGTATAATATCATGTCATCTGCGAATAATGATAGTTTTACTTCCTCCTTTCCAATTTGTATCCCTTTTATTTTTTCTTCATGTCTGATTGCTGTGGCTAAGACTTCCAGTACTACGTGAAATAAGAGTGGTGAAAGTGAGTATCCCTGTCTTGTTCTTGTTCTTAAGGGAAATGTTTTTAGTTTTTGCCCATTGAGTATGATGTTGGCTGTAGGTCTTTCTTATATGGCCTTTATTATGTCGAGATATGATCCATCTATTCCCATTGCTGAGCGTTTTTATCAGAAATGGGTGCTGAATTTTGTCGAATGCTTTTTCAGCGTCTATTGATATGATCATGTGGTTTTTATCTTTCATTTTGTTTATGTGGTGAATCACAGTTATTGATTTGAGAATATTGAACCAGACTTGCATCCCTGGGATGAATCCCACTTGGTCATGATGAATAATTTTTTTGATGTATTGCTGGATCTGATTTGCTAGTATTTTGTTCAGGATTTTAGCATCTATGTTCATCAGGGATATTGGCCTGTAGTTTTTTTTCTTTGTAGTGTCTTTTTCTAGTTTTGGAATTAGAATTATGCTGGCCTCATAAAACAAGTTTGGAAGTCTTCCTTCTTCTTGGATTTTTAGAAATAGTTTGAGGAGAATGGGTATTAGTTATTCTTTGAATGTTCGGTAAAACTCCCCTGTGAAGTCATCCAGGTCTGGGCTTTTATTTGCTGGGAGAGTCTTGATTACATCTTCAATTTCCTTAGTTGTTATTGGTCTGTTCAAGTTTTCTATCTCTTCCCAGTCCAGTTTTGGGAGACTTTGTGTTTCTAGAAATTTGTCCATTTCACTTAGATTGTCCAATTTGTTGCCACATAAATGTTCATAGTATTTGTTAACGATCCTTTGTATTTCTGCGGTGTCAGTTGTTACTTCTCCTCTTTCATTTCTGATTTTGTGTATTTGGGTTCTCTCTCTTTGTTTCTTGTTGAGTCTAGCTAAGGGTCCATCAATCTTGTTTATCTTTTCAAAAAACCAGCTCTTTGTTTCATTGATCCTTTGAATTGTTTTTCTGGTCTCTATATCATTTATTTCTGCTCTGATCTTTACTATTTCCTTCCTTCTACTTGCTCCAGGGTTTTCTTTTTGTTTGCTTTCTAGTTCTTTAAGTTGTGAGGTTAGATAGTCTATTAGAAATTTTTCTTGTTTCTTGAAGTAGGCCTGCAGTGCTATGAACTTCCCTCTCAGAACTGCTCTCGCTGCATCCCATAGATTTTGTGTTGTTGTGTGTTCATTTTCATTGGTTTCCAGGAAGTTTTTAATTTCTTCCTTGATCTCCTCGGTAACCCATTTATTGTTTAATAACATGCTATTTAGCCTTCATGTGTTCAAATGTCTTTGCATGTTCTTGTTGCAATTGATTTCTAGTTTCATGCCATTGTGATCTGAGAAGATGCTTGATATGATTTCAATCTTCTTGAACTTGTAGAGACTTAGTTTGTGTCCTAACATGTGGTCTATCTTTGAGAATGTCCCATGTGCACTTGAGAAGAATGTGAATTCTGTAATATGGGGTGTAATTCTCTGTAAATATCTATTAAGTCCATTTTGTCTAGTGCTTCATTTAGAGTCTCTGTTTCCTTGTTAATTTTTTATCTAGAGGATCTATCCAGTGATGTCAGAGGGTGTTGAAGTTCCCTGCTATGATTGTATTGCTGTCGATTTCTCCTTTGAAGTCCTCCAGAAGATTTTTAATATATTTTGGTGCTCCTATATTGGGTGCATATCTGTTTACCAAGTTTATTCTTCCTGTTGGATAAATCCTTTCGATATTATGTAGTGACCTTCTTTGTCTCTAGTTATAGCCTTCATTTTGAAATCTATTTTATCAGATATGAGTATTGCTACCCCAGCTTTTTTTTCCTTTCCGTTTGCTTGGAAGACTTTTTTCCATCCCTTCACTTTCAACCTATGTGAGTCTTTTGTTGTGAGGTGGGTCTCTTGTAAACAACATATATATGGGTCATGCTTTCTTATCCAATCAGCTACTCTGTGTCTTTTTTATCAGAGCATTCAATCCATTTACATTTAAGGTGATTATTGATATGTACTTATTTATTGACATTTTTGTTTAGTGTGGTTCTATTTTCCTTCCTGTTTTTTCTACTAATTGCAGCAGTCCTTTTAACATTTCTTGCAGTGCTGGTTTGGTGCTAATGTATTCCTTTAGCCTTTTTTTGTCTGAGAAGCTCTTTATTTGACCTTCTATTTTGAATGATAGCCTTGCTGGATAGAGTAGTCTTGGATTCAGATCCTTGTTCTTCATGACCTTGATTACTTCATGCCACTCCCTTCTGGCCTGTAGTGTTTCTGTTGAGAAGTCAGATGATAGCCTTCTGGGGTTCCTTTGTAGGTAACCTGTTCCTTATCTCTAGCTGCCTTTAGGATTCTCTCTTTGTCTTTATTATTTGGCATTTTAATTACTATGTGTCTTGGTGTGGGCCTGTTTGGGTTCTTCTTACTTGGGGCTCTCTGTGCTTCTTGAGCTTGAATGCCTTCTTCCTTCACCAAGTTAGGAAAGTTTTCTGTCACTATTTCTTCAAATATATTCTCTAACCCTTGCTCATTTTCTTCTTCTTCGGGGACTCCTATGATGCGAATATTATTACGTTTCCAGTTGTCCCACAGTTCTCTTAAGCTGTCTTCTTGTTTCTTAATTGTTTTTTCCTTTTGGTTTTCTGATTGGTTGATTTTCTCTACCCTGTCTTCTAATTCACTGATCCAATCCTCAGCTTCCTCTACTCTGCTGTTTAGTCCTTCCAATGTGTTCTTTATTTCTGCTATGTCATTCTTCATTTCTTTTTGGTGCTTCTTGATTTCCAGTTGGTTGATTTTCAATGTTTCTATGTCTTTAATCATGGTGTTGATGTCCTTACTCATGCTGTTGTGCTTCCTCAAGATCATGGCTCTGAACTCTACCTCTGATAACTTACTTAACTTCATTCATATCCCATCTTCGGTAGAGGTCTCTTGTTCTTTCATTTGGGATCTGTTTCTTTGTTTCCCCATTTTGGCTATCTCAGTGGGTTTTGGAGCCTGCCAAATTTTCCCTGTGGGTGTTGGTGTTCTGCTGTTTTTGGCTCCCTCTGCTGGGTTTGGATGAGCGTGGGAGGACCCACGTTAAACACCATTGTCAAGTCTTACTTTCCTGAGTAGATTTGCAAGCCCTGGAAAAGTTCAGGTATCCTCTAGCTATTTGCCTAGAGGCTATTAGTTGTGGTTATTTGAAGAGCCTTGGGTTCTCAGTTGAATGAAAACCTAGCTCAGGTGTTCAGCGTAAGAGGATTTCCTGAGGGTGGGGCAGATGCTGGTTGTTAATGAGCCACAATTTGCATTTCAATGTCCCACCTGGGTGAGGCTGAATATCCGAGGCAGGGGCTGCTGCCTCTCCCCAGACCCCTGGGAAGGAGTAAGATGGCCACCGTCCTGTGTGGCTGCAACTCAGCAAAAGCTCTGAGCACCCTCCATATCCTGAGTGTCCCCACACAGTTCCAGTCCAGTCTGCCCTCCCGCTGCCGGAGCCCCAGGTGAGTGGCTGTGGCTATTTTAGCACTCTGTCCCGGCCCTGTGCGCTGTGGAGTGGGCTTGAAAATTTAACCCGGAGGGCGCTGCTCACGCCTAAGACTGCTGCTGTCCGTGGGCTCCCAGCCCTCCTCTCACGCCTCCACAATCCTACCAGGATCGATTCAGTGTCCCTGGTTATATGGTTTTCGCAAGCTGCTTTTCTGTTGCTTTTTTCCGATGATTTGTCTGTATTTTAGTTGTAATTCCAGTTTGGTCCTGAGAGATGGTCTGTGTAGCTTCTTTTCACTTTGCCACCATTTTGGAATCCAATAACTATAACTTTTTGAACTTATGCCTTGTGCTGGGCACAGTGAGGTATTCTACATTCATTATCCTTGTAATCCATTCCATCCTGCAAGCTAATGCTTTCTCCATTGTACATATAAAAAAAAATCAGGTAGAAGTTAAATAAGTTGCCCCAAGTACAAAGCTAAACAGTGGAAGGACTGGGGTTTGAACCAAGGTCTAGCTGATGTCAAACCATCATGCTATCCTATAGCATTTTTAAAATTTGAGGACATATTGAGGGAAAATTAATATGCCATATGTAAAGTGTCAGAAACATTCTACAAGGCAGTGTTTTTTTTTTAAATTTGACTCACTTTTTTATTAAAAAATATTTTATTTTAAAAGGAAATATCATACCCTGAAAATGGGAAACTAGCATTAGTGCAATGAATAAAAGTAAATTGCAAAAATAAATTCAATAAGACCAAAACAACATTATTAAAATTCAGCTCAATTCCATTGCCTGCCTGCTGATGTTCTCAGCCTCAGTCAGGTCTGGGCTTTTTCATTGTTGAAAAGGGATATTATCAAGGGCTAGTAAAAGTGTTAAAAATGCTAGGATAAATCCAAGACTTTCTCCCAGTATAATCAGCATTGAGAGATTATTGAAAAGGGAATACATTTCTCAGTATGGGTTCAGTGTTATGAAATGTCATAACCTTGTGCCACCTCAATCGTCTTGAGTGTTGGCAGAGGAAAGTGCCCCATATTTGGGACACACCTCTGTAAACAAAGGGGGGAGAAAAACATCCAGGAGAGTTTCAAATATTTCCCTATTTCCCATGTCTACTCAAAAATTAAAGCCATTTTGTGTTCCTCCTCCACTGAAATTTAAGAACACCGGACAAAAAGAGTGCTGATTGTAGTGGGTCTGGTTTTCCCCATGACATTCTCTAGCGTGGATTGTTCCACACGGCAGACATTAGCTGCTGTAGTGCTTTTGCTAAAATAGTTGCCTCTTTGGCTATCCCAGAGATTTCTGTTGGTGAGCTGATAATTTGTGATAGATCTCTTTCTGCTTAAACCAGCTGTACTGGATTTTGTTATGTGTAAGTAAGAATCTTGCAGACATAAGTAAGTAGATTAGACTATACCATGTATTTATAGCCTACTAATTGTTGAAAGAAAATTTTATTTTCTGAATTGGATGAAATACTGATGACCCATGAAATCATTTAATAATTTTTTCACAAGACCACTCTGCACAGCAGGCCTTTAATCATCTGTGAAAGAGCAAGTTCATGTTTAAAAATAGTGTTGGGGGTGATATGTTAAAAAAAAAAATCCTTTAGGTGGCTGTAATTCAAATAATGACTGGTAGAGGAAGAAAGGTAAATTTCTATGGATAAAATAATGAATCTATCGAGTGTTCTTTGGTAGATGTATAAAGAAAAAATAAGAGTACAACTATGCCATATGTAGGATTATATATGGAGCAGTAATATGAAAAGAAAGTAGCTAAATTCACACACTCTAATGTATGTGCGTCAACTTTCATATTAATATCTTTCAGATAAGTAAATTAGATACATAAGGGATCTTCTACCTCTCTTTTATACAGTGTCTTTTAGGGACAGAAAGTTAAGGAAAGAGGGAAAAGATCTTTTCTCTAACATATACCAGTGAGAAACACGGGCCTATATTTTCCAAATCATTAAAATTTTGAAGGAATTAACAAACCTGAATTATTAATATTTTGTTTTTGCTCCATTAAGTTCTTTCTTTCTTTCTTTCTTTCTTTCTTTCTTTCTTTCTTTCTTTCTTTCTTTCTTTCTTTCTTTCTTTCTTTCTTTCTTTCTTTCTCTCTTTCTCTCTCTCTCTCTCTCTCTCTCTCTCTCTCTCTCTCTCTCTCTCTTTCTTTTTTAAAGCAATAATCCTTTTGGAAAACTACTGTAAAATGAAATCTCTTTGGCTGAAAAGTCAGAAATCATCTCCTTCAAGATATATCTCAACTTCTGTAAACTAAAAATCAACATTCAGAGAGATGATTAGAACCAGCAATTCTCATCTGCTTCTTACTGCCTAAAACTCCCCGCAACAGATCAATATTCAGATACCTGGTTATACTGAGGTGTTCATCTAATACCCTGTCTACTACAAAGAGATTCAGAGACTCCTTACTCCAATAGACCATTCTTACTAGGACATTGTTTCTCTGTTACTAAATGTCTTGAGTTATATAACACTTTCTATTTTTTAGCATATTTTTTTTTGGCTCATTTGACTCTCACAGTCATGTTGGGAGGCCCAATGAGTGTCTTACTTCCCCCATTTTGTACATGAACAAGTTGGGGTGGCTTGCATAGTTTCACAGAGTAAACTGATGACTGGACCTAGTCTAAATCTAGTTTTAGCTCTAGGTCCATTCTTTTTCTACCACACCACAGTGGGTTACCTAGAGATATCATTTTTTTAAAAAAAGATTTTTCTATACTTTTATTTATGCTGCTCTTTCTTTCAAAGCTTTTTATAAAACAGTTTTTCTGTCCTATGAGTAAAAAAGGAGTAGTCACAGTACTGAGCCCAGTATAAACATTGTATATGTCTTCTGGATAGCTTTAGTCTTTGGAGCAGAAAATATTATTGCCTTAGTGCTTTGACCAGTGAGCAGACTTTTATTTCTATGAATTTAAACAGCTTAGGATTCTCAACATGCCAAAGGAGTCAACTTGGTATTTTGATTGACTAGTTATTCCTCTCGAGAAAATCCAGTCATTAATAAAGAGCATACTGGACAACTGAAAGAGTTAGTATTGCTTCCAAAGGTGGATTTATAACCTAGAAATAATTTAGGCAGTAAGAAAAAATGTCTTACTTCAAAGATGGGAATGCTGAATCATGCATACAAATGTGACTGCTAACTCGTGTGTGACTCAAAACCCAGCAACTAGGGATTCAAGGGCCTAAAAAGACCTCAAGAAGCCATCTGGTCCACCCCCACTTTTGCATACTTGTAGTCTTTTCTTCAGTTTAAAAACGTGGCACCCAAAGCCCAGAGATTTGTAAGTGACCTGGTAACAGAAAGGCTGGTGTCAGAGAAAAGATGCCTGGAACCCAGGTCTGCAGTTCTGTAGTTGTAATGCATTTCTTTGCTATGCACTCCACCTCTTGGCCAGCCTAATTTGTTTCAAGAATGAGGGAGTGGACAACATATATTAAAAAGGCTAAATAGTCAAATAGGAAAAGGCCTCAAGAATCCATTAGATTTGACCATGTAGAATCCCTTAGTGACCTCAGTAAACACAATTTTAATGACATGGTGGTGAACAGAAGCCAGAATAGACACTTAAAGACAACTCTTTAAAGACATTGATTCTGAAGATAAAGGAAGAGGGCAGCAGCTGGAAGATATGAGGTCCAGGGAGGTTTTTGTGAGAGTTGCTTTTTGTTTGTTTGTTTGTTTAAGGGGATGAAAGAGGAAAGATTTCCTTTAAGATTGAAGAACCTGCAGCATTTTTAAAAGCAACTGGGGAAAATTCAATAAAGAGAAAAATTTAAAGATCGAAGATACATGTGAGACCCAGGGTAAATTAAGAGTTCCTGAGAAAGTGGCCATGCGTAAGATCCAGAGAACACAAGGAAATACAAACGGAAGGATGTCTTCTGCATTGCAATAGGAAGGAATAAAGTGGATGCAAAAATCTCACAGGTGGAGCTGTTGATCTGGTGGATGGTAAATTCAGTGACTCAGTCTCTAAAGTCTTCTACTTTCTTTATGATACAGGAGGCAAAGTCATATGCTGAAGAGTAAGGTTTGAAAGTAGAATTGCTTTGCCAGCTGATGTGGCTCAGTGGTTGAGTGTCGACCCATGCACCAAGAGGTTACTGGTTCAATTCCCAGTCAAGGCACATGTCCAGGTTGTGGGCCTGATCCCCAGTGGGGGGCATGCAGGAGGCAACCAAATGATGCTCTCTCTCATCGATGTTTCCTCTCCCTTCCTCTCCCTTCTCTCTCTAAAGTCAATAAAGAAAAAAAAATTTTTTTTAAGTAAAATTGCTTTGAGGTGGTTGTTGAAGACAGTGGTAGAGAATTGTTGCCAGGAAGTGTTGGGAGCCCAGTTTAACTTGGAAACAATGACTATATAGTGATACCTGTATCCTCAATTGCCTGGGCATACACATGAAGAGGATGTATGGTAGAGTTCTGCAAACTGTTATTTTGTCCCTTTTTCTTTTTAAAGGTGAATGTGATAGAAGAATAAGGTATGGGAAATTATAGTCCATAAAAAAACAGTGTTTGAAATAGAACATGGAATCTGAGCTGTAGAGAGAAGGAAGTGAAGACAAGAGAAGTTTGATAGATTAAGAGAGAGTACAGTTATCAATGTTTGGGAAGTCTTGATGAGGTGAAAGAACATTTGCAGAGAGGGTACTTTACCAAACAAATTGGAAGTTTAGGAAGTTGTTCTTATAAAGGGGAATGTTAAAATCAGTAATTTCAGAGGTGGAGCAGTAGTGATGACAAGTTCTGAAGTGTGACTTTGGAAGAAGTGGCTGGAATGAAATGGAAGAGACAGGCTCTGGAGATGGGGAGTTCCAGGAATACAGAAGCAAGGAGGATGAGTGGGTTGCTTACATGAAGAGTCTTTAAGGAGAGAGAGATTGAACTGTGGATGTCAAATTATCTGAGTTTCATGGGAACAAGAGTTTGTTTGTTAACAAAGGAGTAGAGATCTCATCTGGACAGGAAAGCACTGGTGTAATGGACGCAATGAGGAAGAGAAGAGCATTGACTTTATCTGTTAACTCTAACGGATGTGGTTCAGCCACCTCAATCTCAGTGGAAACTCTTTGCAACAAAGTCAGTGTTAGAGAAGGCAGAAGATAGGTCAAGGAGAAAGCAAGGATATAGGAGAATTTTTCTGATCATGAAGGCCTACTTTAGAGGACACAGTGATAATGTTTCAGATGGAGGGGGGAGAGGCTGGGTCAGAGAGAGACTCATCAAGGTCCAGTGCAGTCCAGGTTCTCTCATGGCTCTCTTCCTAAAGCAATTCACCAAGCCCTACTCTAGTGCTCTGCCCACACAGGACTCTGCCTTGCATCTCTGCTTCCTTCTTTGTTAATTTGCACTAACCACTTCATTCTCTCTTTATGTTAAATTTGCCCAGAGAGAGCACTTCCCAACAGGTTTCCATCAGTTTTCATGGGCAGAGCTTTCATGTCAGAAACCCCATTGGCCAGGGGCCCACCTCTGGTTCAGCCCTCCAGAGTAGAAGGTCACATGTACCAGCATGAAGGTTATTTGACTTGAATCTCATAGAAAGAAACAGAAACTGGAACCTCCTTTTTTTGTTGATGGGAATGTAAGATGAATAGTCATTTTGAAATATATACTTTGGTAGTTTCTTAAAGAGTTAAATATATACTTATCATGCAACCCAACAATTCTATTTCTAGGTACCTACCCCAGAGAAATGAAAACATATGTTCATACAAAGATTTGTACATGAATGTTTACAGTAGCATTATACATAGTGGCCAAAACTGGAAATAATCTATATGTTCAGCAACTAGAGAACACGCAAAATGTGGTACATCCACATAATGGAGTACTACTCAGCAATAAAAAGGAACAAACAACAGGTACATACAACAACATGGATAAACCTCAAAAACCTTATGATAAGTAAAAAAGGCCAGATATAAAAGACACATACTCTATTTATTTCATTTATTTAAAATTTCCAGTAAAGGCAAATCTATATAAAGAGAAAACAGATCTGTGGTTGCCTAGGAGTGGAGTGGGGATTAATTGCAAATGTGTAGAGGGAGCTTTCTGATGGGATGGAAATGTTCTAAAAGTGGATTGTGGTGATGGTCACACAACCACATAAAGTTATCAGAGATCATTGATCTGCATATTTACAATCGGCGCACTTTATAGTATTTAAATTATACCTAAGTAAAGCTATTTTTAAAAAAGTTTAGAAGTTTTTCAATAGGTAAAAGCTTTGAACAGACAATTGATCAAAGGAAATATAAGAAGAGCATATAAGTACATGAAAAATGTTCAGTATCATTAGTCATTAAGGAAATGCAAATTAAAACTACATATATTCATTAGAATGGTTTAATTAAAAGTCAGGCAATGCTGCCTGGCTGGTGTGGCTCAGTGGATTGATTGTCGTCCCATGGACTGAGAGGTCCCAGTTTGATTCTTGGTCAGGGCACATGTCTGGGTTGTGGGCTCAATCCCCAGCAGGGGGTGTGCAGGAGGCAACCAATCAATGTTACTCTCTCATCGATGTTTCTATCCCTCTCTCTAAAAAAATCAATAAAAAACATTAAAAAAAAAAAAAAAAGTCAGGCAATACCAAACACTGGTGTGGATGCATAGCAACTGAAACTTTTGTCCAGTGCTTTTAGGAAGTAATGGTATAATTACTGAGGAAAGTAGTCTGGCAATTTCTTATAAAGTTAAACATAACATCTAGTATACAATTTAGCAATCTTATTCCTTTGTATATACCCAAGAGAAATAAAACATATACCCACACAAACATTTGTGCATGAATGTTCATAGCAGCTTTATGTTTAATAGCCACACTAGAACCAATCCAGATACTGTATCCTTCAACAAGTGAAAGGATAAACGAATTGTGGTATATCCATACAAAGGAATGCTCTTAGCTGTTAGAATCCAGACCTATAATAAATACGTAATAAAAGAGTACATGCACATCCAGTTATAGCTCCATTTATGTGAAAAGCAGATCATTGTTTGCTTGGGGATGGGAGCAGAAGGTTAGAATGTGGATGGAGAGATTACAAAGGGTTACATGGAAACTTAAAAGTGATGGGTAAGTTAATTATTTTGAATTTGGTGATGGTTTCAAGAATGTATTAGTATATCAAAACTCATCAAATTGTACATTTAAATATATGTGGTTCAATGTACCATAATAAATGTATTTAAAAGTGCCCAGCCAGTGCTACCTTTCCCATCAACAGCAGCATCAGTATGTCATGAGGGAAAGCTGAAGGATCCCTGCTCAAAAAGTCCTCTGTCCAAGTGTTATGATGTCTATAAGTTCACCATTGACTTTTTCATTCCTTTTGAGCTCGTTACAGTAGACCCCCTTATCCGCAGGGCATATGTTCCAAGACCCCCAGTGGATGTCTGAAACCACAGATAGTACCAAACTTTATGTATATGTTTTTTCCTACACATATAAACATTATCATTTCCTATGATAATGTTTAATTTATAAATTAGGCATAGTAACAGATTTGCAACAATAACTAATAATAAAATAGAATAATGATAACAATATGCTGTAATAAAAGTAATGTAAATGTGGTCTCTTTATCTCTTTCTCTCTCTCTCTCTCTCTCTCTCTCTCTCTCTCTCTCTCTCTCTCTCTCTTTCAAAATATCTTATTGCACTGTACTCACCTTTTCCCTTAAAGGACGCGCTTTACGGCTTCTCGTTGGCATATCGGAATTGCCAGCATCACTACTCTTGCACTTTGGGGCCATTATTAAGTTAAACAAGGGTTACTTGAACACAAGCACTGTGAGACCATGACAGTGGATCTGATAACCGGGACGGTACTAAGAGTCTAACGGAGTGGGGAGTGTATACAGCGTGGATGTGCTGGATAAATAGATGATTCTCATCCTGGGCAGGATGGAGTTATTGGTTCAAGATTTCATCCCTCTATTCAGAATGGTGAGCAACTTAAAACTTATGAATTGTTTATTTCTGGAATTTTCCATTTAACATTTTTGGACTGCAGTTGACTGCAGGTAACTGAAACATTGGAAAATAAAACCGTGGATTTGGGGGGCCACTCTACTGTTTCTCTAAGCAGGACGCTTAGCTGCATCTTTCAACACTAATTTGAAACCTAACTTGAACTATCTTAAATTAAAACATGGATTTCACTGACCAACCCAAAGACAGAACAGCCTTGGAAATTGCCTTAGGAGCACATCCTATACTTGAGTACAGTCACTGTCTCATTATCCCCCCACTCTCCCAACTGCGTTCTCTCTCTCTCTCTCTCTCTCTCTCTCTCTCTCTCTCTCTCTCTTGCCTTCTTATCCAAATTTCTGGAGTGTTCTTATTTGGCTTTATTCTCTCAAACTGGCTGTTCCCAAGAGGCCAGAATAATGGCCCCTGTCAACTCTAGTTTACCTTCTTAAAGCTGTGAAACCAAAGAAGAAAGGGGCTCTCCCCATAACTCTAGATCACCCCCACCCCACCCCCCCAAAAAAACCCAGCTTGGATCCCAGGTTTGTTATAATGAGTGGGACGACTCACTGTGATTGGGAGAGCGGTACTTAAAAATTCTGTATGGCCGAGGAGCTGGAAGTATGGAGAGTGAGTTAAAGGGAAGAGCCATATATAATGAATTTTCTGCTTCATGATACTGCCCAATGCCAGCCTGGATCTCAAACTTTGGCAAGCTACAAAAACTGTTGTTGTTTTTCTGTTTTGTTTTTACTGGCTGTGGCACCAGGCATGGCTTCCTTTCCCAGAACTACCTTATCAAGTAGGTAACACTGTCAATAGAGCTCTTGGGGTTACCTCCCTGCCTGTCTAAAACTCTTTCCCATTCTCTTTTTCTCACCCAAAGAAAGAAAACTAAGGCAATAAACATCCTTTCCAGATCACTACAAAATAGCGATTGTTATTTTTCTTCTTCCAAATAGATTTCTCATGCTCTCCCCATCAGAAGCCAAGGATGCTTGCATGCAAAATGACTCCAGAAGGACGTGAGTCCTGGCAGAAGGCCGCCAGCTTTCTCGTCTTAGGAACAGGTTTCCTCCCCCACAGAGGTCGGTCCAATCGACTCCTGGGGGTGAAGAACAAGTCAACAAATAGTTTAATGCACCCAGGCCGCATTGTCCAGTAACAATGAAAATGACGCAACCTAATATTGTGTTACCAACAACTGTTGAGTTAGGAATGGGGAACTATTTAGAATCACACAAAAATACAAAGATTTTTCATTCTACAAATGGCAAAACTTTTACATTTTAAGTTCTATTTGGTTTGGATAAAAGTCAAGTTGAAAGTTACTGCTCTTTAAAAAAAAAATGTTTTATTGTGCTCCCCATTACCATTAAAAGAACAAAATCTCCAACAATAATCTTTTCATATTTTATTTTTAAATATTCTTGTTTACCTCCAAAGGCAGTTGTGAAAATGAAAGCCATTCCTACCCATGTCCAACCTCCCACTTCCAAAAGGACATTCTTTGTAAATTATTTTTCAGTATTTTGAATTCACTTCAAAGAGTCTGGCTAATATTTAAAAGTTTTTTTTTCAAAGTCTTAGACATTACCACATGCACAATTTTGATCTTCCCATAAGCATTACCACTGCAGGCCAACTGGGAATTCTACTGGAAGATTTCAAGTTTCTCTTGTTCTGGACCAACATGTCTCAAAAACATCTCTCTCTCTCTGTCTGTCTGTCTTTACCTCTCTCTCTCTCTCTTTCTCTCCTGCCATAGCTATGTAATTTCTAAATCACGTAGCATTAAAAAGTACATTGCAAAATTTGGCTTTTAAAATCTTTAAGGTTATCTAAACCACTGTGCCCAAAGGTATGAATGAATATAATTCACAAATGTAATAGAAAGATCTACAGGACAGTCACATATCTTTTCCATATTCATAGCCAGTAAAGCCGGTATAAGCCTGGAGTGTTTTGCTTTTGCTGTAGTCATCATTAGTGTTACCAGAAGAATGACAGTTTTAAAATTTTAGATATTTTTATTTTCACCAAAGTCATATACCAGATAGTACTAACAAACTGACCAAAAAAACAAGTCGTTTCCTCCTGTTGCCCCTCTTGGCAACTTGCCAGTTTGACTTACCAGCGATAGTCACCTTTTACTCTCTTAGCTATTCCATCAGTTACTTTCTTATTTCCAAATAATTGCATACTGCTACTCCTCAATTTGTTGATTTTAGATATTAACTTCCTCCTATCATAAACAAGATTTAGCTGGCTTAACCCATTTTCTAAATAGAATTATAGAGCTATTTTTTGTTAATATTTTACAACTAAGCAAATATTATTTCTTCCCCTCCCCCCAAAAGCACCATAATATCTGCCGACTATCTTCTTTTTGCTTTGTATTTTTTGTTGTTGTTGTTTTCCAAGTGACCTCTCTTATCAGATGGTCCTTTTCCTGGTGGCCTCTTCCTGGCACCCTTTGTTCCTGGCTGCTTTCTGGGCCAGTTGCTCCCTAGACCTGCTGGTCAGCTGTCATCCCCAGACACGTCTTTCCTGTGCTCCTGAGTTCGATAGACTGCTTTCTGCATCTCGTGTCCCTCTTGCTTAGTTTAGCGCTTCTTTTCATTGGAACCCACCCAGCTTCTCAAGAAAAGAATATGGGAAGTAAATTTTCTGAGTCCCAACATGTCAGAAAATGTCCTTTTCTGCCCTCACACTTGATTAATAATTTGGCTGGATATTGCATTCCAAGTTGAAGAGCGTGTTCTCGCAGATTTTTAAGTCATTGCTCCATTATTGGCTAACATCCAGTGGTGTTGTTGAGGAATCTAATTTGAATGTATTCCACATATATGTATTGATTGCCTGAAATATAACAGGCACTGCTTGAAATACAGCAATATAAAAAGAAACAAATTTCTCACCTTCACAGAGCTTACATTTCAGTGTTGAAAACAGACCAAAAAAAAGAATAAATAAATGAGATAATTACAGATGATGAAAAGTCTATGAAGAAATTAAGACTGCGTAAATGGGTGAAAATACTGTTTCATGACAACGGTCAGGGGGTGTTGTACTAGAGAGGTGCCATTTATGCTGAAACCTGGACAAGGCCCTATGTCTAGGCATGGATCTGGGGGAAGGGGAAGCACAAGGTCTGACAGTCAGAGGTGGAACCAGCTTGTCTTGTTTAGAGTATTCACGGTGCCCCGGCTGGTGTGGCTTGGTGGTTGGGCGTTGTCCCCTGCACCAGAAGATTGCTGGTTGGATTCCCGGTCGGGGCACATACCCAGGTTTCAGGCTCGATCGCTGGTGGGGGCTGTGCAGGAGGCAACCCATCGATGTTGGGATCTCACATCAATGTTTCTCCCTTCTCCTTTCTTCTATCTCTAAAAATCAATAAACTCTTCTTAAAGTGGTCACAGTCACTGGGCCTAGGTGAAGAAGCGGTAACAGATGATCTCCCAGAGGAGGACTGCTTCTGGCCTCACTCCACATAGATTCTTGTAAAATGTAGATTTGATTCTTCGTTACAATGGAAAGCCACTGGAAGGCTTTAAAACAAGGTAATGAAGCAATCTGGTTTAAGTTTTTAAAAGATCATTGTGCTGTATGAAAAATGGACTAGAACAGGAGAAGAACAGAAGCAAATTAGAGGAGCAGAAGCAAAGAGACCAGTTCTGGGCTATTTATTGCTCTAATCTCTGTGAGAGGTGACAGGGGCCTGGGATGTCGTGATAGCAGTAGAGGTATGAGCAGTGACCAGAGTTGAAATATATCTGAGAAGCAAATGCAACAAGAATGCCTAAAATTAGCACATGGGATGTGAGGGAAACAGAAGGATTTCAAAGGGAACTTCAACTATAAGTGTGATATTTTATTTCTTTAAAAAATATATCTAAAGAGAATGAATATATTTTAAGTCTGGGTTGCATGTGTTCATAGTATTCTCTGCAATGCTCTATGACATGTTTTCCTTTTTTCTTTCTTTTTAGTCATGGTGTTAAAGAGCCAGCTAGAGGTCCATATTTGTAGATGAGACCTGCAGACTTCATTATGCTGCTGGGTGACTGGACTGAGGTCGGTGCAGGCGGATCTGCTGACTTCCAGCTATCCCCTGTTCAGCCCTGCACGTCCTTGTGAGCCCCAGGCCCGTCCCTTTTAGAATATTTTAAGAAGGGACAGATACAGGTTTTTGTGGAGCCTGAAGCTTTTGCAATATGAGACTATCTTAAATGAGAAGAATACCAAATCATGAATCCAATTTAGTATGAAAGTGACTGTAATGAAAAAACTTACAAAAAGCACATTTGAAAAAGCTGACAAATTCCACAATGTCGCAAAATCCAGGGAAATGTCCATTTTTATTGATTCACTCTGTAATACTTTTTCTCCTAAAGACTCTTTGCCTCTTTATATAACAATGGTATGATATCATTTCTGTATAGTAACTAGGATAATAATTCCTCTAGTTTGATTGGATTTTAAAAAAATATATTGATAATTTAGAGATGTTTCTTTCAGCTTCAAAATTCATTGGCAATGTCATGTAAATTAACATCAGTGCCAAATTTGGGGGACCTTCTTACATTTCTCTCATTATAAGATGAGAGATATCAGGGCATTTCAAGGTGCTTTGTATAATGACTAGTCTTAAAACATCTTTAAATTGATGACATTCATTAGCCAGCTTGTCATCTGTGTCTTTGTCATGGTGTCATACTATGAATTTCATGCTATCTTTACAGTGTCAATATTTAATGTAAAACCGTCAGAAATTAAAATTATTTCCAATGTGTTTACATGATTCTCACTTTCCTATTAATTGAATTATCTAATTATCCAAAAGTCATCATTTCTATTTACAATTTTTTTTTCTCTCTCTCTCTTAATGAATTATTGCCTTAGTATAACCTGAAAATTGTTTGTTTCAAGGTGCTTCTTTATATCGGAATAATTTCTCCCAATTTCAATTGTCACTGTTAAAACTTATATTTCATACTCCTTTAACTGTTTATCTTAATTTTATTTCAGTTTTTAAATAAATCCCCATTCTACATATTTTTTCTTATTCTTAAATATATATGAGTTTAGACACTAAAGCTACCTATTGTTTTAGGACATTTTGCCTTGAAGGCAATCTGATCCTTAATTGGATGCCTAAACCATGTGACTTCACTCATACACACTTGTGTTTATGTGCCCACACACAGGATTCTGACTTACTCTATTTTATTCAATCCAATAAAAATATCTATGGTGCATTTATCATAGTACACACTGCATTATCAAGTATGTTTCTGACAAAAGAGAATTTGCATTTGACCAAACATTAATGGGAACCAAATCCTCTGCTTACCATTTGTAAGTCTGATGATTGGAAGAATTTTCCATAGACTAGCTTGTTTATTCTCCATTATTTACATATCCCCTGTGCTGGGCACCATAGAACACATTCATACCATGTGTCACTTTTGTCCCCGAATCTTTGGGACAAAATGCAGATTTAGTTAATACAATGGTAGTTGATACAATGGGTGGCCCCTTCTATATTGGGATGGCTAACAACACTTTAATTACACACAGAAGTGCTTGGAAACCACATAAACATATCTCAGTAAATCTAAATCAAATGTATCTCTAACTCAACTTTCCCACAGACATGTCTTCCAAATGCCCATAGCCACTGCAAAGATGTCTACAATTAGAAATATGATGAAGAGGAACTTAAATTGGAAAGATATCACAGTCTTAAATAATTGTGGTTAAAATATTTTATTTTTGCAAACTTTAAAAAATATATAGCATGCCTTGGCTGAGTGGCTCAGTTGGTTGGAACATTGTCTTGTACACTAAAAGGTTGCAAGTTCTATTCCCAGTTAGGGCACAAACCTAGGTTGTAGGTTCAATCCTGGTCAGGGCACATATAGCAGGCAACTGATTGATGTTTCTCTCTCACATCGATGTTTCCCTCTCTCTCCCTCTCTCTTCCTCTCTCTCTAAAAGCAATAAAAGATATCCTCAGGTGAGGATTAAAATATATATGGCCATGTGAACACATTGTAAGGCCCCTTCCAGGCCCTCTCTCTTAGAAGGGATCCAATACAGATGAGAGACTTTGAAGTTAAAGCTTTATTACCTTCCTAGTAAATCTGCCTCTGCTCTAGAAAATAGAGCTCTGGTCTCCTTCTGTGTGGCAAGGAGACCGTGTTAGGAAGACAAGCATCAAACATTGAGCTGGTGCTCTGTGTGGAAAAGCTGTTGTTGGGGATGATAGTCTTATACAGTCTTTAATTCAGGTCCTATTTGCTCCATCTGGGGCCTCACCTCCACCTCTGGTCCCTCCAAATTCTCCTGAGCTTTCTGCTAGCTCTGCTGTGCCAATCTGTTTTCTTCGTCTAGCCTTCCTCTCTGTGAGCACTATAAATCATGGCCCCTCCACCTGCTCAGTCAGTTACCAGACCTCCATCTGTTCCTTGACAGCTTTAACTCTCACATGCACCCTGGATGCCTCAGCAGGTGATTGGCTGCTCTAATAGGATGTATGCTCCTAGGCTGACCAAGCAGAATTGTTTATAGTCCTTGGAGTCAGCATTTTTGTTCTATTATGAATAGACATAATGGATTAGGTTAGTGTATGTAAACTAGAGAAGAAAAGATAATGATATACATGTAATCTCCCAAATACTAAACCCATTCCCATAGCAAAGTAAATTAAAAACAAAAACCTCAGATGCACTAATGTAATATCTTCCTTTCTCTTGTTCTTACAGGTTCATGATTTTCTTATTCCATGTTGTCACTTTAGAGAGGTGCTAAAAGGGAAGGGTATTATCTTTACCCGGACCCTAAAAATCTTTACTGGAATTACATCTCCTATGAGTTCAAATAAAGGTTTCTGAGTGTCCAAAGCCATCATTTCTTCTTCATTCTGGTCACAGAAAAATTTGTGCTAAATGCTATTTAGAATCAGTCTTACCCAATAGAAGTTCCTGCTCGAAAATCTACGAAGTCCTCATGGGATGTGGGTTGGTTCTCAATTCTCTTAAGAAGCTCTCATTTAGTAATCAGATACATCCTCCCATGGCTAGTCTATATTATTCCGTTGCTCACTTTCCATGGCACTTGTCCTCCTACTATATCTGTTTTTCTACAAATTGCCAGCTCTTACAGGCTGGTCTTAATCTTAAAATGGAATCTGAGAAGTCTTTGATTCTCAGAATTGGGAGCCTAAGCCTAGTGGAAAACCAGAGAATTAATGTTAGGAGACAAGCACGTACCTTTTGGTAGGCACAACACTGAGAAGAAAGGGGGCTGTCATTTAGAAGCTCTGAGTCTATTCCGAATGGTCTCTGGGTTTATCACTGAAAACTGAATAGAAGCAATATTTACTCTTTGTGTTTACTATACAGTGTTGGTACACTAGTTGTATTTCTTGGCCACTATGAAAAGTGTCAACCCCTAAACATGCTTCTAAGAATCTGTGAGGGTGCACCCAGTTTATTTACTTGTTCAGAATTTGTTCTCAAGATATTACTACTCTACTGGGCAAGTCAACTTGCACCAAGTTTCAGCTCATCAGCCCAAGTGTCATCACCTTGGATGAACTGCATGTGTAAAATGTGCAGTATTCACCCTGATATGTACATCTGGCTTTTCAGGAGCTGAACAAAACTAATAGTAAGAATTCCAACTTTCTATGAATTCCTCCTTGTTCCAAAGTAGTAGTATAGAATTTACTTTGGTGTAAAATTTGGGCATGGTCTTACCATCTCTGATTAACTACACTACCACCATTTTCTGTAGAATTGTTACTTAAGTTGAAGTGATACAAATAATGTTCATAGTTACAAAACTACCTTGATTGATTTACTTAACAAATGATTTTAAAAACTAATTACATGCCAGACATTGTGTTGTAATCTCTAGGAAATCAGGAACTCCATCTGCTTTGTGCACTGTCTTCCCCACACTGTGAACTGGACCAAGCCCAGGGAAGACCCTCAACAATTGTTGTGAAATAGGTAACTGAACAAGAAATAGCTGATTGGGAGGCATAAATAAAGTAAACTGTAAGAGAAACCAGATAGAGATATATCTAGTGCATTAACTTATTGTTACTACTATAACAAATGACCAAAAATTTAGTGGCTTAAAACAACACAAGCGTATTATCTTACAGATCTGGAGTTCAGAAGTTCTAAAATCAAGGTGTTGGCAGAAATTCTTTCTGGAGGCTTTAGGGGAGAATATGTTTCGGTGCCTTTTTCAGATTCTGGAGGCGACCTACATTCCCTAAATTGGGATTCCATCCTCCATCCCCAAAGCCAGCAGTGTAGCATCTACAAATCTCCTCTCTCCCCGCCTCCCCCACTGTCTCCTCTGATTGTGTTATCACATCTCTCACTGACACTCCTGCTTCCCTCTTATAATGACCTCTTGTGTTTACATTAAGCATATCAGATAATTTAAGATAATCTTTCTATCTCAAAATTTTTAACTTTATCACATCTTCAAAGTCCCTTTCACTGTGTAAAGTAACCTATTTAAAGAGTCCCAGAATTAGAGTGTGGACCTTTGGGGAGACTTTTGTTCTGTCTACCACACCTAGGGAATGATGGACCACAGAAAAAGGGAGCTTCTTGTCAATCTGAGGAGACAGGAAAGGGTTTATAGAGAATGTTATTGTTGACTCAAGTCTAGAAACATGATGAGATAAGGAAGAAAGACTTTTCTGGCACAGGAAACAGCATGAGCATAAGTAAGAAGACAGGAAACAGCAGGTCTTGCCTGATGACCTCAAGAGGTTTGCTTGGATTTGTGTATAAAACAAGATGGATAATTAGGAAGTAAATGCTGAACCAAAAAAAAAAAAAAAAGCTAAAGAAGTCTGTGGTGACAATTTCATGTAGAGTCTTGCAAGACTTGCTAAGGAGTTTAGGCTCTATCCTATAGGCAAGTTTAACCAATGAAGGATTTTAAGCAGCTTGAAATATTTCAGTGATTTCTCATTTATACTTGGGGTAAAGTTTAATATCTTTAACATGATGTAATGTTAGTCCCCGTGGAGAGTCTGTTAAAGCCTATGAACCCTTTCTAAGAAAATATATATTTAAATAGATAAAATAATTTATATAAGGTTACAAAGAAAGACAGTTTTGTTGAAATAAAAATTTCTATCAGCCTATTGGGAATTTATGGGTCCCAGGTTATGAACCACTCAAAGATCTGGTTGCACTCTCTCTCTTTCCTATCTTATCTTGAGCTCAGAATTCTAAGAACAATGGCCTTTTCTCTGCTCCATTAAAATGTGGAGTTCCTCCTGACTTGAGTATTTGCCACATGCTATTCCTTTTGTTTTAGATTTTTGCTTCTCCCTAGCCCTTTCCCCACTCATATCTGGATAAGTCTTAATTGAATTGAATGTTACTTTATTGGTAAAATTTGCATAACCCTCAGACTGAAGTAAATCTTCTATTAGACTAATATATCACTAAGTAATTTTCTTTTACAAAATGAATAATATTTATATAGTTATTTATATGATTATTTACTGATGTCTGTCTCACTGACCAGACAATACCTTTCATGCTGAGGCTACTATCTGTGTTCCCAGTGTGTAGCTCAATGCCTAGAACATAGTAGACACCATGTATTTGAAAATAAAGTTTTATTTTAAAAGTTTTAGATATACAGAAAAATTACAAAGATAGAATGGAGAGTTAACATATGCCCAACAGCCAGTTTCTTCTATTTTTAATATCTAACATTAGTATGGTCCATTTATCACAATAAAGGAATAATTATTGATATATTATTATTAACTAAAGTTCGCACTTTATTCAGATTTTTCATTTTTATCTGATGCTATTTTTCTATTCCAGGATCCCATCCAGGATATCACATTACATTTAGCCACCATGTCTCCTGCCGCTCCTCTTGGCTGTGACTATTTCTCAGACTTTCCTTGTATTTGATAACCTTGAGGGTTTTGAGAAGTACTGGTCAGGTATTTTGTAGCATATCTCTGACTGGGATTTATCTGATGATTTTCTCATGATTACACTGGGATTATGGATTTGTGGGAGGAACACCTCAAAAGTAAACTGTTATTTTATCACATCATATCAAGGATGTATATTATCAACCTGACTTATCACTGTAGATGTTAACCTTGATCACCTGGCAAGGTAGTGTTTTTCAGGTTTCTCCACTCTAAAGTTACATTTTTCTTTGTCTTTTGCATAATATATTTTTGGAGGGAAGTAACTGCACAGCTCACACATAAAGAGTAGAGATTTATGCTTTACCTCCCTAAAGTTGGAGTATCTACATACATTATATGGATTGTTTCTGCATGAGACATTTGTCTGTTCTCACTCATTTATTTATTTATTCAACAATTTATTTATATTAGTATTAACTCATGATTAGTTTGTGTAATAATCTAATACTATTTTATTTATCTTTTTACTCAAATTGTTCCAGCTTTGGCCATTGGGAGATTTTTCAGTTGGCTCTTGGTATGTGTATTTGTGTGTGTGTGTGTGTGTGTGTGTGTGTGTGTGTGTGTGTGTGTGTTTTCTCCTCACTTCCTAATTTTCTGGCATGAGAAGATGCTCAGAGCTCATCATGTATATTTCCTTCCCCATTCATACAACTGGCTAGTTGCAGGGGGCTCTGATTCCTTTTAATGAAGAATCAGATTAGAAACCAAGAGCTGGGCCCTAGGAATGCTCATTGCTACCCAGGGGTCATTGCTTCCAAGTCTCTGAGAGAGCAAGGAAATACATTTGCATACTAACCTATGTGTATATACATTTCCATAAGTATTTCTACGTGTGGCCATCAGTATTTATATCGACCTAAACATGAGTTTATACCCATGTCTCCAACTCTAATCTATTACCACAAAATCATTCTAGCCTCCTCCCCCGTGCTTATCTGTAACTTCCCAATGCAACAATAAGAAAACTGTCTCCCACCATCTGCCATCCATTTACTTAGTTGTTCAGTTCCATTTTACATGTATAGTGGTTTCAGAATTGTTAATCCATGCATCCACGCATCCATGGGAAACAACTTCATTACTAGATGGCAGTGCTTTTGCACAGCTCCTCTTGCCTTAAAACTTACAGATTCCAATCATTTCCAAAACTACTTAAGTCAGCACCTTTTCCTTCACCCCCTTCAGCAAGGTTGTTTCAGATATTTATAATAGAGTTAGATTCTTTTGCCACAGTCTGCATTTCATTCTGGGAACTCCCTGACCTCCTAAATGATTTTTAAAATTTGCATACATTAATATTCAGTCACTGTAAAGTTCTGTGGGTTTTGACAAATGCATAGTGTCATGTATCCACCATCACATTATCATACACAATGGTTTCACCATCCTAAAATGTCTCTTGTGCTTTGCCTATTCAACTCTTCTTTCCAAACCCTGAACCCCTGACACAAACTATTTGTTTACCATCTCTATAGTTTTGCCTTTTCCAGAAAGTCATATAAATGAAATCATAACATGTAACCTTTTCAGAGTGGCTTTTTTTCACTTGGCAAAATACATTGAAGATTCACACATGTCTTTACAAGGTCTGAAAGCTCATTCTTTTTTAAAATTTTAATCTCTGAATAGTATTCCATTGTAATGATGTCCCCCCACTTATCCTTTCACCTGTTGAGGGACATCTTTGTTGCTTCCAGTTTTTGGTAATTGTCAACAAAGCTTCCATAAACATTCTTTTGCAGGTTTTTATGTTGATGTAAGTTTTCAAATCATCTGAGTAAATACCAAAGAGCGTAATTGCTAGACTGTATGGTAAGACTATATTTAGCTTTGTTAGAAACTGCTAAACTGTCTGCTAAAGTGTTTGTACTTCGGCATATTCTTTACTGAATGATGAAGAGGTCATTCTGGCGGCAGTGGGCAGAAGTCAATAGGATTAAAAGCTGGAGGTTAAATTTAGTTAAGAGATTAGTGCAATGGTTCTGGCCAGAGATAATGATAACCTGGGGGAAAAAAAGAGCAGCTGGGAGGATAGAGGGCAGTCTGGTGGCCATGAAGAGTTAAGGATATAGAGACCACAGGGTCAGACCACTAACTGGATATGAGATTATGGTGAGGTACTGGTAGCTCTCAGGTGTCCAGTTCAGGTAAAATGGGAACAGAGAAGAGGGGCGCTTTGAAAGGACTGGGGTTTTTGGGAACATTCTGATCACATGGGTCTAGAATGCCTGTGGGACTTGCCAGGGGAAGTGTCTAGGAGGCAGTTGTATTTGTGAGTCCTGAGCTCAGAAATAAAACCTGTTTATCAGGCTGGAAAAAAATAAAATTACCCACAGTTGTAAAGAGAGGCCTGTAGTAAATTTTTACTTAGTAAACTGTCAATTTTAGTTTAAGAATCACCATTTCCTTTAAATGTAAATCTTCGCCGCGCAATGTATTTATCTGTTAAGTGTCAGCAGCTTCAAAATGAAGATGGATATCTGCATCTTCATCCTTCTGTGCCTGGCTGCTCAATTATTTCACCTACCAGCCTGTGTAATTCAACCTCCATTTACCAACTCTATTCTGAATATCCCCTTAGATTAACAATATTTTCTATTTTCAAACCAAGAAAGAGCTTGGAGACCCGCTACTTCAACCACTTATTCTTGAATATGACCTTAATGTCTATATAGTTGAACCTAATCCATTTAATTACTATCTTATAATGCTTCCTTGTTTCTTATTCAATCAAGAATCTGTGTTCTCTTAAAGAAAAAGCAATGTTTACATTGTGATTCACAGGAGTGAGTTGTTTTCAACCTTGGGAGAATGATAATGTTCCCTTTTTAAAATTTTTCTAAATCGAATCAAGCCTAACTTCAATTCTCTGCCCACCAAAATTGGTAGGAAGTTCGGTTACCATGTCAGTGGTTCACTGGGACTCTCATGCTCTCTCAGGTATACACAGGACTCCATCTCAGGATTTGGAGGTTGTTGCTTCCATTTTGCTTTGCAGAAGTCGCTGGGCTGAAAAAGGTGACAGTTTTGAAATGGCTCTAGTCCTTTGAGGCAAGCTCAGTTACTGAAGACTCTTAACAAGGCAGCAAGGTTAGTTCAAAGGGCTCATAGGGTCCTGCCCCTTCTACAGCTTGGCCAAAGCTCTTTAGCCTCCCCCTACTCCCCCCCCCCCCCCACCAGTCCCTATTACATTCCTGGGAGATGCAAACTCCATGGGGTTTAAATTGCACCTTTCTTTACCCTCAAAGCACAAAGCTCCATTTCATTTGCCCTTTCAGACAATCCACCTTAATTATCTGAATTATAGACCAGGCATTGTAATTTCTTGACCAGACCTTGAAAGCAAATGAGAAAAGCTGGCCAACTGGACGGCTGACAGGTAGGAACCACGTGCTCTCTGTAAGGTGCTGCACTACCCAACCCTACGACTCCCTTTTGGCCAACAAGAGAAGCCTAGAGTATACTTTTTTAGGGGAATTCTTCCAAATTTCAAAATTTGGTGACTATTTGAAAATATTTTAAAATACCCTTCAAGCTCGGCCGGTGTGGCTCAGTGGATTGAGAGTCCTCCCATGGACTGAGAGGTCCTGGTTCGATTCCCAGTCAGGGCATGTGCCCAGGTTGAGGGCTTGATCCCCAGTGTGGGGTGTGCAGGAGGCAGCCAGTCAATGTTTCTCTCTCACATCATTGTTTCTATCTCTGTCTTTCTTCCTCTTTCTCTAAAAAATCAATAAAATATATCTTTTTAAATAAATAAATAAAATGCTCTTCAAACTGAACCAAAAATGCCTGTATTCAATGCCTCCAAAGCCATTTTAAAGCCTTTTACCTAGATGAATATGTATATTAAAATATATATTTTCTGGAAAATTTGGCTTTCCAATCCTAGAATTTTTATTTCCAAATGGTAATTACTCCTAACTGGAATTAAGGAAAATTCAGCATACCTCAGGAACAAAAGCTGAGTAGTTGGTCAGGGGATGCAGAAAATAAGTTTTATTGTTTTCTAATGAGTCTTCAGCAGGAGAATTCTTCTGAGAGTTAAATTTTCAACCTTGTTACACATACCTTACAGTGGTTCACCTACATGACCTAATTTGGAGATGTGAATGACGAGTATCTGTGTCAGAACATAAGGCATTTGGGTTAGGGCTGAATGCTCTGTTTCTCTTCTATTGACTTTTCTCAGTGCTTTGTTCAGTGAGTTCAATAACTACCTCAATCGTTGATGGATTAGTGGAGAGGAGGAAGTGGATGATCTAGTTAATGTTTCACGGTAATAAAGCAAGATGATTTATTAATAATGTATTTCTATTTGAGACCATATCACCTCTTTGATAATGCTGTGTGTAAGAGAGTGTGTATGTGTGTGCATGTATGTGAAAAAACTTGGTCATGACTATTTGTCTCAGCACATTTGGGCTGCTATAACAAATTGCCATAAACTGGATTGCTTACAAACAATAGAAATTAATTTCTCAAAGTTCTGGAGGCTGAGAAGTCCAAGTCAAGTTTCCAACAGATTCGTTGTCTGGTGAGAACCTGTTTCCTGGTTCATAGCCAGCTGTCTAGTCTATATGTCCTCACCTGGTTAAAGGAAGTGAGGGAACTCTCTGGGGCCTCTTTTATAAGGCCACTAATACCATTCATGAAGGCTCCAGTTTTATGATTTCATCACCCCCAAAACCCCCTGCCCCCACCTCTTAGTACCATCACATTGGGGGTTAGGATTTCAATTTATAAATTGGCCCAAGGCTGGGGAGAGGGGCTGCGAGAGGCACAAACATTCAATCTATAGCTCTACTGAAGCTTTTTGTAAAACTAATTTGGAGGCACCGGCATAATCCCATCACAGGACTCATAGAGTATGGAGGTCCCTGCAAAAACGAAGGTGCCTTTCTCCTAGTAGTAAGAAGGAATAATGGAGCCCATACTTCCAGTTGTGGTTGGGGAAGGCCTGGCTTTTCACTTATTGAAATAAATTAGTATCTCTGTGTCTTGAATTTTTAGAAAGTAAAAACGCATTCAAATTTACTTATTCACATGATTATAAAAAGACTCACAGCAAATCACTATGCACCTTTGTCTTTGTGAAATACAGAGCTCCATGCTTAGTGTTCAATGCAATATTATTCTGAATGACAGCCAACACTAAGAAGGCCGCCATATTCCACACTCAGAGGCCTCTTAACTCAGTGGTATGCACAGTGTACTCATTTCCTCATCATCTAATCAACACTGTTAGTATTTTACTTACTTCACCTCTGTGGTGTTCTTCCCCAAAACCCATAATCTCATTCTAATCATGCAAAAAATATCAGACAAACTTAAAATGAAGAATATTCTGCAAAATACAAAACAAGTACTCTTCATAATTGTCAAGGTCATGAAAAACAAGGGAAAATGAAGAAACTGCCACAGACCAGAGGATATTAAGAAGATAAGACAACTAAATGCAATGTGGTATCTTAGATAGAATCCTGGGACAGAGAAAGGACATTAGTGGGGAAAAAATATGAAATCCAAATAAAATCTGTAATTTAGGTAGTAGCAATGTACCACTGTTTTAACAAATGTGCCATGATTATGTGAAATGTTAACAGTAAAGAAAACCAGACAAAGAGTTTATGGGAACTCTCTGTAATATCTTTGCAATTTTTTGTAAATATATAATTAATCAAAAATAAAAAGTTTATTTTGAAGCAAAAAAAAAAAATTTCATTGTCCTAAAGTTGGCATCCTTGGTACCCAGTCTAACTTGGTTTTTTTTGTGAATCAGCTTAGTAATAGACTTTGGACATCCACACAAAGATCCAGGTGAACACATTGGTTTTCCATTACCTTGTGGCCCCTACAGGGTTTGCCTGAGTCAATATATTAGTCAGGAAAGAATCTTTTGGTTCCAAGTGACAAAAATTTCAACTTGAAACAACAAACAAAAATAGAAATTTCTTGGTCCACATAGCTAAAAGCCCAGGATTGTACTAGATCCAGAAAAAAAGAAAATGATGTCACTAAGTCTTAATCTCTTGGCCCTCCTTTCTGCTCTGTGGCTTCACCCTGAAGCTGTTTATCATGGTCCTCTCCAGGCTCACATCCTCTGGGTCAAATTCACCAGAAAAGAGAGTATACCCCACTTTCTGATAATCACAGTGAAGTTTAATTCTTCCTCATTGATTCTGATTGCATCATGTGTCCAACTACAAACAAATCACTGTGACTAAAGGATGCAATGCTTTGATCATCAGTCCTGAGCCACATGCCCACCCTTGAGTTGAGGGTAGAGTCAACTCCTCTGGAAGCTCATGAGTGGACAGTTCTCTCTCAAAGAGAAAGCAAAGCATTGTTACAAGGAGCAGGATAAATAGATATAGGATGGCACACACACAAAAAGGTATCTACTCTCCCCACAGTGTACTCCCTTCTAAATTAGTCCACTCCTCCAGGGTTCCATACCTGGCTCAAACCAGTACTTTTGTATAGAGATAAATTCAGTCCTGCTTTTCTAGGCCTGTCTCATGCCCACCTGTAACTCACTCACCACAGTATCAGGATATGCTGTGGGTTTACTTCTAGGAAGGTCAGTGCTGGTGTAGTATAGATAAACCTACCTTGACTCCAGCTCCATTTTTCCCTTCCTTTGTCTGCTCTTTAATTTATTTACAGTATTTGAAGCTAGCGCTATAAACAGTAATAGCCATTTCTATGTAATGTGGTTTCATAGCCCCATTACAAACCAACAATATGTTCCCTAACATGGGCATGGAAACTGCTATTTTTCCATTGGTGGCTCTAGCCTTTCTCTAGAAAAACTTGAACTATTTAATCTCATTATCTGTCTGAAATTTGATCAAAGAAGAAAAAGTCATAGTTTCCATTATTTGTACGTCAGGAAGGCTTTGGTGTTTGATGGCTTTTCAGCTTATACTGTTTCTTCTGCCCAGATTTTGTACTTTGGCTCAATTCAGCTCACTTGGATCACAGCAAAGACTGATCATGCACGATTCACAGATGCCCAGACCAACAGTTGGGGTTTTGGAGACGCACACAGAATGGGCATTTCTGTCACCTGATAGGGCATGTGTAGTAGTCAATGTCTGTGCCTTGACCACATCCTTTCAGCACTCACTATTCCTTACACTCTGATGACTCCTACTGAAAGCACCTGAAACTGTCTTCCAAGAGGCTCTCTTCAACTGCAGAAGATGCATGACTCACATTTGGGCTGCGCCAAAGGAGCCAGGAATTAATGCTCTCTGGAATAAGCCTCAACAAATCACAGGAGTTGGTGGATACATGTCCATATCCTTTGCTCCTTAGGACTTTTCTCTTCTATGAAGCCTCTGGAGAAGGACGACAAACTGTCTCATCCTCAAAGCCCAAGTAAAATACCATTGCTTCTGGGGAGTACGTAGAAATAAAACCTGTGTCACTCTGGGTGTGGAACTCAGGCATGGCTCCATGCTGTTAGGGGAGGTAAACCTGCTCCTGAGGACCCTGCACCAATAAGCAGAAGTTGGTTACCATTAGGGTTCAGCAAAAATCTCTATCTCACCCAAGACCAGCCACAAATGGAAGGCAAAGACTATACAAGCAACAGGAAGGGAGCTGGAATGCCGAAAAAGCACCAACCTCAAGAACAAGCTATAAAAGGTCTCCTTAAGATGCCGGCCAGGAAAAGAGAATCTGTCTGTCTCTACTGTGACACGACCAGTGAGCAGAGAGCAATGTCGGTTGGTCAGCCACATGGAGAGGGGCGAGAGAATGGAGAGGGCCTCCATCTTTGTCACACACAAGAACAACTGAGACATAAATCAGTGAACTTGAAGACAGATCAATAGAAATCATTCAAATTAAAACACAAAGAGAAAAAAAGAATTAAATTAAAAAAAAAAAGAGTATCCAAACGCTGAACACAATATTCAAGTTCTAACAAATCTAAAAATGAAGTCCCCTGAAGAGGAAAGAAAATGGAGCAGGCTCTGGCCAGATAGCTCAGTGGGTTAGAGCATCATCCCGATACACCAAGGTTGTGGGTTCGATCTCCAGCCAGAGCACATACAGTAATCAACCAATGAATGCATAAATAGGTGGAACAAGAAATCTACATTTCTCTCTCTCTCTCTCTCTCTCCCCCCCTTCTTCTTTCTTTCTCTCTAAAAATAAATAAATAAATAAGAAAGTAGAGCAGAAGAAATATTTGAGGAGAAAATGTCTTCAAATTTTCCAAAATTAGAAAAGACATGTCACAGATCTAAGAGGCCTATAGAACCACAAGCAGGGTGACCACTAAGACACAAATATTCACTCTGCTTATCAAAGTACTACAAACCAAAGAGAGAGAGAGAGAAATTTGCAGGCAGCAAAGGAAAAAGAAACATGCCATACAGAAGAAAAAAGAATTACAGCAGAATACTAATCAGAAACTTTGCAAGTCAGAGAACAATGAACCAGGTGGCTAAAAGAAAGAAATATTCTGACCCAGATCTGTACCCTCTGAAAATACCTATCAATAATGAAAGCAAGCTAAAAACATTTTTTTTTCAAGTAAACAAAGGCTGAGAAAATTCACTGCTATATCATAGCTGCACAGTAAGAAATGATATAGGAGGTTCTTATAATACCAGATAGAAATTTGGAGCTACATTTAAAAATGAAGAGAATTGTAAATGGTAAAAACAAGAGTATGTGTAAAAGATATTTTTCTTAACTTTAATAGTTTTCAAAGATAACTGATTAGGCCCTGGCCAGGTGGCTTGGTTGGTTGGAATGTCATCCCATACACCAAAAGGTTGCAGGTTTGGTCCCTGGTCAGGGCGCTATTGGGAGGAAACCAATCGATGCTTCTCTCTAACATAGATGTTTCTCTCTCTCTCTCTCTCTCTCTCTCTCTCTCTCTCTCTCTCTCTCTCTAAACATATCCTCAGATGAGTATTAAGAGACAAAAAAGATAACTGGTTAAGACAAGGGATGAAATCTTACCATTTGTGACAGCATGGATGGACCTAGAGGTTACTATACTAGTAAACACTTATGTATCTATCAAAAGAGTCAAAATACCTGAAGCAATAACTGATAGATTTGAAGACTTAACATTCTTTTCTCGGTAATCAATAGAATAAAGAGATAAAAAGAAAAATCACTGAGGATATAGAATAACAACATGAATAAGTTTGGCATAATTGCCATTTATAAGATTCTCCAAAAGCAAAATACACATTCATTTCAAGTGCACATGAAATATTCACCAAGAGAGACCATAATCTGGGCCAAAAATATATATATATATATTAAAAAATTAGAAGAATTAAAATCATACCAAGTATGTTCTCTGATCACACAGAATTTAACTAGAAATCAATTTTTTAAAAAGATATATCTGGAAATTCCTTAATATTTGGATATTAAACTACAAACTTCTACATACCTCATGGGTCAAAGAAGAAGACAGTGCTTGGCTCATAGTAGTAACTCAAAAAATATTTGTTATATCAGCCTTCCACAAATTTTGATATGTTTTGGTTTCATTTTCATTCCATTCAAATAAGTTTTCAATCTTTGGGTCTTCTTTGAAAAAGATCTTTACCCTTAAGGTATGGGGGGTTGACATGGCAAACAATTAGCATATTAAATAAATAATATGGAGTGCTAATACATGATGCACGCTTTGTACAAGGAGGGAAAAAATAAAACAGAGAGAGCTGGCAGGAAGAGAAGTTGCTGTTCAAATTGGATGGTAAGAGTTGTCCTCATTTTGAAGGGGACTTTTGAGCAAATACTTGAAGGAGTTGAAGGAATTAGACAAATAGTTATAAGAGGGAAGAGCATTCTAAGAGTGAGAGCAGCCAGATCTAAGTCCTTGAAGTGAAGGCATGCCCGGCATGTTCTAGGAACAGCAAACAAGTTGGTGTAGTTGGAGGAGAGTGGGAGGGGAGGAGGAGGGGGAAGGTCAGAGGGAAACCAAGTAGGTACCTCATGTATAGCCTTGCAGACAACTGGAACTTCAGCTGAGTGAGGCAGGACCCATTGCAGGGTTTTGGTCAGAAGAATGGCATGCTCTGTTCTAGAGTACACTATAGGTGATAAGGGTAAAATAAGAGAGACCAATAAGAAAACTTATTGCAATAAATGAGGGGAAGAAAGCTGGTGACTTGGGACAGGGTGATGGGAGCAGAGGTGGTGAGAATTGGTAGGATTATAATACAGGGAGTGGCCAAAGTAGCTTTACAGTTGTGAGCACATGAAACACAGAGTTTATTTTTGTATTATTATATATTATTATATTATTTTCCATATGAATAACTGTAAACGTACTTTGGCCCCACCCTGTATATTTAGAAGAGCCTACAGAATGTCCTAATGTCCTAGATGAGATGTTGTGGGGAGTAAGGAGTCATGGATGACTCAAGGTGTTTAGTCTGAGAAGTTGGAAAGCTGGAGTTGTCATCAGTTGGATGGTGAAGGCTGTAGGTAGAATCAGTTTGGAAGTAAAATGCAGAGTTTAGTTTTGGATATAATAAAGATGGATGTAGGGGTCTGGTGTTCAAGAAAGAGAGGTCTGAACTTAGAAGTGTCAGAACATAGACCATGTATCAGTCAAGGTCCTGGCAGGAAATAGAAGGCATATTCATACTGAGTAACTGAGAAGAGAAATGTTTACAAGGGTTGGGTAGGATTTAGGGAGCACAACAAGGACTAGCAAAATATTGCAAAGTTGTTAACATCCCTGCTGTGAAAGGCAAGTGGAGTGAACACCCATTGGTCCTGTAGAGGGTGGTTGTGCAGGCAGGATGCCCTGACAACAGATGGCCTTCAACAGAGGACTGCAGCCCATCTGTGGGCACCTGGCAGGGAATAAATACTCCAACCCGGCTTTTCTTCTACCCTCTTATCTCCTGCCAGTGCCTCCCATGGGCCAAACCCAAATGAAAATTAAAGGTCAAGGGAGCATGCTGCTGTGTCTCCAGGAGAGCGGGGTAGAGAGTGAATCTAGAAAGGCCAACAGAAGACATGAAGTCTACATGCTATTTAAAGCCGTGAGTCTGGATGAGATCCACAAAGATGTGTATGTGGATAGAATACCAGAGGGGTAAAGCCTGAGCCCGGGGTGCTCCAACGTGAACAGGAAGGACCTACAGGAGAGTGGTGGGCAATGAAATCAGAGGAAAATCAAGTGTAGTGTCGGGGAAAACAGTGTTTCAGGGAGAAGGAAGTAATTTTGTCCAAAGCTGCTGGTAGTGTCAGATAAGATGAGGACTGAAAATTGGCCAGTGGATTTAGTAGCATGAAGATGATTGGTGACTTTGCACAGAAGCATTGGACAGAGCAGTGGGGGCAAACACCAATTTAAGAAGAATGGGATGAGAGGAATTGGCTGAGTTATTTCAAGGTGTTTTTCTGCAAAAAGGAGTAAGAAATAGGATGGTAGCTGGTAAGGGCAGTGGAGTCAGGAGAAGGCTTTGCTGTTGTTGTTTTGGTTTGGTTTTGTCTTTTAAAAGGGAAAACTAACACCATGTTTACTTTCTGATCTAAGAGGCAGCTAATAATTGACGTAAGTGAGAGAAGGGAGAAATGCTGGGCAAATGTGCTCCCACAGAAGAGAAGGGCAAGTATATGGTACAAAAGCACATGCATATTAAGGAAAATATTAGTACAGAATTCACAGGCCTGCTGTGGGGAATGAAAGAAGTAATGCCTGAAAAGCACTTGTCTGCAGCATGTAGAGAATACTCAAGAAATGTTAGCCATTCCTAATTATTATTATTAACTTTCTTGACCTCATTTTCCTCATCTACAAAAATATGCTTGTTGCCCTGGCCGGGTGGCTCGATTAGTTGGAGCACCATCCTGTATACCAAAAAGGTTGTGGATTCAATTTCTGGTCAGGGCACATACCTAGGTTTCAGGTTTGATTCCGAGTCAGGGCACCTATGGGAGGCAGCTAATTAATGTGTCTCTCTTGCACTGACGTTTCTCTCTCTCTCTCTTCTCTCTCTCTCTCCCTTTCTCCATTACTCTCTCTAAAATCAATAAACATATCTTCAGGTGAGAATTAAAAAAAAAAAAAAGACACTGGTATATATTTCTAGAGTGCTATCTAACTCTAACAAGCTGTGAGATGAGATTACCCAAGAAACTGCCCACAATATCTAAAGGGGACCTAATCTCCAAGCCCAAATCACATGAGGTCACCTGGTAATATATAAGATGAAACCTATATACAACATAAATGTATACAACCACATGTGAAAATGTAATGGTGTGCACCAGGCGGAATTATAATGCCACTGAGCCTGTTGCTACAGTAGGAAAACAGTTAAGAAAATAGTCTCCTAACACCTGAGTCTCTAAGACTCTCCAAAAGCAAATGAGTCGTGCAACTCCGACTGTGGACTGGGTTGCTATGTAAACTGCTCCATAAGGCATTTAAAGACTTAGCACAAGTGGCTGAGGCTTAATCCTTTAATTCCATTGCTCCATAAGTTCCTTGTAGGTTCAGTGAACAAGGAATTTAGACACAATATTAGAAACCCATTTTCAGGAAAGGGCTTAGGCGTGGACAAGATATGCCCATTTTGTGCACAAAAGAGACTCCAGACTAATCTCTGGATTTGCTCAGTCTAAGGGTAATTGTCATGCAGGGATCCTGCTGAAGAGACTCGCGCTTACACAGTAAATTGTCTGAGGTGCCCTCCTCCAACATCTACCCTCCTCCCCCAGCACCTCCAAAGGCCTCTTCTATTTCAGGGCTTGTGTAGATGGAATTTGTTCACAAACATACCAATTTGGGCCATTTGTTCCCTGATAAAAGCTTCAATTCACTGTGAAACATTATGTGCCACTTATGGACTTGGGGACATTCACTTTAGAACAGTAGAAAGAGTCACATGACCACATTGTCAAACACAGTGAGGATGTTCAAACCACTTGTGACCTAGTCAAGCAGAATGAAGGCCACCGCCTCCCCCAGGGTGCCCCTGCGACCCCCGACTCACGCCGCCCCCTGGCTGTGACGCTGCTTCGTGCGTGGCTACAGCCTCACGCTCCGAGTTTACGCAAGTCTTTAATGAGCTCAGAGATGGACAGTATGCAGACTAATTAAAATCAAATAACCCATGAAGGCAAACAGGCGAGCTTGAATGACATTTAGGAAGCACCTCACATATTGAATATGTGTACATTAGCAGCACTGTACTAGATGGAGAAATATGGTGTCAGGAAAAACAAGTCACAGTTTATTCAGCCTGAACAACCAGAGCTAGTTTACGTATATCAGATTTAATTTTACTTTTCACGAGTCACTTGAGGGCAAGGCACATTTTCTATCTGAGCTTTGAGGAAGTGCTGAATTGGCTCTTCTCACTCTCCCTCCTCCCCCTGGGAACTTGATGAGTTACTGAAGAGCAGTGATATTCTTTGACATGTTTCTAAAAGAACTTGCCAGAATTTCCTTCAGCTTTTGTTTTTTGTTTCCTTTAGCTATTTAGCAACTCTGGGCAATTGGGCCAGGATTTATGAAGCTGGGGGCCATGAGTGAAGTCGCCGGGACCAGGGGGTTATAGTGAGCCTAATACCCGATAGCCCAAATTTCTTGTTTTGACAAAAAGGCAATTATCTACACTAACATATTTTATCTAGAAAATCCATAGTGTAGTAATTCCTTCAAAGGAGTGTTGCAAGATTTAGTAAAGTGTTCTAAAATCTACCGGCATTTCAGGGCAACACATGTCGCTACAATTATTTTACATGATCATAAATATTATATTTTAATAATGACACTGTCAGGGACTTTTCTTCTTTACCCTCTAGTCGAGGCATCGTAGGGTTTAAAAAAGAAAAGAAAAGAAAAAAGACTCATTGGAGGTTGCAGTTAGAAAAGCACAAGAAACTCATTTTTGATACAGTAAAGCAATTGACTCTGAGTGTCCTCAAGGTATAAAGGAGAGAGGCGGATTGTGGCGTGTTTTATCACCTCAAGATAATTAAGCTAATTTTCACTGATGCTTATAAAAGTTTGACACTGAAACAAGAACACTCTTTTGAAGTTTTCTGTTAGAGCGTTCATTATATGTATTCTGCTGTGATAAGGATTTGGACAGTTCCTCTTCCCACATTGATGCTCAGACCTGCCTAATCTTGGTGACTAAGCATGCTAGGGTTGCCAGACAAGCAAAAGAAAATACAGGACATTCAGTTGAAATGAGAGTTTCAGGTAAATACGAATAATTTTTAGTATGCCCATGCAATAGTTGGGCTAAAACATCATTCTGGTTTATGTGAAATTCAAATTTAGCTGGGCACTTGTATTTTATCTGCCAACCCTAAGCAAGCTGGGATTTTCTAATAGACCTGTGGGAGAAAGGGTTAGCTGGGCTTGTCAGAGTTCGAAGAGTAGGGTTAGATACCCCCTGAGAAACATGAATCCCAGTGCCTGCGGACTATAGTTACCCTTGGTGAGACCTGGCTTGATACCAGCATACAAGACAGTAGAGCTGGTGAGGCTGGGCAGCACAGCAGGGAGGAAGAGTAGAGATGGAACTTCTGCCTGTCTCTTTGCTCATGCTCAGGTAGGCGACCTCACCCAGCATTCCAGGGACCTGTGTGGGGTGGATGCTGGAGTCCAGGGAGCAGTGGCCCAGGAATCCTGGCCTTGGACAGCAGAGCGATTCCCGACCTTACCTTCTAGGCTGATTCTCTTAGAGATGGAACATTTAGCTCTTGCAGTAGATGGAGCTAGGGCAGGCCAATGGGGTGCCAGACAAATGCTTTCACATTTTAAACTTCAGTGAGGGATTATTATTTTTCTCACATCATGTTTGATATTTCACCAGTACAAAATTAGGATTAAAAACACTGGCTTTCAAGTCCAGCTGACCTGGATTTGAATCTTGGCTCCACCTTCTTGCAAGTGAGACTTTGAGCAACTTGTGCAAATTCTTGCAACTCAAGTTCCTCATCTGTAAAATAAAAGTAATAGTGAGATTTCGTAGGGATGTTGGGAGAACAATAAATAATTTCTAAAATTCTTAATACAGTCTGCCATTGAGTAAGTTCTCGGCAAATAGTACCTACATGTTACTATATACTAGTATAAGGGTCAAATTCTTATCTGAACTGAGTGTTTCACAATAAGCCCTGTTCAAGGTGTGGACTTAATGGTATTCATTGACAATCTCTGACGAAAAACCCACAACAGTGCTTGCTTTAGCAGCACATATATTAAAATTGGAAAAATACAGGGAGGATTAGTGTGGCCCCTGCATAAGGATGACACGCAAATTCATGAAGCGTTCCATATTTTTGAGACAGACAAGTACCACATGATCTCACTTATCTATGGAACCTAATGAACAAAATAAGCCGATGAATAAAATAGAAACAGAGGCATGGAAACATGGGAGAGACTGACGAATCTCAGAAGGATGGGGGGAGGGGGACAGGAAGAGATTAACCAAAGAATTTATGGACACTGACAATAGGGTGGTGAAGGCTTGGGGTGGGGCTAGAACCAGGAGGAGGGGGGCAATGGGGGGAAAATTAGGGGACACCTGTAATACTCTTGACAATAAAGATTAAAAAAAAATCCATAACAGGTGTTAGATTGGCCCTTAATCATTATCATCCTATCAGGGCAAAGATACTATTGGAGTCCAATGATTAACCTTTCTGTTACTTAAACTATAACCCCATTATTACTGACAAAAACAAACAAACAAAAAAAACTTCTCTGATTAACTGAATACATGAGCTCCAAATGAAGAAAATTCTTCAACTCAATATAGGTATTCATATTGATCAAAATGAGTTATTGATTCTTCCATAACATATGTCCAAATGTGAATACTGCCCGCCCATGCTATTACTGCCACTTTTTTTTTTGACACTTCTTGGGTTCTGAGAGTCAGTCCATTTGGAGCCGTGCTTCTCACCCTGGTTGAAGGACTTTAAGACACAAAAACAAAACCAAGAAAGGGCTCCCCTCCCAGACCAACTTAATTAGAAAGTTGAGGTAAGGCATGACTACTAGCATGTTTTAGAAGCTTTCTAACTGAGTGTATCAAGAAGCCAGTTTGAAAATATTGAGTAGAAGAAAGAAAACGAGGTTTTGAGCCACACTAAGTGGGATTCAAACCAAGGTCTCTGTATCTATCAGCTGTGTTGTCTTGTACAAGTTACTAATTTGTCACAGCATCACTTAACTTTTTTTTATTCAAAAAAGTGGAAATACTTAATTTCCTAAGGATCCATTGAGTTACTACAAAAATAGAAATGATTATTCTAGGGTTTGTTTAAAAGAAGATGGTCTCCTTTAGACATCTCTAGGACATCTTTCTTTCCATTCAAAAAGTCTAGCAATTCACAACATAGTATTTATAAAATTTTTAAGTATTTTTCTTGACTTTCATTGTTTCGTTGCGTGCTTGGAATCTGGTTCAGAAGCCATTTCTAAGGCCTGATCCTGAAGATCTGAAGTATTTGGTAACAAAATTTTATTCAAAGAAATTTAAATTGGTTTCATCACAATATCATTATTATTTCCTTATGCCTCCTGCCTTTGGTTTTGTAGCAGAAGAATTTCTCCTGCTTTGCCATGTTTACTGAAGAGCTTCCTTCCACTTTCTTCTCCTAATCCCAAATTTCCAAATTTGGAGGTTGATTCTCCTACTCAATTATTTTATTTCATGGTAATCTTCCTTGCTAAAATTGTTATCTAATATAGATTTAAAGTTAAATTTTTTCATCAATTTTGTTATCAGAATATTTTTGTAATTCTCATAATAACCCTTGGGGTTCTGGTGACAAACAAGGTGTCACATAATTAGGGTTAGAAATCCTATTTCCACTATCTTAGAAATAAATGGACGTAATGGTGGTAAACAGAGTTATTATTCAGAATACTTAGAAACCAGTACTATCATATGTGATAAATAGCACAATTAAAAATATAATCCCTCTGGCATGGAAGGACCTGGAGAGTATTATGCTAAGCGAAACAAGCCAAGCAGAGAAAGACAAATACCACATGATCTCACTTATTTGTGGAATATAATGAACTAAACAAACTGATGAACAAAATTGACCCAGAGACATAGAGGTGGGGTACAGACTGACAAGCCTCAGAGGAGGAGGGGGTGGGGGTGAAGAGATAAACCACAGAACTTATATGCATGTATGCACGACCAATGGACATAGACAACAATGCTGGGGATGGGGCAGGGGGGGATGGGGAGGAAGGTGTCAATGGGGGAAAAAGGAGAAACATTTGTAACAAAAACAAATTAATTTAAAAAAATTTTAATTTCAGAGAAACAAAAAATATATATATAATCCCTCTTTTTTTCAACTGTAACCATATTTATGGTAAAACTATTATTAATCAAGTAACATGAGATGTAGCACAAATTGCTTACCAAGTCATTCTAATCATTTCCACATCACTTATTGGTTTTCAAAAATTAGTGTTATGTTTTTTCAAAGTGTTTCTTGTGTTTTTGCTTGTTTGATTGACATGAGCTCTCACTAGCTAAATAATAACTTCAACTGAGCCCCTCCACTGGCTTTACATGAACTAGATTACTTAAGTCTCAGAAAGAATTTTTCTTAATATTAAAAATATTGTTCATGGGACTGAGTCTTAAAGCTTCAATTTTCACATTTTAAGTATATTTTTAAACTTTTAAGAGAAACAGTTGATATGTCATTGATTACTATTGTAATTTTAATTCCTTGACTTATAAGCTTTCCAAAAAGTTGTTTTGTCGTTTTGGTCAATAAATGTTTTTCAATAACTAAAAACATAATTCCATATTGTAATAATCCTCTCATATCAAACTCATTTTTTAAAATTCCATTAAATATCTCATGACTGGATCAGCCTTTTTTAAATAACCTTCTTAGTTTGGAATAATTTTTATTTGTAAGATAGTTGCAAAGATAGTAAAGAAAGTTTTCATAAACCCATTACCCACTTTTCCTAATGCTAATGTCTTACATGACCATGGTTTATTTGTCAAAAATAAGAAATTAACATTGGTAACAACTATTTACTAACCTTTGGCTTTATTTGGATTTCATCTGAAAAATTCAAGTTTCCCTTTACTACCAAATTCACATCCCTTCATAAAGGTAACTTATTACCAGATCAGGTTGCATGCATGTTATGTATTATACATATAGATGGACCAAAAAATTATAGAATTTTTTTTTATTGTGTTGTTGCATTTTTTTTCACAGAAATGTCATTGTATTCTTTAAAGACATGTAATTTTCCTCAGTAATATTTCTTGCTTTGATGTCTATATTCTCTGATATTAATATAGGCACTGTGACTTTCTTTTGATTAGAGTTAGAATGATATAGCTTGTTTCATCATTTTACTTTTAACTTATCTATGACTATATAGAAAGTGGTTTTTGTAGGCAGTATATAATTGGGTCTTGATTTTTAATATACAAATTGACAGTCTCTGTCTTTAATTGGGTTATTTAGACAATTTGTATTTAAAGTAATTATTGATGTAGCTGGATTTAAATCTATAAACTTGCCAGTTACTTGTCTCATCTGCTCTTGGTTCCTTTTTTTCTTCTTTTTCTGTCTTCTATTGGATTATTTAAGTATTTCTTATAATTCCATTTTATTTATATTATTGGCTTATAAGCTATAATTTTAAAAAAATTTTTGGTGGTTGCTTTAGGGTTTACAATATACACTTTTAACTTGTCACAGTTTATTTTCAAATAATAATACACCACTTCTAGTGTAGTAGTCCAAGAATCTTACAACAGCATGCATTCTTTTCCTCCTTTTTATTCTTCACAATTGAGTTCTTCATATGTTTTACTTCTATGTAAGTTATAACCCCATTCCACATTGTTAGTAATTTTGCTTTAGACTAAGTGTTAACAAACTATGGCCTGTGAGCCGGTCACCTGTTTTTGTAAATAAACTTTTATCAGATTACAGCCCACTCATTCCTTTATGTATTGTCTATGTCTGCTTTCATGCTACAGCAGCAGAGTTGCGTATTTACAACAGACTTCATTCCCCTCAAGTCAACATATTTACTATGTAGTCCTTAAGAAAAATTTTGTTTATACCTGTTCTAGACAATTATCTTTGAAATTTTTTAAAATTAAAAAGAAATATCTTTTATGCTTATTATTATTTTTACCCTTTTTTAAATCCTTCACTTTTTTTAACCCTTTACTTCTTTATGTAGATCTCCAATTTTTTTACTTTTTTTTTTTTTTTATGTATATCCAACCTTCCATCTGGTATAATTTTTATTCTACCCGAAGAACTTTCTATAACATTTATTGTAGTGCAGGACTGTTGGCAGTAAATTTTCTTAGTTTTTATTTATCTGGAAAAAATCTTTACCTCACCTTTATTTTTTTTAATTTTTATTTATTGATTTTACAGAGAGAGAGCATGGGGGAGAGAGGGAGAGAAGCATTGATTTGTTGTTCCACTTATTTATACATTCATTGGTTGATTCTTATATGTGCCCTGACTGGGGATCGAACCCACAACCTTGGCATATTGGCACAATGCTTTAACCAACTGAGCTATCTGGCCATGGCCTACCTCACCTTTATCTTTAAAAGAAGTGCTGGGTATAGAATTTGAACTGGAAATTTTTTTCTTCAGCACTTGAAAATGTTTCTCCATTCTCTTTGTTCCTCTGTATGCACTTTTTTTTTGTTTGTTTTTTTCCTGATTTAAAGATTTTTTCTTTATTTTTTTATTAATTAATTTATTTTTGTTACAGATGTTTCTTTTTTTCTTTTCTTTATTTTTGGTTTTCAGTCATTTGACTATGATGTTTCTAGGTGTGTGTATGTGTGTGTGTTTCATTTATTCTGCTTTGGGTTACTGTATCTGTCATTTGTTGTCTTTTTGTTACTTTTGGAAAACACTTGATTATTATCTCTTCAAATGTTTCTATTGCCCAATTCTTTCTTTCTTATTCTGAAACTCAATTAACATGTATGTTAGACTATTTGATATTGTACTTGAACACTTGGATGATCTCATCTCTTTTTTTCGCTATTTTATCTCTTTGCATTTCATTTTGTATCATTTCTATCAACTTATCTTTAAGTTCAATAATACCTTCCACAGCTGTGTTCAATCTGTTTTTAAGCTCATTAAAGAAATTCTTCATTTCCAATATCATGGGTTTTTTATATCTAATGATTACATTTAACAATTTTTATAGTTTAATCTCTCTGCTGACATTTCCCATCTGTATATGTATATTGTCTATCTTTTCCACTAGATCCTTTAATATTAATTCTAGGTATTTTAAAGTTTCAGTCTAATAAATAGTTGCAACATTTGGGCTATCTCTGAGTTTAGTTGTTTTATCTCTTTACAAGGGGTCTTAGTTTTTGTTGCTTTTTTATGGGTCTTGTGATTGTTGATTAAGTTCTGGATATTGTATATAAAAGGACAGTGGAGATCAAAGTAAATACTATTTATGTCTGAAAAAGTCTATGTGCCGTTATCTGTCAGACTTTTAATGTGATAGTTGAGTTATTCAAGCAAATAGTTGGGCTTGTTTGGGTTTTATGGTGACCATAAATACTCTCAATTCATCACATGCTTCACATTCCACCCACAATGAGTTGCTGATAATTTGGATTTAATGAGAGGCCTTGAGTACTAGAGGGTTTTTCTCAGCATTTTTGCTCTATGTACCCTTAGCTTTCAGCAGTGTTTATAACACTGTACCACAGAAGAGGGTCCCTCTCCACATTCTTCCCTTTCCTAGTGGACTGCTGATGCTTGTTACTGAATACTAGGTTCACAATGGGTTCATTTGGAAGATTTTAGGGATTGCTGGTCCATCCTCTGTATTAAGACCAGTCAGCCTGGGCTCTGGGATGGAGGAGTTAGGCTTTCTCAGTGCTCCTTCTACTCCACTGCCCCACCCTATGGCAGCAAAACTCTACTTTGCATATGTGGTGTGTTTGGGAAACAGAGAGCTTCCTTCCCCTTTCCCAGCAGTAGAAGACCTGCCTTACATTGGTTTTGAATCTTAGGTTCAAGAGGTGGTTGTTGCTGTTTTTCTTCACTACATCAGAGGCAAGAGACTGTTACCTTTGCTCAGAAGCCATGGCTGTCTGCTTGGTTACCCAGGTTAAAAAGAAGAGTATCCTTCCCCACCGCCCCAGAAGTATGTGGGTTTTATTTCTGTCTTTCCCCCAGAGTCCTAACAGGGAAGAATTTTTGCTGCCTATACCCGATGACTTAAAGCTTGTGCTTCACGTGAAGGAAGGGTTCAGGGAAATGAGCAGTGTTTCCTTCCCAGTGGCAGCCAGTTGCATCCTACAGATTGATGCCACTGGGAAGGGCTCGCTCCAGTCTCCCTCCCTAACCCCAGTTTCTCAAATGAGCTCATAGAAGAGGCCTGTGGAAAAGAGCTTGAAACTGAATTTAAACTCCCCTGTGTCTGGGGCTTCCAGAGCTTTTAAATTGATATGTTGGCCCTTACTTGCCATTAGGAATTTATAAACATTTTGGCTGATTTTTTCTTATTCACTTCTATGGTGGCTCTCTCTTCCTCCCATGCTCTGCCAAAGGTGAAATAATTCATGTTTGTGCATGCGTGCTGCTTCGTAAGACAGCTCTCTATTCGCTTCAAGAAAAGTTATAATCCTGTAGCTAATGGCTTTTTTAGGCTTTTATTCATTTTTGGGATTGAAGTGAAATTTTCTTGTGAGTTTACATTCTAAATGAAAGCAACGGTCTTGAAATAAAAGAAATCCAAACAACAGCAGGCTTGATTGCTTTATGCTATGATATCCTTGTCTTTGTGGTTTTTGATAGAACATTGATATATTTTTTTAGAAATTATATATAATTTATTTTTTGGGAGGCAGAATTCTCTTGCTTGGGGGTCAGCTTTTTTATTCTATTCGGGCCTTCCACTGACTGGGTGAAGCCCTCCCACATTGGGGAGGTCAATATACTTTACTCAGTCTACTGAGTTAAGCATTAATCTCATCCAAAAACATTCTCACAGTAATACCCAGAATACTAGGCAAATACTAGGGCAACCTATAGACCAGACACGTTGACACATAAAATTAACCATCACAGTAGGGAATGAGCCATCTGCTTATTTCAATTCATGAGGCACGTTATCCTTAAGAATTGTTATTCTTTCTGATCTAAAAGTTGATGATGGTGTTCTATTTGGGTTAAATATGCAAGTGTGTGTTGTGTATATATAATAATTAATATATATGCACACATATATGCATACATTTCTTTAAAAGAAGCACAAGATTTCTGGATCAGAAAACAAACCATTTCTTATTCACTGAGCATCTTAGCCATGAGTTTCAATCCCCACGGAGCAATTCAATTCAGTGAAGGTCTGTTGTCCCCCTCATGCAGTGGTATTGCACCACAGGAGAGGAACCCTCAAATTATGAAACTCAGACATTTTATAGGTTGCTCACATATCTGTTCATCCTCCCTTTCAGAGAGAGAGAGAGAACTTTACCCTAAAATGTAAAGAAATCTTCTCTGGAGAGGAAAGAGAACAGTCTCTCTACTTTTCCTTTCCTATCCTGGAATAAACAGAAGGTGCCAGTGGACACAAGTCTTTCATTTCTCCAGAGTCATACTGTCCCTAACTTCCAAGGTAGGTTTGCCTTTCAAACTTTAAATGCAATGATCTTCTTTCCTGATATCTTCAGAATGATTATTAATTACTAAGACTTCAATTTGATTGGCAAAATAATAAACTGTAAGGTGCCAGAGATCTTTATAAAAATCTTAATTTTGTTGTTGGTTTTGGGTCTTTTAATCATTTCCCTGCTGATGAGCAACGAATGTCAATTGCCTTCGAGGTCCAGCTCCCTTCTTCTTCCAGTAGCTTAGCTCAGAGTTAGCTTAGCTGGACTGGCTCAAGCCTGCAGAGGGACAGCAAAGCCTTCGGTTGATGTCAACATTCTTAGTAGGCAAGGCTGTTCCCAGGGTTCAGGATACGTACTCCTTAGGGCTTTTCCTGTGCCTAGAGGTCCCTTGATATATTTATTGCAACTTAGAAAAAGTATACGTTCCCAAACTCTCCTAAACTAATCTACAAATAGATACTATGGTGTGAGGGTGGGACTCATTTTTGTCCTTGAAGTCCCTATGACTGCTGGCCAACGCAGGTCCCTTTCTGCTGGGACCTTGTCCATGGTGGATACAGAATATTTATGCCAGGAATGTGCTGTGGAATAATTGAGGTGTCAGGGGATTGCATGCACTTTGCTTCTTCTTGTTTTTAAGTGTTTTCTTCCCATCAACACAATGTTATATCTACGTTGTGTGTTGCTAGCAGTACATGGCCACTCTGCATGACAGTAAACAGTGCGGATCTGTATATTTTGAAAGCCAGATACATTTTTTTCTTTAATCATTTTCCCAGTACCTTTTCCCAAGAGGCGGTTTCCTTGTGATCAGACAGCCCATATTCACTCTCTTCAGGCTGAAATTGCCTCATTCCACTTATCCTAAATGGAAGTAATGAAATTACTGTTCTTTCTGATATTCTCATCGAAGTAGTTCGTCATTTAGCTTTCATCAGTTTCTAGAAGGTTCTGTGAGTGAAATTTCATTCTTTTGATTGTCTAGTTTTATGGGATATGACTTTTTAAGTATAAAGTTTTTCTTCTTCATGATTACAGTTATTGGTTATCTAAAGGGGCTGTAGATAACTGAAACACAAATCCCGCATCATATCTCAACCTTAATATCCTTCTACCACAGAAAATATACTTAAAATGCTAATGTGTTCACTGAGCAGGTTGTGTTTGATAGTGTTACAAAGAAGTATCATGATAATCATGGCTCCCCCGTTGAAAAGAGGAAGGTCCATTTTTCATCTCATATCCCAAACTGGCAGCTACTCTTTCTGTGGAAAGGAGAAGGTTTATATGATTTTTTTCACAGTGGCAGCCAGAGAAAGGGACTAACTTAGGTTTAGAGTACCCAGGTACTGTGCCCTGGACCACAGAAAGCCCAGAGCAGCAGAATAGACATTTCCAAAGACACAGAGTCTCTCAAACAGAGAGAAAGGGTAGATCTCGGTCCCAGGAGCACATGTGCAGACACTTTTGCAGTACATTTGAGGAAAACATAGCTCTTTTAGCAATCAGCTTCATTCTGGGGAAGTGCATGAACTAATATTCGTCTTGGAATTCTAGCACCTGGTACAGTGTCTGGGACATGTTAGGTAGGGACCTAATAAGTGCCAGTTGAATTAAAAAATGAATGCATGTCCAACCTTAAACTTATGCCCCAAGGGTGGCCAGTCTCATTATACTGACTCCTCAAGAGAAATTATTCTAGATTTCTTACCTCTCTTAGGCTACACGCTTGGTAGCCTCATTGTTAGTGATGTGGTAAGCTTCACCATTCACCTGCTCTTCCAAAACTGACCCATCATTGATGTCTCATTACTAGCCTAGGACCAAGGGTAGAAGCATCCTGGATTTATAGCATTGTTTTAGGAAGGCTGTATAGGGTACTAGGGCACCGATTGGTTGTGGTGAGTTAGCACAAATGATTCCTGAGGAAGGCTGGAGGAAGAGTCGGGACCCTGGCTAAGTCTCTACTGCTGTAGTAGGGCCATTCTGAGATTAAAATGATGGCCTTGGCAACAGTAAGTAAACTGCCCTACCAGAAGAGGTAGGCATACCTGCTTGGTGACAGAATAAGCCACTGGGTAATCAGTGTCTGGCTAAAGTGGCATCACAGCCACCCTCGAGAGCCAGTTCTGGCCTCTGCCACCAACACCAGGGTTATGTGTATATATGTAGTTGGGCATAATTGTTACTATCGCCCACTATCATTCCCTCTGAGTTGCAAGTACCACTCTGAGTACCTGATATTCTCCCTCACCTTCCTAAAGGCATTGGATTTTCCTGGTTTAAGTTTTTTATTGAGTGCCAACTACGTCCCAGGCACTGTTCTAGGCTATTTCCAAGGAGCTTAAAATCTAGTGTAGTGGGGTAAATATATAAAATAATATAAAAAAAATCATATCAGTTTAAGATAGATTCCATAACAAATGAACAAGGGATAGAGGATAATGAGGTAAGCATAAAGGATAACATAAAATAAGGTGGTTAGGAAAGCCTTCTTAAGCAGGTGATATTAGGACTAAGAACTGAATAATGAGAAGGAGGCAGTCACGGAGAGCATTTCAGACAGAGGGACCAACTAGTACAAAGGCCTTGATATAGAAACAGCCTTCTAAAAGCACCTCTGACTATCCTGCCCGTCCCCTCTGCATGCACTCCACACTGTCTCCAAACAAAACTCCATGCTCCGCCTGCTTCCAGGATGCCTTTCCCCATTCATGACATCCATCCTCCCCATCCCAGAATCCTAGCGGAGAATTACACCCGCGGGCTGTTTTCCAACCAGGAAGTTGAAGAGTTGCCCTACACTGCAAGCTCAACACACCTCCATCACACAGTCTGATCCTTTAAACACATAGTGAGAGGCTGGCACTTTCCAGGGCATCCTAGGTGCCATGAACGAGGCTAAATGCTTTACATTGTGCATCTCATTGGAGTCTCACAACCCAATGCAATTATTTCTTTGTCGATTTCTTTTACAACTAAGGAAAGTATGGGACAAAAAATTAACTAACATCAAGATCTAAGAATGGTAAGTAGATGGGACTGACATTCAAAGGCATGAAGCTGATTCCATAGTGTGTTCTCTTAAGTACTACACAAAATGTATCTAGAAGGATGCTGTACCATTTATTTAACTACTGTCTCTCAGATTCAAATCCATCCTTCTGTATTCTGCTCTGTGGTGCTGGGACTAGGATTCTGAAAAAACACTTTCCCCAGACATCAGAATACCCTGAGGACCGTTGGCAAACCACAGGTTACTGGGCCCACACCTAGAGATTTGTTTTTAAGAGGGCTCCGGGAGCCTAGATATCAGCATTTAACATTTCCCACTGGTCATTCTAGCATGCCAACAGGGTCAGAGGCACTACACGAGAAGGCAATTAGAAAGCAGGAGGAGAGGAGAGAGGACTTCCTTTTTTCTATTTGTTCGATTTCTCATAACATGATTATGACACCAGCACTTGGCAGAGCAGCATCGGTGATTTCAGTTTCTAGCCAGGGCATCCGCAGACTGTGGATGAGGCATTCTCTGTCAGGAGGGGCAGCCCTCAGCTATTCCTGAGCCCTATGGTTCCTACTGGAGTTATATGTCCAGTTTTTCCACCTTTAACACTCTTTCTTTTATAACCCTCACCCGAGGATATGTTGGTTTTTTTATTATTATTGATTATGAGAGAGATACAAGGGGGGGGGAGAGAGAGAGAAAGAAACATCAATGTGAGAGAGAAACATTGATCGGATGCCTCCAGCACACAACCCGGCCAGCAATCAAACCGGCAACCTAGGTATGTGCCCTGACCGAAATCGAACCCACAGGGTTCGATGTACAGGGTGATGCTCCAACCAACTGAGCCACCTGGCCAGGCAACCTTTATTATTCTCTTAACAGGTTATCTTCTTAAAGAAGCTCACTGACTACTGATTCTGTATTCTAGGGATGTAAAACCTTATCTGCCTCTGCCCTTATCTTGACCTATCTTAACACACTTCATTCCTATAGCATTTAAGCCAACAGTTTATCTAGCAGTGAGAAGTCACATACTACAGGTGCAAGTCAGCCCATGTTGCCTCCAAATGGACTCTTGGAAAAACTGATCATGCCCCATTCCATGAAATTTACTGGAAATTACTAAGACAGAGAGCAAATAAGAGTGGTGACCCAGAGGAGGGAAAATCACTGAGAGTTTTGGTGGTCAAGGAATGCTTCATGGAAGTGGGGGTCTCAGCTGGATCTTGCAACAGAGAAAGGTTGTTAATAGAGAGGGCAGGGCATTCCAAGCCATGGGAATGATGGGAGCAAAGGCAGGATGGGGTATGCTATCTTTTGAGCATGATCAGCAGACCAGTCTGACAGAAGATGCAGGTGTGGGGCAAGGAAGGAGGAGAGAGTGGGTGACAGGGTAGGAAAGGTTAAGAGTGTGCAGCTCAGAAAGAGCTCTAAATTTCAAGCTAAAAGGTGAGACTTTATTCTATGAGCTAGACTATGAAATTTTCATGTGAGTTCCTCACCAAACCAACTATTTTCGTCAAAACAGCAGGATATGGTTAATGCAATTAGAAAAAGAATCCAAATATCTTACCAAAGCCTACAAGACCCTATATGATCTGCCTCCCCCCCAATCTCCTGTCTCCCCAAGAAGGCTGACACAACACTTCTTCCACAGCCTCTCAGTTGCTGGTAGAACAACCCCTTTCCAGAAGGGCAATAGGATGGAGCATCACATCAGCATTGGGTAGTATAATGTCCACCACACACAAAAACTTCAAGATAGGGTCTACCCTGGGCTGTGGGGAAAAGGGATGGAGAGGTGTGGAACATTAGTTGGATCCTAAAAAAGAAAAAAAAAATGACTAGAAAGAAATCTAAAGCAAATATGGCTAACCGCTAACATCTTCTAGATTTATTATTGATTTATTAGTGTCTATTATGTTGTTTTATCTACTTTTCAATATGCTTATACACTTGGACTATTTTATAATTATAAATATTTTAGTGCCAGTCAAATACATTTTGATCTCATTTCTAAGCAGAAACTATTTGTGAGTAAGCAAAATGATTCACCCTTGCAATCCATATCGCAGCTACTTTTAAGGAATAAATATTCTTCCTTATTTTAAAATTTTTTGAAAAGATGTATCAGAAAATCAGAATAGTTGTTTATAACTTTGAGTTTCATATGACTGGCATCTCTTTCCTCACAGATATTCCATACTTCTCTGGGTGGAGCCATGTAACTGGGATGAGAAAGGTCTGTTCTAACTGAATATTTGTGCTGTCCCCCCAAGTTCATGTTGAAGCCCTAACTCCCAACGTGATGATATTTGGAGGTGGGACCTTCGAGAGGTAAGTAGATTTAAATGAGGTCATGATAGTGAGGCCCCATGATGGAATCTGTACCCTTACCAGAAGAGGAAGGCAGATCTCTCTCTCTCTCTCTCTCTCTCTCTCTCTCTCTCTCTCTCTCTCTCTCTCACACACACACACACACACACACACACACACACTCTCTCTCTCTATCTATCTATCTATCTATCTATCTCTATCTCTATCTCTATCTCTATCTCTATCTCTATCTCTATCTCTATCTCTATCTCTATCTCTATCTCTATTTCTATCTGTCTCTTTCCATGTGAGCACAAAGAAGAGGTCATGAACATATGCATGGAGGAGGTAACCATCTGCAAGCCAGGAAGCAGGTTCTCACCAAGAACAGACTCTGCCAGTACCTGATTTTGGATGTCCAAGCCTCTAGAACTGTGAGAAATAAATGTCTGTTGTTTAAGCCACCCAGTCTATGGTATTTGGTTATAATAGGCCAAGTGAACTAAGACAAAGATGCTGGGGTGTAGGGGAGAGAGAGAATGCAGCGTTCTTTCTCTCTCTTTTAGACACACATTGTGACTTAAGATTGAAAACCTCTTCCCCCCTCCCTGCCATCAGCCTCCTGTTTTCTCTTTCTTCTCTTTTGTTCCTCTCACTTTCTTCCTGATACCCTTTCCTCTTGTCCTGCCCAAAATTGTGGTGGTAAGTATGGTATGTTTAGGATGGGGAGCTGGGATATATTTTATATTTTAAATATTTATTTTCCCCCAACCTCCAGTTCTGCCCCACACACTGACTTGTGTTTTCTCAGCTCCCTCTTTCCTACTAGTAACCAGATTTTGTTTGTCATCTTTTCATGCCAGTTCATAAATTACACAGTCGGTACCTTGAGGCTCATTATATCATGCTTACTTGTGAGCTCCTTTGGTAACCACGTAATTACTTTGGACAATAATCTGTGGCTCTTGAATGGCTGTAAAAAGTCTGGTATAACAGGTTGTCCTTGAATTTGAGTTAACGGCCCAGCTCTAGGAAGAGGTAATATCTGGCGTGTGAGGATGCCACCAAGTATTTCATGGACTCATCCTCATTCATCATTGTCAGCTCCTTATTGAATACCCAGAGTTCATAATATTGTACAGTGGAGCCCAACACAGGTTCCTGAGAAAAGGACAATAAATCCTGACAGCTTTTAAAGAGTGACCTACAAGCTGCATCTCTTCGGAATCCTAAAATATTTTTCTTTCCAAATAAATTCACAACGATTGTCCCAAGTATCATAATTATATCATTTATTGATCATGATGCCACCTTTAAGTCAAGTAGGATCTCATAAATTCCGCTTTAATTTGTTTGTTTGGTGGGGTGTAGGTGAGAAAACATGAAAAAAATCTGCAGGAAAAGGAATAGTCAGTGCAGATGAGAATAGAATGAAGTCCCATCTTTACTTTTTAAAAGGTTATTAAACCCCCACTTAAAACTAGCTGGAAATTAGTTAATTCTGCCAGTTAAGGATGAACACCTAAAGCCATTTTATTCAATACATCTATATAAAGGCAGGGCTGGAAACCAGGACCATGGTTTAAATACCTCCCAAGTAGCTTATGAGGCTGTGCCGGGTGTGGGGGGGTGTCAAGAAAGGTAGGGGATAAGTAGACACTCAAAATGTTTATTTTATTATTAACAAGGCTATGGATAGTCTTTTGAATCATTAACTGGGGTCCAGGCATTAAATGTGGGCCTAGGCAGGGTAGGGCTTTGCAGGATAGATTTAGTTCATTGATTGGCTCGTAATCGAGTGCTGGATGTTTGGAGAAAGATTGGAGGGTCACATGGCCTGAGGGTCTTTGAACCCTGGATGATCATGAAATCTTACAATTCTCTGTTCTTTGCATTATTTGAAACAATGCAGAATCCCAAAAGAACAAAATAGAAGAGTAAAGAAATTTGGGGACTGTAAAGTCCAACCTTTTTATTTTGAATATAAAGAGACCAGGGCCAAGATTGGAAACAAATTAACGCAAGGTAGCTCTGGTAATTCGTGCAAAGTCAGGCCTGGAAATTAAAATCGGTGATACCCTGGCCACTATTCCTTCCAATGGCCCATAATAGGTACAGAGGTATGTATAATCTCAATTCTGTGTTCATGACACCCCCTCAGTGGCCAGCGTTAGCTTCATTCTCCTCTTAACACCTGCTTTCTCTTCTAACTGTAAAATGTATGTGCATACAAGAAATACCTAGACTAGGAAAAACGTTCAGAATTTCTTCTTTAAATCTAGCCTGATGCACCTACCTGGGTAAACTTCTAATCTCATTATGAAACTATAACCAGTGTGATCAAAGTGTACCTTAATGTGGTTATAACAGAGCAATGTTCTGGTGCCTTGAGATCCCCTTAATTCACTGTAAAACATCTGTATGAGGCACATTGCCTGGCGCTCTTGAGTATGAATAGTGCTTCTCTAGGTAAAATTCTCACCATTTTCTGTCTGGCTTTTAAATTGTGTCTAATTAAAGGATTTCACATTCCTTCATAACATTGCCTCCCCAAGCAGAAATAAAACGATGGAACCACATTTTGTGTTTTTTCTTATGAAAGACATTCTGTTAATATTTGAGTGGGGTATTTTGCCTGAAATGTGTTAATTACATTAATTAGCCTGGCTTCAAGAACAGTAGCTGGGAGTTAGAGGGATGGATCTGAGCTAGATCACTGTCATTTAAAAGTCTCCCTTCCCCCTCCCTCTACCCCATCCCTCCCCGGCTTTCCCACTACAAAAAGACCAGGATATTGGAAAGCCCTACTCACTTGGAATTGCTATCATGTGTGTTACTTATGAGATGAAAGAAAGCATAGGCACTGCAAAATAATAGTCAGTAATTTCATTAATCTCATAAAGACTGATGAGGCTCCCAGAATAAGAGCTTCTCGGGAACCATGGGCGGGCACGTAATACAGGATTCTAATCTTAACGAGTAAGGCCATGTGTTTGTCTGACTTTTTTTCCCCCATATATATTCACTGCGTTGCCTACTTGGAACAGAAAAGAACACATAACCTCCTGTGTGGTGGTAGCAGTCAGGGGACAGTGAGCTTTCAACCACCTTTATCAAAGCTGAAAATTCTGTGGGCTAAACACTCTCCAGACATCACTATTTTGTGGAAACTATAAAGGACCACAATTATTATTGTTTTAGGTTTTTTGTTTTTTGTTTTATTGTATCCTGGCTGCTAATGGAAAATATTACAAAATCCTGAAAGAATAAAGAACTTGCTGATGTAAACTCTGTCATCGTTTGTGCAGCAGCCATGCCCCATGGACTCTGATGAGGGTCACCTCTTGTTAAAGCAGGCAAGGGAAAACAACCTGAATGCCAGGTCTCTATTCAAACTTTGCGAAGGTCCTTGCCCGCATCCCCAGCTCTCGATGAGATGCAGAGATTGTATTTCACCCTCTTGCAGACTCAGTAAAGCTTTCTGCCAAGATGGTGCTTCTCAGGCTTCAATGGTGTACACATACACCATTTGGGAACTTGTTTTAAAATACAAATTCTGGTTCAGAGTGTTTGAGGCGGGACCTGAAATTCTGCATCTCTAACAGACTCCCAACAAGCTAACGTGGTTGGTGCGCCACCATACTCTGTGTGACAAAAGTCTAGGACGGTGACTTCTAAAATTTGATGATCACGACTCACAGTTAGAAACGCTTTTTGTATTCTACGTTACATTTATACATTTTATACCATAATTTTATATACATGCATGTAATATATGTGTGAACATAGTTATAAATGAATGTAAAACTTAAAAAACAGCTTCATGGAACAATTCTTACCTTTTCCAGACTAATTTTATTTCTGTAGTTACCTTGGTTGTGTTGGTGGCTACATGAATCTACACATGTAATAAAATTGCATAGACCTACATGTCTACACCCACAAATAAGTGCATGTATCGCTAAATCTCTCATGTAATTACATGTAATGCGATGCAGTCTGAATAACTACGAGGATTATACCAAGGTCAAGCTCCTAGTCTTGATATTATATCATAGTTACATGAGACATCAATATTGGGTTCAGCAGAGAGAAGGGTACACGGAACTTCTCTGTACATTTATTTGCAACTTCCTGTGAATCTATAATTATTTTAAAATAGAAAGTTAAAAAATAATAAGTGGATTGGGACCTACAACATTCTTTTCAAGACCACCAATGCATTGAGCGTAGAGTTTGGAAAACTCTCCTCTGGGATGTTGTGAACTTGATGAGCTGCTTTCACCGGAGCCACTGCTGCGAGCGGATGGGGCTGAGATGAGCCCCAAAGGGTCCACGCAGGTGGCAGCGGCGTGAGAGGACCGTGAAGAGGGAGGGGGAGCCTGGGAAGAGGCTTTCTGAGGACCTGCTGAGCAGAGGGTGACACAGACAGTGTATCACAGAAAATTGGGGGGTAGTCTACAAATGAGGGGAGAATAAAGTACACTCGCCAATATCGACAGACTGTCAAAATGTGTCTCCTGACTCTTCTAACCTATCAGAGTGGAGCCCACCCAGTTGTGTGTGTGTGTGTGTGTGTGTGTGTGTGTGTGTGTGTGTGTGTGTGTGTTTGCAAGTCTGTGGTAATGCCCTCTAAATATCGGCCTGGGGACCCTGAAGGAGGTGTTTGGGGAGGAGAGAATTTGGAGGAGCTTTGGAACATGAGGAGTGGGAAATGCTTGGATAAAAGCAAGCTTGGAAAAGGGGTCAGGATGGGGAATGACCATGATTTTTAGCCCCAAATCCAGACTAAGAAATCCTGAAGGCAATTTTATGTATTTAATTTGTTAGGCATTTTAATAGAGTAACAGTACCATGCAAACTACAGACCTGCACGGCCTCATTTTTCTCAAAGTAATACAAATCACAAGAAAAATGTAGAGAAAGGAAAAGCACATTCTTTGGCCAGAGGCCCATGAATGTAGAATGGGTGAGGGGTTTATCTTAATTTAATCAACCACTACTTTAATGTTACAAAGTGCTGAAAATATGAATCATACAATTTCAGATCTAATTGATGTGTCTAAACGTAAGGAAGAACTTACACCGTATTCATACAGCTTCCTTTCTGCCATTCACTTCCTTTTTGCTAAGACGTGGGGATTCTTTTCTAACCAAATAATTCTGAGGCATTATTTTGCTCTTATAATCCAATTGCAGGTAAATCAGAGATATCTGCAAAGTCTAATTTAAAAGAGAAAAAGGCTTTTTCTGCGTGGTGTAATAATTCATTTCAATTAGCGTGATGAAACAAAATGCAGAGCCATTTTTCACCGAAATGTTGTGGTGGAGTTCAGGGAAATATTAAAGACATTTCTAGAAGCACAAACAAGCTTACACATGCACTAAGTTGCCCTAAGGAAAAAGAAAAGATTACAAATTATCTCATCACACAGATAAGAATGCTCGGTCCTCTTTAACACTTTGGGTGAAATGCAATCATACCAGCTTATTTATAGTCACTCAATGTATAATCCCAGGACATGTCCCATAAAAATATCCCTTTTATTTGCATTATTCTTCTTTAATGCACTTATCTAAGGAAAAGATAAATAGAGTCTGTTGTGGGTTTTAATAAAAATATGATAGATAGAAAAATATCCATAAGAACAGATATTGCTTCCAGGAACTGAATGATATTACATAAAACTGATATAATTAAGGGTTACCAAGGAATTTCTGATATAAGCTTAAAGGGATTTCAAATATTGTAAATAAGAAATGGAGAAGATCAATCTGTTTAAGATAGGGTTTGTTTTGTATGCGAAACGTGTTTCCAAAGATTGAATGCGTACCGCCATTGGACTTGTAACAAACTGAAGAACCAAGTACTGGAAAGGTAAGACGAGCTGTAAAACTAATTGGGGTCCAGTACGTTTTGTGCTGCATTTAATTTTCCTGAGGGGAGAAGAGGTCAGGAATGGAATGAAGTCAATGAGAACTGGAATAAGACTCACCGGAAAATGTAAAAAGCAAAATGGCTAATATGGAAAGGTCAGTGAGTGTCCTAGAGACAGGAAATGAACTTTAAACAAAATAGAGGGTAGTATTTTTATCCCTGCTTGAGAGTTGCTAACATTGTTATTTTAAAAGGCAACTTAAATCGCCAGGTGTTGCTTGTGTCAAATCTAGTTTAGGCATTAACTTCTTAGAAATATCAAGAACATAAATAAATGTTTTCCACTGGGCAATAAAATAAGTATTTTATTTTATCACAGCAAAATTGTTGCTATTTACCAAGACCTACTTCCTGTTTTTACTATAATACCTCTTCTTGAAAGAAAAAGAAAAAAAAAAAAGAAGTTTTCATTATGCTGACGACTATTATGATAAAACTTTACCCATAAGTGTGACATCAAATACGGTAATTTTCTCCTTTTCTTAAAAAGGGGCTGCCAGTCAAAACCATTTGGGGTTGATATTTTACATGCAGCATTTTATACAGGGAACCGTGATTGCAAGGTTGGTTGCCGGTTCTCCTGCGTTCCCTGTCTTAAGCAGGAGCAAGGACTGAATAATGCAAATTTTGAATTAGCATCCAAATGCTTTCCAAAGTCAAACTACAGCAAATAATTGCTACTTTCAATGCCCTCATCTTTTGATTCTATGAAGCCTGATTTTTAGAAATATATGTTCATGGTTTTATTGAAGGTTAATAACATTAAAATTAACAACACTTGTTATGAGGATTTCTCTCCTTAAGGAGGCATTCATAATTGTGATGGATTGATGCCCCTGTCTTCTCCTGCCTTCCTGCCTGATGCTGTCAGAGTCTGGGAAAGACCATATGATGCAGCAAGATGATGCTGGGATAACAGACAGTATAAACAGGCTTGTAAAACTGAAACAGGTCGCCAACAAACCCGGTGTTGTGCCTAGAGCTTCCAGTAACACTGGCGTTCTCTCCCCGTCCCCCGCCCCGCCCCACCTCAAAGCATTCTGTTAAGCTTTTCCTCATACATCATTATTGCATGTAAATATTTGGACTGGCCCTTTTTGGCACTGTATACCTATGTTATGCTTTTAAAACTGTGACTCGTCCTCTCCCACCCACTTGTGGGAAAGACTGTTATGCCTGCATTTCTCCCCCAGTCACGTGTATTCTGAATTTCGTTGGCATTGCCACATGACAGTTCGCTCTCGTTTGGCTCTGCAGTGGAGTGTTACCAAGGCTTCCCTGCCCCCTTCCTTTAAGTAAAGGAATGAGTTAGAGGATGTGCTAGGCTTTGCTTTCTTGGCAAAAGAGGGTGAGGGACAGAAAGAACCCAGGAATGTTCTGTGAGCGTGCATGTGGCATTCCTGGCCCTGCTTCCAGAAGCTAAACAGGACATTGGCCCTGGCTATGGCTTCCACGGCACACGGGCACTGTGGCATTCGTTATAAAGACAGATACCCAGAACTCTCCATAGTTGCTTAAGGGCTGCAATCTGATTGTGGAGGGGACAAAGGGACTTGCCTTAAAGCTGTATTTGTTCTGCAAATGTGCTTCTTTACTGTGTATGTTTATTTGGGGAGAATGATGTGGTTTGTAAGGGAGGATTCAAGGCTTAAGACAGCGCCCCTCCCCACCACCACCAAGCAAAATAAGCCCCCCTTCCCCGACACAAATGTGGTCATCACAGAAATCTAAAACCTGACACAGCAGGTCCCAGGTTGCCTGTCACTACTTGAGCGAAATTAAGCAGAGACAAGGTTGAATCAAGTATGAGAGTTTATTCCAATAAAGCTGGCAGTGTGGGGAGAGCAGCAGGTCATCCTGTAAACTCCGCTCTAACACCTCCTATTAGTCGGCTGATTATATAGGGATAAGGAAGAAAGGAGCTGAGTGTAAGGGGGGGGGGTCAGGATAAGGGTTTCAGTGTGTTTCCTTCCAGGATCTTGAAGTCTGATAACAAGGTAGTTAACTTTCTTTCTTTTATTTTTTTAAATACTTTTTCTTTATTGATTTTAGAGAGACAGGAAGGGAGAGGGAGAGAGAGATAGAAACATTGATGAGAGGGAACATCAACTGGCCGCCTCCTACATGCCCCCACTGGGGACTGGGCCCACAACCTGGGCATGTGCCTGACTGGGAATTGAACTGGTGACCTTTTTGTGCATGGGTCAATGCTCAACCCCTGAGCCACACCAGCCGGGTACAAGGTAGTTAATTTTCTATGATGTTAAAACAGCTCCACTCGTTCCTGGGACCAGAGAATGGTCAGCATTCCTGAAGCAAACTCCTGGAGGTGGTCAGGGTCCAGGCACAGCAACCAATGTATTATATGTTTACACGTCAAAGTGTGTCTTGTCCTTTGTTTTGCTCTCAAAATGTATTTTCTTTTCTGAATAATAGACCCATCCAGGGTCCTAGGCATGTTTTCTCTTTTACGGCCTCTCTTTCCTTCTTGCAGCACATCCTCCAGTTTCCCATGGGTCTGTAAGAAAACCTCTAGCCTATAGTTAGTAAGGTGAATAATCATTAAACAACTATGGTCCTATTCCCACCGCATGCCCCTCCCCCATCAAATCAACTGGCATGTATTTACAAGGTACTTGAACTATGACAATGTAATATATGTTTACAAACTGTATATTTTCCCTTTGGCCCTTCGTTAAACACATGAACAGCAAAAAGAAAACTTATCTGAAAAATCAGCCGGGTAGTACTAGCTGGAATGCAATTTTACAAAACCTGGCCATCTTTCAACAAGAGTGGGTGGATTTTTAGCGCTACAAATGTTTGTGTATTATAAAGTATTTGCCATGGTGACAAAGCAGGGAGAAACATCCCATTAGCCACAGACGGGCTACAGATTGTTCTGATTATTCTTGTCCTAAACGCAGTCTGGCTACAGCTTTGTTATTTTTCAGTGTTTATAAGTGTTCCATTTTTTCAACATACTAACCTGCAACTTAGCAAATACGGATATATGTAGGCGTTTAATTTAAAGTTACTTTTAAGCACATTCTTAGGGCTTGTTCACATAACTGACCTGTAGACTATGTGTGTGTCATCATTACGTTTAGAGTGAATGTGTTTATAGTGTTAAAAATAATAAGCTTTGAAAGAACATGAAAAATATACTGGAGCACTTATTAAAAATAAAAAGGGGCATGGAGAGAGAATGCAAACAAGAAGCAATACAATGGCTGCCCTGATTTATTTGCAGGGATTTCTGACTATTGATTTTTGTTTTAAAAGTTGTAGCCCTTATTTTTTAAAGTGACTTTTAACTCAAGTACATGGGAAAAATATGAATTATAAATAGCCCACAGAAAATATGCTACTGCAACTAAAGAATCCACAGTTTTCTTCTTCCAAACATTTTCCTGCTAGGAGAAAACATGGGAAAATTTTAATGACTCCTTTTGCCCTTATTTTGGGGGGCATAACACTTATAAGCAAACGATGTTTTATATAGTGAAATGAATCACCACACAAGAAAACCTAGTATTAGACAGATAATTGCTTAGAAGTCACCCGAGGCTGCGAACAGTAGAAAGAAGGCAGGCAGAATAAGGGGAAAAAGATAGACCAAAAAAAAAAAAAAAATCTTTAAGATCATATAAAGGTTAAAGAAAATAGGCCACAAATAATTAATCCTTATAATCTGAGCAGCATTGCTGCGACACTGAACCCCAGAGGAAGCTGCAACCGTCTGAAGAGTTTGTGAGAAGACATTACACAATTAACTCTGCAACTGCAACATCTCAAATTTTTTCTTACTCTTTTGGGTGGCTTTTAGTGGAGGTGACACTGAAGTTTCTTTCTCATATAAACAAGGGAGAAATTCTAATTGACTTATTTATAATTCATTCCTTTAGGGCAGGCAATGCAGGCAGACCATTGCACTAAACAGGACTGAAGAGAGACGTGTTAATGAGGAAGCAAAATGCCTGTCATAGGTATTTTGAAGAAATAAAGTTTTGCTGACTCTCCAAAAATTGTGCTTTATCAATCCACTTTGAAAAGTACTGATTCAAGGGCACATATGTGCGAACTGGCCAGTTGTCTTAATAAACTATAATGAGGTTTTCGTATTTCCTAAATATGCTTGTGGTCATGTGTGGATCCACCAATACATTTGAACAATTTTGGAAGAGGCAAATGAAAGAAACTTAGTTTTGTAAGGACAGAGGATTCCAGAATCTCATTTCTAGGATATTGACTAGGTCTGTATCAAACATCTCTAATAATCCTTTGTCTACGGTTAGTCTGTGTTTTGAGGTCTGATTTTCATACCAGTTATGCTTGTTCTTGCCAATGAACTAGCTAGTTAAGGCGGAGAACATACATAGAAGACTTCAGCATGTAAGCTGCCCAAGTTCCTAACACCGTTAAACAACTTCAGTGGCCAAGTAGAGAGTCAGAATGGCTATGGACATCTGCGGCAGTACTTTACTTAATATTTGGCCATCATCACTTATTTGTAGCCTACATGTGCTTCAGAGGTCACATGTGGCATTTTCCAAGACAGTCTGGACCACTGCCTTCCAAACTTGAGCAAAGACATTCATTGGGGTTTTCTCGATCATATTTTGCCTATGGCTAAATAAAACTAGCAGACATAGAAGGCTAAATTCCTGACACATCCCTTATAATGGCAAATTTTCATATTTAAAGAATGCCTGGCACATATTTGTGTTTCAATGGAGCCCTACACATCTGTTACTTATTTTGGAGCGGCCGCTATCACATATGCAAAAGTCTTTTGCAGATAAATTACTGCATTTCAATCTAAAATTACATATAAAGGATTTTATTCTTTAGAAGAAAATTCTTTACACACTATCACAAAAGGATCATGTGGGTTCCCCACAAAGGAACTAGGCATCACACTGTGCGTGCATAAATGTGTGATCAGTTACTGGAGTCATTGCTGTAATAATTGTATGCATGCTTTCTTTATTTGAAGGCATAGATGCAGAGCGACATCCACTGAGGGTACAGACAAACAAATATCTCCTATTTGCCGTACAACTGGGAGCCTAGGATTTATATAGGTTCCTATTTGGAATATGCATTATGTACATCCCATAATGTACATAATCCCACAACTTCTCTACAAGGCCCCGTGAGCTTTGGTAGGAAGATGCTTGCAGAATCTCTCTCTGCGTTTGCATTTCTGGCACACCAGCTACTTGGCCCTCCTTTCCACTTGACGAGTAGAACACTATACGTATACCACCCAAAGGCCAGCTTTTTAAATCAAAGGAAAATTGTAAAACCCTGGAGAGAATAGTATACTAGAGAACTGCTACCATCGCTTCTCTTTACTCCCATGGGAAGAGAGTGACTTATCTGACTGGTGAGCCTGGATACACAGCCATACTCTTCCCTGGAGATCCAGCCTCTGAAGCTCTCTGAACCTGACAGCCCACAATCACCCCATGTTCTCCTTTTTGCTTCCTCCTGCCTTGACTGCACTCACCGGAGCAGCAGCTCTGCTCACCACCAGGCAAGGTTGATTCCAGGGGAAGTAAAGCCTCTTGGCCTCAGCTTTGAGTCACATTCTCCAATCCATTACTAGCAAGAAAGCCTATCATTAATTCCTATCTGACCCCTTTCAGTTACTTATCTACCTCAAATTCAGAGAGAAGAAAAGCTGTTTTCTTCTGGTCGTGCAAATACCAACTCTCCTTTATAGCAATTATCTTATTGTGCTTTACTGTTTGCTTGGTCATCTACCTCTTGCCAGACTATAAGCAACTTGATAGCGAGACCTATTTCCTTCCATCTTTGGTAAACCCTGGCCTAATGTACAGCACAATATTCAATTAATGTTTGCATCCATCAACCAACGGCACTAGTATCTAATAAAATAATATTGAAATGATAACCTAGTTTAATAAAAGATTTCACTCAAGCATTTATTTCAGCTGTATCAATAGGTATAATATCATTGTCTAGGGAAAGCACCATATTGCTTGACTGAGCTAATCTAATGAATATCAGAAGTATTGATGTATGGGGTTAACCTTCCCTCCTGCTACTCCCCCACTACCCAATTCCCTCCTATCACACTTACAATTATTCTAATGTATAGACTGCCTCATTTTCAATAAGCCATTGTGGAGACTGAGTAAATAATAAGGTATTGAGTATGTCAATATCACATATATCAGGAATCCCCAGTCTCTTCCTGAAGAGGAACACGTTGTTTCCCTAAAGTGTTTTCAATCACTGAAGACGCAGGCACTGAGCTGGGAGCTGTTCCCTACTTCTGCCCTCGCAGGAACAAGGAGGCCTCAGAAGCTAGATGGCATGGACCTCTGCAGCCTTCACAGTCTTCATGGAACTTCCTGAAGTTACACACACAAGCTTGCAAACATTCTTGACACAAAATTTGAGTCATGCTGAACACTTTTCCCACATGTATATGTGGTTTTACGTATGAGCCAATTCAAGCAGGTTGTTGTTCTTAGTAATAAGCATTCAATAGTCACAACTGAACGAGAAAACTTAATTTTAGAGTCACTCTAAGACTAACAGGAGAGTGGCCCACATGAAGGGAACCAAACCAACACGGATTCTAATGTTCAGAGACAGAACTAAGATGAGCAAGTCCTTCTTTTTTGCTTTGATTACCCATGGATGAATTTCCACCTTCCATAGCTGTTGTTGATGTTGTTGTCATTGTTTGGGGGATTTACATAGTTTCTAACAGCAGGTGGCCATGGTCAAGTCCTTTTATCATTATGTATACCGATGATGCTCATATTTTCCCAGATTATTAGAGTAATCAGCAATTAATTCTTTTCTTGCCTAAAAGGGCTACTAAAAAACCTTAAAACTCATTAAGAGCACCAACACTTTACTTCACTTGAGTATTCTGACCCATTAATTTGACTAAGTCCACTATAATTCACTAATCTACTCAATCCTAACCAAATCTCTTCAAATAAAATGTATCTCTAGTCCTCTTATTCATTAGAAGCAAGAGTGAATTTAGTTATACAGTTTCTAGGAAGAAGAAAAGACTGAGGATATAGAGGTGGTTACCTAAAATAAAACAGGACAAAGAAAGGTCTGGTTTAGGAGGAGGCGGGGAGAGGATGTGATCATGGAAAAGGTCGTAGAATGTAAGGCTTTGGAGACTCTGAGGAGATGAATGAGGGAGGCTGAGGGCTGAGAGGCAGAGAGGAGCAGTCAGAGACAAGGGACAGGGAATTCTGAGAATGAGACCCGTTGTCATTAGAGAGGGTGCTTGGGTTGGCTGACATTGCTGTTCCAAATAGAATGCGCTGTCGAAATTTCATAGCTGCTCTAGTAAGCTTCCCTCCTAGGCCACCTCCATGCTGACGTGAGATAGAACTCCAACTGAGGGAGAATAAATAAGCTAACTTCTGTGGTTTGCAAAACAAGATGTCCATTTTACTGCCGATATTGAAAGTACATGCATCTGGTTTCAATATAAAACGCATTCACACTCTAGACACTTATCAGAGAGCTTAACCTGGTCCATTGTGTGCAATTTTATTGTATTTTACCTCGAGTTATTTTCAGAAGTAAGTGGAATATAAATTATAAATAACACAAACTTAAAAAACAGACTTTTCTGCTCTAGGGTTGACAGCACTATTAGATAGCCCTGGATCAAAAAGAAAATACCCCTTGTACTTTCTTTGCTCTGTTTAAGAAGGCAAGAAACTATTGTATACTTTAGAAAGATTTTCATCCACACTCTTAACTTAAAATTTAAAAGTGTTGGCATGAAACAGAGTCAGCTCCAGTTATCTGGAAAACGTGTTTATGTGGAACAGTCCATTCCCCAGCAATGTCAACCAAACGATGTGTTGTTACAAGAAGCAATGATGCAAAACATCAGCGTTGGACCCACCACATTTCACCACACATTTGCTGGCATTCCAGAAGAGTCTCTTTGATCTGCCCCCTTCACCATCGCTGCAAGAGCGGAATCAAATTTCCAGAGCTACCCCTGGCAATTGAATTGATACCTTTTTTATTTCTGAATCTCCATTAGAAAGTAATTCATGGCTCTATGGCAAGGGAAATGGAAGCGATAATGTGCAAAGGCTAGGTACACCACGACATTATCATTTTATATAAATGTACTTACATTTAAAGAAGATAGCAATGAGTCATTAGAGGAAAGGTATTGTGTCTTTGTATTACAGTGTTACTGAGCTTAATGCTGAATGTCTTTTCATCAGCCACAGAAGGGAAGGTTGAGAGTTGGGTTGCTCTTCACTGACCCCTCAGTCATTATTCAGGACTATAACCACATCACACAAATAGATTTTAATCAGTCCCTGAAAATTGCTAGAAAGATGCAGTTAGAGGCAGCGTTCTTCATTTATTACTGGCATCGCTACGATAGCGCTCGAGAAATACAGAAGGACACACTAGTCCCCTGTTTTCAGCTAAACTACTGGGAATGTGCACTCCATCAGCAAAATGTTTCTGACCAAATCAAGATACAGTAAAGTCTTGAAGACCATTTTATTTGCGAAAATATGCAAAGGGGCACAGAATCTTGAAAGAAGAAGTCACTTTAATTTGGGGGTTGGAGAGTGCAGGGGAATTGATCCAAAATGATCTCATATTTAAGGGAGACAATATTTAAACCCGTGCTCTATGAACACTGGCTTCAGGAAACAAATTTAATCTGAATCCCAGCACTGGTAGAATTCTGAATTTGTATGCAAATGAAACAAATCTCAAAGATAATTATGTTTAAAATACAGATTTTGAGAGAGAAATGATCACATTTGGCTGTGTAGGGAGACAATTTTGTTGACAAGTCAAATGAAAAGGGAAGTGGGGACCAAACGTCCAGGGAGAAGCAAGGCCATGGCATCCAAGCCAGCTGGCCAGCAGGTCAGGACTGTTCCGCAGGACTGGTTTCCCAAGAGTAAGTCATGAGAAAGTAAGGGCCTCAAGTAATTAATTGGAAAGCCAGGCAGCCTGGATGAGTCCACAGCTAAGAAGCATAATTTGTAGTCTTCCCATCGGAGATCGACTCCTGAAAGAGGTTCTAGAATGGGCGAACGGTGGCTTACAAAAGGCTTTTACCACCCCTCGGGTTTTAAATAGACCCTTTCCCAATAATAATACAATGAAGTTCCCTAACATCACCCCTTCCATGTTTTTCTAGACTGTCCAGGATGCCTTCTCCAGACCACCATGGAAACCATGAGGGTACCCCAAACCAATAGAGAGGCTCAGGTCCCAGATCCCAGGATCCCCCCTTATCGTGTTCATCTTGCAGGTTTGGGCAAGGGCTCTGGACAACCATGTCAGATGAGGAGTGGAAGGGAGGGATAAAAAGTGTAGAAAATAGAGCCTTCCCATCCAGAGAACCCCGCTGACCACGAATCTGCAAATCCAGACAAATCACTTACGAATAAAAAGAACATAGAAATGGATTTGCCCAGGATAGTGCCAGCTTATGGCTACTGTCTCAGAATAATTGTATATAGTGCCTCATTACCCTTGAATATCCCAATTTATATTTTCTGAGTGCCCTATTAAAGACACTGTTTACAAAAATGATCTTCTGACTAAAACACGTACACACACACACACACTTGTTTGTATATAGAAACACAATGTAGAAAGCTAAAATATGTTCTGCTCAGTAAAGAACCAGCTCTGATAAATTGGCAATAAAAAGTAAAGTATTAGAGAAATGCTGACCCTTTTAAAATTGCTGTCTTCATTTCTTCATCTTTGCATTGGCAGTAGTGGTGGTAGCAGGGGGCGTAGTGTGTGCATGTGTGTGTAAGTGTGAAATGATCATTAATATCTCTTAAAAGGCCGTTAGGGGCCTCTGAGATTTCATACAAAGTAGTATCATTACAGCTTGTCATATTTGATTTAAAAGGCTTAAAAGGCAATAACATAGATTCATTTGAAAAGTCTATGAGCAAAGGGATGGTCAGGGACATGAGGGGAGGGGATACATTTCTGATTGGCTGTCAGACCATCTCTGCTACTATAACGAATATAGAACTGACTTGTGTGGCACAGCACATACAACCTACACACACACACACACACACACACACACACACACACACACACACACACACACACACACACACTGAAACCAAACCCCAGCTGGTAGCGGAGGGCGCCGTGGACACGCCAAGTTTTGTGTTACTGTTCTTTGAGGGAGTGGCAGCAGGTTTGGTGGAGAATGTTTGTGTTAGAAAAAGTGTAGCAAGAAAGAGAAACCTTAATAGCTTTAAATTCTTTACAGAGAACGCCTTGCTTTGCTCTTGAGAGTGGGTTAAGCTGAATGTCCCACCAGATCCACGTGGGACTGAAGAGTGGGTGCCTTTCCCTCCCGGAGCTGAGCACGGACCCTGCCGCCTGGAGCAGAGGTACAATTGCGATCCTTCGCCGGGATCTCTTTACCATCCCCTGGCCATTCTGTAACTCACGGCCAGCGTGGAAACCCCTTCACAACACTCATTTTAGTCCTTTTTGTCTCTTGCTGAAAAATGCATGAAAACATATGAACTATAACACAAAAGGACCTAAAATGATGGTGATTTTGTTCCTCTTCATTGAAGAGGTAGGAGTGAGCCCGGGGAGGGTAACATGAGAGTGGGAGGGGGGAGGGCCCCGGTCATTTCCTTGTAATGGCTCCGGCCTGAGTTGCCTTTTATCCACTTAGGCCCACATGACAAGTTCACTCTGGAAATCTCTTCAGCTTGGCTGCGTGCAGATGTAATCGGACCTGCTCTGGGCAGTCCTAATTGCAAACACATTTCTCCCCCTCCACGGCCATTCCTCAGCAGGCAGTGGTCAGAGCCTTGCCAGCGTTTTCTGGCACTGTGTTCCGGCTTTGTTTCCAAATCTGCATTTTTCTGGGAGAAAAGATGCACAAGAGATTGTAAACAGGATAATTATATGGCAATATGATTTCCAATGCAGGCTTTCCTTGTGGATTATTTCTGATGTGTAGGGGTTTGTTTTGGTGTGTTTCCTTTTCTACTCTGCCTGTGAGTCAGGGAGATAAAATGTTGTTTTGAAAACACAAGTATATGGATCCACTAAAAACCTCCTACGATGTTGTTTAAGACATTTTATGAAAGATTAATTAGGGGAAACAGAAACAGAAGAGAGAGAAGGGAGGAAAGAGTAGGTGCACAGGTCTCTGGCAGTCAGCTCACAGCACCCTGGACGTGGGGTCTGGACAGTGTGTCCTCGACTTCCCAGAACAGTGTGGAGAAGGAAGAAAGCCATGCAGAAACAGCAGCACGTTCAGAGTATTATAAAATTACCAAGTTAGCCTGAGATAGCAATCTGTTTGGGGGGTGTTGAATGTGCTTCTTTGCAAGGACACGTCCTCCTGATCTTTCCCTGCGCCTGCACTGAACTTTCCACCGAAGCTTGTCAAGTTGATGGCTGTGAATCTCAAGATGAGATGGGATAATGTCAAACACATGCTCAGCCTCCGAGCTGCATGGGTAGATACAGCATCTTTGTTTATTTTGGTACATAGAATCGCATGATTTGTGGCAGTTTGAGTGAAGGGACACGTTAGGGCCCCCACTGGGTGCTACAACTCCAAGCTGCACGGGGCACACAGACCAGTGTCACTGGTGCCCCTGGAACTCTGCAGCAAAGAGGCCCTGGGACGGACCGTCTGTTTTTTTCATTGACTGATTGTCTTTTGTGCCTAGCATACCGCCTGGCATATATTAAATGCTCAATTTTTTTTTTAATTGCTAGTCTACCCATGAAGATTGAGTTTGTAATAATCAAAGTACCTCCAAAAAAAAACACAAACTGTTGCTTCATCCTCCAGCTGCCAGGGATGCAGGGATAAAGAAAGTACCATCCTGCTCTCAGGAAACTACAGCTGAAGGAGAAAAACACAGCTACAAGAAGGGCGTGAACAGAGCACACTGGGAGCACGGAGGAAAGTCAGGAAAGCTTTCCCATAGAAATGATGTTGGCAAAGCAAACTTTGCTTTCTCCAATCCCAGATATCAAAGAAAACAATGCCAATGTCTGATCTCTATCGTTTCCTTCATTTTCAGGAAGAGGAAGCTGAAACATTGGAGCACAAGGACCACTCCAGACATATTAGAATCTATTCTAGTTTTGAATAATAGGAACTACCATAATCGTCTTATGTGTTTCAGTCAAATATAACAAGTTCTCTTTCTGAAGAATTCTTCCTTCAGATACTGTGGGATGGCTTCATGCCAAAGAGTCAGGCAATCCTAGGCTGGCGCTTATTAGCTGAGTGGCTTTGAGGACATTTCTTATGTACGTTGATGCTATAACTATAAAGTGGGGATAGTATATGTCAAGTGCCCATTAATGCCATCTCCTCTTTTACTGTCCCCCATCTGAAGGTACGCTTAGCATGTTGAAGTTTTTGTAAATAACCTACTTAACTTGGAGAATGGTTAGTAACCATCATATGTAAGCAAACACTTCAAAGATTCTTAGACAGCTAATAATTTGCCTCTAATTCTTCTCAAACCAAACAATAGCAACACTATTTCTTTTTCAAGAGCTTCTTGAGGGAGGCATAGAGTGAGATTCAAAAACATCAACCTGGAATATCAACAGTTTATCATTATCTTTCTCAAATGCAGAGAATCTTAATACTATTCATGACCACATCTACAAGTATTAATTAACAATTAAATGTTTGTAACCAACTGTATTCTGTAAGCACTCCATTCACAACATTAGTAAGGCAACTAAAATCCTTCACCACTTATTTTTTAAATTAAATATATTTAATAAGTATATTTTTTATGACTCCTAATTATATCTTCATTTTAGAAGTTCTTGACTATGTCTAATTTCACTCTAGGAGCAATTAAAAATTTGCCGAAAAGAGTTTCAGGAAAGTACACTTGAAGGAAACACTTGAAAGATGTTCAGCAATCTCTATTATCCACATAACTACAGGCAATAAGAAAACTCAGGTCAATGACATTTTAGTGGATTCCCAAGACTCATTTATAGCAAATCAGTTGAATTTACTTCAACTTTCTTCCTAGAAAACTTTCCTCATGGCTGCTAAGTAACAAATTCTCTTCCTTATTCTGCTAGTTCTGTTATTAATTATCAACATATCCCCCCCTCAATAAAACAGAGTAGGAAAAGAAATTAGAGCCTTATGTAATGAAACCCTGGCTTATACATTGGCTCAATAGCTCAACTATGACAAATTCTACAGTTAATTCTAAATTATCTATCCACAGATAATGCATAAGGCAATAATTACAGAGGATTTATTGTGTGACATTTGCTTTAGTAGGTACTGAGAAACAAAGATGAATAAGACTGCAACCTCCCTGAAGACATTTTTCTTACCACCACATCTGTCCTCAGCACCCAGGATAGCGTCAAGCACCTTGTGGAGTCTCAATAACGTTTTTGAATAAATGAATAAAGAAATGACAACATGGATCTTTCCATGAAATTAACATATGCACAATTAATTAAATACCACACTGTCCTTGGTGGTCTCTTTCCACCCCCTCTTCATGATCTCCAGACTTCCTTTCAGCCACCTTAGAAAGTCTTTTTTTAATTACAGAGTAAAATGGGAAAAGATTTAAAGTAAGGCACTTCATTTTAATTTTCTGTTCCACTACTAGCTGTGTGACTGCAAACACATTATTTACCAATTTTTACCTTTAGTCTTTGATTTATCAAAGAGGTAATAGTACTTGCTAGGTAGAGCAGTTTGGAGAATTAAATGATGTATAAAATCCCTAGCCCAGGGTTTGTCACATAATCATTACCTAAGTATCTGTGAATTCCCCATATTGATCCCTCTTACTCTTCCTCCCTAGCGTCCTCTCCCAGACTTAGCCTTTCTGAGGATCGTTGTCCTCCGAATCACTGAACCAATGGTTCGCTGCAATGGTTGACTTCAGAATCAATGGGTCCAACCCAGACACATAGAATAAAAATCTCCTGGGGGGATGGATGGTCTAAAAATCTGTTGGAGGGTCACCCTCACCTACCACACCCCCACCTTTCCTCTGATCAGCTATGTTTGGGAACCACTGCTTTCCAGCCATCAGATGTTGCCTAGGGAAGTGGTTCTCAAACTTGAGTGTGCCACCTGGAGGACTTGTTAAACTACAGATTGCTGGGTTCCCCCTCAAAGTTTCTGATTCAGTAGGTCTGGACTCTAGTCTAAGAATGTGCATTTCTAACAAGTTCCCAGAGGATGTCAATACTTTTGATGCAGGGACCACATTTTGAGGTCTTGTTTTAAAGGTCTTGCTACTCAAAGTGTGGTCTGCTGACCAGCTGCATCAGCAGCCTTGAGAAGCACCTTAAAAATGCAGAACTTCACACCCTATCCCAGGTTTACATAAAGTTAAAGAAGCACAGATTTAGGAAAGAGCTTTATAAAAGGAAATTTAAAATTCAGGTTCCTGAACTCCATACACTAAAGATTTTGATAGAACGTAGGAATCTGCATTTTAATGAGCTCCCCATGTCATTTGGATGCATGCAATTCCTGAACCACACTTGGAAAATCAGTGCTTAAGAGGTTTGCTGCAGCAATTTGTCAACTGCAGAATCACTCATGGTGCTTGCTACTCAGTATGCAACATTAGGCCTGGCCAGTCTGGTTAGTTGTCTTGGTGTAGCAGGGATCCTACCAACCGGGCAATCACATTGCACTTATCTTTTTCTAGGTATCAGTCAAACAGATTGTCTGTGTTTCTCAGCAATCAAATCATGACCTGTTAGAATAAGGTAAGGATTAAAATAGATTCATTTTGATGATGTCAGGTTTGGAGAAGAAGGTCTGAAATCATTACTTACACACATTAGTCAAGGCTGTTTTGATTCTAAATAATAGAAACCCTCTCTGGGGCGCATGCACACATGCGCATGCACACACAATGAAAAGGTGGGTTTTCTGGAAAAATACAAAGTATCTAACAAAATGCAAGGGAACAAAGTGCAATTGGACCTCATCTCCTGATAGTCCGAAATTGAGATCATTCTCTGTGGCAGATTGTATTTTCCCCAAATGGCCACAACAATATATTCTGTCCCACATGCTCTTCTTGAACTTTGCCACTCCTACACCAAGAGTTAGAGTCTATGACCCTTTCCCTTGAAACTGTATGGGCCTTTGTGACTCAACTAACAGAGGACCATGATGAAAGAGTGCTAGATGACTTGCAAAGCAAAGCGAAGCCAGAAAAGGTGATACGGCTTCCACCTGATTCTCTCTTTTGGAATGTGCCTCTATGACCTTGAGTTATCCATGTAAGAAGTCCAGCTGTCCTAAAGCTGCCATATGAGAGAGGCCACTTGGAAAGGCCACATGGATGTCCAAGAAACTCAATCTGTTTCAGCTCCCGATGGTTTGAGTCTTCCCAGCCCAGGAACCAGATATGTAAGTATGGAAGCTGTCAAGATGATTCCAAGGACACTGCCCAACTACAACTACATGAGAGACTCCAAGCAGTACCACCAAGCTAACCCCAGAACTGTAAGAGATATTAATAATTGATTGTTGTTGCTTTAAACTAATATGCAGCAGTAGTAATGGAAATACTCTCACTCTTTGGCTAGAGCTCTGGGATTTTTGCCCCTCTGTTTCTCTCTGCATATCTGCTTTATTTTCCTCTTTCTGTCTACAGACCAGGCTCATGCATTTGTCCATATACATACAAAAATATGGCCAGACTACATGCCCACAGAAGTGCTTCTTAAGCCTTAATGTGCATAAGAATCACCTAGAAATTTTGTTTAAATTCAGATTCAGTAGTTCTGTGGTGAGATCTAAGAGTCTGCATTTCTAACAAGCTCCCAAGTGATACTGTTACTGGTCAGTTACTTACTTTTGCCATTTCTCACTCTCTTTCTGTCTCTTATTATCTTAAATCGTTTAAAAAATAAATTGCAGACCTAACGATAGTTCACCACTAGATCCCTCAGCATAAGTCTTTTAAGAAAAAAGACATTTTTCTATATAATCAAGATACTATTTTATGTGCCCAAAACTTAATTTACCTTTTAAAATCCTTATTTAAAATATAGTCCATATTCATATTTTCTCATTTGTCTCAAAAATTTCTTTCAGGGCAGTTTTTTCCACCTTTGATCTAGGATTTAATCAAGGATCATGCATCTTCGATATCCTATACTCTAGAATAGTTGCTCTACCTTTTCTTGAAATGCCTTTTATCAGATTGACGGTCTTGGAGAGTCTAAGCCAGTTGTCTAATAAAATGTCCAACAATCTGGATTTGATTGCTTCTTCATAAACAGGTTCAAATTATACATTTTTACCAAGAATAATTTGGAGCTCAACCGGTGTGGCTCAGTGGTTGAGCGTCGACCCATGCACCAAGAGGTCACTGGTTCGATTTCCGGTCAGGGCACATGCCCAGGTTGTGGGCCTGATCTCCAGTGGGGGGCAAGCAAGAGGTGGCCAATCGATGTTCTCTCTCATCGATGCTTCTATCTCTCTCTCCCTCTCCCTTCCTCTCTCTCTAAAATCAATAAAGAAAAAATAAAAATAAATTTAAAAAAGAATAATTTGGAGCCACTAATTACATACTTGACATTGCAACACATCAGGAGACTCAAGGTATCACTTTACCACTTTTTGGTGATGCTATGTTGGCTCACCTAGTTATGGTGCTGTTTCTTTTGTTCTTTTTTCTTTTTTTAGTGCAAAGAAATTATTTTCAAGAGGGGCCTCCCCACTGACATCCCCTCTCATTGTATTGGCCAGAACAGATCACATGGTCACCACTAACATACTCATGGACAAAAGAGAAGGGTGTTCTGTGATTGACTTAGACTAATCATGATTCCACCCTTGGGGATGAGGAGCAACCTAGCCTCCTTGAAAATGGAGGTTTGCAGGAGAGTTGACAAACAAGGAGAACTACTTGCCTGGAAGAATAGCATTTGGGGAGACAATCAAGACTGCTTGCCACACTTACCTAATATTACAGAGTAGTTGGAAGAAGAACTGCTCTCTGATTCCTATTCCAACATAACATGCTGCCTCCTCAAGAGATTAAAGATTTATTGCTTATAAAATACTTTATAGGCCTCTTGTGAGAAATCCAGTATTTATTTGCCCTATTTGATAAAAATAGAAACTTATTTTTTCTTATTTTCTTTTTGGCTTTTCTCAGTCTACGATATAGCCATATATATCCACTACAAACAAAAACAAAAACATTTTTTCTTGACAAAATGGGCCAATAACATAGACACACAATAAGTTCATAGAATGTAAATAGCATAATTTAAAGCATTTTCCACTCTATTACTCCTTCAAAAAGTTTTAGAGATGGTAAATCAAAAGGAGTTATAATACTATCAGGAAAAAAAGCCAAATTGTGAATGCTTTTATGAAGTTCATCAAGACTATTAATAATGGTCATCCGAACCTCTGGCATCTGCAGAACTGGGTCAAATATTTGCAAAATGTAATTTCCTTATGAGAATTCTGGCACTTTAGAATCTTGTTCCAGCTGGAAACTATATATGAAAAACACTAAGTTGATTCTTAATCTCAGAAAAGATTTGCTTTAGCTCTGAAAATCAAATGTAGTGTCTTGGCACTGGGTACAAGGGCCATTGGTTGTGCCAACCAAGTAATATTGTATACCCAGCTATAGTAATCTATTGTTCTGTGCCTTAGGAAGAAATAGGATAGGCAACTCTCTGCATCCTGTGATTTAAAGGGTTCCAAGACAGCTCTTTTTCTAGCTTATACAGTGCCTAAAAGTTTTACCATTGGAGTCTTAAAATCACTCCTCACCCTACTTTCAGCAAGGATCTCTACCCTCATCCAACCCATCCTCACTGGGACAAAGCTATTTCCCCACTTTTTATCTATATAAAGAGTCTCAAAATCAACTCTTCACAGTCTTAAACCATAGTTACTCCCCACACTTCTCTCTCAAGCATCAGCCAATACTTTAGCAATAGAACTTTAGGTCCTATCGAAGTCTCAGTGCACAGAGGCCCAGAAAGCCATGGGGAGAATGGGCTTTAGGTGGAGGTGTAGGGGGAGAAGAAAGAGAACAGGCTACAGAAGGCAATCTTTACCTGTTTCACAATTTTGCCAAAACCAAGCTTCCATTTTTAAAGCTCACCACCCTTTCTGTTCTCTTCAGCCACTGACCTTGCCCTTCACCAACTCTTTCTTTCTTTGTTACAATCTCGACGCCAGCAGAATGGTGCTTATGATTTATCTAACCTTGTTTCACCCTGAAACAAAAAAACAGGAGATGGCCAAATACCACAGAAAGCTGTGGGGTTATTTTTGTATGGGCACCAAACAAGATTCTTACATAGATTTGTCATTTCTCCCATACAATGAATGGGTTTTTAAAACGTGGAGCAATTTCTCAAAACTATTATTCCAGCTATTTTGTTCTTTGGCATTTACCCACAAAGCCCAAGAGAGGTAGATATGAAAAAACAATATTTGACCATGTAGCTATAGTTACAGGCCACAGACAGCCAAGGGAACAGAAATTTAAAGATGAATGTAATATGCAACTCTGCCCTGATTCTGTCTCCCTGGATAAACCCTGCTCACCACTTAAATCTAAATGTTCCATAGCCCTAGATAATTGACAGACAGTGGGAGGAGGTAAAATCAAGTAGAGACTGAACACAGAATAGAAAACACCTCCTTTCCAAGAAAAATTCCATTTTATTGTGGAATGATGAAAATGCCCCAATTCTTTTGTTTAGATAAGTTCCAATAGTGTTTATGCTGATCTTTCCACAAGGAGAAAAGGAGACTATTTCTTTGAAAAGCCATCCACACACAAAAACTCAAGTTTAATTTGGTTTCATCCTGAAGGCTTGAGGTAAAACAATTCTTTGTAAGGATTTATAAATAAGACATTCATTAATTAAACTTCACTTTGGAGTGAATACTACTGAATTAATTTAACCAGTGATGAAATTCCAGAAGAGAAATTGAGCGATAGACTTGCCCAGTAAAGCATTTTAAAGCCTAGAAAAAGAATCCAGGAGTTCCAAATGCTTCATTCTCCATGTTGGATTAGTTTCAGGTTTGGAATCAGATATTTAGCATATCATTGCAGTAAGGAGGGAATTCTGCTGGGACTTAGATAGAACTGTACATATAAACTAGACAAACTGCTGAGAGTACCAGCATTCCCCATTTGGAACAGGAATCCAGTACATGTTACATCTGGAATAAAAGACTTCTGGAAAGTCCATGAGTGCTTAAGATTTCCCTGCATGAACACTCCCCTTCCCCTTTCCTCCTTTTTTCCTTTGGCAGATAGGAAAAAACTCTGGGCCTTGGGATAGGCAGGACTACGAAACTTTGACAGCAAGAAACAGCTACAGAAGATGAGATCTTCATCCATTTACCCTTGTAAGATGACAAGACCCAGGTCTTGGTGCGGGGGTGGGGTGGGGGCGGTATCGTACCTAGCTAGATATTAATGAGGAAAAGAGAGCAGAAGAGTCAGACATTGTTGAGCATATTCAGCTGGGAAACAGAGGCCTGTTTGCTTCCCCAGGAAGCTCCAGCTTCACACACACTCCGGGGGGTGGGAGCTGGGGGAGATAAGCACATGAGTAATGAAGTCAAAATGGCTCAGCGGAAGGTTGTTGACCACAGAGGACTGCCAGTCTCACCTGGGAAAAAAATCACTGGCTAGGGGGGTGGACCCAATGCAAGCCCACAAAAATGTTGAAAGATGATTTGTTATTTTGAAAAGGCTCCTGGTTAAAATCCCAGGAGACAAAGGACTCTCTCTCTCTCTCTCTCTCTCTCTCTTTCTTGCTCTCTCGCTCTCTCGCTCTCTGTCACTAGTGACCAATGCTCACCCCATGTGCCCGCTGTTCTCTCCATAGTAGCCATGTGACCCTAGCAGCTGTGTTGCTGCTGGCTTCATGGACTCCAAACACAGGCTCCAGGTGGGATCCTGGGTACAGCAGCAAAGCAAAGGATTGCAGCCGGGAACACAAGCTAAGCTTGCCAAATGCTGGACTGAACTAAACCTGTAATATGACACAAGAAATCTGGACATTTGCTCTATTTCTGGCCCTGATTTTTCGTGGTGGAACAAAGATGGAACATCAGAGGGGCATCCTTTTGATTTTGCATCACAAATAAACATTGCCACCAGACCTCATCCTCCCTGGTGGGTCTCTGAAAATGCATTTTCTCATGACACTGCAAGAACCGCAGTTCCACAGGCAACACTGTCAGAGTCCTTTCACAGGGCTGCACATCTGCCCTGATCTTTTCTTCAGAGCTAAGGCATCCTCAGAACCCCAAATCAGTGCTGCTACTAAACATTTCAGATATCAATGGTCCAAAAGCAAAAGGCTTTTCCCCAAGGTCAGCCTAGGGGTCTAACTCTGATGTAACTCTGTCTGCTGCTCTCTATATACTCCAACAACATCCATGCATGTCAACTCACTGTTGGTCTTCAAGTCCAGCCATTTTTTTGTTGTTGCCATATTTCTTTTCAGTCTCATTCAGAACCTTATTATAGTACTTTGTAATCTCTTCCTTCAACATTCCTTTTGTTCCTGTTTGTCCTTCTGTCTATTGCAAAGATTTCTCTCATTGTGTCATGAAGAACAATTTTACTGCCTGCTCATCACCTTCTGGTCCAAGTCAGTTTTCCCCTTGAACTTTAGGGTCTTCTCCACTGGTGTCCAGTTATCTTTTATCCTCATCTCTTACTCAGGCAAGGAAGGCCTCTCCACCTGTGTCCAGTGGTACAGGTACACCTCTTTCTTTTGCTTCTCTGACTTTGCCACAGTGGCACATCCCTCTGGTTTCTTTTCATGACTTCAAGATCACCCCATCTACTAACCTTTAACTGATCACGGTGCCCTAATTTTTGTCTATGCTTTCCTTGTGCAATTATACACAGATATGTCCTATGTACAGAGCACCATATGTAACGAAGAGGATGCAAGAATAACTTAGATTTGCATCCTGAACTTGAAGACCTCACCATCCTGTGGAGAGGTAAGATGTAGAGGAATAACATAAAAAGTTCTAATACACAGAAAGTATTAAATGCCACTAAAACGATGCTGATAAGGTGCTATGAGAGTTCAAAATCATAACAAAAATTACCTGTGAAAAAATGAGTAAGAGAAGAATTAGGAAGATTTCGTAGAAGAGGTAGCTTCTCAGCATAGTCATGTAGACAGCTATACCAGAAAAGGAAAGGTATTTCAAGTGTTAAAACCATACCGGCAAAGCATGGTGCGGGGAGGAAACCAGGACTAACAGAGACAGAATAAAGGTTGGGCTGGCTAAAACATGGAGTCTATAAAAAGAAGTTTGGGAAAATAAATATGAAGCCAGGGGCTTAGCACTGGGATGATATGCTAAGGTTTCTACACTATTGTTTTGAAGCCATTCAGAGCTTGTGATGAGGAGTGAGATGATCAGAGCTGGACTCAAATATTAAGCTGGCATCAGTACAGGCAAAACCCAGAGGCAAGGAGTTTTGGAAAACGGTTACAGCCAACACCAGGGAAAAAGCATTAAGAACCTGAACTAAGATAGTGATATTGGTAAGGAGAAGGGAGAAATATATCTAAGAAAGATTCCAAAAGTGGAATCCACAGAAATTGACAACTGGCTGAATTAGAGTATAAGAAAGACTAGGGGAGAAAGTAACTCCAAGATTTCATAATGATTCTGGTATATGAAGGCGCTGGACAGAGCGTTGCTCTTTTATTCAGTCAACAAATATTTATTGAACATTTACTATGTTCCCAGAACTAGGCAAGAAATTGGAGATATATATGGTAACAAATGAAAAAAGTAGGCTCCTGTTTTAAGGGAGCAGCCAATATAAATTAAGAGCTAGAAACAGAAAAAGTGTTGGCGATCCTGTCAGAGATGCTGGCTCAGAATACAGAGGGAGCCCAAAGAAAGGGTGGTTAAGTCACTGTTGGATGGAACAATCCTGAGACCAGGTCGTGTCAGAGCCAGACACACGTGAACATGTGTGCAACTGTGGAGAAGCTCACCACCTTGGAGAAAAGTCTTCTCCCACTGTGGGTGCCTGCAATTGAAGCGAATACATGGATCACACTGAATTCTTTCTTTCATTGTGAAGTGTTACCCAAAATATGTCATTTCAATGGCACTTGTATCGGGTAATGGTATCGAGTTCTGTGACTTGAGGTGAGGATGGAACAGGACTGGCAGTTTGATGCAGTGCAAAGAGCTCTAAGTTCAGAGTATTAACCAGACTTGCTTCTCCCCTCCTCCCACTGACCAGAATGGTAAACTTCAACACGGATTTAACTTCCCTTGGCTTCAGTTTTCTTATTCATAAAATGGTGATTTTTTTAATCTGCTTTTCTTACATCCTATTTTGTTGTAAAGGTAAAAAAAATAAATATTAAAGCAATTTGCAAAATATAAAATACTATTAGTTATAAAATACTACAAAATATATCTGTGTCAGTCAAGGGTCCTACAGAAAGCACAGGGCGCACTCCCATTACATTAGAGGAGAGTTTATTTACAGAGGGACTGCCTACAAAGTGCAGGCAGAGCCAGTACTCCAGGGCAAGTTGACAGCAGAGGAGCTGTTACAACATCTGGGCCCAGAGGGACAAGAGGTGTGAGTCACTGTAGGAACTGGGAAAGAAAAGGCCCTATGGTTGCAGGAGGCTGTCTGTAGGCAGCATAGAAGAGGGAGCCCAGAAAATAAATACCTTGGTCATGCTCCTCTTTTCCTCCAATCAGTTTCCAAGGTCCATTGGCCAGGAACAAGCAGAAGGTAGAGAGGGAAAGATCCTACTTGATGTAATCCATCTAGGTCAGCCTCCAAGGTCAGTGAGTTGGGTGGAGAAGGTGTCTGGCCCTAAATCAGAAGTTATTAATCAACTTCAGTGACCATAAGAATCATCTGTGGGAGCTTGTGCACTTAGCACTGTGGTATATTCCTGAGCATCCCACAGATTCTAACACACATGGTCTACGGACCACATTTTAAGAACACTAAAATAGGTTAATTTCTAGATATGTTAAGAAGTTATTTCAAAGCACTTAATCAAATTAGTTTTACTTATCACGGGGGGGGGGGTAGGAGTAAGGTCAGACTACCCCATCAGGAAAGAAAGCATTTAATCCTCTTCCCAAGTGATTTGTATATCTTGGAGACCGGTGTATGAGCCACAAGAATGTGCTTTTTGCTAGGACTCATCGCCTGACATAGTTCAAAGGGGTTCTAAGATTTTTCTTTGCTTTTGGTAGGACCCACATCAGCCCAGAGAAGAGTCTATAGCTGCAATGTTATGTTTCCTTATGCATTTGTTTAAACAAATTATACAGAATGTCACTCCATAGGGAAGAGTTTTTAATTTTTTACAGTATCCTGCTGCACTGGAAATCTGCATTTTCTCCATCTTTGTATCCCCAGTTCTAGCACACGGAGTCAACAAGTGCTCAGAAAATGTGTCCATAGGCACCATTTTATTACTGGACAGAAAGGAAAAACGAATGCAATTTAAATGTATGTTGTAAAGTGAGTATGCGCTATTTTTTAAAAAACAAAAAACTTCCTTTTAAAAACTTAATATTTTTATTTAAAACCAAACCCAACAAAAGTTTCAACAAATTTTTAAGACTGTGTACAGTTGCAATGTTCTCCAAGCATACTGAGTGGGTCCCCGGGAAAGAGAACCCTGCAAATCTGTCACTCCCTTGAGGTTCCCACCTACTGTTTTTGCACTTTGGTGTAGTTGTTATTAAAAGTAACTAAAAGTTTTTAGAAATGATTAGCTTGTGAAGATAATATCGCAGTGAAACGTAGGCTTCTGTCCTGAAGAGTCGTTCAGTGTTTCTGTCATATACCTGTTTTCCTGAGTGTGTAACTCAAAGCACTAAACCTTAGCAACTAGATTCCAGAGCTGCAGCTAAGGGTGAACTTATTTCATTGCAGCGCACAGTGCCTACGTAACACCTGTTCCCTGCAGCTGATACGAAGCATTTTGTGCACACCTACACATATTCTTGGGGTAGGGGGTCACTGCTGTTTGTAATTTAACCACAACTATAGTCCTGAGTGTGAAATAGAACTAAAATAGTCAGTTATGAAACATTAAAATAAGGGATTATGCAGATGATCTTTTCCTGGGAAGACCTCAAAAGTATAAAACAAAGAACAAAGTAGTTATTCAATAATTTCCAAAAGCATTGAGCACAGCTTTATTATATTATGAATCTGAATAATGTTTTCAAGATTCTTCCATAAAATACAACAACCTATCATTGCAGGAGGAGATCTCTTTACTGTACCTCTTTTCTACTTTTGTATCAGTCCTATAGAGAGAGAATAATTAGTCTCTGGACTCATAAAAACCTTCTTTGAGCCAGTGAAAGAAAAGTTCTTCATTCTCTGAAAGAAAATGACCCAAAAATCAATATGTCTTTGTCTTAAACTCTCTGGGGTTGACTAATTGTATGGTACCATATATATATATAGTTTTCTGTTGGTTTCTGTAGTAGTGTGATTGCTTCTAGTTTCAAATAACAGAAGACCTGACTCAAAATGGCTTTAAAAAGAAAAGGATTTATTTTCTCTCATCACAAGGAGTCCCAAATAAGGGAGGCTCCAGGACTGATTAACTCAGACGTTCAATCACATATGAAAGACCCAGGTTCTTTCCATGTTTGTACTCTTTCATCTGAATTTCCAAACTGAAAATATGACAATGTATTAGTCAGGGTTCTCCAAGAAACAGAACCAGGAGGGTGTCTATCTACTAGCTCTCTAGCTATCTAGCTATTGAAAGGGTTAATAATGTTTTAACAAAATTAAACTCCATTCTGACCCTCAGTTACTGCACGTACACACCCTGGCAGTTTCTTTTTTGTAAACATAAGGGCCTTGAGACACCCAAAGAAAACTATAAAGATAAGGGGTTAATGAAGGCCTTGGGAAACTCAGAGGAACCATGAGAAAAAAGAGATTAATGGTTGCCCTGACCTCTAACAAGCTCCTCTCTCTCCCCCTTCTCTGTATCAGCCCCCCTTCATGGTGCCAAAAGCGGCTCCAAGAGAATGTAGTTTTTTTCCTCTGTCGTTTGTGCCTTTAAAAGCGGACAACAAAGAAGGCTTGGGGCTAGGATTTGGGGAGAGCCCCATAGCCCGCTGGTGTAATAAAAGTGTTCCTTTTTACTCTACACTGGCCTTGCATTGAGGATGTGATCTCCTGCCGGCTCAGACCTTTTAGCTATCTATTCGTCTATCTGGAGACATTTCAGGTACAGTAACTGACTTTTGGAATGTGGGAGCTGGCAAGTTCGAAATTCATAGGATAGGACAAGAGGAAGAAACTCTTGGGCAGGAGCTGATGTTGCAGTCTTAAAGCAGAATTTCTTCTTCCTTAGGGAAACAGTTTTGCTCTTAAGACCTTTCAACTAATTGGAAGCCTACCCAGATTATCAAACATAATCTCTTTGACCTAAAGTCAACTGACTGTAGATGGTAACCACATCTAAAAAATACCTTTACAGCAACACCTAAATTTGTGTTTAATTGAATAACTGGTTACTATCACCTACCCAAATTGACACATGAAACTAGCACAGACAGTTTCTTCCTTGTGTAACTCTTAAGAGCAAAGAAACCTTTCCAGATACCCGCCAACAGACTTCTTCTCCATTTCCATTGGCCAGTGCTGGGATTTATCCCCTTTATAAAGTTAATCCTTTGTGAGGGAAATAAGATCAAGATTGCTTTAAACCAGTTGGGTTTTCGCTGAGCCATGTGGGGAAAGAGTAAACGTTCAGAATAAATTTGAGCTGTGCCACATGGAAGAAGGGAGAAGTAGTTAGGTCAGCAAAAAGAGTATCTGGAACACAGGAGCTCAAAAAATATTTGAATGAGTGAATAAGTCGGTGAATGAATGTTGATGTATGCTGAGGATAATGAGCGTTAGTGATTTTCTCCCAATACATACTCCATTCAAGACACGACTTCAGCAGGTAAACAGTGCATGTACTGATGCATGATGCATGACTCTTGTTTGAGTGAGATGACATTCAAATCTTTGCCAACACTGCTAGGGATTATCACTCATAAATACTAAGTGAATGCTAACTGTGCTCAGGGGGATGAACTGGAAAACAAAGGCAGAGAAATACCATTCCAAGTTTACACTCTATTTAATTTAGTACATTAAATGCAAAAACTTTCATGCTGATGTACTTAAATTCTTCATTCTAGAGCACACACTAAGATTTTTTTTTTTTATGACTAAAACTATAGTTTGGAGAACTCTCCTAAGGAAGCAGAGAGCCTCACCTGGGGACTATGCGTTTCTCCAGGGAGTATCAAGGTGTGCTAAAAAAAAAAAAAGATGCTTTTCTTGTTGCACTCATTACAGAGTTCTTTGTTTATGCTTAAATCTTGTCAGGGCTTGTCTTGACCAAGAGTATCAGTTCATGTGATATGTGATGTAGAAACAAGATGGAGATGTGTTCAGAATAAATAGGATACTGATTCATCACACACACACACACACACACACACACACACACACACACACGCTACCACCACCAAAACAAAACTGGCATGTACTATTTTCTCACCGCTTTAATAATTTTAGGGACTGTGTTACATTTCTTTCATGTTAATTTTTCTGAGAAAATACACAACTGCTCAACAAGAAATTAGTTTTCTAGTTGTCTGACTGAAATGTAACTTTCTGTATTAAAATTATCAGAACCGTGTGAGGAGCTCCTGTGGATAAGAGGAAGTCTGTGACTAAATTCTCCTTCTTACGCACTTTGAAAACCACTTCCCCTGTATCTCCTTTCTTCCTGTGGGATCCTGCCCAACTTGCTGCCATGTCTTATAACCCTAGCACAGTCCTTTACTCTTTCGAAAATTTAGTTGGTTTATTTCCATGCAAAATAGGGAGAATGATGGTTTCCTGAAATGCATTAGAAGGTTCTAGTTATCTGTTTCTAATGTCAGTTTTTTCCACTGAAATGTGATATCCTCAGGGGCAGGAATTATGCCATTTTCACTTTCATCCCCAGGTGCTAAAGAAATGCTGGCTGATTAAGGTAATGAAATATCCATGCCACATCAATTAAGGTTGTACTCCAATATTTTTAAAACATTTCCCTCTGCCAACCTATTTTGTACTGTCCTCCATACATGTCCTTTCCAGTGGAGTGTATTGAGTGTAGTGTACTGTATTGAAATACTTGAAAAAACAATTTTGGACTTTGCTTTTGGCCACCATGTCTCATGTTTAGCTAACATTGGTTTAAGCATGGGCAAGACTGCTAGAGGAGGCTTGTACGAGGTAGAAAGGAGGTTGCTAACAAATACATATTGACAATTATATTTGATACATATTAATAATGAATCACCACACAGTGCCTGGTTATCTAGAGGTTTGACTAAGAAGTTGAATACTTAACTAGAAAGTATCAAGGGAAGTATCAAGTATCAAGTTTTCCTTGGGAAAACTGCAAAAAGATGTTTACTTCATGTAGACCAACTGAATGTGAGCAAAGCAGTGGTAATTGAAAGAAAGTTTTATTAATAAGAAAGATAAAAATTGGGCCCATGCACAGGTATTTTCATTACATAAAGGAAGTAGACAGGAACCTTACTTAGTAGGTATGTATTTTTAAGTGTGGAGTTTGAACAAAATAACTCTCTCCCCTTTGACTAGTTGAAAGAATCTCTGGAAGTGGTAACATTATCAGGTGCTATTTTAATGAGATTTGGGAGAGTACCTGATGACCAGGAAGTAGCACTAAGTCTAAGAAGGTCAGTCCAGGACCAGGAGGATATGTGAGAGGGAAGAGATGGCAGTGGGATCACTGACGATGAGAGGAGTGAGAACAACTCAAGGAGCAGGTGTGTGAAGGAGAGAGATGAGCAGCCCGGGCTCTAATCTGGGTACCTCAGGAGGAGAGCAGGCTCATTCATGCTGCCATCTTGCATTTACTTCTCAGAATTTTGAGAACACAGAGGGAATTTTCTTAAATATTCTCAATTTAATTTTCTGTTCAAGACCAAAGGAAGTAGGGTGTTAAAATGCAATAATTATGTCTTTTTTGGTGGGTGTGCTTCTAAAGGTTCAGAAGACAAGAAGGAGGCTCTTCAGAAGTGCTGATGCTACAAGACCTTCTTTCTGAGACTTTAGAAAACTATTAAGATCTCCTTGCCATTTTTCAAATCTTAAGTGAGAAACTTTCCCAAAATGCAATGCTAAAGAGTCAGGAAGTATCTGTTGGGTTTCTGTTGTTGTTGTTGTTTTTGTTTTTGTTTTTAATTCTCACACAAGGATATGTTTTTATTGATTTTTAGAGAGAGAGGAAGGGGGAAAGAGAGAGAAACATTAATGTGAGAGAGAAATATTGATCAGATGCGGCCCATACACACCCCAACTGGGGATCAAGCCTGCAACCTAGGTATGTGCCCTGACCAGGAATTGTACCCATGACCTTTGGGATGTGGGATTCTGCTCCAACCAACAGAGCCAACTGGCAAGGGCTCAGGGTGTATCTTTTCATTTATGAGACTATAAGGAGGAAATAGAGGTTTTTCTAGGGGTGAATTGTCCATGCAGAGAAGATTAAACTAGTTGGTTTCCCTAAAAATTGATAACAGAGCTTTGCAATTGTATGGTGGGCCCACCCAGAGATGAAGGGGGTAGTAAAGACTCACTTGCCTTCCTTGCTTTGAATGTGACGTCAAAATTTTAATCACAGAATGTAGGCAGCTCTCAGCACATTGTTTTTTTAATTTTCTAGAATTAGATATGTACATACAAACCTGGTACCAGAGTACACCTTGACATCTCTAAAGTCAGTCTGTTTTTCTCTCAATTCAACTGGATTTGGAGTGTTTGTGTTTACCTTGAGACTTCTATCTGTGTTATGAAATTATCAATCTCCAAAGATATTACTAAGATAATTTTGCCTCTTAAAGCCCAAATGTGTCAGTCTATACATTATGTAATATTCTTCTATTGGGGGTACATGAGATAATATATGTGAGCCTGCTTTACCAACTGTGAAGTACTATCTAAATATAAGTGTTGTGGGTAATCTATGCTTAAAATAAGCTTGGTAATGAAAGGGGAATTGTGACTGAACTGCAAGGCTTACTTTTTGAATCCCCCTTTCAATGTGGTTTACATTTCATCAATTTGCTATTTAATTGTTTTAAGTCATCCAAGTGCCAGGCAATGCTGCTGTGTTCCTTTTCAATACAGCATTAGAACAAATGCTCCATTAAGTTTAATGTAAAAGTTGACATAGACAGAGGCAATATTTTTGTTTTCAGGACATTAAAAATCAGATATTTGGTAAATGCTTTTAAAAGACTTTGGAATCTTGCTAAGTCCATAGCTCTCAGCAGCTCCTCCCACATCTTCTTGGGCCTGCAGAGAAGCTCTCCTCACTGATGTGGTTGGTTCCAGCAGGCTCCACATTCTGTCAGGGCCATTAGAAGTCTAGATAGGCCCATGGTCACTTTATATTTAAATTCTTAGTGACTTGAAAAAAATTAAGAAATACCATATAAGGGGTTAACAAAAGAATGACATTTTTTAACTGTTTACTTTTAATAAATGAATACCCTTAATACATATAAATAGATACATTAAGAACTTAAGTTTGATGCACTGGGGAAAAAAGATAAATAAGACATAATACTCCCCCTCAAGGAATTCTCAGCCCAACAAACTGTGAAATATTACACAATAAATAATTGCACATAAATGTTGATAAGGTCATGCAACCAGAAAGTACTTAATGAATAGTCTTTTTTCATAGAGAATGTCAAAGCTCTAAACTGGAGGTCGTTCCTGTGTGGACACCTAAGCCAAGTGGCTGTCCTGACCCCTCCACGGGCCCTGAGTGCCCTGGTCTGGCTGCTCACCACCCCACGGACCCACTATCTGAGCCATTGAGGTGGCCAGGCATATATGCAGCCATGCCCTTGTTCACTGTTTTCAGGGTGACAGTGAGTTGCCACTTCACAACTGGGAAAGCCACATTGTCTCCTGGCCCACCAGCGGTGCTGAAGCTTTTTTCAAATTGGTTCTCTCACTTTGAAAGCTCTTTCCATGTTTCAAATCACCAGAGAGAACAAACTGATGCTAAATTAGGTAATCTGCAGAGCAATCCTTCAGACTAAAAAAAAAACGTTGGTATAGCTATTTTGCTCCAGTCTGCACAGATAACACTCAACATCCTAATGGAACTAAAACACATTACTGTTTAAGAGAGAGAGAGAGAAACCACAATAACAAGTAGTCTGTTTTCCCTCCAGAAAAACTCCATTTTGAAAAGACATATATTCTACAGAAACTCTGGTTCCTGCTTGAACATTGTAATGCCTCAACATACCCAAGGTTCCTACACAACGCATGATTCACTTCACATACCCTATATATTTCCTGTCTCACCATCAACTCAGAGCAACTGAAAGAGACTAAGAGATTAAATTCTGAAAAACAAGACTCATCATAATGGAAAATCCAATTAACTTTAGATATAGTAGCCAAATACCAGCAGCAGTACTGTAATTTTGTCTTCTATGAAAGTGGTTTAGCTGTTCATTAGGTAGCATGTCAAAAATTAAACAATGCCAATTATTTTCTTCCTTGTCCTGAGATCTAGCATTATCTGGGGAATTAGAAGACTGACTACTGATATACATTTTAATTAGATGCAATCCCTGGAATCTTTGTTTTTTTACTGTTTTATCTTTTCTTGTAAGTCCTAGTGTGAGGGAAAATAATTATCTCTGGGGAACCTAGACTGAACTCCTGTTCAATGGTTTGTAGATTATGAAATGATGTTGATAATGTTGATGTCATTTTTAGCTTTCCTAAGTGAAAAGTGATATTAAATAGTGATATTATCATGCCTACTCTCTCAGCTGCTTTGTGAGAGAATAAGAAAGTTATTGTTATCCCTGCTTACAGGGAGATAAACTGAGAGGCCACATGACTTGCTCAAATTTTCATGTGTGATTGGGGGTAGAGCTGGAAACAGAAGCCAGGTCTTGACACCAAGCTCAATGGTCAGCCTCCAGACTACGCTTTCTCACATTGGCGAAGCTGACAAACTCTGGGTTTCTATTGAATGCCTTGTTTTTATTACTTTCTGCAAATCTGACTTAGTTGCATTTTTAAAAATAATAATCCATTCTTTACCACAAAAGTGTGAAGGGTAAAAACATGGTAAAGAACTGCTTTAACCCCTGTACTCTAGAGGGTTAAAACAGTATCACAAATACAAAGCAGAGAAATAACAACTCCCATATTCAACATATAAGAAAATATATTAAAGTTTTTTTGAGAGCAGGTAAAAAATAAACATAGGTGTGTATATACATACTTACAAGTGGAAGAGTGGTATGGAAGCTAAAGGAGATCTCATTGGTTGGAGGTCAAGGAAAAGCAAATGAGGAAAGAGGGGAAGAGGGTCGGGCTACACTTCCCTCCCCTGTGGTTTCTTCCCTTTGAGACAGCATGCCCTTCCCCAGGCAGAGTTTCCCCAACTTAGTAGAGTGTATAAGACTTAGCAAGGAACTTCTTTAAAAAATGCATGGGTTCCACCTCAGACATCCAGATTCCATAGGTCTGCAGTGAGATGCTGAAATCTGCATTTTTAACCAGCTTACTGTGGCCGAGAGTCAAGCGTTGGAGTACGAGTTAGGAAACAGTGCTTAAGATTACTCACCAGTGTTAAAAGAAGGAGAGCGCGGACTTGGGAGATATGGACCATGTGGGAGTCCACAAAGGGTGGTCTCTGTAAACTCTGCCTTACATTGTGGTAGAGTAGGAAAGGGGAAAGGAAGAGAGAGATCTGGGAAATTAACGGATTCAGCCTTCTTCCAGCTCAGTGTACTTGGACACATCCCATTTACATGCATCAGAGAAAGCCGACTCCTGACAGTGCTTCCTCTTTGCCTGTCCACCTCCTACATTTCCTCTGACCCTCGTATTGTGCTCCATCTGGGGCACAGCTGCTCTTATTTTCCATTTGTGAATAATTTGGGGCTATATTTAGGCATCTTCAGTCATTAGGTACCCACATTTCTGTATACAGCCTATAAGGTTTTATTTTTTTAGAATTCTAGAAATTCATGAAAAAGAAAGCTCTTAATATTGGGTCACTTAGTCAATTACCTCCTTTCCTGCCTAATGCAAGATTATTCCCAGCAGTCCTGTTTCTAGTGCTCTGTTGCCTATTTTTAAATGTACTAGCTGATGGTGATTCTGCCACTCCCCTCAGGAGACCATTATCCTGGCTCACCATTCTCAGTGTCAGGGGGCTTTCCCTGGTAATTAGCTCCAACTTGCTATTTCTTCCCCTTCCCATTATCCTTGGTTATCAATTCCCTTGTAACAACATTACTTCTTTCACATTAGTTATATATTTTTAGATAGTTTTCAGTTTCACAAGTGGCTGTTAAACGGAGTTGAGCTAGTTATTACTGGCCCCTATCTTCATTAGTTGCACTGTTGGAGGATCAAGACAGAGCTAACAGAATGGTCACTGGGTCCTGCTGTCTTGCCACGTGCCGCATTACCTGTGCCTCCGTCTCTCTGCTTGTCCACATAGATTTGTTAGTCTGAGGTCATTCTCCTCTACTAAGCAGTGTCTCTTTAAGCACAATGTGTCTAGGTCATATGAAGGTGTACAAAGAAGGGCCACCTCATTATCTGAAAACTGGGGATGGCATACCTACTTAGTTAGATTGCCTTGAATGTTAAATGATACCAGGTACGCAAGTAATTTAGCAAAAATTCTAGCATACAATAAACATAATTAAATCCTGAAGCATATCTATCTACTGAAATGGATATACATTCAGAAGGCAAATAAACCTTATTCCATTTTTAGCTTTGTCACATGCTGGTTGAATGACCTCATCAACACTCATGTGCAATTATTTATTATATAATACTTCACAGTTTGCTGGATTGAGAATTCCACGAGGGGAGGCATTATGTCATTCATCCAGTATATATGTCCAGTACATCAAACTTAAATGCATCAATGTTAAGTTGTTTAACCTTCCCAAACCTCAGTGTTCCCTTCTGTGAAATGCATGTATATTATTTACCTTTGTGTCACACACATTTTCTGCCTTGGCTCATATCTCCTTAGCCCATTTTTTGCTCCAGCCATGGCTACAGCTACACATCTGCACAGGGACTAGCCGGATGACACCTCACCTTAGCTGCACCCTGAAGAAGCCTGCCATCACCGAACAGCTGCAGGAACCTGTATCCTATCACTCAAGAACTGATTCTCACTAGGAAGACTTGGTTATCACCACTAAGGGAGGGAGGTACCACTGACATCTAGCCAGAGAAGCTATCAACAACTCACAAGCCATAGCCCAAATGCTAATAGTGTCACTGTTGAAAACCCCTGACTAAGAGAACCTGCAAAAACCTCATCTGAGGAAGACGCCCCAGGAGATATGCTCCTCCCTGACTCCCTTCACTGCTCTAGACTGGACTCATCGGAAGGTTATTTCTCTGCTCTATAAGTGCAGATACTAAACAGCAGAACCATACATCACTTCCTTTCCTGGACTAAGAACTATAATGATAGAAATGTTTAGGTCACAGCAGCACTGCAGGGGATACACGCTTCCTGCTCAGGGGAGGAAACAGAATAGCTAAAGAATTGCAAGACAGAAACCAGAGGACCAAGTGTAAGAGCAGGTACTAAGGGTGTTATATATGAGGTTAACATATAAGGCTGGAGAGGGGAGAATTTGTTGACATTGGAATACTCCCATGATAGGGGATTCAATGTCTCAACAAGGACAGAATTGGTCTTTATACACAGCTGGGATTGTTCCTTGAAGCTTGGACCTTACCAAAATAAATCAGGTATAGAACTGTCTTTGCAGAGTATTGGGGAAGGGATTGAAAATCTGAGGGGGGTGGGAATGTCGTAATAAGTTTATCATGTTAGATCCAAGAACCCAACACCTGACTGTGTTCCGTTAGGAGGTCCAACAGAAACTCTTCCACCTGGTCTGTAAGGATCTCATGGTGAAGGGAAGCACCAACACTGTGAAGAAACTTGGTTGTGGCTATTGACAGTGGGAGGTTCTGCATTGGAATTGGTTTCCCTAGTATTAGTGGAATTGATAGGATTGTAAAATAACAGAGGCTATTTTGTCTTTACAGAAACAGTGTGGACGTAATTATGGAAGTGGGCAGCAAGGTCAGAGTGACAATGAGAATGCCTTGACCCATAGGGATCTGAGGCAATTGTTAATAGATCATAGGAGCAAGATGGATGGGCAGCTAACTAGAGTGTTGTTTAATCTGCATAACCAGAAGTTGAAACCTGGCAAGCAAAAAAACAAGTGTCAGCCACCATGATGGAAAATGACAGGCACTCATCCATTTTCTAGATCTAAGTCAAATCTCAGACAGAGAGTGCAGTCTCAGGTCCAGAATTCATTGACTAATGAAGAAATCTGGTCCCCTTGAGGAAGCATCCTACAACGCCGCTGCAAATATATATATAATATATATCCCCTGTTCCTTCCTCAAAAGAATCTGAAACTAGTTACCAGAATAAGTATGTACTGGGAAAAGGAGAATATTTAGAGCATTGAAGGGCTGTTAGGCACAGGGTCTGGGTTGACTCTGATAGCAAGGAATCCAAAGTGCCATGTGACCCTTCCTTAGAGCTTTATAGAAGCTAAGCAATGGATGGAATCGTGGCCCACATCCATCTCACAGTGGCTCAATGGGTTCACAGACCATTAGTGCAGTTATTGCCCGCTCCCTTAGTGTGATCAAGATTGGTTCTTTGGCCAATGGAATAAGAGCCACTGTGTTTGGAAGGGACAAGGGAAAGTCCCTAATCTCAGGCGGAAAGACAGAAATTAGCACCACTCTCAAAGAGTCAAAAGATGAAGGGGTACCCCCATTCAATTCATCTATTTGGCCTCTGCAAAAACTAGAGGGATCATGGTGAATCGCAGCAGACCAAAATAAACATAACCAAGTGGAAGCCACAATCACAATTGTTATGCCAGATGTGGGATTTTACTAGAACAGATAATCACAGCTTCTGGCACTTAATATGCAGCTTTAGAGCAGACAAATGTATTTTTCTCAATCCCCATAAATAGTAAGAATCAAAAGCAGTTTGCTGTCATGTAGAAAAGACAGTAACATACATTGACTGCTTTACCCTAGTTAGATTTCCTGCTCTCACATTATAGTCCACAGAGACTTTGATTGTCTTGATAAACCATAGAACCAGCATGATTGCTGGTTGATGACAGTGATGACATCATGGTCATTGGATCTGATGAGTAGGAAGCAGCAAGTAGTTAAGGTGCCCTGGTAATGCCAGAGGGTAGGTGATAAAACCTCAAAGTTTCAAGGACCTACCACACGGGTGATGCTTTCAAATATTCAATTGGTACATATGGAAAATCTCCTGTAATAGAAATGACAAATGGTTGCATGTACACCTCCTATCTAAGAAAGAAGACCTGCACTTGGTAGGCTTATTCAGATACTGGCATCAGCACGTACCACACGTGCTAATACATTGTGATCCATTTATTACTGTCTTGGAAGGCTGCCATTTTTAGGTGTGGTATATGCTTCCCAGAATAAGAGAAGAATCTGTAGTAGATCCAGACTGCAGTACAAGCTGCCTTGTACTCAGGCAGCATGACCTAGATGAAGGATGGTGCTACAGGTATCCTTGGTGGATTACGATGCTGTGTAGAGTTTTTGTTATGCCTCAATATGAGAGTTGCAGCACAGACCCCTGGGTTCTGAAGCAAGGTCAAATCTTCAAAGGCAGAGAACTACTCACCATTTCAAAAGAAGCCCCTGGAATACTGAGCTCTAGTAGAGGTGAGGACATAAAATGTGACTGTGCAACCAGGGCTGCCTATGATGAATTGGGATTATGAGATTCACAAAGCCACAAGGTCATGCAGGAACAGAAGCAATCCACTGTGTGATGTAAATAGTACATTTAGGACTGGACTGAGGAGGACCAGAGAGTACAGGCAAGTTGCATGAGCGGGAGGCCTCAACTTCCATGTGACTTTCCCCTGTTGCACTGATGCCTTTCCTGCAACTTACACCCATGCTCTTAAGAAGGCTTCCCTATGACCAACTCACAGAGGAGAAAATACTTCAGCCTGGTTCACAGGTGGATTGCCTCAAAATACTTATGATAGCTGAAAAATGAGCAGTCACCATAATACAGCCCCACTCAAAGGTGGCCCTGAAGGACAGTGAAAAAGGAAAGTTTTCCCAGTGGGTTTAACTCTGAGCAACACATTTGGTTTTACATCTTATGTGCAAGGAGAAACCGCCTAAAGCACAGGTGTATACAGACTTTGGGGCTGACAGAGGGCTTTGATAATTGGTCAGGATCCTGAAAGGTCAGCATTAGAGGATTGGAGACAAGGACATTTGAAAAACAGGTCTGTGGATGAATCTTTGGCAGAGGTCCCAAAGCGTGTATAGGTGTTTGTGTGATGAGTTAATGCCCACCGGAGAGGATTCTAGAGTGTTCAGATACTGGTCCATCAGGCAAATAGGCTGACTTGTCCACTGGATATCAATCAGCCTCTGAGCTCAGCTACCTCAGTGCTTGCACAGTAGTCGCAGGAATGAAGAAGCCTTGGTGGCAGGGATGGAGGCCATGCATAGGCCCAACAGCATGGGCTCTCTCTCACTAAAGCTGATCTAGCCATTGCCATTGCTGAATTTCTAAGCTGCCAGCAGCAAAGACAGAATATGGTGCCTCAATAGAGAAACATCCCTCAAAAAAGCCAATCACTTTGTGACAAGTTGATGATACCCCAGAAGAGCAGCAATATATCCTTGGCAGAATGTACACCTATTTTGTTTATGAGTTTGCCTTTCCTATCCAAGGTGTCTCAGCCAGCATCATCTGATTTACCAACATAGGATCCCAATAAAATTGCCTCAGACCAAGGGACATATTTATAGTGAAGGTAAATGAAATGAGTATGTGACTGGAGAATCCTCAGATTTCACCATGTACCCCATCACTCTGATGATGCCAGCCTAGGAGAATAATGGAGTTGTCTATTAAAGACCCAGCTAAGGAGCCAGCTTGGGACCCACATCCAGCAAGGTTGAGTGCTGTCCTTCAGGATTCTGTATATGCAGTGAATCTATAGCCAACATATGGTGAAGTGTAACTAGAATACATGGGTCTTAAAACCAAGAGGTGGAAGTAGGATTGGCCCTTCTCATCATCACTCCTAGTGACCCACTTTCAGATCGTGTGCTTCCCATCCCTAAGACCTGAGGCTCTGCTGGAGTCAAAGTCTTGTCCAGGCACTGAGGGTGAAGATGGAGGGTAGGAGAGGAGGCCTCTGCCAGAGAACATGGACAGGCAGAAAGAGCTTCACTGAATTTAGAGCCATGACTACTATTTTGTCATTTGGGGATTCTCAAACTGATGGACCAACAAGGAAAGAAAGGTTTTGTAGCACAGGTGGGGCAACTGACCCTGATTACCATCAATAAATGAGGTATTGGCTACACAGTGGTGGCATGAAGGAATCCAGCTCTAACCCATGATAGTCACTGGGGCTTCTCGGGATGCTTCCATGCAATTTCAGCAAACAGCCTAACAAAGGGGAAACAACTAAGAGATCCAATCCCTGGGGATAAATGTGCAAACCAGGAAATACACGTAAATTAACACCCTCTGGAGCAACCTTTGACCAATAGGGGAATGGGAAATGGTGGATAAATACTCCCCCCCTATCTCAGGTGGACAATTCAGAGGCATGGCCTACACAATTCCTCAAAAGCCCCCAAGTGGATTCAACATTCACCATCCAAGTTGATAACAAACTCACAAATGCACCTTGAGATTGGTTTTCCCTCCTTCCCTATATCACTCTTTCCAGTTCCCCCAGTCTTGTTCCCTGTGATAATTTCCCCAAGTGATGGTCTTGGGCTCTGCTTTGTTGAAAAGCCCAAGCTAAGACAACCTCCAAAAGTACTGTTATGCACATCTAATGAAATAGCCTACAGCTGAGGCAGACTATTGAAAAAAAAAATGCAGGTGCTTAAATGTATCATGGTAAATTTTCTGAAGCCCAAGGATAAAGATAAAATCCTTCAAGCTTCTAGGCAGAAAATAATGATGATGATGATGATGATGATGATGATAACAATATTTCACCTGGAAAGGGGAAAAAATCAAGCTGATATTTAAAATCTCATCTGTAACACTAAAAACTAGAAAGCAGTAATGTTTGCAAAGGACTTAAGCAAGAAGAATGTCACCTTATGATTCTATAGTCAAACTATTCTTGTGTGACATCAAAAGACAGACATTTTCAGATATGTAAGGATCTCAGAAAGTTGCACAACAGCATAGACTGTCTAGAGGTCAGAGGAAACTGCAAAAAGAACTCAAGGAAATGGAAAAAATGGTATATAGGGGCGCCCGGTCAGTATGGCTCAGTGAATTGAGCGTGGTCCCTGGACTGAGAGGTCCTGGTTCAATTCCTGGTCAGGGCACATGCCCAGGTTGCAGGCTCAGTCCCCAGTAGGGGGCGTGCAGGAGGCAGTTGATCAATATTTTGTCTTTCATATCAATGTTTCTATCTCTCCCAAAAATCAATTTAAAAACATATTTAAAAAAAGAAATAGGGGTAAATATTGAAACCAGTAAAATGTATAGGTATGTATACTTATAAGCATAATGTATCATTAACTTTTATAATGGTTAAAAAAATTTCTTAAAATAGAAGTTTACTACTAAAAACACAAGACTACATATTTAATGTGAAAACCACAGTGCCAGGGATACGGTAGTTATTAAAAACCAATTAGTTCTCTTTCAGACCTGTTATTTTTATCATCATCATGAAATGCACATACAAAAATAGAGTGCTTATAACGTTGACATATAGATATACTTTAAAAATAATGATAGGACCTAGATGGTTTGGCTCAGCAGTTAGAGCATCAGCCCGCGGACCAATGAGTCTTGGGTTCGATTCCAGTCAAGGGCACGTACATTGGTTGCGGTTCGTCCCGGGCCCTGGTCGGGTCATGTGGGAGGCAACCAGTCGATGTGGCTCTATCACATCAATGTTTCTCTCTGTCTCTCTCTCCCTCCTTCCCACTCTATCTAATGATAAATAGGAAAATATCCTCGGGTGAGGAATAAAAAACAAAATTAAATTAAAATAATGGTAGAAAAAAACTGTGCTTCCTCCTAGCTTAAGATATACCTGCCCATTTTTTCAATATGCTTAATTTTCATAAAGAAACATGTTTTCTACAATGAAAAAGCTCTCAACTTCTTGCCTAGTTTTTCATTTACTTACTTCTCTAAGTAACAGGGCACTAGGAGAAATCCTTTCTATCTCTGTTTGCTGTGTGAACTAGACGCAGGGATTAGATCTCCTTGCATAGCAATTTCCCCTTTTATAAAATGGGGACCAAAATTCTCACCTTCCTCACAAGGAACATCACTGAGGCAGAAAGGAGGGAGAACATAATCACTGTGGAAGGTGTGGTACATCAATATAACTACTACCGTTAGGACTTTGCCGAAAGTGGAGCACAGAAGAGCATTCGCCTAAGAGGAGCACCTGGTACAACATTAGCAATCCCGTCTGTTCCCAACACTAATGCTATCAATTCTGCAGAAATGATTAGACAGGACTCATTTTCTCTGGCTAAGCTTTCTTTGGTCTCTATTATCTGGCATGTCTTATTTCACTCTCTCTACCTTTAAAAACTATGCTCATCAATACACTATTTTACCCTGCTCTCCTTTTTAAAATCCAATATGTGAATGAACCACCATTGAGTTAGAAAAACTGCTTGCAGGAAAAGCTAAAATATACAAATGTAGCTGTTGCAAGGTGCTGGCAGTAAATTTTCAAAATAGCTCTGTGCGATGGACAGAATTAACTTTCCTTTTATTCTTCTGGCAGCCTGTCTCTGTAGAGTCTGGCAGCGACATTTAGCAGAACAGGACAGAACTTTATTTTCTCCTGTACTGGTGTGATGCTGTCAGCCTGAGCATCTTTTGGAATGCCCTGGTGCACTCCGAATGGGCTCTGTGAGCTCAGAGGAAGCAGGAACAATGGCCTGCCGACTGCTGAAGTGATCAGTGCTGCAACTTGGAGCCACACCAGCCCTGCTGGGAAGGAAGCCTGTCCGTTTATCAAATTGACAGCAAGGCAGCAAAGGGAGCAGCTGAAGCATCCTTTGCCAAGGACGGGCATAATGCAGAAAAATACGTCATTGCTGCTAGTGAATGAATATATTTCTGGTTCAATTGTTGCACCATATCACTAAGTCATCTAAAGTAATGGACAGTAAAGAATGACTAACAGTTACATCTCCAAACACAGCTGAAAAGAGGTGTATCTAAGGTGAGTTATTGAGTTAGAGTAAGACTTGCTGGCTTCATATAAGGAATAGAACACTGACTAGTATCTTAATTCAATCCCAGAATCTATTAAAGGCCTTGTCCTAAAAAAAAAAAAAAAACAAGGTCCCGTGGCCTTTTCCAGATCATGAGTCAAGTTTATCTAGCTTTAGATTAGAACCTCTGCTTTTCCATATGGTTCAAACTACACTGGCAAGAAGCTATTACTATTCACACAGATTTCAACTAAGCAAATTCTTGAAGACGATACTGGAGACACTACTACTGTCTCTCAGAAGGGTAGCTTCCAATGTATTTTTAAACAGGATGAGGAACATTTGAACTATTTTTAGCTTCAATTTCACCATCACTAAAGAAAGCAGTTTGCATGAGAAAGTCAGGGTTACTACTAAAATATTGAAGGTAGAACAAGGTTTAGTCACTCCTCTCCATATCACACGCTTTCCTAAAATCAAATTCTTCTCATTTATGGCGCCATCGCATTGCAATTTTACATGTGTTTATGTGATTATTTGATCAATGTTATCCCCACTGCCAAACTATGAACTCCACGAAGCCAGGCTTGGTCTCTTTTTGCTCACCTATTGCAGCCCCTGGTACACAGAGCATAACCAAAACACATTTGTTGAATGAGTATAATTTAGTAGGATCACTTTTAATAATTTTATATTAGTTACTCATTGTGTACTAACAATTGGATGATACATAAAGGAACCAAGAGTTTAGGCTCTAGTCTTGAGAAGTTCATATTCTGAAATTGTTCTAGGTACCAGTGACCTACTAAGCACACACACTCCACCTCAGCATTCCCTGTCCATTTCTTTCCCATTCATTTTTCACCTTCTAGCAAATCATATATATTTTTTTTAACTCTGTCTCCCCTCATTAGAACATTAACTCCAGGAGCAGGAGTTTTTCATCTCTTGGATGTTGTCCCTGTGCCTAAGGAATATACTAATTGTTCATTTCTTCCTCTTTGAAATACTTCTTTATTTCTAATCTGGCCACCGTTTCTCTCTTAACTTATCTCTTACCCAACTCACTCTATTCCAGCCACAAGAACCTCTTTCTTCATTACTCCTCAAACAGGCCAGGCAGCTCCAGCCTTGGGGTCTCAGCACCTGCCATGCCTTCTCAATAAGAGGCTCTTCCATTCGTTAACTGGTGGCTCGCTCCCTTACCTCCTTCAGATCTTTGTTCAAAAGTCACCCTGATACTAAACTTACTGAAGTGATCACTTCGTAAGGTATGTACATGTCTAGTCGCTATGTTGTACACCTGAAACTAATATAATATTGTATGTCAGCTGCAGTTGGAAAATAAATTAATTTTAAAATACTTTCACAAAAAAATGGAGATAAGATAAAACAAATATGTTGGTTTGGGTTTAAAAAAAAAAAAGTCCCTCTGACAGGGGGTTCTTCCCTAATATCCCTACTTAAAGGGATATTTAAGTAGGAACGCGTCCTCCCTGTGACGCACACGCGCACTCTTAGAACTTCCCATCAATCTGCCCTGCTTTTTTTCCATAACACTCTTCACAGTCTAATATACAATGTCAGCTATTTTGTTTCTATTGCTTTCCCTCTCCACCCTCCAGACACACTAGAATTCTAAGCTCCAAAGGAGACATTATCCTCTCCTTTGCTCACTGACATTCCCCAATATCTCGAAAACTGTGTTACTTGGCACTCAATAAATATTTGCTGAATAGATGAATTATCGTAAAAGCAATTTTATACATGAAACACCAGATTTTAGAATGTTCCACTTCAGTTTAGAAAGCATACCCATGATTATAATAAGATGTTTGAATTTCAAATAAGAAGTTGAATATGAAATAAAAAATATAATAAGAAGCAGGTGGCTTGGAAAGGTTAAGTAATACAAGGCATACATCTTTGCTTTTTGATGAATACACTGCTAGAGTTTAGGTCATTGATAAAATTTGGCTTGAAAATCTCTAAGCAGTTGTTTGCTATCATATGCTATTTTTGAAGGCAGCAATCAAAACACACACACACACACACACACACACACACACACACCAGATCTTCTTGTACAAGACTGCCTCTGGAGCCCAGGGAAAATGAGAGGAAATGACTTTTAAATGGCTAAGGAAAGTATTCATGATTTATTAGCTCAGTGAAACAGCAGAGCAGGCACCCTCTTAACAAAGAAGGCAGAACCAATCTTAACCAGGTAGATGCTGACATGGAGACTCATTGAGCAAATGCCTGCGTGGTTATGAACAACTCGGAGAATCGGAAACTCAGAGCTCAGAGTAGCCCTGCAAGATCTTCCTCCTTTCCCATCAGCCTGGAGACAGGAAATTTGCAGGGAATAATTTTCTCCATGTGAAACCCAATTCAAAGTATACATTCTCCCTTTCATGCAGGAACTTTGAGTAGGATTTGGAAGGGAGGGAGTGGTTATTTGCTCTCTTTGTGATCCGCACAGAATCATCACACCGCTTCAGAGCACAAAGAGACTTTCGTTCTTAGGCCCTCTCATCACAGAATTTTATGAAGGAAAAAACTGAACTCAGCCAAAAGTTCCCCAGCTAACTTGGAGGGAATACAACAACCAGCCTCATGAGCTCTGAAGTTTGTACCAGTGTCATCTCCCCATACTGGAGTGTCATTGCTGGTGTCCTAATTCAAGCCTCAGAGCAATAAATCATTCATTTCAGCCTGAATTAATACATGCATTCAAATATCTATATGGGGGGGTATAGATAAACACAAATAAAGCTATATGTAAAAAAAATCAATATCATGAACTTCTTTGATCTTTTTTTTTTAATAAAGAGAAAGATGGAAAAAATAAAAAGTTTCCTATAATCTCATAGCCTTAATAATACCTGTTGATATGTAAATCCTTCTATCTTTAATGCTTTTATGTTTTCCATCTTAATACTACAAATACAGTCACCATTTCTTGACCAGTTACTATGTACCAGGTCCTGTCCCAGGAGATTTATTTATTTAAACTTCACAACAACGTTATGACATAGATATTATCAGCCCCTTTCCATAGAGGAATGGATGGAAATTCAGAAAGTAACTTGTCCAAAGCCAAACAGCCCAGGTGAGGCTGGGTCTCTTCCCAAACCCAAACCAGGCGATCTCCAAGGCTAGTGCTATTGGTACTGCCCTATGCTGCATCCCCACCTTTCCTCTGGGAAATGAAACCCCCGTTTCCTTCCTCATCCAAGACAAGTATTTAAACCTTGTATTTATGAGCACAGCTAAGAATATCCCAATATCCCAACTACAGTCACTCTATTTAGATACAAATGAAGGAGCATCATTAATATTTAAATTAACAAACTTGATTGCCTCTCTAAAAGCGGTTACGATTATTTGATTTTTCAACCATGCGTTTGACAATCCACCTGAGCAAAGCCCTTCGGGCAGGGAGCCATGCTTCTCCTGCTTCCAGCTGAAGAGTTTAGTCCCACGCAGAGAAGCAAGCACCTCGTGACTGTTCCTGTCCATTGCCCGCCTAGAATGCCTCACTCCAAGCAGAACAGATTTGCCGATTTGTAAGGGAAGGTTGACTGCAGCAGCACAGCGTAGTGGCTCCTTTTGGAAGGAAAGGGCAGAGCCGGGAGGAGGTGTGGCTGTGTTCTTCCACAGAGGTGGCACAGGTGAATCACCAGGGCTTGGCCTAGAGCTGTGGCTGGGATTCCAGGCACAGCACCTCTCAGGAAAGGAGCCTTGGGGCAGGCAGAAATGTCCGTGCTTCTCCGGATAATTCATTCCTGGCTTCTACAACCTGCCCCCAGGTCAAGGAAAGATTTCTTGTCAGGATCTTTGGCAGCGAAATCATCTGACTTAAAGAGGTTTCTGGAGCCTTTCCAGAAATAGCCAGAGGGCCCGAGTGTGGCTGCCAGTCAACCTCCTGGGATCCAAACTCTGAAAGAGCAGGAGATGGTTTTCCAGAGCTCCGCCCTCCCAGCGCTGATCTGCTGCTGCACTCCCCCGGCTTGGGAAACCGGCGGGGGTAGGGGAAGGAAATCTTTGGGTCTGCTCTTTATCCAATGTGCCATCATTCTGGCAACTGCCAGTCTCTTTTTTTTTTTTTTTTTTTTTTTTTTTTACATTAAACACGTAAACAGTATTGCTTTAGTTTTCTTTACAGGAGATAATGCTCCATTATGAAGGAAAAAAAGAAAAAGAAAAAACAAGTTCGTTGCTTCCAAAGGAAATAAGATGTTTAGTTTTGACTTCAAACTGAGATGTTTCAAAATGTGCAAAGTGAGCTATGCTTTTCTTACTTAGGTTATCCTGTTTTCATTTTTTAATGTTCCCACTTACAGAGAATACAATTATTACCACTCTGTTTTGACTAGCTAGCTAGCTCTTTATTATGAAAAGGTGAACCATAAGTTGAAAGGCTACTTGACAGGTGAGCTCTTCCATGCCATAGATCACTAAAATGCTCTTGGCAAGATTTTCTTGTAATTTTTCTATTGTATTATTCTCGGAACCCATAATCTATTTAATTGTCTCTACTGGACTACACAACATAATTTATGCAAGGAGACTTCCTTTTTAAATAGTTTTCACTTCCATCTATTTTATTTCTACTAATTATATTCAAATGTGTACATGTATACAACTCACTGTCGATTTTAGCAGCCCAAATTTCTCAGAGGTGCCACCAGTTTATATTTTTCTACCTGTATTTTCATTCATACATATAGATCTAGTAAGGTTAGTGCACTTAATCATTTGGCATCAATGATCTCTGCTTTGAGGAATTCAGAATGATATTTTTAAAATTTTTTTATAAATGGAAACATAGATGACAGTTATTCTGTAGGATACAAGATGTTATCTATATTTACTGGGAGAACAATATGGATGTTAATAAACATAGTTCACTGAAGTTCAGCAGGATTGCTGTCCTTTTTCTTTCCTTTATTCAGTTTTTTCCCCAAATTAAAATGCTTTGCTGAATATGGTCTTTTTTTTTTTTTTTCTTTATTGATTTTAGAGAGAAAGGAAGTGAGAGACAGAGAGAGAGACAGAAACATCAATGAGAGAGAACATCGATTGGCCGCCTCCTGCACACCCCCCACTGGAGATCAGGCCCACAACCTGGGCATGTGCCCTGACTGGGAATCAAACCTGCGACTTCTTGGTGCATGGGTCGACGATCAACCACTGAGCCACACCGGCCGGATGAACATGGTCTTATTTATTTCTTTCTCAATCATTGAGAATGTTGGGTGTACCTGTTCCTGTTTCCTATTTACTGTATTCAACCACAGGAATTTAAATATGTATAGAAGCTAAGAGAGAAGATAACACCTGTTAGATTCTTAAATATGTAGTCCTTCTAGACCCCATTTCATCACCAAATAATACTTACAGCTTTGTGGAACAGAAAGTATCTTCCTCATGATAGAGAAAATGAGTCACAAAGAATTCAAGCAAGTTTGACATGGTCATTGATAAGGTAACAAACAGAACTCACAAGTCCTATTACTGTCCTATGTGTTCTCCATATGCAGACACCTGGAAAGTTGTGGCAAATTTGGGTCAAAGTATAAACACTCAGGGAGAATAATTTTTTTAAATGTAAAAGCCTACACCTGATACTTTGTTGAATATAGCACAGTGCTTAATGGTAAGAAGAAACAAAATGTTCCTTTATGTAATATATCCCCCTCTTTTTTTTTTATTTCTAAATAACTCATGCTCCTTAAGACACATGTGGACCAAAATCTAACTTTTCTTATAAAGTACGTAGTGTTCCCAAAACAAGTTGGGAACTGGTTTTGTGAGGCCATGAAAGCTTCTGGAAGATTTCATCTGTGACACCTGCAAGCTATACTTAGCCATATGGCAGCATACAATTGCCAGTGAAGACATTTGGGGAAGGAATTGCTCCGCAGGCTCCAAGCTCTGCCCTGTGTAACTCACTTCTGCTGGGCCGCTCATGTGAAGAGAATAGACGATGCCAGGATTCTGAAAGAAATCACAGAGTCTCTAGTTGTAGGAGACCTTAAATTTCACCCAGTCCCACTACATCCAAGTAACCCGCAAGCATCCTTGATAAGCATTTTAAAGTAAGATAATATCAAAAATTCAGAAGGGATAATGGTAGACAAACCATCATGGCAACTATATAGGTTAAATGTTTTAAGTACACGGAAGAGAATGTGCTTGCTTGGATTTCAGAAAAAGTATACCTAAAAGGTCTTGTTCCTCTTTGAAATTGAGAGGTAACAATTCCTTCAATGCTTTCCAGTGCTTCTGTAATTTAAGGGCAAGTGTTACAAATTTGGGATCTCTTCTTTCTCATTCACTTACTCAATGATATTTATGTAATGCCTACCATGTGAAAGATAATCTACTAGAGTTAGGACTAGCATTTATGACTACTACAAAAGTAATTTCTGTTCCCAGATGAATTTCTTACTTTTTTTTACCATGTCCCACATAGGTGACCACAGATTATATATGTACACTCCCACTTCCCAGAAGAAAAAAATATTTCATAATAACAAAGACTGAAGGAAAATCTCATGGAAAATGATAATAAATTTTAGAAATCCTTAATAACTGACTAGTTATTGTTACTAAACAGGCACTGAGATATGATAGATATCTGAAACTGATAAAATACCAGAATATTGGTTAATATGAATAAAGAGAAATGAGACTAAAAACAATGGGGAAATGAAACCATGTGTAAATGTTAAAGTAGGTGCTCAGCAAGTTTCAATTATTAACCTATAGGAACACTTTGAAAGGGCAAAGAATGGAGAGAGGGAATTTGGTGAGAGGTATTTTCTGGTGCAAGCTGAGCTGTGAGTCCCCAATACCCTTCCCTCTTCCACCTTCTATCCAGAACTAGAACTAGGGCCCTCAACAGGACCTCTCAGAGGCATATGTTTTTGGAAAGCTTGATGGACTGAAACAAGACTCACCTGAACTTCAAACAGCCCTTGGAAGCACAGATTGGGCTGCAGCTGGGACATATATGCATTTGTCTCCAATGTTGGGTCAAAGAGGTATGTCCCAGGGACCAAGTATAGAGCCCATGATAGAATTCCAGGCAGGGGACATAAGAAATGGAATTCTCCCCTAAGAACAGACTGACAAGGCTGAGAGCAGAACACGGGTGAAGGCAGGAGGGTGCCTCATGAGTTCTCTCAGCAAGTATATGTGCCTGAGTTTTGGTGCTAATGTATTCCCTTAGCCTTTTTTTTTTGTCTGGGAAGCTCTTTATTTGACCTTCTATTTTGAATAATAGCCTTGCTGGATAGAGTAGTCTTGGATTCAGATCCTTGTTTTTCATGACCTTGATTACTTCATACCATTCCTTTCTGGCCTGTAGTGTTTCTGTTGAGAAGTCAGCTGATAGCCTTATGGGGGTTCCTTTGTAGGTAACCTGTTGCTTATCTCTAGCTGCCTTTAGGATTCCCTCTTTGTCTTTAATTTTTGGCATTTTAATTACTATGTGTCTTGGTGTAGGCCTGTTTGGGTTCTTCTTACTTGGGGCTCTCTGTGCTTCTTGAACTTGAATGCCTTCTTCCTTCACCAAATTAGGGAAGTATTTCTTCAAATATATTCTCTAACCCTTGCTCATTTTCTTCTTCTTCTGGGACTCCTATGATGTGAATATTATTACATTTCCAGTTGTCCCACAGTTCTCTTAAGCTGTCTTCCTGTTTTTTAATTGTTTTTACCTTTTGGTTTTCTGATTGTTTGATTTTTTTCTACCCTGTCTTCTAATTCACTGATCCTGTCCTCTGCTTCCTCTACTCTGTGTTTAGTCCTTCCAATGTGTTCTTTATTTCTGCTATGTCATTCTTCATTTCCACTTGGTTGGTTTTCAATGCTTCTATATCTTTACTCATGGTGTTGATGTCCTTACTCATGCTGTTGAGTTTCCTCAAGATCATGGCTCTGAACTCTACCAAGTTAACTGCATTTCATTTATCTTATCTTCGGTAGAGGTCTCTTGTTCTTTCATTTGGGATCTGTTTCTTTGTTCACCATTTTTGGCTATCTCAGTGGGTTTTGGAGCCTGACAAATTTTCCCTGTGGGTGTTGGTGTTTGCTGTTTGTGGCTCCCTCTACTGGGTTTGGATGAGTGTGGGAGGACCCACGTTAAACACCACTGTCAAGTCTTACTTTCCTGGGTAGATTTTCAAGCCCAGTAATGGTTCAGTTATCCTCTAGCTTTTTGCCTGGAGGCTATTAGTCTCGGTTACTTGAAGAGCCTTGGGTTCTCAGTTGAATGAAAAACTCCCTCAGGTGCTCAGCATAAGAGGATTTCCCAAGGGTGGGGCAAATGCTGGTAGTTAATGAGCCTCAATTGGCATTTCTTTGGCCCACCTGGGTGGGGTTGAATCTCCGAGGGAGGGGCCGCTGCCTCTCCCCAGAGCCCTGGGAAGGAGTGAGATGGCCACCATCCTGCATGGCTGCAACTCAACAAAAGCTCTGAGCACCCTCCAAATCCTGAGTGTCCCCACAGAGTTCCAGTCCAGTCTGCCCTCCCTCTGCTGGAGCCCAAGTTGAGTGGCTGTAGCCAATCTAGAGCTCTATCCTGGCCCTCTGTGCTGTGGAGCTGGCTTGGGATTTTAACTCTGAGGGAGCTGCTCACAGCTAAAACGGCTGCTGTCTGTGGGCTCCCAGCCCTCGTCTCATGCCTCTGCAATCCAACCAGGATCAAGTCAGTGTCCCTGGTTATATGGGCCTTGCAAGTTGCTTTTCTGTTGCTTTTTCCTGACAATTTGTCTTTATTTTAGTTGTAATTCCAGTTTGGTCCTGGGAGATGGTCTGTGTAGCTTCCATTCACTCCACCACCATTTTGGAATCTCTCTGTGCCTGAGTTTTGGACTGTTATCATGACTCTAACTTCCAGACATTAGAGCCAAGACCATCCCGTCAGGTTGGCACCTCCATCAACTGTGGAATGTAGCAGTAAGGAGACCATTGAGAATGTCAAGTCAATATGGCAGACTGAACTGACAGAACAACTCTCACTCATGGAAAAATTAAACTCTGCAAAAACAAAACTGGGATACATAGCTAAATTTCAAATCCAGGGTGTAGAATCTCTGAGTGTGAAAAGAGGAACCATAGTCATAGAAGTAAATGGGAACTTAAACCAAAGCAGCTCAGAGTTGATAGCATTAATGAACACTGTAAAACTCAATAGGAGCAGGATCTTTGGAGCCCTCACAAGCAGAGGGATTCAAAATGTCATTCCATGTATCTCCATGTCCCACTGGTGACAAAAGATGACAATGCAGTGGAGTAGTATTTTCAAAGTGGTAAAGGGGAGTTATTGTCTCCCAATTAATCTATGTCAAGTGAATGCAAATAAATACAAACACTGAGTTTACTAATCATAGAAGCTTAATGAAAAAAAATTACTAAATAACATTATTCAGCAGAAATAATGGTAAAACTAGAAGGAAAGAGTGGATGCAGGAAAAAAAGGCGAGCGAAAGAAGTTTGTAAGCATGTTGGTAAATCTAAATGAACTTTGGATGTAAAATAATGATAATATTAACTAATGTGGTGGTTTAGATGCAAGAAAAACCTAAAATACTAGATGATAATCATTCTAAGTCCTTATATTGTTCAGGAGGAAGATAGAGGATTTGGACAACTTCACATTTTGTTAAGTCAGATATATTCTGGGGGGTGGGGCTTAGCAACAAAGAAGAAAGAGAGAACTCATGGACATGGACAATAGTGTGGTGATTGAAGGGATGGGTGGGGGTGGAAGAGGGCACAGATGGAATAAATGGTGATGGAAAAAAATTAAATTAAATGAAATCTTTTTAAAAAGAAAGAAACTTAAAGGATAATTACTAAAAGGAATAAAAATCAAATGTATAATTACCAAATGAGTGGAGAAAAAATAGAAGGAATCACGAAGATCTGATCAATTCAATAAAACCAAGAAAAGAAAAATAAACCAACAAAACATAAAGCCAGATAGTACAAATAAGCATTAATATACTAGTAATCATAATAAATATAATAAGAATTTGTCATCCCAAATTAGATTTTATAAAAAGAAAATAACATCCAGCTATTTTATTTTTATTTTAAGAGATATACGCAAAATGTACTAATCCAGAAACAAATGCACCAGGTAAATATTAATGAAAAGATAGTTAATATTGCAATATTCAAATCAAATAACATGAAATTTTAGACCAAGAGGCATTAATAGAAACATAGATACATAAGATAAAAAGAACAACTCAACAAGAAAATAAAACAATCATGAAAGTGTATGTACTTAACAACATAGCTTCAAAATAGATAAAATTAAAAAATGACAATCATAAGGAGGAATTGACAAATCTACAGTCATAATGGGAGATTTTCATACACCTCCCTCACAAACTGAGACATCAGGCAGACAAAAAAAAAAGTATTAAGGATTTATAAAATATTTGAACAACACAATTAAAGAGTTCATCTAAAGGGTATACATGTAGCCCAGCCGGTGTGGCTCAGTGGATTGAGTGTTGTCCATGGACTGAGAGGTCCCAGTTTGATTCCTGGCCAGGGCACATACCCAGAGCTGTGGGCTTGATCCCCAGTAGGGGCCGTGCAGGAGGAAGCCGGTCAATGTTTCTCTCTCACATTGATGTTTCTTTTTCTCTCTCCCTTCCTCTCTCTCTAAAAAATCAATAAAAACATTTTTAAAAAATAAAATAAAAGGTATACATGTAGAAGCCTGAACATAATAAATAGAAAATACACACTCTTTTCAAGAAGAAATGAAATTTTCAGAAAAACTGACTCCATAGAAGGTCACAAAGGAAATTTCAAGAAATACCAAAGAATTTATATCACATATCTGTACCATAAAAATAACCTAGTAGTCATGGATAAAAAAAGGTGGAGGGATTGAGAAGTACAAATTGGTAGTTACAGAATAGTCACAAGGTTGTAAATTACAGCATAGGGAATATAGTCAGTAATATTGTAATAACTATGTATGGGGCCAGGTGGGTACTTGAAACATCAGGGAGACCACTTTGTAAAATACATGATTGTCTAACCACTATGCTGTACACCTGAAACCAATACAAAATAATATTGAATGTAAACTGTAATTGAGAAAAATGTAAAATAAAACAACCTAGTAGTCTAAGAGGAAACCACATGAGGAAATTATTTTTTAAAACTTTAGCTATACACTATAAAAGTGCTATATGCCAAAATTTCACAATGTCTCTAAAGCAATAATTTAGTCTTACATGAGTTTACTAAAAACAAGAAAGATTGAAAATAAATGAGCTAAAGATTCTGTTGACAATTTTGGGGGGACAGGGAGAACAAGCTCAAAGAAAGTAGAAGAAAAGCTGTAATAAAGATAAGAGCAGAAATTAATGAAATTGAAAACAAAACAAAATCAATAGAGATGATGAGACCACCAAAATATTCCATCTGGCTCCTGAAGAGTTCCTCATAGTCCACGGTGAAGGATGAAGCCGTCTCATTCCTCAGCTGCCTCTGGTGTAGAATACCTACAAGCACCCCCTGATGGAAATACAATGTGAGCCACATAAGCAATTTAAATTTTATGGTAGCCACATTTTTAAAAGTAACAAGAAACAGATGAAATTAATTTTAATAATATCTTTTATTTAAGCCAATATATCAAAAATATTATTTCAACACATAATCAATATAAAAAATTATTGAGATAGCTTACATTCTTTTTCCATACTAAGTCTTTAAATCTGGTTTATATTTTATACTTGCAACACATCTGAATTCAGACTAGCCATATTTCAGTTGCTCAGTAGCTACATGCTACTGTCCAGTGGGTATTACATTGGACAGAACAAATATGTTCTCAAATGGCATGCCTTATAATTTCAGAATTCATTGGCCTTGGCTGGCACTACTTTATCATACTGGTTTGTTAATTTGGCCTTTGGAACAAGATAAAGACTTGTACAAGTACTGTTGTTTTCGTCTGCATTCTAGGTCCTGCAGGATGGTGGCAAAGCTTCAGTTACCTTGCTGCCCATTTCCAACTAAGACTTTTCCAGCCAAATGTAGTGGCATCAGTTTAGCAGCCGAGGTTCTGATGGCCACATAGCTGATGGCATCTCAAAGAATCACCTGCTTACTTACCATATAGTGTTTGCACAACAGAGATTCTCTATAGTCATCTCTATTTCCCAAGAGTTTCATGTTGAAATAATAAAATGGCCTAGATCCACTTGAAGATAAATGGCTTTAATTATTAGGCAGATTGTGAAGCTCGCCATTTCAAATATCAGGTCAGTGCAGTGCCCAGTGTCAGCGGTGGTTTCTCTGTGTTATTTCTCCAGGTGCTACTAGTGAGCCTTCATATGAACGGAATGCCTCCATTTGGGACTAGCTTTATCTGTGGGGTTTGTTCACATATTTCAACAGAAAAAAAGTGATCTCAGTAATTGTTAGAGAAGACTATTATTTTCTAGCGTTGTGATATTTGCTATTTGACACGTTAGTCTAATTGTCAGCATTGTTCCTAATATTTATGGAAATCTCAGAGGGTAATATTTTCAGGTCTTAGAATTCATATAATGAAGCTAGATAGATACTTATCAACTCTTTTGAAAATACTGATTAAAAATTAATACAGAGATTAGTAGGTGCTGGGTACCATTCTATTTTATTTTACATAAATAATGCTATCAGTCCTCACAAGAACCCTGTGAGGGAGATGTTATTATTATTTCCACTTCATAGATGAGAAAAGTAAAATATAAAGAGGTTAAGAACTTGCCTAAGCTCTCATAGTTGCCAAGAGGTGAAACCAGGGTTCGAACGCAGCTTTCATTCCAGAGTCTAAACCTTGAGCCACCATGAGATTGTCTAAAAAAAATCCCTAATAGCATACTAAAATGAAAAAGGAGACTTTGTGCTTTAAAAAGCAAATGTGTCACATGTTAACATGCCTCTGGAACCAAAAATAAATAACCTCCTCTTAATTTATACGTGTCTCAGAAACCACATGCCTTATACGTCACCAGGGACACCAGTGAGGATATCAAAAATTATAAAAATTAACCAAATGGTCAATGTAGCTTCCATCATGGTTACTGTGGCACTTTGGTGCTCTTATCTATGAATTAGGAAGTATCTTTCTTCCTCTCCGCACATTTCCAAGTTGTAAAAAGGTAGAAAACATATCTTGTGCTTAGGATGATGTTTACTTTTCTAAACATTTTTTTTGTTTATTAGTTGAGCAGGAAATCATTATCCAAGCCCAGCCGCAAATATGTGCTACAAACAATTTATCTACCCAGAGTTCATGGGCAGCTGGATGGGGAAAAAACACATTAATTATCATTCAAGTGGAAATGCCCCCATAGACATACCATTTAATTAACAGAGAGGCCAGTACTGGAAATGAATAATCTGAGGCGAGGCGGAGAGAGATGTGTGAGATAAACCCTGGGGTGATTTAAGGCCATTATAAACGTACAAAAATACATGAAATAGATTCCTGTCTTATAAACTCTTAAAAATAGAAAGGTCCCTTAGAAAACAGACCCTTCTGAGCCTTTACCTTGCCTGTATTAAAAGCCATCTCCTGCGAGCAGGAAGCTCGTTGGGTTCTGCAGGAACATCACTTCCTTCAGAGGCTGGGGGATGCCACTCCTGCGAACTCGAACTCTGAAGAGATGAGAGCTAAAATCACTTCGTGTGGCAGAGTTCCTCTGTCTCCGAAACCCTTGAAATCTGTAGCTCTGCCAAGATTTATAAATAGAAGTGATATGGCAGCAGTGGATGGGTCATTCTGCTAAATGCGCTCGTCCCATTTGGGATAGTTTTATAAAGCGTGGTGGCAGCTGGGCCAGCGGCGGCTGCGGCTCCGGCTGCCGCTCCTAGGACGGTTGCAAAATGCCTTCCCTTTTTTTTATTTCTCTACTGAGAAAAGCCAGAAGAGACTTTCCTAAAGCATAAAGAAAACAAAATAAAATTACAGCTCGAAGGCTGTTTTCTGGAGCAGTCTGAGAGACAATGAGTTTCAGATAAAATCACGTGCACCCATGGACTCCCTGCAAATAAGCTGAAAGTAAGAATTCTGGAACACAGTTTGGCAACATATATTCTTGAAAATATCACCCTTCACAAGGTAAGCCAAATACCATATCTAGAGGAGGATGAAGGAGGTAGTTTTCATTTCTGACCTTGGTATTTCCTTGTAAGCATTCATAAAGAAAGACAAGTTCATCTCCAATGATCTTCCCTTCTTCGTATTTTCTCCTTGACTTTCAGCATCTCTTTTCTCTAACAGTACCAGAGTTTTCCATTTAATTCAATTCAAGAAGTGTTTACTGAGCATCTACTGAGCACCCAGTACTGTACTAGACATTTGAAGAAGAGAATGCATTTTAAACAATAACATCTTCCTGGTAAACTATCATGAGCTCTACAATAAGAAATTGGGGCAAGGAGAAGGGTGGGGAGAAGGAGTTTCCTGTCCTGACTTCTGCCACCTCTCACAAGGTTTTACCTTCACTTTGGAGGTCTTTGGCTCTGGCTTTCTCTGTCACCTCCATGGTTATCTCTGGGAGTGATCTCAATGTCAGTGAAACCTTCCCCATAGCCCAGCTGAGATGCTTTCAACCAAAATTTTCTAAATCTTAAGATTTGATAAAGGGAAAAAAATACTGAGAGTGCAGTAATTAAAACAATCCAGACTACAATGAAGACCTTTTATTCCCTAATATTTTTCAGCAGGAAAACCTGTATTTCAAACAGGATCTTGCACAAAGACCTCACAGGTAAACAGAAAACCCTGGACGCGGCTCTAGTAAGTGAAGAGGAGGGACATTCCGTTGGACTCTTAGTACTGACCTGCACCCCAAGGAGACCCGGGAGGCTCCTCTATGGAACCCTAAGGAGTCTCTGAGCATCATTTGAAACAATCTCAAGTAGAGACCTCCATGTGGCAGATATTATCTTTTATACACCTCATGACCACAACCCACAACCCCCCAACCCACACACACACACACACACACACACACACACACACACACACACACATCTCTGACATTCCAACCCTTCCTTCAAAGTCAAGACCAAAACAGTACTCCTTTCCTCTCTCCTGCACCCTCAGTGCTGGTCTAATACATATGTTCCTTCCCCAAGAAACAGACACTGGACTTAACCTTAATTTTCAGCTGCAGCTGGGTCCTTGGTGTGGGTGTGACCTGTCCCAAAGATAGATCCATGGTATAACACCATCTTAATGTAAAATAATAGCCTTAGCATTCAAATACTAGTGAAGCGATAGGAAGTAGTTTCCTCATAAACAAAGATTCCCATCTGTTGTAAAATTATAATGTTTTAGAGGAGACAAAAAAAATGTCTACACATGAAGAAATCTGACTTGAAATAGAAAATAAAACAAGGTACTATAAAAGAGGTTTCTATACTGAAAGTGAACAAATTATTAAATGGGCAAGTATTGGGAAGGAAAGGAAGGGGAAGATCCATGTTGGCTGGAGTGACCAGTGAATATTTGAAAGAGTAGTTTAGACTTAAGATGGACCCTACAGGAGACATAGGTGGGAAGAAAGGAAAAGGTTTTCCTGCCAAGCATCTGGCAAACTAAGGCATATTCTCCAGGAAGTATTTGCATTCTAAGGAATCGATGCCCAAATAGATCTAAGCTTTACTCATAAAAATATATTTCTGAGAAGACATTTAAGTTACACCAAATCTTTGATTGAGAAGACATTTTCCCACTCAGGGGATACAGGTGGAGCTTCTCAAATTACTTTCAGCAACTCAGAGAGGCCTCTGGTCAATGTGTGATAAGATTTCTGCCCAAGGCATTTTGGGGAGAAATATGGAAAACCTAGTAGTTTACATTCTAGTGTATTGCCATAGTAATTTTGAAACACTGACTATTTCCCTTCCTACTTTACCTCTCTTTGTTGTAACATGCTCTTCCACAGGACCATGAGAAAAGCATTTCAAGGACCCACAGGAGACTGGTGAGGTGGCATAGTTTATTTGTAATGTACTATCAAAACAGTTACTCTCCTGGGTTCCCAGTGTCCCATCTCCCTCCATCCGCCATGGAAAAAGTATAATGGTGTCTTCAACAAGGCCAAGGCAAAGGCCGGTGCCTAGAGTTTCTGTTTCACAGTCCTTCGGGGCCCACGCAGTCTGCCACAGACCCCAGGTGGCCACTAGATCCTCATGGTCATGCTCCCCGGAGGGAGAGCGCCAACAAAGGGGCGAGTGTGGGTCACCGAGAGAGAGCTTTGTTCTCCTGGTGTTTTAACCAGGAGCTTTTCCAAAGCAACCAATATCACTTCCCAAGACTTCAGGGGCTTGCATTGGGTCCACCCCCACCCCCCACAATGATCTTTTTCCCAGGTTAAACAGACAGGCCTCCCGGTTCAGCACCTCCCCCTGCACCATTTTGACCTTATCTGCCCTGCTCCCCACACATAATCAGGTACCATTGGGGTGTGAAGCTGTAGCTTCCAGGGAAGCAAACGGGCCTCTGCCTCCCAATTGAGTGTGCTCAGCAATTTCTGGCTTCTCCTTTGCTTTCTTCCCCATCAATAATTAGCTAATTATGGTAACATCTTCACCTCCCATCCCAGCTGTTCTAAGCCCATTGCCTGAGAAAGAACATGTGATCACACAAAGTAGAAAAGGAGTATTTTCCTCGCTCTTGAGAAAGATTTGGAAGAAAATGGGATGACTCCTAGGAAGGTATCCTCATCCATACCTCCATCTCCCATCCTTCCATCCTGTCACATCTAGACATAAATTCCCCAGGCCTGGGGAAGGGGTGAGAAATTAAATGGAATAAAAGCTATGTGAGAAAAAGGTCCTAAAAGAGAGCTGGATCCAACGAGACCCCAAGGACAAGAGCAGAACCAAGTTCAACAGCTAGCCCAGTCTAGGGACAGTGCTACCTGTCCTCATCAGCAGCTAATAAGGACTTCTCTTTCACATCATTCAACATTTGACTCACTTGAGCTCCATCTCTTTCCTCCAAATTACATATAAACAGCTGCATAGTCCAATCACCTGGAAGGCTGTTAAAATAGAATGGTGGGGCTTTACCCCCAGAGATTTTAATTCAATGGGTCTGGGTCAGGGCCTGATAATATGCATTTCTAGCAAGTTCCCAAAGGATGCTGATGCTGCAGGTCTAGGGAACCACGTTTTGATAATCACTGCTTGAGGCAATGTTGTCAGACATTTTTAAGCACAAAGAGAAATAGGATTCTCTACACCTAATATTTTAATGACAACGGTAGAAGAGAAGCTACCAACATTTGAATTTGGGGGTTAAACAGAAGTAGCTTGGGATGTTCTCTGAGCTTGGGCAGTGGTACAACACGCTGGAAAAAACAGTTTATCCCTGGGTATCTAAACTAAACTCCCAACTGGGTGTCTTTGATCTCCCTGATTCATTAGCAAGTCTTTGCCCCAGAAATTCTCTGAATAGATCAAATTGGAGAAAGACATCTTAGGTCACTTAGGTGTGATGTGCCACGTGGACATGTTCACTGAGGGCCTGGCATCTTTACAACAGTGTAGCACTGAGGAGCAGGAAAGTACTGGGATCTAGGTCTCTCCTTCTCTGGCATTCTTACATGGACACCAAATATATCTAATTCCAACTTGAGAAGTTGATGTCTATGACATTTTATCTATGAATCAAAATATAAGGCAACAGTTGATCGAGCAGGCTCTAGGATTAGAAGGCTTGACTTTGACTCTCAACAATTTTTCTGATAAATTGCATGACCTTAGGCACATTTCCTAATCTGTCTGTCCCTCAGTTTCTTTATGTTGAAAAAACAAACAAAAAAACATGGTATAGTGCCTACCTCATGCAGTTTTTGTGAAGATTAAATGAAATGTTGCTAAAGCGTTTGGCAAGGGGCTACCTCATGGCACATAAACACTGCTGGTTATTACTTATAACAGTGCTTAATACATTGCCTTTCGTATAAGTAAGCCTTCAATAAATGTTTTCTGGCTAGTTGAATTGTCACCAATTTTTTTTTAATCCCCACCCAAGGATATGTTTATTGATTTTAAGGGGGGGGGGGGTGGAGAAAGAGAGAGAGAGAAACGTCGATGTGAGAGAGAAACATAGATTAGGGCTGCCTCCCCTACCTGCCCTAACCAGGAATCAAACCCAGAACCTTTCTGGTGTGTGGGATGATGCTCCGACCAACTGAACCACCCTGGCCAGGACATTCTCACCAAATTTTGATCATCTCAAAAATAAGTTGGATTTAACTGTACACTCCCCTCCCCCTTCTGTTTCCACACCCACACCTTAACAATAACAGGACCAAGAAATTAGCCTCTGGTTTATACTGCCTGGGGCTTAAGCATGTGTCCCATTAAACCAACGTTCCTGACCCTGCTGGTGAAACTTAAAGACTGTCAGGCGACAGGCTTCTGTTGTTAAGGAGAAGAAACAAGGAGAGGCCAGCTCCCAGAGATGTGGTTCCAGTAGGCATTCAAAACCTCCAGTATTCTTAGCTCCAGCTTATCTCGGGCTGAGCCTTTGTTAGGAATTAAAAAAAAAAAAAAAAAAAAGCCAAGTGGTCTTGTGAAAACCAGCCTCTCAGTAAACTGTATAGGCACTTCCTGGTTACCCATGATAGGAGAATAACCTTTAAACTATTTCCATTTCTGATCCCAGCTGGAAACAGGAAACGCATGTGGTACAGCTTTCAACAAAAACAAAGGGACCAAAAGATAAACCAAATTGTCCCAGGGTTCAGAAGAGGTTTATGCTAAGTGTTAGAAGGTTCAGACTTAAGGAATCCTCCCCCAGTTACTGCCATTCCAGAAATTCCTTTTGGGGGTGGGGGGTGAGGGGGTGAGGGGGTGGCGGGAATGAAGAGTGGTACTAAATTACGCAGCACTGCCATCTTCAGGGCCAGTGGGGGAATTTCTCAGGGTCAGTCCGATAAAGCATCTTCCTAAACACTCCATTTAAATATAATCAGATGGTTAAAAGTTTGACAGCAGGCAGACTGGAACAGATTTTTCTACTGTTTCCAATGTTTGAAATTTCAGTAGACACAGCTTTTTTGTGGTGTATGCACATTTAAAAAAATATTTGCTGATTGAAAATCCATTTACAATAAATAGGAACATTTAAATAGCTCCTACTACATTGCCAAATGATGGGAATAACACAGACACAAACATATTGTTCTGAAAAAAAAATTCCTTAAAAAGAAAAGTATGAATCAAATGCTGTAGAAGTGCCGTCTGAACAGATGGTGTGATTAACAACTAGTGTGTTAGCCATCTCAGGAGCTTACGGGGAAGTAAACAAATGCGAGGGGGGAAATCACTTTATTCCCCCAAAGAGTGTTTAGCTTATTTCATTAGGAAAATGTGAAAGTCTGCATTTTGAAAGTTGGATATCCCTAAGGGGTATTGGGAATAGGAGTGAGGGGAGTCTTTTGGGAGAAAGACCACATTGAGATCAATGCTGATGCTCCATCCTGGCCCAGGATGAGATGGGAGACGGTCAGGCTGTCATTGTCATCCAAAATGCGGGAGGTAGAACGGTGCAGTGCAGGAGGCCATGGAATAAGAGGGCCTGGTTCTTGTCTCGGCTCTAGCACCAGCTGCCACTGGCCTTGAAGCCATCCTTGCTCTCTCTGAACTTTAGTTTCTTTGTTTGGAAAATAAGAGTAAGGACCAGATGAGCTGTACAGCTGTGTTTCAAAAACTTTAATGCACACCTAGGGATCTCATTAAAATGCAGATTCTCACTCAGAGGCCTGGGGTAGAGTCTGAGTATCTGAATTTTTCCAGACTCAGGTAATGGTGATATTGCTGATCTACATAGCTCACATGTTCACTACCAGGGCGCTGAAATCCCTTCCAGCAATGATGCACTATCATCTTCTCATATATTAGGTGAGGCTTGGAGCCATGCAAAAAAGACCAAATGTCTTTCTTTTGAGGCATATGACTTGGAAATATGTATGGATAAAAATGTGCAAGTGAACATGCCAAATGTTGAATTGATTTAAAAGGTTAATCAAGTATTTATTTACCTTCTATAATAAACAGCTTGGATTGACTTTTGTGAGTAAGAGAGGTGAGGAGAGTGTCCCGGGAATTGGATGTGGAGACCAAGTATACAGAAAGCAGATGACAGCAAGGTTGGGAGATTGACTAATCAACCAGCATCTACCCAGCGTATTCAAGACTGATCCTGAGACTCATCAAAATTAAAAACTTTGGTTCTAGGAAAGACAATGTGAAAAGAACAAAAAGACAAGCTAAAACCTGGGAGAAAATACTCACAAATCTAACAAAGGACTTGTATGTATCCAGAATATAAAGGATTCTCAAACTCAATAATAAGAAAACAACCCAATTTAAAAATGGGCAAAAGACTTGATTAGATACTTAGCCACAGAGGAGATATAGATGCCAAATAAGCAAATAAAAAGATGTTTAACAAAGATGTTCAGCTGCTTGGGAAATGCAGATTAAACCTGTGATAAGATACCACCGCACACCTATTACAATGGCTAAAATAAAAAATATTGACAATACCAAGTGCTGGCAAGGATGTGAGAAACCGGATTGTCATATATTGTTGGTAACAATGTAAAATTGATACAGCCACTCTGCAAAAACAGTTTTTGGCAGTTTCTTAGGAAGTTAAACATAAAATTACCATGTGACTTAGCAATCTCACTTCTACATATTTACCCTAGAGAGATAAAAAACTTATATTCACATAATAATCTGTGCAAGAGTATTATTAGCCATTCTACTCATAATCATTGAAGACTAGAAACAACCAACTATCTTTCAATAAGTGAGTAGATAAACAAACTGTAGCACATTCATACCATGGAATATGACTCGGAGACAAGAAGGAGCAGACTACTGATACACACAACTTCTGAGTCTCAGATGTACTATGCCGAGTGAAAGGAACCAGACTTAAAAATTTCATACTGTATAGTTGCATTTATGTGACCCTCTCAAAAAGACAAAACTAAAGTGATAGAAAACGTATCAGTGGTGGCCAGAGGTTAGAGACGGGAGGAGGGTGGGAGTACGAAGTGGTAATATGGGAGTTTTGGGGGGGAAAGATAACATTTCCACATCCCAATTGTTAATGGTTACACAACTCTGCCCATGTGTTAAAATTCATAGAATTATATACCCCCAAAAGTCCATTTTACTGTATGTTAAGTAATTTTTTTTTTAAAGTTCCAAAAAATAACTTTTTAAGAAAACTTTGAGTAGAAATGAAAAGTTTTTGGAAGTCTGATCAATAGAGTAAACATTTCCCAGCCACCACTGTCACGCTTTACAAGTGAACATTTAGGGTTAGCTGCTCTTTTCTATCTCATCACACAGCCTTGGAAGATATCCCTGTACTCAAGTCCTGACAGCTTATCATTTTGAGTCTGCAGTACCCTCTCTTTCTTGATAATGTACAAGATGTCAAGCAAGTCTTTCTCTACAAGTTACAGCTCAGTCCTTCACACAAGTCAGTGGTGAGTCCAGGAGGCCAACTCTACTGACAAGGCCTTGGCCTCCAAGAAACTTAATGTGTTTATAAAAATAAACTGTCAGTATATTCTCCTGTTGTTTGTACCACATAGGGTAATACTCCTCCCAAAATTTCACAGAAAAAATAAAAACATATACTAAGAATTTCTTTTAAAAAAGAAAGAAGGGAAAAAAGAAAAAGAAAAAAAAAGACAGACTAGAAAGCAAGAACAGAAAAGACAGACAAAAAGCTATAAAAAGATATTCACCCTCATTAGTAATTAAAATTAAAGTCAGATGCCATTTTTTAACCTATCAGCTTTGTAAAAATTAAATAGAATGATGCTCTGCAAGGAGGGTGTGGGGAAATGGGCATGGAGGTAAGCTGATCACCTTTCAAGAGGTAGCAAAAGCCTTAAAACTGTGTATCCCCTCTGGGATGGTAATTGAACTTCTAGAAATTTATCCTAAGAAATAATCAAGCAAGAATGTTCATGTTAGCACTGTTTTAATAGTGAAATATTAAATATTTAGGGCTCTAAAATGCCTTCCAGTGAACGCATAAAGATACCCGATCATTCTCTGGTGGGCTAAATGGAGCACAGAGCATAATTTTATTGTCTGAGAGCATAATATGATTCAGAACTGTGTATGGATTAATGTGCATAAAGAACATACTGAGAGCCAAATATTAAACTGACTTTAAAAGTAAATAAAATATTTATTTGAATAATGTAATTTAACAATCTATATGTCAAAAAGGTAGATTAGTTAAACTACATGATGTCCAGACAACACAGACATTAAAAATATGTATCTACACAGGGGTGGGCAAAAGTAGGTTTACAGTTGTGAGTACACAAAATGGAGTTTATTGTTGTATTATTATTTATTAATTATATATTATTTATTTGTATTATTTATCTTATTTTTTATCTTCACCCAAGGATATGTCTGTTGATTTTAGAGAGACAAAGGGGGAGAGAGAGAGAGAGAGAGAGAGAGAGAGAGAGAGAGAGAGAGAGAAACATTGATGTGAGAGAGAAACATCGACTGGCTACCTCCTCTAGGTACCCCAATCAGGGATCGAATCTGCAACCTAGGCATGTGCCTTGACTGGGAATCAAACCCACAACCTTTAGGTGCACGGGATGACACTCCAACCTACTGAGCAACCCCACCAGAGCTGTCTTATTATTATTATTATTATTATTATTATTATTATTGTTATTATTTCATATCCTTACTTATGATTTATCTTTTAGGTAATAATGGCTGTTAATTTAACCTACTTTTGCCCAACCCTGTATATTTATTGATATGGAAAAACTTTGTTTTTAAGTGAAAAATACAGGCTCCAAAATAGTACTATGTTATTTCTATACAAAATTTACAAAAAGAAAACATATGTATGGGGATAATGTAAATAAATACATTATTTCTTTTCCATCCACACATATAATTTTTCCATGCATACATAGCTTGCTGATTTGATGTATTTAAAAACAATCTTGTTATTTCTAATTTCAGAAAACTTTCCAATGCACTTATAGAATTATTTATTTAGTCACTTAATTTCTAATTCACCCCTAATACCTGGACTTTTTATTTATCTGTGGTAAACAACTTTCATGTGTTTACAATAATGTTTTAAGTCAGCTGTTAGGCTTTTTAAAAAGTTATTTTAAAATCTATTTCAGCCAAGATTTTTCTGATTAGTGCTTGCATTTTATCTAATTGGGTGTTTGGGGCTTTAACCCACCTGCTAAAATGTTGGATGAGATTGTTCTATGATCACATAAAGGATCACTCATAAACACCTGACTAAACCAGTTCCTGCTCATAATGCAAACACTCTGTGCCATGTGAAGTTATTCTTCTTTGTTGGAATTAGTCATTTGTCTCATCCTAAAATCTCATCTCTGCATTTCATCCTGAATCAGATAGCTTGACAACTGACAGGTAGATAATTGAAGTTTTTAATTTCTTACCTGACCTAACTTTTCAGCTACTCCAGTTTCACTGGGAAATTGATAGTATCCTGGTCAGGCACTTTTTTCTATGTTTTATTATTTTAAATTTTTTTCAATTATGGCATTTATGCTGGCAGAAATTTCAGAGAGAATGCTTGCATAGAAAAAAAATTGCTGTCATCTCTTATGGTATTTTGCCTGACAAAGGATGATACAACTCTCTGAACTCCAGGCTAGATATACAATTTACTGCCTATCTTTCTCCAATCATATCAAAACCACTTATTTCACACTGTCCTCTCCCTCACATACCACCAAGAGTTCAAATTTCATCTAGTTAATGGTTTCCACATTTTTATATTTTTGACCCAAGTTTTCTCCCATTTCCTACAAATGTCAAATCGCTTTCTACTGATAAATTCGACACCATTTTCCTCAAACACATCAGTGACTTAGCACCAAATTCCCTCCAATAACTCTAGCTACTTATTGCCAACTGATGATTATTGGTGCCAATTCAGTGCCACCAGGAATTCCCAGTTTGGGGTACAGTGAAGAAGGAAATTTTATTCAGTGCAAACCAGCTCCATTGTGATACGGCACAGCTGTGGACAGCTCAATAGTGTTATAGCTCAATTATGAGATAACACAGCTGTGGAAAAACATGGCTGTGGAGTGGCCCTCTGGCAAAACCCTCTCTTGCTAGACAGCTCTGCTCCACTCAGGTCTGGTCCACCTGCTCTGCTCTGCTCCACTCCACTCTGGTCTGACAAGATGTCTTCAGCAGGAAAAACAGTCTTGTCTTTGTTGGAAAGGGAAAGTGTGCTCTCCACGACAGAAGGGAGCTGACTTATATAGAGAGGAGCCCCTGCTCCTGGTCCCTGATTGGTCCGTCCTCATGCAAATAAAGACTCCAAATCCTCACAGTTTGATTGGTCCAAAAGGCACTGTCCTGACTGGTCAGAATGAAGTTACTTTTATTGCTTGGTGAAGATGCTGATGTGGGATATAGCTCTACGACTCTGATTGGATGGGGAAAGCCTCAGTCCTATTGGTTAAAATACAATTCCGGAAACTCCTTTATAAGGGCTGACTCAGCAGGCAGGAGCCAGTGCAGGCAGGCAGTTCTGTGTTGGAGGCAAACGGTTCAGTGCAGACTTCTTCCTGACGCAGTTTGCATGAGCAGCTCCTGGTTAGAAACAGCTTCTAGGCTGTTTTTAAATTTGAGCCCGGTTAGCCACAGGAACACTTCTGGGTGTGTATTGTCTTTCTCAGGGTCCACATTTGCATGTGCTTTTCTTAACTTGTTGGTTTCTCTGTAATTTAGAAATTGCTCTCTAACAACTTAAAATTTTTTCAACCAGCTTCCTGATAGTCTTCCTTCCTAATCTAGTTCTATGGCCCCAAGAGTTTCTTCATTAACAATAATAGCTACTGGTTAACAACTACAATGTACCAATCACTGTTGAGACATTTTGTCTTATAAGAGCATTGGTGGGGGGCAGTTATTCCAGTTTTATAGATGAGGAAACTAAGGCTCAGAACTTTAAGTAACTTGCCCAGGCAGCTGGGATTCAGATTTAAGTCTCTCTGATGCCAAAGCAATTTCTTCCTTTATACCACAGTGTCTGCTGTGAGTCTAACATTCCCACCTTTGCACCCATATCTGACCATCTTATCTGGTTCATGGACCACTGCTCCAATATTGCTGGGGACTCTTACCTTCCTACCTGCAATACTAACCTATGCAAAATAAGACTGGCATAGGACTAATCATACGTACATTTCTCTTCAGTTCCTATTATGTGGCTGTTCTTCGGGTTCTTAAAGATCTTCTCAAATGCTTTACTTTTTTCTTGCAAAAACTTAATTCTGCTTCTAAAGTCTCATGTGGTTCCTCAAGCTAACACCACTTTTCCCTGCTTTCTCAACAAAGCTGGTTATTGATTTATTACTTTCTCGGTGTGGCAGCAAATCAATACACCAGGAAGCAGTTTGTCAGATAATCCAAAGAATGCAGAACAATTATTTTCTCCGGGAAATAAATACCAGGACTTGTTTGAGAATTGTGGGTGATCCCATCTTCCCAGCCCTTCTTTTGTTCTGGAGTAGAAAAAGCTGATCCTGTGATTACTCTCCTAACTTTTCCAGCTTTACCATTCTCTTGGGCACTAACTTATTTTCTGTCATTTGAAAAGATTACTCCCCTAGGGTTTAATTGCAATTAGAGGAACAGGTTGGAGAGAACATCAAATTGTGTTCTGGGGGAAAAAGTTTTTTTAAATGTGACAGAAGGGAACTAGGTGGTAAGAAGAAAAAGAAGTCATTATCTTCCAAAATACATTTTACAAAAACACACAGCTAATAACTTATGCTTGGTGTTAATTCTATTTTTGTTATTTGACTCTTGACGGGCAATTTTATTTAGCACTTTCTAAAGTAATCACAAACTCAAACTACTACTTGGCATGTCCGCTCCCTTCCCAAATCGTCTCAGCAGCCTCCAGGTGACAGTTCTGACATACACAGATAGCCCTCGACTCTGAAGTGACCTACTGGTAATCTGAGATATTGACATCTCCTCTCTGAAACTTTAGGGGTGGTGTCACACCTTCTGCAAAACAAATCACTTCTGTCTTAGCCACCTAAACTTTCTGTGGGTCCATTCAGCCTTTGGGGCTTTCTGTGTTTTGAAGAAATAGCTTTTAAGCCATCATTATTCTTTTTAAGGCATTTTGATTAAAGAAACTTTTGTGGATGTGTATCATGAAATATAAAGGTATTTTTAAACATATCAAGCTTGAGGTCAAATTCATTAACCAAACACCTTAAAATTAAATTCAATTACTGATTGAGTCTGCTTACTCTTCAGATCTCTGAATTATCTGCTAATACATGCTAGAGTACTGGCTCCTTGAAGTGACCCTCCCCTCACTTATTGTATCTCGTATTTCATACTTATTTTTAAGACTTTTATTCTGCTATATTGTTTTTTATGTCAGTAAGCCAGTTTAAATTCTCTTTGAAATAAAGGAGGGTATACATAAGTAAGTTAAATGTCTGGAAAGGATCCTAGACTAGGAATTAAGATTTTCTATTAACTATTTGCAGGATCCTGGAAGAGGTCACTTAAATTTTCTGGGTCTCAGTTTCCTCATCTGCAAAATTATCAGGTGAGCATGAAATGATCTATAAGGGATTTGCTCTCATTCTGACCTTAGTGTAATAGAACTGCCAATCAAAGGAACAGATAAAAATAGAGGCAATATCTCAACCACCAAGGCTGAATGTACTCAGTTGACAGTTAACATCCATTCCTACTTCTTTCTCATATGCATTTCTGTACTGCAGAGCTATAAAGCCAAAAATCACATCTACTGGTCTTACAGTTAGGGTCCTGGATGCAAATGAGATTCCACAAGTAGATGCATTTGTGTGATATTTTGAAGATGGAAATGAAGTAGAAACTATGTCTGTGCCTTTTATTGCTGTTGGAAAACCATATCGTGGAAATGCCTATGTCCAGTCACCAGCTTCTTGGAGCAGAAGGCAGCTGTACGGTGGTGGATATCACACTCCGTGTTCCAGGCCCAATCACTACATTCCATTGCGGGTTATCAAGAAGCATCTGTGACAGCAGTGTTTGTGCCTTTGTAAGGTTGGCTTTCTTAAGTCTATTTTGTATCTTATGGTTGAGATTGTAGCACCTCAAGAGGGTTATATTTGTGATGTTCTGAAGTCATTGCTTGTCCCCTGCTAGAGCCTGCTCCCTGTTCTTCTTGTGGTTTTGTGAGCATATAGCTCCCTATATTAAATCCCTTATTCCCTAAAATACTTGAGGGGATCAGAATAGTACACCCCAAAATATGCTACTTTGGCATACAGATGTTTTGAGCTGAAGATAATTGGGAAATAGCAGATGCAGAGAACGCTCTCTACTCTCTTCTTTTATGCCTAAAGGCGGGGTATAAATTTCCCTTTGTGAAGGTGTTCCCTCTCTTCTCTCCAGTAACAGGAAGAGGGGACAACTCTTATCATTGGAGACAGCACCAACTTGAATCTGCAAAAACAACCCTTACTGAAATAACCATTATTTTCCATTAGTTTCCCCTTATATATTTACTTTCCCACAGTTTACCACCCCTCGAAGTCCCAACATTTTTCCTTTGTCTTGTCAATTCTCCACAATTGTAGCATTTTTTGTTAAGATAGTATATAAGCTCTCAAGCCTAACCTTTGGGTTTTCACTTCCTTTTCTGTGAAACCATATACACATGAAAGTTAAAGTATCAAATAAAATTTCTATGTTTTTACAGTGCGGTGAAGGCAGTGGAGGGTGGTGGGAGCAGGGACGAGGGTGTCAACGGGGAAAAAAGGTGGTACATTTGTAATACTTTCAACAATAAAGATAAATTTAATTTTTAAAAATGTGTATTTTTTTTTCTCCTGTTAATCTGTCTTTCGTCAGTTTAATTTGCAGGAGCTCAGTCCCTTAACAAATGGTAGAGAACAAAGTTTTTTGCCTGCCCTACTATACCTAGAGTTGTTTTGATCCCTTTCCTTTAGCCTATATTTATTTTTGAATTCTAGTTTCAATAATTCTTGGTTCTTTTTATTTTGTTTTTTATTTTTTATTGTTTTCTTTATCCATTATGTAATTCCAAACCTGGTTGATAATATAATCAAATTGGTTGTCTGAGAGCTTGTTTTAACACCTATTCCAATGCAAACTTTTGTCTTTGAATCAAGCCAAATGTTCTTCCAGACCAGTTCAGCATTCCATGTGATATCTCCTGACTACTTATGTGTGCTGTGGCATGCATGATCCCAGGATTTTATTTGGAAATTATGTATACTATTTCTTTGCCTCTGGTTGGATCTGCAATTTTGAACTTAGGCTTCATATATATTCCTGAAATACATTATTTATTATTTTTAAAAAACTTTTTACTTTAAAATAATTGTAGATTCACTGGAAGTAGCAAAAATTGTACTGACAGGTTCAATGCACCCTATATTTTAACATATACTTTTTACCATCAATAAAATTTGTTACTAATTCTCTAACTTTTCTAATATACATCATGCCACATTATCCACGTCCCCCCCCAAAACATGAAGTAGAAAGTGACATCACTGAAAATGGTAGAGCAGGAGATTCCAGGGGTTCATCGCTTTACAAAAGAAACTAACAGGTAGTGGTGATAGTTGCACAATAATATGAATGTAATTAATGCCACTGAATTTTACACTTAAAAATTGTTAAAATGGAAAATTTTATGTTATATATGTCCTACATAATGAAAACATTTTTTAAGAAAACATGACAGAAAAAAGGCAACTGATAAGCTGGCAAAAATTGTCAGAATCACCATGAGCAGAACTCTGAAATCTCTTTTAAAAATATATAACAATCAGGGAAAACTTAATGATGAAAAAAGCTGCTGCACTGTGGTAAGAGCACTGTGGCATTTTGCACTGCCCATCTACCATCCCCCACTCCCCAGAGCAGTGGTGGCCATGAGGGTGGTAGCCTGCACTCCTGTTATTGCTTGCTAGTGGAAGAGGAAACAATATCAGTCTCAAAGTATTGTATTTGTGTGTTTCAACTTCTTGATGGCACACTGAAGAATCAGTACAAGGGCCTCCCTTTGTTTTGCTATACTCAGAGCTGTCCTAAAACTGAAGTAAATTCCCAGGCAACAACTGTCAAAAGCATTTAAAAGCAAAAGTATTGGCCACAGGATCCTGGGGCAAGGGGTAGCAGGGACAACAAACAATAGACAAACTAAAAAGCCTGGGAAAGAAAAAATAGAAAAAGGAGGTACAAGGGAGGACAGCGGCTTTAAAAAACTCATACATATAAACACTAAGGAATTGATAACAAAACATACATTCTCAGTGTTGGATGAATAATCAGAGAAGCCCTGAGGAGACCCTAAGCTTTTACCTCTGACTGACATTCAGGCTATGAGCAAACAGGAAAAGGCACAGTTGTAAATGGCTTGGCTAACTATTCAAGAAGTACCCCCACAGAGAGCCAAACAGCAAAGAATGGAAGAAGGTATCTTTTCCCCTCTATGGCCTCCAGCCATTTAAAGAAATTATATCAAAACACAGGGTGAGAGATTCCAAAATGGCAGCAGAGTGAATGGAAGCTACACAGACCATCTCCCAGGACCAAACTGGAATTACAACTAACATAAAGACAAATCATCCAGAAAAAGCAACAGAAAAGCAGCTGGAGAGGACCCATATAACCAGGGACAGGAAAAAGAACACTGAATCCAGCCTGGAAGGAACTGAGGAGGCGCAAAAGGGCGGGCTGGGAGCCCACAGACAGCAGCTGTTTTAGCTATGAGCAGCTCCCTTGGGGTTAAAATCCCAAGCTGGCTCCATAGCACAGAGGGCCGGGACAGAGCATTAAATTAGCTACAGCCACTCACCTTGGGCTCTGGCAGATGGAGGGTGGACTGGACTGGAATTGTGTGGAGACTCGGGAGCTTGGAGAGGTGAGAGGGCAATGGGAGTTTATTGCTGAATTACTCCCTCACAGGAGAGTAGCCACCATACTGAAAGAGCCCCCTCCCAGAGCCCTGGGGAGAAGCAACAGCCCCTCCCTCAGAAATTTAACACCATCTGGCCAGGCCAGAAAAATGCAAATTAAGACTCATTAACATCCAGAAAGCATCTGCCCCACCCTCTGGAAGTCCTCTTACCCTGAACACCTGAGGGAATTTTGCATTCAGTTCAGGGCTACAACCCAAGGCTCATCAAATAACTGAGATTAATAGCCTCCAGGTAAAAAGCTAAAGGATAACTGAACCTTTCCTGTGCTTGCAAATCTACCCAGGAAAGTAAGACTCGACGGCAGTGTTTAACGTGGGTCCTCCCATACTTATCCAAACCCAGTAGAAGGAGCCACAATCAGTGAAACACCAACACCCATAGAAAAATTTGGCAGGTTCCAAAACCCACTCAGATAGCCAAAATGGTGAAACAAAGGAACAAATCCCAAATAAAAGAACAAGAGAACTCCACTGAAGATGAGATAATGAAATGCAGTTAAGCAAGTTATCAGAGGTAGAGTTCAGAGTGATGATAATGAGGAAGATAAACAGCATGAGTAAAGAGCTCAACACCATGAGTAAAGATATAGAAACATTGAAAGCCAACTAATTGGAAATGAAGAATGACATAGCAGAAATAAAGAACACATTGGAAAGAATAACCAGCAGAGTAGAGGAAGCTGAGGACCGGATCAGTGAATTAGAAGACAGGGTAGAAAAAATCACCCAATCAGAAAACCAAAAAGAAAAAACAATTAAAAAACAGGAACACAGCTTAAGAACTGTGGGACCACTGGAAACGTAACAACATCCACATAATACGAGTCCCAGAAGAAGAAGAAAATGAGCAAGGGTTAGAGAATATATTTGAAGAAATAGTGACAGAAAACTTCCCTAACTTGGTGACGGAAAAAGGCATTCAAGTTCAAGAACAACAGAGAGTCCCAAGTAAGAACCCAAACAGGCCCACACCAAGACACATAATAATTAAAATGCCAAAAATTAAAGACAAAGACAGAATCCTAAAGGCAACAAGAGATAAGCAACAGGTTGCCTAAAAGGAACACCCATAAGGCTATCAACTGACTTCTCAACAAAAACACTACAGGCCAGAAGGGAATGGCATGAAGTAATCAAGGTCATGAGAAACAAGGATCTGAATCCAAGACTACTCTATCCAGCAAGGCTATCATTAAAATAGGTCAAATAAAGAGCCTCCCAGACAAAAAAAAGGCTAAGGGAATATATTAGCACCAAACCCACACTGCAAGAAATGTTAAAAGGACTGCTGTAATTAGTAGAAGAAAAATATAACCACAATAAATAAAAATGAAAATAAATAAGTATATATCAATAATAACCTTAAATGTAAATGGATTGACCACTCCACTCAAAAGACACAGAGTAGCTGATTGGATAAGAAACCATGACTCATGTATATGTTGTTTATAAGAGACCCACCTCACAAGAAAAGACTCACATAGGTTGAAAGTGAAAGAATGGAAAAAAATCTTCCAAGCAAACGGAAAGGAAAAAAAAAGCTGGAGTAGCAATACTCATATCTAATAAAATAGATTTCAAAATTAAGGCCATAACTAGAGACAAAGAAAGCCACTACATAATATTGAAAGGATCTATCCAATAAGAAGATATAACCTTGGTAAACATATATGCACCCAATATAGGAGCACCAAAATATATTTTAAAACTTCTGGAGGACTTCAAAGGAGAAACCGACAGCAATCCAATCATAGCAGGGGACTTCAACACCCCGCTGACATCACTGGATAGATCCTCTAGACAAAAAATTAACAAGGAGACAGAGACTCTAAATGATGCACTAGATCAAATAGATTTAATAGATATCTACAGATAATTATACCCCAAAACTGCAGAATTCACATTCTTCTCAAGTGCACATGGGACATTCTCAAAGATAGACCATATGTTAGGACACAAACTAAGTCTCTACAAGTTCAAGAAGATTGAAATCATATCAAGCATCTTCTCAGATCACAATGGCATCAAACTAGAAATCAATTACAACAAAAACATGCAAAGACATTTGACACATGGAGCCTAAACAGCATGTTATTAAACAATGAATGGGTTACCAAGGAGATCAAGGAAGACATTAAAAACTTCCTGGAAACCAATGAAAATGAACACACAACAACACAAAATTTATGGGATAGAGTGAAAGCAGTCCTAAGAGGGAAGTTCATAGCACTACAGGCCCACCTCAAGAAACAAGAAAAATTCCTAACTGACTATCTAACCTCACAACTTAAAGAACTAGAAAGCAAACAAAAAGAAAAACCCAGAGCAAGTAGAAGGAAAGAAATAGTAAAGATCAGAGCAGAAATAAATGACATAGAGACCAAAAAGAAAAAACAATTCAAAAGATCAATGAAACAAAGACCTGTTCTTTGAAAAGATAAACAAGGTTAATGGACCCTTAGCTAGACTCACCAAGAAACAAAGAGAGAGGACCCAAATAAACAAAATCAGAAACCAAAGAGGAGAAGTAACAACTGACACCACAGAAATACAAAGGATTGGTAACAAATACTATAAACAATTATATGGCAACAGATTGGACAATCTAAGTGAAATGGACAAATTTCTAGAAACACATAGTCTCCCAAAACTGAACCGGGAAGAGATAGAAAAATTGAACAGACCAATAACAACTAAGGAAATTGAAGATGTAATCAAGACTCTCCCAGCAAACAAAAGCCCAGGCCCGGAAAGCTTCATGGGGGAGTTTTACCAAACATTCAAAGAAGAACTAACACCCACTCTCCTCAAACTATTCCAAAAAATTCAAGAAGAAAGAAGACTTCCAAACTTGTTTTATGAGGCCAGGATAATTCTAATTCCAAAACCAGATAAAAACACTACAAAGAAAGAAAACTACAGGCCAATATCCCTGATGAACATAGATGTCAAAATCCTTAACAAAATATTAGCAAATTGGATCTAGCAATACATTTAAAAAGTTATTCACCATGACCAAGTGTGATTCATCCCAGGGATGTGAGGTTGGTACTATATTTGCAAATCAATAAATGTGATACACCACATAAACAAAATGAAAGATAAAAACCATATGATCATATCAATAGACGCTGAAAAAGCATTCAACAAAATCCAGCACCCATTTTTGATAAAAGTGCTCAGCAGTGTTGGAATAGAGAGATCCTATCTCAACATAATAAAGGCCATATATGAAAAACCTACAGCCAACATCATACTAAATAGGCAAAGACTAAAGGCATTTCCCTTAAGAACAGGAACAAGACAGGGATGCCCACTTTTGCCACTCTTATTTAACAGTACTGGAAGTCTTAGCCACAGCTATTAGACATGAAGGAAAAATAAAAGGGATCCAAATTGGAAAGGAGGAAGTGAAACTGTCATTATTTGCAGATGACATGATATTATACATAGAAAACCCTAAAGACTCCATCAAAAATCTACTAGATTTAATAAACTAATTTGGCAAAGTAGCAGGATACAAGAAATTGACAGCATTCTTATACACCAATATTAAACTCACAGAAAGAGAAACTAAAAAAACTATCCCATTTACCATTGCAGCAAAAAAATTAAGATACCTAACCAAAGAAATAAAGGACCTCTTTGCAGAAAACTACAGGTCATTGAAAAAAGAAATAGAGGACGATATAAAAAAGCAGAAGCACATACTTTCTTCATGGATTGGAAGAATTAACATCATTAAAATGTCCATACTACCCAAAGCAATCTATAGATTCAATGCAATCCCCATTAAAATACCAATGACATATTTCACAGAACTAGAACCAATACTTCAAAAGTTGATATGGAACCAAAAAGACCCTGAAGAGCCACAGAAATCTTTAAAAAGAAGGACAAAGTGGGAGAGATCACAATACCGGATATCAGGTTATACTACAAAGCCATTGTAATCAAAATATCCTGGTACTGGCACAAGAACAGGCATATAGATCAATGAAACAGAACGGAGAACCCAGAAATTGACCCAAGACAATATGCTCAATTAATATTTGACAAAGGTGGCAAGAGCATACAATGGAGTAGAGACAGCCTCTTCAATAAATGGTCTTGGGAAAATTGGACAGCTACATGCAAAAAAATGAAGCTAGACCACCAACTTACACCATACACAAGAATAAACTCAAAATGGATAAAAGACTAAATGTGACTCGTGAATCCATAAAAATCCTAGAAGAAAATGTAGACAACAAAATTTCAGACATCACATGTAGCAAAAATTTCACTGATACAATGCCTAAGGCAAGAGAAACAAAGGAAAAAATGAACACATGGGACTACATCAAACTCAAAAGCTTCTGCATAGCAAAAGAAACAACTATCAAAATAGAAAGGGAACCCACTATATGGGAGAGCATAATTGCCAATGATACATCAGGTAAGTGGTTAATTTCCAAAATATATAGAGTGCTTATAGAATTCAAGAAAAGGAAGACAAAGAACCCAATTAAAAAATGGGCAGAGGAACTAAATAGACACCTCTCCAAACAGGACATACAAATGGCCAAGAGACATATGAAAAAATGCTCAATGTCACTAATCATCAGAGAGATGCAAATTAAAACGACCACGATTTATCACCTCACACCTGCCAGAATGACTGCCATCAACAAATCATCAAACAACAAGTGCTGGCAAGGGTGTGGAGAAAAGGGAACTCTAGTACACTGCCGGAGGGAATGCAGACTGGTGCAACCACTATGGAAAACACTATGGTGTTTCCTCAAAAAATTAAAAATTGACCTGCCATTTGACCCAGTGATTCCACTTCTAAGAATATACCCTAAGAATCCTGAAACACCAATGAGAAAGAATATATGTACCCCTATGTTCATAGCAGCACTATTTACAATAGCTAAGATCTGGAAACAGGCCAAGTGTCAATCAATAGATGAGTGGATAAAAAAGCTGTATGTATATGAATACATATATTCAATGGAACAGTATGCAGCTGTAAGAAGGAGAGATCTCTTATTCTTTGAGATGACATAGAGGGACCTGGAGAGTATTATGCTAAGAGAAATAAACCAGTCAGAGAAGGACAAAAACCACATGACCTCACTTATTTGTGGAATATAATGAACAAAATAAGCTGATGAACAAAATAGACCCAGAGAAATATAAGGAATACAATTCAGACTGACAAACCTCAGAGGAGGGTGGCAGGGGGTGGAGGGGATGGATGAGATAAACCATAAAATATATGCATGTATGTGGAACCAATGGACATAGACAACAATGCTGGGGGTGGGGGGGATGGGGAGGAGGGTGACTAGGGGGGAAAAAGGAGAAACATCTGTAACAAAAATAAATTAATAAAATTAAAACACACACACACACACACACACACACACACACACACACGGTGACCACCAAACTAAAAGAACACAAATTTCAGTAGCTGTACATGACAAAGAATATAAACTTTATAAAAATAATTTATAAAAGCTGCTAAACAAGCAAACAATAACCCAAAACATAGCATCAACAAAACTCAGGGAGGGGAAAAAATCTGATATTCACATGATAATATTAATTATAGTAAAATCACATAATACTTAAAATGTTCAGTTTTCAACAAATAAGTTGTGAGGCACACAAAGAAACAAGAAACAATGGCTCATCCACAGGAGTTAAAAAAGATAAAATCAATAGAAATTGTCTTTGAGTAAGAACAAGCTTTGGACTTACTAGATAATGACTTTAAATCAATTGTCTTCAATATGCTGAAAGTAAGAGCACCATAGACAAGGAACTAAAGGAAACCAGTAGAACAATGTTCCACAAAACTGAACTACAGATTCAATGTAATCCTTATAAAAAATCACAACAGCATTTTTTGCAGACATGGAAAAGCTAAAACTCATATAGGATTGTAATTGATCCTGAAAAAAGAAACAGTTAGAGGGCTCATATTTTCCATTTTCAAAACTTCTACAAAGCAACAATAATCAAAACAGTATGGTATTGGCATAAGGATAGGTATAGGATTAATGGATTGAAATTGAGAGTAAAGAATAAACCTGTACATATACTGTGTATAGTGAATTGATTTTTGACAGAGGTGCAAAGACCACCAACTGGAAATGGGTAGTGTCTTCAACATATAATGCTAGGAAAGCTGGATAGCCATATGCAAAACAATGAAGTTGGAACATTACTTCACACCATATACAAAAATGAACTCAAAATAGATCAAATACCTAAATGTAAGAACTAAAACTATAAAATTATTAGAAGAAAACATAGGGAAAATCTCAATGACCTTGCATTTGGCAATGGGTCTTAGATATGACACACACACACACACACACACACACACACACAAAAGCACACAAAGAACAACAGCAACATCAAAAATAGATAAGCTAGACTTTTTATCAAAATTTTAAATGTTTGTGCATCAAAGAACACTATCAAGAGAGTGAAAAGATAGCCCATAGAATGGGAAATAATATTTGCAAATCAAATCTCTGATAGGAGTCTGGCATCTTGAATACATCAAGAACTGCTACAACTCAACAACAGAAAGACAACCCAATTAAAATATAGGTAAAGGATTTGAATAGATATTCCTCAAAGAAGATATACAAATAGCCAACAAGTACATGAAAAGATGCTCAACATTACTAATTAACAGGGAAATACAAATCAAAGCCACAATAAGACACCACTTTACACCCACTAGGATGGTTATAATTTGTTTAAATAGAAAATAAGTGTTGGTGTGGCCTTGGAGAAACTTGAACCAACATACATTGCTGGTGGAAATTAAAATAGTTCAGCCATTGTATAAAATAGTTTGGCACTAAAAGTTAAGCATAGAATTACCATATGATCCAATAATTCCACTCTTAATTATATACCCAAAGAGTTAAAAACAGGTATTCAAATAAAAACGTGTACATAAATGTTTATTTCAGCACTGTTCACAATAGCCAAAAGGCAGAAAGAAGCCAAATGTCCATGGAGTCATGAATGGATAAATATGTGTGGTATAGCCATATAAGGGAACATTATTCAGCCATAAAAAGGCAGGTGGTACTGACTGATACATATGACAACATGGATGAGCCTCACAAACATTTTACTACGTGAAAGAAGCCAGACACAGAAGATCACATATTGCAAGATTCCACTTAAATGAAATATTCAGAACAGGTAAATCCTTAGAGACAGAAACTGCTTTCCTAGTGGTTGCCAGGGGTTAAGGGGCTAAAGGATTAGAGAGTGACAGCTTAAAGGGTACAAGTTTTGTTGTGAGTGATGAAATGCTTTGGAACTATATAGATGTGATGGTTGCACAACATTGTAAATGTAATAAATGCCACTGAATTGTATATATACTGTAAAACAGTTAGTTTTTTGTTATATAAGTTTTGCCTCAATTAATAAAAACAAAAACAAAAACCGAAGCAGCTTTCTCTTGTCCTGTCTGCAAAATAAAGTGCAAACTCCTTACATAATCTGGCATTCACCACTTTTCATTATCTGGCCCTGTCTCTCTCCATCCTCATCTCCTTTCACTTCTCACACTCACCAGGGATGTACTGGCAGTTGCTTGAATTTTCTACGCTCTCACTCACCTCCACGCCTTTGTACATGAAATGTCCTTTCTTTCCCTTTCTTTTGCTTGGCTGACTCCTACTTCTCCTTCAAGATTCTGCTCAGATCTACCATCTCTGGAAAGAATTTCCTAATTCCCTCCCCCAGTCTTGTGTCTTAGCTTTAGCTGGAGTATAGATTTCTAGGCATGGGCGCCCACAGCAACCTTTGCCTACTGAATTGTTCACACTGTCTTCTAATTATCTCCCCCTCCAAACTGTGATATTCTGAGGAGCAGAAACTGTGCCAGAGATAGCTCCTGGCAGAGGTCCTGGCACCCCGCACACGCTCACAAAGTGCTGAATTGTCACACTGCATCACAACTTTCTCCGGCATGATTTTTGCTCGTGTACTTCCCTGTTTGGGCACCAATTTTCCTCCGTTTCTTTATTTCCGACCACAACCTAATACAGTCCATACACTCACCATTGTGGGCCATTGGTCACCAGGTGCCTCAAGGGACTGTTGACTAGACCCTGACAAATACGTGACCTCTGGAAACACAGCTCAGTATTCATCCCCTTTTTCCGATGAATCAGGAATTCCATTTTTGTTTAATGGTTTACAAGGAAAAAGACGCGAGGGCTGGGAGTAAAAAGAACAACATTCAAGTTTCTTTTGCATCATTCACTTGTGCAACCTAGGCCAAGTCACCTATGCATATGTGATTCATTCTCCTCATCTTTAAAATGGGGATAAAAATAACTGCCCAGTCTTATTCACAGAATTGCTTGAAGATTAAAATGAAATCAAGCAATGTAGTCAGTAGATTGTATATTTTAAATGTTAGAGGCCTCAAAGCTTTTCAACTCCATTTATAATAGAAATTCAGAGTCAACCCAAACTGACCACCTTCCCAGTCTTGGTAAGCAATTTTTTACAGAATACATATAAATAAATAAAGATTCTAACGTGATATAGAAATGTGAATAATTATGTATTCATCTTCATCCTCTCCCTAAATCAGCATTATTGAGACTTATTCTTAGAAATAGTGATCTGGGGAGTTTCGGTCCCACATACATGAGTAACTGCGGTAATTAGAACAAGCTGGAGGAACTGGTTAATCTCGATATCCTGGTGCCGCATCTACGACTTCATTGTTGGGAAATGGGACGGTGCCCAGTTGTGCCCATGCTCATCACACAGTCGAGGCTGCTTAAGTCCTTGCCAGGTTTGACAATATTAAAAAAATAATAATCCCCGATAAATAGCTCCCTAGCTTGAGATTGGAGTAAAAATTCTTTAGAGAATGGAGTTGTTTTATTTTACTATGTTGGGGAAATATTGCCTTATACTTTTCCAATGAGCTATATTTTTTTAAATGTTATTCTTGCAGTGAAATGCTTTATGACCCCATTTTGTGACTCTTACTTGTGATGACCTAAGGGTCACTTTAATCTGTCCATTCATCATAGAAACTTAGTGTCAACTAAGATTGACCACCTTTCTCCAGCATGGTGTATAATTTTTTCCATTCCTATTAATGACTAGTCCTTATCTATAGTAAATGGATAAGTAAAGGCAATAATTGAGTACTTTAGCCTCCTTTTGTATTTGCTTGCTATAAAATAAAAATTGAATCCAATATAAAGTTATTCTTGTCATAACCTATCACAGGAGCATGAAATGGTCTAAGAAAAAGAAAACCACTTCTAAAATGTAGCAGAAATATTGTTTTCTACATTCAAGTACCAAACAATCTGAAAACTGTTTTCTTTTCCATCTAAATTAAGAGCTGTTTATAAAGCTGTTCTCTTCTGACAAAGCCTGTCCCTGCTGACAAAGCAAAGCATAACCGTACAGAGGAAAGTAAAAGAGACCTAGACACAAACTTTCCTGGGCAAGAGCAGCTTACAATTTTCAGGGAATGTTCTGAAGAAAAGCAAACTTGCCTAAGTTCTAGCTTTGCTTGAATCTGCGCAATGGATTTGGTCTCTGACTTTCTCTCTTATACCTCACCCCAACCAACCACAGCCACCCTGGCCCAAAACATGCCTTTACCCAGACCATACCCTTAGCAAACCCCTACTCTTTTTTCATGACTCAGTTCATTTATCATCTCTCTGTGAAGCCTTCTTTGATTCCCCACTCTGCTACATAGTATCCCAGGACATTATTCATTTCTTTATTAATGCACTTATCACATTATATTGCAATGCCCTGGAGTTCTTATCTGTTTCTCCTGCCTTATATCTGTGTCCCTTGGATTTAGCAAGCTGCCCAGCATTGAGCAGGGGTCCATAAATATTTGTTGAACATTTAGTGAATCTCCCATTCCTCTTCTCAGCAGCAGCTATTTGCCTCCACAACAGCCTTGAACCCCCGTTCCCATTTCTTACACAAAGTCCAAGATTAGAGTCTTCTCTGAGATGCCAACATAGGGGACCAATGAGTAAGTTTTGGTTGAAACTGTCAATAGAATCATTAACTGCAATCATGGAGAACATGCTAATTACTTAGCAAAGACCAGAATGTATGGTCCTGCAGTCTTGGCTACCAGTGAATTTATATCAAAGGAGACCAACAGGTAGACGGGGAAGTCTAAGGATATGTTCACAGAGGCTGTGCTCTACTCACGGTGGTAAGGCAACTAACTAGAAAAAGGTAGTCCTGCCCTGCATGCTTAAGATTCTTCAGCAGCTTACAATTAGTAAAATTGTTAGTGAAAATGTACTATGAGGATTTATAGAGGAGGAAGGAAATATATATCTGATTTGTTACAAGTTGCTTTTTAAAAAAACAGCATGTCTATGCTATGCTCTGCTGTCATGTTCCGTTGTTCAGGAAGGTGGTTGCACTGGTTAGTTTTCCCTCGCCACTCCTCATCCATTTTCTGCCCTATTCTGTGCCTGGCTCTCTGCCCGGGGAGGCTGAGTGGACTGACTACATCATCGGTGCCGTGCCCTCTGGCTTCCGGGTGGGTCTGAGCCACAGGGTCACTGGAGAAGATCAGAGAGCAAGGAGAGGCACTGCTGTGGATGTGCCCTGCCCCCTCCCACTCGGGGTCCTGGTGGTGGCTGCGCTTCCTGGCAGCCCCTCCTCCAGGCTCATCACCCTGTTCCTGGTGGGGAAGGAGCAGGCTGACACAATAGTCACCTGCCCGCAACTGAAAAAAACATGTGAATAAAAGAAATGCTGCTTGGGTGCGTCCATTTCCCGCTCGCGTGTCTTTCACAGAGCGACCCCTGTACTAAAACTTGTGACTTTGAGGGGAGATTGAGAGGGCTGAGATGGGCAACACTAGGAATTTCGGATATAAGCCCGCTGGTTTTTGCCCATTCCAGATCAAATGCTTCAGTGGAATGGTCTAGATGCTTCTTCCTGGTGACTGTTTCGAACACTGGCAATTAATTAGACTTCACCAGGGGCAGATGTCTGAAGTTGCCCCTCTCCTTTCTCCCACAACTGACTTCATCAGAAGAGAGCTGCACAAGTGTGACTCGCTTCCACTCAAGTCCGTAAATTTACTTTAAGCATCTTCGGAAGTTCATTGGTGTCATAAAATATATATATATATATATATATATATATATTTTATGACACCAATATATATATATAAATATATATATAATATATATATAAATATATATATATAAATATGTGTGTATATATATATCTCGGGAGGCTTGTATGGCCATGTGTGTTATCTGTGTGATATTTCACTTGTGTTCTTTTGTTTTAAAATACTTTGGATTCCCTTGAGATTATTACTGATGCAGAAACACATTTTCAACAAGATTCTTTTATTCTTGGCAGTAAAATGAGCTCACCTGATCTCTGCTCATTTTTCAACATGACTCAAGTTTCCTCATTACTTGCACCCTCCCACCCCTCCTTTTCCAGTTGCTAAGTGCTCACAGCAGTTCCCACAGGCGTGAGGATGATGTCGTCTGTCACTTTAAGTCACACTTCTAAGAGCCTTTCTTTTGAAAGGCAGATTCTTCTGGGAGTTGAAGGTAATGAATGCCAAAAATTGTTTGTGTTTTAATGAAACACAGGATGTATACTGCCAGGTAACACCAATGTTCATGTTTAAGCTTTCCTTATGTTACCATATATTTGCCTAAAACACTACCTTATGTTTCTTTGCCTTTCTGTTTGCCTATGTTTCTATGCGACAGTCCTCAGACTCCACACTTTTTAAAGCCCATTTTAAAAATAGCCACCAACAAAAGAGTTTTTGTTTGTTTTTTGTTTTGTTTTGTTTTTAAGTCCTCAGGCAATTTCATTCAGGTAGGAGCAAAGTATTTCATCGAGACTCAGAAGTCATGAGGCTTGTGAGAACTGCAAACATGGTCTAGTCCTATATGCTTGACAGTTCCATTGTACAAATATCCTTCTCGTATTAAAATAACAGTTTGAATAAAAATGGGTGAAATGTTTTGTCCTTTTTATAATTATTATTAAATAAATTGAATTTCTTAAAAATGTGAGTAGAGGAGCCTGGAGCCTTCTCTGGTGCCTCATGCTAGCCTGGGAGACATTCGCCCAGGTGTGGGTCTTGGTGGTGGGTGCTCCATGCACCTTAGTAAAATTCCTACAAGTGGGCCTCTGCCACAGGAGGACACTAGAGAGAGAAATCTGGGTGACAAAGAAAGGGACTCATTTGACAGTGACTAAGAAAAGAACCCCCTCCAGTTTGAGATATAAATAGTATCTATAATATCAATTGTGTTCAGAGCCACAAACAATGGTGTTATTGACAAGAATTGCTGTTCTCAGCTCTGGGTCCCTGAAAACCTGGTTTTGGGAGGCTGACGGCTTTGAGTCAGCACGTACTTTCTGGGTTTCTGTAGCAACCACAGAGGCCATTGTCCCCTACCTGCCTCAGGATCGGAAGACAATATTTACTTAACCTTTGCTCTATCTAGAATCCACAATTAACAGTGCCATTAGTGTAACAAGAGGAAAGGAGGACATAGTACCAGCCCTACCTCTGGGAACATCTAAGAAGTCAGGAGCACCCTGGACAAAGTAAGCCCACCAAAACTAGTTTCATGTGAAGAGAATGTTTGCCAGTGCTATCAGAATGACCAAACAGGAAGGCAGCCTAAAGGAGTTTATTTTCATGCTCTGTATTGAACGTCTAGGACAGGAGCGTGAACAAATGAATCCAAGCTTGCTTTGCCGTGAAGCCCTTCTGCATTGCCATGGCTGGAAGCATGTGAATTGCAGTCAAGAAGACCACTGGGGTCCATATTATTGCCTTTCAACTATACTATAAGTTAATTAAGCAGTTATTGAGCCTATAAACCTGCATCTACTGAGCACTCTACCAGGTACCTGTGTGAAGGAATTCAGGTAAATAATCAAATATGGCTCCTGACCTCAGGTTTGCCACCTGGCTGGGGAAAAAAACAACAACACAAAAAACAGCCACAATCAGATAATATGGTTGGGAGAAATAAGTAAGTTCATGCCCCCCAAGTACATAATAATACAGTACAGGTTGACTCCATTGGAGCTAAGGTAGACAACCTTGTAGTAACAAGAATGGGATTGCGATCATCAAAATGCCTCCTGTCCTCTAACCAGTAGGTGGTGTACCTTTAGCTCTCAGGCAAAACCCACCCTCCACCAGGCCGTTTCAGAGAGCTGGATTTTTACTCCCCTTCTTCACGCTGGCTGGGGCCTTAGTTTAGGTAAGTGGTGAATTGAGCTTTAAGACAGACATAATTTCTATCTTCTAAAAAACAATTCTATTTTACTTAGAACCCAATGTCTGTAAGACCTGATACAAGTTCTTCCAAAGCTAAGCAAATAGTTTTCAAAGTGTGATGTATAACAGTTTGAATAAAAATGAATCAAAATCAACTGGCTACATGTTAACATTCCATTTTCTGGGCTGTACCACCCCCAAGACCTACTAAACTAAACTATCTGGTGGAATAGCTCAAGAATCTTGGTTTTAATAAGTATCCCATATGATTATTATGCCTCCACAACCAAGTTTGAGAAGCACTGGTTAAGGGCCTGTGCTCACTTTGGGGCCATCTGCCTAACCCTATTCTGAAATCTGTATTAAGAATCATCTCTTTCAGTTAGGTTCTGTTCTGTATTGTAGGAATTCTTAACCCCCAGGCCCATGGATTTCTACAGAATGGGCTTCAAAATATGTATAATGGCCTATGGCGTTATGCAAAATAGTGGGCAGGTGTATGCTTTTTTCTGGGGTAAGGATCCACAGATATCTTTCAATTATCAGTGAAGCTCCAGGACATAAAATAGTTGACCCACTGCTTTGGGGGACTGATTCTATGAAAACTCTAGGTCCCCATTGCTAAAATTAATTATCCCTCTGAAGGCAATACACACATGGATATTAAGCAACCTAAGTAACAGAATTCTCAAGCTAAGTGATAAAATGAATCAACATTTATTGAACATCCTGGGTGATTATGATGCCGTGAACACATATTCCCTCCTCACAACAACCCTTCAGCTCTTTAGAATGGACAGTAGCATTATCTCCATCTAGGTTTCTAATAACAATAATGATAACTTATTGAGCACCTATTATTTGCCAACTAATATTCTAAATACCTCACATGTAGTGTCACATTTAAATCTCACAACAACTCTATAATGTTGGGTCTACTATTACCCCCATTTTACAGATGAGGAAACAGACTTTTCATAAAGTTCTCTACCCTCATCTCTGCATCCCCAATAACAATAACAGTTGTAGTTCATTTTCAGTGACCTCATTATGTTCCAGGCATTGTTGTAAGCACTCATTTTATATTAGAGAAAACTGAGGCACAAAGAAGTTAAGTAACTGTTCAAAGTCATACAGCCAGCAGTAGACAGAAATAGGATTTAAACCCCAGTCTGGCTAGGGAGCCCATACTCAGCCATGCTTTCTACTGCCACAAGTTCTAGCCTCTGCCTTACTGAATTATCACTGATTCCAATGAGCCTTAGTTTCTGGAGATGCCCACCTCTGGTCTCATGGATTTTTTCCCTGATTTAAAGCTCCATTTGTATCACAGGCTTCTGGGAGTGGCCCTCAAGTTTCCACAAGCATCGTCATGACCACCTTGTGCCGCACATGGGTCCTGGGTGACAGTTTACCGGGCCACCCTGGTTCCGTCCCGGTTCCCAGAACACACAAGGTCACGCCAGTTGCTCAGAGATGGGCGAGCTCTCAGATGCCTTCTACAGTCAGACACAATAGGACTCGACAGCCCTGCTGGCTTGCGGGAGAGCTGGGCAGTATCACCTTTCCAATATTGCCCCTGCCTAACGCTCTGAGACCATTCAGAGCCCAGTTAAAAAAAACACAGTCACGACTCTCCTCTGGGCTGGGGCTGTTGATTTTGTTAGGTGAGATCACTTGAGGAATATAAAACGCAAGAGAAAAAGTGGCAAAGAGGAAACACAATAGGTGGATATATAGGGTCAAACAGAAGTCAGGAAGCAGTGGAGGAGCAGCCTGGCACAGCACCCCGCTCAGCTAAAACCCAGGGTTTAAGAGCCCAAGAAATTAATCAATTTCTACTTGTTTCAATTCCTTCCCTATTGTAAAGTGTTTATTTGCATGCTGGCTTTTAATTCAGTGTGTGTGTGTGTGTGTGTGTGTGTGTGTGTGTGTGTGTGTGTAAAAGAGGATAAACAATGACTCTCAAAAGACCAGACAGGAGCCGTGTTCCCATGCTTAGCACACCCTGCAAAGGTTTTGCGTTCAGAGCACACAACATTCGTATGGCTAACCATTTATTTATGCTGGGCTTTTAATATTATGCAAGACTTTTTCCTTCCTTTACTCACCACTGAGTGACTGTGCTGATTCAACACTTTATAGACGCATAAATTTTCATTTAGAAGCTGTGCCGAGAACGTGTGCCTCCCTGGGCCACTTTCTTATTGAAATCAGATGATGCAGAAAGTATCCTCTCACATTTCAGTGAGAGGCTGCCCCCTAGTGAAAATTTTCAGCTACACATTCAACCTACAATTGATGTTGCAAATACTGCAGAGGTTCCTTGACACAAAGGAGAAATGTCCTTCAGTGGCTGAGGATGTGGCAGCATGGTGTCATTTACCTATCAAGCAGATATTGCTTTCCTTTCAACTTCCCTGGCCTATTTTTGGTACGTTTCAGTGTTCTGGAAAGTTTTCTTTGATAATTCAAGATGTCTCTGATGTTTAAATATACAGACGAAATATATTCTTCCTTAGGCCAATAAAAATATCTTCACGGACCTAAGTGAAAGCTGCTGATGGTGGTGCCCTTTCTTTGTGGTTTTCACAGTGGGTTTATTGCATTGTATTTTTGCTACCGAGGATAACTATGCAAAGTAAACACTTTTCACTTTTAGAAGGTGAGTGTATCAGCATTCTAAATACTTCAGTGTTCAATGCCTCTGCTTTTAATTGAAGTCTATTATTTGTTCTCATGCAGGTCTCTGAGATAATTCAGATGAATCATTTTGCAGAGTGCCTTACATGGTAGGCCTCAAAAATAGTTATTACTGTCATTATTATAGAATTACTCATTTTGTTTTTTACTTTATTTTTATTGTTGAAAGTATTACAGACGTCCCCCACTATTTTCCCCCATTGACACCCTCCACCTCTCTCCCACCCCAGGCCTTCACCTCATTAACGTCTGTGTCCATGGGTTATGCATACATGCATATAAGTTCTTTAGTCAATCTCTTCTCTCCCCCTTCCCTCTGAGAATTACCCATTTTTGACAAAAATGATTTTGAATGTTAAACAAGAATATAGTTAGTGCTTTATTTACAGGTTATTTCTATATTATTGTTCAGAAGTGAAACAATTTTCATGACAAAGTTAAATAGAGTGTCTCAATTAGAAGCTAGTACATACAAACTTGGAAACAGTAGCAAATTTGTCCTTCTTTGTTATTTTATTTCTCCATTCCTCACCCTCCCATCCATCTAACATTAGTGGAAGGGATAGTACATTGTCTGAATTAACCTCTTAGAAACTTAAGAGACTGAAAAATGAAAAATCAATGACTGTGAACAATTGTTATAACATCTGAGTATTTGGTAACACTCCTCTCTGCTCTTCTGCTATCTAATTTTGTACAGATGTCATCCAAGATTAGAATCAAAGGGTTGCTGTTCATTGTATTTTAAGCTCTCTAGAATCAAAGTTCTTTTCATTTCTCCTCTTCATGTACACCAATGAATACTTTCCATTTTGTAGGTAACTGAGGACTAATTTGTGTGAGACTCACTGTGCTGTAAGATAGGTATTAGTATACTTTCTTTAGAAACTTGGCTCAGAGGAGTTGGGTCACTTTCCCAAGGATACACAGCTCCTTAATAGCCATCAGAATTCAGGCCTGGGCTAACTGAGGCCAAGCTCTGTGTCTTTCTCATCAAGATTGCTTCACATCCTGCCCTTGGCTGCTTGTTTATTAAATCTTAGAGACATAGGCCATGTTGTTCCTGTTTTAAGAGAGAAAATTACATCGTGAAAGAATAAAAAACCAGGAAGTACATACAAACATCAGCATTTTTCTAGTAAGTCTATTCAGATGTTCTAAATTAAGGAAGATGACTCTCATTGATCCTTGGGAAGAATGAATGAAAGCTGTCCCTAAGGAAGGGAGAGGGACTGGTAATGCCTCACTGCAGTGATCTCCCCAAGTACAGACCCTTCTCCCCAGCCATGAATAACTTATGAAGGTGAAATTTCTCTACTTACACAAAGATGTTGTCATAATGGAAGAGAAGGGGACTTCAGATAGACACTGCTCAGAGCAGATGGTATTTTGGGAAACAACAAGCAAACAAATTGCCCCTTCTGGGATTACTGTATCATGGGAGCTCAAAAAAGCTGCTCCAACAACAATAATCATAAACTGTAATCCATAATTGGATTGAAATTTCATGGCTAGGGAAATATTGGCAATATTTTTTGCTTTAGTTCTTAAACTGATTTTTTGTTTGTTTGTTTTTGTCTCTTTGCTTTGTTTGACTTGGGGTTTTTTTTGTTTTGTTTTGTTTTTTGTTTGTTTGTTTGTTTTTTGCTGCATTTCCTACACTCTTAAGATGAACAACAACAAAGAGTCCTTCCTCCTGGAAGTTTTTGAATCTTATGAGAGTGCTTAATCTGCCCTTTTAAAAACACGGCAAGGTGATCTGTCATCACTTTTCTTTTTTTTTTTTTTTTAATCTGAATTTGCTTATAAGAAGCAGCAGCTGTGATCAATTAAGTAATTGTTCGGCAAATATTCATCTGCTCTCTTTGAGAGAAATGTACATACTTCCCTTCCTGGTTGTTGAGCTGTTGAGCTTGACCATGAGATTTGCCGTGGAAGGAGGAGTGTGCCAGGTCCAAGTCTAGGCCCTAAGAGGCATCATGTGGCTCTGCTTACTCCTCTTGTTCTCCTGCCTTTTGGCTCAAATAGGCGTATGAGGGCAGTCCTGTAACCAATCCTCAGTTTTGAGCCAAGTCCAACTAAACTCACCTAGATTAGTAAAGGTCCAGCTGAGCAGCAGACAAAGAAAATAAATGGTTAATATTGTATGCCACTGAGCTGTGGGGTGGTTTGTTATGCAGCATAATTGTGGCATAGTTGACCAATACAGAGTGAAATTTACATCTAGTGGACTTTACATTGTATAATCAGTACTTTTACCTCTCAAGTATCAGGCAATGATGTAACAGCGATTTTCAACCTTTTTCATCTCATGGAACACATAAACCCATTACTAAAATTCCATAGCACACCAAAAATGTATTTTTTTGCTGACCTGACAAAAAATAAGTGTAATTGTTATTCATTCACACCAGACAGTTATTGTTATGTTGGCTGTTGGCATTTTTTTTATTTGACAATCTAAGGAAGATAGATCAGTGCCCCTGACTAAATAGTCAGGTATCGCATGTTTTAAAATTTCCTGTGGCACACAGGTTGAAAATCGCTGATGTAACTGGTCAACTTGTCATTCAGTCCACAAGAGGGAAATGGGAAGAATGCAAAATTGGTCTCTAAAACTGATGCCCCATAGTCTGTGAACTAACACCTGACACTCTACTCATGGGAGAGACTCTAGCTAAAAACCTATTTACTATTATTCTAACAAGCTCTCTTCTCTAATTTCCCAGCCATTTTACAGTAGACAAGGAGAAATTGCTGGAAGCAAACTTGCTGTTACCAAGACAAGAGGTAACTGCATCAGGGAAGGAGGAAATAGAAATCACATAAAAAGGCGACACGAGATTTCAAAATTATAGGAATCTACGATAAATAGGAAAACAATGTTTCTAACTATGTCATTTTCCCAATAAGTAGCAAATAAAATAGAAAACTTTATGATCAATTTTAAAAATTGTTTCTAGAATTGCTTTAAAAAGTAGTTCTTGGTGTAGTCCCATGTGTTCATTTTTTCCTTTATTTCTGTTACCTTAGGTGATGTATCGGTGAAGATTCTGCTGCGTATGATGTCTGAAATTTTGTTGCCTACATTTTCTTCTAGGATTTTTATGGATTCACGAGTCACATTTAAGTCTTTTACCCATTTTGAGTTTATTCTTGTGTATGGTGTAAGTTGATGGTCTAGTTTCATTTTTTTGCATGTAGCTGTCCAATTTTCCCAACACCATTTATTAAAGAGGCTGTCTTTGCTCCACTGTATGCTCTTGCCACCTTTGTCAAATATTAGTTGAGCATAATGTCTTGGGTCAATTTCTGGATTCTCTGTTCTGTTCCACTGGTCTATATGCCTGTTCTTGTGCCAATACCAGGCTGTTTTGATTATAGTAGCTCTGTAGTATAATCTGATATCTGGTATTGTGATCCCACCTACTTTGTCCTTCTTTTTCAAGATTGCTGTGGCTATTCGGGGTCTTTTTTGGTTCCATATGAACTTTTGGAGTATTTGTTCTAGTTCTGTGAAATATGTCACTGGTATTTTGATTGGGATTGCATTGAATCTATAGATTGCTTTGGGTAATATGGACATTTTAATGATGTTAATTCTTCCAATCCATGAACAAGGTATGTGCTTCCACTTTTTTATATCTTCCTCTATTTCTTTTTTCAATGTCCTGTAGTTTTCTGCAAATAGATCCTTTACTTCTTTGGTTAAATTTATTCCTAGGTATCTTAATTTTTTTGCCGCGATGGTAAATGGGATTGTTTTTTTAGTTTCTCTTTCTGTGAGTTCATCATTGGTGTATAAGAATGCCGTCGATTTCTTGACGTTTATTTTGTATCCTGCTACTTTGCCAAATTCATTTATTAGGTCTAGTAGATTTTTGATGGAGTCTTTAGGGTTTTCTATGTATAATATCATGTCATCTGCGAATAATGACAGTTTCACTTCCTACATCAAACTAAAAAGCTTCTGCACAGCAAAAGAAACAACCATCAAAACGGAAAGAGAACCCACTGTATGGGAGACCATAATTGCCAATGATACATCAGATAAGGGGTTAATCTCCAAAATATATAGAGTGCTCATACAACTCAACAAAAGGAAGACAAAGAACCCAATTAAAAAATGGGCAGAGGAACTAAATAGACACCTCTCCAAACAGGACATACAAATGGCTAAGAGACATATGAAGAAATGGTCAACATCACTAATCATCAGAGAGATGCAAATTAAAACAACAATGAGGTATCACCTCACACCTGTCAGAATGGCCGCCATCAACAAATCGTCAAACAACAAGTGTTGGCGAGGGTGTGGAGAAAAGGGGACTCTAGTACACTGCTGGTGGGAATGCAGACTGGTGCAGCCACTGTGGAAACACTATGGTGTTACCTCAAAAAATTAAAAATTGAACTGCCATTTGACCCAGTGATCCCACTCCTAGGAATATACCCTAAGAAACCTGAAACAACAATCAGAAAGAATATATGTACTCCCATGTTCATAGCAGCACTATTCACAATAGCTAAGATCTGGAAACAGCCCAAGTGCCCATCAGTGGATGAATGGATAAAAAAGCTGTGGTACATATACACAATGGAGTACTATGCAGCTGTAAGAAAGAAAGATCTCTTATCCTTTGAGACGACATGGAGGGACCTTGAGAGTATTATCCTAAGCGAAACAAACCAAGCAGAGAAAGAAAAATATCACATGATCTCACTCATTTGTGGAATATAATAAACATAACAGTATGGGGAACAGGGTAGACCCAGAGATGTGAAAGTAGGGTACAGACTGACAACCCTCAGAAGAGGGGGTGGGGGGGGAGGGAAGAGATAAACCACAGAACTTATACGCATGTATGCATAACTGATGGACATGGACAACAAAGCTGGGGATGGGGTGGGGGGATGGGGAGGAGGGTGTCAATGGGGAAAAAAGGAGAAACATCTGTAACAAAAATAAATTAATAAAAAAAATAAAATAAAATAAAAATAAAAATAAAAAAATAAAATAAAATAAAAACAAACCTCAATAAACAATTTAAAGAACTGAAAAAAAAAAAAAGTAGTTCTTGGGGTTTGGGGTTTATGGTCCTTTTTTTTTTTAATTTGTAAAACTTACGGATTTTCTCTTCAGAAAAAAAATATGTGAGAAAAAAACCCACAAAGTTTTTTTTTTTTTTTTTTTTTTCTTTATTGATTTTAGAGAGAGGAAGGGAGAGGGAAAGAGAGATAGAAACATCAATGAGAGAGAACATTGATTAGCCGCCTCCGGCATGCCCCCCACCTGGGGACCTGGCCCACAACCTGGGCGTGTGCCCTGACCGGGAATTGAATTGGCGACCTCTTGGTGCCAATTGACGCTCAACCACTGAGCCACACCGGCCAGGCAAAACCCACAAAATTTTGATAGAATTTTAGGCAGTTCAGAAACTCCCTAGGTTTATAAACCCTGGTTTATAAATCATTATTTAAAAATTTTTTTAAAATACTCTTACTTCCAGGAGGAGTATAATTTAATTATGTGAAATATTTTATTTCCATGAAACAGCTTATTCCTCTGAAACAGAATTCCCAATCGATGAGGCTTCCTGGAAGTCGTGAACCTATGAGGGGCCCTTGCCAGTCTCCACCCTATGACTGGCCCTGGGAGACATTACATCTCTTAAGACTCCGTGATATCCTGTAGTGACACATTTCCATATCTCTCAACTTTGTTTTTATGAACTTCAAGTTGATAAGAGTTTACTAATTAGATCATTGTTCTAACTCTTGTAACCCCAGCTTTCAAATCGCTGGTCTATTGCTTGTTAGAAAATTAGAATGCCCTTGGATCCATTTTATTCTTTTTGGTGACACAATAAGGGATTGTTTGCACATCTGCTCCTTAATTTTAATTCCCTCTGTGAATCATGAGGCATCCGTCCTCATTCTGTTTATGCTTATGGGCACTCTGAGTGTACGAGTAGATATTTAGGTTTTCATCTCAGATTCCTGGACATTTATTTCTATCACCCTTTATTCTCTCATTTAAAAAGGTGGGGAGGGAGACCCAAATTGACAGCTATTGTTACAGATATCACAGCTGACAGTGTTCTGCAGCTGCAACTGGTGGTTCTTAGCATCATATCTATAGATTTTAAAAACCAAAGGAGAATTATGGGAGTGCCTCTTAACAAGTTGCTGATAGCCTAGTGCTGTTGTGACCAATAATACCTTATTATATTTTTTAAACACATTTATATTTTAAGAAAAATTATGAGCAATTATGACATTTTCCAGAAAAGAGAGAAATAACATTTACTGTATGCCTCCTGTGTACCTGGTACTGGGTTTGATTCCTTAAACACTGATCTCATTAAATCTTTGGAGGCAAGAACTGTTATTCCCATTTTGTAGATGATGAACCTAAAATGAAAGAAATGAAGTGACTTGCTCAAGGTAGCACTTCATAAATGGCAGTGCAAAAATTCACACCCAGTCTATCTCATTCCTGTTATATCATTTTGGGAGAATAGAAAAGACAGAGGTTTAAAAAAAAAAAATCAAAAGGAATTTCATGTAGAAAATAAAATAAAAATGTTCTTTGGAAGTCCAAAAGATGAGATTTATACCAATGTATGAATATAATAAGAGGCAGATTTGGTTTCAATATTAGAATATTAATTAGTGTTCCTAAGATGATATCTTATGCACACCAAGTTTTAAAATTGACAAAAACAAAAACAAAAACAAAAAAAAAAACACTTACACACAAAGCTAGGGATCTAAGAGTTGATGGGACTGCCTTTTGATGGGCTGCCTTCCCAGCATCCTTGCATACTACAACAGCAACAGAGGAGTAGAGATTTAGCCATGAGGGGTCTGTGGCAGCCCTAGATTCAAAACATGGGAACAAACCAATATGTTTCCCCAAGGTCAAGTGTTCGAACACAGCTCAGAGAGGGCTGGAAAGACTATGGAAGCTTCACTGTTAGAATGAGGATAACACTGGGTGTCTAGGCTAGCAGATATTAAAGTGTAGTCCACAGACTTCTGGGGGTCGCTGAGACTTTTTCAGAGCATCTGTGAGGTTTAAACCATTCTCATAATAATACTAAAATATTGTTTGCCTTATTCACTGTGCTGACATTTGCACTAATGATGTAAAAGCCATAGTGAGTTGAATGGCTGGTGTCTTAGCATGAATCAAGGCAATGGCACCAAACTGTACTAGTTGTCTTTCTAGTCTTCATCACCACAAATTAGTTTTTTAAATACCAGTTTCATTTAAGAATGTCCTTGATAATACATTGCAAGTTGTTAATTTTATTAAATCTAGTCCCTTGAGTATGAATATTTTTAATATTCCATGTGATGAAATGGAAAATGCATCAAGCCCTTCTGCTGCACTTCAAAATACTGTGGTTGTGTCAAAAAACAGCATAACGCAGATTGAACTAGCTGCCTTGTCTATGAAGCTAGCTGCCTGTTCTATGGAACTAGCTGCCTTTTTCTTGGAACATCATTGTTATTCCCATGAAAGACTGAAAGACAAATTATTATTATTCAGACTCGAGTATTTGAGAGGTTTGAGTATTTTCTTTAAAAAATGAACCACGTGAGCCTGCTACTTAAAAAATTGGCAGAATGTGTTGCCCATCATACAAGTTAAGTTTTCAAACAAAAATAAGGATTTTGGAAAACTTGTATCCACCACTGTGAGCTTGACAGCTACTCGGCAATTAAAGACCTTTCTTGTGGAATAGGTGATAATATTAATGAATTAAGTTTCTGATGTCGTGTATTGAAATGTGTCAACATTTAGAGGGAAAGCTTACTCAGTGAATCAGACCAATGCATGACGTTATGAAACCACGCATGTGTACAAGATCCATTCAAAGTACAAGATAGACCAATGGATTTTAATGTGACAGAATCTGAAAAACATATTGCTATGGTTCCAGATTCCACATTGCTACGAATTTTTAAGAAACTACCACTTGTTGAATTGTGGTATAGTGTTAAAGAATATGGACAATTACCTGAAAAAAACTATTAAATATTTCTCTCTTTATCAACTACATATCTGCACGAGGCCAGATCGACTTTATATGTTTCGACCAAAACAGCATATCAAGCAGAAATATGAGAATCCAGCTGTCTTCTATTAAGCCAGATATTAAAGAGATTTTCAGAAATGCTTTTCACTAATTTTTTTTATTTTGCAAAACAGTTATTTTCATAAAAATGTGATTTATGTTAACGTGCAATGGTTTTTATTTTTAATGAATAAAGATATTTCAAAATTCTCCCTTTTAATTACCAATATGATAAATATTGATAGATATAATCCACACAAACAAAATTATTGGTGTTGCAGTAATTTTTAAGAGTTGTAAATGGCTCTTGAGACCAAAACATTTGAGAATTCCTGGCGCAAGCTGATGATTTGGGATAAATGGGGACTTGGACATCATAGTGGGTACCAGTGTGGAAGGGGCTGTGCCCAGGAGCCTGGCAGGACTGTGTATCACAGTGGGTGCCAACACAGTACATTCCCCAGGACCAGACACCTCCCAGATGCCCTAACACTGTGTAAGCATGCATGGCCTTAAAGCGGCCACCAGAGAAATGGACTTGACTGAAATGCTGAATGTAAAGCCTCAAATGATAAGAAATCTGGAACTGACTAGGTTAATTTTTCTGTCACTGGATAACATGGAGACTTCAGAGAGACATTTCTGTTCAATCACTGAGAAACTAAAAAGCTACACTGTTTGCAGATCTAACTGTGGCTTTAAAATATCTTGGCCACTGGGATCAACTAGCATCCCTCAAGTAGAAGCCAAATGACTTCTGGGTAGAGTGAAGTAAGGGGCTTCCGTCTTGAGGGAAAATTAAGACTGCAAGTGCTCAGTTTTTTTTCCCAAATCATCAGAATTCTACATGTTCTCATATTCGATGTTATAAAAAACCCTGTCAAATATATAAGGCATGATTATTCCCCATCAGAAAGAGAGACCCTGGAGGCACTAGCATACTAGAGTGGACAAGGCAGCAGAAACTAATTAAATAGAAAATGTGTTATCAACTATGGAACTGCAAAGTCTGTGAGATAACTTAATTCCCTCTCACTTCAATTGAACAGATGCTTGATCCACACCTATCAAGAGCAGAGAATGTCAGGGTGAACCAGGGTGGTCTCCGTGCTTGAGGGGACTCTCAGTTCAGATTGGACGGAGGGTACAAGTGGAATCATGTGCTGTCGGAACATAGAACAAAGAGGAATTAATTCTGACACTATGAGTTAATGTCAAGATTTTTGACCCTCAATTCTAGGTCAAATAGAAACATTCGATCACTTCTCCATAAGCCTCCCCCCAGTGGAGAGACTGGCCACCAATGTGGTTGAAGATGAACACCAGTTCTCATGGAATTTAGAAAAACACGAATCTTTCTACTCTGTGTCCCTGAGGAGCCCTCCACAGGACTTCACTGCAACCCATCATTCATAGCCCACAATGACATTGGTGCCCAAAGTAATTGGTACAAGGGGTTATTGTTCTTTACATGCTCATGAAACTTGGCAGGAAGGCAATGTGTTTTGAATGAGGGAATAACAGTGTGTTAAACCAAATTGCCCCAGCAGTAGACACTTTTCCAAGAGGACTTCTGGCTTTGTGACCTTGGTTGGTGAATGAAGTGCATTCTGTTTCTGGGTTGAGTTACTGTTTCTCAAGTTCATCTCTCTCCATGTACCAAGGGTAACCAACCACTCTGTATTCTGAAAAGATGCCTTCCAGCTGCTTTGTCCCACCCAAAGGTTATTATTCTGCTCCTTTTCCATGTGCAATTAATGTTGAAGCCATGAGTGCTATAGATGACTGATTATATTCAGTTTTATGATTGGATTCTAGATATAGTAAATAAATCACAAATTTTTCTTTTGTTCACTGAGGCATAATTTGTGTTAGAAATTTCAGTCAGTCATCTAAAAATACATATATATTTTGCAACAGCTGTTATATTTTATATATTGATTATCCCCACCAACCCAGCACCCCTCCCTTGGAAGAAAAATAATACACTGTGTGTCAGTAACAATAAAATAAAAAACATATGTCCATGGTTAATATACCAAAGAAAACTATGTACATCTGAAAAGAAAAGGAAGAAAGAAAAAAAGATAGCACAAGCCTTAGTATTTGACATTAAATGAATATTTGATTCCCCAAAGGTATAAACTATGGTTTAAAAAATGGAAAGAAAGAACTTCTGGGAATGGTGCCCTCTTTCTCCTTCACATGTGTGAGAACCTAAATGGTTTATTTATACAGAGTGCTATGTATTGATTGCATTTTGTTGAATATTATGTGATACAGTATCCATTAAATATATTCTGATTTCTTTTGGTTCTGTTTGATTCTAAAATAACCTCTCATTTTTCAGATTGTGATGAAGCAATACCATCAAGATTGAATTATATAGTTGAGCTATAATTGAGCATTTGGTTCTAACCCAGAAAGAGGTAGACCAGAAAGACTGTGGCAGATGATAATTGCATGAGTAACAACATATTCATCCTATTGATGTACCAAAGAAAAATTGGGGGCATTTTTCCTCTAGGCTGAGGTGCTACACACTAACACCCTCTCAGGGCATCACTGAGAAAAATGTCAGAAACATAGAATTTTCTTAGGAGGACCTGGAAAGATGGGAACTCTGGAAAGATAGAGACCATGCTTAATTGTTCATCATTTTATCCCCAGAGCCCAACATAATAGTATATACTAATTGCTCAATGATCATCTGTTGATAGAATAAGTGAAAGGAAAAAAATTAATAGGCAAAACAACAAACTGGAGCAGGTCATTGACTCTGGTGGTTCTGGAAGAACAGGACATGAAGCAGGCACAATGTTACTGAGCCTTGAGCAACAGAGGCATGCCAATAGGGTGGGCTCCCACTGACTTTTAAGAGCCAGCTGTGAGCATTTTTCCCAACTGAATTCAGTAACTTGAAGCCGGTAGCTTGAAATTTGCATTCACACCATGGAAATCAGTATATACCACAAATAGGGCTTTTTTTTTTTTTTTTTTTTTTTTTAATAGAGTCAGTTTAGCAGCACACCTCTGGCTTAGCTACTAAACTTGTTTTAGCTCAGAATTCTAACCCTAGAAAGTCCTCTAAACCCTGACATCTCCTTCCACATTGGACAGACACGACAGAGGACTCATTAACCTGTTCTCAGTGTGACAGTCTGTCCCTCTTCAGATGACACCAGTCATGGGGGTAAAGGAGACACTCCTGCCACCCACCCCGGACAACCCCAACCCCGCCCATGCCTTCTGTCTTTCCACTCTATGCCTTTCCTCTTTTGCATCACCATTTCTAAACCCCCATTTCCTTATTTTCAGAACTTTTTTAAAACAACTAAGAAACATGTCTAAAAAAAAAAGAACAGAGCTAAAGCCAAAAGATGATGAAGGGGTTTTCTATCCTCCTTACAAAGTGGTAGAAGGGCTTCTGAGTTATAATTGGAAAAGTTAGTATCATCTGAGAAGCTTCTGTAGGGGTGGAAGAAACTTTTCTCTGCCCTCAAGTTCCTTTCAGCAGGTCTAATAATCAAATAGACACGAGGCAGATTAACAAGAGAAACTAAACAAACCTAATACATACATAGGCATGGGAAATCCACATACATGAGAGACTCAAGAGACTCCATGTACATGAGAGGTTCAAAGACAGAAAGGGAAAGTGGGTGTACAATATATGACATTCTGAGCTAGGGATAAGGTAAGGTGTCTTAGGAGCTTCAAAAGGTCATTGCAGAATCAGCCAATGTTTAGTAAATAGAAGTTTGCCATACCATAAACATAGGTAAGAAAGAAAAAAAAAAAAAAGATTATCTCTGTGTTAATCTTTTATTATGAGCAAGGCCCCTAACTCAAATTCCTCTAGATAGTTAAGGAGGATGGGGGACAGAAGTTTCTCTTTAGCCCACAGGGTCTCAATTAGTGTTAGCTCAAAACAATCTGCATACCACTGAGGCACATCTTGGGGTGACTTTCTCTGAGTCCCCACGGTCTCGAATACCTCCAGGAATCCTGTTTTTCTTTCTTTTTAGTCCACGAGAGCTCATAATCTCAAAAGTTAAGTTGGGACCCCAGCTCCCCTTTCGGCCTGAATTCAATGACTTAGTCATTAATTGAACAAATATTTGTTGAGTGCTCACCACATGCCTGGCATGAGGATAAAAACAGGTTGATCGGTTGCAAAATAACCCAAATTCTCCACTTCCCCTTTACTCACACCCTTTGTAATATAACTTTTTAGCTGTCCCACAAAGGAATAAAGTTTGTTTCCCCACCCCTTGAATCTGAGCTGGCCTGAAATTCTCTGTGACCAACTGAATGCAGAGAAAATGAGTGTGCTAATTCTGAGCTTACGTCTAGAGATGCCTTGCTCTCTTCACTCCTCACTTTGCTTTGAGAATAAACACAGGGTAGCCTGATGGAGAATGAGAGACCACGTGGAGCAGAGCCAGGTTATCCAAGACAATGTCATTCTAGATCATCCAACCCCCAACTGACCCCACAGCTAACTGAAGACACATGAATGAGCCCATCTGAGATCAATGAGCCTCACCCAAATCAACAGAACTAAGACTAGCCAATCATGTTAGATTCTTGTGAAATAATAAATGATTAATGTTGTTTTTAAAAATAATGTATTAAGTGCAAATTGGTAGTCACAAAATAATCACAGGGATATAAAGTAGAGCATAGGGAATATAGTCAATTATATTGTAATAACTATGTATGGTGCCAGGTGGGTACTGGAAATATTGGAGGGACTACTTGGTAAAGTATATGACTGTCTAACCACTATGCTGTACACTTGAAGCTAAAACAAAATAATATTGACTGTAAACTGTAATAAAAATAAATAAATAAAATAAAAATAATTTATTAAAGTGAAATTCACATAACATAAAAGTAACCATTTGAAGTGAACAATTCAGTAGTATTTACAATATTCACAATGTTGGGTAATATTGTCATTCCAAAAGGAAATTCTGTACTTGTTAAACAATTTCTCCCTCATTTTTCCCTTTCCTGTGGCCCCTGGCAACTACCAATCTACATTCTATCTCTGTAGATTTACCTATTCGGATGTTTCATATAAATGGAATTATACAATATACACAATTAACTATGGTCAACCACGGTCAGAAATTAAATGGAAAATTCCAGAAATCAACAATTCATAAGGTTTGAATTGCATGCCATTCTGAGTAGTGTGATGAAGTCTCCCACGGTTCCACTCCATCCCACCTGAGACATGAAACATCCCTTTGTCCAACATATCTACCCTGTATACCCTCCCCGGCCCTTGGTCACCTAGTAGCCACCTAGGCTATCAGATGGACTGTTGCAGTACAGCAGTGCTTATGTCCAGGTGACACTGATGTTACCTAATACAGCCCCGAAGCACAAGAGTAGTGATGCTGGCAATTTGGACATGCCACAGAGAAGCAGTCAAGTGCTTCCTTTAAGTAAAAAGCTAAACACAGTACAATAAAATATTTTGAGAGAGTGAGACTATATTCGCATAACTTTTATTATGGTATATTGTTGTAATTATTTTATTTTATTCTTATTATTTGTTCATCTCTTACTGTGCCTAATTTATAAATATAAATATAAAACTTTATTGTAGGTATTATATATAGAAAAAACTATATAGTATATATGGTGTTTGGTACTATCTGCAGTTTCAGGCATCTACTGGGGATCTTGGAACATAACCCCCATGGATAAAGGGGGACTACTGTGAGCCATTTTGTGTCAGGCTTTTTTTACTTAGCATGATGTTTTTGAGATTCATCCACGTTGTAATTTGTATCAGTACTGCATTTCTTTTTGTGACTGAATGACATTTCATTGTATGTATACACCACAATTTATTTATTCATTCACCTCCTGATGGACATTTGGGCTGTTTCTACCTTTTGGTGGTTGTGAATAATGCTGCTATGAGCATGCATCTTCTTGTACTTGTTTGAGTGACTGTTTTCAGTTATTTTGGGTATATTCCTGGAAGTAGAATTGTAATGTCATGTATATTCTATGCTTTACTTTTTGAGGAACTGTTAAATGGGAAATGTCAAACTGTTTTCCACAATGTCCAAACCATTTTATATTCCCACAAGCAGTGTACAAAAGTTCCCATTTCTCCATATGCTTGCCAACACCAATTTTCCATTTTTGAGAAGTGTAGCCATGCTAATGGGTATCACTGTGGTCTTGATTTTCATCTCCTGGATGACTAATGATGTTGAGCACTTTTTTGTGTGATTGTTAAATTTTGGAGTGGTCTATTGTGTAGCATTGCCTAATTGACAAAAAATAAACTAAGCAAAATCAGATTGCCCTGTCCTCATTGAGCAAACAGCCTAATAGAAGTGACAGACTATGCCCAACTGGTGTGGCTCAGTGGACTGAGCTTTGGCCAGTGGACTGAGAGGTCCTGGTTTGATTCCTGGTCAAGGCACATACCCCGGTTGCAGGCTCGATCCCCAGTAGGGGGCGTGCAGGAGGCAGCCAATCGATGTTTTTCCCTTACATTGCTGTTTCTATCTCTCGCTCCCTTCTTCTCTCTCTAAAAAATCAATAAAACATATTTTAAAAAAGAAGTGACAGACTAGACTATGATCTATAATTGTACAAATAATGGTAAAGTAAAGACTGTTGTTAGTGCTGTGAGGGAGAGGTCCTTTGCATTATAAAAGCACCTATACAGAGCTTCCCTGAAGAAATGACAGCTGAAATAAGATCTAAAGAATGAGTAGAATGAGTAAGACTTAACCAGATCAAGAAGGGAGTGAAAGGAGCATGTAAAAATGTCTGTACTGGGAGGAAGCATGGCAAAAAGGAAGGGTTGAATGAGAACAAGTGTGACCAAAAGGAGAGAATCCAGAGAAACTAAAAGATACAAGTACTAGGTGAGACAGGAAACATAGGTAGAGACCAGACCATGTAGGGCCCTAAAGGTCAAGTTAAGAAATTGTACCTCTGTCCAAGAGCAATGGGATGTCATTAAAGGTTTTTAAATAGTATGGTGACACAAAACAAGTTTATGTGCTATTATATTATATTATATTATATTATATTATATTATATTATATTATATTACATTACATTTTGAAAAGATCACTATCATTACAGGATGGGGAATAGATTGGAGGGGGGGTTAGAGGAAAGTTAAGAAATCATTTAGGAGATTATTTTAGTATATGGAAAAGCTTTGATTTGATAGTAGTAGTAAATATAGATAGATGAGAAAATTCAAAAAATATTTCTAGAAATTCTACTGGCCTTAGAGATGGACTGAATAAAAGGGAGAACAGATATCAAAGATGTCACCTTTGAGTAAATGGATGTAAGATGATGCTTCACTGAGACTGGGAACACACTGAGGACTAAGTTTGGAACAGAAGATCTAGAGTTTGGTTTTAGATATGTTGAGTTTGAAGCGCCGTCTATTTAGAGCTACTAGGTAACAATTATACGTACAAGTCTGATGCTTAAATGAAAAGTTAGGCTCGTGATACAAATTTGTAAGGCATTTATATGGTGGGGATAATTGAAGCGATGGATGTGAATGAAATCTCATAGAAAAGGAATGTATAATGTCAACAGAGGAAGGCCAGGACTCAAGCTTGAGGATCCAGTTGTCTTTGCAGAGAAAGATGAACCTGAAAAAGAGGCTGAAACAGGGCACCTGTGAACTGGAAAGCTGGGAGTCATAGAAGACAGAAGGAAAAAAATGTGTCAGCATCTCAAATACGGATAAGAATCCAAGTCAAACAAGGAACAAAAGATGGCTGTGGTTTTGTGACAATCGTGTACTGATGACCTTAGCAAGAGCTGTTTTTGTGGAGGAGGCAGGAGCCAATGGAGTGGGTTGAGAAATGAGTAGAAGATGAGTAACTAATTCTCTAGAAGTACTGTGTTAGTTATACCACCCTCTTTCTGAGCTCATGAAATCCAACCACTCCCAAACAAACTGGTCAGAGTCCATTCTGAGATTTCCTGCCAGCCATTCACTCTGAGTCCAGCCCAGCCCAAACCTGTCTGGAGGGTAAGGAGGATTCCTACTCCCAGACTCATTGAGCAAAAGACTATGTATGTCCTGGGAAGGAAGTAATTTTAAGATATTAGAGTATGAAGGGACATTTGCTCTAAATAGTAATTTAGTCTAAATAGAATCAGGCTAGAAAGGGCACAGAACTCCCCCAAATCATTAAATCAGATAAATTTCCCTAGGGTGCCAAAAATTGTTCAGACTAGAGGAAATTTCAGCCAAGTGTGAATTGGCTCTATTTATTTAATAAACATTTATTGAAACTTATAATGTTATCTTCTAAGAGGTAGAGATGCACAGTAAAATAAAGTTCCTTTCCTTAAGGAATTTATAATATAAAAAAGGAAGACAGGGAAATGGACTAGTGATTATAGTGTGGAGTAATGACTGTCCTGAGACAGCAAACACAGGGGAGGGGTGACTAAATCACACTGGGATTTCAGTTGAGGTTTCTAAGAAGACATTCTCAAGTGGTATTGTGAATGGTGAATAGAATTAGAGAGGAGAACGAAGAAGAGTAGGACAGTGGTTGGCATTGTAGGTAGAAAGTACAGCCTGTGTAAGGGCCCGGGGGCATAAACAGCATGGGGCATTGGGGAACTCAACATAGTATACTGCAAGTACAAGGAGATGAATTAGAAGAGGTAAGCCTGGGCCAGAGCATGAAGAACTTTGCATATTAGTGCCAAAAAAATGTTTGTGTAAGTATAGGAAAACAATTCAAATAGTTTAAACAACAACATTTGGAATGCAATGGCTCAAGTTACTAAAGAGTTAGAGAAGTCCATTAGTTCCCCAGCACAGCTGGATACAGGGCTTAGCTGATGTCATCAGGAACCTCTCTTGAACTGCAGGCTTAACTCCCATGGGCCCGAGTGAGATCTTACGCCCATCCCTGAACCAATCTCTAATACTCTGATTAGTCAGACCTGGATCTTGTACCTACTCTTAGTTTTACAGAATTCAGTCAAACCCACCCAAATTATGTAGAGTGAGAGTGGGGCTGGGAAAAAATAGTAGGTGTCCACCCCAGCATGCAAAAGGCTTTATAATTTATACTAAGGACAAAGGAAGGTACTGAAGGATTGTAAGCAAGGCACTGGAATGATCAGATCATCATTTCAGAAAAACCTGTGCAGCAGCTGTAAAGCAAATAGTTGGAGGGAATTCAGACTCGAAGCAAGTAGATCTCCTGTAGTTATCCAGAGGATAAGCGTTAGACCTAAGCAGTGGCTATGTGGACAGGAAATCAACTCATTTCCTTCTTGGGATCATTAAAAGCCCATCAGCCAGCCACAATAATGTGGTGGGTGGTTTCCCCCCACTTTACACTTAGATTTAGGCAGTGGGAGTCTAAGATATCAGAGACACAAGTCAGAAATTGTTCTTCTGTGTTGGCAGCCACTTCTAAAGGAACAGAACAGATTTTAAATCTATCAGATCCCTTGACCCTGTGAATCTATGAGCACCCAGGACAATTCAACCACGCACACATATGCTTCATGTTACCAGCATGAGGATCCTTGATATGTAAGACCATAGTGTTTCTCTACACACATCTGAAGTGTTATGTTCCAATTTGTTCAATTAGAGACAGAAAATGAAGCAACTGGGAGTCATTGCCTGTCCTCCTGTCTGCCCCCTGACTTTCAGTTTAAAGCGTCACCCATACAATGCTGCCTTACATTTACAGAAAAGGCCCAGACATGATGGCCTTTAACATGTGCAGCATCTTCAGCTTACAAAAGCACTTTGTTACATGTTAATTCATTGACTCCTTCCAGCAACTGATTGAGATAGCCAGTAGCACCCTTATTTTATAGATAAAGAATCAGAAGCTCAGAGAGAGCAAGAGAATTGCCCAAGGCTGGGTGGGGGAGGAGAGCAGGTCTTTAGTCTAGAATCCTGTTTCTTCCTTGAAATCTAATTTTGAATAATGGTTGTCAGCAAAGACTCTGAGCCAGATTCCCAAGTTTGAAATTTTAGTTTGTTACTGATTAGTCACGTGTTTTAAGCAAATGTTACTATATGTCTCTGGCCCTCAGTTTCCTCAATTGTAGATAGAAATTTAAAAATAAAAATCTAGCCCTGGCCGGTTTGGCTCGGAGGTTAGAGCGTCGGCCTGCGGTCCAGAGAGACCCGGGTTCCCGCTAAGGGCATGTACTTTGGTTGCGGTTTGTCCCCGGCCCTGGTTGGTCGTGCGGGTGGCGGCCACTCCATGTGTCTCTTTCACGTTGATGTTTCTCTCTCTCTCTCTTCCTCTCTCTCCCTCCCACTCTATCTGAACAAAAAATGAAAAAATGTCCTCGGGTGAGGATAAAAATAAATAAATAAATAAATAAATAAATAAATAAATAAATAAAAATCCACTTTGGAGGGTTGTTTTGAGGATAAAATTAAGAAATACAAACAAGTATTTCTTGGGAAATTATAACAAAAAATCCCAAGGGCCACTGGCCACTGGCCAGTGTGGCTCAATTGTTTAGAGCGTCATCTCATACACTGAAGGGTTGCAGGTTTGATCCTGGGTCAGGGCGCATGCAGGAGGCAACCGATCAATGTTTCTCTCTCTCTCACTCTCTCTCTCTCTCTCTCTCTCTCTCTCTCTCTCTCTCTCTCTCTCTCAAAAAACCAATAAGATATCATTGAGTGAGGATTAAAAAAAATTTTTTTTTAATCCCAAGGGCCATAATCCAAAGAAAAATTGAAAAAGAACACAAAACATACAAGTTAACCTTGAACAACTTGAAATGAAAGATTTCAATTATCACTCATCAGGCCAGCCAAGCCTGCAACACTGACTGAGTCATTTGACCTGAATGTGGAGTTGGGACTCATTCTCAGACACCAGGCACCTGCTTGGAGGGAGATTCTATTGGCTATTCATGATTCCCATGCTAAGCACTGAGAACTTGCTGAACGTTTATGTGCCAAGCACCTTGCTTGGTACTTTGATGAAAAATCAAGGTTAATAAAATGTTATCCCTGATGCCCCAAAATATATTATCTATAGGAGATGAGACATCAAGAACCCAATTGTGATAAGGTGGAACGTGCCCTAAGGGCTGTGCCAAGTGCATGAGGATTCAGTGGAGGGAGCGAGCAGGGAACTCAAGAAAGGCAAATGGCAGGAGAGAGAGAATGCAATGCCTAAAGCCTCCTTCATGACTGCAAGTCACTCTCACAGATTACTAAAGACAGTTACGGTTGAAACAGACCCTATAGTTCATCCAAGACAACCCTCTTCTCTTTGCACTTGAAGAAAGTGAGGCTCTCAAGTCATTGAGCAGCAGAACCAGAGTTACAGCCCAGGTTTCCTGACTCCAAAACCTGTGTGATCCCTTTACAGTCATGAGACACTTAAGGAAAAAAAAATTTGTCCTCTCCTTTCCTGTGCTCGAAACATCACTTACATCCTTATTCCCCAAATGTGGGGAAAGGTTATTTAATCTTGTCACCTGGTGGTGTGACAGGGAGGTGTATATGTTTGGGGAGAAGGGTGATCGCAGGGACATAGGGACTCTGAGGGACTGGCCTGTTATCCTGCAGAGATGACTGCTTAGCTTCGCTGAGACGCTGACAGGTCCATTGTTCTAAAATTGGTGCTCAGGGACAGCTGGGAAAGGCGCAAAGATTGCCGATATTGGATCAGGGGACTGAGGCTCTGAAGGGAGAATTGGCAATTCAATCTGAAATTAAGCTGGGTTGGCTGTGTTATGTCTGAGCAGGTATGAACTCAGGCGTCTCAGGTTCATGATGTCGTCAGGTGACACCTAAGGAAACAGTGCTTGGTGAGCCTGCAACAGCATAGAAATGCCACACACCTTGTCCACAGGCAAGAAATCAGAGCCACAGAAGCCTAACGGCTTTGGAATGAGCTCTTCATGAAGGAGAGATTGAATCCTCCTTGGTTCTATTCCCCGAACTCTGGCAGCAGTTTCTGCCTAGTAATTAGCTGGTACGATTCCACTTTATTTCCTTCCCAGAGCTTCAAACACCCTTGATACGCCCATGCTAATTTTTCTTTTTTTTCTACTTTCTGGGCATGGTGTTTTTTGTTCTTGTTTTGTTTATTGTTTGTTTTGGATCCCAAAAGGAATTAATTGGCCTCATTAACTAATCTAGTGGATTCATCTCTTGACTTTCAGATATTTTCTTCCTGTTAATGTCAAAACCATGAACCAGCTATTAGCAAATACCTTGGAGTTTCTGGGTCTTCCTGGTGTTGCTAAGCTACACGTTGGAATGTTAGACATAGAAATGCCCACGGTTGTCACCCTATTGGCATCACGGCTTTTTTGTGGGAACCTGTTTTCTGCACATAATAGGCTCACTGCAACACTTGTGACTTGTTTTGTCTTACCAGCACCTTTGCTGTAACCACACCAAATGGTTCTCAATGCATCATACCCTGTTCCAGTGATCCCACTGCCAGTTCCCACATCCTTAACTATTATAAACTTTGTGAAGATGACGCCATAGTAATATCCATCATGGGCTGAAGTCTGCATAGCATGTCTTTTTATGGCAGATTTCCTTAACTAGTCATCACAGTCAAGTTTCCTTTCATATTGACCAGATCGAGTTCAAGAGAGAAGGGAAAAGCAGACTCCATCTGAAACCCACACATTACTACATTGTGTTGGTTGACTATGGTCAGACAAGCAGCTCTCGGAGACCATCATCGGTCCTCATGGCACTTTCTAGATGTCATCACTGTGGGGATGCTTTGGGAGCACCACACAAAGGGATGATTTTGCCCCTAAATTCTTTGTTCTTGTGTCTTAGAGGCAACCAAAAGGCAAAGTGGTTGGAACGGCTTGGAATCAAGGGACCACAAAGATTCCTGGCTCCATGTGTGACAAGTTGGGTAAGCCTGTTTCCTCTTCCGTCAGCTCCTTACAGGGCAAATAGGCTGGAAACAATCAGACCTTAGAAAGCGTAGCATCTACCAATGCAAGAATTGTTTACACAGGCCATTTCTCTTTGAGTCCATGGCAGTGAATGCTTTTCCTCATCACCAGTGAGACTCCCCTCTTGTTAAGGGAGTAGAAGCTGGGTTCAGAATAAAGACAAGAAGGATTAGGGTACTTCCCCTCCCCCCTCCAGCCTGCAGGCCAGTGCAATTTTTCTTGCTGGCAAAAGAAAGTGCACCAACCACTGGGCTCTGTGGGAGCTTTACAGTGCTCAGCCCCACACCTAGGCCTTGGGGGCAGCCTGGTCAGGACAAGAATCGGCTTTTCTCACATCTCACAGAATGAGTTAAAACGAGAGATTTGGATTACATAGCAAGTTAAAGTAAGGGGAAATGTCCTAATTGGGAGTTTGAACACTAAAACATTGACAGGATGCTTAACATTAAGATTGATAATGTCATTCCTTTGTACAGTGAAACCAGATAACAGAAAGAAGAGAAATTCTTATTTATTTTGTCTAGATGTTATTAACATGTCACGCACTCGCCCACATAGCACTGTGAGGGAGGTTTTAATGTTCTCATTTTACAGATGATGAGAAATGACTCAGATTTATACATTTTAGAATAGAAAGTCAAAATTCTACCTAGAGTTGTCAGATAGCCAAGTTTATGATTTTTCCAATAAAACAATTTATCCAAAGAAAGCCATGCTATCATTTCATTATAGAACTCTGATTCCACAATTCCATTATTTAAACTCCGTGTCTAGCACCATTTAGGAAAAACAACTAATATTTGCCCATAGAAACACTTTGCCTTGCTGAAAAACATTAGCGAATCTAAAATACCTTGGGAAATAAAAACACTTTAGAAATACCCAAAAGAAAAGAAAATAACTGTTCAAGTGAAGTGTTTGGTGGAACAACATCCTATGGCCTGCCGTGGGTGGCAGTCCATGGGGACAGTCTCCTGAAAGCTGTCCCAGCCCCTGATTCTGGGTTTGTTTCAGAGGCGTGGGGAAGAACTGAGGAACTGAGCAGGGATATTCAAAGTCCTGACAGATTGGTAGTAATCCTCAATTCTACACACTAGTATGAAAGGTAACAAATGCTCAGGAATCTTGTCTTGTCAACAGAGATCCTAGAAGATCAGAAGTCAAGTTCACATAAACTGGGGCAGTGGCTCCCCTGATCGGCTGGTCACACTATAGCTCCCTTAAATGCTAGGATTTGGAATAAAAAGGTGTGGTTCACTTTAAGAAGTCCATGTTAGTACAAACATGAGTTTCTAATGTCATCTCAAAACAAAGTACTCTTCTGAAAATTTGGTAACCTATCATTTAGGAGCTCTATAAATAATGGTCTTCATAACTGCCCATCCCCCTCCAACCCCATCCTTGATTGGATTCTTAAGAAGGCTGACAGATGGGACTCTCTCCAGGGCAAAGTGTGGGCACCTGCTGCTACCTCCCACTCCCTCGCCCTGGCACACATCACTGATTGTTCTGCTCTTTCCTGCTGAGGCCAGATGCAACCTCAGAATCCTTCTCAGCACAGCTCCAGGCAGCAACCACCAATCATTTGGCGTTGGCATTCAGATGTTTAGTGTGCCCATTCTCCGAGAATCTGAGTCATTATTCAGAGAAACTTCCAAGAGAGGATGAAAGACAGGCTTTGTTCATTACTACCTTAAGAAAAATGACTTGGGAATCATGTATTCAAGCAGTCAACAAAGCAACCAGTATTGCATTGTGTGCTGCTATGTTCTAGGCACTGGACTATTGTTCACAGACACAAAGAAGAGTAAGCCATCGTTTTTACTGTCACGATGCTCACAGTCTAGGAAGAGATAGGGACAAGTAAATCTGATAGCTACACCTCAATCAGCAAGGCCAAACTGAGGCACAGCCCTTATCTATTCACACACACACACACACACACACACACACACACACCACTTCCACACATTCTCACCTGACTACCTGAAGAAACTCATCCCTCCTTCTTGTTACCCATGAAGTATTAGCCTTTCTTCAAAAAGCACTCAGCTAACTGACAGAAGGGCCCTCTGGCCAAGAGCCAACCGGAATATACAGAAACTGGGGGACCTGCTCTCCCCCGATTAACTCATGATTTGGTAAGAGTTCCACTTGGGTTCCCATTCGCAGACTTTTCTCCGGAACTCCTCGCAATTTCACTGAGAACATTTTCCTCAGCCCAAGTATTCTGGTTTCAGCATGGCTGACTGGTACTAGAGCAGTTCTCGCAGTCTTTAAGCGCAGATGAATCACCTGGGCATTTGTTAAAATTTTATATTTTTATTCACAAGGTCTGGGGTGTGTTCCCTGTCTTCTAGCTTTTCTTCCATCCCTGCGTGTCTTTGTGCTGCATTTTGAGAAATCTGCGACGTTGGTATTACAGTGCCATGAAAGATGCAAGGGTTCTCCTTGAGCTGAAGACTAGTGGTATGACTTTCGACAAGTTACTTATTCTCTTTTGCCTTTGTTTCCTAATCAGTAAAATGGGGGGATGTAATTCTTGCAAGGATTAAATGAAATAATACATGTTAAATGCTTGAATAATGCCTGACACATAGTAAGTATTCAATAAATATTAGATAATATTAGTATTTCTTCTGCTCAATTTTATGATACACTAATTCACTCTTCAGTTATATTCAGTCCAGTATGTTTAGTTCTGTTATTTCAACAACTGTATTTTTCCTTAATTGGTTCTCTTCCCTATATTCCATTCTTGATTCAAAACATCTTATTTGTATTTTATAAGCTCTTGTGCTTACACTTTTACTCTTTTATCTCTTTGAGGTTATTAAACATATTTACATTTTTAATCCTGTAAAACACCTACATTTTCTTTACTTTCTCAAATGTACATTCTTTCATTGATTGTGTTTTCCTTTTACAACTCATTACGGTCAACAGATTCTTCAAGGCTCTGGGCTGGATTATTTGCACATACCGTCTGAGCAGGGTGGGTACACGGGCTGGCTCAGGTAGCTGTGGAAGAACATCCTGCCAGGAGGTAGGCGTCCAGACCCTGTGTTTGCAGGTGCAACACCACGCTAGCCCTTAGGCTTATCGCAGGTGTCACTGCTCGACTCCTGGCTCTGAGCCAGCTCAGCTCTAACGTGACATAGTTCCCACTTGGAGATCGGCAGGGCAGTTGCACCCCTGGCCATCCTCTAGCCACACACAGACCCACCTTCTCTGAGCCTTTTCTTCTGTCTTCCAGGTTCAGCCACTTATTCAACTGCTCTGGGACCTACCTGGCACTTTTTCCTTGTGGTTCATTCTCAGGCTCCTGTCACCTGTGCTTTATGCTCCCCCCACCCCACTTGTTTCAATGTTCCCCTTAACCCTGCCCTCAATATTACAATTACATTTAATGACACAAAATGTTGTTTGTAAGAAACAGGGACAAGTTTGTTTTCCTCTCCCTACCTCTACAGCCCCAAGTTGCAGAAGTTCAAACCTGTCATACCATGCTCTTAAAAACCTACACTCTCTCCAGACCTCCCACTTCCCCTCCACAGTCATCCTTGCAACAGACACCAATACCAGAAGCTATGCAGGCTTTGGCAATACCCATCACTTGGCATGACAGCAAGTCGTGAATCCAAGAAGTGGGGGTGAGGGATAATGAAAGTGCCAGGAAGTGAAGGAAATTACCATATTCTTACAGGTCTTAGCTCTCGGCAACCTCTCCCCGGCTCTATGGTTTTCCCTTTATGATTACTGAGGAATTTCCCTACGAGACACGGTTTAGACAGAGCCCTGCAGAACACGGCAAGGTGTCATGGCGGACACCTTTCTCCTCCCATGCAGTGTGAACTGGACTTGGTAACTTTTTCTTCTTCTAATCATATATATACATGAAAAAAGCTAATTTGTGTGTGTGCACATATGTGTGTATGTACACACACAAACACGCACACTTCTCAAGATAAAATAAATTGGTAACACTGGCTGCCTTCTTCCATCATTCATTTCCCTCTTCTCCATATGCTCTCTGCCTACATAAATACCTTAGCCTGTTTATTAATTCCCTGGTAAATGTATTCAATTCTTCTCTCTGTTCCTCTTTTCCAACACTCCAGTTTCTTTTTAGAAGTTTTAGCTCTAACCTTATGCTCTCTGTCTCTCTAGCCCTGCAGTGATTGTCACTATCTTTCTGTGTTTCTCTTTCCTCCAAAGTCTTGTAAAATATAACATACTGCAAAGCAGTGGTGTTCCTTGGATTTAGCATTTGGGGTGGCAGATGGGGTGGTAACGAATCTGCTTGTGGGGGGCTGGGTACATCCCCCAGCACTCCAAACCCATGGCATACATTTTGAATTTAAAATATTAAAGATGGAATTAGAAGCACATTAATGTGCCATTTAATCTATTTTGGAGTATCTGAGAAAACAAACTCTTTACTAATACTTAATCCACCACAACTAACATATAACTAAACATAGTCCCTTTGATAGCAAGCCGCTATGAGAGATTTAGCTTTTGTGGTCTCACTACAACTTGGCCACTGGTGCAGAAGGCATTGGCAAAGGGTAGCTCTAGTACAAGAATTTGAGGTTGGCTGCCGACCATGTTTCATTTAAATGCTCTTGTTGAACCCTATTACCTCCTATTCTTTCACACCAACTATCCACAGACCAGAACATCTGTTGCTCAATCTTAGTATTATAATTATTCCTTTTTACTTACCCCCCCCCCCATCTAGATTGTCAACTCTCTTGAGGATAAAGACTGTGTTAATATCCTGCAGTGAGATGCACAGTGTCCATAGCAGGTGAAAAGTAAGTTATGTTTGTAAAGCAGTACACTGTGCAGGCATTTCACTTACAGTTCTCATGTTTTCATCACGGCAGCCTACATCCATACTGTCAACATGGAAGCTCATAAAGGTGAAGTAATTTTACTGAGATCACAAGGCTTGTAGGAGAGCCTGAATGCAAACTCCAATCTTCTTGACTCTGAAACACGTTCTGAAACACGTAGTCTTTAAATCACATTATGATACTTACTGCTGGGCAAATGCATGATGTGTGATGAATGAATGAATAATCAGTCCTGGACCCAGGGCACTTACATTCTGCCGGCTCGACTCTCTGATTGTAAAGGGTTGTCACTTAACCAGGCATGTGAAAAATAGGAGTGTTCTGTGAAAAGAACAACTCTGGGTTCTAAATTAAAATTTTCAACATTTAGATATGTAAAAAAAAAACAAAACTGTACAGCAACAATTCTCCTTACAAGGCTAGAATGCATATCAGTTTTATAATCCCATCTGACAAATGGCTGAATGGAAAAAGAGAGACTAAGAGGGTCCTGGGTCAATGTCATATGGGCTCTTGTCAATCTAGAATTAGAACCAAGAGCCTTTGGAAGCTACATCCTCTGCTCACCAATCCATAATTTTTAAAATACTAATGTACAATTCTTCTCCCCAGGCACTAATGGAAACTGTGCACCAGGAGGAGACCTTTACTGTCAATTAGCCAGTATTGAATACCTATCCAGGATAGACACTGCACAGGTGCTTCTGGGTTTTCTGGAGTAGAAAAGCAGACTTCAGCTTCAGCCTCCTTGTGATGTAACCATAGTAAAGCCGAAGAATTACATCAACGAGTGCAGGTGGTATAGAATATCCTAATTACAATACCAGATCGCACTAAATGCTTTTCTAACTAGCAAAACTCCAGATAAATTAATTTGAAAGGACATATAAAATTGCAGTCATAGGGAGATAAATCTTTCATTAGCAAATCTTTCCATTTTGCATGACCACTTCTAAGTAACTTTTAGATGACTAAGGAGACACACACACACACACACAATTTTCTATGGCTTATGAAAAAAGAAAACATATTTCCATTATGTTCTGTTTCTTTTGAAGAATTCCTCAGGGATTTTTTTCTAAATCAGCATACACAAATGCATCCATTTAAAATCTCCTTGGAAACTAGGATTGCTGGCCAATTCAGGCAGCAAGCAGCAAAATGTTTTCTCCAGGTTTACTTGAAGAGACAAAAATATTGTGGAAAATGCAAAGGAAGGTATATGTTGAGATTCAGGCTTTGATGTGCTATCCTCCAGGGGCCTACATTTCCATGCACCAGAAAGACGGCTGCTTTATGCCAAGTCTACATGCTGTGCCATGAAAATAAAATGAGCCAAAGAAAAATGATGATAATAAAAATGACTACCATTTCTACAGCACTTAGCAGGTGCAAGCTCTGCACTAAGCGCTTTACTTACATTATCCTGTGTCATTCTCATGTCCACCTTCGGAAGTAGGCATTATCTCCCTCGTTTTACAAAGTGGAGGCTCAGTGATGTTAAGGAGCCCACCTAAGGTCACACAGCTAATAAGCAATGAGGCTGGATGGACATCAACCCAGGTCTGTCTAACTCGAGCGCCAAGCAACGATGCCCGTGCTCTGAACACAATGCTACATTCCCACAGGCACAGTCGTGTTGACAATAGGACCACCTTGACTGTCCCTCCACACTTCACTGATGTCGTTAATGCCAAGCTTCAGATGGAATTTTCCATTGAAAATGCTTAAGAACAACCACAGGCTTCCAGTGAAGACACAGAACCACTAACATAAAGGTAAAGGAGCTGTACCCACTGATCACATGGGCATCTACTTACCTCTTCCTCATCACACACTTCTGCATACACCTACACTGCAAGAAAAAACTCACAAGGAGGAAAGTAAATTATTTGTGCTCTACCCCGAGATGGACAAAAAGACTAAGAGACATACTCACACTCACGCACACACAAATGGAAAACACAGATTTGTTTTGACAACCTATTATACTACGAAAATATTTATGAATGTAAGCTGAGCAAAGTGCACCCATCTTCCAAAAGCACACACACCCGCCAAAGACTGCTTAGCTGTGGGGAGGTGAGAAAACCCTTCAAAATCAACTGCCCTCAGGCTAAGGGTGCCAAAGGAGGGAAGCCTCCGGTTTTCTTGATCAGGATTTCTCCTTAACGTCGCGCTTTTCACAGAACACTCTTATTTTTCACATCCACTGTTAAGTGACCACCCTTTATTTTGCAATCAGAGAGTCGAGCTGGCAGAACTGAAGTGGCTTGGCAGCTGCGGAGATGAAACTCAGCTGAACACACAGATTCTTAAGTGATGCTTAGATGGAAGAACTTGGACAGGGTTCAGATTTTTTTAATTCATTTAAATGTGTGATTGAATCCTGCTCATTACCCTCTTGGCAGTGTATTATACATTCAGCTCTTTATTGTATAATAGTGTGGAGGGTGGAAAAGAAGAAAGGTACAATATTACCAGCTCTTCTTATTATAGAAGAAGAGCAGCTTTGTTTATGGCATAAACAATAGTCAATAAATGCATATGACAAGTCAATTTTTCACAGCAACCCATATCCAGAACTTGAAATATGCTATTTTGTTCTTTGGTCCAAATTTCTTGAGACAAATAAATCCTTCTGTATAGTAATCATACTAAAATCTTGGTGTCATGTGTATAATAGCTTAGCCCAAGCGGAGCAGGTTGCTCAGAGCAGAGCAGGGACGGTCGACCTCACTATAGCACTGCCCACACCTCTCTGACCTCCTTCCCTACACTCCCCTCCCCTCACTCTCACGGCTCCAGCCAGGCGGACACACTTACTTCCCATGAGTGCCCCACACATGTTCCCACCTCAGGGTCATTGCATTTGCTTTTTCCTCTACTGGAAACACTCATCCCAGACAGCCACACGACTTAAACCCTCACTTCTTTCAAGTGTCTTCTCCAATGTTACCTGACGTCTTCACCCATCATTGTCTGTCCTCCTAATCTGCTTAGTTGTTTTCTACATATCTGAATCCCTGAGCATATATTTATTTAATTCTTGATTATCTCCTACTTGAAGGTCAGCTGCATGGACAAACGGACTTTGTTCGCTGCAATACCCCCAGCACTGGCAGCAATACTTGCACATAACAAGTGCTCATGAGTGAACAAATGAATGAACATCACCTGAGCCAGTTTAGGGCGAGGGCAGAGAGCCGTGGCTGCCTAAGGTGTCCATCTATAAAAGGTGACAGACAACGCTAGAAAGAGAATGAGATGGATGGCATTTATTTTAGAATTCCTCTCAAGAAAAATTATGCAAATTTTTAGGAGAAATACTTTGATAAACCTCATGGGTCTTGAGGAGGATGAGCCCTCCCCCCACTGGAGATGTTAGGTGAACTGTCCTCTGAGGAGGGTAAGTACAATTAGCTATAGGGTTTGTTTGTTTTTTACTGAGTGGAGTTTGCAAGTTAGGATCAGAGCAAAATTCCCTGGGTCTAAGAGAGGCCAAAAGCAGCCACCAGTGGCTCTCCTCCCCCACCCTTCCCTGTGTTCTGCTCAGCCTCTCCTATAAATCAATGTGGCATAAATAGTTCAATCATACTGGTTTGAAGGGGTGCCACGTCCTCAGTCTGCCCTGTGTGTCCACATACCTCTCTTCTGTTCAAAGATCTACAGTGTTTCTCAATTACCTTTTGGATGTCATTCAGACGCCTCAGCTTTGGCACTCAGTCCCTGGAAATTGAATATATTACTTCACAAGGGACTTTGCAAATAGAATTAAGATGACCAACCTTAAAAGAGGGAATTTGGGAGGTTATCCTGGATCATACAATGGTAATCACATGGATTTTTACAAGTAGAAGAAAAAGGCAGAAAAATCAGAGAGGTCCAGCTGAAGAGGGAGACACAGGAGTGACTGGAAGTGTCAGAAAGACTCAAACTGCCATGTTGACTTTGAAGATGGAGGAAGGGACCACAAGCAAAGAAGGTAGGTGGCCTCTAGAGACTGACCAAAAAAGAAAAGAAAAAAAAAAAAAACTCAAAAAGCCAGCGAGGAGACAGGGGCATAGTCCTATAACCGCATGGAAGTCAACTCCGCCGACAACCTGAATCAGCCCGCAAGCAGATTCTTCCCCAGAGCCCAGCTGCACCAACGCCTTGTGAGCTCAAAGCAGAGAAACCAGTCAAGCCCTGGACTTCTGAACTACAGAACTGTAAGGTGCTACCTTTGTGTGTTGTTTAAACTGTTGAACTTGTGGTACTTTGTCCTGGCAGCAACAGAAAACAAATGCAAGACTTTGAGCAATCTGGATCCAACTTTTGTACCCCAAACTCCCCATTGCTCCAGTGCATGAACCCAAGGCCGCAGTCAACCTGGTCTCCCTTCCATCCAGAAACATGCTCATCTGTTGTTAATCCCACACTGTCCCTCCATTCAAGCTGTTTCTCCGTTCACCCAATTCAAATCCAGTCCTCCAGGGCTGAGTCAGACCCAAGTCCAGCCTGTTTCACTTTTTAATCTGGTTACCCAACAGGACTTTCCACTAAGGGACTTCCACGTGTCACACAGTGCTTCATCTAATTATGTATGTTTGCCAAGTGTCTTATCATTTTCTTTCCCAGAAAAACTGTAAGCCCTTCATAGGCTGAAATCGTGTCTCCTGTATAACTGGCAAAGCAAAAAAACGATGCACAGTAAACACTTCCTAGAAACTTGCTCTGCTTCACTTTAAAGGGCCCCCTTGTAGACTTGTACACGTAGACTATTTTCTAACCTGCTACGTGACAGTAGGTATTGGCAAATACCTTTTTGCAACCTTGTTGATTTCAGCTTGCATCACAGATCAGATGTGCAGAGTCCTAACAGATTTGATCCAGGGAGTGCTTAACTTATTTCTATCAGCAGGGTGTTCCTGGCCAGGGCAGTTCTCACCCGAGGCTTACTTTCCCACTCCATCCTGATTCCAAGGACTGCAATGCTAACAGCGTGAAAGTCAGAAACATGCCGTGTGCGGACAGCCATCCACCTCAGTGAACGCAGGACTGTGTCTCATGGCCTAAACATCTACAACTCTCGTTGCAGTACATAACCAGATAAATAATGACACCTGCTTTCCTCTAACAATAAGTTCTTGCTTTTCACAATAAAATTTGACGTTTTTGTCTTGATACTAAGAGGTGGTTATTTTTGTTTTGTTTTTTTGTTAATTCTCACCCAAGGATATTTTTTTCCATTGATTTTTTTCAGATAGAGTGGGAGGGAGGGAAGGAAGGAGAGAAAGAAACATTGATGTGAGAGAGACACATTGATTGGTTGCCTCTTGCACGTGTCCTGACCGGACCAGGGCTTGAACCTGTAACCCAGGTACATGCCGTCTATGGGAAATCGAATCCATGACCCTTCTGTGTGTGGGCCGATGCTCTAACCACTGAACCACGCCGGCCAGGGTATATTTAGAGGTTTTTAATGAATACACATACACTGAAAAATCTTGCTCTGTAGATTTATAAAAGTAATCTGGCCCTGGCCGGTTTGGCTCAGCGGTTGGAGCATCAGCCTGCGGATCAGAGAATCCCGGGTACGGTTCCCGCTAAGGGCACGTACCTCGGTTGCAGTTTGTCCTCGGCCCCGGTTGGGGTTGTGTGGATGGCAGCCACTCAGTATGTCTCTCTCATGTGGATGTTTCTCTCTCTCTTCCTCCCTTTCTCCCTCCCGCTTTATCTGAAGATAAATGCAAAAATGTCCTCAGGTGAGGATTAAAAAAAAAAAAAGCAATCTGAAAGGTAGCAAGTTATAAAATATTCATTATATTATCCTGTAGTTAAAAACACATATCTGTATGTTTCCTTACCTCGCATTCATCCTCATCACACACTCAGAAATAAAAATCAACATGTTCAGACATCCATTCGGTAAGAAACATTTTTTATAATGATGCTAATAGCTTTTATTATATATTATCTCAATTCTTTTAAAATATGCTTTTATTGATTTTTTTAGAGAGTGAGGAAGGGAGAGAGACAGAAACGTCAATGTGAGAGAGAAACATCGATTGGCTGACTCCTGCACACCCCCTACTGGGGATCGAGCCCACAACCACAACCCAGGCATGTGCCCTGACCGGGAATCGGGAATCGAACAGGAAACTCTCAGTCCATGGGACGAGGCGCAATCCACTGAGCCACGCCGGCTGGGCATAAATTATCTCAATTTTAATACAAAGTTATTCAGAGAACACCTGCTGAGTACCTACTATATTAGCAATTTTCAACCAGTGTGCTGTAAGAATTTTTAAAACATGCAATACCTGACTATTTAGCCAGAGACACTGACCTCTTTTCCCTTAGATTGTCAAATAAAAAAATGACAACAGCCGACATAACAGTAGCCATCTGGTGTGAATGAAAAAAAGTATACTTATTTTTTGTTTTTGTCAGATCGACAAAAAATATATTTTTTGGTATGCTGCAGAATTAGTTTATGTGAGCCATGAGATGAAAAAGATTGAAAATCTCTGTACTATATGGTTAAACATCCCACCCATTATTTGGGGTTTAACTAAAAGATGAAAACTCATTGGTTTCTCCCCTTTATCTTAGCATATAGAACCCTCTTTGCTCTGGTTCCTCTAACTTTGCAACTTGATTTCTACCAGTTCCTGAGGCCAACCTCTTCAACAACTTTGTAGTTTCTCACACATGGACATACATCATGAGATCTGGCCACTATGACCTTCTTCTGCTGTCCTCTTTGCCTAAAATTATTTTATCTTCCAACCCCCCCTCCCCAGTCTAGTTATTCCCAATTCAACTTTTAAAAATCAGTTTAAATGTCACCTCCTCCGGAAACCTCCCCACTTAGACTTTCTTACCTCCCTAAAGACTATGATTTTCTTGCTTTCTGGAGGGCAGGAATAAGATCTTGATTTTTTTTTAACCTTGGGACCAAGTACTTGACACAGAGTAACGTCTTTGAATAGAAAAGTTTCAAGCCCTGTGGTTATTAACTACTCGAGAGCTTATAAGAAAGCCAAAACATAGATGCAAATGTTAAACATCAGTGTATTATGGATCACCGGATGGCTTAGGTGTATTAGCTTCCTAGAGCTACCATACACATTTCTGCAAATGTGGTGGCTTAAAATAGAAAATTATTCTCTCACAGTCATGGAGACAAGGAGCCTACAATCAATGTGTCAGCCTACACTCCCTCTAGGGCTTCTGGAGAAGTCTTTCCACACCCATCTCCGAGCTTCTGGTGGCTACTGGCAGACCTTCATGTTCCTTTGGCTCGTAGCTGTCTCTCTCCATCTTCACATCCACTTCTCTTCTGAGTGTGTCTTCTCTGCGTGTTTGTGTAATAAAGATAGGTGTGATTCCATTTGGTACCAACAGAATAATCCAGGATAAGCTCCTAGCTCAAGATCTTTAATCACATCTTTTGCCATAGGATGTAATATTCACTCTTTTCCACATAGGGTCATATTCCCAGGTTTTCAGGCTCAGAATGTGGACATACGTTTTCAGAGACACCATTCCATTACAACAGCTGTAAGTTAGGGGAGCATCCACGAAGTGTCATGGGAATTTAGAGGGAAGAGCACAGTGGGCTGGACCCATGACCACATGGCCTTTACACTGCGAAGTGTCCAGGTAGTTTGCCTTTGTCACTATGGCTCCTTTGAGGCAGCACAGTGATGCCGATATCGTTGTGGAAGAAACTAGGAGCTGGAAAGGATGTGCATATTACAGAAAAGCTAGCACTGAGGTCAAGATCAAACTTTAACTCTCCTGTCTTCAACTCTTTATTTATTATCTATACTCTGTTGCCATCCAAAATGAATTTGAGAGAAATTAAATGACAACATAGCACAGAGTTTCTTACCATTATTTAAAGGACATTTTTTTTTTTTTTAGTTTCTTCTTTTCCTCCTACTGAAATTCTCACCGTGGAGATGCTAGTGCCATACACCGGATAAAAGGAGCTCAGTAAGAAAAGCTAGGGGCTTCCCATAGTCAGCAAATATTGACTCAGCATCTGCCCTTAGCAACATATTCTGAGAAATAGGAAGATGAATTAGATATGTCGTCATACACAGGGAGCTACCATCTCACTTAAGACGTGATCAGGTGACAAGCACCAGGCAGAGGGTGTCACAATGGCCCAGATGGAATGCTGTGGGAGTTCAGAGCAAGAGAGATCGTCCTTGACTGAAGTCATCAGGAAGGGTTTATCGAGTGGAAGGCATTTGAACAGAGCACTGAAAAGATAGTACTTCAATTAAATAGGAGGTAGAGAAGAGGGGGGAAGAGGGTGAGGGCAGCTTAAGCAGAAGGAAAATATATAAAAAAGTGTGGAGGCAAATGACCATAACGTGTATTGGGAAACACCAAGAAATGAGGCGTATATGCCAGAGAACAATGAGAGATAAAAATGCAAAGAAAAATTGTTAGATGTGATACTTGACTGTCAAGCAAATGATATGGACTTTATTAAATAGGCATGAAGCTGTCATTAAAGATATTTTGAATAAGGAGAAGACATAATCAGACATAATCAGAGTTGTTTGGGAAGATTACTCTGGCAGTAATGTGAAGGATGTATTAGAAGGCAGGGGAGGCTAGATGCTCAAAGATTATTGCAATAGTACAGCCAAGAGCTAAATAAGGGTTTTGATTAGGAAGGCGACTGTGTGAAAGGCATGTGAAAGGAATGGAAGTGAGAGAAATTTCAAAGGAAAACTCAATAAGATATAATGACTCATTGGGTAAAAGGGATTAGAGATACAGGAGGCATCAGAGAGGAATTTGAGATTGAACTATGGTAATGTGAAATAAGAATTTGGAAAGTCGGGAGGAGGAACAAGTTTAACAGTAAAATGATTAACCTATTTTACAAGTATGACGTTTTAAGAATCAGTGGGAAATAAAGTAGAGGTGCCAAGAAACGACATGATTGAAATAGAAATGCAAAAATCCTTCCATGGAGAAAATAATTAAAGTCATAGAAATATATCACAAAGGGAGAAAGCAAATATCCTAAAGCTTAAAGAAAGTCCATGATTAATGAATGGTAGAAAGATGGAAGCTAGCCAAGAAGACGGAGACTAAGAAGAAGTGATTTGACCAAAGAAGTAATGAGAGTCAAAATGCTGAAGTGAACAGAATTCAAAAGAGAAAGAATTTCATAGAAGGGTCATCAATAGCAAACATTGCAAATTTCAGAAAATAAATGATCAAGGCACAGACATTGTATTTGTGTTTAGAAGGTCGTTTTCTCAATGGACACAAGTCAAATTGCAAAGGGATACGGACTAATTGGTGATAAATAAGGATTGTAGATAAGAGAAGGAATGCATTTGTTTAGAATAACCATCCTCAGCCGTAGAATCTGAGGGGTTCTTGAGACATCTTATGCAACCCCAAAGTAAGTTCTTGCTCTTAAATTATATTAAACATTCCACTTGTGGTTGGACAGGATGCAATAGAGAATAGAAATGCAACCTCAATGTTCTTTGCTCCTGGCAGAAAAAAATGCATGCATTTTAAACCAGATTTATCCTAGCCTGAATTCTGAGCTATTTTAAGAAAATGATGTGATGTAGTACAGCTTAGATTAAAAATTGTGTGTTGCATTTTTGTAATATAGGTCTGTACAGATGTTATTCTCTATGCTAAAGTAAATATACTTCACTGCATTTCTTGGCTACCTGAAAATCATCAAATGAAATATAAACGTGACTAAGATAACTTCACCCTGTCAATCTCCACTGTGTAACGCAGTAAACAACCAGGTAAATAATTGCAGTAATTGTAATAATTATAATTGTAAATAATTACAATAAGTTAACTCAGTGTTACAGTGGACATATTGACTGAAAATCAAGACTTTCTTTTTTACCCAGTGCTAATATTAAGTAATATAAGAGCCATACAAATTATTATATAAAACAATACTGGAACAAAGCATATATTTTGTTTTTGTTTCAAAGCACACTATTTTGAATCTATGTTAAACGATACTGGGAGCAGGCATTAAAATAATAAAATAACAAACTAGCTACTTGCTCCAGGAGATACTTGCTCTTGGAATATAAGGATATAAACCAAATAGAACAGCTTCCCTCTCAAGATTCATTTAAAGACTCTTTCTTTAGCTATGGATCCAAAAAAAGTTGACTTATTTAGGTGTTTGTTACCTTTTCATTTTTAGATTAAATGATTATGTTCCAATCAGAGTTGATTTAGTGCCTATGCTGTGCCATTGTGTGAGCTGGGGAGATCCAGAGATGATGAACTCTCAAGCAGTACACAAGTTAGTGGATAAAAGAGAAATGTAAAGACCTTGCTGAACACAGTGAGGTAAGTACTGCACACTCCGTAAGCAGAGGTTGTGGGAGTGCCAAAGAGGGGCATTAGCCTGGTTGGGGCCAGGAGAGGTGACCGTGGGAAGGACCTTCCGGGTAGGTGCTGCAAGTCTTAAAGGACTGGAAATTAGACTGGCATGTTTCAATAAAGGAGTGGGGGAGAAAGGAATGGCATATGTTTTCTGCAAAGACAAAGACTCTTACAGGACGGAAAAATGGAAGTTGAGGAGAAAGACAGCAGGTTAATAATAGAAGCTTGATTCTGCATGAGGTAGGAAAGAAGGAGATCCAGCAGGCTGGTAAAGGAATCTGCCTTTCCCAGGAGGAGACAAGAGGAAAGGGAACAAAAATCGATGAAGAAACAGGGCAAGATTCAAATAGTGAGGAAAAAGGCTGAGGGAGCCCGGCTCTGCCCTGTTCCTTTTGTACATGGAAGGTCAACCATCAGCCAAGGATAGGGTGGGGTTTGGGGAGGGCGGAGAAGTATGATTACTAGATTAATAATCTTTCATTCTTTTAAAATGAAGACATTTAGAGAGAGACACATCGACTGGTGGCCTCCCACATGACCCGACCAGGGCTGGGGACGAACTGCAACTGAGCATTCTTGGAGAACATCAGTAAACCTCAATCAAAATACAAGTACAGCCCTGGCCAGTTTGGCTCAGTGGTTAGAGCATCAGCCCATGGACTGAAGGGTCTCAGGTTGATTCCTGGTCAAGGGCATGTACCTGGGCTGCAGGGCCAGAGGAGTAAGGACAGCAAGAACCACACTTGGCAACAATGTCCGTAGAACTGGAGACCTCAGAGGGGGTAGAAGAGTCAGAAAAAAAGAGCTCCGGAGCCCCAGAAAGAGAAAACCACACCAGGATGGTCGACCTCTCTGAGCTCCTGAAGGAAGGGACCAAGGAAGCCCATGACTGGGCAGAAAACCCCAGTTTGTCAAGGACTTCTTGAAAGGCGACATCAGGAAGGAGCTGTTTAAGCTGGCCACGACGCGCTTTACTTCACATACCCAGCCCTGGAGGAGGAAATGGACTGAAACAAGGACCATGCAGCCCTCACCCCCTTGTACTTCCCCATGGAGCTGCATCGGAAGGAGGCACTGCCCAAGGACACGGAGCATCTCTGTGGTGAGGGCCGGGAGGAGCAGGTGCAGTGCTCCGAGGCCACCCGGAATACGTGGAGCGGATCCACGATGTGGTGCAGAACGAGCCGGAACTGCTGGTGGCCCATGCCCATACCCGCTACATGGGGGGGCCTCTCGGGGGGCAGGTGCTTAAGAAGGTGGCCCAGCGGGCCCTGAAACTCCCCAGCATAGGGGAGGGGACCCGATTCTACCTGTTTGAGAATGTGGACAACGCACAGCAGTTCAAGCACTTCTACCGGGCCAGGATGAACGCCCTGGACCTGAACCTGAAAACCCAGAAGAAGATCATGGAGGAGGCCAACAAGGCCTTTGAGTCCAACATGCAGATAGTCAGTGAACTGGACCAGGCTGGCTCCGTGCTGTCCAAAGAGATCCCGGAGGATGGGCTCCTGGTGCCCAGTGGGAATGGAGGTGTGCGTAAACACCCCTATTACACCGCTCAACAAGACAAAGGTGCCCTGGAGGGTAGAAGCTGTCCCTTCCAAACAGCCCTGGCTGTGCTGAGCAAGCCCGGCCTCCAGTTCATTCTGGCGACTGGTGTGGCCCTGGCTGTTGCTCTTGGCCTGCTACCACGTGCAGAAGACCCATCAGTCACGTTGGCGCCCTCCTCCCGAGCGACTGCTGGCTGCTCTCCCCTCCACCTGTGACAAAACCACCCCCAGGTGACTCTTTAAAAAATGCTGGGTTTGAGAAAAGCAACCAATAAAAGCCAGACACTAAAAAATAAATAAATAAATAAATAAATAAATAAATAAATAAATAAATAAATAAAATGAAGGCATTTATTCTAATCAGAGGTGGTTTGGGGCTCAGTCTCTTCCTACAGCATCTAGCGTGAGAAGCAATTCAGCACGAAGTTGCAGAGCTTGGGCCCCGGAGCTAGACTGCCCGCCTTCTCTCGTCTGTTCCACATCTTAGCAGTGTGCTTGATGATGGAAACACTCCTCTGCGACTGTGTCTGCTCGTCCATAAATGGGACAAATAGTAGTACCTAACCCATAGGTTTGCTGTAAGGAATGAAATAATGAATACCTGAAAAATGCGGAGAACAGTGCCTGCCACGTAACGCATACTCAAGAACATTACTATTGTTGTTACTAGACTAATGCTATCTGCTGGAACCTTCTGAGAAGACGGAAATGTCCACTGTGCTGTCTAAAGCAGTGGCCGCTAGCCACACACGCCCGTGAGCACCGGAACTGTGGCTGGTGTAACTGAACTTTAATTTTTATTCATTTACATATGAAAAACCACAAGTGGCTCTGCGGAAGATGGAAGAGGAAGAGAAAGAGGAAGAGAAAGAGGAAGGGAGAGAGATAGAAACATTGATGTGAGAGGGAAACACCCACTGGCTGCCGCACCGGGATCCAGCCTGCAACCCAGGCGTGTGCCCTGACCAGGAATCAAACTGGGACCTGTCAGTGCGTGGGGCAACGCTCAGTCCACTGAGCCACACCGGCAGGACACAGCAACTATTTTAAACAGGGTGTTATTGATATAAGAAGAGACAATGAGTTTCATTCCCCAAGGACCCTGGTCCTGAAATACTGTGGAATAGGCCCAACCGATTCTAGGGATGGTTGTAGCTGTTGGGACTCAGCTTTACTTTGTGGGTGCTGGCGATCAAAGATAGGGTAGAGAAAACATGTGCCCACGACCCCTGAAATTCCGAAGGAGGATTCAGATAGCATATCTGTTAGATAAACAAGAGGCAAGTAGCATATACCCAAGTAGACAGAACAGAGGCTTGGCCAGCTTTTTCGTGAAGTGGGTCAGTGGAGAGCCATTAAGAAGACAGCTGGAGTTGTGAGAGAAATGGAGAGCAGCTACCCAGATGTAGTCTCGAGCCCTCTTAATATGTGATGACAATGGAGTAATTTCACATCAGAGCCACTAAAAGAGCCAACATCACAGTCTGTGTGACAACATGAAACTCAGGCTGCAGTATTGATAAAGCACAAAAGGAGAGAGGAGAAAGGTTATCGATGAATAATGCATTTTCTTTTGTGGTAGCAGGAGGAGAAGAAACAAATGTATCATTAATGGGTTTAATGCGATCAGGGGCTTCTCCAGAAGGGGCCCGGGAAGAAGGGGGCTGGACCGGGAGGGGAGGAGTTTGTGGTGGCGTCATTTTGGAGTGGCTGCTTTTGCTTTCCAGTATTTCAAAACCTCTTCTTGAATCCAAGATGAGTTGGGCTATCTCTGTTTCTAGAGCAAAAGAGCATAGTGGAGAAAACAGCATATTCCTAAGAATTTAGGAAAAGCTATTATCATATTTGAAAAGCTTAATTAAGATGGTAGTTCGGGGAATGAAGAATAAAGCAGCTCAAATGAAAGGACAGAAAGTAATTAAGGGAAGAAAACACGTTGCTGGCAATTGCCAAGAAAACAGACATGCGCGATTTGCAAGTTGTGGCCTGCTTTATGCAGTAAGGGCTTCCTGCAGATGGGCGTACCTTGACCTTTTCAAAAGGAAATGTTTGAAATTCACTAATAGAGTTTCTGTTTAGGGAACGTCTGTGTGTCTTATGTGTGCGTACATGAAAAAAAAAAAAATCCCTTCTGATGTAAATAATCCCACCTAATCACGATCCCATTGTGGGAACTTCTCTTCCTGTCCTGAGTCATGACAGGCTTTCAAGGCCAGCAGGCCTGGGTTCACACCGAGTCTCACCATGGGGTCCTGGGTGGGTTATTTTACCTCGCTGGGCTTCGGTTTCCTTAGCAATAAAATGACGACCACACTGCACACCCACAGGATGTCGTCGAATTGAATTTAATGAGGTAGCGCCTGCAAAGCGCCCGAGTGCCTGGGCCTGGCAAGGACTCCGGAGAGGGATCGGACTCCGCAGAAGGATCGGACTCCGCGGAAGCGTAACAGCAAGAGCTGGCTTGACCCTCGTTTAGACAGAAACCAAGAATGCTTGACTGGAGGATTTCTTTCTGCAAGGGAACCACTCTGTCCTGGTGGCTCCTTTAGGCCTTCAAGCTAAATCACAGAAGACTTGCCTGACCAGGGATAAAGAGCAGCTGCTGCCTCGGGCTCCAGATAAGCCCTAACTCCTAGGAATCCCCCCGAGGCTGTGAGGACCCTTGCTCCAGCTGGCTGGTGTCAGCATTGAACTGGGACCCACCCCGACCCATCTGCCATCCCAACCTGCAGGGCCAGGCTGCTGCACGCCCTGAGTTCTCAACTGAGCTCATCGGTCCCATCGAGGAGCACTGCCCAGTCCATCCGATTGCAGGTTTTGATGTTCAAATATCAGCTTTCCTAACACTGAAGAATGTGTGTTTGTACTATGGCAAAAGAAACAGAAGCATGTGTTAAGGGACATCCTGCTGGCCTTGCCCGAGGCAGGCCATGGGGTTACACAGTGGCCCAGGCTGGCTGTGGGTGGCACCGGGGTTTGGCACAGGTCGGAGAAGTTGGACACAGTTTGTGTCGAGGAGTTGCCCGGAGTGAGTCAAGCCACGTCGCACATGGGTGAGAGTGGCCTCAGAGCAGACAGAGGCCAGAGCTCAGATACTGGCCACAAAGCAGGGACAGCTCCAGGCAGAGACAGTCCTGGGGTGTTGGTAGGGAAGAGGACCTGGAGGTTTTGTTAGTTCAGATTCCCCCTGGAACTCTCTAGGTCCTCGAGGAGCTACAGTCTGTATTCTAGGTCTGGTCCCTAGGAGACTAGAAAGCATCCCAGGTGTCTCTGGCTCCGCTCAGTAGGGAGAACAGTTTGCTAGCCTGCCGGCAGCTTCCCTAGACCTGGATGTTCACGGAAACACAGCAGCAGCCGCCGCAGCAAAAAGTTCCGCAAGGGTCTCCTCTTCTGGGGGCAGGAACTTAGCATCAGGTCAGAATCCCAAAACATTCACAAAATAGATGGTGGAAGGATGCTAAACTCTGACTGACGGCAATGCAAAGCAACTGCCCAGATAAGTATGGGGAATGTTTGGAAACATATGGAAAGTGGGGCCCTCTTGAACATACAAGAGGCCTGCCTGCTTCAGCCACCGACGCGCACGCACGGCTGTGCTGCTAGAACACAGTGGCTTGCCCTGGTTGTAGGGTTTAGCCCTAACGGGGAGCACAGTCTCAGTGGTATGGACCATGGGGAGGAGCTCCACAGCCTGGCCGTGGAGCGTGGAACCTCGTGTTCTCGTAAGAGTCCCACTAAGGGCTGATCTGTTGTGCAACATGACTCACTTTTAGGCCTTGGAATTTACTTAGAGATAAAAAGATACGTTTATAGTTATCTAGGGCGCATCCCAATTCTATCCAGGCCTCGGTATTCTTCATTAGCATCCAAGACAGGACTCTCACGTCCCCCAAGAAACGAATGAACAAGAGACTGAACAGTCTCCGCCGCCTTGCACTCACCACCACCTGTCTAGAAAATGTCTACGATTTTGAGTCTGATGGTTATCCAACAAGGAGTTATACGATCGGGAAGAATACACCCGTCTCTCCTTTCCTCCAAGTCTTCTTGCATATAATGACCCATAATGACACAGACGGCTTATCCTTGTCAAGACCTGAGAATTTCTGAAACTTTTGAGTTCCCTGCGAGAAGGCCCACATTTCTGTGAAACACAAATGACTACAGAAAAATGCCCTGAACTACAACTTGTTTCCATTACAAAGGAACTAGAACAAAGGGTCACTTTGAAATGTAGGAGCAAGATTAAAAAAACAAATAGCAGCCCAGATGTTCTATTTCCCTCTCAGTGGTGAATGGTTACATTCACCTGCTGGTCCTGGCCGCAGGTGAGGGCTGAATTACATGAACAGAAAGCACCTGTTGACTCAAACCACCGCACCCTAACTCTAGCATAAGCAATGGCTCTTCCCCTTTGCTCATAGAATAGCATTATGAACAGATGCAGTCAGATAATCTCCCAAAAAGTGTTAAAACTAAAGTCTCTGAATACTCCAAGGGTGTCTCTCCATCATCCTGCCCTCTCTGTACTCATAAATTTTCCTTTCCACTTCTTCCAGTTCTTCTTTTTATTCCTTTGCTTTGCTCTAGGAATTTAAAGTGGGGCTTTTGGGGAGAGGGAAGCCACAGATCATATTTCAAGGGTTCTGAGCTGGAAGAAGACACCAGCTGTTCCCCCTCCACACTCTTTTCCCCAACAGAGACCACCTTTTTCCATCTACCTCTCAATTCGTGTTTACTGTATTTATGATCTGTGATGCACTTTATAAGCTACATGTAGTAGAGTTCCCTAAAAACTATCCCCTTTAATTCATTGGCTTAAAACACATTTGTAAAGCACTTATTATGTCAAATCAATATATTAAAATATTTCCCTGCACATGTGGTTTTGTAGACCACACACACAAAATATGCAAGACTCATTGTCTGCTATTATTACTCATCACTGGAGTATAAGAACTCAAAACAGCCCCAAGGACAATCGACAATTCCTTGTGCACAGCTCACCTGCAAAGTCTATTTGTTTAAGAGGTGAAACAGGGCAGTCTAGCCAGCCAGTATCTAAGAAGTGAATTATGCGCCTTTTACCAAAGCTTGGCCTAATATCCCCTTCTTACATCTTTTGGCTTTGGATTGTTTTGTTTCGTTGCCATTTTCTTTTCTTCCTGAAAAGTATAGACATGGTAATTCACTTGAGATGCTTCGAGAATCTTAATCTGGCACCAGTGTTCCTGGTAAATTGCTTCTTTTTAGCATGAGTTAGGGCAGCTTGCATTTGCTAGAATGGATCAAACATCCATTTTCATGCCCATCCACAATAACAAGTGGAAGCTTGCATTTTAAAACTGTAAAACCGTGTTTGTCTCAGAATAACAAATGAAAAACACAACAGCTTATTTTGAAGCTGAGAATCCCAACAAGCCACCCCCAAAAAGTCCCCCAGTTATCTTGGATATTTGTGAAGATCTGAGGGGAGGGGAGTGTAGGAGAGAAATCATTACCTGTTTACTATCTCTCGATCAAATTATACCAATTCGCTACCTGACTCTAAGAACCCTGGAATTCTAATTGACCTCAGATGCTGGGCGAGGAAGGCTGGTCAGGACCGCCATCATTCAGAATGTCAGAAGAATATGCCACCATTCGTCATATAAATTCTCTCTTTGTTCTGTTTCTTAGTTTTCTAGTAAGAATGATTCATAAGAAGTTGGGCAACTTCTGTAGGGTCACTTAATATTCTCATCTAGGGGGCTTGGCTGTTACAATGTTTCTTTGTCCGTTGGGGAGTGACTGTAAAGGCCAGCCCTTAAGGCAGGACTCCCCTTGTTCTGCACCCATTTGCCCTGTGACATTGCACAAGGAAATGAGCAGCCTAGTGTCTCTTTCATTTCAAGCAAACTTCCAGACAGTCGAAGGACAAATCTCCTGTTAATCAAGGGCTCCACAGTCTTTGAATTAAGGATACTAACAGCTGTGGCGATACAAAAGAAAATATTTTTTGCATACTCTGCCTAATGTAAGGACCTATGTAACATCTGTGCAAAGGGGCCTACTGCCAGCATGCACTGCATTTTTAGCAAGGCACCGAGAATTTCAGAACGCGCCAGGCAAATGCAGCATGTATTTAATGTCATCCTGAGCTTTTCCCAAGCAGCTGATATGTTCTAACGTGTGAGAGATATTCCTTCAACCCTCTCTGCTTGTCATTTTTAATGTTTTGATTCAGGATACCAAATCAGCAATTAGGCCACCAAAGAAGGACCTGCTATTGCTGTGGTCCACTTTCATTTTGGTTTGTCTGTTCTCAGCATTACTATCCCTCAATTGCTGGATAGAAAACTGCTGGGGTTTCCCTTGAGCTAGACAATCACCAAACGTGCTATTACAGCCCATTCCTCCTCTTCACATGCAATGTTTATTGCTGCCCTGGCGGTACAACCTCGGTCTGCTTCTGTCTTTACTTATTCCGAGAACCATCAGAATCTTCACATTTCCAAGAGAAATGCCCCCTCTCGTGGTGGCTGATGAATACTGCAGTTCTAGCTTCCAGCAGGAGAGCTCAAAAATACAGGACAACCTCCTACAAATAGACCTGTGGGGAGACTAGGAACTCCAATCTGCCCTGAGTGCTCAAAGCTTCAAGCCTCTTGCTGTGAGAACTAAATCCTCTGTAACTGTATCAGGCTTTCAGATACAGTTTGAATCATAGAAAGTTGCTGATAGTCAAACATTTTTGACCTATGAAATGGTGATTTCATAGAGTTCAATATAATATATAAAGATAAACCAGGTAACATGATCTTATTTATTTGTGGAATATAATGAACAAAATAAGCTGATGAACAAAATAGACCCAGAGACATAGAGTAGGGTACAGACTGACAAACCTCAGAAGAGGGGGACTGGGGGAAGGGAAGAGATAAACCAAAGAACTTATATGCATGTATGCATAACCAATGGACATAGACAACAATGCTGGGGGAGGGGGGATCAGGAGAAGGGTGTCAATGGGGGGAAAATGAAAACATCTTTAACAAATAAATTAATTTAAAAAAAGATAAACCAAGGAATCTTCTGCCACCACTATGGTTTCAGCTGAGCCCTTGAACTACCAGCCAAGAATAAAAGTCCTTTCTAGTCTAGTTTTTAAACACAATAAATAAATATTTCCAAGCCCTAAATGCTACTTTTTGTCAAGCTCTAAACATAACCTTCTCATGTTTCTTGGTCAATTGGCAGTTAATTATAAACATCAGACTTAGAAAGTTTGACTTTCCTCGATCTGTCATTTATTTGTTAAAGAGCATTTGCCAAATAAATGACAAAACTAAATCTACCCTAGTAAAGTAGCTGGTGCTCTGAACAGGCTTCTTCCTCTGAAACAAGGCAAACTGAGTAACGCTAAATGGGGTCCTGTAATTCTCTCATAGATGTAATCATTTTTGTAAGTGTCATATTTTTTTAATATGAGAAATGAGTGTGTGATGAATTATGCTAAGTATTCTTTTTAGCAATGTTAATGCATCATGCTAATAAAATTTTTAAATAAATTCTTATGTTTAATCAACATTAAATATCATTGACATCAAATGGGAATAAACATCTGTAGCCTCATATCAGAGACTCGTTACAATAAATAGAAAGCTCTAAGAAGTTAAGAAAAAATAAACAACTCAGTATGGCAAGGAATGTGATCAAAGAATTCATATATATATATACGATTAAATAAATAAAAAGAAGCCCAACTTCACTAAAATTTAGAGCAATGAAAATTAAACCTACATTGAGATATCATTTTTACCTCTCGCAACGGCAAAAAGTAAAAAAAAAAAAACTTTGTTAACACACTCTTGACAAGGTTATGAAGAAACAGGCACTCATAACATTTCTAGCATACATTTAAATTGGGGCACACTTCCTAGAAAGGACAATTTTATAAAAGCTATCAACATCACAAACACATATGCTCCAGGCCCTGGCAAATATCACATCGGTTAATATAGCCTGCAGGTATGCTGAACACATATAATATGATACATAGAAAATGTTATTAATTGCAGAATTACTTTTAATAGCACAAAATTGCAAACAACCTAAAAGTCAGTCAAGAAGAATACGGTGAAATAAATTAGAGTACAGCCATAGAATGAAATATTATGAAGCCATTAAGGAAAAAAGTAGGACGTTCTCCATGAACCAATATAGACCAAGATAAATTACTTGGAAAGAAAAGTACAGAAGTGTACAAAGCATGCCACCTTATAGCTACAGTAAAACAGATTTGCATTTTTGCTTTACACACATAAGAAACTCTAGAAGGATACCCAAAAATGAAATAATTGGTTAATTAAGAGACAGATTATAGGAAGAAAACATTTCACTGTATTCTTATGGAGGTGGGGAGATATATGAAAGTATCACATATACACATATCGAATGTAATAGAATCATTTATGCTAGTAGGTTAAAAAACTCCTCTTTTATCTTCAACAAATTTAATAAATTTTGTGTTGATGTGTACGAAGAGTGTTAATAAAACTGTTTAAGGGCCGCACGATAGTTATTTCTTACTGATAGATAACCCTCTTGTCTGACCCCAACAAGCTAAGGGTGCTGCTTCTCAGCACACCAACAGTAACAGAATTTGAAACCCACCAGAGCACCAGACCCCAAGATATGAGCTCTGCTGAGTGGCTGACCTTTCTTCAAGACCTTGGACCACTTTTATTTATTTGTTTATTTTTAATCTTCACCCAAGGACATTTTTCCATTGATTTTTTTTTTTTCCAGATAGAGTGAGAGGAAGGGAGAGAGAGAAAAACACCGATGTGAAAGAGACATATTGATTGGTTGCCTCCCGGACGACCCCGACCCGAATGGGGATCAAACCTGCAACCCAGGTACGTGCCCTTGACCAGGAATCGAACCCACGACTCTTTGGTCCACGGGCCGACGATCTAATTGCTGAGCCACACCGGCCAGCGCTCAGACCACTTTTAAAATGAGCAGATGTCCAACAGCCAGCAAATGAGCCAGTGTCACTTGATTTCGTGGGAAATGAGCTTAATACAGTACTGAGATAATTTGGAAGACAAACAGTCCTCAGTCCTTCTGAGCCCTGTTCTTCCTGCAGCTGCGTTCACTCAGAGGTAGGAGCACCTGCCATACCTTAGGTGCTGTTGTAGGAGCCCGTGAGTAGACAGCTCAGAAGTCCCCCCAAAACACAGCCGCTTCAACGATACACAGTCAAGGGTCGTGACTTAACCCCAGGGTCAGCTCACTCCTTGCTGTTGACCTCCAAGAAGTCAGAATGTAGTTATTTGTAGCTTAAGGGTGAGAGGACAGAATAAATAAGCCCACCTACGAACCCAGAAAGAAATCGGGTTTAAGAGGAAGACATTGTAAGAACATTGTTGAGCTTGGCAACATATTAAATGGTTCTTGTGTCTTTTTGTCCCTAAAAATTGTGGAATTTTAAACAAGTGAGTGAATACACGCATATACACTACCGACTAGCTGTGTGACCGGGGGTCATTTTCACTCGGACTTCCCTCACCTGTTCCCTGAATAATGAAGGATCTTCAGTTAGAATAGTGTTGCTCAACCTTTTATCATTATCATCCCCTAAGGAGCCTTTTTAATGAGGTGATTTTTCCCCAATCATCCTCATTAATAAAATGTTAATACCACAGTTATACTACATATTGTGTATGTACTGTATATATATCTGTGCTTTATATGTAAAGAGAGTTTTTTGCCCCCTGTGATGGTTAATTTTATGTATCAACTTGACTAGGCTAAGGAATACCCCCAGACGACTAGTAAAACATTATTTAGGGCTTATCTGTGAAGGTGTTTCTGGAAGAAGTTAGCATTTGACGCCATAGACTGAGTGAAGAAAATGCCCTCACCAAAGAGGGTGGGCATCATCCAACCTGTTAAGGGTCTGAATGGAACAAAAGGCAGAGGAAGGGCGGGTGTGTTCTCCTTACTTGACAAACGGCTGGGACGTTCATCTTCTGCCTCGTGCATTGTCCATCAGCGTTCCTGGTTCCCAGGAGCTCAGCCTGAACTACACCACTGGCTGTCCTGGTTCTCCAGCTTGCAGACAGCAGATGGGGGACTTCTCGGCCTCCATAAGCACACGAGCCAATTCTTAGAACGAATCTCCTCTTACGTTATCTATCTATTCTATTGATCTGTTTCTCTGAAGAACCTGAGTAGTACACTCCCCAAGAACTTATCTTTGCCCCCAATAAAATACATGAATTATGCCCACAAGAAAGATCCAGAAGATTCCTTCTACTTTTAAACCCGAGGGAATGGGGTGGTGCTGTGGAGAAATGCATGCACCTAGGCACCAGACGAGCTCGAGTCAAATCCTGACTCTACCTCCTGTTATTACATGACCTTGAATGAGTTATTTAATGCACACTCATGCATAAAACAGGTGTAATAATACCCCTCACCATGTTGTCGTAAAAAAGTGGGTGAGGCCCCTGGACCTGGTGCCCTGTGAACAATCAATAATTGTCAACTTTTCATTTGCTTAATTGAAAACAAATTGATAACCTACATCTGTATATCTGCAAATGAAACACTGATCATAGTGACATAGGCAATAATTATAATCAATGACTCTGTGACCCATCCTATGCTTTTATTTGTGCCTGGAATTAAGCTCACCGCAAAGGCTAGCTCGTATTGTGACTTCAAAATTCTATCCAAATTTCAAGACCAAGATGAAAAATGTCACCTGTTTCAATGAAACTTTTCCTAGTTTCACCAAATGTAAATCTCCCCATCCTTTCAACCCCCATGCACCATTAGGGTGTCAAACACATTCTGATTTATAAATTATGTGGATTTTAAGTATCTTAAGGATGGAAACTCTGTTATATTTTTCTCTGTTATACACATGTGCACACGCGCGCGCACACACACACACACACACACCCTCAGTGTAATAGATTTTCAGTAAAAATTTGTTGGATAAATAAACTAATAATGCTGTAAAGTTGGATCCCAAAGATCAACTGTAACATTAGCAAAAAAAAAAAAAAAAAAAAGGAAATAGGTAGACTCAAATGAATGAATATCTATGTTAACATAATGACCCAGAAAGATAACTAAAATATAGATAGAATTGAGTTTGTTTTGTTGTTATTTTCCCTAAAATCCTAAACATGAACCCCAAATAACAGCTCATCTTTTCATATTTTAGAGATTGGTGAAAAGTTCTTCAGGTAATAATAGTCCATTTATAAGACAGATGATTTTTTTTATTTTTGAATAGTTTTTCTTCATTGATTTTAGAAAGAGAGAAGGGGAGAGAGAGATAGAAACATCAATGAGAGAGAACATTGATTGGCCGCCTCCCGCAAGCCCCCCGCTGGGGATCGGGCCCACAACCTGGGCACATGCCCTAACTGGGAATCGAACAGGCAGCCTCTTGGTGCATGGGTCGACACTCAACCACTGAGCCACACTGGCCGGGCCAGATGAATTTTTTTTAAATGAGGCTATTCCAGAGAGGGTTAGGCTGCCTCCAAATATATCTCAAACTTGAGTTCTATTAAAAGTGCACAGAGTATCTGTGTAACAGTCAGAACCGTTTTCTGGATCTCCCATTCTGTTACTATTATCTGTGGCCGTTCTTTGTGGTGCCTCTGCTTCGGCTGGGGGGAAATTCTGTGACACAATAAACACATACGTCAAATGTAATAGCAGAAAGCAAAGAGAAGCCAGAAAAAGAGAGTGACTATGTGAAGCATTTGTTTTTTAGACCCTATGATGTTTTAAGCGTATACCTAATGCTTTTACACATGCTGAATAACCAGGCTAATTAAAAAGCCCATACAGTTCTTGTTAAAATCTGTTCAAATTTTTTGGAGCACCTGTTATAACAGAATGCCCACAGACTTGATAGTTTAGAGCCAAGACACCTGCTACCTTATGTCTCACAGTATGTTCAGTTTTATACTGTTAGCAAAAAATAAAATAAAATAAACACTTTTTGACATTTAGCAATCTTATACAAATGATATGAAATAATCAGGAAAGATATTTAACCCTTCCTATGTTGCTCTGGGAAACCACACCCTTTCCTCTCCAGGAAATGGATTGCGACATTTTCCCATGAAGTTGCTTAGGGCTTCTTTAATAACCCCTAATCACACAAGGGTCTCTGAAGAGTCCAGGTATCTTCTTGGAAGCATGGAGCAGCGAATTTTCTGGTTAAAAGAGACCTTTCAAAAACCACACCACTGTTTTGACTTTGTCAAATGTTTATGAAATTCCCAACAGGTTTGATGGTATTACTGCTGGTAAGATTTTTGCCAGAACATTATTTGAAAATGCATTTAGTTTTGAAAGAGAAGTATTATAATAGTTTTCCACAGTTAAGGAATTTTCATAGTCCAGATACGTACATAAGAACATTTAGATTGAATTTTATGGCTGATAAATCTTACAAAGATAATGTGAACATGGTTTTCAAGATAACTAATTTTAAAACAGCTACCATTTAGCCCTGGCTGGTTTGGCTCAGGGGTTAAAGTGTTCGGCCCGAGGACCAAAGAGTCGTGGGTTCGATTCCAGTCAAGGGCACGCACCTCGGTTGCCTTTCAGTCCCCGGTCGGGTCCTACAGGAAGCAACTAATCGATGTGTCTCTCTCTCTTCCTCCCTCCCACTCTATCTGAAGATAAATGGAAAAATATCCTCCAGCGAGGATTAAAAAAAAAAAAATGCTGCCATTTAATCTATACTGTTTAAGTCCGTTGAGGTCTGGAATCATGTCTTATTTGACCGTTAGGCCAGAGTTGGACGACAGAGTGAACAAATGTTTCACCGTGGTGAAAAACGTTTTCAATTTTATGCGGTTACACAGTTTAAAATTCAATTCGTGCTAATGGCATTTCTAGTAAGAATATCTGCCTTTGATGTAGCAATTCCACTTCTAGAATTACGTTCTCCATCAACTCACACATATACAGAGAGACTTATAAATATGAGAACACATGTTCAGGATTGTCCATATAGCAAAATATTTGAAACAATATCAATGTCCAGGGATACAGAACCAGGTAAATACATTATGACAGATCAGTACGATAGAATACTATGCAGTTGTCAAGTGGATGGAGCGGCTCTGTACAGGGTGATATGGAACCTTCTCCAAGACACACTAAGTGAAAAACAAAGTGTAAAAGCAAATGAATAGCCACATACACACACGTGCACCTGAGCACCTTTGAAAATTCATAGGAATATAGAACATCTTTGGAAGGAAGCACAGTAAACTGACACCCGTGGTTATCTCCGAGGGGAAAGTCAAGGGTTAGGAGACAGGGATAGGAGGAATACTTACTTTTCACTAAAAAATCCTTTTGTAGCTTATTTGTATTACATATACATCTTACCTATTCAAAATATTTTAAGATGCAAGTTAACATGATCCATTAAATTTGGGAGAAAAAAAGGAATGTGATAGATTATGGGTATACTTTATTATAACATAACATCCCAAAGTACTTCTAAATTTCCAGACTGTTACTTAGTTAACTCCAAATCAGTATTTAACAATATAAATCACAATTTAATGTCTAATTATCATGATGGAAACAGCTTTTGAGTGTTGAATGTGTATAGCTGTATTCAAATACAAGCTGTTTTGACTTTTAACCAACATACTAGAACTGGGAGTGATTTTGTTGCATAATTAGAAAACAACCTAGAATATATTTCTCTAAGATGCTTTTAAAGATAATGGGAAGCACTTTTAAATGTTTAAGAGAAAAGATGTTTTAGTTCCTAGACATCTATCAAAAGAGAAAAATAGGATTCTGTTTGTACTAGGGACCAGAGAATCTATTCACCTTATCCTTTTTGCAGGAATTATCCCAAACCTGGGACCACTGAGGCCTGTTTCTTAAAATGGACAAGAAAGGACCCATGACTGCTGGAGGCCTTGCAGCTGTAGAGCCACAGATGGTACACAGTCCTATAAATCCCCACACTGGTGGTCAGGACCCATCCTGGGCAATATATTAAAGCTGACGACTTACCTTCAGACATCCTGGAAAGGGGCTTTAGTCTTTCTTTTTTAAAAAAAAAATTTTTTTTCTTTATTGATATATTAGAGAGACAGAGGAAGGGAGAGGGAGAGAGATGGAAACATCGATGAGAGAGAACATCGATTGGCCGCCTCCTACATGCCCCCCACTGGGGATCAGGCCCACAACCTGAATCGAACTGGCGACCTCTTAGTTCATGGGTCGACACTCAACCACTGAGCCACACCGGCCGGGCAGGGGCTTTATTCTTTCAAAAAACAGTGTTTCCGCCCTCCAGAACCCTGCAGAAATCAGCTCTCCATAACTATCAGGTGAGCACACTAAAGTTATAGTATACGTAATGTTTATTTGCATTTTTAAAAAGAATACAAAATTGTTTAGAATTAGCATAAGTATTCATTCTGATAAAGAAATGGCAAGCTTTATTAGGACAAATGGAGGAAGAGGCACGAGGGAAGACAGCCTGAGACCAATAGTCACACCAAGTCAGCCAGGCAGTCTTCTTGTCAACGCTGGATTGACGTGAGGATTCACATCACCACCTCATGCAAGTAGTAATGTCACACTGGTCATTTGTAATGCTCAGTCAATGTTTCAGGACGCGCCCATCCTGGCGGGGGCGCTGTGAGAAGAGGTGATGTGCGGTACTTCAGTCTGAGCAGGTTCTTGCTCCGGGCTGACGTGAGACCCTGCAGAGATCTCTCTCCCTCTGCCACAACATCAGCAGTCTTCCAGGTAACAGATACTCCATCACCTGGGTCCTGGAGGAGAAAATAAACCTATGTGAGCAAAAATAAGCCTTTGTTGTTATTAAGCCACTAATAATTGGGGGTTATTACCACAATATATCCCAGCCTCTCTGTACTGATACATACGGGTAGACACCGTAAACGTGCACTAATGACCCAGAATAGCCTTCGGAAATAATAACTGCTGAATTATCACACTGTACATTTGATACTCCCTCCCCTTGATTTTATAAAATGTGTTTTACTTGCTCATTATGGCCTTTATCCAAACACGAATTTTGACCATATCCCTGGAAGATGTTAGAATTACCTAATTTGAAAACTGAGGAAACGAGACACGGTGACTTTCTCTCTTTCTCCCCCCTGCTATAGTTTGGTGAGAAATTCTTAAAAGAAAAAATATTGAAAAATTGTTATCTAACCAGTTAGCACAGCCACATATTTTATTAAAGTGTTATGGAGAAAATTGCCTATTAATGGGTAAAGTTTGTATAATTTCACGGAACATTAACCGAATGAAGGAGAAGAGGTCAAACAGCCCTGGAGTAGACTGTTACAGGCAGAGAACGTCTTGGAAAAGCAGAACTGGATTCTAAGGATATCACCACCCCACATTCGTAGAGCTCTTTGCAATCTGAAGGGTACTTCCCTTACTATGACCTTTCTCGGGCTCTTTATCTTGCATGTGTCTCCTCTTTGTATGTATACGTCCGTGCAACAAGACTGCACTTTCCAGGACAAGTTCTCTTCATTTCACATTATTGCCATGGAAATTGAAGTTCAGTGAGTCTAAGTGATTCATATGTCCAAGATTTCATAGGCAATAAGTGACAGAATCGAGATTCAAAATGAGATTGTCCCACTAAGTCCAGGGATTCTCTCACCGTTCTACTCTGCTCTGTGGAAATAGGCACAATGTTAAGAAAAACCCAGAGAAGGCTTAGCTTGTGGTCGGGGAAAGCCTCCTGGAAGGAGTGATACCTGTGCATGTCCCCGGCCCTGCACTGCCGATGCCTGTCTTCCCACGAGTTAGTGTTATCTTTATCTTCAGCGTAGAGCCTAATGTTTGTTGAATAAATGAGCAAATGTATTGAATGAGTAAAGATGTTCTTTTTAGATGTACAAGGAAGTTTCATTTCTAAGAGAATGCACAATTTATCAACTCACAATCCCAGTTCTTGACCTCAGACTCACCCCCACATTTGCAGGACCCAGGGCAACACAACACAAGGGAGCCCACATGTCATACATCCAGTTATTTTAAAAATAGAAAACAAGTTAACAAACACTTAGCTAAAATATATTCTGTTTTCCTATCTTGACAAATTCATCTTCATAATGATAAAAAAAACATTTTAAGTATGTGTCAAGCTATAATTTTTATATAACTGAAATTTGGCAAAATACAAAAACGACTGAATTAATTTTTATGATGTATGTCTGTTGGTAAGACACTGATGTTTGAATGAGAAATAAAATAAAGACATATATAATTTTTAAATTATTGTATATTTGTTCCACAAAATTATTCTTTCTTTCTTTAACTTTAGTAGAATCACTAATACTGTTGTTATAATGAAAATTTCACATTATTTATGTCTTATTGACAGTAATGCCAAATTAGACAATCTGTCTTGAGACATTGTTGTTTTTAAGTAGATTTGTGTTAGTTCTAGTTTGAAAAAAATGTTTCTCTGATGAGGCATGAGTAACAGGAATTTTCAAATTATTAATGTAATAGATTTAGAAATGAATAAGATATACATTATCTTGTTCAAACATTAAATAGAGTCATATGTGATAAATTGTTATTATTATAGAAACTATTTTAAAATATTTTAATTTCACCATATGCATAGCCATTGCTTATATTACAACTTTATCATCTCTTAAAGCAATATGTGGACCCATTCATATTGATTCTTTACATGCTTCGTGCATTTTAAGTTTATACCCACATACATACACATTTGAGTAATACGAATTATTTAATATTGCAGGATTTCTACAGCCTGTTACAACTCTTTCCAATATTACACCAATTCATGAGTACTTTTGGAACCATGAACTGGAACAAGAAGCGAAGCAAGAAAATAGACTCTCAGTACTACTGGGAAACTTCATCGTCTAAAAGTCTATTTCATTCATGCTAATTAAGAGGAAGAATTTGACAAATTAATACATTTACATTTTTTGCATACCCAAGCATTCTCACTCCTTAAATTACCCCTTGGACTCTGTAGTGTGTATTTCCAATACCGATGGTGACTCAGCCTACACACACACCTTCATGCCATTTAAGCAGTTGACTTTTGTTTTGAGGACATCAAGCAGATTTTAGAGAAGTGGTTCTCTGGGGCCCAAATGGCATTGAGTCATAAGAACGAATGTTTAGTATCACCAAGTGGTGGAGGCACCCATGTGTTTTTAATGCCCTTATTTGATGTGTAATACAAGGTACACTCCAGCAGGGGTGGGAAACTTTTCTTCTGCCAAGAGCCATTTGGATATTTATAACATCATTCATGGGTCATACACAATTATCAACTTAAAAATTAGCCTGCTATATTTGGTCAGGGTAATTTGGTGAGGTGTGTGATGTTTTCTGGTATTGATTTCGAGGGCCATATCTGTGGACCGGACGTTCCCCACCCCTGCGTGGGACCTGGGCAGAGGCCCCTTTGCGTGGGCTAAGAGCTGTACTGCTGAAGATCCATCGCAGGGATGCTGAGGGACATTCCAAAAGGGAGTAAGACACTTCTGTAAATTCTTCAGGGGAAATTTTGCCAGCCCCATTTTCACTTTCCTGTTCATCATCAATTATTTGTGTTTCAGGATATGTAAGAAGAAAAAAATAGTAATAGTTCAATTTAGCACATATATTCTCAAGCATCTATATAAGCATTTCACATACATTATCACATTTAATCCTGACAACAACCTATGAGGTAAATAGTCTTACCATCCCTCTTCTTATAAATTAGAAAATCGAGGCACACAAAGGGTAAGTAACCTGCCTCAGGCCACAGAGCTGGTAAGGCGAAGCTGGTATTTAAAATAAGGAAGGCTGCCTCCCTAGCCCTCCCTCATAGGACATACATTAGTCATGGCCCTTTATCCCATAACTTCCTCCTTCAGTTCTTAATTTTGGTTTGCTTTGGATTACTTAAAGTAATTAGTCAAAAAGGGACATGTAGATGAGCATATAAAGAATGTTGAAAGTGCTTGGGTTCAAATTCTAGCTCTACCACTTACCAACTGCATGAACTTGAAAGTCATACTCTGCAAAGCAGAGATAGTTATAGCATGAACCTTGTAGGGTTAGCATAAGGAATAAATAAGTTATTAATGCAAAGCACCCATAACAGTAAGTGCCATGTAGATATTTGCTTTGTTGGTGTTGTTACATGTGGTTTATTTTCTGAGTTCTCCAGTAGCAATAAAAAGAGTACTTTCCAGAGGTTTGTTGAGTATTAGATGAGTGGAAATATGGAAGGTACTTAGAACAATGCCTGACACAGAACAAATGCTGTGTTTGCTAATTATATGATCATCATTTTTTATCATTATCATTATTACTATGTGCAGTGTATTTTCTGAGCCTTCCAACACACGAAAAAAAATATTTTCATTTCTTTCACTCTTGAATGAAAATTCAGCTCAATATAAATGATAGGGTCATTGCGTTTTGTGCCTCAAAACTTTTTACATCAATGGCACTCATCTCAATCTTTTCTTTTTCTTTTTCCCCCCAGCACTGAGGTATGAAGCATATTCCCTGCAATAGCAGAGACTATTGAGATATTTTGAGACTATTAAAATACTGACAGAAAGAAAAAATAAGGGAAAAGAGAAAGGAATAAACATTTAAAAAAGGACAGAAAGAGGGAGGCCTTGGAGGAACTGTAAGGAGTGGAATCCCAAGCAGTTCTGAAGAAATGAACCCGAGGAAGGAAGAGAAGCACATCTCCACATATAACATGAGCCAACAAAGAAAAGATTGTGAGAATGCAGAGTCTACAGGTTTGTTGATGAAACAGGGGGAAATTTCTCTCTGGTAACCTCAATTTTCCCTACAAAATAGGAAGTGAAGTCATCTACTGGTAATGAGGGTGGAAGTGGTGATATTTGGGTTTTGAAGAAGAGAATAGAGGAAGTTTAAAACAGTCGTTGTGGAGAAGGAGAGAAATGATGGGCGATGTTGAGGGCCCAGATGACTTTACTACAGCTCAGCAGATGTAGTGCGGTTGTGTGGTGTCTTTTAGTGGTGCTCAGAAATGCTGCGTGGGCACAGGGAAGGCAGCTTGATGGAGGTAGGGGAGTTGCAAGACTGTGACCATGGAAGGAAGATAGAAATCTGAAGATACTGAGAAGACATAAGATGAAGTGGTAAACCATAACATCTGGATTAAGTTGAAAAGGAAGAAGACAGGAGGGAATTGGAAGGGAGAAAGTGGCGTTTATCTGAGGATAAAAGTGAGATTAGGGCCCTGGCCAGTTTGGCTCAGTGGTTAGAGCGTCGGCCTGCGGTCCAGAGAGACCCGGGTTCGGTTCCCGCTAAGGGCATGTACTTCGGTTGCAGTTTGTCCCCGGCCCTGGTTGGGTCGTGAGGGAGGCAGCCACTCAATGTGTCCCTTTCATGTCGATGTTTCTCTCTCTCTCTTCCTCTCTCTCCCTCCCACTCTATCTGAACAAAAAATGGAATGTCCTCGGGTGAGGATAAAAAAAAAAAAAAAAAAAGTGAGATTAGGGGATCGGTAAGGTAGGAGTAGCCTTGTGTGAAGGTTGCAGAGTAGGGTAGCTATGGTCAGAGATTAGTACACAGTACAGATTTGAATATAACATTTCAGAAGTCAGCAGTTCTGGATGATGACAACATCGGGGTGCCTCCCAGGGAGAGGAGGAGAGTGCATTGAAGAGGAAGGAAAGTAATGGTCTTAGAGACAAGAAAATAAAGAAACTGAGAGTCCAGGCTATTGCATGGTGGATTTGTTTATTAAGGCTGCCATAACAAAGTACCACAGGTTGGGTGACTAACAGAAATGTATTCCCACAGAGTTCTGGAGGCTAGAAATCCAAGACCTAGGTGCCAGGAAGACTGACTTCTTTTGAGGCCTTCCCCCTCCACTTGTAGGCGGCTACCTTCTCTCTGTGCCTTCACATCGCCTTTCTTCTGTGCGCGCCTGTGTCCTAATCTCTTGTTCTTATAAGGACAACAGTCATTGGATTGCCCACCTCAATGATCCCATTTTACTCTTTGCAGACCCTATCTGAGAGTCATATTCTGAGATACCAGAGGTTAAGACTTCAATGTACTAATTTTGGAAGGACACAATTCAGCCCATAAGAGATGGGTCACCCTGGAAGAGGCTGAAGACACTCAAAATGAAGTTAGAATGAAAGGTAGAGATAAAGAGGGTGAATGAGGGACTAAACACTTCAGTGATTAAGGGAACTGACAAATCAGCTTTCTACTGTTTCATAGAGGCCATGTCTTCTATCTGGGGATTCCAAACCATTTCTTCTCATAGTATTTTTTCAGAGACCCATAACCCGTGTTAATCTTTGTTGCAAAGTTAGTTTTTTGTCTTTTAGCAAAAGACAGGGTGTGTGGCTTGCATAACCCTTTCACTTGGACGTTGGTGTGATCCCCTCATTGGCTATGCAACTGGAGACCTGGCTGATGTGAAGGGTTCCTGACCGTGACCATTATGTGATAGGCGTTCCTCTTATGTGACAGTACAAGACTGAAATAGAACCGTCTTTTATCCCATGGCCTGATTCTCTGATATACTGAACATAGGGCATAAAACACAGCAAAATCTATAAAACACACACACACACACACACACACACACACACACACACACACTGCTCACTGTTAGAACTTTCCCATTTTCTTCTCTTCTTTGTCACAATGAAACTAATATCTATCTACCAGGCCCTGTGCTTTGAGTTCTACATTTGTTATCTCATTTATACTTACAGCAATCCTAGATGATGAAGTTGAGTAAAAAGGTTAAATAATCTACCCAGAGTCACCCAGCTGGTGAGTGGCAAGTCTGTCTGGTTTTTAAGTACTGTACCCAACAACAATGCCTTACGGGGACCAAATCTCCCCAGATACATGGCATTCCACCAATCACATTTCCTGCCAGAATGTTTATAAATTGATGCAGAAAGTGGGAATAGAGGAAACAGTGTGCCTCAAAGAGTACTTCTAATGCCGTCCATTTTTTTTCCCAATTGTTTTAAACCCTGGATCAATTCACCAGGGGTCAATACACAATTTTTTTTTAACCTTCTTTCAGCTTAGCTAGCCTGTTCTATTTCAGGAGGCAAAGATTAGTTAGCTCACAAATTGTTTTTCTCAATCCACTTTTATTTGGCTTGTGGTAATGGGTGAATTCTTCACAGGTTTTAGCAATAGATTATCTGTCAGTTTTTGTTTTCAGCATGAAGTAATGTGAGGTTTGTCTTTTGTGAATGTTTCATTGGCATTTCAGTGTGAGATTGGGAGAAACTAAATCTAGGGCTAATATTTTTATGCCAGTTTATCATAGAATTTTTACCCCTTGCATTTTTTGGAGGTTTTAAAACTCTCTTTATTAAACATTCTACCATCTCGGAAAATCATTGGTGCCACTGACAATTTGGTGTTTGAAGATTCTGAGCTAATGCCAGGAGGGACATTCATGTTAAATCATAATAAGACTCTACCTATTCATTAATTAAGTAAGTTTTTCCTCTTTGTGGACACTATGCTTTAAGGATTGGGGATTGAAGAATTCAGATAGAATACAGAGGATATTTCCTGCTATGGAAATATGCCTTTGCAACACACAGTCTGCTTGACTTGGGGTCAGATTAGTAATCAAAATCATGAAACACAAAAAACTTCACCCACCTCCAAATGACTTTATTTTAAGAAAGAATCAGAAGAAGTAACAGAACAGTATACAAATGGCAGTACAGTCGTGGTCTCATGACTTCCAGGCACCGCTCCCAGTGCCCTAGACCTTGGGATTTACAAGGTCACAACGACCGATGAAGTTGAGTGGACACACACACACACACTGAGCTAGAAGAGGCATCAGTTCTGGGGTACCTATAGCTTTTATACCTAGCTAATCATGCAGCTCCCTCAGGAGCTCAGGACTCATGCCCATTCTCTGATGAGGTACAACTGCATCTCATAAATACAAGTTACTTGTTACTTGATAAACAATTTCCGCAATAAAGTGCAGGTGCAAGGCGGGTATGTTGCAGGATTCTCCTTCATTGTGGATCTGGCATAGAGAAACTCCAAGTGTTCTTTGAGTTGTGTTGCAAGAAGGGTAGACAGAGGGAGACAAGACTGTAGGTGGTGAGCACACAATGCAACATACAGATGGTGTATTATAGAATTGTACACCTGAAACTTATAAAAAGACCAAGAGTCAAAGCCTCAGGCATCCTGAGGCTAATGAGCCAGGACCTGATAATGAGCCAGGACCCTTTCTTTGAGCCTGCAATGCCAACCATAAAAACAGGTTTCCACTACCCAAAGTTCGCTAACTTACAGGGAGCGCTTTTCATTTTTCAAAAGACAAGTACACCCTTTAAAAAACAGGGGAAGAGGAGAATTTCAATTCCTGGAAGTCCTTTTTTAAAATAAATAAATAAATGAATGAATGAATGAATGAATAAATAAATAAATAAATAAATAAATAAATAAATAAATAAATAAATATTGGCTCTCTAAGCCAAAATGCGTTTCATCCTAATGAATGTTCTAACAAATAAACATCCAGAAATGTAGTATTTGGATTAAAGCGCCAAGGAATTTGATTGGCCAGAAAACCCTATCAAAAATCAGACACATACATTCATTGATAACTCATATTTACTGTTTTGCTGATCTTATACAAAGAAATATATTGCCCAGGATATAGATACTTTTTATTTCTATATGCATGTACCGTATGTGGATATTTGCAAGGAACATTATATTGTTTAGTCTATAAAGCATATAATAGCTTTCTTTTATATCTTCTTGTCCTCAACCATCTGTTACAGTTATTTATTCTGAAAAAATATATAATAAAGTGTTATCCATATATATATATGACCTGAATTTTTAAAAAATTCTTGGGAAAAACTTTATTATGCTTTTAAAATCTCTATTATTTTGACACATTTTATTGCTAAATAAAACTGTTTTAATTTAAGCTAAGAAAACTAATTGGTATCAGATACTAAAAGTTCTTGTAAGTTGTTGAAAGTGTTAGTTCTGGGAATAGCATTTTTATATTTTTCTTATTGATTTGCCTTTGAGACAAACTGCAACCAGAAACAGGTGATAAGCCTTTGTTAATGCCTCCGGGAGAAAATGCTGTAGCTGCAGACTACTGTTGATAAACAGATTTTGAATTAATTAGTTCTGCATAATTATGTGAGTCATCAAATCTCTTAAGGCAAATGCAACTGGCTTTATATTGCTTTATATGTAAAAAAGAAAAGAAAAAAATGTATTTTTTATAAATTACCTCTTTTTAAGTACAGTTTTAATTTTTTTAAAGCAATGATAGAAATTTTTAAATGGCATATATTCAGGCATATTAAATTTCATTTTTAGATCTATAAAATGAGATAAGAAGGGATTTACTTTTTATAAATTGTTATCATTAGTGACAGAACTGGGACTCAGAGTGTGCTACTATTCCTGCCTCACACAGGGTGGAAATTATATTTTGTTACCAGAAAATGCCAAAGCGAACATCTGAAGAAAAATAACCTGACAACTAAAGGACAGAGCTTTCACTAAGGTGCTTTTAAGAATTTTGCCCATATATCTGCAATAGCACAAAACGTTTTTAAAGAAAAGTAGAGGAAAATGCTTAAAAAGTAATAAGCAGAAAAAAACTGCAACTATTTCTAACATAAAAGAAACCTCAATAAATGGAGAGATAATACAAGGAAATGACATAAAGAGATTCAATTATTGAATCTCTTTATGTCATTGTTACCAAATCAATATATACATTTAACACAATTTAATCAAAAATTTAATTTGATCGTTGGAATTTTGGCTGATTTTTAAAGAAATTATCTAGGAGAAAAACACGAGGAAAAACATTTAAAAGAAGATTTGAATGAGGTATCTTGGTCTATGAGAAACTGACATATATTATAAACTATAGTAATTTTTAAAAAGTGATACTGACTAATGTAAGAATAGACAGAAAAATCAATGAAGCAAATTAGATGGCTGAAAAACAGACTAGCATAAATTAAAATTTACCCTAAGGACATAATCCAAGCTTTGACCCCCAAAAATATGTTTTAACATTTCCTTAAACAATAAAAATCTTAAGAAACCCCTGAAATAGCCCGCCAAAGAGAGTGTTTAAACAATGATGGCACATCTATCTGGGAGATGGAGTATTATATAACCATTTAAAAACACAGTTTTGACAAATAAGTAATTGCATGGGAAAATGTTCATGAAAAAATATTAAATGAAAAACATGATTCAAGGCAATGTATATACTTATATTTTTATATATGAGTATATATAAATAAAAATAAATATAAATTCATTTATATTATATATATTTCATTTTTAAAAGATTTAAAGGAAACAACACATCAAAGTATTAAAATTAGCTGAGTATAATAAATTATATGTTACTTTTTACTTTCTTTTTTACATTTGTTTGTATTTTCCAAATTTCCTGCAGTTGTTGGCATCTGGAAGACTTATTCTACCTCTACCTCAATAAAAGACTGAGACACATAAAATATTTTAAAAGCTGTTTTATTACATTATATTTTATTTTTATACTCAAGTTATGGCTTACCCAACTCTGTTGATACTGACTTCAGCAACATAAAATACAAAATCTGGTTTCTCTGTTGCTTCAAATCCCCCCAAAATCAAATGCCATGTTTTCCTTTGGGTACAATGTCAACCACCAAACAACCCAACAAGAGCATATAAATAAGATATATGCCAATGTAAGGCAATAATAATTTGCCATTCCAGATCTGACTGTTATACAATTATATTAAGCAAATAAAACCATCAACAAAATGAAAAGAAATATGTTTCATTGAATGGGAGAACATATTCACCAATGATACATCTGATTACGGGTTAATATCCAAAATTTATGAATAACTTATACAACTCAACACACACACACACACACACACACACACACACACACATACACACAAAACCCAAACAATTGAATTAAAAACTGGGCTAAGGACCTAAATAGACACTTCTCCAAAGAGGACATACAGATGGCCAATAGACATATGAAAAGATGCTCAATTTCTCAATCATCAGAGAAATGCAAATCAAAACCACAATGAAATACCATCTCATCCCTGTCAGAATGGCTAACATCAATAAATCAACAAACAAATGTAAATGAGGATGTGGAGAAAAGGGAACCCGCATGCACTGTTCGTAGGAATGCAGATTGGGCAGCCACTGTGGAAAACAGTATGGAGTTACCTCAGAAAATTGAAAACTGAACTGCCTTATGACCCGGTGATTCCATTACTGGGAATATATCCTAAGAAACCTGAAACACTAAGTCAAAAGATTATATGCACCCCTATGTTCATTGCAGCATTATTTATAATAGTCAAGATTTTAAAGCATCCCAAATGCCCATCAGTAGATGAGTGGATAAAAATGCTGTGGTACATTTACACAATAGAATACTACTCAGCCATAAAAAAAAGAGGGAAATCTTACTTTTGTGACACCATGGATGGACCTTGAGAGTATTATGCTAAGTGAAATAAGCTAGTCAGAGAAAGACAAACACCATGTGATTTCACTTATATGTGGAATCTAATGAACAAAATAAACTAACAAGCAAAATAGAAACAAATTCATAGATATAGATACAGAGAACAAACTGACAGCTATCAGAGAGGAGGGTGTTGGGGGTGCTGGGTGAAAAGGTCAAGGGATAAAGCAAAAATAATAATAATAATGTATAGACAACAGTATAGTGATTAACAAAGGGAAAGGGGGATGAGGGGAGGTGGAAGAAGGTAAAAGGGGGATAAATGGTGATAGAAGGAAACTTGACTTGGGGTGGTGAATAAATAATATAATATACAGATGATATATTATAGAATTTAAACCTGAAACCTGTATAATTTTATTAAGCAATGTCACACCAATAAATTCAACAAGTGGAATAAAATAAAAAACAATTCTTTGCCAGAACTGTGTCACATGGCCATTTTTAAACCAAACGCAATGGAAAAGGGATTAACATCATCCTCACAGACAAATCAGGCTTAGGGTCAGCTTCCCCTGAATCACTTGGAGGATGGATATGTTAACACAATCTCAGTTTTGCTGTGAAAAAGGAAGGTTGGGTGTAAAGACAAGGGCAGGGGTGGGGTTAAGGGTGGGATGTGGTATGGATGTTTCTGCTCCTCCATGCTGTTAATGACACGAGAAGAAGAAAGATTCTTTTTAAATTAAAGACAGTAACAGACACTGTGATTGATGCTGAGGATATAATAGTGAACATGACATTTTCTCTCTCCTTTAGGAGTTTAACGTTTTAAGAGAGAAAATACACAAGTAAACACACCATTACAACATAGAATGTCAGTTCATGGTGCCAATGAAGCTCCTTGGGACTTAACCAACCTTGGGTCCCAAAGACAGCAAATAGGGACTAGGTCCTGAAATTGAGAAGTCAGTCCTGTGGCAATTGAGAACATAGCATATCTGAAAACCAGAAATCATTGAAGCTAAAGATGTAAGCAGATTAGAGATCATATAGACTTGAAGGCCGTGCTGAGAAGTTTCCATTTTTTTATCTTGAAGGCAATGGGACTACAATAAAGGGTTATAAACAAGAACTAACAATCTGATTTCCTTTTTACAGCATTCACTCCATCTGCAGAAGGAAGAACAAATTGGAGGGTTCAAGCGGAGATTGAGAGAGCCCATTACAGTCATCTAGACCAGAAATTAGAGGATGATTTGAGTTCATGGTTTAGGCAACTAAATGACTATTGGTACTATTTACAGAGATAGGGAACTCAGAGGGTAAAAACATGTAAGGGCAAAGATTGAGTGTAGTTTGGAACATAAGCACTTATGGGACATCTAAGTGGTAATGTATTTTGTGGTTAGGCTTTTTATAATTATAACCAATATTATTAAATTGTTATTAAATATCTCCATGAAAATCTCATCAAATAATATTAGTAACTGCCAGATTATCCAGGCTTTTTTTCTTTCTTTCTTTCTAGCTCTGACATGATTTGAGTGATATGACGAGAAAAAGTCATAGCAAATGTTTTACATGCTGACAATTTAAACTAATAGATATTTTTAGATGTTGTGTAAGAAAAGAGCTCTGGGCTAAAAATGATGCTGACATTTAAAGGCTCTCTGTAAACTTCAGAAATGTGTAGCCCTAGACACCAGAGCTAGTCGTTCAGAAATAATGTTAAGCATCTAAACTTAATGCTTTCCTAATTTTGCTTTCTGTCCTGGGCTCAGATGCCCCTGACCCCATGCACTTTTAAGATGTCAACTTTTCTTGGGCCCTAACAGCCTCACTTACATTGGGTTCAAATCTGTATTTCTGGCATATCTGTCCTTTATAACAAGGTCTTTTGTCCCTCTTTTCAAATCTCTCTGGATGGCAGAAAGTCCCCAATTGAGAAAAATGTTCCTCTAAGAACATGGATATAAATCCTTTTGAAGCTTCATGTAAGCTATGGTTTCAATAATTTTTTGTTTTGCATATTTATGTTACACAGGTTCATGGTAGAAATTTGGAAAATATCGAAAAGTATAAAATAACTACAACTGATTCATAATGGTACCACCCAGAGAGAACAATGGTTAACGTTTTGTTACCTATCTTTATAATCTTCTTTTTATGTCTATATATAATATATTTTGTTTTCTTATAAATTGGGATTATATATTACATGATATTTTGTAAACCTGATTTTTATTTACCATTCATCATGACCATCTTTCAATATCTTTAAATAAACTTCAAAAATATGATTTTTTAAATGGTTGATCATGTTATATGATCATATTATATGATAGAAACAGTATCAAACTACGCAATCCCCACTTCTGAGGACATTTAAGCCATTTGCAATATTTTATAATATAAATAAATGTTGAGTGAACATTTATGGCCATAAGTCTTTGTGACTTTCTCTGATTACTAGAAAAATCCCTAAAAATTGAATTACTGTGAACATTTTTAAAGCTTTTGGTGCATACAGCAAAATGCTTATTTCCAGCAAGTCTATACAAATCTGTACTCATACGACTAATTTATAAAACCATTTAGTTCAGAGTAAATTACTTGTGTTTTTCCCTCTCCAATAAATACCACACAGATAAGTCTTCTTTGATATTTCCATAGTCCAAATCAGCTTTCTTAAACTGTGAGATTGACCAATGAGGTTTTTCGTTTCATTCTGAAACTACTCCAACCTGGGAGGAGGGAAGAGCCATGGATTCCGGACCGGAGAACCGGGTCCTAGTCTTAGTTCTTTCACAAACTCATAGTGTTGCTTCTAGCACCTTAACTTCCTTGGGTCTTGGTTTCTTTGTCCAGATGACAAGATTGAACTAAATATCTCTATAGTCCCTTTCAAATAGTAGAAAAGCAATAACTAAATGTTAAAAGCAAAAACAAAATGTTTATAAGTGGAACAACAAGAACTTGGCAAATAGATAAATGGTCTCAGTAAATAATGTTGTAGAATCTGATCTGAACATGGCATAATGGTGTTCTCCAAGTAAATTTTTATCTTGTTGACAAGCTAATATCCTTCCTCTATAAGCAGATTCTGAGACTTAGAGCTGAACTTGGAAGTGGGGTGATCAGCCACCTAGGTGATGTGACATGGTAGCCCCCCAAATCTCTACCCCACCTCATTTATTCCACCATTACAGCATTACTCCTCAGATCTTCAGTAAAAATAATCCTAGGAGAAAATTCATAAGTGTTGTAACGTGTCAGCGAGATAACAGAGACACACGGCCGAATTGTAAAGGAGCACTTTATTACACCGGTGGGCTGTTACACCGGCGGGCTGGGGGGGTACAGCTTCCCCAAATCCTCAGCCCCAAGCCTTCTTTGTTGCCCGCTTTTAAAGGCACAAACTACAGAAAAAAAAACTACATTCTCTTGGTGCCGCTTTTGGCACCGTTAAGGGGGCCTGATACAGAGAAGGGGGGGAGAGAAGCTTGTTAGCTCAGGGCCACCATTAATCTCTCATGGTTTCTCTGAGTTTCCCAAGGCCATCCTCAACCCCTTATCTTTACAGTTTTCTTTGGGTGTCTCAAGGCCCTTATGTTTACAGAAAAGAAACTGCCAGGGTGTGTACGTGCAATAACTGAGGGTCAGAATGGAGTTATTACATCAACCACGGCTTTTAAGAGGCTTGGCCTCTAATGAGAATAGGAAACCTGGGTCCATTGAAACTAACCTGTAGTGAGAGCCAGTGATATAGAAAACAACACCAAAATCCCTTAGAAATTCTCACAAGACAATGTCTATAAACATTCAGGAGGATGTGATAGTACACCAAAAATCACTTGAATACAGCTTCAAAGCACTAGAATAACTCCCTTGGCAGAAGAACAAGCACCCACTCACCCTCTCCATTTAGTCACCTATCCTCTCTCCTAGGGTGTACATAAGTGTCACAGTACCCAAAAAAATGGTGTATTTGAGTTATCTTATTAGGTTTTTCTGATGACTGGTTTATAAATACTCACTATGATTGATTTCTATAAAATTGGCCTTCCAAACTCAAGGCCGGAATTTTTAAATGTTCTGGGTTATTTTTTAACTTAGAATGACTACATTTACACCCACACATTTAGAAAGTAGATAAATGTTGTATGCGTGCTGCTATTGTGATGAGCATATTAAATACAATGATTGTCAAGCAAAGTTTTCATGTGCAATTTCAGACAGACTCCAACATGTGACCATATCTAACTACCCTTTTCCTAATGAGTTATGACAAAGCAGGTAGTTTTAAAATTATGGTTAGTTCCATCCCTTTATCTCAGACAATAAACATCTTCTTGGCAAAAATCTGTTTTGCTTAACAAATAATTTCAGTTTCCTCGGAGAGTCGCTGAACGCAGATTTGTAGTTCAAACACAGCAGTTCTCTCATTGTCTAGTCTTTCGTTTTTCCTAGCTGTGTTTGCAGGCTGAGGTTGCTGCAGTTCGGTCTCCTCACTTCATCCTTTAGTTCTGTACGTTGTACAGATGCTGATTCAGCTGACGGTAAAAGGCCGAGCTAGTCCAGTTTGTGACAATTTACTTATTATGTCTGTGTGTTGAATTTCATTATCTCTGGGACTGCATTGTGCTTCCATGATTATGATTCGATAATATTACAGCTCAGTTCAGATCTCAGCAATATGGAAATAGCTTTACAGGGTTTGTTTACAAGTAAGGAGGCCATATGCTCCTCTAAGAAAAAAAAATATGCTAATTACCAAGGAAGAAATGAGATAAGAAAACACAGAATTGCTGCAGACCTACTAAGTAAACAAGCAAGATACGATCTGTGCCAGGGGAACAAATACGGTGAATCCACCCCCTTGTGCTTTCTTGTTTCGTTGAATATACACCGAAAAGGTTGAAAAGCAAGAAAAAGCGACTTTCTAGCGGTTATGTCATGTACATGTAGATCGACATATTTCATATTTTAAGATCAAACTGCCTCGCCTCCTTGTTTTGGTTCTGGTAAGCTTAAATAAAAGTAAGCTACTGAATCCAAAAAATCTGTGTGAAGAACAACCTTCACTGAGTGATTCCAAATGACCAAATGAAAGTATGTGTTTCTCCCCTACTTTGTGCTACGTGAACTTGCTGCCTTTGAAGGTTTTATCTTCACACCAGAACTTGTTGCTGAGGGAAAATGTTAAGTTCAGTCATTTTCCTGAACTTAACTGGTTTGCAAAATAACTGCTAGTGTTTGAATTCAAATCTTCAGGGTTTCTTCCCTTCATCTGGTTTGTGATTGTAGTTAAAGCTTTGTTTAAGGGGGAGGGGGTGGGGGGGAGAAGCTACACAGCTTTTTTACTCAACAACACATTGGGAGAAATTCTGGCACAGTGAGCTCTGCCTTCAAGCAGACTTTCATCCCAAGGCACCTTCCTCCATGCAATGTGCTCCACCCACGTCTCTCTCTTCAAACACAGGTGTCCACGCAGAACTTCCTCCAGAAGAAAACCCAGGCACTGTGTCTAATAACCATTTAGAACTTGGTGTCCCCACAAGTTAGGATCTGTACTGGCAGTCTGTAACAAGGGCCAGGCCTCAGCAATTTTGTAAAAGAGGCAAATAAGCAAGTAGGTTTTGTCCTATTTGCTGACAGAACTGAAATAAGAAAAATACAGGCAAACCTTTAGCAAGTGGCCCCTTAATGAGGCAAAAAGTTCTGGGGGCCAACTCCACTTCCAGTTGGTTTAGCCTAGTATTATAAGAATTCCAAAGGGGCAAACACCTAACATTGAGCCGTGGGGTTTCCCAGGAGGCACAAAGCTGTCCATCTCCTTAGCTCTCAGTATTTTATCCACCATGGAGTCAGGAAGATAAACAACCTTGGAACCATACAGACCCAAGTTCAAGTGCTCTGAGTTGAGTAGCACAGATAAGTCTCATCCTCAGTTTCCTCATCTTTAAAATGAAGATGATAATTTTACAGCAGCAACGAGAGTATCTGTGGGTTAGTTTCTCACCATGTATTTGCCTCTGCCCAGAGGGAGGGTAGGACACCCACCCATCACACTCGCTGTCTCCAACAAGAGGGTGAGTGTTGAATGGAACACATATTGTCTTCCTGTCTGCAGATTCCACAACAGCCTATGGCGTCTCCTGCGTGGAAATTTTCAGTAGGCTCGGTGACAAAGTAAGAAATAAAACGCAAAAGTACACAACTGTGGCAGAGCAAGACTTGGTTTTATGTGGGGTTGGAGTGGAGCCTGAAGTGCTGTCATGAGATTTTTCCTCAATGCCACCTAAACTGTGCAGAGAACCCACAGTTCTAGGCTACTTTGACGTTGTGCTGTGTTTACTCTTCCCAGACGACTGAGACCACCAAACCATTTCTTTGCTGGTTAGATAATAAAACAAAGCGAAAGTGACCTTATGCAAGTTCAAGTCATCATTCTTGATAATTCTCAAATCTGGCTGGATTTTGTGGTTGGGAGTCACTCTCCATGAAATTCTCTGTCCCAGTAGCCAATGAAGTGGCTTTATAATTGTCCCTTTTACATATGTCAAATGTGGCAGAAATCAAGAGGTCCAAGGGAGATTTGATACTCCCTAGACTATAAGTTATTTAAGAACAAGAACCAAGTGCTATTTACCATTGTATTTCCTATGTATACCACAGTGCCTGGATATAGTAGGTGTTCAATGAATAGTTTTTAAAGAATGAACTAAAGATTGAATGAACAAACTGTCATGGCTTTCTCTATTCTAATCTTGGGTAGGGTGGGTACCAGTAACATTAAAACTGGAGTCTAAGGAGAGGACACTGGACATCCCTGGTTCCACATTTTTTTTTTTTTTTTTGGTTTGGATGCCTAATACCTCAAAAATACTGTGGAGTTTTCTGTAAAGTAAAATATGGACCTATCTTATGGCCCAGCAATTTCACTCCTAGGTATTTACCCAAGATAAATGAAAACATATACCCACAAAAACACTTGTACAAGAATGTTCATAGCAGTTTTGTGCAAGATGTTTATTTAAAATAGCCCAAAACTGGAAATAAGCCAAATGTTCATCAACAGATGAATAGATATACACATTGCTGTATATTTCTACAAAGGAATACTACTCAGCAATCAAAAGGAACATACCTCTGTTATATGCAATATGATGTTTTGAACTTCATGTAAATGAAATAATACAGTGTGTACTCTGGCTTCCTTTGCTCAACATAATCATTCTGACATGTGTCCAGGGATTGCTGGAGTCAGTTTGGAACAGTTCACAACAACTGATTGTGTTTGTGTACATCTCTTCCCAAATCTACACTCAGTGTTGTAACATTGGTAGTTTGAAATTGCCAATGGTGGGAATATTTATGTCAAGGAAATTGTCAAATGTTGTGCAAACCTGAGTTGGATTTTTTGTTTTTGTTTTGAGAACCAGGAAAAAATACTAACATTTTATTTCAACCTTTTTAAGTAAAAAAGAAAAACAATTCAAGAGTCCTGAAATCTTTCTACTAGCTCATCCTCTGATGTGTGCACATTCAAACCATCACTGAAAATACAGCCCCTCACTTGAGATCCAGTGAGTACTCTTAGGTGCCTTTTGCATAGTGGACTTACAGTCTATACAGACTCTCAGCTCAGCCACGCTGCCCATCTGGGATGAGTGCCTACTCTGCAACACCATGCTCCTAAAGACGCCTAAAAACCTAAAGACACAGATGCTTCAGACACGAGTTGCTAGTTGCATGAGCCAGTCCCCTCTAGAAGCAGCTTTTGTGTTATGCCACTGGGACTAGTGGTGGAAACTTCGTGGTGATCAGGGAAATCATCCTCCCTACTGCTTTGCCTTATCAGTCTTCACTTTGATCTCTTCTTATGTCAGTGCTTAAATCCCTGATTCCATAACCTCAACCTGGACCCAAACTCCATTCCCAGACTTGATGTTTACCCTAACTGTTGGCCCTTTGTTTCTGGAGATTGGATCTCTCTAGAGAGCTTTGACTTGGCTCATACCAAGCATCCACCTGCGGAGAGTCTTCTTTTTCCCTTGAATAATTCATTCAATAAGTCATATAATGAATCACAGTACAACTTCTTACACTATTGCTCTAAATAATAACAAAAACTTTCATTTGTATGATTTCTAAGGCATTGTTTTTATTAATGATTAATAGTTAAATGTCACTTCACAGCTTACAGAATGCTTTATTTTTTTTTCCTTTATTGATTTTAGAGAGAGAGGAAGTGAAAGGGAGAGAGAGATAGAAACATCAATAAGAGAGAACATAGACTGGCCACCTCCTGCATGCCCCCCACTGGAGATCGGGCCCACAACCTGGGCATGTGTCCTGGCCGGGAATCGAACCGGTGACCTCTTGGTGCATGGGATGATGCTCAACCACTGAGCCACACTGGCTGGACCAGAATGCTTTAATAGTTATCTCCTTTAGCCCTCATAGCAACCCAGAGAAATAAGTATTATTATTATTCTCACTTAAGAAATGAGGAAACAGACTGAAAAAAAGAAGAAAAAAACACCTTCTCAGAATCATTTAACTAACAGGAGGTGGAAATATGAGCAAGGCACTCAACATAGTTCCTTGTACTTACCATGTATCTGATCTTGAAGAACATATGTAGCTTCAACCTTGTGACTCTGAAGTATCTCCAAGGCTTAAAAGCACCTGGATAATTAAGATCATCTGATGGCAGGAAGCATACAATGCTGTGACAGTTCCTAAACTTTATTGAAATGGACTTGTGGGGAGGCGGTGGACACGTTCCTTGTTTCTTTGTTCAACGATTTTTATTATAAAATAATGTACAGAACTTCCTACTTCAGTTCCCTTTCTGTGTATCCTTCCAGAAAATGTATTTGCAGATACAAGCTTATATATATATAAGAAGACTGGGTCACTGGCCAGGCCTGCCAAGTACATGTGCTGGGCTTTTCCCTCCTGACTCCTGTGTCCTTCTGGACATCAAAGACTTTGCACATTTCTAGAAGGGAGAAAACCCCATGAGGCAATCAGATGGGACTGGACGAAGTATCAGGTCACAGCTAGGGGCACAGCTGCTGAACAATCCACAGGTCATGTGCAGACAACTTTCCATGCAAGGCCCCCACCAGAATGATGATACAGAAACAGCCAAACAGTCTTCAGCACGTGCCATGGGCAGTGTTCTCCGGATGGTGACAGGTGGTCTGTACTGTCTGGCTCCCAGGGGAGTCCTTGCTGCCTGTGACTGACAGTACTCAGCTGTCTGGCGATGGTGACTCTGCTACTCTCTATAATTCCCAAAAGTCCAGTTGCCTCCCCTTGGGTCCCACCAACCTATTTTAAAGTTCTTTTCCACCCACTTTTCTCCCATCTCTACCATCCCAGGTGACTCTCCACTGCTCATGTCCATTGCCTAGGTTTATACTGGACATCTTTCTCTTATCGGTTTATGAGCATTCTTTGTATATTAAAGGAATTAGTTCCTTATTTGCCATATTTGCTGAAGTTATTTTTTCCCCAGTAGTTGTCTCTTAACTTTTTTAATAGTGTGGTTTTTCTATTCAGAAATCTTAAATGTTGCTCATCAACTGTATGTCTTTTCCTTTATGATTTCTAGATTTTGTGTCATGCTTAGAAAGGCCTTCCCTGCTCCAAGATTTTTTAATTGCCCATGTTTTTGTCCAGTGTTTTTTATCATTTCAATTTTTACATTCAATATTTGATTTGTCTGCAATTTATTTTGACTATGGAATAACTTTGTGATACAACTTTATATTTTTCAGATGGCTAGCCAGAACACCAAACTTTCTGCTGAATAATGGATATTTGCTCTTCTAATTTGAAATGCCAACATATTAAATTCTTTACACACTTGGGTCCATTTCTAGACTCTCATTTCTAGTTCGCTGGTCTGACTAGTTTCAAAGTTTTTAAATTACTATAATCTCGCAATATATTTTTTGAGTGACTGTTCTCCTTTCCTGGCCCCACCCTCCATTATTACTCACAATTTGCCTGATTCTTTCCCTACCCCAACCACAAGATGAACTTCAGTATCATTTTGCATGATGTCTGACCTCGGAAATGCAGCAAGAAATGGAAAATGAGAGGCTAGTGCCTGCTAATGAGGTATCTTGTAGATCAGCGATTCTTTTCATCACATGGCACACACAAACTAATTACTAAAATTCTGCGGTGCACCAAAAAATATGTATATATTTTTTCCAATCTGACCAAAAAATAGGTATAATTTTGATTCATTCAAACCGTACAGCCGCTGTTGTTTTGGCTGTTGTCATTTTTTTATTTGACCATCTATGGGAAAAGAGGACAGTGCCCCTGGCTACATAGTCAGGTATTGCATGTTTTAAAAATTCTTGGGGCACACCGGTTGAAAATTACTGTTGTAAACGGTAGACTTTCACCTCAGACTCTAATTAGTTTTCTTTATTTTTATAGTTTCTGGAGCACAGCAGGGCTAGCACTCAAAACTGAACCTGGCAAATTATTCACTGGCCAGTCCAGGCATGTAATTGCTCCTCCCATTGCTGGCCAGCAAGAAGCTGTATTGAAATCAGCTCTTGGCTGGACTGCAGGCAGCAGGTAAGTCTGGGTACATTGCTCCCGCCACTGCAGTGCTGCTGGGAAACGAGGTGGACATGTGAGGGGGTAGGCAATGAAGAATACGTTTGCCATTCACGCACCATAGCGTTAAGAGAAATGATGTTCCTGTTCTTACTTCCAACACAAGGAGCCAAAGTTATTGCCTCGCTTCCTACAGCGAAGAACAAACAGATGGGCCATCCTGTGGGTTCAGAATGGTATACACCGAGGTGGAATGGAGGAAGTGGGGAAGTTGACTTACTGTGTAGGTCTGGTGTACATTTTCTAGGACTTGCAATCCTGCCAGAAAGTCATCTTCTTTCCTGCTATGGATAGCATTTACAGTAATAAGAATAATACAGTCTTACTACCACAACTTTTTAAAGAAAAACATTAAAATATCAAAAATAATTTTTTAATTGTAGTTGGAAAACCACATTGAATTTAATTCTGAACATTGTAATCTAACATAGAAAAAAGTTAGAGTAGGAGCAAACAGCACATCTGTGCAGTGGAAGCAACAAGACCTTCCCCAGGCCATAGGTTCCGTCTGTGAAACTGAAGCTTCCAGTCACTACTATTGTTTTGAGCTCCCAGAACTAGGGCTGCTTCCCCCCAACTGAATTAAGTTTTACTTTGGTTTTCTCATCACAGTGAAACAGAAGTTTTAGTACCTAACACATATATCAGTAAATAAGATTCAAGTAATACTGCACAACTTCCAAGCCTCTGTTGAAAATGGGATGCTTTGCTGTCTAAAGCCCCCTCTGGACTGCTACTCGGTTACTGGAATGGCTGCCAGGGAAGCATTTGACCCCAGACTATAGCCAAGCTCCAAGGTGACGAGTGGGCAATTGCTTTAAATGGGGAAAAAATTATTTCCACTTTTATCACCCTCCCTGAAGCAGAAATTTGGAGACTGCAGGGGTCTTGTGTTACCTAAGCCAAGATCCAAAGTGATATCAATCTCAAATTTCTTGATTTATTCAATGCACTGAAAGGAAAGTCCTGCTCTTTTCTCTAATGGAAACATTAGAGTGTAAACAAGCATCATTTTTGATCATCAGGGATTTTACGTGATCTTTGCACAAACATTCCCTTCCCTTGCTGCCGTATGTATAATTCATCTTTTGGGAAGAGACGCACAGATCCATCCTGAGCACCTCACATTAGTGGTCACAGCTTATGACACCCCAAATATGTCAGGTGTCTTTAAAATGCACGTGCCCTTTGACTATTTTATCCAAAGTACAAAATTATTAAGTCAAAATAAACAAAAAGATTATATGTATCAAAAATTATTTCTAATAAAATTGAAAACAACTAACATGCCCCATAAGTAACTGTTTTTATTCATATGATAAATTATTATATAACTGTTAAAGAGCACATTTTCGAAAAATAGTTAATGATAAAGACAAAAATTAATAGAGTATTAAAATATGTACAGAGTATTTATAAATGTATAAGTATTCCTAAAAATATTAATATATAAATCCAAATTTCCACTAGGTCCCTTCAGGTTATTTGTAAGGGAGGCCACTAAATCCAAGGGATTGTTAGTTCTTAACTTCCAAGTTACCAGCCCTCAGGCTTCCATCTGACCCCACAGGACACATGGTTCCCCCAGATGAAGAGCATGGCAGGGCCCAGGGTGTGGTGAGTGCTTGTGCCATTTCCCACTATCCTGCAACTCCTGCTCCCTCCTGACAATCACGCCCTGTGAAAGGGAATGAAACAGAGAAATAGGTCCCCTGCAATCACCTTACAGAAAATGACTCAAAATTGCACATATAATTTCTGCTCGAGTCTCATTAGTGAGAACTTTGTCACATGACCATACTCAACATCAGGGAACCTGGCAAACGTGGGTTTTGGTTGGATGGCCATGTATCCAGGAAGAAGAACAGAATGAATCTTGAGGTCAAGCAGTAATCTACCACATCACATTATATACACTAAAAATAATGATAATAATACAGGAAGGAAATATACCCAAATGTTCACAGTGGTCATCTCTAACTAGTAGAATTTGGTGTGATTTTTCTCTTCACACGTTCTGAATTGTAAGCTTTCTGCAACTATCTCCTTCATAAGATAATGAGACAGCCCGGCTGGTGTGGCTCAATGGTTGAGTGTCAACCCATGCACCAAGAAGTCGCCAGTTCAATTCCTGGTCAGGGCACATGCCCAGGTTGTGGGCCCAATCCCCAGTGGGGGGCATGCAGGAGGTGGCCAATCGATGTTCTCTCTCATCGATGTTTCTATCTCTCTCCTTCTCCCTTTCTTTCTCTCTAAATCAATAAAGAAAAAAAACAAAAAAGAAAAAGTTAATGAGACAAATTATTAATTTACCGAAAAAATAATAGATATAAATATTCTAAAATATTATCAGCAGTTGTCTTTGAAAGATGAAACTACTTGTAATTTTCCTTTGTATTTTCTGAATTTTTTGTAAGTTATTTGAAGTTTTATAAAGTAGTTCACCAAATGTCTTAGTTCGTACAGGGGCAGGTAGAAACAGTGTTATGGCCTATATTTGGGTTTCACACATGGTCACAATTAGAATGTGCTTCTGTCAGAGCTCTCTCTTTTCTTTGCTTTAAAATAGAAAGTAAGCCTATTTATATATGACTCTCAGTAACACTATAGATGACATGAAATTCTTCAACCTGCCCCCCAAAGCAACCATTTTAAATAGCTCTTCTGTTCAATTCTAGAATGGAAGTTACATTCGACAACTGCTAACCAGTTCTCTTCATAGCAAGTTACAACTGTCCCTACCTGCATAACAACTTCTCACATCTCTGCTCAGCTATGCTCTTGGAACACTGCTGTCCTTTCTGTCCTCACACTTAACCTATAAACATCCGAACAGATTTGTCTTACTGAGCTAAGTCCATCTCTACCCACCGACCTTGACTTCCACTTTGGGAAGGTCAAGATATTATCTTCCCTGGTATCCTTAAATTTCAGTGCAACATTTTTGAAGACCTGAAGAAATCAATTCTGAATAATTAGACCATAGAGACTGAAAGAATAAAAAACTAAAATATTTGAAAGGAATAAGATTCTCCCAGTAACTCTTAAATCCTACCATAAGGGAACACCTCACTCAAAGATAGCTCTGTTTAATAGAATGTACAATAGAGAAAAATCAATTAAAGCAAAATGAAAAAAAAAAAAATGTAGGCACCAGTGCCCTGGAAACATTACAAAATTATAAAATACTTCTCCTATCTCTTCCCCTTCTTGTCTATCTTTTCATCTATCTTTCTACCCCTGGAATACTCAGTATCTGAACATCACATAGAAGGCAAATATTATTGTAAAAAGAAAAAACACAAGTATTAGAAATACTAGCCATGTATCAGTATTTACAAGCAAAAAACTCCACCTTCACTTTTTCAGGGGACAAGTGATATGGTTCACAATATGAAACTTTATCCTGTGGTTTCCACCAAATGATTTAGTTGAAACAGGAATATGTATTTATTTAAGCATATTTATCAAAATCACCCTGAATAGGGACACTGACATCCTGGATGACTCAAATACATCTTCACGAGAAGGCAGCCCAGACCGACTGGTTTCACTGACCTTCAACGTGATGATCTGGTGGGGAGGAAGGAAGTGAGGAGAGAGGATGACAGAGAAGAACATGGTTCTATTTCACTTCTCATTTTACATTAAGGTTCCAAAATGTTTTCTTTTTTTCCTACCTACCCATTTTCAAAACCTGCTTTGCTCTCAGTAACATTTTCTTGTTCAATTGTTCTCCTGATACTTCAGCTCTTTTAAAACTTCGCAATGTTGTAATTTCTTAGTCATCTGCACTGACATAGTCCTTCTTTCCTTCCATTTTTCTCCTTTCTCCCCGAGAAACACAGATCACATTGACTCCTGGCAGCTTCTGTATCTTTCTTTGCTAAGACTGGGACAAAAGTTAGTTAGGTCTGATACATGTGCTAGTCAAACTATCCTGGGATTTTTACTTGAAACTACTGTTTCATTTATAATATAAAAAGACTAAGCTTTTATTTCCCTATTTCCAGGTTAGCTTTCATTTTTCTGACCTAGACTATCATTTATGAAACACAGCAGGCACCTAAAACATAGGTAGATTGTTTACTTAATTTTTAAATAGAAACAGAAGAGCCCTGGCTGGTTTGGCTCAGTGGTTAGAGCTTCAGCCCATAGACCAGAGAGTCCCGGGTTCAGTTCCAGATAAGGGCACATACCTCAGTTGTAGTTTGTCCCTGGCCCCGGTTGGGGTTGTGTGGGTGGCAGCCACTCGATGTGTCTCTCTCACGTCGATGTTTCTCTCTCTCTCTTCCTCCTTCTCTCCCTCCCGCTCTATCTGAAGATAAATGCAAAAATGTCCTTGGGTGAGGATAAAAAATTAAAAATTAAAAAAATAAATAAATAAAAAAAAACAGAAAAGGAAGAGGAGGAGGAGGAGGAGAGGAGGAGAAACTTACTTAAAACATCAAGTAACTCAGGGCTTTAGAATAATTCAAAGATTATTGATGTATTTGTAAACATAGCTTTTTATAATCCCCAACCCTTTATACATTCCAGGTCTTAGACCTTTTTGACTTTCTGAATTAGAAATTATTACAATGGTTGCAACCATGCCAATAAATTCCCTTTAAAATATTGGTCTAGGTAACTGTGCTAGTTAAAGTCATCATTGTGTAGAAAAATATTTTTAAAACAGCTTTCCTTTGTTGCAGTCTATTTTTAGCATAAGCTGACATACTAGGTCACCACCAATGTCTGACTGAACGAGGAACCCTTTCTCTATAGTAAATGGATCTTCCAGAAGACAATGGCACATCCAGGATGAACTGTTTGATGCTAATGAAACAGTTTTTGCTTTAATAGAGCCCATTTCCATTGTCTCCCCAAAAGGGGAACAGTCCCCACAGATCCCAGGACAGCAGAACGACAGAGACCTAAGACATGGAATAAGGCTAAGTCACGTAAGTGGTGGGCTCCTTTCTAAAACAGAAAGCACCATTGCGATTTGTTTTATGATGGGAAGGAAGAATGTTCTTGATGTAAATTTTGTAAATCTGTGAACTGATAATAAATTGTTAATCAGGGCTAAGAGATTTTTTTTAAGATAAGCTCTATGAAATCATGAATACAGAACATGTTGAGAAAAGCTGGTTGCTACTGCCATCTGGAAGGCAAACTAGGGAGGTCAAAGGCATCTGAGGCCTGGAGAAACTTAGATGAGCCAATAAGTTGAAAAGCTGCTCCTTTTGCGAAAGTGGTTGATTTTCTCAAAACCAGCAATTCTAGACTTTGTTTATTAGATGCTTTATTAATTATTTTTTTTTTATTTTTTTAACTTATCTTTATTGTTGAATGTATTACAGATGTTCCTCATTTTTCCCCCATTGACCCCCTCCTCCCCATTCCCGCCCCCTTCCTGCCTTTCCCCACACTGTTGTCTGCGTCCATTGGTTGTGCATATATACATATAAGTTCTTTGGTTTATTTCTTCCCACCACTAATCCCCCTTCCCTTTGAGGTTTGTCATTCTAACAACCAATTTGTACTTCTTAATCTCTTCACCTTTTCCACCCATCCTCCCAGTCCCTGCCCATCTGGTAACCAACAAAAGTTCTCTGTATCTATGAGAATGTTTCTGTTCTGCTTGTTCATTTTGTTTGTGGATTCAGTTGTTGATAGATATGCATTTATTGCCATTTTGTTCATTTTTTTTATCGTTTTCTTCAAGAAGACCCTTCGACATTTCATATAATAATGGTTTGGTGGTGATGAACTCCTTTACTTTTCCTTGTCTGGGAAACTCTTTGTATGGCCATCGATTCTAAATGACAGCTTTGCAGGATAGAGTCATCTTGGTTGTAGGTTCTTGCTTTTCATCACTCTGAATATTTCTTGCCACTCCCTTCTGGCCTGCAAAGTTTCTTTTGAGAAATCAGCTGACAGTCTTATGGGAACTCCCTTGTAGGTAACTAATTGCTTTTCTCTTGCTGCTTTTAAGATTCTCTCTTTGTCTTGAACCTTTTGCATTTTGATGATGATGTGTCTTGGTGTGGACCTCTTGGGGTTCATCTTGTTTGGCACTCTCTGTGCTTCCTGGATTTGTATGTCTGTTTCCTTCACCAAGTTAGGGAAGTTTTCTGCCATTATTGTTTCAAATAGGTTTTCGATTCCTTGTTCTCTCTCTTCTCCTTCTGGCACTCCCAAGATGCAAATGTTGGTATGCTTGAAGTTGTCCCAGAGGCTCCTTACACTATCCTCATTTTTTGGGATTCTTTTTTCTTTTTGCTGTTCTGATTGGGTGTTTTTTGCTTCCTTATTTTCCAAATCGATGGTTTGCTTCTTGGCTTTACCTACTCTACTATTGAATCTGTGTAAATTATTCTTTATTTCAGCTAGTGCCTCCTTCATTTCTGACTGTGCATCCTTCATTTCTGACTGCTCCCTTTTTATGCTCTTGAGGCCCTCACTAAGTTCACTGAGGTTCTCACTAAGTTCACTGAGCATCCTTATAAGCAGTGTTTTGAACTCAGCATCTGTTAGGTTGCTTAACTCCATTTCACTTAGTTCTTTTCCTGGAGTTTTGTTCTGTTCTTTCATTTGGGACCTGTTTCTTTGTCTCCTCATTTTGGCTGCCTCCCTGTGTTTGTTTCTGTGTATTACTTAGCAAGAAGTATGGGGCTAGCCAAGACCAGATGCTGCTTGCTTGAAAGAATTTAGGAAAAGCTGAAGCAGACTCCAAGACAGGCCAATCCTATGGTAAAGCAACTGGCAACAGCTTGGATGGGACTGAAAGTTGGGTGGGGCAGGGCCTCAGGGAATCACCAGGGTGGGGCAAACAGTGTGAGCCAGGTTGCTGGAGTCCCAGATATGGGGGCTGTCTGCCTGTCCAGTGGAGGAAGGGCTCACCAAAGGAACAAAGTCCTCTGATAGCACGTCTGTCCAGGAGAAAGCTGCCTCTCCAGCCCTCGCTCCAATGCCAAACAACTCAGTTCTTCCCCATATGTCTCTGGTGCCTTTCAAGCTGCCTCCCCCACACTGGAGCCTGGAAGGTGCGAGTCCGAGTAAGTCCGTGTGCGGGCCCTTTAAGAGGACCTGCGGGAGCTCCAGCCGCCTCAGCCTCAGTTCCCGCTGGTTTTTCCAGCCAGAAGTTATGGGGACTTCTCTTCCTGGCACTGGAACCCTGAGCTGGGCACCTGGTATGGGACCGGGACCCCTCAGTCCTCAGGGAGGACCTTCCCAGCTGAGGTGTCCTCCTGATTTTTATCCGCCACACGTGGGTGTGGGACCAGCCCGTCGCGCCTCCGCCCCTCCTACCAGTCTCGATGTGGCTTCTTCTTTAATTTCGTAGTTGTAGGACTTCCATTCAGCTTGATTTCAGGCGGTTTTGAATGATGGTTGTTCTGTAGTTTAGTTGTAACTTTCATGTGGTTGTAGGAGGACGCGATACCGCGTTTACCTACGCCGCCATCTTGACCGGAAGTCCTAATTATTGTTTATAGGAGCATACAATGAAAGAATATAAATATTCAGACAGGTCCTGAACAGTGCATTACAGGGGGAAAATGTCAAATTTTAAAAATAAATCTGAACTGGGAACATAAATGGGATAATCCATTTTGACATCCCAAACTAATTTTACATCATGAAATAACATAAAATTCACATTTGCATTCATGTAATAAATGCTGCTCAGATTTTCATGGCCCTAATACAATAATATTAAGAATATTCTAGCCTGGCTGGTATGACTCAATGGTTGAGCATCGACCCATGCACCAAGAGGTCAGCAGTTCAATTCCTGGTCAGGGCACATGCCAAGGTTGTGGGCCAAATCCCCAGTGGAGGGCATGCAGGAGATGGCCAGTCGATGTTCTCTTTCTTTGATGTTTCTGTCTCTCTTTCCCTCTCCCTTCCTCTCTCTCTAAAATCAATCAATCAATCAATAAATAAAAGAATATTCTATCATTGTTTATCCTTTGTGATCAGTTGTTTATCCTGTGTTAAACAAATATTGTGAGAAGAATACATTGGAACAGGCTCCAAAGTATTCCTTGGATGCTCATCAACAGAAACACAGAGACAGCAGAGCTCGGAATTTGGACAGATAAAATCCAACAGGAAAACCAAAAGAAAACTGATTAGAATTTTACATCTTTAACAATGAGTAGAGTCGTGAGATTACCGTATAAATGCAAACCTGATGCTGCAGAAAATAACTTTGGATTTTTATTCCAAAAAATAAATATATCAACTTGCCTTTCCAAGGAGATCCTTAATGATACATGTGCCAGGGCAATGTATGCATGTATATATATAATGTGTGTATGTTATATATAGTCTTTTTTGAAAAAAGCAAGAGGAAAAAAGAAACATGAAGAACATATAACATATGGCATTCCCTATCGCCTCAGCTGGTGTTTGCCATTTCCTGCTTGTTACTTTCTTAATTTTACATCTTCTCCTCAGTTTTAATATACTAGATGTTTTAATCAGATTTGCAATTCGGCCTTGCTAGTTTCTCCAGTTGCTGCCCCTTCTCATATTAGTCTTTTCAGTTCTATGACTACACCTATTCAATTTGAAGAAAAACTAATAATTACAATGCCTAGGGTGTCTTCATGAATAATCAACAAGGGGCTCATTGTGATGTGGCTGTCTGGTTAAGTTATGCTTAGATGCAAGGGGCAATAAAATAAAATCATATTCTAATATTTTAATCAAATTTTAAGAGATTGGCATACGTAATGTTAGAGAGAATAAAAATCAGTGAGAGGCACTATGAAACAAAAAAAAAATGTATCTTTGAGTAACTCAAGCGTCACCCCTCGAAACTGAGCTGCAATTTTATTAACTTCTAGCCCTGGCCAAAGCTAGGCTACATAATGAAGCAGTTCTCTTTGAGAAAGACAGGACAACAAAATGGTGGTTTACCCTCAGGCAAATGGGTAGGATATCGGCTGCCCCAAAGTAAATAACAAAGATACCAGGCCATTAGGACCCTATCCATGGTTGGCAAAACCTTCTTCACCAATTCCAAGGTCAAAAGTGAAAGCAAACCAAAACAAAACAAAAAGTGAAAGCCATTCCACAGGTTCTAAAATAAATGCCCAGTTTATCTCAACTAGATATCAGAGTTATTGGGAAATGTTAGCAAGTCAGGATGATCCCCATTTCCAAGCTTCTTACTGAAGCCCTAAGAACATTATAGTTCTCAAAGTTCTTGTAGTTTGCTGTAGCAATTAACTCTGTGCCTCTAGACACCCCCAGGACCATTGCTGGCAAATGCAAAGAGTAACCCACCCAAAACACATTCTTTCACACTCTGGCAGCAATTCCTAAGATTAGTTAAAGGAACTAATGTGACTGAGCAGGGCTCGATGTTGAGGTTTTCCTGAGGGATCCTGAGCTAATTTCCTAAAAGCTTACATACATATACATGCATTCCATCACATTTTCTTGGCTTCACTAATCAAAGTGGTTAGTAGAGAGCTGGGACTTCACATTATTCTAAATTTCCCAGCATGTGTGATTGCACACTCAGCCCAGCAGCTTCCTTGTGTACCTCCTCACAAAGTTGTCTGATGGTTACCTCTTCACAGGTCCTTCTCCTCATGAGGATGATCAGGTTTTAATGAAACTCTTAAAGATACTAATAGAGGAATCTATAAAATGTGAGAAGTGGGAGATAAGAGAAAAAAAGATACATACTCTCCAGGCAACAAATTTTGATGTGGTACGGTCAATAGTCACTTCCTATTTATTATCTAAAATTTGATGTAAAATGTGTCAGCCCGGCCGGTGTGGCTCACTGGTTGAGCATCGACCCATGCACCAAGAGGTCACCGATTCGATTCCCAGTCAGGGCACATGCCCAGGTTGTGGGCCAAATCCCCAGTGGGGGGAATGCAGGAGGTGGCCAATTGATGTTCTCTCTCATTGATGCTTCCTCTCTCTCTAAAAAAAATATTTAAAAAAAAAAAGTTCATAAGCCAAACTGTGAGTCCACAAATACAGAACCAGGACATAAAACAGTATAGACATACTTCCTCAGTTATAGAAATGAAAACCCTTTTTTTGATCATAAATATCCAGTTTAGAATTTTAAAATGTGTTCATGAAAAGAGCCTTCATTACCTTATGTGAATGTAAAATTAATTTTTTCTACCAAACAAAATCAATAGATACATTCAAAATTAAAACATCTCAGAATGTTATATGGAAAAAAGAATTCCAAACTGGTAGCTGTAGTTAAGACAGAAGTGTCAGAATAAAATTTTAAGGCAAGAAAAATCTTCAGATCTCTAAGAAATTATGTCTAAATAACGGTAGATATAAGAATTTACATTAACAAGTGAAATAGGCACAAGGATAAAAATTACACAGTTACAAAGGCCAAAACTTAGCCTGTCATCACATAAAATTGAACATTTCTATTTCTTACCTTCATGCCTTACCCTAGCTTACAGAACTCTTGGGAAACTGAGACCTAAGGCAATTAGGTACAACCATCTGTAAATCACCCAGAAAATGATTGAAAGTATAGTATCAAAAGACTGACAAGGAGGAAATTCTTATGATGAGAATTTACAGCATTTAAGGAGAAAAAAAAAGCAGTGAAGCCAGATGTCAAAATATGTATTTAGTGACTCATAAAATTTCATTGCCCCAAAGTGGAAAAAAAAGAATACCACACTTCGGCAACATTTTTAGCTGATGCCCCTAAAATACTTCTAACTTTAAAACAGTGCTTTAAAACTTCTTGAAGTGCTTTGTATTCATTGATATTTCTATTATTTTATTGAGATTTTCTAACTATTGTACTATAGGATTAGGAGTGGATCCAGGAGCAGAAATTCAAGATAAACGAAATGTCAAGTTGCCCTTACTCTCCTACATTTAGCTCAAACTTGTACCAAACATGTAATCTAGTCAGACAGGGTAAGCTGGGGGGAAAGCTGAGAGAAGGAAATGGATACATTTTCATCATATTCCTCACTCATCTTTGTAAAAGTCAATCCATAAGATACATCTCTCATATTTAATGTTTGAACATTGCTTTAAAACCCTCAAAAAGAAAATAGTACTGAGTACTTCACAGTGGAGAAACTGAAGAAAACTCCAGGCATGGGAAGAATTTCCCCAAATCCTTCAACCCCAGAAGACTTTATCCCAGGTAAAATTACAGACCCAAGGGCCAAATCTGTCCACAGATGTGTTTTGTTACTAGAATGCCTTTCAATAGAGCTTCACTCTCCAATTTGCCACAATCCCCACCACTACCTATTATATTTCAGAGACACTAAACACATTCGCCTTACCGATTAGTCCTTGGATTCTTTTCAGATTTTGGTGCCTGCAAATGAAGATTTATCTTCATACACTCATAGAAACTCAATATTGGCGGGGCCTTAAAGTTCATCTTCTAAAACAATCTTTCATTAGACAATTAGATCCTTCATTACATTTCTGCCTAGTTTTTTGCACATCAGAAACAGCAGAAAAATTTCTTACAAATATAGATGCCTGAGCCCCAACTCTGACCTACTGACTTAAAATATCCAAGGGTGGAAGTGGGGTTGGGGTTTGGGAGTACTAAGCATCTATGCAGGCGAATCTGATAAGCAGCTAGGACGACAAACCATTTCTTTATTGCACCCAGTAAGAAGAATTCACTGCCTCCCAACAGGTTTTTTAGATAAGAATGTTAAGAAAGTTCTTTCCTCAGGCAAATCTTAGTGTTTAAACTGGAGACAGAGAAGCGTTACCTGCCTCTCAGCCCTCGGGTGGTTTGACAGTATATCAGAGAGCCTTGTCAAAACTCGCAGAGGTTTGTTACAGAAACTAGTCTTCACTTCTTCCACTTCCTGCCATATGTTTCGTTCCCTGCTGGCTCCATTCTGAGAAATTTTTCCATCTCTATGTCCATGTGAAAGCTACAGCCACCTATTCAAGTGTTACAGCTGTCATCCACAATATCCTGGTGATGGATGAAATAGATTTTGCTTCAGGAACTATAAAAAAAAAGTCGGTGTGCAGAAATGACACGTTATGAAATGATGAAGTACAACATCTGGCTCAGAAGTGAGTCATACAGGTGTCAGTAACAAGACAAACAGGAAGCTTCTTCGTTAAATAGCCAAGTTAAATTTCCAGGCTATTTTAGACTTTCTCTACACAGGCCTATTCATCAATTCAGTCAAAATAACATTACAATGGATTTGACCAGATGCTTGGCTGAATTAGGTAAAATGGCTGGTTTTTATAACAAAGAGTTATCCACATAATTGCCAAAAGAAAATTTGATAACTATAGGTCAAAAAATACATCATTATAATACCAAATCAAAACTATACAGCACTTTATACCTTTCAAAACACTTGCTCATAGATAATCCCTTTGAAGTTTTAAAGAAATCCTTTTGTCAGGAGAGAATAAACCCATATAATAGATGAAGAAACAGAGACTTCTGTCAAAGGATTTACCCAAATTTACTCAATTAGGGTCTGAGCGCACACACAATACAGATTCCCCAAATCTAAGTCTGTGCTCAAATTCTGAGGACCTTCAGATTTTTAGATTACAAGAGGGAGCTTAAAAATAAATAAATAATAGATAGATAGATAGATAGATAGATAGATAGATAGATAGATAGACAGACATAAGTCTAACTATAATTCTGGAAAACACATGGCCAAACAGGAAGAAATGCAGTAAAAAAAAAAAAAAAGAAAAGAAAATGTGGCCCAACCAGTGTGGCTCAGTGGTTGAGCATCGACCCATGCACCAAGAGGTTGCCAGTTTGATTCCCGGTCAGGGCACATGCCCAGGTTGTGGGCCAAATCCCCAGTGGGGGGCATGCAAGAGGCGGCCAATCCATGTTCTCTCTCATCGATATTTCTATCTCTCTCTCCCTCTCTCTTTCTCTCTCTAAAATCAATAAAGAAAAAACATTTTTTTTTAAAGAAAATGTGAGAAACATCTCTCCCTGGTTGCCAAGGGGACATGTCAGTTTTCAAAATGAGCTCTAAGGTACTGCTGATGATGTAAACATCTGCACCTCATTCCCAGGCACATTGGGAGCCAGCTGTCAAAGGCACAAATACAGAGCAGAGCAGAGAAGAATGCTGCCACGTTATAGTTGTGCAAAACTTTATACAGTTATGCAGAAGAAATGAGACCCATTTCCTTGCCAGGTAAATACTTGCTGTGGAATATAGGAGCACAGAAACTTTGGAGGGGGAGAACATGTGAAATGCAGCTGAACAGGCTTGTTGAACTTCAGCCATGACAATGCTTTCTGATGGTTAACCATGATAAGGAGTGAAACTGAGGTCCAAGACAGTAAACAAATAACTTTGAAAATATAGTTCCTTACGTGTTGTTTGATTCTGTCACAGTTGATTCAGCATGCAAAGTTAAGTCATGGTGAAATGAGGAAGAATGTCTCTTAAATATCAAGATCTTAAAGCCCTAAATGATTAAACCCCTGAATCATTAGTCTGAGACAAAAAGTTGACAGTGAAAACAGCAGGGCCCTCTCTTTTAAAATATATGGGGATGAAATTAAATGTGGAATAATTCCTTGCTATTTAGGACATTTTATTACAACTTTGCTATGAAATTGCTAACAGATTAAAATTTTCTTGTGGGTATGGTTTAATTTCTTATTACTCTTCGCATCTTATTTTCAGTGTTGATTTTTAAAATGGAGGAACTAACTCAAAATGTCATGTATCCCACCATGGCCAGTGGTGCTCAGTGGTTAGAGCATCAGCCCACCCACCGAAGGATCATGGGTTCAATTCCTAGTCAAGGGCATGTACCTGGATTGCAGGTTCAATCTCCAGGCCCAGTCTGGGCAAGTTCGGGAGACAATTGATCAGTGAGGGTGAGTGTTTGAGAGTGTGAGCAAGTGTGAGTTGATGTGAGTGTGGACGAGCAACCTTGAGCAGTGCAGAAACGTGGGGCAGAGGGTTCCTGTGCTGTGGATGGGGAGCAGCCAGCTACCGCGGTAAATGGCTTGTCAGGGCACTTCTCTCTGCGTGGCTGGGAGGCCCCGCCATTTTGGAAGATCCATGGTCTTCTCTGGGAGGGGGCAGATGGAGTGACTAGGGCTGAGTGACCTGAGTCCACCAGAGTGCCTTGCACCATCGGACCAGTGGACCCCACTGTGTCAAGGTGGATCAGCGCACAGTAGCAGCGCTATGGAAGTGCCTGCTGCAGTAGCTGCAACCGTCTGGGAGCTGAGCACCATCCCCCACAGCAGCAGATTCATCAGAGCCCAGCACTATCCCACACAGCAGCAGCCACTGGGCGGGAGTGGAGCCACACCCCCAACAGCAGCTGAGGCTCAGGAGCTGAGGTGGAGCAGACATCCATCCCCAGGGAGCAACAGCACAGATGGGCAGCTGAGACCCATCCCCAGCAGCATCAGCAGAGGCTGATCAGCAGTGGTGCCCAGCCCAAGCAGCAGCAAGGCCTGGGCAGCCAAGACCTGCCCCTAACAACTGCAGCAAAGGATTTGGAGTGGAGCCCCTCCCCCAGCAGCAGCAAAGTCCCTGGAGCTGAGCATCCTCAGCCCCCAGCAGCAGCAAAGTCCCTGGAGCTGAGCATCCTCAGCCCCCAACAGCAGCAGAGGATTGGGAGCTGAGAGCATCCCTTGGCAACAGCAGCAGCAGTAGCAGGGCAAACCAGGAACTGACACTCGCCCCCAGCAGTGACTGATCAGGAGCTGAGCCCCACCAGGCAGCAGCACACCCCAGAAGCACACCAGTGTGACCTACACACCCCAGCAGCACACCAGTGGGACCCACACATCCCAAGAGCACCTAACATGACAGACCAATACAGCCACCAGTTGTCAGTCCTCCAGGACCCACAGCAGGTAAGAGGAGCCACACACCAAAACAGTCTGGGAGGTACAGCAGCCTTATTTGATACACACAGACCTGCCTACACATTTCAACATCCCTCACCAGGCCTAGAACTACCAGACTGCTAAAATGGTGAGATAAAGAAACAACACCCAAATGAAAGAAAAGGAGGAATCACCAGAAAAGGAAGTACGTGAAATAGAAAAAGCAATTTGTCAGATAAAGAATTCAAAGCAATGATTTTAAGGGTGCTCAAACAATTTAGTGAGAACTACAAGCAACTTAATAAGAATTATGAAGAGCTCAGTGGGGACTACATCTGCTTAAAAAAAAAAAAAGAGGTAGAAGCTATGCATAAAAATCAAGAGGAAATAAAGAATGACATAGCTGTTATAAAAAATATCTTAGAAGGATTCAATAGTAGATTAGAAGAAGATGAAGACCGAATCAGCTAGTTAGAAGACAAGGTAGAAGAAAACACCCAACTAGAGCAGCAAATAGGAAAAAAATTTAAAAAACAGGAGGAGAGTTTAAGGGAGCCCTGGGACAGTACAAAACATAGCAACATTCGCATCATAGGGGTACCGGAAGGAGAAGAATCAGAGAAAGGAATAGAGAACCTGTTTGAAGAAATAATGACAGAAAATTTCCCTAAATTGGTGAAGGAAAAAGTCACACCAGTCCAGGAAACACAGAGGATCCCAAGCAAGATGACCCCAAAAGGACTCACAGCTAGACACATCATAATTAAAATGGCAAACATTAAAGACAAGAAAGAATCTTAAAGGAAGCAAGAGAGAGACAGAAAGTTACCTACAAGGGAGCCCCCATTTGACTGTCAGCTGATTTCTCAATAGAAACACTGCAGGCCAGAAGGGAGTGGCATGAAGTATACAAAGTAATGAAAGGCAAAGGTCTGAATCCAAAACTACTCTATCCAGCAAGGCTATCATTCAAAATTGAAGGAGAAATAAAGAGTTTCACAGACAAAAAAAAAAAAAAAACTAAAGGAATTTACCACCACCAAACCAGCACTGCAAGAAATGCTGAAGGGACTGTTGTAAGAAGAAGAAGAAGAAACAGAGAGAGAAAGAGGAACATAAAATAAAAATGGCAACTAATAATCTATCAATAATAACCTTAAATGTAAAGGGCTTAAATGCTCCGATCAAAAGACATAGGGTAGCTGATTACATAAGAAAACACAACCCACATATACGCTGTCTACAAGAGATCCACCTCACAACAAAAAACTCACACAGGATGAAAGTGAAGGGATGGAAAAAAATTTTCCAAGCAAATGGAAATGAAAAAAAAGCTGGGGTAGCAATATTCATATCTGATAAGATAGACTTCAAAATGAGGGCCATAACAAGAGACAAAGAAGGTCACTACATAATATTAAAAGGATCAATCCAACAAGAGGATGTAATCCTGGTAAACATATATGCACCAAATACAGGAGCACCAAAATATATTTTAAAACTTCTGGAGGTCTTCAAGGGAGAGATCAATAGCAATACAATCATAGTGTATGACTTTAACACCCCACTGACACCACTGAATAGATCTTCTAGACAAATCTTAACAAGGACACAGAGTCCTTAAATGATGAACTAGAACAGTTGGACTTAATTGATATTTACAGAACATTTCACCCCAAAGCTGTAGAATATACATTCTTGTCAAGTGCACACAGGACATTCTCAAAGATAAACCACATGTTAGGACACAAAGTAAGTCTCTATAAATTCAAGGAGATTGAAATCATATCAAGCATCTTCTCAGATCACAATGGTATGAAACTAGAAATCAATTACCACACAAACATTCAAACACATGGAGGCTAAAAGCATGTTATTAAACAACGAATGGGTTACCAAGGAGATTAAGAAAGAAATCAAAAACTTCCTGGAAACCAATGAAAACGAACAAACAACACAAAATCTATGGGACATAGCACTACAGGACTACCTCAAGAAACAAAAAAAATTCCTAATTGACTTTCTCACCCAAACTTAAAGAACTAGAAAGTCAATAAAAAGAAAAACCCAGAGCAAATAGAAGGAAAGAAATAGTAAAGGTCAGAGCAGAAATAAATGACATAGAAACTAAAAACACAATTCAAAAATCAATGAAGCAAAAAACTGGTTCTTTGAAAAGTAAACAAGATTGATGAACCCTTAGCCAGACTCACCAAGAAACAAAGAGAGAAGACCCAAATAACAAAATCAGAAATGAAAGAAAAGAAGTAACAACTGACACCACAGAAATACAAAGGATCATTAAAACATACTATGAACAATTATACGCCAACAAATTGGACAATCTAGGCAAAATGGACAAATTTCTAGAAACACACAGTCTCCCGAAACTGAATCAGGAGGAGACAAAAACTTGAACAGACCAATAACAACGAAGGAAATTGAAGATGTATTCAAGAAACTCCCAGCAAACAAAAGCCCAGGCTCAGACGGCTTCACAGGGGAGTTTTACCAAACATTCAAAGAAGATCTAACACCCATTCTCCTCAAACTATTCCAAAAATTCCAAGAACTGGAAGACTTCCAAACTCATTTTACGAGGCCAGCATAATCCTAATTCCAAAACTAGATAAAGACACTATAAAGAAAGAAAACTACAGGCCAATATCACTGATGAACACAGATGCCAAAATCCTTAACAAAATATTAGCAAATCGGATCCAGCAATACATCAAAAAATTATTCACCATGACCAAGTGGGATTCATCCCAGGGATACAAGAATGGTACAATATTCGCAAATCAATAAATGTGATATGAGACTTCCAGTCAAGATGGCAGGATAGGTAAACGCGGTATCACCTCCTTCTACAACCACATCAAAGTTACAACTAAACTACAGAACAACCATCATTCAAAACCGCCTGAAATCAATCTGAATGGAAGCCCCACAACTACAAAATTAAAGAAGAAGCCACATCGAGACTGGTAGGAGGGGTGGAGGTGCCACGGGGTGGTCCCACACCCAAGTGTAACAGAAAAAAATTAGAAGGATACCTCAGCTGGGAAGGACCTCCCTGAGGACTGAGGGGTCCCCATCCCACACCAGGTGCCCAGCTCAGGGTTCCAGTGCCAGGAAGAGAAGTCCCCATAACTTCTGGCTGGAAAAACCAGGGGGAACTGAGGCTGAGGTGGCTGGAGCCCCCAGCAGCTCCTCTTAAAGGGCCCGCACACAGACTTACTCGGACTCGCTCCCTCCAGGCCCCAGTGTTGGGGAGGCAGCTTGAAAGGCACAAGAGACATATGGAGAAGAACTGAGTTGTTTGGCATTGGAGCGAGAGCTGAAGAGGCAGCTTTCTCCTGGACAGATGTGCTATCAGAGGCCTTTTTTCCTTTGGTGAGCCCTTCCCTGGGCCGGCAGACGCCGCCATATCTGGGACTCCAGCAACCTGGCTCACACTGTTTGCCCCGCCCTGGTGATTCCCTGAGGCCCTGCCCCACTCAACTTTCAGGCTCACCCAAGCTGTTGCCAGTTGCTTTACCACAGGATTGGCCTGTCTTGGATCCTGCTTCAGCTTTTCCTAAATTCTTTCAAACAAGCAGCATCTGGTCTCAGCTAGCCCTATACCTCTCGTTAAGTAATACATAGAAACAAACACAGGGAGGCAGCCAAAATGAGGAGACAAAGAAACAGGTTCCAAATGAAAGAACAGAACAAAACTCCAGGAAAAGAACTAAGCGAAATGGAGATAAGCAACCTAACAGATGCTGAGTTCAAAACACTGCTTATAAGGATGCTCAATGGACTTAGTGAGAACCTCGGTGAACTTAGTGAGGGCCTCAAGAGCATAAAAAGGGAGCAGTCAGAAATGAAGGATGCACAGTCAGAAATGAAGGAGGCACTAACTGAAATAAAGAATAATTTACACAGATTCAATAGTAGAGTAGGTAAAGCCAAGAAGCAAACCATTGATTTGGAATATAAGGAAGCAAAAAACACCCAATCAGAACAGCAAAAAGAAAAAAGAATCCCAAAAAATGAGAATAGTGTAAGGAGCCTCTGGGACAACTTCAAGCATACCAACATTCACATATTGCGGGTGCCAGAAGGAGAAGAGAGAAAACAAGAAATCGAAAACCTATTTGAAACAATAATGGCAGAAAACTTCCCGAACTTAATGAAGGAAACACACATACAAGTCCAGGATGCACAGAGAGTCCCAAACAAAATGAACCCCAAGAGGCCCACACCAAGACACATCATCATCAAAATGCAAAAGGTTCAAGACAAAGAGAGAATCTTAAAAGCAGCAAGAGAAAAGCAGTTAGTTACCTACAAGGGAGTTCCCATAAGACTGTCAGCTGATTTCTCAAAAGAAACTTTGCAGGCCAGAAGGGAGTGGCAAGAAATATTCAGAGTGATGAAAAGCAAGAACCTACAACCAAGATGACTCTATCCTGAAAAGCTGTCATTTAGAATCGATGGCCATACAAAGAGTTTCCCAGACAAGGAAAAGCTAAAGGAGTTCATCACCACCAAACCATTATTATATGAAATGTCGAAGGGTCTTCTTGAAGAAAAGATTAAAAAAATGAACAAACAAAATGGCAATAAGTACATATCTATCAACAGTTGAATCTACAAACAAAATGAACAAGCAGAACAGAAACATTCTCATAGATACAGAGAACTTTTGTTGGTTACCAGATGGGTGGGGGCTGGGGGAATGGGTGAAAAAGGTGAAGGGATTAAGAAGTACAAATTGGTTGTTAGACTGACAAACCTCAAAGGGAAGGGGGGTTGGAGGGTGGGAAGAAATAAACCAAAGATCTTATATGTATATATGCATAACCAATGGACACAGACAACAGTGTGGGGAAAGGCAGGAGGGGGGCGGGAATGGGGAGGAGGGGGTCAATGGGGGAAAAATGAGGAACATCTGTAATACATTCAACAATAAAGATAAAATAAATAAATAAATAAATTTGATATGCCACATAAACAAAGTGAAAGATAAAAACCATATGATCTTATCAATAGATACTGAAAAAGCATTCAACAAAATCCAGCACCTATTTCTGATAAAAATGCTTAGCAATGTGAGATTAGAGAAATGATATCTTGACATAATAAAGGCCATATATGAAAAACCTACATCCAACATCATACTCAATGGGCAAAAACTAAAAGCATTTCCGTTAAGAACAGGAACAAGACAGGGATGCCCACTTTTGCCATTCTTATTTAACATAGTACTGGAAATCTTAGCCACAGCAATTAGACATGAAGGAAGAATACAAGGGATCCAAATTGGAAAGGAAGAAGTGAAACAGTCATTATTCACAGATGACATGATATTGTACACAGAAAACCCTAAAGACTCCATCAAAAATCTACTAGATTTAATAAATGAATTTGGCAAGGTAGCAGGATATAAAATTAACATCAAGAAATCAACAGCATTCTTATACACCAACAATGAATTCACAGAAAGAGAAACTAAAAAAAAATCCCATTTACCATTGCGGCAAAAAAAATTAAGATACCTAGGAATAAATTTAACCAAAGAAGTAAAGGATTTACTTGCAGAAAACTACAGGACATTAAAAAAAAAAAGATATAGAGGAAGATATAAAAAAGTCGAAGCATATACCTTGTTCATGGATTGGAAGAATTAACATCATTAAAATGTCCATATTACCCAAAGCAATCAATAGATTCAATGCATTCCCCATCAAAATACCAATGACATATTTCACAGAACTAGAACAAATACTCCAAAAGTTTATATGGAACCAAAAAAGACCCCAAATAGCCACAGCAATCTTGAAGAAGAAGAACAAAGTAGGAGGGATCACAATACCAGATATCAGGTTATACTACAAAGCCACTGTTATCAAAACAGCCTGGTACTAGCACAAGAACAGGCACATAGATCAATGGAACAGAACAGAGAACCCAATTGCCCCAAGACAATACACTCAATTAATATTTGACAAAGGTGGCGAGAGCATACAGTGGAGTCAAGACAGCCTCTTCAATAAATGGTGTTGGGAAAATTGGACAGCTACATGCAAAAAAATGAAGCTAGACCACCAACTTACACCATACACAAGAATAAACTCAAAATGGATAAAAGACTTAAATGTGACTCGTGAATCCATAGAAATCCTAGAAGAAAATGTGGGCAACAAAATTTCAGACATCACACACAGCAGAATTTTCACCGATACAACTCCTAAGGCAAGAGAAACAAAGGAAAAAATGAACAGATGGGACTACATCAAACTAAAAAGCTTCTGCACAGCAAAAGAAACAACCATCAAAATGGAAAGGGAACCCACTATATGGGAAAGCATAATTGCCAATAATACATCAGATAAGGGGTTAATTTCCAAAATATATAGAGTAGTCATACAACTCAACAAAAGGAAGACAAAGAACCCAATTAAAAAATGGGCAGAGGACCTAAAGAGACACCTCTCCAAACAGGACATACAAATGGCCAAGAGACATATGAAAAAATGCTCAGCATTACTAATTATCAGAGAGATGCAAATTAAAACAACAATGAGGTATCACCTCACACCTGTCAGAATGGCTGCCATCAACAAGTCATCAAACAACAAGTGCTGGCGAGGGTGTGGAGAAAAGGGGACTCTGGTACACTGCTGGTGGGAATGCAGAGGGGTGCAGCCACTATGGAAAACACTATGGCGTTACCTCAAAAAATTAAAAATTGAAATTCCATTTGACCCAGTGATCCCACTTCTAGGAATATACCCTAAGAAGCCTGAAACACCAATCAGAAAGAATATATGTACCCCTATGTTCATAGCAGCACTATTTACAATAGCTAAGATCTGAAAATAGCCCAAGTGTCCATCAGTAGATGAGTGGATAAAAAAGCTGTGGTACATATACACAATGGAATACTATGCAGCTGTAAGAAAGAAAGATCTCTTATCCTTTGAGACAACATGGAGGGACCTGGAGAGTATTATCCTAAGCAAAACAAGCCAATCAGAGAAAGACAAATATCACATGATCTCACTTATTTGTGGAATATAATGAACTAAACAAACTGATGAACAAAATTGACCCAGAGACATAGAAGTAGGGTACAAACTGACAAACCTCAGAAGAGGGGGTAGGGGAGGAGAGATAAACCACAGAACTTATATGCATGTACGCATAACCAATGGACGTAGACAACAAAGCTGGGGACGGGGCGGGGTGGTGGGGTTGGAAGGAGGGTGTTAATGGGGGGAAAAGGAGAAACATCTATAACAAAAATAAATTAATAAAAATAATTTTTAAAAAAATTTAAAGATTAAAAAATAAAAATTAAAAATAAAAGTCAATGGAGAAAATATCCTTGGGTGAAGATTAACAACAACAACAAAAATTTTATGTATCCCTACACTAATTTTTCTTAGTAGGATATATATCTGTTTTAGGAAAAGCCAATTTAGCTATGTACGTATATATTTCAACTTAAGAAAAAGCCAATGTAATAAAATTCAAAATAATAAAATGATAGCAGGGATTATTTGCTTTCATTAATTCAATATACATTTATTCAGTACTTATCTTGTGTCAGATGTATGTAAGATATAAGGATGAAAAGATGAGTAATACAGGACCCTGACTTCAAGGGGTTTACTATATAGGCAAATCAATTCAATGCTAAGAGAAAAACAAAAAAGATATTTAGGGTGTGGTAAAGAGACACAGCAGTAATCAAAACTCAGATGATAAGCAACTTATATTCTGTGCTAAGCAAACTAGACTTCTTATCGTAGGCAAGGAGAGCCTTTGAAAAGTTTTAAATAATAATTGTCAAAATTATGTTTCTTAAATAGCAATACTCCAGAATGGGACACAGGATAGCCTGAAAGGATCAAGACCAAAGATGGGATAACTAAATAGAAAACTTTGCTATAGTTCACATAAAAAACCAATATGGGCTTGAACTGGAATCACAGCAGGGAAGATGGAAGTTAAGTGGGGGTACATGGAGAGCAGGAAATGAGTGCCCTAAGGCACCCTATTGAATATTCTTTTCCAAGAACCAGTTTGTAGGGGAGATAAAATAATGAACAACGGGAATTTCCTGGCCCAGGAAAGGCGGACTTCTTCCACAAGATGTGAGGTGATGTCAGCAAAAAGAAGAAAAGGAAAATGGGCAAAGGACTAGAATAGATAGATACTTCTGCAAAGAAATGCAACAGACAACATGCATATGAAAGATGTGCAACATCACTAATCATCAGAGAAATGCACATCAAGGCCACCATGAGATGTCACTTCACACCCATGAGGATGGCTACTATATAAAAAAAAGAAAGAAAAGAAAAGAACATGTGTTGGCAAGAATGTGGAGAAATTGGAACGTTTGTGCATTGGTACAATAGTAAAATGGTGCAAACTGTTATGGAAAACAATATAGAGGTTCCTCAAAAAATTAAAAATAGAATTACCTTAAGATCCAGCAACTCTACTTCTGGGTATATATCCCAAAAAATCAAAAGCAGTTTCACAGACATTTGTACACCCATGTTTACAGCAGCACCATTCACAATAGCTAAGACCTGGAATCAACCCAAACGCCCACACAAATGAATGGCTAGACAAAATGTGATCTATCACACAGGAGCGGATTATTCAGCCTTAAAAAGGAAGGAAATCCTGTCACACAGCACAACATGGATGAACCTTGAGAACTTTATGCTAAGTAAAATAAGCCGGTCATAGAAAGATACTTCCACTTATATGAGGTAAATGGAGTTGTCAAATTTATAGGGGCAGAAAGTAGAATGGTAGTTGCTGGGGGGTTGGGGACAGAGGAGGGGAGTTGTGGTTTATGGGTACAGAGTTTCTGATTTGCAAGAGGAAAATATTCTGGAGATCTGTTAACACTACTGACCTGTACACTTCAGAAACAGTTAAATAGTTAAGATAGTTTTTTAAAAAATGGAGGAGGAGAGCCCTGGCCGGTCAAGGGCACGAACCTCGGTTGCGGTTCATCCCCGGCCCTGGTCGGGGTAGTGCAGGAGGCAACCAGTCGATGTGTCCCTCTCCTGTCGATGTTTCTCTCTCTCTCTCTCTCTCTCCCATTCTCTCTCTCTCTCCCTCCCACTCTATCTGAAGATAAATAGAAAAATATCCTCAGGGGAGGATTGAAAAAAAAATGTTGGAGGAGGAGGAGGAAAGGAGAGGGAGAAGAAGAGAACAGTGAGCAGACCAAATGTGCTCACTTCCTTCTCCTTACCTCCTCAGGGTTAAACTTGACATGGGCTGTGTAGTAGAAATACTCAGATTGGTTGAGGAGAGCAGTTTCTCAGAACGGGAACACTTCTCCTGGACAGGCTATAAGCCTCTCAGAGAGGCCCCACAATCACATAGGACTTTGCCCAACCAACCTGGCACCTGAGCCATAGAGGAGAAGCAACCAGACAAGGTGCCTGACTAGATGGGCCCAGGAGAACACCTTTCCCCCCCGCCCGCATGTGTCTGGGGTGGTCACAGCGCTTGTTCAGGCTGTCAAGCTCATGAGAAGTTCACCAAGATCGTGGGTGAGGAGACTGTAGTGGAGCCACTGCTATTCCAGGGATTGCAGCCAGACCCCAGAAGGTTCTTCTCAGTGCAACTGAGGTGAGGGCTGAGTCAGCTAAGAAAGGCATTACACCATTGTTCCTGGGCCAAGGGCGGTTCAGCAGCTCATTCAGCAAGAATCCAGAGTGCAGCAAAGGCAGGCATTCCTCTCCCATTGCCAGGGGGATAATGCACATTTCCTCTCACCTAGATACTATCTTGAGAAGAAGAAAGGGAAGGGGAAGACGCTTGAGAAGGGGAAGAGAGGAACAAATCCAGATTTTGCAGTGCCAGAAGCTCATACAGTTTAAGGACTCGTATTCAGGAAAAAAAGAAAACAAAATTTCAAAGAGAACATTGCTAGGGTTCCTCCCAGGAACTTTTAAGGGTCCCAAGTAAGTGAGGAACCCTGAAGCACAAGCTTCCCTTAACTCACCTCTAGGGGGAGACCCTGAAAATCTGAGTAATTGCCAAAAACAGACTGTTTGAACCCGCAGGAATGTAGGTACGTGTTATTGGCAGGGCTAGTGTGCTCTGTCATTAGTGGGGAATGGGGTCTCCAGAGTACAGAGAAATCAGTTGTAGAAAATAAAGTGAAAATATGAATCTTGATGTGTAAATTTCTACCACCTGCCACATTTTCTATGTTCAGAGATTCAAAAGTCACTTTGTAAATTATTCAAAAAAGAATACGCTGCTAGAAGTCAGATTTGAGTTTTATTACTATCTGAGTTTAACCCCATGCCCACCCATAACAATGAGGGATGCAACCCCATTGAAACTAATAAATGTGAGGATGATAAGATCACCAGATGTCTACTTACCATGAATATTTTTTACTTTTCCTGACACTGTAGTATAGACAAGCTGAGATAAAAGCTACTCTGTGACAGGGGCTTCTCAGAGGGTACATGAGGTCCTCCTTTTTACAACTACAAAGCTGTGTAAGGCTGGATTTTTAAAAATATACACTTCAAGCAAAACAACATTTCACAACAGATTGAATGCAGGAGCAGACATGTGAATCCAGCTGTCTTGTATTCAGCCAAAAAAAGATGGAGATTTGCAAAAATGTAAAACAATGCCACTCTCTTCACTAATATTTTTTGTTAAAAAAATAATGAAATTTATACGTGAATGTATAATATAAATTATGTTACCTATGTTAACAATAATAAACTCATCACATGTTATTTTAAAATGAATCCATAAATTTATTTTTAAATTAATAAGCATGTTTAAATTTTTCTAATTAGTAATATGGCAGGTGTCAATATAATCCATATAACCCAAAGCTCTTTGGGATCCTCAACAATCGTTAAGAATGCAAAGGGATCCTCAGAACCACTGGTCTATGAGAACCAAGACGTGTGTTGTGTCGCAAGCTTTATTCCAAAGAAATCAATAATGACTATTGTTCTACTTTTATAGCGTGGGAGAACTGGTAGAGGTTAAGAAATACATAAGTAACACAAATATTATATGAACAGTGTTTTTAGACCTCAGCTTCCATGTCACTCTCTTAGATGAGTCTTTTCTGACCACCTTATCCAAAGGGGCCTCTCCCAGTTTCTCAATGTCTTTCTATCTGTCTGTCTGTCTGTCTCTCTCTCTCTCTCTCTCTCTCTCTCTCTCTCTGTGTGTGTGTGTGTGTGTGTGTGTGTGTGTGTGTGTGCACGTGCGCTCGTGCGCGCGCTCATCCTTATTCTATTTCCTACAGGATACTTTATAAAAATCTCTAATTATCTTATTTCTTTGTTTGGTTTTCTATGTTTATTTCCTGTAGTCCCCACTCTTTTCTTGCTTATTATCTGTCTCTCCCCTGGAATACCAGTTTCTTGCAGACCTTGGATGTCTTATTCAACGCTTTGTCCCCTGCACCTACAGAAAGATCTGACACATAGTAGAAGTTAAACTAATATTTGTTGATTGGCTGAACAACCTGACTACATCTATTAAATATTTACTTCCAGAGCTACAAAATGAAAAGAACTGAGAAAACTAGAGAAATTTTTTTGAACACTTTTTAAATGTGATCCTAGCTCTTCTTTTCTGAAATAGTAAATGTTTCCTAAATATTAAAGGAGCTGCTGTCCTCCGTATAGTTTTTCTTGTGAAGCAAGATCTTGTCAACTGCCAGGTCTACTTGGACCTCCAAAGAGGAATATTTTCCATTAATGGAAGATGACACCCACAAACAACCCCGAGGAGACCTGCCAGAGTGCATCTGAGGGTGACAGAACTTTGTGACATATTTATCTCTGACCAGATTTACTGCTGCTTTTTGTCTAAATTTGTTCTAATAACAGTAGCTCAGATTGGACTAGCATATCAAAAAGTTCCACACCTAAACACACATACACACACACAGAGAACTGAACTCGGGCTATAATAAACATATATTTCTATCAAAAGAACAAATCTGTGCTAGAGAAAGGCCTTTAAGTGTTTTCACTCAGGCAGAGACATTTATTACATCACAAAACACGTATCACTATGTATGCAACCAGCATTCCCTTACGCAGAGGCTCTGATCTGTGCCCGCGGTTAGCTCCCAGGTCGTTACAGTATGTCTAGGTCTGGGTCTGCATGGATCTGAACACTGTAGCTGCTGCGAAGTTATACCATAGTTAAAGCATGTCCTGTATCTGCCCCGGCTAACAGTGTGATCTTGCTTAAATCACTAAACCCTGTGCCCTGGTGTTTCTATTTGTAAAACATAGGTAATAACACTTGTCCCAGGCACTCATCTTATAAGGATGTTGTAAAGATAGGTGAGATTCGTGATGGTACAGCTCTGTGTTTGATATTAAATTGCGAGTTTGATATTAAGGTGCTATTTAAATTGCGAGTACTATTATTAGGGCTTTCTGCAAATTCTCAGCTAATGGACTACACAACAGATGGGGCCTAGAAGATGTTTGATATTACTGATATCTCCCTTAAATTTTTTTTCCTCTTTCTACTCCTTTATTTATTAAAATTCTAGCTCTGATCTACATAACAAGGAGAAAAGAAAAAAAAAAACACAGAAGGCTTCCGTGTCCGGGCTGAATTTGTGAAGCTCACCTTATCCAGAGAGTTTAAAATGTATTACTCCTGACATCTGTAAATGCATGGAGGTCTTACCAGCAGGGACAACTGACACAGTTGGATTAAGCAGTTACAAATGTGTTAGGATTTAATGCAGGCGAGTGGACGGATGGTGAATTCTTTCTCTTTCTTTCAAAACATTCTTTTTTGGTGTTAATGTTTGGGAAATAAAACTTGATGCAAAAAAATTGTAAAGCCCTCCCTATACTAAAAATGCTTGTCTGGGAGGTCTAACATGAACACTTTGGACTAAACTAATGGAACAGCCTTAACTACTGACCAGAGATACACCAGTCGTTTATAATTCCACAAAGGAGGGTGACCAGGAAGACTCAATAATGGGGACACTGGCCACTCAGAGACAGGAGAAGAGGGAGGCATGGAGGGTTAGATCCGGAAGGTGGAGGTGTGACAGTAGGAATAAAAAGGGTTTCAAAACCAGCCTGATTCATAGCCCTACCATCACCACAATCTTGTGCCCAGCAGCTCCCACTGCCCCTTGCTTTCTGCTTAAAATCACCTCTGGCCAAGCCAATAGCATTTTTAGTTTGCATTTTAGTCTGCCTTTTAATGCAAATTATTTCAACAATTAACTCACTGCCATGATGCAACTTTAAGCTGAAAAATACATCTAAGATTTGAGAAAGAGATGTCTAGTACGACACTATATATTTGACCCCAATGTGGTTTAACCCAGTCACCTAAAGGCTGCTGCTGCTGCTGCTGAAGTAAGTCTCCAATGAGCAGGTTGCTGCTGGGCAGGGTAAGAGAGAAAGGCACAGGCAGTGCCTGTTTATGGCTGCTTGGTTGTTCCCAAATAAATGGCTGCTAATTGAGAGGGAGTGTGACTTCAGACTTTATGACAGCCTGGCTATATGTTAGGAAGTCTCAGGAGGGCTGCTTTAAATTAAAGCTAATGTTAAACTCTGCTTAATTAGCATTGCTATAGCGAACTTCACTTTTCCTTGTTAGGAGAAGAATGTGCTATGTCACAGTTTTCCTGTTGCAAAATACTAAACTATATGATGGAGGTGAAGGAGTGATTTTGGAACTGCATGACTTGCTGGCAAGGGGGAACCAGACAGGATGGCATTTAACTAATTAAGATGAGTGGTGTACTATTCCGATGGGAGGAATACAGAGTGCAACAATGGAAGGAAATCCTCAGAATGACACCATTATTTTGAAAACTATTATATATCAGATGGGGTTAGGGACTGATAAGCAATTCCCAATAAAACATGGGCCAGTCACTCTTGCACAGTCTGTGGTAAAAAGCATTAAAGATGCTAAGGACTAAATTCCTGAATTCCATGTAAATCATTCGTACCTGATGAGAGTATAATAGAAATAGCAGAGGTGAGAATAACCCCAACTTTTGCCAAATATCACTACCAATCAGCACACCAATTGCTCTTTGACTTTTCTTAATCTCATCTCTGACACTTGCTTTTGCTGTGTCCCCGTTTACATGTAAGCTGTGCCGCCTTTGTACATCCGTTCAAGCTCCTTCCTTCAGTGCCAGAGCAAGAGGGCCACACTGGCTGCCAGTCCCCAGTCTCCTGGTGATTTCCTCTGCTGCAGATGGGAAAGTATCCGATTGGCTGTTGCTGGACTGGCCACCAGACACTAAGCTCTGGCCACTGCATAAGGTACAACCAGGCCAGAGGGGCTTCCCAAGATTGATAGAGCCCAGAAAAAAAATCCAAGCTTATCCATAAAAATGGTTTAACTAAGTAAACTGTCCTACTCACAGTGTCAGGAGAAAATTTCTGAGGATGACCATGACTCAGTCTGCCAAAGAGGACTATTGTCATCCGAGAATAAAGAGATGATTATTCAGATCTCTGATGCAAGTCAGAAGACATCTCCTGCTCACAGGAGCCAGCATAAAATGGGTACTGAGCTGGGAGAACAGGTGTGTTTGCACTTGGAGGAAGCAGCTAGGGATATGAAAATGACTTAGCAGCTGGTGAAAAAGAAGATTGAAGTTGTGCCAGGAAAAGGGTGTTTTTTCCCCCTAATTATGCAAAAGCCTTAATTTCATTGATCATGTTGTTCTCTTCTTTTTCCATCTAAATAATATGAAGTCTAGGCAACAACTCATTTGGGAAGTCAAAAACATGGCCAGGGTTGCTATTTAAGGGAATGAAGGTCAAGAAACACTCTTTAGTAGATAACCTTGCTATTTTCACGGGGTTTATGAACCACAGTAAGCTTTATTAGAAAAAAACAAAAGAAGTAATAAAATGAGATGCAGTCATTAGAGCTGACAAAAGATGTCATGGAAAGAGTGACCTCAGAAAACAAAACCCAGGAAACCTGAAAGGCTCTTTTTTTCATTTGCACTGTTATTTCATTGTTGGCACTTATTCCTCCACTCATTTGACAAACATTTATGAAACCCATATTTTGTGCCATGCAGTGTGTTACACTTTTAGAATACAAAGATGCAAAATGTGTTTTTTGCCTTCTTCAATGCTTCACAATCCAGGGGGTGAAAAAACATTTCACCCTAATTCAATCGAAGTATTTGTTGGGGCAGCTGCTTAGATAGAACTGTATTCTAATTAAGAAAATTAGTCTGACCCTTCCTGTCAGGTGCAAATTTCATTTTTAAAAGTTGAATCGTAGTTGAATTCTTCAGATGGTTTGTGAGAAATTTAGCAAATGATTTGAATTGAGGGCAGGGACCTCACTCACCCATATATGACCATATGACTCACATCTCTCCCTTGACTTGCTCTGTGATCCTATAAATGATCCTACATGAGCATGTAACCCAGATATGATCATCTTTTCTAAACCCAAATAAAGTAAAAGATCAAAAACAACAAAATTAAAAAAAAAAAACACCAAACACCCCCAACAGTCACACAAAAAGGAACAGCTGCTTGAAAATGTGTTTGCGACCTCACTGCCCTTTGCCTCCGTTCTCCCCAGCTCAAGGAAGCAACGTGTGCCAAGCGGCCAAGGAGTAGAGGCAGCCTTCTGACTCTACAGCTTGTGGTTGTGAACCAACATCGCACATCTCTTCACACTGTCAGAAACTGTATCAGCAGTCCCCAGAGCTGGAAACAGCAGTCACGGTATGAGGTTCCATCTCTCTGTTTGACTTATAAAGTGTCAATCATTGTGTGGTCTCAGATACATTGACTCGCTCACTGTTTGGTAACATTGCAATGACAATGTGTTTTAAATATATGCTGGAAGGACCATTTAAACACTTGACAGAAGTGAGAGTCAAGACAGACCATATTTTCCTTTCTGAATCTAGTATGCAAGAGAATCTGCACACACTGCCAGTGTTTCATTGTCATTTACATAGTCTTCGGATGTAAAAGTGTTGGCTGAGCAGGCATTTTGCTGGTTGGTTTTACCTTGAGAGCCTGATAGAAGGGGGGAAAGCTACTATTAAAGAGGACAAAGAGGTCAGGAGCCTAAGGCAGCAACCTCCAGGTTTCTTATTCATTTTCTGGCTCTCTGGATATGGACGTATTTCCTTAAACCCACACTTACTCCCAGGCTACTCTCCTGTAACTTATACCCTTAAAATGGTCCATGCAACACTCTAAAAATGGCCATCCACTTTTATTAGGGGAAAGAATCCAAGGAGAATGTAAGAAAGAAAAGATATAAAACAGTGTGGTGGGAAATTTTATTGAGATATTAAATCATGCTTTATTCTTAAATTACTGTTTCTTCTTTAGCCCCTTTCCAGAAAAACAGCCATGCCCTTTGGAGTCCTTTACTCCAGGAGTCCAAATACGTTCTTCCTGACTTTCTTTTCCAAACATTGTGAGCTCCTTGAAGGTATTATGTTATGAGGATGACAAGAAAAAGTTGGCCTGACAGAAAGAGAAGGTTTCACCTTGTCTAAAAAGAGAGTGAGGTGCCTACAGCCTGCACCTTCCTCCCTAGGTGGGACTTCAGCAGAGATGTCCGTGGTCAGGTCATCACGGAGCAGGGTCAGCGTCTTCAAGGGAACTGCACTTGCTCAGACAAGAAGACTATCATTGGTGACCATAATGGACCATACTGGCTCTTCCCCCATGTTCTGGGCAAAGTATAATCGTCTGGAAAGGAGGAAAGGAGGAAAGGAGGAAAGGAAACACAATAATGGCAAAGTTTGGGTTTCCTACCACTTCAGCAACTTACAGAAAATAAGTTAACATGACATTTCTTGATCACACAAATTTATGACTCCACAAATTCAATAGTTTCAAATACAAGCAATGTAGACTAACCACATTTGTTAGCAGTTCATTCTGCCAGGTGTCTTTTTCTCCCTGGGAAGGTGTGGCTGCTGTTATCTCTTCTTCGGTTATACTTTGCAGAAAAGTGCTGACTTCCCCAACAGCCATAACAGACCTGGAGTCTGTTGTTTGGGACTTGATTCTAATCAATTTTTAATTGAATACCATTTCGTGGTTGTCAAGAAATGCTAGTTCTATCGTATTGATTAGGTATCCAGTTAGCCTGCCACAGTTTCATGGATGTTGGCTGGTGACTCGGGTTAAAGACGAAGGACTTTATTACTCACAGCACAACAAGCAGCATGAGTAGCAGAGTTTTGTCTCTTCTTTCTTGTCTTCAAGCCCTATAGAGGCAACACAGATGGGCCCGTTCGGATGCCTGCACATGCAGTGGCTTGCATTTTAGGAAAGGAAACTTGAACTTAGGGAACTAGACAGCAAGCATGCCTATCTTTTTCTCTGGAGAGAAACATTATCTCTGTTTGCTATACTAATCGCCTTGAAAAGACATTCCAGGGCAAAGGACAGTCTATGTCTCTGCTCCCAACACATGCAGAAATGTGAGAAACACATAGACTATTGTCTCCCAGCGGTGCTAAACCTTCTGTAGCACTTAAAAGGCTAAAGAAACGTGACCTCAACCCTCAGAGAATCCAGTGAGAGAGATCAATTAGCAGGTGTGGGACTATAAGCAGAGAAATCCACTTTCCAGGGCTTCTCGCTCTGTGATTATAAAATAGGAATGAAATCTTCCCACTCACTGCTTATTTTGAGAAATAAAGGAAAAAGAACAGTCTGACAAATGCTTTGAGTTTCATGATGGACATTCTAAAATAGAAGACATCATATAAAAAACATACTGGGTTCTAATCACACTTTTATTCTCTGATGCCTTTGGAGGAAGTGTGATAAACACACAGATATTTATTCTGATAAGTTAGAGATACTAATTTTTTTATGTTAAATATAAGCTTAAGCCATTAGTTTCATCAAACTATAAAGGTGACTAGATATCTTTAAATACTCTGTTCTTATTAAAACCACTGTTTAGATTTCTTAAGAAATCAAATAGGTTTGCTCTCTCTTGATCACATCACTTTCTAGCTGGAAAGTTCTGATGTGTGATCCCACAGTCCTCCTTACACGTCTTCCCCACACCCCTCATCATCTTGCACACAGTTGGCAGGACTGCCTCCCTATCTGGCTCCCAGCCAAGGGGTAGCGGTCTCCTCTTCATTCTTCCAGTCTTAACTCCCTCTCTGCTGCCTAGTGAGTTTTGACATGAAGGCAAAACTAGACTTTATACTTACAGGTACAAGAATCAATAGACTATGCATGCTGTATTTAAATTTTTACCTGAATTCAAATATAAAACCTCCAGCATTCTATGGTTAATTCTACAGCAATTGGGAAAAGGTGTCCGCTGGGCCGGGTGGTTCAGTTGGTTGGAGCATCGTCCCGTGCACCGAAAAGGTTGCTGGTTACATCCCAGATTGGGGAGCCTGCAGGAAGCAACTGATTGATGTTTCTCTCTCACATTGATATTTCTCTCTTTCTCTAAAATCAATAAAAATATCCTCAGGTGAGGATTAAAAAAAAAAGTGTCCTAAATTTTCCTGAGGACAGTGTTTATCACATGTGCTCTATAACCCATACAAGAGAATGCCTAGGCCTACACTCCAGATTTAGTTTATCAGTACATCAGAGGATAGAGCCCAGAAATATGCAGTTTAACAAGTATCACAGGTGATTCTCATCACCACTAAAGTTTGAGAACCACTGCTTTCATATAATCACCAATAAAACTTCAATAATTATGTTTATCGTCTCAATTTTTTTTCTTTATTGATATTAGAAAGAGAGAGGGAGAGGGAGAGGGAGGGAGAGAGAAACATCAATGAGAGAGAACATCAATTGGCTGCCTTTTGCATGCCCCCCACTGGGGACCGGGCCCACAACCTGGGGATGTGTACAAGGATGGTTGCATGCAGGTGGTCTTCACAGAGATGGGCTCTTGCTCAATGTGGAAGGCGGAGGGTGAGCTTCTTGAGAAGAAAAATAAAGTTCTCCAACTGGGAACAAATGTAATGTATTTAGTATTTGATGGCACATTCATTGTGGACATCTGTTCCTGTATTATATATCTTTTCATTGTTTTGCCTCAAGCTGAACCTTTTCCCTACCATTAGTCAGAAGACTTTCCTGTCTCTTCTGATCTTTTCTAGCCCTGAGACTCTGAAACACACAGGTGAGTCATATCTTATACATTCCTTTACTGTTATAGAATTACTCCAGTAATTTGAGATCAGAGGCCATGACTAGCACATCATTTGTACCCTCACAGCACCTAGAAGGGCTATGCCTGTGCTAGGCACTTAATAGCTAATGATATATCTAGTACATGAAGAAATATAGGATTGGGGTTTGAGACATAACATTCTCTATCACTACTGAACACAGGATGAGTTTATATTACCGAAGGAAGAATTTATTATTTGTCATTAAATGTAAAGAATACTTTCTATAGTAACAAGACTGTTATTCAAATAAACAAAAGGCTAAAGAATTTGGGCATTTACACTTCTCTTGAATTGAGTCCTACCCAGAAACTTGGGGGAAACACCTAATTGAATACCTTGGCCCTAATTATAGTCCAAGGTATTAAACAAAGAAACTTTATGACAATACTCAATATAAGCTAAAGTCGATATTGGCAGGACTCCAAGCTTTCTTCCAAGATCATCAAGATAATTCAAGGCATAAGGTGAGAGGACCAAAAATAAATATTAATAAAGAAGATAAACATGTCTTGGCCAGTTTGGCTCAGTGGTTAGAGCGTCAGCCTGTGGACCAGAGAGGCCTGGGTTCGGTTCCCACTAAGGGCAGGCACCTCAATTGCAGTTAGTCCCTGCCCCGGTTGGGATTGAGCGGGTGGCAACCAGTCGATGTGTCTCTCTCATGTCAATGTTTCTCTCTCTCTCTTCCCCCCTCTCTTCCTCCCACTCTATCTGAGGATAAATGCAAAAATGTCCTCGGGTGAGGATTAAAAAAAAAAGAAGATAAACATATTTACCAAGGCCCAGCCGGTATGGCTCAGTGGTTGAGCGTCGACTCATACACCAAGAGGTTGCCGGTTCGGTTCCTGGTCACAGCACATGCCCAGGTTGTGGGCCCGGTCCCCAGTGGGGGGCATGCAGGAGGCAGCCAATCAATGTTCTCTCTCATTGATGTTTCTGTCTGTCTCTCTCTCCTTTCCTCTTTCTCTAAAAAAATCAGTAAAGAAAAAAATACATGAAGTGTGTCAGACTCCATCTCTCTCAAATGTTAGAGCATGTTTAATAAAACACAAAAATATATTTATCAAGTAACTTCATTGTGCCAGGCACCAGTCTAGCTGCTGCACAGAGAGATGCTACTTCATTGAAACTTTTTGACCGCGTTAGACCTGGAAGAAAGGATGTCGAGAGAACAGAACCATGTTGGTGGAGAAGAGATGTTCAGTTTTATAGAAGTTGATATTCAGAAGCTGGTAGAGCAATCATGTGGAGATATTTAGCACGTAGTTGGACATGAGGTCTATCAGGATTTCAATTTGCCCATAAAGTGTTAGGATGGTAAATCCTACCAAGGGTCTGAGGAGAAGACTTTAACTGACCCTCTGTACCTTAATCACCATTCCTTTTTGAAACTTTTTAACAAATGCTAACAAACTGAGCTCTGAAAGATTCCCTTCTTTTCCAGCGATAGAGATTTGATGAAAGACTTGAAGGTTGTACTCTTGTTTGAAAATATGTTTACGTTAATAAGAAAAATTCACTTATTTTATGTAGGTGGGGAACTGTTTATTTTTCTGACATGTGATAAGATATAGTATGAGGCTACAATACATCAGATATTATGTGTTAGAAGATTTGAAGAGAGAGTTCATTTCTTTTGTAAGCTGGCAAGTTTTCTAAAAAGATACTGAACTGAATTCTAACTTGACTTTTTAGGTTAATTTTAAATTTGACAGAGGTATGGTTCAGAAGTTTTCTGCAGCTATAAGACATATAGCAATTAAGTTAATAAGCAGAAGAAATGTTCCCTCTATTAACTGGTTTATTAGATGTATTCATTTACTAGAGCTGCCATAACAAAACACCACAAACTAGGTAGATTTAAAAAAAAACAGACATTTATTTTCTCATCATTCTGCAGAAAACCTGGAAGACCCAGATCACCAGGCTGGCCGAGATGGTTTCCTCTGAGGACAGCGGGGGAGGGGTCTGTCTGAGGCCTCCCTCCTCTGCTTACCGGTGGCTGCCCTCTTGCTGTCTCTTCACGTGGTGGCCCTCTGTGCAGACACACACTCCTGGTGTCTCTTTGTGTGCTCTCATTTATTCTTTTTATAAGGACACCAGTCAGGTTGGACTGGGACTTACTCTAATAACCTCTTCTTCATTTAACTGCCTCTTTAAAGGCCCTATCTGCAAATACAGTTACATTCTTAGGAACTAGGGGTTAGGACTTCAAAGTAAGATTTTGGTGGAACACAATTTAGCCCATAACATCATATGAACTGAACTTGGGATGGTACAAACAGAAAGCAACTTAATTGCTTTTATCACCACTTTAAAAAGTCTTGTTTAACTAGGTATGGTTACTATTTTTCCCCCCAGCCTGGGGCTTGACTTGGGCTCAGAACCTGCAGTGAGCAAAGGGGCACAGAGGGGACATGGAGGCCTCGTCACTCTTCTCCTGACTTACCTCGGTGTGGTTGGCAGATCAGCAGCATCGGCACCATTAGGTTATTAGAAATGCAGAATGTCAGGGCCCTGCCTCTGCATTTCTCACCCTGAATCTGATGAATCTGCATTTTAACAAGATCCCCAGGTGATTCTTGCTCTGTGCAGGAAACCAGGACCTTTAGGACCAGCAGACAGGAACTCTGCGTCTTCCAGACATGTGTGCAGGGTTGTGAGAATGGAAGAGAGGTAAGGGACAGGAGGGGTATTGCTGCAGTGTTAATCTGACTTGGAAAGCCTCTGTGTAGGGCACATTCCCAGTTGTTTGTGAGACATTTGACTTGTCCCTGGTGTGAACAATGCACTCTCTGATTTCTTACTATTGCCCCTTAACCCCTGCTTCGACAGTATATCCTATACAGGCTCTTTGTTTTGGGACCTTGACTTAGACCTGGTTCCCTACCATAGTGTCCAACAGAAAACCTGTGACATCGCCGTGCTCAACTGTGGAAGTGTGGGCCACTGCTGCAACAACCCTCTCTCCTTGCTGTGTCTTCAGAGTCAGGTCCAGGCAAGCCTCTTGCTTTAAACTTTTCCAGGTGAGAGTCTCTGTACCCAACCCACTTTAGTGGACACAGCCAGGCTCCCTCTCCTTCTCACCTGGCTAGATGCATTGTGTGCCTGTGAATATTCTCCCAAATTCTACAGTGAGATGGATAGAGAAAAGCTTTCTGCTCTGATCACTGTCTCTGGGTTGAGTTTCTGGATCACCTTTTTGGGTGACCCCTGAGCAAATCTATAGATAAAGTTAACACTGTTCATTGATCTGCAGCTTCAGATGAAAATCAGAGGCAACAGGAACAAGTCTGCTTAAAGTTCTATACACATCAGTAATTTCCCTATTGAGATGACTGCAATTAGATTCAGGCCATATCTATAAACAGAACTAGATGACTTAATTTATGGACTTATTTTCTCAAGGTAGTACTTCAGTCAACATGGTTGGACCAGTTTGGTGTGTAGAATTGGTCTCAAAGACTTTAATCATTCTTTCAGGTGATTCCTACAGACAAGCAAAAGGATAGACAGAGCAAATGAGTTATTTTGTACGCTGAAGATGACAGAGGAAAGAATTTCCAAGAGGTAGATTTAAGGTCTCTTCAGCCTTCTTTCCCAGAAAGCCCGGATCAAGGCGCTTCACTTAGCATTCATCTATCTCTGGTCTTTTGTGTTCCTGGTCCTCAAACAACGACCTAGTTCTAATCTACTATAGCCCTAATTTGGGCATGATCTCCAGACTCCAATAGCCTGTGTTTCTGTGCTATTTCTGCTTTATTCTTGATTTATTTACTTTTCATCCCACAAGAAGCCATAACTTTATTAATGATAGAAATAGTACACATTTCAAACAAAGCTGCAGTTAATCTTTTGAAACACCAAAAAAAAGAAAAAGAAAAAAAGTCCTCGTTTTTAGATGGTTACATTTACAATGTCATTGTTGTTCTTCCAGGCTCAGACACCTTTGCTTTCCACACATTAGCTTGTGACGTGACCAATTCTATGTCCTTAACTTCCACACCTGTTCCATCGACCTCTTCCTCTTCACTCTCTAGTACAGTTGGAGTCTGTGTGTTTTCTTGAATGTTTGCGACAGCTTCACCTTGAACTTTGAATTTCTCAGCAGCCGCCAGCTGTATTTGCCAAAATAAACCTGACCTCTTGGCTTCCCCCAAAACTACGCAGGTTTCTGAAGCTGGGATCCTGTAGACGTCTGGTTTTGTGACAATAAAGAGGATATTCTTAGATTTCTGGACAGTGACCCTAGTAACCCATGAAGCCTGTCCGAAGACCCAGTCAGGGCAAAGCTTACTGTGCCTTCCTCTCACTCTGGCTCTCTCTGCTTTACTGACTGGTTCTTCATTGGTTTTGGCTGCTGCCACCAGCCGGGCTTGCTGTGTGGGTGCCTGTGTGGAGTCCCGTTCCTCGAGCTCTGATACTGACTCATCACTGTCAGAGTCTGTTCCAGACCCTGTCTCAGCCTGGGGCTACGGCAACTCCTGCTCTGTCGCAGGGCCAGTTTCTGTGGTTTCACCAGGCTCTTTGTGTGGGGAACGCAGGACCAAAATGACGGCAGAAAGAGAGACAGAGAGAGCACGAGCCTGTTGCAGAAAGAAGCCTGGCAGCTTTACTCTTGATTTCAGTGATCATATTTCCAATACTGAATTTACAACCTGGGCCGGATGTCCTCTCCCTTGCTTGAGTTCTGGTGTCCGTGGCCTTGAATTTGCTTCACTGGCATACATCCCATTGTGACTCCGAAGGAAGGATTCTTCTGCTGCTTCCCCGGCCCTATGACTAATAAAGATTTCAAAAGTTAATATATCTCTCACTACAAAGTCTTTTCTTTGATTTCATTTTTACTGTTACTGAAGTCACTTTTACAACATGGGAGAAACATAGTTTTGCCTTCAAAGCTCTCACAACTTCTTAAAAATGGTGGCAGAGTTAAATCCTGACAGATACTGAGAAATGTGTTCCTTTTCTAGGTAATTACACTGTGTGGGCTGCTCATAAACGGGTTCATTAATGCAACTCGCATGTGTGTGGCAACTTGAGGGAAAACAGAGATTCATATTCTGGAATAACTGAAAAAAAAAGGTAAGTTCTTTTTGTCCAGAGCCTGGCATTTCATCAATAGATAGGAGAGAGGATCAACCTTGCTTGGCCTTGATAGGTCAGTGTGGACCAGCAGGTAGGAGAAGGAAGCTGAGGTGGAACAGATGGAAACAGAAACGGGCCTTCCAGGGAGAGCTGGTGTCTGCTGCGCAGAGCACAAAAAGCAGAAGATGTGCAGGCATGATGGAGCAGGTGCTGGTTTTCAACCTGGTTTGAAAAGAGCCCGTTCATTTTCTGAGCAAAGCCCTTAGTTCTTGTTGATAAGGAAAACATAACCTGTTGTCAAAAGTTCCAGTTATTTAAGCTGTGGTACCCAAAGGAGAGTGTTTGGACTGTTTTCTATAATACAGTTTTAATCAGACAATGTGAAGGATAATACAGTGATTTTTGCTCTAAAGTTAAATTTATTCATTTTAAAAAACTGCTTTTTGTTCATCATTTTTATTATTTTTTTTAAATTTTTTTTCCTTCATTGATTTTAGAGAGAGAGGAAGGGAGAGGGAGAGAGAGATAGAAACAGCGATGAGAGAGAACATCGACTGGCCGCCTCCTGCATGCCCCCCACTGGGGATTTGGCCCACAACCTGGGCATGTGCCCTGACTGGGATTTGAACAGGCGACCTCAGCCACTGAGCCACACCAGCCAGGCAAGAACTGCTTTTTAACTGGTAATAGACAGAGACTTGACTAGGGGTGGTGAACACACAATACAGTGTACAGATGACGTGTTGTAGAACTGTGCTCCTGAAACCTGTATAATTTTGTTAACAAGTGTCACTCCAATAAATACAATAAAAAGGAAAAAATAAGAACTGTTTTTTATTCAGAGATTAGTTTTTTCTTTTTGTTTTAATATGTCCTTTTGAAAAATAAAACAACAGTGTCAGTGGATGGTAGTTATTTGATTTTATATCTCTACTTAGCAAATTAAAGATTAACAATATTACCTTGTTCCCCAAAATGTTTTTGAAAATATTACTAGTTCATAAAATCCAAACATTTTCAAAGTTCTGATTTAAGCCACTCACTATACAGTGATATACCAGTTGACAAAGAAACAGATAACCTAAGTAGGAAGGGAGCACGTTCTTTGGATAGCGGCAAGCAGATGGTGGAGCAAAAGGGCAGCCAAGTTCCAGACCCAGTTCTCCAAGTCAGTGGCAGGCACTGAGCCCATCAGAGATGTCACATATGGATCTCCTATCAGTGCTACTTCTGGGTACCATTTGAAATTGTTATTATTGCTTTGTTAGTATTAACAGTATATCAGGAAGATGAAAATCAAAGATTTCATGAGCAGTATCAATAAAGCACACATGATAATTCCATATTTACAGATCTGGTGAATATTCAATGTTAGCTTAAGTGTGTGAACACTTAAACATTCTAGTTTATTATCACTGGCAGGTTGGTGTCACAAAGAAAGAAAATGGTCTGGCCAGGCTGAATTAAAATCAATTTCCTTAGGGAAGTGCTCTTACTTGGAGTTGATCGTTTCCTCCTCTGAGCTGTCATCATATCCACATCAGGGATGCCAGTACTGGCTGTTGGGTAGGTCTCTGTGTTAAGAAGGATTCTCAGGCCATCCTCAAAGAAAAAGAATGTTATGAATGGCCATTGATATCTGCCAAGTGCTCCAGAGGGAAGACAGTGGGACATATGTGTCGTTGTTGCATATTTGCCATTTCGGGTCAGTACCTTCATTTGATACTCAGCATAAACTACTTCAGATGTAGCTATCAATTTATTTATACAGGAAATTCTCCCTTTTCACCATGGTGCTTCCTGTGAGCTGAATGTAAAAGTGGGTTTTCATAAAATGGATTCTGTGTTTCCAGATGAGTAACGCTTTGATTGTGGGAGGCATTTCCACCCAAAGGCTTAACATCAAATATACCAGAAATGGCAAACAAAGAATGTCTCACAAAAGAAAAAAGGCCTTGAAACAACAGAATTGTATTCTGCCCTGGAACTTAGAGATGAAAAACACCGTCTGTGACCTTGCTATCTAAGTGTGGTTGGCAGATCAGCAGCATCGACACCATTAGGTTATTAGAAATGCAAAAGGTCAGGTCCCTGCCTCTGCATTTCTCACCCTGTATCTGCAGAATCTGCGTTTTAACAAGATTCCCAGGTGATTCTTGCTCTGTCCAGGAAATCAGACCTGGAGGACCAGCAGAGAGAATAAAGTCTATTATAACCATGAGATGGGGGCATTCATAGCACAAGGCTAGGAGAGAAGCCCAGTGCAGGGGGACACAGGACCAGGCCAAGTCATCTGGAGGGTTGAAAGGAACAGCTGCATCATAGGAAATGCTTCCAGGCTGGGCCTGGAAAGTCACTGCAAACCCACAGGGCTCTTTCCTAAGAGATGATGTGGCTCCTCAAATCCCAAACATGTCTTGGCTAGAGTTGGCACTCAAGCTTAATCAGTGGGGAGAAGGGCTCTGCGGTGTAACAGACAGAAGGGGAGAGAAGTAGTCAGGTCTACTCCATCCCACTTCCCTCAGGCTGCTCATCAAAACCATCTGGGGAGCCTTAGAAACCCTCCAGTGCCTGGGCACCACCTCAGAGATCCTGATTTGATTGGTCTGAGGTTTGTCCCAAGCCTCGTTATTTTAAAAAATTCCCTAGTTATGTGAAACCAGTAATGTTTTTTTTTCTTTAAAAACCTTTAAAATAAAGACCTGCAGAGGAAAAAAAAAAGTATTTATATCCATAAAAAAGTAGCTGTACTACAGCATAAATATCTACTGTATAAATTAATATGAAAACTATAGTAAACATTTCATTTGAAATGTCTGTTTATTGTGTTGGAACCTAGAAGGATGATGGGGGACATGAATTTGAAGATCTGTGTGTGTGTGTGTGTGTGTGTGTGTGTGTGTGTGTGTAAACTACCAATAAAGTATTGTGTTTTTATTTTATTTAAATTTTTTGTCACAAACAGATACTCAGAAGTATCCATTAGGATTAAGAATTGGGAGATGGATCTGCTCAGTGACCTTCTGCTAGCCATTAACTCTTCTTGAAACTGATGAATGTGTGGGTGAAGGTGAAGAATGGGTGTTAATTAGACTGTCTTAAAGTGGAGCAGCTCCATAAAAGGCTAATCTTGGAACAAGGAGAGTCTTTTTATTACCTTAACACCTAGTTTGCAAATTCTCATGAAGATAAGGAACAGGAAGCTAACTCTCATTGAACGCTTATTCTGTGCTGAGCTAGGTTTTCTCATTTCATTTTGACAACTACTTTGTAAATTAGATTTTTTTTTTTTTTGAAGCATAAAGCAGGCTCAGAGAGACTAAGTTGGACATAGACAGTAAATGGAAGATCAGGATTTGAACTCAGCTATGTCTGTCTCCAGGTTCTAGGCTCTCTATGTGGCACACATGCTGTGTTCCCCAGAGGGCAGAAGGGCCTGTTAGATCATGTTTCTTTATATCCATAAAGATACTTTCTACACATGATAGATGACTGACAATTATTTCTTTAAGAATCAACCATTGCATTGCATGTGAAACATATTAGGTAGATGTGTACAGCTCTGTTTTACATTGTGTGAGTGGGCTGTGATCTGGCTCCCCTCACTTTTTGTCATCTCCCTTTATTCTGAATCTTTGACTATTTCTATCCTATAACATTCTCCTTCTCTCTTTGAGGAGCGAAAGCGCCAAACGTCAGCCTAACTCCCAGATTCTCTATAAATTCTGTAGCTGCTGATTGTGAACTGGCAGTCTGCACATTTAGGTGGAGGATCAGATTGGCCCACGCCTGGAGATACCCAAGAGAATTCAATGAGCTGCATGGTGTTTGAGCCTTGATTTGAGTTAAAGCCAGGTAGAACTGGGAAAGACTTGGAACTTCAAACCCTCTAATTTAGAGATTAGTTCAGCCTTAACACTCAGTAGTTAGCATTATGGGTTTCTGAGACCCTGTGAATTTCTGAACTATTGATGGGACTGAATAAAACTGTTTTCAAAGGTTAATTTTGAGGCTGCCTCTTCTGTATAATTTGATGTAGTAAAGACTGATTGAATCACTAAGGCTGAGCTCATGGGAAACATTGATAACTCTACAAATGGACACTAAATATTGAACAATGAAAATGAAGCTGTAGTTTTGTTGGATTTGAAATTGTTAGATTAGGAAGTGCTAAAAATGAGCAATTCTGTAAATAAAAATACCAGTGACTAAAAATTAATTTCAGTTGTCAGATGAGTTTCAGGATAAAAACAGCCTTGTGGTGGTTTAGGACAGCTGTATTGGCACATGACTGTCACAAGGTATGGTTTCATTACTAAGCAGGGCATGAACATTCATCAACCTGGGTAAAGGTTAGCTAAGTGGAAAATGCAGTTTTATAACTAGACTGAAACTTACTCAGTGCATTACTTTGGGATCTCCCCCACCTCCAGTTTAATGTTTGATTGATTTCCTCTTCACTCAGAGTTTAGATGACAAAAACAATAATAATGATAATAATATTATGATTCATTAGGTACACAACTGTCCTGGGTATTGTGTTAGGCATTTGTGTACATTAGCTGTGAAGTTAAAAGCTCATAAATAGTGAGGACTTCTGGTAGGTACATAGTTGCCCACTTGTATCTTTTACTCCACAGGCTGAAGGAGCTATGCCATTTTGGGGGACACCAGCATCATCATTATTGAGCTTCTCTGGAATTGTGCTTGGATGGGACAGATGCTAGAATTGAGGATTTTTCCCCTTATGGCAGGAAAATGTGTACAAGTCAGACTCTGTTCAGGAGTCTGTGTGCCCTGAAGAAACTGAGCATTAGGAGTAGTCTTGGTAGCATCTGATCCAGCTCCTTTGTATCCCAGTATAGTTAAAAGAACAAGAAAAATATTAGCACTAAGGAAGGGAACAATTCTGTATTCACAAGTTGTCTGTTATATTGAAGATTTTCCTGGGTAGGCATATTTGATGGGGTGAAAATCATGGAATCATGAAGCTTTAAAAAGAAACAAACAGCCCTGGCCGGTTTGGCTCAGTGATTAGAGTGTCAGCCCACAGACCAATGAGTCACGGGTTTGATTCCAGTCAAGGGCACGTACCTCGGTTACGGTTTGATGCCCGGCCCTGGTCGGGTCGTGCGGGAGGCAACCAATCGATGTGTCTCTCTCACATCGATGTTTCTCTCTCTCCCTCTGTCTCTCTCCCTCCCTCCCACTCTATCTGATGATAAATGTAAAAGTATCCTTGGGTAAGGATTAAAAAACAAACAAACAAACAAACAAACATATAGCAGATTTCTTCTCCCAACAGAGAAATGTACACTCCCTTCCAGGTGTTACATCAACAGAAGAACAGATTTGGTGAGCAGAGTTCTGGCTGGATATTGGCTGCCACTTACCCTCTTGCCTGAGTCCTTGTGTAGTATACCTCCTGAAAAAACTTTCATGGCATCCCTGACACAAGATTTTACTTTATTTATATTAATTTACTGCTTATAAAATAAGGGGATGATTTAAGAGGAGTATTTCATCCTGAGATTCTCAGTATCATTTACAACTTGTAAGTAGAGGGGAAAAATTCTGTCTTCTTAAGTTGAAACTCTAAGAAAAATAGCTGTAACAACAACAACAAAAACCCAAATGTATCCAATTTTAACAGATTAGTCGGTGGCTTTTGTACTGCAGGGCATAATTTATTATGAATTCTAAATTTGACAAGATGACCCATGGATTTCTAGAGAGGGGAATGTAGGTACTTTCTGGAGGGTGGGTCTTTGTGCTACCCCTCAAGACAGTGAGCAGATGTAGGCACATGAGGCCATTAGGGGAGGGAGGAGAAGAATTGTTTGATTTCTAGTTTGAGAAGTGAGTTAAAAAGTCTTGATGGTAAATGATTGAATATTAGTGGGAAGATGATAGGAAACAAAAAGATCTTAATGTGTTAGAGTGAAAAATTTTCACCTATTTCCATGTTTCATTATACTTGCCAAATTAGTGTTAATCTACTTGGGAGAACTGTCAGAGGCTGCATTTGGAGTCTCACCTCTATCACAATCAAAATTTTATTTGATTTATTTATTTTTTAATTTTCTTTATTGATTTTTTTAGAGAGAGAGATAGAAACATCGATGAGAAAGAACATTGATTGGCCGTCGCCTGCATGCCCCCCACTGGGGACAGGGCCCACACCCTGGGTATGTGCCCAACCAGGAACCGAACCCATGACCTCTTGGTGCTTGAGTTGAGGCTCAACCACTGAGCCACACCGGCCAAGCCTTGGTAAATATGTTTATCTTCTTTATTAATATTTATTTTTGGCCCTCTCACCTTATGCCTTGAATTATCTTGATGATCTTGGAAGAAAGCCTGGAGTTTCTTTGTTTAATACCTTGGACTATAATTAGGGCCAAGGTATTCAATTAGGTGTTTCCCCCAAGTTTCTGAGTAGGACTCAATTCAAGAGAAGTGTAAATGCCCAAATTCTTTAGCCTTTTGTTTATTTGAATAACAGTCTTGTTACTATAGAAAGTATTCTTTACATTTAATGACAAATAATAAATTCTTCCTTCGGTAATATAAACTCATCCTGTGTTCAGTAGTGATAGAGAATGTTATGTCTCAAACTCCAATCCTATATTTCTTCATGTACTACATATATCATTAGCTATTAAGTGCCTAGCACAGGCATAGCCCTTCTAGGTGCTGTGAGGGTACAAATGATGTGCTAGTCATGGCCTCTGATCTCAAATTACTGGAGTAATTCTATAACAGTAAAGGAATGTATAAGATATGACTCACCTGTGTGTTTCAGAGTCTCAGGGCTAGAAAAAGATCAGAAGAGACAGGAAAGTCTTCTGACTAATGGTAGGGAAAAGGTTCAGCTTGAGGCAAAACAATGAAAAGATATATAATACAGGAACAGATGTCCACAATGAATGTGCCATCAAATACTAAACACATTACATTTGTTCCCAGTTGGAGAACTTTATTTTTCTTCTCAAGAAGCCCACCCTCCGCCTTCCACATTGAGCAAGAGCCCATCTCTGTGAAGACCACCTGCATGCAACCATCCTTGTACACATCCTTTCTTCTCCCACCCTCACCCCCACTTTCTTTCCTTCCAGTTTTTTCCTATATCCTCTCCCCTCATAATCAAATTCTATGTAAGAAATTCAATCATGCCAAGGGATAGAATCACAAATTATTGGTACGTTAGGGCTGAATGGCATCTTAGACATCATAGAGTTACCCTTCCCTTCATTCACTGTTTACAAAGACTTCTGCTATCATTCAGTCATTCATTATTTCACTTATAAATATCCAGGATACCCTATCATATACAAAGTTCCCAGTAACTGTATTTCTGGTAAGTGTTTCTTATCCTTAAGAATCTTATCCCCTACCTCTTGTCCATGTAATTACTTTAGACAAAATTGAAAAATGGAGAAAACTGACTTTTCTACTCCTAGCCTCTTCATTCTTAGCTCATGTTCCTCTTCAGTGACCACCCTCATCCTAGTTCCTTTAAAGTTTCTCATTTCCCTTATTCACAGTTATCATTAGAATCTTCAGTCACCTTAAGGTTGAATGGCCCATAACGGTATAAAGTTGTTCTTCATGAGGTAGTTACATTTTAATTGGGGTCAAAATCTTATATTACAAATAAAAGTCTAACCTACTTCAGACATCAGTCAAGGAGGATTTGGGAAGCCCAAGACTGGTGGGAACCACACCCGAGAAGACATTTATAGTTAACACCTCCTTTACCTATCTTCAATCAATAGAGATAATATACTTAAAAGCTACTGTTGAATATTGACATAACAAGGTATAGTGAAAACTAATCCCTTACATTCAAAAGTTTGCTAGCTAAAAATGGATTGCCTCCCAATTCCAAAGCTACCCTTGTCTTCCCTTGGGGAGGGGGGGGTGGAGAATGGAGTTTGAAATTTTCTCCTTGCTATGAGCATGATGTTAAGTTTTGTCAGTAAAAGAAACTGGAGAGATACAACAAGAGGGACAGGGCTTCTGTTTCTGGTTCCAGTGTTTTCCATTTGCTTCTTGTTCCTATCTCATGGCTTCCAGCTTCATGTGTGTGGTTCCTCCAGTAGCACTCATGCTCATCAGGTTTCACTGGCATACAGATGGATGGCTTCTCGTAGAGTTTCAGCACCATCCCTACTGACAGCTTTCCAATATGTCCCACAGGTATCCCAGAGGTCAGTTTCCCAGCCTTGGTCCCCCTGCATTTCGGAAGGGTGTTTCCTGCTTGCCCAGTATCTGTGGATCAGTTCTGGCCCAGGCACCCCAGCAAAATTCTCTGCAATCCAATGGTCCATAGCCACACCTTCTCCAAAGTGGCCTGAATCCCAGACTTGGGGATTCTTTTCCACATTTTTTCCTTCCTTGGGTTTCCTCCCTGAGTCCTAAGGTACTCTTTAGATTTATCTTTACCTCTTTATAGATCACCACCTGTTACAGTTAATGATTCTTTATATTAAACCTCCCCTATTCAAATTACTATATAGTGTGTGTCTTCCAATTGGTCCCTGACTGATATAAGAAGGGGAAGAAAAGATCTTCATTCCTGAGGAATAAACTTTCAAAGCATTTGTTTAAAAATCCAAAGTATGCAAACAACCAGAGAGGTAGTTTGAATTTCTGCCAGGGTAATCCATTGCAAATGAGCCTAATATCTTGGTTACAATAAAAGAGATAGAAAAAAATAAAAATAAACATAGTGGGCATTAAAATCCTAGAAAAATAGATTCTTATATTAAATCTGCAACTAAAAATAAAATAAAGCAAAATAAACAAACAAACTAAAAAATACAAACCTAAATATACAAGAGCCATTATCAATTGTCAGGTTTCAATATTGCTTTACCCAGATGAATATCTTCTGTATTTACTTTATTGAATTTCTTTTTTAATTTTTAGAGAGAGAAGGAGGGAGAGGGGGAGAGAGAGAGAAAGATGAAACATCAACATAAGAGTGAACATCAATTGGCTGCTTCCTGCACACACCCCAACTGGGGATCAAACCCACAACCTGAGCATGTGCCCTGATCAGGAATCGAACTCGAGACCTTTTGTTGCACGGCCCAACCAACTGAGCCACACTGGCCAGGTCTGTATTTACTTTTAAAAATTATTTGGCAATGCCTGGCTGGTGTGGCTCAGTGGCTGAGCGTCGACCCATACACCAAGAGGTCGCCAGTTTGATTCCCTGTCATGGCACATGCCCAGGTTGTGGGCCCGATCCCCAGTGGGGGGCATGCAGGAAGCAGCCAATTAATGTTCTCTCTCATTGATGTTTCTATCTCTCTCTCCCTCTCCCTTTCTCTCTCTCTAAAATCAATAAAGAAAAAAAATTTTAATTGGAAAACATTTTTGTTAAATTTATCTGGGGGATAAGGGATAAGGCAGCCTGACTAATTATGCTTTTACATTTGTTTCCTGCAAAAATACTAGCACAAAATAGGTCATAAACAGGCCAAGTTGAAAGTATAAGATCTGCAGTCATGATACTTTGAGCATGGTGTTCCATCCGAATCACACTCTTTGAGTGGTAGAGAATGAGAATTACAATACCTGTCCATAGGGTTATTATACAGATCAGTACCTAAGACAGTGTTTGCCATGCAGCAACTTGTCCAAAAAGCTATTTTTTTGTGATTATTGCTGTTATTCATGAATCCTGATTTACTATGATGAGTATTGTTTTTTCAATTTTTATTAATTTATTTTTGTTACAGTATTTCTCCTTTTTCCCCCCTAGACACCCTCCTCCCCATCCCGCCCCCAACCCCCAGCATTGTTGTCTATGTCCATTGGTTATGAGTACATGCATGTAAGTTCTTCGGTTTACCTCATCCATCCTCCCCGCCCCCCTCCTTGAGTTTTGTCAGTCTGAACTGTATTCCTTTCTATGTCTCTGTGTCTATTTTGTTCATCAGCTTATTTTGTTCATTATAGTCCACAGATAAATGAGATCATGTGATATTTCTTTCTCTGATTGGTTTGTTTCACTTAGGATAATAATCTCCAGGTCCCTCCATGTCATCTCAAAGGATGAGAGATCTTTCTTTCTTACAGTGCATAGTATTCCATTGTGTATATGTACCACAGTTTTTTTTATCCATTCATCTATTGATGGACACTTGGGCTGTTTCCAGATCTTAGTGATTCTAAACAGTGCTGTTATGAACATAGAGGTACATATATTCTTTCTGATTGGTGCTTAAGGCTTCTTAGGATATATTCCTAGAAGTGGGATCACTGGGTCAAATGACAGATCAATTTTTAATTTTTTGAGGAAACACCATAGTGTTTTCCATAGTGGCTGAACCAGTCTGTATTCCCACCAGCAGTGTACTAGAGTCCCCTTTTCTCCACATCCTCTCCAGCACTTGTTTGATGATTTGTTGATGGCAGCCATTCTGGCAGGTATGAGGTGATACCTCATTGTTGTTTTAATTTGCATCTTTCTGATGATTAGTGATGTTGAGCATTTCTTCATATCTCTTGGGCATTTGTATGTCCTTTTTGGAGAGGTGTCTATTTAGGTCCTCTGCCCATTTTTTAATTGGGTTCTTTGTCTTCCTTTTGTTGAGTTGTATGAGCACTCTATATATTTTGAAAATTAACCCCTTATTTGATGTATTGTTGGCAATTATGCTCTTCCATATAGTGGGTTCCCTTTCCATTTTGATGGTTGTTTCTTTTGCTGTGCAGAAGCTTTTTAGTTTGATGTAGTGCCATGTGTTCATTTTTTCCTTTGTTTCTCTTGCCTTAGGCATTGTATCAGTGAAAATTCTGCTGTGTGTGATGTCTGAAATTTTGTTGCCTACATTTTCTTCTAGGATTTCTATGGATTCACGAGTCACATTTAAGTCTTTTATCCATTTTGAGTTTATTCTTGTGTATGGTGTTGGTTGGTGGCCTAGGTTCATTTTTTTTTTTTTTTTTTTTTTTTTTTTTGCATGTAGCTGTCCAACTTTCCCAACACCATTTATTGAAGAGGCTGTCTTTACTCCATTGTATGATCTTGCCAGCTTTGTCAAATATTAATTGAGTATAATGTCTTGGTTCTATTTCCAGGTTCTCTGTTCTGGTCCATTGATCTATCTAGCTGTTCTTGTGCCAATACCAGGATGTTTTGATTACAGTGGCTTTGTAGTATAACCTGATATCCGGTATTATGATCCCTCCTACTTTGTTCTTCTTTTTCAAGATTGCTGTGGCTATTCGGGGACTTTTTTGGTTCCATATGAACCTCTGAAGTATTTGTTCTGGTTCTGTGAAATATGTCGTTGGTATTTTGATGGGGATTGCATTGAATCTATAGATTGCTTTGGGTAGTATGGACATTTTAATAATGTTAATTCTTCCAATCCATGAACAAGGTATGTGCTTCCACTTTTTTATATCTTCCTCTATTTTTTTTTCAATGTCCTGTAGTTTTCTGCAAATAGGTCCTTTATTTTTTTGCCACAGTGGTAAATGGGATTGTTTTTTAGTTTCTCTTTCTGTGAGTTCATTATTGGTGTATAAGAATGCCGTCGAATTCTTGACGTTAATTTTGTATCCGGCTGCTTTGCCAAATTCGTTTATTAAATCTGGTAGTTTTTTAATGGAGTCTTTAGGGTATTCTATGTATAATATCATGTCATCTGAAATAATGACAGTTTCACTTCCTCCTTTCCAATTTGGATAGCATCCTTTTATTTTATCTTCATGTCTGATTGCTGTGGCTAAGACTTCCAGTACTACGTTAAATAAGAGTGGCGAAAGTGGGCATCCCTGTCTTGTTCCTGTTCTTAAGGGAAATGCTTTCAGTTTTTGTCCATTGAGTATGATGTTGGCTGTAGGTTTTTTATATATGGCTTTATTATGTCAAGATATCATTTCTCTATTCCCACATTGCTGAGCGTTTTTATCAGAAATGGGTGATGGATTTTGTCGAATGCTTTTTCAGTGTCTATTGATAGGATCATGTGGTTTTTAATCTTTCATTTTGTTTATGTGGTGTATCACATTTATTGATTTCCGAATATTGTATCAGCCTTACATCCCTGGGATGAGTCCCACTTGGTCATGGTGAATAATTTTTTTAATGTATTGCTGGATCTGATTTGCTAATATTTTGTTAAGGATTTTAGCATCTAAGTTCATCAGGGATATTGGCCTGTAGTTTTCTTTCTTTGTAGTGTCATTATCCAGTTTTGGAATTAGAATTATGCTGGCCTCATAAAACAAGTTTGGAAGTCTTCCTTCTTCTTGAATTTTTTGAAATAGTTTGAGCAGAATGGGTGTTAGTTCTTCTTTGAATGTTTGGTAAAACTCCCCTGTGAAGCCATCCGGGCCTGGGCTTTTGTTTGCTGGGGAGTCTTGAATACATCTTCAATTTCTTTCGTTGTTATTGGTCTGTTCAAGTTTTTGTCTCCTCCTGATTCAGTTTTGGGAGACTATGTGTTTCTAGAAATTTGACCATTTCACTTAGATTGTCCATTTTATTGCCGTATAATTGTTCATAGTATTTGTTAATGATCTTTTGTATTTCTGTGGTGTCAGTTTTTACTTCTTTTTCATTTCTGATTTTGTGTATTTGGGTTCTCTCTTTGTTTCTTGGTGAGTCTAGCTAAGGGTCCTTCAATCTTGTTTATCTTTTCAAAGAACCAGCTCTTTGTTTCATTGATCTTCTGAATTTTTTTTTTTTGGTCTCTATGTCTTTCATTTCTGCTCTGATCTTTACTTTTTCTTTCCTTCTACTTGCTCTGGGTTTTTCTTTTTGTTTGCTTTCTGGTTCTTTAAGTTGTGAGTTTAAATAGTCAATTAGAAATTTTTCTTGTTTCTCGAGGTAGGCCTGTAGTGCTATGAACTTCCCTCTCAGAACTGCTTTCGCTGCATCCCATAGATTTTGTATTGTTATGTGTTTATTTTCATTGGTTTCCAGGAAGTTTTTAATTTCTTCCTTGATCTCCTTGGTAACCCATTCATTGTTTAATAACATGCTATTTAGCCACCATGTGTTCAAATGTCTTTGCGTGTTTTTGTTGTAATTGATTTCTAGTTCCATGCCATTGTGATCTGAGAAGATACTGGATATGATTTCAATCTTCTTGAACTTGTAGAGACTCAGTTTGTGTCCTAACATGTGGTCTATCTTTGAGAATGTCCCATGTGCACTTGAGAAGAATGTGAATTCTGCAGTTTTGGAGTGTAATTCTCTGTAGATATCTGTTAAATCCATTTGATCTAGTGCATCATTTAGAGTCTCTCTGTCTCCTTGTTAATTTTTTGTCTAGAGGATCTATCCAGTGATGTCAGCGGGGTGTTGAAGTCACCTGCTATGATTGTATTGCTGTCTATTTCTCTTTTGAAGTCCTCCAGAAGATTTTTAATGTATTTTGGTGCTCCTATATTGGGTGCATATATGTTTATCAAGTTATATCTTCCTGTTGGATAGATCCTTTCAATATTATGTAGTGGCCTTTGTCTCTAGTTATGGCCTTCATTTTGAAATCTATTTTATCAGATATGAGTATTGCTACCCCAGCTTTTTTTCCTTTCTGTTTGCTTGGAAGATTTTATTCCATCTTCACTTTCAGCCTCTGTGAGTCTTTTGTTGTGAGGTGGGTCTCTTGTTAACAACATATATATGAGTCATGCTTTCTTATCCAATCAGCTACTCTGTCTCGAAGCTCTTTATTTCACCTTCTATTTTGAATGGTAGCCTTGCTGGATAGAGTAGTCTTGGATTCAGATCCTTGTTTTTCATTACCTTGATTACTTCATGCCATTCCCTTCTGGCCTGTAGTGTTTCTGTTGAGAAGTCAGATGATAGCCTATGGGGATTCCTTTGTAGGTAACTTGTTGCCTATCTCTTGCTGCCTTTAGGATTCTCTCTTTGTCCTTAATTTTTGGCATTTATTAATTATTATGTGTCTTGGTGTGGGCCTGTTTGGGTTCTTCTTACTTGGAGCTCTCTGTGCTTCTTGAACTTGAATGCCTTCTTCCTTTAGCAAGTTAGGGAAGTTATCTGTCACTATTTTTTCAAATATATTCTCTAACCCTTGCTCATTTCCTTCTTCTTCTGGAACTCCTATGATGCGAATGTTGTTTGTTTCCAGTTGTCCCACAGTTCTCTTAAGCTGTCTTCTTGTTTTTTAATTGTTTTTTCTTTTTGGCTTTCTGATTGGTTGATTTTTTTCTACCCTGTCTTCTAATTCACTGATCTGGTCCTCAGCTTCATCTACTCTGCTGCTTATTCCTTCCAATGTGTTCTTTATTTCTGCTATGTCATTCTTCATTTCCAATTGGTTGCTTTTCAGTGTTTCTGTATCTTTACTCATGATGTTGATCTCCTTACTCATGCTGTGGAGCTTCCTCAAGATCATGGCTCTGAACTCTACCTCTGATAATTTGCTTAACTGCATTTCATTTATCTCATCTTCAGTAGAGTTCACTTGTTCTTTCATTTGGGATTTGTTTCTTTGTTTCACCATTTTGGCTATCTCAGTGAATTTTGGAGCCTTCCAAATTTTCCCTGTGGGTGTTGTGTTCTGCTGTTTGTGGCTCCCTCTACTGGGTTTGGTTAAGTGTGGGAGGACCCACGTGAAACACCACTGTCAAGTCTTACTTTCCTGGGTAGATTTGAAAGCCCAGGAAAGGTTCAGTTATCCTCTAGCTTTTTTCCTGAAGGCTATTAGTCTCAGTTACTTGATGAGCCTTGGATCATAGCCCTCAACTGAATGAACATCTCCCTCAGGTGTTCAGGGTAAGAGGATTTCCAGAGAGTGGGGCAGATGCTGGTTGTTAATGAACCTCAATTTGCATTTCTCTGGCCCAGCTAGCTGTTGTTAAATTTCTACAGGAGAGGCTGTTGCTTCTCCCTGGGGCTCTGAGAAGGGGCTCTTGGAGTAAGTTGACTACTATCATGTGAGGGTGTGATTCATCAACAATTCTCAGTGCCCTCCAAATTTCGAGTCTCTCCACACAGTTCCAGTCCAGTCTCCCTCCCTCTGCCAGAGCCCAAGGTGAGTGGCTGTAGCTAATTTAGTGCTCTGTCCCAGCCCTCTTGGCTGTGGAGCCAGCCTGGGATTTTCACTCCGAGGGAGCTGCTCACAGCTAAAACAGCTGCTGTCCATGAGCACCCAGCCCACCCTCTTGCACTTCTGCAGACCCACCAGGCTTGAGTCAGTGTCCTTTTTTCCTGTCCCTGGTTATATGGGTCCTCTCCAGCTGCTTTTCTGTTGCTTTTTCCTGATGATTTGTCTTTATTTTAGTTGTAATTCCAGTTTGATCCTGAGAGATAGATGGTCTGTGTAGCTTCCATTAACTCTGCCACCATATCCTATGATGAGTATTATATCAAGATGATTTCAGTTGTTAGTAACAAAAAATCCAACTCAAATTAGCTTAAACAGTAAAAGGGATTTAGGTGATAACATTGTAGGAAAGTCAAGAGCTTCTAAGTTGGTTCAGCAATATCACTAAAGACCCACTTGGTCCATCTCTCTTTTTCACCATCCCATGGTGGGGATTTATCCTAGGGTTGAAGACCTCTGTAGATTTAGGCTGACTGCCAGCCACAACAAGAGTTGTGTTTCACTGTTGGCTCTCAGTGGGAAAGTGAGCTCTGTACTTCAAAACAGAGTCCTGGGATTCACCCAGATTAGACTGGCTTGTGTCATATGCTCACCCCTGAGCCAACAAAGTCTGGAGAAATGTACTGTGCTGAGTGGTTTAAGCCAATCCTAACTTACCTACAAGTTGGGGGTGAAGTTAGCTTCCCACACAGCACACAGGCTATAAGGGGCAAGAGGAAAAAGCAATATTGATGTTGCATAGATGAACAAGAAGATCTTGCTTAAATAAATTAATTTCTCTCTCTAGTTTTCCTGCAACACTTGTATAAATTCACATCATGATTTTAGAGAGATCGTGAATAAAAATATACCAAGGAATAAAGAACAACAAAAAATGTATACAGCCTCACCATGTGCTCAGTATTTCGTATGTTTTATGTTTTACATATAGTAATTAATTCATTCTATCCTCAAACTACCATAAGATTTAGGCAAGGAGCTATTTGAGAATGGAGCCAGAATTTGGAATCTAGGCAGTGTGGCTCTAGCACCTGTGAACCTAACCTCCTGCTAGACTGCCTCTCAGCAAAGACATGATGTTTAGTTCCTCTGGGTGCTGTGAAAAGTGCCATGGAGCTTGGTTCTACAGCACCCTCTCCCCAGAGGTGATCAACCTAGAGCAAATGATGAATAAATGAATAACATGGGAAAGAGGTGTTCCTAGAAGGTTTTTTCCCCCCATTTAAACAATATTTTAAAATATGAAACTCAACGAAAAGGGAAGGAACAGCCCTTTCACCAATGGAGTAATCATAAAAAGTTCTGTAATCACACTGCACTCAGCTTCCAAACCTTAACAGCATCCTCAAATTAGAGAATCAGAGCTGATCGAGTACTTTGGAGCCAAGATCTCTAATGCCAGTGGAAAGCTGTCAACACCACCAACCAGCTATTTGATACTGAGAAGTTCTCTCTCTTTGAGTCTCAGTTTCTCCCTATTTGAAGCAAAAGGATTCAACCAGATTATCTAAAGAATAGCATACACACACACACACACACACACACACACACACACACACACATTATTCCTACACTTCTAGCACTACCTCAATTTTTCTCCCTCAAACAATAGCTTGTGATTTTACTTGGAATCCATGTTTATTGAATTTTTCATTATGGCTCTGGCATCTCCCCAAATATGATCAAATGAAAAGGAAACTTAACTGGCAAACCAAAGAATAAATAACAGAAGGAATCTTGAAATCTCTCTGCAAGCTTCAGCTACTCAGTCCTCCCAACCTCCCTCTGGAGTCAAGCTAAACAGTTTTCAAAGGTCAGATCTCTTTGGAAGTCACAGAAAAACTCAGAGTTTATGAAATATCTTTTCTGTCTCTCCCTCTGTTTGTCTTTTCTCTAATTTATCTCTCGCTGTTATTGCTATGCATGGGCTTGCATGTTTTTTACCTCCTCATTTATAGAGAATTACTAATATGAACTATTAATCCTACTAATATTAGAAACTGTATCAGAACTAAATTACTGTACTGTGTGTGCTCACATAGAAAGGTATTGATGACCTTAAGCATCTCACAGCAATTGCAGTTTCATGAATTTGTAAATCCAAAAGAAATATGTTTTAGGTAATGCCTATTTGTTTTCTACCGTTTATAAATTCTGGACCTCTGTGAGGGAGCCAAGTAATTTCTGTTTTCTTTATTCTAAACCACTTTTATATCTAAACCACTTTTCTGGTTTCTCAGTTTAGAAAAAAAAAAATGGCTGTGAGACTCATTCTTTTGGTTGGTGGTTCTCATTAACCTTAGACATGAGAAATCTCAGTACATAGATCAAAATAAAAGGGCTATTTGGTAATAAACTAAATGTATTGCTACCTTGGCCACTAAAAGAGAAAGTAGAATGTGTAACACCTGAAGCAGACCTTTCTACGGAGAGGTGACTTCATTCCCTGATGAAATTCTGTCAACTCACAGAAATTTTTTATGGAGCCTTAGATAGTTCACCTTGTACTCTGAAGAAAGTATCATGGATTTTTTATGAGTCTTACTAAGCTATCCATAACAGATTGGAAAGGAAAAATTGAAGGATAAGTAAATCTGCAGAGACAAATTGTGTGCTGTCGTCATCCTTAACTAATGGCATTGAATTTGCCCCAAGGCTGCCGACTTTCCTAAATTGGCATTTGAGAAATAGCATCAAGCTAGTTCCCTCCTCCACTTCTCCACAAAGACCCCACTTCTGCACACTCTCCTTTTCCTTTCCCATCCTCTTGCTGTCTCCAATTATATTATCTTCACATGCCCATCCTAAGACCAAACTGGTAGATGTTGAACAGGGATTAGAGGTGACATACTCTCAGTTCTTTAACTTCGTGTCAAGTTGGAAGTTTTCAAAATTGGGCATAAGAAGGAACAAAAAGTGGTAGGGTAAACATCTGCATTTCTTTTTACCTCCTCTAAAATTCCATGTTATCCGTGAATAAGGGAATCTATATTTGATAAAGCACACTATAGTGAACATCCCTGCTACACTATAGCAAAGTTAAGAGTATGGACTTTGGAAACAGATGCCTAGGTTCCCAATTACTAGCTGCATGTACTTGGTTAAGTTAGTTAACTCATTTATGCCTCAGTTTTGTATGTATAAAAGAGCACCTTCCTCATGGGGTACTTACGAAGATTAAATGAAGTGATACATGTGAAGTATTTAGAATTGTGCCAGGACCAGAGTAAATGCTCTATTAGTCATTATTATTTCATGTGAGATGTTAATACGCTTTTCACATTCCCAAGAAGTGGCCATTTATGTTATGCCTGATTTTTCCCAGGAACAGAGAACTCATTATTTCCCAGGGTTACTTACTATTATTTTTACTATTGGAATGTTGCTCTCTCTATAGTGAAACAAAATTTATTTTCCTTTTAGTTCCTACTTACTGATCTGAGGTGCACCTTGGAGCAATACAGAAAAATGTAATTGATACTTTTTTTTCTCGTTTTCTCTAAGTTAAACAGCCTCCATTCCTAAAATCACACACATACAATATGGATGAGTATTTAATAACTAGTTTGTCTATGGTCTTCTTAAAGAGCGGTACTCAGAAAGAGGGTCTGAAAGCAATGTTTCCCTCATTCTAGAGGAACTTGTAAGTTTCTGTTAATTTTGGAATTTTTTTAACATCTCCATAACATTACCTCAAGTAAAATTCTTAAGTCATTTTTGTATGACTGCTACTAAGTTGCATCTCATCATTACCTGTCTGGGCTTGTGTAATTTTTTCCTGTTTTTTGTTTACTTGTTTGTTTGTTTATAGGCTGGTGGATGTTCGTGGGATGGTTTTAGATGGTGTAAGATGTAGGATGGGAGTCACAACTACACAACTTTACAATGACTCTTGTTAAGCCCTAGCCAGTTTGGCTCAGCAGTTGGAGCATCGGCCTGTGGACCAAAGAGTCACGAGTTCAATTCCAGTCTAGGGCATGTACCTCGGTTGCAGTTCGGTCCCCGGCCCTGGTTGGGTCTGTGGGAGGCAACCAATTGATGTGTCTCTCTTACATCGATGTTTCTCTCTCTCTCTCTCTCTCTCTCTCTCTCTCTCTCTCCCTCCCACTGTATCTGAAGATAAATGGGAAAATATCCTCAGGTGAGGATTACAAAAAAAATACAATTACTCTTGTTAAGTTACATGCTGGCATCAACCTATAACTTGAGTTTATCAAGATATCTTTGGATTATAGTTCTGTTATCAACTTTTCATCATACATCACTAAGTGTCCTCTTTCTTTTTGTTTTTGTTTTTGTTATTGTTAATCTTCACCCAAGGATAATTTTTCATTGATTTTCAGATAGAATGGAAGGAAGGGAGGAAAGGAGAGAGAGAGAAATATTGATATAGAGAGACACATTAACTGGTTGCCTCTCGAATAACCCCGATGGGGGCTGGGGGTCAAACCCAAAACCCAAGTATGTGCCCTTGAGTGGGAATCGAACCCTACCTTTGGTCCATGAGCCGACGCTCTAACTGCTGAGCCAAACTAGCCAGGGCAACTCTCCTCTTTATTTTTTTTAATCCTCACCTGAGGATATTTTTCTATTTATCTTCAGATAGAATGGGAAAGAGGGAGAGTAAGCGAGAGAGAGAAACATCAACACAAGAGGGACACATCCACCGGTTGCCTCCCACACGACCCTGAACAGAGCTGGGGACAAACTGAAACTGAGGTACATGCCCTTGACTGGAATCGAATCTGAGCCTCTTTGGTCTGCGGGCCAACGCTCTAACTACTGAGCCAAACTGGCCAGGGCTTCTCTTTCTTTTGATAGCCAAAAGTATGTAGCCATCATACTATGAGGATGATAGAGTGCTGAGAAAACCAGGGTCTTACTTTTATTTCTAGTCTCAAAAATAATAGGCCTACGGTACTTCTTAACTGCTCAGGATATCTATGTACCTCACATTTATTTAAGCCTCTACAATGTTAAAAAGCAAACTAAGGTTTTTAGAATATTTTTACTTATAAAGTTATAGAAATGAGCCAAAAAACACAAGTTTGGCCTAAAGAAATCAAAGTGAACTTTCTGAGAATATGGGAAAAGTATAAAATGTTAACCCTAAATCTTTTTTTTAAATTTAATTAATTTATTTTTGTTACAGATGTTTTTCCTTTTTCCCCCATTGACACCTTCCTCCCGTCCCGCTCCCCCCCCCCCCCAGCATTGTTGTCTGTGTCCTTTGGTTAGGCTTATATGCATAAATTCTTTGGTTTATCTCTTCCCTACCCATCCCCCGCCCCCTCCTCTGAAGTTTGTCAGTCTGAACCCTACTTCTATGTCTCTGGGTCTATTTTGTTCATCACCTTATTTTGTTCATTATATTCCACATTTAAGTGAGATCATGTGATACTTGTCTTTCTCTGATTGGCTTATTTCGCTTAGCATAATATTCTCCAGGACCCTCCATGTCGGGTAGGGGGTAATGGAACCCTAAATCCTAAATCTTATTGCTTGTCAGTTCCTGGATGTCCAGGCTTCTCTTTATGAGTCGCTCCAGCTGAGAACTGCCTCTCTCCCACACAGCACCTTGTACATATCTCTGTTCTTGCCTTTGACAATGGGCAGAGGAAGCTATCATTGCCTGTCTGCTTCTTCCTTAAGATCATGAGCTCCTCAAGGGCAAGAAAAAGCATTTTAATAATCTCTACACCCAGCTCTGAATCTAATACATAATAGACTTTGTTGAATAAATAATTGAGCAAGCTTGCTAACTACATGTTTCTGCAGATATAAGGCCAGTCATTAACTAGCTCTTTAAGCAGAAGAATTGTAAGAAGTAAGGACATTTCCCTTTTCCTGGCCCCTCCCTACCTCCACTAAATCCCCTTTCCTCATTCACTGTGGCCAGAAATTCCATTAAGTAATTCTACAACTCTGTAAGACATAAAATGCAAATCTCCCTGCTGGAAAAGCAATACTTTGGCATAAATCAATGTTAGGTTGCAAATTAGTAATACCAACTACTCCCTGCAATGCAGTTTATACAGATTGGGATGGTATCGGAAAAAGAGTATCCATCATCCCCACAGGTCCCAGCCCTGCTGTGGCCATGGGCCAATAAAATCTTGAAACATCAGCCCCTAGCAAGTAGAGGCTCGAAAATTCTACTGCTCCCACAAATACCACGCCTAGAACACAGATTCATTCTGAACCAAGTTTTTCAATCAAACACCTACCCCATGCAGCCCAGCTACCTAACTAGCTTTTTGGCCAGAGTTGTAGGCACCTGGGTTTTCTCCTGAAGTAGGAAGCCCACCCCTCAGTCCCAGTCAGCAGTTAAGAGCCCTGGTTTGCTTGCCCTCCACTGTCCCCAGGGAAGACTGCTTTTCAGGAATTCCTAGGGAGGCCTTTCACTCAGACCTGCCCTGAGAACCCTGCTGCCATGGGGCTGATCTCATTATTCTTTGATTGGCAACCCCTTGGCCATTCACCTGGGCTTGACTGGGAATCTGACTTCTACCTTCCATCCTCTAATTTGTGTGTGGAGCACCCTCAAGTCCTCTCCTAACCTAGTCACTGCCCGCTAACCCTTGCCAATGCTGGCTTAGTGCCAGTTTGCTCCTTCCTCCCTACAGGAATCTACATTTCCATCAGCCCTGGTTCCATGGTTTATGACTCTGAAAGGAAAAAAAATGAAGGGGGAGGGAATAGAAAAGGGAACCACTAGAAACAAGAAAGATAAAAAATTCCATCTGCCTCACATGTTTTGCCAAAAGCTAGAACTGCTGGGTGGCATAGGTTTTAAATTCCATTTACTCAGACAATTTCCTCAGAAAGAGCTCTAACTTTAGCTCCTCTCTCTTGGCCTCAGGACCCTCTTACAAACAGTGTCCCTCCAGGTTGAGGCCAAATACCCGGGACTAGCCTGTTCCACTGGAGCTTGGACATCGGCCAAGCTTGCGTGCCAAAGCAAATAGAAGAGGAAAGGGGCACAGATGGAGAGACCAAAGGGGCATTTCCCAGTTAAGACATCAGCACTGCTTTTTTAAAATAGCCTTGTTTTTCAAATCCTGCTCATTCAAAGCTGTAAATTCTTGAGAAGTATGTTTTCCTTCCACCAGTGACTATCTCACTTTTTAAATTTTTCTATATTTATAGCATTAGTTAGGTTTTATTTTTCCGTTGCACACAAGAAAATTTAATGTTTGATATCACTAAGGTAGTTATAAAACACAAGGCCCTGAAAGAAATTAATTCTTCATTCTATGTCAGATGAGTAAATGGAACATTTTAAATCATAGGCGTATTCATCATTTTAGATACTTTCAAAATGATTTCCTTTCATAGAATAATTCCATCATCAGTAGAAATATCTCGGGCTTATTTAACATCTAACTTAAGAGAGGAAGTGTTTTAACATCTAACTTAAGAGAGGACACTAGACTGAGAATCAGAAGTTCTGAATTCCAAACCTTTTACTAATGGAGGAACTTTGGGTAAGGTCTCAGACTCATCTGAAAAATGTAGGAATTGAACCAGGAGACTCTCAATCTTTTTTTGGTTACAGTCTTTTTCCTGTTTAATAACTTGAAATGCTGAAAGGATAGTATAGTAAAAAAAAAAAGAAATGCACTCAGATTCAAAAGATTCAGATTTCTATCTGAGTTTTGCCTCTGACTTTCTTTGTGACTTTGTGCATTTACCATCTCCTGTTTCCCCATCTAAATAAAAAGGAAATAGAACAGATGGTATCTAAGGACATTTCCAGTTCTAACAAAGAAAAATGTCCGTGGTGCACATGCTGCCTTCCATTTGCATGTAAAACTTGATGTTTTGCCCCAAGTAGCCTGCGAAGAATACATGCGTTTGTAAAGCATCTCCCCAGTGTGCTGTAACATACACTCATCTACATGAACAGTGAGCCTTAGTTCCCAGGAGAAAAGCTGCCTTAGGGGCCCCTTTGCTTCACCTCTCTTCTAAGTACCTGAAGTCAGGCTCCAGAATCTAGAATAAATATTATTACTAGGCTTCATCCAAGTGACCCCTGTAGACCATGAAGCAAAGACAACTATACTCAAATCTAGTCTTTGTCTTCAGTTTATAAATATTCTTCTTAGGGAAAGAGTGACTTCTTCAAAGCTAAAAAATAAAAAAAGCTATTTTTCAAATAAACTCATTTTACATTTTCGTACATGAGAATATGCTTAATCCAGAAATATTTTTGTGTTTATAATTTCTGAATTTTTGTTAAAATGCCCTCACTCTTCAAATTAAGTGTCTTTGCTTCAAAAGGAAGTCAGAGCTACAGTCACGGGTGGTTTACAGAACAATTTCTGGTAGTCTTTGCTTCATTTCAATATGTTGCCATGATTGGCTGTTGGTAGCTACAAATAAGGAAGTTCTCAAGTCAGGGGATTTCTCAGTGGAAGTTCCCAGTTCAACACAAGGGAGAGCTCAGGGAGGTTTGGGCAGCATTCTAGAGCCTGTGCATAAAGCTTCCAGACTCTGTAACTGCCTACATCTTTAAAGAGCAATAGTCTGTGAAGGAGGATTTATAATATGAAGAAGAGGTAACTAATACTTCAGTAGTTCCTACTGATTTGCAACCTAGCAAGGTGGCCTGGACATCTTAAACTGAAGTGTTGCTGATTTGTTCTTCTCTTACTTCTGCTAAGTGAGTAACTAATGACATGATTCAATAATGCTTTGTATTCATTGTCATAGTTAGAAATTTGACATTTAAAAAGTGGAGTCTTTAGCTAAGACTAAAGGAAAATTTAAAATACTATGATTTTTTACATTCTTCCCAATGTTTATGATAGGATTTAAGTCTCTATTTGAAATGACTTTTTTAGTTTGTGTCTGGAACATAAGCTTTCTCTAATGAGTGGTGTTTATAACATAATGTAAGACTTAAAAGATATGTATTTGGCATCAGTTAAGTTGTATACAGCTTACTAGGTTGAAAAGCACACTAATATTGTATATATTTGTACTTCTTTTTGGTTAAAATTTTAAAGATCAATTCTGGCCTGATCCAGTGTGTTCATTCAAACATTAACTAAAGTTTATATTTTTTCCATTTTCTAAGAAGTACATGTTAATGAATATATCTTTACAGTAAAGTATTCACCTCATAGAAAACTTTCCATTTCCTATCTTAAAGCACTTTAACTTACATAATTAGAGTAATCTAGTCTTATTCTATTACCATCAATTAACTTTTATGTTCATAATCAAAAATGAATACTAAAGATTGTATAGTATTTTCTTATTTATTTTCTTAATAATAATCCAAGGAAATGTTGATAGTTCAAAAAGATTAAACATCAAGAATCATTATCACTATTGTTATATTAATAGCTGTCGTTTATTGAGTGTCTGCTGGAGGAAAACAATCACAAGATCTTCCAGCTCATGGCAGAGCCATGGCTTAAACATGATTTCATATCACTTTTTCCATGGTTCTCTATTACCATTGCCCTGCCTTCTTACAATATTAAAACAGTGTTTTGAGATGTCTTATCCAAACTTTAAAATGATGGGGGGCAGGAGGTGGAGGAAAATGACCTAGCCAAGGTCACAGAGCATCCAAGTCATTCATAGAAGCTAAAAAGTCACTTCTAGTTCTCCCTTCTCTTCACTCCCTCACTCCCTCCAGTATACCTGTGCACAGGTGCACACCTGAGTCTGCCTCCATGCAGGCGGACGTGGGCTGTATATCAGGTCCAACCTGACTGAGGTTCCTGCTAGCAGCTGACTAGAGCCCTAAAGGGATGTCCAGTTATTTCTTTTGAACACTTGTGACAATGAAAGAGAGATGGCCCACTGGAAGATTTAAAACAAATATGTTCAATTCCTCCAAAAAAGTTCGATTGAAATTCATAAAACTTGTGCACTAATTTGAGGAAAATGATCATCCTTACAGTAGAGAACCTGCCTGTCTGCAAACATTCTTTCTCTCCATGTACTTAAGCCTCAGAAATATATAGGTTTATATTTATTACAAAATGTATTTCAAGATATTTTATTTTCTTTGTGTGGGGTAGGAATTTAGGAAAGTTCTTGATTTCATAATTTTATCTTGCATCCAGCTATTATATTGAGCCTTTATTTATTCTAAATTATTTTAGGTAATTTACATGTGATGCCTAAATAGAAAAATATAATGTTGTTTCCTTTTTCTTTTTTCTTTTTTTCTTCTCACCACATTGTCCAGAACTTCTAGAACAGTGTTTAGTAGCAGAGGAGATAGCAGTCAACCTTGTCTCGTTCTGATCTCAGTGGGAATTTCCCTAGTGGTTAACATTAAGAATAATGTTGGCTGTTGGTTTGAAGTAAATAAATTTGTTATAAAAACCAAATAACTACCTAATATACTTCTAACCTTAATTTACTAAAGGTGTATCAAGACTTCATGTAAAACTATATTCAATGTCTTTTTGGTATCACTAGAAACAACTATGGTTTTTCTACCTAGTGTTCTGCTATTACACAATACAGTAATTTCATTTTTTAAAAATTCCTTGTTATCAAAAATCATGCCCCAGTAATAAAGGTAGTTTTATAGTTATGAAGTATATTTTGTTTTTGCTCTGGTTGAAATAATAAATTGGTTAATCAAAACCAACCAAATCAAACCTACACATTTCCTCATTTTCTCTTCAATCCACATGCTTAGATGCTTCTCGTCATTAGTTTGGCTTCACAATTTATTTCACAACTCGAATTAACAGAAAAGAATGAAAACAATGTGATATAGCCAAGGAGCCCTATCCAGGCAAAGCAACCAGATACTCAAACAAAGCAGCTGATCTCCCTATTAATATAGCATTAGTTGCAGACGACAATTCAGTTACAACCAACAGTGGTATGCGAATTGCGTGTCCAAATTGATTAATCGTATACTAATGTATATTAAGAAAATGTATGCTCAAAAAGAAATGTCTATAATTTACTGAGTTTTGCTTTCATATTCATAAATGAAATTGATCTGTATTTTTAATTTTCTGATAAAAATACCAGTTTTCCATGTTCTAAAGAAGTTTAATGGGCATTATTTGCTCCTTGAAATGTTTAAAGAACAAACCTTACAACTGTTTGTCCTTGGCACCCACTTTTGGTTGTCTTGTTCATGTGATCCTTTTTATCAAATTTTTAAATGTATTAGCATACCTGGGATTCTCTGTGCTTTTTTTTTTATCATCTCTGTAACTATGTGGATAATTCTTTTTCATCACTTATTTTGACCATTTATATTTTCTCTCTCTCTTTATTTTCTCTGATTGGACATATCAAAGGAGTTAATCTCTTGGATGTATCACTTTTATGGTTAGCTTTTAAAAATATGACTAGTTCTTGCTTTTATCTTTATTAATATTTTCCTAATGCTTTATTTTAGAATATTTTACTTTTCTCTTTCTGTTTTTGAGTTGAATGATTAATTCATTTATTTTTATTCTTTCTTGTTTTGTAATGAAAGTATTTAAGGCTAGGAATTTTCTTTGAGTACCATTTTAACAACATCTCACTTTGATATGTTACTTTCACAGGGCCATTATTTTATGGTCTTTAATTATAGTTTTATGTCCTCTTTGATCTAAGAGTTACTTAGGACAATAAAGTTTTTTTTAGTTAAGAGGTTTTATTTTTTTAAGAATAATTTTACATTCAGAGAAAAATTGAGCAAACACTACAGTTTCCATATACTCTATCACACACAGTTTCCCCTATTATTAACATCTTACATTAGTATGGTACATTTTTTAGTTTTTAGTATTCTTTTATTGCAGTGTTTTGTCTGGCTTTGGTATCACAGTAACCCTGGCTTGGTAGAATGTTAGGAAGTATTTCCTCCTCCTCTATTTTTTTTGAGTTTGAGAAGGCCATGGCCAGTGTGCCTCAGTGGATAGAGAGTCAGCCCCTGCACTGAGGGGTCATGGGTTCAATTCCCTGTCAAGGGCATGTGCCTGGGTTGCAGGTTTGATCCCCAGCCTCAGTTGGGGTGCGTGCAGGAGGAATCAATCAATGTTCCTCTCCCTCTCTCTCTCTCTCTCTCTCTCTCTCTCTCTTTCCCCCTCCCTCCCTTCCACTCTCTCTAAAAAAAAATCAATGAAAAAAATATCCTCAGATGAGGACTAACAAACAAAAAAAGAGGTTGAGAAGGTTTGGTGGTAATTCTTCTTTACATATTTGGTGGAATTCACCAGTGAAACCAACTGGTCTTGGATTTTTCTTTGTTGAGAGGTTTTTGATTAGTGATTGATCTGTTTGTTATAGATCTGTTTATATTTTCTATTCCTGCTAGATTCGGTTTGGGTAATTCATGTATTTCTGGGAATTTGTACATTACATTTAGACTACCTAATTTTTTGGCATATAATTATTCATACTATTCTCTTATAATCCTTATTATTTCTGTTTAGTTGGTGATAATGTCCACACTTTCATTTCTGATTTTGGTTATTTTTTGTTCTCTCCCATTTTCTTATAAGTCTAGCTAAAGATTTGTCAGTTTTGTCAATCTTTTCAAAAAACTGATTTTGACTTCATTGATTCTATTGTTTTTCCATTCTCTATTTCATTTATCTCTGCTCTAATCGCTATTATTTCCTTTCTTCTGCTAGCTTTCTATTTAATTTGTTCTTTTTTTTCTAGTTCCTTGACATGTCAAGTTAGGTTATTTATTTCAGATTTTTTTTTTATGTAGATGTTTACAGCTATTAATTTCCCTCTGAGCACTGCGTTCACTGCATTCCATAAATTTTGGTATGGTTCGATTTATCTCTAAGTAAATCTAATGCCCCTTGTGATTTCCTTTTGGACCCATTGGTTGTTTAAGAATGTGTTGTTTAATTTGCACATATTTGTAAATTTTCCTGTTTTCTTCTTTTATTGATTTCTAGCTTCATTTTATTTTGGTTTGGGAAGATACTTTGAAAGATTTTAATATTTTTAAATATATTGAGACTTTTTGTGGACTAACAGTTATTCTATCCTGGATAAGTTTTCATATCCACTTGAGAAGAATGTGTATTCTACTGTTGTTGGGTAGAATGTTCTATATATATATATCTGTTAGGTCCAGTTGTGTATACTATTCTTCAAGTCTACTATTTCCCTTTTGATCTTCTGTTTTTCTATCATTTATTAAAAGTGGTGTAGGAATGTCTCCAACTGTTACTATAGTACTGTCTATTTCTCCCTTCAATTCTATCAGTATTTGCTCCATGTATTTGGGGCTTTTTGTTTGATGGGCATATGTTTATAATTGTATATTTTCTTGATAAATGACACTTGTGTCACTATATAATGCCCTTCTCCATTTTTACACAGTTTTTGACTTAAAAACTATTTTGTCTGATATTATTATAGCTATTTCATCTGTCTTTTCATAACTATTTGCATGGAGAATTTTTTCATCCTTTTACTTTTACCTTATTTGTGTCTTTTTCTCTCATGTAAGTCTCTTGTAAACAGCATATAGTTCGATCATGTTATACTATCCATGCTGCCAAACTCTGCCTTTTGGTTGGAGAGATTAATCCATTTATATTTAATTACTGATATTTTGCTATTTGATTTTTGTATGCTTTATACCATTTTTCTGTTCCCCCATTACTGCCTTCTTTTATATTTAATTAACTCTTTGCTATATACCATTTTATTCCATTCTCATTTTCTCATATATATATATATATATTTTTTTTTTAAGATATTGTCTTAGGGGTTACCATGAGGATTAAAATTAGCAACTTAAATTTATAACAACCTAATTTGAATTAATACTAGCTGAACTTCTATTATATACAAACACTCTAATCCTATACAGCATGGTTCCCTCCCTTATGTTTGTTGTAATCACAAATTTCATCTTTATACACTGTGTGTTCATTAACATAGATTTAGAATTAGCATTTGTCTTTTAAATAATGTTGGAACTAAAAATAGGAATTCAAACCCAAAATGCAGTCATGCTTCATTTTATATTTACCTATGTAGTTGTCTTTAGCAGAGTTAATTTTTTGGTATGGCTTTAAATTATTGTCTAATAGCCTTTTATTTGAGCCTTTAGGACTCTATTTATCATTTCTCATAAGGTAAGTCTACTAAAAACAAACTCCCTTACCTTTTGTTTATCTCAGAATATCTCAATTTCTCCTTCATTTTTGAAGAATAGTTTTGCCAGACACAGAATTCTTTGTTGAGACCTATTTTTTTCTAGCACTTTAAATATATCATCCCATTGCCTTCTTTCCTCTGTGATTTCAAAGTGAAATTGTTTGTATTCTTACTGAGGATTGCTTGTCCATAATGAGTCATTTCTCTCTTGCTACTTTCAAGATTCTTTCATCATTGGCTCTCAACAGTTTGATTATAATATACCTCAGTATAAACCTCTTTCTCCTTATCCTACTGTAGTTTATTGAGCTTCTTGAATGTGCAGATTCAGTTTCTCTCTCATCAAATTGAGAAGTGTGGGGCCATTATATCTTCAATTTTTTTTTTCTGTTCCTTTTCTTTCACTTCTCCTTCAGAACTTCCATACTGCTTATGTTGGTTCATTGGATGTTGTCTCACAAGTCTTTTAGGCTCTTTTTTCTATTCTTTTCTTTATACTTCTCCAACCAGATAATTTCCATTGTCTTATCATCATATTCACTGACTCTTCTCCCTCCTCAAATTGGCCAAACCCCTCTAGTAAATGTTTTGTTTCACTTACAGTATTGTTCAGCTCCAAAGTTTCTATTTTGTTCCTTTTTATAATTTCTATCTCTTTATTAATATTCTTTCTTTTTTTATTTATCATTTTCCTGATTTCCTTTGGTTCTTTGTCCATGGTATCCTTTAGCACTTTGGGCATATTTAAGACAGGGCATTTAAAGTTTTTTTCTAGTAAGTCCAATGTCTAGGTTTTCTCAGGGAGAGCTTTTAAAGACATTTTAAATGATCATTATGACTACTTATTTAAATTAAAATTTAACTGCATGTAAAACCACATACTTAAATCACTGAAATTATCTGTATTAGTAGTATTATTGAGTTCCTTCTAAAGGCCAGGCCCTGTTTATATATTATCTCATTGTATACACACACACACAAACTTTGAGGTAAGTACTATTATAATGTGCATTTGACAGATGAAGAAATTGAGGCACAGACTAATAAAGTCATATTGTTAGTAAATGGCAATACCAACATATGAATGAGACAATTTTAATTCAGAATTCTCACTTATTACCAGCATGAATTAGCCTATCTCAGCTTGAGTTTCCTTTTGGGGGAGGGGGTCAATGACAAGCTAGGCCTCAGACTGGTGATTGCACATTTCCTTAATATCAGTTGTAATAGCCATCCTAACTTCAAAAACATACAAATGTGCATGTTATAAAGTAGAATGGACAGAGTGAAATAGCAATCCATTGCTGAGCCCACTGTTCTAACCTGGAAAGGGAATCAAGTGAGGTCCTGCTTAGAATCAGTCCATTTAGCTGAAGCCTCAACAGACCAAGTAAAACAAAAAGGAAACATGTTCTAGGATAAGAAAATCACATTAGAAAACACCTGAAGAAGACAGAACAGGGAGCATTTGAAATATTGAAAGAAGCCCAAAATCAGCAAGAGGAAGAGGGAGGATATGAATCTAGAGAAGTAAGAAGCCTCCTACCATATTTAAAGATTGGATTTTATCCTAACGGTAATATGAAACCAGTGAGCGAATTTAGGTGATACAGGAACATAACATTTAGAATTTGACACGAGTAAAAGTGAGGAGAACAGTGAGAAGGCTGCTGTGGTAAATATGAATTGAAGGTGGCTTGAACAGGAGTGGCAATAGGGAGACAGTGGCAATGAGGCCAGAGTGTGACAATAGGGACACAGAGTATATGCATGCAAGAAATGTTGCAGGAAAGTACTTACATAAGTTGCCTTACTGGGTGATTGAGTAAATGTTGGGAAGTAAAAGTTTTATTTTTTTGTTATGTGAGCAATGTTTTCTTTTCTGTTCTTTCTTCTTCTATTTACATGAAAAAAATGAACATATAATTTTTTATTTTACTTGTACTTATTTACCTTTACATTTAAAAAGAGCTAAAATAATATATGTTCAATTATCATAGTTAGAATGAGATCCTATCTATCATTTCCTTATTTCCACATATAAAAGATAAGAAATGAGTAAATTAGAAATTTTTACTTCCTGCTACCTCTCTTTCACCACTTTAGTTTTTGTTGCTGTAATCGGGAAGTTTAAAACACATCATTATTAAATTATTTATTTATACTTATATCTTATGTCTTTAAAATTCCTTTTAATATTCTCATTATATTTGCAATGTTTTTACTTAATCCAATATTTAAATTATTTCAAACATTTATTTTGTATCAGAAGTTCACATTTGGTTTTTTAATTTTGATTCCCCTTTTGACCAACTGAAGTGTATCTTCAATTGTTTCAGGAAATGAGTGGTATATTTCTGAACCTTGAAGTATCTAAGAATGTCTCTGTTTTCCTTTCCTATATGAATAATAACTTGGGTGGGTATAGACTTTGTAAGTGAAACCTTTCCCAAGCAACTGTAAATGTTATTCTATTCAGCTTCTGAAGTTTAATGATGAAGATAAGACTACTTTTCTGTATTTTTCTTCTTTTGCAAGTAATTTATTTATTTTCTGCTTAAATTCTTGTTGTCTATTTTCCATATTTAGATGCAGGCAGTCTTCCCTCACCCTCTCAAGCCTGGACTAAGGCCTTTCCAATGTGTTTTCAGAGTATCCTACACTTGCTTCTATTGTATGTAGTATTGTAATATCATAGTGTGTAGTAATTATATGTAGGTCAACCACAATACACTCCAGTCTTCGATGTATCCCTAACTTTTAGCATGTATCAAGTACCCACAAAAATTTGCTGAATAAATGAATAAATTGTAAATCATTAATGTCAAATTTTTTATCAGTATAGATCAAAGTGTTTGGTCTCTTTAATATTTTTCAAAACTCACTGAGTCCTTTTCATCTCTGCTTTGGACCGAAGTATTACTTCAGATACCTTTTGATATATCTTTGGTTGCTATTTCTGTTCCTTTTACTCTGATCTCTTCTGAAGAAGTTGGAGTACTCTCTTTTCACTGTTTCATGCAATGGTTTTCATCTATTTGTCTTTTTCATTCACTTTTAATAGAGTGTTTCAAGCTTTTACTCTAATCATTAATTTAATATTCTGCAGTATTGACTCCATCCTTGATTATGTCTAAATAATATTTGAATTTTTCCATGCATATTCTATGTTCTTATAGCCTTAACTTATTCAACCTTGTTTTAATTTCTCCCTGCCTCTTAACTAGGTCTCTCCTTATCTTAGTCTAATATCTTATATTTCATGGAAAATGCAATGTAGATTCTTTCCATTTACTTATGCTTCTGGTACCATTTTCCAAAGTGTTCACTTTCTCTGCGTTTTGAGGATTCTGTCCTTCATTTATGCAGCACCATCTTTTAAAAAGGGATACTTTGTCTTGAATTTACTCATTCTAACCAGATGTATGGATTTTCCTTGATTCTCCTCATTATATGCCTGATTTCTACTAGTTTCTCAGTATAGATCTTGAGCTCAGAGACAAGTATACCATGCACAGTTCACAGCTAAATTTTTGGCTTGAAATTGATACATCAATTTTGTAACCATGAGTATTGGGTGTTTGTCACCCTTATTGCCTAGTTATTTTACCATAAAGAGACAAATTCCTGGTTAATCCAGAAACAATCACTGGTCTTTTCCTTAGCTGGAACCACACATGAAAAATTAAATTCCCAGTGAGAGTCAAACACACAGCTCTGTCTGCCCAGCCCCTTACATTATTGGCTTCACATATCCTTAAACATGGAGCATCATAGCTCTCTACTCCCATTGGGATCATGTTGATATAATCCAAACCATAGCTCCAAAATGGATAATAGAGAGAAGTACAAATGGGGGAAATTGGGGCAAGGAGGTGTAAAATACTATTTGTTGATAACACGTAGTAGTGGGGTTACTGTCAATTCATTCATACTTGACATGAAACAGGTGTTTTACTGTCTGTCCATCCTTCAGACCAGCAGATTTGGTCACCTTCAAACAACAAAGTTCATGTCCATTTCAGCCCCACAGTTCTTGCAAATGGTAGAAAATCCTGTCAAATTTTGTCACTAGGATGATGGTCAGCAGGGTTACAGCTACTCTTTAGATGCCTTTTGTGACTTAGGAAAAGGCACCCCTCTAGGGATGATTCAAACCCAATGGGGCAAATGAGCATTTTGTCAGCTGGGTACCCTGAACAGGGCACAGACTGCTTAGCAATACACCCCAGTTATCAATCCTGCCTTTCTATGCTATTATGAGTTCTCATATTTTCCTGATTTTTCATTTAGTTTAGAAAGTTTTAGACACAAACAGCTAGTCCAGATGTCATCTCAAATCAGAAGTCAACCAGATTCTATTAATAGTGATATTTGACATCAAAGATTTGAGTGAGATCATTGATGCTTACCTGACATTCCAAGTTGTAGTATTTATACTGGCATCTTTCCTTGTCCCTAGATTTATATTCAGAACTCTCAATAAAATATTAAGCAGTTTTGAAAATAGCTCCTAAAATATTTTTAATAACCCTGCAATTCTCATTTTCATCCCACCCTACCACACAGTACTGCTTGCTAACCTAAGGTATGTAATAATATGAGTAAAGAAAAATTGAAGTAAAATTGTGTCATTCATTTAAAAGATTATTTCTTAAGTAAGTGTCTCAACTCAATTCCTAACCTTAATAAAATTAACGTATGTCAATTCTAAAAAAATCATCACCATTATAGAAAGAGGAACATGTTTTACACTGTTGTAGGACAGAACTCATCCATCTACCCCAGCATTCATGTTTCACACACTGAAGAAGCTTACAGCCACTTTACCTCGTAACTACATCATAAGAGTGGAAAGGGAGAAAAATATATATTTCAGAAATGTTTATGTTTAATTTTTCTTCCTTATTCAAAGTTTTTAGCACTTCCATATTTCAAAATGCTCATGCATTTAGTTTTATATTGTAAGTGTATTATTAAATCTACTACTTCAATTAGAAATCATCCAGCAGCTCCTTTAATTTTCTCCAACCAGTGCTGAATAAATTGGACTTCATTAAAATTAAAATTTTCTGTTCTGCATAAGACACTGTTAAGACAATTAAAAAAAAAAAATAAGCCACAGACTGGGAGAAAATATTTGCAAAAGATACATCTGACTATCCAAAATACACAAAGAACTCTTAAAATTCAACAATAAGAAAACACAAACAACCCAATTTGAAAATGGGCCAAAAACTTTAACAGATACCTCACTAAAGAAGATATACAGATGGCAAATAACCATATGAAAAGATGTTCTACATCACATGTCATCAGAGAAATGAAAATAAAAACACAATGAGATACCACTCCGTACCTATGAGAATGGCCAAGGTCTGGAACACTGAAAACACCAAATATTGATAAGGATATGGAAGAACAGAAACTTTCATTCATTATTGGTAGGGATGCTAAATTGTACAGCCACTTTGGAAGGCAATTTAGCAGCTTCTTACAAAACTAAACATATTCATACCATGCAATCTAACAATCGTGCTCCTTGGGATTAACCCAAAGAAGGTGTAAACTTATGTTCACACAATAATCTGCACACTAGTATTTATACCAGTTTTATTCATAATTGCCAAAACTAGAAAGCAACCAAGATGTCCTTTAGTAGGTGAGTGGATAAATAAACTGTGGTACATCCAGACAATGAAATATTATTTAATGTTAAAAAGAAAAGGAGCTATCTAGCCATGAAAAAAACATGGAAGAAACTCAAATGCATATTACTCAGTCAAAGAAGCCAATCTGAAAGGCTACATATTGTATAATTCCAACTATGTGACATTTGGAAAAGGCAAAACTATGGAGACAGTGAAAAGATCAGTGGTTGCCAAGGTCTGAGGAGAGGGAGGGATGAATAGGTGGAGCGCAGAGGAATTTTTAGGGTAATAAAACTATTCTAGCATAGTATGATACTATAATGATGGGAATATGTCACTATATATCTGTCCAAACCTATAGAATGTATGTATGTATGTATGTATGTATGTATGTAAAACATTGAGTGTGAACCTTAATGTGAACTATGGATTTTGAATGATAATATGTCAATGTAAGTTCATCAATTATGACAAATGTACTACTCTGGTGGGAGACATTGATAGTGGAAGAGACTTGTAATGTGTCAATGTAGGAAGTATATGGAAAATCTCTATACCTCCCTCTTAATTTTTCTGTGAACCTAAAACTGCTCAAAAAAAAATACTTTTTTAAAAGTTTTGTATTGTCATGTTTAACTCAATCACCTATTACAAGAAAACTGTTCAATTGGTCACAATGTTATATATAAGAAGTTTCTGTTTCTTTAAAAAAAAGTTTTAAAAATTGTTTTGGCTTTGACTTTTAAAAGTAAGCCCAGTATTTGAAAATGCACTGCAACTGGCAAGTTTTTAAATCTTTGGACTTATCAGATTAAGGAAAGAAGTGCAAACATCCGTGGTTCAGGAATGTAGGGAGAAGTTGAAGCAGCTAGAACCTGATCTAACAGAGAATAAATTATATCACAGGAGGAGCAAGATGCTGGACTCCCCTGGGGAGATAGCAGCTTCTAAGTTATATGGACTATATGACCAGGAAAACTCCAGAGCTAGGCTTAAAACTTTCAGGAAGAAGAAAAAACCATAGGCTGAAGACCTGTTCAGGCATGGCTTGGCCAAGATCACTAGTACAGGAGAGTCTGTGACTTAGAAAACTTTGTCAAGTCTATGAATAAAAAGTTATGTTCTAGAGCAGGCTCTGCCTGACAAAAAAACATAGTATTCATGATCATTTTTTCTTGGCTCTCAAATTGTTACTTCAACATCTTTAGTATGCTTATGTTTGGTGGTGAAGTCTTTTTCAAACAACATTAACCCATGTCAAACATGTGCAAAAGCAGTGGGAGTTTTAAATAGGTCATCACCATGGAAGCTTCTGAGAATGCGACCTGCATTCAGCCTGATGCAATCACGCTCCAGTCAACATGGAGAGTCCCAGCCTTCAGTGCTCTCAGGAAGCTGTCACAACGTGCTGTGGATTTGACTGCTCTCTCTTCCTGAAAGGAATCCCAGGGAAAACCCTGGTCATGGGAAGGAGCCAGCATCATGTGAATGACTCCGGACACCACCTTTCATTTGTAGAGCATTCTACACTTTACCACCAGCTTTGACTTACATTATCAGATTGATCTCCTCAACCATCCATCCAGTAAATTAGGTTATCACTGTCCTCATTTGTCATGTAAAAAAAATAAATAAGGTTCATTAAGTTAAGCAACTTGCCTTAGCTGGTAGGTATCAGAGCTAAAAGTGGGACTACAAACTCTTTTCTTGAGTTATCTGTCTAAAATTTTTATTTTGTAGAGTATTCAAGCAGGGCTAGGAAATGGCAAAATCGGGAAGCCTTAATTCGTGGGAAATTGTCTAATAAAGGTCTACTTAGCATTTACCAACCATTCAAACTTTAGCAAGTGCATTTAACGAAGTTACTAGTTGCGGAGGAAACCAAATGTGTGTGTGTGTGTGTGTGTGTGTGTGTGTGTGTAGTGTTTCTCAGAGTGTGGACCTTAATCACATTCACATGAGGATCTGTCGAAAATACAGGTTCCTTGGCTTCACCCAGTTGCTCTAAAATTCTAGGAATCCACCTCTGTGGGTGAGTTGTTAGACTCTACACCATTAACACTCCTCTCAGGTGATTATGTGTATGTTAATTCATATACAGGGTGATTTTAGACCTGGTTTGGCAAAAATCTAGCCAAGACCCTCAGCTGACCTTTAAATTTGGAATTGCATGCCTTTTCACCGCAGCTGTTTTCCCTGTGAGGCAGGGCGGGGCCGTATTGGGCGTGGCTTGCGGGGGGCGTGGCTTGCGGGGCGTGGCGGGGCGGGGCTCGCTGGAAGGGCGGCCTGGTCCAGTGGGGTGGAGGGTGATGAGTTAATGGCTCCACGCGCAGGCGCTGCCCTCTGAACTGGAACGGAAAACAACTTCCGGTTGGAGCCACTCGGCCGGGCGCCGCCGAGCCGAGGCGTGAAAGGCCCCTCGGAAACCTTGAACTTCGAGTAAGAAACTTCGTGAGCGAGGAGGTGTGTCCGAGCCCGTCGAGCAGGGTGACGGAGGACTTTGTGTGTAAGTGAGAGGGATAGCTGCTGTAGCGGCGCCGCAGGGAGAGAAACCGAGGAGCTGCGGACACATGCAGTTCTCAGAACAGGGAGGGACTTTGTGCGAGGGAAGCCGCCGCCGGGGTCCAGGTTCTGGAGCGTACCCGGTGGGGGCGCTTTCCGGGCCCGCGACGTCAGCGCCGCAACGACGTCCTGCGCCGCGACGTTGCAGGGGAGGGTTTCTGTCCGACGCCGACTTCGCCTGGAAACTGGGGAGGCAGGGCTTGGGGTGTCAGGGTGAGCCGTGCTCCCCGTCTGCGCAGACTTCCTTCGGGACAGGAGCCACCTTGTAGAAGCTAGTGCCATCTCGGTTACGCTTCCGAAAACTTTTTTCCCAAGGCTGTTTCACAATTGTGTTCTCTGCCCTCCCGTGGGGTGTCATCATAGTCTTGTCAATGAGACGTTGGGTAACTTCCCCGAGGGCCGCGGGGAGAATGGGTGGCCGAGGCGGAAAGAACAAAAGCAAACCCTGCCGGTACTGGGAACTCGGGCGTTAGGTGGAGTCCCCACCCCGGTGAAACTGACTGGCAGCCAGTGGCAGCTGTAGAAAGCCGTGCTTGTCAAGAAGTCAAGAAAGAGGGGGGACCATACTCAAGCCAAAGAGAAGTTGTGTTTCTTATCGGTATGCTGTAACAAGCAAAAATAGAGCAGCCTTGCTGTGTAAAGTGTCATTTATCTCAGATGCTTTTGACAGAGTTATCATAGGGTAGAAATGGTACTAACGAAAGTGAAGTGACGTGAACATGAAAGAAAATAAAATGATCTTTCTCCCTAGCACGATTGGAATGTACATTTCAAACGGGAGGTAGCAGACAAGCAAGCACTATATTGTGTTGAAAAATCATTTTGCCTCTATCTTTGGGGACGGGAGGAAACCCCTAAAATAATACACCCGCTTATAAAGCAGAAAAGTGAACAACTCCTCAGCCCTACCCCCAACCGTAGGTATTCCAAGGCCTTTCATATCTCTCTGAAAGGTACATAAAACATGTTATTTCACTTCCTTATGAAAATGGGATTATGTGTGCATTCTATTCTGTTATCTGCTTTCTCAGATAAAAAATACCTAGTGGAAGTTATGCCATGTGTAGCGCTACTTTATCTTAACGTCAGCACAGTATTCCTCTGCCTGAGTGTACCCTAACCTAGTTAACCATGTCTTAAAATGGCCTATCCATATATTTTGCCCTTTATTCTTCAAAATTATATTTTATTAGGATACAGATATATCAATCCTTTGTGAAATATATGGCAAATATTTTCAAGAACTACCAGTCTTTTGGTCTAAAATGTCCAGGTTTTATTACTTAAGGTGGTCCCCACTTAAAAATTATTAAAATAGTTTCTTATACTGTTAATTTTTTATAGTTTGCTTTACTCATTAAAACATCCGAGTTATTTTTGTACATTGTTTAAGACAGATATTTAGCCATTCTTCATGAAATCATTTGTTGAAATCAATTCCTTCCCCCAACTGACGAAATAATGCTACCTTAAAATAGTAAAAATGTGTACATGGGTTTTTTTTTCCCTCTTACTCTTCTGTTGCTTTGTTCTGTTTGTCTTTCTATATAAATACTAATCTCTTTGATAGTGGGTTTTTTGTGTTTTTTTAAAGTAATTCATAAAGCGAGTCCCTCTTCATTTGTTTTTTGCAAAATTTTCTAGAATATTGCACTCTTTCAATAAAATGTAAAGTAAACCATTCATATTTCATTAAAGTAATCCTATTGGGGTTTTAGCTATTATTTAATTTTCAATAAGTTCTGTTTATCAAGGAAGTGTCTTTACTGTTTCTAGCCTACTAGGATTTTTGTGCAGAGAATGAATTTTGGATTGTGTCCAAAGTCTTTTTTTTTTTTGTCTGTTTTCATTGGCTAGCACTTTGAGAGCACTTTTAAATAATAGATGTTGACTGTTCATTTGGTCTATTTCTTGTTCCTAAGATGTCTTTTCATTACTATTAACCAGACATTTTTATCAGGACTGGAAATTGAATTTTATCATATGGCTTTTTGGCATCTGTTATGACCTATCATGTGTTTTTCTTCTTTGACTTATTAGGATGGTGAATTATTTTAGTAGATTTCTAGTTTGTGATCCAAGCTTACATCTGGTTATGATGTAATATTTAAGCATATAGGTTCCTTTTGGTAACATTTAATTTAAAATTAATAATTGAATTTCATGTATAGTCTTCTTTTATGTGTTACTTTGCCAGAGTTTCATATCAAGGTTATGCTAGTTTCCTAAAAAGAACTGTGAAGGGTTTCTTCTTTCTCTGCTCTGAAGTAGTGTTGATAGCATAAGAGCTCTCTGTCCTTTGAAAGTCTGAAAGAATTCACTCGTGAAACCATCTTGGCTTGAAAGTACATCTTAAAACAGCACCACTATTTAGCAAACAGGTCCAGAACTTTAAAAAGCAAACAAAAAATCCTTAAAATAAATGAAAGGATCTGAAACACCAATAATGTTGAGAACAAAGAACTGCTGATCATTTTCATCCCTCTCGCTCCTGGTCCCCTTTTTTTATGGTCAGGGAAAATGCTGTAGGTAGACTGAGGCTGATAATAAAATGTATTACTTCTCTTTTTGCCTCTATTCCAGTTATAGTATAACAGAGATGGTGTTGCTTCTACATGGGTAAATTCTTCTATGCCCTGAAAGAAACCTAGAATGAAACTCAATTTAAAGAGCATCAGTTTCAGTTTGTTGTCATTAGCTTCTCATTATTGCTGGGAAATTTCTTCCTTTAGAGGTAATAACCAAGCTGACATTCTACTGTAGGCAAACCCAGTAGGGTGGTTTCAAAATGAATGGGTGAGAAAATACTCAAGCTCGGCATGCTTGTATTTACTTAAATATGAAGTGGAAATGATTCTCACAGTCCAGGTATGTGTGTATGATGTGTGCACACATAGAACAGGGCTGGCTTCTAAGGAATACAACTATCCAACCAAAGCCTACCTTTCTGCTCGACTAATAGTTTACTGTTAATATGTGGATAATAGTATAGGGTGGGAGGGTTGGGAAGAGATAAACCAGAGAACTTGCATGCATATATGCATAACCAATGGACAACAGACAATAGTTTGGGGAAAGCAGGAGGACGGTAGAAGCAGGGAGGAGGGGATCAATGGGGGAAAAAAGAGGGGACATCTGTAATACTTTCAACAGTAAAGATTAAAAAATAGTATATAATCTTTGGCAGACTTTTAAAAAAATAATTTTCTTTTTTTTTTTTTTTTTTAATCCTCACCCGAGGATATGTTTTTTGTTGATTTAGAGAGAGAGAAACATCAGTTGCTTCCCATGCATGCGCCCCAACCCAGGATCAAACCCAAAACCTGGGTATGAAACCTGAATCAAACCCACCATCTTTCCGTGTCTAGGACAACGATCCAACCAACTGAGCCACTCTGGCCAGGGCAGAGTCATTAACTTTTATAAATGATTATTTTAAACACTTTTTGATTATTTTTGTGGATATGACCTTAGGCAGGTAATGTAATTTAGCAGTGTATATCTATGAACTGTGGAGAACACTTCAAGATACTCATAAGTGTTATTTACAGAGGAATGCAGGCATTATGTGAATGGTTCAATAGTTGAGTATTTTAGTTGATCACTGTTAATCTAGAAAAAATAACTATTGACATTTGAGGGCATGTTTTTTAAAACCATACCTATTATCCAAAAGTAAATGGTAGATGAAAATAGATAGCCTATTGATGTAAAAGTTCACTATTCTAACTACTATGATGTGATATATTAGCTGATTAGCTGTTACTGTTTATCCATTTTTTTCTAATACTTGATAAGCATGAATATTACTGTTTTATTCCAACTCCTTTGAGTTGAATTATATCAAGCCAAGTTTTAGTTTCTATTTCCTGTAGAATGTATTCTGTGGTTGGTATTTCCCCCTGCTATCACCTATCAACCATGGGGTAAAAGGAGGCTGTTACCTAGAATAGGTAACAAAAAACTCTTTATAGTTCAAGACCAAGATTCTGAGTCATCTTCAAAAAAGGATACTAGAAAATATAAAATAAACTGCCTTATGGGTGGGTGGCTCATTAGTGTACCAAGTTTTTTAAACTAGGTGCACTATGACAACTGTTCAAAAAAATTGAGGATTAAAACAGGCAGTGATACCATGTCCTTTGCAACTGAAAATAAGTCTCTGAGACCTATGTAATACATATGTCATAATTTTTCAATACATAGTCTATAAAATTTTTTAAAAATATGCTTTTAATGATTTTTTAGATAGAAAGGAAGGGAAAGAGAGAAAGAAACATCAATGTGAGAGAGAAAACGATTGGCTGCCTTCCATACGTGCCCCAACCGGGGATCGAACTCACAACCCAGGTATGTGCCCTGACCAGGAATCGAACCAGCAACCTTTTGGTGCACAGGATGATGCTCAGCCAACTGAGCCACTCCAGCTGGGCACCATCTTTACCATTTTTAAGTGTAAAGTTCAGTAGTGTTGAATGTATTCACATTGTTGTGCAACCAAGAAAACATTTCTTAAGAGAATTTTTTTTTTTTAAGAAAAAGAATTTGAGAACTAAGTAATAATGATAATTGTCTCATGGGGAAAATATCCTTTATAGAAACCTGAGTTTTCTTTCTTTCTTTCTTTCTTCCTTTTTTTTTTTTTTTTAACCTTCAGAAATATACTCTCTATGATAGTAATTGCCAGTCCTAAATTATGAGAGTAAACAGTTTGAGCACCAATGATCTGCCAAAGCTTTCACTTACCACCAGTGCTTTTCCTTTTCAAAAAGGAAGGGTCTGTTGAAAAGAAGTTGTTAACATTTAAAACAAAGTCTATCTTTCAAGTTATTGCAGTAAGGAAATACTGGAATTTGAATGAACTAAGAAATAAATATGAGTTCCATTTTGATGGTTATTTAGTAAAGTGAAGTTACAACAATCCTTGAAATACTTGTATAGAATGAGGTATGGAGAATTATTCATTCCCTTGAGTGGCAGAACAAACCATCAGGCAGTTTTGCTATGAAGAAGGACTTGTTAAAAGGACAGAAATCAAGGACTTGGGTCCTTTCAGGAGAATATATTATTTAAAATCACTTGAAGAGCCTGGGTTTTACTATTCCTAGCCATTTATTATGTGGCATTCCATGACTTCATATATTTGCTATCCCTAAACTAGAAATGCCTTTTCTTTGATATTGATGTTTCTCAACCTTTTTGAATCCATATTCCTTATTGATAAACATTTAAATATTAGGAGATTGTAATATGTGTCCCTGCTTCCCACATAGTCCTTTCTGAACACCTTCTCATACAGAATATAAACTTCCTCTTGTAGTTTCCCCATTCAAGAATATTCTACAGAGCCCTACCTTATATGATTTATGAAAATAGATTTTTAATATTCAATAGCCATTTTTAAACTGCATACTCCATCCCATCTCCAGATTCTAACATGGCACCTACTCAGAGGAGAGGGTACCCTTTACATAGCTGAGCAAGCTAACCGAACAGTGTCATGTTTATGTTTACCTCAGAGGGGTAGAATATCGACATGCTCAGTTTCCCTTTTGGTATTATATTGTTTAGTTGTGTACTTTAACCCATAGAATTTGATAAACAGTCTGAAAGAAAGTACAACTGGAGAAAAAGAGGAAGTGAGGCAAAGCTGAGACTCATGGGTGTGGTCTCTGACTGAAGACTTCTTTTAATTCTCAGAAGATAGCACAAAAAGTTTCACCAAGTTCTAACATCCAGCAAAGTGGAGAACGTGGTCTGGGGAGCTTTCGGTTTGATCAGTGAAGTTATTTTACCTTGTTTATCCTGATGCATTTAGCCAACCAGCTTATGGAAAAAATATAAAATCCAAATTCTGACAATGGAAACAATTAAGTTTCTATTATTTCAGCTGTCTGATTGGGACCCAGTAACAGTATAGTGCAGTGTGCTGTGTATATCCATAAATGAAGCACAAGTTTACATAACCAAAGTTTACAACCTGGAAAGTGAGACTAGAAATGCAAGCTGTCATTTTAGGGAATTGGCTGCTTGTGCCATGGAGCTCTGGAAATGATCATAAGTAAATGTTACGAGTGACAGTTTTCATCCATTTCCTTTCTTCAAATAAGGAAAACACACATACTTTTGAGTCTTTTTAAAGGGTTACCTTAACTATCTAAGTCAGAGGATGTCCTTTTATTTGTGTGTATGTACTATATATTATTGACTATATTAAGACTAAGATTGTCCTTCTGTAGCTGTGTGCCTCTTTGGGACTGAAGACATGTCATTGGGATCTATGTCCTTTCTCAACTATTTGTGGGTAGTTTGAGAATTTAAATATAATTGAGATGATTAGAATATTGGTAGGGGGAGCATCATGTTAAAAGGGCCACTTGCTGCTTGATGGGAAAAGAGCTGTGGTCACACTCATGAACGTCAGTGCAGATGCCATTAATGGAGTCTCCTCCATTCATAGATAAAACATTTATATGGACTGATGAGATGTGGAAATTTTATGGAACCAAGTTAATACAGTGCTATTGCTCTGGGCCATCTGCCAAAGTATCAGAATACCTTTAAAAAAAATCTTCTACTTAGCAACTGCTATTTTTGTTTTCAAATTCTATACACTTCTGAAACAATTCAAAATGCAGATTGCTGTGGTGGAACAAAAGGACACTATGAAAGCCTGTTTCCCTGCCTTGGTGCATATTTGTGTAGTGTTTTCCTAGTTATAACTAGACACCCCTATGACAGTGATTCTAAATGTTTCACATCTGCTCCTCCCTCCTTCTTCCCCCCACCCAAATATGATTCAAGAAGTCTTGGACACGGTTTGCTGATTTTTTTTTTAACTACCCTTGATGATTCTAATGTCCTGACGGGTTGAAAACCCATATCCTACAGTGTGCCCTACTCCTACATACTAAACTGGGGCAGATGAGGGAACTGAGGTCCACGGAAAGGTTAAATGACTTGCTCACTCTCACCCATCAACAAGCATGTCTAGACTCAACATGTATTCTATACACCAACTCTGACTTTATCTTTGTTTGACTAGGCTTTTTAATTTTGATTCTAATCTACAAATTGTGTTAATAGAAAAATGAATACATATTACACAAGATGTGGTCTCATTTAAAAATTAAGTTTGGAATCTTTATTTTATAGTACTTTTTTTCCAGATACAAAAGGAAGTGAAACAGCAAATCAGAAATTTTAATAAACCTCCCTACAGTAAGTATTAGGATTTGCTAGGTCTGAATATTTATGTTTGAGAAAAAATTGGTGTGGCCCTAAAAGAAGTGGAAACTTGAGTAATTTGGGCACAAATACAGGTTTGAAGGTTGGTTTGTCAGACCACGCAGGGATTTTGGGATCCTGTCTCGGAAGTATTCAGCAGTTGGAGTGATACAGTGTGTTGCATGGTGTAAAAATAGTATATCTGGTTTTAAACTTTTATCATATTAATACATTTAAAGTCACACCCTAAACATCTTGGGAATGACTGGAAATGGAGATATAGAAGTCTCTGTAACCTTATTTATTTTGTTACTGGAGTTCTCACAATTACTTTAATAAAACAAGTTGTGACTTGCAAACATTTGCCCAACAGTCTGTAGGTGTCTTCAGGGAAATTAAAAGAGCTGTGGAGTCCTGAGCCAATGGTTAAGAGTACAGAATACAGCTTTGTAATTATGTAGGCTTTTGCCTGTTCCCATTTATTATCGGTAATATTCTTAAGGCTAAATGACTGCTCAGCAATTTAAACTGTGATTTAAGAGAAAACAGGCCTTTTTGTGAAAAGGTCCTCTGTCTGTCTCCTGAAGTTTAACTTCTTTTATAGAAGAATTCTCTCCTTTTATAATGGTTTTGTTCTTATACAGTAAATGACTCAAAGAGATACTGGAGAAGCCCCTAATCTCTTGACTCATGAGATTACTTCTTTTTCAAAAACAACTTTGTCCTTTATGAATCTGGTGCAGCCTCTGACCTCTCTTACATTGTTGTCTTCTCTTTGGGGGGCCTTTTTCAGATTACTTGAAGGTACTTTTTTTTTTCTAACTTTTCTGGTTAAGACCAGAAGATAGGTACAGTGTCCTACTATTATGAAAGATCATTAGTAATATTTTATTGTCATAAATTTGGTAGAGTGGAAAAGAAAGACTTAAGAAAAATCACACATTCAAACACACTACAAGAGCTTTTTCGTGTTATTTAATAGTATGTAAGGGTTAACAGAACAGAGCATTAGATAACATTCCTACCTGTTTAGCTAATAGTGTAACATAAGCTAAACAGACTTGTTGTCTTTACATAAGACAACAGACTTCTACTAAAATGCCTTTCTATTTTATGCATTACTTAGTTTTCCTTCTGACATCATACAGATAATAAGTGGGCCTATTCTCTATTTTGGTTTATATTTGGGAGAAAAAAAAGTGTACATCTTATGACATAAAGTGGTACAATAATGAGTACTATTTCTTTCTCTCTCTGCTGTTTTCTTTTTAAAAATTTATTTACTTTTCCTGCAGTAGAAAAACTATTTTGGTCTGGTTAACTGTCCAAGGTTTCACCAGTGTCAAAGAACACTAGACATTCAAAACAGAACTTCAAGAATGTAAGCAGGAGGGAAGGCATACTTTTTTCTTTCTTTATTCCAGATTTTATCACTTAGTAACTATGTTTTTCCTGCCTATTGTTAATTATGTCTCTTCAAGCACTTTTGTCCAAAATTGAATATCTTCCCCTTCCCCCCAACATTTTTCTCCCAATTTCTCTATGTCTGGCTATCATCACTATCTGCCTAATATTTTGAAAATTATGACTGGTGAATCATCTTCAACAGAATTGCCTGCGTTACTGTGCTTATCAAAATGCAGATTCCAGGGGCCCATCCTAGGCCAACAGATCCTGAATTATAGGGACCTGAATGCTGCCTTCTTGCCTATTGTGCAGATCCAGTTGGCCAATTAATCCTGTTGATTTTGCCTTTGAAATATCTCTTGAATCCATCTATCTTTTATTTCCCCTCCTCTATTCAAGCCCCCACCTTTCACCCAGAATCCAACAACAGTTTCCTATGGCTATCCCCATTTTGTCTCCCTCAGTTTATATTCCATGCTGTTGTCCAGTTTACCTTTCTAAAACATGTCCATCTCCTGTTTGAAAATCCTTCATTACTGTATGATGTCAGCAGGTTAAAGTCTAAATTTCTTAAAGTCTAAATTTCAAAGTCCACCACAATCTGGTCATGACTGAGTCTGCTGCATATAGTTTATGCAAGTTAGTGCACTCTGTGTCTCTAGGGGATACTCTTCCAGTATGAATGGTGCCCCTAGGGTTTTTGCAGTGCAGCACAGTGTAGATGGTGGCCCTGATTATCCTGTCTGAGCATCCTCTCATCCTTCACATCCACTAGTCTTCCATAAATAGAATACCTCCAGTCCCTAAATGCACTGTAGTGGTGACTACTGAGTACCTCTGCTCTTTCAAAGTGAACATTCTTCCCCTCGCATTCTCTCCTCATATTTCAGGTCCCAGTTTAATTGTTAGATCCTCTGTGAAACCCAAGTTTTTTTTCTTTTTGCTCTTTTGAGGTGAAACTTACATACAATTAAATGCCTAGACCCCTATCTAGGTATGCTCATACCTTTTTAAACATTTATAATTGACTTACTGGTATGGTTAATCATTTCTATGTGTGTCTGCCTTATGAAATAATAAGTTCTAATTAGGGAAAAAGGTGGGGAGGGGCAAGGATTACCTACTGTGTGTTCAGCACTGAACCAGTCTTGAATATTGTACCAGTTAGGATACAGTTCAGCTCCTCTCTTAAGAGACCCCCAAAGACAGTGGCTTAAGACAGAAATTGTATTGCATTAGTATATTACAATTCAAAGTAGGAGATATTCAGAGCTGATCTGGCAACTCCAGTGTCAAGAACCTAAGCATCTTCATTCTTGTTGTTCCGTCATCGCTTTTGTTCAGCCCTAAAGTGCTGCCCTCACCATAGGGTCTGGGTGACTTACCTCAATCTTCCATCCAGCTGGAGAAATTGAAAAGGTAAAGAGAAGAGTTCATCTTGGAAATTACATTTACTTTCCAATGACCAGAACATAATCACATGACCACACCAGCTAAAAATTAGGAATACTAGAAGGGAATGGATATGAGGAACAAATAACATATATACTTCATATATGGTCTCTTTTAATCTTCATAATAACCCTACAAGCTATGTGTGTTAAGAAAACTAATAATCAGAGAAGTTAAGTAAATGGCTATGTTAGTACGTATGGACCCAGGGAAAAACCCTGAGACAGAATCTACCTCTATCAGTAGAGAGCAGGGAAAGACTGAAGAAAGAGGCTGGCCACTCCAGTCTGGTAATTAATAGAGTTTATTAAGGGAAATCTACAAACGAGGAATGTCTTGGGAGGCTGCAAAATGAAATGGATTACCATGCCACTTGGCAGGCAGGGGAGGAGGGGCAAGGATAGAGGAGGTGTAGTCAGGGCTATTAGTGCATGAATGCTACCAGGTCAGGACAACAACCTGCTCCAGTAACCAGCACATAGCTGGAGGTCAGGGAGGGGTGCTGAGTTATGTCAGAAAGAACCAGTTATGATTAGACAGTCCCTAAGGGGAGTTTGCAGAAAGCAACCTCCATTCTGGCACAAGTCCAGCCTGTAGGACAGACAGTGATAATGCCATGGAACAGTCCCTTCTTCACAGGCTAGAAAATTGCAGATGTGGAATCAGAATCCAAAGCCTATACTTTTTTTTTTATTCTACCTAGTAAAATGTTAAGAAGGAATATATAAATGTTATTAAATAAATAGTCATTCATTTTCACAGTGTTATATCACTTATTTTCACAGTACTGTATTATCTCTTTACTTCCAGGACACCCTATATAACTTTATTGCATGCTTATCAGTGAAATGGGAGTGGTAATCTTAAAATGAAATCCATATCAACTGGTTTATAACCAAGGCCTAGTTTATAATACAGTTAGAAACTAAATGGATTCTTCTTTTAAATCTGTGGTGTTATTTATGAGGAAAAATAAATCATCATATTTGCCAAGCAAAAGCTTTTATTCTGTATTTCTTTGGAAATGCTATATAATAATAAAGTTGAAGGAGATTATATCATTTAACCCTTTAATTTTAAAAGCAAGGAAAATTGAGATCCAAAGAAGATACAGGATTTGTTCTTTATTTTATTTCCACTCCTACTTTCAAGGATCATGGTAAAAGCACTAACTTAATCATTTCTATGAGTAACCATTAATGCTATACTTAAAAATTATCTCAGGTTTGTCCAGACCAGGAAAATCAAGCTAAACAGTGCGTATAATCCTGGCCTGTTTTAGTGAAGAATGGCTATGATCTAACACTAAAAACATCCTTATAGTTATCTGGAACCTGTTTTAGAAAGGATGACTGCTATTTGATAATCAGAAAGAATAGGTGAGGTCATTCCTATCCATAATTAAAAACCCCAATCCAAGTGCCACCTACCTCCAAAGCCTTTCCTAAACCTTATAAATAGATGTAACCACATTCCTCTCCAAATTCTATAGCCTTTGGATATCTCAGGGTAATCATATATATGTTTTAAGTTGCAGCTAATGGTGCTTTCATGAGTATAGGTTTCATGTCTGTTTTGTTCTCACTGCATCAGTGGTGCCCCACACAGGCTTTGATCGTTGTTGGTACTCAGTAAACATTGTAGTTAATGAACATATCCACCATGGCACCCTGGGAGAATACTTCGCAGCAGGCTTTAATAGAAATCTTTGAACTAAGAATTTGTAGCTGTGGGCAAGTATTTTAATTCCTCTGAGCCTTATCAGTCAAATGGGAATGGGAATAATAGGCAATGATGACTTGGTGGGAAAACAAAGAAACAACTTTAAAGTAGTACCATCTCTGAAGCCCCTTGCTGCACCCAACACGATGCTTTACATGTAGTAAGCAAATAAATCCTTCAGTATTTTTTAATTGAATTCAATAGTAATGGGATATATTTTGTTAAAATTAAAAACTGGCCCTGCCCTGGCCGGTTTGGCTCAGCAGTTAGAGCGTCAGTCTGCCATCCAGAGAGACCTGGGTTCGGTTCCCGCTAGGGGCACGTACCTCGGTTGCAATTTGTCCCCGGCCCTGGTTGGTCGTGCGGGAGGCAGCCACTCGATGTGTCCCTTTCACATCGATATTTCTCTCTCTCTCTCTTCCTCTCTCTCCCTCCCACTCTATCTGAACAAAAAGTGGAAAAAATGTCCTCGGGTGAGGATAAAAAAAAAAAAAACTGGCCCTAGCAGTTGGCAAACCTTTATTGAAGTTGGGAAATTTTACCAGGGGAAGATAAAATTATCTCCCTTGTGCAGACTGCCTCTTCTACCCTAGGACAGTTTCGTTATCAGTGAAAGATGAAGCAACCTGCTGCCCAGGGATTGTCTTGGTGCTTCCTCCTGGGTGGCACATGCTGGACCTGGGAAGCAGAACAAGAACTTATTGCTCCCCATTTTCCTTCTGGCAGGAACCATCCAGGGCAAAAAAGGAACTCCCGATGGAGGTGAGTGGGTGGGAACTACCCTGGCTTCTGGAGAATTGGGGGAAAGGGACACTTTACATTCTGTATACCCATATACCTTCTGGGGCATCACTGACTTAATCTTTTCTTAGTGTGTGATGGAAGGAAACCAGAAAACCAGCAAAACCAGAATTAAGAAATTACTGTGGAAGGCTTTCCTAAAAATATATTTAAAAGAGTGAAACCATAACTACAAGAGTGTTTCCAAGACAGAGGTTGCTCTAGCTTGTACTTTCTGGGCCTGGGGAGTGAGAATGGCCGTAAGATTTCGGTTTGAGCATGTTTACTATAAATAATGCCATTTCCCTGGAGCCTGGCAAGTTTTGCAGAAGACATGCCAAAATGTAATTGAAATGTAACTGCCTCTTAAATTGTGAAATTAATTTTACACTTAACAAGTGCTTTAAAAAATAGAGGAACAAGTGGCTTTAAAGTTCAGGGTGTTATATTTGAAATCTGTCCAATTTAATTAGCTGGGTCCCAGAGACTGTTTTCCTTTTTCTCTGGTCAGTGTCGCTGATCTAATACCCAATTCTCTTCTTGGTTGTGAGATAGGCATTACATGTATCATTTATTTAGTTGTATTGACCTGAATCACATATCCCCAGCATACACTCTTATTTCAGGAAGTGGGATCCATCCATGTGGAATTTATTCAGTAACTCAGTGACATTTGTATGATCTAATTCAAGGACCTGAAGTGAAGGCTCCACATGATTTACTTACATATGATGCAGCTATTTTTAATTCTGCATTTACATTTTTAAAAACAAGAATGCACATTCTTGATGGAACAGACATGCATTTTTAGACTCACAGATTCAAGAACTGTAGAACCAAGAAATTTCTTAGAAATCGATTCCAAACATGATTTTTATATTAGAGAAAAAAATTGGGTACAAAAAGATTTAGTGGCCCTGAACTAAGGTCAGACATCAGACTATGATAGAACAAAACAAGAAACTAGATGAATTCTCAATTCAAGGCACTTGTTTGTTCCAGTTTTAAAAATATGGATGAAGCCCTGGTTGGTGTGGCTCAGTTGATTGAACGTTGTCCCATGCACCAAAAGGTCACTGGTTCGATTCCCTGGGTCAGGGCATATACCCAGATTGTGGGTTCAATCCCTGGTCTGGGTGCATACTGCATATGGGACGCTACCGATCGATGTTTCTCTCTTTCTCTCTCCCTCTCCCTTTCTCTCTCTCTAAAATTGATTTTTTTAAAAACAAACAAACAAACATTTAAATATATATATATGGGTGAGATTTACATTGGCATTTCTAATGACGTGCAGCTTTTTAAGACAGTGATAGATAACTTCTAATTTCTACATTAGCATATTACAGTATATTATACGCCCTGTGGCTACCTACCCATATATTTCTTTCCCTACTTGTATACTTATTTTTAGTCTCCTGTGTAAGCTGCCTTAAATCCTCCTTTGATTGGTTTAGCACATAAATAAAGTACTCAAAGTGATACTTTGTATTCCTCTAATTACTATGTTTCCACAGTGTCTATGGCATGACAAAAATCCTGGAAATGTTGATTAGTCTAACAGTATTTCATCTTTTCCATCTATCAGATGTAGCAGTAGAAACAAATTTCCTGAGTGGAATGTTTAAAAAGATTACCATTCTTTTATTTCTTCAGAAAGTAATGACACTGTGATCCTCCGTTAAACACACACACACACACACACACACACACACACACACACACAAAAAAAAACCTTGATAGTTTTTATTAAGCCTGAAAATTGACTTAGAAGTGTATTTAGTATCTTAATATAAAAGACTGGCAGATAGGATTGAAATGTTACCTGGGTATTTAAAAGAGCATTGTGATTAATGCTCATACGTTTTTGATAAGGGTGCCAAAGCCATTCAGTGGAAAAAGAACAACTTTTAAACAAATGATACCAGAACAGTTGAATAGCTATATGAAAAGAAGGACCCTGGACCACTACGTCATACCATGTACAGTTCAACTCAATGTGGATCCAAGATCTAAAGCTAAAATTATAAAATTCATAAAAGGAAACATAGGTGATAATCTCTGTGACCTTGGATTAGGGAATGGTTTCTTAGATATGACACGAAAAGCATAAGCAACCAAAGGAAAAATAGATAAATTGCACTTCATCAAAATTTAAAACTTTGTGGGTCAAAGGATACTATCAAGGAAATGAAAAGACAATCTAAAGAATGGGAGAAAATATTTGCAAATCATATATATATAATACGTAATACATAATATATATATATGTCTGATAAGTCTCTAATTTCCAAAATATATAAAGAACTACAACTCAACATTAGAAAGACAACCCAATTAAAAAGCGAGCAAAGGCCCTGGCCAGTTTGGCTCTGTGGTTAGAGCTTCGGCCTGCCAACCAAAGAGTTGCAGGTTTGATTTTGGTCAAGGGCATGTATCTTGGTTGCTGTTCCGTCCCCGGCCCTGGTCAGGGTCCTGCGGGAGGCAACCAGTTGATGTGTCTCTCTCACATTGATGTTTCTCTCTCTCTCTCTCTCTCTCTCTCTCTCTCTCTCTCTCTCTCTTTCTCTCCCCTCCCCACCCCCACTCTATCTGAAGATAAATGGAAAAATATCCTCAGGTGAAAATTAAAAAAAAAAAAAGAGCAAAGGACTTCACTAGACATTTCTCTAAAGAAGATAACGTATGACCGATAAACAATGGAAAAATGCCTAACATCTTTAGGGAAATGCAGATCAAAACTATGGCGAGGTACCACTTGACAACCACTAGGATGCATATAATTTTTAAATGGACAGTGAATGTTGGTGAAGATGTGAAGAAATTGGAACTCTTGTACATTGCTAGTGGAAATATAAAATGATACAACTTCTTTGGAAACAGTTTTGACAGTTCCTTGAAAAGTTAAATAGAATTACCATCAGACCCAGCAATTCTGCACCGTGGTATATATCCAAGGAAATCGAAAACATGTTCACACAAATATGTGTACACAAATAGAGGCTTTATTCAAAATAACCAAAAAGTGGAAACAACCTAAATGTCTGTTAATTGAAGAACGGATAACAAAATGTGTATATCTGCAATGGAATATTATTCAGGCACAAAAAGTAATGAAGAATTATTATATGCTACAACATGGATAAACCTTGGAAATTTTGTGCTATGTGAAAAAAGCCAGACACAAAGTCCATATATTATAAATTCCATTTATATGAAATGTCCAAAAGAGTCAAATCCATAGTATTAGTGGTTGATACTGATCAGTGGTTGCCAGGGGATGGGAGGAGAGGGGAATTGGGACTAACTACTTGTAGATACAGGGTTTCTTTATGTGGATGTTCTGGAATCTTAATGGTGATGGTTGCGCACCATAGTGAATATACTAAAAACCAAAAATATATACACTTTAAAATGGTGAATTTTATGTTATATGAATTATATCTTAATGTAAAATATTTAAAAAATTTTTAAAGCACCCAACTGGTGTGGCTCAGTGGATTGAGCGTCATCCATCGATTCCCGGTCAGGGTACATGCCGGGTTGTGGGCTTGATTCCCAGTAGGGGCTGTGCAGGAGGCAGCCAATCAATGTTCTCTCTGACATCGATGTTTCTATCTCTCTTAAAAAAAAAATCAATAAAAAAAAATTAAAAAATCAATAAAAACATATTTTAAGAAAAATTTGTAGAAGCATTATGTAACCAAAGATAAAATGAAAGACAGTATGAAAGATTAGAAATTGAGAGTAGGAAGGCTTTCTAATCATAAAGAAGCTAAATAATTTGGTACTCCCAAAGGCTCTATAACTGATAGAGAACTTTGTCTATTCTGTGGCTTTCAGGGGGTTAAGAGAAAGGTCCTGAGGTGTGGTTTTTACAGCTGGACAGGAGGAATCAGTCATCAGATGGCCCTCTGCTCAGAGCCAAGGAATGTGGTTAGAGATGTTAGCAAATCGAGATGATAAAACCAAATTACCTCCACTGAGTGAATCACCTGTAATTCAGAAACAGCAGGGAGGTTGGAAAACTAATAGGGAGTGGAGGCAGTACTTGAAGGAACGTGATTTTTCTTTTTAAATATACAATCCAACAGCAGTTCTCCCTAGATTTTGTGCTAAAATAAGAGCATTTTCACACATCTTAATTGCTCTGCGATAACAACTGTGTGAACTCCATCCACAAACATTTATTATGTATTTAATTTTGCTCTAATTTCAGTGTAGCGAGAATTCACCTTGTAAGTAGGAGTAACTGTCCATGTAGTAAAAAGAAATCTCTTCCCACGTTGCTAATCCTGTTGTGCATTTCTGTAAAGTATTAATAACAAAAGGCCTTTTATATTTCTCCATTTTTAGGTTGTACTTTACTATTTTCAAAGCAGCATCTTTATGAACTGGAGCCCCACTTGTTCCTTAAACATTAGTAAAGAATATTTAAAAATTGTAGAAGTTAAGGTTTCACAGTATTTCTTATTAGGATTTTAGATAAGACTTATGCCTTTATAAACATTTATAGTACTTGGTGCTATAATGTTCAGGATAAACCATATAGAACTGTCCCTAAGATGCTTAAAAATGAGATTTATGTCCTGGCTGGTTTGGCTCAGTGGTTAGAGCGTTGGCCCACGGACCGGAGAGTCCCAGGTTCGGTTCCCGCTAATGGCATGTACCTCAGTTGCAGTTTGTCCCCGGCTCCTGTTGGGGTTGTGTGGGTGGCAACCACTCGATGTGTCGCTCTCACATCGATGTTTCTCTCTCTTCCTCCCTCTCTCCCTCCCACTCTATCTGAAGATAAATGCAAAAAAAATGCCCTCGGGTGAGGATAAATAAAAAAATAAATAAATAAAAATGAGATTTATATAACTTAATAGCTTTAAATTGTTCTAATTATTTTCCAGAGCTGTCATTTACTCCATCCTTTACAGTGATGCTACAGGACAGAGAGGAATGGATAAAAACATTGGTGAGCAACTCAATAAAGCTTATGAAGCCTTCCGACAGGCATGCATGGATAGAGATTCTGCAGTAAAAGAACTACAGCAAAAGGTATGTGGTTTTGGTTTTGAAAGTTATTTATCCTGGTAAATGAAATTTGAGAGGATTTTGCTACTGAAAAAAATATATTGTTAGAAACTGCCTTGAAAAATTATAATTACTGAAACATGGGGATATATTAATGGATATAATCTGAAATTTTTATGTGTTGTCTTTTTTAACAACATTGTGACCTGTGGGAAAAGTTCATTTTAAGGAGATTGTATTAAGGAAAGATGACAAATGTTCTGTCATAAATTATTATTTTTATTATTTTTTAATTTTTCAATTATAGTTCACATTCAGTATTTAATAATTAGTTTAATAAAATGACAAACTGAAAGTTAGAAGTATCACTGTCTTAGCTAGTTTTGTGTTCTTTGGGGTTTTTTTACATTTTTATTTGGCTAGCAAGAAGATATGACACATTTTAAAATATCCTAGAACTAATTTGTTACTAATTTATAGTAGTCTTCCATCTTGAACTATAACAGAAAAATAGGCTGTTTTAGTGAAATCTTTAATGACTTACCAGAAGTTTCAGCTTTGTAAAATTATCCCAAAAAAAACAATAGTTAGGGCAGTACATGAAAAGCAGCTGTGAACATATATTAGGACTGTGAAGGTATATTAGGGCCCTGTCATGATTAATATGACTTAGTAGTTTGTACTGTATTCTTATTCAGTCAAAATTTACTGAAGGATTAATATATGCTTTAGAAAAGTCTTAATATATAATTATACAAAAGACTGTGGATAGAAGATAGATAGGATAGAGAACAATGTGGAACTCAGTTCAACAAGCATATATCAATGCTAATCAATGTTCTGAGAGCCAGGAATTTAATAGTGGCAACCATCAAGTTGAACTTTATGTACTTTTAATATATAATTATACATAAATATCTATTAATATGCATATATTAAAAATATATGTACATATATTATACTTCTATTTTTAAAAGAAAAATGAATGACATTCAAGCAATCAAAATGAGTTAAATTAATATTAGGGATGAATTGGGGAGATATCTAAGATTTATTTAGGAGATAGGATGGAAAGCAGGTGACAACTGAATGCAGGCCACTTCTGAGGGTGATGGAATGGATTCTGGAATGATACCCAAGTATCTGGAATAGAAGACTGGATTAATGGTGGTGCTGATGACTGAAACCAAGAATGGAGAAGAAGGTGCAAATTTGGGGATAGAGAAATAAGATGTGTAATTAGATTTTAGTTACTGTGTTAGGTTTAGTTACCTATGGGGCTTGCAGGTGAAAATGTCCAATGGATGGTTGCAAATAATGGATCTAGAAGCCTATGTGGAGTTCTGAACTGGAGATTGTAGATACAGATTATAGAACAACAAGTTTTATTATAGCCTTGAATGTGGATAACATTTCTGAGTTAGAGTGTATAGGATGAAGAAATAGTTGAAGGACAAAAGGATAAGAGGAAGGAAATAAGGATAACCCATTGGTCAGGAATAGGTTAAGGGATTTACTGTGAACAAGAGGAGAAGCATCTATTCCTCTGAGAACTGGAGGGAATGAAAGGGGCGGGGGGGATAGCTACAAATAAGATAAGTTTGCAGATGGGAAGTAGTGGTGGCCAGAAGTTAGAAGGGTTATCATATATCACTTATGTGTAAAATCTTTAAAATCAAACCTATAAAAAAACAGTTAATGGTGGTAACAAGGGGATGGGGGTGGGAAATGAGATTGATGGTGTTTAAGGTTACAAATGTGGCAAACAAGGGTACAAACAAGTAGTAAATAAGACAGAGATCTAATGAACAGTATAATGAATATAGGCAGTAATATTTTGCTTATAATTATATAATGTGATAAATAACATTACAATGGTAATGATAGTACAATATATACATGTATCAAAGTAACATGCTATATACCTTGAACTTATACAACATATCAGATTTATTCAGTAAATTCATCTGAGCCTTCAGCGAGTTGTCATCTTTTTGCTGGTAGAGGGTCTTGGCTCAATGTTGATGACGAGTCAGTATCTATGAAGCACAATAAAGCAAAGTACAATAAAACAAAGTATAGCTCTAATATAATGAAATAAGAGTTCAGACATTGGGTTTTGTATTTTAATCTCATTTATTTTTAACTTTTTCTAAACATGTTTGTGAGAAGACATTTATATTTCCTTTTGACATTTCTTGGGATTTTATTTTATGAAGTATTTATTGTTTTTGAACTTATAGAATCAAAAGTACCAAGTGTAAATTACTAATTTCTTCTCATGTATCTACTCCCAGAAATGACATTGAACTTTGAAATAAAGCAAGCTAGTTATTTCTCACTTATAATCTTTAGTAATAAAATGATATATACAAGTTCTCAAACTTCTAGTATGAAGATAAGAGCAAAGGCTCTGAAGTCAGACCTAAGTTTTTAAATACCACTTTGAGCAATTCCAAGATGTTAAGCCTGGATGAATGTAAGATTGATGATACAGGCACAGAAATAGAGAATGCTGACTTTTGGTAAAGGAAATTATTTGATTTGGATATTTTGAGTTCACGTCTTAGAATATTAGCCAAGGGAAGATGATCAGCAGGCATTTGAAATGTGGATCTTTGGAATAAAGTACCCATTGGAAATATAAATTTGGAAATTGTCTTTGTAGAGATGATATTTGGAGTGATAGGAGAAGGAGATACCAAGGAGAAAGAGAGTAGAGCAAGAAAAGAAGAGAAGCAGCAGGACAGCCTTGGAAAAGTTGCATGCCAACAAGTTGGATAACCTTGATCAAAAGGACAAATTTCTGGAAACACCCAACCTACCAAGACTAAATCATGAAAAACAGGAAATCTAAGAGGTTGAAACAGTAATCAAAAAGTTCCCAACACACTATGGAAAACAATATGGTGTTTCCTCAAAAAATTAAAAATGGAACTTCCATTTGACCCAGTGATCCCACTCCTAGAGATATATCATAAGAAGCCTGAAACACCAATCAGAAAGAATATATGCACTCCTATGTTCAGAGCAGCACTATTTATGATCGCTAAGATCTGGAAACAGCCCAAGTGTCTATCAGTAAATGAATGGATAAAAAAGCTGTAGTACATTTACACAATGGAATACTATGTAGCTGTAAGAAAGAAAAGATCTCTTACCCTTTGAAACAACATGGAGGGACCTGGAGAGTATTATGCTAAGCGAAATAAGCCAGTCAGAGAAAGACAAGTATCACATGATCTCACTTATTTCTGGAATCTAATAAACAAAATAAGCTGACGAACAAAGTAGATCCAGAGACATGGAATAGGGAACAGACTGACAAACCTTAGAGGGAAGAGGGGTTGGAGGCGGGAAGAGATAAACCAAAAAATGTATGTTCATATATGTATAACCAGTGGACACAGACAACAGTGTGGTGAAGGCAGGGGAGGAGGGTGTCAATGGGGGAAAAAAGGAGAGACATCTGTAATACTTAAAATAATAAAGATAAATTAAATTAAAAAAAAAAAGTTCCCAATAAAGAAAGCCCAGAACCCAGAAGCTTTATTGATGAACTATGAAACATTCCAGTAAGAATTAACACCAGTCCTTCTCACATTCTTCCAAATTTATTGATTAGAATAGAACACTTCGTAACTCATTCTATGAGGCCAGTGTTACCCTGATACCAAAGCCAGACAAAAACATTACAAGAAAAGAGAACTACGGACTAGTATCTCTTACTGATGTTGATGTAAAAATCCTCAACAAAATACTAGCAGACTTAATTCAGCAGCATATTGCAATCATTACACACCTTGACCAAATCAGATTTATTCCTGCAATGCAAGGATGTTTCACATACAAAATCAGTCAGTGTAATACCACTCTAACAGAATGATTAGATAAACAAAATGCTACATATACATACAATGGAATATTATTCAGCCTTTAAAAGGAAGGAAATCTGACATGTGGTACAACATAGATGAACCTTGAAGATATGTTAAGTGAAATAAGACTGTCACAAAAGATAATTCTATTTTTATGAGATACTTAGAGTAGTCAGATTCATCCAGACAGAAAGTAGAGTGGTTTCTACAGGCTGGGGGAGGAGAATAGAGAGTTGGTGTTTAACAGATACAGAATTTCATTTGGAGAAGATGAAAAAGTCTGGTGGTGGATGGTGGTGATGGTTGCATAACAGTGTGAGTCCACTTAATGCCACAGAACTGTAAACTTAAAACTGGTTAAAATGGCAAATTTTATATTATATATATTTTACCACAACTTTTCAAAAAATCTATTACAAAATAAATAGAATTGGTGTAGCCTAGATTTTCTGACCAGCTGTTTTATTACTATCCATCTTTCATTCATCAGTTTGAACACACTCACCAGTCTTTTACCACTTAGCTGTTCATACTCCAAGCCAGTTCTTGTCACAGTTCTCGTTCACTGCAATTTAAGACTCCGAAGCTCCTATTTGAGAAGTCAGTGTGCTACATCTATTCAAGAACATTCTGTCAAGCAGATGCATTTGAGTATTTCAAATTAATAAGGGAGACAAAGATAAATAAGGCAGGTAAGTGATTTTTAAAATATTATTGGCCAAAATTACAAAAGCAGCACATGCTTATTGAAAACAGTGCAAATAGTTCAAGATATACAGAATCTAAAGTGATGGTCCTCTTTCTCACTCCCCAGGGGTAACCATTGTTAGTAATTTGATATTTATCCTTCCAGAATATGTGAATCATATTTTATCAAAAATGGAATCATGCTAATCTGCAAAAGGTTTTAAATTTTTTTTAATGTTTTTATCTTCATTATCATCATCACTGAGATTTATTGAGGCGTATGTTTGTCAAAGTGATTTACAATAATCTAATTTAATCATTATACAAATCTTACAAGGAAGTATTATTTTCATTTTTCAGATGAAGAAAATGAAGTGCAGAGAGGAGAATTAACTTGCCCACAACCACATAACTAATAAGTAGTAAAGCTAATAGAACTAGGATTTGAAAAAAATCTGCTTGACCACAGATTTCATTTCTGTAACTTCTTAACCTAAAATCGATAGTCTTTCAAGTTCATACATATTGAGCTACCTCATTTCATTTCATAGCTGACCATATCTCTTGTACTACCTCTTCCTTTAAACACTATTTTCTTTAACATCCCAGACCATGTTTGATTTTTCTCAAACCCTCTTGAGCCCCACTTCCTCAATCTCCTTTGTTAGATTTCTCTACTGCTAGGTCACTGAATATTAGAGTTTTCAAGGCCTTGTTTGCTTCATTATAGCAAACATATGAGCCATCTTATCTTTCCCTGTGGCTTCACGTACCTAAGAGAATGACTCCTAAATTTATCTCCTTACTCCAGACCTGCCCTCTGAGCTCTAGACCCATATATCTCATTTCTACTTGGAAGGCACATTCAATTAATGTCAGACCTGAACGTATATATCCATTATTTTTTCTCACTGTACCATTTCAAGGGAGTGATGAGGTTTATAAGCTGCCTTTTATTTATCCTAAATTACCTCATTTAAGTTTCAAAAGACCATCAAGTATATTTATGTTCCCTGGCCCCCAAGTAGTGTTTTTCTCTTTTCTATACCAGATATTTCATTGTTATGCCTAGGCAGTCCTGCCACCATGCCTTTAAATTGTTTGTCTTAGAAACCCTAAGTGTCTAATAAAGTGTTACATACTTTAAATTTACATGTTAAGTCCTCTTAGCCCTACAAAGTCAGTATTGTTAGCCTATTTTCAAATGAAGAAACTGATACTCAATAAAGTTAGTTTTTCAACCTAAGTGGCAGAATCTCTACTGAAACTAGGTTTATCTGACTGTAAACTCCATATTCATTATAATAATAACCTAGCTAAATCATAGCCTATTTCCGGTTTTCAAATTGTTTTCTTCTTGTTGCAATGAATCTGATATAGTCTCCTCTTTCCTTGGATGAATTCTTACTTTGTGATCTATACACGTCTCTTGCCAAAAAAGGCTTGCCATAAATATTTCTTTCATTTGTCCTACAAACAATTTAGGATGTGTCAGGCTCATAATAAATGCCTGGGATTCCAAAATAAAAAAAATATAGAGCCTGCACTTAAAGGGTTCACAGTCTAATAGTCCTTATTCTGCTTCTTGGTTTGTGTAAGTATTCATATGTATCCACACTAAAAGGTCTTCTGACTTACAAAATAGAGGAGTGTTTAAATCACAATAGCCATGACATAGACAACTTTTAATACACTTACAGAATAAGAGAAGATACTATTGTTACACTGGGCAGTGATAGAGTTGGCTTGGCCTCTGAATTAGTTATTATATAGAATAAGCTGTTATTACAAAGAGACCAAGAAATATTGCGGCTAAATAAGATAGAAGTTTATTTCTCACTCATATAACAGTCCAGAGGTGAGTACTCATGGCTGGTAAGGCAGCTTGAGAATCCTTAAAATATGGTTCACATCTCTGAAATCACAGTGGCTGCTCTACTTGTTACCATTTCTCTGCCAGTGCGAGTAGAGAGAGAGAGAGAGACGGAGAAGAGACAGAGATGGTCTAGAATTTGTACGGGTTACTTCTGTTCACACGTAGTTAGTCAGAACTTACTTACATGGTCATACCTAGTAGTAGGGAAGACTGATAAATACATTCCCTAGCTGGATGACCATATGCCCAGCTAATAGTTTATATTACTTTAAAAAAAGAATGAAAATGTATATAGGGGAATAATAGTAGTTTTTGCCACATCTTATGGGTAACTAAGCTAAAGTTTCCTAGAGAGTTTAAAATATCACAAGATTCCATAATGTGGAATTATAAATATGTGATCAGTTTTGTTATGTTACCAGCTTGCTTGTTGTCCATTTCTGCCACTATTCTATAGGAGAAAACAAATTTAATAAAAGTTCCTTCTATTGCTTCTTTGACTCTTTCTAAGAGAAGACTCGATAATAAAATAATAAAAACATCTAAAATTTTTAAAACTGATTGCCATTTAAAAGTCAGATTACTGCCCTAGCCAGTTTGGCTCAGCAGTTAGAGCATCGGCCCCCCGGACCAAAGGGTCACAGGTTTGATTCCCGGTCAAGGGCACGTAACTTTGTTGCAGGTTCCATCCCTGGCCCTGGTCAGGGTCATGCCGGAGGCAGCCAATCAGTGTGTCTCTCTCACATCGATGTTTTTCTCTCTCCCCCCGCACTTCTCTCTTCCTCTCCCTCTCCCCCTCCCTCCCTCCCTTCCATTTTATCTAAAAATCAATGGAAAAATATCCTTGGGTAAGGAATTAAATAAATAAATAAATAAATAAATAAACAAACAAACAAACAAACAAACAAATAAATAAATAAATAAATAAATAAATAAATAAATAAATAAAATAAGAGTCAGATTACTGCCCAGCTGGTATGGCTCAGTGGTTGGGAGTCAACCTGTGCACGTAGAGGTTACTGACGCAATTCCTGATCAGGACACATGCCTGGGTTTCGGGCTCAGTCCTTGGTAGGGGGCCTGCAGGAGGCCTGCAAGGAGGCAGACAATCAATGTTTCTCTGTCACTGATGTTTCTATCTATATTTCCTTCTTCCTTCCTCTTTCTCTCAAAATTAATAAAACATTAAAAAAATTTTAAATAAATAAAGGTCAGATTACCATATTCATATATGATTAAGTTACGAAAAACTTCCTATAGCTGATCTGGTCCCAGGATCCTTTGTGTTATGTAATCAGAAAAGATAAATTTCCTTGTTAAGAAGAGAAATACAGAATAAATAGAATTTGTCACTTCCTGCCTAGTTCTTGATTAAAAGAGAAAAATCAACTATATCTTATAGAAAGAAAGAAATCTTAATTCTATGATAGTTTAGGTGTTGTACTATAAATTGCTTTTTCTTTGTACTGATAAGAAAGGAGAAGAATGCTAACCAGTGAGTCTAAGGTAAAGGCCTCAAATAAGACTAAATTTAAGTGTACTCTGTCTTTTTATCATAAATTACAGATCCAAACATTTTTCTGACAATAAATGTGAAGTTGTAAGGACTGTCTTGTCAGATTGCTTATTTCTAGAGCTGGTCTTGACCCATCTGAAATGTTAACACTCAGCCTGAAGGGTTAAATTACCTCTAAAAGCTTATAAAACAGTTTTATTTTTTTAGTTATTTTTTTTTCTTTATTGATTTTTAGAGAGAGAGGAAGGGAGAGGGAGAGAGTAATAGAAACATCGATGAGAGAGAACATTGATTGGCCACCTCCTGCATGCCCCACATTGGGGATCGGGCCCACAACCTGGGCATGTGCCCTGGCTGGGAATCAAACCAGCGACCTCCTGATGCATGGGCCGATGCTCAACCACTGAGCCACACCGGCTGGGCAGCTTGTAAAACATGTTTTAAAGGATTGCATGAAGGCATAAAGTGCCTTTATTGTAGGTACTATTTTTTTTTAATACCTTTACTTTCACTTAAGTAAATGACCTCATTGTTTACCACCCTTTTTTTTTTCCTTTCTTTGTCCCCAAAAACCTATTTTTCTGTGTAAAATATTGGTGGGACTAGAGCAGTTCACTCTGGTTTTTTCCTACTGAAGCTACTGATATTAGAACAAAGGTGCTCTGGCTGTTTCTAATCAAAGCTTTATTTCTTCTGTTGTACTCATTATTACTTTGCCATAGACTCATTTCCACCTATCAGAATTTAAAATGAATGTATCCTTTGTTCCAGGTTTTTATTTCCAGAAGTATGTCCTGTCAAAACTTTTAGACAGGTATGCAAGGTTCAAGATCATTTAATAATTAGGAAAATTTAAATTCTGATATTTATTCAAAACTATTTTGAGTACCGTACTCAATATAACAGGAACTGCTCTAAGTACTGGGTCTACAGTGATGAGCAGACATGCTCCCTGCATCATGGAGTGGTGGTACAGTCTAGTAAAACAAAGACTAATCAAACAATCTCATAAATGTAAAGTTTCAAAGTCTGATAAGTATCAGGAAGAAAGGTAAACTGCTATTAGAATGTCTTTTAGGGACTTCACCTAATCCAGGAGGTCAGAGAAGATAATCTTTATGAAGTTATTTTTGAAAGGGCTGGATTGGGGGTGGGAGGGGTTGCTTTCCAGGTATAAGGACCTGTCTTATAAAGGCCAATTGGCCTAAAGGAACTGAAAGTATAAGGAAAATGGTGCAGTGAGAAGAGTCGGGCAAGACTACGTAGAGTCTTAGAGGCCATATTGAGAATTTTTGGTTCTTCTAAGAGCAATAGAAAACCATTTAAGATTTGGGGGTTAGGGAGGAAAATGGGTGTTATGGTTAGATTTGCATTTTACAAAGAACATAATAGCTGTTGTGTAGAGAATGGATTGGCTGATAGATTCAAGGAGAATAGTTAGGCCATTGCCGTAGGTTATTAAGGTTTTGATGGTTTGAACTCTGATGCTACATTGGAAGTTAAAAAGTAGATAGATGTGAGAGATATTTAGGATTAAAATTGACACTTAGTAATGGATTGACTGTAGAACAAGTAGATGTCAAGTATGGTTATAGCTTTCTGGGCAGATAGTGGCGCCAGACTGAAAGAAGGAATACTAGCAAAGGACCTAATTTTGTAAGGGGGTTGGAGATGAGGTAGTTGGAGGGAGGAGAATCATTAATTTTGAATAAGTAAAGTTTGAAGTGCTTTTCCAGCAGCACTTGGCCACATTGATCTGGAGCTCACAAGAGAGGTCTGGACTAGAAGGAGAAATTCAAGAGTCTTGCATATAACCTGCCACTGAGGATGAGATTGCCTAAGGGGAAAGTATATAGCAAACAGAGGACTCGGTAGAGCTAGATATACTCACATGATATGCCATAGTGGTTATTTAGGGGCTTGGACTTTGTGGTCAGGCAAACCTGGATTCCAATCTCAGTTCTACTACCTGCTTAGAAACTTTGGGCATGTTATTTTGTACCTCTTTGTGTCTCAGTTTTCTCATCTGTAACCTCCTCAGAAGGTTTGTATAAGGAACAAATGAGATAAAGAATGTACAGCTCTTTGATTTTGGTGCATAATAAGTATTCAGTGAAATCATATGATAATAATGTGTTGCTGAAAAATTTGATTACAGAAAAATTTGCATCTTTTTAAAAAGTGAGATACATATATACATGTACACAGAAGTTCTGAAAGGGCACATACCAAAGCATCAATAGTAGTTACCTCTGGGGAGGAATAGAAGGCAAATTAAAGGAAGAGACTGTCACTTTTTTCTTTGTACATATCTGGGTTTTTGTTGTGATGGTGGACATTTTGTTGTTTGCATTTTTTTCAACAAACATGCTACTTTTGTAATTATTAACAGCCATTAATTATTCCGAAATCATTTCTGAGCCTGTTTTTTATAGGCTTTATAAGCTTTCTTTGTAAACTTTGAACTAGGGTTTTTTGTTGTTTTTGCTTGACAAAATGTTTTTGATTCAATGGAGATACCACTCTGATTTCTCAAAAGGAAACTTTTGAGTCCTAGGTTGCAATGAACTAGAAGAAAGACTGAAAAAAAAAACTGGCTTAGAGCATGGGATGGTTGTGTGGTAAGTATGGTGACAGATTGCCTGTGTTCAGTGGTAATCAGAACTTTGGTTAATGGATGTATGCATTGCAGGCTGTGGTAATAGATGTTATCTAAATACCTTGCTCATTACTAAAGGAAAGGAATTAATGTTTGCAAGGAGCTTATTATGTGCCAGATATTTTATACATGCCATCTCCTTCAATCCTTCAGGTAAATATCATTTCAAAGAGAAAGAAACCAAGGCTTAAAGAGACTAAGTAAATTAATCAGGACCAAGACCAATACACAAAGTTATAAAATAAAAATAGTTTATCTTACTTTATCATACTATTAAATTGGTGGCAACAGTGTCACCTAATAGTAGATAATCAGGTTGATAATTTGATTTGTCAAATTGTAGGTCTAGCCTAGATAAATCTTGGTTTTGGGAGGGTGAGGGGGGGCAGGACTTCTACCTGGAAATAGGAGAATATAGCAGAAAATGGTTGAAGAATAACCTGTGTAAACCAAGATCCTGGATTGCTAATCCTAATCCTATACAATCTCTTTTTTTTATTTACAATTTAAGTTAATGTTTAGTTTACCAAAGTGTCAATATAAGACAATTAGTTTGTGTCTGAAGTGCTATGTATTGGGGTAATTAATATTTAATTATCTTCCTTCATGAACTGTGGAGCTCCCTATTGAGAGCATTTGTGATAGTTAAGCAAATCCTTCAAAATAGCTTTTGTTCTCTTTGTAACTCTTGGTACAGTTTGAAAAGTTTTGACTTGAGACTATTTTTTTAATTCATTCAACATTTATTAAATTTCTTTTTTTTTTTTTTTTTGATCCTCACCCAAGGATATTTTTCCATCTATCTTCAGATGGGGGGCAGGGGGGGAGTGTGGAAGAGAAAGAGAGAAAGACAAAGACAGGCACAGACACAGACACATTGACTGGTTGCCTCCCGCAGGATCCCGACCAGGGCCAGGACTGAACCACAACTCAGGTACGTGCCCTTGACTGGAATCAAACCCATGACTCTTCAGTCCCTGATGCTCTAACCGCTGAGCCAAACCGTCCAGGGCTAAATTTCTATTGTTTATACTTGGAGGAAAGCAGTGGTATTTTTTCAGAATATTGAGATCAGTTCTTGAGGATGAGAAGAGATAATGTTCAAGAAGAAATAATGTTTCATCTATTTAAAGTATAATATTATAGGTAACTTAAGGACACTAGACTTCTTTCTTCATCTAAGAAATAAGTGCTTTGGAAAATATGAAAAATGAGAATTTTCAGTGTCAGCAATAGGAAAAAATTTAATTTATAGAACTCTATTTTAATATTTATGAAACTCATGAAAACTTGAGCAGCTCTATGTCCAAAATTATGGAGAATATGCTGCCATAGTTTTGAAGATAGATTCACATTTTGCCTGGATAAAGGGACATTTCTTAAGATAAGCTTTTGATTGATTTATGATAGTCGAAAGTATGTATGGACAACCATTTTTAATAAATTTAAGATGTGTACTACATTGTTTTAAGTTTTGCTTTTAAACACTAAGAGAGAATGCAAAGTGCATTATAGCACAAGTGCCTAAGTACCTGTTTTGCCTCTTTAGATGCTGGTAGACCACTTGTTTTGCTAGTCTTTAGAATTGGAAGGAGTGTCAAATACACAGAAGCCAGAGTCATCTTGGCCAGATGGTGTTTGATACAGATGGATGGTTAGTTGTCATGCAGATCTCTTAGTTGGTAACTTGTTGCTGCCATCTGACTCAAAGAATCATTCACACACACTGGCTGTCAAAAGCATCTTCTCTTCTGTCTGTTTTAGCTGTCATGTCTGTGCTCTGTACAGAAGTGTTGACAAGACATTGCTGTTGTACATTTTCAATGCGGTTGTTAGTGATTTTTCTGTTTTATGGAGCCTTTGGTAGTGCCGGAAAGCACTTGCTTTGTAATTGTTTTTATTTTTTTAAATACTGCAACAGTGCAATAATTATGAGACCTTTTAAAAGGACTTTTCAGGTTATAAGTTTATTCAGATCTGTTCAATGAGCAAAAGCATTTAATTTAAAAAACCACTTTTTGTTTCTTTTAGTTTCCAAACAGCAAATAAACTAAATTCTACTGGTTATTTTCCAATTTGATATAATAGTCTCTGTACTTTCCCTCTCATAGCCTTGTGACCAAATTTTTTTTTACTATTTTCTGAATACTATGTATTTTCTCTTTTCAAGTTGATACCTTTTTTCTGATAGTATAAACTTTCCCTTTTTTTCCAAAAATTTTTTTAAAATCTTCAGTCATTGCCTATCGTTTGCATCCATATTCTGAAACTTAAATTCCTTTTGTCTTATTCACCTACTGACCCTTCTCCATTTTTCCTGTTTCCCTTACAGAAATGTAGGCAAAGCCTTTTCTCCATTCCTTCTGAAGGCATATCTATTTCTCTAATACTTCTTTAACTACTTAAGTAGTCAGTCTATTTGTTCAAGTAATGTTTACTGAGCATCTCAATACAGTCGACCCTCGTTTATTGCGGTTAATCAGTTCCAGACTCTACCGCGATAAATGAATTTCCTCGAGGTAGGATTCGTTATTTATATACAGTCCTCCCTCGCCACTTCGCGCTCCGACTTTCGCGGCTTCACTCCTATCGTGGTTTTTTTAGACTGAAGCCATGAAAGTCCAAGCGAGGGACGAAGTGGCGAGGGACAACTGTATGTGCCAGGCACTCTGCTGTACTGTGGAGATAATAGGACTGAATAGTCTTTGCCCTTGAGGAGATCATAGTTTAAAGGGAAATTAGATATATAGACAATTAGACTAGAATACTATAACATCTAAAATGTAAGTATGTGGAAAGAGCAGTGAGAAAACATGAACTATTGCTATTCTGTTTCCCCTGTTGTACTACGAAGTATTGGTTTTTAAATGATTACAGAATTTGCTTGAGTTTATAAAGTATTAAGTGGTTTAAGAAATAGTTCAAAACTTCATTTTGAAGTAGTTGATCTATTGATTTATCTAAGCTAATGAATACATTTTCAGCATTATTCATTTATTATAATATGTTATATGCAGATGTGCTAAAGTATGTTTTTAAGCCAGAGACTAGAAGATGAAAATTGCCTGGAAGAGGCTTTCTGAGTTGGTTCCAAGGAAAAATACAGGTCAATTGGTTTTTCATTAAGATGAGGAAAATGTATATATAGTAGATGGAGGAGGATGGGCTGAGGCTTAAATAACTCCCACATTTATTTTGGACCTATCTGTAACTTGCCAAGTTTTTGTACTGGTTAGTTCATGTCTGGATAGTAGAATGTATATACCTATCAAAATAATAGTAAAAGAATGAGTAATTATTGGTCAGTGTTCGTGATGTGCTTTGAGTTCTTTGGAGAAAGTTCTAAATACACAGAAATAGATAGAGAAGATTAACATCAACTTGTTTGCCAATTCCTCAGCCCTGGTGGCCCAGGTAAATTTAAGATATTACAGAATTTGCTATAGACATTTGATTCCTTCTTTCAGTCAACTCTTTCTAGGGCCTTGAACATAAATTCATGTAGAAATAAGATGTCATGTCCTAGGAAGCCTGGCCTTAGACTGGTATTTGGTATCTATTGTTCAGTTCAGATACTCATAGTAATAGGACATACAGTCCAGACAGACTCACAAGATTTATTTTTCTGTTTTAATGAAATATACTTGGATTCTTTATTTTCTTAATTTTTTTTTAAATAAGCATGTACTGAATACCTCCTTTGTTTAAGTCTCCTTGCAGAGCTCTGTGGGAGTGTCAAGTTCTGTAAGACAACACTCAGGCAGCATGCACATCACTTGGGTTCTTTACCAGCTCTGTCAGTTATCATGTTTGAAGTGTTTTTGTTTTGTTTTTTATCCTCACTCGAGGACAGTTTTGCATTTATCTTCAGATAGAGAGGGAGGGAGAGACAGAGAAAGAGAGAGAGAAACATCAACATGAGAGAGACACATTGACTGGTTGCCACCCACACGACCCCAACCAGGACCGGGGACAAACTGCAACCGAGGTATGTGCCCTTAGTGGGAACCAAACCCGGGATTCTCTGGACCGCAGGCCGATGCTCTAACCGCTGAGCCAAACCAGCCAGGGCATGTTTGAAGTGTTTTATAAAATTTTACCTTTTATTTGGGAAAATGGGGTTTTTTTACTTTTGTTTCTTAAGCTAGTTTATTTTGGGAATCTAGGAATAGCTGTGTAGTTTATAAATAACTTTATTTAGGCTTTTGGTCTCTGAAAACAGAGAGCTTTACTGATTTTGAACTTTGATTAAGAATCAATTCAAAATCAAATATTTAATATCTACTGAAAAACATTATGAGATTATTAGGACCCCATCCCACATTTTGAGGATTTACAGTTTATTTATTTGTTCCTCTGGTAAAAGAAATTGGTAAAGAATTCTCTATTATTTTTTAGTAATATATATTTTAAAACTTTGTACTAATTTGTTAATGGTAATGCAACATTTTCAAATTTGCTTGAAGGTTTACAGTATTTGTACTCTCTAATGCAAACTGTGTCTTCTTTCATTGCTTAATTCTCAGAGGCATTGCAATAAAATAGCAAGATGGATGGATTAAAAATATAAGCGAAATTGTGGTATTTAAGATATCCACCAAAAATTAACCATGTTCTCTTGACTTCTTAAAACTTTTAGAAAGGAAGCTTATGATCAATAGAATTTTGTAATTTGTACATGTCCCTTTATTTTTTATAATGTCTTAGTTATACCCACTTCCTTTTTTATTTTGTCTTCTAAAACTGAATTCAAAAGTGTGATTATTTAAAAAGACATAAAATCTTACCTTTTTAAAATTAGTGGATATTTTTATAGAAAACTTTAACATAATTTTATTATTCATGCCATTTTTAAAAAAAAATTTTTCCCTTTATTGATTTTAGAGAGAGGGGAAGGGAGAGAGAGATAGAAGCATCGATGAAAGAGAACATCTATTGGCTGCCTCCTGCATGCCCCCCACTGGAGATCGGGCCCACAACCTGGGCATATGCCCTGACTGGGAATCGAACCAGCGACCTCTTGGTGCATGGGGTCGATGCTCAACCATTGAGCCACACCGGCCAGGCTATTCATGCCATTTTTTTTGTTATCATTAAGTATTAAATTCTAAATTACAATTTTTATTCTAACTGAAGGACCAAGAAACTATATGTTGAACTCATAATTGAAATTTTCTTTAAGATGATTTTTTAAATTTTACAGTGTTTAAAGTATTTTAAATCACAGATGTTTGTAATGATTATACATTGCTGGAGCCAGTTTTTAGCTCATAAATAAATGCCCAATACCTGGGGAATAGCAATATGGGCAACTCATATCTATGTATAATTATTAATAGACAGTAAATGTATGTACCTATCTGTCAATAAATACCAGGCTAACTGGTTTTTATGTCAGCAGACTGAAAACTATGAGCAGAGAATACGTGAACAACAGGAACAGCTGTCACTTCAACAAACTATTATTGACAAGCTAAAATCACAGTTACTTCTTGTGAATTCCAGTCGAGGTATGTTCATGTTAATTTTTTATGTATTTCTTGAACCACTTCTAGAAAAAGGTGGAAGTCAAGTTTTTCTATTTTACTTCTCCATTGTTTCTCTGATTTACATATTATGTTTATTTAAGAAATGAACACTTTCAGTACATGGGAAAATGGACATTCACATATTCTGTATGGTGGAACTCTAATTTGATAAAACTTCCTAGAACACAATTTGCAAATAAACAGCAAAAACTTTTTTAAATGTCTGTGCCTTTTAAACCAAAAATTTAAGTTCTAAGAATATATCATAAGAAAATATTTGTTCAAGTACTTAGAGATATATATGTAAGGATGCTCATCATAGCATTTCTAACAATGAAAAACTAGAAATAAAGAAATGTCCAACAGTTAAATTACCGTCATCCATATAATGAACAGCTATGTAGTAAGAAAAGTGATGATACTAGATTAACTTATTAACATGACATATACTCATAATATATAGCAAAATAAGCAAAACAGGATACAGAAATAAATGTTATTTTATTTTATTTTATTTATGCAAAAAAATATTCTTAGGTGAATTTATATAATAGGAAAAATTGGTAAAATATAAACCAACATGTTAACAGGAATAACAGATGATAAAAACTATGAGTAGCTTTTATTTATTTATTTTTTTGGCATGTCTGCATTTCCTAATTTTCCCATAATAAACATGGATTAGTTATGAAAATGAGTACCTTAAACAAGAAATGCATATCTGAAAATATGACTTATATAAATTCTGCACATACTATATACACCACTAATTTGGATAGAGAAAGGGTTTTGTATGTTTAGTGGAAGTGAAAAAAACAAACATGAAGCAAATAAGCTAAAATCAAAATTAACAAATCTAAATTGTCGAAGTAACTATTTTTTAAAGAGTTTTTAAAACTCATAGTTTAAAATCTTTACTCTTTAAAATTAGGGGTTTGGGTTTGTATTCTGTTTACATTTTCAGGTAGTACCAAAAACAAGGGTTTCCTACTTATGTCCAAGAGGGTTTTGTTTTACAGATAACAATTATGACTGTGTTCCCCTGCCTGAAGATATTGAAGCAAAGACGAATAATCTGACTCTTGATCAGCTACATGATAAAGTAAAATCAGGAATACCAAGAGAAAAAGAATCAAAGGTAGACTGGGCTGCCTGCTTATTCCCTAAAGAAATAAGAAATGAGAAATCAGGTTCCACAGCCTTCTTGAATTATTTAGTCAGTATTCTATCATAAGTTGGGTCAGCAGGAAACGGGGGAGAATGTGGACAAGATTCTTTTCAACCCTGACATTGCTTCTGCAAAAAGCAACATTCAAATGCTGATATATAACACATCTTCCTCATTTTATTTTCCTGAGGTAGATTTACCACTAGAATTCTAAACAGTAGTTCTGTATATACAAATAAATGACTTACATATTTCTAAATAGAAGCACTATTTCCAAGTAAAACAAAGGTTTAGGTTTCATATTTTCTGGTATTCTCTTTTCAGGCATTTAACACAGAGAAAGATTTTACAAAGAAATAAAACATTAAGCTAAGGTAGATAGTAAGATACTGATGATTCTAGATTAGGTAATAACATTCTAGTTTTTTCATCAATTAATTGTGCTTAAATGTTTTTAAAAATCTACCTAATCATCTTAAGCAGAAGTCTTCATTGAAGCAATATAGAAAGGAATATTTCATATCTGCAAGGAGATAGGGACAATTATGTTCATGCTACATTGGTTAGAAACAACCTAAACATCCATCAATGGTAGAATGGCACATTTTTACAATAAAACACTTTAGAAAAATAAAATAATTTATATATAAATATGCCTAGATTTCAAAAGAAATGTGTTGAGTAAAAATGGAAATGACAAAATGAAAATAATCTATGTAAATTTTTAAACATATAAAATGTTATGACGTTGTTTATAAAAACACAGATATGTAGTAAAAGTATAAAAACATGGATAGGAAGAGTATATATCTTCTTTTAAAAAGTGATCACCTAGCCCAGCCAGTGTGGCTCAGTGGATTGAGTGCCGTCCCATGAATTGAGAGGTCCCGGTTCGATTCCTGGTCAGGGCACATGCAGGAGGCGGCCAATAGATGTTTCTCTCTCACATCGATGTTTCTGTCTCTCTCTCCCTTCCTTTCTCTCTAAAAAAAATCAAAGAAAACATATTAAAAAGAAAAAATGATCTACAGTGGGTGAGAGAAGAGTGTGACTCTGGGAAGGTGATAAAGGGGGCTTCAGTTGTATCCATAACTTTTTTTAAAGAAAAGATCTGAAGCAAATATGGCAAAATGTTAACACTTGTTAAGTCAGGGTAGTGGATATATAGATATATATTATTCTTGTTTTTCTGAAAGATTGAAATTTTATGTTTAAAAAGGAATTCTTTAAATGAGATGAGTTGAGCCCTGGCCGGTTTGGCTCAGCGGTTAGAGCGTCGGCCAGCGGTCCAGAGAGACCCGGGTTCAGTTCCCGCTAGGGGCATGTACCTCGGTTGCAGTTTGTCCCCGGCCCTGGTTGGTCGTGCAGGTGGCAGCCACTCGATGTGTCTCTTTCGTGTCGATGTTTCTCTCTCTCTCTCTTCCTCTCTCTCCCTCCCACTCTGAACAAAAAATGAAAAAATGTCCTCAGGTGAGGATAAAAATAATAATAAATAAATAAATAAATAAATAAATAAATAAATAAATAAATAAATAAATAAATGAGATGAGTTGAGTGTTAGTGGGATAAAACAGCTTTTCAATAAAATAAGATCTCCCAACAAATGAGGTCACTTAATATTCACATAAATCAAGAGCACTATGTTTATTTCTTTCCTTCTAAGTAATGTAGGGGATTTTAGCTTTGTATGTCAGGGTTATTCTGTTACTGATCCCATAACTAAGACTATCTTAACTTGTTTTTATTTAAAATCAAATCTGATTTTAACAATTTTATATACATAAAAGTTTTAGAGTGAGAAGTTCTCTGTAGTATCTCCCAGTTCATATTTTTTTATTCAAAATCATTATTTTTTTGCCCTGGCCGATTTGGCTCAGCGGTTAGAGCGTCAGCCTGCGGTCCTGAGAGACCTGGGTTCGGTTCCCGCTAAGGGCACGTACCTTGGTTGCAGTTTGTCCCCAGTCCCGGTTGGGTCGTGCGGGAGGCAGCCACTCGATGTGTCCCTTTCATGTCGATGTTTCTCTCTCTTCCTCTCTCTCCCTCCAACTCTATCTGAACAAAAAATGGAAAAATGTCCTCGGGTGAGGATTAAAAAAAAAAAAAGAAAAAATCATTATTTTTTAAATTTGAATCATTCAGCTGTTTTCACCTTCTCTTAAATTTCCATTTATCTAAAAATGCTGAAAAACACAAGAAGCCATGTCACAAGCATATATTTAGATTTATTTTGCAAGATTCTGACTTTTAGAATACAATTTTATGATTGGGTTTGTTATATAGTACATTATAAATCACTGAGTTATAAATGCTAACATAAATTTAGTGCTAAAATATTGTAACAATATTTACAATCCATTTTTCTGTTTCAGAGACTTCTAAATCTCATTATTTACCATTAATTTTTTTTTTCCTTATTGATTTTACAGAGAGAGGAAGTGAGAGGGAGAGAGAGGTAGAAACATCTATGAGAGAAAATCGATTGGCCACCTCCTGCATGCTCCACACTGGGGACCAGGCCCACAACCTGGGCATGTGTCCTGACCAGGAATGGAACCGGTGACCTCTTGGTGCATGGGTCGCTGCTCAACCACTGAGCCACACCAGCCGGACTACCATTAATTTTTAATCAACATTCTTGTATTTATTCCAGTTAAAACATTTCTTTGAAGATAGTAAAATATCTACCATTCAAAATATATAGAAGGTATTTTGAAAATAGCAGTCTTGGTTAGAACAAAAGGGATGATGTGAAAGACTCTAAAATATGTTAATAATTGAGTTTATTTTAAATTTGGATAATTTGTCATTATTTATGAAAGTTTTAGATTTTAGTTTTCAGTCAATAAGTGTTCAAAAGGAACTTTCAGAATTTTTTAAATTATAATACATTTGTTTTAACTTCATAAGATGTCTTTATCTTTAAAATATATATATGGATACCTACGCTGGAGTTAAGTGTACGTAACAGAAATCATGTCAGAGATAGCTTATTTCCAAAGAATTACTGATGTTGCATCAGCTATAACTTTATTTGTGGACAGACAATAAGAGGAAAAAATAAAGCTCCAAATAAGAAATAAATCTAAATTTAGTGTGTTCTCTTAATTATCTTTACTAATCAGGGAAAGATTTATGTGACAGCCACATATTTAATACTTGGAATAGCTCATCAACTCAATCTTGTAATGTAACCATTTAATAAAAATAAAAATCAACTGTCTTGTATTTTAGTGTTCTCATCTCCCTTTATGTATCTAGAGCCAAAGTGCTAATGAGCACTAGATATCTAAAGGATTAAAAGAGAAGAGGGCCCTGGCTAGTGTGATTCAGTGGTTAGAGCATCAGCCCGCACACCAAAGGGTTATGGTTTGATTCCAGTCAAGGGCACATAACTGGGTTGCAGGTTGATCCTAGGACCCATTTGGAGCGTTTGCAGGAGGTAACTAATCATTGTCTCTCTCTCACATCCATGTGTCTCTCTGTCTTTCTCTGCCTCCCTCCCTTCCTTCCACTCTCTCAAAAAAAAAAAAAAATGGAAAAAATATCCTCAGGTGAGGATTAACAAAAAAATAAATAAATAAAAATTTTTGAAAAGAGAAGAGGAAATATCTTCTAAAAGAATGGATAAGTTAGATTTATTGAATATTTGAGAGCTGGCTGTATATTCATTGTAAAAATTAGGTCTGATTTAGAAAAATACTGGCCAATCAAGCAATTGAAATTGAAATATTTTCTACTTTTTAATCCTCACCCGAGGATCTTTTTCCATTTATCTTCAGATAGGGTGGGAGGGAGGGAGTGAGGAGGAGGAGAGCTAGAGAGAGAGAGAGAAACATCGATTGGTTGCCTCCTGCACACAGACGAACCACAACCGGGGTAGGTGCCCTTGGCTGGAATGGAACCTGACGCTCTAACCGCTGAGTGAAACCCACCAGGGCGAAATTAAAATCTTTTCTATTGGTTTATGTTGATCTATATTTATTGAATTATAATTAAATTCACTTTTAGCTAATACAAGTGAAATCTTTTTCTAAAGACCTTTGAATGATTTGAATGTATTAGGGTTTTTCCCAAATGAAAAAAATCCCATATTGGTTGATTTCAATTTTGTAAAAGTATGCAACTTTATACAAGACAAGAACTAGAAAGCAGTATGCAAAAATGGCTAGGATAATGGTAAATTTTATTCTTTCTATTTTTAATATACTTTTGTATTATTGGTCTTCTCAAAGGTGAATTGATTTGAAATCATATTTCTAATCAGTTGGCCTATCTTCTGTAATGAATTAGTTAATAGAAATGTTTTGGACTAGTAACAGAAGGAAGCTACTACTAACCACCCACAGTCCTTTCCTCCGCCTGTTTGGTGGGTGGTTTGAGGATTTGTTTTCTTTAGACTATTTTGTTTAGGATTTGGTTAGAATATCTGAGAGGAGAAAGAACTGTGAACATTATGGCAAATGGCCACTGTTGCCACCTTGGAAAATGAGACCGAGAAGAGGAAAGAGGAATATGTTGAGGGGAAACAGGCCCTTTTAGAAAATTTTATTTGAAAGCACAAAATTTGTAGTTTACTTTCTGTTCATGCTAATCCTATACAAACAGCATGCAAGAGTTTTTTTATTCCTAAACAGGTATATAAAGTCAAGACAACAGAGCCTGTGTCATTGGATGCTTGTAATTTAGAGATATTAGAGAAGTACTCAGTTTAACGGAACACCTTTCACCTCTTGTACACCATGGTAGTCTGCACAGTCTTTCTTGATGAGATATGATTTTAGAAAAGGGGACATTGTATTATGTGTCATATCGTATCCTATGTTATAGAAAGTACCCCAGATTTACGCAAAAGCTTAACAGCTTAAAACGACAAATACTTGTTATCTTAGTTTCAATGGGTCAGAAATTCAGGAGTGACTTAGCTGGGTGTTCTGGTTCAGGATCTCATGTGATTGAACTCAGGATGTGGGCAGAGGCTTTCTTTAGCTATCTGAAGGCTTGACTGTGGTTGGAGGATCTACTTCCAGGATGGCTCACTCACAGGAATGTTGGCAGGAGACCTCACCACGTGGATCTCTATTCACAACCTGGCAGCTAACTTCCTCAAAGTAAGAAAGTAAGAGATCCAGGAGAGAGAGAACAAGGAAGAAGCCACAGTGTTTTCTATGATCTACTCTCTAAAATCACATACCTTCTCTTCCACTTTATTTTGTTTGTTAGAAATAAGTCGCTGACTGCTCCATTGACAAGGAAATAAGTTCCTCCCCTTGAAAGGAAGTGGTAGACATATTTTAAAGGCATCATAGGGATTGTAGATTGTGGTACAGAAGAGAGTACCAAAGATCAAAGGTGTGTTGGGGAGGCTAGTATTTTTTTTTAATCCTCTCCTGAGGATATGTTTTCATTGATTTTTTTTTTGAGAGAGAGAGAGAAACATCAATATGAGAGAGAAACACCAATCGATCAGTGGCCTCCTGTGCACACCCAGACTGGAGATTGAACCTGCAACCTAAGTATGTGCCCTGACCAGGAATCGAACTAGCAGCCTTTTGGTGTACACTCCAACCAATTGAGCCACACCGTCCAGGGCTGGGGCTGGGGGGACTAGTATTTAATTCACCATATGTTAAATATTAATGAAAGTAAAGGAAGTTGGAAGTATTTAATAATGAATTCAGCTTCCTGAATCGTATGATTACTAATCTCAGGAAAGAAACATCATAGCTTATGATCTTAACAATTTCAGAAATTCTAATATAAATATAGACTTTCCAGAGGAGAATAGCTGAGTAGTGCTTTAGAGAACCAAGAAACTGTTGCATGTTATTACTAATTCTTTTTTTAACCAGTTTTTAAAATTAAAAATATTTATATATAGGAAATCCAAAAACACTAAAATGCACATACTTATTCTTAACAAAGACTATTATCTCATTTGTAGGATGCCATTGTCAGATGTAGTAACGTACATCATGATAGCAGTTATTAAATAAATTTTGTAGTTCAATGTAAATATAAATTGGCATTGTTTGATTTACTTTTTTAAAACTAGGATTGCAACATACTGGGTCATTTGTATGGTCTTAGAAATAAGATATTTTTATGATACTGCTTCTGGGAATCATTTCATTTGCCAAACTAAATACTAAACTGGGTGTCTAAGGCTTGACAAAACTTTTGCCCTTATCTTTCTATCCCACTTTTTGTTTTTGTAGCAGTTATAAATAAGTCTAGAGTATTTTAATGCAATAAGATATGTAGAGAGCAATAATATAGAATAAATGAAAGAATTTGGTGATATTGGTAAATTGTCTTTATTCATTTATTCAATAACTCTGAAATTCTGTATACCTGACACTGCCAGCCACTAGAAGTAAAAAGAGAGATTGTCCCTGCCTTCTGACTTAAAGTCTTGATTTAATAACTAAGGTAGAGATTGTTGAACATTGTAAACTTATTTCAGATTCTGGGATCCAAGACATGAAGTAAATATAGTATGAGTTCCTTTGAACTCTTAACTATTAAATAGAGATTATGTGTTCTTGTGTCCAAAGAGCTGATTTTATCTTTCATTTCTGATGTTCTATATATATTTCTAATTTATTCTTTATACATGCCCTTTTTCATCTGAGTTATACACTTTAAGCAAAACTTTAAAATTATGAAGAATGCAGTTGTTACTTTAAGTTACCAGTTAGACAGTTGGCAAGTTTCTAATGTGTCCATCATTGTGATGAGATGAGCAGGTGTGTGGTAGCTTTGAGGAGCAGGACAGATTTTGTAGGTTGAGGAAGGTACATAGTGAAGGTAGCTGTAGAGCTGCCATCAGTGCTGACTAACATGAGGGGATGTGATATGCCTATGCAAGTGATACAGGCACTCTGACGTTTGAAGAGAGCTAATGGCTAAAAATTCACCTGCCAGTCACTTAGACAAGAAGTATTTATTGAACTCCTTCTATTTTTTCTTTCTAGTCAATGACAGGAATAAAAAAAGAATAAGAGAAGATCCATCCCCTTTAAGGAGCTACAATCTGATTGGAGAAACAAAGATTTGGAGACCTAAAGCAATTAATAAGCATTATAAGACAATGTGAAGTCCTAATTATATGACAAAATGAAATCCTAATTATAACTTTATGGTATAGATAAAACATATAGGACCTTATTTTTTAAATTTCCAGTGAGCCTGGCTGGTGTGGTTCAGTGGTTGAACGTCGACCCATGCACCAAAAGGTCGCCGGTTTGATTCCCCGTCAGAGCACATGCCTAGGTTGTGGGCCCAATCCCCAGTGGAGGGCATGCAGGAGGCAGCCAGTCGATGTTCTCTCTCATCAATGTTTCTATCTCTCTAACATCAATAAAAAGAAAAAAAAAGATAAGAATAAAAAAATAAAAATGTCCAGTAAGCTGAAGGTAGGCTTGAGCCAGAGGCTCAGCATTACTTGCCTATATCTTAGTAATGTTTGCATAGATAATGTAAACTTAAATTAACTACAAGATTTTTTTTTGTTACTCTTCACTTGAGGATATGTTTTCCATTGATTTTTTTTTTTTTTTTTTTGAGAGAGTGGGAGGGAGGGAGAGAGCAAGAGAGAGAAACATCAATTGGTTGCCTCTTGCATGTTCCCTGACCAGAGCCAGGGATTGAACCTGCAACCCAGGTACGTGTCCTTGACCAGGAATCAAACCCATGACCCTTCGGTGCATGGGCCAACGCTCTAACCATTGAGCCACACCGGCCAGGGCCGTCTACAAGATTTTAATGGAAAAATGATTTCTAGACGACCAAAATAATTCCAGTCTACTCTGGAGAACATTATATATACACTGGAAGCTAAAACAGGGGGTTTTGAAAGAGCAATTTATTTACTTCTCACCCGAGGACATTTTTACATTTATCTTCAGATAGAGCGAGAGGGAGAGAGGGAGGAAGAGAGAGAAAGAAACATTGATGTGAGAGAGACACATCGACTGGTTGCCACCCACACGACCCCAACTGGGGCCGGGACAAACTACAACCAAGGTACGTGCCCTTAGGGGGAACCAAACCCGGGACTCTGGTCCGCGGGCCGATGCTCTAACTGCTGAGCCAAACCAGCCAGGGCTTGAAAGAGCAATTTAATAAGTGACATAATCATGGCTTAAGAGGAGAGAGGCTCCCTACCTTTGTATTATATAGACAGTCCTTCAGTGTGAGGCATTTACCCGTGATGTGTTACCCCAGTTGTGTATGACAGTTTCAGCAGGCACTGTATGAACTTGAACCTGTTCTGCTTTCTGGCTTCTGTAGCTTATAAAATACTAGCCTCACAAGTCTAGGTTTTGGACAGCATCCCCATCCTTGAACTGTTCACATTATATACTCTGGACTTCAGGTGCAGCTCTCAATTGGTGATCTCCATCTGAGTTGTAGGCCCCCATGGCTTTTCTCGACACTCTAGATACTATCTCTATTGCAAGGCTCTTAAACTGTATTTGTTTAAGTTGCTATATGTTGTCTAGGTACCTGGTTTTATATACATTGTAAATGTTTTAAAAATAGAGTACCATATACAGGTACTCTATTATATAAATATGTTTTTCGTCATTTGAACAAAAGTTAGAAATTAGACCATTGGTCAGAATGTGTAATTACCAAGGGAAAGTCAGATCTGGTTTACAGCATTTAAACACAGTATATTTTCTAAGAGAGGAACTTGAAATAAATTTGACCTCTTATGTTCATTATTCAACTTTATATATATTATACAACTTTTGTATAAAAAAAAAGTCCCTGTATTCCTTTAATGTTTGATTCTTTCTTTTCATCATCTTTTATTTAGTAGAAATGATGATTATGCCCGCTCTACAGTGGCACATGTTAACCTAGGCTGGGGCATATAGAAAGTTGGAGAAAACGTGTGTGCGTGTGTGTAGCACTTTGCCTTCTCAGTCAGAGCAAATGTTCCATTCCCCTGTTCTGTTTCTAGAGACTGGATCAAATATACCTTCTTTTTTATATATAACACTTCTGTATTACTCCTCTTTGGAGACTAGTCTTTGTTTATAGGCTCTCTGGTAGAATGATAATTAGAAGGAAAAATAATTATCTTCAACTAGTCCATTCATTAAAGTTAAGTTTTTTTTTCCAAAGTGTTGCAATACATATATCAAAATAAGGAGAGAAAAAAAATACTGATATCCAAAGCATTTTAATGTTTACATTGAAATTTCTTTTGTAGAAATTTTGTTTCCAAATATTAATTATTAATTCATCCTAACCTTTTCCTGTTCTTGATCTCTGTTTTTTAAATCAGTACATCATTTTAGGGTGTTTTCGGGAAGAAGAAAATGAGAAGTGGTGTATCACTTTTTAAAATCTTCCCTGGTTTTTAAGCAAATTTGAGTATCTCTGGCGTGACTTTTCTCCCCTTAATTCCCCCAATTATCCCCTTTCTCGTATTTCCCATTTTTCTTTTTTCTACTGTGTTCCAGAGCCCATAAAACAGCTTGTGTATTTATTCAGCCCTGATTTCTCCTGACCAAAAGGCTGTTGCTCCTGATGAAAGGCTGTTCTCTTAACCTCAGTAGGTTAGGACTAGCTCCTTAAACAGTCTCATTTCTCTTGTTAATGCGTCATAATCTGTCATCCTAAAAGTTCTCAAACTTTGAAGATACTTGATTTTCATTGTTATGAAATCCTTCTGCATTGATCTGTTGTAATATTTTGTGGGTTTTTTTTGTTTTGGTAAAATTATATGAAGAAAATCTATCCTCACACAGATATATAGTTGGGAAAGGGGAGAGTATTTTTAATAACCTTTTTAGAAATTGTAGATAATTCTTCTTTGATACTGCTCCAAAATTCGATAAATAGTAGTTTCTTCAGTGTTAACAGCACTATAAAGCCGAAACTAATGAACTTTACTGCTACATTAAAAGCCCTTGGCTTTTCTTGTACTTTGTGTCTTTTACCTATGCATGATTTTATAGCATCATGAATTTAATCATTTGGAAAATATTCGTCCACTGAACTATGCAAATCTTCGAAATATTGACTTATTTTATACTATATTTAAAACTCACATTTAACATCATCACTGATCTTATCAGAAAAGTTTTTAAGTATTGGACAGCTATCAAGCTTACTGTAATGGGTACAAGTTTTCCATAATTTTAATTTTCACATGAAAACTTAAATTTTTTCGTGGACAACAAGTCTTGTCAGGTGTTTTATTGTGGTTGCTGTTGTTTTTTAAGTCAGAGGCTAACTTCATTTGCTTCCCAGAAAATGTCTTCATAACCATAGCTTGCCCATCAGTCATACTTTGAAGTAAAAAATGGCATTCCATTAAAAAAAAAAGTGATTAGTTCATCTTGTAACTCAGTTATACTAGGTGCTTTTCCCCAAGACAACTCTTGTACTTCAGTATGAAACAGAGGCCCTTTGTGTATTTTTCCCATTTTGTCACACACAATATTAAAAAGATGTTAACTTGGGAATAAAATTCAATAAATCTTTACAGCCTCATCAAGGACATTCTTAAGTGAAACTGGCTTTTTTTTTTTTTTTACTGAGAGTATGGTATTGAAAAATACAGTGACTACATGGCCTTGGTCATACTCAGGCACCAACAGTTTTACTCACTATCACTTTTGCACCACCAGTGTAAATGCCAACACAGTAAAAAAAAAAAAAGCAAATTACATCTGGTAGCACTGTGACAGTAGTTGACCCCATGGATTTCAGGGTCTGGATTTGATTTTACCCACTGGCAAGCTAATGAGTTAGCCAGTTACTGCTTCATGGGTGCTGGAAGAAGACACAAGACTCTTGGATCAGAGAAAAAAGTCTTTCTTATTCATGGCACAGCAACCTGTAAGAGCATTATATTTGCATTGGTCTCACCTGGGGAGGGGGTGACATGGTAGACTCAGATGGATACTGGGACATTAAAGGAGAGAGATATTGAGCTTGGGAAACTCAATATTTTATAGCAAGCAGTAAAGCAGCCTGTTCGTTGTCCAAGAGACATACTTCATCCTTCAAGTTTTCCATTTACAAATTCGACCCTGAGAAATGTACCAGGCCTTGTATTCTTGGCATGCACAGCAAATATGTTCAGGGACACTCAGGGCTCATGCAGATTCTGTCTCCCAACAGTGGATCTCTTGAAAGGATCTCAGTACCCCCAGGGATCCTAGATCATATTTTGAGAACCACTGGTTTTACCAGATTATAATTTCCTGTTAGAAAAATCATGTTGTCCTTTTTTCACTGTTATTTGCTTTTGATCTACAGAAAAAATGTCATGCTCTGAGAATACTCTAGCATTTCCTCAGGAACTCCTCTTTATGCATGGAGGTCATATTGCTTGCTCACCAGTCCTTTTCATATTTATTGGATAAATAATTGCTTTACGTCTTTATGCTTTAAATCATGATACCTTTCAGTTATTCCTGATTATATAGCTATACCTGCTACATTAGACCTAGAGAAAACTGAATTTTCACTCTAATCTGTTCAAAGATAGTGTAGTACCTGATGCATTTCCGGAGGTATTCTACAAAACCCTAGACTTGTGAAATGCTGCTATGTACTCTGTGGTCATTTTTAAAGATACAAGAATGTATTATAGGATCCAAAATCAACAGTAAGAAAACCACTTAGCTTCCTTTAACCACAGAATCTCTAGATAGCACTTTTCCCAGTATTGTATTTAACAACTTCTTACTGGATTTGTAGTCCCCTCTAAGATACTGCTAGAATTTGGCAGGGGAGTGGAAGGGAGGAAAGCTCACTAAATTTAATTTGCTTCTGATAGTTTATGCTCTGTGAACTTCTCTGTTGCTTTTTGTTTTCTTTCTCCCATTGTGTTTTTCAATAGTGGTATGATTTTTGTATTTCAACTCAATTTTCATCTAAGTAATTCCATATGGGATAGGTTTACACATACCTTTTTTCTTTTTCTTTTTTTTTGAGATTTTTCTTTTTTTTATAGTTTTTAATTTTTTTATTAATTTATTTTTGTTACAGATGTTTCTCCTTTTCCCCCCATTGACACCCTCCTCCCGATCCCCACACCCCCCCATCCCCAGCATTTTTGTCTATGTCCATGGTTATGCATACATGCATATAAGTTCTGTGGTTTATCTCTTCCCTCCCCGCCGGCCCCCTCTTCTGAGGTTTGTCAGTCTGTGCCCTACTTCTATGTCTCTGGGTCTATTTTGCTCATCAGCTTGTTTTGTTCATTATATTCCACAAATAAGTGAGATCATGTGATGCTTGTCTTTCTCTGATTGGCTTGTTTCGCTTAGGATAATACTCTCCAGGTCTCTCCATCTCGTCTCAAAGGATAAGAGATCTTTCTTTCTTACAGCTGCATAGTATTCCATTGTGTATATGTACCACAGCTTTTTATCCACTCATCTATTGATGGACACTTGGGCTGTTTCCAGATCTTAGCTATTGTAAATAGTGCTGCTATGAACATAGGGGTACATATATTCTTTCTGATTGGTGTTTCAGGCTTCTTAGGATATATTCCTAGAAGTGGGATCACTGGGTCAAATGGCAGTTCAATTTTTAACTTTTTAAGGTAACACCATATTGTTTTCATAGTGGCTGCACCAGTCTGCATTCCCACTAGCAGTGTACTAGAGTCGCCTTTTCTCCACACCCTCGCCAGCACTTGTTGTTTGATGACTTGTTGATGGCAGCCATTCTGACAGGTGTGAGGTGATACCTCATTGTTGTTTTAATTTGCATCTCCCTGATGATTAGTGATGTTGTTCATAGTGATGATTAGTGTTCATATGTCTCTTGGCCATTTGTATGTCCTGTTTGGAGAAGTGTCTCTTTAGGTCCTCTGCCCATTTTTTAATTGGATTCTTTGTCTTCCTTTTGTTAAGTTGTATGAGTACTCTATATGTTTTGGAAATTAACCCCTTATCTGATGTATCATTGGCAATTATGGTCTCCCATACAGTGGGTTGCCTTTCCATTTTTTTGGTTGTTTCTTTTGCTGTGCAGAAGCTTTTTAGTTTGATGTAGTCCTATGTGTTCATTTTTTCCTTTGTTTCTCTTGCCTTAGGCTTTGTATCAATGAAAATACTGCTGCATGTGATGTCTGAAATTTTGTTGCCTACATTTTCTTCTAGGATTTTTATGGATTCATGAGTCACATTTAAGTATTTTATGCATTTTGAGTTTATTCTTGTGTATCGTAGTTGGTGGTCTAGTTTCATTTTTTTGCATGTAGCTGTCCAATTTTCCCAACACCATTTATTGAAGAGGCTGTCTTGACTCCACTGTATGCTCTTGCCACCTTTATCAAATATTAATTGAGCGTAATGACTTGGGTCAATTTCCAGGTTCTCTGTTCTGTTCCATTGATCTATATACCTGTTCTTGTGCCAGTACCAGGCTGTTTTGATTACTGTGGCTTTATAGTATAACCTGATATCTGGTATTGTGATCCCTCCTACTTTGTTCTTCTTTTTCAAGATTGCTGTGGCTATTCGGGGTCTCTTTTGTTTCCATATAAACTTTTGGAGTATTTGTTCTAGTTCTGTGAAATATGCTGTAGGTTTTCTGATGAGGATTGCATTGAATCTATAGATTGCTTTGGGTAGTACAGTCATCCCTCGCGCTTCGACTTTTGCGGTTTTTTCAAATACTGTACTATATTTGAAAAAACCGTGATAGAGTGAAGCTGCAAAAGTCAAAGTGCGAAATGGCGAGGAACGACTGTGTATAAATAAAGAATCCTACTTCGCGGAAATTCATTTATCATGGTAGAGTCTGGAACTGATTAACCGCGATAAACGAGGGCTGACTGTATAGACGTTTTAATGATGTTAATTCTTCCAATCCATGAAGAAGGTATATGCTTCCACTTTTTTATATCTTCCCCTATTTCTTTTTTCAATGACCTGTTTTTACACACTCTTATTTTTACTCCTAATTGCTCTTTACTATTTAACATTAAGGACAGCATGTTTCCCTGTATGTTTCATCCAGATAATGCAGCAGTGGGTCACTGACTTGTTCATATTCCCTGAAAGTATCATCTGGAATGTATTCCTGCTGATGGCCAAATGTCCACAGTGAATCTTGCTTTCCTTCCTGTCTCCACTGATTGAACATTATCTCTTCCTCCTCTTTTCCCATGCTGCAGCTTCTCATCTTGTCCTGAGGATGAAATGGTAACATTTTTGTAAAGCTGAATCTAAAAATCCCTACTACTGTTTTGATAACTGTCTGTTAATTTTTGACAATAAGAATATAGTAGATCTTGGTAGTTAGTTGTTTTTACTAGCTTCTTTCTTGGCAAAATAAAAAGTTAGTAGCCCTTTGTCACCCCCTCAAGTCTTGTTTTGGATTTTACTATTCCAGGAACGCCTAATCTCAGTTTCTTTAAGGTTTTATCTTGATTTAAGGTTTTTTTCTTATGCTAAGAAGGATGGCCTTACCTTAAAAAAGGGAAATGAAGATTAGAAGTGTGAACCAGATTTGAGAGAAAGGTGATTATATTATGTTTTAAAACTTGGTGGTCTACAGTAGACAACAAAACAAGTGAAAATGTATGGGATCAAAAGAGAATTGATAGTAGATAGAATTAGGGATGAACACTCAATAGACTTGATGTGAGAGTGAATGATAAGAAGGGTGTATAATGAGGGAAAGAACAGTGTATCCATGTCTGAACCTTACAGAAAGCCCACGTTTATGGCCTAGAAAGAAGAAGGACCAATGAAAATATGAAAACTTAAGCAGAAAACCTAAATATTATACTGGTAACCAAAAAAAACACAGTTTTTTTTTTCTTAATCCTCATCGGAGGACATTTTTCCACTTATCTTCAGATAGAGTGGGAGGGGGGGAGAGAGAGAGAGAGGGAAACATTGATGTGAGAGAGACACACCTACTGGCTGCCTCCCGCACAACCCTGACCAGGCCGGGGTCTGATTCACAACCAAGGTACGTGCCTTTGACCAGAGCTGAACCCACAACACTTTGATCTTTGGGCTGATGCTCTAATCACTGAGCCAAACTGGCCAGGGGGAAAAAAAAAAAAAAAAAACATTTCAAGGAGGAGGAGCTGCTCAGTAGTGTGAAATACTGTCGAATGAGCATTAAACAAAATAAGAGCTTTAGGAAAAGCTCAGTGGATTGGTGAGTAAGTCATCTACAGATACCAATAATAACTCTGGACAACATACAGAAAATCAACTACCGCCCTGGCCAGTTTGGCTTAGCAGTTGGAGCGTCGGCCTGTGGACCGGGGAGTCCCAGGTTCGGTTCCTGCTAGGGGCACATACCCCCCCCCCAAAAAAAAATCAACTACCTGAGAATTTCAGAGACTGATCTTTGCACATTTTGGTGGGGAGTCAAAATGTGGAGCAAGTAATGGCTCAGAGTAAATCCCCAGTTTTCTGTGGTTTTGTCCTAAGGATGGCCGCAGTTGCAGTGGGTGAAATTCCAATAGAAAGCCCACCATTCTAGCTGGCAGAAGCAGGAAGCAGAATGAGCCCAGAGTAACCAGGGTCACCACAGAGTGAGGAAAAGACCCCCAGAGAGAAGAGAGTCAGAGGAGAAACCCTGAGTTCTGTGTTTAAACTCAGCCCCAGTCCCTGGCTATCCTCCAAACCCATGGGTGTGTGGAGCAACCTGAAACCAGTTTGCAGCTAAGACATACAGGACTGAACTGAGATATGAGCTGCTGCTCTTCAAAGGAGTGGCAGTTTGCAGTGTGAGCCTGACCAACTTAATTGCCTGCAAAAACAAAAACATCAACACCCTCTGGCATCATGTAACATAATGTCTCCACAGCATAATACTAACAATGTTCAGGGTACAGTCCAAAATTATTCAACATATGGAGAATCAAGATTATGTGACTCATTTTCAAGGGAACAGAGACAAACCATGAGATGATCCAGATATAGAAATTATCAGACAAGGATTTTAAATCAGCTACTGTAAATATGCCCACTTCTATTAGGAGATAGGGAGGCAAGAAAGGGAGTGAAGGTTTTGAGAGGAAAGATTTTAACAGTAAGATATTCCATTGTCATGCTGTCAAATGGTTAACTTCTAATAACAAGTTTGAGAAATACTTAGACTATGAAATTTTGGTTAAGAAATTATTGCCAATTGCCCCTGTCAACAAGTGAACTGGTTGGGTAGAATTTGATAAATCTATCTAGGTTATTTTGGGATGTAAATTTCTACTTGGACATTCTTGAACACACATTAAAAAAACAAAACAAAAAAAAACCCATACCAAAGGGCTTTTTCCCCCAGGCAATATTTAAACAGCAAAACATGGCTTAGAACTACTTCTAAGTGAGAAATATATTTGTTATATGACAGACAGGTTTTAGAGTCTTAAAATTATTTTGCATCAGTTCAGTGTGTAAATGTTACTGTTCTATATCTACCTTACTACTTCACTTCTCTAGTAGCCAAGCCCTGTGCCTGAAAAGTTAAGAGCCTGAGTTCCAATTGCAGCTACTTCAGCTACTGGACCTGTAGACAAATTATTTGACCTCTCCAAAGCCTTATTTACAACAGCAAACTTTAAAATCAAATTAAAGTACTTAATTCACAAGATTATATGGATTAAGTTAAATTGTACATGCAGATTGCTCAATAGTATCCATTTTCATGAAGATATTTTCTGTTCATCATGGTAATGGCATAACATAAAATTTGTGGTTAATGGAAAAGATTTTTCTAAATCAGTTCATTTATTTTTTTCCTTTTTTATTGAATTTATTGGGGTGACATTGGTTAACAAAATTATACAGGTTCCAGGTGCACAATTTCACAACATATTATCTGTACACTGTATTGTGTGTTCACCCCTCCAAGTCAGTCTCCTTCCATCACCAATTATCCCCCATACCCTCCTCCATCTCCCTTCCCCAAGCAATCACCACACTGTTGTCTGTGTCCATGAGTTTTTCTATTTTTTTCTCAATCCCTCCACCCCAACCCCCCCCCCTACTACCCACCCCAGCAGCTGTTAGCCTGCTCTCTATCTATGAGTCTGTCTCTGTTTTGCTTGTTAGTTCATTTTAAATCTAGTGTTTGGAGAAGGGGTGTGAGAATTATGGGAAACCTTAACTTTTTTAAATTGGTCATTTAAGTTATTTTCTATTTGCATTAAAAGGCATTTCTACAATTATATATTTCTTCCTTTTGAGAGAATAAGACATATGCAAAAGGAACCTGACACAAAGTGAAAGGCAAAAGACAGATAGTGGAAGTGTATTAATCTCATTCTGCTTCAAATTAACTTCATAGAATTGTAATTATAGTAATTGTGGCAGTACTGATAAAGGATTTTAACGTTTTTTAAAAGAATGTTTTATTACAACATTGACTTGATAGAGCTTTTTTGAGATTTACATTAAACCAGAACCCTGTAAAGAACTTGGAAGTAATTGGGGTATTTAATTTTATTTTTATATTGTTTATTTTCTTGCCACTTCCTTCAGAACTCTGGGATGGATCCCATTTTGCCCTGGAATTGTTCCCAAACTGGCAGTGGGTTTGCCTAGCACACTGCATCATGCAGAACAGACAAGGCTCCTAGGATCTGTGTCTTGCTTTGCTAGATTTTCAGTAATGTTAACAAGGGTGCTAGAACCATAGATTTCACATAGACATAAATTCTTATCAATACAATGTCCTTGCATTTTTTTTAATTTATCTTTTGTCCTCAAACTTTTTTTTTTACTATGCTTCTATATTTGTTCTTATAAAATCTTTTTATTTTTTTTCTGTTCCTATTTTCTACTTTAATCCCTTCCCTGTCTCTTCCTTTTTCACTTTCTCACTAATTCAACCTAATTCAGTGCTTGACTTTCACCATAACATCCTTGTCTCAGTTTATCTAAAACTGGTAGGTACATACAGGGTGGGGCAAAAGTTGTGAGTACACGAAAAACAGTCTATTCTTGTATCATTATTTATTAATTATTGTATCATTTTCCATACCAACAACTGTAAACCAACTTTTGCCCCTCCCTGTATTCTACCTCAGTTTCTCCTTTCATATCTCATTCTTAGTTTCAAAAGTTTAAGTGATAAGTGAATCCTTATTTTCAGTTTCTTTTTCCACTATTCATTTTTCCTTTCTCTGTAGTAAATTTTATCAAGCTCATATTTATAACTATTCCACAGTTTATATTCCCTTTATTAGTCCATCCCATCTCACCTCACCTTATTTCTTAGTTTACATTGTTCCAAGTAACAGCATAGTTCTTTTTTGTTTTAAAAGCATAATTCTCTTAAACTTCATATAGAAACAAAATCAAATACTGGCTACACTCAGGAAAACAATCCTTTTGCATACAAGGATCTCAGCTAAAGTTTAGAGGCAATCTTTGACATGAACACTGAAATAAAAGTGATAGTCATCACTGTAATTCAGATATGTATCATTGAAAACTTACCACCTGCCCTGGCCGGTTTGGCTGAGCAGTTAGAGAGCTGGCCCACGGACCAAAGGGTCGTGGATTTGATTCCGGCCAAGGGCATGTACCTCAGTTGTCGTTCGGTCCCTGGCCCTGGTCGGGGTCGTGTGGGAGGCAGCCAGTCGGTGTGTCTATCTTACATCAATGTTTCTCTTCCTCCCTCCCTCCCTCTCTCTCTGTCTGAAAATCAATAGAAGGGTATCCTCGGGTGAGGATTTTAAAAAAAAAGAAAGAAAACTTACCACCTATATTCAGTATTGGCCTTTAAAGTTTAGATTCCTTTTATATGAGAGAATATACATCATATTAATGAGTTTAGGATTATCTTCAGAAGTTTCATAACTCAATTTTATTGACTTTAGTTGCTTAGAAAAAACATGATTCTGAATTTAAATTTTTCATTGCATTTCTCTTTTCCTCCAGATTTATGGAGATATAATTAACAAATAAAAATTGTACCTGTGTACAGTGTACATGATGTTTTGATATATATACATTATGAAATGATTATCACAATCTAATATATTTGTCACGTCACATTGTTATCTTTCTTTTTTATTGTGGTGAAAACATTTAAGACTTACACTGTCAGCAAATTCAAGTATACAATAGTATACTTGAATTTGTCGCTGTACTGCACGTTAGATCTTCAGAACTTTTTTATCCCATATAACTGAAACTTTGTCCTCTTTGACCGGCATGTCCCTGCTTCTCCACCCCACAAACTCTGGCAACCACCATTCTATTGTCTACTTCTATGAACTTAACTTTAAAATTCCACATTCAAGTGAGATCATGCAGTATTTGTCTTTCTGTGCCTGGCTTATTTCTCATAGCATAATAGCCTTCAGGTTCATCCAGGTTGTCTCAAATGACAGGATTTCTTTCTTTTTTAAAGTTGATATATTCAGCTTTATTATATATATATATATATATATATATAAATCTCCACATTTTCTTTATTCATTCATCCACCAATAAACACTTAAGTTGAATCCATATCTTGCCTATTATGAATCATTTCTGTGTTTTTCAAATTGGTTTATAAAAGGAATAAAATACTTTCACTTTTACTACCAAATATTTTAAAAGGCAGGCATTCGGGAAAATACACATTTCTTTCTTTGAGATACTATCTTTAAAAAAATTTTTTTTTTAATTTACTGTTTTTAGAGAGAGAGGGAGGGAGAGAGAGAGACATCGATTTGTTTCTCTGCTTATTTATGCATTCATTGGTTGATTCTTGTATGTATCCTGACTGGGGATCAAATCTGAAACCTTGGCATATCGGGATGATACTCTAACCAACTGAACTACCCAGCCAGGGGAGATGTTGATATGTAACAGAACCTGGACTCCAACACAAAAATATTTTTTATTACCTATGCATTAAGAATAAACATGGCTTTGGCCTAATGAAATATTGGCCACGTTGGGTTTTTCTTTTCCTTTTTAAATATTATTGCTTATTCAAATAGCCCTTGAACATATATTTTTTTATATAATATCCATCTATGAGATGGGTAAATTGATGTACATATACTAAGCTTAAATTGATTTACATACACTAAAACAAAATTCTCCCAATTCACATAAAAGGAAATTTAAGGAATCATTTCACAATATCTTCCAACTGTTTCAAATGGGTTTATCTTAATGATTTAGTTGAATGATTTATCCAGTGCCATACTGGAAGTGTAAGTGAAAAGTACGACGTGTAAAACTCTTATTTCAGTATTCATTCCACAAGTTCAGCATTTCCAAAGTAGTACTTGGAACAGTTTATAATGTTAAGTATTTTAAGTTTTAGTACCTCAAGATAAATTCATTTGTTGAATGATTTAATGTTTAAAATCTCCTAAAACATAATGTTCAAAGTTCCCTTGCTTTCTTATTTGAAGTTGCAATAACTTCAACTTCCTGCAGTGCAGGATTCATCTGGATAATATTTGAGAGTAGAAAGAAAAGTACAGATTATTTCTTCTAATGTTTACTTACTCTCTGGGATGCTCAACAAACTGAAAAATCTTCATTAACATAATTTAGTGTTGAAAAGAAAGTCTGAGTTTCCAGGAAAGTGTTGGAGTTGCCATTGACTAATCCTAAATCTTTTGAAAAAATAAGTGATCATTTTCAGAAAGTTGTGTCAATGGAAAATAACATTAACATGCTCTATCCATTCTAGATAAACCCTACTTGTTAAAAGGTCCCTTTAAAAAGTTTTTTTCTTGGGATTCTGGGGACCTTACATTATTATTTGAAATATATCAACAGATTTATTTGGCGTGAATCATAAAAGGGGCAGTGTATTGCTTAGAACAGTCAGTAATACTTTCTTCAATAATAATAACAAAAATAATAGTAGGCAGAGCTGTATTTCTAATCCCTAAGAAGCTAAAGACCTTAAATACTTCATAGAAATTCTTCAGTGAGTCCTTCCTTTACCCTCTGCCAGTACACCCAAGGAATCTTTCCAGATAAATTCATCCACACCAGTAAGCAAATCTAAACATAACAGGAATAAGTTGACATTAGTTAGTTATTTGAGAAGCCAAAGATTTATCATTCTTTTCCTGCCTTTTCCTTCATTTCCTCCCCCACCTTTACCACCTTAGCTTTTAAAGGGCTCTTAACATCAGAAGCAGTCATTCCTAGTTTATGTCAAAATCATCTGTGCTTTGACAACTGGGATAGTCTTTATCACTTTCTGTAACTGTCTTCATTTTTGGCTAAAATTACAGAGTACTTCTCTTTGGTTCTTTCTAGCTTCTAATAAAATAATTGTGTTTTATATTGAGAATTTCTAATAGTAAATTTTAGAAGGAGATTAATCATTCCATTTAATTTAATTATTTTATTATGCTTTGTTTAACATATTGTCAAATGTTTCTATTCTCTTAATATTCTGATTTTGTTGATATAGATTCAATATAATATAATCGTTTCAAAGTTGATATTCTTACATGTAGCATCGTGAATGGCTGGCCAGCTTTAAAATGTCGCCTTTCTTCCTAGTCCACACTAAAAGCCACTGAGTGATCTAATTGCACATAACACTAAGGAAAAACTTTGTCTGCCACTTTTAAAAACAAACTGTGAGTGTGAAAATGTCTTCTGATGTGACTGCTTTATAAGCTTAATAAAGCAGTTTTAATCCAGAAGAAAACATGGCCTAAATGTTTGTCAGACAAAAAGTATGCAGCAGTAAATGATCTTTATTTTATCTCAATCTGACTACATAACATATAAAATCACAAATTGTTTGGGTTGCCAAGATTTTATTTTACTAATTACTAAAGTTATTCTAATTTAGAAATGTTAAGCAGACACTGGTATTTAGGAATGTATGTTAGAAAAGCTGAAAAAGGTATATTATAAAAAGCTAGAAAAGTAGAGCAATACACTGAAATAAATTAGAAAAGATATTGATTTTAAGAAAAGCAATCAGTACTCAAGTCTTTTAAAGAACAAATAAGACTCCTAAGAGAAAGAACTTTCTGATGTGGCTCAGTTGGTTGGACGTCTTCCTGTGTATACCAAAAGGTTGCCAGTTTGATTGGGCACATGCCTGGGTTGCAGGTTCAATCCCTGGTAGGGGGCGTGCAGGAGGCAGCCAACTGATGTTCACTCTCACATTGATGTTTCTCTCTATCCCTCTCCCTTCCTCTCTCTAAAAAAAAAAAAAAAAGAAGTCTTAAAAAAAAAGATTAAAGGTAGATATACTCAGATGATAAGAAACAATGAGGTAAAATCACATAAAAGCTACGATGACCTTAATTAAATCAAATCTTAAAAGTCACTAAATATAAATGTCCACTGGTTTGAATTTGAACTTAAGACCTCAACCATTTTGACTTAATTATAATTTATGATTGTATAATATTAGGATTTCTTCATATCTTTTAATTTGTCAATTTATAGCTTTATAAGGTACATAAGGTTTTTAGGTATAATTGCTTTTTTTTTTTTTAATTATAAACCCTACAATAGATTATATTACGTTTTCAATGTTGACTTTTAAATGTTAGAATAACTGTAATACCAGTGTAAGCCACAGGGTGGGAGTGAAAGGCAAGAACTTGTGTTAAAGTCGCTTAAATATATAATTGCACTGTCTTTAAAATGCTTGTTAAATGCTAAGGAGCTGTTGCTTGGTTTCTTCCTCTAATAGAGCTGCATTCCTCATCAAAGAATCTATAACAAAATACAAAAACATTGATTTAAATGTATAGGCCAATAATGGAAAAGAAGTGTACCCACACACGCAGATTTTTTTCCCTAAATCTTCTGGTCATTTCATGTGCTACTAGTGATCAAAGTAGCAATTTTGATCAATAGGTGGATCTGTGGAAATTCCTTGAATTGTCAGTATTGGAAATAGTAATTGAAGAAGTTACCAGAAAAATACTTTATGTCTTTATCCTGTTTTTCTACCTTCATTTTCCTTTTTCCCTTATTCTCGTTTAAAGAAAATTACATATATATACATGCTACCTAAACTTATTTTTCAGTGAGGAATATAAATTTCCATTGTGTTTTTTGTTAACCTATTCTCATTTGAGTTTAGAAGCAATATAAAGTGCTAATTTTTTTTGTATCTTTAAGGAAAGAAGACAAGAGGTTTCTTCTCCTAGAAAAGAAACTTCACCAACGAGTCTTGGCATTCCTTTATTCCATGAAAGGTAGTTCTATATCTTTTTTTGCCAACTCTAAAAATTATAAATATTGAAGTATATTCTTATTTACATATTTTTACATTTCAGCAGTTGTAAGAAAATACAACCTCTTAGAACTAGAAGAGACCAATCCAAGCTTCTCAATGTGAAAATGACCTAAATAAGTTATACAGTTAATAGCAGAGATGAATCTAAAAACTGAATTCTCTAAAGCACTAATATTTTATGTTAAGAATTTCTAGACCAAGTATTGTGGCCACACTGTTTTATATGAATGGCTCTTAATGTGAACTTTACCAAAGTGAGGAATATTTAATTTTCTTCTACTTTAAGATGCTTACAGAGAACAAAAGTCAATACATTGAAATTTCTAATGTGAGAATGAGACAGCCAGCGTAAGTGTGATATATGAATAAGTAGATATGCTAGTCTGCCCTACATTTATGTATTAGAACTTTTCATTTTTCCTTTACTTTGTGCTTGATTCTCCAAATGTTAGAATTGTTTTTTGGGACAATTTCTAGGAGTTGAAAACTTTTTAAACTTTAACTTTTCTGTAAATATTTTGTAGTAAATAAAAAGGTGCTGTGTACGTTTAATTATGATTAAAGAATATTTGAAGAAATGGCCTTACATTTTTTAATATTGATTTGTTTTTAGGAGTTATATAGAGAAGACTTTCTGGGATCTGAAAGAAGAATTTCATAGAATATGCATACTAGCAAAAGCTCAGAAAGACCACTTAAGCAAACTTAATGTCCCAGCCACTGCAACTGGTAAGGTTTGATTAATATATTATTAATATTTATAATATTAATTTTATTGATTGAAATTTATTTTTGATAATGGAAATATTTCTAAATGCTGTTTAAGTTTTGTAATGTATAACTTTACATAATTTATTGGCTTTTTCCCTCTTTATTATGTGTGGTACATATAGATTAAATTGAATGAGAAGTTTCACGTTGGAAAAAGTACAAAATAAATATAGGATATGTCTCTCAAAGTTTTCAGTTCCTATTCAGGAGTCTTATAAAACATGAATTCATGTGTTAGTAAGCAACCTTAAAGCCACACTGCCATATATAAGCTGAGTTAAATTATAACATCAGGTTTGTTTTTAACTTCTGTCTGAAAGTTAATTGAACACTATAGATAGATACTTGTAATTTGGTTTGACAAATAAACATTCCACATTTTGTGAGACCAGTTCTGTTGGAGGCACAAAGTACAAACATAGTATAAAAAATAACTTAAAAGGAACATCTGTTTTACACATGTGTTGCAGTGTTTTTTTTTAAAGCTCCACCCTTTCCTAAAACCTTAGACTGGCTTCCTGGTGTTTGCATCAGTAGTTCATATGAATAGCAAAATAATGGGGATTGAACCTGGCTACAAAGCACTTATGTAAACAAAAGGAAGGTAAACTGATCATTTATAATAAATTCTCCTTTACACATGTGATTTGAGATATTCTGCATGCAATTCCCAAGAGATGTGATTTACAGTTTTCACTCTGAAAGATGTTGCAGCAGTGCTAACACCCCTTTAATTAAAGATCACTTTCTATTTCTATGGCTCTTATATCTAGGCTATTTAAAAGGCATTCTGTAGTGTAAATTCACTTTTTGCTTACTGCTGCCATTTTATTTTCATAAAAGGAGCACCATGTTGTGTTGGAAAAAGAAAACAATCTTTGTGGATAAAATTTATTGCTTCTCCTCCCTTCCTCCTACCTCTCCAAAAAGAACTCTAATTATTCCATTTTAATTTTTGTCATTTTCATTAGAGATTGATCTTCTGTGCCAACTAAAAACACTAAGTACTTCTGAAGTAAAAGAACTCTTTTTACTTAAAATATACTAGCTATAGAGATATAAGTACCTAGGATTCATAAACATGCTTTTTTGAACATTAACATCTTATCAAAACATTGGAATGGTGATATATTCATTGTCCTTACCGTATTATCAATGGCTTAATACTTTGACCATTTTTAAATTGCACAGGTCTAAATCTAGTATGTATCTGTCAACTAGAACACTGAGTGTTTAACTTCAATTTTTTCCCCACTCAGACTGCTTTCTAAAATTATTCTTATGCTTTATATTAACTGTCACAAATAATAAATATAACATGATTCTTCAAATGTTTTAGATTTGTTGTGCTACAGATTCCACTGAAGTTTTGCTGGGTCCAAACAGAAACCAAAATATCAAATATGCTACTGACAGTAGTAGATCAAAAGGGGAAAGAAAAAAAAAGACATATTTTTTGGAAAAAGATGCCTAGGCATGTTTTTTAAGGATAAAACACTACCTTGAAAAAGTATAAAGGAACTATTTCAAATGTGATTTGCGTAATACATCTGAAAAAATTACATTTAGTATTATTGTCCCTGTGTTTCTTTTGTTAACATTTGATTTTTACTTTAATATAATTTGTGAAAATTGCCATTAATAGACTTGTATGTTTCCTTTTTATTTCTTTTTTTTTTTTCATCCACATATGGCAATAGCCTTGATAAGGGATGAAGATAAAATGAATGTTTAAGCAAATGTGCTTAAAAAAAAAACCACACTAGCCCTGGCCGGTTTGGATCAGCGGTTAGAGCGTTGACCTGCAGACTGGAGAGTCCCTGGTTCAGCTCCCACTAAGGGCACATACCTTGGTTGCAGTTTGTCCCCAGCTCCTGTTGGGGTTGTGTGGGTGGCGACCACTCGATGTGTCTCTCTCACCTCGATGTTTCTCTCCCTCTTCCTCCCTTTCTCCCTCCCGCTCTATCTGAGGATGAATGTAAAAATGTCCTCTGGTGAGGATAAAAAATAAACCACACTATTTGTATAAAGGAGGGTTCTATTTCAGTGGAGATCAGGAGAAAAGAATATAGGATTAGCCTGGCCAGTGTGGCTCAGTGGTTGAGCATCGACTCATGCACCAAGTGGTCGCCAGTTCAATTCCCAGTCATGGCACATGCCCAGGTTGTAGGCCAAATCCCCAGTGGGGGGCATGCAGGAGGCAGCCAGTCGATGTTCTCTTTCATCCATGTTTCTATCTCTCTCTCCCTCTCCCTTCCTTTCTCTCTAAAATCAATAAAGAAAAAAAATTTAAAAAAAAAAAAAAGAATATAGATTGGGGGTCACAAACAACCATCAGATCTTTTTTTTTTTTTTTTTTTTTTTTTGGTCAATTTACAAGTTAATTAAACTATAAAGTAGTCTAAATGGACAGCCTGTATTTAAAATTTTTAAATCTAAAAAATATTTCTCATTTTACATGTTTCCCCTTGCAAAAATGAGGTTTTTTTAAATAAACAGAAAAGCAGTTTGCTCACCTGATCATGTTTCTCCCAATACTGTTAGGACCACAAGTAGCTTCATGCACCTCATCTGAGTTTTAAGTTTTCTGAGCTTGGATTTCTAATAGCCTTAAAAATCTTAAGTTTAAAATTTTGTTTTGGTAGATGGTAACTTTCATTGCTTAAGCAGATTAATTCAGAAGATATTTTTAATATGGCTGAGGTATGCCAGCTAGCTATACTGAAAGAAAATATCTGCTTTAATACAGCTGTTTGGGTTTTCCATGTTTTGTTCACAGGGAGGATAGGTCAACTACTGGAAAAGAAATTCAAAGCACATTCCTGTAATTTTGTGGACTCCTCTATGTATAGAAACTGGCATGTTCAACCTAGCACAATGGTCCAGAGCACAGGCTCTAGAGTTGGGCTGCCTGGGTCCCATTGCCAGGTCTCCCATTCATCCATTAGCTAAGCAGCCTTGGGAGTACCTCTCCATGTCTCAGTTACTCATTGGTAAAGCGGGGATAATGTAGACCTACTATGTGATTATTTTGAATATTAAATGAATTAGTGTACATACAATGATTATAATAGTGCATGGCACATAGAAAGAAGTACTATTAACATTGTCATTATCAGCAGCAGCAGACTCTCCTCCTTGCGACAATCATTTGGGTGAGTGTTTCTTCCTTCTCAGGTGTTACAGAATTTGGACACCTCAACAGTTGGTTTTCCTGATTTGTCATTTGCAATTAGCAAGTGTAATCTGCAAAGAAAGTACTGTTTCCAAGAATTTCCTGCCACTCTTAAATCTACTACTAGGAAAATGACTACTTGAGAGTTAATAGACTTTAAGAACCTCAGAGGACAAAGAAATCTTGCTAAACAATTGAGCTGGGTCTCAATTACTCTACCACTCCTAGTTCCAGATAATCTAGTAAATGTAGATTATACTAAGCTCTGTGGGAAAGAATACAGATTCATTTAGAAAGCATTTATTGAGGGTATACTATGTGCCATGCATGGGGCAAGATACTGGGAATAAGTGGAAAACAAAACATTGTTTAGAACCCCCACTTTAATGGGAGAAAGAGAGGTATGCTTGCAAATACAATGCAGAGTGTTTAGTCCGCAGAGCACCCAAGAGTCGTGGCTAAACCAGTCTTGGGAAGCCAGAAGAGCCATCCAGATAAATTAATGTTTAAGCCAAAGAATGAAGAACGAGTAAGAGTTAAGCAAATGTGGGAGGGGACACCCAAGCCCGGCTGTTGTGGCTCAGTGGTTGAGCGTCGACCCAGGCACCAAGAGGTCGCTGGTTCAATTTCCTGTCAGGACACATGCCCAGGTTGTGGGCCCAATCCCCAGCGGGGAGCATGCAAGAGGCAGCCAGTCGATGTTCTCTCTCATCGATGTTTCCATCTCTCTCTCTCTCCTTCCCTCTCTCTCTAAAATCAATAAAGAAAAATTATTTTTTAAAAAAAGAAGAAGAGCCCTGGCCGGTTTGGCTCAGCTATTAGAGCTTCGGACTGCGGTCCGGAGAGACCCAGGTTCGGTTCCCGCTAAGGGCATGTACCTCGGTTGCAGTTTGTCCCCGGCCCTGGTTGGTCGTGCGGGTGGCAGCCACTCGATGTGTCCCTTTCACGTCGATGTTTCTCTCTCTCTCTCTTCCCCTCTCTCCCTCCCACTCTATATGAACAAAAAATGAAAAAATGTCCTCGGGTGAGGATTAAAAAAAAAAAGAAGAAGAAGAAGCATGTCTATTTTGGAGCATTCTACCAAAGTTTATTATAGCTGGAGTAAGGAGTGAGACAGGGGTGATGAAAATGAGAACGGAGAGGTGACTGGGGGCTGAGGGCTTTGGAGAGCCATGTAAAGGTTTTGTTAGGAATGTAGCAAGACCAGATTTGTACTTTAGAAAAACGAAGTGCGGGGAGAGGGGGAAATACAGAAAATGGATTAAATATGAGATAAATTTAGAGGCAAGGAAGCAGTTCAAAGGCTATTGTAATAATCCAATAAGAGAAGATGGTGTGTACTAAAAGGCAGAAGGTCTGTAATAGAGGGAACCAAAGAGGTTGGTTGCACTGTACTACAGTCATGTCCAAAGAGAAAATGTTGTTTTGGAATGTAATATGGCATAAGACTGCAAAGACCCCAGAGGAAGGGAAAGGAACTGACATTTGTTAAATGCCTACTAACCTAGACAGACACTGTACAAGGTGCACTGTACACCTGTCTGTTTCAATCGGCATCATTGATCAGTTTTCCATTTGTGAATATACAGTTTCATCGATGATTACCTTGTTAAAGTGATAATTGTTTTTAATTTTTACCGTTTGTCCATTTAATGAAAATATACACAATATCAACCTCCAACCTCACTGCCTTCTTGAAGTAACATAGTGGAGCATAATTGAGCTTTTTCTAATGTCTCGGGATCATCAACATGGAGAATACTTTGATCATTGTTTGTTTATTTTTGTTTTGGTTTTGTTTTGTTTTTTATTGAGAAATGTAGCCCCTGCTGGCCCTAAACAAGACTGTAGAGTTTTCTGAGTTCCTGTATCTGCTTTTTTGTTTTTCTTGTGTCCCCTCCTTCCTTCAGCCTTTGTTGATATGTATATCTACCTTCAACAACTCATATCCATACCTTTTAATTTACTGCTTCTAACCAGCTGTGGCTAGGGAAACATCATCAAGCTTATTAGGATAAATCTAAAATGAGAATAAGAACAACATTCATATATCTGCGGAGCTTGTGGCTCTAGTTCTAACTCCTAAGAAGCTCTGTTTACCTACTTTTTAGCTTTTCCTTTGTCCTAGAGAGCTGAATTTGTTGGACAAGTTACTGCTAGATAAGTGAGCTACAGAGGCCCTGGTATCTGTCTACCTGATATCTACCTTTATCCACAGAGGCCATTTTTATCTATAAGATGATAAAATATATGTTCACATATAATTTGCTAAACATGCATCCCCAAATTTCATCCTTCTTTTGCCTCCACTGTCTTCTTTCTTCCCAACCCACCACCACCACTCTCTCACAGATTGTTGAGAGTAGACAGTGGCTAAATTGATTGGTAATATACTTTGTCACACAATGATAGTAGGGGAAATAAATGACCTAATTCATATAGATTCTTTACCTGTTATTTAAGGATTTTCCCTTTTAACAACTTATTTGTCTAATAAGCAAGCTCACAGTTGCAGCTTCTCTTCCTGACAAAATGTTTAAATGTATACACTACAAGCAAATGTTTTTTTTTTCAAGTGTAGAGCAGTAGAACTGTGAACAAGATGCAAAGCTTACAGGAAAAGACCTAGGAAAAGACAAAGCAGTTAAACTGCGGCTAATAAGCTATGTCCCAGTTCACCCACTGGAAAACGCTAATATTTCTGTGTAAGATAGTAGCAAATGTAAAAAATCCCAGTTGTCTTCATTTGCTATAAAAACCAATAGCTCTGTCCAGAGCTAATTAAACATTCAGATTGTTAAGAATGATTGGAAGATGACTGTTCTCCTTTCGTGTTCTTTTCCCTGCAGAAACACAGTGCTCGGTGCCTATACAGTGTACGGATAAAGCAGATAAACAAGAAGCGCTATTTAAGCCTCAGACTAAAGATGATATAAATAGAAGTACACCCTGCATCACATCTGTCACACCAAGAGGACTGGGCCGAGATGAGGAAGACACCTCTTTGGAATCACTTTCTAAATTCAATGTCAAGTTTCCACCTACGGACAGTGACTCCGCTTTCTTACTTAGCGCTCCAGAAAGACCCAACATCCTTGGTCCTGCGGCATCTGAGGCTGTGTGCCAGGATAAATTCAATATGGAAATCAGAGACGACCTGGGAAACTTTGTTAAAACAAAAGAAACTTTATTTGAAGTACAGGGAATTGATTCTATAGCTTCAGCTATACAAAACCTTAAAACAACTGACAATACAAAATCCTCAAATCTTGTAAACACTTGTATCGGGACAACTCTGGATAGAGCTCCGTGTTTGCCACCTGGAGACCATAATACATTATATGTAAATACATTCCCACATCAGGACCTATCTGATGCACCCTTTCCTTCCCTTGATTCCCCAGGAAAAGCTATCCGAGGACCACAGCAGGTAACTGTTTTGCATTAACAAATATATTATGTGTGAACACACATTTTGCCAAACAGGCACAGATATGCATCTCTTTCAGGTTATCAGACATCCTTTTAAACTAATGACTAGCCAAATTTAGGTTCTCAGTAGAAGATCCAAGCTTTATAATAAATGACCTGAAATTATAAAAGATGAATATGGTAAAGCTCTATTATAAAGTACCTTAAAACTTACGGCACATTTTAAAATACATGAAAGCCTTATCCATATCTAGCATGTGTCACTTTTTTAGTCCCTTTTTCAGAGTACTTTTATTCAGCATCAGTGTTACCGTAGGATTCTTTATTAATTTCATACTGTGAAACAAATGGCATTTTTCTATTAAAAAGTTTGTGTAGATCATACTCATCTTTACAAGAATCCATAGATGTTTATAAGTAAATAATTTCATTGTATATTCCTCTTTATCAAAATAAGTAATCTGCCTTTCAACTAATACTTCTATTACATTCTCAGTTACACAGTACGTCGATCTGTAGGGTTTAGTTTTGGTTTTGGTTTCTAATCTGCAGTTGAACATGCAGCCTAATATATATTTTTTTAATATGTGATTTTAATAAAATATTTAATGTTCCTAAAGTTCACAGTCTGCTTAACGCTCCCCAATCCACTCCTACTATCTTCTTTATACAGGTACTATCATGGGATTAATCTTTTAGTTTAAAATAAATTTTTTAATGCCTGAAGGCAAATGAAAATATTTAATTGTTAAAATAAACAGACACTCATGAAAATACAGATTGGTGTAAATGTGTGTATAACTTGCAAACATTTGTTTGATTTCTCTTTGTCTTAACTTGAATACCCTTTGGCTTTATAAGTACTCTGATAGGCTATAGACTTTTCAATCAGCATAAAAAGGACGCGATAGCCAAGCTGTGGTATATTTTAGTAGTGAGGAAAACTAGGCATCTCTGACAATAAGCTTTAATTGTAAACTCCCTTATGTTCTACATTGTACCTTATTTCACATCATAGTCTCAGTTATAGTGACTACTAAATGAAGTAAATTAAACAATTTCATTTATTGGAAGTAGAATTCCTGTGGAGCTGTGAAGTGCATCAGTTCTAATGCTTGTTACTTTTTTTCTCCATTATATTTCTTGCTTGTTCTTTTATTAGTTAGTTAGTCTGTGCATTCATGTTTCAGTAGATGGCACCCTGCATTGTGCATTTGCTTTCTATGCTAGAGCAAGGGAAACAGCTGGTATGTGATTACAACTTGATGGAAAAGTATTCAGCTTAAAAAATGCAGGAGAATTGGTGTTGAGCTGTCACAAGACATGGGGCATAAGGTTAGATAATTGATATTTTGGCAGAAAAGGCAAAATTAGTTTGTTTTGAAGACCATGTTACAGTTTAGGATTGAAATAATTTTTTAAATGGGTTTTTAAAAATATTTTGCTATTTTATTTGTATTAATAAAGCTGGTATAATAAATACAAAATTCTTGAGTTGAAATAACAAAGAGGAATGAAATTATGGTTTACATATTTCAGATTTTTACTTTTTATCAATCATTACTACTAAACACTTTTTTATATGTTTAGCTATCATTACAAAGTCTAAAATATATCTGCTTATTTTTGCTCTATGTGACTTTCTTTTCTTCCTACTTTTGCTGAGTCAGTCATTGGGGCCCCAACTGAATTATATGAAGAGATCAAATCTTAATTAATAGCTTCTAACAGAGAAAGATAAATACGGACTTTGAAGATAAATTGGCAGTAGAAGATTGGCTCACCAAATTTAGAAGCTAAATTGCTTCTAAGTGTGGTTCTTATTATTTTGCAGATCTTAATAATTATTACTTTAACATAATTTTTATTTATATCTAAATCAGTTCCCCATTGGGGGGGTGCATATTAATCAATTGTACTTTTTGTTTAAACTGCAAGCAGTAAAATTTAAATCTAGTTAACTAGATATTTGCTTATATACTCAAAATTATTACTGCTTTTCTTTTATCACAAAGAAAGATGTTTCCAAAAATTATTTTACCCCAAATTTCAAAATGTATATTTTAAATATTACTGTTTTATGTAATAAAATTACCACTTCTCACAAAAGGAATTGAGTCAGTATTATTATAAGCCCTCTATACTGATATCAGAATGCATCTCAGTGCTTAAACAGACTCTACACATTTGCATCACCTGTACACAGCTGTCCAGTTAAATGTTTGTAAGAAGACAGTGATGTCGTGAAATCCAGATGCTTCAATTAGTAACACACACACAGTTTTTGTAAATGGTTAACTAGAATGAAAGAGATTGGTTAAGGGAATGAAAACTAACACTATATTAGGTGTTGGACTAGGCTGTTACTTTAAATATATATTAGTGGAGCACAAAGGTGTCTCTTTAAATTGACTTTTTGAGGTGATTTTCCTCAAACTATCAGAATTTACTTATGTCAAGGTAATTTATCTATGCCAGGTAAGAAAGCAAATTAAAAAAAATAATTTGGTTTGCATCACTTTAGGAAAATAAGATATTCCAATCAACAAGTATTTATTGAGCAACTACTATGGAACTAAACGCTTTTCCTTGCCCTTCTAGTTTTGTTTTGTTTTTTTAAGAATAAATTCAGTCATTTAAAGGTATTTATGTGCTGCTTATAAATGGAGATAGTTTTATTGAATTGTGATTTTCTGTAATTCTTTAATTAGGTAACTATTAACAGGTTTCACTTCATTCAGCCACAAAAAAAGGATAGAGAAGACCAAACTATGTACTATGTAAGAGGAGCAAAATAAGAAATCAAAAGAATGAATCCAATGTTAGATTTTGTTGAATGATTAATTTAAATATTTGTAGTTTTTAAAAAAAACAGCTCACCAATGGAATTTGTTTAGTACTTTCAAAGAAAAAAAAACTTCTTTTCAAAAATCAAACATTTGTATATGATTTATTCATTGTGTATTTGCTTATAAATATTGAAATTTGAATTGTTCTGCATCACAATGCATGTAAATACCTATCATGTCTAGTGGACTATGTATTAATAAAGGCCCTATAACTTGAGTTTTCTATTGTAAAATAGGAAAGATAGAATTTAATTTTTAAAGTCTCAATTATTGACTGTTGTTCCAAAACTACTGCCTTTGTGATACAGGTATTAAAATATGCTGGTGTTAAAAAAAAAAAAAAAAAAAATGCTGGTGTTGAAGTTGGAAGGATTTTTAAATATGTGGAGATCAGGTGCATGGCTGCATATTTTAAGTGATTCTTAATCAAAGTTTAGTTGTACCTCTTATGAAAAAGAGAATTGAGTCATGGCTCATGCTAACTCTATGGAAAGATAATTTGCTTTCATATTAGGGAATTTCAAACATATGCACATAACCCATTCAAAAAAATTGAATTTGAAATTCAATGAAAGTTGATTTTAAATACAAATAACAGGAGATGTTTTCCTTTGTTTCCTGCAGACCGTTTGGAAGCCCTTTCCTAATCAAGACAGTGACTTATCATCGGTACTAAGTGGCACAAGCTCAGAACTGCTTATACCTCGAGTATGTGAATTCTGTCAAGCAGTTTTCCCACCATCCATTACATCCAGGGGGGATTTCCTCCGGCATCTTAATTCACACTTTAATGAGGAGACTTAAGACGCATTTGAAAACAGACATATCAAGTTCTATGTGATGATTTGGGGGGGTTTGTAATACTATAAATACTTGATTGCAAACTTAGTTCAAGATCATTTATTGAAAAATCACAGCTATTTGAATTTTTTAAACTTACATTGTAACTTCCTTTTATTATCTTTTAAAAGATCGAACTGCAGTTGATTGTATTCATGTTTACAGTGTTTATTGCCATAATTCAGAATTATTGTATGTGACTTACTTTGGAATTGTATGACCGTAATTTATGTTTGCTTCAACTGTCTAAGCTCATTGCTTAGAATTCTAGTTAGATCTATTGAATTTGGTGATGTCAAATGTTTGTAGGTTTTTTTTATTTGTTTTCATTAAAAATTTTAAATTATTTATGCTCTAAGTGATATTCTTTTTAAATAAACCTATACTTGAGAACAGCAGACAACATAAACATCTAAGTAAGTACAAAACATAAGACATTTGTTGCTCAGTGATAAAATCACTGGTAGAACTACTTAAACACTTAAGATTTTTTAAAATAATATACATGGTTTTAATTTTTACTGTGTAGCTACATGATTAAGTGAATTAAGTACTAAAAGAGTTATTTATATTGTGATCATTAATGTGTTCTTTGTTCCTGAGTAAGAAAATATATAAAGGAAATAAAACACATTTTTGGGAAGTTTATAAAATGCATGTTTTCTTCCAGTAACTTAATAGAAGGGTGATATTAGATCTGTTGATATTTTATTACAACTAGTAGATCACTTTGAATTTTTAAATTATTTTTCAAACTAAACTTACATAAGAAACGTATTTGTATTTAATGGGAACAAATCTAAAACGCTGTAAGGACTATATCCATATTTATTGATTTATATTAGTAATATTCACATTCTTGTTGAGAAATTTGTTATTCATTGTTAGCAGCCTGATTGATGGCCACTGAAAGATTTAAAATAGAGGATACCAGTTCAGAAGGCTGAAGAATTTTGTTTAAAATGACACTTCCCCGTCATTTTCTTCCCTGTGATTCTTGTCTTTTAGTTTTCTCTTCCCTCCCTCCCCCACCCCCAATTTTTAAAATGTTTGAGGCATGACTTCCATTTTATGAAGTAAACATTGATTTGCAACTCTCAAAACAGAAATTGAAGCCTTTGGAGCATGTGTTCTGGAAAGCTGGAGGGTTTCGAATGAGGGGATTGGAGCAGGCCCCTGTGCCGCAGTGAAGAGCCTTAACTTGAGGAAGAATGAGAGCGGTACCTCAACTTCTCAGGGTGCCAAGCACATCACATTGACATCTTCCTCACCAAGGTGACATCGTGATTATTAGGTATTCACTGTGAAGGGTTCTGAGGCATGTACATCTTTCTTTCATTGCCACTGGGGCTGAAAGGAAATGCCTAGACAATTATCCAAGTCTCCCCTTCCCCGCCCCCCCACCTTCCACCCACCCAGCCTCCCCTCTCACTTCTCCCCCTCCACACACACACACACACACACACAAAATTAAAAATAAAAACTTCCCAGCGTGTACCAGCCAGAATATACCACTGTACCTATCCTGAAAGGGGATTCTTTTTCTCCTTTGCTGGAAGAGGAAAAGTCCCTCTCACACACTTGACATCTAGACTACTGACAACCAAAAGAAATTACAGTCCAGAAAGGGACTCAAATTAAAGTGTATCGCTGACCCCTCTTCTCCAGTCAACTCTTCTCCCACCTCCACCACTGTAGTAAGAGTGAGGAACTCTTGTTTTCTTTCGGGTTCTAGTGCTACCAACTTCCGAGGGACAAAGGCCCTCTTGGGCCACACGGAGGCAGCCTGGGGAACAGGCTCTGCCCTGCACTGCAGAGGTGGCGCTGGCTGCAGCTTGAAAGACGGAGCGGGCACCCGCCAGGTCTCTCCCTCTGTCTCTTACTACTGAGTCGTGCAAGGGCTGCATCTTGGCATCTGCTAAGCGTGGCCGGGTAAGAACTGCTCCCAGGTAAAAAAGCTGCACGCACGAAACGCTGAGTCTGAAAAACCACCCCCGCCGAGGCGAGGCAGTTGTGAGCGGGATGCCTGAGAAGTGGGAGGTGAATGTCCTCGGGAGGGCCCCCCGGTGCAGCTTTCCCCGGAGGCTGAGGCTGCTGCCAGCGGGGACATCTGCTTTCTTCCACTCCCGCTTGGCTCACCCCGCCCCCTCAGCCCGGGTTGCGTGGTTATTTTACCAACACGGGGGGAGGGAGAGCTCGAGGAGGTAGAAAGGGGGTGGATGGAAGCTCAAGAGATGTTCTTCCCACTCCCCTAGGTCCCCTCCTTTTTCTTTCACATCTTTTAACCTTCAAGGTAGAGACTTTATAAACATGAACGATGAACGTGTCCGCCGGCTCCTAGGCCCGCCTTCTGCTCGCGGGGCTCTCGGGTGCGGGGCCTCGCCCTTCCCTCCGTCCTCCCGGGGGTCGGGCCGGGTTCCGGCGGTTCGGCGGAGCCGGCCGGGTGCGCCCAGGCCGTGGCGCCTTCTCTCCCGGGCTGCTGCCTCGACAGCTGCTTGTAGCTACAGTAATTAGACTGTCAGTGCTTGTTAGAGGACAGCGGGGAAAACACGCTTCTGACAGCAGATTCCGAGACTCCCCAGTTTGTTAATTTCTAAGAGATCTTTAAAGCATTAACTGAGGTCTCCCCCACTCTCCCCTCCCGTCCCTCTCCCCAACTCCTCCCTTCCCCAAAATATCCTCAAGAGAAGAGATTTCTCTCCGCGTGGAAGCAGTGTTTCCCGCAAAACCGCAAGCCCGCCCCCGACTCACGCACGCACACCCTGTTTTATATCTACATATAGATGCACACATGTATACGCGTAAGGTTAACTCGGCGGAGGCCTCGTGCAAATAGGAACCAGGATTGCATTTAAAATAATAATAATAATTAATAAATAAATACACTAAGAAGGAAAGGGGGGAGGGAAGCAGAAGTCGGGAAGAAAAGAGAAAAGCAGCAGGCTGATTACGAGGTGTCAAAACTGCCAGGAGCAAGAAGGTGATAGCAATCAGGGGTGAGAAGAGTGCGGCATTCGTGCGGGGCAACTAATTATCCGTCTCATTTGAGAAGAGCAGCATTTGAGGCAGCAGCGTTCGCCTGCTGAACGGTGACAGATTGGCGCGGAGGAGAGGGGAGGTGTTAAAACAATGGAGCCGGGCGCGCGAGCGCTGCTGCATGCTAATCAGCCCTCCCTCCGCCTGCCTGCCGCGCTCCCTCCTTCCTCCCGGCCTCCCTCCTCCGCGCTCCCCCCTCCCGCCTGCGGCGCTCCCTCCTTTTCAGCGGGCCCGCCGTCGCCACCGCCACCACCCGCTTCCTGCTCCCTCGCTTTCCCGCGCATCCTTCCCGCGGCTGGCAAGTGGAACCCAGCCACTGCCACCGCGTCCCTACAGTCCAGGGCCCGCGTGCAGCCCCGCGGGCACCGTTCGCGGGCCCGGGCCGTGCGCGCGCCACCACCGAGCGCCACCCTGCTGCTGCGCCCGGGGCCCGGCCTGACCGAGGGTCCGCGTTCTCGGTTAAGAAGGCTTGGAGAAGAAGCCGGGAACCTGCATTGTCGTGCGCACTCTTTTTCTGCTAGTGGATTGCACGCGTTGAGCAGCGAGCGGGAACCTAAGCAAATTCAGGAAGGGCCAGGGGGAACCTGGGGGGCCAGAACCACAAAGAAGGCCCCGGGACAGACGGCAGACCCTCCGACCCGGCCCTAGAGCGGCTGTCACTCCACAGGCCTCCCGCCACTCCTAGCCCGCCTGGAAGCAGCCGCCAGCAAAGCCTCCCTCCCTCCTTGATCCCCGCCGACCCCAATACCCTTCCCTTCACCCCCACTCCAGGCTAGAACTGTACTACTACACGATTTAGTGAACCCAGGGGGAAGACGAATAAAGAGCCTTAGGATTAGCTGTGCTTCCAAAGCTTAGGGTCTTCTGACCCCTCAGAGAAGCACCATTCAACTGTCCCGGGTAAGCTAAAGCCTTTAAGAAACCGGCCACCCACCCTCTACCTCGGAGTTTTGGAGGCCTAAAGGAGTCAAGGTTGCTGGCTCAGAACTCTGGCCTGAGAGAAGTTGATCAAAACATCAGGGCTGTGGCAGCCCCTGGGCAGAGAATCCACCAGAACCAGAGTCTCTGCCCAAAATGGTCTATACCTGCCGAAGCTGGCCCAGGACCTGAGGACCTGAGGTTTTGGATATTAATTTCCTCCTACTTTAAGAGTTTAAAAGCTGATCTTGGGCTTTTGCTTAAAATACTCTTTTATTCCTACATATTTTACTATTACAGATTTACATAAACTACCATTAGTGACTTAAAAAACATTGAAACATCAACGTTCTTATGGTAGAATTTAGACTGAATGAAAATGCCATTCCTTCTAATGGGTTTCTTGCTATTTAGCTAACCAGGTGTCTAAATTAACATAAAACTTCCTTCCCCCAAGCCATAGATGGAAAAAGAAAGCAGCTGAAAAATAATCCATGCTATATAATTATTTTTCCTGTTGACCTTTACCATTGCACAACTTCACACACACAATTGTTCCTCTAAATCAATTTGAAATGCAAAGAATTGATAAAGCTGACATACATACACGGAAGTTTCATTGATATTGTTCTCTCTACCCTTCCGTTTGTAATGTTTCACAATAAAAGTACAACACAAAACAATAAAATAAAAAAAATCACTTGAGTAGATTTGAGTATTTTATATCATGATTGGTCTAGTTGTATGAAAACTACACAAGCACACAGCAATCATTTTTTCTTCTAGAACATGCCCCAGCACACCAATACAATAGCGGGATGTAAAATTATTAGATTCAACTAAAATCATCCAGAATGCTTAACAGTTTTTAAATTGAGAATTCTTAAAACACTTAAGGAATTATGTGTAAATAAATGTTAATTCTTTTGGGTTTCCACTCTGGAAAACCACTAAGCAGGCCTCTCTGCCCTTAGTGCACACAGACTCTCCAGTGCTGGAGTATGATCTGGCATTTGGAAAACTCCCTGGCATCTGAATCTGTTAAAATAGCAACCGATCTAACAGGGGGAAAAAATTAACTTTACATATTTATTAATATAAACTTGGAGACTCAGATACTCCATCAGCATCAAAATTAAGCCATTTGTTAACTATTATGATCAGCCTTTCTTTCATTAACCAATTCTATAGAAGCAAAGTAGCTCTCTGAAGCAGTGAACCTACAGAGTTCAAATAAATTTAGTTCAATTCCATGTTATGTTAGGTATTTCTAATAGCTAATCAAATTTGTTACCTTCCAATAATTTGGTTGTTACGGGTTTAGTGTAATTTCTTCTCAGTCTTTAGACTTCACAAATTTGCAAGATTGTTTTAATGGTGTATTTACAGATAAGTTTTTATTTGCACATAAGGACAAAAAGGTGAAGTGAAATTTGGTCCCAATGGAAACCTGTTAGGTTCCCTGAACATATGGCTCATTGGGCTGTTACTTCCTTTTTGAGATCATTTTCCAAGACTTTTTAATATATACATCAACTTGACACCAGTTATAAAGAAAATATATTGGCTTTGAAGGTGCTTCCACCTGGGGCATATCTCTCAACAGCAAACCATCTAGTCAGGTGTACTTCCGAATACACAGGTTTCCAGTCTCCAAGAACAAGGCATAATTTGAAAACAGTCAAAACTGACAGTTGATTTACACTGTCTTTGAAATTAGGTGGTTCTTTGGATTCTTAGACTGCCACAATGATTTGATTAATACAGTTAAGGGGTGATTGCTTAAATCTCTTTTTCAGAAAGCTATGCATTTGGAATCCACAGTATTACAATGATTTATCTCAGCAGATTCAAGTGTACAAATGTAAGTCTCATTTATTGAATGTGTGTGGTGCCAGCTTAAGACTTAAGGGGAAAATCACAGCACATTGAAAAAGATGTAAATGTTCAATTGGTAAAAAAGGGGGGAAAACCGTGATAAAACATGTGCCTGTTTCCATTAAGCTTAATTTACTATTCAAAACAAGTTTTTCCTAATAAGCTCTATTGTTTCTTTCTGTTTTGTAAAATTTAGTATGTGTGAGACAAAAACCAGATTCAGAATGTGAATGAAGTCTGTTTAGCAAAAGCTTGTTGGAGCCTCCAGTTCAAGGAGGGCTTCAAATGAAAAGACACATCACCTTATAACACTGGTAGGATATCAGCAAGCAATTTTCTTAGGTCAGTTCTAGAACCACTTCCAACTAGATTACTAACTTCTTCCAGCCTCAGAGCTCCTCACAGATGAATTTGTACACTTAACGTACAAAAAAACACTAGAATATTCAAAATGATGCTGCACGTATGTTTACTAGATAACTTTAACTTTCGTTGTACTGCAGTCCTCTTCTTTCTGAGGTCTCAATCCGCAAATAGGACTGAAGTATAAGTTCTCAAACATGTCACTCCCTTGTCCTGTCTGTACAGGGTTTATCTTCAGGCCACTCACACTTTTTCAGAGTATTTGCACCTGATTGTCCAACCCCTTGATGTTGAACTGGTCTCTCCTTCATTTGAATATACCCTTGGAATCTGGAATGCCTGGACAGCTGGATTGTGCCCATGCTTCCTTTGCTGTTTAGGGGTATATCATGAATAAATTTTTTAAATATCTTGCTTATAACCTTTGGAAGCAGTGTAGAAAAAATGAGTTATTGCTTATTAATTAATTCAAGGAATAATTGCCTTCGAAATAATAAAGTCTTAAGGACTACATAATCCAACTTTTTGTGTGGGTACAAAACAAAAGAGTCTAAGAGAATGAATGAGTCCTTCAAACCTACTCAAATAGCTAGAACTCAGCTCAAACTCTTCAGCCCTTCAATCCACATTTTTTTTTCTGTAATAATTCCTCACCTCAAAAAACATACACTTTTTCACTGGCTTTGTACTTGGCTTCATAGGAAGCTTAAATCATTGGGTCGGAAGTCTTTTGTACACAGACTAACCATTGTGCTAAACCATGGAGACAGTAGGGAGCCTGACACTACCTGACCAGTGGGTAGGGTGTCTTTTTAGGGATTATCAATGTATCACTACCCCAAACAAGGGCCCAGAATATTTCTGCTGGGAGTAAGAAACACTTTAGCACACTGAGTGTAGAGCATTTCTCATGCCTGCCCCAGTGAGGGAACAGCCAGTGTTGGAATGTATTTTTGAAGCTTGAGATACAAACTAAGGTAGGAGAGAAGGTAAGAAAGATTTGTACCTCTAAAGTGTGGAGTTAAGCCTTGCCGTAACGCCCAAACCACGAAGTTCACTTTCTAATAGACCAAATTCTAAACCAAAGGTCAAATGGGAAAGGGAAGAAAAGTAAACCGGGATGAACTGGAAGTGAGCCTATGTATTTTCCAAACTATTAAACTGGAACTAGAACATTTTCTAAGCCAAACAAATATCTCATTTGGGTCAAGAGTTGACCTTCACTTGTCTGGAGATGTTCCCAAGGCTCGTGAGGAGGTCTCAGCGCTGTATTATCTTTTCAGATGTTGGTGAATCAACTCTGGAAGCAGCTCTCATTAGATAAATAATTTCTCCTTTTAAAAGTTGTTAAATAGCACTAATCGCCAGTGAGAAAGGGGCATTATGCAACTGCAAGCAATTGGCTTAAAAGGAAGGCAAGCTCACTGGGAATCCAAAGAATCAGTAAGGGTGATAAAGCTTCCTTGAAAAAGCTTCTCTAACCGGGACTGAGGAAGAAAAGCAAGCAGCAGGCTTCCTCTATTAAGCAGCTTTGACACACACACACACACACACACACACACACACACACTCTCTCTCATACACTCACACACACAAATGCGGCACTCCAATATGCAAAGGCCCACTGTTTTGTTTCGGTTTTCCTGAGGTTTTACCATTGGCATTGTCAACGTCTTTTCTTTCAGCATCTACAAGGCCTGGGTGAGAGCTATTTGTAGTTTAGAGAAACTGGATTTCAAAGCAGATTTTGTTCTACCCTCTGCCTTTAAAGTTTTCAAGTCCCAACCCACCCCCTCAAAAAAATAAAAGAAATACTAATGAGTAATGTGGCTCTATAGTAAGAGTTTAGAAAAAAATGTATAGTTCTAACATAGGAGTACCATAGTAACTTCCATTCTACTTCCAGACATGCTATGGTACCCTCTACTGGCCTGCGAGGGAGTCAACCTCAGGGAAGGAGCGCTGCTGGTCCATTTTCCTGTCCACAATGACACTGCCACTTCCTCCCAGATAGAAGGACATTTCCAAGCGTTTCAGTCCTTTCTGCCTCTTCCACCCTACAATGTGCCTGGAAAAGTATGCTGTGGGGATGACTCATTTCCTTTCCAAGGCCAAGTCCTAAGAAAAATGACCCGAGTATCCTGATTGATATGCATCAGAGAATGAGCCTGTCTTCTTACATGGTTTCTTCAATAAAGTATATATTTTTATTTATAATACTTAAACTTAGCCAATAAAAATGCAGGATGCCCAGATAAATTTGGATTTCAAATAAACAACAAATAACTTTTACTGTAAAGTATACCGTTTGGCGACCCCATTTTTTAATACATCATTGACTGTAAAGATGTGAAATCAAGGTTCAACAGATTTTCCTTTCTTTTTTCTTTTTGTGGGTTTGGGGAGGGACGCGGAGTGTGATTAGATGGGGAGCAAATATCCTTTTTTGTGCCTGGAATTTTCTTTCTTCCTTGCTCATTCAGCAGGGAGTCTCAGGGCCTCTTAAATAGTCTGCTGTACAAACTACTCCCCTCACTTCTGATTACACACTGTTTTATGGTGTGTTTATATAGTCTCCAAGATAATGTGAGCTTTTCAAAGCGAGAGTGCGTGTTACACCTCTTCCTCCCTTCCACAGAGTTCCCTGCGTCTTCTTGCTGTCCTTCAGGGAGGCACCCGGGGCCCAGATGCAGAGGGACCCTGAGACTCGGGGACGGGGCCCCTGCAGGCGCACGAAGGGAAGGGGAAGCGAGGGGGCTCTCAGGCCCTTCCAGCCCTGCACTGCGGAGGGTGCGGGGCCTGAGGCCTGGACTGCAGGTCTCCTCCCGGCGTCGGCCTGTCAGGCCTCACGTCCTGCTGTCCTGCCGGGGCCCGCGAGGTCGGGAGAGCCTGCGCCTGGGCCCGGGGCCCTCTGCCCGGCCAGCGGCGCGGGACACCCGCTGCTCCGGGCGCCGGGGCCGGGGAGGCCGGGAACCCTCGGGAACCCTCGGCTCCGGGCGGGAGGCACCCAGGCCCTTCCCGACCCGGCCCGGCCGCGCTGCGCCGCGCTTCAGCCGGGCGATTCTTCCCCTCGTTTGGTGCATTGTTTGCATTAATATGAATATCTTGTTCTGTTTGTTTTGTCTCCTGGGAGCCAATAAAGCTGTGATTTTTTTTCTTTACACCAAATGCAGCTCTACGGGCGATCAATCAATGGGTAGTCTTCGGATAATCTGTGAGAGTGAGAACTCTAATAAAGCTAGCGACTAAAAGGGAAAACAAAATCTATTTTCCTCGTAGGTTAGCTACGTCAGGGTGAGTGTTGAGTGTGTTCCACTTCTGCTGCTTGGGGTGGGTTACACTCCTGTTCCTTTTTCTTTCTTTTAAACAAATGCATCTAAATGTCATGATGGGAGGGAAGAGGGAGAAGAAAGAAGAGGGATGTTGAAGGGCCTCTTACGTTTTCTGATGATGGGTGGGTTCTCGCAAGAAGAGGAAAGAAGGTACTTTCTAAAGTCCCAGAAAATGAGGGAGAGGGATGGAGGATTCTGATAAGATGCACTTTGGTGAAGAGGTCCTTAGTGTTCAGAACAGGTAGGAAATGTACGTTAATAAGGAACTAAGTGATGACAACAAATCAAGTTATTAGGGTCCCCTGCCCCAATCACTTTTTTCCTCCTGTTAGATGCTAAACTCCCCAAATACATTTTTGGAAGGCCCCCCAGCTCTCCTGAGCAATGCAGGAAAGATGAGAAAGATCGGCCTGGACTGCTGCGGTTCTCACAGCACAATGCAACCCCAGTCATTTCTAAAAACAGCAAAGTACCATCTGAATTATCTAACATGCACAGTGAACTGAAGAGCCCCAGATTATGTGATGAATTGTTAAATCGCAGTAGCATTGTTTTGGATTGCTAATTAAAAAAAAATAAGCAAACCCCATGACTCTAGATATGACAACTGAAAATACCCACAAATTATTTAATAAATGAAGCGTCTAACAACTTTAACACTTCCTGGTCGCCTTGTAAATAAATGTAATTTGAGGTAGATTTTTTAAATCTTCCATCTAAACAGTGAATTCATTACCCGCCATTCAGAGCTCTGGATGCCTATGGACTTCTTGGAATTAGGTGTTAAATAGACAAAAGTGAACCAAACTGCCTTTAAAAGCACAGCATGACCATGTAATTCTTTTTCCAGTTTGTGGTAAAAAATGATGAAACTTCTTTCCAAGTAGCTATCACCCAGATTTAGTGTGAAAAGTAGTGTAATTGTAATTCACGCCATCAGGGTCTATCGCTGATAGACGATCAGCTGTTCTGTAGTGGGGAGAGGCTTTCTTTTCAAATAGGAAAGCTGCCAAGTGCTCTGCGATACCTCCAGCAAGCTTATCGGATTGAGTTCAGAGCCAAAACAGCAGCTGCACACATATGCAAATTGGCAATTAATAGTATAACATTCTGGAAAAAAAATGTTTAAAAAAATTTTTTAAAGAAAATAGAAAGAAGCTACCTGAACATTAACCTCAACTGTAACTGGGACTTCTAGGATGAATGACTAAGGATTAATTGCCCTCTGGAGAGGACCTGCTCTTTATTATTACCTTCCCTCCTGCAGATCAAGTCTTTGTTGTCTTGCTGATTTTTGTTTGTTTCCTGGAACACAACAATGGACTCTACAGGAAGAAGTTTAAAAATAACTAAAAAGCCCTTATATTTTGATTCCAGAAAAGAGGGAAATGAAGTCCTTTCCATACCCAGAGATCACAAAGCAAGAGCTTCAGCATCCTCGTGAATAGACATTTTGTGCTGGATGTCATCATCTCCTCTCACTACAGCTTGCAGTAGGAACAAGCTTCACGTCCTGGGGGTGCTGCCTGTCTCCGTCTTGATTTCTGTCTGTCTCTTCCTCCCATTGACAGAAGTGCTGCTTGCATGCTTCATGCAGCAGTTTGCAGAAATCCAGCAAGATTTATGGTTTCTGTTGCCCAGCATGTATAAACACAACACTCTCAAATGTTTAAAGAAAAAAATCATATGACTTTGTTAAATTTTTTAACATTCTGGTCCCCCCCACCCCCACCCCAATCTCACACACAAGTACACTGTTTCCCTGATACAGTCACACAATAGTTGTGGCTGGGATTAGGTTGACAACCTAAACCCCAAAAAGGGCCTGGCATTTTCACAGCAGGCTTTCCCTAATGCTTTGAGGCTTCCTCTCCCCCTAGCACGGGGGTGGGGTGATTAGCAAATGTTTCAGATAATCTGTGAATTCTTAATAGTCACATTTCCATGGTTGAAGATCTGCCTATTTCTGGGATGTGGCAGGTTTCAGAAACGTTGGTGTTGGGGGTTTTACAGAGTTTAAAATTTGGGTCAGGATCCCGATTTTCTTCAATGTGTAAGGGTGAAAGAGGTTTATTTTGCTTTATTTTTCTGGATGTTTTGGGATGAAATTGTATCAATTCTGGCTGTAATATGTACCATAAATGCATAGTTGTGACCATTTTTTTCCCTGCCTTTTTCTCCTTTTATCACTTACACTTCTGGCATTATTACTTACAATTTTACTGCAAATCAAGTGTGCCTTTAGTTTAAAAACATTTTTCTTATACCCTAGGGACACTTTTAATCCAAGACAAGTTTTGTATTATTAACATTCTAGTTGAAAGGATACTGTAAACTTTCATTGCCAATATAGGTTTTGAAGCTTGAATATGAAATTTTTAACAGGAAATTCACCCATGTGGAATTTAAATACATTTACTTATATTTCCTGGGGGAAAAAAGATTTTTGGATAACTGTCAAGTAAGCATCCAGTCTCATTAGGAGTACAGAAAAATCTGAGTCCCTACTTAGGAGGACAAAAATTTCATCCTCTAAATAACCAACTCAGGGTCAGAAGATTGTGCTTTTCCAAATATGTATTATTAATAGAACTTTTTTGGGTCTGATTCCAATAGAAGTATCCTATGTTCTGAAGATTGTAAGGTATAGGAGAAAAATTGTCAAGTCTAAATTTTATTCATAAGGAATTATTTTTCTTGATGTGTGATTGAATTTGAATACATTGTTAGACTTCTCTTTTTTCTTGTGACCAACTAAAAAGTAGTTTAAAATGATGTAGCAAGTCAATTGAAAAGTTGCTTTTGAATAAAACAGAACAATGGAATGCCAACTTTCTTTCCTTCTCCATAACTTCATTAACATGGCTGTATAGACATTTGCATGTAAAATGTAGTTAAGAAATATAACACAGAAGTAAATTTAGTCCTTTAGTGCCTACCTCTATGGTAAAATCAGACCATTTGGCAGAGTTTGAAGTCTTCCAAGAAGACTGGTTTCCACCTGGAAAATAAATCACTAAATTTGAATGTGTTACTTATACTATGGTGAGTTGTCTATCTGTTATGTTTTATTTTAGTGCATATACTAGAACTTGTATTTAGAGTTTTCTAAAATTGTCATCTGTCAAGGTAGAGAATTATAATAATATAATTATACACAGAAAAAGTGTTCTGACTTTAGGTTATTTTGGTACTGTTACAAATAAGATGCATTTTTTAAAATTCAGAATGTTTGTCACAAATTCATGTTTCATTGTCCAATTCTGAGACTAATTTAGAGTAGCTATAACTGTTATAACCAAAGTCTATTTTCTTTGCATTTATTGATGCATAGATAGCATTATGCATGAGCTTCAGCGCAACTCATCTACACCATTGCAAGCTCTACCTGGACTTAATTTTGCTCCGTCTTCAAGTGGCACTTCATCTCAAAATATTCTAAGAGTTTGATAAATATAAGATACTGATCAAATCATTGTTGTAGTCTCAATTCAATATATCCTACTGTTTTAAATCCCAAGCAGTTTGCTTTATAAGAACTGTTTTGATTAATCAAAGATTCTATGTTGCATGACACAAGGCATCATAATGCGATGATTGGTGAGCTGTCATAGATAGTGAAGACAGCACTCAATTAATGTATCCAGAGAGAAACTACATTTTATAACGCTGCAGGTGTACACAGTGGGAGGAGATGAAGATGTGGGGCCATGGCTCAGTAAAAATATACCACAACTAGTGAAAAGGGGAAACTATGTGTCTCATTAAAATGTTTTCGTAGCTTTTTCTTCATCTGAAAGGAGAGTGAATAATCTCCGGAAGGAAGCGATATTTCTTTCTGAAGTGTCCATTTTCTAAGAACAGGTGGTGGTGGAACTGTGTACTCTCAAGCCCAGAAACTTCATAATTCATTATAATATATGAAAATATGCCTAATTCCTATACTACTTTTATAATAATTATGATTTTATATTTCATTTTTTTATTCTAAAGCGCTTTGTGAATATATAATAGATACCACCTTCTGTGGGAGTGAAAAGAAGAAACAATTTGTTTCATAGTTAAAGGTGCTATATTTGAGCAATATGATGTTAAAATGTTTCATCTCAGCATGGGGCACTTATTTTGAAGAATTTATCTGGAGGACTCAGACATTTCCCATATAGTAAACTGAATGGGGAGCCTTTACTTACGATGACAAAGGGTAATTAGAAAATCATGCTTCTAGGAAATTTATTTGGCCATTAAATTAATAGTCCAAGAAGTGACGGTGATAGAATAATAATAATTTCTTCGTTAAGTTCTTTCTCTGTGATAGACACTTCACGTATATTCCCTTATTCCGTCGTAAAAACCACCTTATGAGGCTGGCATTATTAGCTTTATTTTACTGAAGAGGCAAATGAGGCTAAGTTTAAGTCACATAGCTAGTAATGGATGAGCCCCTCTGGCTGTGGAAATCCAAAGTCCACGCTCTTACCATGTGAGGCACTTCCACTCTGGTGTCTGAAGGATAGGGGCATAGAGGAAGTTGGAAACCATCCCTCCCCTCTTAGAACTCCATTTTTCCTTTACTAAATCAAAAAGAGTCAATGAAGTAGTCCAAGACTTTAGCAGTGTAGTTGAGGTCCCTTTGATTAGGAAGTCTTTATATGACTGGAAACAGGATTGCTTTGGCACATGCATAGAGACTCAGGCAATCTCCACATCCATCCTCAATTTTAGCAATTCGAAGCAGTTAGCTACCCGGACAGTTTTGTATGCATTGCTAAATGCAGACACAAAAACTGCATTTGCAAAAAGAGGAAACCCAGTTAAACTAGGTTGCAAATTTGGCCCTAATTTAGCGTAGCATTTGTGATACATATAGGTTAGAGTGACATTTATATAATGGTGTGAAATATGAGAAAGTTCCAATGCTAGACACAAAGACTTTTTAAAATTGCTTTTGCCTACTTTGGTTAGTTTAAGAAACAGGAGAAAGAATTTGGTTTTTCAAGTGATGGGAAGCCTTTAAGGATGTTGGAACACTGTTCGGTCCCCTGGGGTTCTGCCTGCTGTACAATTTTAAATGTCTTTTAGCTAAAAAATTGGCCAACAAGGGAAACATAGAGATGAAATCTCTTCTTCCTTATCTGAGAAGTGAGAAGCTATAGGTAGCTAGCATAATCCAATTATGATAGTCAAATACATGGTCAGCTTTTGGGGTCAGAAAGTCATGAGCATTGCTCTCAGCTAATAGTTCTTTTTAACTGGACTAACTACCTATATATTAGAATTTACTTTGGATGCTTTGTCCTTATGTTCAGTCTTAGGTTTCAGCTTAAGAAATACAGCCAGAAATTAAACTAGAGATATACACGATGTTTTATATAAATGTTGCAAGCATGGTACCTGAAACTGTTTTCATTTCTCCAATGAAGACCACTGGAGGGCAGTGTTTTCTCCTTTGGGAACAGCACCTGGTCTTAGATGGAGACTGCATGGATGTGTTAAAAAGGCATCTGGGTTATGGAAAATTAGTTGCTTGGAATTTACCCCCTCCCGTTTATGTCATTCAGGTGTTCCTTATCATACTGCCAGCCAAGTTAGTTACACCTAAAACCAGATTCTAAAAGATCATATTTATTTGGATCAATACAATATTATTTGGGAGTCTTTTAAAGTTTTATATTAATTAACCATTGAGGATTGTGCAAAGTTTGTTTTACTAATATAAATAGCAAATGAAAGAAGGGTATGTACATAGACGGGTAGTTTTAACTAGCTGCTTTGCACTTTGAAATTTCAATCTTTCATTGTTTACATTAATTTTATTTTCTATATGAAATGTGTACCTATGCTCGCCACCAAATCAACAAGTCAGCATTTTCTAGAAAGAACAAACCAAGATTTTTTTTCTAGAAGCTATTTGCTATTATGTTGGTATGACATGTTCCCTAGGGATAATGTATGGAAAAATACTTAGAGAGTTTTTATTTAAAATGATCTATTGCTGAATATTAAATTATAAAATTATACTTTTGGTTTTCCATTAATTAAAAAGTGAAGCTGGATTATATAATATAATTTGCCAGGGTGTTGGAGGCTGGCGTTTAATCTCTACTTAAATACCTATAATGCTAATTGAATTTTAAAAGTATAATAGTCATTTATTTCATTTTTAAAAATAAAAATATATTTTAGCTCTGTGATTTGTCTAGCAAAAGATTATTATTTTAACAAAATCAACATATAATTTTATTCTAATGATTTAGAAAAATAAAATGCCTAGATGCTGACCTGGAATAATGTCTCAGCAAAGGAACCCAAAGCAACCAGTCATTTGACACAAAACATAAATTTCAATGTCTGTGTTATAAACATTTGTTAAAGTATTTTATTTTTCTAAGTGTTCATTGTGAAAATTATGGAAATAATATAATAAAATAAAAATCGTCTCCAACCCAGCCAGTTAGAGATAACCACCGTTACTATTTTAGAGTATATCCTTACAGTATATTTTACATATATATTAAAAATAATTAGAATACATGACATCTCTCATTGTAAGCTACACTTTTCATTTAAAATATATCACAAATGTGTCCTATTTTATTAAATATTTGTCAACATAATTATTTTGAATGACTATATAGTGCACCATAGTTTATCTAACAAGTTCTCTAACACTGTGTATTTGATGGCTTCTAATTTTTCTACATTATAAACAATGCTATGACTAACTTCTCTATAGACAATATTTTCATACATCTATAATTATTTCCTCCCCATAAGTTTCTAAAAGAAGAATTTCAGGGTAAGAAAGTTTTGTTTTGTTTTGCAAATTTTGAACATAAACCCAAAATGAATGTGTAAGAGACTGTCCATTTTTCCGTATCTTCAGCAACACTAAATGTTTTTAAGCTTCTCTAATTTAATGTTTGAAAAAAATTTTGTTCTTCTGGCTTTTGTTACTTTGATTACTTGAAAAATTTAATGTATTTCATATGTTTATTTGCTATTAATATTGTTTCATTGTGGCTTGCTTTTTTTTTCTATACATCTTTCTTTTTTTCTCTTGAGATGTTTGGTTTTAAAAATCAATTTATGAGAGTTCTTTATATAGTGAGAATAGTAACATTGTACTATACATTTTATAAGTATTTTTTCAGGCTAATATCATATTTTGTTATTGACTTTTTCACTTTTAAATGATCAATTTCTGAAATGTTTTCATTAACATGTCTACCTTTGCATGTACGTTATGAAACTATTTCTGACAAAGATTAAATATCTCCTTATATTTTTTCCAACATATTTGATGACTTCATTTTGTTTTTGTGTTCATTTCATGCATCTAATGATTTAATTAATCTGCAATTTACTTTGATTTATTATGTGAGGTGAGGATTTGATTATTTTTTCTATTGTTAAATAATTGTCCCTGAATATTTATTGAATAATATACTTTTTTCCTACTGATTTAAAAAGACTTTGAATCAAGCTGAAAGCTTTTCTATTCCGGGGTCCACTCCTGAGATTAATTTCTGCTCCACTGATTTTTCTATTCTTTCACCTTTATCATAATGTCTTAATTATACATTCTTACATCTGGTATCGCAAGTGTGTCTTCAGCAGTTTTTTCCCCAAAGTTTTCTTTGTAATTTTTTCCTATTTATTCTTTGTATACTTCAGAATTACTTTATTAAGTTAAAAAAATTCACTTGAGAACATATGTTTTGCTGTGGAAAAATGCCAAAGATATATTAAGTGAAAAAAGCCAGTCATAGAACAGTATGCATACCATCTCTCCTATAATTATAAAAAGTTGGAAAAAGCACAGAAGTGTATGTGCATATCCATGTGTATGTGAGCATGTGCCTTATAGATACATACAACATTCCTGGAAGAATCGACCAAAGAAAAATTGTTAACAATGGTTACCTTTGGGGAGTGGGAATGGACACTGTGGAGATGAGGGGATTTTGCTTTTTACTATAAGGTAGACTTTATAGGTAGTTTGGGCTTTAAAAATTCACCTGAAACTCAAAACAGAATTACATTAAATTTATAAATGAACTAGGACATCCTTATAATATTGTCTTTTCCCATATAGGGACACTTTTTAAAACATTTTATACCTCTCAGTAAAGTTTTGTAATTTTCTTCAGATGGGTCCTACACAAGCTCTGTAGTTTATTAGTTTATCCCTGGGTTTATATATCTATAAATACATGCAAATTATGAAGCTATATCAATAGACTTTTATATACATAAATGTAGGTATATAACATTATAAATATATATATTACGTAATTGCTATTGTTTGTAAAGTTCATTTGTCTTGTTGAAGACTATTTCCTAATTGTATTTTTTCCTTAAATAATTGACGAAAAGTTGATCTAAACATTTTATTGACTTTAACTGTAAAAATAATACTGAAGTAATTGGTCAGTTCAAGTTTAGGCTAAAATTATTGGTTTATGTAGAAATCCTCTAATTTTACTCAATGTAATTGTTTTTATTTATATGATTTTTTTTGAATTATGCAAACATGGCTTAAGAAAATAGCAATTATGAGTAATATTCTAAAATACAGATGTCTGCCCAGCTGGTGTGGCTCAGTGGTTGAGTGTTGACCCATGCACGAAGAGGTCACCTGTTCGATTCCCGGTCAGGGCACATGCCCTGGTTGTGGGCCAAATCTCCAGTGGGGGGTATGCAGGAGGCAGCCAATCGATGTCTTCTCTCATCAATGTTTCTATCTCTCTCTCCCTCTCTCTTCCTCTCTCTCTAAAATCAATAAAGAAAAAAAAATTTTTTTAAACAATAAAATAAAATATAGATGACTGTCACTTTCTGAAAATACATGCAAAGGAATAGTGAACAAAAATAATTATTAGTATAGATAGGATATCCATGAATAGATTATGAGAAACTAGACAAGGAAGAAAAAATAGATATGATCTATTTTTCCATATTTATAGTAGAAGATACTGCTATTTGCCATACTTTTTCTTTTCAAAAAGTGTTTTATTGCTATTATTTTTTTTACCTATAAATATATAATATTCTCATTGTAAAACACATTCAAATATTATAGAAAAAAATACTTTCTTTTTAAAAAAAAATTTTTTTTTTCCTTTATTGATTTTAGAGAGAGAGGAAGTGAGTAGGAGAGAGAGATAGAAACATCGATGAGAGAGAACATAGATCGGCCGCCTCCTGCATGCTCCCCACTGGGGATTTGGCCCACAACCTGGGCATGTGCCCTGACTGGAAATCGAACCGACGACCTCTTGGTGCATGGGTCGATGCTCAACCACTGAGCCATACCAGCCGGACGAAAAAAGTACTTTCTTATATGGTCAACCATAATCCTGTCATCTAGGAGAAAACTAGTTAATAGTATTTTCCTATTCTTCAAGAGCTAATTTCATTTATTTATAAAGTGAGACTACACTGTACATACTGCTTTTTAGCCTCTTTTTTTCTTCTAAAGTATAATCACTGCTATCTCTTAATGTCCATAAATGCAGGTTTTCATAATTCCTAATGGCTACCATTAAAATGTATATTTTATTTCATGGTATTCCATGATTTATATGATTAATTCTCCATAGATTAACACTTAGGTAGTTTCTAATATTTTACAATTAATATTCTAACACATCTTTTTGCATTTGACACATTATTTCCTTAAGAATAAAAATGCGCCCTGGCCGGTTTGGCTCAGCGGTTAGAGCATCGGCCCGTGGACCAGGGAGTCCCAGGTTTGGTTCCCGCTAAGGGCATGTACTTTGGTTGCAGTTTGTCCCCGGCCCCGGTTGGGGTCATGTGGGTGGCAACCACTCAATGTGTCTCTCTCACATCGATGTTTCTCTCTCTCTGTTTCTCCCTCTCTCCCTCCCACTCTATCTGAAGATAAATGCAAAAATGTCCTCGGGAGAGGATTAAAAAAAAAAAATGCTAGATCAAAAGATCTGCATACTTTTAAGACTTTTGATAATACTGCCAAACTGTCCTCCAGTTTGTTCTTTTTGTTCTTTTTTACATTTTTTCATCACTTTTTTTTTTACAGAATTTTTCTATTCTCTACCATTTTTTCCCCCAGATGAATGAATAGACATTTGATTCCATCACATATGTTCATCTCATTACTAACTGAGGAAAGCGTCTTCTCAATCACACTACTTTTAGAAGAATGAGCAAGTTTTTTCAAGGTCTTACCAAGAGGAGGTTGAGGGATGACTCTTTTTTTTTAAGTGTGTTTTTTAAAATTTATTGGGGTGACATTGGTTAATAAAATTATATAAGTTTCAGATGTATAATTCTATGATACATCATCTTTATAATGTATTGTGTGTTCACCACCCCAAGTCAAGTCCCCTTCCATCACCACTTATCCCCCCTAGACCCTCTCCTACCTCCGTCCATCCCTCTTCCCCTCTGGTAATCAACAGAATGGTGATTACTATGGAAATCAGTATGGAGTTACCTCAAAAAATTAAAAGTGGAACTGCCTTATGACCCAGTGAATCCACTTCTGAAAAAAACCTGTAACACAAATTTGAAATTATATATGCACCCCTATGTTCATTGTAGTGTTATTTACAATAGCCAAGATTTGGAAGCAGCCCAAGTGTCCATCAGTAGACAAATGGATTAAAAAGCTGTGGTACATTTACACAACGGAATACTACTCTCCTTAAAAAAAAGAAGGAAATCTTACCCTTTGTGACAGCATGGATGGACCTGGAGAGCATCACGCTAAATGAAATAAGCCAGCCAGAGAAAGACAAATACCATATGATTTCACTTATATGTGGAATCTAATGAACAAAATAAGGGATTACTTTTGGGACCCATAATAATCAACATATTTTCTGTTTATTCAGAAAAGTCAAAGCTAGGAGCGCAATTTTCCTTTCCACTGAAGACTGAATCTCTCTGTCTGAGCTGAAGCATGGAAGATGTCTGACCAGAGCTAGCAGACCACTGGGGAGCAGAGCAGAGCAGAGCTGTCTAGCCAGAGAGGGGCCTGGCCCCAGGGCTGCCTCACAGCTGTGCCGTGCTCTTCTCACAATTGACCTGTTTTGCACTGAATAAAGTTTCATTCTTTACCACACCCCAAATTGAGGATTCCAAATTGGGGATTCCTATTGGCACTGAATTGGCACCAACACCATTGGTTGACAGGTTTCTTCTCATTAGCTGATAACAAAAGGGTCTCCAATAATATTTGCAGAATATTTAGGGTGACCTTATCATTCATTGTCCAAGTTGGCACCCTTTTGGAAGTGAAAGGGAGCATTATTAATAACTATAGTAAGGCAACAGGCATAGAAAAAGTCATCTGGTATTAGACCAAGTGATTTTCTTGCCATAAACTATCTCTCAACATGAGTAGGGACAGCTGTCTTTCTCTTACCTATTTCTTTCTGGGCATGCCATCACCACACCCATAGTTTGTCCTATGTGATTCCTGGCATCCTTCTCAATTTTTTATTAAAAAAATATTTTTTATTGTGTCTAACATTTTTTTTACCTTTGTTCTGTAAGAATTGTTCAAACATTTCTTTAGTGGTGCATTTAGAAGAGAGGAAAGGGGACTAAAATTAGTCATAAAGTCAAGTAATGTCTAGGAAAGGATGTCGAGAGAGAGTGGGTTGGGTCTAGTTTGATCAGTAGAATGTCAGTGTGTCTCGGTGGCAACAGGGACTTTTGTGCCCTCGGTAATTACACGTAGAAGCAAGTGGAGAGCACAGTAAGGGAAGAGCAGGGCCCAGCGAATTTCACACAAAATAAAACAAAAAAAGTCAAAACTATACTGTACAAATTTTCAAATGATGTTAAATTAATTGAGGTGGTTAGTATCCTGAAAACAATACACTAAAATGTATTTTAGGGTAATGATCATATAAAAATAATACTCAAAAGAAGCAAATGAAAGGGACACTCATAAACATTCAGTGCAATATAGGATTGGACTAGAGTATCTAGGCAAAAAGGACTAAAGAAAAAGACTTCGAGGCTTATCTGCAAAGTACAGTCAACAATGTGGGAGAAAACAAACATAATTTTTATGATTTCCTAAATAACCTTAAATAGACAAGGGACAGTTTCTCCTCTGTATCATGTATTAATTATACTTTTGTTTGAAATTACTTTTTGTTGGATCATACTTTTAAAAGGTTTGGAGATATTGATGAAAGTTCAAAGAACAGAAAAATAACCAAAGAGATCTAATTTAGGTTTTTGAGGAAAACGAAAGGAATTGGCATTATTTCATCTTAAAGTCTAAGGTGTTACTTGATCAGTATTTAATTGTAAGATTTATTTTAAGAGAAAAGATGCTGAACAAGGGTTCTCTATGTCTAAGAACAAAATATTAATTAAAATAGTTTTGCCCAGCCGGTGTGGCTCAGTGGATTGAGTGTTGTCCCATGGACTGAGAAGACTTGGTTCAATTCCTGGTCAGGGCACATGCCCAGGTTGAGGGTTCGATCCTCAGTAGGGGACGTGCAGGAGGCAGCCTATTGATGTTTCTCTCTAACATCGATGTTTGTATCTCTCTCTCCCTTCCTCTCTCTCTAAAAAAAATCAATAAAAACATTAAAAAAACAAAAAGACAGTTTTACATGACTTTTATAAAGATGCATTGATTGTTAGGTTGAGGAAACACTAGAGGTAAATATCAAGAAATATTTTGAAATTTCTATTTCTGGAAGGAGAAATATTCTATTTTATAAGTAAGAGAATAGACAATTATCAATTTGGTTAAAATTGCTATTTGAAGGTCAGTGACAGACAAGGTGATCCCTTCTAATACTGTGAGCCTATGAATTTATCTCAAGGTAAGTTGCCCAACACTTTAATCTGTATTATTCATTAATAAATTAACTCAAGTATTTATTATGTAGTTTCATCATACCAATATACTGACATATTTATGTACATTTTAAACATGAAACAAAATAATACAGTGCTCTAATTACTCTTATTTCTTCTTAATAAATAGCAATAGATATATTAGAAATACATTTGGTCAGTTACGCTATGTGGATTATTTTGGGCTATTACTCACAAGCATTCAAGAAAATGTTGCCAAAACTATATTCATTCATTCTTGATTATAACATAGAAATTCTGGGTTTAAATGTATTTATTTTTTCTTTATGAATCCTTTTTTTAAAAATTAATTAATTTATTTTTGTTACAGATGTTTCTCCTTTTTCCCCCCTAGACACCCTCCTCCTGATCCGGCCCCCCACCCCAACATTGTTGTCTATGTCCATTGGTTACGGATACATGCATATAAGTTCTTTGGTTTATCTCATCCCTCCCCTGACCCCCCTGCTCTGAGGTTTGTCAGTCTGAATCATACTCCTTCCTATGAGTCTGGGTTTATTCTGTTCATCAGCTTATTTTGTTCATTACATTCCACAAATAAGTGAGATCATGTGGTTTAAATGTATTTTTAAGCATTACTTTAAGTCAATTTTAGAGTCATATTTTTTTTCTAATTTTTTTTCTTTATTGATTTTAGAGAGAGGAAGGGAGAGGGAGAGAGAGATAGAAACATCGATGAGAGAGAACATCGACTGGCTGCCTCCTGCATGCCCTGCACTGAGGATTTGGCCCACAACCTGGGCATGTGCCCTGACAGGGAATTGAACCAGCGACCTCTTGATGCATGGGTCAACACTCAACCACTGAGTCACACCAGCCAGGCTAGAGCCATATATTTTAAGTTGTCCTCCAAAGACCCAAGTTTTGGAACTAAAATGCCCTTTTAAATGTTACTTGTTAGTTCTGAAAACTAATTTTTGAAAGGGGCATATTCAGTGCATTTTAAAAGAGATCTTTTATACAAAAACACCCAAGCAATTCTCAGTATAAAGGCAACTGGGGGGAGCTGAGACATCCTTTGCTTTCAATCTTATGAGGCACTGGCTGTTTCTTGTGTGTATGCATATGACAAATGAGAAGTTGTAAGAAAGAATAAATGTCAATTTTTAAAAATATAACACAAACCTGTCCATTAATTTAGATCCAATAATAAGAAATGTGTTTTGGACAATTGTTAAGAAATTCTATACATATCTTTTCTATAGTGTATATGTATATCAGATCACCACGTTGTACACTTTAAATATATACAATTATATTTGTCAAGTGTTCCTCAATAAAGTTAAAAAAAAAAGAAATGTGTTTTGGTGAAAAGAAAGAATAAAGTAACATGGTTTTGTTTTTATTTACTCATCTGCCAATGGTCCTGAGAAATATGTGCATATATGTAGAAAGCACATTAGTTTATTCCCAACTCTTGGCTCAGTGGTGTAACCTTTATACAAGAAAATCAGAGTATTTGCATATTATAAATGGGTCAATTAATGCTGCCCAATTTTTAAAAAATATTTTTCCAAAACTGTTGATATTATCAGCACTGATTTCCTTCTGGCCCAAATGAAGGCCTGTTCTCACTTTTCTTACTTGACTCATCTTTACCTGATTAAATGGCCTTCATTGCTTGAAAGCCTTCCAATGCATTACACAGTTTTGTTTTTTTTAATTGCATTATTCCAACTGTTGATAACTTCTTATTTGTATGGCTAATAGCCTATCAAAATGTGCTGACATCTGTGTTAGTTTTGAATTAGTTAATTTGAATATCCCTTAAAGTTTTCTTTGCGTTGGAGCTAGAGAGATCAATCCATTTGGAAGAGTGTGATCACAAGGGATATCCTTGCTTTCTTGGTCATAGAGTCACCAATGCATTCACATAGATGTACAACTAGGAAATAATGTAAGCTGTCCACTTCAATTTAAAAATCAAGTTAGGGCCCTGGACGGTTTGACTCAGCAATTAGAGTGTCGGCTCGTGAACCAGAGAGTCCCGGGTTTGGTTCTCAGTCAGGGCACATGCCCAGATTGTGGGCTAAATCCCCAGTGGGGGGCATGCAGGAGGCGGCCAATAGATGTTCTCTCTCATCGATGTTTCTATCTCTCCCTTCCTCTCTCTCTAAAATCAATAAAGAAAAAAAATCAAGTTAGGAAACATGAGGGACACCTGTAACAATAATTTAAAAAATCAATTTAGTTTTAGATTATTTTGCATTTTATTCAAACATTCATTCCCTTTTATTTTTCCCCCCATAAAACAAAGAAATTGCATCCTGGGATTTTGCTGTCAGAACTATGATCTTAAGAGTAAACAGAGTGTAACTTACTGTCCCACCACTAAACAGCACGTGAGGCTTGACAGCACTCAATACTTATTTGTTGGTTGGATGAACTGACAATGTAATATAATAGTTTCAACACTGAACCTTTGGTTCTTTGAATTTCTATATAGTTTTGCTATTTTTAAAGCTACAGTTTAAAAGTCCTTAGCAACCTGGCCAGTGTGGCTCAGTGGTTGAGCATTGACCCATGCACCAAGAGGTCACTGGTTCAATTCCCAGTCAGAGTACATGCCCAAGTTGTGGGCCTGATCCCCAGTGGGGGACATGCAGGAGATGGCCAATCGATGTTTCTATCTCTCTCTCCCTTCCTCTCTCTCTAAAATCAATAAAGAAAAAATATTTAAAATATATAAGAAAGAATGTCCTTAGCAGACATTTTTGTTCATTGTGGTTGGCAATTTGGCAGTGTTCATCAAAATTTAGTACACATGCATTGACCCAGCAATTCCAGTTCTTTTACTATATCCTATAAATACTCAAACATACCCACAAAGATAGGTGTACAAGGCTACTCGTTGCATCATTGGTTTCAATAGAAATTCCTTGAAAGAACCTAAATGTTCATCATTGGCAGATAGTAAAATAAATTGAGGTACATCTGTACTTGGACCACTATGCAGAAGTTTTAAAAGAAAGAGGTGGATATATATATATATATATATATATATATATATATATATATATATATCTCCAAGATGTATTGTTGAGAGTAAAATAAATAAATAAATAAATAAATAAATAAATAAAACTCTCTAAACAATTTATGTGATGTAAATGCATAAAAATATGTTCTGAAACGATAGACACTACGCTTTTAATTTTGTTTACCTCTGGATAGGATGATATATTGATGATAAAATTTAGTGTTTTAAGGTGTTGATTAGGGCTTTCACTTTTTACTCTAATGTGTTGGTATATTGTTCTAAATTTTAACAAAGAGCATGCATTTATATATTAAATAATTATTTAAACCTGTGATAAAAAAAAACAACAACAACACAATGCTTATTTAAACAGAGAAAAATTTCCCTGGTAAACAATTATTAAAATATAACGTAAAATATTTATAATTATTCTCTACATCTCTGTCTTTCTGCCATTCCTCTCTTCACACATCCCACCCATTACAAAGCTATAAAAAGCAAACTAAGAAAAGTCTCTTTAAAAACAGAAAAAGGAAGGTTCAGGAAGAGATGAGATAAACCAAAGAACTTATATGCATATACACATAACCAGTGGACACAGAAAATAGTGTGGGGAAGGCAGGAGGAGGGTGGGAGTGGGGAGGAGGGGTCAATGGGGAAAAAAGGAGAGACATCTGTAACACTTTCAACAATAAAGTTAAAAGAAAAAAGAAGTAATAAATTAGATCATGTGGTTTTGTTTTGTTTTTAAATAGAATACAATAAAAACAGAAAAAGGAAACTAGAGATATACTTGGAAAATACCTTGTTTAGATTATGTCCATCTCCTTGTTTAATGGTAAATAATAAATTTCTATTTAACCCAGAGAATACTATTCATACACATGGTACTGAGAGCACCAGAGAACCTGGAGTATTGGTCCCTCTTAATAAATGTCCGGGAGATGCAGCTGATCATTTCTGCCACAGGTTAAAGGTAGAAGAGTTCTTAAATGCTTTTGAATGAGTGGCTGCATCCCATGTTAGCATTTTATCTAATTGTTTTACAGTGAATAATATCTTACTGGGTTAATATTTTTCTTTAAATACATCTTACATTGTTTTAATTTCACTAGGTATGAATATTTATTAATGTATGTTCTGTTGTAATATATTATTTTTATTTATTTGCCTATCTTACATGACACTTTATTGCTGAGACCAAATCTTGTGCTTTTGTAATTCAGGTATAAGAACTACAAAAACATTATATATCTCTTGTCATTTCTTACTCTCTACTTTTATAAATACTTGTATACAATCTAAAACAGAATTATAAAATTATTTCCTGTTTCTATCTATGTTATCATATGAGAGATATTTCAAATAATAAGTAAGAAAGATAAATATTGATATATAATGAGAAATTGTCTTCCAAAGAAAGTAAATTTTTTAAATGTTACAAATGCTTAAACTACTTGCTCTATGTAAACTATCACTTAGTTTTCAGCTACTGGTTTTGATCTCTACTTTTCAAAACTCTATCTCAACCAAGACTTTCTTTATTGTCTCTGAAGACTAATTTAATCTGAGCAGATTTCTTTCTTGAAAAGAGAAAAATGTGTGATTGAGGCCCAAGGCTGTCTCATTCAATGCCAAGAAAATATGGGCATCACCTGTCCCAATAACCTTCATAGAATCTGATCGGTCAGTAGAATTACAAACCAAAAAATCATTTCAGAAAACTTACCACTATTCTAAGTGAAAGGCATTATGCTAATAAAATGGGACAAAAATTTATGATAGTTACCTCTTTCTATTCTAACTATTCAAATTCAGAAATAGCAATCCATTTTTCCCAAGGGAACTTTTGTACTAGGTAGGTAGAAAATAAAATTTCTTTCATACATTTTTCTATTAAAGCATTCCAAGGAAGAAAGAGGAAGGTAAAAACCTTAATGCAGGAAAATACAGCAAAAAATTATGTGGCCTTTTGTTTGTCTTTAGTTATTCTTATTATTTCCTTTATTCTTTAAATCGACTTCCCTTTTCTTTCTAAAAGAGTTGTACTTCTAAAGTCAATGGAAAATGAAGGCATTATTGTAGACCAAGTAACCAGAGATATGTTAATGATGTGTAAAAATGTGGAAAATCCCACTGAGGTCTTAACAGTCATTCAGAACACTGGCCTCTCCTTACATTCTATTTTCTCACTTCCTACCACCTCCATTTTTAATCAGTACTGCCATCATTACTGAAACGAGCAGAGTAAATGATGCTGTGAGAGCTACAACTTTCATTTATTATTATTTTTAAAATATGTTTTATTGATTTTTTTAGGGATAGGAAGAGAGAGACAGAAACATTGATGAGAGAGAATCATTGATCAGCTGCCTCCTGCAGGCCCCCTATTGGGCATGTGCCCTGGCTGGGATTTGAACCAGCGACCTCTTGGTCCATGGGTCAATGCTCAACCACAGAGCCACACCAGCTGGGCACAACTTTCATTTAAATATAGTTCAATTTTTTTTTCAATCCTCACCTCAGGATATTTTTCTATTAATTTTCTTTTTTTAGATAGAGAGGGATGGAGGGAGGGAAGGAGGGGGAGAGAGAGAGAGAGAGAGAGAGAGAGAGAGAGAGAGAGAAACATCCATCGATTTGCGCCCCCCCCACACACACACACACATGATCCCAACCAGGACTATTTTTCATACAAATAGTTACACATTGGAAGAAATGTCTATGTCATCATCTGAAAAGAAAATGTTATATTACTTTACTAGAAATATAACCAGTCCTCATGTAACCTTTACTCAAAAGAACCAAAGTCAAGGTCAATGCATCTCATTTACGGAAACCACCATTTATCTAACACTGACAATTTTAGTAAGATTAGACTTTTCAAAAGTTAACTTTTATATTTACCTGTATCTGTAAAAAGGAATAAATGAGACTATAAGACTAACTTTATCTATTTATTAGCTAGCCTATGTTTCTATAGGAATCAAACTCCAACAAATCTCCTAATAATCTTTGTCCTGTCCTTTGGGTGAGCTGAGACACCATTTTTTATATCTTTTTTCTGAAGATACTTCCATAGTACTTCAAAATCCAAATAATCTTGAAGATCTCATCTAACACAAGTTTGGTTAGAGATATATTACCTACCTGCAATTAAACAGCAGAAATAAACTTTTGTTCAACAACCAAGTGGAAAAAGAATTCTGAAGTAACGTCTCAAACTTGGTGCACTTCTCTTTAGGGTACAGCCAACAATAAAACACCTTTCTTTCCCAATTTTCTTGGTTAAATTTACTTTTTTTTTAAATCCTCCCCTGAGGATATTTTTCCATTTATCTTCAGATAGAGTGTGAGGGGGAGAGAGAGAGAAAGAGTGAGACAGCAAAACATCGGTATGAGAGAGACACATCAATTGGTTTCCTCCTGCACAACCCAGACCAAGGGTGGGACCGAATTGCAACTGAGGTTCATGCCCTTGAGTGGAATCGAACTCATAACTCTTTGGTCTATGGGCCCACACTCTAACCGCTGAGCCAAACTGGCAGGGATGAATTGCCTTTTACTAGTAAAACAGGCCACCTAAATGGTTTTCCTTTGCGATGAGAAGTAGAGATGTTGAGTTGTTTTACCCAACACTGTTGCTGTGCCTCTCATGGTCTCGTTTTATAGGCTCTGAGGAATGCAGCTTCCACGACTTTGCTGGGAGGACAACTTTCCAGTGTCATATTTTAAGGTTGGTCATCATCTCTTTAAAATAGCTGGGTTATTCACTTTTGAAAAACAACTACTGCGTAAGCAGCCTGACTTAAACTGACAAAAGCAAGGAAATTCTGGATCCATAATTCACCTTCCCCCCCCTGACCCCACAACCCGCCATATTAGCGTGAACACACCAAAATACCAGCTTGTGTTTACAGTTTCAGGCCTCCTGACGGCGGACGGGCGCGTGTACACGAGCACTGCTCTGTGTGCACTGAATAGGATCACGACCCGGAGAGCTGGCAATGTAAACACAAGCTGGTATTATGGTGTGACTGGCGGTTCGTGGTTCTTTGTTTGGATACTTTAAAAATGGGCACCCTGGCAAGAACGGAAGAGGCAGAAAGCAGAACTGCTCTTAAATGACTTCTCTCATCTTTGTCCCTTCTCAGGTAGACCCCAAATAACTTACCGGCTTGACCAGGTTCCCCCACAAGCATTTGCTTTTGCCTAGTTGGCTACACGTCAACGCAACAGTTTTGTTTTCAAATGCAGGCCGTTAATACTTTGCCTTTGGTAATGTAAAATTATTTTCTGAGTATTTGCAAGCACTGTACTCGTCTAGTTAATATTTGTATCAAAATCTTCCATGTGGCAAATGCATTGCAATGTTTGGTGGGTTTAAGCAACGACCTAAATGCCTTGTGTGGTCTTGTTTTAATATTTGCAAATTAGCAATGGTTCTTTTACCCCAAATGAAGATTGGCATCAACATAACCCTATTAGACAACTTATCTACCTACTGTTCTTGCCTATGGTATTTTAATTGTTGATTTTGAAGTGCAGGAGTTGACCTCAGGAGAAATATAAAGCGTAAAAACACTAAAATTACAAGCTTTATTTTAGCGTAACATCTGCTGGCATAGTTGGTCCTTTAGTTTTCCATGCAGTCTTTGTCATTTCTCCACCTTAACCCTAAAATAAGTTCAATCATTGGCTCTCCATATGAGCTTTGATTCTGAAATAGATTTGCTTGTAGGATGAAGAGATGACCATATATTTCAGGGAGAAAATTAAGACATATAAAGGAGAAATGTTAAAAATAACACGTATTACTTGAAAAATGTCGACATAGCCCAGCCAGTGGTTGAGCAGTTGACCCATGCACCAAGAGGTCGCCGGTTCAATTCCTGGTCAGGGCACATGCCCAGGTTGTGGGCCAAATCCCTAGTGGGGGGCATGCAGGAGGCAGCCAGTCGATGTTCTCTCTCATTGATGTTTCTATATCTCTCTCTCTCCTTCCCTCTCTCTCTAAAATCAATAAAGAAAAAATATTTAAAAAAAAAAAAAGAAAAATGTCAACATAGCTCAGATATACTTGACTCCGTGATAAAGTACGTCATCTTGCTTTTTAAAAACCAAACTTTTCTCCTTGGAATTAAGTATGCCATCACTACCAAAAATCAGTAACTAAAGGAACAATGGGTAGTTTCGCAGATCCCTTTTCTTAAATAATAATTACAAATCGATTTTACACCCATGGAGGCAGCCATTCCCCACTGTATGTAAGCTTATTTCTGACAACCGTTTCTTTTAGAATCCAATAAGGAATTGAAAAACAAAACTGATTTTCTCAATACAATTGAAAAGCAGTTAATATAAAGACGTAAACACAGACAACTCATAGTTGTAGACAGTTTTGATGTGGACTGCAGTACTTAAATAACGGGTTTATACTTGGGGTTTTTAATGACATGCCACTCAAATGGAAGCAAGTGAATTCACAAGTGTTGTCAGTCACTTTAGACTGAAAAGAAATAACTCTTAAGATATCAAATAATTCGCACTAAAATGCTGTGGCCAACAATTTGCTTGGTTTACTTAAAACCTATTGTACCTGATGACTCCACGAAACTGCACAACTTGACTGATCTTTGCCATCTCGTATCTTGATTATCTCTCTCCATGTGAACTGCCTCCCCAAGACAGCTTGCAAGCATTTCACAAATGATAATAAAGGAACCACCTACATAAACATCAATACTGACAGATCTGGACCATCTTATTTTCACCTTATATATGTTCAGGCTCAATTGAAAACTAAATTATGGAATGACTAGATTTACTGGAATAGTGAGTGTGGCCTTATCTCACACACACATTTTGAGAGCAAGTGTATGAAGCTATTTTGGAGATTCAGTATCTGGTAATATGTTCAGATATACAAATAATTATTGTAAAAAGAACTGATATTTTCACGTTTTAACCTCAGTACCATCTAAATTCATATCTTGCGTGCTATAGTTCACATCTTAAAGAAAAAAAATCTCATGCTACAGAATTTCATAGCTTTTAACTTCAGTGTTTAGTTTTAGAGATTAAAAAAAATCTTTACTTCAAATATATGATTGTAATTTTTCAGAAAGTTTAAAACATCTTTGAGCCTTATCACTCTTCATAATTTGCTCTGGCCCATCCAGTTTCCAATGCCACCACTTTTCTTAGCTGCCTCATGCTATTAGTGTCTGTGGGTGGCAAACACAGATAAATAAATGTGGTTTTTTAGATTAGAAGGCCTTTGGCAAATTTACCTTGTGGAAACCCGCTAGAAAGGTAAAGTGAGGGTCAGAAAAGCTGCAGCAATGCCCCAATTCTACATCTCTAGCAATAAGGGTTTTTTAAAAAGATGTATGGAGATGGAGGATGGTGATGATTGTACAACAATGTAAATGTACTTAATGACACTGAATTCTGCACTTAAAAGTGGCTAAAATGGTAACTTATATTATGTATATTTTAAACAATTTAAAAAATAGAGGTTAAGATGAACTTGAATGAGAAATTGGAGGTGGACTCTAAGAACCCATGTACCCCTGCCCCCACAAAAAACTATTATACTACAATAAGGATGCAAACATATCTGAGAAATTAGCAGGAAAAAAACAAACTTTCTTCCCAGTTTATTGCAGCAAACATTTAAGAATCCTTTGTCATTGGAGTTCATTCAAACATAAATATCATGTAAAGTAGCCAAAAGATAATATTAAAGTAAGATAACATTTATTAAATATTCTTTAGTCCCTCCTCTATATTTTTTATAACTGGCCATTTCTTTTTTCCTCCCAGTTTGTTATTTTTTTTAAAGCTCAAGCACATGAGCATATAAAGTGTTTATATCATGTGTATATACATGAAAAAGAATAAAATAAAAAGAAGTGAAAAATAGCACTGCCTTAAATACTGATGAACTTTAAGTAGTTGAATTTTTGAAAGTAAACTCTAAGTCATACTGTAGGGCCTACTTTCCCACTTTTTAATAGCTTTCTAAAAAAACTCAAACCTTGAAGTGCATGCAATTAGAAACATGCAACAGTGAGGCTAGGCTTAGTCACAGAACTATTTCAATGCAAGCTGCTTCTATTTTTGGTGTCCCACAGAGAAATAGAATTAGAATGTTCTAACCTCTGCTCATTTTGTAGGTGAGAGCATAGAGCTTACTGCTAAAAAAAAAAAATTAGGGCAGGGGGTATCCTTTCTAGCCAATTCTTTCTCATATATTATGTACTAGGTAATTATTGTACTATCATGTGGACAATTAAGAACAAGCAACTAATTTTGTATACATAATCAGCTCCAAACTCTCCCGGACAGATTGTCATGAATGTATCCGATCTATGAGCATCAGAACATGGTTTCTGCCTCATATTCATAGTATCCTAATGGTTCTGTGCCCTACCTGTATATTTTTTAAGGCTTCCCCACGATCTAAAATAGAGTAGTGTTACATAAATGTATAGAATCTTAGGGTTGGATGAATTTTAAATTCATCCAGTTCAAGCACCCACCTGATGTTTGAATCTCTTCAAGTACTTACATGGCCTTAGCGTTAATATTCTTTGCAGCGAAGTGATGGTGATGCTCACTTCTGCTACGAATATGTGATTGACAAGAGGAAAACTAATACACCAGGAGAAAATTATTATTTCTTCATCGCAAAAGATTTATGAGATTGAGAATTAAATGAAATAACCTATATAATCATGCCAGCACAGTGCCAGAAATATAATATATACTAACAATAGTAATATTTAAATCCACGTATATCACACTCACTACTCCTTGTGTTTCAAGTGTCTAATGCTAGTTAATGCCACATAGATTTTGGGGTAGCTGGTTGTCCGTGATTATGTTAATGTTGGAGTTTCTGAAGTGTCATTAGTCTAATGTTATGATATAGAACCAGGTTACAATTTTTAAACATGAAAATAAAGATGCTTCTATTACATATTTGATTCTTGCGGTGTTAGGGTTATGGCTACCATGATATATTTACATAAATATTTAGCTGTTCATTAAATTCACCTTTCCGTTAACTCACCAATGCTAACATCTCAGATACAAACTATAAAAATCACCACGTATTTTGGAGTCTTATGATAACCTCAGTAAGTGCTCATCTTCACAAATGCAATATTGTTCTTCTACTTCATTCATACACTTTATTAACTAGTTATTGAGAGTACAAAAACCTACTAACTTCCCCATCTAAAATATCCTATATGTCTATCTCTTCATTTCATATTCAGATGTTAAAAATCCCACAACATTTTCCTCTGGTAAAATCACATTTGAGCTATGTTTTTAAATGTTCTTAAAGATTTCTAGTTCTATGGCTATGATTATTATTAAAGCAATCTTTATATAAGTAGTTTTGTTGAAGATAAACTAATTCAAATGATGAGTGTGACCTAAAACTTCTTAAAGTAATTAGCAGCTCTGGTTTACCTGAAAGATGCAGTTATCAGGAGCATGTAGTTTAATATCAGCACATCTCTAATGCCGACGTTATTTAAAGCCATACATTAAGAGTCATAAGCATCTGTAGTGACATAAGAAGCATGCAGTAAAGCACTGGAAAACTGGAATAGAATTAATTGGTTTTGGTCTACCCACTTCAAATTAGAAAATAGCAACAGAAGAAAAAAAAACCCACATTGAATATATTCGTTAGGCAGGATCAGCAATCATGCTGCCCACACATGCTCTGCAATTAATTTGTAAATAAGAAGATTCATCACCTGGAGGATAATAAACTCTAGTTTTATGACCCAAAAGACTAGACAAGTAAAAAAAAAAAAAACAACTAATGAATGTACTGTATAAACACAGGGACAAGAATGTACATTGGTTGAGTAAGTGAGGATAACAAGGAGACTCTGTTTTGTTATTAAAGTAGACCAAAAGATACATGACACAAATCTGGAGATTTCCCTCAAGTGTTACTACTTCTAAAAACAGGGTCACTTAAAAGGCATGGAAAAGTGTTACTACCAGGTAAGTTGGGCAAAAGTTGATTTTTAGAAAGAGCATTTTAAAAATAAGGATCAGTGAAAAAAAAGAAAAAAGAAAGAAAGAAAGAAAGAAAGAAAGAAAGAAAGAAAGAAAGAAAGAAAGAAAGAAAGAAAGAAAGAAAACTGAGACAATTACTTTAATTTTAATTAAATTTTCAAATTGCATATTAGAAAGTCCTACTCATAAAGAGTAATCTGATGTGACTTTAGTTTACCATCTTCAGATATGGCTTGGACTATGACGAGATGTGCCCAAACATTATTTATTGAGAAAATAAGTATTAAATGTAGTTTAATATCAGCACATCTCTAATACTGACATTATTTAAAGCCATACATTAAGAGCCATAAGCATCTATAATGACATAAGAAGCATATATCAGTATTGTCTTACTTTGGAAAAGGCTTTGATGTGAAAATCAATTTCCTTCCTGTAAGTTACAGTTGTATAACACACCTTAATTTTGAATCCAAAATAAAACACTCAGCTTCACATCTATACAAGTGAGAATTTCTTCTTTAGTGTTAACTAAGAATTCTGAGAAACACAGAGAGGTAAAAGAATCAATAAGGTGTTTATTTAAAATACAGAGTCCTGGTCTCTGCCTCGTAACAGTCAAAACACAATCTCTGGAAGAGGAGGTCCTGGGATCTGTATATATTGTGACAAAATCTCTACTTGAGTTTGATGCACACGAAAGTTTAAGAATGATTTCATTGATTACTATCCATGTTTTCACAAATTTCTATAAATATTTCCTTTTTATAAACAAAATTATTTTTTCAATAGATATATGAAATTACATTTGCAAAGTGTAAAAAAATAGACCTGAAATTACTTATATGAAATAAGTTCTCAGACCTGAAGTCACCTTAATGAGATTAATGATATTATAAATGCTGAAATGAAAAGGAGAAAGGAGTCAAAGGGAAGTCTTAATATAGTAAATAGTATTCAAAATTTTAATGTTTTGCACCTTAATTATTAAGTATAAATATAACCAATATATTCAAATATAGCACTTATTAAGCAACTTCAGCTATCAGAACATCTCTACTCAAACAGATCATAGAGTACTCAAAACAGATGCCATAAAATATACTAAAGTATATGTAGTTCATCAATAGGACTTATATTTGACCCAGTTTTGATAATTTCATTAGTCTGATTTATTTCATCAAAATACATTAGAAGTAGCAATATTTCCAAATAATGTTTGAGCAAAAAAAAGACATTTGCTTCTAGAAGTTACTTTTATAAAGTAATATTTGGAAAGGAAAAAATGCTTATTAAAAAACAAGCCTCAAAATACTAGACTAGACAGAACAAACATCCTTCAGAACCGCCTGAAATCAAACTGAATGGAAGTCCTACAACTGCAAAATTAAAGAAAAAGCCACATCAAGACTGGATCCAGCATGGGGGAGGCAGCTTGAAAGGCACCAGAGACATATGGGGAAGAACTGAGTTGTTTGGCATCGGGGCGAAGACTGGTGAGGCAGCTTTCTCCTGGACAGATGTGCTGGTGGAGGCCGTTGTTCCTTTGGTGAGTCCTTCCCCCACTGGACAGGCAGACAGCCACCATATCTGGGACTCCAGCAACCTGGCTCATACTGTTTGCTCTACCCTGGTAATTCCCTAAGGCCCTGCCCCACCCAACTTTCAGGCCCATCCAAGCTGCTTCCAGTGGCTTTACCATAGGATTGGCCTGTTTTGGCTCCTGCTTCAGATTTTCCTAAATTCTCTCAAACAAACAGCATCTGGCCACAGAGAGCCCCCTACCTCTCACTAAGTGGCCCCAGGCCAGGCACTAGAAGCAGCCAGCCTTGGTTCACAGCTTGGCTTCGCCTGGGCATCTCCAAGCCCAGCACAAGAAGCAGCCATCTGCAGATCGCTTTGTAGCTTATGCCTGGTGGCCCTGGGTAAAACACAGGCAGAAGCTGACCTTGCCCCAGAGCCAGCATACCCAGTGGACAGCTTCAGACCACATCGAAGCACCACCACCCAACCACCTCCACAAGTGACAGACTCAAGGAATAGACTCAAGAGGTACCACAGCACTGCTGAAGTAAGTCTTGCTCTGTGTAGCAGGCCCCTGCACAGCTGATCATCCAAGGTAGTCAGAGGTTGGTGGTTAGTGGGCACGGCCAGTCCTTGCAGCTGCCCAGTCCAAGTAAAACCCTATCATTGGTGTGCCAAAAGCAATCAATACTCAATTACAACAGAAGGGTGTAAAGTCCACACGCTGGGTACACCTCAAGGGCCCAGCTGGGTGATCAGGGAGGCTGTGCCACTGGACCCTACAGAACACCTACTACAACAGGCCACCCTAAGAAACCTAGGAGACATAGCAACTCAACCTGATACATAGAAACAAACACAGGGAGGCAACCAAAATGAGGAGACAAAGAAACATGTCCCAAATGAAAGAACAGAACAAAACTCCAGGAAAAGAACTAAATGAAATGGAGATAAGCAATCTAACAGATGCAGAGTTTAAAACACTGCTTATAAGGACGCTCAATGAACTTAGTGGGGGCCTCAAGAGCATAATAAAGGACCAATGAGAGATGAAGGATGCACTAACTGAAATAAAGAATAATTTACAGGGAATCAACAGTAGAGTAGGTAAAGCCAAGAAGCAAACCATCAATTTGGAATATAAGGAAGCAAAAAATACCCAATCAGAACAGCAAAAAGAAAAAAGAATCCAAAACATGAGGATAGTATAAGGAGCCTGTGGGATAACTTCAAGTATACCAACATTCGCATCATGGGAGTGCCAGAAGGATAAGAGAGAGGGCAAGAAATTGAAAACCTATTTGAAAAAATAATGACAGAAAACTTCCCTAACTTGGTGAAAGAAACAGACATACAAGTCCAGGTAGCACAGAGTGTCCCAAACAAGATAAACCCAAAGAGGTCCACACCAAGACACATCATCATCAAAATGCAAAACTTAAAGACAAAGAGAGAATCTTAAAAGCAGCAAGAGAAAAGCAGTTAGTTACCTACAATGGAGCTCCCATAAGGCTGTCAGCTGATTTCTCAAAAGAAACTTTGCAGGCCAGGAGGGAGTGGCAAGAAATATTTAAAGTGATGAAAAGCAAGGACCTACAACCAAGATTACTCTATCCTGAAAAGCTATCATTTAGAATCAATGGACATAGAGATTCCCAGACAAGAAAAAGCTAAAGGAGTTCATCACCACCAAACCAGTATTATATAAAATGTTGAAGGGTCTTCTTGAAGAATAAGATAAAAAATATGAACAATGAAGTGGCAATAAATACATGTCAATGTATCAACAATTGAATCTACAAACCAAATGAGCAAGCAGAACAGAAACAGACTCTTAGATACAGAGAACTTTTTGTTGGTTTCCAGATGGGAGGAGTGTTGAGTGAAAAAGGTGAAGGGATTAAGAAGTACAAATTGGTTGTTAGATTGATGAACCTCAAAGGGAAGCGGGGAGGTGGGGTGGGAAGAGAGAAACCAAAGAAGTTCTATGCATATATGCATAACGAATAGACACAGACAACAGTGTGGGGAAAGCAGGAGGGGGGCGGGATTGGGGAGGAGGGGGTCAAGGGGGAAAAAAGAAGGACATCTGTAATACATTCAACAATAAAAATAAGTTTTAAAAAAATACTAGACTAGACTAAAATACTGTAAAAAGTGAGCTTAAAATGCATAGTTATCTGGGGCTGCTTAATGTAGGAGCAAACACTAGAATAATCTTGTGTAGTACTGTAATTGATGTTTATAATGACCACTGAAAATCATCGGGAAAGAGGTTTATTATGCTCTAGTTTAAGAGAGAGAAATGTATAGCTCAATTTAGAAAGATTTTAATCCAAGTTATCTAAAATTAACAATTCTTTAAATCTTCAAGAGACAAATTTCACCCATTATTAAAATTCACCAGCAGGATTTACCTCAAAGGAAGACAAGTTTATTTCCAAATAGTTTAACTTAAAAAATAGAGATTGTGTTATTTAGGCATAGGCGCCATCTAGTGTCAAAAGGCAATAGTTTCAGGGCAATTGTTTTGTCATTGGATTAGGATAATATGGAACTGGCTACATCCAGAGGTTTTGTTTAAGGTTTAAAATAATTATCAATTTTAAATTGTACAGTTTAAATTGAAAATTATTTATTTATTTCAAAAGAACTGAGACTAATGAATATTGCAAACTGAGGAAGAAGGTGAAGATGTTGAAGGTAGGTCACCATAAATGAAAATATAGGAGGTAAAAATGAAAAATAAACACAAATAGAGTTTAAGAAAAAACTTTGTTGAATATGGATTATGGATAACCATGTGGGTAAGCCCAACATTGAATTAAAAAAATATATATATATATAATAAATAATTATCAGACTTTTGAAAGCAAGGTGGAACTGGACAATAATAATATGGAAGATGAAAGAGGAGTTTATTGGAGTTCAAGCATATTAAAATCCTTGGTGGGGAGACATGAAAGAGATACCGACCAAATTTATACAGTGATAAGTTAAATAGTCATGGTAAGATATAAGGATAGTGACTTAAAAAAAGGTTAAATGTATAATGCACAAGCTAAATCAATTGATTTATAGATTATATGCAATAATTATAATAATAACTAAGTGCTTTACAAATATTAAGACATTTAATCCTCACAAGAACTCCATTGAATAAGTAGCATAATTGTCCCCATTCTGGCTCCAGAATTCATGCTCTTAACCACTATGCTGGTGTTTTTTATATATGTCTCATTTGATTACCATTGCAATATATGTCAATATTTTTTGCACTGTTGACAATAAAGAATAGTAAATGTGGCATGAAAAGATATACAAAATGTTAAAAATCAATATACAGACCTGAAAGTCTTTATAGTTAAAAAAAGATAAGGACTATAATATAATATTTGTTCTTGGCAATAGGTAAAGAATGGGGAGAGATAGACGTATCCCTAAAATGAAAGTATTAGAAACTAGAATTAGATTTGATGATATGTGAGAATTTATTATAGGAGAAGAGTGACATTTCAAATCAATGGAATGAAGAGAAAATAATAAATGGAAGAACAATTAAGTAGTAATCTTGGAAAAATGTGAATTTGGAGATCTATGTTACTCCTTACATGAAAATAAAATCCAGATAGATCAAGTTATAAATGTAAAAGTCTTTGAAGAAGGAAGATATGATTGTTTAACAAATTTTGTGCTGTAAAATACTTTCCTGAGTATATACAACCCAGAATCAAAAACAACATTGTCAGATGTTTTTGAAACCTTTATACAGTGAGAAACAACATAAATAAATCTGCAGAGCGCTCCAGGTTTTCCCATCCACCACCTCAACAGAGCCGTTCTGCATTTATCAGCTTTGTATATTGGTGCTCCATGTCAGATACCATCTGCAGATACCATTTGACGAAGTGTTCTAATGCTAGAATAAGAAAAAGAAGAGGAAGAGGAAGAAGTTGAAAACCACTCTCCAGTTGTGCACCTGGAGAACCTACATCACTTAAACTCACAGTTAGCAGCATAATGTGGTCCAGACTTGTGCTGTTTTTTTTCCTTCTTTTTACTACCCCTTTGTTAACATGAAATGAAACACTACACTAGCCATTGAACTAAATCCTCTTTTGAAGTAAATAAATAGCCTATTGACTTTTTCAGTTTGTTTAGTTCTTAGTAGTTTTGATTGGTTTTAAATCTTTTGCATGTGCCCCATTATTGATTATTTAATTACTTATTAAAACACTGTAGAGTCTAGAAGTGTGCAGGTTAGAAAAAAATGAGTAGACTATTCAAAGAAATATACAATGTATGTGTTGCTTTTAGAGCTATTTTTAAATTCCTCCAAACAATTAAAAATTCATTAGAGACATTTTCCAACCTAATGAAATTTGGCATAATGCCAAATTTCCAAAGTATTTTATTTTGAGAAGATGTCACTTTTGATTCAAGGCAATTCTATGCCACAGATTCCATGGTTAATACTACAACGCTAGCAAGCCTTTTTGTATACAAGTCTCATAAAGTTATATATTACACATCTATAAAAAATTTGATGTGTTATATATGTGAATATTATTTTTAAATGTTTTTGGTCAGAACGACTAATAGCTCAATTGCTCTGTTAAGCATCAATGCCCCAATTATGTTTTGAAACATAAAATAAAAAATTATCTCTCAGTGAAGAAAAATAATCTGCCCTTTAATTCTTAATCAAGTTATTGGTTGTCTCAGAATTACCATTTTTGAAACTTTCACTCAGTGGCTGAATTTATTTAAAATTTTACCATCTATCTATCAAGAACTCTTGTCATTTTGTCAATGAACATTAAATCCTCTCCATGAATGAGCTCATTTTCACCCAAATCGTTAGGAAATTCATCTATTACAATACCATTTTAAAGCATTAAGGTTATTGCTTAATTTATGAAATACACAATAATTACAGAAAATCACAAAATGCTAAGAAAACTAATACAAAGATTAAAAGGGTTTATAGTGAGCTAAACTACAAATCAAGTAAGTTCATTATAAAAATATTTATACTCTAATAATAGGCTTCTTTATAGACCCAATTAATATCACCAACAAAGATGATCTTGTTTAAGCTACCTCATTAGAGGCCAAGAAAGCTTTTGAAGTTTAACTGGAGCAACATTTTCTGATACTTAACACATTTTGATTTAATTTTCATATTTGTAAGTGGATCAAGTTATCTTATAAAAGGTTCAGGGCTTTATGTAAGTCCAAACCAATGAGTCACTAATATTTTTACACTTAAAGTAGGAGCTAATTGTCAGTTTGATAACATCTAAAGCTTTTAAACTAGGTAGTTAACTGGTTTCTTGTGAACTCTCTGCTTGAGATAGGTGAACCTCAGTTTCCTTCTAAGGCCCCAAGGATACAGTGATAAGGCAGATGCAGCCCCTGTCTTATGGAGCCTGAGGTTGAGTGGATAATAAAAGCTGACATTCTTTTTACAGATCCAGTACAGTGCTAAATGCATTATATACTATTCCATTTAGTCACATAATCCTACAAGGTCATTAATATTGTGATTTTGATTTTGCAGATAAGAAAACTGAAGCTTTTAGAGGTTAGGTGACTTACCCAAGGTAAGAAAGAAATGGAACTGGGATTTGATTCCAGAATTGTCAAATACCATAGTCTGGATTATTGTAGCTGTATAAGTCTTGAACTCAGCTAGTGTCAGTCCTTCAATTTTGTTCTATTTTCAGAGTTGTTTTGGTTATTCTAAGTCCTTTGAATTTCCATTTGAATTTTAGAATCATCTTGGGGAGAATCTTAATATTGAATCTGGTTCAGTTACTTAGAAACACTTTGGTCCTTTGGAGTCTTGCTTTAATTTTTTTAAGCAGGACTAGACCTGCATTTAGTCTAGGAATAATTATTTCCCACTACTGAAGCACCCCCTACTTGGTGCTCTAATGCTACTGCTTCAATTATGAGGCATTTTTCCCCCCAAGTCTATTGCTGTTAGAAACAAGTATCATTTCTGGCCCCTACCAGCCGGTCACCATTCCCTTGAATCCTTTCATATGGTTCTTTCTCCAGCCACACACTTTGCACTGATCACCACTGAACTCAAGTGGTCTCTCTAAAGATCTCTGGCATTCTCCCTCCGCATCTCTCTCCTCTCTAGTTCTCTGCCCTGTGAATTCTAGCAGCCTGGCTTCCCCAAACTCCCACCTCTGTCTCCTCAATTCAGATAGACCTCTGGGTTCTCCCTTCCTGTGCTGAGGCTTGGAAACTTTCTCCAGGCAGTAAGCTAGGAGAACTGGGGAACTAGAGGACTCTCCTTATTTGTTTTCCATCTCTCAGAATTCATTGTCCTTTGCTGTTCGATGTCCAATGTCTTAAGTTCCCTTGTTTTCTTCCTTCCTGTTAGAAATGACAGTATCTTTTGCAATTAACCTTAGATAGTAGATAAAAGTGATATGTGTAAATTCTAGTTCATACTCTTAATAGAAAGCTGGTAGCCCATACTTCCTCTTTTCCCCTTTGGACATGCTGTTGTGTGAGAGGATAATGGAGCAGCTAAGTAGGAGGACCCAGGCTCCTGGACAGCTTCATGGACCAGTGCCCCCCTGCCCCCCTCACCACCATGAACTTCAATGTGAGATAGAAAGAAATGTTATAACTTGTTTAAGTCATTACTATTTTGGTCTTGCTAAAGCAACTAATATACCAATCAATTCAACCAAGGGAGCTAAATAACTTCCATAGAGTCAATTTATAAGCCCAGATTGACCTATGATCAAAATCATAATTCAGTGTTTCCCAAATTTGGGTCATTTCTGCATTCTTTTCACAATTTTTCCCACCCACATACTATTTGTGTTATTGTTTACTTTATATATTTTTTAAATAAATACTTTTAAAAATTAAGTGTTGTTTTAAGAAATAATAGCCATTAAATCATGGGTCTGATATGTTCTTTGTATATAGTACACATCAAAATAAGTATATATATCTATTAATGCAAAAAATGTCCATGGACATTTTGTACCACCAGGTACTCATGATGAACAATGAGAAATACATTGTATGTTGATGCTGCCTCTCAGTCACTTTACACAATAACTACATTGATCACAATGAGTTGAAAGATCAGACTCATCTGGGGTCTTCATTACATTACACATTTTCCCCTCTTTGTTGTCCCCATTAGAGTTTCCAGATAGTTGTTAACAAATTCCTCTGTTATTTGCAAGTATAATGAACAGACTTCTGACTTCCCAAGGTTCACTGTGAGGTGTAGCTTCCTTGGAGCAGCATTCTAATCTCAGAGGACAGCTGAGCCCATATATCTGCCTGGCTCAGAAAGAAGGTGACCATATGTAATCCAAATTGTCATAGAAATCTGATATTATACTTGTTTCCACTTTAGAAAAATAAAATTGTGACATAGAAAGAAATGACATTAAATGCACATAAGTTGTTTTTTCACCAAAAAAAAAAAAAAAAAAAATCACTGATTACTACGAGTTTTGACTTTGCTACTAACTCCCTACATTACCTATCCCATGCTATGTATCTTCTTTGGGTTTCATTTTACTGAAGTACAAAATGAAGAGTTTGAAATTATGCAGAAAAGGACAAATAACTTCATAGGAAAGAATGTGCCAAAGTTGTGAATTGGCATTTCAGAAAAGAAAAAGTATAAATGACCAACAAACATCTGAAAGATGTTCAAACCTTTTTAGTAATAAGAAACATGCAAATTAAACAAAATAATGTTATTTTATTCCAATTAGATTGGTCAAAATTAAGAAGTCTAACAATATTTAGTGATGATGCAGAGCAATGAGAAAGTTTGAATGATATATTGGAATACCGTTTGGTATTATCTAGTAAAATTGACAATATGCATGCCTTAGAACCTAGCAATTTGACTTCTAAGTACTATACACTCTAGAGAATCTCTTAGTAAGATAGACCAGGGAACACAAAGAATATTTATAGAAGTGTTCATGACAGCAAAAAACTGGAAACAATCCGAATGTCTATCAACTGGAAAATGGATAGTCAAACGGACCTCTCAGTTCACGGGACAATGTTCAGTCCACTGAGCCACATAGTCTGGGCATCCTTTTTACCATTTTAAATTGAAAGATATTTTCTGTGTTTTCCATAAGGTTTTTAAAATTAGAAGGCCTTTTGTAATGTGCAAAATTGTGTAGTACAATCACCCATTTTTAAAATCTTAATATACTGGGTGTCTGAACTTAAGGCACATCAATTTGGAATCATTTGAGTTACTCTGTATATTTTATTTACTTTGCTAGAATACAGTAAATTACATTTTAGAGGCTTCTTGAAAACAGAAGTTATGCTTTTTACCTAGTAGCAAATGGAATGTAGACTCTGGATTCTGATGTAGCCTCTTTATGATATTCCTTCTTCATTGAATTACTTGCTCAAACAGTTAAAGAGAGATAATAAAATTTTTTGAGAAGACTAAATTTTATTGACACCAAGGATACTCAGGCCACATCACCAAAAATTTTATGGCAATATCAGTAGTGCCTTTTAAATTAAATGACAAATTGGAAGAATTTAACAACATATGGTCGCTTTTTCTTGACATATATGATTAAGAATATATCTTTTTATCAAAATGTAAAATACCATCTGGCAGAAGTAACAATTATTCAATTGGTCTTATACATTAAATTAATTCACTGTACTTTAAAAAGTAAATATTTTCCTATTTTTCCTTTTTCTTGTGCTAGATCTATATTTATTTATAATACTCAGAAACTGCATAATTCAAAACTATAATTAGGTATAACAATTAAAACTGATTTTGAATTTTGAACAGAAAACAATGTGTTTCTTAAATTCTTTCCAAGCATTTCTTAAAAATTCAAATGGCAACAGCCCTCTTTTGATATTCGTAATTGTAAAGCTGGGCTATCTGAAAATTTGCTGTTACAATATTTTATTAGACACATAGTCAGACTTTGTATATGAAAGGAATTATATGTATATGCACATAATGCCCTTTAAAATGGGAGGAAATTTTTATAAGGTTGATGCAATTTGAGCGGGTATGTTAGTAATGCTACTAGCTAGAGATAGTCATTCATTTAACAAACCTATCTGGTTCAGAAAATACCAAACGAACAGAAAAGTTTCTCTGACATCACGTATATTTACATATTTACATGTATATCTGACATATTTAATAATGTGAACTTTTGGCATCTTATGATTTTAGGAAACATATCAAACATTTCATAATTCCGTACAAAGCCACAATGAGACTTACCCAAACAATGAATGTTTTAAGCATTAGCATGCAATATTCATATCAGATATGTGGCCATTCAAATTCCATAAATTTAGTTATTGGTTTATTTTTAAAGAATTGAACATTTGAAGAGGGGTCTGAATCTGGATTTAAAATGTTCTGACCCTGGCTGGTGTGGCTCAGCTGGTTGGGTGTTCTATTCCAGCTTGTATTCCCAGTCAGGGCACACACCCAGGCTTTAGGCTCTATCCCTGGTAGTGGGTGTGCAGGAGGCAGCCCATTGATGTATCACCCTCACATCTATGTTTCTCTCTCTCTCTCTCCATTTCTCTTCCTTTCTCTCTTGAAAATTCAATTTAAAAATCTTTAAAGTCTGGCCGGTGTGGCTCAGTGGTTGAGCGTCGACCCATGTACCAAGTGGTTGCTGGTTCGATTCTCCCTCAGGACACATGCCCAGGTTGTGGGCCCAATCCCCAGTGGGGGACATGCAAGAGGCAGCCAATCAATGTTCTCTCTCGTCGATGTTTCTCTCTCTCTTTCCCTCTCACTTCCTCTCTCTCTAAAATCAATAAAGAAAAACAAATTTAAAAAAAATAAAAATAAAAATCTTTAAAAGCATGTTTCTGATCCTTTTGAGTATTCTCAGTAAGCAAAGTACTTGGACAAGTATTACTTCAGTTGTTAGAACCTACAATGGCCAGGCCATGTTCTCTGTTCTTTTTTTTTTTATCCTCACCTGAGGACATTTTTGCACTTATCTTCAGATAGAGTGAGAGGGAGAGAGGGAGGGAGAGAGAGAAACATCGACGTGAGAGAGAGACACATCGAGTGGCTGCCACCCACAAAACCCCAACAGGGGCCGAGGACAAACTGCAACTGAGGTACATGCCCTTAGTGGGAACTGAACCTGGGACTCTCTGGTCCGCAGGCCGACGCTCTAACCGCTGAACCAAATTGGCCAGGGCTGTTCTCCGTTCTTAAGCTTAAAGTTTAGATGGGAAAGCAGACAAGTAAAACAAGGACAATAGAGTTCGATTGTAGGGTAATACACATGGCTGATATTAACCGACCACGCTCCAAAAAGGTGGGGTGGAATAAGGGGATAGGAGATGGGAGAGGGGCATTTCAGAAACAATAGGTTTGAAGATTCTGAGGCACAAAACAACATGATTAACCACAAATACTTTGGTGTGGCTAAGAAAAGGGATAAACTAACAAATTTGAGGATTTTTTTTCTTCTTTTAAATCAACTTGATTGTAGTATAAATTATATGCAAAAACAAGTACCCATTTTTCCTACACAGTTTGATGAGTTTTTTTCCTTTATTGATTTTAGATAGAGAGGAAGAGAGAGATAGAACCATGGATGAGAACATCGATTGGCTGCCTCCTGCATGCCCCCCACTGAGGTTTTGGCCCAGAACCTGGGCATGTGCCCTGACCAGGAATCAAACCGGCGACCTCCTGGTGCATGGGTCAACACTCAACCACTGAGCCACACCAGCTGGGCAGTTTGATGAGTTTTGACAAACCATCATCACAATAAAGATATAGAACATTTCCAACAACCCTAAAATTTTTTCACACCCCAAGCAGTCAGTCCTCCCACCTAACTACTTCGAATTCCCAAGATAACCAATGATTTGCCTTCTGTCACTACGTATTTGATTTCACTTGTTTAGAGTTTCATTAAAATGGTATTATACAGTATGTACTTTTTTGTGTCTCATTTCTTTTCCTCAGTGTGATGTTTTTGAAAGTCATCCATGTTTTTGCATATATCCGTAGTTTTCTTTTTATTGCTGAGGATTATTGCATTGTAAGGATATACTACAACTTTATCCATTTAACAGTTGGAAACATTTAGATTATTTCCAGTTTAGGGCTATTATTAATACTAATAAAACTATTATGAACTATCACATTCAAGTATTTGGTGTGAACATACCTTTTTATTTATTTTTGGTAAATAGATAAAGTAGAGCTATTAGGTGAAATGGTAATTGTGTTTTTAATTTCATTAAAAATGCCAGAACAATTTTCAAAGTTGTTATACCATTATAGTTACTGTTTGTATAGTATATATATTTTTTCATCCTCTTGGTTTCAACATATTTATGTCATTGAATCTAAATTGTGTCTCTTGTGAACTGCATATAGTTCAATAGTTTATTTATTTATTTATTTATTTATTTATTTATTTATTTATTTATTTTTTTACCCATTATGCCAATTGCTGCCTTTTACTGTAATTACTGATATGGTAGTATTTACATCTGCCATTTTGCTATTTGTTTTCTGAATGTTGTACTTTTTTTCCCCTTCTATTCCTCCATTACTGCTGCCTTTTGTGTTAAATACACATTTTGTGGTATCACCATTTTAATTCCCTGTCATTAATTTTATTCTATATATTCTGAGTATTTTCTTAGTGGTTGCTCTGGGGACTAAAATTACCAAGTTATAACAATATAGTTCAGACTAATACCAACTTAACTTCAGTAGTACACAAAACTTTGCTACTATATAGCTTCATTTCCTTTCCCCTCCTTTATGCTATTATTGTAATACAAGTTACATCTTTATACATTAAATGCCCATCAACATAGATTTATAAGTATTGCTTTATACAGTTGTCTTTGAAACCATATAGAAGAAAAAAATGAATTACAAATAAAAATATATTTGTACTCTTTTATATTTACTTATAGAGTTACTTATACAAGTGTTCTTTATTCCTTCATGTGGATTTGAGTTATTGTCCAGTGTTGTTTCATTTCAGCCTGAAGGACTCCCTTTAGTATTTCTTGCAGGGCAGATTTCCTAGTGACAATTCTCTCTAATTTGGGGTTATTAATTTCTCCTTCATTTTTGAAGGATAGCGTGTTTGGAGATAGAATTCTTTGTTGAAAGTCTTTTTCCTTCAGCATTTGAATGTCATCCCACTGCTTTCTGCTTCCATAGTCTTGGCTGTAAATCTTACTGAGAATTATGTGATAAGTGGCTTCTCGTTTGACACTTTCAAGATCTTCTCCTTGCTTTTGGCTTTCAACAGGTTGATTATAATGTGTCCAGGTGTGGATTTCTTTGAGTTTACCCAATTTGGAGTTTTAAGATTCTTGGATGTGTAGATTGTTTTTCATTAAATGTAGGAAGTTTTTTACCATTAATTTTCAAATATTATTTCTGCTTTTTCTCTTTCTCTTCTCCTTCTGAGACTCCCATTATACATATGTTGGTATGCTTGATTGTGTCCCACAGGCTTCTGAGGCTCTGTTTATATTTCTTTACTCTCTTTTCTACAGGCATCCATTGGAGTTTGGTGGGTTCAGTTCCAGACCAGCACAATAGAGTAAATGTCATAATAAGTGAGTCACATGAATTCTTTGGTTTACTAGAACATATAAAAGTTATATTGATACTGTTCTGTAGTTTATTAAGTATGCAATAGCATTATGCCTGAAAAAATAATCTATATTCCTTAATTTTAAAATACTTAATTGCTAAAAACCTAATCATCATCTCAGCCTTCAGTGGGTCATAATGTATTTGCTGGTGGAGGGTCTTGCCTTGATGTTGATGGATGCTGACTGTTCAGGATGTGGTTGGTTACTGAGGGCTGAGGTGGCTGTAGTGATTTCTTTTTTTTTTTTTTTTTTTATCCTCACCCGAGGACACTCCCTCATTTTTTGTTCAGATAGAGTGGGAGGGAGAGAGAGGAAGAGAGAGAGAGAGAAACATCGATGTGAAAGGGACACATCGAGCAGCTGCCTCCCGCACGACCCAACCAGGGCCAGGGACAAACTGCAACCGAGGTACATGCCCTTAGCGGGAACCGAACCCGGGTCTCTCTGGACCACAGGCCGATGCTCTAACCGCTGAGCCAAACTGGCCAGGGCAGTGATTTCTTATAGTAAGACAACAATGCAGTTTGCCGCATCAATTGACTCTTGCTTTTAGGAATGATTTCTCTATTGCATGTGATGCTGTTTGATAGCATTTTCTCCACAGTAGAACTTTCAAAATTAAAGTCAATCTTCTCAAACCCTGCAGCTTTATTAACTAGGTGTATGTAATAGTCTAAATTTTTTGTTGTCATTTCAACAACCTTCACAGCATCTTCACCAGGAGTAGATTCCATCTTAAGAAACCACTTTTTTTGTTCATCCATAAGAAGCAACTCCATCCATTGAAGTTGTATCATGAAATTGCAGCAGTTCAGTCACATCTTAAGGCTCCATTTCTAATTCTAGTTCTCTTGCTATATTCACCATCTCTGCAGTTACTTCTTCCACTGAAGTCTTGAACCCCTCAAGCCATCCAAGAGGGTTGAAATCAACTTCTTTCAAACTCATGTTAATGTTGACATATTAATGTTCATGATGCCCCAAAACAATTACAACAGTAATATCAGAGATCACTGATTATAGCCCAGCCAGTGTGGCTCAGTGGTTGAGCATCGACCCATGCACCAAGAGGTTGCTGGTTTGATTCTTGATCAGGGCACATGCCCAAGTTGCCGGCCCATCCCCAGTGGGGACGTGCAGGAGGCAGCCGATCAATGTTCTCTCTCTTTGATGTTTCTATCTCTCTCTCCCCCTCTCTCTTCCTTTCTCTCTAAAATCAATAAAGAAAAACTTTTTTTTTTTTTTTTTTGCATTTATCTTCAGATAGAGTGGGAGGGAGAGAGGGAGGAAGAGAGAGAGAGACACATCGAGTGGCCGCCACCCAAACGACCCCAACCGGGGCCGGGGACAAACTGCAACCGAGGTACGTGCCCTTAGCAGGAACCGAACCCAGGACTCTCTGGTCCGTGGGCTGACGCTCCAACCGCTGAGCCAAACCCGCCAGGGCAAGAAAAACATTTTTTAAAGAAAGATCACTGATTATAGATCATCATAATACATATGATAATAATGGAAAAGTTTGAAATAGTGTGAGAACTAACAAAATGTGACACAGAGACATTAAATGAGCAAATACTGTTGGAAAAAAGTGATACTGATAACTTACTCAATGTATTTGATATGAAAAACAATCTGCAAAGTGCAATAAAGTGCAATAAAACTGACCTGTATCTAAATTTTCAAATTCTTTCTTCCACCTGATGAATTTCTGTTGAGACCCTCGAATGAATTTTTTACTTTAGTTATTATACTTTTCAACTCCAGAATTTTTATTTATATTTTTAAATGATTTATATCTCTTTATTGATATTATCTATTTGGTGAAACACATTTCTCATATTTTCCTCTAGTTTTTTAGACATGGCTTCCTTTAGTATTATGAACATATTTAAAATATCTTATTTAAAGTCTTTATCTAGTAAGTCCAATGTATGAACTTCCTCAAGGATAGTTTCTACTGATTGCTTTTACTCCTATGTATGGACATCACATTCTTGTTTCTTTGTAACATACTTTTAATTTTCTTATTTTGAAAACTGAACATTTCAAATAATAAAAATATGGCAACTCAGGAAATTAAATTCTACCCTCTCCCCAGGATTTTTGTTGTTTCTGTTTGTTCTAGTAGTTGTTGATTTAGTGACTTTTCTGAATTCATTCCTTCAAGTCTATGTCCTTTGTTGTGCATGAGCCCTGAAGTCTTTGCTTAGTTAGCTTAGTGGTCATCTGATGACTGGACAGAGATCTCCTTAAACATCTTCAACTAATGTCTCCCAGTCTTTGCTGAGGCTCTTAGAATGTGTGTTCCACACTCAGCCAAGGAATTTACAACTCTGCCTTGGTCTTTACTTCTTACTTCTATAGAGCCTCAAGGTCGGCAAGAAGTGAAAGTTTACGGCCTTCTCAGGTTTTTTCTGAGCAATCAAATGGCCCTAGGCATGTACAAAACCCTAGGCAGGCATATTTCCTTTTAGATTTCCAGGAATATGTCAGAATTTTTTTTTTTTTATCCTCACCTGAGGACATTTTTCCATTTTTTGTTCAGACAGAGTGGGAGGGAGAGAGAGGAAGAGAGAGAGAGAGAGAGAAACATCGACGTGAAAGGGACACATCGAGTGGCTGCCACCCACACGACCAACCAGGGCCGGGGACAAACTGCAACCGAGGTACATGCCCTTAGCGGGAACCGAACCCGGGTCTCTCTGTACCGCAGGCCGACGCTCTAACCGCTGAGCCAAACCGGCCAGGGCATATGTCAGAATTTTTAAAAGTCTCTATGGACATCTCATTCTCCAGCTAAATACTTTAGTATGGGTGGAGCAATGGTGGTCCAAAAAAAGTTGAAGGATTTTTAATCTTTTACTGGATGTTATGGGGAGCCACTGGTGAAATTTTTTGCAAAGAAGGGACATGACTGTATTTGCATAGCAGAAAAAAATCTTTGCCAATCAAGTGAAGAATGGATTGAAGGGGGACAGACTGGAGACAGAGAAATTGAGGAGATTATTGCAGCATTCTAGGTAAAGAGTGATGAAGATCTGAGTTGAGGATCAAGTAGAGAGAACGGAGAAAGGGGAGTGGTGGATTAGGAAAGCTATTTTACAGATTAGACACTTCATGATTTCCAGGGTGATTAATTGGGAGGCCAGTGGGAACAGGAAAACAAGAGGGAAGAGTCTACTTTCAGGTAGGATTAGGAAAACTGGGTGAAGGTTGGGTTCATTCACCAAAAATGTAAACAGAGGAGGCACAGGTTTGGGGGAAAACATAAAGATGAGGATCTAAAATGATTAACATTACCTATGCTCAATAAACTATGTATTTTTTAGATAGAGATAGAGTATCTTTGAGAGGGAAATTCCGTGTAATTGTGCCACTCAAAAAGCTTTGGATTCAGATGCTAAAATCCGTGTCTTTGCCTCCACCCAGTAAACTCATCACCATTCTTGGTTTGAGAATGTTTTAAAGACGCTTATTATTTGCAATATACTTGAGAAAGTGAGTGGGACTTCGCGTAAACATGCTGCCTTAAACAGAGCCTGTTCCTAAGTGTGATATAAACTTCCAAGAGGCATTTCTTGGGCGGTTTTGCCCTCTGAAAACCTAGCACAGAGCAGGTAATGGATAAAACGCTGTTGTTAATGCAAATTACACTGAGAAACACGAGTAAATGATTCCTTAATCCCTGTCAATTAAATTGAGCTTAAAATCGGTGGTTTTAACGTTCGGTAAACGATGGCTTTCCTTGAAACCCAATCCTTGCGGTAAAGGCAAGAAGGTGGGTAGATGGCACTGTGGAAAAAAGGGTCTGATTCCCCTTCTTTTCACACCCCTCCTTCTTCTCTTTTGCTTCTCAGATGACCACGTAAACCTCTTCGTCTTCGAGCAGGACCGCGGTGAACACCAAAGTGAAGGGGTTTTGGTCCCTGCTACCCTGCAATGCTGCTTCCCAGCCAGTCACCGCCGGGCTGGGTCGGCCGGCGTCCCGGGTCCGAGACGCTGGGGGGCGGGGGCAGAAGGGGGCGCGGGAGCAGCCGGCTCTACCCCGCCCGCCCAGCCTGTACTCGGGAAGCCGGGCAGTCCGAGCCGTCTGTCCCAGGCGCTCCTCCCGGGACGCCGGCCCGACTCCCGGGTCGTCTCCAATTGGCCGTCGGGGGAACGGAAGCCGAAGCAGCGCAGTGAACCCGGAAGTGCTTCGCCGCGGAGGCCCCGGCGACTCTTTTGAATGGAATCGGGCTGATTCATCGCCGGTTCGCAGAGCCAGATCCCGGCCGAGTCTGACCCCCTGCTGCCGCCCCCGCCACCCCCGCGTCGCCGCAGCTGGAAGACCAGGGTCCAGACCGCGGACCCCTGCCCGCCTTCAGGTAAGACGAAGTCAGGTCCCGGAGGTCCGCGGAGACGGCCGCGCTAGGCCGCGGCCAGCCGGGTGCTTTCCTGAGTCACGTTGCCCAGGCCAGTGGCGGCTGGAGGCCGGGGCCCTGACGGAGGGGCCGGGTCTCCTTCGTCTTCCTGCCGGCCACCCGGGTCTCTGGCCGAGTTAGGTCTGCGGGTGATCTCCTTCCTCCCGGCGTTTCTGCTCCGCTGAATTCGCATCCTGGGCACCTCTCCTTCCTAGACCCGGAGAACCCGTGACCAGGGCCTCAATTTGTGCTCTATTGATGGTTGCTCGGTTTTGAAAAACTTCAAAGCAGACGGAGGAAACAAGGGAGAGAGAATAAAATTAACATTCTCACTTGAATGCATGTTTGCTTGATCACTAGCCCTTCCCATAGGCCTTGACTCTTTTCTTAGTGTTAGGCTTTCAGCTGCCTTCAAAAAACAAACACAAACGCCGGAGAGTCACTGGTTTTTCATCTTGAAAATTTGCAACAGCGAAGTGTAGTTATACCTGCTATGCCTTTTAACTTTCAATGAGTAGTTGTTGGTGAATTGATTACATTTCCTGTTTTCGGTACAGTAGAAATCGGCTACTGTGTGTTATCTCTTAATTTTGATGGGAACGTGACTTAGTGTCAGTCAAAAGAAGAAAAATGTAAACTTTTCGGAAGAGTCTGAATATAAATCTGGTGACCGAATGAAAAAACCTTGAAATTAAAATGGTACCAGAAGTTAATAAAGGTTTCATGGGAGAGGCAGGAAAGCGACTAAAAATTAGCATAGAAATACAGTTCTAGGGTGAAAATAAATTTTTTCACTGTTCCCAAAAGTATGTTTTTAGTGCTGTTGACTTAATGTTTATGAGTAAAGCAATAAAGCAGTCATTGATAATGTTGAAATAGCAAAAAAGAACTGAATACAATTTTAGTGGAGATGATTAATATAATGATGACCTTCTTGTCTTGTCATGTAAGCCTACCATCCTTCAAAGTTTAAATTATGTTTCAAACAAATTGTATGGATTTTTGTGCATTTGAAGAGATTAAGATATATAGTGACTCAGAATTAACTAGTTGTGATGTGTTTAGTGAAGTGGCATTTAATGAAAAGCCCTAATAGTGTCTTAAATTTGTCCCAGAACAAAATTACATCAGGTCAACATAAGAAAGTTGGGAAGTCATGATCTTTCAATGAAGCTTCACCTGTTGAATTTAGGAGACTTTTTTTTTTTTTTGGCCCTGGGTGCTTAGCAAATGCTATATTGCTGTTCTAATGGACAAGCTGGATTTTAACCTCTCTGACATGGGTACATTCTATTTTTATACTTGTCATGTAAACTGTGTTTAATGTGTAAGTTCAGAACCCATGTTTGCAAATCAGTAACAAGAAGCAATAGTGCTTTTATTTTATTTCCAATTCAATAAAAAGCAATGTTTGCCCTGGCCGGTTTGGCTCAGCGGTTAGAGCCTCGGCCTGCGGATCAGAGAGTCCCGAGTTCCGTTTCCGCTAAGGGCACTTACCTCGGTTGCAGTTTGTTCCCAGCCGGGTTGGAGTCGTGTGGGTGGCAACCAGTAGATGTGTCTCTCTCACATCGATGTTTCTCTCTCTCTCTTCCTCCCTCTCTCCCTCAAGCTCTATCTGAAGATAAATGCAAAAATACCCTCTGGTGAGGATTAAAAAGAAAAAAGCAATGTTCATTTAATAAATCAGTGTCCACCTGTGAAATCCTTACTTGGATACTCATGTGATTTCATACTCATGAACTTGTCAAATTCCCTATTTTTTGCTCTTATTAGATATTTGTATTCTGTTTTGTGATATTTTCCTGTCCCCATCTGTAAGAGGAGAATTGGATTCAATAATCTCTGGCTCCAAGATAGTAATAATCAACAACAGTTATTGAGTACCTGTGAATATTTCAGGTACTATAATAATAGGTGCTTTGTATTTATTCTTACAACAGACTTGCAAGGTGGATATTGGCCCCATTTGATTTATCTTGTTCTAGATCCTATATTGAGTAGGTATTGAAACAGGGATTCAAATCTAGGTCTGATTGGCTCCAGAGCCTTTCAAGTTCTACTTGCTATCCTTTCACTTTCTGTATTTTTCGTGGGTTTATATCATGCCTCCCCAGATAGATTGTAAATTCTTTCAGTGCAAGCCACTAAGTTTCTTGGTGGCTCTATTTTTGTATTACCTTATACACATGGTAGTACTTAATGACTATTTTGCTTGAATGCTGTAATTAGGAGACACCACAGAGATACTTATGATAATTCTATCCTCACTATTCTGAACTGGGGAAAATCTTGCTTTCAAAATCCTGTTTATATAATTAAGTTTAATGTTGACTCTTTGTATTTCTTCCACTGAAGAAAGCCCTTAAGAATGTGAAAGAAGTTCCTAATTACTTTCCACAAATCAGAGAGTAGAGGAATTAGAAATACAGCGAGATCACAAATGTGGAGTAGTTTTAAAAGGATTTAGCATCAGTCTGAGAAATAATAGTATTTAACTGTAGCATGGGTTGGGGAGTAAAAAGGGAAAATAGGAAACATGATGGTAAACCCAAACAGCTAAGGGTTTCATGATTTTGTTTTAATTTTATGAAATACTGGGATACCAGTGTCTTGTGAAAAGGTTGAAATTTAAAAAAAAATTCTCACATTCTTGATCCAGATTAAGATAATTTTGAAGGATCTCTGTTTTTTAAGTTTATTCATAGTTCCATAAATTTTCCTATAAATATTTGAGAATGATGTATTTTAATTACAACATGATTGTAATCTAATTGTATCAGGTTCTAATCAGGTATTAACTCAGGAGATGAAAATATGGAAAAGCGTTAATCTTTTGAAAGTAATGACACTTTGTAGTGTTTTTACCAGTTAGAATACATTACTGTATGTATGACATATTACATATAGTTAAATTATTGACTCATATTATCTGATCATGTTTTAAGTTAATCATATCATGAATGAGCTCTTGAGTCCTCCACTTTTTGATAGATGTAAAAACTTGGTTTAGATCCATAGACCTTTTGTATTGCTTTTATTTCTAAGAATTGGAATTATTTTCTTTTATAGTGTAACACTTTAATTTTATTTTTCATTAAAAAATTTTTTTTTCTTTATTGATTTTAGAGAGAGAGAGGAAGGGAGAGGGAGAGAGATAGAAACATCAATGAGAGAGAACATCGATTGGCTGCCTCCTGCACGCCCCCCACTGGGGATTGGGCCCACAACCTGGGTATGTGCCCTAACTGGGAATCGAACCGGGGACCTCTTGGTGCATGAGTCAACACTCAACCACTGAGCCATACTGGCTGGGCTATTTTTCATTTTTTTAATGCTTTAATTTTATGAATCCCTTTGCTAAATTCTTTAAAATGCAAGTCCCTTCTCTCCACTGTGATTCTTTTAGTGCTTTGAAATATGCCCTGTGTTCTGAAACTCCCTAAGTGGCAAACTAAGTAGGAAGAAGAATCTGTGTTGAATGAACTGTAGCTCTGCTCATAGGATAGTAGTGCTAATGACAGCAGTTAGCATTCATTGTTTACTTACTATGGGCCAAACATTGTGTTACATGTTGTTTATGTCCATTTTCTTCTTTAATCTTCAAAACAACTCTATGAGATGGGTGCTATCATCATCCCCATTTTGCAGATGACGAAACAGAGGTGACTGACCCAAGCAAGGGCACAGACCTAATAAGTGTTAGAGCCAGGATTTGAATCCTGGCACTCAGACTACAGTCATAGCTCTTAACTCTCATGTACCAAGAAAAATAGTCATCACTATTTCCCATCTGGGTCCAGTGGATCTTTGAAGAATTTTTACGCCTTTTAAGTCATGAATAATATATAAAAGTAAAAATAAAGAGAGTAAAAACAACTATGTTAGAGATGTTAATAATTTTAAACAGAAAACACAGATTTTTATTCTGTATTTTTCTCCTTTTGAAGGTACACGTACCTGAAATGGACAACAGCCTTTGAATATAATTAAGTGCTCATCATTCATCATACAGGAACCTGGTTCATAACACGAACCTGGTTCATATCCATCTTGTAAAGATCAGCTCCACATCTTAAATACCTCTCTAAATAGGCCCTAGCTTATTATTTCTTCTGTTTCTTCTTGCACTTGCAATGCTTGATATATGTGTTAAAATATACATAACCTAAAATTTACCTTTTTTTTTTTAGTTTTTAAACTTTCTTTTAAAAAAATGTATTTCATTTTATTGTTGACAGTATTACAGATGTCGCCCCCATGTTATCCCCCTTTACCCGCCTCCTCTCAGCCCCTGCCCCACCCTACACTGTTGTCTGTGTCCATTGGTTATGCTAAAATTTACTATTTTAACCGTGTTTAGGTATACAGTTCAGTGGCATTAAGTGCATTCACTTTGTTGTGCCATCACCACCACCATCCATCTCCAAAACATTTTTGTTTTCCCAATTGTAATACTTTTGAAAACCTTGAGAGTTCATAATTTTGTTGAAGAGAAGGATAGTCATCATCTTTACTTGCAAAACATTTTTATTTTTAGATTTATAAATGCCAATTTCAGTGATTTTTTTTTTCTGTTTCTACATTATCTATTTCCTTTTAATCATCTTTGTGTTACACCTCAGCATTTGTTCACATATGAACTGTATCAACATCATAAAAGGTAAAAGAATGTGCTACACATCTCTTTTTTTTAAAAAAAAAATTTTTCTTTATTGGTTTTTAGAGAGAGAGGAAGGGAGAGGGAGAGAGAGAGATAGAAACATCGATGAGAGAGAACATTAATTAGCTGCCTCCTGCATGCCCCCCGCTGGGTATTTGGCCCACAACCTGGGCATTTGCCCTGACCTGGAATCGAACCGTCGATCTCTTGGTACATAGGTCAGTGCTCAACCACTGAGCCACACCAGCCGGGCCGTTACACATCTCTTTAGCAAAACAGGTTCTTGTTTTAAAATAGTGTGTCCTTGTTGAATACCTAACTATATGAAAATGTCATATCTCTTTTTTGGTCTTAGAAATATTGTTGCTTGTTCAGTTATCCTTTTTTTTTTTTTTTATCCTCACCCAACGACATTTTTTGTGTGTGGCATTTATCTTCAGATAGAGCAGGAGGGAGAGAGGGAGGAAGAGAGGGAGAGAGAAACATTGATGTGAGTGAGACACATTAAGTGGTTGCCACCCGCACGACCCTAACCAGGGCTGGGGATGAACCACAACCAAGGTACATGCCCTTAGCAGAAATCAAACCCGGGACTCTGTGGTCTGAGGGCTGATGCTCTAACCGCTGAGCCAAGCTGGCCAGGGCCAGTTATCCTTTTAAGAAATAATTTATTGAGGTGAAATCTATATACCATAAAATTAATGATTTTAAAGTGAACAGTTCAGTGTCATTTAGTACATTCACAGTACTGTGCAACTAACACCTATCTAGTTCCAAAACATTTCCATCATTCTAAAGTAAAATCTGTTACTTTAAACCTGTTTGGCGATTCTCCATTTACTCCCTCCACCCAGCCCCTGGCAATCTCCCTGTCTCTCTGGATTTATATATTTTGGATATTTCGTATAAATGGAGTCATACAACATGTGACCTTTTGTACATGGCTTCTTTCAAATAGCATAGTGGCTTGAGGTTCATCAACCTTTTAAGATGTATCGGTACTTCATTCCTTTTTATAGCTGAATAATATTCCATATGTTCCATTGTTTGTCTGTACAGTGCTAGAATTTGTTTATTTTTTCCTTTGACATTTGAGCTGTTTCCACTGTTTGGCTGTTGTGAATAGTGATGTTGTAAACATGCATGTACATATACTTTAAAAATTATTTTTTTCTTATTTATTGATTTTAGAGAGAGAGAGAGAAACATCGATTTGTTGTTCCACTTATTTATGCCTTCATCATTACTTCTTTTATGTGCCCTGACTGGGAATTGAATCCTCAACCTTGGTGTATCTTGGGATGATGCTCTAATCAACTGAGCTACCTGGCCAAGGCCTGTTCTTGTACTTTTGAATACCTGTTTTCACATCTTTTGGATGTATATGTAGGAGTGGCATTGCTGGGACATATGGTAATTCTATGTTAAACTTTTTGAAGAGCTCTCAAACTATTTCCAGCATTCATTGATTCTTAAGTTTGAGAAAATGAATCTAGGATATTGTCATCTGAAGATGCATAACCTGAGATTTTGTTTATATCAGTGGTTCTTAACTGGGAGTGGTTTTGCCCTTTCAGGGGACATTTGGCAATGTCTGGAGACATTTTTTATTATCACCACTGGGTAGGTGCTACTGGCATCTAGTGGGTAGAGGCCAGGGGTGCTGCTAAATATCCTGTAATATACAAGACAGCCCCCTACAACAATTTTTTTTTTATTCTAAATGTCAATAGTGCCCCCCAAACCCTGACTTATACCATCAGTTTTATTGTCATTAGAGAATAGAGTGCTGTTATTCCTTTCTTTACATTCATCTTGTGATTCTCTAATAATTGTGAAACTTTTTTCTTTCTCAATTCTCTTTTTGCCATTATGGGTGGGATATGGAAAATTCTGAATTCTCAACTGTTCAATGAAAGCTAAAAAAAAAAAAGATTACAAAGACAATGTCTCTGGTCTTTTATATCTTTTTGAAAGATGAAGCAGTGCTTTGGACAGCACAATAAAAACTAAAGGATGATTCAGTAACTGTAATGTAGTTCATGATTGCTTCATTTTGGATGGTTGTTAACCTTCTTCCATTTTTTTATTTTAGTCTTTTTTGGCATAATTGGGAATAATGGATTAAGAAATGATGAACTGCCCTGGCCTGTGTGGCTCAATGGTTAGAGCGTTGACCCACACACTGAAGGGTCTGGGGTTAGATTCCTGGTCAAGGGCATGTGCCTGGGTTGCAGGTTTGATCCCTGGGTTGGGGTGCATGTGGGAGGCAACAGATAGATGTGTCTCTCTCTCATTGATGTTTCTCTTTCTCCCTCCCTCCTTTCCTCTGTCTGTCTTTCTCTCCCCCTTCCTCGCTCTAAAAATCAATGGAAAGAGTATCCTTGGGTGAGGATTAACAAAACAAAACAAACAAAAAAAAAATGATGAACTAATTTCTAGGATAATGAAATAGCAAATTTCAAGATATAGGACAAATAACATCACAATAATTCCATAATGTATCATAGATTTGTAATAATGTTGCAGTGGACCTATATGGTAATTACACAATCAAATGAATTTTTTTCTATTTAAAAATATAAGTAAATTTTCTTTGTTCATTGAAAGGCCTCTAGAAAGACTAAAAGGCATGAAATGTCAATTTTTATATATAATTACAACTGCTAAAAAAACAAAAAAAACCCCACAAAACCTTAGAAACAAAATTTTGATACAGGATTAATCACTATGTTCTATAGCACCCCAAGCTGGTATTTCATTCCATACCCTCTGGAAATGGTGATTTAAAAAAATCAATTTTGATTTCTATTTCATTTTTAGGAATTTTGCTTCTTGTAAAGTTCTGGTTAAATTTTCTTTTTTAGTTCTCAACATAATTATATCTTATTTACTTTTTTTAGGAGATAAAAAAGATACTTGGAAAAAATCATACCTGTCAGTAGTAGCAAGAGCTTGACTTAAGAGGAAGCTTGTCAAAGTCAACAAATCGAGACTTAACACCACAGGACTTGTAGTTTCTGACCAGGTGAGAATTAAGAATGTATTTTACTCTTACCTTTTCTTTTAGGAAATGATGTAAAGATGTTATGAAAATATATCATTTTTAACACACATCAAATTATAAATCAGATAACCAGCTTTAAGGGCTCATGAAAGTCATTTAGATAAATAGCATTTTTGTTTTTGTTTGCTTTCTATAAACTTAAAAAGAGTAGTATGATTTAGAACATTTATCAATATATTTCATTTCCAAATGTTAGTATTTTTATTAGGCCTGATTATCTTATCTTAAATGTTCTAGTTTGTTAAATATTTTTTCCTGTTTGCCGAGACATCTAATTTTGCTAAAAACACAAATTTGATCTGCCAGATTTTCTTTCCCTCTACTCCCCACATTGCTCATGTATATTCACAGCATCTGGAGTCTGTGTAAAGTCATCAGAAACAACACAGGGGGAATAGATAAACTGAACACAGCTGGGAATTGACTTTGGCCTGGAGTATATAGAATGTCTAAAGTATACTGTATGATGTTAGGTTTAAAAATTTTTTTTAAAATCCTCATTTGATGGTATGTTTTTACTGATTTATTTTTAGAGAGAGAGGAAAAGAGAGAGAGAAATATCGATCAGTTGCCTCCCTTATCGCCCCAACCGGGGATCCAACTCGAAACCTAGGTATGTGCTCTGACTGGGAATCAAACCCACCACCTTTTGGAATACGGGACAGTGTTCCAGCCTACTGAGCCACCCTGCCGGGGCATGTTACTTTTTTTTTTTCCCATTTGTTTTTAAGCTTGTAAGCTTGAAATAGTCCAAAAGAAATATTTTTCCTTTGGTAATATATTCTAGAGAAATGTCTTTAGTATTTTAAAATATACAGGTGTTTTGTTTTTTTCTGTCTATAGCCTTTAAAAAAACGCTATGTATTGAATGCCATATTTGAGCTGCAGAATTTTAATGAGAATTTGATGGAGATTTTATTTGTAAATGTTGCTGTTAGGAGTGTGAGTTAAAGTTGTAAAGCAGAAATTTGTCTGGACTATCAGGTTTTCATATGTGCCTTTTCATTTTTAAAAAGTTTATTTGTTGTGAATCTCCCAAACTTGTAGAGTGAAAGCCGTATACTAAAGTGTATGATTTCGTTTATATAGAATTCAAAAATAGCAGAACTAATCTGTGCAGTTAGAAGTTGGAATTCTACTCCTGTGGGGTAGTAGAGACTGGGAAGGGGCCATGAGAGGTGTTCTTAGGTGCTGATAATGTTCTGTTCCTTCAGCTAGGTGGTGGTTATATGGGGATGAGTTCACTTTGTGAAAATTCCATGGCTGTATCATTTATGTACTCTTCTATATCTGGACTTGAATAAAGTTTACAGTGTTAACATTGTTAAATAGTCTCAGGATTAAATTCTTAGCAGGATTCAACAAACATAATTAGGCAGTAAAGTAGTGATCATAAGTGCATTATTGAGTTTCAGTTTGCATAGTAGTTTTAACTAGTAAAACAATATGGACAAATGGCTAAATAATCTGTTAGCATTTAACTTAGAATATATTTGTAGCAGTACCATTTTCTAAAGCATACACTTAGGAAGAAGAGGAATTTTAAGGCATAGTAGCAAGTAGAAAAAAATGCTTCATTCTTATGTTTAAGTATTTAGTTTTACTGAATATTAATTTTTATAATTTGATTACTCCTTTCTGTGTATTTGAGGCCATATTAGTACCCTTGCTATTTTTTTCCTTTGAGTTTTTGTGAAATTTTCAGGCTTATCAGAATGTCTTCTTTAGTTATTCCAGATATAAAAAACAAATCAGATTGGTATTTCAAAGTTAATCCTCTCTGTATTGATTAACTCTAGGATTAAAATTGAGAACAATAGCTGAATTTCCTTAGTGAAAAAGGTACATATCTCTACAATACCTGAAATAACACAAACATCTGTGTAGGTTCTAAAACACTATCTTAATGCATTTAATGTTTACTTTTAATATTCCTTTTAGTATAATGAATTCATTTTATAAAAGCCTTTGATGCTAATTCAGAGATCCATAATCTGCTCACAATGTCTTTCACATGTAGTTTTGATGATAACTGACAAGCTGTAAGTTAATTAGCACAGAACTTACTAATGAGGATGTTAAAATTTAATTTAAAAGTGAGGATTTTTATTTGTACACTCTGGACAAATTGAAGGAAATTCAATATACATATGATAAGCATTTTAGGCACTTTTTCCTCATTCAGGTACTTTATTAGATAACAATAAGAAAATATGATTAACTTAATGATAGCAAAATTTTGAAATTATGCTAAGATTGCTTGTCTTTAAAACTGGGGATAACCCAAAACCAAAGCAGTAAAATAAGGTCTGTTAATTAGCATGGAAGACAGCTTCTTGAATTAATATGTGGTGTTAATTAACAGGAAGTCTGATGTTGTGTTGTAATTACCACCAATATTTTTGACATACTGAGTGACTGAAGGTGAATTATATAGATAGCAATTGAGTAAACACTTTCGTGCTTAGAAACGTTTTTCTTTGTTTCTGTTTTCTAGAAATATGGACAGACTTCTTAGACTTGGAGGAGGTATGCCTGGACTGGGCCAGGTTAGTATACAGATTCTCTGTATTTCTTTGTGTGTAAACTGCAAGTCCTTTTCTAGTTACCCAAAGAGAAAGAAGTAGCTCTCCAAAAGCACCTCAGAGGTAATAACATTTTGGTAAGAAGCCTACCTTATTTCTGGTTGCTGTATTTCAACACTAAATAACATGTGGAGAACATTTTCTATCATCTTAATTTAATTTCCACCCAGGAATAAGAATAATCTCCATTTGCTTTTATTTAAAATTTGGGGATATGTGAGGTTGTGAAATTTGCCTTTTAGTAAAAAAGGAACTCAAAATATCTTATTGGAGGGTTTATATTGTAGACTTTAGAAGTGACATATGAAAAAGTAAACATGGCCTACTTTTGATAAAATGCAGAAAACTGACCCATAAAACGTTTGTACGTACAATCTTAAGACTGATAAATTCCTGTTAGTAATTATGATAGATGGATGAATTAATAAGTAATATATCTATTTTCTTTAAATTTGGTACAGACTTTTTCTTTTTCTACATTCTTATTAAAATAAAGTAAGTTTTCTGTTGTTTTAATATTATCATTTGTCTTGTTCCATGCTGTTGGGCAAATGACCTCTTAAGTAGATTTCTATCTCAAGGTATTTTGTCTTCTAGTTAAAGAAGAAATTTCTGCCTCTTTTGATTTCTACACTAATTATCTTTTCACTTCTCTATTAACAAGAAAGATGACTATGTGTTGTTCTTTTCTTTATGTAATGGATTGTTTTATTACCAAATTTTGGTGATATTTTTATAACTCACCTTTGGAAACCTTTTAGTTAACCAACTTTACCTCATTTCCATATCACTATCAATGACTTGGTCTTTCTTCATTCAAAGTAGTCTGAATTTTGTGTAAGAAACAGTTTTGTATGAAATTTTCAGTGTTTTAGAGGCATTTTTTTCAATAATTCTTTGATTAGATCTATCCTGCTAATGACTAATAAATATTTTAGAAAGTTGAAATCGTTTTGTGATTTGATATTGCATCCTTGAATAGACTTCAGTTACTTTTTGTTTACTTTTGCTAGTTTTAAATATTCTCATGTTTCTCTACTATCAGCCTGTTTCTTCATGATTCTTCAGTTTTATAAGATGTAATCCATTTTCTTATGAGGCCTAAGCATCATCTCTGAATTTGACCCTTCCAAAGCTGTTCCTATACTTTTTTTAAATTCCTCACTGGAGGACGTGTTCATTGATTTTTTTAGAGAGAGAGAGAGAGAAACATGAATATGTGAGAGAAACATCGATAGGTTGCCTCCCGCACATGCCCTGTCTGGGGCTGGAGATCAAACCACAACCTAGGCTTGTGTCCTGACCAGGAATTGCACCCTCGACCTTTGGGTGTAAGGGATGACACTCCAACCAGCTGAGCCACACCGGCCAGGTCTGCTTCTATACTTTTGTAAACTTTCGATGGCTTCTAGAATATCCTTAACTTATTCTGGAATTGACAATAACAATGTAAAGACATATAAAAATGTCAGAAATGAGCTAAGGTAGTATGGAGGTACTGCAAGTTTGTGTGCAAATTATTGGTAAGGATTTTGCCTTAGTAGACTTTTTAAGGGAAGTTGCATCAAATTTAAATACCGAAATAACTTTCTTTAAGCATTAGATGCAATAAATTATATATTGATGTTGAGAAATTGCTGGATGTGAAATAATGGTTTTACTGACCACAAATTGAGCTGTAGCATATCTCAATAACCAGTGCAAACCTTTGCATTAAGTGAAAAACTAAGTTATGGTTCAATAACCTCTCTTTGGTTGTGATAATTTAATCATCCCTTGGGTCCTCAATTTTTTTCTTATTTGAACTTAAAATTACATTACTTAAGAATCTGTCATATGTATGTGTTTCATTGGCCCAATTAGATGACAAACTCTCAAGGGAATAATTTGTGGGGGTTCTTATTTCTGTGGTATCTCCTTTATCAAATACTAGGCATTAAAGGATTAACATTTTTTCTAAAATTTAATTTATCCTTGTTCTAGACTAATTTGTCATACACTTATGATGTTACTTCTGTAATATAAAATGTTAAATGCATTGTTTTTAATAAACAGGAATAAAACATTAAATGTATTGTTCATTTTTAATAAGAAGTCAAAGTACTTTGGATTGATAATACCCACTCTTGCCATTAGTTAATGCATAGCAGCCAATAAAAGTAGAAAAGGAGACATAAGTTGTACAAAACTTGCTGGTAAGTTTTCAGATGGCCCTTTTAAAACATGGGAATAAGAGCAGACTAGGTTTCTTCATCCTTTCTGAGGACTCTTACCTTTCTCTCTGAATAGAAGTAACTTTCTCTTTTCCATGGCTGATCCTTCAGCTTACTGTCTGGTCCCATCCTCTCTTGAAACCTTGCTCCATTGACCGCCCCCTTCTCTGCCTACAAAGCTATTTAAGTCTCCTGTGCCCGAAAAACAAACTTCACTGCACCCTACCATTAAACCTTTTCTTCCACTTATTCCTGGAATTTCTGAGATAATAACATACACTCACATATTCTACTTTCTTACTTTCCTTGACTCTCCTGAGATTATATTCTGGCCTCCTCCATTACTGTACTGGAATTGCTCAAATTGTCAAGTCTGTTTGCCTGCTTTTAGTTCTTTTTTTTTTTTAAAAATATGTCTTTATTGATTTTTTAGAGAGATAGAAACGTCAATGTGAGAGAGATACATTGATCAGCTGCCTCCTGCACGCCCCCTACTGGGGATTGAACCCACAACCTGAGCATGTGCCCTGATTGAGAATCGGACCAGGACCTCTCAGTCCATGAGATGATGCTCAGTCCACTCAGCCACACCAGCCGGGCTTTTAGTTCTCTTTTAACTAGACCTCAGTATTCCATACTGTTCACAATGTCTTTCTCAGTTTTTATGGGGTTTTTTTAGAGAGAGAGGAAGGGAGAGGGAGGGAGAAATAGAAACATTGATGAGAAAGAACATCGATTGGCCGCCTCCTGCATGCCCCCCACTGGGGATTGGGCCCACAATCTGGGCATGTACCCTGACTGGGAATCGAACCGGCGACCTCTTAATGCATGGGTCGATGCTCAAACACTGAGCCACACTGGCCGGGCCACAATGTCTTTTTTAATATTTTCTCTTTCATAAGCTTTATCATGGTAGTTTTTCCTTAGTTCTTCATTATCTTGTCCATACCTACAAAACAACTTAATTTAAAGTTTAATTTTTTTAATATTACATTTTTAAATGCTAATATTTGGACAGTAGGCTAAAATAATTACATCTGTCCACAGTCTCCTACTTCACTATAACTTAGTTTAAAGCAAAAACAAACAGATGTTTTATTAGAACTATTAGAATTTGTAAACGAATTGCTTTAAATTTCAAATGTGTTTTTTAATTTACTTTCCTAAAGTGCTTACAAACTTGAAATTACTATAAGATGTGAGATGATTGTATTAAAAGCATTTACTACTGTAGTTTGCCTACCTGATTATAACTATCCCAATTTAGGTCTTGGCAACTGAACTATTTCCAAAAACAGTGCAGACAAAACCCAAGAGATGTGCCTAGCCAAAGCATAGTCTCCAGTCTTTAAAAGTGTTAGTTTAAGTCTAGGTCCATTTTAGTTTTAGAAACAGTCAAAGTAAGCTTAAAAGTAAATGAAACTTAAGTAGTCCAGCCGGTGTGGCTCAGTGGGTGAGCATCGACCCATGCACCAAGAGGTCACCTGTTTGATTCCCGGTTAGGGCAATGCCCCGGTTGTGGGCCCGATCCCCAGTGGGGGGCATGCAGGAGGCGGCCAATCGATTTTCTCTCTCATCAATGTTTCTGTCTCTCTCTCCTCTCATTTCCTCTCTCTGTAAAATCAATAAAGGAAAAAAAATTTTTTTTAAATTATAAAAAAAAAAAGAAACTTAAGTAAGATGTCAGTGGAATTTATTATCTTGTCTTGTATTTGATTTTGTTAGGCCAATATTTTGAGAATCTCTGTGTCGGATGTTATGCTATAGGGAATTACGAGGATAAATAAGAACATCGTTACTTAATCTAGTAGATACATGGCAGTTTACATTCTACTAGATACACGGCAATTATGTTTGAAGTGCCTGGCACATATGAACTACTTTGAATGAGAGAATACTAGCTTGTTATAAATAATGTGATTTGTAAGTATAGTGGATGTAGGATTTAATTTTTCCACAAAAAGGGAAAAATGGGCCTGAGATAATGTTGGAACTAAATTTTGGAATATATGCTAAGACATATTTAGAAAGCCTAGAGAATAGGTAATGTGAGGGGAAATAATGGGAAAAGAAGGTGGTCAAAGGCCTTGGAGAAGATTATGAAAGGTATTGAGTGTCATTTTTAGTGAATTTTACTTTTTATCCCATAAGCATCATAGTTTCATGCTTTTTTAAAGCAGTGTTGTGAGATAATTCAGTCTGTGCTTCTAGTGGTAATTTGGAGAATAGATAGAAGGGAAGAGACTGAAGGCAAAGTTGTCAATTATAGGAAATATTTCTGACTTTTTACCTTCCATGCACATTGTAGGATTATACTTTTCCATCATTTTTTTAAGTTAGCCTGACCGTGAATTTTACTTTGACCAATGGAATATGAGTTGGAAATTAACAGGTCACTTTTAGATGGAAGCTTTAAGAATCACTCTGAGACGCCTACAGTGGTAATCACGGAAGCATAGAGATGGAATCTCTCATAGCTAGGTTCCTGAGGGAGAAGGACATATAACCTTCAAGTCAGAAATCCTGTGATTTTTGTGTGAAATGCCCTAAGTTTTTTGGTCTACAGTTTTTGTTTTAAATAAACTGGTGTAGGTCAAACTAAGCACATGTGCAGGCCCGTGTTGTCTATAAGTGATTGGTTGGTGGCTCTCTGATACAGATTTCAGTAATTTCCACATGCAAAAATAAGGGGAAATACTGTAGATAGATGAGTGATCAGAGAAGACTTTCTGAAAGTGGTGAGGTGCAAGCTACCTTTTGAAGGATTATTTCTTAATAAACTTTTGTTTTTGGTTTCCTATTATGGGTCTTGGATGAGAAATAATCTTTCAATTATTTGTCTTTTAGAAGTTAGTCTAATGTTTTATAGAAAGGATTCATTTAACATAGCAATGGGAAAATGACGAAATAATATAGTTTTTATGGGTGAGGATTCTTAATATCACATTCTGATTTTCTCCAATTAATCATGAATTCAATGTAGTTCCAATAAAAATGCCAACCAGAATTTTCTTGGATTTATGAAACTAATTCTAAAATTCATATAGGAGAAAACAATCCAAGAATAGCAAAGAAATTCTTAGAAAGGAAAGTGAAACTTGCTTTACCAAATATCAAAAGATATGTTAATGCTGTATGACTCAAGGAGTGTTATATTGGTATAGTGATAGCCAGTATAATCAGATAGAAAGCCCAGAAATAGATTTATGCATATATGGGAAATTAATTTGTGATAGAGATGGTATTAAAAATTAGTGGGGAAGGCGAGGTCTGCTCATTAAATGATGCTGAAGCAAGGGGCATTTTATGTGGGGTGGAAACTAATATTAGATTTCTGCCTTATTCTGTATATAAAAATGTATACCAAATGAAGACCTGACTGAAAATCACACTTGACAGTTTTGGAAGACATACCTATTTGGATGGCTATTCTCCACAAATAAACCAAAAGCAACTGTTGGTGAGGATAGAACCCTTGTGCATTTCCTGGTAGAAATGTAAAATTGTGTGGCCTCTGTGGAAAACATAGACTTACCATATGATCCAGCAATTCCATTACCGAGTCTATGCCCCAGGGAATTGGAAGCAGGAACTCAAATAGATATGTGTACACCAGTGTTCATAGTAGCATTATTCACAATAGCCAAAAGGTGGAAACAGCTTGTGTGTCTTGATGGATGAATGAAGCAAAATGTGATGTATGCATACTATGAAATGTTATTCAGCCTTTAAAAGGAAGGAAATTCTGACATGGTACAATGTGGATGAACCTTGAGGACATTATGCTAAGTGGAATAAGCCTTTCCCAAAAGGACAAGATATTGTATGATTCCACTTATATGAGGTACTAGAATAGTCATATTTGAGAGACAGAAAGTATAATGGTGGTTGTCGGGAATGGGGCTCATAGTGGAGTGAGGAATTTATGTTTAATGGGTACAGAGTTTGGGAAATGAAAAGTTTCTGGAGATGGATAATGGTTATGGTTGCATGACAATGTGAATGTACTTAATGCTGTTGAGTTGTACACTTAAAAATGGCTCAAATGGTAAATCTTATGTATATTCTACCACAATAAAAATTCAATTACCATATGTTTAAAATGAGATTAATAATATTCACCTTGTATGGTTCTTATACAGATAACATAAACTAAGAGTGAACATGTCAAACACACATAGTAGGTAGCCACAAAAAATATTTTTGGAAGAAAATTTTATGTCCTGGTGACCTCACAATAGGAAAGCATAACTCAAAAGAGAAGATTGGGAATTTGACTACCTCAATACATTACTAACTCTTGTCCCAACAAAGACAATAGAAACAAACTTTAAAGACAAGCCATAGAGGGAGAGAAATTATTTGCAACACATTTAGCTGCAACACATTTAGCAGAACCATAAATCAGGAAGACAATAAAGAAAACCTCACAGAAAAAAGAACATGAAATGGCAATTTGTAGAGAAAGAATTCCCAATAAGCATATGAAAAGATACTCAACCTCGCTGTATATCAGGGAAAAGAAAATTAAAACAAGTATTCGTTTTTTGTTTTTACACCAAAGTCTGTTGAATTAAGTGTTAATGAAGACTTGGGGAAGCAAATTTTCTCATGTGAAGTTTTTCCCTGAGGGTGGGTTGGTGTGGGGTATGGGAGTTGGTTGAAAATTGTATGTCAGTGTTTAAAACATTACCTGGCAAATGGAAGATCATAAATATATGTTGAATGAACATACTGTATGTGGAGTATAAATGATTAGTTAGTTTAGAAAGAATTTTGACAGTATCTAGTACAGTTGAAAGTGCCCTAACTTCTGTGACTCAGCAATTCCATTTATTTACTTTAGAGAAACCTTTACACATGTGTGGAGACATGTTTAAGGGTATTCTTTATGATATTGTTTGGATTATTGAAAAATTGCAAAATACTCAAACATCTATCTGGCAAAGTATGTTAATGATGGACTATTATGCAGCAGTTAAAATGAACTAGATTCTATATATCAATATGTATAATAGACCTTATAAACATATTAAGAGAGAAATTCAGGTTGTAGAGCTATATATACAACATGAAAACAGTAACATTAATTTAAAAACATAAAATAACACCTTTTTTAACTGTGCATAACTCTTGAGTAAAAGGGTTACAAAGTTTACAGCAGCACTGTCCAGTAGAACTTTCTACAGTGATGGAAATGCTCTATATCTGCACTAATACAGAATGCATGTAGCTATTAAGCCCTTGGCATGTGACTGGAACAACTGAAGAAATTGTAAGTTTTTAAAATTTTTTAATTAATTTAAGTTTAATAGCCATATGTAGCTGTTGAGTCCTTGTGATGTGCTTAGTGTGACCAAAGACCTAAATTTTAGTTTTACTTAAATGTACGTAGTCACATGTAGCTGTGGCTACGTATTGTACAGCACAGGCCTAGATAACCCACACCAAATTCATGAGAAGGGAGGGAAGCTAAAGGGACTTCCACTTTATATGTAATGTTCTCTATTTTTAATAAACTAAAGCAAAAGAATATTACGAGTGACATTAAATGATGTCAAATAACATTTTCCTTTAGTGCTTTTTAAGAAAGCCACCAAATAAAACAAAATCAGAAATTTCTTTTATTGTTCATTACTTTTTCTCATATCTTACTTAGGCATTCCATATTCTCCCTCAGTCTTGGAGTTGAAGAGGATAACACTAGACAGGCTGCCAGAGACTAGATCATGCAGGGCCTTGCAGAAGATTCTCTTCTGAGTGAGTTAGGGAGTCATTAGAGATTTTTGAGCAAAGGAGGTATGCTTATCAGACTTACATTTTAAAAGAAACTGCATACTCTGGAGATGAGCTGTAAGAAGGTAAGAATGGAAGCATAGACAAGAAGCTACTACAATGCCTTTCTTTTTTTTTTTTTTTTATCCTCACCCGAGGACATTTTTGCATTTATCTTTAGATAGAGTGGGAGGGAGAGAGGGAAGAAGAGAGAGAGAGAAACATCGATGTGAGAGAGGCACATCCACTGGCTGCCTCCCACATGACCCCAACCGGGGCCGGGGACAAACTGCAACCGAGGTACGTGCTCTTAGCGGGAACCGAACCTGGGTCTCTCTGGTCTGCGGGCAGATGCTCTAACCGCTGGGCCAAACTGGCCAGGGCACAACAATGCTATTTTTAAATTATAGGTTATGATGTTTATTTTGTTAAAAATATTTTTTCTTTATTGATTTTAGAGAGAGAGGAAGGGAGAGAGGGAGAGAGAGAGAGAAACATCGATGAGAGAGAACATCGTTTGGCTGCCTCCTGCATGCCCCCACTGGGGATTGGGCCCACAACCTGGGCATGTGCCCTGACTGGGAATCGAACCAGCGACCTCTTGGTGCGTGGGTCAACGCTCAACCACTGAGCCACACCGGCTGGGCATGATGTTTATTTTTTATTGTATATTTGATAGAGAGATTCTGGTGTGGCTTATTGTGTACAGTTAGTCTTTACACCTGTCACATTTGAAATAAAACTTTACTACTGTCACAGCAGCATGAAAATGAGCAGGCTTTTTGCAAAGGCTTTTTATGAGTTCTCTTTATGTTCCTTGAGCTCTTTAGCCTGTCTGTGTTGACAATTTTATATATACTGATGGATGCTTCTGGCTACCTTTTATTCCCTTTGATTCTTTGAGTAGCTACCCTGATGTGATCCTCTGAATATTTGCAAAGACCTTTCTAAACATTGGTAGATTAATTTGGCCATTTTTCTTTTAAGAAGTAGGGAAGGGTCAAAAATTTTTAGTTGTTTTATTTGTTTGCTTAAATACTAATAGTGATTTTGCTTTAGAAACAAAGCAAAAATACAAGACGCCTTTAAGTTTTTTCATTTGTTGCTCTTGTGTGATAATTTTATTATTTTAGAAAGTGTAGTTTCTAATCATTCTATTCATGTAACTGACAATGTTTCTACTGCAGGAAATTAAGAGGTCAGGTCAAAAGTAAGCTAGTTAGAGTATATTCTTTCTAGTTGTCATTGCAACATTATTCTTCTTTTTTAAAAAATAGTTTTCTTGCCCTGGCTGGTTTGGTTCAGCGGTTAGAGCGTCAGCCTGTGGTCCAGAGAGACCCTGGTTCGGTTCCTGCTAAGGGCGCGTACCTTGGATACAGTTTGTCCCTGGCCCCTGGTGGGTCGTGCGGGAGGCAGCCACTCAATGTGTCCCTTTCACATCGATGTTTCTCTCTCTCTCTCTCTTCCTCTCTGTCCCTCCCACTCTATCTGAACAAAAAGTGGAAAAAAATGTCCTCGGGTGAGGATAAAAAAAAATTTTTTTTCTTTATTGATTTTAGAGAGACAGGAAGGGAGAGAGAGAAAGAGACATCGATGAGAGAGAACATCTGTTGGCTGCCTCCTACATGCCCCCCACTGGGAATCGAGCCAGCAACCTGGGCATGTGCCCTGACCAGGAATCGAACCAGCGACCTCTTGCTGCATGGGTCTACACTCAACCACTGAGTCACACTGGCCAGGCACATAATTCTTTTTAATAGATATTAAACCCCATGAAGAATGTGGTGCTCCTGTGAGGTCTCAAACCAACTCTTGAGAGTTCTTAAATAAGTAAAGTGGAAACAAATTCATGGTGGGTGCATTCTAATCTGTGTCATTTTGTTTGAACATTCTAGTTGTGACTAGTCTTTCAAGGGGGAAGGTCTCTGACGTTATGAATGTTAAATTTCTATTTTGAAATTACCCTAAATGATAAAGGGAACGATGATATGTTTTCAGTTATAGTGAAATTGTCTTCCAAAATTAATCACATTCTGATGAAATAGAAAGTCAAAATTATGAGGAAAAATGAAATGTAAAGATTTTAAATTTGAAAAATGTAAAAAAAGGATTTGAAATTTGAAATTAAGGATATGATAGATCTGTGATATCTGATACCGTTTTTTGATAGAAAGGGTATTTGGGATGAGAAACGAGAAGATATCTCTAATATAGGAAACTAGGATATTGTAGTATAATCTTAATATTCCAAATTTATGGGGATGTTATGATCGTAAAAATCCAATCTATATCTTTTCTTTCCCTACCCTCAACATCATTTTACACGTGTGATTTACTGGTTACGTTGCTCATTTGGAACATTGGTCTTTGGTTTCCTATCTTAAACTTGTATAACATAACTTTCAATTTTTCAGTTCATATTATCATTTGGACAGTTCTCTAGATATCATACTCATTTAAAATCTGGGCAATCATGGCCAGTGTTCTCTCCTGCAACACATTCAAAGTGGTTCTTTGTGGGATGTTATCTGGGTTGAGGGCCCTGGAAGTATGCCACCAGAGCAAGGCAATGATCTCCACTGGACAGACTCCCAGTGCTGCTTTTCAAACTGTTCCCAGAGATTTCACAGGCTCTTCCCTCCAGGAGACTGAATGCCACATATGTTGGGTACAATGGAAAGGCTTAGGGACAATAAGAGTACATTAATCATTGTGATAGTTATACTTTACTCTTACTCATTGTATATACATTTTCCCTCTTTTTACTCTATCACATTCTTACTTTCCTGTGGTAGCTCAGTGTTAATTAGTTCTTTGTTTTCTAGTATGTAAACACCAGAGCCTGACTAATTGGAAGCAAAATGCTTATCTAAAGTAGATAAACCTAGTTTTGGAAAAGCACCCCTTTATGTTTTATAGAAAAGGTGCTTTTTTGTTTGTTTTAATTTCATAGGAAACTACTTATTTTATTACCTAGTAGAATACATTTTTGTTATCATTATCTAGCTTTGTCACTGTGGAGAGATAATTTTGATTTTACTTTAGTTTGCACCTGGTTGTACAGTTTCTGGCTACTATTTCCTTTCCATTTGCAGGTTCTGGTTACTATATACATTTCCTAATCTCTATTTTATAGAGTAAATGAGACCTTCAAATATTTTGTAGCTCAGTTTTTCTGCAAGTCTCTTTGTTGGCAGTTTCCTTGGGGGCAATGAGAATTGTAGCAATATAGGGAGATAACATATACTCTAAATAGGGACTGTAATTGTCAGTGGGATCTGGAGCAAATGTATGGATCTGTAAATAGAACCCACATATTTTGACAGTTGTATTCCCTTCTAGGATTTATAGAAGTGGGGTGAGGAAGGAGATGGACTGATGCTGAGTGCCTCCCATGTTTGATGTGAGGTCTCCTCATTTACTCCTCACAACAATCCTGTGTGGCTAGGGATCATCATTTGCATATTATAGGGTTGAGTCACAGAACTAACAGGAAGTGTAGCTTGAGTTGGAACACAAGCCTTTTGAATGCCAAAACCTATTCTACATCAACAGCATTTCCTCAGGTGGATAATATCTATAATGTTGTCACTGGCTACTTGCTTCATAAAGTAAAACACCTTACACAGTCTAGAAATTTTAATTGCATGTAGGTGAAGAGTAAGATGCTTGCTTTTTAAATTTTAGGAAACCTAAAATATTTGAGAGGATTTTTCTTTATACCAACATGCAATACTTGGTCTATGTTTTAACATTATTTAAGGAATGTGTGAATATTTCATTTCAGTCCCTATGATAATGTATTTCTTGACATACTGATAAAGGTAGAAGATACAAATAGTACAAGTTTTTAATGAAGGTTTATGTTTCTTACTCCTTTTAACTTATAAAATATTTTTCTTACTATTCAGAAGCTGATTAGTCCTGTAAACTAATCGCCAAACTATGTTTTTTTCATTAAAAAAAATTATTTTGGGAAAGAGGCTTCTCTTATTAAGCTAATTTGAATGACTAGTCTTGTTGTACCTTGACTTGTAATAATGAAAGAAGAGGTACAGAGAGCTGTTTTATTTGAATAATAGACTTGCCAATTAGCCATCAAGTGCTTCCATCTGTGAAATTGTTGATCAGATGGGTTAGCTGGGATGTTTCCAGACTAGGGCATCATAAATGGCACTTGAAAACTGTCACTTTGATGATGAGGTTTCAAGTATTACACTGCTTGATGCTGTGGAACCTTTATTTCCTTTTGCAGTACCATGTTTTTTTAGAACATACTGATCCCACTTATGAATTCTGTGGCATCAAGAGAACTTGGGAGACCTGCCACTGATGTAAAGTTCTGCTTAGTCTGCTGCTCTGGCCTGTGCTGAGATTAAACCAGTGTTAGTTAACAGCTTCTTTCCTGGCCTTCACAGTAATGTTGTTTAGTGATCTGACTGGCACAGGCAGGTGATGCTCATTGCTCGTGGGCCATGGAGCTGGCACACATTGGCAAGTTTCTTTGCACTTTCCCATTAATATAAACTCACTTTCAAACGTCTTACTCCTTTAAATAATTGTAGTCTAAGGCCACATAAATTGAAATTTCTACATGTAGCATTTGTGTGAAATGAATTTAACATCTGCCCTATAAATTTTTAAGGATTTAAGTTACTTACTGTATTGGTAAGTATTTTTAAAATTTAACAATAACTTGAAAATATAAATTTCTGGAAATAATTGTCATATGTTCTTTCTCACTATGCCACATCTTTTTTGTTTGGTTTTATATTTTATAGAACATTTTCTTTAGTAAGTTGGCTTCTTTGAATGATTGTGGATATGATTAGATATTGAAGTCCCTGAATGACATTCCTATCTGATAGGACTGTACCATGCTTTTGTTTTTCTACAAACCCAGATTCCTGAAATTTGACCAGGCTTCCTGGTCACCAGTCTGTATGGGGACAAATTCATGCCCTTGTCACTTTGTGGACTCCAGCTTGGCCTTCTGTCTGCCCTGGCACCACATCTATGACCTGCCCAAACTCACTGTGAAAGGCAGTATGTATTGGGAAACAATGAAAAGCAGTGGTCTGGAGCTATACTAGATTCAAACAGTGGCTGAGATCCATGGTGCAAGACGAGTGAATGAAAATGCGGTGTTAACATACAGGGAAGAGGATGGTTTGGGATCCTGTTCCTATTCATTTTTCTTCCAGGGTCGCTTTTCATATATTAGCATCATCACCAGGCTTTTTAACCTCCCCAAGCTGACCATCTTCTAATGAGAGAAAAGTATCTATTCAAATGTTTTGTTGTTTGTTATTTGTAGTACCTGACCACTGCCTTTTTTGTTCTCAAAGATTTGCCTCTTCCCTCTCCTAAGGCAATAATGCCCAGTAGTTAGTAAATACTGTTGGTTAAGCAACAGGTTTCTGTTTTACAGGTGAAGAAATTGAGGCATATAGCAATTAAGTAACTTGTTCCGTGTATTATGACATTTAAAGAAATACAACATTTGGAGGGGAGGTGGGGACAGTGACCTCAGAGCAGAACTGAAAGACTATGTTGCTTTTAAGTGCTTTTCTGTAGAGCATTAAATGGAAGTAAAAGATTAATAGATGTGAGTATGACCTGTGCCTTCCTTCCCAAAAGAACAGAACTTTCCCCTGTGCCTTTTAACCACAATTACTCTTTCAAGTGCTTTGTAAGCATTTTTCTTCTGATATTTTTTTCTGGCCCTATTCCCTTAATTCCTCAGAAATAGCAACTCTGTATTACTTTGCATGGTATCCCAAATAGTATTGTGAATAGATGAATGCTTAATAGAGTTAGGGTAGTGGTCAGGTGTATTTCTAGGAAGTCGTGAAGAGATGTTTCCTACCCTTTATCCTTTATCTGTTATGCCTCAGAACTTCTAAGCCTTTTTTTTTTTTTTTTTTTTTGCTTCTAATTAGCCTAAATCAAGGAGTTGTTGAAGAACTAAACAAGATATTTCAAAATAGGTAAATAGTTATTTTTAAAGTGGTAGTATATGACATGTTACAGAGTTCAGAAATTATAACTGTGTATATGTTGAATAAATGTCCTGTTTCTGTCCCCTTCCCTATAAACAATAACTGTTACCAGTTTCCTTCTGTCCTTCCAAAGATACTCTATGTCACTGTTGTCCAATAGAACTCTTGTGAGGGTATAAGTGTATTATACCTAGCTGCCTAATATGATAGCCACAAGCCACGTGTGGCACCAAGTTCTTGAAATGTGGGTGTTTTAACTGAAGAACTAAATGTTTAAATTGAATTTAAAATTATTTAAGTTTAAATACATGCATGTGGCCAGTGCCTACTGTATTGGACAGTACAGTGTACATTCTTTATAGTATATATGCTGGAGTTGTCCCACCCCATATTTATACATATAAAGTCTGCTGCATTTTCTTTAAATGATTGTTTGCTATTCCATTTTGTGGATGAATCATGATTTATTTAACCAGTCCTTTATTGATATACACTTAAGTTGTTTCTAGCTCAATGTTTTCAAAAGAATATTTAGTACAACACTGGCAGCTTTGAATTTAGACTTCACCACTTACCTTGATCACCTTGAACACGTTGGTTAACTTTGAGCCTCAACTTCCTTATTTGTATAATAGGCACAACAGTATTTACTTTGCAGGATTATATGGTTATTAGAAATAATGTATGTAATGGACCTCTAGAATAGTGCTAGGAGCTCAAATTAAGAGTGGTAGATAATGATAGCCTTATTTTCACCTATTATTTTAATAATAAGACCTTAACAAGTCCAGAGGCCTGTGTTTAACATTGAATTGTGGCAGAACATTTGAAGGCTTTGCGCCTTAGCCCATTTTAGGTTGGTAAGTACAGGCACTCTCCACCTTTTATTCACTTGACTTTTCTGAATTGCACATAGCCATCTGTAGATTATTTTGCTAATTGAGGACTTTTGTATATCAGCTGGCAAAATTGTACATTTTGAGCTCTTACATGGTACCTTGCCTGTCAGCCAAAGGTTAAATTTTAGCAGGGTCACAGTCTTTATACTATATTGCTTGTATTTGAATAGTTTATGGTATATTGGAATATTGGTGGGAAACAGGAAAATAAAAATGTTGATACTATTTAGAAGCAGCCATAGGTCCAAAACTTATATGGATATGGAAGCATATTTTGAGTTTGCATATATTTTTTTCTTTAGTATTTTCATTGATGTTGCTTATTTGAAATAAAATGCTTAGAATTATATCGAAGAATAAAGAACTTGCAACTTGATTCCTTGAACACAGGTGATTTTTACATTCTTAGTATATGGGCAAATATTAATGAGGTCATTATAAGTTTTCCTTGATTACATTTTTTATTAAGGTCTATTGTCAGTACTTTGCACTGTCACATGAATGGTTTATTTATTCAAAGTTAAAGAAAAATTAGATTACTATTTAAAAATCAGTAACGAGAATTTTCATAGTTATACAGATTAAGAACCAACTTTAGGCATGCTCTGTATATACTAAGAAGGAAATGTGTTTTGTTTGTTTGTTTTGTTTTGTTTTAATCTGAGTATCCAAAGACATGTTTGTGAGTGAAACTCAGTTAAGGAAAAACAAAGTATGAATCTTTTAATATATAATTTTAGTATTTATTTCTAAAGCAAAAATATTGTATTGAAATTACAATTGCCTTGATGGACCAGTAATTTAAGTATTAAAATTTATCGTTAAAACTAATAGGTAGAGTAGTAGCAACTTTGTGCCAGGCACTATACTAAATTCAGTACACATGTTATATCATTTAATTTGCATGTTAACCAGCACCATCGGTATGATTACCCCTATTTCACAAGGGAAAGTGAGTCTTAGCTTTAAGCAGTTAAGTGAGGATTCAACCTCATATTTAGTCTTTCTGAATCCAAAATATCTGTGTCCCTTACCAATATTTTAGTTTAGGGGGAGCAGTGGTTATCAGATTGTGGATAGACATTGTCACGTTTTCCCTTTTTTTTTTTTTTGGTTTTTATTGATTTTTTTTTTTAGAGAGAGAGGAAAGGAGAGAGAGATAGAAACATCGATTTGAGAGAGCTATACATCAATTGGCTGCCTCCTGCACACCCCCTACTGGGGATCGAGTCCAAAACCCGGTCATGTGCCCTAACTGGGACCCCTCAGTCCGTGGGACAACTCTCAATCCACTGAGTCACACTGGCCGGGCTATTGTCATCTTTTTTTATATACTGAATTTATTTCTTTTTTCCAATCTGGATGGCTTTTATTTGTTGCCTTACTGAACTGACTGGAATCTTCAGTAAAATGTTGAATAAAAGTGATAAAGGTGGACATTTCTGTCTTGTTCCCGATCTTAGGGGGAAATCATTCATTCTTCTCACTGTCAAGCATGCTATTAGGTGTATGTTTTTTAATAGACGTTCTTTATCATGTTACAGAAGTTCCCTCTGTTCAGAGTTTTCATCAGGAAAGTATGTTGAGTTGTGTCACATCCTTTATCATATTGACCCTTTATCACTACATAATGACCTTTACTCCTTGTAATATTCTTTGCTCTGAAATTGTTTGATGTTAATGTAGACATTCCAGCTTTCTTTTGGTTAGTGTTAATGTGGTATGTCTTTGCCTGTACTTTTCTTGTTAACCTATTTAAGTCTTTATTTAACCTAGTTGAAGTACCTTTCTTATAGACAGCATATAAGTAGGTCTTGTTTGTTTGTTTTTTATAATCTTGACTTTAAAAAAATATTTTTCAATATTCTGTGTGTTTCAGATATATAGCATAGTGGTTAGACAATCATGTACTTTACAGAGTGGTTCCTCAATATTTCAAGTACCCACCTGGCCCCATACATAGTAATTAAGATATTATTGACTATATTCTCTATGCTATAATTTACATCTCTGTGACTATTCTGGAACTACCAATTTGTACTTCATAGTCCCTTCATCTTTTCCACCCATCCTCCTAACCCCCTTCCCCTCTGTCAACCGTTAGTCTGTTCTCTGTATCTATGAGTCTGTTTCTATTTTGTCTGATTGTTTATTTTGTTCTTTAGATTTCGCATGAGTGAAATCATATGGTGTTTGCCTTTCTCTGTCTGACTTCTTTCACTTAACATAGTACTCTCTAGGTTCATCCGTGCCATCGCAAAAGGTGAGATTTCATTCTTTTTTATGGCTGAGTAGTATTCCATTGTGTTTATGTACCATAGCTTTTTTATCCACTCATTTTTTTTTTTCCCCAATCCTCACCTGAGGATTTGCCTCCTGATTTTCAGGCAGAGAAACATTGATGTGAGAGAAAAACATCGATTGTTTGCCTCTCCTACATACACACCCCCACTGGGGATCAAACCCACAGCCCAGGTATATGCCCTGACTGGGAATTGAACCTGTATCCTTTTGGTGTACAGGACAACACTCCAACCAACTGAGTCACCCAGTCAGGGCTCCACTTGTCTATTGATGGGTGCTTAGGTTGCTTCCATATCTTGGCTATTGTAAATAATGCTGCAATAAACATGGAGGTGTATATATTCTTTTGAATTCGTGTATTTGGTTTCTTAGGATTTATTCCCAGAAGTAGAATTGCTGAGTCATAAGGCAATTCCATTTTTAATTTTTTGAAGAATCTCCACACTAGTCTAATAATCTTGACTTTTTAATTGAGATATTTAGGTAATTTACATTTAATACATTTATCAATATGATTAAGTTTAAATCTGTCATATTATTTGCTTACTATTTTTCTCATTTGTTCTTTTGTTGTATTTTTCTTTTACTGCCTTTTTTTAGATTGAGTTTTAAAAATAATTCCATTATATTGTCTTTGTTGGATTTCTAGCTATAATTTGTTTTGTTAGTTTATTGTTTACTTTAGGGTTTATAGTATAAACTTATCAGTTTACCTCCAGGTGATATACTACTTGCAGTACATGAATGTTAAAATAGTATACTTTATATCTGGAACTTCGTGTTATGGTTGTTAATACATTTGCTTCTGGCAGCCACCATTCTATTTTCTGTCTTTGTGAATCTAACTATTTTACTTATTTCATATAAACTAAGTAATAGTATATTTGTCTTTTGTGACTGGCTTCTTGTATTTAGCATAATGTCTTCAAGGTTCATTCATGTTATAGCATGTATCAGAATTTTTTTCCTTAAAAACATTTTTTATTATTTTTAAATTTTTTTAATTGATTTTAGAGAGAAAGGAAGGGAGAAGGAGACAAAGAGAAACATCGATGTGAGAGAGAAACATGGAATGGTTGCCTCCCATACATACTTTGATACTGGATACTGAACCCACAACCTGGGCATGTGCCCTGACTGGGAATCGAACCAGCAACCTTTCATTGCACGGGACGATGCTCAACCAACTGAGACACACTGGCCAGGGCATTTTAAAAAAATTTTTATTTATTAAATTTATTGGGGTGACATTGGTTAATAGGGTCATATAGGTTTCAAGTATACATTTCTATGATACTTGATCTGTATATTGCATTGTGTGCCCACCACTCAAAGTCAAACCATCTTCCGTCACTGTATATAATTCTAGCTGCTTGGATCTCTCAGTAATCTCAGTTCCATCACCTCAACTCAGAGAATCTCTAGGCCCTGCCTGTTTCCTTCCCCCTGGACTATAGCCTGGAAACTGTTTCAAGGCAGTAAACTAGGTAGTAGTTGGGCTCACCTCCTTTGTTTTCTGGTTCTCAGAGGTCACTGTCCTTTGTTGCCTGATCAACAGTGTTTTAACAAGCTACCATCTATTTTTTTATTTGTTTGTTTCAGATGGGAATATAAATTTAGTTCCTGTTACTGTCTTGGACATAAAGCAGATAATCTCTTTTATTTACTTTTTAATGGGAAAATTTTGTGTTGGGCTGGATATTCTAGATGGAGTTCTCTTTTCTGCTTGAACTGTAGAGAGATCAGTATTAAAATTGTACTTAGATTTCTTTAGAAAATATGCTAAAATTGAACAGTTAATTGAAACCAAATGAACAGGAAGTGCTATTCTTAGCATTCAGAAGTACTACATAAAGTTAACATTTGTGGAGCACTCACATTGTGCTGGACACTGTTCTAAATGCTTTAAGTATATTAACTCATGATCTTTGCAACAACTATATGAATTTTGATTGTTATAATCCTCATTTTTCAAATGCACCTCAGGCAAGGAGAAATGTAGTAAGAAAAGGTGAGCCACAGATGGGGAAAGACTTATCTAATATGTAATAGACAAAGCATTAGTTATCTCTCTCTATATATATTTAGCTTCTACAGATTGGTAAGAAAAAATACATTGTTTTTAAAGGGGCAAAAGATATGAACATTGGAAGAAACACAAATGGTCTAAACTCATGTTGGCTAATGGCAAGTGTACAACCATTTTGGAAAACATTTTTGTAAAATCTAGAAATGGTAAAGATTTGCCTACCTTACAACCTAGCAGATCTTTTCCCAATTATGTTCCCAATTATATGTCCCATATGGATGCACGTTCATAATAGCATTGTTTATAACAGGGGTCAGTATTCTTTTCTTAAAGGACCAGATAGTAAATATAGGCTTGTGGACCAAATGGTCTCTGTAGCAACTACTCAGTTCCACTCTGCCATTGAAGTGTTAAAGCAGCCATATATAATACAAAAATGAATGAGCCTGACTCTATTCCAATAAAACTTTTTTTTTTTTGCAAAAACTACCAGCTGGCTTGCCCACAGGTTATAGTTTGTCGATCTCTAGATATAATACCAAAAATTGAAAACCGCCTAATTGTCCATTAGTAGGAAAATTCAAAGTGTAATTCAAAGCTAATTACACATAACAACAGAATTTTGTAAAGTAGGTAATCTACATATCAACATGATTAATCCATACTAACATAATGAGGGGAAAAAGCAAGTGGAAAAATAATACATTCTACATGAAGTTTTCATATACAATTAAAAAAACATGCAATTACTATACAGTCTATTACGTGTGTATACTTATTAGTGAAAGTATAAAGAAATGCATGATAATCCCCAAAATTAAACTAGTGGCTACAACTGGGGGAAGGGGAAGATGCAGTCATTCGAGGAGGATGAAACAGGAGCTTCAGCCCAACTGTTTTAGTGATGTTTTATTTCATAAGCTGTGTGGTGTGTTTATTGTTTATTAGATATAGTTTTGTATCTCTTAAATATTTTATAAGTTTTAAAAGAAAGTTTAAAAGAAACATGCTAACAGTGGTTAGTTAGAAAAAACATTAATTGTTCACTCTGTGGATAGTTGTCACTTGGCTCTCTCTTTCCCTCACCTACCTGCCTCATTGGCCTCTCTCCTCCCAGGAAGGCAACTTTCTATTCTTAGGCCTAAGACAGATCAACTGTTTAAATTAATAACTCCTGTGCCCCATCTGGTGCCTAATTGATTTACTATCTCAGTCTCTTGTTACTTTCTAAAAAAACAGTAGTTTTCTTTTCTCTTGCCTCTCACTTATTCTGCCTTTTGAATATACTTGTCCTTCTGGGAGAAGGGATCTAAAGTTCTTAATGGAGACCACACAAGCAAAGGATTGCCTTTGGCATTTTCATGTATGCTTGGCTCACAGAGGTATCAGAATGCCTGCTTGGCATGTTTTAGTGTGAGATAGTGATCAAAATAAAAGCTAAAACTGCATTTATTTATAAAGAGATTGAAAGGTTATTTATTTAGCATCTTTTCTTGTGTGTATTAGATAATCCTTCCCTAGTGTGGAATTCTTTCCATGATGTCAATATCCTTCTCTTAACTTTTCAACTTTCCTGTTAAGATATATTATCAGGGGGCGATAGTAGTATGCAGATCACTGCCCCAGGTGCCATGTGAAGTTATAAACAAGTGAATGCTGAGCCCTTACAGAGTGTTTTACTTAATGGGAGCTTTAATGACATGATGAGAAAAATGCGTAGCAGAGAAAATCCAGTGCTTCTGAAGAGTGCTACTCAGGGCATGCATGCATGGTAAGTCCACTGTTAGTTATACTAGGGGCAGAGGTTGGAGAGACCAGCAGGGTCTTATACACGGTGTGCTCTGAACTGTGAATGTTGTCTTGCATAAAGTAAACAACATTTATTGGTTAATGAATGATTAGTTAAGTATTTGGAGAGAGAAGCTATTTCAAAGTAGATTCGGATTTCCAACAAAAATAAAAATATATGTATATATTATTCAGATGTAACTTTTATTTGTGCTCTTTTTATAAGAAGGAATTGAGTGACCATTTTGCCAGGGTGCTTTGGTCTTAAAATTACTAACATAACACTAACAAAGAATCACTCCGGGTGCTAAAAAATAAAAAAAGATTTTTGGGCCTCACTCCAGAGTAGTTTAAATCAGTATATCTGAGGGTGGGCCCAGGCATCAGAATATTTTAAGTTCTCCAGGTGATTCTGAAGAATAAATAGGGTTAAGAACCACTGGCTTTTATGTTTGTTGTTTATTTGCTTTCTGGGGAGGCTCTTTGAAAATAAGACCTTGTTTGTATTATGTCTCCAAGGCTTATTTATTCTCTTTTATTATTTTGGTACCAAACTCAAGTTACAATTATATATTCATTTTTATATTTATTTGTACTATCTGTCATCTACATACTTTTTGAGGACTAGCTCCACATTCATCATATACCTGATGCATGTCATTGTGTATGGCACACAGAGCTTTCCCAAGTCTTTCTTTTTCTTTTACTTTTTCTTATTTTCTCCTAGCCATGCCCACATTCACCCTTTTAAAAAAAATTCCTTTTCCTCTGTATGGTGCTTTTTTCTTCTTATATATTGTTACTTGATCTTCTTTCATCAGGTTTGATAAATCACATATTTGAAAAATATAAAGCAAGATGCAAATATAATATATTTGAAAAAATATAGAGCAAGGTACACCCAAACAGGCAAGGTTATTAGTATTCTTTGTTAAAAGCTCCAGGGCCTGTTTAGTGTCTCTAACAGCTGATCACAGTAGCATCCACTTAACCTTCAGCTCCTTTGATCAGTGATCCAGATAATCCCAGCCTTGAACTGTCTTCTCTTCCAGTGGTACCCATTACTTGGATGTCAGATAATCAGGTTTTTATAATATTATTTTTTGAAAGAACATTTGTTTTGAGAACTGTATATTAAAGAGAAATAGTCCCTGGCCTGAAGACTATGAGTCAGATGTAACTTTTGTACAAATTCTGTAAATCAAAGAGATACTACATATTACTGTAAGACAACATTTTGTATGGGAAAACACATCACCTCCTTTATTGTCTTGTAACTGTGTGTTTCTTTTAAGTATGTCAGAGAACTTCAGACTGTTTGATTTACATTCTAAAGTGCTGAATATTTTTCATAAAGGCAAAAGTGGATAAGAACAGGCACTTGTGTGTGTGTGTGTGTGTGTGTGTGTGTGTGTGTGTGTGTGTGTGTTAAATTGATTTGAGAGTAAGGAGGTGAGGGGTGCAGAGAGAGAGACAGACAGACAGACAGACAGACATCCATGTGAGAGAGAAACACCCGATCCGGGGACCAAACCTGCAACCTGGCATGTGCCCTCACCAGGAATCCAACTGGTGCATGATGATGCTCAGCCAACTGAACCACACTGGCCAAGGCAAGAAAAGACATTTCTTTTAAAGATGACCTTTTATTTTTATTTAATTTTTATTATTTTTATTTTAATCCTCATGGTATTTTTCTATTTATCTTCAGATAGAGCGGGAGGGAGAGAGAGAGACATTGACATGAGAAGGACACATCGACTACTTGCCTCCCACACTCCCACACAACCCTGACCAGGGCCGGGGACGAACCGCAACCATAGTGCCTGCCCTTGGCCGGAATTGAACCTGAGACTCATTGGTCTGCGGGCTGATGCTCTGCCCCTGAGCCAAACCGGCCAGGGCTAAAGATGACCTTTTAAGAAAAAGTTCCATCCTCAGAAAAACACCCATTGAAGTTGAAGCAGTATAAACTCATGTGTGACTTTTTAAGAATTCATGGTTTAGTCAGCTTATTTTATTGTTTATAAAGCTTTGACTGGTTATGTGTAGGATGATTGCTGTTTCATGTCTCTGTACCTTTAAATGTGTCATTTTCTTTTCTGGAAGTGGCTTTAACCATCACCCCCTTCTCCCTTTCTTTGCTTGGAAACGTTCTACATAGTCTTCAACCCTTAGCGTAAGGGCAGATTTTATCAAAAGATTGCTCTGACTTCTGTGCCCTATATACATGCCTCTTTTTTTGCAGTTAATCTACTTTGTTACATTTAAGGTTTTTCTTTTTCTTGCCTGTCTGCCTTTGTATAGCCAGTACATGGCATGTGGACTCTTAAGTCTGTGGCTATTGAACGAATACATGAAAACATTCATTCTATGTATGTGTGTGTAACATTGCATACTTGGCTTTGCATAGTATAATTTAGAAGATTGGCTAATTAATGAATTATGAATGCTTCCCAAAATAACCAGTTAATTTGTGGCTGACTATATTTTTTACATGTTTTGTAATTTGAGTGCATAAATACATAGTACTATAGTTGAACAGTGTAAAAGAAGAAGGGGCCACCCATGACTATAAGAACTTTAAAGCCAAAGCCAGTTATAGAGCCTATTATATAACAGTCTGGTACCTTAACATTCTGTTGTAGGGCATTCAGGGTCCCGCTTCATTCTGGGACACTATCTCCAGTTATAAAAGTTAGTGTGGTTTAGCCATCCTAAACATTTGTAGTTATCTTATAGTTTCTGAAGTTTGACTGAGTGATCCTTGTGAATGATTATGCTTTATAGCAAAGGTTACCAACCATTGTGCTTGCTCCTTTCTCATTACTGTGGCTCAGAATGAAAGTCATCCAGTGTGAGAGAGAGTCCCTGTTCTGGTGAGACAGATTTCAAAGATGTCTAAAGTGATTGGTGCTTATGGCATATTTCACACATACATTTTTAAGTAGGTGAAATTATTTCAAAGTGAATATCAAGGGTGGTCTTAAAGAAATGTCACAGTTGGTCATTGTGCACTAGGCCATCAGCCCCTATGTTACTTTGATCAGGTGTCTTTATAACCAGGTAATGGTGCCATCTTCCCCTTTCTCCTCCTATTACTATTATATTGCCTCACCCCACTGCCTGTTCCCCATTGAAAATTTTATATTCTTAAAATATTGGCTCCACAGCAGCCACTTAGGTTTGCTGTATTGAAGGAGCTCGTGGGTCCAGGGAAAGGAAGTTTTCAGAGAAGCAAGAACTGAGTTTGTCAAATAACTGGAAGACTTGAAAGAACGAGATGAGTGAAGTAGGGAAAGGAATATAGACTAGAATATAGGAATATAGTATAATTCTTTTTTTTTTTTGACATCCTCAAACCATTATATTGTCATTATTATCTAAGCCCTTGCTGATCAAATTTCTAATAAGTATATTATTATTATTATTATTTAATCCTCACCCAAGGATATTTTTAAATTTATCTTCAGATAGAGTGGGAGGGAGAGAGAGAGAGACACACACACATTGACTGGTTGCCTCCCACATGACCTGGACCAAGGCCGGGGACCGAACTGCAACCGAGGTACATGCCCTTGACCAGAATTGAACCCACGACTCTTTGGTCCGCAGGTCGACACTCTAACCGCTGAGCCAAACCGGCCATGGCATCTAATAAGTATATTATCAGTGATATTTACTCAAGAGCCCAGCTATATTACAACAGTGGGTGAAATTATGCCTCTGTTTTCGTGTTGGTAATTTTTAATTGATTTGTCATAAGCTACATAGTGTTAGGCATTACAGGTTTTTTAGTTTTGGTTCTTAGTCTGATATTATTTTTATTAAAGAAATACTTCCACGATTACTCAGAGATGAAAAGATGCAGCATATGTATGTTAATTTTTTAATCATACTATTTAAGAATATTATTTATGTAATTGAGTTTTATTTTAAATGCCTATAATGTTTAAAAATATATGGGAATATTAGCATTTATAAATATAGCATTTCAAAGCAATGCATCATTATTTTGACATTTCCATTCTTATTTTTCTTCTTTTTGTCTTTTTTTTTTTTTTTTTTTTTTTTTTTTTTAAGAATTAATGTGCCATCTGGAAACCTCTGAGATCATGCCATAAAAGGAATTTTGGCTTTTTGGCTACCAGTCATCAGGATATGCTGTGACTATGCACCTTACCAGAAAAATGAAACATAATTAGAGTAGTGTTTAACATATATGTTTCAAAACATTTTTATATTGGGGATTCTTGTATGAACATTGTGGGAATAAAAAAATTAGTACTGCTCTATCCCAAGGTTAAAGTGATTTAGTTATCATCATGGGATAGTTGTTGGAACCTTAAATAGAAATGTAAAATCAAAACTCTATGTGACTAAATGGTTCCAAGCTATTTCTAAACACTATATTCTGTATCTTCTTTTCAGTGTTTAAAATAAGCAAATACAATTAGTTTATATGTTTTTCAGAGGGGAGAGTTGCAATAATACATTGCAATTAACTTGTTCTGTTCTTCTCTTCTGAATAATATAGTCATTGGAAGTGTCAGCCAAAGGACTTTTTTTTTTTTTTTGGAACATTTTTTTAAATTCTAAAAAGTAACAAGTTTTTAAAATTAATTGAGAGAAAACAGCTGAAATCATGCATTGAAAGGGTTAAGTCTACATGAAAGAATTCATTTCCACTTTAATGACCTAGCCTTGCTGGGTTAGGACGATAGGGAACATGCTTCTGACTTGTACTCCTATTGCCAATTAACACCTCCTATAACAGGTTGCCTCAGCTAGTCATTGAAGCTCAGGCAGTAGAAATAGTTTACATGCAGCTTGTTTTTCACACTAGTTGTTTAATACTCACAAAATTAAAGTATTAAAAGGTTGTTTCTTACCTTTCTGAGTAAGAGATAAATAGTACAGTGGTAGTTATTTGTATATGTTTGAATTTGTGAGTGCTTTTTTTTTCTTCTGTTTTTTAATTGAGGAAACTAAAGGTGCTAGTTTTATCAGAATTTTAAATATTTGACAGAATTTGTTGAGGGTTATATGGGATACCATAAATTAAGAATTATTTTTTGCACAGACAACAGTGAGGTGATGGCCAGAGGGGAGGGGTGTGCTGGGGCTGGGTGGAGGTGGGCAAAGTTGGGGGGCGGGGAGACAGCTGTAATTGTGTCAACAATAAAAATAAAGTAAAAAAAAGAATTTTTTTCTGTTAACTATTCAGTATATTATAGGTTTAGGTTTTATTTTGTTTTTAAGGTAGTCACCTTTGTTTATACAGTTTATTTTCTCTTTGTTGACAACTACGTTTTAATAGACCTTTAAACATAATTCTGTAATAAGGAACCAAATATATACCTTTAAATAGCTAATATAAAAATAAGTCCTATATAATATTTACTCCTACCACAACTTTTTTACAAATTTTGAAATGTCATTTCCCAAGATAACTTTCTAATTTCAGTTATTTTTGGAGTGTTGAAGTTCAGTGATACTCTTTATTTTACATTTCTTTCAACTGACACTTTGGTTCATGTTTAATCAGCAGGTATTTTAATAACATAATAAAATTGGCTAAGTAATTGATACCAGTTCACACTAAGAGAAAGGTGGAGTAATATAACTAATAGTGTTAACAAATTTGTTAAAAGGCCTGAGTAGGTAACACTTTGAGTCGTTAGTTTTTATTCTGTTATAATGGCAAATGCCTTTTTTTTTTTTTTTTAACACTTAGTCAACAAGGGCTATCCAAGTAAAAGTCACACCTTTTTATGCTGGATCAGATTTTAACCTTCTAAATGGAAAAATAAAAAAACAAAAACAAAAACTCAACCCATGTCTCATTTAATTTAACCACACTTAAAATGTATGGACCTGGATAGTAATTTCTGTTTTACTAAATGTGGCAGATCAAAACTCATTGTACAGAGGTAGCTTTGATGCCTCTGTGGAGTCCATCATAGGTATTATATCTCACTGGTTGGGTAGATTTTCATGTATGTGTAAAGGTCAGTCTCACTCCTTGTGCCTATGGCTCACCTATTTACCCCACAGTTCTGTTAGATAGCTGATTTATAATCTTAGTTTAAAGGAACAGGGTTTCCCCCTTTTAAAACAAACTTATTTTAAAGAGTCAGACTTACTTAAGTGATTTCAAAGTTGCCTGTAGGAATTAGGTATTAAGAGATATATAGAGAAAGTAATTATTTCAGTGTCTTGTTTATATCAAGGGGTATGTGCATTTAGTTTCATGCTTTTTATAGCAGTATTTAACAATCGTATTCCAATTTTCAAATTGTAACATTCATTTAGGTTTCTATAGCAGAAAATTATGAAGTTGCAGAACATTCCGATGTTTCTTATTTTATTTATCTGTTGTCAGTGATGTGTGTGCTTCTATTTTATAGTGGCATTGTGTGACATACAGACCAATTTTCTTTAGTTTTTTTTCTTTTGCTTAATACCACTTAAGTTATACCAGTGCCTCCAGTTATTCTAACAGTTATTATTAAAGGACCTTGAAGTTAAAGTTACATCATGTTCAGTCTCCAAAAAAGTGACTTTCTGTACTTGTTTATTATGGTGGTAAACTAGTTGTTATAAGGTCAGCAGAATTAACTTGAATAGTTCACACACTATACAAGCTGATAATTTTAGAACTATGCAGTTGATAAAGCACCAGAAAGAAAACATTTTTTCTATTATTTTTTTTTTATGATAGTAACAACCTATGCTGATTTTTAAAATTCAAATATATTTGGACCCATGTTTTCATTTGATTTATATTGTATAGTTTTCACCTTAGATTACCCAGCATTTAGCTTAGTTTCTTAAGCATAAATTCAGAGTAAATGAAAGATGATTGAATGGTTGTGGAAGAAGGTATAGAGGAGGTAAATGGTGATGAAAATAAAATAAAGATAAAAAAAGAAAAGATGATTGAAGTAATTAAAATTCTGTACCTTTCTTCAGACTTATTTTTCCCCATCCTATGCATGGGACAAGTAGAATTTGTCATTACATGGGATTTTAAAAAATAGCACCACATGTTTTATGTGGCTTAAATTTCCTACAGTGTATTTTAATAAAAAGACATATTTTTGTTTTCATAGTAGGGTATGTACTGTTTTATAAGTAAATTCAGTAGTGTCTTTTACCTGTAAAGCCCAATGTGCCCATCTAGATTTCAGAAAATACATGGAGGCTCTTCAAGTGTTCCCTGTTCTTACTGGGTATACTAACTGCTTTTGGGTAGGAACAACATCCCAAGTCTTATTTCCATTTTCTTTAATAGGAAATGGCTCCAGGTGGCAGAGGATTCTAAAATTGTAAACAAAGGAAAGGAACTAAGCTTCCAAAATAAAAGTACATTTGGGCATCTGAAAATGGGATGGTATGCTATAGTGGAAAGAGCACACAGCTAGAAGTCAGAAATTGCATTTTAGTCCTGGTAATCTATGCCATGTGTGTTTTGTCTGCCTTTGTAACTACATCATAAGCTTCTTGAAGCCTTCATTTAACCATACAGCTAAAGTGCTAGGCACATGGTAAATACTTACATATTATTTGGAGCCTGGGATTGATCTCTGCCTTCGCATTTGAAAAAAATGATAAATTTTTTCAGAGCCTGAGAAAGAAACTCCAGATTTTCTCTGAGAGGACCATGTGGCCCATGGAATGATTCAGAAAACTTTAGGTTAAACAAAGATAAACAGATTTTTTCCACTCCAGGATTTTTCTTAGAGTCTTTAATATTCTAACATACAACATAAATTTGGGGGGTAGGGTACATATGCAGTATATTCTAAACTTACTTGACTAAGAGTGAACTCTTTGGATGATATTTCTTGAAACTTTTTTTTTAAAAAATGAATTTAAAAAAATCTGTCACACTGCAGAATAACAAAGACTTGATAAAACTTGGTGATATGTTCAATATAAGGACTGAAGGAGAGTCAGCAAATATTTGTGTAGGTTTCTAGTTTGAGACAAGATAATTAGAATCATAAGTTGCGAAAGTTAGTTTGTAGAGAAACATGGTAAGTTTGATTTTTGAAGATGTTGGATTTGAGATGTCCCTTGGGAGACAATATGATGATTGTTATGGGAGGGAACCTAAAAACATCATCTGACTTAAGCAGTTACCAAATATTTGGGCCCCTTCTATAACATTTTCATAAATTTGAACACTTACATTTGAATAACTTCACTTACAATGAACTCATTAACTTCAACTCTTCTTTAGATAACTTGGACCAGTACAAGATTTTTCTTATATTGAACCCAAATTCATCCCATTAGCCATAGTTCTACAGACTATGTAGTCTAAAATCAGTGGTTCTCATAATTTAGCTAGCATTAGAATCACCTAGAGGGTTTTTTCAAAATCCAGATTTCTGGGCTTTGCCCCCAGAATTTCTGATTCAGTAAGAACGTGCATTTCTAACAAATTCCCAGATGATGCTGATATGCTGTGTCTGGTTCACGGACTGCACTTTGAGAACTATTAATCTGAACTTTGTCTGACAGCATTTCATATATTTGAAGATATTTGAAGATCGCTGTTTTGTACCTTGAATCTTTCCTAAGCTGTATCAAGTTTTTTTTTTTTTAATAAAGATTAAAAAAAATTTTTTTTCTTTATTGATTTTAGAGAGAGAGGAAGGGAGAGTGAGGGAGAGATAGAAACATCGATGAGAGAGACTGAGAGAGAACATTGATTGGCCGCCTCCTGCATGCCCCACATTGGGGATTTGGCCCACAACCTGGGCCAACCTGTGCCCTGACCAGGAATCTTGATGCACAACCACTGAGCCACACCGGCTAGGCTATATCAAGTTCTTTTGAATCTCTACTATATATTATGATTTTAAGCCACTTTCCCACACTGATAGCTCAGATTTTGAGAATGAAGAAATTTCTGAAGTGGAATCTTTTGCATACAGTCAAGAACTGGCCCCAAAAGGCTGCGTCCTTAAGTGCTATAAAATACTTTGCTCTGGCAAACATTGAAGCCTATGTGGTTGGTAAATTAATTCCTAATTTACCTCTTTTGCTCTCATAGCTCCCAAGAAGGGAAAGAAATCTACCTCCACATGCTCCATTGTCTTAGTTTTCTTTTTATTTTATTTTATTTAAATCCTCACCCGAGGCTATTCTTCCATTTATCTTCAGATGGGAGCTGGGTGCGGGGGGGGGGGGGGGGGGGAACAACTATGTGAGAGAGACATCAATTGGTTGCTGGAATTGAACCCACAACTCTTTGGTCTGCAGGCCAATGTTCTAACTGCTGAGCCACACCAGCCAGGGCTTAGTTTTCTTTTTAAATTAGGAGAGAATTCCTTTAAGAATTGTAAGTAAAATATTCTGTATAGCAGCAGGCTGGCATACTTTTAACTTAAGGTAATATTGCTGATTAAGATGGCTATAGACAGCAGAGATCTGAGAGAGGAGCTTTCAATAATATTCTTTAGTTATTATTTGTTATTTTGTTCCTAGGTTTATTTGCATTATTTTTAAAAAGAACTATCATGAACGTTCTGGTTCATGCACATATTTTTGCTTGTTTATTTAAATAATTTCTAGGAGTGCAAAAGTAGGTCAAAAATTATGTGTAGTTGTAAGATTCTCAACATACATTGCTTAGTTGCTTTTCTGATATATTATTACCAATTCACATTCCTACTAACAGTGCTGAGAGTGTTTTATTATACCCTCTTCAAAATTGGGCATTGTAAAGCTTTTTGATAGGAAAACAACAGTGTTTTAATTGACATATTTTAATTAAAGAAGGTCAATTGCTGAGGTTGGACATTTTTCATATTTATTTCTTCATGTGTTTGTTATGTAATGAATTGCTTTATATTCTTTGCCCATGTTGCCATTAAAGTTTTAGTATTTAACGTGTATATTGACTTTTTGTCCTAAATGGAACAACTATTTTTTTAGGGTTTCTTTTCTTGTTAGTTTTTTAATATTTAATAATTTTAGATTATGTTGCTAGCTTTATATTGTTTTATTTGTTCAGTTGAGTTTGTACCTAGAATGTGTTTTCTGACCCAGATCAGATATATATATGACTGAAACTCTATGCTCATCAGTAAACAGTATTTAGTATTTCTCCATACGCCCCTCACACCAGCCCCCGGCAACTACTGTTATATGTTCTGCCTTTATGATTTTGACTGCTCTAAGTAACTCATCATATGAGTGAAAACCTACAGTATTTGTATTTATACAGTATTTGTCTTTTTCTGACATGCTTATTTCATTTAGCATAATGTCCTCAAGTTTCATCCATGTTGTAGCATATTGTAGAATTTACTTTCTTTTTAAGATTGAATAATATTTTTTTGTATGTATATACCACATTTTGCTTATCCATTCATCCATCAATGGACAGCTGGATTGCTTCCATGTTTTAACTATTGTGAATATTATTGCTGTGAACATTGGTGTACAAATATATCTTTAAGACCCTGCTTTCGATTCTTTTGGGTAGATATCCCGAAGTGGAATTGCTGCATCCTATGGTATTCTATTTTTAATTTTTTGAAGAGCCACCGTATGTTTTCCACAGTGTCTGTACCATTTTATATTCCCACCAATGGTGCACAGGGGTTCCAGTTTTTTCACATCCTTGTTTTCTGTTGCTGTTTTTTTTTTTTTTTTTTTTTTTAATAGTAACCATCCTAATGGGTGTAATCTCATTGTAGATTTGATTGGCATTTCCCTAATGATTAGTGATGTTGAGCATCTTTTCACGTCCTTGTTGGCCATTTGTGTGTCTTTGGAGAAATGTCTATTCAGGTTCTTTGCCCATTTTTTAATCAAGTTGTTTTGTTTTTTGTTTTTTTTGAGTTTCAAGAATTCTCTATAGTATATTCTGGATATTAATCCCTTGTCAGATATATAATTTACAGGTATTTTCTCCCATTCTGTGGGTTGTCTTTTTACTCTGTTGATAGTGTCTTGATGTACAATTTTTTTTTTAATTCTCACCCAAGGATATGTTTCACATTGATTCGAGAGAGAGAGAGGGAGAAGGAAAGAGAGGGAGAGAAACATCAATGTGTGAGAGAAACATCAGTTGATTGCCTTCTGTATGTGTCCTAAATGGGAATCGAACCCACTACCCTTCAGTGAACAGGCCAATGCTCTAACCAACTAAGCCACACCGGCCAGGGTGATGCACAAAATTTTTTAATTTTATGAAGTCCAATGTGTATTTTATCTTTTGTTACCTGTGCCTTTGATGTCATATCCAAGAAATCATTGCCAAATCAATGTTATGAAGCTTTTGTCCTATGTTTTCTTCTGTTATTGTTTTAGGTCTTACATTTATGTCCTTGATCCATTTTGAGTTAATTTTTGTATGGTGTTAGGTAAGGTTCTAGCTTCATTCTTTTGCATGTGGATATCCAGTTTTCTCAGCACTGTTTGTTGAAAAGACTGTCTTTTCCTTTCTATATGATTATTTATTTCTGGGTTCTCTATTCTATTCCATTGGTCTGTATGTCTGTCTTTATGCCAGTGTCACACTGTTTTGGTTATTGTATCTTTGTAGAAAGGTTTGAAATCAGGAAGTTTGAATCCTCTAGTTTTGTTCTTTTATTTTCCCTAGAATTGTTTTTGTCTATTCACGGTCACTTGAGAGTCCATACGATTTTTTAAGATGAGTTTTTCTATTTCTGCAAAATATATCATTGGAATTTTGATAGAGATTGCATGGAAACTATAGATCACTTTGGATAATACTGACATTTTAACAATGGTAAGTCCTTGAATCCATGAACATGAGATGTGTTTTCATTTATTTATGTCTTCTTTAATTTTTTGCAGAAATGTTTTATAGTTTTTGTTATTCAAATCTTTTACTTAATCTTTGATTACGTTAATGTCTAAGTATTTCATTCTTTTTGATATTGTTATAAATGGAATTGTTTTTGTAATTTCCTTTTCAGATTGTTCATGCATAGAAAGGCAACTGATTTTTGTGTGTTGATTTTGTAGCCTGCTATTTTGCTGAATTAATTTATTCTAACACAGTTTTGATGTTGTTGGGGAATATATATATATATAATCATCATCTGCAAACAGATACTTTTACTTCTTTTCAATTTGAATGTCTTTTATTTCTTTTTCTTGCCTAATTACTCTGGATAGAACTTTCAGTGCTATGTTTAATAGAAGTGGTAAACACTTTCAGTCTTCACTTATGGAGTATTGTGTTTTTCATCTATGGCTTCTATTCTGTTCTGGTGGTTTCCTTCTGTTTCTAGTTTGATGAGTGTTTTTATTGTGAAAAGGTATTGAATTTTGTCAAATCCATATTCTGCACTAGTTGAGATGATCATGTGTGTGTTTATTCCTTCATTCTGTTGATGTGGTATATTACATTGGTCCGTTTTTGTATGTTGAACCATCCTTGCATTGCAGGCATAAATCCCACTTGGTCATGTATATAATCCTTTTAATATGCTGCTGAGTTCTGTTTGCTGGTATTTTGCTGAGGATTTTTGCACCAATGTTCATAAGAGATATTGGTCTATAGTTTTCTTGTTCTGTCTTTGTCTGACTTTGATATCAGGATAATGTTGGCTCATAGAATGAATTGGGAAATATTCCCTTCAATATTTTTAGCATAGTTTTTGTTGTGATTTGATTTAAGAATGTAAATCATTAATTTTTCTGGGTGGTATTATAATGTGATGTGGGGAAACATTTAGTTTTATATATTTTTGGTATTAAACAAAAGAATAATTAAAATAGAATATGTTCTGCCCTGGCCAGTTTGGCTCAGCAGTTAGAGTGTCAGCCTGCGGACCAGAGAGTCCTGGGTTTGATTTCTGCTAAGGGCATGTACCTCGGTTGCAGTTTGTCCCTGGCCCCTGTTGGGGTCGTGTGGGTGGCAACCGCTTGATGTGTCTCTCTCACATCGATGTTTCTATCTCTCTCTCTTCCTCCCTCACTCCCTCCCACTCTATCTGAAGATAAATGCAAAAATGTCCTTGGGTGAGGAAATAAATAAATAAATAATAAAATAAAATAAAATAGAATATGTTCAATTCTATGGTGATAACTTTGAAATCTAAATGAAATGAACCCTATGTCTGAAGACATAAGTAACCTGAATGTATAAATACCACTGAAAAAGTTATAACAATTAGCTCCAAAGTCAGCTTCAAAGACAAAGGTTTTACTAATGAACTCTTCTTTTTAAAGATATGGATAATTTAGTATATATATAAATATTTTTAGAACACGGAAAATGGGAAATTATAGCCTGGCTGGTGTGGCTCAATGGTTGAGCATCGACCCATGCATGAAGAGGTCGCTTGTTTGGTTTCCGGTCAGGTTGTGGGCCACATCCCCAGTAGGGGGCATGCAGAAGATGGCTAGTCAGTGTTCTGTCTCATCAAGTTTCTATCACTCTCTCTCCCTCTCCCTTGCCCTCTCTCTAAAAAAAATCAATGAAGAAAAAAATTAAAAGAAAATGGGAAATTATAAAATATTTTATTTTATAAATCTAGCATAATGATTAAATGAGAAATTTAACGGAGAAAAGAAAATGCCAGACCAATCTCACTTATGAATAGGGAAATAAAAACCCTAAGTAAAAAAAAAAAAAAAGTAAACCGAAAACCAAACTTGAACAACTTATCCTGGAAGTACAAAGTTCATTTAATACTGGGAAATCTATTAATGTAATAATACATCACTGAAGAAAGGCAAGGTGAGTGAAAAATAGTGGTCATTGTGGCTTCTTTTACAAAAAGAAATATAGGTATGTCACTGACAGACAAATCTCACCAATCATTTTGTTTTTTCTTCATAAACAGCACATATGTGAATATCTTTTTTTTTTTTACTTTTTTTTTAATCACTCACCTAAGGATGTTTTTTTCCATTGAGTTTTAGAGAGGGGGAAGGGACGGAAAGAGAGAGAGAGAGAAAGAGATAGAAACATCGATGTTAGAGAGACACATCGATTGGTTGCCTCACACATGCGCCCCGACCATGCTGGGATCTAACTGGTGATCCTTTGGTCCCTGGGCCGACGCTCTAACCACTGACCCACACTGGCCAGGGCATGAATATCTATCTTAAAGCCATTGTGAGAAACTTTTAACAAGGGACTTTATTTCTGTTTTTTCATTACCACTATAATTGATCATATCATATGTTGTTTGCTATTTTTCTTTATTCCCTTTCTGGTTCTGTACTCGTTTTTTTATGTCAGTGCTGAGTTTGCCTTTTCTTCTTCGTTTGCTAAGTACACTTTTTGCTAAAGTATACATTCAGCTTTAATGTTTATCATGGTTATTTTTAAGTTCAAAAAACTTTTGAAATCCATATTTCTGTAATAGTCAAAGTCTATATGATGGCTTTTGTATTTTTAAGGTTCTAATTTTGATTTGTGGGGTTCAGCTGGATCATTTATTAAGAAGTTATCTGAGGGAGGAGGATACATAGTATCATATTTTCTGAACCTTTACAGTAATATATTTGTGGGCCTTCAGACAATTTAAAAATTGAGTATAAGATTTTTGTTTAAGGGTTTCTCTCTTAAAACTCCAAACATTTAATGTTGCAAAGAAATCCAAAGTTGCATTTTTGTCTTTAGGTTATTTAATTTTCTTCCTTGTATGGTTTTAGAAATTGTGTTTTATCCATGTAATTAAGAGTGAAGATTTTTCAAGATATAATACTTTCTTCATTGATTATTACCTGATATTTAGTGATCCAAAAGTTGACTTTTCATTAAGAAAGTTTTCTTCAGCTTTGTCTTTACTTACTGATTTTTTCCAATTCTTGTTTTATCCTTAGGAACAACTATTTGTTTTAAAGGTAGTGGTCAGGATTTGGAAGTATTTTCATGTTAGCTATACCAGTCTCGACCAGTTTGTTCACACCTGGGGTTTACTGTGTTAAATTTGTTGTATAGGGGGAGGGGAGCAACTTCATAAGGTGAAGTGTAGAGTATGTTGTTCACAGCTCATTTACCTAGGGATTAGAAGTCTTCTGTCCCCTTCCCCCTACTACACCTACTATCTGCAGAAAGATCCCATAGCCCTAATCTACATGCTGTCTTTAGCTAAAAATTAAGCTCAGAGAATTTGCTGTTCGTATTGATCCTTCAGTTAATCATGCTAGTCTAACAGCATTTTACATTCACATTTCGGTAAGAAACATGGCTAATTGGTGCATTATAGTTATTTTGGAGTGGAGGTAGATTAGCAGTGCTGAAAGATTTAAGCCTTATGTCCACTGGACACTTATTTGCCTTAGTACTAAGTTTGATCTGTTTTCTACATATTTAATATTACAAACTTGTTTTGATTATTTGTGTTGTACCTGAATAAAAGGATACTTTTTATTTTCCCAAAACTCTTAAAGCCAATCAAGTTGTAACTTTAATTTAAAACTTATAAACTCTCTGTGTTTATAACAGTTGATATGCTTGTTTCTAGGGGCCACCTACAGATGCTCCTGCAGTGGACACAGCAGAACAAGTCTATATCTCTTCCCTGGCACTGTTAAAAGTAAGTATTGAATGGAGTGATTTGCTAGAGCTCTTTTGCTCTCACTGTGTCTTTTACTTTCGAGTATTTGTCACCTTAACCCTTCAAACATAAGCTATTGTTTTAGCTACATCAATAGAATAGAATTGTTTTATTTCCACTGAAACAAAATTAAGTTCTTAATTTTTTTTTTTTTAAAAAGGGCAAAGATTTCAAAGCTTTGTGTCCACATATCTCCCTCTTACAGATGTTAAAACATGGTCGTGCTGGAGTTCCAATGGAAGTTATGGGCCTGATGCTTGGAGAATTTGTTGACGATTACACCGTCAGAGTGATTGATGTGTTTGCTATGCCACAGTCAGGAACAGTGAGTACTTTTATGGTTGCCTGCTGCAAGTAAATGTGTTTCTTTTCTCTTTACTTTTCCTATGCAAAATAACTTTCATCATATTGTATTTTCTCTTCCTGATAGGAAAAATTCATCATAAGATTAATGATAGAAATTTCTAGATTATATTGAATTAAATTATTTATGTTTTAAGTGCATCATTCCCGGTAGGTCCACAAACTGAATGATGCTAACATTAAATCCCTTTCAGTTTGAACTAGTATAGCATACTGGGTTTATAAATTAGTTACCCTCAAATAGTAGGATATTAATTTGATTAGTTTAAACACTTGGTTCAAAAGATTTAAGACTCTTAATTAGATTTTCATCAACATACATTATCTGATCCTCATGTTTTGTTTCCATTGTTTTGAAATATGGCCCTTTTTGAAATGTTCCATATATGGTGATAAATGACTCTTAAGCTTCTACTCAAAATGTTAAGTTTAAGAAGAAATCTGTGGCAAACTTTAGTGCTTTTGCATAGACATGATAGTATGTTTATAGAAGAAACATACAGATTTTGAAAGTCATTTACTCTCCCTGTTTAGAATTATTGTTTTTTTCTGTAACAATGATTATGTTTTGTTTTTCTATATTGTTTAATGCATTGGATACCTGTAGATTGGTATGTATTTCAATTTAAAGAAAATGACCAAGAAACAATAACCATTCTACCTACCTTCCAAAAAACACACATATCCTTCTCATCTGTTTGCTGAGAAAAATATATGTATATTTTTATGATGGATGTTTTTTCTCTAATATTCAGTCTTTTTCTTATTGAGCCTTATAAAATATCTGGGTTAAAAAAATTGTTTTCATAAAACTGCTCTGTTTGAGGCTCTTTACTATAAGTATATTTTGATAAAATAGATGCTAGAGAAAACAAATTTTGTTTTAAAATATTGCAATATGTGTGTGTATATATGTATAATAAGCATTTAAATGGAGTAATTGCTACAGATTGCAGTTTATTTGTAAATAATGGAAAATACAGAAAAATATGCAATGAGATAAACTAATTTGGATCTGCTGATTTTGTCCTGATTATCCATTATGTTTATTTTGTACATTGGACATAGAGAAATGCACTACATATTAACTAAAGATTTAGATTTGAATATTAGACTGTTATTTGTATCTGTCTTTCATGTTAGAATGCACAAAACATAAAACTAACTTTTTTCTGTTATATGTGATTCTTAATGCTTATTCCTTATAATAAAGGGATCTTAAACTTTAATATTCTGTATAAATGCTTGTTTGACAATATAAAATAGAAGATTTTAATCTCCATGTTTACTCTAACAGAATTTAAAAGTTTTTCTTCTGGCCCAAGAGTTAGCAGTTTTTTTAATGTAAAGACATAGTCTTTTAAATGTAAAAAAAAAAAAAACACATAAAAACTTTCTTAGCCTGTAGGCAGCAGATTGCATGTCCTTGTTCTTGAGTATGCACTCTCAATTAGAATTCAAAATACTGTTTGTTTGGTGGGAAGGAAGTGCTCATGTTAACTGGTTTGTTTAAGTAGATTAGACTTAAATTCCTGACGTTAGAAGTAAGCCTTTTGGGAGCTATAATGTCAATGATCTATCTCTGAAGAGATGATATGAATGACTTTGATAGTTCCATGTTGTCAAATCTTCTTTTGGTTGAACTAGCAAAATAATGCAACATTTAAAAGACTTGATTGTAGATTGTCTCTAGTGGGGATTTTTTGTGTGAATGCTTTTATATTTGAGGTAATATTCAAAGGTATGTATTTCCTTCCAACCACCTAATCTACCAAGTCACCCTAACTGAAGCACTAAACTTCCTCTTTTTCCATCCCATCCACCCACCTCAAAAACAACTCTGGGAAACTAATGCATTACTTTCTTTCTTCAAAATGTTTACATTATTGGAGAAAAAAGTTGCAGTTGTTGATTATTGTAATAGCTGAATAGTTGTAGAACTTTGGGTGAGATACTTATAAGTTATCAAAGGATGGCATTAGGAAATATGTTTCCTAGATATGTCTAACCAAAAAATAGTTAATTCGATTATTTGGTATTCTAATACATACGTGTGCGTGCATGCACACACACACAGAGCCATGACCATAAATTTTTAAAGGATCCTGAAAATTGTTTTAACTCATTAGCTAACAGCAGTTTAGTAGTTGGCAATTTTAGAAGCTTGATTGATGTATGGTTTATAATTGAAGGACAGGAGTGGATATCAAATATGGGTATCTCAAAATTATTTTGATATCTCAATAATATATGTTTTCTTGTGTAGCTTTTTGTTAATATATGTTGTAATATAAGGGTTTTTTTATTTTTCATAGTTATAAAAGCTAATGATTTTTCTTTCTTTTTAAACCAGGGTGTCAGTGTAGAGGCAGTTGATCCAGTATTCCAAGCCAAAATGTTGGATATGCTGAAGCAGACAGGAAGGTAAGTATGTTAAATGATCATATAAAGGGATAATGGAAAATATTTTCAGAAATGTACCTCAAAATTTTGGATGTTTATGAATATCATTCTTAGGGTAAAAAAAGAAAGCCATGCAGTTAATGTAAAAGTATCACTGTCAATGCTAGGCACTACCTATCTAGTTGCTCTTCCATCTAGAATCAAAGACATTTGCCAGTCAGAAACTACATGTTAAAATTCTCAACCATCACATAGTAAGCTTTTGCTATAGCTTCCCTCTGCTTAGCATATGGAGTTACTCTCTAGTCACTGATAATTGAAAGAGATTTTATATTCCTTGTATTTGAGAGTTGCAACTGAATAAGATTCTGAATATTTAATTATATCTGTAGGCATATGAGTTTTAAAGACAGGGCAAATAGAATCCAAATATTCTTCAAGTTTCCCCCCCCCCCCCCCCATATTAAACCTCTCAGTAGTTGTCATTCTCTTGCTCAAATTCTTCTACTGTGGAAAAAACTTCAAAATTAATGTTAGCAAAAGGCTCAGCAGCTGAGCAGAACAGTGCAAATTGGTTTTTGACTGAGTTCCTAGTTCTACTGCTGGTTTAATTGATATTTAATCCTTTCACAACAGTGGATCCTGGTGTCCATTGTTAAAAAATATACTCTGCCTGGAAAATCCAACTCCCAGAGCTAAGGAGTTAAAGAGTAGATATTTACTTGAACGCTGAAAGGGTAAAAACTGGCTCTGAGAAAGTGTGGTAACAAGGTGAAAAACTGAAAGCCTTATCTACCACTGCTAATGTGCATCTCTTAATGATAGCACTCCTTTATCACACTTACTCATTTCCATGTTTTCTGGATAGTGTGGTGTATGATTTCAGTGTTTCTAATGGTGCTTTTTCACACCTGTGTGTTTATCATCTCTTCTTAATATATACCCTGTTAGCGTGTTGTTTCTTTTCATATTATAAATGTATTACTTGTTCTGTTCTGAACAGCTGAATGCCCTCTTTGTTTCAGGCCGGAGATGGTTGTTGGTTGGTATCACAGTCACCCTGGCTTTGGTTGTTGGCTTTCTGGTGTGGATATCAACACTCAGCAGAGCTTTGAAGCCTTGTCGGAGAGAGCTGTGGCAGTGGTTGTGGATCCCATTCAGAGTGTAAAAGGAAAGGTAGAGTAGATTCTGTCTTTATTAGCATCTACTGCCACATTTTGTTTACAGCTACATTAAATAAAAATTATTTTCTTTAAAGCAGAATTCTTAATTACACAAACCTCCCCCCCTCCCCGACTGTTTACTTTAAAAAGAAGACTGTACAAGTTGATAAATGTGTCTTAGTATTATTTAAAGATTTGATTCTACTTTAATCAGGTATTGTCTAATTATAAATGTTTATCTTTAAATTTTATTTCATAGATTTAGGAATGTTATACCATACTAAAAGCCTGCTATGCACATTTCATTAATATTTTAATAAACATTACTCTACCTTTTTTTTATTTTAAAATGGGGAATTTGGGCATGGGCACATTTTAAAAATCTAGTTAAAGTGCTATGTTTTGCAGACATTGTGCAGGCATATTCTGGAGTTGTATGTTCCAAATATTTTAGACAATGAAAACTTGCCCCAAAGACTTGGTATCAGTCATTCGAATTTTTGGAGTGAGGACACAGATGAATGATTAAATATGCTAAATGATTCTGAAAAGAGATTAACTTGCAAAGCATATTGGGTTATAGTTGTTCTTTGTTGAAATCTTTTGTTCTTGTTTAGTTCTTTTTTTTTTTTTCTTCTCTTTTTTGTTCGTTTGTTTGTTCTTTCTTTCTTTCTTTCCTTTTTTTTTTTTTATTCTTTCTTTCTAGCCCCATATGCCATTTTCCTATTTCCTGCCTCATGACAGCAGGGAGCAGCTCTATTATCACCTTCACAGAGCTGTCTGCAAATGTGAGAGGCAATTCGATTTTGCTCAACCACAGGGAGAGTGGATTAGAAAAACTACAGAACATACAGAAATTGGCTAGGTGGTTACTGCTTTAAAATACTGCTGAGGTGTCTTGTTTGAGCATGTACTTCCATTGTAGTGTAGAATAATTGTTAAAATAAAATCACAATACATTTATGGAATCCTTTTTATGCAGCTTTTACAAATTATTTTTAGAGCACTTAAAAGTAAATATTAGCTTGCTATCTATCAGACCTGAAGTTTGATAGTACTGCAGATTACATTAACATCTGCTCACCAGCTCAAACAAACTAAATCTAGCTGTTAAAACATGGAATTTTTATCTGTCATGAATTTGAAGTTAAACACTTGCTGATATTATATTACTATGATGAATAAAAATTGAGGTCTTTTATAAATTGTGATCCTATTAGATGTGATTTAGCTTTTCAGAAACAGAAACTAGCCACAAAAGCAATAATAATAGATGATATACTAGGCAATTCAGAATAGATAACTTCTGATGCTTGCTATATACCTGTATTTTAATTTATTTACTAAGTATACTGTGTTACTTAAATGATATAGATAAAAGGAGTTGAAAATCCTTGATTTTTGTTTTTAGTTTTCTGAATTAAAGTACAGTATAATGCTTCTTAAGTTTAATTTTCTGATAATTAACATACATTTTAGTAACTCATTTAAGTAATGATTCTTATTTTAGAAATGTAACAGAATTATCCGATTAAGTTTCCCTACCACAATATTTACAAATAATAATTGAAGCTTAATTTTAAATACAATTAGAGTTTTATTTTGTATTAGTGTAATAGATTTTTTTATGATGCTTAGTTGGTTCGTGTGGTGGTGGCTACTTTGAAAAGGAAAATATAAACTTACAATAAAAGAAAGCATTCTCAAAATAGAATGTAAATAAATTAATATGTATTTTATTTTTGGTTATCTTGTGTATAGTTTTTTAAATGGCAGTTTTAGTTTCCAAACCTAGTTTAAGTATTATACAACATTGGAATTTGCAGTGTTTGTGTATAATTAACTATAATTCATATTAAAAGAATGGCTTGCATTTAAAAATACTTGTATCACATGACTGCTGTCATGTGGTAAAATGTAGTATTTTAAAAAAATAATTTAGCTAAAATTCTGAAATCACAAGTGTTATTTTCTTATTTTGTCATAAAATATTTTTGAAAAATTTTAGTATTAGTATAAATATGTATTGTTGATAATTCATATCACTTGTACCTAACATATAGATTTTTACAATTATATTACCAAAAATAAGGATTACTTCTTTGTTAATTATGTAACTTCATCTATAAGGTTCTGAGTATGGTTATAATTTATGATTCTCAGTGTCAAGATGCCTCAAAACTATGAACCAAGTTAAATGCTAGTACATGGCCACTGTTCCTAGTTAAATCATTAAACTTAAGAATATAAACTTGTAAAACTGAATAACATAGGACTCTGCCTTCCTCTTCCTTGCACTTGCTTTCTCAAAGCTGTCAAAATATTTAGTAAGGCAGTGAGTAGTTCAAGAGTTAAAAATGGCAGTCTATATGTAAATGATTTAAATTGGGTCTATGTTCTCTAAATACTTCTTTCTTATATATTTTTATTTTTCCATTTTTATAAATCCCAATATTTCTGTCTTTTTGAGTGATAGATAAGCATGGATTCTTTCTTTGTAATCACAATTAATTCATAATGTGTTATTTCTTTTTATGTAACTTGACTGTATCATTATAGAATTACTTCTGTGTGCCAGGTATTGTGATAATTATTTTAACTTGTCTCATTTATTCTTTTCAGTAATTCTGGAGATAGGCACTATTATTATTCCATTTTATCAATGAAAAGGTGAAACAATTAGGGTCAAAGATATTACTTTGCCCAAATCATACCATTTTTAAGCAGCAGAACAAGCTTGCAAATCTAAAGTTTAAATTTATAAAATTTCAGAGCTCAAGCTATTTTACTGGCTCTTTAAAAATAGGCAGTTATAAATGATACCATTAGAGTGACTCAGGTCATCACAGTAGCAGAGGACCAGAGATCGTCACAGGACCTTTTCTTAACTTAGGTAGATAGGTATCACTCCTTTCAGCATAAATCAGGGGAAGAAGCTACACATTTTCTCATAAGTTTCAGTAGTTCTCTGTCTACTTATAGTAGGTATTATATATTCATTTTTTTTCTCATGTAGTATTCTATTCATTAAAAAAAAAAAATTAGACTCATCCCTGTTAGCTTTTGGGACATATGAGGACAAACATTGAGACCAACATAAATAATAAAGTATTAATATATAATATGATAAACCATCTATATCACTTCATATATTATGTAATTCTGTAAATGTTTAAAAATCATATAGGTGAAAATCAATGAGAGTAACAATTTAAATGGAGAGCTCTATTCTAAACTTACCAGTGAAGTAGATTTTATGATTCTGTTTTAGTTTTTGTAAAACACATTCGAATATTTTAAACCTCAGTTCTCAAGTGGCACAGTGGCACCCTCTTGCTTAATGTTTTGTTATCTTGTATATTCAGCTCACAACTGGGACTTGATCCAGCAGCAAATTTAGTATAATTCAACTTGTAATATGACTATATTTCTTCCTTGGGGCAAAAGGAATGGTCACTTTGTGCAAAGTCATAAAACTAGCATACAACTATTACTACTTTTAAAAACTAATTTTCTTGTCAGGATTCCTGTCAGTAAAATGTTCATATGTTACTGCTAACTCCTAACAATCTCTGTGTCTGTTCGCTATTTTGAAAACATTAAAAACAAAACAAAACACTAATAACTTTTTAGTCCAAATAAGTCTTGATTTTCTTGAAAATGTTTTATTTAATCAGAAATATTCAATCAATATTTATTGATTTTAGAGAGAGAGAAAGGGAGAAGGAGAGAGAGCTAGAAGCCCACAACCCAGGCATGTGCCCTGACTGGGAACTGAACCAGTGACCTCTTGGTACATGAGATGATGCTCAACCACTGAGCCACACTGGCCTGGCCAATGGACTTTTAAATATATATATTTGTATTGACTTGTAGAGAGAGAGGAAGGGAGAGTGGGAAACATAGATGTGAGAGTAAAACATCAACGTGAGAGTGAAACATCGATCTGCTGCCTCCTGGATGCCCCCTACCAGGGATCAAGCCCACAACCCCAGGCATATACCCTGACCAGGAATCAAACTAGCAACCTTTCAGTGCACAGGCTGATGTCCAACTAACTGAGCCACATCAACCAGGGCTCAATGGACTTTTTTGCAAAAGTGATGTTTACCTAGTTGCAGATCAACTCATCATTAGCTATTTCTTAAGTGTACCCAATGTATTTGTATGCTAAGTGTGTGTCTTTCAGAAAATGAGTCATATACATTTGGTATTACTAGTGAGCCAGATAATATTATGCCAGTGATATGCTGATAATCCTACATTGCATACTGATAGAATGCAAATTATACTGATATTGCTTTGTTTCTGTAAACTAAGTTTTAAATTGGTTACTAGAGATAGATGTAATTCAACAAATACTTATTTGGAACCTTGTATGTACCAATATGCAATAAAGTACTTGTATAGCAAACATAGTAAATGCAAATTTAATTAGAAGGGAGAAATGGGTATGGGCTGCACAAAGTAGATAAAACTTGGACTGAGCTTTGAGGGTTAGACAGGACATCACTCAGAAAAGAAGAGCTTGTACCTGTGGGGAAAAATGTAGGAACAATACCATTCCAGGTGGTACTTACCTCTTTGTGAATTCTTCTTTCACAGATATATAAGAATGTAAAATAATAGTTTTTGTTGTTACTTTTTAAAATTAACGACTTACAAAAAAAGATGGGGCTCTGAAGAGTAAATACAAATACAGGAGAAAAGAATTAAGGAATGAATATTATAAGATCTTACCTTTTATTTTCAGCCATCTAGAAGGTTATGTCTTTTTCAGGGCAAGGGGGCAAATATTGTATTTACTAATAAGCTTTGTATTGGAAAATTTTAAGATGGTGGCAGTTTTAAACTACTCAACTAATAGTTTTGTTTTAGCTTTTTATTATTAAAAATATATATCATTAAGGGAGGACATAGAGTAATGAAGAGCACAGGGTGTGGGATCAGGCCTGCATTAGAATTCCATTTTTATATCTTCTTTACAGCATGACCTTGGGCAAGTTACCTAATCTTTTTGAGCTTCAGATTTCTCATCTATAACACAAGTACTTTAACTATCATAATATTGTGAATATTATGGAATGACATATGTAATGATTAGCATATACATGCTGTAATAGGAGGTGTGCAGTAAATGGCACTTTATTATTCTGAATGTTAAAATAATTGGTACTTAAAAGAATTAACAAGTAGCATATTTTAAAAATGTGAATATTTCTGAAAACTTTGTTGAGAACAAGTCTATAAATTAATTACTAACTTGCTCATTTTAGGGAAATGAAGGTAATGACTATAAAAGAAATGAAAACTTTCCCTTCTTGTATTTTGTACATCCTGATGAATTTAGGAATGCTTTTCTGAGTCAGCTCATTTTTATTGAGCAATTACTGTTTTCCAGCATAATTCTCTGGGGCATGCTAATGAAGAAGAAAATGAATATATTACATTAAAATTCTGGCCTTTGAAGTGATTAAATGTATTACAGTTAAAATCATTTTGTGTTTTATTCATCTGTCTATGTGTTATCTCCCCCACAAAATTGGGGCCCCTTCCGGGGTGAAACGTTTTCATATCCTGGAATTTACATGTTGTCTGGCAAAAGTAGTTTTCTTCATAAATGTTTATAAAATAAAATCAAGGAATAAATGTATCAGTCGTCAGTTGTTATCAGTTTGGCTTTCAGCATATAAAAAAACTGCAGTTACTTTTAAGAGGTTTAGTAAGTAATTTTTATTCATTAGCAGTCATAGGGTCATTTATTAAATGCGTGAATTGACAAGGTCAGTGAGTCAGTTTGTTCATAGACATTAGCCTTGATGAATATGAACTGTGTGTAATCAGAGCTAGAGTTCAAGTTTAACATGTCATTTGTCTTCTAAAAGTAGTGTAAGATATTTAGAATAGCTGTTACTTATAAGATTTTTTTTTTATCACTGTCCCATAAGGGTCAATTAGAGCTGGATAGTCCTAATATCAAATTGTACGTACACACATGCCCTTTCTTCATCAAGTTTTCCGGATTGAAAGAGAAAAATAGGAAATAGGACACATAAACATTCTATTTTGTCCGGCCGGGTCGACCCATGCACCAAGAGGTCGCCAGTTCGATTCCTGGTCAGGGCACATGCCCAGGTTGTGGGCCAAATCCCCAGTGGGGGGCATGCAGGAGGCGGCCAATCAATGTTCTCTCTCATCGATGTTTCTCCCTCTCTCTCTCTAAAATCAATAGAGAAAAAAAAATTTTTTTTTAATTATATTTCCACTTTTAATATAGCTCTGTGAGCTTGTCCACCCAACTCTTGGAACAACTTTAGTTACTATATTATCTTTTGTTTACTTTCTGTTTTCTCTTGTTACCAGTTTGAAGTTTTATAATACTGTTAGATTTAATCTGTGAGGATAGCTGAGAAAATATTTTAGGTGCTAATGTATCCATACTATCCCTGACAAACTTGATAGTTTATAACATTTAGCTAATATAATCAGAAATTGTTAGCTGAGATGTGAAAGGAATTTTATGTTTACAATTCTAAGAAGCATAAATCTTATATAAATTTAATATTTCTTAGTGTGGTTCTTTTAATTTAGAGCTTCTATATTAATAATACAATCTCTGAGCTAATTTACTGTTATTTACTGCTTGCTATGCATTTTGAGTGATACAACTGTGCTTCAGATAATTTGATTCCAGCTGTTTCAGTAAAGAGAAAGGAAAACCTTTAAATCAATGTCCCATTATCTATAAGAACATTATTTATTCAGTCTTTTGCTTCTTCAGTTCTTTCTTTCCTCAGTCTAATCTCTGGTCATTCATTCAACAGACACTTTGTGACCACCACTGTATGCCAGTTATACAGCGGAGACACAGAAGAGTAACATCTACTCCTTGTCCTTAATGCCAGTGTTGTACCAGCAAATAGAAATGTGACTGTATAAGAGGCCTTTTCATAGCCCATATATATTATTTGTTTAAGATCATATTCAAATGACTTGACATTCGCTCTTGTTAAGTCTGAGGATGTTTCTGGACCTGGGACTTAGTTTTGGCAGTTTTAATATGTTATTATCATTGTAATTTCCTGAAGAGAGTAGAGTTGATTCCTCAGTGGTTATTCTTAGACTGCTGGTAAGCTGATTAGTAGATGTCCTCTGACACTTTCTACATTTCAGATACCTTTATTCTATGTGGTTTTTATTCTAAATTAAACACAAGTCAGTGCTTTGTGATGTTGAGTTTTTCAGTTCAGTTTGCCATTAAAAGAGTTTTTTTGTGAATTCATACTGAGGAAATGGGAAGTGTATATTTTGTAAAGCTCATGATTAGTTTTTGTTTTGTTTTTTTATAGATAATGTCTCTTTTTGGAAGGGAAAATAAACATGAATAGCAAAACTATATATAAAATAATATTCCAAAATGCTTTCTTGGAGTGTTTTATTTCAACAGATATCTATTCTGCACCATATTATGTGTGCCAGGTATTCTGCTGGGAAATGGATATTCAGTGGTGAATAAGACTCAAACCTTGCTGTCAAGTAACTAAATCTAATAGTAGTTTATTCCTGCTTTTGTGTTAGGATAACTGTTACATCAAATAGCTTGGTGATGAAGAGTACTGGTTTTGGCATGCTGTGTATGTAACAAATTATAGTGGTATCGCTTACTGGTTGTGTTATGTTATTTAATTTATTCAAGTCCTCTGATGATGATTTTTGGTTTCCTTATCCATAAATTGCGAATATTAATATCTACCTCTTAGTTGTTGAGAGAATTAGACAACATAGTTTCTGTAGACTCATTTAATTAATAAGCCCAATAAAAATAAGTAAAAGTAATATGTAGAAAAGTAATTGACCTTTACATATTTTTCCTACGAAAACGGCCTTGTCTTTTGAGAGATAGCTATTTGAAGGATATATTTGCATTTTTCTTTGAAGGTGATGTTAAAGCACAACAAATGTATGTAAGTCCTTGATTCCCCTCATTCACCCTCCCTTTGTCCTTGTTAACATAGTCAAGCCCCAGCCCTTAGTCTCTAGAACCTTTTATTCCTTTACTATATGTGAAACTGTAAATGATCATACCAATTGTCTCACTTTAGTTTGTTTACTAGAAAGGAATGGCGACCTCATTCACTTTATGTAGGCTGACTGAGTAGCCACCAAGTAGAATTGGTACTCTGTGTTGATATCAGACCTGTGACCCAGAGATGATATTCTCTTGTAGCTCATTAATAGTCCCCCGAGGAGTTCGTTTTTAAGTTCACTGTTTACTTGTCACATATATGTCTAGAAATACCTATCTTGCAGGAGTGTCAAGATTCTAGGCATATTGTCTTTTTTTATAATCATATTTTATTTTCCCATTATAGTTGACATATACTACTGTATTAGACATTATAAAACTTAAGTGATCATCCTGAAAAATCTCATACCCATCTGACACCATACATAGTTATTAGAATATTATTGACTATATTCCCTATGCTGTACTTTACAGCCCCATGCCTACACTATAGCTACTGATTTGTACTTCTAAAGCTGTTCACCTTTTTCACCCATGTCCCCAATTCCCTTCCCTTCTGGCTTCTGTCAAAATGTTCTCTCTATGTATGAATTTGTTTCTGTTCTGCTTGTTCATGTATTTTGATTTTTAGATTCAAGGAGCTTAGTGAGAACATCAACAATATAGAAAAGGAATTGTCCTTTTTAAAAAGAGATAATATTCAGTATTACTGTATACTGTTTTTATTTTAATTAGGAGTTTTCCTAAAGAAATAATATGCCCTTAAATATCTCTCCCTAATTTCCTTTTGATGTTTTCATATGCCAAGTGTTTGTGGATGCCAGATTTATAATTCTGATTTGGTTTTTGGGGTACATAGCTTTTTTCTAACTTTAACACTGTATTCCAGTAGCTGTCTTCTGCTTTGTTTACTGTGTCACTTTGCGTGCTTCAAGAAGCAGATGCCAAAATGGGACTGGGTATGTAAGAGATTACTAGGAGAAACACCTGTGATGGATAAAGGGGACCCCTCAGACAGTAGCACAAGTCTAGTCCTATGGAAGAGAAAGGGTAGAACTTTGTAGGAAGAGCATTAGACTGCAGCATATTTCTTAAAAAGTTTCAGCCAGGCTGATGGGGAGTCCTTGAGGCAAAGTTTCCCTTTAGAGGGATCTCTTATTTGGCAGGAATGGCTAGGTTCTAGTATTCCTGCTGCTTAGTCATTGGCTGGGAGCAGCCCAAGGGAAGCATGACCTGGGGTGAACCCCCAGAGGACCTAAAGGTGCATCATATGGAGGCTGTGAGTCAGCTATATTCTCCACAGCAGGTTCTGCTGAAAGGAAATCTGAGGTGGGCAACTCCATGACTGCCACAGTCACCAACACTAGGAACTATGGGGCAGGTACACATGTATTATTTTATTTAATCATATGACCAACTCTGTGAGGTGTCATTCATGCACAAATGGAGACATTGAGAGGTTAAATATCTTATACTAGATCACTTAGCTAGCAAGTGCTAGAGCTAGAATTCTAACTTAGGCAAGATTCTAACACCAGAGTGTCAAGCATTTAAACACCTATATCAGACTTGACTACTGCATACACTAAAAAATCATGCCAAACTTGAAGACTTAATTATATGTTTTTAAACAAAGTTTCATGAATCTGAAAATGTCTAATTACCTTTTGCCATACTAGTTTATAAAGATCAGTTTGTTTTCATTAAGTCATATATGTTCAAAAAGTGTGGCTTTTCTGTTTGAATTTTGATGCACGTTTTCACTTGTCAAAAAGTACATTATGCTAGTTACTCCCCATCCTACTTTTCCCCCAATATATTGAGGTTGTACTACAGCTCTCTAGCTACAGTAAGCAATCCTCCAAGGATGAAGAAAGAAAATGTACATACACATAGGAATTTCTTTTCCAGAGCTAAAATTGACATTTTATAAATAATTTGCGTGTTGCAAACTTGAGACTAAGAAATCACAGCAATTCAGTGATATGCATTTGGCATGAGTCAGTTTTAGTTCTTAGTGCTTTTCATTGGAAATGGCATAAAAAGTAAGATTTCTTTGAATTTTTTATGCTGTGGGCTTACAAGAGACATAAGATGTTCTTCTCTTGTAGATGTCTGGCAGTGCATGGCAGCAGAAGTAACGAAATGGTCACAAACCCCAGCAGTACTTCCCAGGTCACATGCACCCTTAATTTTTAAAGAATCTGGAAAGAGTCTAAGCAGTTGATAACAGGTCATTTCTAGGTGATAAAGGATATTTGATATGGGGTGTTGCTTTTCTTTCCACACCTAACGTTTTTGTAGTCATTCAGAGACTGACTTTATGTGATGGTGGGTTTATATGATTTTAAAAATGTAACTTAACTGGTAACCGAATTGTAACTTTTTCCTTTTTCTGGTGTTTGACATTGATTTTGAGGTCTTAAAAGACTTTTTCAAGCTTTAAAAAATATTATTCTAGGTCAGTTTATATATAAACACTTTCCATAGTCATTGACTTCAATAAAGTACAATTGGAAATGCCAAAGGCAGCAGCTACTATTAAAGAAGAGAGGGGGGATTGTGAAGTATATAACTACTGCCAGAAGTGCTTATGCATTTTCTTTCAAGCATCTTTGTATTAAACTAATTTTAAGAGCTTAACAAATAGATTCATTTGAATGTAAAAATTGGGAACTATAGATTGGTGCTTTAGAAATTTAGTTTAGTTTTTCAGTGACCTAGCAGTTGATATGAAAACTGAATTTAAAAATAAATAGCATATTGGATAAACTGTACTATACTCATGAGAGAAGCCAAAAATATGGATTAAACTGAATTAAAAAATAATTCGTTTTGAGTCCTAAGGCATATTCATTATTAAATTGAAATGATAGGTCCTTGACCCTTGGGTGCGCTTGGAATAAATATGGAACACAGTATTGTTTTTAAAACTATTTTGCTTTTATGAGCTAAGACAGATGTACAAAAAAGATGTAGTTTTTATTTTGTATTGGCAGCTTCCAAATATTTAGTATCTATTTCCAAGAGTTGCAATTAGTAAAGCAACCATGGTACTGAAATCTGCACATCCCACAAGCTAATTATATTTGCAAGGTCAGAGTGAATACATATTTTCAGAAAAATAAAGGGTTATATAAATATGTGTCTTCTACTTGGCTGTTATATCACAGTTTGTTGATCTGGAATATAATGTGTACAATTCACAAATTTGTCTGATAACAGAAAGTGGTGTGTGATTGTGTTTATTTTACTAACCAGTATATTCACAGCAATCACTTCCAAATATCTCTCCAGTAAAGATGTGTTAATTACAAAACAGACAAGGTCTTCTATTATATTAAAGCTACTAACAAGAAGACAGCAGGAATCACACATGTAAATAGCATCATCAACCCCTATTTTAGTCCTCTGTTTTGATCTGTGAGTTGCGCATAGACCAAAGGTGCTATTAAAGACTGAGTGTATGAAATAGGCAGCATTATATGAACAAAATTTATTCAACAAGAAAACAGACCTTTAACATGAATTTAACAAGCCTGAGAAATTATAAACTATCATATGCTGCAGATTCATGCAGTGATAATAAACAAAAAAGGAAAGTAAGAGGTTTCCCTAAGCTAGCCAAACTGCTAATGGTTTTGTTATAAGCTGTCTACTGTTGCAGTGACCTCTGAAAAGTCTCAAGGCACTTGTACCAGAAAAAAATTAAATGATTAAGCTGGTGAATAGAGATTCAATGTGGTGTGTAGGACTTCAGCATGGAAGGGAATTATAAAAGTGTAGCATCATATTCCTGAAAATATTCTTCATACTTTAGCTTGCAAGTTTTTATTACATATTAAGAAGATAGTTTTTATGTAGTTTTTTTGGCTAAATTACTGTTTGGATTTATAAGACATAAACTGAATTGGTTTAATGTATATATACTTTAAAACAAACTCTTTAGAAAATTCATATAGCTCCAAAAAATGGATTATTTTCCTTGTTCCCCCCCTGCCCCCAATGCTTTAATTAATCCTTGGGGGTTGGGGGTTCTTTGTTCAGTATATTGTATCTAAGCTTTCCATTCTTAACCATGGAGTGACCACTTTACTGTCATTCTATTGCATCATGCTGTAAATACATAAACATGGAGAAACGCCTTCAGCTTGTACACACCTCCAAGTGCTCACTAGGGCTTTTTCTTGAATCTTAGTGTGGCATAATTAACACCTTCTTTACCCACTGCTCATTAGTGCACTGGACATTAATGAGTCTATTTTGATAGGTTGCTCTAAAGGAGAAACCTACTTATTCTCACAGCACAAAAAGCAATTATAAAATTTTATAGAATTAAAATGTAGACTATTGCCATATTTATACTTTTATTGTGTACAAAATCTAATTTTGGTCTGCAGGTTTTTGAACATGTTAGTTTCCTTAAGACAGTTGCTATAGTGATGGCAGCACATTCCTTTAATCTTAGTGTAAAGTATTCATTTTCTATTGGTTATCATACTGCTCCTCAGGAATGGTCCATCTAAGCATGTCATTTCACACAGGCCATCATTTATTAATTGAACAGTATATTAAATTGTTGAATTTTTCTCTTAGCTTTTTAATAGAGTTTAAATTTTTATTCAGATTTGTTTTTAACTGGTCATGAGATCTGTTTAGGTGGAATTTTCATTTCTTTTTTATGAAGTTTCACACCTGCTTATAGTAGTCCAGAGAAATATTACAGAGATTTTTGCATGTAAGGTAGCTATCTTCTGTTTTAGTTTAAACATGTTCAGTATAAATAAAATGTATTCAGACATTTTATTGTGATATAAAATAGAAGTTTCATGGTTTTGTAGACTGTTTTTTCCCCTACAAGTGATTTTACTAAAATCTTAAAAACAATTGAACCAAAATGATACTTTGCTCTTTAATATTTACCACTCATAGTAAGGGTAGCAATTCTTAATTCTGTATTTATTTAAGTTGTACATCTATCTGTCAAAATAGTCACTTTTATTCTGCCTATATTTTAATTTTATCTTATGTGCTTTTTAGTAGAAAATGTTAGACAACTTTAAACAACTGTTTTAAAAGTATTTATTATAATGTCTGATATTAGTACCTATTTTTTATTTTTTTCCTTTATTTATTTTGGAGAGAGAGATAGAAACATGGATGAGAGAACATCGACTGGCTGCCTCCTACATGTCCCCACTGGGGATCGGGCCCACAACCTGGGCATGTGCCCTGACTGGGACTTGAACGGGCAACCTCCTGGTGCATGGGTTGATGCTCAACCACTGAGCCACACCGGCCGGGCTTAGTACTTATTTTTATTGTTGCTTTATAGAAAAACACGATTAGAAACATTTTTAAGTATAAGGAAGAGGTGTAAACCTAGGCCATACTTATTTATATATAAATGTGAAAGTTAAGTCTGGATTGTAGTTATTCTATAAAAAGAAAGAAGACCGGCTCGTGTGACTCAGTGGTTGAGCATTGACGCATGAACCAAGAAGTCACCGGTTCAATTCCCAGTCAGGGCACATGCCCAGGTTGTGGGGCCCAATCCCCAGTGGGGGACATGCAGGGGGCGACCAGTTGATGTCTCTCACTGATGTTTCTATCTCTCCCTTCCTCTCTCTCTAAAATCAATAAAGAAAAATTATTTAAAAAACTAAAAGAAAAAAGAGTTTTCAAAAACTATTAAATCATGCATGTTCTGGGGATACTTGATTTTATTTTGAGGCAAGAGAAATCTTTGGGGAAATTCAAACTGTTAGAAATAAAAGCAAAATTCAAAGTTGATTTATTTTTTATTCTTTATTTGTTTGGCCTACCAGGGTGGACAGAGACCTTAGATGGACTCACTTGTCGTAATGCTGAGGTTTAAGCTTGTGCTCTTTGATACTGTTGACCCTTTGTGGCAGCCTTTTAGAAAGAGTGATTTTTGTTTTCTTTATGTCTTTAAATCTTTAGCATACAACATATAGTAATGCTTATTACAAACAGATTTTTCAGACTTGATTAGATTTCAGTTGGCTTAACTTGAATATAAATTTTATTTTAATTTCTTGGTATTTTCAAGTAATAATTATACAAATGAGTACCAGTCTGGTTTGCAATAGTTTTTAAAATGTTGATATATCCCAGTTGTGTAACACTATTAAAGACAAATTTGGAAATACTGTATTATCCTGCTTTATGTGATCAATGTATTGCGTTTATTCTCTCAGTGATTGATTTCATTTCCTTGAAAGAGGCATCTGTCTTAAAGTCCTAGTGCTTTTCTTAAAACTTCACAACATTTAAAAGCTTTAATGAGTTCTTTCAAATCCATGGTAATGAACAGAAAAACACTCTAAGAGAGTATGTGATTCTTGTTAAATCTCTTAATATACGAGCTAACAGATGACATTGTGTCATGTAAGAATTTGAAGTATTTCTATACAGAAATATTGAATACACTTAGTACAGAGAGGATACCTATTGTTATTTCTTTACTGTGAACTTAGCACCATGTCATTCTATACCATGTTCCTGGCTTAAAGCACAGATGACCTTGGTTTTCTTGTGTTGTGCCTCCTATTCTTGGCAGTGGCTTGGACACTTAAGGCCATCAGACAAGGTATAAAGTCTTTTATAGTCACAAGAAGTAAAAGGTATCTGACTAGAAGAGAATACGTGGAGCAAGTGCCTTGCTGGTTGTAATTTTGTTGTCATTTCAAGTACTGTGGTGGTATAATTGATGTGACAGGGCTGGGCTTTAGATGTGGTCCCTTAGCTTGTGCTCACTTTCAGTTTTTGTTTCTCTTTGTCATTCATTTTGATTAGGTAAAATTTAGGTGACAAACATATGCACACCAATGAAGGCTGTTTGGTGTAAGTTTAGTAACGACATATTTCAATAATAAAGATGCAAAGTTAATATTTTTCTTTACTGCTTCATGAAAATTGCAATAATTGGTGTCACTTTACATTACAAGATTGAGGGTGGTGTGCTGATGGCACAGTCAGCAGGAGGTTCTTTTTTATTAATATTATAATTAAATGATTTTCTGGAAATAGGCCAGAAACAGATGCAAGTTGATCATGCCTTGTCCACTGTTGCTTGGCATCATCACTTGCTTTTTAAAAAAGAATTGACCTGACACCTTGTTTTTACAGGTTGTTATTGATGCCTTCAGATTGATCAATGCTAATATGATGGTCCTAGGACATGAACCAAGACAAACAACCTCAAATCTGGGTCACTTAAACAAGCCATCTATCCAGGTAATGCCTGTATTTGTTAATGTGTTAAAAACTGTGTTTTACATTTTAAAAGCTGTTGTAAATAGCCATTCTAAGATCTAATATTTAGCATTTTAATTTGTTTACAATTAATTTTTCTTGTGCTTTAAAAGATGATGAAGCATTGTTGCAAAAGTTAGATTTGCTTATTATGTGAGTCAGTTTTTAGTAAAGTCTAAACTTTCCTAATAGTTTAAGGACACCTTTTTGGGGAGCATAGTAGAGCCTTTATCTTGAGATAACCTTATGACTTTGCATGGTTAACATTGGTAGTAAAGGATCAGTCGGAGTTTCGGGTGGAGTGCATTAGGTGTCATTCATAATTGGTTAGTAGACATTTCTCATAGCAGCAAACAGTACTTAAAATTTTCTACTTTTTCTGTTTAATCTGCACCTTTAAAACATATCCTACAAAACAAATCTAGATATTACCTTTGATTAGAGTTTATATCTTGTTTGAAGTGATGTCAACCATACTTGTTACAGTTATGCAGACACTTAATATCCTCCTGAGTGATTTATGTTTTCTTTGTATCATTTACATGCCTCATTGTTTTTACACAAACCTTTGTAGTCTGCAAAAATTATTTTAAATGTGTTTTTAAATGCACCACAACCTGTGTCTATATAGTTAATTGCTTCTCTGAAGATTAATTAAAAGGACAGAAATACCATGTTTGGTTAAATAGAACACATAGGACAAAGACTTTATAGTAGCTATTGCTGTTCCCCCTCTGAAACCTTGTGCTGTCATACCATTGTCTTTGGGGAGTTGTGGCTTTAATGGTTAGCCATGGTTAAGCCTTTGTTATACTTTGATAACTGTACTTTTTGACGTTTATTTATGTATCAGTCACTCATCTGAAATCTTCATCAGAGTGAAATGTTTTGTTTCAAAGGATTTGAGGTGTGTTGCTTTTGAAAAATGATTTTTTGTAAGTCAGGGAAAACTGCAAAGTATAATGAGTATGAAATAAGCTACCAGTGTTTTTGATTGGGTACAGACAAGCCCATGCTTGCATGTTCCAAGAGAATATATTATTGGACCTGTTTAGCTTGTGATAATGACCTTTCTTATAAACCCCCATAGCATCATACTACTTCATTATTTTTTTGCAAAAGGTTAAGTAGCATCTCACAATCCAAGAACATTGTGATTACTTCATGGTATGTTTCTGCCAGAAGTTTTCACTAATTGCAAGTCAACAGCCACCTGTTGCAGATTTCATCTTTTAAATTTAAACACTGCCTTTTAACCTTAAAAACTGAGTATAGTCGATGTTAAAAATCTTCTTCTTTCTGTTCTACACTGCTTTTATTTTTTGGTCCTAACTTACAGTCTGTGACTTAAGATGGACCTTATAAAGCAGGTTCCAAACTGAAAAGGACCTGTGTATATAGTATATAACAACTACAGGATCGTTGGTTTTTCTTATTTTAGTTTGTTTTGCTTTCCATTTAAAATCTGTAAATGTATTTATTTCACAGTTTATATAGCGCCCATCAGAATGACATATATCTGGGTGCTTTACAGTATTAAGACAATTTCAATACTAAACACTCAAAGTGGGTTCAAGCCAAAAAGTAGCAGAACAAAGCTACACCTTAAAACAATTTAATAGTTTTCTTTTTGTTGTTGTTGTTAATCCTCACCTGAGGATATTTTTTCAATTATCTTCAGATAGAGTGGGGGTGGGTGGAGAGAGAGAGAGAGAGAGAGAGAGAGAGAGAGAGAGAGAGAGAGAGAGACATCGATGTGAGAGAGACACATTGATTGGTTTCTTCCCACATGACCCTGACCAGGGCGGAATTGAACTTGAGACCCTTCATTCCGCAGGCCGATGCTCTAACCACTGAGCCAAGCCAGCCAGAGCAATTTCTTAGTTTTCTAAGACAAGCTACAAAGAAAGCAATCCAGAAGAACATGAACGGTAATAGCCATAATAGAATTTTAATATATGTTAGCAGAATTTTTAACTCGGGGATCAGAAGCTCTTCACAAAGGCCACGCTTTTTGTTTAGAAGGAGAACGAATTCGTGTTGAGATGGGTCTTGCTCCTAAACCATCTGTCAGGTAGTGGGGACGGAGACCCAACAGTAGCCTTCAGCACTTACACTGGTGGTCACTATGCTTTTCTAAGGCTGGCTTTTTTACTATTAATTCCTATAGTAGTACTGAAAAATTATGATTCTATTGGACAATGGTATTTAATAATTTAGGAAAGTTTCTAATATGTTAAGTAAGAAAAATATTATAAAATAAGATATACAAGTTGCAAAACTATATTTTATAAACTGTGCCTTTATATTTACACCAAAATGTTAGTATTACTTATCTTTGGGTAGAAGGATTTTTTTTCCTTATTTTTCCTCCTCCAGGTATTTCTTAAACTTTCTACAGTAAAACATATATTGCTTTTAGAAAATGTGATTTTTAAACCATGAATAACAATGTTGAAATATCTACCACAAGACAAAGCTAATAGACAAAGTTTATATTAACTTTCATATTTTAAATAAGAGAATCCATTAATAATCTTAGTAGAGAGGGGAAAGTATAATGCCTATACTATAGACTTTTTTGTTAATATATGAAACTTTGTATTATTTTGGGAATACAGAAATATAAATAATTTAGATGGTGGTTGATTTTGAAGTTTATTTTACTGTGCGGATTATTTGTGTACTTGTTTTACATTTGTTATACCAACAAAATTATAAAGCTCTGCTCTAAAGATTAATTAGAGAAACAGAAATCACCTGAAAGTTAATCAGCAGGAAGCATCTCAGAACTCCTCTTTGTTTAGTTCCTTCTCTAAACCATCTTTCTCTGGAATAGGATAGCATCTTAGACTGGTACTAAGTACCAACCTAGGCAGAACTTTATTCTTGAAAGGGTGGCAGTCTTTGACCAAAGGAAACATGGGTCAGGATATCCAATGACCAAGTAAGTTAAGTGCTGTAAGTAAATCCAAAATATATTGTCCTACAAGCAGTGCTATTAAAAGTTGGCTAATTTCCCAGGTCAACCACCAAATGCTTATTTGGCCCACAGTATATATTATAGAATAGAACTATACTTTAGAACACTGCTTCTGTGAGACACTGTTGCAGATTTCAAATGGCCAGTTGATGAATGAGCTTCTGGAACGTATCTTGTTTTAATGAAGAATAGCTTAAATTTTCCTAAGTCCATCATATCTTTGTTAAGTGTAACTTAAAAAGTTAAGTATGACTGTTTTAAGAAATTTTCTGGCTATATAACTTTCTCCTTTATCTGCCTGACATGCTATGGCATTTGCTGGGATATTGTGTTTAATTTACAATTTGGGTCTTTCAAAAGCTTAGTGTCTTCCTTGGTAAAACTAATCATATATTTGGCATATGCTGCCACAACTTGTAATTCAGTGTCAACTAGATTGGTTAATTTGAGAGAATTTATTATGTATTGAGCTAAAAACTAGGCTGTGCTTTTTGGGCTTGTGTGGAAGGAGGATTGCACGTGGCTAATTTACTTATGATTTGCGATAAATGCACTGGGGGGTACACCGCAGGTGAGGAAATGAAATTGGAAGACAGCTTCGGGATATCATTTAATTTAAACTTATTTTTGTTTTGTTATCATACCTGCTAATCTTTCACGCTGCCTGTGTTAGTTTTACTACTTTCATCTAAATAATGTAATTGAAAATTACATAGGTAGTGCTTTCAAATACCAAACTATATATTTCAGCAGTACAGTTAATCTCCAAAATGTGGACCTGTCTATGGGCACATTGGCTGACTTCTATAATTGTTGACCATATCTGTTATTAACTATATGGCCACTATGTAGAGTTACATAGTTAGGACATTGCACAAAGGTACTTGGATGAGGGAACAGTTGGCACCTGAGAAATCTCGTCTAAGCTTCACTCCAGCCAGGCTGTGTCTGCTTGGAGGACTGGGCACCTTTTCCTATTTCTTTCACCCAGGGGATACATTTCCTAGTTTGCATAAAGATGAGTAATTAAGAAAGGCCCTAATTAGTTCCACTTTTTTTATCTGTACAGTACTGCATTTCTGTATACTGAAATTTAATTCACTGCTCCTGATGATTATTAAAATGGATAAGGATCTGATAGGTACTCTTAGTACTTTAATTTTGAATATCAACCATTTTATTATAGCAGATGGTAGGAATATAAGTGGATTATTACAATACATATTAAAATGTTTTAGTACTTGGAGTGATTTTTGCTAGCAAAGTAAGCTATGCTTTGTTTTTATCCTGATCCTTAAATTTCAAAGACTTACTCCAAGAATTTCCTAAGACACATTATAGCATAGCATGGTAGAAAAAAACATGAGCTTTGGAATCAGAAAGTCTTGGATTCAAATCCCAGCTTTACCTTTTACTAGGTACAAACCAGGACAAATTAAGATTTGTGTCTTGTTTTCCTTATCTGTCAAACTACTTCTGGGTTTTTGTGAAGATTAGAAGTCTTAACATATAAAGCAGATGCTAGGTGCTCATTAAATAGTTCCATTCCGCCCCTTCTACCTCGACATCATAACACCTGCACTGTAAAAATCTAATAATTAGAGAGCATGGCAATTGTTTTGGTTAGCTTTATCTTTAGTTTCTTGAAGTTAACCCCAAAGTCCTCTTTGTTTTTATACTTGTTAAAAATATGTCCAAGGTATATTTCTGTATTTTGTCTTCGTAGGCTGATAGAGGGTCCCTCAGAATACCATTCTGAACCTCATTTGAACTTTTTTGGCTAGTGTTAGATATTTGAGCAGTTATGAATGGATTCCAGCACAAGCAGGGTTATTGCTTCTTAATAAAGCCGTGCCATTAACTTAAATTTTTATTATGATTTGCCTGTTTGTCTTGGGGAAGAAAATCTGGTTAGTGAGATTGTAGACATAGTAAGAAAAAACCCTACTTTGTTCATTGGGAGACGTATGTGGATACAATTATTTGAATCTATTAGAACTGAATTAAGAAGAAGGGAGAGCCCAGATTAATATTGTGAGTGAAGAAATAAGTGTCTTATTATGACTCTTCAGGCTTAATTTTGAAATAACAAAGAGCCCCCTAGATATAAAATCAGGCTTAATAAATTCTGTATTATTTCTAAATTATGAATAATTAATGTATAATTTTGATTACCATGAGGTCAAACCTTATCTCTCACTGAGCAAGGCTACTGAAACTGTTGAATTTGTGCTGCTCTATGTCATGTTTTGAACAATGTGTGACCCATGAGGGGCAAAAAATTAATTTAATCTTTATTTAGGATAAAAAGCCTTTTTTAGATGATAAAGGTATTGTCTACAGGATATGTTAACAATTTCAGACAGTTGTATTTATTTTAATAAATGAAAAATATTAATGTGCCCTTTTCAAATTATTTGTCTATATAGGCATTAATTCATGGATTAAACAGACATTATTACTCTATTACTATTAACTATCGGAAAAATGAACTGGAACAGAAGGTAAGTTTAAATTTTTATGTTAGAGGAAGAAAAAAGTATTTTTCATACCATTGAAACTATGGCCTGGTATATTTGAATCTGAATTGTTGACCTGTTTCATGGATGTATTCCAAATATATATATTTTTTATTCCTGATGAATTGCAGCATAAAAGAAAAGAATGTTTTATTGAATATGTCAGAAGACATTTTACCTTATTGCTAGGCGCTAAAGTAGGAAATAAACATTCCAGTTTGGCTCTATGATAAATTATAAAAATCTTTCCCCTAGTTCTGTGATTTTCTTGATTAATTTATCTTCTCCAATAAAATGATCTTTTGTAACTAAATTACTAAATAGTTTTTCACATTGGCAAGGACTAAATTAGATTGTAATTGTGTATTGCTTTTTAAAAAGTACCATGTTTACCTAAGGTAAACTAAAGTTGAGTCAAAAGGGAAATGCATTTTGGGGTTTTCAGATATTTAGAGCTAGATTCTTTTTTTTAATTGATTTTAGGGAGGGAGGGAGGGACAGGAGGAGGAAAGAAGAAGAAGAGAGAGAGAGAGACCTTGATTTATTGTTCCACTTATTCATGTATTCATACCTGGCCAGGGCTAGAGCTAGATTCTTATCCCTGTTTATACCTGGCAACTTTCAAATTTGATTACTTTTAAAATTACATAGCATCTTGGTGGATTAGCATTCTTTTGTTTCTACTATTTTAGGATTATTGCAAGTACAGTTTTTCTCTCCACTAACATGGAGTGTTTAAATCTGCCTATTGCTTTTTGAAATTACAATCTGAACTCTTCTTTTTTTTTCTTTGCTATTAAAATTACTCCTCCTTCAAATTAGCTGCTTGTGTTTCTCTCTGAGAAAGACAAAAAAAAAAAAATTTAAAACCACTGAGTACTATTGACAGGCCAGTAATTTTGGTTCCTTCATACACTCTGAAGTCCAAACATGATAAGTAATCAGTAGTAAACAAGACCTTGCCAGTTGAAATTGTTCCTCACAAAGGTACCTTAAAAGGGGATTCTAATACATATGATGAGTGGGAGGAGGAGTAAATTGGGCTCTCCATACTACTCCCTCTTTCAACTAGATGACTTCTAATTTTATCTCAAGTTTGATAAACTACTATTTTAATAGTTTAAAGCTACCAGTAAAGTCACCTAAAGGTCCTAGGGGCCAGAGGCTACAGGGCACCAGTTCTTCCTTGGCCTGAGGAGAGACACAGAGCCATAAAACTCTCTTCCAATTGCTTGCTTGTATCCCAAAGTTCATATCTGCTGTGGTAGATTCATTTATTTAATCCTCACCCAAGGATATGTTGTACTGATTTGAGAGAGAGAGAGAGAGAGAGAGAGAGAGAGAGAGAGAGAGACCAAGACCTTCGATGAGAGAGAGAGAGAGAGAGAGAGAGAGAGAGAGAGAGAGAGAGAGACCAAGACCTTTGATGTATGTGAGAAACATCTATCAGTTGCCTCCCATACACACCTCAACCGGGGATCAAACTCACAACCTAAGTATGTGCCCTGACTGGGAATTGAACCGGCAACCTTTTGGTGTACAGGATGACACTCCAACCAACTGAGCCACCTGGCCAGGTCTGCTGTGGTAAATTTAGTTGATAGCTTGAAGTATGTTTTCATCACTTTTTTTTCTAAAGAAAATAGAGAAATATAAAACATTTGCATTTTTTAAAGCTAAAGGGTTCTAAAATTGGTTACATTTAATATTTTCCTTCATATATATTTCTCTAAGATTTAACAGACCAAAATCAGACCTCATATGAAACTTTATCAATATTGCGTCTGGCTGGTATGGCTCAGTGGTTGAGCATCGACCCATGCACCAAGAGGTCGCCGGTTTGATTCCTGGTCAGGACACATGCCCAGGTTGTGGGCCAGATCCCCAGTAGGGGAGTATGTAGGAGGTAGCCAATCGATATTCTCTCTCATCAATGTTCCTGTCTCTCTCTCTCACTTCCTCCTCTCTCTCTAAAATCAATAAAGGAAAAAAAATTAAAAAAAAAAAAACTTTATCAATATTGCACACACAGAGGATTAATTCCATGAGAAAACAGTTGAACAGGTCATATATTTTTACTGCTCCCAACAGACATCCCGATATGATGAGCCTTAGTGTCGGGCTGCATTCATCACTTATTTTTAATTTTACAAAGAATAGGTACCAGCTGTGGAAAGGGGCATTTCTTAAACATAAACTGAAAAATTCATTCAGATATATGTAAGTATTTTATCAGTCTGATTTCTTACATCCAGCTATTGGCAAATATTCAGCTAATTACATCATATTTTTTTCCCTTTTTTTGTTATCACATAAACTTAGCCACGATCCTTGGCTTAAAAAAACACACATACAAATACATAAATTAATTAATGTTATAGTTATGTTCCTAGTAGATCAGTTCATGTGCTTTCTTGTTACCAAAAGATTTGCCTTTACTCTTATCCCACCAACCTGTATACTTATTTAATTCCAAGCCTTACCTGAGGGTCCCAAGGAATCCTTGTCCAGGCATGGTAGAGATATCCTGCTGCTCTGTGGGAACTTGGTTTGCTTTTGAAGTGGTAGGAAAATCTAATTCTCAACACTTAATTATAGGTAGCTTTATAGCACAAGTATTTTCACCTGTCCTGAAATTTCCCAAGGATATATTTTCTAGAACATTATCAGTGGCAAAGATAGGAGGCAATCAAAGAAATTGGAGCTACTGTGCAGGAATTTTCCAGGCTTTCTCCTTCCTTCCTTCCTTCCTTCCTTCCTTCCTTCCTTCCTTCCTTCCTTCCTTCCTTCCTTCCTTCCTTCCTTCCTTCCCTCTTCTTCCTTCAACAGGTAGAGTAATTTTTCTACACTAAACTGAAACATTTCCAACTATGTCTTCGGATCTTCATGGCTCAGGGATCTCACTTAAGTATACTGGTTCAACAATAATCGTTCTGTAGTCACCATTTTTTTCCACATTGGATAATTGTAGTCTGCTACTGAAGAACATCTTTAGAGTAAGACTTTAAGAAAAACTATCTTGTCCTGGCCAGTTTGGCTCAGTGGTTAGAGTGTCAGCCCTCGGACCAAAGAGTCTCAGGTTCGATTCCTGTCAAGGGCACATACCTTGGTTGCAGTTCAGTCCTGGACCTGGTCGGGGTCATGCGGGAGGCAACCAATCAATGTGTCTTTCTTGCATCGATGTTTCTCTCTCTCTCTCTCTCTATCTCTCCCTCCCACTCTGTCTGACAATAAATGGAAAAAATATCCTCAGGTGAGGATTAAAAAAAAAGAAAGAAAGAAAAACCATCTTAAGAGTCTAAACTTGAAAACTTATGAACTTCCAAAAATGTATACTCAGAACTAGGAGTCTAATTTGCAAAACAATGAACTACGGCGTATGATCCCAATTTGCTAATGTGATTGCAAACTGGATGAATTTGTTATTTCCTTCCCAGTTTCATGACTTTTCATTCTGACAATAAAGACATTTTAATTTTTTAAATTATAAATAGAATGTTAGAATGTGAAAGTAACTTAGAGATTATTTAATATAAAATTATCTAATTAAGATTATCTAATATATCTAGTAGATTATATAAACAAGCTCAGAAAGTTTGACACAAAGTCATTCAATAAATGGGGCATTTTTCTTCTTGGCATTTGAAAGCTGAGCTATGTGAACTGTTAAAGATCTAGTGCGTGACATAGTTTCATTCATTCATTTAACAGATATTTATTGAGTGTCTGCTGTGGTTAGATACTGTTCTAGAATCTAGACCCTGGTGATTCTTGAAATAAATAGGGTCAAGTCTTTGCCCTGTTGATTTCTCTTTAGTGAGAAGAAAATGCATTAAACCAGAAAAAATCTTGTGGTGAACACACCATATAATATACAGATGATGTGTTATAGAATTGTACTTGAAACCTACATAATTAACCAGTGTAACCCCAATAAATTCAACAAAAATAAAGGAAGGAAGGAAGAAAGAGAGAAAGAAAGAAAAAAATTCAGATGTTGATGGTGTTATAAAAATAATAAATTGGGTTAAAGAAAGAAAGATGTTTAGGATAGTGTGGGGTGGCTTTTTTATATAGCATGGTGAGTGAAGGCATCTATCTCTCAGAAAGTGAGGAAGGTAGGCCACGCAAAGATAAAGAAAATGGCCTTTGAGGCAGAAGAACAGCCAATACAAAGGCCACGGGGTTGGAGTACTCCTTAGGTTATATAAATTTAGAAGAATTTTTATGAGAGTTTACGTTAATAAAATTAAATTCATTAATTCCAGAAGTTTTTGTGAAGGTATTCTCAAGACAAGTGAAAGAAATATTCTCCATATATGAAAATAATTACTTTTTCTTTATATTTTTTAGATGTTGCTAAATTTGCATAAGAAGAGTTGGATGGAAGGTTTGACACTTCAGGACTACAGTGAACACTGTAAACACAATGAATCAGTGGTAAAAGAGATGTTGGAATTAGCCAAGAATTACAATAAGGTAAAATTTACTTCCAACCTTTATTTCTTATAATCTTTGGAATATGTTTGATTAGCACTGTATAAATGTCAAGTACTGTATAAATATAAATATAATTAGTTAAAATAGAGTGGCCTAATTTGTAGATCAGATAGTAAATATTTTAGGCTTTGCAGCCATCCGGTCTGTCACAACTACTGAATTCTGCTGTTGGAGTGTAAAAGTTTGTAAAGGAATGAGTGAGGCTGTGTTCTAGTAAAACTTGATATACCAAACCAGGCAGCTAGCTAGATTTGGCCCCTGGATTATAGTTTGCCAACCCCTTCTGTAGACCTGTTAAAATAATTTTACATTTGAAGTCTCTTCATTATTCAGAGGACTTTTTGTTGAAAGGACAGGGGAACGAGGAGATGTTAGATTTTAATACTTGCTACCTAAAATTTATTTTATGAATTTGTCTGTTTTAATAAGTATTTATTAAAAACCTACTATGCCAGGCATTGGGGATATGGTAAAAAGCAAGACCTGTCCTCACAGAACTTATTTTCTGATAAGGTAAACAGAAAGTAAATAAGTAAATACAACATAATAATTTGTGATTAGTGCTAGGAAGAAAATAAACAGGTTGACATAAAGAAGAGTAACTAGGGGAGACCACTTTATATGAGGACATTAAAAAGTTATATTTTGCAGAATTTCTTGAAAATATTTATTGCATGCTAAATTTTTGTGGCCATAATGTTTTTCTTCATAGTTTTATATTCTTTTACAATTTTGATATTAAGAGAACACTTGAGCTATGACTAAAATGTATCTTTTGCATTGTATTAGTTTCCTAGTGCTGTCATAACAAACTACCATCAACTGGGTGTCTTAAAACAATGAATTTATTCCCTCACAATTCTGGAGATTAGAACTCAAACTCAAGGTCTTGGGAGGACTATGTTCCCTTTGAAGTCTCTAGGGGAGGATCCTTCCTTCCTTTTTCAGCTTCTGTAAGTCTCAGTCTTTGGCTTCCAGGAGCATAACTTCTATCTCTAACTAGGGTTAGGATTTCTTTTTCTTTAAAAAAAAATATTGTTATTGATTTTTTAGAGAGAGAAAGAAATATCGATGTGAGAGAGAAACATTGATCGGCTGCCTCCTGCACGCCCCCTACTGGTGATTGAGCCTGCAACCCAGGCATGCGCCCTGGTGGAGAATTGAACTCTGGGACCTCTCAGTCCGTGGGATGACGCTCAATCCACTGAGCCACTCTGGCCGGGCTTTTTTTTTTTTTTTAATGTGTTTTTATTGATCTTTTAGAGAGAGAGGAAAGGAGAAAGAGATAGAATAGGGTTAGAATAGGATTTCAACATATCTTTTGGGGGATAATTCAGTCTGTAACATTATTTCCAACTTTTTTATCAAAGCCACATGAAGAATAGGTTTTACGTTTTGACCCAGTACAATGAAAATGTATATGTATATGTATATGTTCATATATAATTGCAACAAAAGTTTTATGAAACAGTATTTACCCTTATTATGTGATATATTCTATTTTCTTTTTCATTTGACTCTATTTTATTGTTTCAATTATATACATAAGTATTGTACACAAATACATACAGCTTACAACCCATTAATGGGTTGAAAATCTAGAATTTATTATATATATATACACACACACACACACACACATTATGCAATGTTATGTTTACAAATACTTATTGAACATCTCCTGTACAAGTTGCAGTGGAAAACAGGGATCCCTCCTTCATTTATAGGAAAACAGGGGCAGTAAGAAAAGCTGATAACCAGAGTACTACAGAGTACTAGGCCAGAACTGGTGTATTCCATAACACGTTGGTATTGAAACTGTTCACAGACCAGCTGCATCTGTATCACCTGGACTTTTCTCAGAAATGCACTCTCAGACCTACTGAATCACAATCTACATTTTAACAAGATTTCTAGGACATTTGCAGACTCGTTGGTTAGAGAACACTGCCATAGAGAAGTCCATGTGAAGTACTGTAGAAGTTCAGAGGCTCATGCTTTCAGTTGTGGAAGACGCTGGAGACTGTTTTAGAGAAGCAACATAGAGCATAAATAAGATTTAGGCGTACAGAGAATCGTTACCCTAGGCAAAATGAACATCACGGGCAAAGACTAGGAGAGACAGAAAGGGCAAAGACATGTTTTAGAAACTGTGTTTGGTTAGAGTACATAATGCATGAGGGTGATAATAGGAAGTAAAGTTTTTTTAAGTTATTGAAGTCAAGTAACTGAGTTTAGAATATCAGGATAGAGTTATTTTTGATCAGGGCCATGATATACCCAGAACCTGACTTTAGAAGCATAATTTGACAATGGTATAGAAGAAGGAGTGCTGTAAATGGAGATTCTATTTAGGAGGAGCTTGCTATTACCCAGACAAAACAGAGTGTCTGGATTATCATAGTGGCAGTGGGAATGGAGGCATCAATAGACAAATAAAACATGGCACCCATTGGGTAGATGAAGTGAAAGAAGGAGGAGGAACCAAAGATGAATTCGAGGTATGGAAATTAACATTTCCAATTTAGGTAGAAGTGGAAGAATTGAGAAAGGAGATAAAGAGTTCCATTTTAAACAGGCAGAAATGTGGGACTACAAAATAATGGTAGGGGCTAGAGCTTATGATTTTGGAGACAGTTAAAATTGATATTGGTTATCACACCAAAAAGTAATATTTCTCTTTTTAATTTAAACACATCTTGCCAAAATAAATACTAATCGAGAGACCGTGTATGAAATTTGCCAAGTGTAACAACATCTTTTGAGAGAATTGAGCTTTGAAAAAAGTTGCTGGGCCCATACAAACTAAATTTCAGCAGAATTAGGTTTGACTTTGAAGAGCATGCCTGATTTATATGTGGTATTCAAGCTGGAAGTCCCCATTGGTTCTAGGTTGTAAGGAAACTGTTTTTTATCTTTCTGGAGTATGTTTATATGCTGTAAAGAGCAAAGAGAAAGAGTAGTTTGTCATACTTGAAACAGTTAAACTTTTGTAAATTAAAAAAGGTATGACAAGTTATTATTTAGCAGACTGTAGGAATGGTTTTCATTTCTCTGTAACGTTACAAGTTTAAGTAAATTCATGTTGGTACCACTGCCAGGAAATAACCTATTTATGGTTACTGCTGCCCATCCACAGAAGTTTTTGCTATTTTACAGTTTTAAAAAATCTCTGTAGTACTAAAAAACTTGTAAGGTTTGGTTATAAAATGAAAACAATGTGTAAGCTGTGATATGAAGGAGTCCAAATTTGGAAATGTAATTCCCTCTGTGATTGAAAGAGAATGCGGTGGAGTTTTTAGTAACACTTAAAATATAAAAAGAAAGGCCCATGCTACCAATTTTTCTTAGTATTCTTTTTAATTGGTTGGTGTTTTAAATTAAGGTAATTATTGTTAGGTGCCAGTTAGCTCCTAAAGTAAAAGGAGGTCAGAAAATAATTAAATTTCTTTGTTCCAACTTTTCAATTTTAAGTTTGAATTTCACACAAAGATTCTGCTTGATCATTAGTCATTGATTTCTCTAATCACTGAATTTCAACACCCACCACTGTTAGTCCAAATTTCCTAATTTTTTCATACCAGTGAATCAGTTTTTAAAATGTTGATATTTGATTGGGTATTTGTAAATGAATGTGCAAGTTAAAAAAATGAATTGCAAAAGAGCATTTTAAGAATAGCATAGACACATAAAAATTTGCCATGTTTTCAAATATGTAGCCCTATAAATTTTGAGTTCTGACAGTTTACTCTTTTAGGTAGAAATATTGCCTGCTTAGAACCTAAAAGAAAATTTGGATATATCTTATATAGTTACATATAAAATTTGTAATTGTATGATAATATTTTATTTACTACAGTAGCAGTATTAAATATGAACATTTTTTTGCGCGTGCAATAAGAATAGAAAAACAAAATAAGATATACGTATTGGGAAAATCAGATCAGATTATCATTATTTAAGTATGATAGGATATGTTTGCAATCAAACATAGAAGTCCAATAGACTAAGCTAGAGAACTATTAGGATTATTATAATCTCTTTGGCTGGGTAATTCAGTTGGTTAGTGTCATCCCAATACACCAAGGTTGTGAGTTTGATCCCTGGTCAGGGCACATAAAAGAAGCAACCAATGAATGCATAAATAAGTGGAACAGCAAATCAATGTCTCTCTCTCTCTGTCTCTGAACTCAATATATACAATTTTTTAATGGAATTATTGTAATTGAGAATTATGTAGCTGCTAACCGTGCAAGTGCTTGTATTAAAAAAATATGCATAGCCCTGGCCGGTTTGGCTCAACGGTAGAGCATCAGCCCACGGACCAGTGAGTCCTGGGTCCAATTCTAGCCAAGGGCACATATCTTGGTTGCGGTTCGTCCTGGCCCTGGTCGGGGTCGTCTGAGAGACAACCAGTCGGTGTGCCTGTCTCACATCGATGTTTCCCTCTCTCTCCCTGTCTCTCCCTCTCTCTCTACCTGAAGATAAATAGAAAAATATCCTCAGGTGAGGATATAAAAAAAAAGCATAATATCTAAAGAACACTTGTAAAATAGTCTTTAAAAACAATAATAGCTCAGCTGGTGTTGCTCAGTGGTTGAGCATCAACCTATACACCAAGAGGTCACTGGTTCCATTCCCGGTCAGGGCACATGGCCAGGCTGTGGGCCCAATCCCCAGTGAGGGGGATGCAAGAGGCGGCCAGTTGATGTTCTCTCTCATCGATATTTCTATCTCTCTGTCTTTCTCCCTTCCTCTCTCTCTAAAATCAATAAAGAAAAAAAAAAGTTAAAAAAAAAACAATAATAAATTGGACAAAAGACCTAGGAATCTCTGAAGACAAATGCCATGTGAACATGAAAAAAAAGTTCAACCTTATTAACTACTCAAAGAAAAAGATAAAATTATAAGTAGAAAATTTCCTTTCAAATTAAAAAAAAAAATGTTTAGGAAGATGCACCACTAGTGGGAAAGTAAAGTGATAGCACAATTTTGGAGGCCATCTTCCAATTTTATGTTTCAATTTTAAATGCATATAACTCTTTAAACCAACATGTTCTTTTTGGTTCTCTTTTAAGGGTTTATTATGAAGAATAAAAAAGTACAAATACCAACTGAGAGAAATATTTGCAACCTGCTGTTATGTGTAAAAAATTAAATTGTATAACAGTTAAAAATCCCTGCTATGTTACCTTCCCTCCCCTTTTCTAAGACACCTATCTCACATATATCTCAACATATTATGTTGTTCACAGTGTCACCTCAGGTGCAAGGGAGGGGAATTATATACTTTATGTAAATCCTGAATTATTTTCAGTTTTTGCACTAAGCAAGTGTTACTTATACCTAAGATTGTGTTACCTCAACATAACAATGACAAACAAAATAGAAATGTATGTTTCTTGCAATTCAAGGCCAGTATGAAAGTTTGAAGTCATCACAGATCCAGAATCCTTATGTCTTTTGCTCCACTTTCCTCTTACTGGCTTCCATCCTTTAGATCTCATGATTTCAGGGTTGATTGCTACGTTAGCCATCCCATCTGAGTTCTAGGCAACAGGAAAAAAAGGAAGGACAAGGAGGGATACCTCCCAGTTAAATCAGTTCCTTTTCAGAATCCTTTCCATAAGTCCTACCAGCACTTCTGATTATATCTCATTGGCAGAACTTAGTCAAGTGAACACACCTTGCTTTGATATAATGTAGACTTCAGCTGGGAGCATTTCTGCCTTTAATAAAATCTGGGTTTTATTACAAAAGGAGAAAGGGAAGATATATACTAGGTAGGCAACTAGTAGGCTCTGCCATAGGATCCCCCCCCCCCCCAGCTGAACTAAATTTCTGTTATACACACACACACACACACACACACACAAACACACTATATTTTATATCCCTATTTCATGTGATTACATTTTAAAATGGGGTTGCCTATATGATTTTTAGAAAGACTTTATGCTGGTCAAAGCCACTTACAAGTATGTGTCTCTTAAAAAGTAGTACTTCCTGAATTACTATGATTGTTGCTTTAGTCTTTGGAGACTGATAGAACTGTGTTTAAGTCACAGTGTCATTGCTTATTGGCTATATGGTTATATGTATCCCCATCATTCTTCGTGCACACTCCTTTTTTGTGTATTTCATATTGCATTCATTATAATTGGAGATTCACCAGGCAAGTAAAGCCCAAATGTGAGCTCCTTGAAGAGAAGAACTAACTTACTCAGGGTACTTAATAGTGATTATTGAATGTGTAAAATGATAAAAATTCTACTGTTGAGGCCATGCATAGAATATACTGGAGTGTTATAAGCTATTCCAAGAGAGTTGGGAAAAAATTTTATAGTGTAAGTATTACTAGAATTAACACATGATTCTCCCAATAAATAGTGCCGAATATCTTCATATATAAAATGTAGATTAACTACTTCACTGAGATGTTTTAAGGATTCAGTAAATTAATATTTGTAAAGCATATGTATGTTAATATTTAATTCCTTATAGTTGTGGGAAAACCAGTTTTCTTGTTTTCCATACTCATACCTCTACACTTTCTCAGATTTTAATTTTTTTATGATTATTTTATTTTCCCAAGTATGTTTTATAAAAACCATTTTTGAAACTTATTCTCTGCCCCCAAACCCATAATGTGATTTTCAGTTAATAGCCAATATGTTGACTTGATATAACAATCAAGAAGTAAAAGTACATTATAGTGAAATTCTCTAGCAATTATGTAGAGATTGTTTAATAGTGAAAAATACTATATAGGTGATTTTAGAAAGCATGTACTTTAAATGGGATTATGTTATGATATAGAGTAAACAAACTTAACATGTCAAAGAGTAAAAAGAAGTCCACCGAATAGTCAGAGAAATATGAATTGGAATAAGAGACATGGTGTCAAAAAGGAGAAGTTAAAGAAGGGAGAAGAGAAAACAGGTATTGGAATAGCTGTAAGGTGTTTAGAAATGTCAAGAAAACTGAGTCCTTTGGAAGTCACCTGGTGGAGATTCTTAAAAGACTATTAATGAAGTACCAAGGATATAATGCATGTTTGTTAAATGGTAAATAAATGGTAGAATTTGAGATACAGGTTTTCCACTTGTGAAATGTGACCATTACCAGAAAAAAGAGAATGAGGTTAATGGATTTAGTAAAAGCCTCTTTGAGATAGGGGGTACGTCTGAGGGGATTATGATAACATAACAGACCAAATTCCAGGAATTTCTTAGAACTGTGCAGACCGTGCATGATGGGATAGCCATCTGGGGGTCTTTGTTGATAAACTGTTAAAAACGTTTCTAGTGTGAATAGCCACAAACATTTTCAGTGCTTTTTTGTTGGTTGAGTAAACCGAAGAGCACGAATGCAAAAGCAAACTTTGATGCCAAATCACAGAAGTTGCCATAAACACAGAAGTTCCCCTAGTGAGGACACTGCCTGTGCCTGAATTTCATTTGTTTCTGCTGCTACCATTTCTTACTTTTTCCTGGTGACTGGCCAGATTACAGTTATGAATGAAGAAAAACTGGTCTTGCCCAGATAATAGTTGAGATATAGGTAAGTTAGGTAGATGAAGAAAATATTGTAGTGGTGATCTGGTCTGATCTGGTCTATCTCAGAATGTAAGAGACATGCCTACTCTTTTGTCATGGGGGTTTGCAACCTTAGTATATGCCTAAATCTACAGCTGCTCCTCATTTTCCAGATGGCATCTATGGCTGGGAGTACTTTTTACCATCTGCACTTCTCAAAGAGTTTGTGAACTCTCTATTTTAATTATTGGAAATGGAAAAACTAATTGGTAAAGTTGTTATATGATGTAAAATATTTTAAAAATTAAGTTTTTACATTATACTGAAGCTTTCTTATAAGGTCAATGCTTTAAATGACTTTTAACTCATCTTTGCATATCTGCCATCTTTGATATTTTCAATACTCCAAAATACCCCATAATAACCATTTTGTACATGGATTGATATTTTGAGCCAGATTCCAAAACTCTTACCTCCTTCCAATACTCTCAAGTACTATTTTTGGCATGTGCATAGAACAGCTAACGCTGAATGGATATAGAGTACAAACTTAAGTGAATTGTTCCATTCATCTAATGTGTTTTCAAGTCAGTCAGTAAGGTATAGTGTCATAATTTGTAAAAGTAATTGAGAAGGACAAACTTTTTATGTGTTACAGTGTATCCAGATATGTAAAACATTGAGATAGTGAGAGAAGCAATTTCCCAGCTAGGAAATACTTTTTTTTAACTAGCTGAGAATAATATGAGTGACATCTGACTCTGAAAATGAACATATTCTCTGTCTAGGGAATTCTGGATTTGGAGTGTTATTAACTTTATTTTTCCTTTTTGCAGCTTTATGAGTCATAAGTGTATTTCCTAATGATGTGTTGTAAATAAGTGTACTGTAATAATAATCAGTAGATACAATACGTATTCACCATCTTTTCTTTTAGGCAGGTTCTACCAGGGAAATTCTCTAGATAGTTTGTCCATTTATAAAATTAGACACTTGCCATCTTTGCTCATTTTCAAGTTCTCTGTTTACAAAACTATTAAGAAGGTGTGAAATGCAGCCAAACTTCCCAGTTTATGGGAAATGTCTGATGATTGCATTTCCTACATGTTCATTGTTCACACATGAAGAAATTTGGCAGCTGCAAGATTATTAAGAGTATCCAAATCTAACCCTCACTGGGATTTTTGTTTTCCTGCTTTCTGCCACCACCATCTTATCCTCTTTTGTAACCATATTTGTGGTAAGTGCTATGGGGTTCTTTCTTAAGGTTAGTGATCCTTAAATTTTCTTTGTTTTCCATTTATCGGATGCTATGAATAAATCATAGACCAGGAGTTCACCCGGTGCACTTCTTATCCTCCAGTTTAGCCATCCCTCAAAGAATTCCAGAACAGTTTCCAAAAGGTTAACTGGTGGTCCAGTTTGGTATTTTCAGTGCCTTTTACATATTTCTTAAAGTCTTTTTTCAAAATGATAGTGGTGTTAGTTTTTATTACCTTGAAGGATATTCTGAAGATGAAGAAAAATGCTTTTTTGTTCAATAAATTACTTGAATAAAAGGTTCTGTGAATGAAAATTATGATAGCCATTATCTGTGGTGATTATTCTGCAGTGAGAAAAGTAAATTTAGGATTTGAAACTCTGTCCTTTGTGTTTCATTCACAGGCTGTAGAAGAAGAAGATAAGATGACACCTGAACAGCTGGCAATAAAGAATGTTGGCAAGCAGGTGAGGTGTACTGTAATGGGTTATGCAGTCGCATAACAACCTGCTCCTGGAGAGTTAAAACTGTTTTAGGGCCTGTATGATTTTTCCTCCCTGTCTGTTCATTCTACATTTCTCTTCTGTCATGGAAATGTGATGCTAATTTTAAAGGTCACTGAATTATTTGATGCCATATTCTCTCTGCCATCTATAGAGAAGTAAATCACAAATATACCTGTGAGATCTTTAGTGAAAATAACTTACTAGAAATAAATTAGGAAACTTGTGTCCTGAGTTAATTTTTAAGTATTACTTTTACTTGAAATAATATTATCAGTGAAGATAACAGAATGGTAGATTTATTTCATTGTAAAAGTTTTTAATGATATAGTTTAGCAATATGTAAGTAATGTTCCTAAGAAAGCTTAGAGCCCTATTGGATTATTCTGAGTGAAGAGAAAGGGTTTTAAGTATTTGCTCTTTCACTTTTCTAAGATGAAATATATATTTTAGTTCCCATTTTCTGAGGGTTGGGGAGAGCACACCAACCAATTAAAAGAAATCTACAGATTAATTAGACTGTTTTTTAAAGAATGTTGATTACATTTTTTCATTTCGTGGAACATGGTTATCATATTGCTGATGTTGGCAGAATCTTGATATTTCAGATGCAAGACACTAAGCTGTCTTTGCTTTCAGCCATCCTACCATATGCTCTGATCCCATCACATCTCACAAGCTATGTAGGTTTGGGCCAGGACCATTCTTGGATGGGAAATCTCTAAGAATCACCCAGCTGCCACAAGAAGCAATGTAGATAACTGAGGGAAGTGTGTTACCAATTCACTACAAAACCAGTTACTCCAACAGAGCAGTGGGGGCAAAGGTCTGACTTAAAAATATCACAATTGGTGAAATCAAATCTCACTACATTCTGAATATTATAATTTAAAAACAACAAGAACCTTCCAAAACCAAAAGGAAATACAGTTCATTTTATTCTCTCATCCTATGGGATATAGTCACCCCTGTTGTCTTTTCCCACTGCTTATTTTCATCTAATATATTAGATCACCGTTGTGGAGCCTTGCACTGTATAAAATTTAGTAACTATTTTTTGAGTAAATGACTCTCTGAAGCTATAATTTCTTGATGTGTAGGTTTTATATAACAATTAGCAATGAATAAAAGGACTAAGGTAAAATAAAAATGAAACTGAAAAATGTATAATTGGCAAAGTGTAATAATCATCAGAATAATTTAAAAAATATAGTACTTTACTGGTTTGGCCTACTGCACAGCAAAAGCAAAACTGTCTATATTGGAAATAGACCAGGAATCGTCTTCTCCTGTCAGTCTTTCTCAGTCTCTTCCACCTAAAATGCCCTAGGTCTGTATTTGTAAAATAAAGAAAATGTAATATTGTGGTCTAGTAACTTGAAATTCTTTGTAGCATGTTGTATCTCTGGGTTGTTTAAAGAAATCAAGTACATTGAAATTGTAGTTTAGAAGAGAACAGCCAAGAAATAATTCCAGTGTTGAACATTTGTTTAAAGTTAGGAGTCAGGAATTTTAGTAATAGTCATAAGAAAATAATGCTTTAACTGAAAGTTTTTTTTATTGTGTGCAATATATATCCTTTATTTCAAAGCTTTCAAATTTAGCTGAAAGATTTTAATTTAACGTCCTTTACTACAATGCAATTTTTTTAGGCTGTATTTTTAAAACATATTTTAATTGATTTTTAGAGGGAGGGGAAGGAAGAGGGGGAGAGAGAGACATTGATGTGAGAGTGAAACACCAGTCGGCTGCCTCCTGCACACCCCTCACTGGGGATTGAGTCCAAAACCCAGGAATTTGCCCTGACCAGGAATGGAACTGGCAACCCTTCGGTGCACGGGGCCATGCCCAACCAACTGAGCCACACCAGCCAGGGCAGCTACAATACAATTTTAAGTCTTTCCAAATTCAGACATTTCAAATATAGAATTGATCAGGTTTAACTTAAAGGATTGTACCTATACACTTTTCTCTGATAACTTTTTTTTTCAAAATAGCTGCATGAAAGATTTATTCTTAACATTTTAGAATTGATCCTAATTGTATTTAAAATTTTAAACTAGTAACAGTGACTTTTGACCCAAGAATATTTTCTGAATCATTTAAAGCACTATTCCCAAAACATTAAAATTATACAAGAATTAAATTTAAATTTTAGAGGAAGTGATGAGCATTCACACTGAACTCTTACCTACTGATATGTCTGCTTTGAGTAAAGTACCACTCAGACAATCAAATATGTGAATGGCAGAAAATATACACACATACTCGGGCTTAATACACATGTATAAATACTTACCTTTTAAATAGATGATTGCAGGTTGTATAGCAGCATTGTGTTACTCTTTGTAAATTTTGGTAGAAACATAGCATTGAGTGTGTTAGTCAATCTTTCATTGTGTAATCTATTATTTTATCTGTTAATTTTTAAAGATTTAGAAATTCTAAAAATGTAACAGTATATTAGGAGAGTTAAATTGTGAAATATATATAAATTTAGATTTGGCTTTCTTGACTGATTTCATCAGCTACTGAAAAAAATCTAATTTGTCTCCTAGTAATATGGTTCCTTTTTCTTTCTCTTTCCTTATTTTTTTTTCTTTCAGGACCCCAAACGTCATCTGGAAGAACATGTGGATGTACTTATGACTTCAAATATTGTCCAGTGTTTAGCAGCTATGTTGGATACTGTCGTATTTAAATAGAGCAATGCAGAAAGCTTTTAGTGATACCTTCAGTGTATATTACTCTATTGTCCCTGCTGCTCCAAATCAAGGGACCTCTGAAGGTGTATTTGGTTAAGTGTAAGACTCTGGCATCATTTGCAGCACTGTAACACCTCCAGTCTCAGTTGTGCAGTTACTTCTGTTTCTTCGGTCAGGGTCTTTGCAGATTCCAAAGTTGTATAAGAATACATCAAAGTGGACAAATTTTGTTAAGATCCCATTTAATATTTGAAGAAATCAGTAACACAAATATATTTTGATTGTTGCTTACAAAATAAAATACATTTACAATCTATGTCTCCTGAGGTCTTTTTGGCACTGGGTGGAATTGACAATAACATTTGACAGTGCTTTAGAAATCTCACACTAAGATATGTTTCCCTTTGCATTTTAAGATTTTATAACACGTAAAACATCAGTGTGATAACAAAACTTCACAAATGTAAAATGATTGCCATTAATGAGTGGCTACCTCATTAGTGGGTAACGTAGTAATAATACTGACATATTTCATTTAAAGTATTTGTCACAAGTTAATATTGTATACACAGTATATCTTGTTAACATATTATACATTCAGAATTTCCGAAGAGTGTATTTAAGAAGAAAGGGGGCAATTTTGATGTAGACTTCATCATTTTTTAAAAGAGTACAATCCACCAATCGTGTTGATTGATATCGTGTGGAAATTGTCTGCTGCAAACTCCACTAGACTTTCAGCTAAGACAGCCAAAGAAAGTATACTGTATAATGTTTTCAAAAATGAGAAAAGTAGCCATCATGTTAGTTTAATATAATGAACACATAAGCAATACTTTTGTTACTGTTTTCTCTCATCTTTTGCAAATTAACTTAGAAGTACTCAGTTTTCTGATAAAGACAAAAATTTGACTAATGACAGTTTTTGTAGATGACCTCATCCTACAACATGCTTCTAACCTGGTGTACATATAAGTTCAGCCCCCATTAATACTTTCTCATGATACAGCACCATACTGGGTATACCAAAGGGTATTGGCACATATGGAGACAAAGATTTAATTCTTATCTGTACCCCTTGTGAAAATATGGCAAAATGTTTCTAAGGCTTCATTAAAGGAGGGTTTTACTTGGACACTTAGAATTTAGACTTAGCCTCTACTAGAGATGATATGAATGAAGCGGTAGATCGAATTCCTGTCCTAGTTGAACAATCCAGGCTCTTATTTCTTGCCCAATGAGAAGGTAGGAGAAACTAAAAGTGGAAATGTCTTAAATTTCCACTATATCTTGCAGTCTCTTTTTGGTGGAATGAGATATTCTGAGCATTTCTTGCTTTTCCTGTAGTTCCTTCTTTTAAATATGGTGATAGTATATTTTATGTAGGACATGTAATATGTATTAATTGTTGGGATTACAATTAATCATTTACAATTAAAATATAAGTGGAAGGAAGTTTTCCTTTTGCCTAATTTAAACTTGTGTGTGGGCTTTCCCCCCCCCCCCTTTGGATACATGATTTTCCCCATTACATAAATAAGGTTCTATGACTTATTTCACAGTTATTGTTCATTAGACCTAGTCAGATTTTTTGTACAATATGCCCTCAGAAGAAGGCCTCAAAAATGCAAGGGCGATTCTCAACATTCTGTTTGGAAATACTTTTTTATCCCTTCACTTTATCCCCTTGAAAATACCTCCTGAGTGAGTACAGTGACTGAGAAGGCTTATACAATTCTTTTCTTTTTCTGGGCTCCCCACAGCCACTTACCACTTTCTCTCACTTGGTTCATGTTAGAGGCATTCCCAATTTCAAAACCACATCAATATCCCTCCCACCAAAAACCTACATTTTCTTTGTAGATCTGGAGTCTTATCAAAATTAGGATGCCCGAAGAAGAAGCTCATTGCATACACCTTTGTCTCAGAACGCAGCGCTATTTTACCAGCAGCCTGATGGCCCTTAGGCATTGAAATGACTCACTGAGCCACAAGTTTGGTGAGCCACTTCAGGTGTGTGTGTGTGTGTGTGCATCTTTACCCATGTACTAAACAACATTAAAGCAGCACTAGGACCAAAAGTCTTGCTTACATCTAATACGAGATGTCCCTGCTTTACTCGTGAGTGCACTGAAAGTTCCAGCCTCACTATTCAGTGTGATCTGCCTGGAACAGGAACACCTGGGTCTTCTGGGAGTTTATTATATACACAGAATTCAGGCCCCACTCCAGACCTGAATCAAAATCAATAATCCTGGCATGGTTCATATGCACTTCAAAGTTTACCCTGCTCTGCATACCTTTGGCTCAAAAGCAGATGTGCTGATCCTGGGGCAAGCGTTTGTTTGCCTTGAGTATATATAAATTCAAGGCATAGCCTATATGTGAAGAATCACTGAATTTAATACTGATAATTTGAGTGCACATTATCTCCTGATCCAATTCCTTAAAAACTGAGGGAAGTGTACTCTAACCCTTTTCTATAACGTTTCATTTTAGCATTCTTCATTTTAAAACGTCAATTCAGGGCGCTAAGAATGACAGCCTCAAAAAAGAGCCCAGGTGGAGTCTCACCTTTTTGCTATACATTTAAGGCTCTGTGTTCCATTGAGGAAGGAGGGGGTAACTTTGGAAGCAAAGGAGAACCGAGGGGAGACACTCAGGGACAAAGAATTTAATGATTAAAGAAAGGAGAAAACGAGTATCCAAAATAGAGCAAAATCCTCTCATGAGAAATGGCGGTGGAAGGTAAAGGGCAGAAAAAACAAGTGTCAAATAGTGTCATAGCCACTGTCTCCAGCACCGCGCCCCACCGCCTCAACAGCTAAGGCTCTGCTTGCTTATTAAGCTTCCAGGCAAGGAGCTGAGAGATGCTTCCGAATGGAAAAAATGGGTCTGGCTGTATTTTTCTCCCAGAAAACCGTCTCGGGTTGGGTCTGGGACATCTGGTCATCAACCAGTCCAGCCCAGTGCCGCCAGCGCCGGCCTCGCTCGCGGCGCCCTGCTGGAGGCCGCAGCTGGTGCCCTCTGCAGCGAAGGCGGCCAGCCCTCCTCGGGGCGCAGGCTGAGCTCAGCGCAGACCGCTAGCCTCACCCAGGCCCCTATCTAAAAGCGCGCCCGCCTAGGGTTGGTCGAGTCTGGTTAACCCCTCTCAGCCCCTGCCCAGGACCCACCCAATGTCCCCAGCGCCGCTCTCCCTCAGGGAGCCGCTGGGACCTGGGGAGGGCAGACGCGCCCTTTCGAAGGCACAGGCCCCATTGGATGGAGGTGCCCGGCCGTGTTTCCGGCACGGAAAGCGTGTGCCCGGGGGTCTGCGCCAGCCAGACGCCGCTTGCCCGCGCTCCCTCGGTCTCCCAGCGGCGGCTCCCTCTTAGGATCGCCGGGGTCCTGGGGAACCATCTCTTGGGCCGCTCGGGACTTTAGACAATGAGCCAGAGCCGGGCGGCTGGTCTCGGTCTGAGCGCCGGGCGCCGGGGGGTGGCTTCGCCTGCCGCCAGCCCCAGCAGTGCCCCGCGCGGAGCCGGCCCCTGTCAGCCAGCTCGCCGGGCCGAGTGAGCTCCGGTGCGGCGCTCCTCCACACTCGCGCGCGGCTCGGCGTCCGGGGAAAGCCGCAGGAGGGCAGCCCGCCGATGCCGCGCGGTGGGAAGCCGCTCTGGGCGCATAGAGCCTCTGCTGCTCTTGGCCCTCGGGTGCAGGCAGGGGCTGGTTCCTTTGCAGCGCGAGTACTGGATTTCTTCTTACACCTGGGGTCGCTTTGGGCCTCGTGCTAGTTATTTGTGCCAACATCCTTTTAAATTGCTTCTTTTCTCTATTTCTCCGCAGATTCTTCCGCATTTTAAAATTACTGGCATGGATTCTTTTCCTCTCTCCCAGATTATATAAACATTACGCGCGTGCGCACGCGCGCGCGTGCACACACACGAGTCTTCAGTAACGATCACGGCGTTGACACCACTTCCACTCTGTCTCCCCAGATCAGCGCTTCTAGCGAACCCATTTGCACGAGGACTCAGCCCTCTCTTTTTCTGGCGAGGCTTTTGAACCTGTCGCCAAGCCAGTACCTCAGAGAGAAAGAAGAGCAGTGAGATGCGAGGGACGCAGGGCGCTTGCCCCCGGTTAGATGCTCTTCAGACAATATGCAACCAAGCTCGCTGATAAAATATTTAGTTAACATCACTGCAAATACATTAAGGCACTTTAGCCCGACAGCTTATGATTATTTCAAAACTTAAAAAGAAGATCATAGATTGTCACTGTTTCTGTGCTCACCCAAGAAACCGAACCTTCATGAGGTGGGTGGACGGGTGGGTGAGTTGCTGCTTTTCGCCCCCACTTCTCCCTCTTCCCGCCCACTTTCATCGCTGTGGCTCTCAGCAGCAGTGATTTATTTATTTATGTATTTAAAAGGTGTATGTTGGGGTGGGGGTCGCCGAGGACACGCAGGACTTGCTCACAAAAGACTGGCTCAGGTGTTGTGTGCTTCTGTATTAACTGGAAAAGACAGACTCTGGAACTTTTACAGGGCGAGAAGAGGCCACCGGCTCGCGCTTTGTATACTTTGCACTTTAAATCGTTACATTCAACTGAATATTTGGCTCATTCAGATCCGAAGTCTCCTAGCATCGTCGAATTCCCTCCTCCGCCCCTCAGCTCGAAAGGAGGGGGGGGGGGTGTAGAAAAATGTTTAGTAAATTGCACATCTTTGAATCTTCCTAAAGCAGTGGTCATAAAGCTTAAAGGTGACACAACAGTGCTCACGTAAAACCAACACACATTCCCCACCCCTCAAGCCAACAATAAAATCATCCCCTTCAATTTGCCGTGATCGTCGCGACCAGGAGCCAGGTGATTATCCTAATTAATGTCTATCTAATTAAATTACTGTCAGCAGTTAACCAATGGCAGGAGCCGTTTCATCGGCTGCACAAGCAGCAAGATCAAAAGTGAGCGAGCCTTTTCTGATTGCTGCATAGTGTCAATTGGCCAATCTCTTCTCCCAGGGGAAAAAAAAAAGTAAATCAAACCTTTGAGAAGCATTTGCTGGATGAAGTGCTTTCTGTCTAGTGAGGGGGTCTGTGGATTTCTAGTTTATGATAAATAGGACTTTAAAAACCAAGGACAGGAGGGCGAGTGTTCAGGTTCTAGAGCTATGCAGCTGGAGCACTGCCTTTCTCCTTCTATCATGCTATCCAAGAAATTTCTCAATGTGAGCAGCAGCTACCCACATTCAGGCGGATCTGAGCTTGTCTTGCACGATCATCCCATTATCTCGACGACTGACAACCTGGAGAGAAGTTCACCTTTGAAAAAAATTACCAGGGGGATGACGAATCAGTCAGATACAGACAATTTTCCTGACTCCAAGGACTCACCAGGGGACGTCCAGAGAAGTAAACTCTCTCCTGTCTTGGAGGGGGTCTCTGAGCTTCGTCACAGTTTCGATGGCTCTGCTGCAGATCGCTACCTCCTCTCTCAGTCTAGCCAGCCACAGTCTGCGGCCACTGCTCCCAGTGCCATGTTCCCGTACCCCAGCCAGCACGGACCCGCGCACCCCGCCTTCTCCATCGGCAGCCCCAGCCGCTACATGGCCCACCACCCAGTCATCACCAACGGAGCCTACAACAGCCTCTTGTCCAACTCCTCACCGCAGGGCTACCCCGCTGCCGGCTACCCCTACCCACAGCAGTACGGCCACTCCTACCAAGGAGCTCCGTTTTACCAGTTCTCTTCCACACAGCCTGGGCTTGTGCCCGGCAAAGCGCAGGTGTACCTGTGCAACAGGCCCCTTTGGCTGAAATTTCACCGGCACCAAACGGAGATGATCATCACCAAACAGGGAAGGTAATGCTACGTTCTCGGCTGCCGCTGCTCCAGGCGCGGCCCGGGGGCAAGTTGTGACCGCCACGGCTGCGACGATTTGGGATCGGGAGCGGAGTGGAAGGCGCTCTGGTGCACCCTAGAGTTGGCTGGTTTTGGAAAAGGGGGATGTGGAAGGTAGAACCACTGCGGTGATGTTGGGGGTGGGGGATGATCCCTCTCAAGAAAGGTGGTCAGAGAGGCAGTGGCCGGAGAAAGGCGAAAGAGAGAGGGAGAGACCCGGGCAGCGGCAGCGAGTGGGGGGGACGCCGGATGCACGACAGGTGGAAATGCAGGTCGCCAACCTTGCTCTCCACCTGGGCAGTGATACCTGCCGACTCCCGCACTCCAGCTCACCCACCAAACCCCCCAACTTCGGCCGCACTTGTTTTCCTCCCCCCTCCCCGCCACCCCTTTTCTAACCCAGCAAACATTCGCTACCAACGCTGAGAGAACAAGTTTTACTTTGCTATCTGGCGCCGCGCTTCTTGCTTTTAATCTTTAACATTTATGTTTTTCCCCCTTGTTTTCTCCCTCCCCCCTTAATTTAAATAGGCGCATGTTTCCTTTTTTAAGTTTTAACATTTCTGGTCTCGATCCCACGGCTCATTACAATATTTTTGTGGATGTGATTTTGGCGGATCCCAATCACTGGAGGTTTCAAGGAGGCAAGTGGGTTCCTTGCGGCAAAGCGGACACCAATGTGCAAGGCAAGTCCTTCCAATTAACACGTTTTCCTGACACTTATTTAGGTGAGAATGATTAATTAAGGCCTTTGTGGACTGGCTCGACCGACTTTTAAAACGATCGGCCAATGACTTCTAAAAGGAAACCAGGGGGATAAGGGGACAGACAGACTGAGTGGTGAGAAGGGGGAGGATTATGCAAAAGCTATTTTAATCATCCCCAGTTAATAAGACGAAAGCGCGGCCTAAAAAGCCCAAGCTTTATGGGCCTCACAGTGGAATAAGGTGTGTGTGTGTGTGTGTGTGTGTGTGTGTCCTACGTAGTGAGGAGTTGGGACTGGGCAGTGCCCGTGGCATATGTAAACAACATATTTCTTTCTCTAGGAAATCGGGTCTATATGCATCCGGATTCCCCCAACACGGGGGCTCACTGGATGCGCCAAGAAATCTCTTTTGGAAAATTAAAACTTACTAACAACAAAGGAGCTTCAAACAACAATGGGCAGGTCAGTGGCTCAAGCTCTCTTCTCTCTCTCACACTCTCGAGATGCCCGGCCCCAACATTCAGTTCGTTAGTTTAAATCAGCATGAGAAACTGGATACGTGTTTCTTTGCTTCATTAAAAAGACTTTAAAATTCTATGTCCACCCTCCAAAATTATATTAAATAATCTATAAAGTTGCTCTCTTCGCCCCCCGCCCAATTCCCGAGCTCACGACCTAACCAAGTACAACGACTTGATTGATTTAGAGAAGGAAACCCACAGAATCTGCAGGTTGTGAAAATCTTTGTTCCTCGCTAAAGGAGGACGAGGAGAAGGGCCCTGAGGATGGGGCGGTCAAATCGGGTTTCCTCTGGCGCTCGGGCGATCCTTGCTCCCGGAGGAGTGCGGGCTGGTCTGTCCCAGCTAGCGAGTCACCTGCCAGGCGAGGCCATTTAGCTCGGGGGCACGCAGCCCGGCGCGCAGCGACCGCGTTAACGCGTCGCCCGGCGCTTCCCTTTCTCTTCGCGGGACAGATGGTGGTTTTACAGTCCTTGCACAAGTACCAGCCCCGCCTGCATGTGGTGGAAGTGAACGAGGACGGCACGGAGGACACCAGCCAGCCCGGCCGCGTGCAGACATTCACTTTCCCCGAAACTCAGTTCATCGCCGTCACCGCCTACCAGAACACCGATGTAAGGAGTCCTGGCTGGGGGCTGGGCGCGCGGCGGGCGGCACCCGCGGGTATTCCCCCGCCACTCTCGCGCGGGCACTGCCACCAGCAACAGCTGGCTCTCCTGAGCCTTTTAGACGAAGGGTAGGGGCCTGCTGCGCTCCTTCCCTAAATACCTAGCCCGTGGAAGAACGCTTTCTGTTCTCCTATTCGTCTCCGTTGCGGGTCATCCGGGCCACCTTTGGATTTCTGGGGCCCCTTCTCTTCGGAATATTGAATTTAGTTCTCAAACTAGAACAGATTTAAATCTGCCTATTTTTTTTTAAAGCCCTCTTTCCTTTATAAAACAAGCAGATTTCCCCTTGCATTTTATACTTGGCAATATGTGGCATTATGTATATATCTAATATATAATGTGGCATTATATATATATATTAAAGTCTCAGAACTGATGGCTGAAATAAACAAACCACTTTCGGGGTTATCGAAAGAACACATTAATTCATATATGTAAAAACTACATTAAATTAAATGACTGTGGGCTGTGGAATGAGTTTTCTAGCTCTTGAACCTCTTCAGCGTCTGCAAGTTTGCAAAAACCCAAACTGATTTTAAGATGCAACTTGTATGTTCTTCATGTTGTGACTCAGAAGCGACCAACTTTTAAAAATATGGCAAAACATTAAAAATAGGCAATTTTGGTGATTAATTCAAGTACCCCTTAGAGACTTTTGTCTGAGTAAGTGCATTACGTGTAGCAAGCATTTTAAAAATGTGCGTTTGAACCAATTTAGAACACGTAAGAGAGCTCATTGAAAGCAATGCTTTAGTTTTAGGCATCATTAATTTAAAGATGTTCCTCACAACTTTCATGCTAACTTTCTTTCCCCCCCTTTTCCATCCATTCCCTCAACTTTTTCAGTTACAGAAACATTGCTATTTGATGAGGTTGTAGGCCTTAATCCCCGTTAAAAAGTGGCAGATGACGTACGGTCAAACACCCAAGCCTCCTGTATGGAAGGTGAGATAATATTAATCTTTTCTCCTCTTTCCCAGATTACACAACTGAAAATAGATCACAACCCCTTTGCAAAAGGATTTCGGGATAATTATGACACGTAAGTAATTTTGCACTTTTCTTCTCAAACAGTTGCGGAATTGGGCTGTAGGTCAAAGGTGGACTGTTATGCACAAGGTTTTCAGAAGCGAGACTGTGTGACGACAAGGTTGTTTCCCAGGTTTTCCCTCTCCCTTTTGTCAGCTCCCTTTCTCTCTGGTGACCTTCTGGCTTAGCACTTCAGTGGTTTTGGTCAAAGGTTTCCTCTACCTATTTTTAGCTTTCTTATAAATTACAAAGTTGTGTTGGAGGGCCTCTGAGGCTGGCTGGCTGGCAGGGAAGCTGCCCTGGTTCCCCGGTGCGGGAGTTGTCTGTGGCGCTGCAGATGCTCAGCTCAGATTGTCTGTCTGAAACCTCCCGATTCTGCCTGAAAGTGCATGTGGCTCTGGCAGTTGTTACAGTCTCCTTGGCATCTGTGACTTTTATTTACCCATTTCCAAGTTTTGTGTAATCGCTTTTCCTGTGCAAGTTTACTATGGACTGAATAAAAATGTGCACCCACCACAGGCAAATTCATGAGCAGAGCCACTATAACAGTCATTTCAGGCTTTGGGGAGGAACTAGGTGCTGTAGCTGTGTATTATTTAGAAGCTTTAAGAGAAAAATATGTCCTCTTTCATGGGTTTTAATTTAGAGTGTTGGTTCCCTTTTCTCCAAGCCTCCCTTACCTATCATCCTTTCTTTTCTCAACATGCTGGTCTCTGGGGGCAACAGTAGGTGTAAACAGTGCTTTCTGTGCGTGTTCTAGCATTCTTGCTCAGAGTCCTGGTATAATGCCTAAGAGTTCGGATAGTGCTACACAGCACAATCTAAATCTAGATTGTGGGGATCCCCCCACTTTTTTCTGACCACAAAAGGGGAGGGCATATAAATTTTAATTTCACAACTTGCCTTAAGTGCCTGGGATAGAGCTACAAAATTGAAGGTGTCTTTGACTAGATATAGATTAAATTTGTAGAGAAAGAGACAAGTGACCACTTATATTCTATCTCCAGGTAAATACCAACATTCCCTCCTGATATTTTTATAACAAATTGACAAGAGAGTCATTGATATTACTCCCTATAACTACCTTGTGCATCCTTCAAAAGTAGTTCAAAAGAAGCAAGCCTCATCAATGATTACCCAGAATAAAAACTTGGCTACTTCAGTCCTCACAATCTAAAAAGGTGGACCTGACACAGTGGAAAGTGTGTGGCCCAGGAGACCAGAGACACTGGTCTCTGTTCTAGGAGGTCTTGCAGATTTTGAGCTTTTAATTCTGTTGTGAACATCTGTTCCAAAGCATTTTATTTTGCACAAATCAACTGGGTAATCCCAAGTGGGTAGGGACCTGGATGGGCATCTAAACTGTATCTCTTGCAGACTGTTTTTTTTTCTCTTTTAAAATATTGTGGTGGTAAACAGAAAAGATATTTGCACCTTGCTGCTTATGTTTCCTTTCTTCCTTACTCTACTTCTCTTATTTGAAACTGGAATTAAATTTCAGTAGGGAAACATTGTGCCGTAAACAAAATGGACCTGAGCAGCTGCAGTGTTACCCTCACCTGCCCCTCCTCTGGCTGACTTCTGTTGGAAAAGCCACTTCCTTTTGATTCTTAAAATCACTATATATTTTTCATAAAAAGCTTCGTTACCTTTAGGAATAGATACTTTAGTTTTTTAAGGGTTAGGGAAGAGTAAAATGGTTTATGACACTCTCCCTTTCCACTGTTCTGTTGGTTACTTGGGCATGGCTCACTTCTGGAGAAGCAGGAGAGCAATAAGAGTTCAGGGGACTAGATGGTTGCTTGGCCACTCACCAGGGAATCTCCTTCCCAAAGGCTTAAGGTCTGACAAGAATGAGGCTCTCTTTCAAAACAATCTGTTGATTAAAGATTAAGACATTTAAGTGTGAGCTAAATAAAAAGAGAGGCATGTGTGTATGTGTATGAGAAAATGCTTCTACCCATCTTGATCCAATCTCTGGTTCCCTCTCAATTCTAATGGGATTTTCTAGGCCCAGGGCCTAGAGTTAATTTTTGATTATTTTATCCAAGGTGATTCCCAGTTAACACAATTATTATCTGGGCAATTACTGATAGCGCAAGTTATTTAACTTCCTTTTGCCTCAGTTTTTTCATCTGTAAAGTGGGGTAAAGGATTATTGTAATAGTTAAATATCTGTATAGTCCTAGACAACAGTGCCTGGCACATGGTCAAGTTGTATAAGGTTAGCTATTATTAGTGGGAGATTGCTTGGAGGAAGTTGATAACTGTACTGTAAGAGTTTGCCCCAAAGTGTCCCCCCCATAAGGGAATCAAAAGCTGGTCAGAGAAGGACAGAGTAAAGAATACTTTTTCTTTGTAAAATAATTTTATTGATTGTTGACTTTGTTTCTAAGTAGTCACTCTTGTTTGTATTGGTAGAGGTGGGGGTTAAAGGATCACACATGGGAAACAAGACAGTACTGTGGAGGCTTCCAGCAGCCAACCTCTGGTCTCAGCAGGCTGGTGAAGGCCAGTGTTTAATGATTAGTACCTGGACGCCCCGCATATGTGTCAAAAGGAAGAAGGCTGTCTTAAAAGGGTGGAGGAGTGGATACCTTGTTTAGAAATTTGGCTCAGAAACTCTCACTCAGAGGCAAGGTCCACTGGGCAAATAACACCGTGGTCCCTGGGTTAATCGGACATAGTGTATACATATATTGGAGATGTGGTATGGGAATCCGCTGCTGTGCTCCTCTCTCGGTCCCGTATACACTTGGCGAGTGAGAGCAGGAGACGAGGAAATCCTTCCACTTGATTTGTATCATTTTTGGGTCCCTGAATAAACACATTGATCCTTTTTTAATTTCACGACTTATTTGGGGAAGATGCAGGTCTGTGACCTTTTGTCTGTCTCCAGCCTGGATGGCAAGTTACAGATGGAGAATGCGGGGATGGGCGAAAAGTGGTGTCCTGTCCTTCTGTTCCCCGAAGGGACCTCTGCGCCACCCCTCGGTTCTCTTTCTCTCTCCTTCCCTCGCAGGATCTACACTGGCTGCGACATGGACCGCTTGACCCCCTCACCCAACGACTCCCCGCGCTCGCAGATCGTGCCCGGAGCCCGTTACGCTATGGCCGGCTCCTTCCTGCAGGACCAGTTCGTAAGCAACTACGCCAAGGCGCGCTTCCACCCGGGCGCGGGCGCGGGCCCCGGGCCAGGCACGGACCGCAGCGTGCCGCACACCAACGGGCTGCTGTCGCCGCAGCAGGCCGAGGACCCGGGCACGCCGTCGCCGCAGCGCTGGTTTGTGACGCCGGCCAACAACCGGCTGGACTTCGCCGCCTCGGCCTATGACACAGCCACGGACTTCGCGGGCAACGCGGCCACGCTGCTCTCGTACGCGGCCGCGGGCGTGAAGGCGCTGCCCCTGCAGGCCGCCAGCTGCACCGGCCGTCCGCTCGGCTACTACGCCGACCCGTCGGGCTGGGGCGCGCGCAGCCCCCCGCAGTACTGCGGCGCCAAGTCGGGCTCCGTGCTGCCCTGCTGGCCCAACAGCGCCGCGGCCGCCGCGCGCATGGCCGGCGCCAACCCCTACCTGGGCGAGGAGGCCGAGGGCCTGGCCGCGGAGCGCTCGCCGCTGCCGCCCGGCGCCGCCGAGGACGCCAAGCCCAAGGACCTGTCCGACTCCAGCTGGATCGAGACGCCCTCCTCCATCAAATCCATCGACTCGAGCGACTCGGGGATTTACGAGCAGGCCAAGCGGAGGCGGATCTCGCCCGCCGACACGCCGGTGTCCGAGAGCTCGTCGCCGCTCAAGAGCGAGGTGCTGGCCCAGCGGGACTGCGAGAAGAACTGCGCCAAGGACCTAGGCAGCTACTACGGCTTCTACTCGCACAGCTAGGCCGGCCCCGCGCCCGGCCCCGCGCCCGGCCGCGGCCCGGACCCCGCCAGCCCTCCCAGCTCTTCCCAGCTCCTCCTCCCAGACCCCACCTTGCGCATCCCCTCATTCCATTTGACCCTCGATTGCCGTCTGCAGCGATTAACTACAGGTCTCCGAATGTGACTTTAACCTTTTTTTGCACAGCAGTTTCTGAAGTTAGCGCACCGACCTTCAACTTTTGCTGTGAACCGTTTGGTTTTCCTACTTCCTCTCCTTCTGTGAAGTTATCCTCCTGACACTTCTCCCCCTCGTCTTTTTCTCGCCCCCTCCTTCTAGTTCTTGTAATGAAACTCTTCATCTTTGGGAGACCTGGGGCAGTCCTGTCAGGCAGCAGCGATTCCGACCCGTCAGTCTCAGCCTCCCCATTAACCACATAGGATGTTGACTCTAGAACCTGGACCCACCCAGCGCGTCCTTTCTTATCCCCGAGTGGATGGATGGATGGATGGATGGTAGGGATGTTAATACTTTCAGTGGAACAAAGCCTGTGAAATGATTGTATATAGTGTTAATTTACTGTAATGAATGGCTAGTTTTTATTCTCATCGTCAAGGCACAAAACCAGTTCATGCTTAACCTTTTCATTCATTTCTTTTCCTTTCTTTGCTTTTTTCTCCACCCACCTCTCCCCCTTTTAATTTTTTTTCCTTGTGAGATAATTAACAATATTCTAAGAGGCTCTGGAAACCTGAAATACTTGATAGATATAATGATGAGTTTCTCGCTTCTCCTCAATCCGTTGCATGAAATAATTGCTCTGTGCCCTAATGCACAAATAGCTAAGGAGAACCCGACCAAACACCTGCAAAGGATAGGTGTCTGTTCTAGGCAAGTCGATTAAGTGGCATGATGCCTGCAAAGCAAAGTTAACTGGAGTTGTATGTTTCCCCCTTCTTCCTTTTAAATAGAATAGCTCAACATAGCAATATTATTTTGCCTTATTTGTTTTTCCCCAAAGTGCCAAATTCATTACTGGTCTGTGCAGGTGCCAAATATGCTGACAAACTGTTTCTGAATATCTTTTCAGTCCCCCCCTCCACCTTTATATGCTGTAAATCTTTGTAATGAATATTCCACTAATGATATAGATGACTGAATTGTTGGTACCTATAGTGTAGTCTAGTGAAGATGAATTGTGTGAGTTGTATATTTTACTGCATTTTAGTTTTGAAAATGATTTCCCCACCACCTAGAAACAGCTGAAATTTGACTTCCTTGGGAAAACACTAGCATTAATGCAAGTAAGACTGATTCCCCACCCCCCCAAGTCTTGTTATATTTGATAAGAAGCATTTATCCCCCTGGAAATAGATTAGTAGGATTTCTAATGTTGTGTAGCAAACCTATACTTTTTTTGTATTTTAAAATTAATGTGAAATATGCATCATACACAATATTCAATCTAGATTCCAGTCCATGGGGGGGATTTTTCCTAATAGGAATTCAGGGTCTAAACGTGTGTATATTTTGGCTCTTCTGTAAATCTAATGTTGTGATTTTTATATTTGTTTCGTTTTGTCTGTGAACTGAATAATTTATACAAGTACACTCTCCATTGAGAAACGTTTTGTTTTTTGCTCGTTTGTATCGTCTGTGTATAACAAGTAAAATAAATCTGGTAAAACACTATGGTGTTTGAACGCAGTTTACAGTTTGAGAATAATTTAATTATTATAGGTGGTAACTTTTAAGGGTTAAGGAAGAATGACCTGTCCCCACTCCAGTATGGGACAGTCTGTTTAATGGGAACCACTGCCCATTGCCCCCTTAGATTTGTTTTATAGCACTGCCAGTATTTCCTTTTTCCTTCTTATGTACAGTTACTTAGTTCCCTATGAATCGTTTCACTTTGTTGCACTCATTTCCCCCCCAGGAAACTGTATGCACTTCATCATATGTCTGATCTGTTAAGTTGGAAATAATTCGAGCAGGAAAAAGGAGGGTCTTTAATAAGGAGTTAAGAATTTCTTTAACTTTTACAAAGTAAGGCGTGAGGCTCTGAGTAAGAATAGGGCGTAATTTAGATGCCTGTCAAATTAGGCTGTTGACCGCAGCTTTAGGCAGAAATCGAAAATTCCGATCTTTAAAGACAGGCCTTGGAGGCCAATGGCTAATCTGTAAATGCAGACACAGAATGGCCTACATTTCTTCAGTGGATAGTTTGGGGGTTGGGAAGGTGTTGGGCGGGGTTGGAGAGGGGTCACCAACTTGTGAAAGGTCAGTTTTTATAACCACTGAACTTAAAACTTGATTTGGGAGATATTTGGGGGCACCGCTCCATCCTTTCTACAGTGGAATTCATGTGCCAATCCTGCCCAAGCCAGATCCCCATCCCTGGAGAACAAATGCAGAAATATGCATATTCTAGCTGGGGGGAAGGGGGGTCGCAGCGTCTTAGTCAAGGAGTCTGCAGAGTTTTGCTTTACCTCGTGGAGAAGCTGTTTTTGTACTTTGTCTCCAGAGGAAGGAGATCCAGGAAAGAGGTGGAAAATGGTTCAACATTCTTGCTTATTCTGGTCCAGTCTCAGATTACGGGTCTAAATTTACCATCACCTAGAGATTGTTCCGTCTCACCTTTGCTATTTGACAGATGCAAAGAGGCTTCAAATTCCAGTTGAAATGAAAATTAGAAGTGGGGGGACGTAACCGATTTGCCTTCCCTGGACAGTTTCGCCACTAGACGGCGTTCCGCGGAGTTTTGTCTGTTACCTAGAAAAGCGATGACTGATTTTCCTTTGTGCTTTTCTCCCTTCCCACACCTAAGAACTGAACAAGAGGACAAAAAGTACAAAATATGGTGCCTGGGTAGTGAGTAAAACCGGGCAGAGTATTTCTGTGATCCTCCACTGGGGCTGCGCTCCTGCGACCTCGAGGCCCAGGGCTGCGGTGGGAACCGCGCCGGGCGGTGGGGATCCGGAGCGCAGCCCAGCGCGGCCCGCCGTCCCCGGGCCACAGGCACCACGAACACAAGTGAAGCTGGGGATAGATTTCCCAGGAACGTAGTGGCTTGTACTGAAAGACGCACTTTAGCTGGCTATTAAGAAGTACTTAAAAAAATTAGTGAGGTCGCTTCCCTTGCGGCTCTGCTACCATCTGCAGAGCAGTGGACTGAGTCAGCACGAGGTAAATTTGCAGCTAGGCGCTCGTCTCCGAGGCAGTGTGCTCTCCTGCCCCTTTCAAGCGTGCTCATTTCTCTTCGCTTCCAAGAAGTCTTGGGTGTCTAGTGAAGTGACACTGTGCATGTGTCTGAGAAGCTGCTGCTGTTCCGAGGCGATCAGAGTTTGGATTTGGGAGGGCCCGCGGGCATCAGAGTTCGTGCCCCGGGTTAGATGAGTTGCCTTTTTATCTCCGTGAGGGTAGGGGTCAGAGTAAGGACGGAGAGGGACGGCGATTGCTCCTCTTTAATTGCAGAGTGAGGTCTTCAGTTTTCAAAAGCGTATTTTCAAAAAAGGGAAGAAAAAAGGGAGCCTGCAGCTAGCACTCTCTTCTGGCTCGTGCCTTCCAGCTACTCACAGTCCGCGCCATCTTAACTCACCTTCAAGCACCCGCTTGAGGCTGAGCGCGCAGCCGGCAGGTGCTGCTCCGGCCGAGGGTGCGGCTCTAACCCCGGTTCTCAGCCCTCGAGCGGACGCCGCGGGTCCCTGTACACGGGAGCAGGCACCGAGCGCGCCGCGGCCGAGGGCTGCGGCCCGGGCGGCCGGTCCGTCCTGCTCCCGCGAGCCAGGCCGCAGCGTGGCCCGGCCTAGGGCCGCCCGGGCGCTGTGGAGCCCAGGCCATCGGGCCAGGGCATCTGCCGGAGATCGGCCAGGAGGGGGGCCGTTCCGAAGCCTGGCCTCGCCGCTGAGCACGGGCCGAGGCCATCTGGCTTCGTGTGGGGCGGGCCGGCCGGCAGCTGCCTCCTGGCTGTTCCGGCCTCATGTCCAGGCTGGGAGTCCAGGTTAGGGTTCCAGGCGGGGATCCAGGCGGCGGGTCTAGACCGGGAGGCCAGGCCCAGGTCCAAGCCCGGAGTCCAGGCCTTTGTAGCCCCCGCGGAGTCCAGTTGAGCCGGGCCGGCGGCCCAAGGGCGCGGCCTTCTCGCAGGTACACTCGCTGAGCAATCGACTAGGATTTAGGGCGTGAAAACCTTTTTGGGCCTAGCAGAAATTTACCGAACTGTTAGTTTCAAAATTCTGGTTGTTTCAGTCTCCATAGCACCGACTTACATCGTCCGAGCTCTTGAAATGCAGTGATTCAGGGTCTATAGAGAACTTTCTGAACCCTGTCACCTCCTGCAGTGACATTTTCTTATAAATCCTACTGCTAAAACTCTTCGTGATCCACCATTTTTTTGGGGATGTTAAGTGTTTATCTTTTTAGCACAGAAGCTTTCAAGGATGTTCTGCTTTCTGTTTAGGGTGCAAGCTTGGAACAAAGGCCTTGTTGAATACAGGCCGTTTATACTAACGGCAGAATTAAAACCTATCTACAGGGATATCTGGGCAATGTGTTTGTGGTCATAGGTGATTTAGGAAATGCTCAGTCTGTCCTCAGGGGCAGTATCTTTTTCTTGTGTATATTATTTTATCATGTAAGCATTTTAGCCATCGAGATAGGAAAAAAAAAAAAAGAATTTATGATCCTGTGGGAAAATAAACCAGTCTAGATTCCCCCAGAGGAAACAGCAACAATTATTATTTTTAGAAAAACTTACTTATGAAGAAGTTAGCAACTTTAAATACCAGTGATGCACATTCAGGTTTTTAATATTTAATTTACTCTAGTATGTGGGCTACTTGCTTTATGCATTTTAATATTTGAAAGAGTAAATTTTGCCCAGGCTGGTGTTGCTCAGTGGTTGGAGTGTCCACCCCTGCTCGGAAGGGTCAGAGTTCATTCCAAGTCAATGGCTTGAACCTGGGTTGCAGGTTCCATCCTTACCCCTATGGGGTGCTTAGGGGAGGCAACCAATGGATGTCTCTCTCACATCAATGTTTCTCTCTTTCTCTTTCTCTCCCTGCCTTTCTCCTTTCCATTCTCTCTAAAAAGCAACAGAAAAAATATCCTCCGGCGAGGATTAACAACAACAAAAAAAGTACATTTTTAGCTTAATATTAATAAAATAAGTATTTTAAAAGGTAGCTGAGGCTTTTTAAGCACGTTAAATGTATATGATTTATTGAAGTTAAGATCAGAGGGCAAGATTTACTTTTGGACAGTCAGATCTTCTTTTGCCAGAACAACAAGGTAAAATAAGAGCCTCTCAGGGAAGACAGGGACAAACTAGGCAAGATTTAAGACATTATACTGGGTTTAATTCAGTTGCATTGAGACTTGTGTGTCTTCCTGGTTCCCCTCTCCAGCTTATAAATTAGGCTGCAACATATTTAAAAATATATTCACTTGAAAGAAAACCCCACTGCTTTCACAATAAAGTAAACTTGATGGTGTACAAGTCGCTGGTCTCATCTGAGCTGATTATATTCGCCTTGCATGTATTTTACACCCACAGTATGGTTTGCAGCGGTGTTCAAGGCATGGCGTGAAAAATTTGATTTGAAGAGTTCCATTAAAGCAATAAAAAATAAAACCATGGCTTAATAGACCTTCTAGTGATAGCTCCCCCTCTTACTATGCTAACTCTGAAATAAATATGTAATCTAGTATTAGGAACATGGCATTTGGAAGACCCTTGCTGGTAATATTTAATTTAATAAACATACTAACTGTGACATTATTAATGCAATGAAGCTTGTACCACAAGCTGATTCTTTTAGGTTATTTGACCTATTACTTATCACTAGATTCCTTATAAACATATCCTGTGACTTACAACTTGAATTTTATATTAAAATTATTTTGGCTTTCAACTCTTTAAAAATATCTGCATGACACAGCACTCCCTTTATATACAAAGCATTTCTACTTAGGTTTCTTGGCACACCTTTTATGAAGAGGAAGAGGGAATTTAGGAGGCAAGAGCACTTCTAGGGATATGCCTGTGGTCATTTAACCAATGTAGTTATTTTGTTCCAATACTAGTAGGAAAAAGGAAGACTAGAACTTAACTTTAAGTTTTGGGGCAAGGGTTACCCTTATTTAGTATATATATGTTTATGTATATATAAAATATGTCATGCATATGTTTATATATAAAATATGTTATAGATATGTTTTATATATGGTTATACTAAGTTTTAAGGAACGGCAAGTTAATTGAACTTCCTAGTTGAAAAATATAACAAAATAAATACTGTTTATATTAGGTTTCATGCTTATATTAGGTTTATTTAGGTTTTGGTTTAGTACATATCTTTATGTTAGGAGAAATGTCTTATATATGGGAAAAAAACCTTTTCATTATAATCTTATTTCAGGTTCCTTAAATTAGAAAAAAGTCAACAATGTTCTCAAACCATAGGATCTTCCTAGCTCCCATTTCAACTTTTTCAAGATGTATTTGTCTTTTATTTTGTCATTCCTTGTATGAAAGGGAAGGCATTTTTCAATCTTAGGATAATTCAGAAACAATTTTTTGGTTCTCAGTTAATTCAGTTTCATCTTAAAAGTTCAAATTTAGCAAAGCACATGTTCCCTTGTTCGTGCCAAGTGTGATAAAAACTAGTCGAAAAATAAAACCATTGCAAACAAGTAGAGCACTGCACTTCACTGTATGCTCTATAGGCCACAGCATCTCCAGGTCTGATGTCACTGCCTGCCCGGCTGTCACTTGTGGACACAAGTAAGGCTGCCTTTGAAAGTGATAGCAGGCACTACTTTTTCAGATATGTGTTTGAATTGGTATATGTTTTAAATGTCCTCTTGGAATAGTGATATGCTCATCCATGAACATTTAAACATTGGCTGTCTTTTGTCAACAAAAGGTTATTCTCTTTAGGCTCCAAATATGGATGTGTTCTCTCTCTGCATTAGGAGAAATTTTCTTCGACTGTATCTAAAAACATGAATTAGCAAAATCATCTCTCTCCCTTTGTCAAATTATAGGCTACTTTGTGGGTGGAATTATAACTTTTTTAACAGTTTAATCTTTGTGTTAACAATATTAAGCATATATACATACATACATACATATATAGTTTATCTTGAACTTCAATGAATAAAATATACATACATGTATAGATTCAATTTAGGCCATCTGCAATCAACAGAGACATTTTATGATAACTTTTCAGTTATCATATAGATTTCTATTATTTTGAATGGCTTGCTTAATTGGGAATTTATTAAAGGCCAAACCATATTTCTAATTAAAAATGTTTCAAAGGTGTTTAGTACTTTTATAACCTGATGTTTTTAAATTAAATATTTAAAATTTTGGATATAATTTTATCAAATAATAGCAGTGTTTACTACTCAGCACCTACCTTTGAGTAAACAGAATCTATGAGGATGTATCCTTTCACAGTTTATGGAAGAATGTATGGAAGAATGCGCAACCATTGAATGCTTCATATTTTGTTCAAATAAAATCTTTTTTTCTCCCACCAGTCTTAATTTGCTATATAGTTTAAAAAATTGATTGCATTCTAAATAATCCTTAGAACTCACTCACCTTTGGAACTCACCCTCTTAATTTATGCTCACATGCTGCTTTGTTCCTGTGGAGAAAGTCAAAGAAACATACTGTTCTTTCCTCCCCCAACTCTGCTGTCTCCCTGACACTCATTTTGCCCTTGTTGACTCTCTTGCCAACAACCTCATTTAACTTTTTTTTCCCCTCATGCTCTCTGCCTAATAGCAATTGTAAAGTTTTCAGGACAAACCTCAATACAATGTCTTTTTATTTAACCTCTCCCACATTGCTTTTTTAAAATTATATGCCTTTTCCTGTATACTTCCATAATCACTTCACCTCTTAATATTTACTTTATTATATTATCTTTTTTTTTGTATTTGTGAAAGGACAACTTTTTTGCCTCTTATTAGTATTTCTGTTTTCTTCTGTATCCATAACATTCTTAGCTATGTGAGGCACTCCATTTATCCCTGCTCTTTTGTTCTTCGAACCCATCTATCAATGCTTTCTTTGATCCTTTTCAATTCAGCTTCCTCGTTTGCACAGACATCAAAATCTTTCTTACTACATTTACCAGTGTGCTCTTAACCAAATGTAATGGCCTTATTACAGACTAATCTTTAGTCTCTTAGGTATTTAAAATCATAATTAGTCCTTTTCGTGATTCAGAGTCATGGATTCTGTAACTCCCTCATTTTCTCTTCTTCCAGCTTTTCTTTCATGGGCTTCTCTGCTTGCCTATTTATTTATGAAGTTTATAGCTTTCTATAGGATTGCTTTTCGCGGGCTGTGTTCTCATATACCTTTCCTAAGAAAACTTGCTAGACATGTGTTATGAAAGAATGAGGAACTGGTTTTCTTAATATATTTCTTCCACTCATTGCCTAACAGCCTTCCCCGCCTTGATGGTTTCTTATTTCTTGTAGCCTGGTACATTTTAATTGACATGCTGGGCTTTTCTATTTGTCCTTCCTTGAACCATCTGATACCAACTCAAGCTCTCTTTGCCCTTAAGTTTAACATAATGAAGTTTAAAATTTTTAATTTTTCTTAGTTAATATTAATTTAATGCCTTAAGGAGATTGCAAAATGAAGTATACATGCCAACACCATTAAGAAAGAGAGTGGAAGGTTTTTTTTTAATGGCTATATAAATGTGTGTTCTATATCTTATTAATGATATCACTATAAGCCCTTTCTCTATATGGCTACAAAAAAGTAAGAACCAAACCTAAGAGATTTAGGTCCCATGTACCATGAGAAACAGTTCTACTTGTATTACCACTTCTTTGGGAAACTCTTTGTTCCTGAGTTTAAAGTTACATAGATTTAAAATTTCATTTTCAATTCTTTTTGTTCTATAATAATCTTTCAAAATATAATTATGTATATGCGTGTGTGTGTGTGTGTGTGTGTGTGTGTATAACACCATGATGAGATGGAGAACAAGAACATCAAGTCAATAAAAGCGAGTGGGGAATTTTGATACTCCTTGAATTCTGCTGCCTTAGATACTTTTTGAGAACCTCTTATTGGAGCCTGAAGAATTAGCCTTTTAATAGTCTCTTATCTATAAAAACAATTCTCTACTTTCAAGCAGTAGAATCAAGAGTCTTTAAATTAATCACTTAATTTGCACACAGTATAATTTATTTTTTTAAATTTATTTTTTTATTGTTGACAGTATTACAGATGTCCCCTACTTCCCCTGCCTTGGCCTCCCTCTGCCCGGCCCTGGTCTTCACCACACTGTAATTTCCAGTCGAGTAAGAAGTTGGTGAAAATGCCACCATGTCAAAGAAATGTTCACGTAATATCACTGAAAATTTGTTGCTGGTGCAGTGGCTGTTTAGTATGTAACAGATCTGCCTTAAAGTTGTTTTGAAAATATAGGTCTCAAAAGAACCTGACTCCTGAGGTATAGGAGAAAGCACTGCACACAAACAAGACACTTCACACTTATGATGTTCAATATCCTCATTTGTAAAATGAAATTGTAACAAATCTTTCAAGTGTCTTCCGCTTCAAAGAGCTTTGTTTGGGGGGGACCTCTGCCTTTCTATGCATTTTGAATTCAGACGTTCTGAGCTAGTGTAAACAATCTCTAGAGCAGTGGCTTTCAAAGTTTCTAACTGATACAGTGATAAATACACACACACACACACACACACACACACACAAGCTTCACAAACTATTTACCCCATTTGATACACTCTGATCATTTTTCTCCTACATTCAATTTCATTGAAAAGAAAATTCTGGTTGTGATCTAGCTAGTTTATTTCATGATTCTCTGATGGACAGTGACTCAAAGTTTGAAGAACATTGCCATAGTGATACTGTTAATTTGACTAGGCTAGAATGTCCTTAGTTTCCTCTTATATCCTTTTAATATTTCTATTCTAGAATGGCAGAATATACAGAATATTAAAGAATCACTTCTTTAATACCTTACTTGAATGTATGGCATAAAGGATGTTGGTTATAAAGATTGAGAGACTGTTCTTTGCAATATTCTTTCTGTTATGACCTGCAATTAAAAAAGAATCTTTAAGTTCTCTTTCTTTGAGATTGCTCTTTTTAATTTAGAACTTACATTTATTTATTTATTTATTTATTTATTTATTTATTTATTTATTTTTCAGACATTTCTCTCTCTGCCATGCACATGCGTATTGATTTATTGAGATCGGGTCACTTCTAGTCTTGGGCATAAACAGGCCCATACTTGCTGGTGTGGTTCTTTGCATGAACTGCCTGTTTCTCCTTTTTGACACTAAGGCACAGCTGGATGGAGAGAAGAGAATATCAGCAACTTCTCAGGTCCTTTAGATCAGTGGCTTCACATTAGAATCACCAAAGGAGCTTTTAAAAATTCTGTTGCCCAGATTTACACTCCATCCCAAATAAATCAGAATGTGAGTGTCTGGTAGTGAGAGCTAGGTACTTTTTAAAGATTCCTGGGTGATTCCAATGTGCAACAAAATCTGGGGACCAATCCTCTAGGTTTTTTGTTTGTTTGATTATTTTTGTTTTTGAATGAAAGAAGAGATAGAGGGTTTTTTGTTTGTTTTGTTTTTAATTGTTAGCCACTATTAACCATGGTGGCAAAACAACTCTGATGGTGCCAACTTTCTTAGAAGTAAATACATAGATTTAAAAATAACTATTTGCAAGTGACTCTATTTTTTTTTTTAAAACATTGTGACAGTATGGTCATGTTTGAGAACAGAGACTTTATCCCCTTGACTCTAAGAGAAAAGCAACCTGAAGGACGTGGTCTTCTCACTCTCTGTGTATAAGAAGCATTTGTACTCCTCCTCCAGCTTATCACGATTAAAACATGATAATCAGTGCTGTTTCTGGAAACTGTACAGTCATCCATAAGGTAGCCTTTATCAGGATAGACTGAAATTGGAAGGTCCTTGGAAGTATTGCATGTTTGACATCTGATGTCAAAGAATAAATGCCAGAGTATCCAGAATAGTCCCAATCCTTGGAACAAACACAGAATTCTAGGCTGGGAAGTCAGAAGAGCAATGCCAGCCATATATCATATTTCAGTTTGGTTATGAAGGGATTACCTCCAAAATGTGTCAGATGGAAAAATTTCTTCCCCTTAATACAGGCCAGATACAAGCAGCTTACGTACCCAGATAGCTTCATAGTCCATGGCAAACTCCCAAGTCATTCACTTCTAAGTGGTTGCATCCATTTGAGTCATGATGTGAATATCACCCAGCAAACTGAGTCACAAATTAATTTACATATTTGAGAAGTTGTTGTATTCAGTATATTGCAACAGAAATATCATAGAAACTGTGTTTTTGTATTGTTCAGATTCAGATTCCACTTGTGTGTAGAGTTATTATTTTATTATCCCTAGGAATAATAAGTTAGTATAAATTAATCTGCTTCTCTTTTGCATAATATTTATATGTTGAAGTATTATACAATAAGTAGAAGATAAGATGAAATGAGATCTGTGTATTTGCTGAGAAATATTTAGAATATAACAATTCACCAGCTCTAGGACTCAAAATGATTAAAACTCAAAAGATTAAAAGGAAAAAGATTAGTTAAATATATTTTGGGATCTGCAAAACTTAAAGTACTAGAGAAGTCCTAGAGCTTTTGTTAAGTATAAACAATTCAGTTTGTCCAATCTGTACAAATCTGCAGGTACTGGGATTTAAAAATAAAAGAGAACCAGCAAAAAGAAAAGTTGAAGTTATTGACTGCATTTATTTTTTACACTGCCTACTACCTAACTCTATAAATGCAGTATTTCATCTGTTCGGGAATTAAGTATTTATTAATGTTCAAGAAACTAGGTAGTCATCTGATCATGGTTTATTATAGCTCACTCCTAAATTTAGAAGTGTTCCCAGATTGAAAAACGGTAAAGGGAATAGGGAACAAATGCACAGTTTTTAGTTTACTCCTTGTTTTGGACTTTATATATTTTTGAAAATTAGATTTCATTGTCCTAATCATACTGCATTGAACCTTCTAAGAGAGTTAAGTCAGATTTTGTCAGAATTTTTTGAGATCTCCGACTTATTTGTATAAATTACATTTTTTTGGGTCCAGTTGACATACTTTCTAGACATGATATATTGTCAATGAAAATAAATTCAAACGTTTCCTATTTCTGAATTATCTGTGTACATTGCCTCTCACTTGCTTCCATCTGCCAATCTTTTGATTACTTTTACTCCTTATTTTTTACTAGATAACAAAAAAGGGAAGTTTATGGTAAAAATGAAATCTGTTTATCTGAATACAATTTGGCAAGAAGGAGGATACAAATATTTCTAAAATGAAATCTTCAGACTAATGGATTTTATTTATCTTTGCTCTTTTTTTCAATCTTAAAGTACAATTAAATGAAAGGTTTTAGTTTCTTTTTCTTGCAAACTGAAAGCAACATTTTAATAGTCATTTCATAGAAATCCTAGTGAATATGTGCCTACCAGGTGAACTTAATAGGATAGGAATGTCTGAAGCAAAGTTCAGGATTTCTCTGTTATTATTTCAAAAACATCCATAACTGGTTGACTCACCACTCCTCTCTTTTCCTGTGGATTGCCAGTTGAGAGAAGAGTAACTGTGGACAGTGGTATATCCCCTTTTCATGTCTCTGTTTGGGGTTATTGTAATTTAGATGAATTCCTTTCTCTCCTTTTATCACTGTTGGCACTCACACCTTTGAGAAATGAAAAGTAGCTCCTTTGGTCTTGGCCAGTGTGGCTCAGTTAGTTGGAATGTCATCCCCTGCACTGAAGGGTCGAGAGTTCAATTCCTGGTCAGGGCACATGCCCAGGTTTTGAGTTCGATCCCCCGATCAGGGCATGTGCTTTCAGGAGGCAGTCGATTGATGTTTCTCTCTCTCTCTCTCTCTCTCTCTCTCTCTCTCTCTCTCTAAAAAAAAAAAGGTAGCTCCTTTTGGCCCTGGCTGGGTAGTTCAGTTGCAGGTTTGATCCCCAATCAGGGCTCATACAAGAATCAACCAATGAATGCATAAATAAGTGGAACAACAAATCAATGTTTCTCTCTCTTACTCTTCTTCTCTCTCTAAAATCAATAAATTTCAGAAAAAGAAAAGGAGCTCCTTTTCATAGAGAGAATGGGGATTCTTTATCTGAGATAAACTGATATAATAAGAACTTTCTATATCGATTTGATCATTTCAATTTAGTAAACCTTTGTTGATTGTTGACTGTGACGAGCCTTATATAAGGCACCATGGAGGTTGTAGGATGAATTAAATATGAGTTCTCTGTGACATGTGAAAGGACTGTATTACAGGATAAAAGGTATTGAGTGATGAGTTCTAGAAGAGAAGTACAGGTAAAATCCTTTGGGGCCATAGGGGAGGGTGTGGTTACACCTAGCTGAGGGAATCATGGAATGCTTTGTGGATATGATACTTGTTGAGCCTGAACTTACAGAAGTCCAGGGGTTGGGAAGGCATTCTGGACAGGGAAAAAGAAGCCATAAGCAATGTCTGGGAGGTAGAGAAGCAGAGGGAAATAGGTAATAGTTTTGATGCTTGGGAAATTGAGTGGGTAGAGGAGATAGTAGGAAGGTAAGTGTAGAAAGGATGGGTAAAATGTAATGGAACTCTTTGAGTGTTAAGACAAACTGCGTCACTGAATAAATGGAAATAACTCAACCTGATTAAATTTAACTGACTTTTTCTGTGAATTCTATTAGAAGAAACCATTTGTACTGTTGTCTAACATATATTTTTCATTTAACAATAATTGTAGGCTGTATTTCTAACTCTACATATTAATCTCATTCTTTTTAAACATCTTTACTATTAACATATGGATAAACGATACCTAACTTAATTTGTACATGCAGTTGTTTTTGGGTTTGTGCCATTGTAAAAATGCTACATTGTACATTTATCTTTGTATACTTGTGTTAGTTAGCTATTGGGTAACTTCCAAAAAGTGGAGTTTCTGGGCTAAAGGCTGTATCAATTTACAGTTTCTCTGTAAGTATATGAGAATTTGTTTCCTCACCCTCTCACCAGTTCCAACTATGTCAGTCTTGACATAATTAAAAATTTGATCATATTGATGAAATTAAAAATTGGCATCTAAAATAGGAAGGTATTCATTAACTAGAGAACATATAACATTGGAGGATGTGTAATCCTGGGGTAAGAAATGGTGTGAAAGTGTAATAGAAAACTTTTAGGAATAATATTGCATGCTGTTCTAGATTGTTAGTTTTACTTAAAGATTTGGGAGGAATACATCTTATTTTCATTTTAAAACAAGCTGAAAAATTTAAAGGTAGAATGTAGAATATATATCATTTTTTTATTAATAAAAAATTTTGTTCTATTTTATTATTAAATAATGTGTATGATAGCACTTTGCATATTGGGAAGTGCTATACAAATTTTATTACTGTGTTAACCAACCACCTGTATTATAAGATAAAAATCTTTCTTCATTGCTCGACCAAGCCATCAATATATAAGAAAAGGAACGGGAAAATGTTTATTTATTCAAATGTTCTGATAGAATTGTCATATACACATATCAAAAAGCATCATAGAGTAGAATTCAGTTAACACCTACCTCTCTTCCTTTTTCAGTTTCAGGTAGTAAGCAAACTATTTTTTTTTTTTATTAATTTATTTTTGTTACAGATGTTTCTCCTTTTTGCCCCATTGACACCCTCCTCCCCATCCCCCCACCCTGTCCCCAGCTTTGTTGTCCATGTCCATCACTTATGCATACATGTGCATAAGTTCTGTGGTTTATCTCTTCTGTCCCCCCCCACCCCCTCTTCTGAGGGGTGTCAGTTTATACCCTACTTCCACATCTCTGGGTCTACCCTGTTCCTCAGACTGTTATGTTCATTATATTCCACAAATAAGTGAGATCATGTGATATTTGTCTTTCTCTGCTTGGCTTGTTTCGCTTAGGATAATACTCTCGAGGTCCCTCCACGTCGTCTCAAAGGATAAGAGATCTTTCTTTCTTACAGCTGCATAGTACTCCATTGTGTATATGTACCACAGCTTTTTTATCCATTCATCCACTGATGGACACTTGGGCTGTTTCCAGATCTTAGCTATTGTAAATAGTGCTGCTATGAACATGGGGGTACATGTATTTTTTTCTGATTGGTGTTTCAGGCTTCTTAGGGTATATTCCTAGAAGTGGGATCACTGGGTCAAATGGCAATTCAATTTTTAATTTTTTGAGGTAACACCATAGTGTTTTCCACAGTGGCTGCACCAGTCTGCATTCCCAGCAGCAGTGTACTAGAGTCCCCTTTTCTCCACACCCTCGCCAATACTTGTTGTTTGATGATTTGTTGATGGCGGCCATTCTGACAGGTGTGAGGTGATACCTCATTGTTGTTTTAATTGGTAGTAAGCAAACTATTACATTGCGTTAAATACATTTAATTTTTTTAATACATATTGCATTTAATTAAAAAAAGGTCACGTAATTTTTTAATTTTCCAATCACAGTTGACATATAATAGTATATTAATTTCAGGTGAACAACATAGTGATTAGACATTTATAACTCACGAAGTCATTATCCTGATAGGGCTAGTACCCACCTATCTGAAACCATGTGTAGTTATTACAGTGTTATTGACGGTATTCCCCATGCTATACTTTACATCCATGTGACTGTTTCTATAACGGGCAATTTGTATATCCCTTCACCAAAGGGCCACTTTGTTTAACTTGCTGTGTCAAATACTTTTTTTTATGGTTACCACATAATCTATTCCACAGTCTTGACCGGTAGATTTATTGTCACCACATAATCAACACTACGCTTTTCACTGGCAGATGAGCTGAAGGGAGCAGAGGCGAATTCATTTTTAAGAGAACACATTCAATAGAAAGAAGCATTAGCAAAATATCTTGACTTTTCAGTGTCTCTAAGGTTCCCAACAGGATGGTGTCTTCCTACTTTAAAATATTTTAACAACACAAGTCTTCTTCAAAATGCAATGATATGCAGAATGTAAAACATGTAAATGTGGAGGTGCTCTGTTGAAGCAAGGTGAGGCCCCCCTGACATAGGTCACCAGGCCTCAATTCCTCCAGTGACACCCGAGGTGCCCCCAACAATATCTCGGTTGTTGGGAATACAGTGCAGGAACAATACTCTCCTAGGCATTTTGGTACCCCTGCTTTTTAGGAGATACCAGGTGAAAACTCCCAGAGTGCTCGCTGGGTTATTCCATACTCTACTTATCCTTAGAAGACAGGAAGTCCTTAATTTGATATGTAAAATCCTTAAGGTCCAAGATTTTAGGTTCTAGGTTTTTTGGCTGAAGCAGACAGATCTTTGAACTTCATTTTTTCATGTGGTTTATTAATTTTCATGAGCTGGGAAAGCATAATAAAAAATTATGCTACCTCTGTGACCCTCAAATAATTTTCCTGTTGTGATTCATTGATCTTTTCTCTGTGGATTTCTTTTCAAAGCTAGACAGAGAAAGACAAGTACCACATGATCTATAATGAACAAAAAATAAGCTGACGATCAAAATAGATCCAGAGACATGGAAGCAGGGAACAGACTGATGAACCTCAGAGGGAAGGGGGATGGGGGGGGGGGAAAGGAGCAGGAAGAGATACATCAAAGAATTTGCATAACCAGTAGACACAGACAATAGTGGGGGGCAGGCAGGAGGAGGGTGGGAGTGGGGAGGAAGGGGGTTAATGGGGGGTGGGAAAGGGAGACATCTGTACTATTTTCAACAATAAAGATAAAAGAATAAAAAATAATTAAAGCAACAACAACAACAAAAACATGAGTCTTCAGGGATATTTTAGGCTTAGGTTAGATGCTTTGAGGTCTGCTCCTGACTTCTAGGATCTCCTAAACCAAAATAGTTATTTTGGTGGAAAAGTTAAAAAGGAAGTCATTAAATTTTATGATAATATTCTCCTTTATAATAATCATGTATTTCGCCCAGCCAGTGTGGCTCAGTGGTTGAGCGTCGATCCATGCACCAAGAGGTCGCTGGTTCGATTCCCAGTCAGGGCACATGCCCAGGTTGTGGGCCAAACCCCCAGTGGGGGCATGCAGGAGGTGGCCAATCGATGTTCTCGCTCATCGATGTTTCTTTCTCTCTCTCTTTCTCCCTTCCTCTCTCACTAAAAATAAATAAATAAATAAATAAATAAATAAATAAATAATTAAAAAAAAAATCACGTATTTCTGAGGTATGTTAAGTAAGCTTTGTTGATTGGCACGTTGATCATTCTAAAGGTAGATTTACTCCAGAAATTCTGCCTTAAATATTGCATTTTAATAATACCATTTTTTTTTTTATCAACATGCTGCAGATAGATCTGGCCACATAGCAGGAAAGCCACGGCATGTGGCAGATGACTAAAGACGCTAATACTAGCCTGTGCATTAAAACGTGACTACAAAATACAGATTTTAACTGGCTTCTGGAATCTGCTGTTGCAGAATGATGTGTTTTTCTTTAGAGTATCATTTCATAGAGTACTTTGTACTCTCTCATGTGACGTTTAAATTATCATATTTATCTAATAAATTCAAAATCATTTGTGATGAAATCCAAAAGGAGATTGGAGGTGCTATAAAGTGCTCCTATTGACCTTCAAAAACTGTCCATGAAGTATGAACCCAGGTTGAATTGAAAAGATAGAAACTTCACAGAGATCTAATTTTCTTTTTCTTTTTTGGTCAGCATTGTTTAATAAATACTTTAAATCATTGTGGTAGTTGACAGTGATGAGCAGAGGACTCTATATAACCTGGGATGTTCTGGATAATCTTCAGTATAAAAGGGTCCATGTTCGTCAAATCAGTTTTCTCCTTTAATGCCATATCTCACAAAGGTATTAAGTTAACTGTATTAACTTGGGGATTTAAATGGAATTTTTAAAAATACTCTTTTACTTTTGACTGAATGGATAAGAGAAAAGTGGTTATTCTCCATTTTCTAGTGATGTTTTCATTTCTTTAGTTCTGATTAGCACCATAGGACCCCTCTGACCTATAAGAAAAATTTAAATAAGATTTTTCTTAAAGAAAATATTTATAAAATGCTAATAAACTATTAAGTGAACAAATAATACAATATGTGATAATTTTTACACCCTTCCTACAGTGCATAAAATTTTAATACAAACTTAGTATATACTTGATAACAATTTACATGTTTATTTTACCATCTGGTAAATGTGTAAACGATATTTTGAGAAGCACATTTCATATTCACTTTAACAACTTATCCTTGACAATATGTGCCCTATCTTATGTATCGACTGGAACGATCTTGGAAATTTATGAAAAAGATGAATCCAGGAAAAAAAAAATTCATGTCCTAGTTTGTTTGTTTTAAAAATATTATGGAGATTTAAGACTTAGTTTTTAGTACCAAAATGAAGGATTATGTTGTTTGCTGACTTTTACCAGACATCCTGCTAATTAGGGTAGAATAATCAGAGCAGCTTCCAAACATTATAGCATGTACATCAAATCAGGTTTCCTGCTAACACTATAGGCCACATAGGTAGCAATAATAAAATAAATACGTTTCTGCGTGTTGTTGTATAACAGTATCACATCTTTTTCAGAGTGTTTGGCTTGCCATTGCTTATGTCTAAATATGGGAAGACAATTTTTTCCAATGTGTTGCAATGAACCTCAAGTGGATAGCTTTTATCGAACACTTTAACAGCATTTATGACACTTTGGCCTTCTGCCTTTTTTACTTCATTCTCTTTGCTTATTGGTCTCACTGGAATAAATCTCAGGGACTTAACACAAAACAAGCAAATAGATAATTCTCTATTTAGTTTTGTTTTAATGCACTCTTTCTTAGCTGGTAATAATCTAAGAACCCTTGTAAAATTGCATGGACTACTTCTACAAACTAATTACCATTTGCCCATCTATAATGAAGAGGTTCGATAAGCAAATTGAAAATGTTGGCTATAATAAATATTATCTTCATCACTAAATCTTTACTTTGAAGTCAAAATAAAACTCAAAACCACAATTTTATGTACTAGATTTAGAAATCAAAGTACAGGTGTATCTTAAAAATATTTTTGTAAATGAATGATGTCACCAATTACTTTTTAATTTATTCTAAATAGCATTCAAATCTCAAATTGGTTGCCCTTATTTGTTTCCTCATAGAATGCATATGATTATATTACTCTGAAATATACTGTTTGTCTATATCTTTATCTACAACTAGGATGCTAAGCCACATTATTCCTGAAGCTTTATAAACGTATGACCTACTCTTTACAACAACCCCCCAAGAAGGGCCTCAGCTTCATGTTGCAGATAAAGAGATCAAGGCACAGAAAGTTTGTTATCTTTCCTATGTATTACAACTAGTGAATGTTAGAACAAAATTTAATCCCAGATTTGCCTTTGCCTGGAACCATGCTCTCTTCAAAACATTATTGCCTCATTTTTATTTATTTATCCTCACCGGAGGACATTTTTGCATTTATCTTCAGACAGAGCAGGAGGGAGAGAGGAGGAAGAGAGAGAGAGAAACATTGATGTGAGACCCCGGGACAAACTGCGACCGAGGTACGTGCCCTTAGCGGGAACCAAACCTGGGACTCTCTGGTCCACGGGCTGACGCTCTAACCGCTGAGGCAAACCAGCCATGGCTATTGCCTCATTTTTAATCAGGAGGACATGAAATCTACTTTTATTGAGGTATTTAAAAGTCCAAGGTAGTGTCATTTATCTTGGAAGGATGAAGCTGCCTGATATATGTACATGGCATGACAGGGGTAGAAACTGGGTAGAGAGGAAAGAAAATGGAGATGACCTTCTAGAATCCTGTCAGCACTTTGATTGCATAGTTCTAAAATCTGCCTCTGTTTAAATTATTATTATTGTTTTAAATGTATTTTAAATTAAAACATGTTTTTAATTATAGTTTATATTCAATATTATTTTGTATTGGCCTCAAGTGTACAGCATAGTGGTTAGACCATCATATACTTTTCAAAGTGTTCTCCCTGATATTTCCAGTACCCACCTGGCATCATACATGGTTATTACAATATTATTGAGTATATTTCCTATGCTGTACTTTATATCCCCATGTCAAATTATTATTATCATGCTTCCGACCCTTACCTCAAACCAGTGCATGTGGATTTCGTTTGTTATAAAATGAAATAGAAATTCAAATCAAGTGTTTAAGAATCAACAAATATTCAGATTAAAAAAAATACAAAAATAGTATCTCAGACACCATGGCAACTATGGAAGAAAGATCTTTTTGAAATATCAAAAGTATTATGATAATAACAAATATTTACTGAATGCTAACTTTATGATATGTTCTAAGATTTTTTTAAATGGATATTAACTACAGTCCTGTGAGATAGATACTATTATTATTATTTCTGTTTTTAAGATGAAGGACAGAGAGGTTAAGCAACTTGCCTAAGGCAACAGTGAACAGTAGTTGAGTCGGGACTTGAACTCAGGCAGTCTGGTTTCAGAGTAATGATTACTAGCAATGGTATGAAGATAAATGAAATGAAAATTGATCTCTCTCTCAGGAATACTACAAAAAGCAGTATGAAGAAAAAAATTGAATCAAATAAGACTTAAGAAAGAAAGTAAATCTGCAGTGGATCCTTTAAAACTTTAAGGATGTAAATATGAGCAAAACAAATGGACAATTTGCATTTTTCAAAAAAGAACTAGGATTTTATTTCACGTATACAATATTCATTATTCCTTCCAGTTGGAGTAATAGGATAGTATGTTGTTTGTGAATTTGCTAAAATGTCCCTCTTTATCGGTCTGTCATGGTTCTTTATAGTTTCTAATAAGTAGAATTAAAAACAGTTTCAGCCTGGCCGGTGTGGCTCAGTGGATTGAGCGTCCTACCATGGACTGAGAGGTCCCGGTTGGCTTCCGGGTCAGGGTACATGCGGGGGGGTTGTGGGCTTAATCTCCAGTAGGGGGCGTGCAAGAGGCAGCTGATCAATGTTTCTATCTCTACCTTCCTCTTTCTCTAAAAAAAAAAAGTCAATTAAAAAAACAAAACATATTTAAAAAAGTTTCAGCTGTGTAAGCTTGTTTTATAGATCATGACTTGAAAGGAGTTCAGCTTTTGTTCACAATTAACAGTGTCTCAGTGATATTTTTGTTATATGACTTCCTTTGTACAACAGAAATAAAATGGTTGGTAAAATAAAGTTATTAATTTGAATTAGAAAAAAAAGCATTTTTTAACCAACAAAATTGTACATTTTTAAAGAAAAGACAGTATTTGTCGAATTAATCAGACACGTTAAATTCATGCAGAATCATTTAGTCCCTCATTTGGCCAATAATAATGGTCAGAACCTTTGAATAGGTTTGCTAAAATTAAAAGTTTTAATAGTTTTTTCGATGTATCACTGAAACACAAGATCTAAAATGTAGTAGATGTAAATTACTAAAATGTAATCTACTAAAATTATACAGAACACATGGTAGGACTAATCATTGGGTATTTAAGCTTAGAGATCAAGTTTGGTAACAGTTTTTGTTCTAAAGTTGGAATCCTCTATTTTACATGTTTTATATTGTTATTTCCAAATTATTTACATTTTGAAATAACAATACTTGTCTTTTTCTTTAAAAAGGAGCAATTTCTACAACAAAAGGAAACAAATAATACATGTTAAAAAGAAAAATAGTAATGAAGTATTTCTTTTTTACTTATATGGCTTATTTTGAGTTTCAATTTAATTTAATTTAATATATTTATGTGCAAATTGAGATTTATTTATTTCCAATCTTTAGAAATGTTTATTTGTGTATTTGTATGAATGAGCTTTTATTTTGTGCTCTGAACTTTTAAGTAAGTCTGTAAAAGGGAGTGAATACTTCTGCATTAGTGATTTGTTTTATTAGTTTAGTTCATACCTTATTATGGAAAAACTCACTGAGCCTGTTTGTGAAGACAAACTCTAAAAGACTCATTTCTATGTCCGTGGTGGTAAAGTGATCTGAAACTAGATCTTCATACATCCCCCCACCCCCAACCTTGCTCCTTCTCGTCCCACTCCAACAGCGTCCCTCTGAACAAATCCTAGGTTTGCCTTGCTGGCCACAGACAAAACTGTAACCCTTGTTTTTGACTGCACTAGCCTCCCCAGACTGTGTCTCTATTTTATATACAAGGTGGGGCAAAAGCAGGTCTACAGTTGTGAGTATGTGAAACACAGTTTATTCTTATATTAGTATTTATTAAATATTGTATTATTTTCCATACAAACAACTGTAAACCTACTTTTGCCCCAGCTTGTATTGCTTCTCTCCTTTCTCAGTTACCTCAGAACCTCGGGCTTTCTCTCATATCTATTCGGATTTGCTTGACTGTCCTACCAGTTCTTCTCAATCATGGCTGCCTATTAGAATCATCTGTCATTCTTAAAAAAAAAAAAAAAAAATACAGATGCCAGGCTAAAATAAGAATGTCTGGGACTGAAGCTAGGCCATCCATGCTTTTAAGAAATGCCTCAGACACTTCTAATGATTAGCTAGGGCTGAGACCATTGAATTAAAGGATGAAATGCTTGCTTGAGGAATCAGCTGACAGGGTGGGAAGAAGATATTTTGGGCCTGGAGACTTTCTGGTATCCTTAAATTCACATTGCATAGATAGTACTTCCTCAGCTTATTCATAAGACTAGCCATGGTATTCCTGGTAATCCAGTGAGGAGAGGCTAAGTAAAATTGCGTATGTTTGAAAAGCCTGTAGAATTTGCTTCACTTGAGTTTATCATCCCTATGTAGCTGGAATTAAGAAAATGGGGTAAAATATATCTATCCCCTCCCCAAAGAACCTGCATGGCTAATTCTCTTAATATTTGGCATTTTGAATAACAAATTATTCTGATTTAGTCTATACCTACCAAGTGTTCACAAAGATTTCAACATGTTACCTAACGGAAATTGATGCTGATTTTAATCCATTATTTAAGTACCTTTGTAGAAGAAAATTTTTAAAAAACACCTTTTCTAGATAGGTCAATAAATAATGTCCAGAACTTGATTAAATCTGGTCACCAGCTCTGGCATTCAGATTAGGTGTTATCTGAAGCTTGCATGGATTAATCGATTTGGTTCTTTTAAAGATCTTGCACTGAGACCCACCATAGTGGATCAAATACTTTTAATTAACTGAAGTGAAAGCAATATCCAGCACCTACCCATGGTTTTGGAAATTGTTTTGCTGTTTGATTGAACTAAGATTGTTCAGACTATTGGATGGAAACTGTTCAAACTCGTTCTTGAGGAATTAAGCTCATGTGAAGAGTCTTTAAAGTCTATATTACTTTGGATTAAATAAGATTTTTGTAGAAAAATTAATTTTACATGGGGGGAAGTAGAATGTGGCACTGGGAGTTACTTCTGAGTTCTGTAAGTCATTGAATTTTGTTGAGCCAATTTCTCCACCAGGAATTTAGACATAATGATTTAGAGGGGTTTGGAGAGGAAGATTTTGCTATATATAAGTTAAAATATTCTTGAGCCTTCAGTAAAACTTTGTTGAAATCCTTTAATAAAAAGTGTTATAAAGATAGTGAATTAAAGCAATAAAAATTGCTACTATTATTAACAAACCAACAGCCACAAATGGTGTAATGTGCCCCCTCTATCATGTAGCAGACTGTATTTTAATGAGTTGCTTATGTCTATTTCTCCTATTAGATTTAACTGACCTTGAGAGCAGGGACTGTATTTGTCTCCATACTGAGTCTAATATAAATCTTGACATACAATATATTTAATAAATGTTTGCTCAATGGGCACTTTTTTTGTATTTAAGATAAAATGTTTATTACTTTAAAACTATATCACCTTTATGTCTTTCTTGGGGGAATATTATTAGAGAGCATAGTTTTACTGTCTCTGAAAGTATGCAAATGGAAATTTAAGAGGAGATTCAGTGCTTTTGAAAATTTACATTGGATTGGGAAGTGAATGCTGTTAAGTCAGTGACCGACTGGAGCACTGCCGTTGCTGTTTTACAGTAGGTAGACACTGAAGCGTCGAGGAAAGATCATGTGCTTTGGAGCTAGATGGACATGGATTTGAATCTGCCACCTTCAAGATGGGTGATCCTGGGGAAATTTCTTTCTTTTTTTTAAAAAAATATGTTTTTATTGCTTTTAGAGAGAGAGGAAGGGAGAGGGGGGAAAGACAGAAACATCAATGTGAGAGAGAAACATAGATTGGTCGCCTCCCATATGCACCCCAACCAGGGACAGAACTCACAACCTGGGTATGTGTGCTGACCGGGAAAGGAACTGGCGACCTGCTGTGCATGGGATGATGCTCCATCCCACTGAGCCACACTGGCCAGGGCCTAGGGAAATTTCTTAATGTCTCACTTTCAATTTTCTTATCTGTGAAATGAGGATAATGCTACTTATTTCACAGACTAGTTGTAATGATTAAGTAGAATCCTTATTAAAGCATCTGATACAATGTCTGGACACATAAAGGAATACAATAGCTGTTATTAATCATTAAAGTTAGCACCCAGCTGGTGTGGCTCAGTGGCTGAGCATCGACCTATGCACCAAGAGGTCACCAGTTTGATTCCCAGTCAGGGCACATGCCCAGGTTGTGGGCCAAATCCCCAGTGGGGGGCATGCAGGAGGCGGCCAATCGATGTTCTCTCTCATTGATGTTTCTATTTCTCTCTCCCTCTCCCTCCCTCTTTCTATAATCAATAAAGAAAAAAAAAGTTAGCAAATAATTCTTTTCAGGCAGAAAATGATTTAAAGATGTGCTTTTCTTTTTCAAAGACAGACTTTTCAATAGAGTAAGAATTTCTGCCTTTCACTTTTACTTTAATTGCTGGAAGATAATTTCCAAATTAAACATTATGAAGGATTGCATAGAATATATTTTACTCGTTGCTCTTGAGGGATCTTGTACTATCAGAGGATTACAAGGTGAAGCTAAACTGGTGGTGTTCACTGTAGCCTCTGTTAGTCCCTGTCACCAAACTACCACACAGTTTGGAACATTTGCCAGTGTTGGCTCAAGAGAGGCCAATCGAGACACTAATAGATGCATTTTCTCCATGAGTACACCCTTGGATCACACATAGAATTCCTATTAACAGCAATGAGAGTTAAACTTGTAAATCCCTCATGCATTGATGGGAGAATAGACCTTTTAGTTTACTTAGCCATCTTCCAGTTATTTGGCACTTTCCCCATCCCTTGTGAGTTCTCCAACATTTTCATTAAAGGCTTTTCTATTTTCTATTCTGCTTCATTCAGTTTGGGTTGTAATTTACGTTGGCCTGATGCCTTGGCAGCCGTGAATGATTCTAATTGCCTCACTATCTATCTAGTCTGGCCTAATCATAAAGCCTTTCAACTTTTCATTCAAGCTTCCAGCAGAATCCACTACATGGGTCACACACTTCCCACTCAGATCCTTTCATTGCCTCTTAGCTGCTTACCTCTTAACGTCTGTAAGAAACTCGAGAGAGTCTATCATTATTTCATTCATTTTCTGTTATACCATCTTATCCTTTTTGTAAAATTAAAGCAGCACAGCAGAAACCTAAGGGTGCTGGAGGACTTGGGTCCAGACATTGCCTCAGAAGAGCTAGATACTCTAGTTTTCATTTATCTGAGGAAATTATAACCAAGTGTTAGAAACTGGAAAGCTTGAAAGATTCTTCTTTGTGTACTCTGTTACCTCTTTAACTGCAGTCAGCTCCACTTCCTCCTCTACCTACTGAAATACATGTTTTTTCCTCTCTGACCCTGGAGATACATGTCGCAGGAGAATCATAATGGTAAACTGAAAACAAAGGCCCTGCTCTGAACTCACGTGATTTTTCTGGCAGACAGGGAGGCTGCTCCAGTACTTTGTATAGTATGGACGTTCTGTTTGATTCTGTGTGGCAATGCTCATTTTAGAGATTTTATGGGAACCTTTCTCATGTGGTAAAAAACGTATTGTAAACAGCCCCAAAAGGCTTAAAAGGAAAGACTAATACATGAGTTGATTATGAAATATTGTACTTTTTGCCTTCTTCCACCTCCTTTTAAAAAGTATTCTAAAAATTAAAAAATAATTTTATTATAGCAAATTTCAGTATTTCGTAAGAGTATCATGAATTTCCATTTACCTATCCATTGATAGATCTAGAGGCTTTGTCAGATTTAGGAGGGTGTTTTGAGGTATGATTACTTGTATTGTGATATTGTGTACTTCTATGATACCTTTTTGTCTCTTTTTTTGTCAGCCAAAGGAGATGTCACTTTTGTGTCTCTTTGTCAGCCAAGAGATTATTACCTAGAACTATTCATTCATTAGAGTTTGCAAAACAGAGTTTACAAATTCTATCATTCTTTTATTTATTACCTAGAACACTTATGTAATATTTAAGTATTACACTCCCTATTTGATTACAATGTAAATTAATTATTTCCCTTTATTTGCCAGTTTTCAAAATAATAAGTTGACTGCCCAATATTTTCCAAAGGTGACCAATGAGTTCATTAATTTTATCATTATGAATGCATGGATTTAAACTTATTTGATGTGTTATAATTCATTTGTGGTTATTATCAATTTGTCCCATCTTTGGCTCAGGACAGCCTATTCAGTTTGGGATGTAAATCTTGAATCCTTTTGACAGGACTCCCGCAGCCTTTGATAGCATCTTTTCCTTTCTTGTATAACAGCATATTTCAGCCTCATCTTGAATTGTAAAGGATTCATCTAACTTCCATTTTCCACTCCTTACATTAAATCATTTAGTTCTCTAAGGAGTTCTAGTTCATTTTGGTATGAAAAGGAAATTAGAAACCACAGTCTGGATGCTAAAGGTGCTCACTGCTACTGGGAATGTTACACAGGCATGCACACACACACACATACATGTAATAAGATTATAAAATAAAATACATCTTGGGTTTGTACTAATATTTCTAATTCCAATGCAGAACTCTAGAGTTTTTATTTATCTTTCTTCAGCCTTAAATTTATATTGGATTTCTCTTATGCTGAAAGTCTCTGTTTCCTCTTTTACTGAAAAGTCTGTTTCTTATCTCAGTAGTCTAATTATTTGCTTCCCCCTCCCCCCCATAATATACTCATAAGAGTCTCACAATAAAAATACCAATAGTACTACCAGCAATATGATCACTGAAAACAATTTAAGATTTCTTTACCATTTTTTTTTATCCTAAGGGTATATCCTACTAAGTATGTAAAGTCAAATCACTATGTTTTAAAGTCGTGTGGAATGAATGTTCCTTTCTTGGTGGTTGTACTCGCAGCTGGCATGGTAGGCAGAATAATGGCCTTCTCAAGATGTCCTAAACTCTAGAACCTTTGAGTATGTTCCCTTACATGGAAAAAGGGACTTTACATAAGTGATTAAGTTAAGGACTTGAGATGGGGAGACTTTCCTGGATTATCCAGGTGGGTTCAGTATAATCACAAGGGTCCTTAGAAGTGCAAGAAGTAGAATAGGAGGTTGGAGTGATACAATGTGAGAAGAAAGCAGCACACTCTTGCTGGCTTTGAAGGCAGAAGGGGTCAGTTGACACTATATGGTGTTATTTTTCCATAACTAGAATACACTGGTATGGTAATTAAAGGCTTAAAGGTGAGCCTTGTGGCTATTGCAATAATATGTAACGATACATTTGCAAAATTTTTACTAAGCATGCTTATAATTCCAGGGCTTGGTACAAGGGTATCTGGCTTTTTACTTATAGTATGGTTAATTGAACATTAAAAAAATATTGATAATTTTGATAGTAATCAATGGGTACTGAATTCTCACCTTGAAGTTTTATGGATTTTCAATCAGACTAGCTTCAGGGTCCTTACATGGCTTCAGTCACTTTCCTCCAGTATTCCTGGATATTTCCAGTGCGTGTGCTATAGGCCACAATTATCATGCAGTGTGATCTCTGCCTCTGAGCCTTCATTGGGTGAGCCAGAACAGTATGGAGTAGAAGAATTCTGAAAGCCAAAGCTATAGTGGGGTGGCTAGCAATAAGTCACGAAATTGACCACACATATATGCAACTAAAGCAAAAGAATATGTCCTTGATACAACTTTCCCTTAGCAGGGTCCTCCACATGCCTACAGACACTAGCACTAGCCAACATGAGAAGAGTGGTGGATGAAGAGTGGAGTGGAAAGAGACAGTGGTCTTAATTAATTGTGGTTAAAATATATGACTTTTGCAAATTTTACAAAATCATTACCATGTGAACTTGTTGCTAAAACCTCTTCCAGAAATCTGGAAGGGGTTTGTATTAGTTTCCTGTTGCTGCAGTGGTAAATTACCACAAACTTAAATGCTTAAACCAACTGAAATTTATTATCTTATAGTTCTGGAGGTCAGAAGTTTGAAATGGGTTTCGCTGGTGTAGAATCAAGGTGTCAGTTGGATTGTATTTTTTCTGGAGGCTCTACAGGAGAATCCATTTTCTCTGTCCTTTCAGGTTCTAGAGGCTGTCTGCATTCTTGATTCCTGGTTCCATCTTCTAAGCCTGTGACATAGTATCTCCAAGTCTTTCTTTTTGATTCTCATGCTTCTGCTTCCCTTTTATAAGGGTCTTTGTGACTACACCAGGATCCAAACTAATTTACTGTCTCAAGATCCTTAATGCAATTACATTTGCACAGTCTCTTTTACTGTGTAAGGTAACATATTGAACATATTCACAGTTCTGGGGATTAGGACATGAACATCTTTGGGGGCCATATGAAGCCTACCACAGGGCAGGTGCAGAGCCCTGAAACTGAGGAAGCTTTTCTTAGTTTTATAATAAATCTGCTTTTGTCCTTTAGCAAGATCTTAAAGTTTTCTCTATGCAGGTCCTATATGGTCCTTGTTAAATGTGTTTTTAAATATTTTGTTTTATTATCATAATTATAAATAGCTGTTTTCCATTTTTGTTTCTAGATGGTTATGGTAGTTTGGAGAAGAGGTACTGATTTTTGTATATGTTCCTTCTCAAATGGGGTATTAAAAAGCCATAGAATTAATGGCTATTATTAATTCTACTGTTTTATTTTCACTAAAATCTTTTATTCTTTTTAGATACATAATTATATCATCAGCAAAAGGACTGTTTTATATTGTCCTTACAAATTACTTGATTTATTTTTTCTTTCTTTTTTAAAATTTTATTTTTCCAAATGAATTTTTGTTTTTTTTCTTTTTTTCTTTTTAAACTTATCTTTATTGTTGAATGTATTACAGATGTCCCCCCCTTTTCCCCCCATTGACCCACTCCTCCCGACTCATCCCCCTCCTGCCTTCCCCACACTATTGTCTGTCTCTATTGGTTAGGCATATAAGTTCTTGGGTTTATCTCTTCCCACCCTTCCTCCTCCCTTCCCTTTGAGGTTCATCAGTCTAACAACCAATTTGTACTTCTTAATTCCTTCTCCTTTTTCTCCCATCCCCCCAGCCCCCTCCCATCTGGCAACCAACAAAAAGTTCTCTATATCTATGAGTTTGTTTCTGTTCTGCTTGCTCATTTTGTTTGTAGATTCAATTGTTGATAGATGTATATTTATTACCATTTTATTGTTCATATTTTGTTCTTCTTCTCCTTCAAGAACCTTCAACATTTCATATAATACTGGTTTGGTTATAATGAACTCCTTTCACTTTTTCTTGTCTGGGAAACTATGTCCATTGATTCTAAATGATAGCTTTGCAGGATAGAGAAATCTTGGTTGTAGGTTGTTGCTTTTCATCACTTTGAATATCTCTTGCCACTCCTTTCTGGCCTACAAAGTTTCTTTTGAGAAATCAGCTGACAGTCATATGGGAACTCCCTTGTAGGTAACTAACTGCTTTTCTCTTGCTGCTTTTAAGATTCTTTCTTTGTCCTTAACCTTTGGCATTTTGATGATGATGTATCTTGGTGTGGGCCTCTTGGGGTTCATCTTGTTTGGTTCTCTCTGTGCTTCCTGGACTTGTATGTCTGTTTCCTTCACCAAGTTAGGGAAGTTTTCTGTCATGATTTTTTCAAAAAGGGTTTCAATGACATGCTCTCTCTCTTCTCCTTCTGGCACACCCATGAAGTGAATGTTGGGCACTTGAAGTTGTCCTGGAGGCTCATTACACTGTCATCATTTTTTTTGGATTCCTTGTTCTGATTGGGTGTTTTTTGCTTCCTTATATTCCAACTTGATAGTTTGCTTCTTGGCTTTACCTACTGTACTATTGATTCCCTGTAAATTATTCTTTATCTCAGTTAGTGCATCTTTCATTTTTGACTGGTGCTTTTTTATGTTCTTGAGGTTCTCACTAAGTCCTTGACATTTTCACTAAGTTCCTTGAAATTCTCACTAAGTTCATTGAGCATCCTTATAACCAGTGTTTTGAACTCTGCATCTGTCAAATTGCTTATCTCTATTTCTTTTAGTTCTTTTCTTGGAGTTTGTTCTGTTCTTTCATTTGGGACATGTTTCTTTGTCTCCTCATTTTGGCTGCCTCCCTGTGTTTGTTTCTATGTATTAGGTAGAGTTGCTATGTCTCCTAGGCTTCCTAGGGTGGCCTACTGTAGTAAGTTTCCTGTAGGTCCAGTGGCACAGCCTCCCCTGTCACCTCAGCTGGGCCCTTGAGGTGTACCCCTCGTGTGGACTGTCCACCCTTCTGTTATAATTGAGTCTTGATTGCTGTTGGCATGTCAGTGGGAGGGATTTACTCAGGCTGATCAGCTTCAAGAACTGGCTGTGCCCACTGACCACTGACCTCTGACTACCTTAGAGGATCAGCTGTGTAGGGGCCCACCACACAGAGCAAGACTTACTTCAGCAGGGCTCTGGTACTCACTGAGTCTACTCCTTAAGTGTGTCACTTGTGGAGGTGGTTGGGTGGTGGTGCTTTGACGTGGTCTGAAGCTGTTCACTGGGTGTGCTGGCTCTGGGGCAAGGTTAGCTTCTGCCTGTGTTCTACCTGGGACCACCAGGCATAAACTACAAAGTGATCTACACATGGCTGGTTCTTGTGCTGGTCTTGGAGGTGCCCAAGCAAAGCCAAACTGTGAACCAAGGCTGGCTGCTTCTAATGCGAGGCCTGGGGCCAGTTAGCTAGAGGTATGGGGCTCATTGAGGCCAGGTGCTGTTTGTTTGAGAGAATTTAGGAAAATCTGAAGCAAGAACCAAGACAGGCCAATCCTATGGTAAAGCCACTGGAAACAGCTTGTGTGGGCCTGAACATTGGGTGGGGTAGGGCTTCAGGGAATCACCAGGGCCAGGCAAACATTGTGAGTCAGGTTGCTGGAGTCCCAGAGATGGACACATCTGACTGCCCTGTGGGGGAAGGACTCACCAAAGGAACAATGGCCTCTAGCAGCACATCTGTCCGGGAGAAAGCTGCCTCTCCAGCTCTAGCCCCAGTGCCAAACAACTCTGTTCTTGTTGGTATGTCTCTGGTGCCTTTCAAGCTGCCTCCCCAATGCTGGAACCTGGAGGGAGTGGGCCCGAGTAAGTCCGTGCAGGGCCCTTTAAGAGGAGCTGCCTCGGGCTCCAGCAGCCTTAGCGTCCCTCAGCCTCAGTTCCCAGTGAATTTTACAGCCAGAAGTTATGAGGACTTCTCTTCCTGGCACTGGAACCCTGAGCTGGGGGGGCCTGGTGTGGGACAGGGACCCCTCACTCCTCAGGGAGGACCTTCCCAGCCAGGTATCCCTCCTGATTTTTATTCACCACAGGTGGGTGTGGGACCAACCTGTCCGCCTCTGCCCCTCCTACCAGTCTCGGTGTGGCTGCTTTTTAAATTCCGTAGTTGTAGGACTTCCATTCAGCTCAATTTCAGGCAGTTCTGAATGATGGTTGTTCTGTAGTTTAGTTGTAATTTTGATGTGGTTGTGGGAGGAGGTGAGTATTGCGTTTACCTATGTTGCCATCTTGACTGGAAGTTTCTGATTTATTTTTTCTTATTGCATTCACAATCTGCATCCAATGCCCAGGTTTTGATGAAATATTTTCTACTTTAGTTTCAGATTGTTATTAGATTTTTCACAGTACTATGCCTCTTCTATTTTAAAAAACTCTTATCTAACACTTATATTAGAAAGTTTTGTCACTTTGTTATCTGAAATAATAATTATAAACTATATTGGTGATTATAAGTTTCTGGGGGCGATTATGCCCCAAGGAGCATTTGGCAATGTCTGAAGACATTCTGGGTTTTCACGACTAGCGAGACTAGGGAGGGGAGAGGCTACTGACATCTAGTGGTTGGAGGCCAGAGTCAAACATCCCACAATGCACAGAACCCCCTGCCCGCCAACAAATAATGTCCATAGCCAAAGTTGAGAAACCCTGAGCTATAGGCATTATAAGGTTCATTGCTTATCTCTCTTCCTCTCCTCTGTAATTTTCTTATATTTAAAGGCCGTTATTCTGATGCATGTGTTGTTTTGTTAGAGTACTATCTTGAATATTTTTTTTCCTTGGACGGCTTATGTCTGTGTTCTTATATATCTGGAAGCATCTTTATTATGCTTGGCAAGTGAATGATATAATGTTTTTCCATTGTAAATAACTTGATTTTGAATGATATCTTGGCTAGGTATAGGATTTTTGAATTGCATTTCCTCTCAGTGTTCTGTCAATGTTGTGTTCTTTCTATTTCCCCATGTTGCTGATGCCAATCTGATTTTTTTCCTTTATGAATAACTTCTTTAGCTCTGATGCTTGTTATATAGCTCTTTTTATCCTTGAAATTTATGACGTTTACTAAGGTATGCCTAGGTATATTCCCTTCATCCCTTCCTCCTCCCACCTTCCCTCACTTCCTTAATCAGTAAACTCTTAATTGGAAGCTTGAATCATTTCTTATCCCAGTGAAAGTTCTATCTTTTATTTCTTGAATGATTACCCCTCTTTCATACTTCAGTTTCTCCTTCTGGAGTTTCTATTATTCATATTTTAGTTTGTTGGATCTGTTCTCCAAGTTTCTAAACTTTTCCCTCATGATTTTTAATATTTTTTTGTTTTTTTTCCCCTGAGGCAAACAATAGCTCTTAAAATTAAATTGAAATTTACATACAGTGAAATTTACAGATTTTAAGTATACAGATTTGTAAGTTTTGACAAATGTGTACACTCATGTAACTCACACTTTAGCAAGATTTGGAGCGTTTTTATCATCCCAGAAAGATCTCTCATGTCTCTTCCCAGACATTTCCAAGCCACCCCACCAGACAAGCATTCTCCTGATTTTCTTCACCTTAGATTAGTTTTGCCTCTACTAGAATTTCATGTAAATAGAACCACAGTGTCTGGCTTCTTTTATTGTGCTTCTAGAATCTATCAATTTATATTTTTCATTAATTTTAGAAAAAATTAAGGTATATTAAAAAAAATTTTTTTTTCTCTGTTACCCTCTCTTCTTTCTGGGACTCCACTTATGTGTATTTTTTAATGCTTGGTGTTGTTTCATAGGTCACTGATGCTCCGTGTATTACTTTTAAGTCTTTTCTCTTTCTGTGATTTATTTTTGGATAGTTTTTGTCACTGTCTGAAGTTCATTCACCTTTTATTCTCCATTTTCTGATTTGCTACTGGTCTTGTCCAATAAATTTATTACTTTTGATATTTTATTTTTTAAACCTAGAAATTCAATTCAGTTCTTTTTAAATATCTTTCTTTTCTGTTCTCATTGTATTCTTGTTGTTTAAATATTTCAATAAGTTATAATAGTTGTTTTCACATTCATGTCTGCTAATTCTATCATCTCTGTTATGCTCTGGCATAACCTTGCTAAAGCAAAACCAGAACTAATAATTTTTTATTGCATATTTTATGTTTTGAGTGATTGATTTTTAAAAACTGTTGGACCTTGTTCTGGAAGGCAGTTTAATTATTTAGAGATTATCTTTGAATTTGGGAGGCATATTTTTAAATCTTTGTAGATTGTTCTTGAGTAGCATTTACTAGTTTAGTCTCAGTAGTAAGGCATACTCTTCTCAGTATCTTTATTTAATGCCTTATATTTTCAACACAGTCTCAACTCTGGTTGATGAGAATTTGAAAACTACCCCGCCTGGAATCAGTTAGCTTAAAGCTATCTGGGAAATTGTTCTTTTCTTGGCAGTTGATCTTTGCCTGACATTGTGGACTTTTACCATTGGGGCACACAAATTAGTATTCAGCCAGAAATTCAAAGGGATCCTCTAAAGGGTTCTGGAGCTCATATTTTGTGTAGCTTTCTCCTCTACAGTATTATCCTACAACTTCCATTCATCTCAGTGTACCTGAACTCCAATCTGCCTTCTCAACTCAGTGGCACTGTCAGGTTCTTTCTTTCCATCAGCCTGTACCACAGGGATGCCTCCAGGGGTCGCCTTAGTTGTTTCTCTTCTCTCAGGGATTATAGTTCAGCACTATCTATTGTCTGATGTCTGAAATGAGTTGCTTTATATGTTTTGTCCTTTCTTCTAGTTGTTTATAGTAGGAGGTTAAGTCCCAGAGCAGTTACTCCATTGTGGGTAGTAGCAGAAGTCCATCTTTATATTTTTGCTCTGTGCTTCGAGATCTTTCTTCTTGGGCTTCTCATTTGGTTTGCAGTAGTGTTCATCTTTTTTTTTTTTTAAAAATCCAGCTATTGAATCTTGGAATCAGAAAATCATGCATAATTCTAAAAAGTCCCTTTTTGTGCTATAATTGAATCTCATGTATTTTTTATTTTTGTGTTAAAGTTGTTATTTATCTTCTTCAACATATCTATTTTATTAGCAGCATCTTTTCCTTAAATTTTTGTTTGTTATTTCTTCATGAGGCATTTGAGTTCCCTTAAATATATTGTTTTTTTTTTTAAAAAAAATTACTCATATTCACTGTCAAGGCTCATATTTTTGGGGTAACTTGACTAATAGTAGCAAGCCCATGAATAGAAGGAGGGACCATAGTGTTACCTCCTGTGAATTATTATGATTATTATTTTTTAAAATATTTTTTCTTTATTGATTTTAGAGAGAGAGAGAGAGAAACATCGATGAGAGAGAACATTGACTGGCCGCCTCCTGCATGCCCCTCACTGGGGATCGGGCCCACAACCCGGGCATGTGCTCTGTCTAGGAATTGAACCAGTGACCTCTTGATGCATGGGTCAATGCTCAACCACTGAGCCACACTGACCAGGCTACCTCCTGTGAGTTATTAATGAATTAACTGATAATGTTGTCAGATTTTTGTCCTGTCAAGCTAGAGTCTAACATTTTTAGAATGGTATTTAATATCCCTGTCATTTCACTAACTCCCCTTTTCATCTTTCCAAATACATTCTGTGTTCAAGACATTCTATTTGGGATTCTACATACAACCTTTTTTCTTCAGCACTTCTGCTTGTGTAACTACTTCTTCTGCCTCGTATACTTGTCACTGTCCTCCCAGTATATTCTTGCTTATTCATACTTTGAGATTCAGATGAGTAGGTCTTTCACCCTAAGAGGAGTAGGACATGTCCCAAGGGGCTGATCACATTGATGAGGCAGGATCAGAGAGAAGAACACATTTTGGGCAGATAATTAATTCTGAAGCAGAGAGCCAAATAGTGCCTGTGCTATGTATGTGCCTCATATTAATCATGCTCAAAAGGGAAATATAGACTCTGGGATGTAAGTCTTATATTTTCAGATAAGTACCAATGAGAAATGGAGAACAGGCAGAAGCTTCTTGCTCAATACTCCTGAGAGGCCAGAAGTTTCATTTCATGGGTCAAGCCAGGAATGTGGAAAAGAAAGAGAAATGGTTTTTTCTACAGTGCTGGTTCCCTACCTCACATACAACTCATGATTTTGATTCCTGGCTCAGATTTTTCTCTATATTCCAAGATTTTGTCAGAATTCAATTCAGTGTCAAAGACCCATTCAAATATTCCCAATCTCCAGATCAAAAAACATTTCTTATGGTCATACATCAAAGTTGGACTGCTCAGGTTTGAAATCTTAAACTTCCAATCTTATTATTCTTTTATAATACTTTTTTATCTTACTAGTTCTTACAAATTTCTCACATTATGCTTCTTTTTGGCTTTTATTGACACTTATGAGTCCTTGAAGATTCATCTTCTTGCAAAGTATTAGCAACCTTCTTGTTGTATTACTGTCCAGCCTAGACACCAGGGTACATAAATTCAACTACTGTCTTGTCAATACTCTCAACGTTCCTTCCATTTTTCATTTCACTGTATCCAATCTTTACAACCTCAGATCATGAACAATCCAAAACCTGTCCTCTCTATTCCAATATATGAGATACTGGAAAAGATAATCACAACCATAAATATTAGTCTTGAAAATAATAGAAATATGAATGTTGTTATCATAAATAATAACACACTTATTTTTATTCATAATATAAACCCAACCAATTCTTTAGGGGAACCCAAGTTTTCATGATACTATCCCGTGACAGAAACTGTTCCTAAAGTTTACATAAAGAGAATAACCTATAATTATTGGACATACTGTAATCAAAATAATGAGTATTTTAAAGCTGTATTATAACATGCAACCAATGACACCAAATGAAATTTTATCTCCATAAAGATAGTTTTAGGGGGCCCACATAATATGATCCAGCTACAATAGGGTTGTCAATTTAACTAATTTAACCTATGGAATATATATATATATATATATATATATATATATATGTATTATTCTATAGCATTCTTCGTTGCAAACAAGAAAATTAACTTTGTCTAATTTAGAAGAAAAATAAGAATTTGTTGGAAGGATATCACATAGGACTAACCTGTAAAGGACACTTATGGAACTACGCCCCTTAATTAGGCTCTTGTCCCCGTTCTGCTGATTCTTCCTTTTGCTGCCACCACTGTGGCAGATAATTTGATTGTCTCTGCATCTCGCTTCACCTTCTTATGATACAAAGTTGCAGGATAATAAACCATCTAATTGATCAAGCCTAGATTACATGAATGCTTCTAGTTGCCAGAGAGTGCTCTTTGATGTTTGTAAGGGGAAGCCAGGACCCTGCCTCTCCTCCAGTTTGGAATTTCCCCAATATGGGAAAGGTATTTTTGGATGTCGAACTGCCAAAAATAGCTAATGTCCACTCTGTCCTCAAGCATTGCTCCCTAAATATTGTTTTCCTTGGCCAAGATTTTGATCAGTATTGGACAGCATGAGTTCAAGACTGTATTTGCTGACAACTACCTGGAGTACTGCTAGTCTATGTTGCCAATTAAATAAAGACCCATATGCTTTAACAGACAGTTGAATTGGGAGTAGGATTGATATCCACTTGTGAAAATTTAGTTGCCTAATATAGACACATGGCTGACTAGAAGGCCTCCCCCGGTGCAAGGCAAGCTGTGGGTGTACTTATAGACATGGCCAAAAGTCCATTTTTAAAAGTGGTTATGACTTAATCAAATATACAGACAAAGGGAACATTTATGCCCCTTGTAGCAAAACCATAATAATATTAGCCTGGAAAATTTTAAGAAATTGATGCCTCCTTAGCCATAAAAGTTTTTTTAGTAAAGGTCTTCTAGAACAGAATGCCTAGCTTTGAGAATTACCTATAGAGTACTACTATCTGGTATACTTTTCAAAAAAAAGTTATTTTAGAAATATACTCCAGGATAACTAAAAGAAGAAATTTTCATGAAATTTGTTTTCTTTTGAAAAACATGGATGTAAAAAAATTTTATGTTAAATTTCATTTTGAATCGATAACATGGTCACATGGTTGAAACATAGTGTATAGTATGAAACCTCTTCCTACCCCGTCTGTCCAGTGATCTCTCCACTGTAGTTAACCACTTAAATTGTTTTTTGTATTTCCTTCCAGAGTTACTTTTATGCAAATATAAACAAATTCATATGTATGTAGTTTTATTTATCCTTTTTAAAACACACACACATAGCATACTATATTCACTTTTCTATTCTTTATTTCTTTTAAAACTTGATATTGGAAATCTTGATATAGAAGTGAGTAAAAAGCTTTCCCATTATTCTTCTTTTAAATAACATCCCATTGCCTAGCCAGTGTGGCTCAGTGGTTGAGCGTCGACCCATGCACCAAGAAGTTGCCGGTTCAATTCCTGGTCGGAGCACATGCCCAGGTTGTGGGCCCAATCCCCAGTGGGGGGCATGCTGGAGGCGGCCAGTCGATGTTCTCTCTCATTGGTGTTTCCATCTCTCTCTCTCTCTCCCTTCCTCTCTCTCTAAAATCAATAAAGAAAAAAAAAATTTAAATAACATCCCATTATGTAGATGTATTATAATTAAAAAAAAAAAAACACTAGTCCTTTTTAGAAGGATATTTGAGTTGTTTCCTACCTTTTGCTATTATACACAATATTGTAATAAGTCAATTTGTACATAAATTATTTTGCACATATGTAAGTCTATGTGTAGACTTTATACCCAGAAGTGGAATTGTTGAGTCAAAGGGCATATACATTTGTGAATCTGATAGATATTGCTAAATTATACCACTTAATCCTTTCACCAGTGTTACTATCTCTCCAACAGTAAATTTATTACAACTTTGAATTTAAAAAAATCTGTTAGGTAAAAATGGTATCTGAGTATAGTTTTACTATATTTAATTGGTTCATCTTGCTTTGGGTGAAGTTGGGAAACTTGCGTATTTAAAAACCACTTACATTTCCTTTCCTGGAACTTATCTGATCTTATCTTTTGCTCTTTTTGCCTTCGGGTATTGATCTTTTCTTTGTCAATTTTTATGAGCTCTTTATGAATTTGTGAGATGAACTCTGTTTATGATATGAGATGCAAGCATTTTTTAACAATTTTGTCATCATCTAATGACTTTGCTTATGGTATTTGTGCACCATTCAAAAGGTTTATTTTTTAATTTTTATTTTTCCTATGGTTTCTGGATTTTGAGTCATGGTACTATTATGGCTTATGGTTTTAAATCTTTTATTAATTTTAAATTTATGCTGGTGTACCGTGTGAGGTATGGCTATATATATTTATCAAGTGATCGCCCTCTCCCAAGACTACCAAATAGTCCATCTTGTCCCTTCTAGTGTTAGATGCCCACATTTAAAATATACAAAATTATTCAATATTTGTTGGACTTATGTCTGGATTTTTCTTTCTATTTCATTGCTATGTTGGTCTATTTATGCATTAGTGCCATATTTTAAAAATTATTGAGGTATTAGGGTAATGCCAATAGCTATTTTGAATAAAACTCAATTATAGTGGTTTAACACAGATATCTCCCATCCCCCCCCTTTGTAATACTCTCAACAATAAAATAAATTTTAAAAAAGAAGTGGTTTAACACAGCAGAAGGCTGTTTCTCCCTCTTGTAACAGTTCATTCAAGCTAGTCCTGGTCAGTGGATGGCTTTCCTTCATTCAGAGCTTGCATTCAGAGACTCAGGGTCCCTCCAGCATTTGGCTTCGCCATTCCACAGAGCCTTGTCCTCAGCATCCAGTCAGGAGCAAGACAAACTGTATGACAAAAACAACATATCTGCTTTTTAAAAGTCTTGTCTGGGAAGCGACACACAGCACTTCTGCTTACATTCATTGGTTAGAACTAGTCATGTCATATATATATACATATATTTTCCCAAGTATTCAATTTCCAAATATATATATTTATATATTTTTCAAAGTATTGCTCAAGTCATCTGCATATGATTGCATTGGGTAGTGTATTTATTTACTTATTTTTTTCTTTATTGATTTTAGACAGAGAGAAGGGAGAGGGAGAGAGAGACAGAAACATCGATGAAAGAGAACATCGATTGGCTGCCTCCTGCATGACCCCACTGGGGATTTGGCCCACAACCTGGGTATGTGCCCTGACCGGGAATGGAACTGGTGACCTCTTGGTGCATGGGTTGACACTCAACCACTGAGCCACACCGGCTGGGCACATTGGGTAGCGTATTAATCCACGGTAAAGAATAGTGGTGATAGTAGCTTACTTCTTCCTGACTATAATGTCAATACTTCTAATGTTTTCTATAAAATACAGTGCAAGCTTTGGGGCCCTAAAAGAAATATTTTATCGCTTGGCTGGGGTGGCTCAGTAGTTGAGTATTGACCTATGCACCAAGAGGTCACTGGTTCGATTCGTGGTCAGGGCACATGCCCAGGTTGTAGGCCTGATCCCTAGTGGGGGACATGCAGGAGGCAGCCAGTTGATGTTCTTTCTCATCAATATTCTTTGTCATTGATGTTTCTCTCTCTCTCCCTCTCCCTTCCTTTCTGTCTAAAATCAATAAAGAAAAAAAAAAAAAAAGAAATATTTTATCATATAGGAAGTATTTCTCTATTTTTATTCCATTCAATTTTTTTCTTTAACAAAAATAAAAATTTCAAATTCTCTTTAGCACTTTAGAGATAAACTTTTTAAAAATTAGAACTACTAATAAAATTTACATATGAATAGTTTTGAACTATTATTGCATTTATGAAATGAATCCCCCTTGGTCATTTCCAGCCAAAGTCGCACTTCTGGAACAAATCTTATTAGGTTTTATGTGTTAATCTTTTAATGTAGTACTGGATTATGTTTAGCAATATTTTACCTAAGAAGAGTTTTGCATAAATTTTCTTAAATGGTATTAATTTGTAGCTTTCTTTTTTGTGCAGTGTTTGTCAGGCTTGGTATTAATGTTATTGTTTCGTGCGACTACATGGACATTTTCTTTCTATCTCTATGTAGTTGTCAGTTTAAGTAGCATTGGGACCACCTTCGTTTCAAGTTTTCATAAACTTCTTGGAAACTAATGTTCCTTTTGGGGGTGGGGATGGGCAGCACACTCTTCAGCAGTTTCTTCAATTGCTTCTGGGGAAGTTGGTCTGTTAAGATTTTCTGTTCTGTTCTGTTTTTTTGTTGTTGTTGTTCAGTTTTGGTAAATTATATTTGAATACATATTTTCATTATTTTGTTGTTTTCTAAAACTTCTGCTCGTTTGGTTTATATATTTTCTTTGACCAGACAGTTATTTTCAGAGTTTTAAAATTTCCAAATGGAAGAGCCTTTTTGTTTTGTGATTTACTTAATTTTCAATGTTATTACATAGTGGTCAGACTGTTACCTGTTTTCTAGAATTTACAGATTGAATGTAAAAGCATATATCACAATCCAATGTCCTCGATCAAGTTAGATATTAATACTATTTACAACATAATTCTACTCTTTTCACTAAATTTTTGTTTGGAAAATGTAGTTTTTCATAAAAATGTTACAACATTTAGTGGCTTGTTTTTAAATGAATTAATAAATAAATTTAATAATAAATGTACTATACAGTAAATAATAAATAAAAGTTTCAGTTTTAATTTTCAGAACAGTAAATATCAACAGATATAATCTACACAGAAAGACACTCTTTCGGGTCATTGATAATTTCTACCAGTTTAAAGGGGGTGAGTCCTGAGGCCAAAATGTTTAACTGATGCACTATAGTAGAATTGGTTTTTGTTTTGTTATCCATTTTGAAAATCTTTTCTTTCTAATGATTGAATTAAACTCATTTGCATTTACTAGTATAACATGTTTACTTTTAATTCTGTCCTATAATTTTCATGTTGTTTTCTACTTTAATGCTTGTTAAACATCTTTACTCTGTTTTTCCTTTTTGTATAATTCTTCTGCTTTTGTAGAAAGTTTTATATTTTTATCCTAATAGTTCCTTTTATAACTATATCTTTATGTAATATGTTTAGTTCTCTTACTTTAAATAGTATCAATTGTTTTCCTACTCTGAGCAATGATAATGTGTTTTCTTTTTTTTCTTCACACTCTTTCATCACCTTATTTTAGTTAATTATATAATCTTTCTTAGGTGTTACTGTTGTAATGTTAAATATGCTTATACTTAAATTGTGATGTATCATAAAAAGATAGCCTTTGGATCCCAATTATTATAAATGAGGCAACTGGTGAACATACTGATTCTCCTAACTTCCTCTTCTTCATGGAACTTACTTCTATCTGGATTTATTTTAGCTTCTTTCCTTTCATCTCAGAGTGCTGTTCATTTTTTCCCTCTGGGCTTTGAATCCATGCCTTTTTATTTTTCGGAGATAGCGACTAATCACTTTGTATTCTTTATTTTCAACATCATTTCTATAGACATATTTCTTTCATTATTTGCATATTCTGATGTCTTTATCATCTTAAAACATAACTTAAAAATCTTTTTCTCTCAAAATTACAGCATCTTGAGATGTTTTCTTTCCACCTATCTAGACTCCTGAAATAAAAAGTAAATGCTTCCTCCTCATTAAGTCATTACCTCACGAACTACCACACTCTGCCCCCACCTTCAGTCACACTATTGAATGCGTTCTTGTCATGATTGCTAGTGATTTCTTGCTTATGATTTTCAGTTAACGTCTATATGGCCTCTCTGTAGCATTTGACAATGCTGAACGCTGTGTCCTCTCTTGGTTTTCATGAGAATATAGGACACTGATTTTCTTCTCACCACTCTGAATTCTGAATTTTCTTTGTTCCTGCTCCTTAGGAATAAAAATTATATATATTTGGTTCTCTTCTCTTCTTTTTCTAACTAACCTTCTTGGAAGATCTCACCTATTCTTATGGCTTTAATTTCCATCTTAGAGTAGTTCAAAACTTTTGGTCTTCACAAATTTATAAAATATCTGCAGCTTTAGGATAGCATGTAAAATTTTAAGTATTTAGTTTTTGCTTCTTTTTATTGCTTGTGGAAAAATGACATATGATCATTGTAAATAACTCAGAAAATGTGGGAAAGCACAAAAATTAAAGTTAAGAAATAGCCGAAATTTCACAATTCAAAAATTACCATCATTAACATTAAGTGATTATTATTCCAGATATCTTTCTTTACGCAGAACTTTATGCAGATGTCTCTCTATATGTGTAACTGTATACACACACACACACACACACATGAAGAACTGTAGATATAAATAAATAGTGTAGGTTGGAAGACTTAAAAATAGTTTTTTTTTTTAATCCTTACCCAAGGATATTTTTCTATCTATCATCAGATAGAGTAGGAGGGAAGGAAGAGAGAGGGAGAGAGAGAGACAGGGAGAGAGAGAAACATCGATGTAAGAGAGACACACCAACTGGTTGCCTCCTGCACTACCTGACCAGGGCCCGGGGTGAACCACAACTGAGGTACGTACCCTTGACTGGAATTGAACCTGCGACTCATTGGTCCGAGGGCCAATGCTCTAACTGTTGAACCAAACCAACCAGGGCTATAAAAATAGTTTTATAAAAGTGTATCATTTTGAAGATTCTATTTTAAATAATATATTAAATTTTATTTTATGTGAATTTAATAAGAGACTGAAATTAAATTAAAGCAATGTTAAACTTTGAATAAATTTCTTCTATTTGTTTATTGATCTTGAGAGAGAGAGAGAGAAACATTGATTTGTGTTCCACTTATTTTTGCCTATCATTGGTTGATTCTTGGATGTACCCTGACCAGAGATCAAACCTGCAATCTTGGTATATGGGGATGATGCTCTACCAACTGAGCTACTGGGCCAGGGTTCAAATACATTTCTTTTTACCACAGCATTTATTTATTTTAAGATTCTTCTTATGGTTACAAGGATTATGAAAACTCTAAGAAGTTGGAGCATATTATTTTATTAAATGAATGTTTAAATTTTAGGCGGAATTGGTTGACACCCTGCTAAGAAAAGTGATAATATTAGCTCTCTTTGACATCCTCCAGGATTACCAACCTCCAACTTTGATAAATTATGTTGTTATTGTTATGTTGTTTATTGGGTTCCCTGGTCTGATATCCTAGTACCTGGGATCTTTTGCCAGTGGATCGTGCACACCATAAGCTGTGCTGGATGAGGTCCTGCATGCAGGAAAGCAAATCCATACCTGGAATATGAATATGTGTCTGTTTCTGTGGGAATGAACTACTGGTTCTTCAAGGATGGAAGGGGACTAATATAGTTAACTTGCTACAAAGAGGCGGTTGGTCTCCTAGAAGAATGACTCATCATTGGTCTTTGTTGTTGGCAGATTGGACATTCAGTGGTAGCACTAGCTATATGAGACCTTAACTGGGGCCTATGTACCTCCAATTCTCCTACTCTGGCCACTTCATTAATGTACCCTTTGTGCCAGCACTGGGTGGTCAGTAACAGAGATTTGACAGTGTCAACTGACAGAGTCATTTTGTCTACCTGATTGTTTTATTCCTCTTTTGTGGTAGATGTTCTTTGATGCTTGTTAACATGTGATACAATGTTAGCACTTTGTGCCCAGTCCAATATATCCATCTATATTTCTGTACTCAAGACCTCTTTATTCCTGATCTTCCAATATTTTTACTTCTTGGCACCTGACCAGCTAGCCGGGCCATTCACTAATGCCCATATATTTCAATCTCAGGCTTCTTTTTCCACACAAAGTAGATCACTGGGTTTACTGCCAAAATCTGCTGATTGGGAGGATTTTTCTTCACTGTTGTCTGTGAAGTGATGCCCTTGAGTGATGCTGTAGTATAGCTGCCCTCTGTTTTTTGGTCTACTGTGCCGTTCCATTCATAAACTAAGCTCAGACTTTTCCCTCTTCCTTTAACTCGTCTTATGGGATGTCCTGTGTGGCCATACCTTGAGTTGAGGGACGGGAGATAATACAAGAGTGGTAAATGCCATGGGGGTCTGTACTGTTTGCTCATGAATCTTGCTTGTACTTTATTCTACATGTACCACTTCCATCTTATGATGGATTGTTGCTGGGTCCACCTGACCTTATGACTTTGTGGGTCTGACAGCATTCAACTCATAGTCAGACATTTCATCCCTACCAGGGTCCATAGCACACAGGTTTTGACTTTCTTAGGCATATAATTCTACTGCTGTTGGTAAGGATTTCCTCTACCATTCCAAAGGACAGCAGTTTCTCCCACTTGAGGCTACTACAAACTCTACATGGTATCTTTTCCTGCTACTCACACCTTCATCTTGAGAAGAATGGGGGATATGGGGAGGTGTTGGTTAAAGGGTACAAACTTCTAGCTATAAGATGAAAAATGTACAGCATAGTGACTATAATGAACAATATTGTATTATATACTTGAAAGTTCTGAGGAGAGTAGATCTTAAATGTTATCACCACATAAAGGAAATGGTAATTATGTGAGGGGATAGTGGTTTTAAGTAACCTTATTGTGGTAATAATTTCTCATTGTATGTGCGTATCAAATCATTACATTTTATACCTTACACTTAAATATTATATGCTAATAATATCTCAGTAAAGTTGGAACAAAATTCTTCATGATAATCATTTTGAAAAATTAACATGGAAATGAAGATGTAAAATTTTTGGAACTCTCATAGAAAATACATGTTCAGACTCCCTGAGGCCATAGGCCCATTTTGAGAGACATCGTTGTGCTCATTTCTGTCTCCTCAGTCTGGTATGATGTCTGAATCATAGACATGCTCTGTAGATATGAAGGACTATATCCCTTTATGGTTCCCTTTATTTACCCTGACTGCTACCTTCCTTGGCAAACTGCTTATTTTCTGTCAGTTCATTTTTGACTGTGAGGGTTTTCCAATGTTCTTTCTCTCTATTATTTAGACATAGTAGATTTGTACCCCTCCACATAGAAGGATGGTAGAGAATCATCCACCTTTCCTGCATTTCACCCTCTGGTACAATCTGGTTGAAATTGTTACTGCTTGGGGCTGAAAGAGGAGTCAAGAATCAGGTTAGGTCTTGTAACTCCCATTTCTGTGGTCTTTCTACTAGGCTATGCTACAGATCAAGTCTATGAAATTAGTCTGTCCCATCACCTTAAATATCAGTATCTTATGGAAGTTAATTATGCTTATATAATCATTATTATATAACAATGAAACACATGTAATATATTGTTCTGAGCATGTGGAGTTGATAGAGCTGACTTAGTGTCAATAAGACATGAATTGCTTCTCAACTATGGTGTCATGCTATTTGGTAATCTCTAGTCACCTCATCTGATATTGATGAAATGGTTGGTTTTTTAACCACCATTGAGATATACAGGGGATATGTTCCAAGACCACCACCCCAACTTGTGGATGCCTGAAACCACAGATAGTACCAAACCCTATACACGTATACTGTGTTTCTTCTTATACAAACACACCTATAATAAAGTTTAATTTATAAATTAGGCAATTTCACAGATGGAACATTAGTTTTTACCATTGATCTTAGCAACCTCAGCAAATGATTTTTTTCTTTCCTTATGAAGTCAAGAACTTTTATCTTTTCACTTAAAGGAAGCATAGTACAGCTTCTCTTTGGAATATTTGAATAGCCAGCATTACTACTCTTGCAATTTTGGGGCATTATTAAGTAGAATGAGGCTTACTTGAACACAGCATTGTGATACTACCAGAATTGATCTGGTAACCAAGACTGCTACTAAGTGACTACCGGGAGGGTAGCACATACAACTTGTAAATGCTGGACAAAGGGGTGATTCACGCCCTCAGTGGGACAGATGACGATGGCTGGAGATTTCATCACACCACTTAGAAAGGTGTGCAATTTAAAACTTATGAATTGTTTATTTCTGCGATTTTCCATTTAATATTTTCAGATCACATACATATGACTGTGAGTAACTGGAACCATGGAAAGTGAAACCACAGATAAGAGAGGACAGCTGTAATTTGTGACCCTAAAGCAGGATTTTGTCTTTTTTTGGCTAATTTATTTTATCACTTGAACCCACACCCTTGGCTTACTTATCAGAATGTTTCTCAATTAAGTTAAGTAGCTTAGATATTTGACCTTAAAAAAACGTCATTGCAGGAGAAGATAAAAATGTCATAAAGTATGAAAAAGTCTGTGAACATGAGGTTATTAGAATGTTGTGTACGTGTTTAATACATCTAAAGGTCAAAGCAAAACATAGCAATAACCTTTTTGGGGGAGCAGAGACACAGAGCTTGTCAATGCCATCCCACTGATGGCACGAGAAGAAAGGTCTTACACTGTCAGCAGGCTGGAATTAAAGGCCACATGGCCAGATGAGAAAATTTGCTGAAAATGATGGTATGTGAGATGAACTGATCATTTCCTCTTTGACAATTATGAAGTTGGGATATGTAGTGTGGGAGGTACAAGGGTTCCAAAGAGAATCAAGTGTAAGAAATAACAAGGCGGAGTGGGAGGGTATCATTTAGTGCAGACTGTACTGTAATGTATTGTGGCTATATTGTAGGGCACATTAAAACTGGCTAAAGAGATGATTTTAAAGTTGGTGAGAATAAACATTTTCAAACAGTCTTTATAAAGAACAGATGTTACCTTTTATCAAAATTAGGAATGGTTGACTCATTTATGAAACAAAATACATTTTGATCATATTAATAAAATAAATGGATGGAAGGGAGATTTATGGAAGCCTGAGTGAGTGTTTGTACCTGTTCTGAGTTAATCTGTATAAACAGTAAAAACCTAACCATGGAACTCCTCTCTTTTTTCAGTAAATATTATTTGGTACAGCTATGGCCTAAAAAAAAGTAAAAGGGATTCTTGATCAAGTTGGGTAGAATGCAGTTTTCTTGAGTAAGTTGGCAGGGACACCAGAGCACATTAGAAAGTTTCCCACATAAATTTCATAATACACCTGCCTGTACCACTTCCTACAAACAAGTGCTCCATAATAAGAAAGTCTGAGTGATCCACACTGATTGCAGCAGATGAAACATGCTCAGCAATGTATTTATTCTCAGAAACATCCAATAATAAAATACTAAGAATAGCTTTCTACTGAAATGAAAGCCCACTCTTTTGTGGGCAGTGTATTTGTGACCCAAGGACACTGCCTGGTACCTTTACAAGTAGGCACTCAATAATATTTACTGGATGATTGTGTGAATGAACGAGAATTGCACATAGTAGAGGTACTTTCATAAATTGGCTAGCAATAGTCATGCAAGTGGAGTCATTTGAGGGGTTTAGGAAGCCTTTGCTCCAGTTCATCAGCCCCGTGATCATCATCACGTTGCCTAAAATTGCATTTTACAGGTTTTTGCTGTAGGTTAAGGCACTGCTTTCTATAAGACTTCTTATTAAATTGAAAAAGTATCTTCAGAAAAAGGTAATAAGTTACCTGCAATACACCACAGCACACAGATATATATATATATATATATATATATATATATATATATACACACACACACACACACACACACACACACACACACACACACATATATCTATATATCTATATCTATATATATATATATTAGAAAATTTGCCCCCCCCCCCAACTGAAGGGAGGTAATGAGAGTAGGGTGAGGGATTTGATCAGAGGGAGGAGAGAGATAGCATAAGCATTTTGATGGGGAAAAAAGAGGAGCTTCCTAGTAGGTCTGTCCCTATTTGTTACCTTAGATAGGTGGTATGAAAATTGCAGCCCTTAATGGGAAGACAGGGAGTGAAGGAAAATAAAAGAAAAACCACTTTGTTATTTTTATATTAAAGAGACCAAGAAGCTAAGAGCCTATTATATTTTTACGCAACTGAGGAAAATGGCCACAGATGATTCCTTGAATATAAGGCTTCATGTTTTATGCCATGTGATTTAATACTCTGGCTATAAAGAGATTGGGGACCAGGGATTGGTGCTATAGCCAAGACACCCTCCTGGCTGCCTATTGGGCGACCTGATCTGAATAGACACTCACTACTGAATGGAGATGAACTCAGACAAGGAGAGTCTCTCTCAGGTGTTTTAAATTCTGGACAAATGGAAGCAGAGTCAGTAGAGAGAAAGAAAGAGGGACACTGAGTCACAAGAAGTAATTAGTTCATTAAACAAATATAGAAGATCTATCCTGTGCCAGGCACTATTCTAAGGCACTGAAGCTGCAATAGTGAACAATAGTTCATCTTCATAAGTTTACATTCTAGTTGGGGAGATTGGCAATAAATAAAGAACAATTCTATAATATTATTTCAGGTAGTGATAAATACAGAGAGAAAAATAAATTGGAGACGGGAATAGAGTTCCTCTTTTAGATTGGGTGGCCAAGGAAGTCCTCTCCTAGGAGGTTGTTGAATAGAGAGAGATCTAGATGGGATGAGGGGAAAAGCCATGAGAACCCCTGGGGGAAGTGTTTATAGGCCATGAAAAGCTTTGAGGCAGAACTATGCTTGTCATGTTTGAGAAACAGCAAGAAGCCCAGCTGGTGTGGCTCACTGGTTGAGCATCGACCCATGCACCAAGAGGTTGCCGGTTCAATGTCAGGGCACATGCCCAGGTTGTGGGCCAAATCCCCAGTGAGGGGCATGCAGGAGGCAGCCAATCGATGTTCTCTCTCATTGATGTTTCCATCTCTCTCTCCCTCTCCCTTCTTCTCTCTAAAATCAATAAAGAAAAAGAAAAAAGAAGAGGGCCAATGTTTTGGAGCAATAGGAGACAGGTAATGAGATTGGTAGCTAATGAGAATGGAATGTACCCAGGGATCAAATTATATAAAGCCTATAAACCACGGTGAGGCACTGTTTTATTTTAAAGGTGATGGGAAGACATTGGAGGGTTTTGATCAGCAATGTGACATGAAATGATATGCGCTTTAACAAGAACTTAGAAGCTGTGTGGAGAACTGACTGAGGGAGAGAGTGGAAGTGGAATGATGGTTAGAAAGGGATTGTGGTCGTCCAGGAGAGAGAGAGATAATGGTGGCTTGAGAAAGGGCACTAGCTGTGGAGGTCATAAGAAGTGGCTGGATTCAGGCTATATTTTGAGTCTTGAGCAGTCAAGATTTACCAGTGGTTTTGTTGGACATGTGAGAAAGAGAAGACTGAAGGATGACCTCAAATGGCAGAGTTACTGTAAGACAAGGCAATGCACACCTGAGACAGATGAGATCATTAGATAAGCATATTATCAGGGCCACTAGTTGGTTACTAGAGCTGCTATTTGGGTTTTAAACTGTTGTATCCTGAACAACAAGGAGTTTGCACGTCTCCATGTTGTCTGGTTGTGTGGCAGCTGAGTTGTTCCCTTCTTCCCTGTGTATCCGTGCAATGAGTCCGCATCACCTCTGTGCACCTGTATGCTCTGCAACATGAAAGGCCCTGCAAATATAGTTTTGCTGAGGACTCCTCAGGTTCACATAAATGTTGTTAATGTTTATAATGCTTAATCCAAAGTCTTGGCAGCACAATTAAACATTAAGCTTTAATCTTGAAAAACTCTGGTAGTTCAGTTTAATTCTAATGTTTCATGTTTTAATCATGGCTTTACAAAGTAAATTAAAAAATATTTGAAATAGCCCAGCCGGTGTGGCTCAGTGGTTGAGCGTCGACCCATGCACCAAGAGGTCGCCAGTTCGATTCCCGGTCAGGGCACATGCCCAGGTTGTGGGCCCGATCCCCAGTGGGGGGCATGCAGGAGGCGGCCAATCCATGTTCTCTCTCATCGATGTTTCTGTCTCTCTCTCCCTCTCCCTTCCTCTCTCTCTAAAAATCAATAAAAAAGAAAAAAAATAAAAATAAATATTTGAAATAAAAAAAAATCACTTGAAAAGAGACATGCCATGATCTTTTCCAAAATTATTTAGTTATTTGAATAGTAGTATTGTCAGTACCCTGACAACAGGGTAACCTCCTTGAGAACAGAAACTCTGTTCTCCGCTGTGTTATAAGTGCCTTGTCTGGTACCCAACAAACAGCTGAGTGGATGTGCAACGGGTCTTATCTTAAAGTATGATGAATTGATGTATGCTAACACTGGATCTGTACTGTTTAATTTACATATTGTGCCTATCACTCTCCCCCACCCCAGGGTATTCTGAGAGATTTAGTGATTTGGCACCAAGCTTCTTTATATTCAATGTAGTCATTGATTAAAAAAAAAAAAAGGACTACAGAGGGTAGATTTCAACTTGTGGGATTGAGCCAGAAACTTATTTTGGTGTAAAATGTAGATGTCATTTGTTTACTTGAAGAAAAGCTCCCAAATTTTGGATGTCACATAAAAATAAGCATAACTAGAATAGGAAGAGGAAGAGGTTATTTTCTTTTTGTAACATCTGTGTACAAATTATTATTAGCACTGCTAATCCAAGAGCTTAATCGTTGGCATGATACCTGTATCACCACCAGATGCAAGCTTTCTGAACCTAACAGTAAATAAAGGGTTTTGAATAATTTTAGTATAATTTTTAAAAAGAAACAAAAATGTAAACATTTTCCGCCAAGATAGCTCATTGGTCCAAAGCTAGCCCATTTAAAAATGAATATTTTAAAAATGTGCCTTTGTGTTTCTAAATTACAGTTTTCCTTTCATGTAAAACAAAAATAGATATCTGTGAATAGCAGTTGTTATGAAAACAGAATTTTAGTGGATGCACCCCAACATAATTAGAAAAAATACAGAAAGATTTTAAAACAAACTCAATCCTCAAGACAAGAAGCTAACTTTTGTTAGAAATTGAAACCTGCCTGGCTGGTGTGGCTCAGTGGATTGAGCATTGTCCCATGGACTGAGAGGTTATGGTTCGATTCCTGGTCAGGGCACATGCCCGGGTTACGGCCTCTATCCCCAGTAGGGGGCGTGCAGGAGACAGCCGATCCATGTTTCTCTCTCACATCAATGTTTCTATTTCTCTCTCTCTTCCTCTCTCTCTAAAAAAATAAATCAATAAAAACATATTTTAAAAAAGGCAAAACTAAAGAATACATCGTTTAGGAATTCATATACATGGTGTGAAACTTTTTTTTAAGCAAAGGAGTGATAACATTCAGGATAGAGATTACTCTGAGAGAGGCAGAAGGATAGATCAGAGAGGAACACAGAGATAGTTTTAATGCTATTGGTAATATTCTCATTTAAAAAATATGTGGTGAGTTCATATATTGTTTTGTATGTATCATGTATCGAATATTTCACAGTAAAAGTTAAAAGAATATGAAATATTTCTAGTAAATGCTACATTGCATTCTTCTGTATAAATATTTATTCACGAATGAGAATGAAAAATAATATTCTTACTTTTAAAATTCCTTTTTTTGATATGGAAAGTAGTTTAATAGCTAAATAGCTGTGATGGTGCTACTTTTAATAGGTCTTTCATTGGGAAAAAAAGATGTTAGCTCTGTTTCTCCATCTGGATAGACTAATGTGCATTTCCTAATTTCTTTTCCCCAAGCCATTTATAATGGAATGGTCTCTGAGAGGCCACACCTGATTTACATCTTTTAATGGTCATTGAAGTGAGCCTTGGCAATGATTTTATTTCATTTCATATAGCACCTTAGAATTCATTCATATAGTACCTTAGGGTGAATTTTATGTAGGAGGTAACAGAGTATATTTATTAATCTTTTATTACTACTTCACCAAGGATTTTTTTCACCTGACATATTTTTGAAATGTGTAGTTTTACAAATTTTATGAATATAATCCCAAGATAATAATGTGATGAAGAAAGTTTTTCCCCCCCTATAATATACAGACCCAGCATCATTATAAAAGTCTTCAGAATTGACCTAGGCACTATGTAAAAGCTATGTAAATTCTGTTGATTTATAAGGCAGAGCTCAGAGAAGCAGCCACCAAATTTTTACGTGGTACCAATTTCACTCATAACTAGGTGTGAATAATGCATTACTGCAAAATATGAGCCAAATTTGTTCCTAAGGATCACTCAGAAAGATAGTTTAGACTTTACGGTGGCTCTTGATTTCTAATTATGACAGGGTACAGCAAAATATTAGATTTGCTGGAAAAAAAAGGATAAAGAATTTTTAGTGAGTATGTGTGTTTGTGTATATGTGTATGTACACACACATGTGTGCTGACTCTAGACAAAATTGTGAAGCAGGCAAAATTTGTGTTTAGTGTCGGATAAGTCTCCCCCACATCCGTCTTTGAAATTTGTTTCTGGTTTATTCTTCCAAGGTTGCTTTGCAAATTAGTCAAATACACACACACACACACACACACACACACACACACACACCATACCACACATCACATCTCACACACACACACACACCACACACCACACACACACACACACACACACACACACACACCACATATATTCTGTGTCTCCTATCTTACAAAAAGGATAGCATACTTTGTATCTTACTTTTTTCACACAATATGTCCTGGAGATCACTCCATGGTAGTGCAAAGATTTCCCCATTCTTTTCTATAGCTGGGTGGTATCAGTCCATTTTGTGGAAATACCATAGTTGTTAACCTGTTATTTTTAAAGGATATTTGAGTTATTTTCAATTGTTTGGTATGACAACTGATGCTTCATGGGATAATCTTGTGGATATGTTGATTGTATTTTCTTAAAGTGTGTCTTCAGGGAAAATTGCCAGAAATGGGATCGCTGGGTTAAAGAGCAGACACATCTGTAATTTTTGTGATATTACCAACTTGTTCTCAATAGAAATTACATCGTTTGTAATCCAGCCACAAATGTTTGAGAGTGCCTGTTTCTGGACAGCCTTGACAATGGAGTGTGTGGTCAGGCTGTTGGATTTTTGCCAGTCTGATAGGTAAAAAATGAATCTCATTGTAGTTTAACTTATATTTCTCTTATGAGATAGATAATATTTTAATTTGTTTAAGGGCTATTTGCATTTTTTTGTTTGTAAGCTCTTATTTTCTTATTTTTCTGTTAGAATTTTGGTTATTTTCTTTATTTGTTCTAGGCCCTCTTGGTATATATCCTATACATATTTATACATACATAAGTATATATATTTTTTGCCATGCGATCTTATTTTTTTAAATTATAAAGTCAAACTTGCCAATCCTTTATTTTATTTTATGGCTTCTAGATTTTAAGTTGTAGTTAGAAAGGCTTTCCCACTCCCAGGTTATAAAGGTATTCAGCCATAATTTCTTCAACTTAATTTCCATTTATATGGTTTCAATGTTTATATTTAGACTTCTGAGCCATTTGGAGTTTATTCTGTACTGATCCAATTTTATCTTCTTCCAAATGGTTATCCAATTGTCCCAGCATCATTTATTAAAAAGTTCTTTTTCCCAGTGCTTTGAGATGTCACTTTGATGATATATTAAAATTCGACATGTACATGGGTCTATTTCTAGACATTATAATCTGTTCTATTGGTCTATTTATGGTTGGTAAGTTATAGAGGATTTGTAGTGTTTTTAAAATCTGGTAGGACTAGCCACCCCACCCCCTCTTTTTTACATGTAAACTTTAGAATGAACAGATCTAGATCCAAGAACTTCTTGGTATTTTTTTCTTTTGAGATTGTGTTAAATTAAACTTTAGGAGAATTGATGACCTCAAGAGCATAATATATCTTTCTGTTGTTCACACTTGCTTTTATGTATTTAATAAGAGTTTTATAACTTTCCACATGTAGGTTTGCACACTTCTTTTTCAGTTTAGACATTTTCTCTTATCTGCTGATTTGTATATCAAAACTATTGATTTATGGCTTAATTTTCTGTGCTGTTACTTTACTAAATTATAGTTTTTTCCATTGATTTTCTTGGGTTTTCCAGTTATATCCCCAAGTCATCTGATAATAATTTTTCTCTTCCTTTCTAATTTTTATTTCTTTATTTTTAATTTGATTGAGCTAAAATTTCCAGTGCAATTTATATAGTAGCAGAGCTTTGTTCCTGACTTTAGTTGGAATATATTCACCCTTTTTTCAGCTTCCCCAAGGCCCCTCTATGCCCTACCAGGCCTCGCCATTCTCTATGCTTCCAACAAGTCTTTCTCCCTCATCTTCTTAGCCTCCGTCCCAATCAAAATATGCTTTCCTTTGGCACACTTACTGAGGGCTCTGTTTTCCCTTCTGATTTGCACTTTTGTAAATGAGGAAAATTCCTTTGTTTTCAGTTTTAGTCTTTCATCAGGCAGCTTAAATCTAAACCTAATTCCTATTGTTAGTGTTTTAGTAGAAGTGGAGAAAAGAATAGTCCTTTTAGGTATGAAAAATTTCCCCATGTTTTAAGACTGCTGTAAACATATCCTCTGTCCTTACCATACGATCATATATCTTTTCTATGGACAATTAAGATGCAATTAATAAAGAATAATTAATACCTTTCATGGCTCTTGACTAAGCTTTTCTCTCTCTCTTTTGTTTTGTCCCAAGCTTTATGCCAGCTGGCTATGTGCCTTTGATCTCCAAAGTAGCCAACTGTATCATCGATGTGAACTTCTTTACCATACAGAAGATTGAACAGGATCCCAAACTATCTTATGAACAAATCTTGCGAAGGTTGAACAAAACCGAGACGAGTCTTACTATTGGGAAACAAATAATTTAAGATCAAATTTAAATTTTCTGTTTTGAATTTAACCTAAAGCCTAATGTGGATAGCATAACATTTTAAAATTCTTTATCAGTGTTTCTGAAAAAGAGACATTTTTTTGCCCTGAAATTTTATTATAATATTCTATGCCCATATAAATTTGACTCAAAATGACCCTTCTAGTATATGAAAATAATATGAAATATCAATCCTAAACAACCTAGTCTATAGCAGAGATGGCAAATAGGTCTTATCTCATGCCAATTTTAGTTGACTGGCTGCTTAGAAGACTATGTTAAGAATGGTTCCAAAGTTGAGTCTGTGTTCAGAGGAAAGAGTGTTGTGATGTCTGCCAAGGGCAGGGATGGAGAAAAAGTGGCCTAGTGCCTGTTTGAAATATCTCACCTATCCTTCAAAACCTTAAACATATGGGATGAGCATTTATAAACTATGTTTCAGAAAGTAGCCCTTTTATTTATGTTTAAAAATGACTTTATTGTCTGTAAAGAAATTTTATGTGTATTTTAATGTGTCCAAGTTTGAATTTCTAAAGGCCATTTTTTTTAATGGTTAAAAATGAAAATCACTAAACTATTATGAAACACTTTATGGACACTCCGGTAAGTCATTTATATGGATGATAGCTTAGTTGGTCTCTGTCCTGTGGGGATGATGGCAAGCTATTACTCGAAGTCTTCACAAATTTGCATTCATTAACTTGGGATCAAGCCCTCAGCTCAGCAGACTTAGAAACTTAGTTTTGTCATTAAATTCAATCCATATGTCATGGGTGACTCACAATAACCAAGTTCATAAAGTGTATTTGTTAATTTGTGCTGAAAAATTTAACTGGAACAGGTACTGAAAAACTCTAGTTAGCCTGATTAGCTCATGATTAACTTGTAGTCAAGTTACTTGTGAAGTCAAATATTAATACAAATATCCAATTATTGATTTATAATAAGAAATAAAACTGTCATTAGAACTAGAACACTGAAATCTATGTGACTTGCCTATCTTTTCCTTGTAGGCATACCTACATGGGAAGTAAAGTTATATTCTTTCTTTTAAAAAAAATATTGTTACTGATTTTTTAGAGAGAGAGGAAGGGAGAGAGATAGAAACATCAATCAGCTGCCTCCTACATGCCCCCTACTGTGGATCAAGCCCACAACCCGGGCATGTCCCCTGACCAGGAATCGAACCGGGACCTCTCAGTCCTTGGGACGATGCTCAATCCACTGAGCCACACCGGCCGGGCAAGTTATATTCTTAAAAAAATTTTTTTTTTGAGCATTAATTAGGACAGAGTTAGATTAATTTGATGGTCTTTTCAGTGGGTTTTGTTTTGGTCCAAACAGAGTCTTCCACGTATAAGTGCTTGAATCAGTGGTGCCAAAGTGTAGCTTTCTGAGGCTTCTTTATTTATATGTATTTGATTGGATGGTTCCCCTTTGATTGACATATTTAATAAAGCATCATCATATAATTAATCAAATAGCAGCCAAGTCTTTCAAGCCTGACTTCCATTTGTCTTTGACAGTGACTTTGCATCTTCACTCCAGGAGACCATCCTATAACTCTAATTTCCAGGTTCTTGTGGAAAGCGTGACTAGCTCATAACTACTTAGAATTCATCTTACTAAAGGACTGTATTTAAGCTTATTTTTAAGTGAGTAACCTGAGGATTACTTAGTTATCTCAATTGTTTAAAATGCAGATATTGCAGAGTAAGGGTGGGGAGAGACAGATAAAGGTTATGCGTTGTGTGCAGCACAAAGAAAGGTTCTAACGGATGTTAATATTCAGTAAAATCTTTCAGAAGTGCGCTGCTGTTCGCACATTTTTTGCTGCATGCTCCAGCTTTAGCCCTCAGACCTCCCATGCAGACAGCACATATGTTCCACGGGGCTGTGCTGTTAAAGTTAGTATCTAATGATGCGTGCTATTAGTCTGCGGTAATGGTCATAGAGAAGCTGAATTGGCTCAGGATGTTATCCAAACAGCACTGCAGTGCTTATTAAAAATGGAATTTTGTTTCTTTTCCCCATTTTATTGGAGACAATGTTTCTAAGATTTTTCTTCCTATAAATGTCCACATTTCTCAAATTCTATTCTACTCAACCCTGGAAAACAAAAGTTGACCCCATTACCACAATTTCATTGTAAATGTATACTATTAAGTTACAGCAATACTTGCTTTTCTGTAGCAATTTCTAGCTGAGGAGCTCTACAAAAACACGGCTTTCATGCCTTCCCTTTAATTGGAATCGGGGGTGGGGTTTTTAAAATTTACTTTAGTTCTGTGGTCCCTACATGGCTTTTGGGGCACATCATAAAATTATAATTGGTTATGGCGACAAGTATTCTTTTGTATGAAATTGTTACTGTTGGGGTAAATTCACAGATACAGTTTATAGGGACTTACTGCTTCTTCTAAAGAGCACTAGGGAAATTTACACAAGTTTTTCATTTTGACTAGAAAAAGATCTTATGGTTATATAGTAAGATGAAACAAATACAAAACATAACTGAAAAGTGCTATTTTTAAAATTAACTATTTCTGAGTTTTGGGGTGGGAGGTGATCAAATAACGACCGTTTTATATAAGAAGACTGTGCTGTACTTAGATCATGTGTGTTAGGCACCGGAGACCATCAGTAGTGCTTTAAGAAGGAGAGGAGAAAGGAGTTCCCAATATTATCCCCTGTGATTTGAAGTTAGGAAGATCTTTTGGAGATGAGTAAGGAGCCTCTGACTAAGGCAGGTCAGAGAGGGAACCGGGACAAGTGGACAGAGGGAGACAGAGTGGGTGTGTGGGTGGACGGTGGAGGTGGTGGTGGACACTGAATCTTCGAGGCAGTGGATTCTACAACCAATTCCAACTCTTTTGGGACCAGTTTTAATGATGCGAAGAGGCTGTGTGTGTGACCCCAGACCTGAGCCCTAACAATGGGAATACGTGGCATTTGGGCTTATTGAGAAATGACTTTCTTTTTTTTTTTTTTTTTTTATCCTCACCCGAGGACATTTTTTTTTTCTTTTAATTTTTTTTTTTTTTTTTTTTTTTTGTTCAGATAGAGTGGGAGGGAGAGAGAGGAAGAGAGAGAGAGAGAAACATCGACGTGAAAGGGACACATCGAGTGGCTGCCACCCGCACAACCAACCAGGGCCGGGGACAAACTGCAACCGCGGTACATGCCCTTAGCGGGAACCGAACCTGGGTCTCTCTGGACCGCAGGCCGACGCTCTAACCACTGAGCCAAACCGGCCAGGGCGAGAAATGACTCTCTTTCTACTGAGCGTGACCAGGAGGGCACCTTCCTGACATCAGAACGAGGACGTAGGCTGCGGTTCTGTCTCACTCGTGTCTTTCAGGGATTGGTTTGCAACTGCAGGGAACATTTTCTGAGTTTGAGAAGTTTTTTGCTTCTTTGAAATCTGTGTTTCTCAGTTCAGAGACTTCTTATACCATTTTTTTCTTGTAACCAAATGTTAAGTTGGACTTCTGTTGATGAGGACTCGCAGCTGGGGACAAGAAAGCATCAAGGACCTCAGACAGTATGAAACAATTAGGGACAGACCTTGAGCCTCCTTCTGGCACATACGAGGTGATAGGCTCCGCGGCTCCTAATCGTGGCCTCAGCACCAACCTTATCACTGTCCCTTCTCCTCCCTGCCGGCTGTATAGGGAGAGGACCGGAGACTAGGGTGGGAGAAAGAGAAATACTGGTACTGAGTCATCAGCTTACGGGAGAGGGCTGTGGTTTTTCTCTTTCTCATCCAGGAGACAGAGGGGCTCCTCAACACCCCAAGCTAAGTGAGGGGGATTTACTCGTAAACATTTTTGAGCTCTGCTTTGATGTTTGCTTATGCTGTAGGTTGGCTGATCTGTCCAGTGCTGACTGAACAGGAGAGTAGAGAACTGGAGAGGTCTGGTGAGGGGCAGCGGGGAGCAGCCCGCACGCCGGGTTCGGCCTATAAAGGATGCCTGAGTTTCTGACCAGTCAGATGTGAAGGTTGCTGGGCCTTAGCAATCTTGACAGGAACCTACTCAAGAGAGCTGGCTACCAGGCAAGGATATCCTGGCAGAAAGATGTGAAGGGAAGGGTTCTTCAGGGGTGCAAACCGAAGCGACATTAGCAGAGGACAAGCTGGACAGAGATTTTCTGCCTCGTGGAACCACGTTTGCTCAATGAAAGCACCAGCATTTGGATACCTGCCACACAGAGCTCATCCGTATCCAGCTTTGGCCCAGAAAGGGTAACAAGGGGCCAGATAAGCCACTTTACTCTTTCTATCTCTTTCCTCCTTACCACAGCAGACCTGGAGAAGGGGGTCCAGAAATGGGGCTGGAGGAAAAGGGAAAGGTCAGACAATTTTCTTTCCCACTCTGAGTCGTCAAGGCCTAGACAATACTACAGGGGAAGGGATGAAGTGAGCTCAAAGTTGGACGTGTCATTTCATATCAGGTTCATATCATTCATGTTTTATATCTAAAAATGATCCAGAAAGTTGCGTAATCGTTCTGAGATGTTTACAATGGATAAGAAAGGGAGACTACAGCTAGGACAGCTGAGAGCAGTGATTGTAGAAATATGAAAGCCTATAATGTCGGTACCCTGTTGGGGTGAGACCGTCTGTGTTCCGGAGCTGCCTAGCTCTACGTGTTCCATAAAAACCAGTTCTCTTGATTCATGCCTGTGAGTTGTCTGTCACCAGAACCTATCCCATCTTCGCCTGTAGCACTGTGAGAAAGTGTTTGAGGAACTGTAGTCTAGTAGGCCCTTTTCAATCGGATCATCATTTTGTGGATTTTTTATTTCTTTATATAAAAAATTTTTTAGATTACTTCTTCAACAGAAGAAGTTACTGGGTGTAAATGTTTAGATATTTTTACGAATCTTGAAATATATATCTACAATTCATAGTCTTAAAAATTGGTTTTAAATTGTCATTTGCCACCTCCAAACTATCCACATTTCTGTCTGATTAATCTTCTAAATACACTATTTTTCTGTATCATTCTTGTGTTTAAGGCTTTTGACAGTTCCCATCGTCTCTTAGTTTGTATGAGTTGCAATGTATTGACTTCATGTTTTTCATTCCAGTCTGATTCCAGAAGTTCTTTCAGTCCTTGTGAAGCCCTTACTCTGCCCGGGTGCTCTGCCCACTGTCTGGAACACACTGCTCCCACCTCCCCTCACGCCAGTCCGTCTACACGAGCCCTCTCTCCACTTTCAGGCCGAAGGAAACTCTATCCGTATATAAATGTGTACTTTTAAAGAAATAGGATTAAAAAAAATTCCACGTCTAATTTCTTAGCTCTGAACTTTTAAAGTACTTATTTTTTGTGCTAATTTTTTTACCATCATTAATTTTTCTAACTTGTAAGTATAAAAGATTGCCCAGCTTCATGATGAAATACTCAAGATTGAACAAACAAAACAGGAACCAAACCAAACCTCACAAACAAACCCCCCAAACATACCCACCTTGATGGGACTAGTAGAAGTGAGAAAACTGTTATTTCAAAATGGAACAGATTGATTACTTTGAGGGAAGGCATTTGAAGGGATCTTTTCATTGCAGTGAAACTCCAGCAACAACATGTATTTTTATCCTCTAATGGTATGGTGGCATAGCCAGAACAATAATATTGCTATTTCGATATAGCAAGACTTTTACATAATATGAGTGGTATGGTTGAAAATCTTGTTCTTTTATACTCTGAGTATATGTCTGTTGAATTATTTAAAAAAAAAATAGCTGTAATGGCCAGGGTAGCTCAGTGGGTTAGAGCATTGTCCCGATGTAACAAGGTTGTGGGTTTGATTCCCGGTCAGGGCACATATAAGAATCAACCAATAAATGCATAAATAAGTGGAACAACTAATCAACCTCTCTCTTTCTCTCTCTCTCAAAAAAAAAAAAAATACCTGTAAGGGGCAGAGCATTATGCTGCTGTCTAAAATTTATGCATGTCTAAGAAATGAGATCTATAACTTGTGAACATTGAGGGAATTCTATCATTAACCTAAATTCTTGTATGCAGGATAAAGGGAAGTCTGCCTACCTCTTCCCTCCGATGCTCAAGCCTGAATGGAACCTCTCTGGAATTGGCTTTTCCTACAGTACCAGCTAGACTTGAAACAATGAAAGTAGCATATCTGATCACAAGCAGTTGATCCCAGACATGTTTATTGATGGCACTATCAAGGAAAACAGCATACTGACATACAATACAAAGAAACTTGGCAGACTTTATAGTGGCAATTCAGTTTTGGCATTTATATTGGTAAAAACAGATTACAAGGCTTAGTGCAGCTCAAACCTTATTTAAGCTTGCAAAATGTCTCATTTGATCAGTTGGCATTCCACTGAGAGCAACACCTCTATCTCTAGGAATTCCTCTTATGCAGCCTACACGGGTGCAGTGCCTGTGCTTTGCTTTGAGTGTTAATATAACTTAATCTTTTTTTCTGGTTGACCTCATTCAAAAGATTCTAGTCACCTTGCCCCTGTCAGTGCAGCTTAAAATTTTTTACTGAACAGTGACACTTAGTGGCTAGAAATATTCATTACAGTGCCCTTCTGTAGGAATCTCCATTAACACGTCCCATGGTAATAAAGTAAATGATACCAAAATTTTGTCTTCTTGGCAAAGTGATATATAGTATTTGAAGTGTTGTTGGTTTTATAGCAGCTGTCATTCCATACCAATCCATTTAGTTGAAAAGCAAACAGGTGGCTCACACATATTGTTTGTACTACATAAATTTTTAAGTTTTCTTTAGTCCCACTGAAATAAATGGGGCATTTTTGCTGTTGATTTTAATTTACCAGAAGAATATATAACAATGCAGTGAAGCTATTGTTAGGAGCATTGTTCAAAATGCTTGCTTTCTTCTAAGCAGGTATCTATTGTCTTGAAATACGAGTAAGTATTTTAAGCTAGACAACTAATTTATACTTATACCCATGAGACTGCAAAAACAAAACAAAACAAAAAACCCCCAGACAAAAAATTACCATGTCCTTAATTAAACCCTTTGTTTTGGCACTAGGGCATATAAGTTAAATTTATAGTGAGGTTTTAAAATGTTTACTCTAAGATCAAGAGTTTATTTCTTTAAGATGTAGGTTAAGTTTTCTCTCAATTTTATTGCATTTATGGATTTTTTTTTTACGGTTATGGAAGGTTTTGGGACAATAATTTGTGTTTTATTTTCCTGCAAAATGGAAGCATACTATCTTGCCTGAGGTTAACGTGTTTTTAAGTCTCTTGAGGTGCTGTGATTGGAAAGCGATTTAGAATATTGTCTTCTGCCAGCTTCATATAGAACGGAGAGATAAGTGGAAAATATCTGATTAGTGGGTGTGACAAAATAGCACAACAGCCATAGAAAAAATGTAAACCATGTTGTTTTACTTACATATTGGTTTTTTAAGTACCAAAACAAATACAATTAAAACATTTATTTTGACAGAACTGATTTAGGGAGTGGGAGGGGTGAGGTGATACATTAGTCTTTTACAATTGTGGTGAAAAGTTTTTAAAGTAAATCAATTACGTAAAAAGCTGACTTTACAAAACAGATAAATTTGGATGTGATTATGAGGTTTATAGAAGCATTTACCAAAGTCTCAAAGTAAACCATGTGTCATCCAAAACAATTATTTTATTTAGATACTTTCTCAGTTGAGTAAATTGAGTAAACACTTAACAGAATTCTCCACTCTCTGGTTATTTTGAACTCTTACTCCTCCCACCCCATCTCTCCCTGCCCAGCAGGAGACAGTGCCCCTCTTAGGCGCTCAGGGTGTTATGGATGTACTCCTAACCCTTGACATACTGCACTGGAATTGCCTGTAGTTGTCTGTTTCTCACAGATGGTAAACTCCATGAGGCTTGGTATTGCATATCTTTTTTGCTGTCTCTAGCATCGAGCACAGTGCCAGGTATTTAATAAGTACTCATTGAATATTTAATGTCTGTAGGTACCAGAATGTTGGAATATAGCTAAAGGGAAAAGGAAAGTGAAATTTCTACCAGGTCTCTAAGGGGCAAGGGGACCCCTTACTTGTGGGGCTCTCTTTTGTGATTGTCCAGGAGGGAGGATGAGCTTCTAGGTTACTGATGGTCTTTTTGCTATTGACGGTTTTGAAGTATGGGTTTGGGGATCAGCCATCCTATATAAAAGGGGCCATTCTATTCCAGAGACTGCAGGTAGAGTTCAGTTTCATATGATGCACGGCAGACTCTTTAAATTATTCTCTATAAAGACCTCTCAAGGAGGCTGTCTTCACTCCTGGGGAGTAAATCGAAGTACTATGATGAAAAGAATGTTGTATTTGCTGAATGGAAGCTTAGTTCCACTATTAACTCTGCATTTAACCTTAACCTCATGTTCAATCTCTTTGATTCTCATTTCTTCTACAAAATGAAAGAGTTGGCTTGGATGATCTCTAAAGTTCCTTCTGACTAAGGTTCCTTCTACTAGGTTTTTAGCTCATCAGGTCACAAAACAAAGGTGCCGAGTTTGAATTTAATTACCTAGAAAGTCAAGACAAGGCTGTCTGCCAGATGAAGCACAGACCAATAGGAATTGCCTACTCACTCATTCATTCTTTGATTTAATACAGATCCGCAACATATGCATTTTATTGACTAATGAGATAATCAATTGTATCTCCTTCTTTTAGTTCTTAAAGCAAAAATGTTTTTTTTTTTATTAAAAATATCTTTTAATTTTGATATAATCACAGATTTACATACAGTTGTAAAAAATACAGAGAGATTCCCATGGACCCTCTACTCAATGAAAACATTTAGCAAAACTATAGAATACCACAATCAGGATATTGACATTGATACAGCCACGATACAGTACATTTCTATTATTACAAGGCTCCCTTAGATTGCACTTTTATACCCATATTCAGTTTCCTTCTGCTTCTACTCCTATGCCCTGATAACCCTAATATGTTATCTATTGCAATAATTTTATCATTTCAAGAATGTTAGATATAGGGAATCATATAGTATGTAACATTTTGGAATTGACCTTTTCCACATAATGCTCTGGAGATTTATCCAGGTTATTGTGTGTCTCAAAACTCATTCCTATTTATTGCTGAATAGTATTCTACGGTGTGGATGTACCACAGTTTGTTTAACCATTCACCCATGGTAGGCTATCAGGATTGTTTCTAGTTTTTGGCTATTATGAGTAAAGCTGCTATAAACATTTGTGTTCAGGTCTTTGTATGACCTTATATTTGAGATAAATGCCCAGGAGTGCAATTGATGTGTCATATGTCAGTTGCATGCTTCGTTTTTTGTTTTGTTTGTCTTTTGTTTAGAAACGGCCAGATTGTTTTCCAGAGTGGCTGTATAATTTTACACCCCTACCAGCAGTATATGAGTGCTCCAGTTTCTCTGCATCTTCACCAGTATATGGTATTGTCATTATTTTTTATTTCAGCCATTCTGATAGGTGTGCTTTTAATTTGCATTTTACTAATGACTAATGATATTAAACATCATTTCATGTGCTGATATGCCATCTGTGTATCCTCTTTAATGAAATGTTTATTCATTACCTTTTACCTATTTCCTAATTGGTTAAAAAAACTGTTGATTTTTGAAAATTCTTTATATTTTCTAGACACTAGACCTTTGTTGGATATGTGGTTTGCAAATATTCTCTCCCAGTCTATAGCTTGTATTTTCATTCTTTTAATAAGGTCTTTCACAGAGCAAAACTTTAAAATTTTGGTGAAATTTAATTTGTCAATTTGTCCTTTTATAGATTGTGCTTCTGGTGTTGTCTTAGAAATCTGCCTAGTCCTGGATCCTGAAGATTTTCTCCATATTTTTATAAAAGTTTTCCTGTTTTATATTTTATATTTAAGTCTGTGATCCAATTTGAGTTACTTTTGTATAAGGTGGGAAACTTGGTTGAAGTCAAATTATTGCCTGTGAGTGTCCAATTGCTCCAGCACTATTTGTTTACAAGACTGTCTCTTCTCCAAATTGCTTTCGTACCTTTGTCAAAAAAGTTAGTCATATTTGTATCAGTCTCTTTTTGTGCTCTCTGTTCTGTTTCATGGATCTATGTGTCTGTCCCTCTACTAATATCACATGGTCTTGATTACTAGAACAAGATAATAAATCTTGAAATCAAGCAGACTGATTCTTCCTGCTTCATTTTTCTTTTTCAAATTGTTTCAGTTATTCTAGTTTTTTGAATTTTGTTGGGATTTTGATAGGAATTGTATTAAAACTCTATGCCAAGTTGTAGAGATTTAACATCTTTAATATATTTTGTCTACCAACTAATGAACATGGTATATCTCTTTATTTATTTATACTTTTTTTCTTTCTTTCTTCAGTTGTGTATAGTTTTCAGCATGCAAATTATGGACATGTTTTGTTAGAATTACATTTAGGTATTTCCTTTTGAACATTTATAAATGGTATTGCATGGTAAATGTTAGTGTTTATGTAGTCATTGCTACTGTATAGAAAAACAATTGATTTTTGCATGTTAATGTATCCTATGACCTTGCTGAACTCACTTATTAGTTCTAGGAGATTGGTTGTGTGTGTGTGTGTGTGTGTGTGTGTGTGTGTGTGTGTGTGTGTGTAGAACCTTTGGGATTTTTTAGGTAGATAATCATGCTATTTGCAAATAGGGCCAATTTTATTTCTTCTTTTCTAATCTGTATGTCTTTTGTTTCCTTTTTTGTTTTATTGCCAAGGCTAGCACTTTCAGCACTTTGTGGAACCAAGAGTGGTTAAAGTGGAACTTTTTGCCTTGTCCCTTATCTTAGGGGGATAGTTACCATAAGAATGATGCTAGCTGCTTATAGGTTTTCTGTAGATGCTTTTTGCCAAGTTGAGATGCTTCCCCAAGTCCTATTATATTATGAGATTTTGAGTTTTATTTAAACCTTCCCTTTTGATTGACTTTCTCTGACACCACACTGGCAGTGGAAGGAGGGGGAGATGCTACTGTATCAAGTGGAGTAGAAGTCTAGCTTGTTGCCACTTGAGCAGGAGCGGCTTCTTATTACTGCTGGGTGGAGTACTATAGTGATTCCGGCTTCCCACATGGTTTCCTCTGACACTGTGGCAAGGGTGGCTTCATTACTTGCCTCACTGGGCAATTGTTAAAGTCCTATTCTGTATGAGGCCTCCTTTGACACTCCCCAGGGGGTGGGGAGGGTGCTTGCTGGTTTGGGGAGGAAGTTCTGGCTCCTCATGTGGTCTCCAGTGACACGGCAAGGGAGGGGGAGGTCATGTTACCGGCCAGAAGGGATGAAAATCCCAGATTCCTATTTGGACGTATTTGACACCACGCTGGTGATGATGTTGAAGCATCTCATTAGTGTCTTTTGAGGTTGGAAGGCTAGGCTTCCCACTTGGCATTGCTGGTGTGGGTAGGAGTAGAGCCACAGTTTTCCCGGTGGTATTTGACTGGAGTAGAACAGTTGTCTAAAAGTTTTCTGTTTCACTAGTCTGACCTTTTCTTGGTCCTTTGGTTAGAGAGAGTAAGCTTTTTTTGGGCTATTTTGTTTATGTTTGTTGGTGTTCCCGGGTTCCTGGCTTCTTCAGCTGCAAATCTGGGATGTAACAGACAGAAAGAAAACCCAAGGAACTAACCGCCATGTTGCTTTTTATGGTTTGATGTTCTTAGCCAGTCTGCCTTCTTCTCACCATCTTTCAGTCTTCTTATGTTTATATTGTATACAATGTTTAGAATTTTTAGTTGTATCTAGTGCAAGGAATATGGAAAAGTACCTCTACTCCATTTTCCTGGAAAAATGTGTATTTTGATGTCTTAAAATAGAGATCTTTTATTTGCTGCTAAGGTCAGGAGTTGTGAACAAGAATGGGGTAGTTGTAGGAAAAGGGAGAGAGTTCAATTTTGATTTATTTATAGTGTTTTTGAGTGTTTGAGAAGAGGAAGGAAAACAGATTCTGCCACTTCTAAAAAAAAATCTGAGTCCTAAAAAATGTTCGAGTTCTGCTTGAATATTGGTTGGTTGGTTCGTTCATTCATTCATTCATTCATTCATTCATTCATTCATTCGTCATTCAACAAACATCTATAAATTAACACCATATGCCTGGTAGAGTGATTGGTGCTAGGGATAAAAAGATAAACAAGATAATTTTTGCCTATTAAGATGTCAAAGTTTAGTGTATGGGAGCCCGATACCCAAAACAGAAAATAATCAGAACATATTATGGTAAGAGAACTGAATCCTGAAGGATGAGTGGAAGTTCTCTAGGTAATCCTGAAAAAGATGATCTAAGCAGAAGAAGTGGCTTGTGTAAAGGCACAGAATTGTAAAATTGCGAGGGTTTAGGAGAATGGCAAACACTGATGCGAAGCATAAGGGGTTCATGTCAGTGAATGGTGAGCGATAGTTGGGTCATATCGTGGAGGGCTTTGATATGTTGTCATACTAAGGAAGTTTTATACTTTCTGCAGGCAATGGGCAGTAACTTTGAAGCTATTTGAGTGAAGCACTTAAAAATAATGATTTTTGTTATGTGTTTATTTCTGTCCCTATGTATCCTTTAATATTCTTTCACATGTGTGGATGTAAGATTTGCCATTCTGCCTTCATCTCCATTTTCCCTTCTACCTTCCCCTATATGATCATCTGTGGCTAGAAATTGGGGAAAGAAATGTTCACTTAAACATCTAGAATTACTAGATAGAACTGTGTAAATGTAACAGATGCACAAGTGAAACTCAGGATGAAGCTATTGTTTCAAATCTGTTCTCACAGGCAGTTGCATTTTCACTAGTTGTGAGTGTGAGTGTATGTGTTTAAATATAGTAGCACCCAGTTAATCCCAATAGTCACCACACAATCTCTTCACCTCCCACAGTCATTTCAGTCTACTTATCAAAAGTGGTTTTTCATAGAATCTAGTAGAATTGTACACTGATGGGCTGTATTAATTTTAGGAAATGAAAAATCCATATTTTCTCCAAGAAATGGGAATGTATGATTCTAGCTCATTATGCTAAAGTAGATAAAATATTCTTTATCATGCAGAGTGTTACATTAATTTTTCATTGTTTTCTTTTTAATCATCTCTCTCTCCTGTCTTCAGGCATATCTATTAGCGTCTACAAACTTTCCCTCTCTTCTGTAATAGCATATATTTAAACCTTATGGTATCCCCAATGTATTGGTATACTTAAAAAAATTCCACATACAATAACACTTTATTTTTATGCTGTCTAAATCTTTTATTTAAAGGCATCTGGCATGTTTGGCTCAGCGGACAAAATATGACAGTGCTGAAAAGTAGTATTAGCAATTCTTATGACTTCTTACATATTTTAAGATGTTTATGGCAGAAATTACATACTGTCGTGGATAGAGTAGCAGAAAAACTTATAATATGCAATTGTTTACTTGTCTGTAACCTTGGGAAAACCATCAGCCTTTCCTATGATTCTTATTTTTTAACTACAATTTTATAGTTATAAAAGAGGAAACATTTCCCCAAATATCTGCATAATAGAAATACTGAGATTTGTAACATACTTTTTTTTTTTTTTTTAATAGCATAATACATTGCTACTGTAATTTTCTTGAAGTGGCTCACTGGAATTCATTTTCTTGCAATGATTAAAAACATGCCCTTTATATGGCTAGTGGTAACTTTTTGATTTGAACTTCTATATGAATTATAAATGAAAATATAATATTCAGCTGCACTTTCATTTGTTATAGAAATAGAAATTCTTTTTATTTATTTATTTATTTATTTAATTGTGACAAAATTGGTATGCAAGATTATATGTATTTCAGGTGTACATCAGTATACTTTGATATTTGTATACACTACATAGTGTTCACCACTAAGTCTAGTTACCATACATCACCACACAATTGATTCCCTTCATCCATTTTGCCCTCCTCCCAACCCCCTTCCCCTGGTAACCACCAATTTGTTCTTGGTATCTGTAAGTTTGTTTTTGTTTTATTTGCTCATTTTTATTTTTAAGATTCCACATATAAGTGAAATCATATGGTATTTGCCTTCTTTGTCTGACTTACCTCACTTAGCATAATACCTTCAAGGTCCATCCATGTTGTTGCAAATGGCAAGATTTCCTTCTTTTTTATGGCTGAGTATCAGGCAAATGCAGAATGCCTACTATCAAAAAGACAAGAAATAACAAGTGTTTGAGACGATGTTGAAAAAAGGGAACCCTCATACACTGTTGGTGGGAGCATAAACTGCTGCTGCCACTGTGGAAAACATTATGGAGGTTCCTAAAAAAATTAGGACTAGAACTACCATATGACCCAGCTATTTCATTTCTGGGTATTTATCTGAAGAATATAAAAACACTAATTTGAAAAGATATATGCACCCTTATGTTCGTTCCAGCACTATTTTACAATAGCCAAGATATGGAAACAACCTAAATGTCCACTGATGGATGAATGAATAAAGATGTTCTATATCTATCTATCTATCTATCTATCTATCTATCTATCTATCTATCTATCTATCTATCATCTATCCATCCATCCATCCATCCATCCATCCATCCATCCATCCATCTGTCTATCGTGGGGCAAGTAGGTTTACAGTTGTTCATATGGAAAATAATACAATAATTAATAGATAATAATACAAGAATAAACTCTGTGTTTTGTGTACTCACCACCGCAAACCTACTTTTGCCCCACTCTGAAAAAAAATATATATCACATCACACAATAGGATAGTAGTCAGCCATAGAAATTCCTTAGATATTAAACAATTTTAGATATTAAAACAATTTGTATTAAACTAAATTTGAAAACTTGTTATAAAATTTCAAGTTTATTTTGCTGCTTAGTTTTTTTACAGCATACATATTAAAATTTTTTTCAATTACAGTTTATATTCAATATTATTTTGTATTAGTTTCAGGTATATCAGGTATACAGCATAATTATTAGACACTCATATACTTTACAAAGTATTCCCCCTGGTATTTCCATTACCCAACTGGTACCATACTAGTTATTAGCATATTATTGACTATATTTTCTATGTTGTGCTTTACATTCCCATGACTATTTTGTAACCACCAATCTGTACTTCTCAATCCCTTCTCCTTTTTCACCCAGTTCCCCAGCCCCCTCCCCTCTGGCAGTCTGTTCTCTGTATCTATGAGTCTGTTTCTGTTTTGTTTGTTTGCTTATATTGTTCTTTAGATCCCACATATAAGTGAAATCATATGGTATCTGTCTTTCTCTGACTGACTTATTTTACTTAGCATACTACCCATAGGTCCATCTATGCAAATGGTAAGATTTAATTCTTTTTTATGGCCGAGTAATATTCCATTGTATATGTGTACCACTGCTTTTTTATCCACTCATCTGTTGATGGGCATTTGGGTTGCTTCCATAGCTTGGCTATTATAAAAAACGCCACAGTGAACACAGGGTGCATATATACTTTCAAATAAGTGTTTTGAGTTTCTTTGGATATATTCCCAGAAGTGGAATCTCTGAGTCATAAGGCAATTCCACTTTTAATTTTTATTTTTTAATCCTCACCCAAAGATATTTTTACATTGATTTTTTTTTAGATAGAGTGGGAGGGAGGGAGGGAGGGAGGGAGGGAGGGAGAGGGAGAGAGAGAGAGAGAGAGAGAGAGAGAGAGAGACATTGATGTGAAAGAGACACATCAGTTGGTTGCCTCCCGAAGGGCCCCAGGCCGGGATGGAACCCTAAAGCTAGGTACGTGCTCCTGACTGGGAATTGAGCCTGCGACTCTTCAGTTAAAGGGCTGACGCTCTAACTGCTGAGCCAAACCAGCCAGGGCCACTTTTAATTTTTTGAGGAACTGCCCTACTGTCTGAAATCCCACCAATAGTTGCTACTTATAGTTTTAATTCAGACTTGTTAATCTATGTAATGCTATCTCCTTAATGAAACTATGATAAATAATGCTATTGTGTTACACACGTATAAGAACCAGTTCATAGTTTGGTATTTCAGCATGGGCGTACTGTTCTCTGCTGGATGGAAAATGTAATCCTAGTTCAAATGAGCAGAAGCTTGCTACCTTACTAGTGATTTATTTTGTTTAAACTTGAAAGTGTGTTACATTTGCTGATAGGGTTACATTCCAGAATCCCTTAGGGATGAATGATTTTGGGAAGTTCTCTGATTTATGGAATAATTAACTTTATTATACTTTTTTCACAATAATCTGGAAAATTGGTTAAAAAGAGAAACTTAATTTACTATGATATGATTATATTTATATGTATTTATGAACTTTTTATTGAAGTGGAAGATCAATATTCGGCCAAACCACGGAACTAGACAGGCCATGATCACTGGAAGTTTTCCGTGTGGTGACTGACGTGATTTTTGTGCATTTCTTTTTCAGTCTGAAGTTATTTAAAAATCGTGCATGCTTTGTGGAGGTGCATGAGAAGAAGAATGCTGGATTTTGATCTGATTCACAATACACATGCCAGCTCTATTTTGCTTTCCTGAAAAAGTTGTACTATCTTTACTCCTCTAAATCTGCTGCCTTTCTAAGCATGATACCAAAGGCAAATATCTTGAAGAAAAAAGTGATAAATTTTACTACAAAAATTTTAAACCTTCTGTCTGCCAAAATCAACTATAAACAAGATTGAAAGGCAACTGACAGCTAGGAACAATGGGGGCAACACATATGGCGAACAAAGGGTGGAACTCCTTATAAAGAGCTCTTAAGCCCCGGCAGGTTTGGCTCAGCGGTTAGAGCGTCGGACCAATGAGTTGTGGGTTCGATTCCGGTCAAGGGCACATACCTCGGTTGCAATTCATCCCTGGCCCAGGTTGGGGTTGTGTGGGAGGCAGCCACGCGATGTGTCCCTTTCACATCGATGTTTCTCTCTCTCTCTCTCTCCCTCCCACTTTGTCTGAACAAAAGAGGAAGAATGTCCTCAGGTGAGGATAAAAAAAAAGAGCTCTTAAAATATGAAAGAGCACATAGTGCATGCCAGGTCATCATTTCATGTGGAGAGCTAGGTGCTATTATTATCTTTATTTTATAGATGAAAATGTAAGGCTTGCAGAGGTCTTACTGCTGGTGACAGAATAAGGCTTCACACCCAGGCGGTCTAACTCCAGAGCTTCTGCTCTTAACCATTATACTATACTGCCCCCCATTCCAATAGATGGCCAGACATGAAAAGACAATTTATGAAGAAAGACATCCAATAGCCAGTAAACATATACAATTTTTCTCTTTCTAGAAATCAAAGAAATGCAAATATATAAATGCAAATAAAAATAGAACACATTATTGGCTATCAAACTGACATTTAAAAAAATGGTCATGTTCATTATTAGCAAGATAAAGAAAAAGCAGACAATTGATAAGTACTTTCATTGGGAAAATCTTAAACATTTCTTTTTATCCTCACCCGAGGACATTTTTGCATTTATCTTCAGATAGAGCAGGAGGGAGAGAGGTGGGAAGAGAGAGAGAGAGAGAAACATCGATGTGAGAGAGACACATCGAGTGGTTGCCACCCACACGGCCCCGGGCCGGGGACAAACTGCAACCGAGGTACGTGCCCTTAGCGGGAACTGAACCTGGGTCTCTCTGGACCACAGGCCAATGCTCTAACCGCTGAGCCAAACTGGCCAGGGCTTAAACATTTCTTAAAATTCTGTGTGGTTTTAACATTGCAAGTCAATTTTTAGTTCTTTATCCCAAGAAAGTAACTGTGTGTATGAGATTTAGTTACAGGGATATGAGCTCAGTATTTGTTTATAATAGCTAAAAACTGGAGTCAGCCAGAGTGGGGGATTGGTTAAAAAAATTAGTGTGTATCTATAAAATGGAATGCCAGTAGCTGTTTAAAAAGACATTTTAAAGGGCTTTTTAATGATATTTTAATATGTATACTGTGTATTAAAGTAATAAATTATGTTATTAAATCATTGGAATTCTGTTTAGAACATGTACATTTTTGTATTGATAAAAAACTGGAAAAGTTTATACCAAAATATTTAATAGTGATGATCTCTAGTTAGTGGGAATATAAATCAGTATTTAAAAAAAATTTTTTTTTATTGATTTTTAGAGAGAGAGGAAAGGAAAGGGAGAGAGAGATAGAAACATCGATGAGAGAGAACATCGATTGGCTGCCTCCTGCATGCCCCCCACTGGAGACTGGGCCCACAACCTGGGCATGTGCCCTGACTGGGAATCAAACTGGCGACTTCTTGGTGCATGGGTCAACGCTCAACCACTGAGCCACACCAACGGGGCTATAAATCAGTATTTTGAATTTTCTAAATTTTCTATAATTTTAATTTTAATCTTTTAATGGGAAAAATGTTAAAATGAAATTAAAAAAATTACTTTTGTTGCATATAAGATTTTTTTAAAAGCATAGGCACAAATTTCAAAAAGGAAAATTTGATCTCTCCATCATTCTTCAATTTCTAATGAATAGTACATGTGGATCATTAGCTTGGTCTTAAAATGAATAATTATCAGTAATGTTTTTCCCAAGAAAACTTGAGTGACGTTATTTTATTCATAGTTTCCATGTGAATTTTTCTTTGTCTTCTTTCTTTTCTTTAACTTCTCCACATTCATATTAGTCTTTCTATTACTTACTTTTTTCTGACGTATTTTCTACTTAAGAAATTGCCTCTCTTGCCCTGGCTGGGTGGCTCAGTTGGTTGGAGCATGGTCCCGACGCAGCAAGGTTGTGGTTCCATTCCCGGTCAGGGGCACATACAAGAATAAACCAATGAATGCATGAATAGGTGAAACAAGTTGATCTCTCTCCCTCTCTCTTTCTCAAATCAATCAATAAAAATTAAAAAAAAATTATCTCTTTAACAGACTGATGGTTGCCAGAAGGGAGGAGTTTTGGGGGATGGGTACAAAAGGTGAAGGGATTAAAAAGTTCAGATTGGTAGTTACAGAATAGTCACGGGGAGGTAAAGTACAGCATAGGGAATATAGTCAATCCTATTTTAATAACTATGTATGGTGCCAGGTGGGTACTGGAAATATCCAGGAGAACACTTTGAAAAGTATATGATTTTCTAATCACTATGCTGCATCTTAAAACTAATACAAAATAATATTGAATGTGAACTGTAATTGAAAAATAAAAATTTTAAAAGTCACCTCTCTTGTTTTTCTGTTTACTCTTTTGTAACATGATCATCCAGTATTCATCCTTCACATCTGTCTTTCCCCCACACAGTTAAAATTTTGCAAAATTGGAATGGAATGTGTTCTGAGAAATGGAAGATGCCTACTTGCTTATTTTATATTATATTATTTAACAGAATTAAGATTATATAACCTAGTTCTCTATAATTGGTGGTTTGATTTCAGTATTTGTTTATAAATGTCCATTGGTATTTTTATTTTTATTTTCTGTTAATGTGGGATTTATTAATAGTTTTGTTCCCGAATGGCTGCACTTTTTTTTTTTCCTCCCTGAGCAAATGATTTCTCTCTTCTCTGTTTTCAGTAAGTCAATTTATATTTGGAGACATGGCACAGTACTCGATGTTTCAAACAGGAAGAAAACAAAAAAGATCTCTGGCACTCATTCACCACTTTCTCCTGATCCGAGTTTCAGCAGGTATCTAGTAAATGCTGAGGTTTTCATCTTGCTCATATGTATCAGGCAAAGTAAAGCAGGTAGGGATTAGAGACTTTGGACTGATTGATGTCTTTAAATCCAGAAGATCTATTTCTAGGTTGCTGGGACAGATTTGGTGGTTTGGTTTGCTGCAATTCTATGATTTGAACACTGAGTGGCACTAAAGCCTAGGTCACAGATAGACTATTGCCGATTAAAATTCTAAGATTTAGGGGTCTATTGATGGGCATGGCTTTGGAAAAGTGCAAAAAGGATCAGTAAAAGGCACCTTGAAGTAAAGAAAGAAAAGAAAAGAAAACTTTGTTTGACAATCCGTTACTTTTGAGAACTGGAAATTTAATCAAACTACTGCTGTTACTTGCAAATTACTTGGAAACAAGAAGTAAACTGCTGTTTTTAAAATGACCAAAGATGATAATTTTCACTGCAATCTATTCTTGAATATTTTCCCTTTTTCTTTGCAGGGCGGTGGGGTGGCTATACTTAGAAAAAGGTTGCAGACAGACTGCACCCATATGTGTGCTATTAAGCTCCTATGCACTTGCAGTTGGCAATACCCATAGTAAATATCACTTCTGAACCCAAGCATCTTTAGATACTATTTAGTTATACCTGTAAATGTGTGTTCACATATATGATTGAATTTGGGAAACATCAGTGTCATTGCAGTTAAAAGAAATTAGAATTTGGTTATTTTGGAAAAGGAAGAAAATTATACTTATGTTTTGTTGCTTCTCTAAACTATACATTCTTCATTTCTTTCTGCTAGTATTCCATTGGTATACATATTCCTCTCTGAGAAAAAGCATGTTCTTAATATCTTGAAAATTTTTTTCTAGCATCTAATGGATTTTTAAATACACTTTTCATTATTTTAAACTTATTTTTCTCTTAAATTATTTTCTCTAGGATTGCAAGGCACACCCTTAACTTTACAGTCTATTTAGAATTAATATTGTATGACTTCACCTAAAACATAAGAATTTTGCAACCGCAACGATCCATTTACCTGCTTCCTATCATTATTGTTATAGAGGTCATTTATCCTTTTTAGAAATTAAGAGTAAAGAGTAATATTTATATTTATTCATATATTTACTATTTCTAATGCTTTTAATTCCTTTCCTTTTAGAACTTTCCTGTGTTGTTCTACTGTCTTCTGATCACCGTAATTTCTGATGAGAAGGGAGTGTCCATGTGAGTCCTTGTTCCCCTGTAAGTACCTTGTCATTTTTTTTCTGGTTGCTTATAACACTCTTCTTTTCATATTTGGTTTTGAGAATTTTTACCATGATGTGCTTAGGTTTATATTGCTTGAAGTTTGCTGAATCATTGAAATTATGCATTTATATTCTTCACTCGATATGAGAGATTTTTGGCCACTATTTCTTCCAATTTTTGCCCCCTGCACTATTCTTTCTCTTCTCTGATTCCTGGATTCCAATTACACATGTTAGAGTTTTTGATATTTTCACACAGGTCTCTGAGGCTGTGTTCATTGTTTTAATATTTTTAAAATCTCTCCATTTGTAAGATTGCATTAACTTCCATTGTTTATCTGAAAGGTCATGGCTCTTTCCTGTATTACCATCTTGTGCAGTTAAGATCATATAATTAATTTTTATTTCAGGAATTATAGAATTACAATTTCTATTTAGCTGAAATGTCTTATCTTTTCATTCATGATAAGTATATTTCCTCTCACCTCTTTGAGTATAATTATGATTGCATCAAAATCCTTATATACTAACTCTAAGATCTCTGTCATCTTGAAGCTGGGATATAGATTTCTCTTCTCCTGAAAATGGGTTACTTTTTTCTGGTTCTTTATTTGTTGAATAATTTTGGATTAATTTCTGGACATTGTGAATGTTGCGATGTGGATCATTTCTGCTACTATAAAAAGTACTGTTATTTTGACTTAACAGGCAATTTTTTTTTTGGTTGAATCTTCAAAGTATAGTGTCTCCTGAGTAGCCGCTCAAATCTGAGTTTATTTATTTTATTTTTTTCAGTATCTGTTTTAATATTAAAAATTTTTCAGTTACAGTTGGCATTCAATATTATATTAGTTTCAGATGTATGTCATGGTGGTTAGACATTTATATAATTTATGAAGTGATCCCCCCAATAAATCTGATACCCACCTGACAGCATACATAGTTATGACAATTTGTTGACTGTATCCCTGTGCTATACTTTACATCTCAGTGATTATTTTGTGGCTTCCAATTTGTTCAGTTTAGTTTTTTCAATCTCTGGTGGACTGCTTTGTGTCTGCTCCATAGATGCAAGGTTCAGTGAGCACCCAGGGATTTGGGCAAATTTTACAGATAGAATCTGGGCCTCTACTCTTCTGCTTTGGAGATTTTCACTGTACTGTCTCTTGGGAGTGATGGCCCAGAACTCTGTCCTCTGGTTTTAAGGTCAGAAAGATTGTAGGTTAAAAGCCATACACATGGGAAACTTCATTCTGTGTCATTCCCCTTCTCCAAGTTCTGATTCCCCTCCATAATCCATCTTATACCTTCAGATCTCTTTATTTTGGTATTTTGTCCAGAATTTATTGTTGTTCTCTGTGTGAGGATTATCCTAGTACGAGATAATTCTGCCCTGATGGAGGCAAAAGTCTCATATCACTCTTGTTCTTCATTAATTCCAGAAAAAATATGTCTAGTTCCTTATCCTGGCATTTTTGGATTATCTATCTTTTCAAGCATATAAATTCTGCCTTCTCTCTTTAGTCTCACATGTATTCACCCATTCTTGATTTGGCTATTACAACAAATTCCTTGGTGTCACCCCAACACACTTTTAGTTCTAGGTGTCTTTTTCTTATAGTTTCCAATGTTTGGAACATAATTTCTCCTTTTATCTGCTAGTCAGGCTGTTATTCAATCTCCAAGGACCAATACACATATTTATTCTATAGTAGAAGCAGTTGCTCCCTTTTCTGTGCTTCCGTTATAAATTAATGAAACATTTATAGAGTTCGTTTATTGTATATGTCTGTCCAATTGGATTTTGTGTTACCTTAATCAGAAGAAAACTAGTGAAATTTCCTTGTATATATATTTTAATTGCATCTATTTTATTGTGTTCTTATTTACAGTTCTAATATTTGTGCTGCAGCAAAATGGTATCTTGGTAAAGAAGAGAATAAAAGTGTTATTATATATAATAAAATCTAATTAGATAGATAACATTCATTGTTTTCTGTTTTTATATAACATATGACAGTGAAGGTTTTTGCAGGTGTTTATTTACTTTTATTTTTTAATTGTCTTAAAATACACATAAAATTTACTATCTTAACCATTTTTAAGTGCACGTTTCAGTGGTATTAACTACATTCACATTGTCGTGCAGCCGCCACCACTATCCATCCCCTTAACTCTTTTCATCTTGTAAAACTGAAATGCTACACCTACTCAACAGTAACTCCCCATTCTCACCTACCCCAGCCCACGGACTTTCTATCTTTATGATCTTGACTAAGCACTCCATTTAAGTGGAATCATAGAGTGTTTGTCTTTTTGTGATTGGCTTGTTTCAGTTAGCATAATGTCCTCAAGATTCGTCCATGTTGTAGCATATTGCAGAATTTCCGTTATTAATGCCGAAAAATATTCCATTATATGAATATACTACATTTTTCTTATTCATTTGTCTGTTGATGGATACATTTTAGCTATTGTGAATAATGATGCTAAGAACATATATTTCTTTGAGACCCTGTTTTCAAATCTTTTTGGTATATACCCAGCAGTGGAATTGCTGGGTCATGTGGTAATTTTATTTTATTTTATTCATTTATTAAAAAAATTTTTTTTCTTTTTTTTATTGATTTTAGGGAGAGAGATAGATAGAAACATCAATGAGAGAGAACATCGATTGGCTGCCTCCTGCATGTCCCCCACTGGGGATCAGGCCCACAACCTGAGCATGTCCCCTGACTGGGAATCGAACCAGTGACCTCTTGGTGCATGGGTTGATGCTCAACCCGCTCAACCACTGAGCCACACCGGCTGGGCAGGTAATTTTATTTTTAATTTTTTAACAACCATCCATACTGTTCTCCACAGGGGCTGTGCATTTTACATTCCCACCAATGGTGCACAAGGGTTCCTATTTCTTCACTCTCACCAACACCTGTTTTCTGGTTTTTTTTTTTTTTTTTTTTTTAAACAGGCCATCCTAAATGGGTGTGAAGAGGTATCTCACTATAGTTTTGATTTGCATTTCTCAAATGATTAGTGATGTTGAGCATCTTTTTGTGTGCTTGTTGGCCATTTGTGTATCTTGCTTAAAGAAATGTTTATTCAAGTGTTTTGACCATTTTTAAATTGGGTTGTTTGCTTTTTGTAGTTGAGTTTTATGAATTCTGTATATATCTTGATATTGATCCCTTATCAAACATATATGATTTTCAAAGAGTTGCTCCCATTCTGTGGGCTGGCTTTTTTCTCTGTGAATAGTGTAATATGATGTACAAAATTTTAAATTTTCATGAAGTCTAATTTGTCCATTTTAAATTTGTACCTGAGCCTTTGGTGTTATATCCAAGAAATCACTGCCAAATCCAATGTCATGAAGCTTTTTGTCCTATGTTTACTTCTAAGAGTTTTATTGTTATAGGTTTTATTTCTAGGTCCTTGATCCATTTTAAGTTAATTTTTGTATATGGTATTAGGTAAGGGTCCAACTTCATTTTTTTTTTTTGCATGTGGACATCCTGTTTTCCCAGTACCATATATTGAAAAGACTGTCCTTTCCCCATTGAATAGTCTTGGCATCCTTGTCAGAAATCAATTGATTACATATGGGATGATTTATTTCTGGGCTCATTGGTCCAAATGTCCATCTTTATGCAAATATTACACTATTTTGATTGTTTTAGCTTTGTTGTAAGTTTTAAAATAAGAAAGTGTGAGTCCTCCAGTTTCATTTTTCTCTTTCAGAAATGCTTTGGTTATTCGCGGTCCCTTGAGATTTCATGTGAATTTTAGTATGGGTTTTTCTGTTTCAGCAAAAAACATCATTGGGATTTTGATAGGGATTGCATTGAATCTATAGATTGCTCTGGGAACTGTTGACACATTAACAATATTAAGTATTTGAATCCCTGAACATGGGATGTGTTTTTATTTATGTCTTCTTTAATTTCTTGCAGCAATGTTTTGTAGTGGCTTTTTTTTTTTTTTGTACAATTCTTTCATGTCCTTGGTTAGTTCCTAAGTATTTTATTCCTTGATGTTATTGTAAATGGAATTATTTTTATTTCCTTTTTAGAGTTTTAGTTTGTTCATTGTTTGTGTATAGACATGCAATTGTTTTTTGAGTGTTGGTTTTATATCCTACTACTTTGCTGAATTCACTTATTAAACCTAATATCCTTTTCTGTGGAGTTTTTAGGTTTTTCTACATATAAGATCATACCATTTACAAACAGGAAATTTTACTTCTTCCTTTCCTCTTCGGATGTCTTTTATTTCTTTATCTTGCCTAATTGCTCTAGCTAGAACTTCTAGTACTATGTTGAACAGAAGCAGTGAAAGCAGGCATCCTTGTCTTGTTCCTAATCTTAGAGGAAAAGCTTTCAGTTTTTCACCATTGAGTATTATGCATACTGTGGGTTTTTGTGTATGACTTTTATTATGTTAAGGTAGTTTTTGTCTATTCCTACTTTGTTGAGTGTCTTTTTTTTTTTTTTAAATCATGAAAGAGTGTTGAATTTTGTCTAATGCTTTTTCTGCATAAGTTGAGATGATCCTATGCATTTTACCCCTTCTTTTTGTTGATGTGGCATATTTCACTGATTGATTTTCATATGTTTTTTTTTATAATTTATTTTATTATTAATTTGTTTTTGTTACAGATGTTTTTCCTTTTTTTCCCCCATTGACACCCTCCTCCCCCTCCCCTTCTCCTCATCCCCATCCCTGTTGTCCGTGACCATTGGTTATGCACCCATGCACATAGGCTCTGTGATTCATCTCTTTCCCCCGCCTCCCCCCCTCCTCTGAGGCCTGTCATCCCGTACTCCACCTCCATGTCTCTGGGTCAATTTCGTTGTTCAGTTTGCTCAGTTCTCCTGTGTGTTGCCGGCTTCCTCCGTTGGTGTGGGGGTTGCTCAGCTCCCTCGCTCCGCCTGGGTTCCTCCGTGGTGGGGGGGTCGCCCGGCTCCCTCGCCCCGCCTGGGTTCCTCCGTGGTAGGGGGGGTCGCTCAGCTTCCGCAGGCGCCCCTGGCTGCAGGATCTCGTTTCCTTTCAGGCGACAAGGAGGGTCCTGGAGGGCAGTATGCCGTCTCCGTTCTGCTGCTTCTTTAATTTCGTAGTTGCAGGGCTTCCATTCAGCTTGATTTCATGCGGTCTTTAAGTGATAGTTATTCTGTGATTTAGTTGTAACTTTGATGTGGTTGTGGGAGGACGCGATTCCGCGTCCACCTACGCCGCCATCTTGACCAGAAGTTGATTTTCATATGTTAAACCATCTTCATATTACAGGAATAAATCTCACTTGATCGTTGTGTATAATCCTCTTATTATGCTATTGAATTGTTTGCTAGCATTTTGTTTGGGAGTTTTGCATCAATGTTTATAAGGGATATCAGTCTGTAGTTTATTTACTTATTTTTTATTTTTGGAGAGTTTCTGCTTTGCTTTGGTATCAGAGTAATGCTGGTCTCACAGGGTAAGTTAAGAAGTGTTTCTTCTTTTTTAATTTTTTGGAAAAGTTTTAGAAGGATTGCTATTAATTTTTCTTTGAATGTTTGGTAGAATTTACCACACCTAGAATACTCTAAGGTGTGCTGTGTAGCTAGGAGGCAGGGAGCAGCCAGGAGAACAGCAGATTGTACTCTTGGAAGGCATCAAAGTGATACAGATCCTAACCGTGTCATGGACTCTATTAGGAAGCCTGCTCTTGAGCCACTGGTGACTCCTTGCTCTCAGATGCCCCCAACCTGGCCCACGGGTACCCCCAACACTCTGCACATCTTACCCACATTCCCCCTCCCCACCTCATGACTGGCTCCCCGTGTGCCACCCTGATGGTGGTAAGAGGGAACCTTTGCAGCCAACTAGTGAGCATGAACAGAAAGTCAGCTGATCTCTGCAGGATTGATAAAAACCACACATCATGATAAAATACAGCACCCATTTAGGATAAAAACTCTCAGCAAAGTGGGAATAGAGGGAACATACCTCAACATAATAAAGGTAATATATAACAAATCCATAGCCAATATCATACTCAAAGGGCAAAAACTGAAAGTGTTTCCCTTAAGATCAGGAACAAGACAGGGATGTCCACTCTTATTCAACATAATACAGGAAGTTCTAGCCACAGCAATAAGACAAGAAGAAGAAATAAAAGGCATCCAACTTGGAAAGGAAGAAGTAAAACTGTCACTATTTGCAGATGACATGATACTGTATATTGAGAATCCTAAAGATTACACCAAAAAAGTACTAGAACTGATAAATGAATTCAGTAAACTAGCAGAATTCAAAATAAATATCCAGAAATCAGTTGCATTTTTGCACACCAATAATGAACTATCAGAAAGGGAAACTAAGAAAACAATCCCATTTATAATTGCATAAAAAAATAGCTAGGAATAAATATAAGCAAGGATGATCATATGATTTTTATTCTTTATTTTATGTGGTGTATCACATTTCTTGATTTGTGGATATTGTACTAATCTGGCATCCCTGGAATAAATCCCACTTGATCATAGTGTATCATCTTTTTAATGTATTGCTCAATCTGGTTTGTTAAAATGTTGTTGAGGATTTTTTCTTCTTTTTTTAATCCTCACCCGAGGATATTTTTCCATTTTTGTTCAGATAGAGTGGGAGGGAGATAGAGGAAGAGAAAGAGAGAGAGAGAGAGAGATGTGAGAGGGACACGTTGAATGGTTGCCTCCCATACGACCCCAATCAGGGCTAGGGACGAATTGCAATCGAGGTAGGTGCCCTTGACTGGAATCGAACCTGAGACTCATTGGTCCACAGGCTGACAATAACCACGGAGCTAAACCAGCCAGGGCTTTGTTGAGGATTTTAACATCTGTGTTCACTAGGGATATTGGCCTGTAGCTTTCTTTCTTTGTAGTGTCTTTATAGTGTTTTGGAATTAGGATAATACTGGTCTTGTAAAAAGAGCACTGGTGTCTTCCCTCCTCTTGAATTTTTTGGAATAGTTTGAAAAAGATAGGTATTAGTTCTTTGAATGTTTGGTAAAATTTACCCGTGAAGCCATCCAGTCCAAAACTTATGTGTGATGGGAGTTTATTTATTTATTTTTATTACTGCTTCAATTTCATTGATTATATTCGGTCTATTTAGATTTTCTGATTCTTCCTGATTCAGTTTTGGAAGATTGTATGTTTCTAGGAATTTATCCATTTTGTTCAAATGGTCCAATTTGTTGGCATACAGTTGTTTGTAATATTTTCCTACAATTTACTTGTATTTCTGTGGTGTCAGTTGTTACTTCTCCCCTTTCATTTCTGATTTTTATTTGGGTCTTTTCTCTTTTTTTCTTGATGAGTCTGGTTAAAAGTTTGCCAATCTTGTTTATCTTTTCAAAGAAACAGCTCTTGGTTTCATTGATCTTTTGTATTTTTTTTAGTCTCTATGTCATTTATTTCCACTCTAATCTTATTATTTCTTTCCTTCTACTTACTTTGAACTTTGTTTGTAGTTTTTTTTCTAGTTCTTTTAGGTGTAAGATTAGATTGTTTGAGATTTTTTTTTGCTTCTTGAGGCAAGCCTGTAATGCTATGAACTCAGGACTGCCTTTGCTGTGTCCCATAGATTTTCGGTTGTTGTGTTCTCATTTTCATTTGTTTCAGGGTATCTTTTGATTTCTTCCTTGATCTCATTGTTGACGCATTCATTGTTTAGTAACATATTATTTAGCTCCATGTGTTTGTGTGTTTTTCAGTTTTTTCTTGTGATTGACTTCTAGTTTCATAACATTATGGTCAGAGAAGATGCTTGATATGATTTCAGTTTCTTAAATTTATTGAGACTTGTTTTATGTCCTAACATGTTATTTATCCTAAGAAAATGCTTTATGTGCACTTGAAAAAGAATAAATATTCTGCTGCTTTGAGGTGAAATGCTCTGAAGATATCCATTAAATCTGGTCTGGTGTGTCATTTAAAACCATTATTTCCTTGTTGATTTTCTGTCTGGAAGGTCTATCCATTAACATCAATTGGGTGTTAAAATCACATACTATGACTGTATTACTGTCAATCTCTACCTTTATTTCCATCAAGGTTTTCTTTATATATTTAGGTGCTCCTATGTTGGGTGCATAAATGTTTACAAGGGTTATATCCTCTTATTGGATTGATCTTGTAACATTATGTAACGTCCTTCTGTGTCTCTTGTTATGGCCTTTGTTTTGAAGTCTATTTTGTCTGATATAAGTATTGCTACCCCAGCTGTTTTTTGGTTTTCATTTAATGTATTTTTCCTTTCTTTAATCCTCACCCAAGGATATTTTTCTATTTACCTTCAGGTAGAGTGGGAGGGAGGGAGAGAGAGGGAGAGAGAGAGAAACATCAATGTGAGAGGGACACATCAACTGGTTGCCTCCCGCATGACCCTGACCAGGGCTGGGGACGAACCACAACTAAGGTATGTTCCCTTGACTGGAATCAAACCTGCGACTCTTTTGTTCACAGGACGATGCTCTAACCACTGAGCCAGACCAGCCAGGGCTGCATTGAATATCTTTTTCCACTCCTTTATTTTCAGTCTATGTGTATCCTTTGTTCTGAGGTGGCTCTCTTGTATATGTCATATATATGGCTCTTGTTTTCTTTAAAAAAAAGAATTCTTTTTTCTTTATTGATTTTTTTTAGAGAGAGAGATAGAAACATTGATGAGAGAGAACATTGATTGGCTGCCTCCTGCATGCCCCCTACTGGGGATTGGGCCTACAATCTGGGCATGTGCCCTGACCGGGAATCAAACCAGTGACCTCTTGGTGTATGGGTCAATACTCAACCACTGAGCCACACTGGCCAGGCAGATCTTGTTTTCTTATCCATAGGGCTACCTTATGCCTTGTGACTATTTTCTAACTACCTATTTGTACTTGCAAGATATTCACTTTAAATTTCAGGACACACATAAGCTTAAAGTGAAGTATGATGAACAAAATAGATCCAGAGACATGGAAGCATGGAACAGATTAAAAAATCTCAGAGGGAAGAGGGGTTGGAGGTGGGAAGAGATTAACCAAAGAACTTATGTGCATATATGTATAGCCCATGGACACAGACAACAGGTTCGTGAAGGTCTGGGTGGGGGCAGGAGTGGGGTGGAGGGGATCAGTGGGGGAATAAAAGGGGGGACATCTGTAATCCTTTCAACAATAAAGATAAAATTAAAAAAAGATATTTCATGCAAATGGTAATGAAAAGAAAGCAGAGATGGCTGTATAATTAGGCAAAATAAACTTTAAGTGAAAAAGTGTCTCTAGAGGGTCAATTCAACAGGAAGATATAATAATTATAACTAAATACACTTCCAACACGAGAGCACCTAAACGTATTAAGCAAATATTCTAATAGATCTGAAGGAAGAAATAAGCAACAATATAATAATAGTGGGGAAATTCAATACCCCATTTTTAACAATTCATAGATCATCCAGACAGAAAGCCAATAAGGCAACACTGGACTTCAATCATACTTTAGATCAAATTGAACTAAGAGACATATACAGAACATTCCATCCAACAGCAGAAGAATACACATTCTTCTCAAGAACGAAATGGAACATTCTCCAGGATAAATCATATTATAAGTCATAAAACAATTCTTAGCAAATTTAAGCAGATTGAAATCATACCAAATATATTTTCACCACAATGGTCTGAAACTAAAAAATCAGCAACTGAAGGAAATTTCACAGTTATGTGGAAATTAAATAATACTCCCTTGAACAACCAATAAGTGAAATAATAAATCAAAAGGGAAATTTTTAAAAATCTAAAAAAAAAAAAAAAAAAGGAAATGTAACATACCCAAAGCTATGGGATCAGCGAAAGCAGTTTTAAGAGGTATGTTTATAGCAATGAATTCCAACATAATGAAAGAAGAAAGATCTCAAATATACTTCAAGGAACTAGAAAAACAAGAGTAATAGAAGCCCAAAGCTAGCAGAAAAAGAAATAACAAACATCAGAGAGCAATTAAATGTAATAGAGACCAAAACACAATAGAAAAGATTAACAAAAACTAAGAGCTGGTTTTTTGAAAAGATACATAATTTTGAGAAACCTTAAGCTAGAGTAAGTAAGAAAAACAAAAGGCAGAGGACTCAAATAAAATTAGAAATGAAAGAGAAGACATTACAACTGATACCACTGAAATAAGAGACTACTATGATAACTGTGCCAACACATTGGATAATCTATAAGAAACTGACAGAGTCCTAGGAAACATGCACCCTACCAAGACTGAATCATGAAGAAATGGAAAATCTGAGCAGAACAATAATGAATAGGAGATTGAATCAGTAATCAATAACCTCCCAACAAATAAAAGTCCAGGACCAGATGGCTTCACGGGTGAATTCTATCAAACATTTAAAGTATTAATACCAATCCTTCTCATTCTCTTCTATGAAATAGAAGCAGTGGGGAAACAGTTCCAAACTCATTTTATGAGGCTACAATTACCCCGATACCAATGCCAGACAAAACAATTGCAAAGTGGTTGCTGCTCAGTGTAGGTTAAAAAAAATAACAATTTGTCAAAATTGGCCATGCGTACTTGGCAGTGCTAGATATAAAAATGTTAGTCATGGCTATAGTAAAACATTTGTAAAGTCAGGAAGACAAACTTAATTCAAAGTAAGATGTTCCACCTTTGTGTTTATGATAGTTAATGATGTTATGTGAAGAGAACTAATTATATACTTATGTTCAGGGGGAAAATGAAAGGAAACATTTAAAAATACTGATAATGGATATCTTTGGGTGATGGAATTGCAGGTTATTTTTATTTTCTACATTATACTTTCATTTCTCATATTTTCTTTTTTTAAATGTTTTTATTGATTTTAGAGAGAGAGGGGATGGGAGAGGAAGAGAGAGAGAAACATAAATGAGAGAGAAACATTGATTGGCTGCCTCCTGCATGCCCCCTACTATGGATCAAGCCCACAACCCAGGCACCTGCCCTGACCCGGAATTGAACTGGTGACCTCTCAGTTCATGGGAGGTTGCTCAACCACTTGAGCCACACCAACCAGGACTATTTCTCATATTTTCAAAAATGGACAGTTATTTATTTATTCATTTATTTTTTACTCTTAATCCAACTTGCAAACACTGCCCAAAAGTGCAAGATACAACTTATTTCCTGGAACTACTTAGGGAAAAAATCTGTTTAAAATTTGTACTTATCAGAGAACCATCCTTTTTTAAATGTGTGAATACAAAAATAAAAGACTGAAAAAATATGCAACTAATGTTACTATTTCTAAGAAGTGAAATAAGAGTTTTTTCCCCCCAAAGTTCTTATAATGAATATACATGGTTTTTTAATTAAAAAACTTTTCTAAATGCATAACTATGTGTTATTACAAGAGGGAGTTCAAAGGTGAGTTTTAAGGACTCTGTAAACACTTTGAAATAGTGTGTAAAGTTGTGCATGTATGTGCAAATGTGCTTTAATAACAAGTTGAACTATACACATATTTTTAACACTATTTGCAATTGTCATTTTGTATATGAAACATTTACTTTACTATATGTGAGTAGGTAGATTTTGTAACTATCTCATTGCTGACCTCAAACTTTAGAGGATAAGAAATTTCAAATCATTCCCATGATTTTTCCTTTGTATTTCTCACATTGAACTTCAAACTCCTTGCCCATCTTGAAAAGTAGTCTAAAAAATTTGAATAAGATGGCTAACTGAACATATGTATGTCTCTCTTTTTCCTCCAAAAATTCCACTGAATTGAAAGAAAATACATAAGAAAACTAATGAATCCATAATCAGGAAAGGAACCATCAGTGGGTGAGAAAATTTAAGGATTTTCTGGACGTTAAAAAGCTAAAGGAATCAGAAAATTGGAGAAGTCGGAGTAGAGCAACCACAACCAAATTTGGTGTAGTTTAGGGTTACCAATGAGATAACATCCTTAAATAATTAAAAAAAAAATCTTTATTGTTTAGAGTATTACAGATGTATCCCCCCTTTTTCTTCTCACTGCCCTCCTCTACCTGGTCCCCTCGGTGTTAACAATAGGAACAAAAACTGACTGTGAACAAGCCAGTGTTTCTCAAACCCAAATTAATAAACACTCAAGGATCTCCGGTCTTATCCCATAATTTGCATTTTAAGAATTCACATTTCTAATAAGCTGCCAGATGATAACAATGCTGATGGCCAGAGTATAACACTTTGAGTCTTGAGGACTAATCCAGTACACATTAAAATCACCCGGGGAGCTTGTTAAACTCCCAAGTACAGGTCACAGCGCTTACCATTTAAATCAGAATACAGAGGGATGAGAACCAGGCATAAATATTTTTTAAAGATCCCATGTGATTCCAAAGTGCAGTAAAGTTTGGAAACCACTGGACTAATCAAGAGTAAATTAAAAGACTAAAGTATGTGAAAATATGCTCCCCCCTTCCTCCTTATGAGCACAAGGCCATATTCAATGTGATAAAGCTGTGATTGTTCTTTAAGCAAACATTTTAGGCCATTTTCAATGTGATAAAACTGTGTTAGTTCTTTCAACCAAGTGGAGACCCACCTGCTTGGTGGAAGCAGGAGGGGAGAGGAAGACATGGTTCCTGACATATATGTAAGAGCTGGAGAGAGAGCCAAAGTAGAAACTGAGGACGATGATTCCAAGTTATCAAAGAGTTTTGAGAGGAGGCACTTAGCCCAGAAATGAAAGACTTTAAAATGTTTTACTTCTAGAGAAAAAAGGTCCTTTACTAATACTTCTTTGCTTACATTCTCTCCACACATATAACCTTAGTTATTCCTAATGAAAATATTTGCAACAAGTTCTTGACCAAAAAAATAGTATCCAAAGGATATAATGAACATCTTAAAGATGAAAAACCCAAATAAACAAGCAAACAAAACTGGGCAAAAGACACGAACAGGAATTTCTTCAAAGACGAAACACATTGGCCTATAAATATAGAAAAGCTGCTTACCCTTGTTTGTAATTTTAAATAAATACTAATTAAAATTACAAACCCTGGCTAGTGTGGCTCAGTTGCTTGGGTGTCTTCCTGTGCACCAAAAGGTGGTGGTTCGATTCCTGGTCAGAGCACAGACCCAGGTTGTGGATCCGATAGGGGCTCGTATGGGAGGTAGCCAATCAATGTTTCTCTCTCTAAAAAAAAAAAAAAAAAAAGAATAAAAAGACAAATTATAAAAATTACAAGATAAAATTTCACACCCACAAGATGGGAAACAAATTTAATGGAAATTACCAAGTGTTAGCAGGTATATGACACAATAGGAATTTCATTCTTTAATTGGCTGTGGAAAGGGATACAATCACTTTGGAAAATAGTTTAGCTTTATCTAGTAAAAATAACATAATACTGTGTAATTCCACATTCTATTGTAAGAGTATGCTTTAGAAAAGCATTTGTACAAATGTACCAGGAAAATGTATAAAAATGTTCATGGCAGCAAAAACTGGATATAACCTTTGTGTCTATTGACAGAAGAATACACAAATAGTAACAACAACAACAACAACAACAAATGGCTGTGAAGCTGTTATTATTTGCCAGGCAACACTCTAAGGGCTTTATACATATTACCTAATTAATTCTTACAGTTAAATAAGATAGATACAATTATTATGCTCATTTTAAAATGAAAAAACAGGGCCCTGGCCTGGTAGATCAGTTGGTTAGAGCATACACCAAGGTTGTTGGTTGAATCCCTGGTCAGGGTACATTAAAGAAAATAAAAAAAGAATGCCTAAAATGAGGAAACAGAAGTTTAGAGAGAACTGTTTTGCCCAAGGCTGTTCTGGTTGAGTCCGAACTTAAGCCTAAACCTGAGCTCTTAATCACCTTGCCAATGGAATTAGAATTTAGCAGCTGCCACAAAGTGTGATCTCTGGACCAACATCATTAGTATCACTGGGAACATGTTAGAAAAGATGGGACCTGGCAATTTATAGTTTACTAAGCTCTCCAGATGATTCTGACACACATAAATGACTGATAACCACCAGACATACTGGATTTACTAGATAAAAAAGAGGTGGGGTCTTCAAATAGGAGAGAGGGATACTCACATTTTCTTTTTGGAAACTTTCTTTTTATTTTACTTTTTTTACTTAAGTTTTTCCCAGCTTTATTAAGGTGATGAGTTGATATAAAATATATTGCAAAATATTTACCATCATAAAGTTAGTTAATACCTTCACCACCTCACATAATTACCTTTTTAAATTTTTTACTTTTTTAAACTCATCTTTATTGTTGAAGGTATTACAGATGTTCCCCCCTTTTTTCTCCATTGACCCCCTCCTCCTCATTCCCGCCCCCCTCCTGCCTTCCCCACACTATTGTTAGTGTCCATTGGTTATGCATATATGCATAGAAGTTCCTTGGTTTATCTCATCCTGCCCTCCCTCCCCCCTTCCCTTTGAGATTCATCAGTCTAACAACCAATTTGTACTTCTTAATTCCTTCATCTTTTTCACCCATTCCCCAACCTCCACCCATCTGGCAAGTAACAAAAAGTTCTCTGTATATATGAGTCTGTTTCTGTTATGCTTACTCATTTTGTTTGTAGATTCAATTGTTGATAGATATGTATTAATTGCCATTTTATTGTTCATATTTTTGTTCTTCTCCTTCAAGAAGACCCTTCAACATTTCATATAATACTGGTTTGGTGGTGATGAACTCCTTTAGCTTTTTCTTGTCTGGGAAACTCTTGATATGTCCATCGATTCTAAATGATAGCTTTGCAGGATAGAGTAATCTTGGTTGTAGGTTGTTGCTTTTCATTACCTTGAATATCTCTTGCCACTCCTTTCTGGCCTGCAAAGTTTCTTTTGAGAAGAGCTGACGGTCTTATGGGAGCTCCTTTGTAGATTACAAACTGCTTTTCTCTTGCTGCTTTTAAGATTCTCTCTTTGTATTTCAACTTTGGCATTTTGATGATGATGTGTCTTGGTGTGCACCTCTTTGGGTTCAACTGGTTTGGGACTCTCTGTGCTTCCTGGACTTGTTTGTCTGCTTCCTTCACCAAGTTGGGGAAGTTTTCTGTCATTATTGTTTCAAATAGGTTTTCAATTTCTTGTTCTCTGTCTTCCCCTTCTCGCACCCCTATGATGCGAATGTTGGCACGCTTGAAGTTGTCCCAGAGGCTCCTTACACTATCCTCATTTTTTTGGATTCTTTTTTCTTTTTGCTGTTCGGATTGGGTGTTTTTTGCTTCCTTATATTCCAAATTGATAGTTTGCTTCTTGGCTTTACCTACTCTACTATTGATTCCCTGTAAATTATTCTTTATTTCAGTTAGTGCATCCTTCATTTCTGACTGGTCCTTTTTGATGTTGTTGATGTTCTCACTAAGTTCCTTGGAGGTCTCCTTAAGTTCCTTGAAGGTCTCACTAAGTTCCTTGAATGTCTTACCAAGTTCCTTGAGCTACCTTATTACCTGTGTTTTGAACTCTGCATCTGATTGATTGTTTATCTCCATTTTGTTTACATCTTTTCCTGAAGTTTTGTTATTTTCTTTCATTTGGGACATGATTCTTTGTCTCCTCATTTTGGCTGCTTCCCTGTGATTGTTTCTATGTATTAGGTAGAGTCACTATGTCTCCTAGGCTTCATAGGGTGGCCTATTGTTGTAGGTGTCCTGTAGGATCCAGTGGCACAACCTCCCTGATCACTACAGCTGGGCCCTTTAGGTGCACCCCTAGTGTGGACTGTCCACCCTTCTGTTGTAATTGAGTCTTGACTGCTGTTGGCACCTCAATGGGAGGTATTTACTCAGGCTGATCAGCTGCAAGGACTGGCTGTGCTCATTGACCACTGACCTCTGACTACCTTGGAGGGTCAGCTGTGTAGGGGCCAACCACACAGAGCAAGACTTACTTCATCAGGGCTCTAGTACCCACTGAGTCCGCTCACTGAATGTGTCACTTGTAGAGGTGGTTGGATGGTGGTGTTTCGATGTGGTCTGAAGCTATCCACTGGGTGTGCTGGCTCTGGGGCAAGGTCATCTACTTCCTCTGTTCTATCCAGGGCTACCTGGCATAAGCTACAGAGTGATCTGCAGATGGCTGCTTCTTGTGCTGGGCTTGGAGGTCCCAGGAGAAGCCAAGTTGTGAACCAAGGCTGGTTGCTTCTAGTGCCATGCCTGGGGCCACTTAATGAGAGGTATGGGGCTCACTGAGATCAGATGCTGCTTGTTTGAGAGATTTTTAGAAAACTCTGAAGCAGGATCCAAGACAGGCCAATCCTATGGTAAAGCCTTTGAAACAGCTTGGATGGGCCCGAAAGTTGGGTGGGGTGGAGCTTCAGGGAATCACCAGGGTGGGGCAAACAGTGTGAGCCAGGTTGCTGGAGTCCCAGATATGGCACATGTCTGACTGCCCTGTTGGGGAAGGGCTCACCAAAGGAACATCAGCCTCCACCAGCACTGTCCAGTCTGTTCAGGAGAAAGCCGCCTCTCCAGCCCTCGTCCCTAGGCCAAACAGCTCTATTCTTCCCTGTATGTCTCTGGTGCCCCTCAAGCTACCTTCCCTCCGAGCTTAGAAGGAGCAAGTCCAAATAAGTGTGTGTGCGGGCCCTTTAAGAGGAGCTGCCTAGGGCTCCAGAAGCCTCAGCCTCCCTCAGCTTCAGTTCCCACTGGTTTTTATAGCCAGAAGTTATGGGGACTCTTATCTTCCTGGCATTGGAACCCTGAGCTGGGCACCTGGTGTGGGACTGGGACTCCTCCTCAGGGAGGACCTTCCCAGCCAAGGTGTCCCTCTTGATTTTAATCCGCCACACGTGGGTGTGGGACCAGCCCATCCGTGCCTCTGCCCCTCCTACCAGTCTCAGTGTGGCGGCTGCTTTAATTTAATAGTTGTAGGAGGGGGGCAATGGGGAAAAAATTGGAGGGGACATCTGTAATACTCTCAACAATAAAGAAAAATGAAAAAAAAAAATTGGCCCTGGCCGAGTGGCTCAGTTGGCTGGAGCATCATCCTGTACACCAAAAGGTCGTGGGTTTGATTGGGGGTTTGTCCCAGCGTGTTTGGCAGGCAACCAATGTTTCTCTCACATCGATCTTTCTCTCTCTCTAAAACATATCCTTGGGTTAGGATTAAAAAAATTTTGTTTACTCTCTTCACAATCTTCAAGTTTATAATACGATAGTGTTAACTATAGTCACCATGCAGTACATGAGATCCCCAGAACTTATTATAGCTGGAAGTCTATACTCTTTGACCAATATCTCCCCATTTCCCTCATCCCCCTCTCCTGACAACCACCTTTCTACCCTCTATTTTGATGAGATTGCCTTTTTTAGATTCCATATATAAATGAGATCATACAGTATTTGTCTTTCTTTGACTGATTTCATTTAGCATAATGCCCTCAGTCTCCATCCATGTTGTTGAAAATTGCAGCATTTTCTTCTTATGATTGAAAAAATTCCTTTGTGTATATACCCAACATATGCTTTATCCATCCATTCATTGACGGATAGGTTGTTTCCATGCCCTGGCGATGTTTCCATGCCCTGCAGTGAACATGGTGCTGCACTGTCTCTTCCAGATAGTATTTTATTCCCTGCAGGCACATACCCAGACATGGGATTGCTGGATTATACGGCAATTCTGTTTTTAATTATTGAGGAAACCCCATACTATTTTTTTCTCATAATGGCAGGGAAGTATTCCCTTCTGTTTTCAGAAAGAATTTGTGATGTGATCACATTACTTCTTTAAATATTTGTGAAGCTATCTGGGTCTGGGCTTTTCTTTATAGGAAGATTTTAAATCACTAATTTAATCATGTTCATAATATTCCCTTATAATTCCTTAATTTTCTATAAGGAGATTAGTGAGGTCCATGTCTTTAACTAAAGTGATTACTTACTCCTCTACCTTCTTGAAGTATGGAATATAGTTAAAATAATTATTTTGTCTTTGTCTACTAATTCTGCTTTATCTGTTTTATTTCTGGGTCTGTTTTTCTGACTGATTTACAAATTCTCAGTATGGGTTGTCTTTTCCTGCTTTTTTGCATGCCTGCCAAGCTTTTATTAGTTGCTAACCATTGTGAATTTTACCTTGTTGTGTAATAGATTTTTTAAAAAATTTCTGTAAATACAGGGTGGGGCAAAAGGAGGCTCACAGTTGGGAGTAGGCAAAACACAGAGTTTATTTTTGTATTATTATTTATTAATTATTGTATTATTTTCCATTTGAACAACTGTAAACCTTCTTTTGCCCCACCCTGTATTTTTTTTTAAACGCAGATTTTTTTAAAATTTTTATTAATTTGTTTTTGTTACAGATGTTTTTCCTTTTTCCCCCATTGACACCCTCCTCCCCATCCCCCCCACCCATCCCCAGCCCTGTTGTCCATGTCCATTGGTCATGCATACATGCATATAAGTTCTGTGGTTTATCTCTTCCCCCCAACCCCCCTCCTCTGAGGCTTGTCAGTCTGTACCCCACCTCTATGTCTCTGGGTCAATTTTGTTCATCAGTTTGTTTAGTTCATTATATTCCACAAATAAGTGAGATCATGTGATATTTGTCTTTCTCTGCTTGGCTTGTTTCGCTTAGCATAATGCTCTCCAGGTCCTTCCATGCCATCTCAAAGGATAAGAGATCTTTCTTTCTTACAGCTGTAATATTCGATTGTGTATATGTATCACAGCTTTTTTATCCATTCATCTCCTGATGGACACTTAGGTTGTTTCCAGATCTTAGCTATTATAAATAGTGCTGCTATGAACATAGGGGTACATATATTCTTTCTGATTGGTGTTTTAGGTTTCTTAGGGTATATTCCTAGAAGTGGGATCACTGGGTCAAATGGAAGTTCAATTTTTAACTTTTTGAGGTAACACCATAGTGTTTTCCACAGTGGCTGCACCAGTCTGCATTCCCACCAGCAGTGTACTAGAGTCCCCTTTCCTCTACACCCTCGCCAACACTTGTTGTTTGATGATTTGTTGATAGTGGCCATTCTGACAGGTGTGAGGTGATACCTCATTGTTGTTTTAATTTGCACCTCTCTGATGATTAGTGATGTTGAGCATTTTTTCATATGTCTTTTGGCCATTTGTATGTCCTGTTTAGAGAGGTGTCTATTTAGCTCCTCTGCCATTTTTTAATTGGGTTCTTTGTCTTCCTTTTGTTGAGTTGTATGAGCACTCTATTTTGGAAATTAACCCCTTATCTGATGCATCATTGGCAATTATGGTCTCCCATATAGTGGGATCCCTTTCCGTTTTGATGGTTGTTTCTTTTGCTGTGCAGAAGCTTTTTAGTTTGATGTAGTCCCATGCTTTCTTTTTTTCCTTTGTTTCTGTTGCCTTAGGTGTCCACCCTGTATTCTTGAGCTTGTCTTTCAGGACACAGGTAAGTTACTTGGAAACAATTCTATTCCTTCAAACCTTGCTTTTAAGGACAGATCAGCCTTTAAAGTAGGGCTAATTATGTCCCACACCTGAGGTAATACATTTCTGAGTACTCTGTCTAATACCCTGTGAGTTATGAGGTTTTGCACTCTGGCTGATGGGAAAATGTAGTATTCCTGACTCTGACTTCTGAGGATTATTTCTCTACTTCTTTGAGGCGGTTCCTCTTCTTTCCTCAGGTAGTTTCTTCACACACCTTTGCTAATCATCCAGCTGAATACTGGAGGAGCCCTCTATATAGTCCCTCTCTTTCCTCTGTGGTCTGCCTTGCCAACTCTAGCTACCTTGGTCTGTTTGGACTTTCAACTTCATTTCTTCAACTTAAGGAGACCATCAAACTCTGCCTGGACCCCCCCATTCCTGTGCTATAGCCATTCTCTGAGCAGTAAGCTGGGCATTCAGAGGCCTCATTTGTTCTACTTTCTCAGGGATTACTCTCCTGTTTTGCCTGATGTCTTATTTTGTTCAGGTTTTATGCAATTTTATGTAGGAGAGTATATGTGATCACTGCTATTCCACAATGGCTAGAAGTGGAAGTAGAGCTTATATTTTAGCAGGGGAAATAGATAATTAATAAATTAGCAAAAGATGATGGATGTAAATTCAGATTTGGGCTCTTTAGAGAGAGTGTTCTGAGAAAAACTCTCTGAGGATAAACTTTTAGCTTGAAACTTAAATGATGAGAAGGAGAAAGCCATTCAAAGATCTGTGGGAAGAGAATTCTGGCATAGGGTAAAAATCTTGCTGGTGCACATAGCCTGAACCTGGAACAAATGACTTGATTCAACCCTATCTTTTAAAAAAAATTAAATTTATTGGGGTGACATTGGTTAATAACATTATATAAGTTCCATGTGTACAATTCTGTAATAAACCGTATGTGTATTGCACTGTGTTCTCACCACCCAGAGTCTAGTCTCCTTGTCACCATATATTTGACCCCCTTTACCCTCTTCATCCTCCCCCAACCCCTCTTCCCTTCTGGTAGCCACACTTCTTCAACACCATCTGTTAAACCTTAGCCTTTGTAATTGCCCCATTATTCAGCCAATATGAGCTCCTTACAATACCTTATTTATATTGCTACTTTTCACTCTCTATTCAGGCCTCCTCTCAGCTTAAAATGACTTTTTCTTTTTCTTTCTCTGGAAACCTTATTTCCTTGTTGAGATTAGGTGCCATCTCCTTCATGGAGTCTTCTTTGATAAGCTCAGTCAGAAGTGACATCTTTTCCCTCTAAATTCCTATAGCACGTGTGTGTGTGTGCACGCGTGCATGCACGCCCAGGATTCTAAACCCATGGACGTGGACAATACTGTGGTGAAGGCCTGCGGGGGTGAGGTGGAGGGGGACAATGAGGGATAAAAGGGGGGACATCTGTAATACTTTCAACAATAAAGATAAATTTAAAAAAAGATTTTAAAAAATGGCAAAGCCAGGATTTAAACTTATTTAAGTCCAACTCCAGAGGCAACCCCAAAGAGTTTAAATAATGTGTGCAATAAGACTGACTTCTTTCCATCCACTGCTAATGAACTAAAGGGGTTCATTTGCCTGCACACACCGAGGCCTAATCAAACGCGAACAGGAATTTGCAGCCTCTAAGGTAAAGGCTTATTAATTAAGAAAATGGCTCCATGTCTGGAGTCACAGGTGAGCTCAAGCTCAAAAACCTGCCTCCCTAATTGCTCCTAGGGGATGTGTTGCATAAGGAGTTAGGGTCCTGGTGGTTAGGGTCATGGTCTCTATTGATTGGTCGAGGATAGGGTAGGGGTTAGTTGGTCATTGCATCTGGTCCTGATGTCAGCCATGGCGTCACTCTGTCTGGTTTTCAAGGTGGGTCTTTCCACTTTTCTGGGCTTGGAACTGAAACAACTGAGACCTAGATATTATCTCTAGTTTGACTGAAACTTTGTCTCTTTGGTCAACAGACCTGAGGCTTTGTTCCTAAGATTATTTAATGCTGACCAGAATCTCATTGTCCTGAGGTTTTAAAGGGAGTGGATGTGCAAGAGGGAGGGAGGGAGGTGAGCCAGGGTGCTGGATGAAGCCAGTTTGAATTAAAGGGAAAGAAAGGAGTAAAGTTTATATTAAAGAATTGAACTCTCTGGGCCATTACACTATGAACCTTACCTTTGGCCTGCTTCCATTCAGTTCCAGATCTCTAACCAATTCTTTACCTCGCTACTGAACACCTTCAAAATTAAGTATTGCTAGGCTCCGCAATGGGATAAAAATGTCTGCTGAACATGTTCCTTGGGTGTTATAAAATTTTATTTTACACCAAGATGTCACTTAATAATATTTATTTCATTCTACTTTAAGAACTTTTCAAGGATGGCCCAGCCAGTATGGCTCAGTGGTTGAGCGTCGACCCATGCACCAAGAGGTCGCCGGTTCTATTCCTGGTCAGGACACATGCCCAGGTTGTGGGCCAAATCCCCAGTGAGGGGCATGCAGGAGGTGGCCAATCGATGTTCTCTCTCATCGATGCTTCTCTCTCTCTCTAAAATCAATAAAGAAAAAAAAAACGGAAAAGAGAAAAACTTTTCAAGGATGGTTTATATGCTTTATTTGTTTTATCTCCCAGAATATCTAGCACTTAGCTACTCAAAATGTGGTCTGCAGGCAAACAGCATTGGTATCACCTGGGAGCTTGTGGGAAGTGCAGAATCTTGGGCCCCACTTCAGAATTACAGAACCAGAATTTGCATTTTAACAAGATTCTCAGGTGATTCATATGCACAGAGCATGGGTTTGGTGTTTTTCTGTTTTGTTTTATTTTTTTTACACAGTTGTCACAATAAGTATTTGTTGAATGAATGAAAAGCTTCCAGGTTAAGTATGAGGTGTACCACATGTTCTTTACTAACAAATTATGTTGAATAGAAACTTAATTGTGTCAGATTATCTCATTTGCTAGGTAAAGAAGTTTTGCAAACTCCTAGCCCATCAGTTGTCAAGTCTTTTGAATATATTTATAAATATTCCAGTAAATATCAGGATGTTCATTACACAGTAATGTAAGCAAACGGTAGTGGTTAGTAAAAGAGCACTGGTTTTAGAATGTAAGAGAGAGAAATCCAGTTTAAACTGGCTTTGGGAAAAGAACTTATTGGCTTTGGTAGTCAGACCACAGGAAGTACTGAACTATATCTAGCTCTCAGGGACAGTTATTATTTGTCACTTATTACATCTCTCCGTGTGTGTGTGTGTGTGTGTGTGTGTGTGTGTGCGCACACACACAAAATTTAGATTGATTCTCCTCCAGGTACTTTTCTTATGATGAGAGACAAGGTCTCCATTTGTTTTAGAGACTCAAATTTCCACCATTGGAGAGCCATGGAGACTAGGTCTGTCTCATATCAAGTATAAGAGTTCAGGGGGAGGATACTGATGCTGATTGGCTCATATTGGCTCAAATGCCCACCCCTGGACCAATATACTCTAGCCAAAGGGTTAACTGTGGCATTTTCCAGAAGAAGAAAAGGAGTACTTTTCCTCATAGGCAAAAGAATAATTCTCAATATAATATTCAAAACATGACTATAAACTTCTATCTTACAGATAGGTAGTTACATTAAAAAAATGTATGTTTCTATTGATTCTAGAGAGAGAGGAATGAGGGGGAGAGAAGGAGAAACATCAATCAGCTGCCTCCCGCACACCCCTTACCGGGGATGGAGCCTGCAACCCAGGCATTTGCCCCGACTGGGAGCTGAACCAGCAACCTCTCTGTGCACCGGACAATACTGAATCAACCTGAGCCACCTGACCAGGGTAGTTATTTTTTTCTACCACTTTCCTTTACCCAATTAATGTCTGGGGCTACCAAAGGAATTTTTATATGTTTTGTTAATCTGTCTTTGTGGTTGTTTCTGCCCTCTACCAGTTTTCACATTCTGAAATACTGTCATTCTAGAAATGTACTGATGAATAAAGACAGACTTGTAATTATGCAAGCTATTTTCCCCCATATCAGTTTGCTCCCACGTGGTACCATGTGGCATCATGTGGCCAGCTAAGACCAATCCCTAACAAAGAGAAATTTGTATTAATCCTGGGCTCAGAGTCCTAATTCAACTCCTAGTTCAGAGAAGTTCCTTTTCATGCCCAGTCTGCCCAGGCCTGCCCAGGATGATTGGAAGAAAGAATCATCTATTTCTTTTAGGTGAATTCTCTTTGGTACCCACAGGTGTGGTCCAGTCTCCATTACTCAGACAAGAAAATAAAAACATTTAACAGTATATTTTAAAAGTCTGGGTTATTTAGTCATAAATGACATCAAGTGGGAGACATTAATATATATGTAGGACATCTCTTACTCTAGAAGGGCACAGTCAGGCTAAAGATTAATCCAATTTATATTGTTTAAACATCACACCTTTGAGTCTTCAACACCGGCATTCATACTTATGATGATTTCATTGTGATTATTCTTTCAAAATAAAGGTAGTCTTACTCTTTTTTTTTTTAAATCCTCACCTGAGGATATATATATATATTTTTTCCATTTATCTTCACACAGAGTGGGAGAGAGAGAGAGAGAAAGAAAGAAAGAGAGAAAGAAACGTTGACATGAGAGAGACACATTGACTGGGTGCCTCCCTCAAGACTCTGACCAAGGCCGGGGACTGAACTGCAACCGAGGTACATACCCTTGACTGGAATCAAACCCGTGACTGTCTGGTCCTCGGGCTGACACTCTAATCACTGAGCCTAACCAGACAGGACAGGGTAGTCTTACTTTTACGAACAACTAACTCCTAGAAGTCCCTAGCACTTCTCAAACATATAAAACCAAATTAAGTTTTTCTTTGCCACGTACCACAGTGAGGTTAGTAATAATATTTGGTATGGATAATCAATAGCTATCATATGTGTAGTCTTTAAAATGCTCTATATATGTGGTACAGATAGAGTTAAGTGTGGTGGTTATTGTAGAAGCATTTTATTAGGTGAGACTCTACCTGTGATTTATTGTCTAACATAGTTTCATAGGGTTAAGGTGTTGTTCATTCATTTATTCATTTAATTAATTTTTGCATGCTTTCATTAATTAACTTTTTTACTAAAAAAATTTGTTGAATGCAAGCATTCAACACGTGGGAGAATGATAGTGAGGAAGGCAGACTCGGTCCATACTGTCTTGGAACATAGACTAGTGGAATCTTTTGAATGAAGCCTCAAATCAGTATCTTTTTTCACTCTTTGTGGAAAAAGAAAAATCACCCAAAAAAACAAAAAACTTCCATGTCCTTATAAAGAGAACCACATTGTTATTCCTGATGTCCTGCCCTGACTCTGGAAATTATATTTAGTGTACCTTAATGATTCATTCATTCATTCAGCTGAATGGCATGCTTTGCTTCCTGTCTCCAGCAGGTCTACGTCTACCAGACCACAGGAATTACAATTTCATGGTGAGAGGACTGACACCATGATACAGTTTAAAAATATTTGTGCACTTCTTATGTAATCAGGGATTTTAATGAAGGAAATGACTCTTATTTATTGCTGATCAAACCACTAATCTCTTCTCTCAGTAAATGTTTCAATTCTCTTTGATAAAAAAGACTTGTTGCTTACTTTATACATGTTCTTACTGTTGATTCGTTTGAGGCATTATTGTTATACTGTTGTATTTTGATTTGAATGAGCCCAGTTACTACATTGTTTTACTAACTTACTGCCCACAGGGAAGAGGCAAAGAAAGAAAACAAAAACCAACTCATAAATGGGATACGGTGAAATAATTTGAAAACATATTTATTTTCACTTTACTGGTCTATTTTGCAAGGTAAACAATAACCAATTTCTCTTTTTGAGCCCATCCTTCTAGCTCCTGCCCTAATTCTTTGCTCCTCTTTTCCAATCTTCCAGAGCATAATTATCTACACTCCAATCTCTCTCCTCCTACTGCTTCTTAAATTGCCTTCTGCCACTACCTGAACTGCTCTTGCTAAAGTCCCCAATAACTTCCTTGTTGTTAAATGCAAGTGAAATTCTCAGTCCTCATCTGTCATAGGTAATGGAAATGCTATCCTTTAACTTGTTCAGGCCATAAACGCTGGCATCATCTTCTTCCTCTTGTATATGTCTTGTAACTGTTTCCTTTTATGACTGCAGCTATCATAATTCAGGCTCTTATGATCTCTTATCAGCTGAGGTCTCTGCCTCTACTCTTGTCCCAACATCTCCCATGTCAGAGATTTTTCTAACTGCCTGTATTGTCATATCACTTTTCTATTTAAGATCCTTAAATATCTTCCTAACATTTATAAGATAAAGTCCAAGCTCTTGAGTATGGCCAACAAGGCCTTTAATAACCTAGTCTGTCTTCACTTTCATCCTTTTTCCTTTTATACATTCTGTGTTTAAGGCATGTAGAACTTCTTAGATTTATGGAATCCACGCTGTTCCTCCTGTCTGAAATACTTTTACTCTGTCTCCCCCGAGAACCAGTTTCATACTTTATTACAGTAGTTGTCACATGGACCGTTAAATGAATGCTTGTCTTTCCCCACTTCCAAGTACATTGTTAGCTCTCTGAGGGTTTATGTCTTATTTATCTTTATATTCTTTATATCTTACTTATCTTTATATAGTGATATTTAGCACATAATGTAATTTATAATTTATTATAGCACATAATGTACCTACTGATTCATACGCCCTGAATCAATGAATCAATGGATGGATGAATGGGCGCACACATAAATAAACACCACATCAGTAGGTTTATATTTGGTGTTGCCAATGAAGGAGCACTTGTCAAAGACTGAGTAGTGGAGGAAGTAAGGGAGACAGCACAGAGGGATGGAGTGGGAAGTTTCCTTTTTGATATTGTTTGGAGATTTATGACTGCATGACATATTTAGAAATTCCAGAAAAATTTTTAAATGATAACATGCAGAATGATTTGGATGCGGAAGCGTGAAGTGTTAACTGACTTGCTTAAGCTTTTTCAGCCAATTAGTGCCAGGCTTGAATTTGAGTCAGTCTTCAATTTTACCTATTTTAGTATTCTGTAGATGCAAAATACACCACGTTTCGTCCAACCCTGTTCTTTAATCAGTAAAGTAAGGAAAGTACTAGGGCGAGTAATCTGTCCCTGGTTGCAGAGCTGCCTAGGGACAGAGTCCTGATTCCAGGCTTTCCCTGCTGTAAGAAGCAGTGCTAGTCAACAAGCTCAGGAAATCCCGTCTGCCTGGACCAAAAGCCTAGCCCTGCCACCTCCTGGCTTTGTGATTTGAGAAAGTGCAGTATTCTTACCAGTAAAATCAGAGAAAGCATCCACCAATGTGAAGGTTAAATGACTTAATATAACAAAGTCGTAGAAGATGGCTTCCACATAGTAAGCCTTAAGATATTACTCATCATTTTTTAAAAATAAAAGTACGATAATAACGCTTTTTCACCTCCACTGTGTTCCAACTGAGTCTATTGAAGTAAAATAATCTTTTGTAGCTTAATCAAGCCCCCCCCCCACACACACACATTTACTTAACTGCCTAGTATTTCTTCATTGGCATTTAATGTCTCAGGAATGGATGATACAGTGGAAAAGCCTGCTTTAAGTGTCAGAAGCCTAAACCCAGGTGGACACAGTTTCCAAATAACAGGCTTGTAAGAAAAGATGAAGAGCTAGACTGTACATAGCAAAAGGTTCTCTGGGGTGGAGGAAGGGAAGAACTGGAAAGGAGTAATGGCTTCTGTTGACTATGTGCATCCTTGAGACAGAGCCTTGCGTTCATTCTCCATTAGTTGAGCCCAGATTGAGGGTGGGGGAGAGAGAGAGAGAAAATGATAGATAATTTAAATAGGTTTGTAGAATTTGAAAATAGAGAGAAATTGTGTCCCATTCCTTAGCAGAGGCTTTGAAAGTTTCCCTCAGTTCTGATGCAGCACGAGAGATGAGGACTTCCAATTCATATTTACAACAGATAATTCTATTGCTACAAATACGATGGAAATAGAAATAGAGAGCAATTGCTGTTCCATGCCCCTGATTTTTAAAAGGAGTTTATATATAAAAGATGGTGAGACTTCCGGTCAAGATGGCGGCGTAGGTAAACGCGGTATCGTGTCCTCCCACAACCACATCAAAGTTACAACTAAACTACAGAACAACCATCATTCAAAACCGCCTGAAATCAAGCTGAACCGAAGTCCTACAACTACGAAATTAAAGAAGAAGCCGCATCGAGACTGATAGGAGGAGCGGAGGCACTACGGGCTGGTCCCACACCCACGTGTGGCAGATAAAAATTAGGAGGGACACCTCGGCTGGGAAGGTCCTCCCTGAGGACTGAGGGGTCCCCGTCCCACACCAGGCACCCAACTCAGGGTTCCAGTGCCAGGAAGAGAAGTCCCCATCACTTCTGGCTGGAAAAACCAGCGGGAACTGAGGCTGAGGCGGCTGGAGCCCCTGGCAGCTCCTCTTAAAGGGCCCGCGCATGGACTTACTCGGACTTGCTCCCTCCAGGCTCCAGCATGGGGGAGGCAGCTTGAAAGGCACCAGAATCATATGGGGAAGAACTGAGCTGTTTGACATTAGAGCGAGGGCTGGAGAGGCAGCTTTCTCCTGGACAGACGTGCTATCAGAGGCTTTCGTTCCTTTGGTGAGCCCTTCCCTGGGCCAGCAGATGCCACCATATCTGGGACTCCAGCTACCTGGCTCACACTGTTTGCCCCACCCTGGTGATTCCCTGAGGCCCTGCCCCACCCAACTTTCAGGCCCACCCAAGCTGTTGCCAGTTGCTTTACCATAGGATTGGCCTGTCTTAGATCCTGCTTAAGCTTTTCCTAAATTCTTTCAAACAAGCAGCATCTGGTCTCAGCTAGCCCCATACCTCTCGCTAAGTAATACATAGAAACAAACACAGGGAGGCAACCAAAATGAGGAGACAAAGAAACAGGTCCCAAATGAAAGAACAGAACAAAACTCCAGGAAAAGAACTAAGTGAAATGGAGTTAAGCAACCTAACAGATGCAGAGTTCAAAATACTGCTTATAAGGATGCTCAATGGACTTAGTGAGGACCTCAAGAGCATAAAAAAGGACCAGTCTGAAATGAAGGATGCGCTAACTGAAATAAAGAATAGTTTACACAGATGCAATAGTAGAGTAGGTAAAGCCAAGAAGCAAACCATCGATTTGGAATATAAGGAAGCAAAAAACACCCAATCAGAACAGCAAAAAGAAAAAACAATCCAAAAAAAATGAGGATAGTGTAAGGAGCCTCTGGGACAACTTCAAGCGTGCCAACATTTGCATCTTGGGGGTGCCAGAAGGAGAAGAGAGAGAACAAGAAATCGAAAACCTATTTGAAACAATAATGGCAGAAAACTTCCCTAACTTGGTGAAGGAAACAGACATGCAAGTCCAGGAAGCACAGAGAGTCCCAAACAAGATGAACCCCAAGATGCCCACACCAAGACATATCATCATCAAAATGCAAAAGGTTCAAGACAAAGAGAGAATCTTAAAAGCAGCAAGAGGAAAGCAGTTAGTTACCTACAAGGGGGGGTTCCCATAAGACTGTCAGCTGATTTCTCAAAAGAAACTTTGCAGGCTAGAAGGGAGTGGCAAGAAATATTCAGAGTGATGAAAAGCAAAAACCTACAACCAAGATTACTCTATCCTGCAAAGCTGTCATTTAGAATCGATGGCCATATAAAGAGTTTCCCAGACAAAGAAAAGCTAAAGGAGTTCATCACCACCAAACCATTATTATATGAAATGTTGAAGGGTCTTCTTGAAGAAAAAGATAAAAAAAAATGAACAAACAAAATGGCAATAAATACATATCTATCAACAATTGAATGTACAAACAAAATGAACAAGCAGAACAGAGACATTCTCATAGATACAGAGAACTTTTGTTGGTTGCCAGATGGGAGGAGGGTTGGGGGATGGGTGAAAAAGGTGAAGGGATTAAGAAGTACAAATTGCTTGTTAGACTGACAAACCTCAAAGGGAAGGGGGGTTCGGGGGTGGGAAGAAATAAACCAAAGAACTTATATCTATATATGCATAACCAATGGACACAGACAACAGTGTGGGGAAAGGCAGGAGGGGGAAAGCAATGGGGAGGAGGGGGGCAATGGGGGAAAAATGAGGAACATTTGTAATACATTCAACAATAAAGATAAGTTAAAAAAAAAAAAAGATGGTGAAATGTTAACAGTGATTATCTCTGGGTGGTGGGATTAAGAATGACTGTCATTTTTATCTTTATGCTGCCCTGAAGTTTGAACTATTTCCAGAATGGAATAGCTTTTTCACCTTGGCTTGCCTGGCTAAACATTTCTCATCCTTTGGTCCAGGTCATCTTCCCCCTACTCCTTCGCTGTGCAGCCTATTCCCACCTCATGCTCCTCTAACATTCTGGACATCTCATTCTCTCACCACTGCAGCCCATGAAATAACTATCTGTTCCCTTCTATAGGTAGGAAGAGATCATATCTTATTTATTTTTGTATCAACATATAGCACAAAATAGATAATAAATCTTTTTGTTGAATTAACTAATAAATTCAGCAAAAATTATTTTATGGTTTGCCTAAGTTACAGTTTCAGATAAGGTTTTCTCCATTAGAAAAAGAAGTGATTTATAGGTACTTTGGAAAGACATATGAACTGTGGGACTCTGGAAATTACCATAAAATTAGAACACAAATTCAAGTTCTTAGATTATGTAAGACAGTGTATAAAATGTATCCGAATATCATGTATTATATGTATCTGAACATCATTCACTAATAGTTTGATGGCTTGTGATGAAGCTGAGAAATTGCTATAAGAAAAAGTTTAGGTTTTTTTTCTTCCCCCCCTCCTATATGACATCTGTCATCTTTCTTTGACAGTGTAAACTCAATAACAAACACTGAGATTTTTCTTATCATCGTTTGAAAATGTATAACAAAATTTACACCTGGACATTGAATAATGATTACTTTAGTGTAATTCCTCATAAATTGGTATAGAAAAAGGACAAGTTAAGGATTATTTAGCTACAAGATTAACTCTGTAATAAGTGTGATATTGATTATTTTCAAGTTAGTAATACAAATGATACATTCAGGACCATTTAACAACGACAAGTGATAATTAGGCTTAAAGGATGATAATTGGAGAAGTAATAAGTTGAGGCAGGCATATACTTCTTGTTTACATAACAAGTAAAGGAAAATTAGGTTTTTTTTCTAAAGAAAAGCAATACCCTAAGGATTTTAAATCTCTACAGTAAGGGTGAGAAAAATGCTATTAAAAGTTAATCATTTTGTCTTATGGTCTACCTCTGTTGTTTGCACATATTTTTACCTAAGTATTTGTTAAATCATATTATGTTTCTTCTTTCCTAAACTATGACCTATTTGAATTCAGGGTTCATGTCTTATTTGTTCTTGTATAGTTGTTAGCACGTGGTAGGTACTAAATGTTTATTAAATTGAGTTAAGTTGGGTTAAGATGCTACCCTTTGAATCTAGATTGTAGGCCTTACATAGGTTCTATATGGGTAAATTGGGGCAAATAATGAAAAATCAAGTCTTTGTCCTGATCTTCAGGATTGGAAAAAGCAGTCATGAACTAAGAGAAGTGGAACTTAAGGGTCTTTTAAAACTGGACATTTGCCTCATATTGGAATGGGCTTCCTAGTTACTTATTCCATGTATTTCTTTTTCTGATAGTTGATGGCTAGAATCATACTTAGTAGGTTGGTGGTCAAGAATGTCTGTAAAAAGGAGTAAGATTTGCCACCCCCAGGCTCCAGTATTATACAATGAGGTTCCTTATTGTATGCCAGATTTGGGAGTGGGCACTGGAAACTTTTTTCTTAGCGGCCAATGTCATCATTTGTTAAGCTATCAGGAAAGAGCGTTTTTGTTATTTCTTGAGTTTGTCAAGTTTACTTAAATACTTTTGGATTGATAAATCTGCCAAATGTACATAATGTGCTTTAAGTTGTTCCGAACATTGTATAGGCTCCAAAGGATAGAAGTACCAAGGGAGAACATATAAGTAAATGACATAAACAGTGCTATGATACATTTATATATGTCATTTTTTGAAATATTAATCTTGAGCTAGTAATATTATCACCAATATAGTATAATGTTCAGAGTATATTTCTGATCTTGTTGCCTACCTGAAGTTTAGCTCTTTTATACTAAAAAGGGTCAAAACAAGGGACTTTGAGATCTAAGCCAGAAACCCAATACTACCAAGACTGAAAAGTGTTTTTTTTTTTTTAATACTAGTGTTGACAATCACCTTTTGAATTCAGTGTCTTCTTCAAATACAATTAATACTAGATAGCCTCTTCTCTAAGATAAACATTGTATTAATGTGCTTATCTTAATCCCCAGGACTTAAAATAGCAAAAGGAGGTAGGAACTAACAGGACACTGGATCCATGCTAACTTGCATCCTTGGGGGATTAGTAAAAATCAAGGTCAGCAAGATGCAGGACAAATCAAGGAAGAAAGCACACCATGGTGGCTGTGTTCCTTTCCTCCTGGCCACAGCATGGGCAGCTGGAGAGGAAGGTGGCCCTTCCGTTTAGTGCTTTCTGTAATTCCTCTGTCTGTATGGTTGGCTTCTGGCCGATCGCTACTTTTATTCATTCTTCAGAGAGGAAAATTCCACTTTAATTTTGCTGGGTATGACAGGAAGTGGCATCAGTAGTGCAGTTCCTCACACATAGTAGGACTGACTGAATGAAATCAGACTATTGTTTCATTCCAGTGGGGTGTCCGGAACATTCAGTTCCTTGGACAGATTCAGTCTTGCAATACTGAATGCAATGTCTGAAATTATAGCTGTTAAATTGTACTAATGAAATCTCATTGGATTTATGAATAATAACACGCTAAACAGGAACCCATTTTTAATCATCTAGGATTCAGAGAAACTTGACTGTAGTGGAAAGAGGTTTGGAATTTAGAGAAATATAAAAGTTACCTGTAAGCATTTAAAAAAATTATATCCTTAGCTACCACTTCTACTAGCCTCCAGTAAGGATACATCAGAATCTCCAAGACAAGGCATGTGTAGTTGAAAAAAAGCTGCTTATGCGATTTGGACTTCTTCTTCCCTAGCTTCTGTTCTCTGCACCTCCAGAGACTGGAAATCAGTGGAGAAGTTGATCTCCAAGCGTCTATCTATAAAACTCTGTGGTTTTATTGGTACAAATTCTATACTTACCTTCTTTATTGGGACTTGTGTATTATGTGGATATAATCTCTTAGGTATGCCTTAATTCTAAAGTTTTCAGAGCTATAAGATAGAGATAGTGGATTAAGTGAAGATTACTTTCTCTTTTTTCCTTTTTTTTTTTTTTTTTTTTTTTGCTAGGCTATCATTTAACATTTTGGATCAGAGAACTTGAGAGATATGGGCTTTCTTGATCTTCAGAGGTTGAACATCTGCTATTGAAACTCTGGCTAAGTTCGATGGCACTGGTAGAAGTAGTAGCTCTAGCATATAGTAAACAAATACAAACTGAGTGACTTAGGGTTTCTTAATGAGATAAAAATAATCTTTCTAAAGAGAAGTTATTTTTTTCTAATAAGTTGTTTTTGATTATCAATTAATGGTCATTTGAGTGGGAAGGGAGCTTTTATTCATTAGTCCATGGTAGAATATCAAGTTGAGTCCCAAATTAGTAAATTCCTTATCAGATACCTTATTATTTAAGTCCTCAGAATCATCTCAATGTGTTGTGCACAAAATTACCACTCAAATATATTAATTATTATGGTTAAAAATGTTTTCTTGTCATAAAAACAATTGAATTTTATTATGAAGCATTAGGGGAGAGGGCTGGGGATGAGGAGGGGAAGAGAGTAACCAAAGAACTTTTATGCATATATATAGCCCATGGACACAGAGAATAGTGTGAAGACCTAGGGTGGGGCAGGGGCTGGGTGGAGGGGGGAAGAAGGGAGAAAATAGGGGATATCGATAATACTGTCAAGAATAAAAAATGAACTTAAAAAAATGTATCGATTGCCTTGGGGTGGGGAACACACAGTACAGTGTAAGGATGACATGGTGTAGAATTGTGCACCTGAAACCTGTATACTTTTGTTAACCATTGTCACCCCGATACATGTAATAAAAAGAAAAATGAAGAATTGTATCGAGAAGGAAAACATAAAATTATCTATAATTCTACCTGTGATGAGCATTGTGGAAAATTTTGTTGTGTTTGGTGAAAATAATTTAATATTCACTTCTGCAGATAAAACTTTAAAAATCTGGTGAAAATTTCATATTTGAGATAAACTATCTTAATCATTTTCAGTCATCCTCTCTTAACCCCTCTTCATTTGTAACCTCCATGCTCTTAGTCTGGGGTTCAGGGATATGTGGGCTTCATTCCTTATAATCCTCTAGATCCATAATCAATGTAGGAAATACGTGTTGTCACTCATCAACAATGAGCAAATACTTTTCCCTACAAAAGAACTTCTCTGGGTCCTTTTCTTCCATGGATCAGAGCCTCCCTGACACCTCTGTTGTTGAGACTTTTAAGGCAAAAGGGTATGTGCTTGGATTACTCTGGTCAGATTCATGATCTTTTCAAAGTGCTTTATTTTCTTCATCATTGCTATTATCAAAATACTTTATTTCCTTGTTATTTTTGTCAGAAATTACAGAAAAATATATTTTATTTGTAATAGTGTGTAACTTACCTAAGTTTCTCACAATTAAAGTGTTGAAAGTATCTCTCTAGCCAATTCTTATTGAGTCAAAACTGATTTCAATGTCTGATTTCTTTCTTAGTGCATAGTTCAAGCTCGCTAAGACATATCAGTTCTGATGGCATCTTACCTGTTTTTAAAGACCCCAGGTACTTGGAGCAGAACAACAAGTAAACCTTATTAACGTCATCTTGTTTGAATCGTGTCTCTTATGGGAATGAAGTGAAATCTGGCTGAGCTGGCTGTTGTCCGCCTTAGACTAGTCTGATGAGAACTTAGCATCTTAGGTGAGATTCATTAGACTCGCAGCACTGCAGGCTGTATATTATACCAGTAGCCAGGTGTGGGCAGTGATACAGGGCTTGGGAGAGCTCTCTTACCGGCCCAGGGATCCAAGGCATTCAGCACAAAACCTGGCCAGCAGCCCGAGCGAGTAGGAGCCATGTGACTCTGGTGAGTTGGAGTGTGCAGTTGCCTCCTGCTTCAGAGCTACCTGATCCGAATACTAAGCAGAGCGAGCGCCTGGCTGAGTGTAAGACACTGAAGACTGCAGAGAAAGGTGTTTATTCCAGAGGCATTACAAAACATGGAGATTAAAGACCAGGGAGCCCAAATGGAGCCGCTGCTGCCTACGGTAAGAGACAACCTGCTGTCATGTAGATTTAATCCGTTTGCTGCAAAAACCTGGCAGGCAAGCGGTCTGCTAGCTAGGTGCAGCGAGTGTACTTTCGGGGTGGCAGATAGCTCCCACGACATAAGGACAGGGGTCTCCTCCCATCTCGGGTGACTGAAATGCATAACGCAAAGCACATGCCTCCCCCCACCCCTTCTCAATATGGATGCACTATGGTGATGAAATGTCTTGTGTGTGTTGCTGTTTGAAGAGATGGCTAGGTTTTAGCAGCAGGGGCAGCTGTGTGTCTTTCCCTGCCTATCTCTGTTTCTCAGGTTGTGCGGTGATGTTTCAAGCCCCTGCAAAAAAGCCCCCCCCCCCTTTTAATCATATTTATCCGTGATAAATTTCCTCTTCATGCCTCATCCCCCTCACAGGGAGGTAAGGGGATCGGCTGCTATTGCAGCTCTAGAGATTTAGTCTCTGCAGAAACCTGGAGAAAGAACAAGAACAGAAGGATCGAGTTGTGCGTGTGTACGTGTGTGCGTGTGTGTGTGTGTGTGTGTGTGTGTTCTGTCAGTCGCTCTCAAAGGGAAATGCATCCTGGTTCACATACAAAGAAGATATACATTTTGGGGGAACAGGCACACAATTCAGATTTGAGTATTTGAAAGGTTCCTGAATTGTCATTTGGAATAGCCTGTTTATCTCTGGGTCTTTAAGCCTCCTCCCCAGACTGAAATCTTGGGTAAGTAGTTGATTTGTCTATCCTCTCCACAAATCTCTCTGGCTGGCTCACAGACTTTGTAGATCCTCAGGCAACATCTTCTTTCTCATCCTGGAGCAGCTAATGTTACTGTGTTCAAGGAAAAAAATAACCAAAAAACCCCAACAGCATTTTCTTCATGCAACAGAGATGCCAAATGAAAGCTTCCAGCCATCTATCAGAATAGCAGAAACCTCCTCCCCGCACCAAACCAGGCGGAGGGGCTGTTCTCAGCTCTCTGCTACTCAGGTTGATGATCCACCTAGCAGACCAGGGACTGGCACCACACTGCCCATTTCCAAGTCTATTCTTAGGCTTTGAACACATCTTTAAATCAAATAATACCTCATGAGGAGTAGGCACATTCCGAGCCACTGTATATTTTTAGGGCCTTACCTCTCCTGCTAGTTCAAAATCTGCAAAAGACTCCAGTTTGCATCCCAGAATTGACTTTGGTCAGTGAGCATGCCCAGTTCTCCTCAGGATGCCAGATTTGGGCAGGGAGGGAGCAGGGATTTGGGAAGAATGCAGGAGTCACCACTGAGAATGGAGCCTAAGTAAAGGTTAGGGACAGTGTTAGAGAGGGGGCAGGGGAATGGAAAGCACGCCAATTAGCCTGCCTGCTTAAAAGTAGAGACATTTCTTTGCGGATCAGAGTGGAGTTATTTTACAAAATGAGGATAAAAGGTTTGTCTGTATTCGCAAACTTGAATAGATACATAAATTAGGATTCTGATGGTACTGAGAATAAAGGGTGTCAAGAACGTCAGAGAACTATTGTTCCCTGGATGATTGAGAGGAGCTCTATGCAGGAATTGGGGGATGGATTTAGGGAAGATTAAGATATAAGAAAACCCTATTTTGGGGGGAGGGGGTGGAAGTAGTCCTGGAGAAGCAATCTGAAGTCACTTTGATGTGGCATATGAGTTGTCACTGGTGGGAAACAGTTGAAGGGTTTTGGAGCAAATGAGGATTAATTGGAGAAATTTAGAAGAGAATGGCATTATGGGCTAGACAGGCAATCAGTTTGTGGCTAAAAAGAGCAGAGAAAATACAAGTTTGTCTAGAAAGGAGGGTCTTATCATAACTTGAAGAAAATTTTTGAAGAGTCAAAAATTTGCATTTTATGTGGCTAATGGCCAGTACAGAATAGTTACATAGTTTAATGGCAAGAAAGGATCATGTTAGCAGTTATGATAAGAAAAAATAAACCCGAGAGGCTAGAAAGGATGCTGAATTATTGGCCTACTTTTATATTTGTATAGTATTTTCAATATCCCCAAACACTTTTCTGGATTTTTATTTTTAGTTCTGAAAACAATCATGTTAAAGCAGCTTTCACTATCTTAATTTTAAAGATGAGAAATTAAGGCACAAGGAGTTTGAATAACATATCTAAGGTCACATGGTGATGAAGCCGGGACTAGAATATAGGTCTTTTAAACTAGTTCAGAAGAAAAGCATTTTTTTTTTTTTTAAACACGACGTTATTAACCCGGCTTATTAAAATAAGATCCCGGACTGGAGTTTCATACTTGGAAGAAAAAGGAAGAAATAGCTTCGGGTTCTGTTTTAGAAAATTAGATGAGAGGCAATAATTTGCAAATAATTAGGTGAGAGGCAATATGGCTTAGTATTTGAAAACACAGTTGTTAGGTCCCAGCACTGCTGTTTGCATGACGTGTGATCGTGGCAAAATGATAAGCCTTAGTTTCTTCAGCTGAAAAATGGGAAGGGAATGATACGTGCCTCTTGGTTTTGTGATGAGTACATGAAACAACCCGTGTCAAGTACCTGACGTTTAGCAGTAAGTGCTCAGTAAAAGTTAGCTGCTATTATCATTATTGACGGAAATACAGACCCTGAAATGAATTCTAGGTTTCAGGTCCTACGAAAGGTGGCTTGTTGGTACTATCTACCAAGAAGGAAAAGTGGGGAAATGGGACGCTGGGAAGCACTGTGCAGTGGAAGTGGACAGTGGGAATTTTAGTTACAGCCATGGAGTCTTTGCAGTATGGTGGGAAAGCCAATCAGAAAGGCATTAAAAATCAAGATTAGATATGGGACAGAGCCGTCAGATGTAGGCAAGTGGAGAAGTCAGAGAGAAAGAAAAGTCACAAGAATAGACAGCTGTGCCAAATAAATGAATGTGGGAAAGGGAGGCAAAGGTTCTCTTTAAGCCCCCAAGGTTTACCTTCCTTTAGTATACATCAAGCACATCTCAAGGGTCTGTGTGGAGGAAGCCCTGATGTGTTTCCCTTTTCTCTCAGTTCTTCTTAGGACTGATCCTTCTTTTGCTGGGCAGACATCACTGCATTTTGTAGGCCCCAGTTACTCTAAGGACTAGGAAATTCAGCTCATGTTGACCCAGAGTACAGTCTGGCTTTGATAGCACCTGACTGCTATATTTGAAGATATTACAACAAGCCATGTTCCAATAAATTATTCACTTATTAAATGCTGACTATTGGTCAAACAGTTTCTTGATGCTGGGCATACAGCAAAGAACAAGATGGAAAAACCCTGCCCACACGAATCTCACAATCTAGCTCGTCCAGAGATGGGGCTCAATTTAACTTTCTGAGAGGCTGCTGTTTTCTCCTCAAATATTTAATCACTGTTATAAGCTCTTTGAGATGGGTATATATGGGGAGTGTATGTAACAATCATTACGGTGATATCACTTTAGTAATCATGGTTTTAATAATTTAAAAGCATAAAGCCAGGAATTTAAGATATTGCATAGAACTTCAAATTTTTTGTTGACATTCACAGTGTTGAATTTGCTTCTAAGAGTAACCTGACAATTTTATTTATTTATTTTATTTTTTAAAATCCTCACTAAGGATATTTTTCCATTTATTTTCAGACAGAGTGGGAGGGAGAGAGGGAGAGAGAAAGAGAGAGAGAGACAGACAGACATCCATGTGAGAGGGACACATCGATTGGTTGCCTCCCACATGACTCCAACCAGGGCTGGGGACTGAACTGCAATGAGGTATGTGCCCTTGACCAGAATCGAACCCAAGACTCTTTGGTCCGTGGGCCGACACTCCAACTGCTGAGCCAAACTGGCCAGGGCGAGTAACCTGACAATTTTAAATTACCAGGCCATGGAAGAGGCTTCTAGGAGAATATTTTTTTATAGCAAATATTTTTATCTCATGCCATTTAATCTTAGGTGATATATAGTGGATCCACATTAGGTCCCTTCTAAAATTCTGATGTTCTAAAAGGAACTTATTTTAAGTTGAACTTACTCATAAAACTGCCCTGAGATATGGAACTAGAGTAAAGATAACTTTTTAAAAGTAATTTGATAGTATAAGGTAGATGGTGGAATTTAGCACCTTTTAAAATGCTAATTCTAGATTTCCAGATGGCATGATTTATTGAATTGTTTTATTTGTGAAAAAGTTATGAAAATCTTCTATATTAGTAAATCAGGGAAAGGAAAGTGGGACTAAAATGTCAAAGTAACAAAAAGAGCACATAGGTTGGATAAGTAATATTGGTATTTCTATTTTACTTGAATTGTAATTTAGATATAGTATGAATTTAAAGAAAACATACTCAGTACACATTGTAATATATAGGAAGCAAAATGCACTATAAGAAATCAGTTCTCATTTTCACTTTCATGACTTGAACTGTTACTTTACAATGGTGACTGATTATAGAAATAAAGTATGCGTATGGGATGCTAAGGTTGGCAATGACTGGTAGAATCTAAGGCTTACGGTATTAAGTTTATGATAACAATACTGAGGTCAGATGAGGAAGTGGGATAGTTTATAAGAGAGGGTTAGAAAATATCTAGAACAAGACCCAGAACTCAAATAGAGTCAGAGAGCATGGTTAGAAAAATAGTCATGCTTCCAATGTATCATTTCTTTCTAACCTTGGAATGATGGTTGCTTCAGAAGTTAAGCTGGGCATAGATAGACTACAGAGCATTGCACGATGAACGGAGAAATGTGCCACTCTCAACCTTTCTGTGTGGAGACATTTCCACTCTTCCCTTCTCTTGACACATAGGATACACGACTCTTGATTATTTGGTTTTATATGAGGGTACACTTTCAATCTATATAGTAAATATTAGTTAAGTGGTATTTACTTTTAGGTGAAATAACTGGAAATTAAAGTTCGAATATATTCTCCCACTTAAAAGATTTGTCTCAGATACTCCTTGGGGTGTGTTGCTCTTGTTTAGAAAGAGGGAATAACTAGTGTAGAATGTATCTATTTGTGGAATCATGTGTGTTTTGTTTAGAGGAGAACTGTAGAGATCAATTGGAGACCAGACTTTAGATGAACTCCTTAATGTATGGATGATGAAACTGAACACCAAAGAGATAACATACATTTAAGGACATGCAGTTTATGCTAGTTAATGGCAGAGCTTGGCCTAGAGTCCCAGTCTCTTGATTCCTAGTTCATCATTCTTTCCACAATTGTATGGTCCCTATTCTAGCATAAACAGCTGAGTGTCAAATTATAATGATGGTGACAAGCTTCTGCACAGCAAAAGAAATAACCATCAAAGTGGAAAGGGAACCCACTGTATGGGAGAGCATAATTGCCAATGATATATCAGATAAGGGATTAATTTCCAAAATATATAGAGTGCTCATACATCTCAACAAAAGGAAGACAAAAAACCCAATTAAAAAATGGGCAGAGGAACTAAATAGACACCTATCCAAACAGGACATACAAATGGCCAAGAGACATATGAAGAAATGTTCAACATCACTAATCATCACAGAGATGCAAATTAAAACAACAATGAGGTATCACCTCACACCTGTCAGAATGGCTGCCATCAACAAAGCATCAAACAACAAGTGTTGGCGAGGGTGTGGAGAAAAGGGGACTCTAGTACACTGCTGGTGGGAATGCAGACTGGTGCAGCCACTATGGAAAACACTATGGTGTTACCTCAAAAAATTAAAAATTGAATTACCATTTGACCCAGTGATCCCACTCCTAGGAATATACCCTAAGAAGCCTGAAACACCAAACAGAAAGAATATATGTACCCCCATGTTCATAGCAGTGCTATTTACAATAGCTAAGATCTGGAAACAGCCCAAGTGTCCATCAGTAGACGAGTGGATAAAAAAGCTGTGGTACATATACACAATGGAGTACTATTCAGTTGTAAGAATGAAAGATCTCTTATCCTTTGCGAGGGCATGGGAGGACCTGGAAACTATTATCCTAAGTGAAACCAGCCAAGCAGAGAAAGATAAATATCATATGATCTCACTTATTTCTGGAATATAATAAACATAACAGTCTGAGGAACAGGGTAGTCCCAGAGATGTGGAAGTAGGGTACAGACTGACAATTGCCAGAAGAGGGGATGGGGGAAGGGAGCGATGAGCCACAGAACTTGTACGCATGTACTCATAACCAATGGACATGGACAACAAAACTGGGGCGGGGCAGGGAGGGAGGGGGAGGAGGGTGACAATGGGGGGAAAAGGAGAAACATATGTAACAAAAATAAATTAATAAAATATAAATAAAAAATAAAATAAAATAAAATGATGGTGACAATTAGATAATCTTTGTGAATTAATAGTAGATATTGTCTCAGGTTCATTGCTAAACACAAACATCTCTAGTCTTCATGATAATCCTGAGAGGTTGCTAATGTTACCCAGTCTTACAGATAAAAAACTAGGCTCAGAGGGTTAAATAAGTTATTCAGGTTCACATAGCTAATAAATACTGAGCTAGGGTTTGAAAATATTGTATCTAATTGAATCTGCTTTTTGAAAAAATGAAAGCCAATTAGAAAATAAAAAGGAATCCAATTATAAAATGGGTGTTCACATCGACCTCTTCAAAAATCAAAGTACTATGATACAAGGTACTATAGACTGTAAGGCATTGCAGGCTGCATATTGCATGATCCCATTTATATGAAATGTCTAGAATAGGCAAATCCTTAGAGACTAAAGTAGATTAGTGGTTGCCAGGGCCTGGGGCATAGGGAAGACTGCTAATAGCTATGGGGTTTCTTCTTGGAGTGATGAAAATGTTCTGGAATTAGATAGTAGTGATGGTTGTACAACGTTGTGAATATTCTAAAAGCCACTGAATTGTACACTACAAAATGGTGAATTTGATAAAAAAATAATTGCAAAAAAGGTAAGTTATTGTTTAACCATGATTATTAACAAGGAGAAAGTTGAGGATCTAAACAGTTTTTATATTAGTCATATTTATAGAAATAAAAAAAGGGAAAGAACATATTCATGAAAATTAAAAATTAATCTCTCTCTCCTCTCCCCTCAAAGATGGTCTCTACCATAAAATTTGTTTTCTTTGTGAAGAAAATGCTCAGGTTGGTCAGGGTTTCAGAAAACTATTTGCAGATCTAGAGGTCTTTTGGAATATATCTTCAAAGCGGATTTAAGAGGGTAGATAGAATATAATATGCACAGGAAAGGAAGAGAACTATGTAACTTGGATCGAATTGTTATTTCTTCTCCAAATCATCTTTCTGAATTTTCTCTTGATACACTTTAAACTTTAATATAAGGAACATCAGAGCAACAAAATTTCTAAGAAAAAAAATTAAAACTCACTTTGTGTTACCAACATTGTCTTAAGGTCATTGTTAGTCTAGCCTCACAAAATGTTATATTACTCTATGGTAAGTCAAACTCCAAAGAAAATATTAATTATGCATTTCATACTGATTTTTATAGTATGTTTCTGCCAAGATCTTATGATGCTTAAGGAGATTTTTTTTACATATCATAATATATACATACATAAATGATTTACATATCATCAAAGTCTCCTGTTCAGTAAATGTACAGAGCTGTGCAAGCATCACTACAATCTGTTTTAGGACATTTCATTGCCGCAAAAGTTTTCTCCAGCCCATTTATAGTTAACACTCAATTCCGGCCCTCAGCAATGATCGATCTACTTTCTACTGATTTGCTTTTTGTCTCTATAAATTTGTCTTTTCGGAAAATTTTATATAAATGAAATTATACAATAGGCAGTATTTTGTACCTGGCTTCTTTCACGTAAGTGAAATGTCTTGAGGTCCACCATGCTGTGGTGTGTACCAGAAGTTAGTTCCTTTTTATTGCTGGAACGTATTACTTTGTGTGGATGTCTGACATTCTGTTTTTGATAGTTGTCATTTATATAGTCTCTAACTTTTGGCTATTACAAATAATGCTGCTATAAATCTCATGTATATGTCTCCATGTACACATTTATTTACATTTCTCTTGGGTAGAGTCCTACGAGTGGAATTGCTGGATCACATAGTAAGTTTATATTTAATGAAGTTGCCAGACTCTTTTTCAATGAGATTGTGTCATTTTACATGTGCCATTTTACATGTATCAGCTGGACCAGTAATATAAGAGTTTTGGCTTCTCCACATTTTTTCTAACACTTGGTATTATCTGTCTTTTTGAATGGCCATTCTAATGAGTGTGAAGTGGTATGCTGTTGTGATTTTGATTTGCATTTTCATAATGACTAATTATCTTAGTCCATTTAGATAGTTATAACAAAATACCACAGACTGGGTGGCTTATTAACAACAGAAATTGATTTTGCACAGTTCTGTAAGCTAGGAAGGAAGTCCAAGATCAAGGAACGGCAGGTTTTGTGTCCGGTGTGAGCCCCTTCCTGGTTCATAGATGACCATCTTTCGGCTGTGTTCTCACAGGCAGAGGGGGAAGGGAGCTCTCTGGGGCCTCTTTTATAAAGGTACTCACCCTTTATAAAAGACCTAATCACCTTCCAAATGCCCCACTTTCTAATATCACCACACTGAGGATTAGGTTTTAACATAAGAATTTTGGGGGAGCACAAACACTCAATCCATAGCACTAATATTGAACATCTTTTCATGTGCTTATTAGTCATTTGTATATATTCTTTGATCTATTAAAAGGTATTACAATCTTTCACCCAGTTTTTAAAATGTAAGAGTTTTTAAAAATATATTTTGGATACAAGTTTCCTGCTAGAAATATGATTTTGCAAATATTTTCTCACTGTCTGGCCTTTAACTTTAACACAAAAGTTTTTCATTTTGATGAAGTACAACTTACCAATTTATAAAAATTATTGAATGGGCTTTTGGTGTTGAATCTAAGAACTCAGACTATGCCAAGGTCATAAATACTTTTTTCTTATTTTTATTTAGAAGTTTTGTAGTCAGTGTTCATGTGTAGATCAATGATAAATATTTTGAGTTAATTTTTGTATGTGGTGTGAGGTAAAAGTCTGAGGTTTTTTTTTTTTTTTTTTTGCAAACAGACATCCAATTGCCCCAGGACTCATTTGTTGAAAAGACCACCTTTCTCTATTAAATTTTCTTTTCAGTTTTGTTGAAATTAAATGGATTATAAATATAAGGTTATTTTATCTGGGCTCTGAAGTTGATCTATATGTACATTCTTACTCTAATATCGCACTATCATTTTTTGTTGTTGTTTTTAATCCTTACCCAATGATAGTCTTCCACCGACTCTTAGAGTGGAAGGGAGTGAGGGAGAAAGAAAAAGAGGAAGATCAATGTGAGAGAGACACATCAATTGGCTGCCTCCCACATGAACTTGACTGGGGCCAGGTATCTATCTAACCTGCAACCCAGGTATGTGCCTTTGACCTGCCCTTGACCTGGAATGGAACCTGTGACCCTCCAGACCGGAGGCTGATGCTCTGACTACTGAGCCAAACCAGCCAGGACAATACACTGTCTTGATTATTGAAGCTTTATAGTAAAATTAGAAATCAGTAGTGTAAGTCCTTCAACTTTGTTATTCTTTTTCAAAATTGTTTTGGCTATTCTAGATCCTTTGTATTTCCATATAAATTATAGGATCTACTGGTTGATTTTTACAAAAACCTGCAAGGATTTTGATAGAGATTGCTTTGAATTTATAGATCAATTTGGGGAGAATTGTCATTTGACAATATTAAGTCTTCCAAACGTGTCTGTGGACTCTCTCCATGTTTTTAGATCTTTTATTTCTTATGACAATATTTTGTAATTTTGTTTTACTCAGGACTCCTATTCACTATATCAAGGATGACATGGAAATTCCTGAAGTGCTATCTGTACAGAAGTTCCTATAGTAAGGTTAGGCCCAATTCCAAATAGTTCAGGGCTCCAGTCTTCTCAAAGGATAAAAATAGAGATTAATCTACTGACTCAGTGGGATAGAGTAAGAATGTATTATGGACAAGGACTCTGTATCGTCTTGATTTAGTGATGAAGTCTTTATATCAGTGTTAACAAGACTTGAACATTATGCTCTGAGGATCTAATAAGCAAGTTTTTAAAGAAGAATTTTCACATTGCATATTGAAGGTGTTAGGTTACTGGAGTACTTCTAACATTTATTTGTATCCCTGCTTCTTCTTGCTTATTCTGAGAAGCAAAAATTATTTAGAGAAGGCTATTGCTTCCTAATGACTTTTTTTTTTGACTAATGAGGATTTGATATCAAAGATGATAACCTAGTCAAATTCGAGAAAGCAAGTGCCATAAAAAGTAGTTAGGTACACAACAACTATTGAATGGAATCAAAACATAGCTCTGCTTATGAAGCACATTTCATTATTATTAAATTCATACTGCCTCTTTCTTAAATGCAATGGGGATTTTCTGTTGATATTTAAACTGCTCTGGGAATAAGTCTTCCCAAGCTCTTTTGATTTGCTCAGAAATAAGAATGTGGTTAAAAAATGGAAAAAAAATGTATACAGCAAGTGACAGACCTAATGTATAATGTGTTGTTATTTGAGTACATGCCATGCAATATGTGTTTTATTAACAAATAACTTTATGATAAAAATGCGTGTCAAAAAATCTGATATTATATAATTTTACAGAACACTTCTAGTAGATGTAAACATTTAGTATTTTTTTTTCTCCTAAACAAAGGGATTATTGAAAATCTTAAACTCAAGGACCACCTGCATCAGAATCTTTAGGAGGGTTTATTAAAAATGCAAATCCTGGACCTTATTCAATCTTATTGGCTTAGAATATCAAGGGGGTGGTGCCAATATACAAGCAATTTAAAGAACTCTCTAGGTGATTCTTATGTGCCTTGCCATAATGTTAACGTCTTACTTAACCATAGTTCATTATCAAAACTAGGAAATTAACATTGGTACAGTTCTGTTAATTAAGGCACAGTATTTATTGCGATATCACCAGTTTTTCCACTAATGTACTTTTTCTGTTCCAGGGTACCATTTTGTGTTTAGATATCATGTCTCTTTAATCATTTCCAGTTTGTGAGTTACTCAGTTTTTCCTTATCTTTCATGACCTTGACACTCTTGGAGTGTACATGTTAGTTTTTTTGTTGATTATTTCTCAATTTTTGTTTGCCTGAGTTTCTTATATTAGATTGAGGGTATGCATTTAAAATAAAAATTATTTCATTTTATTTTTTCCATCATCATTTATCCCCTCTATGCCCTCTTCCATCTCCACCCACCTCCCTCCACCCCTGCAATCACCACACTGTTGTCCATGTCTATGAGTTCTCTCTCTTTTTTTTCTTTTGTGCTCAATCCCTCTACCTCCCCTGCCCCTCAGAGCTGTCTGTCTGCCCTCTATCTATGAGTCTGTCTCTATTTTGCTTGGCAGTTCAGTTGGTTCATTAAATTCCACATATGAGTGAAATCACATGGTACTTGTCTTTTTTTGACTGGCTTATATCACTTAGCATAATGTTCTGTAGGTCCATCCATACTGTTGCAAAGGGTAAAATTTTCTTTTTTTATGGCAGAGTAGTATTCCACTGTGTAAATGTAGCATGGCTTTTTCATCCATTCATCTACTGATGGACACGTGGGCTGCTTCCAAATCTTGGCTATTGTAAATAATGCTGCAATGAACACAGGGATGCATATATTCTTTTGAATTAGTGTTTCAGTTTTCTTTGGATAAATTCCCAGAAGAGGAATCACTGGGTCATAAGGCAGTTGCATTTTTAATTTTTTGAGGTAACTCCATAATGCTTGCTAGAGTGACTGTACCAATCTACATTCCCACCAACAGTGCACAAGGGTCCCCTTTCCTCCACATCTTCACCAACACTTGTGTGTTGATTTATTGATGATAGTCATTCTGACAGGTGTGAGGTGATATTTCATTGTGGTTTTAATTTGCATTTCTCTGGTGATTAGTGACATTGAGCATCCTTTCATTTGTCTATAGGCCATCTGTATGTCCTCTTTGGAGAAGTGTCTATTCAGATCTTTTGCCCATTTTTAAATTGGATTGTTTGTGTCCTCCCCCAACCCCCACTTACCTCCTCTATTTCCCTCCTCTCCCCCTGTCCTTCACTGCACTATTTTCTGTGTTCACAAGTTATGCATATATGCATAGAAGTTATTTGGTTAATCTTGTCCCACCCCCCTTCCCTCTGAGATGCATCAGTCTGTTCCATGCTTCCATGTCTGTGGATCTATTTTGTTCATCAGTTTATTTTGTTCGTTAGATTCCACATATAAGTGAGATCATGTGATACTTGTCTTTCTCTGACTGGCCTATTTCGCTTAGTTTAATACTCTCCAGGTCACTGCATGCTGTCTCAAAAGGTAAGAGATCTTTCTTTTTTACAGCTGCATAGTATTCCATTGTGTAAATATACATAGCTTTTTTTTTATCCACTCATCTACTGATGGCCACTTGGACTGTTTCTAAATCTTAGATATTGTAAATACTGTGGTGTTGAATTTTATAAGTTCTTTACGAATTTTGGATATTAACCCTTTATCAGATGTTTCATTGGTGATTACGTTCTCCCATTCAGTGGTTTGTCTTTTTATTTTGTTGATGGTTTCCTTTGCTGTGCAAAACCTCTGTAGTTTGATGTAGTCTCATTTGTTTATTTTTTCCTTTGTTTCCCTTGCCTGGGGAGCTATATCAGAAAAAAATATTGCTGCAAGAAATGTCTGAGATTTTACTGCCTGAGGTTATGCATTTTTTGTAAAGAATACCACTGAAGTGATGTTTCTTTCTTAGTGCATCATATCATGGGATAGATGATGTCTTATTTCTGGGGATGTTAACCTTGATTATGAAGGTGTCTGCTGGGTTTTCCACTGTAAAGTTAAAAATTTTCTTTTTGTAATAATATCTTTGGGGAGACAAGTTGAGACTGTGCAAATATCCTGTTTCTCTTCAAACTAATTTAGCATTCAGCAATGAATATTTCTTGTTTATTACCTATTTATTGCCTAATGCTGAATTTCTATTTCTCTCATTTTTTCCTGGATTTAGAAATTAGAATATTTTTCCGTAGGGGAGAGCTGTTACTTCTCCATTTGTTTACTTATATGTTCAATTGCTTATTTTAGTATGGACTCAAATATATTTATTTTATTATATGAATATACTCCAATACTCTCAGTATATTTTTGTTGCTAATATGATTTCATCTTTGGATATTAGGAGCACCTTCAACTGGCTCTTGTCTTTTCAATATGCTCCTGTTCTTTTTTGAGCATTTACTTAGTATTTGGCACCACAAGATTTTCTAGGATTATCAGCCCCAGAATCAATCATTTCTTCATGTAGCCAGTAGACTAATTTTTTAAGGCTATTTATAAACATTGCCAAAATTCCTTCCAGAAAGAGTGTATAACCAGTTTTCACTTCCACTAGAAGCTTCACTGGTATTTTAAAACTTTGACAATTGGCCTGGTAAACATTTTACTAACACTTCCTTTCCTATTCCATCTCCAACTTTGCTGTTAGATAGTGTTGTTCAATGAAGTAGTTTATTTTTTTAATTACAGTTCAGGAGAAATGTTAAACTATTTGTAAAATTCTTCAGTTTTGTTTACCTTACTCAAGTATTAATGAAATGCTACTTATCTCTTAAAAAAATTACTAACTTATCTCTTTTATACATGGCTCCCTTATCAGTGAAGGTATGAACCTCTTGCCTTAGACCCATCAATACAGGTCTATATTAGATACTATTTTAGCCATTAAAAATTCCATTCTTCTTTGAATGAATGAAATGGTTTCTCCACTTCCTTAAAAGCCATTGAGAGAGGTCCATTTAAGAGGTATTTCAGTGTCCTACCTTTCTTTTCACACTTACTGTTTATTATTAGTCTCTGATGACCTGGATGTAGATATCCAGATTTTATTTTTTGTATTGAGATGATTCTTCTGCACAGGACTTTCTTTCATTTCTATTACTCCTTAAGAAGAGACTATCATTCTTATTTGAACCATCCAGGACCTTTCATGTCATCAAAATCATGTTGAAGGAGTACCTGAAGATCCTGATAGATGACAGACTAGACAAAAGTAAAATTTCTAGACCTTCCTTTATGTTGTTACTTAAATAAAACATGGTGATTTGGACCCTGCTCATAATTCTCTGATTTAATGTTTTGTTTTTTATCTTTACGTGATTCGAAAAGATAATTAGTTCTTTAGAACTGAGATTAGAATTAATCTATTTTCTTTTTCTTTATTTTTTAAATTAATTTATCTTTATTGTTGGAAGTATTATAGATAGCTACCCTTTTATCACCCATTGACCCCCTCTACTCTGTAACAGTAATTGTTTTACATTTGTCTTCACATTGTAAGATAGTACTTTCTTTTTATGTCTCTAATATAAATATCCATTATAAATGGTTATCATAAAACATAAACAGCAACAAATCCTGAACATTAAGCCTCTTAGCCTGATATTAGAAGCTGTTTAGATACTAGTGCCAGTCTAATAAAAGAAGATGGAATCTCAAGTATAGTCTATTTCTGTAAAGTAAGGTAATATAATATTTTGCCAAATCTTTATAAGGACACATATTCAGAAATGGTGAACTTAATATTGGCTTTGTCCATTAAAAAATCCATGAAGCTTTCTTATAATTCAGGAAAGTCTAACCACAGTGTATTAATTTAAAACATACTGAGTCAGCCTTGAACCCAGCTGTAAGAAGATCAACTTTGCACAGAATTACTTTAGTAGTTTACAATTTCACTTGTTCCCTTTAATGATTTAAAAACGTTATTCCATTTCCTTCTATATACTTACCTTCACCATCTCTTTTAGCTACATAATTCAGTATTCCTAGTCCTTCTCATCTAAACTGATTTCTCTCATCTTTGGAGATGGTTGCATGATCTGGCATAGGACAAAAAAGGGACTTATATCTTTGATTCCCTAGGATACCGATATATCTCAATGCAAAATATCTATTTAGTTCAAGAGCTCTCTTGATTTCAAATAGACCAAATATTTTAGAATGAATTCTATCACCTAACTTTCATAGTTACATTGAAACTTTTGACATTAGAATCAGTTTTTCTTGGAAAAAATATACTCTTCTGGTGTTTTTCTTGGTTCAGAAAAATACCTTGAAGAGAGAATGGAAAGGCTTCAAAGTTTATTTAATCTCAGATAGTTCTGTAAAACAATAATTGGATGATTATGTTTCAATAGTTTATAAACATATATTTACATTTGTTTTAAAAATATGTTCGTATTTAGAAAACAGGAAGCAAGAGTACTTGACAAAATGCAATTAACCACAAACATTAATATATAAATGGTTCATTTGATTAAATGAATTTGAAAAGTTAATTAATTTGTTTACATTAATCACCTCCCTCCTGGGTGAGAACAGAGAAGTAAAGAAGTAGCTTTACAGTCTTTTAAGAAATGCATCAAGGATTCTACCCACTTAGGGAGGTAGAAGAAAACGTTCTGATTATGGGCTTAAGAAACATCTTGCACTGCTTTGATCATGTCTTTGTGCAGATGATTCCATGATAAAGGGAGAATAAGATCAGTGCAAATAAATAAAACCCAAAGATAATTCAGATTATCTTTCTAATTCAATAGTTTCAGTGTTCTGTCTTCTTTTATGAGATGGTTAGTCTGGTGAAGCCACAAGAGGAGACACAGGAGACAATGAGGACAACAAAGTGGTCCATCCCTGTCAATCATTCTTCAAAAACATCCCCACACAAACTTAGCAAAATAAAATTTATTTTCCAAATATTTTGGGACTTTTTGGACTGCAATTTGAAATGACAGTAGGTTAAAATAAGACAAAAACAGATGTATCTTAATTCATCTAATGCTTTATGATAAATGATTAGGCATGAGAAAGTTAGACTATTTGATTTTCAGCATTAATAATTTAATAATCAGAAGCAATTGAGGAGGACATTATCCTATGTGAAATAAGCCAGACATAGGACAAATTCTGCATGATCTCACTTACATGTGGAGTCTAAAATAGCTAAACACATAGAAGCAGAGAGTAGTATAGTAGTTGCTAAGGGCTGAAGAGAGGAGGAAATGGGGAGTTTTGGTCAAAGGGTACAAAGTTTCAGTTATGCAAAATAAATAAGTTGTGGAGCTCTACTGTAAAAAAAATTGAACATAAAAAACAAAAATAATAATGTAGGAACACTTTCATACAAAATATTTGTCAATATTAATCAAAAGATATGATTGAAATTATGTCAATTGATCAAGTATTGATAAATACATGAAGTGAAATTATATATGTGTCTGAGATAATATGATTGTAAGAGACACTGCAAAATAATAAGGTAAAGATAGATTATTAAATAAATTATGCTTGGACACGTAGCTATTTTGGAAGTTAGATTCTTATTTCTACCTACTTCAAATTATATTCTACATTGAACATGGTAGAAATAGATATGGCAATCTATGTTCTCTTTGGGGTGTAAACCTGTATTTAAACGCTAAAGAAACAGAAGAAATAAACACATCTATATCATATCTATTTATCTGTTTGTCCATCAAAGCAATTGAAAATGAGAAGGGACTCCTTTATCCCTAAAAGTAGAGTTTTGTTCTGTGGTCTTTTATAAGATGTCAGTTGGGTGTAACCACAAGGGGAAACATGAGAAGCTCAGGAAAACCATGTTTATTATACTCATAGGTCCCTAGAGAGAGAGTCGTTGCTTGCCGTGCAAGGCCAAGGGGAAATGCCAGGTTTTGGTCAGGTGGCAGAAGACAGGAGAAAAAAGTTTAGGCCAGAGCCTTTATTGGGGTTTCCACAGGAAAGCAAGGCAGGGTAAAGAGTTTAGAATTTCCTGTTTGAATAATTGGGTTCTGTGCTATAGGAGTGTTCTGTAGGTACTTGGTGCCTGGTCCTGGGATGATTAAGGGCAGAGGAAATATTGGTTTGATTGTGTGGATTAGAGAAGAAGGAAGTTGGGAAATAGATTTGGGATTGGTTGATTTGCATATCAAAGGTGTGTTTATGGGAAAGTTGTTAATCATCTTTAGGATTTAGCTAGTCTTGGTAGGCTCAGTCTCTCCCTGGGTCTGTAAGGCCTCAAATGCTAGAGCATCAGTAATACAGAAAATAAGAAAACATAGTACTATACTGGCCCGATGATAAATGGATGCCAAATAGATAAATGCATAATCTAAGAAAAACAAATGGATATCCTATATTGATCTATAAATTCTCTTTAAAAAGGAAATAGAAAAAGAGTACCTGTCAGGCCATGTGCGACCATCTCCCTTTATCTACATCCATGTGTAAGAAGGATTTTGGGAATTCCCAGTGACTTTCTCTTGGTTTTATATGCTCCCATGAAACTATGGACTTCAATAGAAATTTTATTAAATATTGAATATATACCAGTAATATTTTTATACTACACAATCTCTTGTAATAATATTTGCCTAAAGCTAATATATATTAGCTTATTAATATAAAAACTTAATAGAACTGTAGAGGGTAGTCAACATGTAATTCTCATTAGCCTCACCCTGATTTTGTTCCCCAGCCCTTCACAAGTGGATTAGTGATAATTTTATATTAGTCTCACTTTAATTACATATTCCTTCTGATGAGCCATGACAGTGGTTTTATATTATGTGAATAAAGAGACAAGAGTTCACCTTTGATTATTTTGGATAAAGCCTGCACAAGAAAACACACTGTATTGTTTGGATTTTGTTATATTTTCAAGAAGCTAAGATTTTAAAACATTTAATATTCCCAAAGAATTTACTGTTGGCTGAACATTCAGGTGGAAAACCAAGTAAAGGAATTTTACATAAATCTGAGAGCCAGTCAAAATAAAGGCAATGAACGTTGATCAAATGCTGGGAATGTGTATGGAAACTTCCTAAATCTTGTTCATTTTTGTTTACCTGAATTATATACTAAACTCCCTTTAATATTAGTAAACATTTACTTATGGATGAGGGAAAGGAAATAGCCTAAGGAAAAGATGGTAATTCATTACAGATAACTTCTATTAATACACATGAGTATTCTATAAATTAAAGCTTTTAAAAAAGTTTGACAGAAGCTTAAATTTCCACTGATTGTAAAACTTCTAGTTTTATAAACTAGCTTCTAGTGTTAGTGGATTTTAAAAAAAGGTCCATGCAATTCTATTATTTATTTATAATGCAGCTAAACAGATTGATTGATTAAGTTTCCATAAGAATTAGGGCCAGAATCAGGGTAGTGATGCATAAAAATAAAGTATGGTTATGGCCCATTTGAAAAATTTAGAGTGATCTCTCTTGAGATCTCTTGGTTTAATTCCATTAAAGACTAGCTACATTTCTTTGTGATGTTTTCAACGTGAGCGGTTAAAATTTGTTTAACAATTCCTTTAAACCAATGGAATCTTTGGATGCTAAGAATAGAACAATGCAAAAATTGCTCTTTGGCTTGCTTTTACCAGTTTGAATTGTGTATTACAAATATATAGGAAATATTTGATGCCATGAAGTAGAAAATATCAGGCTAAATTAATAATTTTCACACTCTAATTCCAGAGAGCGTGGAAGTCTTTTTTTTTTTTTAATAGAGTGGGAGGGGAGAGAGAGAGAGAGACACATCAATGTGAGAGAGACACATTGATTGATTGCCTCATGCACAACCCCAACCAGGGCGGGTGTCAGACCACAACTGAGGTATGTGCCCTTGACCAGGATGGAACCTGCTACTCTTTGGTCCTCGGGCCAACGCTCTAACCGCTGAGCCAAACCAACCAGGGCGAGTGTGGAAGTCTTTATAGCTACACATTAGAGCTCAAATTCATCCTTACACAGATCATTAACAGATTTGGAAGTTCTATGTGGGAATTAGGAGATTTGAGAACATGTTTTCAAGTTTTAAAATAAGTAAATACATATTTTATAATCTTTGCTACTGATAATGCTCTAAAATTTTAACTAGCAAGTGATTTATTCCTTGTAAATTAACTAGTTGCTTCAAAATTAGACATAACCAATGACACAGATATTTTTATTTTTGATATAGTGACAAAAGGCAAGCTACTACGATATAAAAACATTTCTCATTTGTTGAAATCCTTCCTTTAGCCTACTTTTTAAATATATGTTGTTCCTGCAATTTTCATTATCTTAGGTAACAATCTTATGACAACATAATTTCTAACTTTTTCCTAATTTATTCACAATTCTAGAATAGGTACTATTCTTTTCGTGGTTGCATATCTTTACACTCAGAAATTTTAGAACAGGCTTTTAAAATTCAACTCTCCCTTTTTCTGGAATGATAATACAGACTCTTCTCAATTGAAGATTTTTAACAAAATTCATTGTGGTTGTTTTCTCATTTGGAAATCAAATTACCCAGATTTAACCTTGAAACTCAGTGGTTCCTTAAATATCCATGTAACCAAGTAATTAGCAACATTTACATGCTTTTCATGTTTAATAGTGTTGTAATTCTTCAAACAATTGAAGAAACTAATTTCAGGTATTGTCTGTCAGGTTGATTATGAAGGAACATATTTATTTTTATGTCCAAATTAGAGCTGATTAAACCATGAAGAATTTGAAATATTAATTGATAATCAAGATGATATGTCCAAATCAATGCACAGGTTTCATTTTTATGTACGTGACTATACTAAAAGTAACTTTTTGATGTTATGTTTGATCAATATTTTAGAACATTCAATACAAAGTAATTTGTATTTATAAACTAGTATAGACATCTACCAAAATTGGAAATTAATTTCAAAGCCAACTGAGAATAAATGTATAATTTAATTTGTCTAAGAAAAGAACTACTGGAAAAAAGAATCAAGCACAGCGGAGTTTATGGGAGTGATTAGTTATCTGATGTGTTCCTATTAGATAAAAAAAGGGAAGCCTAGGTTGATTGAGCTAAAAATGAAAGTATTAGTATAATATTATTGAAATTTATAGTCATTTTCTCTGTTTTCAAGATTCAGTTTTAAAAAAATTTGAATACAGGTAATTTCTATTTCTGCATTTTAAAACTTTGTAAAACTTCTTCCCATCATCCTGATATCACATATATAGACCAGAGAGTCTGGGTTAGATTGGTGGGTTGAATGTCATAGTCCAGTTCTTCATTAATAGTTCTTGGGGAAGAGCAATGATACCAACCAAGTTAAACAGCACGATGACTGGGTTTTCAAAACGTCAAAAGTTCTTTTACTAGTACAGCATCCATGCATTTTTCAAAATATTATTGCATCTATGATCTCATTTCTGCCTCCTCCCTCCATATCTCTATAAGGTAAGTAGGGTAGGCAGCATTATTTTCCTGGAAATGTGATCAACAAATTCAGGCGCAGTTGGATATTTGAATATCATACAGTAAGTTAGTGGCAAAACCAGGATTAGAACTCAGATTTTTAAAATCTTAATTTGGTCAACATTTTTTTATTATTCTGTGAAATGGCAGATTTCCCTCATAATTTCCTTAGGTGAGAGCATGACCATATTTTCCCAAACAGGTATTTTATGTAGTTACTTGCTCACTCATTCACTTAGTCATTCAGATATTTATTGAAGACATACAGTATGGCCATTGAGTGTTATGGACTTGGCTCAGCTGATTTGTTTCCCATATAAACTTGGTGCTTCCTTGATTGGAACTTTGAAAGGATGACATTTATTGCAGTATTGTTATTGCTGGGACTTGAATAATTGGTTAGTAGACTAAAATGTTCTTAAAAACAAGAAATTCCTTAAGTTTTTAAAAAATTATGCAATTTACTCATAAAAAATACAGAGGCTTAGGTTTCAATTGATCAGCACCCTGAGTACTGGCCTCCCATTCTCTGCAGAATTAACCTCTGTTTTCAGTTTGGTGAATATGCTTCCAGACCTGGCTGGTGCCCATAGATAATACATGACACCATGGATGTTTTAAAAAATGACATTATAAACTGCTTTTAAAAAAAATTTAAGCAATATGTTTTGGAGGTCTATACAAGTTAGATGATTGATCTACCTCATTGTTTATTTATTGCCTATTCCATAGTCTATATAATTTTCTATTTGCATTTAGGTTGATTTCAAAAGTTTTTTTCCTTTATAAAAATTATGTATGCTTTCTGTAGTAGATACTGAGAAGCTTAGTTGAATTAACATTTTTAATAGCTGCTGAGAAAATTACCCTCCAGATTGGCTGACCCAACTTTTATGTAGCATATGATATTTTTTGTTAACCCGTACCCTTTTACAAATATATTATAAACATGTGTTTCGTCAATCTAATAGATTCAATCTAATTGAATATTAAAAATATTCAATTATTTCATAAAGTTTGTATTTCTTTATAATATATTTTTGTTTATTGTTCATTTCTTCTTCTGTGAATTGCCTATTCATAGTGTTTTTCCACTTAAAAATACTTTTTCTTATAGATTGTTATAGCATTCTTGTAACATTTGTCTATCAATTAAATTTTATTTTTCAGGTTTTGCATGTTTATTTGTGATGTTCTTTCTATAGAAGTGTTTCATTGTGATGTAGTCAAATTTATTAATCTCTTCATTTGTCAAGTTTTGCTTTTTGTGTTTTACTCAAGTTCATAAATATATTTTTATATGTATAGTATTAACATTTTTTGATCTTTAACCTAACTAGACTTTTTTTTTTTGTAGTGCTATAAGATAGATATTTTACTTTATTATTTCAAAAGAAAAAAACTAACCTTTTTATTTTGGTATAAATTGAGATTTACAGAAAAGATGCAAAGATACAGAGTCCCAATATATTCTTCACCCGGTTTCCTTTAATAGTAGCATCATACATGGTATGTTTGTCAAAACTAGTAAATTAACATTGACATATTAAATTAAACTATATTACAAAGTCTATTCAAGTTTCACCAGTTTATCCACTTATGATCATTTTCTGTTCTGGAAACTCCATACAGGATACCACATTGCATTTAGTATTTATGTCTCTTTGGTCTCTGATCTGTGATAGTTTCTTTCTCTCCTTGTTTTTCATGACCTTGATAGTTTCGAAGAGCATTAGATATTTTCTAGAATGTCCCTCAATATTGGTTTGTCTGGTGTTTTTCTCGTGATTAGACTGGAGTTACGTAGTTTTCAGAAGAACACTGCAGTGGTAAAGTGCTTTTCTCATTATATCATATCAGATGGTAATGAGACCAACATGACTGATGATGTTAACTTTAACCATTTGATTAAAGTAATGTCTACCAGGTTCCTCCATTGTGAAGTTACCACTTTATCTTTTCCATTCTCTGTTCTTTGAAAGCAAGTCATTAAGTTCAATCCATACTCAAGGAGAGAGGAAGCTCCACCTCTTGGAAGGGAGGAAGTATCTACATACATTATTTGAAACACTTCTGTAAGAAAGACTTATCCCTTCTCTCACATGTATCTATTTATCTAATCAGTTATTTATATCAATGTGGACTCAGGCATATTTACTTTATACATCGGCTTATAATCCAATATTATGTTATTTATTTTATTTGCTCAGATTGTTCCAGCTTTGGCTATTGAAAACTTTCAGATTGGCTCCTAATAATATTTTTATTGTTTTGAAGGGTCATGTTGAATTAAAGGGAATATATATATATATATATATATATATATATATATGTCATGGATTTAAAAATCTCAAAAGTATAGAAATACATATAGAAATATAATTTTTCTAACATATTGAAAATACCACTTAAAATGATATAGGACATTCAATTTTTCAGGGTTTCATTTTGGATTTTGACAAGTCTTTTTATAAAGTTGTTTTTAACTTATTACTGTCTAATTATATTTTAGTGGCAGAGTATTAAGTAGTGAATGACTTGTCCACTATATACAAAGGTTGGTAAATTAAATTAAAAATATTTATAAACCGCCCGGCCGCTGTGGCTCAGTGGTTGAGCATCGACCCCTGTACCAAGAGGTCGCCGGTTGATTCCCAGCCAGGGCACATGCCCAGGTTGTGGGCCCGATCCCCAGTGGGGGGCATGCAGGAGGCGGCCAATCGATGTTCTGTCTCATCGATCAATAATCAATAAGGAATAAATATTAAAAAAAATTTATAAACGAGAATGTATAAGAAACAATGTCACATATCAATTGCACAATTATTTGCTTTTAAATAAGTGAGGATGTGTGGAATATATTAAAACAAAAGTGATCACTACTCAAAAATTATTTATTCAGAATTTTAAAAAGTCTCTCACCTTTGAAACTGCATTTTAATAATATGTATAGAATAAGAATAATTGAATAACATATTTCTGAGAATGTTAATGGCTTGAAAATGGTATCCTGAACATGAAGACTATATACCCTGGCCAAATTTACAACGTTTTATAATTTGCTGAATTCTAAGATAAAACATTTCTAATAACATTCAAGAGGTATTTGATGAGTTCTTTATTTCAAACAGTAAATCTATTATTAGAATGTTTTCTAATAGTGTAGCAAGCCATAATAATAATAGCACTAATAAAATTTGCAGCATTAGAGAGTAAATTATGTTTCCCTCTGAATAGTTTTTGTTACTAATTCATCTATATGGATACTGAATGGAAAGATACAGAGCTCTGAGTATTAACTAGCTTACTTTGAACCTCAGTTTATCTATCTGAAAAAATAGATATCTACTAGTACCTCTTTTGCATGGTTTTGTATGTATTAATGAGATAACATATTAGGCACATCTAGCATTAAGCCTGGCCATAAAAATAGACCTACAATGTCAATTCCTTCCTTTTCTGCTATACCATACAGAATTTATAAAAATGAAAGTATTTCATAGACTATTGATACAGATGTTTTTAGAGTTATTAGTTGAGTATAATTATTAATAACATTCCTTATATTTGATCTACTTAGATCACTATGAATACTTATAAAGAATCAATACAAACAAAAATTCCATAGGAGTTTTTCCAGTTCCATTTATTTTTTTTGGCCCACAACCTGGGCATGTGTCCTGACCAGGAATCGAACTGGTGACCTCTTGGTGTGTGGGTCAATGCTCAACCACTGAGCCACGCCGGCTGGGCATCCAGTTCCATTTAAATTTTACCATCTCACCCTGTCTTTGATATCTCTTACTCTTTCTCCTATATTTTTTATAGATTGCCTCTTTAACCTTTTTTTCTAGATAATTTCTTCTTTCATCCATTGAGGTATTAGTTTCAGTCATGATAGGTTTTAGTTCTATATTTAGTTCTATCTAGTTGATTCTTTCATAAATAGGCAATGTTACTTTTAATAGCTTTAGTTCCTTGAAAACTTAAGCTTGACTTTTATTGCCATAACTGGAGCAAATGCATTTTTTATAAAAACATTGTCTCTGATAATTCTTTTCCATGGGGAACTAACTGGTGGGTCTGTTTCTGTTATCTGTTATTTATGGGAGTTCTTTTTCATGTTATTGAAGCTCCTTTTTCCTCTGGTTATGTTTGATCATGTGCTGTAGAGTGTTTGTAAAATTAATAGATATAATTTAAGGTCTAGAATGATGTTAAAATAATCTGAGATGATTCCTTTTCTCTGCTACTGCCAGGCATCCAGAGAGCCAGCAATTCTGGGTCATCTTAATCTGATTTCAACGTGTGAGATTTTCTGTGACATTCAGATAATTCAGTGCATGACTGAAGTCAATGTGAAGGCTGTTTTATTGCCAGTTTATCCTTATATCCAGGTCACACAGCATTTTGACATCTCAATCACAGCCAAAATCCTCCAAATTTCTCTCTCTTAATTCCAAGAGGCTGTCAGAAGTAGGTTTAGCCTCTCAACCAGATCAAACCAGCTCAGAGCAGCAATTCTAATCTTTATTCACCTGTCAGGTTTTCGGTCTATTTTTTGCCCAGTAATTTCTTACTGTTTCATTACCTCTTCTATGCTTTTAGAAAGATGTTATAGTTCATCTTGATTTTAAAAAGTTTTTATGAAGGATTTTAGAGTTATTAGTGGGAGGTTAGTCTGCAATACCTAGTCCACCATTATCAGAAGTACAAGTCCCTCTACGATGCCTGCTTGCATTGAAATTGAAGTATATCTCTAGGTGGTTCTTTGTAGGAAAAGATGGATATATAATTTAAATTGTATTCTATATTGACAATTAAAAACAAGTACCATGGCTATTTTTGCTGCTTGTTTGTTAGTCCAAATTGAGATCTATTCTTACTCAGAATTTCTCAGAGTGGATGACTATATGTAAATTTAAAGCTTTACAGAGATCTTTATTTCTGTAAGTAATTAAATTTTAAGGCAAAGCATGAGGGAGTACATAGATAGCCATGCTGTTCTGATAGAAATAAAATTTTAACACCTGTTTAAAAATTTGAAACGTCTTTTTCTCTAAAACTTTTAAAAGATGAAATAATGTTGTATCAGAAAATAGCACTACAGTAATTAGATTATATCTAATAAAAAGAATTAAAAGGCTAGTTCTTACCTAAGGTGTAAAATTTGATTTTATATCTTCCATTTGACAGCAACCATCCATGTGCATTGTAACTAAAATAGCAAAGTCATGATAAACTAGTATAAAAAGATATATTTAAGTTTTAAACATTATAAATAAGTAATTTAATAACTCCTTTAAAAACAGTTTAAGGTAGAAGAACAATCAGTAAGTGTAGTAAATAGTTCCTTAGTTGGTCTCTGAGAGAATCCTATTCATTAGCTTCTAGAGGGAGAGCATCTCTAAATATAACTTTGTTTATTGCCAAGCATGTGCGCCCTTGTTCCCTGCCCTGGGTCACATGGTTAACATATATTTAGATTCTAACGGGGTTCTATGTGATTACAACACTTGTCTTCACCATCAGGAGTGATTCTACTGATGATTTGAGGGCAGAGGCAAGTCAGTGAGAAGTATTTTGTGCCAGAAGGGTTTCTAATATTGCTCAAGTTGTCTTGGTCATCATATCTCTGTGTATTATGTACTTACAATGGGGACCAACGAGTAGTGAACCAAGTAAGGCATAAAAGAAAAGACCAGCAAGTGATAGTAATTTGATAAAAGCTTAGTTGGTAGATATATTGGCATCACAAATATATTTACCATTTCAAACATTCTAAAACCCATTTATTTTTTTTTAAATAACAAAACATTTGCTTTTTTTGGTTTATTTTTCTTTTTTCTTCAGAAAAAATATTGAAATAGTAAAAAGCATTTAAATCCTGTATTACAGATAATAGGATTCCTAGAGATCTGAGGAGAGCTTTCAGAACCAGGTACTGCTCTAATGGAACAATGTGAATCTTAACAGGGAAAAAAGGAGAAGATAATGGTGTTAGGGGTCTAAAGAAAGAATTAGAGGGAAGTATGTAGCCGATAGGAAGGAGGCATGTTGAAAAACAGCTGTGGATAATGCAAAAACTAGCAAAAGCGTATGAAAGAGCAAGAAGATGAGAAATTGGGGCAGTCAGCTTTGTGTGTTATTTGTGCAGAAGGCTGGAGAGGTATAAAGAATAACAAAGGCACCCTGGCCATTTTGTCTCAGCAGTTAGAGCATTGGCCCACCGACCAAAGAGTTGCAGATTCCATTTCAGTCAAGGGCATGTACTTTGGTTGCCGGTTCGGCCCCCAGCCCTGGTGGGGTTGTGTGGGAGGCATCTAGTCAATGTGTCTCCTCACATAGATGTTTCTCTCTCTCTCTCTCTCTCTCTCTCTCTCTCTCTCTTCCTCCCACTCTATCTGAAGATAAATGGAAAAATATCCTCAAGTGAGGATAAAAAAAAAAAAAAAGAATAACAAAAGCAAAGGAGTATGCCAACAGGTACTTAAGATGATGTTGTATTTGCAAATTGAACCTACTGTTTAAGGATTACAAAAAAAGGAAGCCCAGTGTAGACTATGAACAGAGAGAATTTGTGACAGATGGAAGTAAGTAGATCCTTGATTGTAGAAAGTGGGGCTTTGTCATTGTTAGAGGGCAGCTTTGGTCAGAGCTACAGATATGTTTTCTTTTCTTTTTGTCCTGCCTGCCCAAATTCTGTCCTTGGCTCTTCTCTGAAGTATGGGGGGAAAAGTATTAGAGAAAAGGCAAGAGACCAGGCCTAATCCTCCGAACCAGGGTCTAATCCTCAGTCACTGATTGAGTGACAAGTCAACCTCTGAATGGTAGTTTCTGTAGCTATAATGTGGAAATAATAACTATACTATTATCTTACAGTGTTGTTTTAGTATAAGCTAAAATATTTTTGAAAATGCTTCGAAAAGTATATAAAACCTACATTTTATCCCATTAAATACTTACGAGAAGCAGTTATTTATGGTCTCAGAGATCTAAGTGTAAAGTTTGGCATTCTCCTCTCCACCTCTCCACTTTAGTCTAGTTACTTAATCTCTCTGATTAGAGATACTCTTATTTATATAATAAAGATGTAATAACTCTACCTTATAGGATTGTAAGAATCAAATATGACACTATATGTGAAGAACATAGTGGACTGCCTGGCACACAGTAGGTGATGAATGTGAGCCCCTTCCTTATACAGTGTCGGTGGAAATCAGCTCCATGGTAGATTTGTATGGTTCTACTGTACTCCTTATTTACACCTACCTCATTTGCTCTATAATGCACTTAAAAAATGTTTCTTGTAGCTTATATGCCACGTAGTATAGTTATATGTATATTTCTGACTCTACCAATAAATGTTAAGCTACTGAAGGACGTAATGGGAACCCATCATGTTCACTTTATTCTCCATCATGCAGAGATCACCACAGTTTTACAGTAAATGTTCACTATATTAGAAGGGTCACCAATGAGGTTCTGAATGAAGCTTCTGTGCTTGGTAGTGTCTTCAGTTTCATCCTTAAGAATGCTTAACATCTATGTTACATAATGGATAGTTACGTAGAAATTCATGCATTTATTTATTCATCTATGTTTGGATTTTGTCCTTATGCATGTACATGTAAACAATGTCTTTAATGCACACTTGAATAGGTGCTGGGCATCTCTGTAATGTTGCTGCTTCAAGCCTTTTATCCCTAGATACTCTTAAATAGTTCACTTGATTAGGTCAGGCTTCCCAGAATAATCTCTTTTGATTAACTTATTATTAATTAGGGACTTCAATTACACGTAGAAAAATACCTTCGCCACATAACATAACATAACATAACATAACATAACATAACATAACATAACATAACATAACATAACATAACATAATCATGGGAGTTATATGCCTTCACTTTGGCTATATTCTTTTGGTTAGAAGCAGTTACAGGTGCTGCCCTCACTCAAGGGGAAGGAATTACACAAAGATGTGAATAACAAGGGGTGGGAATCATGGGGCCATCTTAGAATTCTGCTTATCACAATATTGGCATAGTTTTGTGTCTCCAATTGTAAATAATGTTAACAAACAAGAACTTCAATGACTTGAGATGTTCTACTTTGTGAATGCATTAAAATTTTGCATTAGAATTGTTTGGACTGAATCTATTACCTTTTAGATTCAACATAGAACCTCGACCCAGAAGAAAAAAAAATCAATATAAGGAAAAATCCAGATGAATAAAATGACTTAGAATAAAATAAACGTTAGTGTTTGCCCTTTTGTTTTAGTTGGTGGAGGTTAGGAGATAAGAGTTCTTGAAAAGTTCCTGGTTTTGCATCTCTTGAAACTTAAATCTGGTGCTTATTTTAATGAATAGCAATTTCAACTAAAGCCAATCAGTAAAATAGAAGAGGAACTGGAATTACATATTATATGGTAAACATTACTTATATTTCATTGATGATTGTAACCACTGAGAAAAGGTATTGGGGTACTTATAAAATGTCTTTACTATGTGTTTAAGAAAATACTTTTATATATATTTCAGAAATGAGTATTCAAAATGGAATGTAGAGGAAAACATATACACAAAGAAAAACTTGTACAAGAATGATTATAGTAACATGATTCATAATAGAAAAAAAAAAGGGAAAACCTAAATGCCTATCAGCTGATGAATAATTAAATAAAATTTAGTGTATCAATATAATGGAATGTTATGTGGCGATAAAGAGGAATAAAGTACTAATATGTGTTACAACGTGACTGAACCTCAAACACATTATGCTGATTGAAAGAAATCAGTCACAAAACACCACATATTGCATGATTCCATTTATATGAAATATCCAGATTAGGCAAATCCATAGTGACAGAAAGTAGATTAAAGGTTGCCTAGGGCTGATGACGGGAGGAGAGTTGGCAGGGGAAGGTAAGTTGGCAGGGGAAGGTAAGTGACTGCTAATGGGCACAGGTTGCTTTTTGGGGTGAGGAAAAGGTTTTGAAATGAATTGTGGTGATGGTTATACAACTCTGTGAACATACTAAAGACGATTGGATTGTATACTTTAAATGGGTGAATTGTACGGTATGTGAATTGTCTCAGTAAAGCTCTAAAAACCATGAAATTGCATGGCATTCTTGCATTTTGATGCAGTCAAATTATTTACTGCTTTCCTTACCTCTTCTGACTTTTTTCTGAGCATTTTATTGTGCGGCATGTTCCATCTGCTAAGTCAGGAGTATCCAAAATTGAAAACTGGAATTCTGTATTGGTGAATTTTTAGTAAGAACCAGTAGAAGTACGTGAGAGCATTATTGTTGTTAGGACTTTGACCATATTTGGTTAAAAGCCATAAACAATCCTTTTGAATCAAAGTAAAGGACAAAAGCACATTGTATATTTATTAAATACTTTAGTATCAATTTTTATTGATTTAAATATAGATATAAACTCTAATTATATGAATAAATTTTGGTCACACCCCAGATCACATTCTTAACAATTTTTTTATTTTGGTCAAAGTGAACAATTTTAATTTATACTGTATGATTTTCTTTTCTTATTGATGCTTATTAGGATATTTTAATTTAATTTATTTCTCTTCTAGTACATCATAAAAAATCAAATAAAAATGTTTAGTGATGATGTTGATGGAACACGATGGGTAAAGGCATTCTTCTGACTAGATTTGGAGAAGTAGTCAAGATAATCTGAATACCTAGATTCTTTTTGAAAATGGTTTGTGAAGTTTTCTTAAAGATTTTCACAGAATGCCTCTGAAAATGTACTGCTTTACCTTTTAACTTTATTTGTTTATGGATCTCTGAAGAATTCATTAATATGTTTAGGCTTTTTATTTGCTTGTTTCATTCCCATTTTGCAGACTGAATTACTCAAACTGCATAATTAACATGATTTGTCCAAAACTAAGTAGGCAGTAGAAGTGTTGAAACATAACCTTTCAGCAACAAATTGTTTTTTCACTTTAAATTAATATTTTACAGTGTTAGGACACTTTACTTCAGGAAACAGAATTTTATTTAAACTTGCAATATTCATAAGCTAAACACAGAACCTCGTATCTGTTACTTTGAAAGGTAATCATTTATGAAATGACTTATGAAGATAGTCTACTCATTAATAATTATTATTAAAGTGAATAATACCTTTTTTTGTTTGTTAACCCTCCCCTAAGGATATTTTTTCCATTGATTTTTAGAGAGAGTGGAAGGGAGGGAAGAGGAGAGAGAGACAGAGAGAAACGTCAGTGTGAGAGAGATACATCTATTGGTTGTCTCCTGCACATGCCCTGACCAGGGCCAGGGATCGAACCTGCAACCCAGGTATGTGCCCTTGACCGGGAATTGAACCTGTGAACCTTCAGTGTGTGGGCTAACATTCTGTCCACTGAGCCACACTGGCCTGGGCAAAGTGAATAATATCTTTACTCAATGGAGTCTTCAATTTCTTCCCAACTCTGTGATATAATGTGAGTGTGACAAGTGGTGTATACATTCTTCATATTATAGACAATTGTTAAACAGACCCTAGGGGATCAACTAGGCTCTTTCTTTATCTTGGGTAGATCGTCTAAATTGTTTTAGAGGTGTTTTCCTATAGTAAAAAATATTGCTTGAGTGTTCATTTTTTTTAAAACTATGTCTAAAGTAACCAAACCTCTTTATGCATTATTTGAGGAGGTAAATACAGAGTGGCTCTCCAGCCTCTTTAAAATTATAATTTATTATAATTAGTTTGTATTTAAAAGAACTTTCTAAGGACATGCAGGATTTTTTTTAAACACTATCTGCCAATAATACCTGTAACTAGAAATTATTCTACCCTGTCGAAGTAGGTAGGCTCTGTTACAAACATAATACAACTGTAATAATAGTAATAAAAACCAACGACTTCCCATTGTTTCTAATCCCCTTGTTTCCCGGCATTGTTCCCCTTGGACAACTTGACCCATGGTTAATCAGATTGCCATAGGATTTGCTAGTCAGGGAAGGCCTGAATAGTTACAAGTGAAACCAGCACATTGCAGCCTTGGCCACAGTAGGGTCTTTCAAAGCCATATGCATATTTTAAAAGTTAGCTCAAGGCCTTAATACATTCATATTCCAGGAACCGAACAGTGAAATATGCTCAGTAACAGTTACCTATTGGCCCCTAAACTGAGAAACCATTGTTATCTGTGTATGTCCTAAATAGAGCTTCTCAGAAGTATCTATTTTGTTTTGAAGTGGATATTAATTAACTAGTTGATGAGGATGATTGTTAGGGTGATAACATTTCTCTTTAATTTCCATTTGAGAGGAAAGACAGGTGTGAACCTGGTAGTTTGGTAGAGTGCCCTCCTCCCTCTGCTCTGCGTCTCTGTGGGGCCCCAGTAGCTAACCTGATAATTTGCTGTTGCCAATTAGATGAGCATTACAATATCATGTGACTCCTCACAGAAACGCACCTGCCTTTTAGGACTCTATTAACAGTCAGTTTGTTTTAATTCTTTACATCCTGTTTTATTTCTGAAGGAACTGAAACAATTTTTTACATACCAGAACAAAGTTTTCCAGAGGAAAACAGTCACTTAGTAAACCAATTTAAGAAAAATAGGACCCCCCAAATGTATATCCCCCTGAAACTGAAGTGAAGAATGAGAAGTTTATCTTGGCTCATTTTGTGCTTATACTCCCTCATCTTTTTCTTGGTGGCTGGGTGTTAGAGTTTGCTTTTTCTCTATACAATTATTATAGGCGACTATTTCCCACCATCTTTGTTCTTTTTTTGGGTTCTTGCTTTACGTTTAAAAGACCATATATTTAGTTGTAATATGAAATTGTGATTAATGCATCCCATTAGAATGTAATATTATCTAACACTTCTTTTAACATGTTTGAATCTAGACTTACCTATTAATGGAGAAAGAAGATATAAAATGGAGGAAAATGTAAATTATAAAACTATTTAGTTAAAGGAGGTGGAGGCCAGGAGACAGGGGTGAAGGTGGTATGGAAGGGGAAGCAGGAAACTCTTTGAACATGCGAGAGTTTTACCTCTGTTGTAAGGAGTTACAAAGTTGGAACAGTGATTAAAAAAATTATGTTTTATCTGTACATTATTTTTATTTCAGTTTGCTTCCAGAGATGTCAATAGAATAATATCATCTTGCTAAATTATTGCTATATTATAATACGAATTTTTTGAACAGTGGCTGGTTGCCCTGGCTGGTTTGGCTCAGTGGTTAGAGCATTGGCCCTGCGGACCAAAGAGTCTCAGGTTGGATTCTGGTCAAGGGCACGGACCTTGGTTGTGGTTGGTCCCCGGCCCTGGTTGGGGTTGTGTGGGAGGCAACCAGTCAATGTATCTCTCTCACATGGATGTCTCTCTCTCTCTCTCCCTCTCTCCCTCCCTCCCACTCTATCTGAAGATAAATGGAAAAATATCCTTGGGTGAGGATTAAAAAAATAAAAAATAAACAGCTACTGGTTTAGTGAGAGACCTTGATATTTATGCAGAAGTGTGGAGGCTGTGTTTTCATAATTGTATACATTGTTTTGTTAACAGGTATTTATAATATTGTGTTTCAACCTCCAAGAAATTTTCTGAGGCAAAGAAACATGATCTTGAGGAGCATTTCTTAGTTAGATTTGCCTATTGCACTAATTAGGCTTCATTGAGGAAGTATTTTAAATAGTATCTATGATTGGACATAGAAAAATTGGAAACAAGAAGCTCTGTGATTGTGACGATTCTAACTGATTCTTCTTTTTTGATCTTGCATGTAATACATGAGGGTTTTGGCTGTCTCCACCACTATCTCAGTCCATTTGGGCTGCAATAACAGAAATACCATAGACTGGGTGTCTTATAAACAGCACAAATTCATTGCTTACAATTCTGGAGTCTGGGAAGTCCAAGATCAAGGCAATGACAGATTCAGTGCCTTGTGAGAGCCCAGTTATGGTTCATGGAGAGTCATCTTTTTGCTGTGTTTTATATGGTGGAGGGGGCAAGGAGCTCGCTGGAGTATCTTTTATAAGGGCACTAAATTCACTCATGAGAGCTCTTCCTAAGGCCCCACCTCAATTACCCTCTCATTGAAGATTGGGTTTCAACATGTGAATTTTGGAGGAACACAAACATTCAGTCTACTGCAATGACCATGTCACAAAAGTTAATAAGCAACAGTGAGCAGAGTAGTTGAAACTTTTGTGCAGTGTTATTGAAACAACAGTTAAACCTTATCTGAGCTAGAAAATAATCAGAACAGCATTTGTGCTTAAATCTTGGTAAATCGTACAATGTTGATACAAAACATTGGATATTTGATACCTAATGAATGAAGCAAAGGATAGCATTTTTAGAATTTGTAACCAGAGAAAATGACCCATACAAGGGTTGTTATATATTCCATTACAGTGTCTTTGTGTAAATAAAGTTCCTGTAGTATATTTAGAGGCTAAGATATCCATTGCTAGAGCAAATTAGATACTTAAATATGTAGTTCACATTTGCAAACAGACTTTTCATGTTATATTGCTCCTTTAAAAATATAATGTACAACATTAAAAAATTACATAGAGAATGAAAATATAAATGGCAAACATTGACTTTTTATCATCTGAATTTAGTGGTTTTTTTTTTTTTCCTTTTGGTCTTCTTAATTTCTCAGAGGAGTGAGTTGATATAACATCAGAAAATTATATAGTATCATAGTTGCTTTTATGGGCAAAGTTAGGTCTTTTAGCTGACCTGCTGTTCATATTCATATGGTTTTCTTTGCGGGCACATTTTTTGGGTATTTGAAATTTTTAGAAACAGTTTAGAAGTAAAATTTCTATTTTAATTTTGACATTTATTTCACTTTAATGAATATACTACAATTAAAAATTGAAATATATTTCTAAAAAAATCTTGTATGACATTTAATATGTGAATTATTTCAGAAACTGAAGAATGTATTCCTGTAAACAGAACTGAAGGAGTGTAACTGAAATAATCCTATGAAAGACAGGTTTAATCCCCAAATAGTAGCAGCTTTTGGTAACTGCTACTGTGATAACTCCTTAGAACAAGTTCATTTTCCCCTTGGAATTAATGATAAATGAGATCATGCACTTAAACTTTTCAAAAGGGGTTATTTTATTTTATTTTTCCTTTTCAGGACCACATATCTGAGAGACTGTGTAGTATAATGATGACAAACACAGAAGATTAATATTTTAGCTTGACCTGTGGCGTGGGTGGAGTCATATTTTGAATGGAGTTAGCTGTGGTATTCTGTGTCACTAACTAAATATGACACATATGTTCTAGTCTTTGGTTAAATCATTTTGTTTATGTAGTTAAATTCCATGTACAAGGTGGCAGTGGTTTTCACAGAAATAAGAAATAGAAAACAAGATAGGTGGTCCTATGAAAAACAAAGCATGTTTGAATATTGGTTGCACCATCCATGTTGGATCTGGGGGTTTCAATTAAAGGCTAAACATACAGCAGTAGATACTTGGGATCACTAAATTCTCAAAAAAGGACCAAATCCTAAGGCATTTGATGATGGAAAGAAACATTATTAGTTTTATGAATAAACTCCATTTTAGTATGAAAGTTAAGGATTCTGCACAAGTAAATTTTCACATATAACACTGAGCCACAGAAGATCAGTTTGTGTTCATCTGAATTTTTTTTTTTTTTTTTGAGGTAGATAGATAAAACTTGAAAGAGCCCAGAGACCATCTTTCAGTCTAGTTTGTGTGTTGGTGTGTCATGAGCATCCAGATGTTTGCACTTTCTTTGTTCAAATTCAGGTCTTTCTGTGGAAAACTCTTACTCTAGCCTTCAAAAAGCTACCATCTAGTAGGAAATTATTTTATTTAAGCGACACTATTTGTGATATTTTTGGTCTTACCTGAAAATAAACATTTAAAGTTTCAATGTAAAAAAATAATAATGAAAGGAAAAGCATCATATACTTGTGATACAGGCAGATCTAAATTGAGATAAAAAGCTGTATTAGTCCAACAGTAATTACTAACAATGAAAGATTTTTGAGAATATAAAAATTAACATGTAGTTTTCTCATGACAAATATTGTACCAAAGAACATTTCAGAAGCTTTGAAATGATACTCTCTTTGTTAGAGTGCCAGGTCCTTGGGTATGTATTTCCTTTTGTCACCTGGGGCAATTTTTCCAACACGTAACACATGTGATGTTTTTTCTGCGTTTGGAATAATCAGCTTTTCCCTGTGCTCATTAAGGGGAAAAAAACTACAGCCAAGGTATTAACACAAAGCAAGGTATTAACAGTGCCCAATCTCTACCAAATACCAAGTTTCTTTGTCTATTACCTAATTAACATACTTTAATGAGTTCACCAAGTTTAATGAATACTTCATGTAAAACTAAGCACTTTCTACCTCCTAGATTAATCTGACACCTGATGTAACAGATCTGGCTAGTTGTATGAATAATTCATGAGCTAGTATTTCTCCAATAACAAATAATAAAGAATATAAAACATTTGATATGGAAGAAGTTCTTAAAGATTTGCTATATACTTACATGAACATAGTATAATTCTTTCCAGCATCTGTTGAAATGTATGTTCTAGTTAACAATAGCTTGAAAGAAACAAGGTAATATATGTAAATATATTTCTGCTCATGCTAATGATTTTAAAAATGCAATGAATCTTTTAATAATAAAACTCACTGCTTATAAGTTATATTCTAAAAATAAACTCAGTTACTTTGACACTATTGGGCTGGTCTACAAAGTCTTTTTAGTTTTATGATGTGAATAATAAACATTTCTTTCATAAAAAATTGATTTTTGAACTGTTGAAGCTGGAAAGAATAGTCACAATAATATTGATAATTTTTAGTGTTTTGTATTGACATGTACTTTGTGTATTTACACTTACGTGCATTTCATTTACCATTATATTTGGGGGTGTAATAGGTCTGAGAATTTTAAGCAACATCTCTAAAGGTAACATCTGGGTATTAGTATCTATTTTCCTCCCATTTTCTTCAGACTATTGGGGAAAAAAAGAGGAGCAGAGAAATTGTATAATTTTATGATGATATTTTTGTAAATATTAAAAATATTGGCAAGTATTATTATTGTGGTCTAGGATTTGTTTCAGGAGCTGATAAAACATGAAAATCAACATCTCTGCCTGAAGGAGCTTAAATTCTAATAGGGAAGACAAGTTAATAAATAATTGCAATACAGTATGACAAGACCTATAAAGGAGGTTATTATGTACACACACTTAACCATTTATGATTCAGCAACAAGCGGAAAGGTCTAGTTTGACCTTTTGACATTGCACAGAGTAGAACAGGAAGACACTGTGACAAGCCCTACTTACCATTCCAGCCTTATGTTCAGTATTATCTATAACCATAAGCTAATGTGTATCTTTTTAAACATATCAAAATATACCTACCACATATCACTTACTTTGAGAAAAAAACATATTCAAGTGATAGTGCCATCATTCAATCTATTTTTTGCTCTTCTTTGGGACTTCTATTCAGGGCCTATGGCAAAATGTTTTGACTGTAGCAGCAGATTTTCATGCTTTGAGGATCGATTTAGTTTTTCAAAAGAAACAGAAATTACCTAGAACAAAGTATGTCAAAAAGGGGAGCTGCATAACAACACAAAATTATTTTTGTTGTTTAAAAATAATAATGGAACAACAGATACAACAATCAAGGAGTGTGACTGAGACAGTCTCATTTTCTTCTCTACCTGTAAACTGACTCTAAAAGCAGTTTCAAAAAGGTATAAACATTTTGCATTGAAGCAGCAATGCTGGTATATGTTGCTTTGGTGGTAGAAACTTTATAGTTGCAGTATGTATATAGTGGACTAATAAATAGCTCTGATTAGAACACTTTTAAATATGCAACTAATTAGAGTAAGGAATGCCAGATTTTCATGAGCCCTGTTGAGGTGTTACTTGGAGTTTTTCACTTAAGAGGAGGACAGTGGGGTTGAGGAGAGGAAGAAACTTGAATATGCCATGAAGGGGTAAGTGAAGGAACCAAGAAAATTTAGCCTAGAGAAGAGAGAATATGATAGCTGTTTGACATAATCTGGAGGGCTTACATGTAGAAGATTTGGGTTTATTTTGTGTGTCACAAGAGAATAAAACTAGAGCCAGGGAGTGGGTGCTACAGAGAACCAGTTTGTCTGCAGATGGAGCAGGCAGCCTCAGAAGCAGTGAGTTCCCCATCGCTAGAAGTATTCAAGTAGAGAACATGTGATCTCTTGATTATATTGAGAAGGGAACTGAAATATTAGATGATAGTGTTTTATCAACCCTGTGATTTTATCCTTGACAGCTGAAGATTTTCCTTTCCAAAATAGATTTTAACTGGTGAAGGGAATCCATAACTTTCTTTACATATGTTTCAATTCTCGTATCTTGGAATATATTCAGGTTATAATATAGTCTTTTGGAACACATTACTTGACTTTTTTATGCACAGAGAATATGGAGATTATACTTTTTCCCTTTTTAGAGGAGTCCTTTAAAGATTTCCAAACGGATTAATTTATCCTTATTCCTGGTTCCCTACATCTAGTGTGTGCACAGAGAAATAGGGCTGCATTGTCACCTTTCCATTTGTTTCACTTTGTATGTCCTACAAAATGCCATCTTTCATTACTAAGCGAAAGCATTGTGTCATGCTATCAAGTTCTAGCTTTTCATGGTTTATGCTAAGAATTTTGGTTAGAAAGTCTTTCCCCCTCTTTTGAATGACTTACTTTGTATCTGCTTCAGGTTGAAGCTTGCCTTTTGTCATTATTTATGATAAATTAGCTTCTGAATATCATTTGAAATGCTAGAGACAAGCCTTATGACTATAAAACAGTTCCATTGTATCAGATGAAACAATGCTTTTAGCCCACTAGGTTGACTGTCTTATTTTTGTGAAGGAACAAGCCATATTCAATGTCTTTGTTACCAAATTGGGATTATGGGATTGGGTAGAATTTGTGACCTTTGTGGAAGAATACCTTTTATTCAGGAAAACTGAAGGATATATTTGAGTGAAAAGTCACTTGGTCTGTTTCACTTGTTTGAGGTTATGTATTAAAAAACCCCACAGATTAGTGTTTTCTTGGACTGCCCCTTTCCAAGCCTAAGCAGATTAATTTGGTAATTAAATGTGTGATTAGTCTGGTGCACAGGCACTGTTATACGCAATGCTGATGTGAGTGACACACTTAGATTTACAAATCATTTATAATGATGGGTACCTTTCATAGTACAGCGCATTCTCAAATAATGTCATTTCATTTAACATTATTTTGTTATAACATTGATGAGATGCTATAGGAATTTAACTCTTGTTTATATCAATTGGCCTGTGGTGAAACTGGTTTAATTATACACTGTTTCGCTTAAAGTCAAAGGACCTATGGACAACATTAAGAGAGGACTTACTGTATTAAATTGGTAATAAGAATATCATGCGATATGTAAACATAGGGCACAGTTGATATTTTAAAATATGATTACCCCTCACTCCTCATCTAGAGTAGGCAGAGGAACGTGTGTTACTCTTATTTTTATTTGAAAGTTGAGGTGACAGGTGCTCATTGCTGCTGTCACCCTGTGGAATAGTACTGTGGTCAGTTATAGTTTAGATTGCCCATCACGGCTTCCAACTGGGTGGCTCAGTAGAACTGGCTAGACTCATTCTGAAGCCATGGTTTGATATATTTTCCAAAAGCTGATGAAAATCTGACCTCCTTTTTAGGGTTATGAGTGTAGGGTCTGGGGTCAAATGGTCTAGGTTAAAAATCTCGGTTCTACTGCTTACTATGTGTGTCTTGCTGTGTCTCTCATCCTCAGTTTTTGTGTCCATAAATTTGTTAAAGTAATTGTACCTGCTTCTTGGGCTGTATTGAGGATTAAATGAATTAATATGTATAAAATGTTTACAACAGTGCCTGGCCCACAATAATAACTGTTATCTTTAATATTTCAGACCCTAGGTTTTTTCACAGTATTTGGTTTTTATGAGAAACAGCCTTTTAAGTTTCTACAATTCAGAGCTCTTCCTCCTTCCCTCCCTCCCTTTCCTCCTCCTTCCCTACCTTCCACAAGCATTTATTGAGCATTTACTATACTCTGGGCATTGCATATGTGGGGAAGAACATTACATTTCCCTATTTGTAGGATTGAACAATCTGCTGGTCTGCAGGTCACTTGCTTTGAGTTGTTCAGCCATCCAGAATGAATGAGGCAATGGTATTAGAATCTTTGATCCCTCAACTCTTCTTATCTTTCAAGTTTTGAGCCCTTTCTGCTTTTGGCTAGGTTTTATGTCCACATAATTTACTTTCTTGTGAACCTTGCTTTCAGATGGTTTTCAAGGTCACAAGATTAACTCTGTCTGCAAAGAGTTTTATACATGCTTCTTTCTACTTGAGTATAGCATTTCCTGTTGTCAGGAAATTAAATTCTCCAGGGGCCAGATCAAACGTCACTCTTCTGTAAAGCTTTCTTAGCCCACTCTACGTGGAAGACGTCTCTTCTTCCTCCAGAGCCTGTTATGTTCATCTGAGCCTCTTACATGGTCTTTGCTGATATCCTTTGAATGCAGAAATTACTTTAGTATTTTTTGTATTCTTCCTGACAGCATTTGATACTCAACAGGTACAATAATAATAAATCTTCTGTAAATATCAGTTGATTTGATTTATTGACACAAGGCATAATTTCTTTACATTATGTATTTCAGTGTAAACTATAATGTAAACTCAAAAATTGTCTGAAAATAATTAAACTGTTAAATCTTTTTATAGCTTTTCAAATCTTTTCATTTCAGAGTTTAGGGAACTTTTAGCTTTTATTTTTAAAATTAAGTTTATTGGGGTGACATTGGTTAATAAGATTATATAAGTTTCAAGTGTACATTTCTATGATGCATGATCTGTGTATTGCATTGTGTGCCTGGCCTTTAAATTATAATCATAATGCTAAGTACTGGGGGAACGTGTAGATAGATAAAAATGACTTTGGATCATAAGGTACTTGCAGTGCAGAAAGGGAAAAAGTGTAAACCAAGACAGATGGAAATGGGTTCTTATATGTGGTAATGTGTTTTGATGGTGTGTGGAATGGACTATTTAATTTTGAATGGGTGAATTAGAGAATGCTAAAATCAATGCAGTGGCATTTGAGCTAATCTTTGACTCCTGAAAGGAATTTGGGAGAAGGATAAGGAGTGTGTGAACAGACGGTCATCATATAAAGATAGGGTACTTGGTGGGATGTGCTGGGAAGTGAGGCAGGCAATGTAGTCTGGAATCAGCTTAAAGACCTGATGGCTTTTGAGAAGTGAAATAACATAGGCTGAACTCTGTAAACATGACAGCCCTGGTGGCCTCTTTAGAGGTAAATGAGATTTGAATGACTTGAAAAGGAAACTATGATAATTTTATAATAGTAAGTTTTTTTGCTTTATGCATTTTTAGAAACTCATGATATATCTGAAGAGTGCCTTTCAAAATTTAATGTTGTAGAAACCACCAAATTTATAATAAGCAATGAAGTAACAAATATCTACACTCCTGTTTTTTTTTTTCTCCTTCAAATTAGAGATAGCAGCCTTTCTGATTAACTGAGTTCTTTCTTTGCCTTATTGATTTTCTCCACTGTCTTTTACTTTGAGACGTGTTAGAGATATGGAAATCTGTTATGCTGTATTACTTAGCTTTTTGCATATAAATGTTTGTGCTTTCAAGAAGAGATATAAACAAGCAGTTCACTATTTCAGCAAAATGAAATGTGGCATTAACAATTGAGGTTAATAGGCATTAACTTCATGATCCAAATTATTGATCTAATTCTTAAATATCAGTGCTAAATTATACCAAAGTGAATATCTAATTTATACTTCTCTAAGCATCATAACTGCTATGAATTTTTTTTAACTTTTTCATTTAATTGTAGTGATTTTGCTTATTGTAAAAACATGTGTCACAGAGGTACAAGGTAAAAGAAAAACATCTTGAGATGGTGCAGTTTGGAAAATGAGGACAGTTATTTTAGGTCATCAAATAAAGGTCAAATCATCCTGTAATTTGCTGAGTATCAGGCCAATGCTTGTATCATCCGGACATGTTAATGTATGTTATTGCACTGGGAAACTGCTTGGGGCAGGGAGCTGAGGAATGAATTGTATACTAACTGATACACTCAACTGCCAGCTAAGAATTGAATTAGCACATTGGATTAGCTACATTTCTTGGATAATGTTGACAGATTCTGAGATTGTATCTGGACTCTTTTCCTAACTCACTGTGTGAGCCTGAGATATTAGTTTCCTATCTTTAAAATAAAGTACAAAATGCTTTGCCTTGATTCTAGTTGATGATAGATTTGTCATGAGGGTCAGTTTCATCAGGTCAAGGTGTGCTTTAAAATATTTTATAGAAATACCTTAGTGAAATGATAAGCTACTCTTTCTAGTGTTGGTAGTACTTTTAAAGAAAGAAATTATCAGTAATTTTGAATAAATGGCTGGAGTTGAGAGAGGGGAAGAGAAGAATAAGCTTTTCTTTTTTTAATTCTATAAAAGGTACCACCTGGTAAGATTTCCCGAGCAGCGATGAATATGATCTTCCTGTAGCAAACAGATTAAACAAACAATCCATCTTTGCTTCTATATTTCATTACAATGCCATATAGCAATTTTAAAAAGTAGCTTTGAAACATGAGCATCTTGAGTACAAAACAATTAAGTAGTAATGCATTTTTAAAACAATGAGGATTAGAAGTTCATTTTTTTCCAGATATGTTTAAAAAAATAGAATCTATTTTAAAAATAGATAAGTTTCAGATGTATGTATGTCCTCTTTGGAAAAGTGGCTATTTGGGTCTTCTGCCCACTTTTTAATTTGGCTGTTTGTTTTTCTGGTGATTTTATCTGAGTTCTTTATAACCTTTGGATATTAACCCCTTATCAGGTATATCATAAGCAAATATCTTCTTTCATTCAGTAGGTTGTCTTTTCATTTTGTTGATGGTTTCCCTTGCTGTGCAAAACCTTTTTAGTTTGATATAGTACCATTTGTTTATTTTTTTCTTTTTGTTTCCCTTGCCGGAGGAGATATGTCTTATTATTGCCTCACATTTAATTTTCAGTCATTTCAATATGAATGGATGCTAATTCAGGTCTTACCCAACCTATCTTTCTTGCAGTTAATTTTTTAAAATTTGCATTAGTTTTAGTTTTCATTCAATATTTTCTGTATTAGTTTCAGGTGGATAGCATAGTGATTAGACAATCATATACTTTACAAAGTGGTCCCCCAATATTTCAAGTACCCACTTGACCCCATACATAGGATTGGGGGGAGGACGTCACCTTTTTGCATTATTACACTGGAATAATTATTTTAGAAGAAGTAAAAGGTTTCTTTTGGAAAAAAAAATTAAGTTTCAAGAAGATTATCACACTTAGTATCAGCTGGAAGTGCTTAAAAACATGTTTGTAAGAGTCATTAATTAGATAAATATTTATTTTATGGTTCCTAAGAAGACAGTGTGGTGTACGAAAATGAGGTGGAATGTGGTAGTAAGCAGGTCTGACTTTAAAACCCAGATCTATTACTCCTGGATGTGAGACTTTAGGAGAGTATCTTAATCTCTCTGAACCTTAGTGTTCTTATCTATAAAGTGGGATAAAAATTCCTACTTCACAGAATTGTGAAGATTATGAATAATGCATTCAAAATGCCCAATGCTTTGTGGGTACTAAGTAGATGTTGTATTACAACAGGGATTTAACAGATGAAAACTATTATAATCATTTCTGCTGCTCCTGCTAAGCATGCTGCTTGTAGTTGAGAATAAATGTCTTTCTGTACCAAAGGGAAGCAGTTTCCTTTCCTTTTTGAGTACACTGTTCTAATGAAAGCAGAGACATCTAGTTGATCATCTAAGATTATATCACAGATGTTTTGATTTTTATAATATGATTGGGAATAGATGACACTGTGGTTAAGAGAAGAAATATATACATGGCCTGTTTATATGTACTCTAATTAGGAAAGAAAATGATCTCCCCCACTTCCTTCCTCCCTCCCTCTCTTCTAAAAATATGTAAATACTTTTGTTGAGCATCTACTTGACACAGCTACTGTTATGTCCTGGGGATACAGTGGTGAACAAGACAGGAATGACCCCCGCTGCTAAAGAGCCTACATTCTAGTGAGACAGACAGACATGAAGAACTAAGGGAACTCATTTTGTTAATTCAAATATTTAAAAAAGAAAGAAGCCAAACACCTTTAAGCGTGACATTTCTAAAGTGGGCAAACATCTAGTCCTTGTTGCTCTTTCCAAGTTATAGCAGCTTAAAGGGACTTTTAATAAAAACTTCTTAACAGAGCAGACCTAAGAAAATAAAATCCATTTCAAGATTAAAATTGTGAAGTTGCCATCAGACCGGCTTACTGAAGCTGTAATTAAGTTTGTGTGACAGTGGCCCGGGAGGCCAGAGCCTGCCTGACGTGATGAGGGAGCAACTCCCGCTCAGCCACTGACTTAATTGTGCCCTTGAGGCCATCTTGACACCTTAGGAGTTTTCTCCCATGCTATTTTTGCATTTTATTACCCTTTTCCTATGCCAAAGATGACGTTCATCATGGTGAATATCTTTCTCCCTGGGAGGATGGGCCTGATGCCTGCCCACTCAGTGCCTGCCCAGCTCAGAGGGCTCTGCATGTCCGAGTGCTCCAGGTGCTCCCAGGACCCATGTCTTGCTCTGGTAGCTTTTTTCAAATAACAATTTTTCTAAGAATCAAAAGCTTCATTACAATGTGTGTGTGTGTTTTTTTTTAAACCCTCACCTGAGGACATTTTTGCATTTATCTTCAAATAGAGCAGGAGGGAGAGAAGGGGGAAGAGAGAGAGAAACATCGATGTGAGTGAGACACATTGACTGGCTGCCACCCACATGACCCCCACCAGAGCTGGGGACAAACTGCAACCGAGGTACGTGCCCTTAGCGGGAACTGAACCAGGGACTCTCTGGTCCGCAGGCCGACGCTCTAACTGCTGAGCCAACCGGCCAGGGCATGATGTGTTTTTATTTTGGAAGACATTTATAAGATTTTTAATACTAAGATGTAAAAGCAAAGAACCATAACATATGCTACACTTGTTGGCTACGCGACTGTAGCCAGGCTCTTGACCTCGTTAGCTTTCCCCTCTCCTTGTCTGTAGAACAAGAGGACTCGCCTAGAGCTCTTCTAAGCTTCTGCTTAACTCCCAACGAATTCTGTACTTCTATGATTCCAGGGACTCTTTTTTTCTTATATTAGCCTTTGCATTTCTACATTTTATTTATTTACATATAAAATAGCTATTTTTCCGCTCCAATTCACATTTTCCAAGGAAATTCTGAAAAGCAGGCAAAGCATATGCTGTTTGTTTTTAAAAGCTTTGAAAACAAAATTTTGAAACGTTGGATTTGCTCTTCTGTTCCCGTCTTTTTACTTTTCTGTCACACGTATTTGATTCCCTCAGTGGAATAATGTATTTGTTTCTTTCAGATTTTTATTCAAAATTAGAATAAAAAAACCCAAAACCATTAAATAGTCTTGGAAAACACCCTTTATGTTAATTCTCTAGATTAGAACTGGAGGGCCAGAGACCATGGATATGTTTCAAGGGCTCCATGAATTACTTGAAATTATAGGCTCAGCACTCTGTGGATATGCTTTGTATATTTACATGAGGAGAGGGCTGTTGACAGATTATCGAAGGAGACCATATAATCCCAAAAAACTGGAAAAACTACTACTTACTGCATCAGATAGATCAACAAAAGGTATTATTTGAGAGAATCTTTATGATGCAACCATGGGATTAGGGTGGATGGGCATGATCAGCTCATGTCCCCTCTGAGATTATGGGCTCTATCATGGACCATGGATGCAAATGCTAAAATGCCATTTAAAATAAAAAGAAAGGTCATTCCTTGTCTTTTATGTTGGTCTTTTGTTCAGAAGTTCGATATACAAATATCATTTCTTTTCCTTACTCTCTCCCTTATGTCTTAGGTCAACTTTACCCACATGGTGATGTTGGGTTATGTTTGCTATCTAAGAAACTTACTTTGTAGCTGGCAACAGATTTTATTTATTTATTTATTTATTTATTTATTTATTTATTTATTTATTTATTTTTATTGATTTTAGAGAGAGAGGAAGGGAGATGGAGAGAGAGAGAGAGAGATAGAAACATTGATGAGCTAGACCATCAATTGGCTGCCTCCTGAATGCCCCCCCACTGGGGATTTGGCCCATAACCTGGGCATGTGCCCTGACTGGGAATCAAACCAGCAACCTCTTGGTGCATGGGTCGGTGCTCAACCACTGAGCCACACTGGCTGGGCAGATTTTAATAACTGTTATAAATTAAATAAAGTTGTGTATTATAGAGGTCAAGGTATTTAAGTTGTAAGAAGAACTATATTGAAATAAATTGAGTGTAATTATTACAAATACTAAAAAATAATACTAAAATATCTACTTTGAAGAATATAATTATATATATAATATTATGTATTAAAAATATAAAATATTGGGAAGCAAAATGGCGGCAGAGTGAATAGAAGCTACACAGACCATCTCCCAGGACCAAGCTGGAATTACAACTAAAATAAAGACAAATCATCAGGAAAAAGCAACAGAAAAGCAGCTTGCAAGGACCATACAACCAGGGATACTGAATCAATCCTGGTAGGATTGCGGAGGCCCAAGAGGGGGCTGGGAGCCCACGGACAGCAGCAGTCTTAGCTGTGAGCAGCACCCTCGGGGTTAAAGCCCAACCCGGCTCCACAGAGCAGAGGGCTGGGGCAGAGCGCTAAAATAGCCACAGCCACTCAACTTGGGCTCCAGCAGAGGGAGGGCAGACTGGACTGGAACTGGGTGGGGACACTCGGGATTTGGAGGGCACTCAGAGCTTTTGCTGAGATTCAGCCACACAGGACAGTGGCCATCTTACTCCTTCCCAGGGTTTTGGGGAGAGGCGGCAGCCCCTCCCTTGGAGATTCAGACCCACCCAGGTGGGCCATTGAAATGCAAATTGAGGCTCATTAACAACCAGCATATGCCCCACCCTCAGAAAATCCTCTCAGCCTGAACACCTGAGGGAGGTTTTCATTCAACTGAGAACCCAAGGCTCTTCAAGTAACCACGACTAATAGCGTTTAGGCAAAAAGCTAGAGGATAACTTAACCTTTTCTGGGCTTGCAAATCTACTCAAGAAAGTAAGGCTTGACAGTGGTGTTCAACGTGGGTCCTCCCATGTTCATCCAAACCCAGTAGAGGGAGCCACAAACAGCAGAACACCAATATCCACAGGGAACATTTGGCAGGCTCCAAAACCCACTGGCATAGCCAAAATGGTGAAACAAAGAAACAAATTCCAAATGAAAGAACAAGAGACCTCTACCAAAGATAAGATAAATGAAATGGAGTTAAGCAAGTTAACAGAGCTAGAATTCAGAGCCATGATCTTGAGAAAGCTCAACAGCATGAGTAAGGACATCAACACCATGAGTAAAGACATAGAAACATTGAAAACCAACCAAGTGGAAATGAAGAAGCACCAAGAAGAAATGAAGAATGACATAGCAGAAATAAAGAACATATTGGAAGGACTAAACAGCAGAGTAGAGGAAGCTGAGGACTGGATCAGTGAATTAGAAAACAGGGTAGAAAAAAATCAACCAATCAGAAAATCAAAAGGAAAAAACAATTAAAAAACAGGAAGACAGCCTAAGAGAACTGTGGGACAACTGGAAACGTAATAATATTCACATCATAGGAGTCCCTGAAGAAGAAGAAAATGAGCAAGGGTTAGAGAATATATTTGAAGAAATAGTGACAGAAAAGTTCCCTAATTTGGTGAAGGAAGAAGGCATTCAAGTTCAAGAAGCACAGAGAGTCCCAAGTAAGAAGAACCCAAACAGGCCCACACCAAGACACATAATAATTAAAATGCCAAAAATTAAAGACAAAGAGAGAATCCTAAAGGCAGCAAGAGATAAGCAACAGGTTACCTACAAAGGAACCCCCATAAGGCTATCAGCTGACTTCTCAACAGAAACATTGCAGGCCAGAAGGGAATGGCATGAAGTAATCAAGGTCATGAAAAACAAGGATCTGAATCCAAGACTACTCTACCTAGCAAGGCTATCATTCAAAATAGAGTGTCAAATAAAGAGCTTCCCAGACAAAAAAAGGCTAAGGGAATACATGAGCACCAAACCAGCACTGCAAGAAATGTTAAAAGGACTGCTGTAATTGGTAGAAGAAATAGGAAGGAAAATAGAACCACACTAAACAAAAATGGCAATAAATAAGTACATATCAATAATCACCTTAAATGTAAATGGATTGAATGCTCTTATAAAAAGACACAGAATAGCTGATTGGATAAGAAAGCATGACCCATATATATGTTGTTTACAAGAGACCCACCTCACAACAAAAGACTCACATAGGTTGAAAGTGAAGGGATGGACAAAAATCTTCCAAGCAAACGGAAAGGAAAAAAAAGCTGGGGTAGCAATACTCATATCTGATAAAATAGATTTCAAAATGAAGGCCATAACTAGAGACAAAGAAGGTCACTACATAATACTGAAAAGATCTATCCAACAGGAAGATATAACCTTGGTAAACATATATGCACCCAATATAGGAGCACCAAAATATATTAAAAATCTTCTGGAGGACTTCAAAGGAGAAATCGACAGCAATACAATCATAGCAGGGGACTTCAACACTCCAGTGATATCACTGGATAGATCCTCTAGACAAAAAATTAACAAGGAAACAGAGACTCTAAATGAAGCACTAGACCAAATGGATTTAATAGATATCTACAGAGAATTACATCCCAAAACTACAGAATTCACATTCTTCTCAAGTGCACATCGGACATTCTCAAAGATAGACCACATGTTAGGACCCAAACTAAGTCTCTACAAGTTCAAGAAGATTGAAACCATATCAAGCATCTTCTCAGATCACAATGGCATGAAACTAGAAATCAGTTGCAACAAGAACATACAAAGACATTTGAACACATGGAGGCTAAATAGCATGTTATTAAACAATGAATGGGTTACTGAGGAGATCAAGGAAGAAATTAAAAACTTCCTGGAAACCAATGAAAATGAACACACAACAACACAAAATCTATGGGATACAGTGACAGCAGTTCTGAGAGGGAAGTTCATAGCACTACAGACCTACCTCAAGAAACAAGAAAAATTTCTATTTGACTATCTAACCTCACAACTTAAAGAACTAGAAAGCAAACAAAAAGAAAACCCCAGAGCAAGTACAAGGAAGGAAATAGTAAAGATCAGAGCAGAAATAAATGACATAGAGACCAAAAAAAAAAAAAAAAAAAAAAAAAAAAATTCAAAGGATCAATGAAACAAAGAGCTAGTTTTTTTTTAGAAGATAAACAAAATTGATGGACCCTTAGCTAGACTCACCAAGAAACAAAGAGAACCCAAATACACAAAATCAGAAATGAAAGAGGACAAGTAACAACTGACACCACAGAAATACAAAGGATCATTAACAAATACTATGAACATTTATATGGCAACAAATTCGACAATCTAAGCGAAATGGACAAATTTCTAGAAACACATAGTCTCCCAAAACTGGACCGGGAAGAGATAGAAAACTTGAACGGACCAATAACAACTAAGGAAATTGAAGATGTAATCCAGACTCTCCCAGGAAACAAAAGCCCAGGCCCGGACCGGTTCACGGGGGAGTTTTACTGAACATTCAAAGAACCAACACCCATTCTCCTCAAACTATTTCAAAAATTCAAGAAGAAGGAAGACTTCGAACTCATTTTATGAGGCCAGCATAATTCTAATTCCAAAACCAGAAACAGACACTACAAAGAAAAAAAACTACAGGCCAATATCCCCGATGAACATAGATGCCAAAATCCTGAACAAAATACTAGGAAATCGGATCCAGCAATACATCAAAAAAATTATTCACCATGACCAAGGCTGGTCATGGGATGCAAGGCTGGTTCAATATTCGCAAATCAATAAATGTGATACACCACATAAACAAAATGAAAGATAAAAACCACATGATCATATCAATAGATGCTGAAAAAGAATTAGACAAAATCCAGCATCCATTTCTGATAAAAACGCTTAGCAATTTGGGAATAGAGCGATCATATCTCGACATAATAAAGGCCATATATGAAAGACCATCATGATACTCAATGGACAAAAACTAAAAACATTTCCCTTAAGAACAGGAACAAGACAGGGATGCCCACATTCACCACTCTTATTTAACATAGTACTGGAAGTCTTAGCCACAGCAATTAGACATGAAGAAAAAATAAAAGGGATCCAAATTGGAAAGGAGGAAGTGAAACTGTCATTATTCGCAGATGACATGATATTGTACATAGAAAATCCTAAAGACTCCATCAAAAATTTACTAGACTTAATAAATGAATTTGGCAAAGTAGCAGGATACAAATTAACGTCAAGAAATTGACGGCATTCTTATACACCAATGATGAACTCACAGAAAGAGAAACTAAAAAAACAATCCCATTTTATCATTGTGGCAAAAAAATTAAGATACCTAGGAATAAACTTAACCAAAGAAGTAAAGGACCTATTTGCAGAAACTACAGGTCATTGAAAAAAGAAATAGAGGAAGATATAAAAAAGTGGAAGCACATACCTTGTTCATGGATTGGAAGAATTAACATCATTAAAATGTCCATATTACCCAAAGCAATCTATAGATTCAATGCAATCCCCATCAAAATACCAGTGACATATTTCACAGAACTAGAACAAATACTTCAAAAGTTCATATGGAACCAAAAAAGACCCCGAATAGCCACAGCAATCTTTAAAAAGAAGGGCAAAGTAGGTGGGATCACAATAGTGGATATCAGGTTATACTACAAAGCTGCTGTAATGAAAACAGCCTGGTACTAGCACAAGAACAGGCATATTGACCAGTGGAACAGAACAGAGAATCCAAAAATTGACCCAAGACATTATGCTCAATTAGTATTTGACAAAGATGGCAAGAGCATACAATGAAGTAAAGACAGCCTCTTCAATAAATGGTGGTGGGAAAATTGGACAGCTACATGCAAAAAAATGAAACTAGACCATCAACTTACACCATACACAAGAGTAAACTCAAAGTGGATAAAAGACTTAAATGTGACTCGTGAATCCATAAAAATCCTAGAAGAAAATGTAGGCAACAAAATTTCGGACATCATATGCAGCAGAATCTTCAGTGATACATCACCTAAGGCAACAGAAACAAAAGAAAAAATGAACACATGGAACTACATCAAACTCAAAAGCTTATGCACAGCAAAAGAAACAACCATCAAAACAGAAAGGGAACCCACAGTATGGGAGAGCATAATTGACAATAATACATCAGATAAGGGGTTAATCTCCAAAATACATAGAGTGCTCGTACAACTCAACAAAAGGAAGACAATCCAATTAAAAATGGGCAGAGGAACTAAATAGACACCTCTCCAAACAGGACATACAAATGGCTAAGAGACATATGAAGAAATGCTCAACATCACTAATCATCAGAGAGATGCAAATTAAAACGACTCTAAGATATCACCTCACACCTGCCAGAATGGCAGCCATCAACAAACCCTCAAACAAGTGCTGGTGAGGATGTGGAGAAAAGGGGACTCTAGTACACTGCTGGTGGGAATGCAGACTGGTGGAGCCACTATGGAAAACACTATGGTGTTACCTCGAAAAATTAAAAATTGATTTGCCATTTGACCCAGTGATCCCACTTCTAGGAATATACCATAAAAAGCCTGAAACACCAATCAGAAAGAATATATGTACCCCCATGTTCATAGCAGCACTATTTACAATAGCTAAGATCTGGAAACAGCCCAAGTGTCCATCAGTGGACGAATGGATAAAAAAGCTTTGGTACATGTACACAATGGAGTACTATGCGGCTGTAAGAAAGAAAGATCTCTTATCCTTTGAGATGACATGGAGGGACCTGGAGGGTATTATCCTAAGCGAAACAAGCCAAGCAGAGAAAGACCAATATCACATGATCTCACTTATATGTGGAATATAATAAACATAACAGTCTGAGGAACAGGGTAGACACAGAGATGTGGAAGTAGGGTACAGACTGACAACCCTCAGAAGAAGGGGTGGGGGAGGAGGGAAGAGATAAACCACAGAACTTATATGCATGTACGCATAACTGATGGACATGGACAACAAAGTTGGGGATGGGGGGGGATGGGGAGGAGGGTGTCAATGGGGAAAAAAGGAGAAACATCTGTAACAAAAATAAATTAATAAAACTAAAAAATAAAATAAAATATTGATAAACCAAAAATAAAATAAAATAAAATATTGACATAAAAACTGACCTTAATTCAGAAATTTTGAGGATTACTTGTGCCTTGAGTTGCTCCACAGAAAAACATTCGGATACGTTTTTTATTTTTCTTGTATAATGTTTATTTATTTATTTTTTTTATTAATTTATTTTTGTTACAGATGTTTCTCCTTTTTTCCCCATTGACACCCTCCTCCCCATCCCCCCACCCTGTCCCCAGCTTTGTTGTCCATGTCCATCACTTATGCATACATGTGCATAAGTTCTGTGGTTTATCTCTTCCCTCCCCCCCCCGCCCCCTCTTCTGAGGGGTGTCAGTTTATACCCTACTTCCACATCTCTGGGTCTACCCTGTTCCTCAGACTGTTATGTTCAATATATTCCACAAATAAGTGAGATCATGTGATATTTGTCTTTCTCTGCTTGGCTTGTTTCGCTTAGGATAATACTCTCGAGGTCCCGAAAATGCAGGGCTGCCCTGTCTTTGCACTCTCGTTTGTAGTTCTGTGTGGACGGTGCTTTCTGGAGTTGTGCTGTATAGCGACACTTAGTAAATGTTATTTCTCTCTCCTTTTAACCTAGTAAAGGCTCTGGGAAACTTTATAGTAACATTTAAAAATCTTTTTTATCAGAGTTTATTTGAGCCTAACTGACAACATATGCTGGGGAGCAAAATCTCAAATGCTCCACTATAATAACATTTTAAACTTTGTTTATTTTATTGAACAACTTTAAAAAATCATATCTATTAAAATTTAGTTAAGCCAGTGCTCCACAGAACACCTGGAAATTATTACAAATGGATTTAACTAGGCATCTTATTCTTGAGGTACTGAATGTTACATACTTTATACTTTAAAATATTCAATTCAGTTTAAATGATATGGATAGACACTTAGACATTTTAGCCAGAATTACTATACAGTTTTGGGCAAACAGTGCTTGTGATATATAATTCGTTATCCTAGTTATATGATAGGTGTTATTACTATATTTATTTTATATATTAAAAAAAACAGATACATAAAGAAATAGGTGACTTGACAAGATTTAACACAGTTGGCCAGTGGTAGAATCAGAAATGAACCTGGCTGGCTTCACTATTGCACACAGAGAGATCCATTTGTTTTGTCCCCTAAATCTTTGATTGTTATCATGGCAATAGAATGCAACTTTTAGAAGAGATCAATGTTCTAGGGTGAGCAAAGGGTATGTCCTGAAATCACATGGTCCTTCCTTTCCTCATTTGTTCTATTCATGGGTCTCTCAAATTCTAAAGGTTTACATGGGAGGCATTTTTGTTTATTATCCTCACTCATATCATTTTCTTGCTTTTCTCTTTTTTGCTGTCATTTAAAAATGTTAACTTTAGACAGATTCATTTTTGCTTATAACCTGACTTCCTTTAGGCCCAGTTGAATTCCTTTGAGAATCCAAATATGTCCTAATCTGGTGATTGGCTTAGATAATGAATTTGGAAGAGTGACTACAAAATGGAACTAGAATCTGGCCAGTGTGGCTCAGTGGTTGAGCGTTGACCCATGCACCAAGAGGTTGCTGGTTCGATTCTGGTCAGGACACATGCCCAGGTTGTGGGCCTGATCCCCAGTGGGGGGCATGCAGGAGGCGGCCAATTGATGTTCTCTCTCATCGATGTTTCTCTCTCTCCCTCTCACTTCCTCTCTAAAATCAATAAAGAAAAAAAAAATTCAAAATAGAACTAGAGCATTGCATTCAAGCTCTGTTTACTTCTGAGTGTCTTCTAAGATATGGAGATAGTACTTTTCCTACTTAAAAATTTGTTCATTTTTTTGCCCTGGCCAGTTTAGCTCAGCGGTTAGAGCGTTGGCCCATGGACCAAAGAGTCCCAGGTTTGATTCTGGCCAACAGCACGTACCTCGGTTGCGATTTCGTCCCCGGCCCTGGTCAGGGTTGTTCATGAGGCAGCCACTGGATGTGTCCCTTTCACATCGATGTCTCTCTCTCTCTCTCTGTCTCTCTCTCCCTCCCACTCTATCTGAAGAAAAGTGGAAAAATGTCCTTGAGTGAGGATAAAAAACAAAAACATGTTCATTTTTGTAATTGATAGAATGGAAGTACTACACACATGAAGCCAGATGTTCATCAGTTTCTCTCAGACATGACTTTAAATTAATATAGAAAAATTTTTTATTAATACCAAAATGAAGATTATACAGATATTAAAAAATTTTTATTATAATATACACACACTAAAGAGCATGAATCTTAGGTGTACAATAAGTGAATGTTCATATATACATATGCCTGTGTAACCACCATTCTGATGAAGATATATAGCTTTTCCAATACCTATGAAGCCTCCCTCATGTCCCTTCTCACTCATTGTTCTTTTTTACCCAGAGGTAACCATTATTCCAATGTTTATCACCATAGATTAGTTCTACCTGGTCTTGAATTTCATATATATCGAACACTTTAGTGTCTGACTTCTTTTGCTTATCATTATGTATGTGAGATTCATCCATGTTCTTGTATATAACCAAGAGTGAAATTATTAGGTCATAGGATATGCATACATTTTGCTTTAGTACCTATTGCCCACAAGTTTTTCAAAGTGGTTTCATCAATTTACATTCCCACTAGTAATATATGAGAGTTCTAGTTGCTCCACATACTTGTTAACTCTTGGTATTGTCAGTCTTAAATTTTAGCCATCCTTCAGTGGCATAGATATTTTATGCATAGGGAAAATTAAAGCCTTGTCTTATCTTTAGTTTGTTTTTAAGTTAAACAAATATTTATTTTAAGCTTGTTGTGTTCAAGGTGCTCACATATACTTAGGCCAAGCTCATAGTCTCAAGTAAGTCGTGTTTTGTTTGTGGCTCAGTGGCTGAGTGTCGACCCATGCACCAAGAGGTTGCTGGTTTGATTCCTGGTCAGGACACACATGCCCAAGTTGTGGGCCCGATTCCCAGTGGGGGGCATGCAGGAGGCGGCCAATTGATGTTCTCTCTCATTGATGTTTCTATCTCTCTCTCCCTCTCCCTTCCCCTCTCTCTAAAATCAATAAAGGAAAAAGAATCACTTATTCAGAACATATTTACTAATACTTGCTAAGCACTTAACTGTGTGGTTAGCCCTGGAAAGGATACAAAAAGCAAAAGTAGAAGCGTAGTCCTTGCCCTTGATGATTGTACAGTCTGAGTAGAGTGGTAAAAACAGTACACGTAAAATGAGAAATCCAAATGATAGCATGTAAGTGCTAAATTGTATATGATAGAATGTTAAGTTATATAGGAAGAAGGAACTGATATTGCTGTTCCTTTGGTTACCTTTAGAAGCTCTCTTCACCCTCAGCTTCTCATATTGAATCAATGACTAAGTGCTATCAATTTTGCTTTCTAAATATCTGGAATAGCTTTGCATCTTCTACTGTAACTGCAGGTCAACATTTTTGGTTTGTTTGTGTGTAGTATATTAAAATTGCCTTGTAAGTGGTCTTTCCACTTGCATTTTGCATTCCATTTTTTACATTATCCTATTAGAATGTTCTTCCTTTAAAAGCTAGGTCTCATCACTTGAAGTCACTCTCCTACTTAAAATTCTTCCATTTTTTCCTCATTGGTTTTAGGGCAAAATCAATTCTTTAGCATGTTACCTTAGACTTGATTATACTCTAGCCCCAGCCAATATTTCTAGCTTCATATCTTGCCATTTCTCTTAGGTATACATACAATTTTCCAAACACCGTGAATTACTTTATTCTTCCTGAACCCACTAAGATATCCCATGCTTTTGCATATGATACTCCCCTTCGTGTTTCTTTTCCCTAAAGACTTAGATGAAGGTTCACTTCATTTTAGGAAGCCATTTATGATCTACCATCTATGTCTGGTTTAAATACCACTTCTCTGTGCTCCATGTGTTCAGAACTCCATGCATTCTGCTTACAGTGTATTGTAATTGTTGATTCATTTATTCATTTTCTCTACTAGACTATGACCTTCTTGTGGGCAAGGCTGCTATCATTCATATTTAATACATGGTCAGTAAATGCATAGATTGTCTGGAATTTTAGCCACTTATTGTATAGGATTTTTATAGACAAATAGGATAGGATCAAGTATTTCTAAGAGGTGGAATTTACAGCAAAAACATGGAGGTGGGAATCAACATTATGTGTATGGGACTAGGAGAAATAAGTATAGTCGTGTTTGGAAAGGGAGGCCTGTGTTGGAAGTACTTGACTAGAGGGATAGTTTATATAAAAAAATACAGGAATAGAGACTGAAAGGGGGGACAAGATTAGATTATGGAGGGCCTTGAGAGTCTGATAGAGAGGTTAGGCTTGATATGGATAGGAAGAGGTAGTCATTATAGGTTTTTGAAAAGGAGAATCATGTGATGAAAGCAAGTTCTAAGTAATACTATTTCAGTAGCAATCTGCAGAATGGGTTTTAGAGGACAGATTAGAGGCAGTGAGATCAAATGGAAGGCTTTCAAGGTAACTTAGGTGAGATGATGAGAATTTAGACAGTAGTAATGGCTGTGCAGACACAGAGGAAGAGATGGATACAGGTAATATATTAAGGAACGTATTGACAAAACTTAGCAATAGATTGGGACATTATTAAAAACAAACAAGCAAGCAAACAAACAAACAAAAAACTGTCCTCAGTTCAGTAAGAAGCTAGGGTATAGGCTTACCCAAAAGAGTATCAAACTGCAGCCTTCTCTTTCCTTCATCTTGGAAAGTCGATGCCACTTACTTTAAAATCCTCATTATTATTTACTATCCACCCAAACCTATCTGTCACTATCATAGAGAACATAATGGACTCACAAGCGTTCCTTCCCTGCAGCTGGCTGCTAACATTCATGCACGAGTCATCTAATTCCTCGCTGTCAGCACTTCATGTCAGCCATGCACTATTTAAGACTTAATCATCGTGTGGCACGAGTCCACCCGGAATCAGAGGCTCACAAAATTCTAAAACCAGAAACACTGTACAGTTCATATTCATTTTGGAGATGAGAATCTGGGGCTAGAAATAGTAAGTGAGACCTACTATAGCACAGCCAGTTAATTCTAAATCTTTTGAATTGTAGTCCATCATGTGTTCCATTAAATTATAACATATTTTCTAACCCTACATTTCTATGTTCCAAAACATGCTTAACCCTTTCTTAGATCAAAAAGTTAGTAACTTTGCTCCATGTATTCCTGTACTCACTGAATAAACTCATTTTTACCAGGATTCCTATATGCAGGAGGTACTTTACTCCATTAAACACCTTCTCACTACAAATGACTGCTTGCTTGGACTGTAGAACATTTATAGCTATTTTAATACTGTCTTTACTAATATACTAAACTTTCTCATCTTTTGATGTGATCACTGTGGCTCTTTCTTCCTCTTTTCAATTTTTGTGTTTCTGTTCCCAGAATCCAGACCTAGTTAAGGAAAAATAGGAATCATGAACCACTACAATTTCATGCCATTGGTTCTTATTATTTTACGTGTCCCTATCTCTACTTTGAGCTGGTGTTTCTATTTCTCTGCTTTTTATTAAAATATAATATACATATAGAAAAATATGCTTTTGCCTTTGTCTTTTGAGAAAAGGTAGACCGTCAGGAACAATTAGATTTTTTTTCTTTTTCTTGACCTTAACATGTCACTTTGTCCTTGCTTTGTTCATTTTCCCAAAGTGTATTTAAAACACACACACACACACACACACACACACACACACACACAGTTTCACCAAATAATTTGTGGAAATAGAATTCCATGTCAAACATATTTTGGAAATACTCATTTTATATCCTTTTCTTGAATTTAACAAACTCACTAGCAAAGTCTCTAAAAAATCCAGTGGCAAAGAGAGTTTTATAATTTCATTTAATCCAGAATTTTGTGAATTTATTCGTCTATGAACCATCTTTGTTCTGACACTCATCAACACTCTTTAGTACTAATGCAATGTAAAGTGAGTGCGTCCATATGGCGTTTTCAGAGCTCTGTACTTGTAAGAATGGTAGGTGCTACGGGGGAAAGAAGGTTGTTAGATGGGACTTGAATGAGAAGACAAATGAATTTGGTTTTTAGTTCTTAAGATGATGACATATGTGGAAATTTTCAGAATATAGTGTTTCAGTGAGATTCTGTTGTGTTTATCTAATTCTACATGACAAACCACCCCAAAATTAATGGCTTAAAGAAACAATCATTTGCTCATGATACTGCACTCTGGCCTGGGCTCATCTGTGTGGCTTTTTGGCTATTCTTGAGGATTCTCATCCGGGGTTGGCCGAGGAATGGGCTCAGTAAAGATGCTGGGTGGCTGGGATTTTTTTCTCTCTCTCTCCATGTAGTCTTAGGTAGTCTTCCCCTCCAGGTGGTCTCTGCTTATGGTGTCTCCTGAAGGGTAGACAGACTTCATGGCAGCTCATGGTTCCCAACAGTGCAAAAGTGGAAGCCACCAGGCTTCCTGAAGGTATTGGCTTAGAGTTGGCACGGCATAATTTATGCTGCACCTTACTTTTTAAGCAAGTCACAAGCCCAGTTCAGATTCAAGGTGAGGGGACTGCAGAAGGATGTACTTACAGGGTAGCATAGTAGATTGGGGGCCACCGTGTGGCAAACTACCACAGATGCCACGTAACAAATGGAATAGAAAGTAGATTAGCTTGAAAAGGTGTTAAAATTTCTTATTTAGTTATCTATCACAGACACTAGAACACTGAGGCAAGGACTGTATTTGGTTTACTATTCAATTCCTAGCCCTAAGCACAGTGTGAGGTACTTACGAGGAATTCAGTAAGCTTTTATGTAATAAGTGAATATATAAAGAGAAGAGCAGAGGGTTAAGCACTGAACCTATAGAAATGATTCACAGAGTGGGAACAGGCAGAGAACCAGCCAAGGGAGAGTTTCAAAGGAAAGGATAATGGATGATAGTATTTATTGTAGCAGAAAAGTTGAAGAGCATTAAGGTAGAGATAAGTCCATAGGCTTTATTTTCATTCCTTGAAGCTGCAAATATTATTCTTTGTTCTGTCTTCCTATGATGTTAGGTTGAAATGTTTTTAGAGATGTCTCAAGTTTTTAAATCTCGAACTTAACCCAATTTTATACTTTTAGGCACTCCAAAGAGTAATAGCTCCAGTGAATCTATATTATGGTAATTAGATTGAAAGAGGAGTAATGCTTGATAAGTAGCTGAAATATTTTTGTAAAGTGTTATCATTTTGTAACATCTTTAATAATATGTAGGGAAAATAAAAACCAGTTAGATCAGAAAAGACAATAGACTCTAGAATTACAATCAGAAGTAGAAATCACATTCAATTTTTTTTATTGTGATAAAATATACATAAGATAAATTTACCATCTTAAGCATTTTCAGTGTATAACTCAGTGGTATTAAGTGCCATTCACATGGTAGTGCAACTACCACCACTATCCATCTTTAGAGCTTTTCCATCATCGAATTCCGAAATTCTGTACCCATTAACTCCCTGTTCCCCCTCCCCCAATTGCTGGTTATCATCATCATTCTGTCTTTTCTGACTACTATAGGTTTATTATATAAGTGGAATCATACAATATTTTTCTTTTTGTGTTTGGCGTATTTGACTTAGCATAATGTTTTCAAGGTTCACTCATGTTGAGGTATGTATCAGAATTCCAGTCTTTTCAAAGGCTGAATAATCTTCCATTGTATGTATATATCATGGTTTGTTTATCCATTCACCTGTCAATGTGTGTACATTTGAATTATTTCCACCTTTCGGTAATTGTGACAATTTTTATTCTGCATGAGAAAAAAAAAGCACATTCTGTATTTTTTCCTTCCTGGAAGTCTATTTTAATTCTCCATATTCACTTTACTAGTTCTGCTCATTCAGGAAATTTTCTGGAAAAGTGCTCGAAGAGAACAGTGAAAGACATTCCTAGTTGGAGGTAGAAAGCAGAGCCATATTTTTTTCATGGTTGGAGAAGGGCTTGAACAGGACTTGAAAGAAGAGAGTGATGTTTACCTGGGGGATAGGGTTCTTATAAAAGGAAAGGAAAAGAATTGTGCCACTGTGTGACCTTAAACAATGTACTTGATCTATCTGAGCCTCGGTTTCCTCAATATAGAAATAATATCCATCTCACACATTACTGCAGGGATTAAATGAAAGTACCTGGCTCATAGGAGGTTAAAAACAAAATGAAGTTTCTGCATGTGTGTCTGTTCTTGCATCATGGATGGTGGATTTTCACAAATATAGGCCAAATGTTTGAGATAATATAACTTAAGATATAGTTTTATTGCATACTCATTCAGGGGGCTGAGAATGTAGTCAGAAATGGGTAGTCATCTTCCAGAATTTCTGATTCGGAGGTCCAGAAAGAGGCCAGTTGAGGAATCACGTGCTATGCATGTTGAGATGCCGTTAGGAAGAGAAGGTAAGCAACTGGTTCACATACAGACCCTACATAGAAGCATAAGGGCAGACAGCCTAATTGCAGGTGTTGACTTGCAGTTGAGCTGCTTGTCACCTGGGCAACTCAATTTTGCTAGATCCAGGGTGATTGCCAGCAGGGATTTATTTAATCCATTATGGTTAATGATTCTCCTAAGCAACACTGGGTAGGTCAGTTAAAAACTAATAATAGCTACCATTTATTTAGTATTTACTATGTTCTACACCCTGTGTGAAATGAATGACCTATGTCATTTCATAGAATCTTTACAATCAGTCTGTGAGGTATGTACAATTACCAATTCCATTTCATAGATGAAGAAATTGCGATTTAGAGAGATTAAGTAATTTGTCCAAGACTACAAGGTTAGTAAGTGGTTAAATTAGTATTTGAGCTCAAACACTTTTACTTAGCTGTGCTTTTAACTAATATGCAAAAATTAATTTTCCCTTTTCTTTTTATATCCTGATAACTATCATCCAAGGTTATTTGACTTAATTCCAACTACATTTACATCGAATTTATCAAGTAGTTTATCAATAACTAAATTTAAAAAGATATAATCAGGAAGGTTAAAATGAGAAAAGGATCATTATTTTACTGAATGTTAATTTTCTCTTTGATTAGGAAACAAACTTAAAGAACGTCGTACATTTCTATAAAGAGAGGCCCTATATATCAAGTTGATTCAAGGTCAAAGATGCTGCAGTTAAGCCTGGAGAAGATGTGATGAAGTCACTAAATATTGTATTTTTCAAGGAATAATGTTATTATTAACACTATTTTTTCTCTTCGGAAACTGTGCGAGAAGAGAGGCCTATCCTTTTATTTTGTTAATCTAGTGAATATTTGTTAAACATCTACTGGAGATTATGTACTATAAAGATTTGCAATATTAAGAAAGGCATAGTTCCTGCCTCCAAAGAGGTTATCATAGTCTGATGGTGAGACTGGACAGCCACATACTGTAACATCAAATCCAAGGCCCTGGGGGCAGAGGAGTCAGCCCCCGACAGGAAGGTGGAGAAAGGGAAGGTAGAGGAGAAAGAATTCAGTTGAATCTGGGGTACCCAAAGTTCAAGGGGAAATGTTCAAAAATAATTAAATAAAATTAAAAAACAAATGGCAGACTTGGTAAAAGATTTGCAGCATATGTGATACCCAATTCAAGGATTACTTTTTTTAGTATATAAACCACTTTTACAAACAATCTTAAAATCAAATCCCTTAGACTGGAATTTGAGAAAGTTTACAGAGCACACTGTCAATGTCCTTGTGGAAGAATAAAGTGAACAAGTAATTCTCAAAAAGAATTACAAGGGGCCTCAAGTAACAGAAATGAGAAATTAGTATAAAGTAGAGAAATATGTTTTCAATATCAATTTGTTAACATTTAAAGATTAGCCATAACCAGTATCGATGAGGGAAGGATAAGAGAAAGAGGCACTACCATTCACTTACAGGTATAGGTTATATAGTTTGATTCCTTTTAGAGGACCCTTTAGTAACGTATATTGGGAGCATTAATTTGTTGTGTCAGAGAAATTTTACTTCCAGTAATTAATTTAAAGGAAACAAATAATCAGAAGTCTGAGCAAAATTGTATCACAGCATAGTTTACAACAGAAAACTATCAGAAATCATGTTGGTTAATTAATGAGGTTGTCCTTGTGATAGATTGATACCCTGCCATTAGCATTAGGTTATGGGAGACTTCTAAAGAAAATATGAGTAAACATGCTTGATGAATTCCTAAGTCGGAAAAAGGTTCCAAAAATCTATATATTAGGAGTCTGTATGTGTAAGTATTGGAGGGACATATATCAAAATGTTTTCAGTTGCTCTTTTCAGTGTTAATGTTAAATCTGCAGGTAAGTTTTTCTTCTTTGTGCTTTTTATTTTCCACGTTTTCTCTAATAAACAAACATAATTCAGTACTTAGGAAAAAAAGAAATACATATGCTTTTAAAATAATATCTTGAATTTATAAATTAGGATGATCATATAAGCCAATTTAGCAAGAGTCAGTTCGTTTATGTAATTAAGTGAATTATGACAATTTAAAACTTTAATATAGTCTTTCCTAATTTCACTGGCTTTTCACTTGAATCTGTCCTTTTTCCAAAGAAAATGTCTTGTAGACTTTTATTGAGCAATGTCTGTATGTAAGAAACATGGTAAGCAATGTTCATTTCTCCTGTATAGCTGTCCGTGTCTGGGTGGCTTAGTTGGTTGGAGTGTTGTCCTGTACACCCAAAGGTTGCAGGTTTGATTCCTGATCAGGGCACATACCTAGGTTGTGGGTTCAACCCCTAGTTAGGGCATGTACAGGAGGCAACTGGTCACCTCCCAATCGATGTTTCTCTCTCTCTCCCTTCCTCTCTCTCTAAAATCAATACAAATATATCCTCCAGTGAGGATTAAAAGCACACAAACAACAGTATAATTATATTTTATTCAATGATCAGAATAAAAGGAATTGGGTTTAAATTATAGTAAGAAAATTACTTTAAAAAGTTTAAAAATTTTGCCTGGCCAGTGTGGCTCAGTGGATTGAGCATTGTCCCATGGACTGAAAGGTCCCGGTTTAATTCTGGGTCAGGTCACATGCCCGGGTTTTGGGCTCAATCACCAGTAGGGGGCGTGCAGGAAGCAGCTGGTCGATGTTTCTCTCAGATATAGATGTTTCTATCTCTCTCTCCCTTCCTTTCTCTCTCTAAAAAATCAATAAAAACATATTTAAGAAAAATCCTTTAAAAAAAAGTTAAAAAATTTTTTGTTTTCAAAGTAAACACTAAATAGTGTTACCAAGAAAAAGCTTTCCATTCTCTATCGTGTCTAAAAATAGGATAGGAAAATCATCTGTTTTAGAAGGCTTAGTTGTTAATCTTCAATGAGGCAAAATCATTTGATTTAATGACCCTTTGCTATTGCTTATAACTGTAATTTTATGCCCTTAAAGAAAGAATATTTTCTTCCTTTTTTTTTAGAATAATGATTATGAAGTTACTGACCCAAATAATCTTTAAATACATCTCTTGTGTAACATCTAAAATGCATTAATCCACACTAAAGTTTGATAGTTAAGACCTCAAATATTACATTATTTTATTTATTATTTAAAAAATTTATTAGCTAAAACTTCTGTAATCAAAGCTTTATTTTTAAAAAATTGTGTTTTGGGCCCTGGTCGATATGGCTCAGTTGGTTGAGCATCATCCCATGTATCAAAAGGCCACTGATTGGATTCCCAGTCAGGGCACATGTCGGGGTTGCAGTTGTGCAGGAGGCAATTCAGCACATTGATGTTTCTCTCTCTCTCCCTCTCCCTTCCTCACTCTCTAAAATCAATAAAAATAAACTTTTTTTTTTTTAAATTGTGTTTTGGAACTATTTCTTTGATGTTATGGAAAATAACTTTTTTATTGGGTTGGAACTGACTAAAGTAATCCTTTGGCAGTTTTATGTCCTTTCTTTAGTCTTCTACTAACAACTTAAGAAAAACTTATTTTCACAATGCTGTGAATATAATTTAGTGGTTGGCTTCATTAATCAGGAAGGCATAAAGAGAAAGTTATGAAATAAAAAACAGTGCTGTCCTACCAGAGATTATTGATATTCCAGCAATTAAGATTTAGAAATCACAGACTTTTAAAAGTAAGATCTTTCCAGATGTTATAGTATATATATATTTTTATTAATGCTTTTTGACAGCAAAGTTTTCTCCTCGTTAAATCTACACTATAGTGGGCCAGTCAACTATGCAGGAAGTACAGATGGCCCTTGGCAAAATCGTGAAATAAAACAAACACATCTTTGGACCTTTTACCTTTTGTTTTGGTGCATTTCCATTGAGATTCCTCATCCAGATTCTTTTTGGCATGCTGTGCTCTGAGCACCCCATGTTCTTAGACTATTTAAAAATTTCTTGTCCTCCAAAGAAAGTAGTGGATTCATGGCATATCCTAATCTTTAAAATGAATTTAAAAGTTCTATCTCAGTAACATAATTTCTTAATCCAGTAAAATATGGAATGACAGCTGAAGCTGAGAATTTTAGGCACTGTTGGCATTTTTCCTGTGTCTTAAATCACAGTGTGTGAGTTTACCCAATCTGTCTGCTCTGTCCTGGGAACTATTCAGACAGAGCCTAGCTTATTTGGTGTCCTTTTATACCATGGCAGGTGCCATTTGTATACTAAAAGATCTGGGAGCAACATCATAGAATCAATTCTCTTCAACTGGAATTTGAAAGAGGTGATGACCACATTAATATAAATATTAATTATATATATAATTATAGACTATATATGTGTGTATATAGAGAGATTATATAAAATATTTTTAAAATTGTACTTATTTTCTGCAATCAGATATGATGCAGTGAAATACAAATATAAACTTCCATTGTACACTGAGAAAATAAAAAGCACATTTATAGAGATTTAACCCAATAGTTTATTCCCCTTAAAAAAGAGAAAGTTTAAATGTAATTTAAAAAATGAGAGGCTATGTTCCTATATATATGTAATTATTATTGTCACTGTTTGTAAAAATGAATATCAAACATTCAAGTCTATGCTTGAATATGATGCATTCAAGTCTATGATTTTAAAGAATAATGAAATATGCTTCCTGCTTTCAGGAGATTTATAATCTCATTGAGGAGATAGCCTTTCACTCTTTTGTTTAGCAAACATTTTTTGCATGTTTATGTGTGCAAATTAAAAGTCCTTTCTCTTGAGGAGTTTGCAGGCTAAGGAAGAGATAAAATATGCATGTGACTATAATGAAACAAGTTTGTAAATGGGAAACGGGCATACTAGTAGTTCAAATAAATGTCAATGTGAAGTTGCATAGGCGAAATGCCAAATAAGTGAGGTTAATAATAGAGCTTTGGAGGAAGGCATAGTCACCTAGATACAGGAAAGTTGAAGAAAATTTCTCTTACAAGGTAAGACTTAAATTATTCCTTAAAAAAAAAAAGTGAAGTGGACCCTGTAGGGAGGACACTTCAGAAGAGGGACTTGTAAACATGTGTTCCAGACATTGGAATGTTATCCTTTGCCTTTGCATAAGTTAGCATTTTTCAGAGACTTAAAATTTTTTTTGTAGGTATGTAGAAATATAAAATTATCCAAAAAACAGCCTTGGCTGGTTTGGCTCAGCAGTTAGAGTGGCAGCCCTCAGACCAAAGGGATGCAGGTTCGATCCCTGGCGCTGTGCAGGAGGCAACCAATCTATGCGTCTCTCTCTTATCTATGTTTCTCTCTGTCTCTTTCTCCTTCTCTCCCTTCCACTCTCTCTAAAAATCAATGAAAAAATATCCTTGGGTGAGGATTAACAAATATATATATATCCGAAAAACATATAAGGATAATTATTATGGTACATTTTCCTATGGGCTGAAATTTTGAACATTGAACATATTTGGCTCATTTCATTGTGAGAAAAATATTCATTGTCTGCATTGTGGTAGAATTTTGTTATGGCAAGTTGCATTCCAAGTATTTGAATATAAGATAGTGAGAATTCCTTATGGGATTTAAACCTTAAAGCCAACACTTAATATTGAGACATATGAAACATCGCATTAAGGGACTAAATGACTCCCAAACCTAAAAAAGTTTATTAAAACCAATTTGAGTATAAAATTGCTAAAAAAAAAAAAAAAAAAAAAAAAAAAAGACTATTCAATCAGGAGGAATAGTCAGCAGCCAGGAGAGCGTAGATAAAGGAAGGGTCATTGGGGAAAATGCTGAAATCCCATCAAGTCCAATGTAAGGAATTGAGTGCTCAGCCTATCTAACATCTCAAATGACCTACCTAGATATAGATGGAATATTTTTACTTTGAACTATCAAATATTTGAAATTTATAACTAACCCATCTAGGTTTGATTACATTAAAACTTCTGATTAAAATTTGTCTTTCCAAGATGATGAATTGGAGAGACAATAGTACCTCAGCAGTCACATATTATAGAGTAATAAGTCTTGGTAAACAAACAAAATTGTATTTCTTAGGATGCACGTTTAAGAGAAATACACCTTGACACATTCACTAAGGTAAAACCAAACTTTTAGGGCATTCTGAGAGACAGTTGACCTTTTATTCTTCACTTTACCTACATTCTCCAATAATCTTATCTAGAACATGTGTGACTTTGAGACACATCATTTATTATATGTGGCCTGGTATTAGAACTGCTTAGTGTAAATAAACCAAAGTTGTGGGATTGAGGCAATAAATAAATTGAATTTAGAAATTACCAAGAATAAACCTCCACTATGGTTCAGACCCCTCAACTCCCATAAAACTTGTATGTTTGCACTGTTCTTATTTGTGTACAGTTTTCTTTTTCTCCAAACATACTTCAAGTTGCCTAAGGCCAGAGATCATATTTTACTTCTTATAGACCTTATAAGTGTTTAAGCAGCATACCATAAAATGAATGAAATCCAGAAACTACAGCAGTTGTTAAAACAAGGAATAGAAACTTTCTGTTTCTGTGTATACTTTTGTATAGAAAGAAATTAGTATTAGAAGGAAAAGGGAAAACGAGCACTGTAAGGACCAAGGCTTTACCAGAGAAACATGGGGCATGACTCACTATTTTGTTCGTGGCTGTGGCCACAATAGTTCAGATGCTTGTTTGACTTATGTTCTGTGAAAGAATGTCTGATATGAGTTTGCTAGTTCACCTAATTAATTTAAAACGAGATTTAAAATCTATGTGCAGAAAATCTATGTGCAGATTTTCTCTTTGGAAGGAGTACTAACATTTCATTCTCTAAGAAATTTATGCTTCTAATATAGGTAATTATTTTAGTTTAAAATTGCTGCTGGATTTAGATGATATTGAGATAGCTTATTTCAAAAAATCTTAGTATGTCAACATTGAATAATTCTGTATATCTCTGTGTCCTGTAGTAAAAGTCGTTATGGACTTTAGACTAAAGTTCATTAATCCATTTAGTTCTCCTTGTCTCTATACACAAAAAGAATTAAATATGAGACTGTAACTAAGAAAAAATATTTGTGTATGTGAATGTGATATAGCAATTACTTTTTGTCCTCAGAGTAATAACAGTAAGATGTCTGGAGTTCAATAAAATGGAGATTGAATAAATATTATAACTTTCAGATACAGAGAAATTAAGATCCTAAGTTCAGTTGAGTAGAGAAGAGATTGTTTTTCTTCTCTCCATGTTTCTATGTTTCTGAAGTTTTCTGTCTTATGCCACAGATTGCAACTGATTTTAGCACGCCTGCAATCAGTATTTATTTTGAATATTATTTACAAGGTGACTCTTGTTGCTGATATTTTGTTTATATCAATTAATTTGCTTTTATTTACCTAATTGTCATTGTTCTTGGAGGGAAAGAGAATTATGTTGGTGATTTTTAAATTTCGTTTTCTTGTTTTGTATCTGGTTTCATTTTCATTCTTAAGGAGGTCTGATTTTAGAGACAAGTCCTCCTTTGTCCATCCTTTCAATCTAAAATCCCAGTGATAATAGCTGTTATCAATTTAATGTGCTTCCTCAAAGACTTTTACCTATGCATTCACGATCATTTATGTTTAACAAAACATTTATTTGTTAATGCACAGAGTTTTTCCCATATTTTGCTATTATATATACTGTTGCTATAAACATCATTGCACTTATTACATCTCTGTGCTCTCATTCATTAGGATATTTTAATAGAATATATTCCCAAGAGTTAAAAGTTTTATAATGATTATAGTTCTTTTTACAGTCAGGCTTATGGAACACTCTTTCATTAAATTTAAGGATAATTTTTGCATTCCATAATCATAAGCCCTAAAGAGAACAATAATTCAATAGAACATATATTTAGTGACAGAAATTGCATGACTGTGTGACATTTATCATATTTACTTTGAGTCATTTTTGAAACTGCTTTTTAAATTTGCCATAAAAATGCCAATTTTGAAACAACTGTCCAGAAAAGAAAGGTACATTTTAGTGGCGTGAAAAATGACAATTAGATTTTATTCTTTCTCTGATTCCATAAATATTTTCAAGTACCTATTAAGTTTAAGGAATTGTATCAGGTGCAATAAAAAAAAAAACATGAATCATATATAGATTTTTGTCTTAAGGAGCTTCATACTTGAGAATGAGAGATAGGGTAAGGCCATTTGTATCTCCAAAAGAAAGCACCAATGTGTCAGAGAAGTCAGGGTAGAAAGTTGATGATTAAAGAGCTGTGTGTGAGAGAAGTAAGACCAAAAGCATGTGACCAGGGAAGGTTTCATGGAAGATGTGTTTTGTTAAATTTTGAGGGCTAGATAGGACCTAGACCTATGGAAATAGGGAAAAAAGAATGCATTCTAACAACAACAGCAACATTTAGTAAGTACTTACTATGTTCTGGGTAGGCACTGGGTGAATTAAGCACTTTATATTTTAATTCATCTAGTCCTCAAGGAACACCATGTAGATAGGTCCTTTATCATCTCTAGTTTACTTATTGGGAAACCGAGGTCCATAGAAGTTTTGTAACTTGTAAAATATTCAGCAGTTAGTAATGGCAAAGATCTGAACTAAGGTGAATATGTAATAGAGCAAAGCTAGGGACCTTGAAGTACAGGATGGTTATGGGGTACGGTGAGCTGCTGGGTTTAGGTGGAGTAGCCGACAACTAGAGGAGAGAACTGTTGATAAGATAGGTCTGTCAGGGTCAAACCATGAACGTCATCAAACGCTAGAGTAGAACATTTGTAGAAAGGTTTTGACTAGGTAATGGTGCAGTAGTTTCAGGTAAAGACTAAAAATACTGCTGGATTTGGTAACTAGCTCACCATTAATAATAACCACATTTGTTGGCTAGTTACTCTGTGCCAGGATTGTGAAGCAGATGCCGCCAAACTTGAGAACAGTGAGGGCAGAGATATAGCCATTGGATGCAGTAAGGGGAAAGGAACTGGTTATCTCCCATTATGTCCTTCCCCCTATCTTTAGCTTATCAACTTTTTAAATGGGCCATTAATTATTCTCTCCACTGAACCAATAATAGTAACAGTAATAATAACAATAAATATTATTTATAGTGCTTATATATTAGTAGATTGTGCTGATTGCCCTTTGTATATTCTCTTACTTAGTCTTAAAAAACAACTTATGAAAAGATAACATTATTACCTGTATTTTACAGATGAGGAAACTGCAGCTAGGAGCTTAAGCAACTTGCTCATGGTCACTAATTGGTGAATCCAAGATTTAATCAAAGTTTTTCTGATCCAAAGACACTGCAATATAAACATCGTCTTATATCCTTGATTTAACAACAAAGAACCATTCTGCTGTACTAGGCCTGGGGTGTCTATATTGCCATCCTCAGATCTTGAAAACTCCACTCAATCATGTAGTGTTTCATAATCTTATTTTATGCTGTTGTTTTTCTTCACTACTTTTTTTTTTTTTTTTTGATGCTGTAACAAACCTGTACCCATAACTGTATCTTTCTTAGGATGATAATAGCAAGTATTTATTCAGGGATTGCTCTGTGCCAGGCACCGCTTTAACAGCTTCACATGCATTAATCACATTTAATCCTTACAACAACCTTAGTGGAATTATCATTCTACATATAAGGAAACAGAGGCACAGAGTACCTAGGGATTCCAAAGTCCTAGAACCAGGGTTTGAACTCAGTAGTCTGACTCCATAGCCTGTACTTTTTAGCCATCTATGAGTCCTTTGACAAATAAAGGATGGGTTTTGAGGTATTTTTATTTTTTTAGTCCTTTTTTTTTTTTGCTGCTCAAAATAGTATTTATTTATGGTTTTTATTTGTGTGACTCATTCTACATTAGAATTAAAAAGGGCAATCTTTTTCTCAGTTTCCATGACCACAACTTAAAACATTTTTTAGTATTGCCAAAATTGCATTTTAATATTAGTGGACTCTTATCAGATAACTTCACTCAAATGATCATTATTTCATTGATTTTTTTAAACAGTGAAAGCTTTTAATGATCAAACATATTGTAAATTTGTATTTATGTATTTCCCCCACCCTTTTACTTAGTACTGGAATGAATGGTGTTTGGAGAGAATAAATTTACACAAAAATATTATCTTTACACCAGGAATTTAAGCTATATCTGATAACTATTTGAAAAGTTTCTTAAGGCTACAAAAATCTGTTTTTCTGTTGTATGTTTGTGTGTTTCATACTTTGTATGAATAAAATAGAATTGTGCCTGGTGAATGATTCCCCTTCTCTAGGTTCATTAATTCCACAGTTGTCACAGAGAAAAAATAAAGACTAAATTCACATTTATAATTACATTGGTTTTAAAATAGTCTCCTTTGCCATTTTTTAGTAACTTGTATTCAAAAGGTGTTGCTTTGCTTTATAATCGTAGGTATATTTCCTAAGGACCAGTGTTATATCTTTGTCAATAAGCGTAGAAACAAGGAAAGTTAATTTTTTCTAGCTTATAAAGAGAACTCTACTTGGTTTAATTATTCTTAATTTAAGCCTTTGTCTTAAGGTATACCCAATTTCCTTTATTTTCATATTAACTTACTGAAACTATTCATCTTCCCAAAGTCTGAGAGAAAATACCTTGTTCTGGAAAGACAGTGAGGAAACAGGTTTTTCTTTTGTAGAATATAAATGGATATAACCCTCTGTTGGGTAATTTGGCAATTTTTATCTAAAACCTCAAAAAGTTCGTACCCTTTGATCCAGTAAGTCTACTTATTGGAGTTTATCCTAAGAAAAGAGAAGATATGATAAGGCTGTGTTCACAAAGATATTTATTACACTATTATTTATACTATTTAAAAATGGAAAAAATCAAAATGCTTAAGAATAGGGTATTGGTTAATAAAGTGTGGTGCCTCTCTCTCTATTTGATAGGATACCATTTAGCCATGAAACATTATTATAGAAAATGCTTATTGATTTAGGAAAAGGTTCATAATATAATACTAGGAAGAAAAAATAGTTTAGTATAGTTTTTAAGTGTATATTGATTAGAAACTAGAAATTAAATATCAATAATGCTTATCTCTGTGTAATGAAATTTTATGAGTGATCCCCCCAGATTTTTCATCTGGTTTTCTTCTAAGTTGTCTGTGTAGATATGAAGTACTGTTATAACTGGTATAATCACTAAAATACAAAATAAATATTATCTAATACATTGTTATATCTTTCATTTTCCTCAATTGGAAAATAAATCTCTACCATACAGATTTACTAAGAGAACTAGTAGAATGATGATGAAATTAGAAAAAAAAAATAGTAACTTGAGGGAATAAAAAAGAGGATATATTATTGAAGTTTGGTATTTTGACAGGTAAAGGTGGTTTTTTAATGCACAAACACTTCCTATGAATTGAAATTTACCTCGAAATCTACCTCACCAAGCAGGAGTATTTATCATAATAATTAGATTTTCGATGGGAATGGTCAGTTTTCTCACCATCTATAAGGTCTTATTTCCTGATATGTTTGTGCATACTACATATAATTAGTGACCTATGTCCTCAGGTTGAACCAATATTCCTTGTAAGAGTGGAAATAAGACAGTTTTCACCAGCACTCAGGGAAGAGAAGCAGGGGCTCTGCAGTCCTCAGTGCTTCCCGCTGTCCTGCTGTTTGTAATAATCAACTGAGATTACACCATGGTGACAAACAGTGACACAAGTCATGATGCATGAAGTCATTTTTTTAATGTAACATTGAAGGTGGTGTGAGAGCTTATTTGCCAAAACAGTCTGTACCAGTATTAACCCAATATAAATAGTGTGAAGATAAAGACTCACACACATCTATAATAAACGATATGCAAGACACATATAGGATGGTTTTTTAAATTATTAATTAATTTATTTTTGTTACAGGTGTTTCTCCTTTCCCCCATTGACACCCTCTTCTCGACACCCCCCCCCCCAACCTGGAATGGTTTTTAAAGTATAGATAATCTAATAGAAGTAGATTTGAATGTTTTAATGATATTAAAACAGAAATATGAGTAAAACAATAGAAAGAATGAACTTTGAAGCACAGTTTTTAGTGCAAAGAGGAAACACCTGAAAACCAGGAATACAACTATTACAATTCTCCTGAGAAACTCTTATTTTTATTAGAAAAACATAAACTCTGAAGGTATGTATTTGTAAGATGAGTCACATTGGGGACCATCTTTTAAAATTCAATATTTTGTCTATTTTTTCAGTGTATATTTTACATAGTTCAGATTGTACTACATAGACATATTGGGATCTTGTTTTTCATTTATATTGTGTGATGAGATACATTTTCCTTAGTCATTAATATCTTTCATTCATAATATTCAGTGGTTACAGGGCATTCCTTTTTTTTGTATAATAATTTAATTAATCTCTCTCTTAGTGTTCCTATTTTTCTTTTCCAGTAATATAGCACCAAACATTTGTGTGTGTAAACCTTACCCTGCATTATTCCTTCAGACAGATTTTCCAAATGGAAATATTAGAAAGGATTGAATAATCTTAAGTGTCTTCATACAATTGCCAACTTACTTTGAAAAGTTGAACTAATTTACACTTTTAAACCAGTAGTATATGAGACAAAATGAATTACTTAGGTTTTCAGAGGTATTCTCTGAAATGTTTTCTTTAAATAAAAATAAATAAATGCTTTACGACAAAATAAACGAAGTATTTACTATTTCTCAACCTAATAAAATATATCAAACAGTATTAAAATAGAAGTCATTTTAATTACTGAATTTAGGGTATACTATTATAAAGATACAATTAAAAGACATAGTGATTTCTGTTGGGAAAAACCCTGAAACTTAGGAGACAGGGATTCAGAATTCTGGCCTTGGTTCTGTTTGTAAGTGAGTTTAGACAAGTCACTTAACTTCTCTAAATTTTGGTTACCTCATCTGTAAAATGAGGGCCCTGGATCATGGTCCCTGAGATAAAAAGCAAGAGCTAAATATGTGATAATTACTACAAAACTATTGCTGTTTTCAGGATGCTGATCCTTTATTATTTGGGATGTTCTGATAATGCAGCAAATCATTAAATAAAGTTACTTTTGACTTATGTTTTTTCACCTTTTTGGCCTTTCCTCATTTAGACCAAGAGGTTCTTTTGCTATGTTTTGCTTGTTCGTCATCCCTTTCATCAGATAAAACCTTTCTTAGGCTTATTAGGGAACATGTAGAGGCACTGTGCTTTGCTATTATGGGAAGACCTTAAGAACACTGCAATGAGTAGCACAGTGTATGAATAAAAATAAGTATCTATTAGTTTTAATTGGTTAGCCCATGCTAAATTACTTTTAAGTGGGTCAATTAATGGATGATAAATAAATAATTTTTCTGTTTAAATTGATTTTATTAACTAGATGGTAGAGAGATCAAGAGCTTCTTTATATTCTGGATTTCATATTTTTATTGCAAAGATAAATTACATATGTTGGCAAGAAAACACTGAAGAAATTTAGATTATATACACTAATTAATAATGTCCAGAGATGTAAACAAAGTTTATGTTCATGTTATGACAAAATCTGTGAAAGAGAAGTTCAAATTATCTGTTTATTTCCTGTTAATTCATTTATAATTTGTTCAAAGTTATGCACACTATAAGAGGACTCAGAAGGAATAGAACATGAGTCTTCTCACACATTTCTGGCTATTTAAAAAAAACTAAGCATATACACATGGAAAGGAAAAACAACAATACAAAGAGCATATGATGAAAGTACATTGGTTGTCAAAATGAATCTGTAATTATAGAGGAGGTTAGGGATCAGTCTTGACATTTCTCTCTCCCTCACGTCTCATGTTCAATCCCCAAATCCTACCCCTTTTAACTAACAGTGTATCTAGAGTCTACCCAGTTCTCTCCATTCCTACCATCATCGTCCTCCCCTGCTCAACATTCTATCACTTGTCACTCCTCTCCAGTTTTGTTTTACTCAATTGACTCTCCACTGTAGCCAGGATAATCTAAAACTACAACAATGATTATATTGATAAACCTCAAACTCTTTAAATGGCTTCTGAGGCTTCCCATAATCGCACTTTGGTTTACCTTTCTAGCCTCATCTCTGCCCCCTGTCCTACTTACTCTGCAGTGTAACCATGCTGTCTTTACCATCCTTGAATGTGACTTGCTCAGGATCTTCTTAGTTTTTACAGTGCTTACTTAGGAAGATCCTTTCTGATCTCTAGATTAGGTCAGATGCCCTTTTATTGCTCTCATATCTCCTCTTGAATCTTCTGTCACAACAAAACATAGTTATTTAATTATCTGCTTTTGTGAGGGCATATTTTGTGTTGTCATGGAGTCTCCAGCACCTATACAGTATCTGACACATAAAAGGCATTTCATATTTTCTACATGAATATAGAAAGGAAGATGGTATAGTTTAGGAGAGCCTTATTGAGAAGATAGATCTTCAAGAATGAGTACTTCTTTTTATTTCAATAAGAAAATAAATACTGCATTAGATAAGACATATTTTCCTGCACACGACTTTTCATCCAAGTGTGTCATGGTGTGCATTTAGGTAAAATACTGAACCCTTTGTCTGAACCTGTGCAGTCAGAGGCAGTAATTTCTCTGAGGGGATAGTGTGGATCAGGCTATTAAAGAAGCCCAATGTTTTTATTTTGTACAAATAAAAATTGTATACTTTTAGGGTATAATAACTTCCCCCCAGATTTATTGAGATACAATTGATATAACATTATGTAAGTTTAAGGTGTACAACACATTGATTTGATACACATATATATGATACACTTATATATTGCTAAGTGATTAGCACCATAGTGCAGTTTTTAAATATTTAATGCGATATTGTCAGCTATAATCACTATGCTGTACATTAGATTCCCCAGAACTTATCCGTCTTATAACTGGAACTTTGTACTCTTTGACCAATATCTCCCCTTTCCCCCACCTCCCCAGCCCCTTAAAGAAGCCCAATCTTTAAAACTCATTTTGGCTAGTCTTCATGATAATACACATTATGCTCATCAAATGTTATGAGTGGGAGAAGGGAAATTATACTGATTTGTTACTAGTGTACATTTACCTAAAACATTTTCTGAATAGCAAATTTCATTTAGTTTATTTTGCAGGTATATAAACAGTATTCTGTTCATAGGTATACAAATAATGTGTTCATTAATTCAGATTATCCATAATGTGAAAGCTGTTTTGAGGTAATATGTTGTACTTGGTGTTTTATTCTCAAATTCAGTTGCATTGATTATAATTTTATTTTTTTGTTTTATTTCTAAAACACAATCCTTTGTCATATAGTAAAGAGAAAGTATTTTTACATATAATTTTAGAGGATATTGGTTCTTTATTATCAGGCCACTTTATCAGTTTTAAACTTTCCTGATTCTACTGTGTTGTGATAAAAGAAAACATTATGAGAACCTTGATGAACACAAATAAGACACAATGAAAAATCACAATAAAAATGTCAATAACTTACATAGGTTTTATTTCTACATTTACTATGCACTTTTGGAATTTAATAGTAGCACATTATCTTTTCCCAAACATATTAAATAAACATATAAAAAGTATTTTGATTTGAAGAATGTTGGTCCAGAGAATATGAAGTAAAAATGAAGTTCCTGAGAAAAGTGAAATGCTTTTACCTATTTATCTATGTGCTGTTATACACATTATCAAAGATTGCCAAAATGAAAATTTTTCAGTTTTAGGCACTTCTGATTTCAATGGGTTGGATGAGATGATGCACAAAATTTGGAGGGAAGATTCCTTTAAAAGAGAGTACAGTTTTCTCTTGTTAAATCATTATACTGAAGCTTAGTCACGTATGGAGAAAACTGCCAAATAATTAAGAATTGCCATTTAAACATGGTATTTGCAATACACATTGACACTTAATTAAATAGAACATTGCTTATTTTTAAAGAAATGACTAAAAAAATAACCTCTCCTTGGCCAGTGATATCTTTATAGTAGCAGAAGTGGGAAACCTGGAGGATGTGGATCATTCTGTTGGATGATGCAGAATTGCTCTAAGCAGTAAGCTTACTATTTTCAGAGAGCATTAGCAGCTTCAGCAAACAGCAAATACAACTGTGTCATCCTCTCTCAATACAGAGTGTTTATAACTGCAAAGGGGAGACGATAAACAGTATATGAGAGCTGATATCTTCATGATGGCTTAAAAAGATACTGATGGACAGGTCTGCTGTTTTCTGCACTAGCTCTGAAGATGCTGAGACATAGAGATGGCTGTGATTATCTTTTCTAAGACAGAAAATGCAATCTTTAGGGGTTTCTGGGAATAGAAAGGTCATGCAGTCTGGAACCTGTGAGCCTTTTCAATCTCTAAGTCATCAGGTATGACCTCATGAATTATGATAAAACTATTAGATTGCAGAGTTATTGCTTTTTCTAGCTCTTAGTCATTTGGAATATATTAATCTATGTAATTGTTTATTATTAGATTTTTTTAAGGATATTTGAACGAGTAATATTTAGAGTAATGAACACCAGGTAAACAATCTGAATTTTAGAAATGTGTGTGTGTGTGCATATGTGTGTGTGTTTGGGTTTGTGTTTACTTTAGCTTTTTTGGGGAAAGTGGAAATTAAGAAAAATATTCTTTGTATGTGATTAAAAGCAAGGTTTAGGCTTTACAGATTTTTCTAGATTAAGCCTGAATACTGCATCTTTTATTGGGAATGATAAAAATAGCACACATTGTTCAAACTGATAAGGATACTTCATAGCTAGCTGCTTATATATTGTGACTTATTAAAACATTTTTATCTGGAATTTCTTAAGCATAGAAATGGATGTTGCTACCATTGTAGTGTGCAAACACACAGCAATACAAGTGTGATGAGAAGAGACATGTTTATTAGCATCTGAGTTATAAGCTAATTTCCTGAAATTTATGTTCCAATATCTGAACTGTCTTAAAAGGACTGATTTTAATGATTTCTCAGCCCTATTGAAATAATGATGCTCTAGGTCCTCTTAGTGCAGATATCTGTTAAGGCATTGCTCATAGATGAAAGCAGATGATACATCTTATAAATCTCTCTCTCTTTTTTTTTTTTTAAGAAACCTTGTGACATTTAAGCTTGTTTAAGGTTTTTGACCCAGAGATATTCTGCATTTGCTTACTTTCATTTTCAAAATGAAAAGACTTGACTACATTAGACATGTTAACTACAAAGAGTAAGAGAATCGTCACAGCAAAGAATTGGGATTTATATATCTATTTTATCCTGAAACTCTCTTATTTTAAACTATTTTTTACCTATCAAGTTATAATACATTTAACTTTGGTTTGTTGTAGCATATTCTCAGAATTACATGCTTCAGGGAATACAAACTGTGCCTGTGTTTGACATTCCGATTTTGAAGGAAATACATTTTTCTATATTATACATATTTCTATCTCAATTGTAGCGGATACTTGACCAGGTATTCCATATTAAATGAACAAAAAGAAATCAAGTGTTGCAACATTTCCCCAAAGAAAGATAGTTTTGTGTTTGTGATTCTGTAGCATGATTAAGATTTAATGCTTCATTAAGGTGAAATGATATAGTATTAAAAATGAATATATTTATCAAAAGACTGAAGTGGAAGTCTGAAACCATGATTTAATTCAATTCTACTTTTTAATTAAAGCCACATTTAAAAAATTATACCTACTGATATTGGCTATAATTTATATGTTATTCAGACTACTTAGCCAGCTTATATTCTTATTAGTAGGGAAGATTGCCATACTTTTAAGCTTGATTAGTTTTGGAATGATGTGAATATACCTTTTAGTTGCTACAAAACCTGTTTAATCTGTTAGAATTTATTTTCAGTATTTGCATGTATTAGTCACTATGAGTACATTCTGTTTCTTGGCATTGCTTTGGGATTCCTCTATGTATTGGTTTCACAGCATTCTGCTATTTTTCACTGTATTTATGACTTTTCAAAAGAACCAAACTGTAAAGATATTTTTGGTTACTTTCCTTTAGTGGCACTCAAATGAGTGTATCTCAAAAGTTTTGTAAGATGAAAATACTGTGTTAGAGTTGTTATTTCTTTTACAAATAGGACAGATTCTCTCCGTTGCCATGTCAAAATACGTTACATTAAAAAGTGAAGATTGGTTAGACCATCACAGACATTTAAATGTCATGTCAACCATATTTCCTGTCCAGCAAGATGATCTTGACCTTTTGAATGGTGAAATTAATTGTAAATCCTCCCAGTAACAAGTGGTCATCTTCTTTTTACAATGGTTGTCTCTGTCTATACCATTTTATACACACATTTCATTATATATCATAAAGGTTTCTAAAGATAAGCTGCGTATAAACATCTATTTGAGTAAATGTTAAATTCAGTAAACGTTATGTGCAAGCTGATCATTTGCACAAGACTGTATTTGATGTCATGAAGAATACAGAAAGGAAAAGGCTGCTCCCTGCTTTCATGATCATGAGAAAATGTACACGAGCTATGCTCACATTTTGAATTGACTTTTCAAAGGTGGTATAATGCAATCAGTTTTAATTTATAAACTGATCAATCTTAGAATGAGTTATTCATAACTCCTTTTCTCATGTAAATGTCTTTGGATTAGCAAAATAAAAGATTGGGTCAAACTCTACAATCAAGCATTTTATAGTTTTAAAAATTGTATTGAATTCTTTGATAACACATTATTTGTTTCACCAAGTCATTATAAATTGAACCAATAGAATAACCTTGTCTATTTTATAAGCCATAGTTGTTAATTTATTTTGAGAGTGTAGGTGGATCTAGTTCATTTGCAGGAGGCAGAAGCAGGGACCCCAAGAATCAGCTCAAAACAGGAATATGACCAATCCAGTCTAATTCCAGGCCAGGCATAGGTAATTACGTGTTGTGGAAGGGGGTTTTGACTTCATAGGGATTGAACTTTAGAAATAAAGAGTAGCAAGTTTGGTAGTGTTTGATGCTAACAGGCCATTTGGGGATTCCTTTGTATAAAATGGGTAGAGGAGATGGGATTCACCCCAGAAAGGAGACTGGGAGGAACTAGTATGGAAGTGGGCCTCCACCAGCGGCTGGGCTGTCACACCTCCAGGCACTACGGCTCCTCTTCACACCAATGTGCTGCTGGTGGAAGAAGCAGGGGTGTGGGTAGAGCATATGCAAAACCCTTGTTTTCCCAGAACTCCAAACTGGGGCATGCTGCCTAATAGTGCCTCCAGAGTGCCTGCTTGCTTGTGTTATAGCAATAGAAAATTTATTTGCACATCTTCTGATTTGTATAGTATGACGGTTAAGCATCTGGACTGCCACATTCACTGTGTTCAAATCTTAGCTATACCACTTACCAGCTGTACGATCTTGGCAGGTTACTTAACCTTGCTAGGTGTCAGTTTCCTCATTTGTATTATAGGGATAGTAATAGTACCTACCTCAAAGAGTTTTTGTGAACACCAAATGAGTTAATGTATATAAAGCACTTAAAAGAGTAGTGAAAACATCACCACCGACATTAATTATTGACATGTTATTATATACATTCAAAGAGATAGAGTGGGCTATTGGCAAGTGTTGGCAACGAAAGTCATGCAGTTTAGTTTTGTTCCCTCTCTTTCATTCTCCTTATCAAATAAGAAATTGAGTCAAAAACATATGGTACACCAAATAAAGATTATAAAAAAGGCAAGCAAAGAAAAACACGCTACCTCTATTTAAATTCTAACATTTACTGACTATAATAATTGTGACTTGATGAAAAATTTTGTGTTTAAAGTTTTTTTTGCATCTGCTTACTGGGCTGATGTAAGCTTATGTAGTAGTCTATGTAGATCCTTTGCTTTCCTATGTTATACCAGTTACCTTCATGACAGAAAGATTATTGGGCCTTTGACCAAATTTATTAGCAATGTTGAATCTTTTTTATTTATAGTTGAAGATTAAAATTAAGGAATAAAATTAAGGATTGAAGGAAATACTAAAGACAAGTTATATAGCTTAGATTTCATGATCTGGATTATTTTTTAAATGATAAAAAATTTCACTGAAAGTTAAATGAAACTTGTTTTAATAATTTTATTTTTAATGAATATTTTTATTCTAGATGAAAAACTAAAGTGAAATGTTATGAAGACAATACTGTATATGAATGGAACATTTCAACTTTCTGTTTGATAAAGTATAATATTTTGAATCACTGGTGATTAATGTAAAAACATCTATTTGCTTTAAAATTGTCCTGCTTCTAAGTGCAAGTGAATAATTTGGTATTTGGATGAAATCTAAATGCTTAAGTGTTATATTTTATGACATCTTTGCATTTTAGTTGTCTTTTCTTGAGCAATTTTCTCAATGTACAGCTCTTTCCCCCAAGTTGGCACAAGGGTCAAGCAAACCTCAGCATAATGCAATTTGTCAAAACAAACAATCATACAAAACCCTACAGTGTTCTGGTCATAGCACTGGGCAAGGATCTAAAGACTGATGGGTTACTTCTTTCAGAAGGTCACAGCTAGTGAGTTACGCACTCTAAGTACAAGTAACTATAACAATGTGGAAAGTGGTGAGTGCCACAGAGATTCAAAAGAGAGATGAAAGAAGCACAAATATTCTGTGAGTACAATGGACAGAGTATTTATTTCAAGCTGAGTTGGGAGACGAGAGAAGAGGCAGGCTAGATGGGGTGTTAAGGAAGTATGGAAAAGGTAGCATCCGAGGGAGACCTTGAAGACTGGCCAAGATAGGGGAAAGTTCATTTCAGGCAGAGGAAACAACATGAGCCAAGTTAGAGAGGCCAAAAGCAAACAATATGCTTGAGTGGTACAGAATAGTTCATTTTGGCCATAACTTTGTGGGATAATCTAAATTATCACAGCGGAAGTTTGTTGGGACCAGATAGTGTAGAGTCTTGAATGTTAGATGATGATTTCTAAACTAAGAACATTTCTGTGCTAATCTACTTATTCTTGGGAGAAAATAAAATGAAAAAACAAAAGACCAGTACCTATATTTTACAGTCATTTTCAGAGCTCTAACCCTCTGGAGACTTTGGAAATGAAAATTAAATTCCTGAGTAGATTATTAGTGGTTAGTAGACAAGGTAGGGGGTAGAAGCAAAATGAAGGATTTTAATAAAATTCTCTATCAAAATTGCACGTGAGAGCATTTCTCAGTCTGTCTGCAACCACTCAGAAGTCCTAGATTTCAGATCCTAAGAGACCTCCTGCTTGTCCCTGATGTAGACTCTGTTTTATTGGTAGGTAATCTGATTTAGCTTTGGCTCTATTTTTGACATTGCCTAGACCAAGGACAATCTAAACGGATCATTTTAATACAATGAATACGCATGTCACTGTGGTGAATATTTGAATAATAAGAAATTTGTCTTCGGGAAAATTGAAATTAGAAATTGCTATTTATGATCATAGAAGTCACAGAGATGTTTTAGCTTTGTTCTTTGTTCATTTAGAAGTGATAAAGTAAACCGTCATTGGTAATATTTTAATATGACCTTTAAATCTACTCCATACACCAGAAGCATTTCAGTATTGCCTGAGGCTAGTTAAAAAGCTGGGTAACATCCAAGAGCAGATTTACTTTAGATGTGACAGCTGGGATGTGACTTTTGTTATCAGGCCCAAGAAGATGATATTTGTACATAGGAATTGTACAAAAATTGGAATTGAATACTCTCATTTAGTACATCCTCCATATAAAGTATGTAAGAAGTGAAACTTGTGTGAGCAAAAATGAAATCAGACACTCTCGCTTTTCTGGCTCTATATTTAGAGCAATAGCAGACCCATAGAATTGAGAATACTCTGTTTCTTCCTGTAGAAGTCTGCACTATTAGGAAACCCCATTTTCTTGAAGTTCTTTGACGTTGCTCTTGTTAATCCTTGAGACTTCATATTGCCTGGGGAAGAGCTATACATATATATGGTAGGGAGCCAACAAGTTTTCAGTTCGTGTTTAAAACCGTAGACACATTTCCGGGAGAAACTTTGAAAATCACTGGGCTTTGGGTTGCTTTAATACTTTTAAACATTTAAACAGCTTTTTTTTTCTTCTTTTTTTTTTCAAAGAACAGATAAAAGATTTTAGTGAATTGATCCTTTCCCCATTTAAGCCTTTTAAAAATGATAATACAGGAATATAGATAAGAATAAGTTAAAAATATAATTGAATATTTCTTTATCAAGCTTCTCTTTTTAAGAGGCAACAGAGCCTGGTTTCAATGAAGTGCATTGCAAAATGTGCTACATATAAATGTATACCATCTATTCCTGTGAATTTGTTTTTTCAAATCTTATTCAATCTAATAAGAATTTGAGTTTATTGTATAGCCTGGAGGGAGACAGTATAGCACAGTAGTTCAGAGCTAGAGTTCTAGAGCTGGACTCATTTGGATCCCATATCTTCCATTTACTGGCAATGTTTATTTTAGGAAGGTTACCTAATCTCTCTTGTTACTCAATATTGTCATCTGTAAAATGGGAATATGAATATGCTAATTTTTAGAATTATGAAAAAGCTACAAAAGATATAAAACAAATCTATCCCTTCTTCAAAGAATTTACATTTTCATATTATATATATATATACACACACTATATATTTATACACATATATATATACACACACACCACACACACACATATATTAATATATATATATATTCGCACACACATACACATGTTTAGTACTTATGTGTGTCTATATATATATAGAGAGACACACACATTATACTGTAATTATATATGATATACTAAAAAAGAAACCAAGTACCTTGCCTAAGATCAAACTTGCTAACAAAGGAAAGGATGATATGGAATTCAAACCTGGAAGTCTAGCTCTAGAGCTCTTGCTCTTAACCATTGTGTTATACTACTTAAAGTTATATGCACTTGAATTAGATAGCGATGTATACATTAGTATATTCTAAATGCCAATTAAGATGAGAAGCATCAATGTAAATTGAAACTGCCATGGAACATATCACTGAAGAGGTGTGACTTGACTTTGATTATACTCCTTTCTGCTGTCTCTTTCACTGCAAATAATATATGTAAAGTCATTAGCACAGTTCCTGCCGTAGGTGCTTAATAAATTATAATTGTTATTATTATCATAATCTTTCTGATAATTTCTTCTCAATATCCCTTAACTGGTGCAACACAGTGATTGAAAACCATGAATCCAATCTATAGTCATGAGTTAAACTACCCCCCCCCCGTGATCCTTAATCACAATTATGCATCAGAGTCACATATTTTGTTTTTAAAAACATGATGCTCCAAGCTTATCTTTGAAGTACGAAATAAAGAGAAAACCCACTCTTCTATATTTACAAAAAGCTTTCCAAGCGAATCTGATGGACAGGCAAATGGAGAACTGCTGCTTTAAATGGTGATGAATTCCAAATCTATAGCTCCAATCTACATCTTAACCTCTGTCTAGTGTTTCAGACATTGCATCGTGATAGACATCTCTGCTCGTTTGTCTTATAAATATTTCAAACTTGGTAAGTCCCAAATTAAACATATTATTTTCTCTTCAAAACCTCTTTATCTTTCTTGGCATGATGACCTCAAAATCATTTTCAATTTCTTTATCCCAACCTTAGATTCAATTACTTACCAATTTATGCAGATTGTTTCTCCTAAGGAATCCAAAATTTACCCTTCATTCCTCATTGTCTTGACCTCAGTGTGAGTGCACATTCAATTCTCTCCTGGACAAATTTTAATTGGTATTTCTTTTTCTTCCCATCACTTATTCCCAAAGCAACCTACTCACCACTCAGCTGCCAGAGTACTGTTTCTGAAATGGAAACTATTATAGAAACAGACATTGCACTATTTAAACTCTCTATTACCTTCACAATAATTTTCAGAGTTAAGAACATACAATATTTGTTTCTCTTTCTGACTTATTTTACTTAGCATAATGCCCTCAAAGTCTACCAATGTTGTTGCAAAAGGCAGGGTTTCCTTCTTACTCATGGCTGAATAATATTCCATTGTATTAATTTTATGCATTTATCCATTGACAGACTTTGGTTGTTTCTATATCTTGGATATTGTGAATAATGTGGCAATGAACATGGAGTGCAGATATCTCTTTGAGATAGTGATTTTATTTCTTTTGGATATACACCCAGAAGTGGCATTGCTGGGTCATATGGTAGTTATATTTTTACTTCTTTGAGGAGTGAAGAAGTGACATTTAAACTTAGCCATCTTTAGTTAAACTTAGTTTAAATTCTACTAGTTAGAAAGAGATGGACTCTCTCAAGCCTTTGAAGGTGTTGTCCTCCTTGCCTATAATGCTTTGGCTCCGCATTTCTCTTCGTTTTTGCCTGCCTAACTCCTTCTTATGCTCATGATTTATATTAAACATCACCTCCTTTTGAAATATAGTCCTTCATCCCTACAGAGTAAATTAGGTGTTTTTCCCTTTTGTTCTTTTGGATTCCAGGTTTTACCTTAATTGAAGCACAATCCATGCTGTATTGTACTCATTGATTTTCCTATCTTGACTATGAACTGTTAATGGCAAAGGAAGTATTTTTTTTATTTATGGCCAGCACTAATATAGTGCCTGGCACATGGTAACTACTTAATAAATACACTTTTTTATTGAATAATAAAATGGGGAATGAGTATGTAATGTTCATGGAAAAATATGGCCTAAGTCACTTAGGTAACCATTAAGAATTCATGTTAGCTGAGATGTATAAATAGACTTGAACCAAACTCTGAATTGTTTTAAAGTTAAATTAAGGAATTTTAGATTTTATGCTTAACTAATAAAACACCTTTGTGTAGTGTAGCATATTGATTAAGAGTATTGACTTTGGTTCAAATTCAGTCTCTACCTCTTAGTAACTGAAGGTTGCTGGGAAAGTATCTTAGCCTCTTTAAGTCTCAGAATACTCATCTGTCTTGAAGATTTTTTTTTTTTTTTTTAGAGAGAGAGATAGAAACATTGATGTGAGAGAGAAACATTGATCAGCTGCCTCCTGCACACCCCCCACTGGGGATTGAGCCCGAAACCCAGGCGTGTGCCCTGACTGGGAATCGAACCAGGACCTCTCAGTCCATGGGATGATGCTTAATCCACTGAGCCACACTGGCCGGGCAGTCTTGAAGATTTTTAATGTGTAAACGTGTGTAAAGTTCTAATACTTTGGCACATTGTAAACCTCACAATGAATTTTACTTATTAATATTACTACAATTATAACATGATTAAAAGAGATTAAAAAACACAATGAAATGAAAATATATTCCATGTTCATAGATTGGAAAAATCAACATAGTTAAAATGGCTATATTACCCAAAGCAATATACATACTTAAAGCAATCCCCATCAAAATTCCAATGTCATTTTAAAAAGAAATAGAACAAAAAAAAAATCATTAGGTTTTTATGGAACTGTGGAAGCCCCAAGTAGCCAAAGTAATCTTGAGAAAAAAAAAGAACAAAGCTGGAGGTATCACACTCCCTGACGTTCAAATTATACTACAGAGCTATGGTAATCAAAACAGTATGGTATTGGCAGAAAAACAGACACACAGACCAGTGGAACAGAATTGAGAGCCCAGAAATAAAACCACAGGTATGTGGGAAAATAATATTTGACAAAGGAGCCAAAACACACAATGGAGAAAAGAAAGCCTCTTCAATAAATGATGCTGGGAGAATTGGAAAGTCACATTCAAAAGAATGAAACTAGACTACAGTTTGTCCCCATGTACAAAAATTAATTCAAAATGGATCAGAGACCTAAACATGAGATCTGAAACATTCAATTACATAGAAGAAAACATAGGTAGTAAACTTATGGACTTTGGTCTTAGAGAACACTATGAATTTAATCCCAAAGGCAAGGGAAGTAAAGGCAAAAATAAATGACCGGGACAATATCAAACTAAAATGCTTCTGCACAGCAAAAGAAACTGACATCAAAACAAAAAGACAACTAACTGAATGAGAGATGATATTTGCAAACAACAGCTCTGACAAAGGGTTAATATCCAAAAAATATAAAGAACCCATACAACTCAACACCAAACAAACAAATATTCCAATTAAAAAATGGGCAAAGGACTTGAACAGATGCCTCTCCCAAGAAGACACCCAAATGGCCATCAGATATATGAAAAGATGTTCAATTTCACTGTCTACTAGAGAAATGCAAATCAAAAGTACAATGAGATACCACCTCACACCTGTTAGAATGGCTATTATCAACTAGACAGGTAATAACAAGTGTTGGAAAGGTTGTAGTGAAAAAGAAACCTTCATTCACTGCTGGTGGGAATGTAAACTGGGTCAACCACTATGGAAAACAGTGTGGTGTTTCCTCAAAAAACTAAGAATAAAGTTACCACATGATTCAGCAATCCCTCTTCGGGGTGTCTACTTGAAAGAATTGAAAATATGTATAAGCAACAATTTATACACCCCTATGTTCATTGCAGCATTATCCATAGTGATCAAGACATGGAGACAACCAAAGTGTCCTTTGATAGAGGATTGGATAAAGAAGATATGGTACATATATACAATGGAATACTACTTAGCCATAAGAAAAGATAAAATACTGCCATTTGCAACAACATGGATGGCCCTTGAGAAAATTATGCTAAGCAAAATAAGTCAGACAGTAAAAGCTAAAAGCCATATCATTTCACTCATATATGGGATATAAAACTGAAACTCATAGACACAGACAACATTATGGTGGTTAATAGAAGGAAAGGGGTGTGGGAGTAGTAAAAGGTAAAGGGGGCCAAACATGGTGACAGAAGATGATTTGACTTTGGATGGTGGGCACACAATGCAATATACAGATAATGTATCATAGAAATATACACTTGAAACTTATGTGATCCTATTAACCAATGTCACCCCCATAAATTTTTTAAAAATTTAAAAAATGAGTTATTTGCTTATCTATGTTTATTGCAGTATTATTCACAATAGCCAAGAGGCAGAATCAACCTAGATATCCATAGGCAGATGAATGGACAAACAAACTGTGGCATATACATATAATAGAATATTATGCAGCTTTAAACAAGAAGGAAATCCTGTCACATGCTGCAAAATGGATGCAACTTGAGGACATTTGCTAAGTGAAGTAGCTTAATCACAAAAAGACAGATAATGCATGATGTCACTTTTATGACGTATCTAGAGTAGTCAAATTTATAGAAACAGAAGGTAGAATGGTGTTTGCCAGGAGCTAGGGGAAGGAGTAGGGAGAAGATGTTCAATGGGTGTTGGGTTTCAGTTTTGCAAGATGAAAACATTTTAGAGATCTGTGGCACAACAATGTGCGTGTAGTTAACACTTCAGTACTGCACACTTAGAAATGATTTAGATGGTAAATTTTATCTTGTATGCCTAGGAAGCATAAATTTGGAACTTCTCAATGAAAGAGACTGGAAAAGCTAATGCCAAGAAAATAGAATTAGAAACACATCTCATAGATAATCTATTTTGTTTTTCATAGATAATCTATTATACGACTGAACCCAATTTTAAACCGTATTCATAACAAGTGGCAAAGAACTGTGAAGATTGCCACATGGGAAAGAATTGATAGTATTTTTCTCTTCTGCATAGTGACATGTAGGACTTATGATTAGGTAACTATTATGAAATCCTAAATCCAATAGCAGGTGATCAATCATGAAGACATACATTTCTAGTCATTTAATAAATGCTCACCAAACTTTACTTTTAAAATTATTTCTCTTCACTGCTTTTCTTATCACTGAAGCTCATCTTCTATTTTATTTATTTTATTCCTCAGCACTATTTTAGTTATCTAAAAATATTTTGAAGCTTCCTTGTTTATTCAGTTCTTAATACCTTACAAATATTATTTCATTATTCCCACTCTGGCTTGGTTTGTTTTCTTACATTAGGAATCGTCTTTCCATTTTCAATTTTCAAATTATTGAATATTCAAGTCCAATTCACCTAGAAATCATTAAAATACAGACACTAGGGGACTTTTTACAGTTTAAATAATTTATATAACTGACTACTGTGTATGTAGGCCAACTCAGGACTGTCCTAATTCATGATGAGAAGGGTAGATACTAGCACAGTACTCTAATTTTGTAGATTCCTGCAACGTTGTAAAGAACAAGCCTTTATTCACAAAGAAAATGGTAAAAATTGCTAATTTTATTGAAAAATGTATATACATACCTTTATTCCCTTCCTACAATTGAAACTAATGACTCCTACAAGTCTATAATATATCTGTAAAAATATCAGGATTTTGGGTATCAGGAAAGGAGAAAGGGTATTGATATATGAGAGGGTTATAAATGTTATTATCTTAGGCTAAAGCACAGATAGATACTTGAATAGAGATGAAAAATAATTCTTCCATTGATGTAGAAACAGCTTAATATAAAAACACTCAAGTATTATCCAATTAGAAATGGTCTCAGAGATCATGGAGTTGATTTTTAAACTATTTTCTTTGTATCTGTTTATGTCCTTTAGTTTCTTGGCTCAGGATTTCTTCTTGCATCTCAGACATCCTTTATGGAATCATTTTAATTATTCTATAAATATATTCTTAGAAATTTTGTTAGAAATGATGCCATGGTAATACATTGTCTCAGTTTATGTTTCTCTTAAGGTCTTTCAAGAATGTTAACTTACTGGGAATTCACTTATAGATTAACAATTATTTTTCTTTAGTCTCTCTGGCTTCTATTTTTCCTTAATGTCTCTGGCTTCTATTTTGATTAGTTTATCATTCCTTTGTAGGTGCTATTTTTTTCCTTGCTGTTTTAAAAATGTGTCATTCTGCAGTTTCACATGACATGTGTAGGTGTGAATTATCTTTTAATTTTCTGGTTTGTGATTCACTGGGATTCCTGAATCCAAGGATTCATGTTGTCTATCATTTTTACCTATTATTTTCAATCAGTACTCTTCTTCATTTTCTCTATTATCTATAAGAATTCCAATTAGGTATATGTTAGACTTTATCATATTATCTTCTGTTTTAAAAATTATCATATTTTTCATAGTCATGTCATTCTGTTTTATATTCTGTGTAATTTTTTTTCAGATATTTTCCCCAGTTTTCTAATTCTTCTTTATTTTTTATTAATTTATTTTTGTTACAGATGTTTCTCCTTTTTTCCCCATTGACACCTTCCTCCCCAGCTTTGTTGTCCATGTCCATCGGTTATGCATACATGCATATAAGTTCTGTGGTTTATCTCTTCCCTCCCCCCTACCTCCTCTTCTGAGGGTTGTCAGTCTGTACCCTACTTCCACGTCTCTGGGTCTACCCTGTTCCTCAGACTGTTATGTTCATTATATTCCACAAATAAGTGAGATCATGTGATATTTGTCTTTCTCTGCTTGGCTTGTTTCACTTAGGATAATACTCTCCAGGTCCCTCCATGTCATCTCAAAGGATAAGAGATCTTTCTTTCTAACAGCTGCATAGTACTCCATTGTTTATATGTACCATAGCTTTTTCATCCATTCGTGTACTGATGGACACTTGGGCTGTTTCCAGATCTTAGCTATTGTAAATAGTGGTGCTATGAACATAGGGGTACATATATTCTTTCTGATTGGTGTTTCAGGCTTCTTAGGGTATATTCCTAGAAGTGGGATCACTGGGTCAAATGGTAATTCAATTTTCAATTTTTTCAGGTAACGCCATAGTGTTTTCCATAGTGGCTGCACCAGTCTGCATTCCCACCAGCAGTGTACTAGAGTCCCCTTTTGTCCACACCCTCGCCAACACTTGTTGTTTGATGATTTGTTGATGGCGGCCATTCTGACAGGTGTGAGGTGATACCTCATTGTTGTTTTAATTTGCATCTCTGTGATGATTAGTGATGTTGAACATTTCTTCATATGTCTCTTAGCCATTTGTATGTCCTGTTTGGAGAGGTGTCTATTTAGTTCCTCTGCCCATTTTTTAATTGGGTTCTTTGTCTTCCTTTTGTTGAGTTGTATGAGCACTCTATATATTTTGGAGATTAAACCCTTATCTGATGTATCAATGGCAATTATGCTCTCCCATATAGTGGGTTCCCTTTCCATTTTGATGGTTGTTTCTTTTGCTGGGCAGAAGCTTTTTAGTTTGATGTAGTCCTATGTATTCATTTTTTCCATTGTTTCTGTTGCCTTAGGTGATGTATCAGTGAAGATTCTGCTGTGTATAATGTCCTAAATTTTGTTGCCTACATTTTCTTCTAGGATTTTTATGGATTCACGAGTCACATTTAAGTCTTTTATCCATTTTGAATTTATTCTTGTGTATGGTGTAAGTTGATGGTCTAGTTTCATTTTTTTTGCATGTAGCTGTCCAATTTTCCCAACACCATTTATTAAAGAGGCTGTCTTTACTCTTTTGTATGCTCTTGCCACCTTTGTTAAATATTAATTGAGCATAATGTCTTGGGTCAATTTCCGGGTTCTCTGTTCTGTTCCACTGGTCTATATGCCTGTTTTTCTGCCAGTACCAGGCTGTTTTGATTACAGTAGCTTTGTAGTATAACCTGATATTGGTAGTGTGATCCCACCTACTTTGTCCTTCTTTTTCAAGATTGCTGTGGCTATTCGGGGTCTTTTTTGGTTCCATATCAACTTTTGAAGTATTTGTTCTACTTCTATGAAATATGTCACTGGTATTTTGATGGGGATTGCATTGAATCTATAGATTGCTTTGGGTAATATGGACATTTTAATGATGTTAATTCTTCCAATCCATGAATAAGGTATGTGCTTCCACTTTTTTATATCTTCCTCTATTTCTTTTCTCAATGTCCTGTAGTTTTCTGTAAATAGGACCTTTACTTCTTTAGTTAAGTTTATTCCTAGGTATCTTAATATTTTTGCTATGATGGTAAGTGGGATTGTTTTTTTAGTTTCTCTTTCTGTGAGTTCCTCATTGTTGTATAAGAATGCCATCAGTTTCTTGACGTTAATTTTGTATCCTGCTACTTTGCCAAATTCATTTATTAACTCTAGTAGATTTTTGATGGAGTCTTTAGGGTTTTCTATGTATAATATCATGTCATCTGCAAATAATGACAGTTTCACTTTCTCCTTTCCAATTTGGATCCCTTTTATTTTTTCTTCATGTCTAATTGCTGTGGCTAAGACTTCCAGTACTATGTTAAATAAGAGTGGCGAATGTGGACATCTCTGTCTTGGTCCTGCTCTTAAGGGAAATGTTTTTAGTTTTTGCCCATTGAGTATGATGTTGGCTGTAGGTCTTTCATATATGGCCTTTATTATGTTAAGATATGATCCCTCTATTCCCACATTGCTGAGTGTTTTTATCAGAAATGGGTGCTGGATTTTGTCGAATGCTTTTTCAGTGTCTATTGATATGATCATATGGTTTTTATCCTTCATTTTGTTTATGTGGTGTATCACATTTATTGATTTGCGAATATTATACCAGCCTTGCATCCCTGGGATGAATCCCACTTGGTCATGGTGAATAATTTTTTTGATGTATTGCTGGATCTGATTTGCTAGTATTTTGTTAAGGATTTTAACATCTATATTCATCAGGGATATTGGCCTGTAGTTTTTTTTCTTTGTAGCGTCTCTTTCTGGTTTTGGAATTAGAATTATGCTGGCCTCATAAAACGAGTTTGGAAGTCTTCCTTCTTCTCAGTTTTCTAATTCTTATATCATTTGTCCAGTCTACTGTTTTAGTCATCCATGAAGTATTTAATTTTAAGAATTATGTATTTCATTGTGTGTGGCACTTAACGTGAAGTCTATAAGCTCTTTGAGGGAAAGAACCATGTCTTACTGAATTTTGTGGCTCCAACAGTACAAATAGTAATATAAATATTACTTATTGAGAATTTAATATATGCTTGGAAAACTCAAGAACTTTATATTTTTTTAATAAGTCTCTTGAGACACAGAAATTACAGAAGATTCCTAAAGTCATACAGCTATGAATTAAATGAAACAAATTTCAACCCAGGTTGTATGTGGCTCCACATACCGCTCAGCATCTGTCCAATACTGCCTTTTGTTGACCTCGTATGGGAGGAGCAGCAGCAGAGGGATAGGTCGTACCTTTAAAACTTGTGCTTGAACACCAAACAAACTCATGAGGATGTGGCAGATGCTTAAGGAAGGACACAGCAGGACAAACGAAGAAAGGCCTATTATAAGAAACACGGAGATGCGTAGGGCATTTATGAGCAAGCAGTATGAAGAGATTGAAGACTGCATGAGGCAGAAGTAAGGAAATGTAGCAGCAGTTAGCATCATTTTCCGCCTATTACAAAATTTGGGTATTAGGCAGAACTGAGGCTCTAGAAGGATTTTTAAGAACAAGATAAGAATCAAGGTCAGAATTCAAAACACATCTAGATCAGGTGGGCAAACAAAGCAGGAACTCAGTTGTAAGGTATCACAACATTTTGAGATACTTTTGGCTGATTAAAACTGTTCTTAGTTTCTCAAACACTGCTTATCTTTAACCATCAGATGTTAGGCTCTATAGGGGAGATCATATTTTTTAGGTCACAGTGACAGGAATAAGTACAATGCTGTATGTTGTGTTTAAATTAATTCTGACCTAGAATTAGCTTAGCGTTGGAAGACTTTCACCCCTGAACCTTTCAACCTGAACTTGACTCTGGAGCACTTCATGTCAACCAATGAACTTCCCTGACCTAACTGTGTACTCCCCGGCTGGTCTTTGAAGTTTGCATGGGTGGAACTTGAAGTTTTTATGTGATTATTTAGTGTATGCTTTCTTAGCCCTATTTCTATGACAGGGTTTTACTGTCCAATTCTTATTTTCAGGTCTATTTTTTCTTATATGTGTAAAGATAAAACAACACATTTACTTTGCATAAGTAAATGAAACTTAATTGCCACCTCCTCAGTGAGATACTTTAGAAAGGAACCCAACTGCTTTTATTAAAAATACACAAGGAAAGAGACAGAGTGGTTTATTGGGCTACTTTAGAATAGATATATTTTATATGATTCAATTACTACAGTATATATGATAAATAGATTTAATTTGTATCACCAGAGGTAGTATAATCTATATTTTAAGGTAGATACCAAATTTTAAACATCTAATTTCATAGTATATGCTAGTAGAAAATATAACATACTAAATGAAATTCAATGTTATGCTTGACTTATGTTTAGATTTGAGTTCAGCTAGTATTTTATTGAGCGCTTATGTTAATCTCTGAGCTGATGCTTTTACATCTAATGTCCTATTTAATACAGTATGATACAATTAAAGGTTTTATATTTATATAACACTTTAGGTTGCATGGTAATGAAAAAAAGAGAGTGCCTCCAGAATAAATTTGGATGTATATGTTGAATATTAACATTGAATCTAAATGTTAATGTTCAATTTTCTTTATTTCATAATTTAAAATAAAAGGTAATGAGGATATGGGCAAGATAACCAAGAAGTAAAAATCCTGCATCTATTTGATAATGACAAAAATTTTACAGATTAAATAATGTATTCATATGTTAAATATTAACATTGGATTTATGTGTTAATATCAGTTTCTTAATTTCATAATTGAAAAGAAAAGGTAATGAAATGAATGAGAAAAGCAAGAAGTTAAAATTCTGTATTTCTTATTTAATGAAATGCGCAGTAACCACACATTGTATTAAAACAGAGTATGTAAATAATGTGAAATGTTATGTGTGGAAAATACAGGTTTTAATGTTAGTGAAACGAATACCTTAGCTTTCTGTGAAGTATTTTAACATTAATGAGAAGTGACAAGATTGGAGGCTTTGTAAACAATAAACACTTTAAAAATTAGCTCTCAGGTCATGTTTATAAAATACATGTGTCTATATATTTCTACTATGCTAGTCCTCTGTCATTACCTCTCATTGGTTGACTTCAGCTGGAAGCTAGAAGGCAAGAGGATCTGGTGATGAAATCCACAAAGACATAGAGCGTGGAGAAGAGTCCCTAATAACTAGTAAAAAGGCAGAAAAAGTGGTTGATTTTAAAGAATTGTTATGATAAATACTTCTGGGGAAGACAATTCAATTTTGAGTAGAAAATGAACTGCTTTCTTCTCTATTAATTCATTCTCAAATGAGATGAGACTTATCAAAAGGACATGAAAAAGTGAATCTCCCATTTCCTATTTAGATTCCCCTCTGCTCTTCTGCAAAATTTCATTATATCTCAATATTTTTACATTAGCAAGTCAATAGAATATCTTTTGTGTGTGAACAGCATACATGCTTTCTATAAATACATAGAAAAATTATTTTGGATCAGATGAAAAATGATTCAGATCCTTGAAATCAAAATTAAATATTTTATTGTATAGGGGAAAACATCTAATATTCTATATAAAGCTTTCCATTTTACAATTGTTTTAAGAGACTGCCATTATAAAATATAGTGAAATAGTCTTCCCTCTGACCTTTAAACATGAATGTGTGACTTAGCTTTTGGCATTTATCCTAACAACTTCTCAGGAGGCAGAGATGCATTCCAATGTGACATCTATTTGAATATGTCTTACACAGAGGATAAATTTGATTTGTAAATGTATCAAGAAGAGAATCTATAGGTTGCAACTTGCATTGTCTGGTTCAGGAATATTATATAAATACTGTCTTTAGTTTTTCCTATTGCTATTATTGATCAACCAACAGATTTTTAAAATTTTGCCAAACAGAAGAGGAATGGACTCTGAATTCTATCTTCATTTTCATTTTTTCTCTCATTCATAGTGTAGGTTTCTTTAACTCTGGTTTCAAACACTTTGCCCTGATCTGTCTCAGCTCACGGTTTCAGAAAGACAAAGGACTACAGGGTTTAAAACATGCTCTTCTATTCTATACTATGATAGGCTTAGATATAGATCTTGGAAGATTTATTCATCTTTAGTCTACCTTTTCATCTCTCCTTTTGTGCTTAGTCTTCACTTTTAAGGCAATTTTTACATAGGTGTTCACAATCATGTAAAAGTTGGAAATAATCTGCATTTTACTTTATTCAGTATTTTGTATTTTATGAATTCCTGCATGGTCAAAATGAAGTATACTCACCCTTATCCCCATTATTTTATTGAGAACCAAATCAATGAGCATATTGTTTTGAGTGTGTACAATATGCAGATGATGGAACCTCTGCCCAGTCATTCTCAATAGGTTAAAAAAAGAGAAACTGAATGAAGGTTTAATGTACACGACTATTTTACAGTTTAGTGTGAATAAAACGCATTATACTGAAGCAAAATAATTAAGAGTTGTAGTTACCTAGTGATTGCTAATATTTGCTTTCAAGGGATTAGATACCCCAACCCCATTTTTAATGGCAGTGAAGTTATGTCACCCTACCATAGCATTAGTGGTGTTAATACTATTGATTTTTATATTTTCCATGTATAGTTCAAAATGTCATCTTAACATTCTTTATCAGAGATAAAAATGCATGTTACTAAATTGACAAGATAAGTGTTTGTTTGCCGTTTTTTATCTCACTAACAAATGATGCCAACTGTAATGTTTGGCTGCCTTTGATTTTGTGGAAAACCCAGTGATATTTCTTCTCCTTAAATTAATTAATTAATTAATTAAAATTAATTTTATTCTTATCCTTAAATTAACATTTGGTAATCAAATAGAACAGTCATATACAAGTAGGTTTAAGTGATAAATTAAACTCCCAAAATATTAGGTCATATTAAAAGTTTACTTTCTGTTGTGTGTCTGAATTTTTGTTTGTCTTATTTGTTCATTCGTTGCTTTCAGTTTTATATCCCACATGTGAGTGAAATCATATGGTTTGTGACTTTTTCTGTCTGAGTTATTTCGCTTGGCATAATATTATCCAGATCCATCCACTGTTGCAATGGCAATATTTCACAGGCACAGACAAAAATATGGTGGTTACCAGAGGAAAAGGGGATGGAGAGGCTAGTAAAGGCTAAAAGGGGTCAAATCTCCTGGCGACAGGAGATTTGACTTTGGGTGGTAAACAGACAATGCAATATACAAATGATGTATCATAGAATTGCACACTTGAAACCTATATATTTTTATTAACCAATGTCACTGCAATAAATTTAATTACAAATGTTGAAAACAAACAAAAAGGAAAATACTTTGATCTTCTAATCTTAAAAATACTTTCATTAATGTAAATCATATTATTTCTTTAACAGATATATTATGTAAATAAGCAATATTTTTATCTCTGAAAAAAGTTTATTTTCTGGAATTAAGAGAATATATGTACTTCCACTTAGTCTTCTTTTTCCCATTCTACAGAGAAATGATGAAGAGGCAGTTGTGGATAGGGGTGGAACTCGTTCTATTCTCAAAACACACTTTGAGAAAGAAGATTTAGAAGGTAAGACATTTCCCCCACTTGGGATAGCTATTCCTATCTTTGTTTCAGAGAGAAACGTGAAATATGTCACAGTGTGGAGGACTGCAAAAGTTGATGCCAGAGTAATGGTGGTGGATATGATTGTTTGGTGCAGCTAGAATGCCAATAGGCAGACCTGAAAGCAATAAGAACATTCATCTGACAGACATTTACTACACCTCTACTATATTTCAGGCACTGTGGTGTGCCAGTCTTTCAATATTCCTTGTTTCAAAGAGTTACAGTCAACTGGGGAATGAAAAGAAAAAAATGGTGTCAAGTCCTGGCTCAGTTGGTTGGAGAATCGTCCCATGCACCAAAAGGTCACAGGTTCAATTCCTGGTCAGGGCACATATCTAGGTTGTGGGTTCGATCTCAGTCGGGGCATATGCAGGAGGCAACTGATTGATGTTTCTCTCTTACATAGATCTCTCTCTCTCTCTCTCTCTCTCTCTCTCTCTCTCTCTCTCTGTCTCTTACTCACTCACTCTCTCTCTCTCCCCCTCTCTGTCAAAATCAATAAACATCCTCGGGTGAGGATAAAATAAAATTATGTCAGACTAGCAAATGTGGTGCTATGTGAAAGAGGGACAACAGGACAGGAGGGACATCTAACCCAGCCTATGTGGTCAAAGTAGGCTGTCCGTGGAAGAGAGTTAAAGATAACCGGTATTCTAGTTTTACTCAGATATCTCTGGGAGAGGTGAAGTACCATTTGTTTGTGTTCTCTTCAATATGAAGAAGGTCGGATACTTCAACAGGGAGGCAGTATAGTCTAGTAGGAGCTCTGAAACCAAACTGTACTAATTTCAAATATTAATTCTGCCTCATTTGCTACCGAATCTTCATCTAGGTAACTTCTCTGCACCTTTGTTTTCTCAACTGTTGAAATTAAGATGACAATGGAATGCATTTCCTAAAGTTTTTATAAGAATTAAGGGAAAAATACTTAAAATAGTATCTGACATAAGAGTTATGTTAAGTGTTGACAACTGTCATTACATCATAATTTAATGTATCAACACTATTAGTTCATTTTTATTTTTTAATCAGAAATTATTACTAGTGAGATACATGATATGTGATATTTTCATTTTTTGGTTGAAAAGTGAAAACTAATCAGCGATAGCTCCTAATAACCCATTGCGAATTGTAATATAATCACTTAAATTACAACTAAAATAATTGTTCTTGGGTTTTATCTTTAGCTACAATTAAATAACAGGAGAGTTAATATAATATTTAGAAACAACTTTTAACAACTATACCTACTGTGTGCCTGACATTTTGCTTGGTGCTCAGAAAATACCCAGGTCTGGGAAGGTTATACTTCTCGTGTATATGTAGAGATTTGCTATGCTATCCATATTTATTACACAAATTGAAGGGAGCACAAACTTGAAAAATCTAAACTGATTATGGATAATAAAATAATTAATTCTTGGATTTGAAATGCCATTACATCACTTTTTTTTTTCAGCAGCAGATTTACCTTCCTACTTATATTATGACTTAAGCTATACTTATATTTACTAAACATACACAAGAAAACCTAGTAAAACAAGAAATTAGCCTAAAAATATATTCAATTCCAGGGAAAAGCCTTCTTGGGTTTAAAGACTATGATAGATAATCCACACATGGATAATTGGAAGCTAACAGTTAATAATGTACAAGTAATTATAGTAGTATATTGAATGGTCCTTTTGGATAGAAAATATATAATACAAAAATAATATTAAGGTCATTTTAATGATCGTATTAACATGTATTGCATGCATTAAAAAATTTTTTTTTTTTACTGGGCATGGTTAGGGAGTATGGGTGATGTCTACGATGCCTATGAGAAGAGATTTCTGTTGGCAAAACACAATTGTAAAACAGATTTTGTTCTGTTTATTGATGTCTGTAGTGGGTATTGTAATCCCAGAAGTGAATAATTTTGGCTCACTGGTGATTGAAATTAACATCACCGAATGCCTGTGTAATGTTACATTTTAGACTTTTGAAAGAAAATAGGAAACACCTTATATGTATTGACTTTCTAAATATTTCTTCTGGTCCCAAACCATTACTGAGCAGAAAGACATCCCAGCATCTGAGGATGCTATGGAGGATTCTGCTGTGATGCACACAAAAAATTAATCTATTTGTGTTTCCCAGATTAATTACTCTGAATCGGAAAATAACTCAGGGGCAGTGTGATGGATGGCATGGTTTAGGAAAAATCATCTGGCTCTGGCAGCCTAATATAAAATACGTAAGTGGGAGAGCACCAGTTAGGAAGGTAGCATTACTGAGGGTAACGGTGGTGATATTTTCTCTCTTTGTGAAATTAAAGGAAAAGACCAGAGCTCTCCTTTGTAAGAGCTTCTTTAGTAATGTAGATAAAACATACCAATAGGTAGTTCTTTTAAATGAAATAGAGTTGGAAATTTCTATTGAAGACAAACACATTTTATAAAATCTTTCAATTAAAATTTTATTTATTTATTTTCATTATATTGAGATTTAATTGATATATAACTGTGTAAATTTAAGGTGTATGATTTGATACACATATTTATTGAGAAATAATTACCCCAATAAAGTTAGGTAACACATTCATCACCTAATATAATTACCTTTTAGTGTGTGTGCTGAATATTTAAGATCTACTCTTTTAGAAACATTCAAGTATGTGATACAGTGTTAACTGTAGTCACCATGCTGTACAATAGATCCAAGATCATATTCATTTTATAACTGGAAGTTTGTACCTTTGGCCAATATCTCCCCATTTCCCCAAACCCCAGGCCTGGGGCAACCGCCATTTCATTTAAAATTTGAAAATTGTTGTTTCTTAGCTAATGGAATTACTGGTATAATTTAACATCCTGAGTACAGGTTGTAGAAATTCCCGGTGGTTAAAAATATCTATAAAGTCTCAGGTGAAATATATTTAATTGAAAATGATTACCTGATCAGTATCAACAGCTTAGCGTATATTAGAGTATTCATATATATTATACATTGATGAATATGTCAAATGTATAATTTTCTCTCTCTAAATCTATTTATTCTTTTGTTTTACATATATCTTGTATCATTTTTCTGTCTCTTCTCTTATTACATAAAATCAAGAGCATGCAATTTTATTAGATTCTGTTCACTTCCTATTTTTCTCCATCATGTAATCAAAAAATTCTTTGAGTCTAGCTCAGAGGTGTCTCTTCTCATTCCTTCCTTTTTATTCCTACTGCCTCTGCTCTAATTCTTTCCCTTTCTGTATACTGTGTACTATGTCTTTCTCACAATCCACCGTCATAAGTATTGCTAGTGTTCTTTCTAAGCATATTTCTGCTTCCAGTGGTAAAATGTAGTTAGCAGTGTTGAATCCCTATAATTAGACCACCTCAGGATTCTGAGTAGAGCAAAAATTGTTGAGGTTAACCAATTTTCATTTTTGGTGTCCCACATCCTTGTGGAATTAGTACTGTTTAAAGTATAAGATTACAAAAGGAATAATGCATTAATACCCTGGAAATTCTTCCTCATACTTGTCCTTAAGTATATGTGTAGTGGATAAGTTGCGAGATAAAATATACAATGTTCAGTTAAATTTGAATTTTAGATAAACAATAAATAACTTTTTAGTATAGATATACCAGCTAATATTTTTATTGATCTTTTTAAAATTTCTAAATCGGGCAACCCTAGTAGTGGATGTCATGATGAATCACCAATATCCCCTCTTAAGGACTGAAGCACTTATTTCCCAGTTGCCATGGATGTTGCCTGCTGTTGGTTCACACAGAAATTATTCCCCAGAAATTGCCTTTAGCTGAAGGAAGCTGCCTCTTGTTCATGGGCATATTGAATTTAATTCAGGGTCAGTGAAGAAGTTTATAGACCCCCCTCCTCCCTTGCCTCAATTTGGTATAACTCTGAAGGGTTGTCTCAGTTTCAGAGCCTCCTGTGACTCAACTGAGGCCTTTATTGCAACTGTACCATAATTTGTCTTCTTTCCCTACCCAAAGCTGCTGCCCATATTTCCTCACAGATGTTATTGCTGACAGCTCTCTTCAACAAACCCCTTGAACACTCCTCAGAGTCTATTTCCTGAGGAAGCTGACCCATTTATTGATTAATTCCCTGCTCCCTGAACAGCACTAATAGACATACTTGGTAATCGGCAGGACCTTCACATTGGTTTCTTAGCCTGTGGAGTTGAGAACTACTGTAGTGAGTGAAAAGGCTCTGAAATTCCTTGCCTTGGCCATGATAGTAAATGAAAGTCAGTATTGCATCTGATGGGAAATGGCAGAGATTAGTGTCATTTTTATTTATTTTATTTTTAAATTTTATTTGTTTTATGTATTTTTTATTGTTGACACATTACAGATGTCCCCCATCACTCTCTCCCCCCTTCCCCTCCACCCATTAGCCCACCATTTTAAAAGACCTAAAGTCTGTACCAGTTTGGCTACTACATAAACTTGTCAAATCCTAGAGGAGGCGGTGGACTATTGCAGAATCAGCCAGGTGGAAGCATCAGTTGCACTGCTGTATCACATGTAGAATCTTGACAGAGCAGGTTAGCATGGCCTCAGGTACAGGGTATGCAGCTGTTGATCTGGCAATTGCATTTTTTATTACTATCAAAAAGGAGCTCCAGAAACAAACATTCCCTTGGACACAACGATATATATTTATGGTCTTGCTCCAGGATTGTGTTAACTCTCCTTCCTGGTGTCATAATAGAGTCCAAAGGGATTTGGACTGAGTAGATGTTCTGCAGAGCATCACATTGGTTTACTATATTGATTAAATGAGCAAGAAGTGGCAAGTGTGTTGGAGGACTTGATAAGATGGGTGCATTCCAGAGTTCATTTCCCAGCAAATCTGATTAAAGGGTGAAAGAGTGTGCAACACTGTACTGAGACTAAAACTCCAGGGTGCATAGATGGATAGGTGGGGTCAGTTCCATATGGGTCCAATAAAAATAAGCAAGTGCTTCTTTGGTTACTCTTATTCACCTTGATTCTCTCTCTTCATTGTTAATCCTTGTCCAGCTTTTCTCAGAATGGATGCCTGCACTTAAAAGAAAATTAATGAACATTTTATTTCAGATACGATCGTTGTGTTATCTTCTGCAGACACAAAAGTAAATTAATGATAAGTTACTAAAAATAGTATGTCCTATTAATAATTAGATGACAGTAAAGAGAAGAAAATTTAATAGCTAAAGATGTATGCTATTATTTTCAATCAAGGTGATACTGTCAAACAACTGGATTGTTTTTTTCTTAAATTAAAAAAAATTGTAAAAAATACATAACATAAAATTGACCATCTTTATCATTTCTAAGTATGTATTTCAGTAGTATTAAGTATATTCGCATTGTTGTGTAAACATCTTCAGAACATTTTCATCTTGGAAAACTGAAACTCTATATACATTAAACACAACTCCCCATTTCCTCCTCCTCCTCCCCCCTAGCAACCACCATTCCACTTTCTGTTTCTATGAATCTGACTACTCTACATACCTCATATAAGTGAATCCCATGCAGTATTTACCTTTTTGTGACTGACTTATTTTACATAGCGTAATGTCCTCAAAGTTCATCTATGCTGTAGCATGTGTTAGAATGTCCTTCCTTTTTAAGGTCGAATAATAACCCATTGTATGTATATGTTACATTTTTTGTATCTATTCAGCTGTCGATGGATGTGGCTACTTCCATCTCTTGGCTATTGTGAATAGTGCTGTGATGAACGTGGACGTGGGTGTGCAAATGTCTCTTAGAGATCCTGTTTTCAGTTTTTTTTGAATATATGCCATAAGTGGGATTGCTGGATCATAGGCTAATTCTATTTTTAATTTTTAGAGAAACTGCCTTACTGTTTTCTACAGCAGGTAAACAATTTTACATTCCCACCAACAGTACACAAGGGTTCTAATATCTTCACATCCTCATTAACACTTATGATTTTTTGGTGTTTTTGTTTTTTAAATAGTAGCCATCCTAATGGGTATGTGGTGATATCTTATTGTGGTTCTTACTTGCATTGTCCTAGTAATTAGTGATGTTGAGCATCTTCTTATATGCTTGTTGGCCATTTGTGTATCATCTTTGGAAAAAAATCTCTGTTCAAGTCCTCTGCTCATTATTTAATTTTTATTGTTGTTATTTAGTTGTAGGAGTTATTTCTTATATTCTAGATATTAACCTCTTGTCAGATATATGATTTGCAAATATTTTCTCCCATTCTTTAGGCTGCCTTTTCACTCTGTTGATTGTGTTTGTTGATACCCAGAAAATTACTTTTGATGTAGTACAATTTGTCTACTTTTACTTTTGTTACCTGTGCTTTTTGTGTCATAGTTAGGAAATCCTTACCAAATCCAATGTCATAAAGCTTTTCCCTATGTTTCCTTCCAATTTATAGTTTTGGGTCTTAGTATTTAGATCTTGAATTAATTTTGAGTTAATTTCTGTGTATGGTGTAGAATGCCTACACTTTTACTCTTCATATTCCTTTGTTGTATAACATTATACCTATTATAGCTCACATTCCTCCCCACAAGTTAAAATTTCCCCCAAATCAGTGATATATAAAGAACCTATTTAATAACTACTATTTTGCCTTTTTAGCTAAGTATTTCTAACATAATACCTGCTATTTTCTGCAGTCTGAGAACATGGAAAGGGCAGTCAAAGCTCAGGAACATTATTAAAGACTTTCCTTTCAAAACCTTTTAGATTGTCCCATGCCAAATTGCTACCTTCTCATCTCCTCCGTTTATTAGTGATTTTCCTCCACACAGAAATAGAATGCCAATTCTGCCCATAACATTGCTGTTACCTGACCCCTCCTGGCAGAATAATTATCTTCCTCCTCCCAACTTCTCTTTCTGAGTGTACATCTTTTCTTGTGTCATATATATTTGTTATTCTTCTTTTTGATTATAAGCTTGTTGAAGGACAAATCTTCACCTTACACATATATACATTCTCCCATAATATCCAGCACTTTTTCTTAAACTAGATAGGTGCTAAAAATGTATTGTATTAAATCACATTTATATATAATTCAATAATATGTCACTAATCATGTAAGAAATTAAATTTATATAATGTAATTAGGTACATAATTAACACTAATCAAATATTTAATTACCTTGCAAACATTTAACATGTAAATACAGTAGTTTCTAATTGTGTTTTACTGTATTAAGATAAATCTAGTTACATTTTATTCTGTTATTCAAGAATTCATAAATTTAATGGGAAATTTAAACTGATCTTTAAATATGGCCTACAAATGAAATAAAAACGACATTTTCTTTATCATATATTGCTTTTAGCAGATATTAATTACTTTAAAGTCAAGGATTTAATAAAGTTATACCCCTATCTTGATATTCTTTTGCTCATTCTATTTGAGGGGGGAAAAGTTGGTTTACTAGTTTATTTCCTCTGGGGACCACTTAATGTATAATGGACCCAAAGTCCAGAGATAGTGTAATTAAAGCACCTAGTATAAAGCCATCATGCAACATAATTCTGATTTATCAGTGATAACACCCTCCCACTTTCTTCATTTCACCTAGTGCATTCCTGAGCTCTTAGGAGAACTAAAATGGTTTTCTGACCATAATCTTTGCAATGTTCAAAGTGTTTTTATTAAAAAGACAAAGATGAAAAGTACTAATCCTATAATTATAGTGCAGTTTTTTTGCAACCAAAGTGAAAAATAATTTGGGGATAAAAAATGAAAAGAAAAAGCTAAAAATTATTCCTATACCTTTTCTTTCTAATCTTTTCTCTCCAAAAATTGCCACTAGAAGAGAAAAATAGAACCTGCTGAGAGAAACCAAAGTTGGCTTCACAGAGACAGAGGTGGGCTTTGAAGGATGAATAGGAATTCTGAAGGCAAAGAAGGAAAGATCAGTTATATTCTGGGAAGGGCAAATATGGCGTGGCAAAGCATTGGAATAGTGTGTATGGGGGCAAAAAATGACTGGAGATGAAGTTTAAATATTTGCATGAGGTAGATCAGATAGTGGAGAATGAATTAATTTTTATGATTATAATCTCCATTTTACAAATAAAGAAACAAACACAAAATATTGACTTGCCCAGTGCACATGAGTAGCAAGCCGTAGAGCAGGGATTCAAATCCACCTTATTTTTTAGGTGACTGAATGCAGCAGGATGTCTGTTAGCTGGAAGACTGGAGCATATGTATTCACTTGATCATGACTATTTTAAAAAGTTGAGATTGTCATATTATGAAGCAATAAGGAATTTGATAATTAATACCCATATCACAATAGATTTCCAAATGATTTTTCAAACATTTGAAAAGTTTTATAATTGTAAATCCCCATTAGACAGATTCATTCTCACAAATAGGAAAGAAGCCTCTCTCCGAATGGAGACTATTTGTATTACAACCTCATGTTCCCTTATTTTACATTCCTGTCTCTGCCGCACAAAATAAATAATCTTATTGTTTCTTTATTCTAAATATCTTTTCTTTGAAAAAGAAAGAACTATTTTTCCTGCTGTTACTGGTTTCACTTTTGTGCAATTTAGTGTTGTTGATAACAGGATCAAAGTCAATTGATGGAGCAATTCTGTCATATTTGGTCCACTGGTAATAATTAGTAGAGTTAATTAATTATGCAGAATCCACTTGAAATTGTACATTTTACATGCCAAACACTTTGGATATTTGAGGATGGGAATTAGACAGACTAATACTGAAGATTTCAGAAAAAAATAGCCAATAGTAAATTTCATTCTCTTATTGAGCAGTCTTTGCTACCTGTGCACACTGTATGATGAGCTAGTCTATTTTTCATGAGTATCCTGTCTAAGAACCAAATAAGAGAATAGCCTCTTAAAGTCTTCAGTCATGGAATTTGCCTTTATTTCTAAAATTAACTCTCAGGTGAGTTATACATAATTTCCATGTTTCTTCATTTTAATTGTTTCACATAATTTTTGTATGTAACCCACACCAGTTTTTTTGATACATAATTTATTCATAATATTCTGTCTATTTGAAGTGAGTGGTAACTTGATATTTATAGTCTGCTTTTACAGTATATTACAATGCAAAGTAAATTTGGAAGATCTGAATTATTTTTCTGAATTTGCACATGGTTTATTAGACCATTTGCAAGTAGTCATAGATGTGTTTGTACGAGGATAGTAACATATGTTTAAATGTGTATCTGTTGTTAAGAAATCCTGCAAATTTATGGTTTCATAATTTAGGGGTCCTGGTTGTACATTTTTCATCCCTAGCTTAGGATATCAGTTTTTAGGCAGCCAATTTTAGAATAAGAGCCTATATTGTGAATCTGTCTCCATGGTTCCTTATAAGTCAGGCTCCATTTAACTCTATTCTCTATGTATCAAAGACACAGTACAGTATTTGGGGTATTTGCTATTTATGACTTAAAGACATATCTTCTGTGAATGAGGATAACTGTGTTTTGTATATATATATATATATATATATATATATATATATATATAATATATATATATAATCTTTTCAATCAGTTACTATCAGAGATATAATAGGTGAAAAGAAATTCTTTTTCATTACATTAAATATAATCCTATAATTATTAAGAGGGAATTTTACAGCAAATATATTATTTCTTTATTCCTTAAATATTTTTATTGAAAAATATTTAGTACTTTGAAGGCAAACCACAAATGACCAAAGCTTCTTAATACAGGATGGGGCAAAAGTAGGTTTGAAGTTGTTCATATGGAAAATAATACAATAATTAATAAATAATAATCCAAGAATAAACTCTATGTTTTGCATACACACAACTGTAAATTTACTTTTGCCAAACCCTATATTTATTATATAGGGTTATGTTAACACTTTAGTTTTGTTTTGAGTTTTTTCCAGACATCTGAGGCTTACGTGTGTTCATTATTTAGTTATACAGTTTAATAGTGCGGGAGCGGTCCTTTGAAGGTGACATTGTGAAGGAGATCAACTTTGTCTACCTCATGATTAATTTCTTAAATCTCTATTTCAGTTGTTAATCTTTCCCTTTAGAGCCATCCTACTATAAAGTTGCTTGGCAGCATGTAATCATAGCCTCCACGGGTTATCTCCTTTCTACAGGATCTTCTCATAGTATAAGCAGGAGTAGACTACCAATCAATTAGGACTTTTCTCATGAAGTCATCCTCATTCACCAATATGAAGTGCTAATGGGATACAAGCACTGAGCCTGGTTTTTGTTTTAGTCTCTTCATTCTCCAAGGAGGTTCAGTTACCAGTGCTGTCAACAGGGAACTTGAGTCCCCATTGGGAAAAAATTACAGTGGCCACTTTGCACATAAATATTTACATTAAAAAATATCAATGGATATAAATGAATAATAAATATGTATTAAATAATTGAAAGAGGCAGTGTTCTTGATTTCTTGAATAATATATGCCTATAATATTAGCAGTACAGTTATCACTGGAACCTTAACAGAATTGATTCCATTTTGGGTACAAGTATTCTGAGATTACTTTTTTGAATGCTCTCCTTTATATTTTCTCTCAGTGACTTTGTTTACTCCTCCATCTTCTCTCTTTCCTGGTTACCTAGTCATTCCTACTGCCTTTAATATGTAGAACTGCTAATAATAGCACAGTGAAAAAATCCGATTTTCTTTCCTTCCTTTCTCTATCATTTCTACCCCGTAATGAGCTTCAGGTGGGAAGATAATAAAGGAAAACAAACTGATTGAAATCATTATTAGGAGAAAGTAAAATTTTAATTTTCTGCTGGCAAATTAAGCTTTTGTTTTGGCCCTGCAGCAAGAAGGCTATGATTATTCTTTTTGACTAATTTAAAAACTGCTTTTAAATTACCATAGGAGCATTTGTAATAAAAGTATTACAGTCTTATTAGCAAAAGATTTCTAATTTTAGCTAAAGATTTAGAATTATACCTATTTTTTTCTTTGTATAACTCAGTTTTTTTCTTATAATAATAAATTGCCATGATTTAGTTAGGTGATAGTATAGCAGGAAAGCATTTTATGACATCTTAGTGATTAATACAAAACTAGTGTCAGCAACACCAATGCAGTTAATAACAATATTGATCATGAAAATGAATGTTACATTTCGTAAGTTGAGATACTGACTGTTCATAGAAAAGGCTTATTTCTCTTCTGCTATCTCACTTTAATTTTTTCTTAAGGTTGATTAATCTGCATTCTATTTAACTATTTAAAAAGCACTCTTGCCCTGGCCGGCGTGGCTCAATTGGTTGGATGCCGGTCATCCTGTGCACCAGAGGGTCCCTACCCAGTTCAATTCCCTGTCAGGGCATAGGCCCGGGTTTCAGGCTCGATCCCTGGTAGGGGGCATGCAGGAGGCAGCCCATTGATGCTTCTCTCTCATGTTGATGTGTCTCTCTCTCTTCTTTCCTTTCTCTCCAAAATCTATAAAAACAACAACATAAAAACAAGCACTCTTAATTACTAACTACAGTGGCTCTCTGTCCTTAGCCATTTTGAGTTCTCTTTTTATTATATTTTTAAATTGAATTTATTGAGGTAACATTGGCTAATACAATTATATAGATTTGAGGTATACAATCTGTAATACATAATCTATATATTGTATTGTATGTTCACCACCCAAGTCAAGTCTCCTTCCATCACCATTTATCCCCTCTACACTCTCTTCTCCTGCCCCCCGCCTTTCCCACTGGAAATCATCATACTGCTGTCTAGATCTATGAGTTTTTTGTTTTGTTTTGTTTTTTCCTTAATCCTTTCACCGTTTTCACCCAACCCTGCAACCCCCTCCCCTGTGATAGCTGTCAGTCAGCTCTCTATAAGTCTGTTTCTATTTTGTTCGTTAGTTTATTTTTTCATTAGACTCCATATATGAGTTAAATCACATGGTACTTGTATTTCTCTGACTTATTTCACTTAGCATAATGCTCTATTGCTTTTAAAGCTTTTGACTAAGCCTTTGTTTTTAGATCTCTCTTCTGTCATCTCTCTTCCCTCAATCATGTCTTCCTTGGTATTTTAAAATTTTTATCCACTGGCCCTTCTTACTCAGTCTGACATTTCTATATTTTTTCCAAAATTAAAATAGTTTTTTTGTTTTAAAAGTTATTAAAATAATATAAATTCAGTTAGAAAAATCCAAAAAAATAAAAATGTGTAAAGAGGCAAACAAAACAAAACAACAACTCCAAATTTCACCATCTAGAAATAATACTATTAATAGTCTGAACACAGTAATAACACAATTAATATTGTAAATAAAATGTTAATTTAATTGTATTGAAAACAGGTATAATTAAATTACATATAAATGGAATTATAGTTCATTTTTATCTTTTAAACTACATTCCTTTCATTAAAAAATGCAACATCTTGCCATGTTAATATAGATAGTATCTATTTTTATTGTACTTAGTATTTCATTGCATGGACATTTTGACTGTTTCTCATTTTTCTCTTTTAAACAAAGCTGCTATGGACATGATTGTATATGTATCTCTGTGCACTTTACTTTCCTGATCTAATTCTCAAAAGGGGAATCACTGGGTCAAAAGATTATAAAGTTAAAATTTTGATACATGTTTTCATATTTTCTTCCAGGATGATTATACTGACATATACCCCCTTAACATAATAGATGGAAGTTCCATCTATTTCTTCAAGCCTTTGACAAGCCTCAGCTATTTTTTAAATTTTGGTTTCTCTCCACACCTGTCCTTGATTTTTTTCCTTGTTCTTCATACTCTCCCTAGTCGATTCATTTCCTAGAATGTTTCTTCCAACTATAAGTACTATAGGAGTCCTTGTGAACTCCAGACATGTCCTGCGGGCCTTCATACAATGAATATACCTAAAACAGGTAAATCTGAAAAGGATGAATATGACCAAAATAGAGGTCATCTCACATAAATATTAGTTGAGGAAATTGCTAAGTGAATAGTTAACAAAACATGATGGCTAACAAAGTATTTGAAAGATTGTTGTTTGGAAGATGAAATAGACTATCATTTTATGTTACATGAAAATAGTCATTTTGTATGAGAGAAAAAAAAGCTATTAAGTTGTTAAAATTGTCCTGTGGAATATGGCTACTTGGAAATATTTAGTTTTAGAAATGTTAATGTCAACTCCTGTTTATTTCACATGTTAAAATGAGAGGTTTCAAGGAGGTGATCTCTAAATATGTTTCCATCTCTAAATTCTATAATCTTTAAGAGAAATTTTAGAGTGTGCTTTAAAATCTAAATTCCTTCTTAACTTTGGATAATATTTACATACCTTGAAGTTTTTCAGTTCTCCGACTGACAAGAAAAGTTCATTAGCTTTAAGTTTGAAAAGGACTGCTCACTGTATAAAAAAGGGTTTAAATGTCCTGGAAACTGTTTATGCCTCTTGAAAACCACAAAAACTTACTCTATACTTTTTTTCTTTGAAGAAGAAATAAATTAGAAATAGGGTTGATGTGGTAAAAAATACCATCAGATATAAATTTTTTAATAGAAAGTTTATGTCTGGCTTTATCATCTTGAGATATAAAATTGGGTCATATTTGGTTAACATTCAAAATATAATAACTGAGAGGTACTACCTTCCTGGTAGTATTCTGAAAGTATATAGTATTTCTTCTGGAATTCTCCTTCTAAGTTTCCCTGGGGCTACTTCGACGAAATGGTTGAATCAGACTTTAATGTCTCTAACCTGTTGCTACTCTCAATGAGAATGAACTGAACTTCAGATTCATTCATTAATTCATTCATTCCTCCAGCTCTCTATTGAGTACCTATTATTAAGTATCAGACACTATTCCAGGTACCAGTAATACATCACTGAAATATAAAAGATAAAAATACGGACCTTATATACTAGATTTACCCCTCAAGGTTGATCTCAACAAACGTTTAACACTGGACACCCTGGACTATTACTGTAGTTTCAGTTTCTTCTGCCACCAGCTAGAAGTCTGGGGGCATCCAAGGATTTGAGGTAATGTAAGTTGCAATAGTTATGTGACTACTCACCATCATATGGTGCAAGGCCTTGTCCACTAAAGCTATTGATCCTTCATAATTTATGTGTACAGTGTTGTCCAGTTAGCCACACAACCTCCTCATCCACATACACACATAACCAAAACCTGCCTTGAGCCTTGTGTTAAACTTCTTAGTGACCCAAGTCTTCAATTTCCTTATTGTAAAGGCACACATGTGTTCCCTTTCTCCACTCAGGGTAGGTTCCTTGGTAGCTAAGTGACTTTGCCAGAAAGGGCTTTAGCATCAGTCACATGATGGGCATAGATCCAACAGTGTGTGCTCACATACCCTTTGTAATCTGGTAGCTGCTGTTGATTTTGGGAAATGGGCCGGACTCTTTTCCAAGTGGTGGTATTTCCTCCAGATGGGGATGGAAGTGGGGGAATATTATCCATTGCTGCTGGTCTTTATTTACAGTACCATACTCCTTCAGAAATGGTTTAGTGACTTTAAATCTCAAAGCAAAGCAATTTGGGTTTAGCTTCTCTTTTTCCTAATAGACTCGTTGGGTCCTATGTAAATCGGAGGATGAAAATGGATGCAGGAGGGAGGATGCCTCCTAATTTCACTTCTCAACATCTTAGCTCTATGCTTTTTCCTCACCTAAAATAATTACTTTATGTTCTTCACTCAGAGATGGGTACTTACTCAATATCCACCTAATTACATAACTGCACAAGTGGATCCTTCTTTCAGGTAAATTGATCAGATCACCTCTCAGTGCAGAAAATTGTCAGCAACCTAAAAAAAAGAAAGAAAAACTAAGAAGTTTTATCTTTATATTTCCATATTTCCACGAGGCACTAGGCAATGGTGTACTGATACCCCCCACCCCACTCCCACACTCAACATCCCCTCCACAACCTCGATTTGTGGCATTTGTCAATTTTCATGGTTAGATACTTTTCTGAGAGTGATTTCACATCTCCAAAGAGTTTTCATTGAACACAGGAAGAGATGCCCAATGGACTGGTGTAAGCCAGCTTCAGGTAGAGTGCAAGTCATTGGTTTCATCCAAAATTTCCTGTAAAAAAACTGAAAAACGAGGAACACAGTTTCTCTATGTCAGTATAAATCCATGTTTATTGCAATGAATGTTTAAGGAAATAATAATTCTGTTTACTTCCTGATAAAGTCAGGCTAAATATGTTAATACATGTCTCTGGACCCTCTATGTTCCTGCACCTCCCTTCACAAGGCCCACTATCTCAACTTCACTTCCAATACAAATCCTATTCCTTAAAGTCCGTTCTCCTTCTGTGAGCCAGTGTTTGAATTTTTCAGCCTACTGCAGCATAAAATGCTGTAAAAAAGGGTTAAGACTTGTTTTCATTGATTTATTCAAGAAATACTTGCTGGGCTCTTAATATGGCAGGTACTGAAAACATAAACACGATTAAACAGACTGTATTGCTACCTATAGATCCTATTGTAGGCGTTCTATGCCTGATGATATCATTATTTAGTTGAAATTTTGCGAAGTTTTATTAGGAAGTATAAGGTGTAAGGGAATATATACTCATGGTTATATGGAATGAAGTTAAACATATTATAGACCTGATTGCATGGTGACATAAGAATTCCTAGAAGCAACAGAGGGAAAATCCGAAGCCCAAGTACTCGCCAGGCTTTTGTTTCTGTCACATTTGCTGATGTCCCGTAGGTCAAAACAAGTCACATAGCCAAGCCCAGATTCAAAGGTTGGAAGAATAGATTCTACTTCTGATGGGAGAAGCTGTTGAAATATCGTGGCCATTAAAAAAAAATCTACCACACTATCTATTCCTTATATGAAAACATCTACACAGGAATGCCAAGTGTTTTTCATCTTTGCTTTCAGATGTTTTGTTTTATTTCTTCAGTTTCACAGTTGAATTTCACAACTGTCTTCATGTAAATTTGTTTTTCTCCTCAACGACTCTTCAGTTTTTCCAAGCAAGCCTTTGTGTTCTTAATTACCATAATTCCCAGAATAAGCCACTTTCTACATGTGCACATGTCTTTCGAATAATATAATGCAAAACTAAATCTGGAAAATCTTACAGTTTTACATTTTTGCTCTTTTCCTGACCTATTTTCCTGATTCAAAGTGGCAGGGCTGTTCAGAAATCATAATTTATTTAAAATGGGTTTGGGGAGGTAGAGAGTACCACTTTCTCCTTCGTATTCATTTTTTTTTTTTTTTTTTTAGTATCTAGGACATATGTTGATCTCTTCCCCCCCCCCACTTCCTTGCAAAATAAAACAAAACATAAATGTTTTAAAATAATAGTGAAATTGCAAGCTTCTGTCATTATAAAAATAGATGCCCTATCTCACCTTATTTATTCCCCTGCTCTAACATCCCCGAAAACTGCTCCTCTTTTTTGCCCACACTATCTTCTTTTTCTAGATTTCCCACTCTTCAGCTAATCCAAAACCTATATACTTTGACCCAACTCAGGTCTTACCTTCTTCATGAAACTTGCTTGCCCAGGTTATCCTTGATTTCACTCTGTTATAAACTCCTACAGAATTTAATACTTAATACCAATATTAGCTTTAATGCAGATTGACATTTTTTTATTGCTTTTGTTATATTATTCTATGCTGTTTCCTTTGGATTTGAGTCCTTAACAATTGGATGGTTGTCCTTTTTAAGTGCAGGTATCATATCCTAGAAGCATTCCGTATTATCCTGTTTCTTGACTCATTTGAACTGGAAGCCTCTCCTTGAGTGCTGTAAGTATCCAGCCTCAAGCTTTCTCATAACTGCAAAACTGAGAGTGTTCCTGTCCTTTTTTCTTGGAAAATACATATTGTTAGGATTCATTCATTTATTCAAGAAATGTTGAGGCTTACAATGTTCTAAGATTAAAAAAAAAAATAACACTGCATTCCAAATTGTTGTTTTGCTCAAGACAGTAGTATAAACTTATAGAAAATAGCACTTTTGAAAATATGTCATGGTACCCTCTAAACTCAGAAATCTCAAACAATTGTTTTTAATTTTTGTTTTTTAAACTATGGCATTTTTGGTGAGCAACTTGAGTACTTTCAAGATATCTATTTTATATATAGAATAGCCACAGTCATGTGGCCTTTGTTTTGTATTGATTATAAACCCGGCCCTAGGGTCCAGTGACTATGACCAGCACCAGTGTTTGACATTTATTTTCTTTCAGCAAAACAACTCAAGAAACAACAGTGCAGTAGCCTAATAGTATCTCTGCTTTATATACACACAGCTCTCTTGGTCTCTTTTCTTTCTCTCTATTGCTTTCTCTCAGTAGAGAATTTGTGTTGGACTTAGAGTGCTTTGATATATTATGATAAATGATGCCCTATTGTGTTTTCTGACTGTTAGAGTCTCCATGGAATTAAAGATCACATGCTTAGCTTAATGTACTTGACCTTTTCCCATGATTGACACATCTAAATAAAATGGTTGTAGCAACTCACTAATTATGCAGCAGCTGTGTTGTATTTGTTGCATGGAAAACACGCCCAGTAGATAGCTTGACTCCTTCCCTGCCAGCTAAATAAAAGAGAATAGTTTATTAGTATTATTATTAATCACAGTAAAATTCCTTTCCATCCTCAAATGCATCTCTTCCCTTGTGCATTTTGTAAACAGTATGCTATGACCACAACCACATCAAGGGTTGTTTCAGTACTGGTACTTCTTATCTAATGAAAATATTTACAATAATTCTGGACCTGTTCAACAAGACAATAGCCATACAATTTGAGTATCAAACCCCAGGATTTGTTAGCAAGATCTGTGCTCAAAAAGCAGTGTTATCTTTAATGAACCCTTTGTTTTTCTAAAGGGGAAATTGTATTTTTCCTTAACTGACACAGAGGAAAATTTTGAATAAATTTATAGTTTTTCTGTGTTTATCTAAAAAAAAATTCTTTTTCTTTTGGTATTGCTACTTCATTTTCCCTGATATTTTCAAAATATATTCATATCTCAATGATTTGTATTTTTATTACTTTTTGGGTTTTTAACATGATACAAAGTTAATTTGTTGAATGTTTTGACTAATTTAAAAACTAATCATTTGAAAGGATCCTCTCTTTAAACTAAATTTTTCCCTTTATTTATTATGAAATAAAAATTATTCCTATATAATATTGAAACATAATTTAGAATAGGTTTAATAAATGCCAAATCATTTCAAAATAATGACATTTGTCACTAAGTTTCTTGAATTTTTATTCTCAAGTGATATCTATGAGAATAGAAAATTAAATTTCAGATATAATATTTTAGGAAAAATTATAGTAATATTAACCTGGACACCCTAGCTGGTTTGGCTCAGCGGTTAGAGTGTCGGCCTGCGGAGCAGAGAGTCCCGGGTTCGGTGTCCGCTAAGGGCACATACCTCGGTTGCAGTTTGTCCCCGGCCCTGGTTGGGGTTGTGTGGGTGGCAACCAGTCGATGTGTCTCTTTCACATCGATGTTTCTCTCTCTCTCTTCCTTCCTCTCTCCCTCCCACTCTATCTGAAGATAAATGCAAAAAAAAAAACCAAAAACACACACACAAAAAAAACCTGGAAACATTATTTACAAATTGTTTTCCACAGGATCTAGTGATTTTCTAGTTCCTTAAGCCAGGGTTATTACGGTTGAGATTAGAAAAGTCGTCAGTATAGAAAGAAGGAGGAAGATAATGAAATAGGACAGGAACATTTTATTTTGCCTTTGTATTCATTTAAGACACTGAAGGTGAAGAGAATGAAGGGGAAAGGGAACTAATAAATATGAGTGTCTACTATGTTACAGGCATCGTGTTCAATACTTTTTGTCTATTGTATTATCTCATAATATCTTTGTAGAAAACTCCTAAACTCATTGATATTTTTTATTTATTTTTATTTTTATTTTATTTTATTTTTATTTTTTTATTAATTTACTTTTGTTACAGATGTTTCTCCTTTTCCCCCCATTGACACCCTCCTCCCCCTCCCTCCCTGCCCTGTCCCCAGTTTTGTTGTCCATGTCCATTGGTTATGAGTACATGCGTACAAGTTCTGTGGTTCATCGCTCCCCTCCCCCACCCCTTCTTCTGGCAATTGTCAGTCTGTACCCTACTTCCACGTTTCTGGGACTACCCCGTTCCTCAGACTGATATGTTCATTATATTCCAGAAATAAGTGAGATCATATGATATTTGTCTTTCTCTGCTTGGCTTGTTTCGCTTAATGTTTTTAATGTCTGTATTTATTCATTTTCCCCCAAAAGCAAACGTGAGGTTTTTGGACCAGAGGCAGACTATTATTGTTACTTGCAGCAATAGCCACATTGGTCTCCATGTCCCATTCTTCCCTTTCAAGGCCAAGTGATGAGGAACCGATGATTATGTACACAGGAGGGGAGCCCTAAAATTATGGACCTGGGAATGTATACAGGAATTGCTACATAGCTGTCTTCTTTCTTGAGAAAGGGAGAGAAATCTTTTCTCCCTTATGTAAATAAATCTCATGAAAAGAAGGAGAAGGCTTCCCATTTAAACCATTTGGAATATAAACCAGTAGCTCTGGGACTTCATTGTCTCTGAAATGTAAACACATAAATCTGGGAGATGTGTCTATATCTCTTTGAAGATCTCTATTCAGTCAGCCTTTAACTTCCAAAGCTTGTCCTTTAACCCAGGTCCACTATTCTTTGTGTTAGAAGTCTCTAACCAGGCAGAAACATGAAAATGTTTTCTCTATGGCTTTACAGCCGTAAATTGTGGTCGTTTCAATACTGTTGCTATGAAATTTGTGGCCATTAGTTTTGTTTCCATTCTTAAGTTTATTAATGTGTTTACTAGCATAATGCATTATTATGTCTGTTATTTATATTTTTTACTTAAAATATCATCTCTATTTATGCAAAGATTTATATACTCAATAAAAATGTATTGAGCACCAAAAACTATCAAGCACTGTTCTAGCTAGTTGGAATGTATTAGTGAACACATCGAAGATCCCTGCTTTTCTTAAATTTAAAAACTTTTAGGGGAAACTAGAAGTTGAACACTCGACATTATAAGTAATTTACATGGTAAGTGCCACAGAAAAAATAAAAATAGGGGAGAATGAGGGGCATGAAGGATCAGAGAGCATAGGGTGTAGGTGTTTAGTGTAGGCTTCCCTGAGAAGCTGAAATATGAGCAAAGACTTGAAGGAGGTGAGGCATCAGCCAAGTAGGAATAATATTTCAGGGACTGAAAAATGATAGTGTGGTAAGTTCCAGGTTGGCAGTGAGCACGGCACGGAGGCCATATGGCTGGAATGAGGAGGGGTGAAGGGTAGTGAGGGGGAGATCTGCAGGAGAGGATATCCGACTTAACAGGAACAGGGTGTGCAGATCACAGAGGGCCGTGTAAAGCATCAGAAAGCCCTTGGTCTTTTCTCTGAGTGAAATGGAGTTACATTAGAAGGTTTAGTTGAGGAATGACATCATCTAACTTGGTTTTAACAGGACTGCACTGGCTGCTGTGTGTTAGAACAGGCTGTAGGGGCTAAAGATAGACACAAAAAGACCTGTTAGGAGGCCATTGCAAAAATGCAGGTTGGGTATGATGTGACCCTGACCAGAGTGGTGAAGTGAAATAAGAAGTGGACTAATTCTGAATGTATTTTGTAAGTTGTCCCAACAGATTTCCCAGTGGATTGGTTGTGGGCTTAAAAAAAGAAAGATCTTAAATGTTTCCAAGGTTTTTGGTCTGAGCAAGTAGAAAAATGTTTTGTCATCAACTGAGATGGACAGGATTACGGGGGAGCAGTTCACAAGAGGGGGTTGGGGTCGGGGCAGATGAGGAGTTCAGTCCTGAATGTGTTGATTTTAAGATGTCTTTTGGACATGTCTTGGAAATGTCAGCTAAGCAGTTGGATATGCCAATTGGAGTTTGGAAAAAGGCTTGTGCTGAAGATACAAAATTGGGAGCTGCCCACATATAGGTGGTATTAGAGGCAGATTTAGGTTTGTGGGGCCTGAAGTTTATGCAATTTTGAGGGTACTATGAGTAAAAGAATTCAAAATTTGAATATAAATTAGGTATAGAGGTGAATAGTTATTTAGAATGAGAAAATATTAAATACTTATTTGAAACCATGAAAGCACAAAATTATAACATTCAGAGAAATAGCATATATTTAACTGCCTGACAAACCTGTGTAATACATTTTCTCCTACACGTTTGAGCTCTAATGTCAAACATTTCACAATATTATTTTCTTTTGAGAATATGGAAAATTAATCCAATCTTGATCATGATTAAATTTTATTTCTATTCATGATAGTCTAGAAAGGTTTCTTGCATCTTTACAACTTATTTATAATTTCATGGAAAATTACAAGGTGGTCTTAAAATTTAAGAAAATGTCTCTCAAGCTTCTTGCATATATGATTTGTAAGATTTGGAAGACTTTTCCAGAGACTAACTCTGGCTCTACACAATTGAAACCTTGCTGCTTCTCCATTACCCACATACTTCCAGATTGCAACACCTCTGCATATTGTGACACCACTTCAGCCTTGAACCTTTGTGTCTCAATGTTAGGAGAGTTGGTCACAGATGATACTAGTAGCTATTCCTACTCCAGCATAGCTGACAATAACTGAAGTATGGGAGTGACTGCGAATCACATAAATGTGTTCCATTTAAACCAACTTAAATTTATCTCCAATTCTGTTTCCTCTTCATTTCCCAAAATGTGTACACTCAAGTGCTCCCCATTGTGAAGGTGTCTTATATTCATAAATTCTCCTAAAGTCTATGGCCATAAGATCACAGTGCTAGCCCTCTCCCCGCTTACATGCATCTACTCACTGACACAAATATTCCCTGTTTATTTATGTTTTTGCTTTCTCATAAAATAAATTTCATGGTAGCTATTTAGGACGATGAGTAGCTATGAATCTTGGCCTTTTTAAATTAAAAGACTTTATTTTTTAAAGCAGTTTTAGGTTTGCAGAGATTGTGCAGAAAGTACAGAGTGTCATGCTCCTCCCTACATAATTTCCTCTATTATTAATATTTTCCATTAGTGAAATACATTTACTATCATTAATGAACCAATATTAATAGATTATTATTAACTGAAGTTCATAGTTTACAGTAGGATTCATTCTTTGTTTTGTATATTTCTATGGGTTTTGACAAACGTGTAGTATAATCTATCCACCATTACAGCATCATACAGGCTAGTGTAACTTCCCTAAAAATGCCCTGTGTTCCACCTATTTGTTCCTAACTCCTACCCCTGAATCCCTGGCAGCCTCTTGTATTTTGACTGTCTCTATAGTTTTACTTTTTCCAGAATGTCATATAGTTGGAATTCCATAGTATGTAGCTTTTTCACTGGCTTCTTTCACTTAGAAATATGCATTTTTGTTTTCTCTATGTCTTTTGTGGTTGATAGTTCCTTTCTTTCTCTCTCTCTCTCTCTCTCTTTTTTTTTTTTTTTTTTGGTACATGCCCCTAGTAGGAACCGAACCCAGGACTCTCTGGTTCGCAGACCAATGCTCCAACCGCTGAGCCAAACCGGCCAAGGCGATAGTTCCTTTCTTTTGATTGCTGAATAATACTCCATTGTAAGGATGTATCACAGTTATTCATTTACCTGTTAAAAGGCATCTTGATTGTTTCCCATTTTTTACCATTATGAATAAAATAGCTATAAACAATTTTGTGCAGGCTTTTGTGTGGACACTGGTTTCTAACTGACTGGGGCAAATACCTAATAAGTGAATTAGGTATTGAGATTAGAATCTAGACAGAAGTTTATGTTAACTCAAAATGGATCATAGACCTAAATGTAAAAACAAAAATTGTAGAACTTGTAGAAGATAACATAGGACAGAATCTAGGTGACCTTGAGTTTGGTGATGACTTTTTACATACAACATAAAAGCACAACCCATGAAAGAAAAATGGATAAATTAGACATCTTTAAAATTAAAACTTCGCTTTTGTGAAAGACACTGTTACAAGAAGGAAAAGACAACCCACAGACAGGGAGAATGTACTCTAAAGGACATGTTTTATAAAGGACTGTTATCTAAAATATGCAAAGATGTAAAATAAATTAAAAATAAAAATAATTTAAAAATTAATAAAATATACAAGAAAAAACCTCTTAAATTCAACAATAAGAAATAAACAATCCAATTATAAAATAGGAAAATATCTGAACAGACATCTTATCAAAGAAGATATACAGATGGTAAATAAGCCTGTGAAAGAATGCTCAGCATCACATATCATTGGGGAACTGCAAAGTAAAACAATAAGCGTACCACTATACACCTATTAGAATGGCTAAAATCCAAAACACTGAGAAAACCAAATGCTAGCAAGGATGTGGTACAACAGGAACTCTCATACATTGCTGGTTGGAATGCAAAATGGTACAGCCACTTTGGAAGATAATCTGCAGTTTCTAACAAAGGTAAACATCGTTTATCATATGATCCAGCAATTACACTCATAGTTATTTACCTAAATGTGTCTTGACTTTTTAACTAGCCTTGCATGATTCTGCCTCAGGAAATTTCTTCAGCCTGGTCTTCTTGTATTTAATATCTTCAAGACATCAGTTCGGCTGTGTTTCTTGGCATCCTCTTCTTACCTGATTAAGTTGGGATTTGGTTTCAGATTGTTTATTTTAGCCTTGACTTGGCAACTTCTTAGGATGTTACTTCTGGCAACTGCCCATCAGATTCACATTCCACAAACAACGGCAAAATTCACTGTACCCAACCAACAAGGCCCTTCGGACTTTCCAGCAGGTCCCATGGTGCCCCTTACCTTTGTCTGTCTGGGAATGATTGTCTTAATCAGCAATTGTTAGAAACCATAGCAATCTTTAAGGTTTAGCGTAAGTACTGCCTCCCTATAAAGCCTTTATTTGCAACTCTAGGAAATATTCACTCTCTAAACTTCCTCAGTTTTTATGTTTTTCCCTATCCACTCAAAATGCTCTCAAGAAGGTTACAGATAAACTTTAATTCCCAACTGTAATGGCTAATTTTTAGTCTTAATCTTGTTTGAATACTTTATAGCATATAAAATGATATTTGCTCCCTTCTTGAAACTCTTCTTTTTAAAATTTTAAAAACTGTGACATGAAGCATACGTATAGAAAAGCACACAAAGTTTATGTATAATTAATAAATATTTGTAAAGCAAAAACTTGTATCAAAAAATAGAACATTTCTAGCATCGCAGAAGCTCCTCATGTGACTCTCCCCCATCATAACTCCTCCTCTCCTTTATGCCAGAGGTAACAATTATTCTGACTTGTATATCACTCTTTTTCTGTGTATATATCCTTGAATAGTTTTTCGACTTCTAAAGCTTTATAAAGGGAACTCAATAGTATGTTTGTGAGATTCATGTATATTGTTGTGCACATCTGTAGGTTTCTTTATTTTTTTAATTTCCATTGTATACCATTGTGTGAATACACCCTACTTTATTTATATATTCTCTTCATGGATTTTTGGGTCGTTTTGTCTTTATAAGCAGTGCTGCTTCAGAAATGTTTGTGACAGACCTGTGGTATATCAAAATACAGTGCCAAGCTCTGAGATTTATACACACCATAAACACAAAAACTATGTGCTAGATTGAATTGAATTGAGTTTCTATTAGCATGTAAATTATCATCTTCTGTGATCTGGAATAATTTAGAGTTTAATTTGTGCTTTTACTTCTGATGAAGGTCATCGGACACTATTTATTGGAGTTCATGTGCCCCTGGGAGGAAGAAAAAGCCATCGACGTCATAGGCATCGTGGTCACAAACACAGAAAGAGAGACAGAGAGAGAGATTCGGGACTAGAGGATGGAAGGGAGTCACCTTCTTTTGGTAAGAATTGCCTCATTTTTATTAAATTTGTGATTATAATAATATTATACTTTTTTGTACAATCCAAATTAGCAGTAATACCTCATAGTCATAAAATTGTTTTATTTTTCTAAAATATGTGGTGTTGGACAGATTGGGGAAATGTGGGAGAGAGAAAGCTTGATCTTTATTTTTCTCTTGGGCATCTGCTTTGTGAAGGTGAGAACTGTCTTAGATTTGTGATTGAGGAAATATGTTTAAGGAGTAAAACTTAGTTGTATGAACTCTTGATGTTTATACAAATAATAGTCATTGCTCTAAGTAGTTTAAAAATCCAGGGGGTGTGCTTTATTAAGTTCTCACTTATATGGCTAATCTGCCCAATTTAATTCTTAGGATGTGAAATTTCTATTTTGAATGTTCTTCCTTTGAAAGTAGATACAGAATATCAATGTATAGTGATATGGTAGTTGTTAACAATTCTGAGAGCCATGAGAGCCTGTGTACATTACACAACCAAGAATCAGGCTTTCAATTCCTTGACCTTCCCATCTCCTATGACCTTCTCCTTCACTGCACCCAGCTCACCTACTCATCCATAATTACTCCACCTCTGAAGTCACTGATGCATTCACCTTGCTCTCTGACCACAGCTTCTCTTCTTATTTGCTTGTGCAACTACTTGATCTCTCTACTTTTTTTCTATCCATGTAATAATCTTTACTTATTTCCTTATCCTACTCTGATTTCATAGCTTGTAATTTTAGTAGTACTTTTGCTAATATTCTATATATCTTAGGTCCCCTGTTATAGTTTTATTCATACCTTCACCCACACTTTAAAATCCATACTTATGTTGGGTTTCCTTCATGTCCCTGCTTTCTCCCTTCCTCCCCAAGTAGGCATGCTCTGTGGGACATTGTCATTCAACAGGGCAGATTGTAACCATTTAAACTCATGACTTAAGTGGAGCTTCAACACCTCTTCTCAATTCTATTGCATGTCTTTGAGTTTTTAGAAGACGAATTTTCAACCTTCTTCACCATTCTCCAACATTCCCCTTTTCATCATCATTTAGCAGATGCTTTGTACTTCAGAAAGAAAATATGTCACCAGAAAGAACTCACTCAACTTCCTTCCTATTAAATATACAGACCTATAGGCTTACATCTGCAACTGTTCTTTCCCCCCCTTTTTAATACAATAAGGGAGTTTTTTTTTTTTCATTATGTTTATTTCTTATTCTCTACCACCTGGACACTTACACAATTTGTAGTCTAAATGACCTCTTTCTCTCAACTGGATTATTCTCATTATCTTTTAAATATGATAAAGTGTCTCCTATTTTAAACAGTTCCCCAACTTCCCTCACACCCACATCACCAGATTCAGCTGTATTCAGATATGAAGTAAGTTAATGGTATATGAAGTTTAGGATAACAATTCTATTTGTAATACAAAGAAAATATTTGCAAATCACATGTTCAACAAAGACTTGTATCCAGAATCTATAAAGAGCTCTCAAAACTCAACAGTTAAGAAACAACCAATCCAATTAAAAATGGACAAAATATTTCAGCAGACATTTCACCGAAGAAGACATAGATGACAGATAAACACATGAAAAACTGTCAGCAATAGACATGAGAGAGGTAAAGGAATGCTACAATGAGATATCATTACATAGAATGGCTAAGGAACAATTGACACCACGTGCTGATTAAGATGCGGAACAAGCGCAGCTCTCATACATTGCTGCTGGAAGCACACTCTGGAAAGCAGTTTGGCAGTTTCATAAGTTAAACATACAGTTAACGTATAGCCTAGCAATCCTACTCCTAGGTAGGATTACCCAGAGATATAAAGACATATGTTCAACTGAAAAACCCATTGAAGAATACTTATCACAGTTCTATTCATACTTGCCCCAAACTGGAAACAACCTAAATATCCTTCAGCAAGTGAATGGATAAGCAAACTGTGTACATTTCTACAATGGATATTACTCAACAGTAAAAAGAATGAAGTGTTGATACACTCAGTGACACAGATACATTTCAAAATCTCAAAGGCATTATGCTAAGGGAATAACTACAACCTCAAAAAGTCATATATCATATTTTTCCATTTATATGACATTTTGGTAAAGGAAAAACTAGAAGCAGTGGAGACCAGATTAGCATAGCTAGGGGTTGAGGGAGGGCTTTGGTGTGACTACAAAGAAACATCACAAAGGAGTTTTTTGGTGAGTTATATTCAGCATAGTTTTAGTATAAGTGAATTTTATCATAGTCTAGTCTTTTGAATATTACTATAAAATATAGCATGTATGATGAGAGATGCGTGTATGTGTTTGTGACAGAAATAGAAGTAGTTTTCATGAGTGTTATAAATAATCCAAAATAAAATCATCACATTTGATTTTATTTTTGATAATATCTATACATTATATACTTACTATTTTACATATTTATGCTCCTAAATTATGCTAAACTTAATGTAATGCTAAATTTAGTTTTAATTACCCAAGTTTACTTTAGATGAGTGTTGTAGTGGAGGCAGGGGAGGTGTGAGTTTGGAGTGGTGATGAGGGAGGCTACCGAGACATTTTAAGCTTGAAGTCATGGTAATGCATGTTCATGTCTCTGATTTTCCATAGACACCCCATCACAGCGGGTACAGTTTATTCTTGGAACTGAGGACGATGACGAGGAACACATTCCTCATGACCTTTTCACAGAACTGGATGAGATTTGCTGGCGCGAAGGTGAGGATGCTGAGTGGCGAGAAACAGCCAGGTGAGGATTTTTGTTGAAGGGTGAATGCATACTAAAGAATTTTCATGCTATTAGAAAAACAGATTCTACTGCCATGATTTTGCAAATATCCATGAGTGATGCTAATTTCTGAAATTGCTCATCTGGCCTGGGCATATCCTATAATGGGGTATGGGTCAGAATGAACTCTGAAGGCAGTAATTATAGTAAATAGTGACTCAGAGCCAGCAGCAGCTGCAGTCTTAAAGAAAAACAGTAGCATAATTTGTGTGTCATCAAGAAAACAATAGAAATCTAAAAGTAATTTCTTTCTTTCTTTTTGATTGCTGGCTTGTGCCCAAACTGGTGATATTATATGATAATTTGAATGAGGGAGCTTTTTAAAAGGAAGGGCAAACATTATAAAAGCCTTTAGGTATAGTCCTGGATTTATGTACTATTTCGTAAGGATAAAAATATTTTGTAATGTGTTTCTAGGATATGTATACATTCAAACAGTGATTTTTCAAAATAACTTTCTAAAAATTTCTTTTTCTGTCATTTGTAATCAATAATTCTATATTGCCATATAGTTGATGAATTGCTATAAACTAAATTTTATGATTAATTTTTATTTATTCTTGCTCATTGGCTCATTTACATAACAAACATTTATGAAGTACCTATTATGTGCCAGGTGCAATGGATATAGAACAATAACCACAAAAACTTAAAATTCGCTTTGAACAATCTCAGTTTAATTTGGGCATTTAGACAAGTCAACACAGTTGTAAATGGTCTATAATGAATGCTGTGATACAGGTGTGCACAAGAAATTGTGGGCACTCCTAGGATTGTCACTTCCCCTCTGCTTCCCAAATTTTGTTGCGAATACAAATCATGTGGAATCTAGTTGAAATGTAGATTTCGTAGGCCTCAGGCATAGTGTCAGATTCTAACAATCTTCCAGGTGGTGTCATACCAGTGTTTTTGGGTTGAGGGCCATATTTTGAATAGCAAGGATTTAAACCACAAGGGTGAAAGAGAGGAAATCAAAATAGCTTCCCAGTATCACTTAAAAATATATTTGGACCATTTTTCATGTTATCAATACAGATTTACATCTTATAATGACTGCATTACATCTAATTATCTGGATGAACTTTCATTTATTTATTTAATGGTGATTTAAGTTGTCTTCTTCTTCTTCTTCTTCTTCTTCTTCTTCTTCTTATTATTATTATTATTTGCTATAATCATTGCTGCAGTGATTACTTACTCGTATGTTTGGCATTATTTTGTAGGTATTTATATGTAGGGTGAATTTCCAACAGTGGAACTTATGTACCAAAGAGCAAACTTTTTTACTTTGGAAGATATTGAAAAATTGTCATCATAATTTGTTTTGGTAATTTATACTTTAATTAACATTGTATGAAAATGCTTATTTTGCACAAATCCTTGCCACACTAAATCATCAAACTTTATTTTTATAGATGAAAAATGAAGCTCATTGTTTTAATTTGCATTTTTAAAATTATTAATGAGATTGAACATTTTTTCATATGTTTTTTTTATCAATTAATTTATTTTAGAGAGAGGAAAGAAGGGAGAGAGAGAGAGAGAGGGAGAGAGAAATATCGATTTGTTGTTGCACTTATTTATGCATTCATTGGTTGATTCTTGTATGTACTCTGACCTGGGGTCAAACCAGAAACCTTGACATATAGGGATGACGCTCTAACCAACTGAGCTACCCAGCCAGGGCCTCATATGTTTTTATTTTATTTCTGTGAACTAATTGTTTCTTTTCTTTACCCATTTAATGTAAAACCATTATTTTCTTTATTTGCCTTTTTAATACCTAAAATTGGTGGAATGTTATACTGTGTGAATTACCTATTAAATTAAAAATTTACAAAATCAATCAATTTCCTTATGATGCCTTCTATTACAATATTTTAAATATAAAACCAAATTTGAAATAGTTTTTATATAACCTGGTGAATTTTTTTAATTAATTTATTTTTGTTACAGATGTTTCTCCTTTTTCTCCCATTGACACCCTCTTCTGCGCTCCCTCCCCCCTTCACAGTATTGTTGTCTATGTCCATTGGTTAGGACTATATGCATATAAGTTCTTTGGTTTATCTCTTCCCATCCCTCGCTTCCCTGAGGTTTGTCAGTCTGATCCCTGCTTCTATGTCTCTGGGTCTGTTTTGTTCATCAGCTTATATTGTTCATTATATTCCACAAATAAGTGAGATCATGTGATATTTGTCTTTCTCTGACTGGCTTATTTCATTTAGCATAATACTCTTCAGGTCCCTCCATGTTGTATCAAAGGATAAGAGATCTTTCTTTCTTACAGCCATATAGTGTTCCATTGTGTATATGTACCACAGCTTTTTTATCCTCTCATCTACTGATGGACACTTGGGCTGTTTCCAGATCTTAGTTAGCAATTGTAAATAGTGCTGCTATGATATAACCTGGTGAATTTTAAGATTAAAAACCTTTTACCTTATATATATTTTTAACTGCATCAAAAACTAAATATTTTGGAGTTTTTAATATACATAATATATGTAGTCATCTTCTTTACTTGATGACAAAAAACAGAATAATCTTCACAAATTAGTGATATAACTATTGCTATGACTTGTTGATAAGGAATTTAAAGTGCAAACCTCCCTGTCTAAGGCTAGAAACTTTAGTCTTCAGCTGGTTATTAAAAATAGGTGTTCCTGGATGATTTGAAGTATTTCTTTTATATTTCATTCTTTACTCTCATCCTATATAATAGAGCCAAGAAGTAAGTTTGTAATATGTTTTCTTGACATAAGTAACTCTCTTAGTCTTAAAATGCTTATTGATTTTTCATCTTCCAGATCAAATAGTCATCTGTTCTTTTTTTTTTTTAAATTTTTTCTTTATTGATTTTAGAGAGAAAGGAAGGGGGAGAGAGAGAGATGGAAACATCGATGAGAGAGAACATCAATTGGCCGTCTCCTGCATGCCCCCTCTGGGGATTGGACCCACAACCTGGGCGTGTGCCCTGACTGGGAATCGAACAGGCGACCTCTTGGTGCATGGGTCGATGCTCAACCACTGAGCCACACCGGCCGGGCTCATCTGTTCCTTTTAACCAGTGACTTTCTTGTAACTTGCCCAGTCTCATAAAGCTAGGAGGTGACAATGTAATGCTAGAATCTAGTCTTTCACTGTGTCACAGTTGAGCAGGTAGGATTGTTATCATGTTCTAGCAGTGGTTCTCAACCTTCCTAATGCTGTGACCCTTTAATACAGTTCCTCATGTTGTATGTGGGCAGATGTGCCTGGAGACGGATAGAGGAGTGGTGTCTCAGTTCCTAAGACCATCGGAAATATGTGTTTTCTGATGGTCTTAGGCAACCCCTGTGAAAGGGTCGTTTGACCCCCAAAGGGGTCCTGACCCACAGGTTGAGAACTGCTGTATCTAATGGATTGAGTTGAATGTGTTTATCCTCAACCACCAAAATATATTGCTATATATTTATAAAGAATAAAAGCTAATTATTACTATTCTTAAATAACATTAGATAGGACCTGTGTTCACAGCCATGCTTCTGGATCTTATGCTAGGCACAGCTATTTGAGGTTCAGGGAGACATTCGATGACCAATCAAATAGGCACAGACATTGAAGAGGAGGGTAGATGAATTTTGGCTGAGACAATACGTCAGGGCAAAACAGAACATATTTATTGAAGACTTAGAAATATAGTGGGTTTTTAAGTGGCAGAAGTAACTGTTCTGGTGGCCCTAATTCATTTAAAAAGACTAATTTTAGTTAATTCATTATTCCATCTAATTTTTCAAATGCAACTTAATTCTAATAAATCATTAGCATAACCATTTGAAGCACGTCACTCTTTTGATTAGTATTCCAGAGGGATTAATAATTTTCTACCCTAATAGAAATAAAAAGGATATTTTATCAGCACATTGCACCTGTCATATATCACATCTTGAGTTTCATGCCTAATGTTGTTGCCAAGTAAAATTTGAGCAAAGTTTTAGATTTTGAAGCTGAATTTTTGAATCAAAATTATTTAATAAATGTTTGTGAAAACCAGCTGTTCACTTTTAAAAACCCTAAAAGAAGCCATATGACAAGTCCTAATGAAATCAACACAATTAGAATGTTCTGCTTATAAATAACATATAATGTTATTAATAGAAAAATGCTCAAAGATACAACAGCTGTGCAAGTGTGGAGACAACATGCCTGACTCACTGCGGTTGCCCTTTAAAAGTGCTTTCCACAAATGAGCTCAGAAGAGGCAAAGCAGTGGGTAGCAGTCAGGCCTCTGATACATACATGGTGGTATAGAAAGGATTATTACTTAAAAATGACTTATTGATGTTGTGAAGCATTTGATATTCAAAATTAGCAAAGGTTGAAGTCATCAAGATTTTTCAGTGCAATGTGAGGTACGAAGATTATGTGGATTAAGAACAGCTAATGTTGACAAACTCTAGGTTTGGATATATTTCACCTCCCCCTTTCTGGTTAAAACAGGCACTTTATGATTATGTATATTATTCTCAAGCCCCCACCCTAACCATGTCCCCACTCTAACCCTCCATATCCCCAGCTCTACCCAAAAGTGGATGTTTTTTCTTGAGAATCCATGACTCCCCCCTAGGCTATAATTTTAGATGGTATAATAACCCCTTTACTTCCTCCTATATGAGTAGAATCAGAGAATAAAAATTATTTGGAAAGGCCAACTGAGCCCAGGCGGTGTGGCTCACTAGTTGAGTATCGACCCATGCACCAAGAGGTCACCTGTTCGATTCCCAGTCAGGGCACATGCCCAGGTTGTGGGCCCGATCCCTAGTGGGGGGCATGCAGGAGGCGGCCAATCAATGTTCTATCTCTCTCCCTCTCCCTTCTTATCTAAAATCAATAAAGGAAAAAAAAATTTTTTTAAGTCAACTGAATTAGTGGGAATAGAATAAAGAGAAAGAGTTCATGTCTATGGAAAACATCTATTTCTAATTTGCAGACGAAATTTATTTTGTAGATTTTTTAATATGAGTATTGTAGAAATTATCAATTTAATTCTCAAAGAATTCATAAGCACTCCTAGGAATATACCCTAAGAAGCCTGAAACACCAATCAGAAAGAATATATGTACCCCCAAGTTCATAGCAGCGCTATTTACAATAGCTAAGATCTGGAAACAGCCCAAGTGTCCATCAGTAGACGAATGGATAAAAAAGCTGTGGTACATATACACAATGGAGTACTATGCAGCTGTAAGAAGGAAAGATCTCTTATCCTTTGAGACGACATGGGAGGACCTGGAAACTATTATCCTAAGCGAAACAAGCCAAGCAGAGAAAGGCAAATATCATATGATCTCACTTATTTCTGGAATATAATGAACATAACAGTCTGAGGAGCAGGGTAGTCCCAGAGATGTGGAAGTAGGGTACAGACTGACAATTGCCAGAAGAGGGGGTGGAGGAGGGGAGCAATGAATCACAGAACTTGTACGCATGTACTCATAACCAATGGACATGGGCAACAAAACTGGGGACGTGGCAGGGAGGGAGGGGGAGGAGGGTGTCAATGGGGAAAAAAGGAGAAACATCTGTAACAAAAATAAATTAATAAAAAAAAAAAGAAAAAAAACACCTATATTAAGTTGTTGTTGTTTAGTACAGAGAGATTCTAATGTGTTAATCATGGATGAAAATAGATCCAGAAATACTGAATGAAATGAAAATATTCTCCTCAGAATTTAATTGTGCCCCTTCCCCATAGAAAATGTCATGCAATTGTCCTATAACCTTGACTTTTCCTTGTCTATCACTTCTCATTTATGCCTGTGAGACTCTTGTTTGCTTTGGTTTACTATTCAAACAAATGTCAGCTGAGTTTATTTGAAAACTGGAATAAACGGTAGCACTTTCGGTCATTAACTGCAATGAGGCATTCTGCAATTGACAGTGTATTCAGTGACTACAGATCTTGAAACAGGATTTGGTGTGTTCCCAGACCTGTTCATTTCTATCTTTGAAGTATAAAATGGAATGAAAAACAAACAAACACAGAAAATAGCTATACTTATGTATTTGTGTACATATAAGCATTTTAATAGAGTCTTTAAACAGTTTGTCAGCTTTTATAAAACTAAACATGCATTTACTATGTGACTCAGCAGTCACAGTATTGGGCATTTATCCCAGAGAAAGGAAAACTTACGTTCACACAAAAACCTCTGCATGAATGTTTATAGGATCTTTGTATGTAACAGCAACAAACTGTAAACAATCCAAATATCCTTCAGTGGATGAATGGTTAAACATAGTTGGTTACATCCATCTATACAATGGAATACTACTCAGCAATAAAAAGTAACTAACAGCACTGGCCTGTGTGGCTCAGTTGTTAGAGTGTTGGCACTGAAGAATTTATATGGTTCAATTTATATAACATCCTTAAAATGACAAAAATGTAGTGATGAAGCATAGATTAGTGATTGGTGGAACAGAAACAGGGTGAGGGTTGAGAATATAAAGGTGTATAGCATGAGCAATATTCTTTGTGGTGGTAGAACAGTTTTGTATCTTGATTGTGGTGGTGGTTACTGAATCTATCTCTCCATGGGATAAAAATGCATGGGACTACACTCTCACACACATCCCACACACATTTTCTCAGGATTCTTGAAATTAAAATTTTTACTGTCAAAGGAGCCAAGATAAAATGATGTAGATGCTTTGTTACTTATTTAATCATCTTCACTGGAAGTATGAAATATAACTATAATTTTCCTTATGAGAAAGGGTTTGCTAATATGTGTAGATCCAGAAGCCCATGAGTACTTTAAGGCTGAATTATTAGTGTTATCACAACTCACAAACAATATTATTGTATAGGTTTATAGATTTATAGTTAAACAATTAAAAAACAATATAATTCTTTAGCATTGTAGAAACATTTTTCAGGATTTCTTACATAAGTAAAAAATTTAAATACAACATTTTAGAAGTGATTTTTATATGTAGGGAAGACAGAACGTACTGTAGCTCCAGAAACATTAATTGAAGACATTTTTTCAGTTGGGAGAAGTCTTTAGTCCCTTTACACCCTTTCATAACTCTAAGTCTTCTTTACTACCCAGGAGACTGGAAACTAGATTTCAAATCTAACAAGGTTCTTCAGACAAAATAACACTAGAATAAATGTGCTCTATAGACTCCCTGTTTTTGTCCTTTTTGTAAAAACAACGTCGTATGTGAATAGTATACAGGGTGATAGAGGACTTAATGAAAGTGGTATTTACTCTCTTGGTGCCATGTTTGTGAATAATGTAAAAAGAGGAAGAGAGCAGAGAACACTTTTCCGCTTAAGATTTGTTCCAGCAAGAATGAAAATCAAATGTTAAATCAGTTGTTTCTACCATGGACATTAGCAAAAGATATTTCAGCTGAAAAAGTCCATCAATTCAACCAAAGTAATTGTGTTATGGTGGAAAATGGGCACAGACTCTAGACAAAAACAAGAACAACTTGGAGTTGCAGCTGGTTGACCAGATCACTAGCTAGGTCATCTTGTACAAGTTTTTCATGTGTTGAATTTGTCTTATCATTTTATAGATGAGAAGAACATGGCCCAGAGAAACTGAAAGTCTTTCCCTTGGTCACATGGCAATTCAGCTATAGAGTAGGGACAAAACCTACATTGTTTTTTATTCCCAACTAGTCTAAGACTCCACAATTCTGTGCCATCTCAAAATGCCTGCCAAGAGGCTGATCCTTTGAGATATTGACATGCATAATATGACCATGGCTTTACTTCTAAACCTGGGAAGAGATACTAATTTATTATATTTATTAAAATTATTTTGCTCTCATCATTCATTTTAATTAAGATTTTGATACTGATATGAATAGCTAACATGGTGGCCAAAATCAGTTTAAGATAGGCTAAATTCTGTTAGAAAAATATCCTGCAATCTCCATGGCTTAAAACCACAAAGGCTTTTTTATGTCTCATGATACCTGTCCATCATGGATCAATGGAAGCTCTACACATCTGGTTAAGCAGCTTCCATCCTGAACATTTCTCATTTCCAGGTCTAGTCAACAGTTACATGGCTTTACCCAGTTAGAAGGGAACTAGGTAGTGATATCCCACTCTTTACTAAGAGAGAGAAGCAATTATAGTTGATGAAAAATACTATGCTATGACCATCATATGATTTATGAAATATTGTGGCCCTTTTAAAGGATGAAAAATGTTAAAAATCACTAATATGAAAAATTCCTAACTGTGTAGACAAAAATATTCTATAAAATTGCCAGCAATTTTAGAGATAATGTCAGTGATTTGGGGCTTAAGTGTAAATTTTTTTAAACTTCAAGTGTTTTATAAACCTTCAATAGGCATAGTTCTTCTTCCCTATCTGTGAACTTTGGCCAGTGTAACTATTCTTCCCTACTGGTTTTCTTTTCACTTCCCGAAAAGTTTTTGCTCCCCGAACACTGAGGACAGATCCATAGCTTTCTTTATCTTTCTTGGAACTCTGCACATTAATCATTCTGAGTAGCCCTTTTGGTCAGCTATTTTTGGCTTATTCATTGTTTCCCTAACTAGTTACTGCAACATATTTGTCTTCTGTTGGAGTTGGATCATTTGGTTACATAAAACAGTAATATAATATCATATAGAGAATTTGAGTGGTATTGCATTGAGAGAGGAAGTTAGGGCAAAATGACTAAATAGAGAAAGAATGAGGAAAATGATGGGGGATGGGGAAAGAAAGGCAAGTTATGCCAGGATTCATTAGAAATATAATTAAATTGGTTATCTATTAGGATTAGAGGTCAAGTCCCTAAAAGAACAGAGATTTTGTGCTTATGCCAGAGCAGTAAAATCATTGTTTTCTCTTTATTCCTTCCATTTATCTTTAGAAACAATCTCAGATATTACAATTTATTTCACTCTAAGAGGGCAGTGGTGTCCATTTAGCACTGTGATATTGAGGTTCTTCTATTCTCCATTCCTGGCAAGAAGGCCCAGGGAATGGGGTCTGAGCTCAGTTCTCATAAATTTAATCCCTCGGAGATGACTGCAATCATTAGATTTTATCCCCACTGGCCTAATAAGTATTTTCCCTATAGAATAGGCCCCAAATTATACCAGCTTCTCTAATAAAATAGAAAAATTATCAAGAGACTCAAATATTCAGTTTTAAGACCTCCCACTAAAGAAAAATGAGTATTCTTTTGCATCTATTTTCAATTACTATTATTTTTTTCGTGAAGTATATATACTCTTTCTTAGTTTTATAACAGATTCATTGTGACCACTGATGAAGCATTTATATAAAAATACTTTTCCAGAACTAGACAAACTAATACAAATAATATGGTTTTTTTTTTAAAAAAATGTTATTCAATGACGAAAAGAATGCTTGTTAAATGAAATAAACAGAATGGCTTGGGCTAGCCCCATGAAACCAAGAAGCAATGTGAATATCTTTCTATTTCTACTTTTTATTATTGGGATAAAGCATCACTGATGTACAATATAATATTCAGTGTTCTGATAATATTTATTTGTGCAGGTGGTTGAAGTTTGAAGAAGATGTGGAAGATGGAGGAGAGAGGTGGAGCAAGCCTTATGTGGCGACTCTTTCATTGCACAGCTTGTTCGAGTTGAGAAGCTGTATTCTGAATGGAACCGTGTTGCTGGACATGCATGCCAATACTTTAGAAGAAATTGCAGGTATATCTTTTTTTCCCTCTTAGCCTATTTCATTCTTATGGCTACAGATGATTTTTGTTATTACCTTTTCCTTATAATTCTATACATGTGTGATCTTTGGAAAATAAATTACCATGATCAACATATGACATCTTAAAAATAATTTTTCCTACCTCCTTATTCAACATAAAATAAGTTGAACCTCAGAAAAATATGGTCAAACTGACCCAGCGGCAAGTCTAGAACAAGAATCTAGATATTGTGACTCCCTTTTAGTATTTATAGTTTTTCATTATTATATTTAATTAGACTGTCATTATTAGAAAAATTAAGGAAAAATCATAAAGCTAGAGATAGATTTTTAAAATGTTAAAATACATGAAATAACCAAATGAAAAAATTTTATTCAGTAAATGGGGAAAATGTTATTTTAGAAAAGAACAGAAAGGTATGATCATTTATTTTAAACTCTTGCATTCCAGGGGATGCCAAATGATGCAGTTGAGATTAGTTTGTAATTTAATACTATGATCTATGAATCTTTTTGTCTGGAAAACAAACACATTTTAGTAAAATCAAAATAATACAAAAAAGACAGAAATGAGTTTTGAAAGAATATAAATGAAATAGTTAATGGAGATTTAAAAAATAAAAGCAAAGCAAGGACTCAAGCAGTTTTTAAAAATTGGAAAAAAATAAAAGCAGTTCCATGTGTACGTGGAATATTTTTGTGGAGTAGAAAGACTTACAGGAGACGTCAATGTCATAATTACATTGTAGAGATAGGAAAAAAGAAAAAAAGCAAACTGTGTTTTTGATCACATAAGTGAGAGAATGTTGTATTAGAAAAATAACATTTAATTTAATCTTCAGAATAGCCTCATAAAGTAAGTGTCATTCCCATTTTTCAAAGAGAAAGTAGAAATTCTGAAAATTTCATGGCTCAGGTTGCATCCAAGGGCCTCTGACTTAGCCGCGTGTTCCTCTGGTTACACTACAACTACTGTCTGAAGAGAGTAGGCTTCCAGTTAATGTTGCCCAAATTTTAATGGCAGTTTGATTAGTTTAAAAATTATTTATTTGGTTGTTGGTCCTGATAGGCATGCATATATTGCAATATGTGTGAAAAGTAATTATGGAAAGATATCTTGACATAAACTATTAAGCAAAAACAAAACAAAAAACAGGAAAGATAAGCTTTCCTCCTTAAATTTTTTTTTTTTTTAAATTCCTCAACCAAGGATACTTTTCCTTTTTTTGTGATTCAACTTTTTTTTTTTATTTATTTATTTTCAATTATTTTTTTTTATTAATTTGTTTTTGTTACAGGTGTTTCTCCTTTTTCCCCCATTGACACCCTCTTCCCCATCCCCCCTGCCCCATCCCCAGATTTGTTGTCTATATCCATTGGTCATGCATACATGCATATAAGTTCTGTGCTTTATCTCCCCCCCCAACACCTCCTCCTCTGAGGTTTGTCAGTCTGTACCTACCTCTATGTCTCTGGGTCAATTTTGTTCATCAGTTTGTTTAGTTCATTATATTCCACAAATAAGTGAGATCATGTGATATTTGTCTCTCTCTGCTTGGCTTGTTTCGCTTAGTATAATACTCTCCAGGTCCGTCCATGTTGTCTCAAAGGATAAAAGATATTTCTTTCTTACAGCTGCATAGTATTCCGTTGTGTACATGTAACATAGCTTTTTTATCTACTCATCTACTGATGGACACTTGGGTTGTTTCCAGATCTTAGCTATTGTAAATAGTGCTGCTATGAACATAGGGGTACATATATTCTTTCTGATTGGTGTTTCAGGCTTTTTAGGGTATATTCCTAGAAGTGGGATCACTGGGTCAAATGGAAGTTCAATTTTTCACTTTTTGAGGTAACACCATAGTGTTTTCCATAGTGGCTGCACCAGTCTTCATTCCCACCAGCAGTGTACTAGAGTCCCCTTTTGTCCACACCCTCACCAACACTTGTTGTTTGATGATTTGTTGATGGCGGCCATTCTGACAGGTGTGAGGTGATGCCTCATTGTTGTTTTAATTTGCATCTCTCTGATGATTAGTGATGTTGAGCATTTTGTCATATGTCTTTTGGCCATTTGTATGTCCTGTTTGGAGAGGTGTCTATTTAGATCCTCTGCCCATTTTTTAATTGGGTTCTTTGTCTTCCTTTTGTTGAGTTGTATGAGCACTCTATATATTTTTGAAATTAACCCCTTATCTGATGTATCTTTGGCAATTATGCTCTCCTATACAGTGGGTTCCCTTTCCATTTTGATGGTTGTTTCTTTTGCTGTGCAGAAGCTTTTGAGTTTGATGTAGTCCCATGTGTTCATTTTTTTCTTTGTTTCTTTTGCCTTAGGTGTTGTATCAATGAAAATTCTGCTGTGTATGATGTCTGAAATTTTGTTGCCTGCATTTTCTTCTAGATTTTTTATGGATTCACGAGTTACATTTAAGTCTTTTATCCATTTTGAGTTTATTCTTGTGTATGGTGTAAGTTGGTGGTCTAGCTTCATTCTTTTGCAAGTAGCTGTCCAGTTTGCCCAACATCATTTATTGAAGAGACTGTCTTGACTCCACTGTATGCTCTTGCCACCTTTGTCAAATATTAATTGAGCATATTGTCTTGGGTCAATTTCTGGGTTCTCTATTCTGTTCCATTGATCTGCCTGTTCTTTGCCAGTACCAGGCTGTTTTGATTACAGTGGCTTTGTAGTATAACCTGATATCTGGTAATGTAATCCCTTCTACTTTGTTCTTCTTTTTCAAGACTGCTATGGCTATTCAGGGTCTTTTTTGGTTCCATATAAACTTTTGGAGTGTTTGTTCTAGTTCTGTGAAATATGTTGTTGGTATTTTGATGGGGATTGCATTGAATCTATAGATTGCTTTGGGTAGTATGGACATTTTAATGATGTTAATTCTTCCAATCCATGAACAAGGTATATGCTTCCACTTTTTTATATCTTCCTCTATTTCAGTGGTTCTCAACCTGTGGGTCGCTACCCCTTTGGGAGTTGAACGACCCTTTCACAGGGGTCGCCTAAGACCATTGGAAAACACATATTTCCGACGGTGATTCATAACAGTAGCAAAATTACAGTTATGAACAACAAAAATAATTTTATGGTTTGGGGTCACCACAACATGAGGAACTGTATTAAAGGGTCACGGCATTAGGAAAGTTGAGAACCACTGCTCTATTTCTTTTTTTCAATGACCTGTACTTTTCTGTGAAGAGATCCTTTACTTCTTTGGTTAAGTTTATTCCTAGGTATCTTAATTTTTTTGCTGCGATAGTAAATGGGATTTTTTTTTTTTTAGTTTCTCTTTCTGTGAGTTCATCATTGATGTATAAGAATGACATCGATTTCTTGACGTTAATTTTGTATCTTGCTACTTTGCCAAATTTATTTATTAACTCTAGTAGATTTTTGATGGAGTCTTTAGGGTTTTCTATGTACAATATCATGTCATCTGTGAATAATGACAGTTTCACTTCCTCCTTTCCAATTTGGATCCATTTTATTTTTTCTTCATGTCTGATTGCTGTGGCTAAGACTTCCAGTACTATGTTAAATAAGAGTGGTGAAAGTGGGCATCCCTGTCTTGTTCCTGTTCTTAAGGGAAATGCTTTTAGTTTTTGCCAATTGAGTATGATGTTGGCTGTAGGTTTTTCATATATGGCCTTTATTATGTCTAGATATGACCTCTCTCTTCCCACATTGCTGAGTGTTTTTATCAGAAATGGGTGCTGGATTTTGTCGAATGCTTTTTCAGTGCCTATTGATATGATCATATGGTTTTTATCCTTCATTTTGTTTATGTGGTGTATCACATTTATTGATTTGCGAATATTGTACCAGCCTTGCATGCCTGGGATGAAACTCACTTGGTCATGATGAATAATTTTTTTGATGTATTGCTGGATCCGATTTGCTAATATTTTGTTAAGGATTTTGGCATCTGAGTTCATCAGGGATATTAGCCTGTAGATTTCTTTCTTTATAGTGTCTTTATCTGTTTTGGAATTAGGATTATGCTGGCCTCATAAGATGAGTTTGGAAGTGTTCTGTCTTCTTGGATTGTTTTGAATAGTTTGAAGAGAATCGGTATTAGAACTTCTTTGAACGTTTGGTAAAACTCCCCTGTGAAGCCATCTGGGCCTGGGCTTTTGTTTGCTGGGAGTTTCTTAATTACATCTTCAATTTCCTTTGTTGTTATTCCGAGGATACTTTTCTATTTATCATAAGATAGAGTGGGAGGGAGAGAGAGAGAGAGAGACAGAGAGAAACATTGATGTGATAGAGCCACATTGACTGGCTGCCTCCTGCATGACCTGACCCGGGCTGGGGATGAACTGCAACCGAGGTATGTGCCTTTGACTGGAATTGAACCCACAACTCATTGGTCCTTGGGCCAATGCTCTAACTGCTGAGCCAAACTGGCTAGGGCTTCTCCCCTAAATTTCATGTAATAGCTATGAAGAGGTTAATATACGTAACTAGAGCCTAAAAGACTGTATAAAGTTAAATACAGTTGTTGTTTTTTTTTTTTTAAGAAAAACACAGGATTAAGTAATGGGTCGCATTACATCATAAAATGGTTAACTTAAAAATTAGCAAACTTCCTGTGGAATAGTAGCGTCCAGCTCAGTTTCTTAGCTTTACACTGTGGGGTCTTACTAATGCCCAATAAACTTTTTTTATTAACATGTAAGTGACACACATATCCTTTTACTTTCAGGTGTACATCATAGTCATTTTAACAATGTTAATTCAAGTCTTCTTTCCATTTTTAATCAAGTTTTTTAAATTGTATATGTTCTTTATATATTTTGGATATTAACCCCTTATGAGAAGTATGATTTGCAAATATTTTCTCCCATTCAGTAGGTTGTCTTTTCATTTTGTTGATGGTTTCCTTTGTTGTGCAAAAGCATTTTAGTTTGATGTAATTCCACTTATTTATTTTTTCTTATACTGCCTTTGCCTGAGGAAACTGAGCCAAAAAATATTGCTAAGATAGATGTCAAAGAGCTTATTGTCAATGTTTTCTTTTAGGAGTTTTATGGTTTCAGGTCTTACATTCAAATCTTTAATCTAGTTTTAACATATTTTTGTGTATGGTGTAAGATAGTGGTCCAGTTTCATTCTTTTGCATGTAGTTGTTTAGTTTTCCCAATACCATTTATTGAAGAGACTTTTCCCCACTGTGTATTCTTGCCCCTTTATCATGGACTAATTGATCATATATGTGTGGGTTTATTTCTGACTCTATTCTATTCTATTGATCAATGTGTCTGTTCTTATGCCAGTACCACAGAATTTTGGTAGTATAGCTTTGTAGTATAGTTTCAAATCAAAGAGCATGAAAACTCAGCTTGTTCATCTTTCTCAAGATTGCCTTGACTCTTCTAGGTCTTTTGTGGTTCCATACAAATTTCAGGATTCTTTGTTCTAGTTCTGTGAAAAATGCCATTGGTATTTTGATGGTAATTACTTTGAATCTGTAGATTGTTTTGGGTAGTATGGATATTTTAACAATATTAATTCTTCCAATCCATGGGCATGGTATACCTTTCATTTATTTGTGTTGTCTTCAACTTCTTTCATCGATGTATTATAGTTTTCTAAATATACATCTTTCACCTTCTTATTTAAATTTAGTCCTAGTTATTTTATTTTTTGTACAATTATAAATAGGACTGTTTTCTTAATTTCTCTTTCTGATAGCTCACTAATAGTGTGTAGAAACACAACCTATTTCTGTATACTAATTTTGTATGCTGTGCCTTTACTGAATTCAGTTATTAGTCTAATAGTTTTGTTTTGGTGGACTATTTAGAATTTTATATATACAGTATTATGTCATCTTCAAATAGTGACAATTTTACTTTTTCTTTTCCAATTTAGGTGCATTTTTGTCCCCCCTTGCCTATTTGCTGTGGCTAGGTCTTCCAATACTATGCTAAATAAAAGTGGCCTGAGTGGGCATCCTTGTCTTGTTTCTGATCATAGATGAAATGCTTTCAGCTTTTCACCATTGAATATAATATTTTCAGTGGGTAGTCATCTATGTCCTTTATTATATTGAGGTACATTCCTTCTGTACCCACTTTGTTGAGCATTTTTATCATAAGTAGACATTGAATTTTGTCAAATGCTTTTTCTGCATCTATTGAAATGATGATGATTTTTATCCTATGTTTTGTTAATTTGGTGTACCATGTTGATTGATTTACAGAAGTTGAACCATCCTTGTGTCCCTAGAATAAATTCCACCAGATTATGGTATATGATCCTTTAAATGTATTGTTGAATTTGGTTTGCTAATATTTTGTTGAGGCTTTTTACATCTATGTTCATCAGGGATATTGGTTTGAAATTTTTTTTGTGTGTGGTGTCTTTGATTTTGCTCTGAGGGTAATGAGGGCCTTGTAAAATAAGTTTGGAAGTATTCCTTTCTCTTAAATGTTTTTGGAATAATTTGAGAAGGATGGTATTAACTCAAATTTAAATGTTTGGTAGAATTCACCTGTGAAGCTCTCTGGTTTTGGACTTATGTTTTCTGGCAATTTTATACTTATAATCAGTGTTTTTAGATTTTCTATTTTTTCATGATTCAGGCTTGGAAGGTTGTGTATATCTAGTAATTTAACCATTTCTTCTAGGTTTTCTATTTTTAGTAGCTTCTTATTTTCCTTTGTATTTCTATGGTGTTAGTTTTGATGTCTACTCTTTTATTTCTGGTTATATTTATTTGGACCCTCTTTCTTTTTTCTTTATTTCTTGATGAGTCTGGTTAAAGCTTTATTAATTTGGTTTATCTTTTCAAAGAACCAGCTTTTAGTTTTATTGATCTTTTCTATTTTTGTCTCTATTTTATTTATGTCCACTCTGGTCATTTTTAAAAAATTTATCTTTATTGTTGAAAGTATTACAGATGTCCCTCCTTCCCCCCCCATTGACACCCTCCTCCATGTCCTGCCCCCCAACACCCTCTGATTTTATCTCCTTTCTTTTACTAACTAGGCTTTTTTACTAACTAACCTTAGTTCCTTCAGGTGTAAAGTTAAATTGTTTATTTGGGATTTTTCTTGTTTCTGGAGGTAGGCAGGTATCATTATGAATTTTCCTCTTAGAACTGCTGTTGCTGCATCCCACAGATTTTGGAAAGTTTTGTTTTCATTTGTTCGAAGGTATTTTTTATTTTTTTTACTTTTTCTTTGATTTCTTTATTGACCCATTGGTTGTTTAGCAGTATGTTGTTTAATCTCCATGAGTTTGTGAGTTTTTTCAAGTTCTCTTCTTTTAATTGATTTCCAGTTGTGTTCAGAAAAAATGCTTGATATAATTTCAATCTTCTTGATTTATTGTTTTGTGGTCTAATATGTAATATATTATGGAGAATATTCCATGTGCACTTGAAAAGAATGTATATTCTGTAGTTTTGGGATCAAATATTCTGTATATATCAAGTCCATGTCTGCTAATGTGTCCTTTAAGTCCAATGTTTTCTTTTTGATTTTTTTTTTGTATGGATGATCTATTAATTGATGTAAGTGAGGTATTAAAATTTCCAACTATTGTTGTAATATTGGTATTTTCCCCCTTTATGTCTGTTAATGTTTGCATTAGGTATTTAGGTGCTCCTATGTTGGGTGCATAAATATTTACAAATGTTATACCCTCTTCTTAGATTGACCCTCTATCATTATTTAATGACCTTTTTTGTCTTTTGTCACAATCTTTGTTTTAAAACCTCTTGTAGGCAGTATATAAATGGGTCTTGTATTTTTTTATCCATTTAGCCACCCTGTATATTTTGATTGCAGCATTTAGTCCATTTATATTGAAAGTAGTTATTGATAGATATCTACTTATTGCCATTTTGTTAATTGTTTTTGTAGTTTATCTCTGTTTTTTTTTTTTTCTTTTCTTCTGTTAATCTCTTCTTTTGGTTTGATGGTTTTCTGTAATGTTATATTTGTATTCCTCTCTCTTTTTGTGTGTGTGTGTGTGTGTGTGTATCTATTGTAGGTATTTTGTTTGTGGTTACCATGAGGTTCATATATATCTATATAACAGTCTATTTTAAAGTGATAGTCACATAATATTAAACACATTTAAAAGCTCTACATTTTTACTCTCCTTGTTTTATGTTTTTGATATCATATTTTATATCTTTTAATTTTATATATCCCTAACTACTTATTGTAGTTATAATTGATTTTACTACTTAAAAAAAATTTTTTTTTCTTTATTGCTATTAGAGAGAGAGAAGAAGGGAGTAGGATAGAGAGACAGAAAGATCAACGAGAGAGAACCTTGATTTGCTGCCTCCTGCATGCCCCCCACAACCTGGGCATGTGCCCTGACCAGTAATTGAACCAGTGACCTCTTAGTGGATGGTTCAACATTCGACCACTGAGCCAAACTGGTTGAGCTCTACTTTTGACTTTTAAATTTTTTACTAGCTTTTAAGTAGCTGATCTACTGCCTTTATTATCTACATAGTTGCCTTTACCATTGATATATTTTCTTATAGCTTATTATGTTCTGTTTTCAGCTTTAAGATGACTACTTAATATGTCTTGTAAGGCTGATTTAGTGGTGATGAACGCCTTTAGTTTTGTTTGTCTGGAAAACTCAATCTCTCCTTTAAATCTGAATGATAGCCTTGCCAGGTAGAGTATTCTTGCTTGAAAGTTTTTTGCTTTCAGCACTTTAAATGTATCCTGCCACTTCCTTCTGGCCTGCAAAGTTGCTGCTGAAAAATCAGCTGATTGTCCTCTGGAGTTTCTCTTATATGTGTCTAGTTGTTTTTCTCTTGCTGCCTTGAAGATTGTCTCTTTATCTTTAACTTTAACCATTTTAATTATAATCTATCTTGGTGTGGTTCTCTTTGTATTCATCTTGTGTGGGACTCTCTGTGATTCCTGAACCTGAATGTCTATGTCCTTTTCTAGGTTAGGGAATTTTCAGCAATAATTTCTTCAAATAAATTTTCTGACCATTTCTCATTTTTTCATTCTTCTGGGACCCATAGAATGTAAATGTTAGTACACTTGATGTTGCCTCGAGGTCCCTTAAATTGTTCTCAATTTAAAAAATTCTTTTTTCTTTTTGCTGTTTTTAATGGTGTGATTTCTACTGTTCTGTCTTCCAGATCACCAGTCTGTTCTTCTGTATCATCTAGTCTGATATTGATTCCCTTCAGTATCTTTTTCATTTCAATTCTTGTATGTTTCTGCTTTAGGTCTTTCTTATATTTTCTAACTCTTTGAGGTAGTTCTCACAGTATTTCTTCATTCTTTTCCTGAGTTCAGTAAGCATTATTATGATTGTTACTTTGAACTCTTTATAAGTAAATTACTTACCTCAGTTTTTTTTTTTTTGGAGGGGGGTGTTTTATTCTTTCATTTGGAACATATTCCTGTGCTCTTCATTTTATTTGACTACTGTGTTTGTTTCTATGAATTAGGCAAAACAGCTCCCTCTACCTGTCCAAGTCTTAAAGGAGTGGCCTTGTGTAGGCACGACTGCTGTGTAGACTGCATGTGCCAGGTGGTTTTGGCAAGCTAGCTGCAACTGGTGTGGGCATGGGCTAGAGGGTCCCAGGGCATGCCATGCCAGATTCACATTAGCAAGATGGCTGGAACTGCTTGTAGGTGCCAGGGTGTGTCACATCAGGTCCCTCTTGGCAGGAAAGCTGGATCAGGTATGGGTTGCTGGGGGTCCTGCAGCACTCTGCACTGGGGCTACCAGTGGGATTACTGGAGTTGCAGTGAGCATGGGCTTAGAAATCCCAGGACATGCTGCACTGGGGTCTTCTTGGCAGGACAGCTGGTACCAGAGTAGACACAGGCCATGGGGGTTCCAAAGTGAGTAGTGCTGAAGTTGCCTTCGCAGGACAGCTCAAGCTGGTGTGATCCGGAGGTCTGGAGTGTACTGGGGCAGTCTTCCTAGGATGGCTAAAGTATCTCAACTGTGCTCCCACTTGCTCTATAAAGGTGGATGGGAAATGTAAAATATTGCACTTGCTAGCACCAATGATCCTAGAGAGACTGCCAGTTGTTTTTCACCCACTTGGAGGACACTCTAAGTTCAGTAAATGGATTTCTTTCACATATAGTCTAGGTGCCCTTTAATTGCTGTTTTGTTGCTGTGCCCCAGGGAGGTGAGTCTTCAGGAGTCAGCCAGTGGTATTTTCCCTACTGCAGGTCACTGTTGTTACCATTTCTCTGTCACTCCTATTCTTCTCAATGTGTTTCCTCTATCATTTATTGTGTAAAAGTTGTTCAGTTAGCCCTCAGTTCTCCTTTAGAAGGAATATTTCTTCTATATGTAGGTGTATATTACGTGTGTTGGTGGGAGAAGGTGAGTTCTATACCTCCATCTTGGACCCACCTTCCCTGAGGTTCCCTAATAAATATTTTAATATTTTAATTAGAAATCAAATAACTTGACTTTTCATAGTGTTTTGCAGTTTGGAAAGCTCTTTTTAGTAATTCTACACTATATTTTTGATACTCAAAACATACATGGGGCTTAGTATTATTATTGTTATCCTTAATTCATAAATAAAGATACTGAAATTCAGAAGGTTAATGGTTGTGCCCAAAGTAAGGAGTTTATTTCTGCTACTTATGTTAGTGATGGCATTACCTTTGAAAAAGGATTAATCCAAATGAATGTTGGATTGGCTACATATAATGAAGCTGTCAAATTTCTCAATCTGGCAAAATTAGCCTCAGAAAATACTCTTTATAGTTTTACTAAGCTTTATGTTTCTTAAAGCATATAATTTCTTCTGCTTTCTTTATAAATTTATTCCTATCAGGAAATCTCCCATTAATTTGACTAAAACTCTCTTGTTTATTTTATTACCTTATCTCAGTTTTGTTGTCTAAATTTATGCTTCCTTTCTTTAACCCTGTTCCCTTCCCCAAACTCAATTCTGTAGAATATGTGAAGGCTGTTAGCTGTGTTAAATGTAGCTTTTCAAAGCAAATTACAATTTCTAAGTCTATTCTTACAAATGGAAGTAGTTCAGTAGAAGTCTCAATATCCCAAATAGCTTTTTAGTATTCTTTCTGCTCTTCTAATTAGTCTGTATTTTTCTGTCTCCAAAGTAGCCCAAGTTGAATGTCCCATTTTCAATGTAGATCATCTGTAAAATGTCATTAATAAGATGTAAGTAGTTTAGAGCTAATACCACATAAAAGAATATCATTACAAATAATTTAGACATTTCCTAGCAGAAGAATATGATCTAGATATTGTTTTAAATGATGAAAGATTTTATATCAATATTCTGATATGCTTTTAATAGACTCTTAGATCATTCTTTAAAGAGATTTTATAGCCTTAGCAGGAGAAAATCCCATTTATATCTGGCAGGTCTGTCAAGAATTTCTGGTATAATTAAAGTAGGATTTTCTTTTGGATAACGTCAATTTAAAAATGTCTATTTCCCAGTGTTTTGGGAAACTCAGAATAAATGTAAACTCTTCCTTCAAAATATTACTTAACCATTTCAAATCCAAAATTCTCAAGATATATTTTCTTACCATTATTTATTCTGATATGGAGATTAATTTTATTAAAAATTATTCTGAATTATATTTTATAAATCATAGGCAATTTTATAGTCTATGTTAATCAATTTGAAACACAGCACTGTAAAGGTGAATAATGGAACTATGCAGTGTGTATACTTTGACCTAATTCTGTCAATGAGAGTAAGAAATTGAAACTAAACCAAAGTTAGTACCATGGAAAGATTATTAATCATTGCTGTCAACTCATTAAAATAACATTTATTGTCTAAAATCTTTCACCAAAATAAAAATCCATGGTTTGCTACATTGAATGTAGTATGCAAATTTAGGAGTATGGGAATGTCATACATTTTTTAACTTGCTTATATTATTATAGTCCTTGGTCTGGAAAGTAAGTATTTTCATAGTAGTTTACATTTTTAGTATATACATTTCTGTTAGTGCTGTCAACCAAACTGTAGAATTAAACCCATCCTATTTCTCACTCTTCCCTGAGCATCTTTTAAGGTTAAGACAATTGGTTTTTAAGACAAAGAGTTTATATGATAATCTTTAAAGAGTTCAGAGATTTATATAGAATATGTAAAATGTCATAGTCTGTAGAGGCTTTCATTTGGTTGTCAAATGGATTGATCATAATAAAATAATTGCCTGATTGGATCTAGAGGGTATTATGCTTCGTGAAATAAGTCGATCAGAAAAAGACAAATACTATATGATTTCACTTATATGTGGAATCTAAAGAACAGTATAAATGGACAAACAAAACAGAAATGGACTCATAGATATGGAGAACAGACTGATGGTTGCCAGAGAGGAGGGGTTGGGGGACTGGGTGAAAAAGGTGAAGGGATTGAGAAGTACAGATTGGTAGTTGCAGAATAATCACAAGGATGTAAAGTACAGCATAGAAAATATAGTTAATAATATTGTAATAACTATGCACAGTGCCAGATGGGTACTGGAAACCCGGGGGACCACTTTGTAAAATCATTTGTAGCCACTATGCTATATACCTGAAACTAATACAAAATAATATTGAATGTAAAAAAATTAAGTTTAAAAAAGTTGTAGTTTGAGTCAAAAAATAAGTAATTGCCTGATTAGGATGAAAAATAATTTTTCATTTTCTTAGGCCTTTTAACACAAATGCTATTTGTTTTTGTAGAGCCAGCTTAGTGCTAGAAGAGCATGACCTATCTATCCTTTTTCTTCTTGACTCTTCTCTTATCATCCAGATCCTGGCATTGTGCTTTGGCAGGCTAGACTGTATCATTTAGGCATGATACCCTGCTGAGAGTGGAGGACTTGACTCTGGGCCCAGAGCTATTATGGTCCATTATCCTTTCCTACTTTTCAAGGTTAATACTAACATATATTATAGTGGTGAAGAGAACAATGTAAGTGATTAGTGGGTCAGACTCCCTTTGGTACTTAAATATCACCTCAGTATAGCTTATATTCTTAAGCAAGACGATAAACTTTTCCAGTTCATTAAGATATTATTTGATGCAGTTATAACTCAGAGGAGTTTGCTGTGTATGTCTGTGTGGCCAATGAGCAGATGAGGTTTTTTCTATTTGCTTTCTCTTATGTAACTCTTTCACATAAAGACCTTATCTCTGAAACACTGTGAAGCTAGTGACTTACCGGTTTTTGTAGTGCTCAAGCCTGGAGAGACTGTGCTTTCATAGGAATTACAAATCATAACTATGTACATAGTTTATTATATGATTCATTTTTATTCTGATCAGAATGTTGAATGGGGGATACATATCACGGCTTATAGAGGAAACTACCTTACAATGGTATACCTTTAATGTTTCAATAACCTACTTTGCAACTTCCAATATGAAGTATTTAATGCACATTTTATATACACTTTTTAGTCATAGTAAGGTTTCAGTGTAAAGTCACACAATTGACAATTTATCATTTCCTTTATTTCAAACTCTTCCAGGAGTGTTATAACTACTGATCTCTAAAAAACTGAGACATAGACTAATTATTCTATACTATCATTAATTTTCAGAATTGGAAGGGACTTTGGAGGCAGTTATAGTGAACATTACATTACAGCTGACTTCCAATCATGCAATCTACCTCTTTCCATTTTAACAGCAAAGTGATAGAGCAAAGTTTGGCAAATTATACTCTATGTGCCCATATGGCCGGCTGCCTGATTTTGTCAGACTTATGAGCGAAGAATGGTTATTCCATTTTACATGATTGAAAAATCATGAAAAGAAGATTAATATTTTGTGACATGAAAATGACACAAAATTCAAATTTCAGTGTCCATCACAAAGAGTTGTGAACCATGACCATGCTTATTTGTGCACATGTTGTCTTTGACTACTTTTGTACTGTGAGGCAGAGCCGAGTGATTGTGACAGAGATTTTATGACCCACAAATCCTAAAATATTTATTATATGTGGCCCATTATAGATAAAGTTTGTCTACCTCTGGGTTAGAGAACTGACCCTAGAGTGAAGGGCAGCCTGTCGTTTTTACCGGTGACTGGCTCAGCATAGGCAGGACTGTGTCCGTTGACATTGAAGAAGTTTTCCTGGGCAGGGAAAAAATAGCTCTTGTTTTGACAGAAAGTCACAAAAAGGCAACAGATCTATGAATATGAACAAAGATATGTATTTCCTTTCATTCCTGGCAGCCACTTTATGACAAGAAAACTCAGCCTGAGGTTAAAGGTCACACCTAGAGAAGAGGAACTCTGACAGAATCACAGAGAAATGGAATTAAATCTAGCCTGACTTTGATTATTCTGTTTTGTAAGCCCATGAAATTCATTGTTTTAGTTTGAATTGGGTTTTTGTTATTGATAAACCAAACTTTGTCTCTACTATATCCTATTATAAAATACAGATGGATGTATTAAACCTGCAAAATTCAAACTAAGGACCCATAACCTACTTAATGGAAATTGCAAAGGAAATCTTATACTGGGAAATATTTACTGAGGGCCTCAATATTCAGTAAGTGCATTATGTGTCTTATGTCCTTAGTCATGGCAACAACATATGAGACAAATATTATCTCCATCTTACAATAAGGACCCTGAGATTATTCAGCTTTACAAGGCCACACAACTAAAATGTGGTACAGTGATCCAAGTCTGTTTCCCTAGTCCAGTTCCCTTTCACACTGAAGGAAAAACATTGTTCATAAGGGAGAGCTCTGCTAATTTTCAATTCTTTGGTGTATTCAGTGGGGCAGTGGAAGGTGATTTGTTGTGCTCTGCTTGCTTTACATAAGGAGTTAGTTTCTCAAAAACAACAAAGTAGAGTTAATATTTGATCATCCGAAAGCAGTTTCATTACATTGAGGTTTATTGATCTTTGTATTTTCAAGAAACTGAAAATGCCCTTATTTTTTTACTTATTTTATAGACATTTCTGACAGTACATATGGTAAATATTAATCTGCTTAGTTATAGCCTTCTGAAATCTCACCTTTTATACTTTGTTTTATGGTTGGAGAAGATCTTTTTAATATAAACACGTTTTCAAAGGAAGGGTTGAGAAGATTGACTTTATATCAATGTGAAAGAATTGTTTACTGTCCAAATGCAAACAATTAGATAGCTGCCTAAGCCTTCTTGCATCAGATTTTTACAGAAGGACTTTTGTTCACTTAAAGAGGAAATGTGGAATTTTTTTTCTACTAAAAAAAGGAGAAAAACCATATTAAAATGCAAATATGAAGCACCTTTTTCTTAATACATCTATATCTATTTGAAATATAATACTCTGTAAGATCATTACATATTTATTTATTTATTTAAAAAAATTTTTTCCTTTGATTTTAGAGAGAGAGGAAGTGAGAGGGAGAGAGAGATAGAAACATCAGTGAGAGAGAACATCGATTGGCCACCTCTTGCATGCCCCCCACTGGGGATTTGGCCCACAATCTGGGCATGTGTCCTGACCAGGAATTGAACTGGCGACCTCTTGGTGCATGAGTTGATGCTCAACCACTGAGCCACACCAGCCGAACTGATCATTACTTATTTATTTATTTATTTTAATTTTATTTATTTATTTATTTATTTTTGTTACAGATGTTTTTCCTTTTTCCCCCATTGACACCCTCCTCCCCATCCCTTCCCGCCCCGTCCCCAGCTTTGTTGTCCATGTCTATTGGTTATGCATACATGAATATAAGTTCTGTGGTTTATCTCTTCCCCTCACCCCCTCTTCTGAGGATTGTCAGTCTGTACCCTACTTCCACATCTCTGGGACTACCCTGTTCCTCAGACTGTTATCTTCATTATATTCCACAAATAAGTGAGATCATGTGATATTTGTCTTTCTCTGCTTGGCTTGTTTCGCTTAGGATAATACTTTCCAGGTCCCTCCATGTCGTCTCAAAGGATAAGAGATCTTTCTTTCTTACAGCTGCATAGTACTCCATTGTGTATATGTACCACAGCTTTTTTATCCATTCATCTACTGATGGACACTTGGGCTGTTTTCAGATCTTAGCTATTGTAAATAGCGCTGCTATGAACATGGGGGTACATATATTCTTTCTGATTGGTGTTTCAGGCTTCTTAGGGTATATTCCTAGAAGTGGGATCACTGGGTCAAATGGCAGTTCAATTTTTAATTTTTTGAGGTAATACCATAGTGTTTTCCATAGTGGCTGCACCAGTCTGCATTCCCATCAGCAGTGTACTAGAGGCCCCTTTTCTCCACACCCTCGCCAACACTTGTTGTTTGATGCTTTGTTGATGGCAGCCATTCTGACAGGTGTGAGGTGGTACCTCATTGTTGTGATCATTACATATTTAAAATTGAATGGTTTATAATACAAATTTCCCCAAATCTTTCCTGCGCAACATTTCTACAAAGTTAAACTTCTAAAAGATTTTTAAAGAATTTTTTTCCTATTTTAAGGTGACTAATATTATCTAGAGTATGGCTGTGTGGACTCAGTTGTTCACTGCTGGTTCACTACAGGAAAGATGCGCTAATCTTCTTCCTATCTTTCCCCTTCAGATATGGTCCTTGACCAACAAGTAAGCTCAGGTCAGCTCAACGAGGATGTACGCCACAGGGTCCATGAGGCGTTGATGAAACAGCATCACCACCAGAATCAGAAAAAACTCACCAATAGAATTCCCATTGTTCGTTCCTTTGCTGACATTGGCAAGAAACAATCAGAACCAAATTCCATGGATAAAAATGGTAAATGTTTCTTTAGTGTACTCTTTATGTTTCTTATAGGTGTCTGAAGTATCAAAGTGCTTCTAAGTCCTTTAAAACATATTTTATTTGCAGATGAGCCATTGAAATTCAGATTTTTGTTGTAAAATAGTTTCTTTTCATATACATATGTAGTGTTATTATGAAGCATCGGATTGTAGAAATTTTAACAAGAATTTAGATTTCCTGAAAGGCTTAGGAAAGAATGCAAGGGACACTTTTAGCTAATAAGAAGTTATAGACTCAAATGCACCAAACAGAAAGTGAGCATCAATTGCATCCCAGACAAGGTCCTCATCTTTGTCTCGTAGCTTGAGAATATAATGCAATGTTTTGACTCATGTTTTTTGTTTTTGTTTTTGTTTTTTTGTTTTTTTAGTTAAAATGAATATGATCATTATTTAGTGTTTGTGGAAAAAAGATATTGGTTTCATGTAGCTCGTAGTGAACAATTCCATTAGAGAATACAATTGAAAAGACCAGCTAGTGCATTGCTTGTGGCTCTACATACATTGCGCCTGAGTTCCAGTTCGTGGGCCCATTGCTATTTGCAGTGCTGCATCTTCAACATCCATAGGGCTACTACATTTATCATCTTCACACAAAACACAGAAGACACCGACCATTGATTTCTAGCAGTCATGACTTTCTCCCTGTGGCATGTGCTTCAGGCTGTTTTACTTTCTGTGTATTTTGTTCCTCCTTTGTATCCTTCATCATTTACATTAAGGAAGTTGTTTAAGATCTCTTGTTATTATCTGTCCTTTCCATGAGTCTTATGAAGAAAAATGAAGTTATAGTGAAGGATAATATAAATTTGTTAAACTTCCATCAGTTGTAAGAGTTCCCAGTTTTAAAAGATAAATGTTAATGAAAACTAATTTCAAATGCTTTACCAGAAAGACTCTGATGTCCACAGATGGACTAAAGCATGGATTATTTTATGCAATTTAACTCCTATTTGCAAGCTTCAGAGAAGCCTTAAATACAAATGCATGACAATGAATTTTCCTCAGACTTTGCTTTATGTGGGAATTTTTACCAGTGTTCATACTACTGAACCAAATATGCTACATGAACAAGTAGAATATATGCTTTAATAAATCAGTGAAGATGGTACTATTGTCTCAGAACATAGAATCAGTTTCTTAATGGCAAAATGATTTTTGAAATACTCATTTGATTTTTTAAAGACCCTTTAATGACTTAATGTAAGTCATTTTTATGTAGAGAAGTCTGTAGTTATGCTTATATTAAGTTCAATAAAAGTGTTATGAGCCCTTTATGATCTATACCAAGTGGTATTTGTAAATTTCACTGAACATCTTAAGAATTTATAACTTGCTTCAAGTCACCTCATATATTTAAATATATTCATATTCTAAATCATAATTTACTTTAAAATATATTATTCATAAAAATAACAAAATGAAGTTCTTATATTTCTTTTCTAAATTTTGTTTTATTTTTTTCCATTACTTTTTATTCCCTCTATGCCCTCTACCACCTCCACCCATCCCCCCAACCCCCAATCACCACACTGTTGTCCATGAGTTCTCTCTCTCTCTCTTTTTTCTTTTTTGCTCAGTCCCTCCATCCTCCCAACCCTCCCCTCCCAGAGCTGTCTGCCTGCTTTCTATCTCTGAGTCTGTCTCTATTTTGCTTGGTAATTCAGTTTGTTCATTAAATTCCACATATGAGTGAAATCATATGGTACTTGTCTTTCTCTGGCTGGCTTATTTCACTTAGCATAATGTTCTCCAGGTCCATCCATGCTGTCGCAAAGGGTAAAATTCTCTTCCGTTTTACAGCTTCATAGTATTGCATTGTGTAAATGTACTACAGCTTTTTTATCCTCTCATCTACTGATGGACACTTGGGTTATTTCCAGATTTTGGCTATTGTAAATAATGTGAAGCTCTTATATTTTGAGACAATATAAATGTAACACTTTTACTATACTTGCAATACTAGTCTTTATTTGGCATGATGATATTAAGAAAACAGACTTGGATATTTTACTAATTTTGACTATGGGCTTATGTCCACATGATTCCAAAGACCTTATTAAAATATTCCCATGAATTAACTCTAGGTGAATGTAAGCACATTAAAAAAAAACACAAAAAAAAAGTCTGCCTGTACTTCATTACTATTGCTGGAAAGCAGACTATAAAATATATGTCTATAAGAAGTATATGCATTTATTCAAAGATGCAAGGATCTTGGGCTGTGCTGTTAACTAGCCATAATTTATACCTCAAATTTCACTGGGTATAATGTTTGCTATAAAATAATTTTATTACATTAAGTTCTTGGAGGAAAGAGGGTGCTGAATTTATTAGATAAACCATTTGTTGTATATCATGTAAACCTGGGCACACTATTTGTTACTGCTTTAAACTTTTTCAAACATGGAAAGAGATGATAGAATTATAGCCTTGAATCACAAGTCCACATATAGATACATAGAGATACAAAGTTTTCTGAGAGCCTGTTTTTTGTCTTGTTCAGGCAACTGCTTAGTTTTTCTGAAAAGTAGAATGTGAGCAGTTCTGAAGTGATTCTGTCACCATCTGTACAATCAGCCTTTATCTGAACATGTACAGATCCCTTTGAGGCATACATTAGGGTAATAAAAACTTGGAAACATTTCTAATAAGATTCATACATCCAATTAAGTATTGTTGTAGACTATGCTGTCAAAAGTGGTTTCTAAGCCTAGGCCTGTAACACCTCTCATGACTCTGTTTTGCTTCCTCACACACTGCATAATTATGTGTATTGAGAATTCTGAAAATATGTACAGACTTCACCCATTTATAGATAAATTTATCTAGAAGTGAAGAAAGTGTGAAAGACCTATACTACAAAGGTTCTCAATCTGCTTATGAACTCTAAAATCTGACAAACTCTAGATAAACAAACATATCAAAATTTATAGCCATAAACATAGATTTGGGATTCTGTTTCAAAATATGCAATAGAGAGTTAATATGTTTGTGCATTAGTACAGAGATGCAACAGGATTTCAAAATATACAAAAGGGAATAATAATATCATTATTTTAAAAAGTCTCTTCAGTAGAGTATTTCATGTAAAAAGATTGACTTTTCATTTAAGATTATAGACTAGGGATTAGAATGAGGATTTTCTAAAAAATTGAAAACAGAAAACATTTTTCTTCCCAAGCACAGGATAGAAATAAACCCTCTCTTCTTCAATATACTTTGATTTTAGAGGCAAAACTATTGAAATTTCCCCAAAAATGCTTATGTAAAGAAGTCTAAAGAATGACATACAATAAGTTTTCTACTTTCTTAATTGAGTTGTTCCTTTAGCATGCTACCTTGGTAATCGTCCCAAGGGTTAAGCATCCAGAGAAGTCTATCTGAATTTCAAATATGGATCTTGCCCAGTATAGATTTTATATATTTGTAAGATAATGATTTCCTTGCTCTTCTCCTCCCCAAGTCCGAAATATTTGTTTCATAACTTCGTTAGTGATTCGCGATAATTTATTCAATCTCATCTCCAAACACTCAACTAGTTTTACTTTTTGTGTGTAATTGTTTTCTTGGTGTTCTGCATGTGCTCTTAGGGGCCAAGATGCAATATGCTATGGATTCACCATGCATTTTAATGCCACCATGCTGTGTTTAACTTTCACTTTTCATTAAGCATCAAAACTGTGAGCATTAAATGTCTGATTCTGATGTCTCAATAAAAAAGTGACAGTTACATTTGGCAAAACAACAGCAAAAAATAATTTTAAAAATAATATCTTCTTTAACATTAGAACCCTGAAAGGGATATGGGTGTAAAATGCTCTCAATAAATATATCAAGAATAGTCAAATAATTCTTTGAAACTAGAAGGACTTTCTAAGAATAAAAGTAAGACCTTTGTGTTAAATGATCTAGAAAAAACTATCAGTATTTGTATTTATCACTTAGGTCTGGTTTCAATTATATTTTGAGACACTTGGATTACAAATCTATTATAAAATATTATTACCTTAGTGATAAAGTTTACATTTAAAAAAATAATTTAGGACTCTTAGTTTCCTTAGGTGTAGGGTGTCTTCATTCCACTGTGTCTTTTACTAACAATTCCTTTCCTTCAGATATTTTTTGTCCTTCCCATTCTGAATGCTTTCCAGTTGTACCTTTTACTTAAGATCTCAAAAGGAGTTACAGATCAAGTCTCTGACTTCTTTCAAAACCATAGGTTACTGGAGATCATTTAGATTTGGAAGGATGGGACAGGTATTGACTCTTCAGGCCTACATAGATTCCAGACCTTAAAATAAGGTATACATATGTATGGGGAATAATTTTCATTTATGTCTTTTGGAAATCAGTTTTATTGCTTTCTATTCACTACTTTTACAAATGCTGGGCTTTTAATTTACAGATGCACAATGTTTCTCTATGTGTTTAGATATTTATATATGCTTTCTTATTTTTTTAAATACTGTGGTCTCATAAGTAAGATACCAAGAGTTTAAAAATTATCCCTCATAATGTTCTACCTTTGAAAAAATAAAGCTAGAATGATAATTCTTAGACTTACTTGAAAGAAAACATAGTAAAAGATTAATTTAGATGACAGAATTGAACATTACATAATAAAGGTATTTTCCATTGTTCCAAAAAAAATCAAGATGACATTGTTCACACAGTTGATGGGTTTGTTCCGGGGCTGTATTATTGCTACTGAGTTTTGGAATGTCAAGATTAGTTTTTAACAGCAAAAATATTTCTACTGTGATTTGTTTACATTTATTTTTTCTTGTATTGCACTAATTATTTTCAGGCATAATAAATTTTTCCAGGTTTAATTATGTGCATACTTTTTATGTTTTTGAATTGCAGCTCACTTAACATTTTCTAAATATAAGCCTTTCTTTCATGTTTTCTATCCCCACAAATTAATGTATTGTTACACATGTTTGTAACTTTGTCATTCATCTTTATATTTCTTTATTTTGCTCTGTCTTGTGTCTGTCTCTAACAGGCTCATCTCATCTCTGTACCTCCCTCATCTCCTACCCTTTGGGTACTCTAAATGCGTTGACGGTTTCTGAGGTAGTGTAAACAAACTTGGTCTCTAGGTTAATAGTAATGTACCTTCATGTCTTCATCCCAGTTTCCTTCGATTACACATGATTTTCAGTACATTAAGCAGTAGCAAATAATGATATACTTAAGTGATATATTCTATTGGTTTGAATTTGGTCAAATACATATTTAAATGGTGCTGTTTTATAATACTTATGTACATAATTTATTTAAAGAAGAAGAAAACTATAGGTAAGGACTAAATGAGTGAATATAACACTTAAAAATTTTTGACATGTTTATTATTGTGTTTCAATAATGTTTTAATGACACCGATGTTACTTAAAGTAAAATTAGTACTTTTGATATAATCTCACGTTAATCCCCTACAAGTTTATGATAAGAGAAATGTCTATGCCAGTTGCACAGTGGACTTAGTGAAACATTTATGGGGTAACAAACAGAAAGGCAGAGCTTCCGTATTCTAATTAGCAGTCATCCAAATTACTCTCACATTTCTCCTGTACTTGCCCCACATCTTTTATGATTGGCCTTGGAAAAATTCATGTTTATAATACCCTTTTGTCTGACTGACATATGATCCCTACATGGAGATCCAAGGAAAACATGAATTCACGATTCGAAGGAAAATTTATTCAAGCAGTTGCTAATATAAATACTACATTATATGCAGTTTAATTGATAAGATGGATAACATATATTAAAATGTATAACATTAAAAATGGTGAACTCTTTGAGTTTAAAGGTTTGGAAAAATAGAAATTATATGGTAAATATAGAGGATTATGTTAGGTTTCTCAAATGTTTACACTTAAATAATCATGAACTCTTCCCAGTTCATACTAATGGTGTCCATTTTTCATCAGTTTTTGAAAAATTTACCCAGAATTATTGAGGGTAATAAGGTTATTGAGTTAATAAGTGTCTTTTAAAATTGTTTTTAGATAGTAATCTTCATGCCTCATAACAGATGTGATTAAACATTGCAATGACATTTACCTATAGGATATATTAATATGAACAGTGTCAGTGAGTAAAGTGATGGTCATGTAAAGAAGTAGGTAAAAATATGTGTGTTCACAAGCATTGTGGCATAGTGATTAGACAAATTATCATAAAAATTAGCATTCATAAAGTTTCCACACTTATATGTAAGTGCTGAATCCTAACTTTATACTATTTTGTCTTGGAGGGGGAAGTAGCTTAGCAAATTCTTTGTTATCCTTTTAAGAAACATATTTACTTCTGTTCGAAGGTAAAATGCTGTACCTGAAAATTCTAATTCTATAGACTGCTATTGTTTTAGACATTAGTGAGAAAATAAGGGATGCTCTTTTAAAACCTAAATTTACTGATTTTTCTTATGTAATAGTATTTGAATTAAGGAAAGTAATTTTGAAATTCAAGCCCATCACCTTCAATTGAAATAAACTAAAATTAGTGTTTAGACAGATAAAGATTATAGTTGACAACAGAATTATAAAAATCACTTTAATTTATGAGATTTTCAGTAGTTCAACAGACTATAATTCATGTGTGAATTTTAGTTTGATAGATAGCAAATAAAATTTTAAGCTTTATTTAAAGACTTGCATTTTTTCAAAATAACCCAAACCAAACTTGTCTGATAAACTTTAAAATAATAGTACCTATACATTTTTTTTCTGTATCCTGCCAAGTTTTCAGATACTGCTTTGAAGATATAAACATTAATGTGTATTGATTCATTTTAACAAATTAATATACATATTGATGAATAAGTTTTGGAGTACTCTAAACTTTGCAAGACATTTGATGTGATTAAATATATTTAACTACTAATATTTACTACTATTATTTAACTATTACTTCTAAAATATGAGATACCAAATTTGTGATTTATATTCCTATATCATAGGCTGATAATTTTATACTATTTTTCCTGTGTTAAAATACATTCTATGTATATATCTAGAATTCAAAACTAGCAAGGAATTTACTATCGTCTAGTATATCTCCTGCTAGTTAAATATTCTCCACTAGGTCATTATCCATTTCACTTAAAATATTCATAAAAAAAGTTTTCAAATCCCTTCCTGATTATCAGCTTTATAAGGTAATATTTTGTAAAATTTTCCTCTTATAATAAGAATATCATAGAACAATAAATCTCAAAATATATTAATACTTACAAGACAAAATACAAGTGCCAATGTTTTTAAACATATCACATGAGCTGAAAGTAATTTGTGAAATGTTCTGCTTTTAAACTCTGTGTATGTATATATACATATACATATACATATACATATGAAAACATAGGCTATTCAACTTTTTCAATTTTGAATTATAACATTTTCTATACAATTAAATTTCTTCAGTGTTGATTATTTTGCATTTGACTGTCTCTTTTTGTGTGCTTTTATGCTGATTGAATTAAATGTTCTTCCATGTAGTTTTATGCACATTAAATAAATTATTAAAAGAAAGCAGATATATGTTTATTTAACATTTTCATGCCTTGAATTTCACCACTCAGTTTTACAGAACATTCAGTAAATTTAGGTTTAAATATATCTAATGTTCTAATTCATGAAAATATGGAGAAATGATGTGAAACTGGTGATTGAAGACATCTGTTAGTAGCACAAATGCATTATGTAAAAGGTTTTTTTTTAAATTACAGTTATTTTGAGAATGATAAATTAAATGGCTGCTAATGAACAGTTCACAGTCATAGCTGCACATTGCAGTTAGAAATGGGAGAATGAAAATAATTGATGCTGCTTAAGTCTGTTATTTCTCTAAAGTTTATATATGTGTCTTGGAGTATGCTATAATAAGAATTTGTGTACATGGTTTGAGGCAAATTTGCTTTAAAAAGTCATATTAAAAGTCTTCACTAAATGTATTATTTTACTTTGTTTAGTAAAAACAAAAAACTGTTTCAGTTCTAGAAGAATCTTAAGCCCATTACTTTCTGACAATATAACAATTTTAAAACATAAACAAATTGCATCTATGAATATATGGCCCATTTGAAAGGCTTAATAGTGTGCAAAGCAAAATTCTAGTAATATTTGAAAGTAAATTATTAGTGTTTTAAATTATACTTGGTAATTTCAAGGCAGCGAAGGAGAAGTGGGATTTCAGGAGAGAATTTAAAGAAAAGGTTTTATTTGTATATGCACTGGTAGTTTGGAGAAGTTCAGATGAGTACAGGCTGCAGTAACTGGAGATGAGACTAAAGGGGAACTTTGAATAAAGTCAGATTTAGGTAAGTAGAAAGAAGAACCAGGCAGACACAGGAGAGTGCATTCTCGATGTATAAGACTAATGAGAATAAGAACAGTAGTTTGGAGTCAGTTATAATAAATATGGTCAAGCCTTTAAAACTGGGTTGTCATCACTCCACAACAAAAGTTACAAATAAGGATGAGGGGAGGTTAAAGAAGAAGAGAAATACATGTAATATTATGCAGACCTTACTAATTTTTATCATTTAATTGCTAAACATGGAGAACTTACAGATAAGTTTCAGCTGCAAAAAAAAGTTTCATAATTAGTGAATAATGGAATTTAATTACCCTTTGCTAGCCATTGTCACGTTCTCAGATCTGCTGTCCACTTAACTAGTATCATAATCTTCCCTTTTAGGGAAGGACGGCGAAATAATTAAGTTGCTGGTTAGTGTTACTGGAAAACTAATACAAATCAAGTTTATTGATCTTTTCTCTGCAGACCAATATCAGTATGCTTATGCAATCGAATAGCGACAAGCATGAAATCATATTCACAGTGTTTGCACTGTGTGAGGTAAAGGTATTTCTAACTAAACCGCTCATATAGCAATCTCTAAAAGTTATTGTCAAAGAATTTTTTTCTCATTAGTTTGTTTTTTTCAGATGCAATAGAAGCTATAAATATGCTGTGTGCTTTTCAGATAAATATTCAACCTTTTTAAAAACTATACATTTTAAATTCCCTGATCCGAGCTTAAATCATAATAGATGTCTATCTTGTCTTTTTAAAAAATATGTATCATCAATTTTGGATGAAATGTAAAAATCAATGATGTTTCAAAACCATGACTAGTTTTAAATATTTTTATAGATGATCTTTCTTCATAAGGAATAACTATTCAGTTATAGAGTTGTAATCTGAGAATTGGTTTACATTTTTTGACTGAATTCTTCCATTTCTATCTGTAACTGATAAATAAGAATATTTTTATTGCTAGAGATCTATTTATATTGACCCTTCATGCTTACCTCATAAACTCATTAAGAAACCTGTATTAGTCTAGTTTAATTCATATCTCATGCAATATGTCTAGAATTATGTAAGTAATTGTTTGTATTCTATAATAACAATCTCTTTTAGCAGGTCAGGTTGTTTCTCCACAGTCTGCTCCAGCCTGTGTTGAAAATAAAAATGACGTGAGCAGAGAAAACAGCACTGTTGACTTTAGCAAGGTAAGCTTTTCTCCCTCTTATGTAAGTAAGCTGCTGAATTATGACTAGAAATTACTACACATTTTAAGAGGTGTTGACACAATTTTTTGCATGCACAGTTTTTTGTTACTTAGCCAAAGCTTGATATTGTTATACATAGTGTTAGCATTTAAGTTCACATGTATCTTTTCACTTATTTACAAAACCAAATGTGTAAGCTTTAGGCACAGTCTTTAGGTTTGAGCCACTTGGTATAAATGTATCCCTTCCAGTAAAAAGAGTAACTGGACTTCACTGAGAATTTAACGGAAGTTTATTTAAAATTTGGTCATTTTTTCAAAATTATTTTTTCCTTTATTTATGGAAAAGCAAATCATATAAAGTTTCATTGTCGTAATTCAGAGAAAGACATTCATGTAAGAAAACACTAGAATATAGTGGAACTGAGCAAAGTTTCCAATAAAAACATAATAAAGACTGACTGTTGAGGGATACATCTAATTGGAGCCAATTCAAATGAAATCATTTACTGAAATGATTCTAAGAAAATGACGAGTCTGTGAGAATAATGCAATTTTGGTTAGCAAATTCCTGACATCGTGTATGTGCTATTGTAGGCTATGGCAAACTAACAAAGAGGAATTTCAAAACTGACCAAAAATAAAGAGGGTCAACGATTCTCTTTATCTGAGTGGCTGAAACAGTAGTAACTCAGGAGTGTTTGTTTGTTTTTTCATAAAGCCCTCAGCATTGGCAATGCTTTTAACAGTGGGAGGAGGAGGGGGTGGGAGGCAGCAGTAGAGGAAGTTGACTGCCTCATGCTTCTGCAAAAGAGGAAGCAATCAGCTCCTCCTTGCTGCTCGGAATCCCTCTGCCAGTGCTGAGTGGTCCCGGTCTAGTGTGCATGCTCTCCCTCTGGTGCCTGGCGGAGTCTACGTGAGAGCGCGGTGTACCAGCTTAAGTCTGTTAATTATGCGTGCAGGGACTGGGAGGCCAACAAAAGGGGCATACTAGTCCATGTGGGATGAAACAAAGGCATGAAAAAGGACCTCCACACCAGCAAGAGAGAGAGGTGAGGGCATCCTCCAGCTATGTTTCTACGATGGTTCAAAGCTCATTTCACTGTATGGAGGCATGTGATTCAAACATTCAGCCAGTTCAAATGTAATCCATTTGCCGTTCCAAAAAATATAAGCATTGCATCTTCATTCATCTGCAAGTTGGAATAAAACTGCCATACATTTAATTTCTGATAGTCTTCGTTTAAAACAATAACTTAAAAGCAATGACAGCCCTGGCCAGGTGGCTCAGTTGATGGGAGAGTCGTCCTGTACACCAAACGGTTGTGGGTTCCATTCAAATGGGGGCTTGGATGAGAGGCGACCAATCCATGGATGTCTCTCTCTCTCTCTCTCTCTCTCTCTCTTCCTCTCCTTCCCTCCTTCTCTCTCCCCCCCTCCCTTCTTTTCTCTTTAAAGATCAATAAAAACATATCTTTGGGTGAAGAGTAAATAAATAAACAAATAAACAAATAAATAAATAAATGCAATGACATAAGAAATTGCTTATTTGTGCAGGAATTAACAGTGCAACATGGGCATATTTAACATTCTCAAAATCAATGATAATAAATCACATCCTTTCAACTAAATTACCTTTTAACATTTTTCAAAAGGATATAACCCTTTCAAACTGATTTTTATACCCCCATACCATCTGACCTATCTTTAGCAGCCTCAAAAATACTTTTAAAAGAAAATACATTGTATCAATTGGAGACAGTAGTCCTATTTTCAGGTCCCCACAAACAATTAGAACTACAGAAGAGTGAAAAATAGATTGCATCTCCATCACTTGTCCATTTCGTTTTTTAATAGGCAAGTCCAATTTCTAGGGTCCTCTCCTCAGTGCCCACCATCTACATTCCTCAGCCTGTCATCCACAGCAGGTTGAAAAGGGCATGACTTGTGAGAAAGATCATGAGATCCGGAATCCTAACTCTAACATTTATAAACTCTCTGATCTTGAAGAAGTTCTCTGAACTTCAGCTTTCTCATTTGTAAAATAATAATAATAATACTGTATATAATTATGTTGTAAAAATCAAATGAAATAATATACAGAGAGCCTGGCAGAGTTCTGGGAATATAGCAAGGCATTCAATAATAGGTAGCCATTATTATTATTATTATTATTATTATTATTATTATCATTATTATTATTTTAGAAATAGTATCAAAAATAAATACTGGACCAGAATCTAATATGTTTTGGTCTCCACTGGATCTTTAGTGCTTTGAATTGTATTTGTGATGTATTGTTGAAAGAATTTTGTGAGATTCAAAATAATTTAAGCCTTTAGTTCTGGAATGTTTTTGAATAACCAAGTAATACGTCTTACTTGATAACCTGGAAGGGCAGAGTAGCAGGATTTGGAAAGAACAACTGTGATCAATCCATCATTATGGAAACAAAATTTAGTGCCAACCTTTGCAGGTACATGAGATAAGGACTTTTAGCCTAATGATTTCAGTTTGGTAGTCAATTTATCACAGTTCAGCTAGTTTCCAGGTTACTTTGTCCATTTAAATATTTTCAATTTTAATATGTAGATTCCAAATCCCAGTAGAATTTTGAGATATTAAGGGTAAAAAAAAGTATTTATTCATGTGACTTGATCCTATATTCTATCTATATTCAATCTACATTTTTTTAACCCTTGCAATGGCTAGGTCCATCAAACTTCTTCATTTAAGGAATGTTTTTAATGTAATCGAAGTTGTTAGGTTGTTACTTCCTATAACATTTTTAAAAAGCACATGTGTCAGAACACTCTATGTCTCTGTTTCTTAAACTGATATGTAGAGGGTGGCTATTTCAGTATTTCCCAATTGTTGGTGGTATTTCTTTTATTTCAAATGACCCAAAGAAACGTTCACATTATTTTCTATGTAGAAAGAACTTTCTTCTGCATCTATCTTTAATATGTGAAACATAGTATAAAGACTTAGATTATTAAGTCCTTGAACTCCAGGGAAACTTAGAAATCCGCTCATTTAGAAGGTGAGAAAGCTGAATCCCAGTGGAATTAAGAGAGCTGCTCAAGATCACTAGCTGGTCAATGTCACAACACCACTTCTCGCCAGAGAATCCCTATTACTTTTCTTGTACTTCCTGTTGTGGGCTTAAGATTTAAACTTTTCCCCTAAGGTCCCATCGGTATTTCCTTCACATCTCAGTGTGTAGGTTGTCTAGACACTTCCAGATCCACCATGATCTTCTGTCTAACCTTGTTCCCTAGAGATATAACTGTTTCTCACCCACAGCTTACACACCAAATGCCCAGAATGAAGCATTTTTCTCTTCTTAGCATAAAAGATTAGAGAACCCAGAAACAGGGGTGTAAGCCCAGATTCATAAGAGTATACCTTGATTTCTTTAAGGTCCTATTCAGAGGAACAGAAAATTCCAGGATTTCTTTATATTCATTCCAAATGTTTTAGTCTACTTTAGGATTGTCTTAGGGATATAGTCAACTTAGTTCCTTCCTCAGAGGTTTTTTAGGTATTTGTAATTTTATTTCAGGTTAAATTGTGGTCCTTAAATGTGACCTTTTGTTATACTAAAAAGTAGTTATATTGCCAAATATGATTTTTTAATGAATTTTATATTAACACAAATACAAAAATATAGGGCTTCCTCAAGGATAATATCATATATAATTACGATATAATAATATAATTGGATAATAAATTATATAATCTATTACCCCTTAACTATATTACTACCTCAAGAATAATGTAATGAGTATAATATAATGGCTACTCAAGATACATATTATTTAACTATAGTTTATTATATCTAAAATCAAAAGATACATTTGTTAACCCTGAAATAAAATTCTGTATGTTTAATGCTTTTTCTAAATTACAGATATCAATTAATGATGTATTAGATATTATGTAATGCAAAAATAAAATAATGTGTAATGACCATATATTTCCTTTAATAAAATTAAACTATTAATTTAATAAAATTAAGCATACTATGTACTTCTTGATTTAATTAGGTTGAATTTTAAAGCAGTTATTTGTTTAATTGCTACCTGCCTGAGGCACAGACTTCAGTAGTTATGACTATGGCATTTTTCAATCAACAAATGAGATTATAGAAAGTTTTTCAGTGGGAATTTAGACTTCTCATTAAAATTATGACAGATATTATTACTATGACCCATATTGTATATTAATTATAGATTTTCTTAAAAAGCCATTTTCTTATTTTAAATTTTGTTCCAGTGAGTAACATTGTATAATTGTTATTTCCATTGGGAGGAAAACTTAATTGTTTACTCTTTTAGGCTCTGAAAGACTTTGGGCTAATAGTGTATAGGTAATCTTTTATTCCCTTCTTGAGAATTTAATGCTTTATAGTGAAATTATAAAACATTAGTAATTGAAAGCATTTTCAATGTACATATATTTCCTACCTAGAAAAAGAAATACAAAAACTATGATAATAATTTCCATGAAATTTAACCTTCTAGTAATAAGGTAAATAAATACTTTTGTGTTTATAAATTAAAAGGTTGGATTCTATAAAAGGAAAATATTTACCATATACTATCCCAATGTATATGGTTTATGAGTTCACAAATTTATATTTGGAAATATATTGATTGATAGGTTAAAAGCTTTAGAATTTTAAATACTTGTCATAATTTTTGTAGGCAGTTTTGCTTTATTAAATTATTTTTTTCTTTAAAATAGAACACTGGTTCTATTTGATATTTTTAGTGGACTACTACAGATTATTTTTATACTTAATCCTTAGGAAAAAATGTACACTCCATGTAATGAGTTTTATGTTTTGTGGCACCCTTGTCTTACAGATAAATTAAGTAGTTATAAACCTTCTAAATAGCTGTGCTGAGGTCTTGATTGCAGAAAGCAACATATTTAATGTCGTCACTAAAATCTGCTATGGACTTTCTAAGGTGCTTCTGAAAGTTTTAATTTTTTTCATTTTAAACGTCTTGGAAAGCTATTCTCAAATCATTAAACTTGCAAAAGAACTATCTGGCCTAAAAAACTCTCTGCCTCACCTATATTTGTCAGAGCTCTTTCCTCTCTCTGGGCTATTCCCACTTTGATCTTTGGCCCCCATTTCATTAACACAGAGCGTTAAACCAATTACTAGAGCAGATAAAAATCTTACTCTCCCTACAAAGTGATTTCCATAAAAAGCAACTCAAATGAATTAGAAACAAAAAATAGGCCTTGTAAAATTGACTTTAAAGATACTGCTTGGTTTGCATTGAAGCCTGTGCATAAAAATTAATATTTACTCTTAAGAGCAGTTTACATTCATTTTTCAGATTTCACCCTTTACTCTAAGCATTTCTTCTTGTTAACGATCATTTTTCGTTTTGTGTGCGTTCATTTCAATCACAGACATCTCATATCAGAAATTCAACTATGGCTCTTCTGCCACCCCAAATGTTAATATATGTATTCTTGTTTTCTTTGCCATATCTAAATTCTCTGAGGAGAAATTAAAACTGAAGAATGATCAGGCTAAGTATAGAATGTGAAGGATATAAGATAAAGATGAAGACGAAAGTCATAATTAATACTGTGAGGAGAAACATATTTATATTTCTTTTGAAATAGGCATATTGTGAGTATTAATTAATTAAAATGTATTGTGCACAAAATTTAGATAATGCAACCTAAAAATATTTCAGTCTATTGGAAAATGCTAATTAAATTATGACTCAGGAATATTAATTTAATTGAGCACCTGCTCTTTTCTCCCTGAAAATGTCAAGATTGCTGATACCAAAGAAGTTTCTTCTAAGGATATTGAATAGAGAAACTAGAGTATTTCAGCTTATTGATGACAAGTTAGAAAAATACACAGGTAAAGAAAAATAGTTACTTTTAAAGGGCAAAAGAGATGTTTAACTATTTAAAATTTTTACTTAAACTATATTGATGGATTACCATATGTGAAGCACTATGCTAGGATATAATTTAGCAAAAATTTCCAATTTTGGTTGATTTTATTTTACTTTGTGATGCTTGCAGGTTGATCTGCATTTTATGAAAAAGATTCCTCCAGGTGCTGAAGCTTCAAACATCTTAGTCGGGGAGCTGGAGTTTTTGGATCGAACTGTAGTTGCATTTGTCAGGTTGTCTCCAGCTGTGTTGCTTCAAGGACTGGCTGAAGTCCCAATCCCAACCAGGTAAACCATATAAGAGCATCTTTTGCAATTTTTCTTTTTGGTGAGGAAATAAACAAACAAATAAAAACGAGTACATATAATTTACTCTGAGAGTTTTTTTCTAGAAATGAATCAACAAAACTATTGTTTTTTCTTGTTTGTGGAGGAGGACGAAACGTTCTTTAAAAATGGTTCTGTTCTTTTCTCCTTCCTCTCAAACTTTTATACTTTCTTTCAGGCGTGCTCCTCATCTCCAGACACCCGGTCTATATCACTGTGTAAATCCTTTCTTAGAATTTTGGTAAAAAGTGATAAAATATTAGACTTTTCTCAAAGATTGTATTTGACGGTGGGCTAAAGAGGATCCTGTATATGAGTGTAGTCAAACTAAAAAAAAAAAAGCAATTAAAAAATCAAAGTCTTCAATCTTGGTTTATGCTTGAATGAGTAAGCCTTTAAAGTACATGTAAGTGCCAACATTAGGACAGTCCCTGCTGTGTCTAATGTACTGTGTTTCATTCCTAGGCACAGTGTACCTCCCACACATAGAGTCTGAAGAATCACTGGTAGTCACATTATGGCATTGAGGTCCAATTCAAATCAAAAGTACAAGTTTAATTTGATGATCTGAGCTTTTTTTCTCATTGAACTATGCATACAACTAACAACATAGGGATAGTATAAACTGAAATATAATTGTTTCTAATTTATCTCTATTTTATAGATATAAGGCTTTCGAAACATAGGCAAAAATGTGTACGAAAAAAAAAATTGACTTCAGCACATTTGGTTTCTAGCAATTCACCTGAGGACCTTGTTTTCTTCCCTTCTCCCTCCATCAAATGTGATCTCTATATCCCTTTCTCTCTGATCCTATTTTCATAGCGGAACATACCTCTCTGGGGCCCCATCTTTCACGTGCCTGGTGTCCGTTGTTTGGTGCTCTGTTTCAGATGATGTCAGCATGCCCCCCCTTCCAAACATGGAATGCCTCAGCCAAGCTAAGATGACGCAAAGTTCAGGTGCTGTGGCATCTGGATTTGTAAAATGTTTTCTCTATGAACCTTTGGCCTTAACTCAAAACACAGCAGATTACATCACTCTGGGCTTTGACTATGGATAAGGCAGCCCCAAAATATGGAATAGTTTATTCAGGAGAGGCCTCATTTTGTAAGAGCTCAGCTAACTGGAATGGGATTCAGGGTTCAAGTGCCTGTGCCTGACTGTGGTTTAAGGAAGGAACCTGGTTGCCATTCAGGTTGCAGAAAGAAGTTCATCCTTTTGGAGGGCTACTGAGACTTCTGATACACATCAACTTTGATTTCAAAAGGGGAAGGATGAACTGAGCGCATTAAAGTGGCATCTGATGTATGATTGAGGCTGATTTTTCCACACGCCTCTTCTGTAACCTATTCAGAGTTTCTGGGAGTTTGGAATTTAGATGTAAGATGTCAAACTTACTAACTAGGTATTATTTTAGCAGTTTAAAATTCCAAGCAGTGCATTCTTGTTCTACCATTTACGGTAGTGTCTGATGAACTCTGAGTACATGATGGCTGTTTGTGACCAGGAGAGTTCCTGTATTTCAAAGGAAAGAAAAGAAAAATTCCCAGGAGTGAAGTCATAATGGGGTTATGCACCCTCACTTTGAAAACTGTCAAGGTTTAGGTGACCTCATTTCATACTGACATAGCAAAATGTGTTTAGAGAACAATGGAGGAAAAATGAGGGGCATGGTAGAGCCACTGTATAGGGAGAGATTAGAAGGACTTGACTAGTGAGGAAAGGTGAAAAATAGAAGATTAGTTAGACGAATAGAATAAAGAAAGCCATTTGAGGTTCCTAATTATCCTTTCTTAGGAGGACAGAAGGGCACACCATGACTATAACAGCAACACAGTGAAACTGTCAGAAAATAATCTTTTGGGACTTTATTATAAATAGCCCATGGAATTGAAACCTGAAAAATAACAACATGTACATAGGTTAGGAGATTTCTTAAAAGTATTATAGTCGATAAAGCATCTGCCACCACATTAAACTCTTCCTGTTTTAAATGTACAGTGGACAATTCTGTATAGTAGAAATTGATTTGGATTCAGTTTCAACTGACACAAAAACTATAGGACTGTGTAATATATGCTTCATGTAAAAATATGTACAATCGCTAAAGTTTATAAGTAAATGAAGGGTAGAATTATAGTACCTATTTTCATCTACCTTACAAAGCCATTATTCTTCATACTTAAGAAGCATGAACCATTTAACAAATTAATACTGTAGAGTTATACTGCATAATATAAGACATTTTAAATGTTTCACAATTTCCCTGCAGCGCTGACCTTTTCAGAGACAGGACAATTACCAGTTCTGTAAAGTTAGAGCACGTATTGATTTCTTCAAACACTCCGGTTGTGATTATGAGTTTGCCAGAGTTTCAACAGTGCAGCTGGTATTTCTAATCTTCCAGCATTAGAATTAATAGATCATTAACTCCTCATTTTTTTCTACCTAACTGGTCTTTGATTCTGACAACAATTTTTTTTCTATTTAATGTACATTTCACATGTACCCAATGATTTTTGACCGCATGTTCTTTCTTTGTTTATACAACTATATTACCTTTCCCCCCTTCTACCTAGTTCTACAATTTGCTTATTAGTGAATTATCTTTTTCACAGTTCAGAAAATTTTTTAAAAATATGTTTTCACTGATTTGTTTTTCATTTGTTTTAGAGAGAGAGGAAGGGTGAGAGAGATAGAAACATCAATGTGAGATACATCAATTGGCTGCCTCCTGCACGCCCCCTACTGGGGATCGAGCCCTCAAGCAGGGCATGTGCCCTGACTGAGAATCGAACCAGGACCTCTTAGTCCATGGGACAATGCTCAATCCACTGAGCCACACTGGCCAGGCTATGATTCAGAAAGTTTTAATCAGGTTTTACTTTTGTCACCTTATTCCTCTAAGAATTATAGAATCCTTAAAATCCTCACTAACAACTCTGTAGGCTGTACCAGTAACAAAATGGGGAAAATATTGAGCTCAAAATAACTACAGATTTTCAATGCTTAAAAATCTTAAGCATAAGAGTCAAGCATTATAAAATGTTTCAGAATAATAAATGTGAAAAAAATATGGAAGTATTTTACATAGCTATTCCATCTTCAGTAATTCATTTGAGATGAGTGATTCTGTACTACTAAAATAATTTTTATATTTCTACCATGAAACATTCGTTTTATTTTCTTCTTAATTACAGATTTTTGTTCATTCTTCTGGGACCCCTGGGAAAGGGTCAACAGTACCATGAGATTGGCAGATCAATTGCAACCCTAATGACAGATGAGGTATTTATTCAAGTTCATTGAGAACATTTTTGCCCACTAGGTACATCTAACTTTTGGGGTTCCTGTATTCATGACAATTTACTGTGAATAAGATTTCTCTATATTGAATCCCCCTTCTTCTATGTTTTCACTATAAAATTTCCTTTGGAAAATTTTGTTTAAAAGGGGTAATAAATTCATACACATGATTATAATGCTTTATAACCTCATATTCTAAAAATATTTGTTATTTAATGGTATTTCAAATTTATTTATTAATATTATCCTTATATTATATATATTTTCAGAGCAAGCAGCATTTTTACTATCATTGCAAATCTTGTTTGGGGTAAAATAATTTTTTTGAAAAAAATTTTAAAACTTTATTGAGGTAAAAGTCACATGGCACACAATTCACCCATTTGAAGAGCATAGTTTATTGAATTTTAGTATGTTCAGAGTTGCATGCAACCACAGGGAGTGGCCAAAAAAAAATTAACGTCTCAAGAAAAAATAATGGCAGTTTATCCGAATAGAATACATGAAAATAAAAACCATACAACATCTATCAACTCTCTTTACAATGGCTTCTATGTAGTTGTTCTTAACCTGGGAGTGTTTGAACTATTAGAAAAACTATAGATAGATTTCAAGGGGCCTATGATCTCTCTGATACAGCACATACATTTTTCTATGTAAAAAAATTTTTATGTAGATTTTTTGGACTGAAAAAAACTTTTATTAGCTTTTAAAAGAGGTGTAGATCTCAAAAATGTAAGATCATAAAATAAGAACATAAAATGTAGTATTACATAACTGGTTTCTTGTAGCCCCCAATGCCTTAAGGAAATCTGTTGTTATTGTTTTATTGTTCTTATTATTAAAGAAGAACAGATACAAAAGATCACAGAAGGGGCATAAATAAGAAATTCAGTAGTAAATAACAAATGGGATTATACAATTTTGGAATCTCATCAAAATAATTTAATGGTGTATTTACTGAATTCATGGCTGCAGATACCTTAAAATCTGTAAAAACAAAAAAGCAAATTAATATTGTATATAACTTTTCCTAGCCAAAAAGTTACTCCAAAAGATGAGAGCTGTTCATTATAATAGAACATGCTAATTAAGATAGTACATTTATTGACTATCAAAAATGTTTAAGTAATTTTAAAAGACAAAATAATACTTTATTGTTCAAAGTCAAGGTGGAAAATTATTCTGGTTATACAATTGCTTTAAAAACTATTGAATAATTGTACTCATTAAGAACAAAATTTAACATGTTGATTCATAAAGTTTACTTTATTTAAGAAAATGGTGAGTTGGATTGTCAGGTGCTCAAATAAATATTTGTTGACTGAGCTCTATTTGTGTTTTTCCTCTCTGTCTTTCCCTTTTGTATCTTCAGACTTAGCTAGTGTCTGGCCCTCAGTCAGAGTTCCATAAGTTTTTGGTTTTTTTTAATTAAAATTTTATTTTTCAATTACAGTTTACATTAAATATCATTTTGTATTAGTTTCAGGTGTTCGGTGGTTAAACAATGATATGTAACTTCATTTATATGTGGAATCTGAAGAACAAAATAAACAAAATAGAAATAGACTCCATAAGTTTTAAAAAAATAAAGACTGAAAGTGTTAGTCATTTTAACAATACCTTATCTTGAATCACTCCAATCATTTATTTTCTTTCTTTCTGTTGAGTATTACTAGGGACAAATCTATGATTTTGTTTATTAGCACTATTACCAAGGTATTAATCTCTTTAGAGTCTTGGAAATTAAGCACTTCAAAGAGCTTTTGTTTATCTATCACAATAGAACTTGAAATTGAGAATTTAAAAAATTATGTATTTATGAATTTATTTAAATATAACAATAATAAAGCCATTGTATATTAACACAAATAACATAGTTTTATGAAAACAAAAGGAAGAACAAAAACAAAGAAAATTACCAAAAAGAGTGCCATTGTTTTTCTTTTTCTTGTTCTGGATTTTTGAGCCAACAATTTTCTGTCTCTGTCATCTAGATTTTTATTTTAATCCTCACCTGAGGGTAGTTTTTCCCATTGATTTTTTTAGAGAGAGTAAAAGGGAGGGAGGGAGGGAGAGAGAGAAACATTGATGTGAGAGAGACACATTGATTGGTTGCCTCCCTCACATTCCCCTACCAGAACCAGGGATTGAATCCATGACCCTTTGGCCCGTGGGCTGACACTCTAATCACTGAAGCACACCGGCCAGAGCTATCATCTAGATTTTATGTCAGCAGTGACTCTGTTCAGTCAGCAAACATGGCCAATAGATATTAGCTACTTAAGAAATACATATGAAATTAATGTCCAGGTTTCCCCCATCCTTAAAATAAAACCTCTTACTGTTTAATATAACATCTATGCTTGAAGAAATATTGATTGAATCTGTATTTCAAGAGCATTGAAGGATAAGTCTCTACTTGATCCTGAATATCTTAGCTTCATTCATCTCTTAACATATTGCAGTCTAATTTTTGTCACTACCATTATACTGAAACTGCTTTAAGTAAGGTCACCATTTACAAGTGGTATATCGTATGTTTAATACTCAAGTCACTTGATCTCTTATTGGCTTTGAACCCTTCTTTCTTTTTCCCCCCATGAAGAACAGCTAAAAGTAGTTGTGTGCTTTTTGTTTTAACAATAAATCTTTGAGATTAGTATTATTGCTTACCCTGAGGTCGTACATATATTCTTCTATATTATGTTCAATGAGTTTTATACTTTATCTCTCACATTTAAGTTTTTAATCTACCTAGAATTACATTCTGTGTAGGATGTGAATAGACATCCAATTTCATTTTTACATAGGTAATCACTTGGCTTAGAACTCTTTATTGATTCATTCATTATTTATTAGATGGATACCAATGCCTGCTTTAAAAAAAGTATCTATCTCTGTGCCATCACTATCCTAATTATAGTTGATTTACTATAATGAGTCTTGATCTCTAGTAGGACAAATCCCTCACTTATTTGTTCTTTGTTCACTCATTCAATATGTATTTATCGTGTATGAACTGTTTATCAGGTGCTCTTGTAGTAACTGGGGATGTTATCTGTGAACAAAATGGACAAAATCCTTTTTTCATTGAGCTAACAGTCTAGTGGAAAGATAGACTAACATATAGATAAGTAAAATATATACTATATAGTGATAAGTGCTATGGAGGACACCATGAAATCAGGGATGGGAGATAGGGGTGGGGTGGCAAGAGTTTCCAGTAAAAATTAGGCGGTCAGGGAAGGCCTAATTAAGACATTCCAGCAAAGAACCTAAAGGAGGAAAGGGAGCAAGCTATTCAGATATCTGAGAAAAGAGCTCTCTAAGCAAAAAGCTAAACAAAGGCAAATGCTCTGAGACTGGAGTGTGCCAGGAATATCCGGAGAACAGCAAGCAGGCGAACAAGGCTGGGCAGGAGGGAGAAAGGGAGAGAGCAGCAGGCAATGAGGTCAGAGAGGTAATCATCCAGTCTGTGCAGGCTATTTGTAGGTCATGGAAGGATTTTGAGTTGGGGTGCGAATGGAAGGTTTTGAGTAGAGGAATGACATGATATATCCTGAATTACAAAAGGATCACTGAACAGCTGGGTTCAGTCCTTGTGGAGGAGCAAGAGCAAAAGCAGAGAGACCACTTAAGAGGCCATTGCAACAATCTAGACTATCAATGGTGGTGAGAGAAATCAATGCAATTCCAGTCAAAATTCCAACAGGATTTGTGAAGGAGTTTGATAAGCTAATTGTAAGAAATATACGGAACAAAGGTCCAAAAATAGTAAAAGCAGGCTTGAAGGACTAAAGCAAAGAAACTCATTTGCTTGTTTGTTTTTCCTAATTTCACTGATGCTTTTTCTCAGTTTCTTTTTCTGGATTCTTTCTTCTTCCCACCCCCTGCATTGAAGAGAATTTTGCTCCTTAATTATCCACTCTGGCTCCTACTTTATCAGTCTCTCCCTCCCTACTACTTTTATCACCTTACAGATATTCTGAATCTCCTATCTTTTAAAAAGAAGAGAAAGAAAGGAAGAAAGGGGGAGGGGGGAGAATGGAAGAACACAAAGAAAGAAGGAAGGAAGAAAAGAAGAAAGGAAAAAAGGGAAGACACTTTCTAGTTGTATGATCTTGGACAAGTTAAGATTAATTCTCTTTGCCTCAATTCCCTCATCTTCAAACTTGGAATGATAATAATAGTGCATATTTCATGTTGTTATTGTGATAACTATATATTTATTACCTAATATATATTGAAGATAAAGTGGTAGAGATTAAAGACATGGTCATTGGCCTCATGGAACAATCCTGAAGTCATCCTGGACCCCTCTATTTCTTTCCCACCCGAATCCAATTCATCAGTAAATCTTCCTGGCTCTAGTTTCACAATATTTCCAGAATCTCACTTTCTGAACTGTCATCACCTGGCTTTCTCTCATATCACCTGGCCTATGCCCATTATTACCCTATGAGTGCAACAGACTCCTAGTTGTTATCTCTGCTCCTGCACCATTTATTCTGTTCTCAACACTGCAGCCTGAACAATCATTCTTCTCCTCCTCAAGACCCTCTAATGGCTTCCCATATTATTCAAAGTAAAAGTCAAAGTTCTTTTGATAATCTACAAAATCCTACAGGATGTCCTTCTGCCTCCTCTACCTTCCCTCTCAAACCTCATCTCCTGTGTCACTCCTCATAGCTCATTTCTTCCTAAGGAATTGGCCGTCTTGCTATTTCTCAAATATGACATGCTTTCTCTTACCCGAGAATCCTTGCACTGGCTATTCCCTCTGCGTGGAAAGCTCTTGCTTCTGATAGCTACATGGCTTACATCTTTAGTTCTTTTAGGTTTTTGTCTCCCCAGTGAGGACTTCCTTAATCACCTCATTTAAAATTGAGATGAACTGACTTCCGGTCAAGATGGCGGCGTAGGTAAACGCGGTATCGCATCCTCCCACAACCACATCAAAGTTACAACTAAACTAAAGAACAACCATCATTCAAAACCACCTAAAATCAAGCTGAACGAAAGTCCTACAACTACGAAATTAAAGAAGAAGCTGCATCGAGACTGGTAGGAGGGGCGGAGGCGCGACGGGCTGGTCCCACACCGGCATGTGGCGGATAAAAATTAGGAGGGACACCTCGGCTGGGAAGGTCCTCCCTGAGGACTGAGGGGTCCCCATCCCACACCAGGCGCCCAGCTCAGGGTTCCAGTGCCAGGAAGAGAATCCCCATCACGTCTGGCTGGAAAAAACAGCGGGAACTGAGGCTGAGGTGGCTGGAGCCCCAGGCAGCTCCTCTTAAAGGGCCCGCACACGGATTTACTCGGACTTGCTCCCTCCAGGCTCCAGCGTGGAGGAGGCAGCTTGAAAGGTGCCAGAGTCATATGGGGAAGAACTGAGCTGTTTGGCATTGGAGCAAGGGCTGGAGAGGCAGCTTTCTCCTGGACAGTGGTGCTATCAGAGGCCTTTGTTCCTTTGGTGAGCCCTTCCCTGGGCCGGCAGATGCCGCCATATCTGGGACTCCAGCTACCTGGCTCACACTGTTTGCCCCGCCCTGGTGATTCCCTGAGGCCCCGCCCCACCCAACTTTCAGGCCCACCCAAGCTGTTGCCAGTTGTTTTACCATAGGATTGGCCTGTCTTGGAGCCTGCTTCAGCTTTTCCTAAATTCTTTCAAACAAGCAGCATCTGGTCTCAGCTAGCCCCACACCTCTCGCTAAGTAATACATAGAAACAAACACAGGGAGGCAGCCAAAATGAGGAGACAAAGAAACAGGTCCCAAATGAAAGAACAGAACAAAACTCCAGGAAAAGAACTAAGTGAAATGGAATTAAGCAGCCTAACAGATGCTGAGTTCAAAACACTGTTTATAAGGATGCTCAATGGACTTAGTGAGAACCTCAGTGGACTTAGTGAGAACCTCAGTGAACTTAGTGAAGGCCTCAAGAGTATAAAAAAGGACCAGTCAGAAATACTGGAAGCACAGTTAGAAATGAAGGAGGCACTAACTGAAATAAAGAATAATTTACACAGAATCAATAGTAGAGTAGGTAAAGCCAAGAAGCAAACCATGGATTTGGAATATAAGAAAGCAAAAAACGCCCAATCAGAACAGCAAAAAGAAAAAAGAATCCAAAAAAATGAGGATAGTGTAAGGAGCCTCTCGGACAACTTCCAGCGTGCCAACATTCGCATCTTGGGGGTGCCAGAAGGAGAAGAGAGAGAACAAGAAATCGAAAACCTATTTGAAACAATAATGGCAGAAAACTTCCCAAACTTGGTGAAGGAAACAGACATACAAGTCCAGGAAGCACAGAGAGTCCCAAACAAGATGAATCCCAAGAGGCCCACACCAAGACACATCATCATCAAAATGCAAAAGGTTCAAGACAAAGAGAGAATCTTAAAAGCAGCAAGAGAAAAGAAGTTAGTTACCTACAAGGGAGTTCCCATAAGACTATCAGCTGATTTCTCAAAAGAAACTTTGCAGGCCAGAAGGGAGTGGCAAGAAATATTCAGAGTGATGAAAAGCAAGAACCTACAACCAAGATTATTCTATCCTGCAAAACTGTCATTTAGAATCGATGGCCATATAAAGAGTTTCCCAGACAAGGAAAAGCTAAAGGAGTTCATCACCACCAAACCATTATTATATGAAATGTTGAAGGGTCTTCTTGAAGAAAAAGATTAAAAAATATGAACAAACAAAATGGCAATAAGTACATATCTATCAACAGTTGAATCTACAAACAAAATGAACAAGCAGAACAGAAACATTCTCAAAGATACAGAGAACTTTTGTTGGTTACCAGATGGGTGGGGGCTGGGGGAATGGGTGAAAAAGGTGAAGGGATTAAGAAGTACAAATTGGTTGTTAGACTGACAAACCTCAAAGGGAAGGGGGGTTGGGGGGTAGGAAGAAATAAACCAAAGATCTTATATGTATATATGCATAACCAATGGACACAGACAACAGTGTTGGGAAAGGCAGGAGGGGGACGGGAATGGGGAGGAGGAGGTCAATGGGGAAAAAATGAGGAACATCTGTAATACATTCAACAATAAAGATAAGTTAAAATAAATAAATAAATAAATAAATAAATAAATAAATAAATAAATAAAAAAAAATAAAATTGAGATGAACCAAAGCACTTATATGCATGTATGCATAACCAATGGACATAGACAACAATGCTAGGGGAGTGAGGGGTAGGGCAGGATGGGGAGGAGTGTGTCTGGGGAGGGGGGAAAGAAACATCTGTAACAAAAATAAATTAATAAAAATTGGAAAAAAAATTGCAGCATCTGCTAGTCATACCCTTATTCCTCTTTCCTGCTCTATTTTTCTTTATACACTTTCCACCATCCAACAAACTATATACTCATTGATATTGTTTTCCATCTCCTTCCTCCCACTAAAATGTAAGTTCCATGAGGGAATGGATTTTTGTTGGTTTTGTTCACTGCTCTATCCCTAGCACATAAATGCTTCGATAGATATTTATTGAATGTTTAGAGCTCATGTTTTAGCAGGAGAAAGGCATTAAACAACTAATTATACAATTAAAATTGTAATAAATCATTGTAATTATAGTGAAAGCTGTCAAGAAAAAGGACAAGATGTTAGAGAAGTATTAACAAGATGTCTAATCTCCTTTGAGAGGGAATCGGAGAAGGCTTCTCAGGAAGTCAGATGTATGTTGAAATCAGGATGTTGGATTAGCTAGACAAACAGGAGAGAAGAGCAATTTAAAGTAATTAAGTTATTGGGGAAATTGGTAATAGGAAATCAATAATAAAACTTAAATTAAATTAATTAATTAATTAAAAATATGTTTTTATTGATTTTTTTTAGAGAGAGAGAAAGGGAGAGAGAGATAGAAACATCAATGTGAGAGAGAAACATCGACCAGTTGCCTCCTGCATGCCCCCTACTGGGGATCAAGCCCGCAACCCAGGCATGTGCCCTGACAGGGAATCAGACCAGGACCTCTCAGTCCATGGGACAGCGCTCAATCCACTGAGCCACACTGGCTGGGCTATTAATGAATTTTTTTTTTTTGATGATAATGACAGCACTTTATTTTTCACCTAGTTTTTTTTTTTCCCTTTTTATTGAATGTATTAGATGATACCGGTTAACAAAATTATACAGGTTTCAGGTGCACAATTCTACAGCACAACATCTGTACACTGCATTGTGTGTTCACCACCCCAAGTCAAGTCTCCGTCCATCAGTCCATCACCATTTATCCCTCTATACCTTCCTCCACCTACTCGCCCCCTGCAATCACCATACCGTTATCCCTGTTCATGAGTTTTCTTTCTCTCTCTCTCCTTTTTTTGCTCAATCCCTTCACCCCTCAAACCCCTCCCCTGACAACTGCTAGCCCCCTCTCTATGAGTCTGTCTCTGTTTTGCTTGTTAGGTCATTTTGTTCATTAGATTTCACATATGACTGAAATCATTTGGTACTTGTCTTTCTCTGACTGGCTTATCTGTTGCAAAGGGTAAGATTTCCTTTTGATCTTTTTTATGGTCTAGTAATATTCCATTGTGTAAATGTACCATAGCTTTTTTATTCACTCATCTACTGATGGACACTTGGGCTGCTTCCAAATATTGACTGTTGTATATAATGCTACAGTGAACATAGGAGTGCATTTATTTTTCAAATCAATGTTTCTGCTTTCTTCAGATATATTCTCAGAAGTGGAATCATAGTTGTATTTTTAATTTTTTGAGGAAATTCTATACTGTTTTCCACAATCTGAATTTTTATTTTAAAATTAAACAAATCATGATATCTGTATTTTTGAGGAGCTTTAAAATACCATTAATATATAATTGATGTCTTCATATTATTCTAAGCAAAGACTGTGTATTTATCACACCAATGATTTTTGTGTGAAATGTTCTTAGTTGGAAGGTAAAGAAAAAGCCTTTGAACATCATTATCATTTCTTCAGCAGTTTAGAATCTCAAACCAGAAACTAAAACAAATGGCCTAAAAATAGAATGGAATATTTGAAAGTACAATTTTTTTTTTGGTAAATTTTGGAAAGTTTGATTACTATAATATAGATTAACATAAAGAATAATACAGTAGTCCTATGCCCGGTCGGTGTGGTTCAGTGGTCAAGTGTCGATCCATGCACCAAGAGGTTGCCGGTTCGATTCCTGGTCAGGGCACATGCCCAGGTTGTGGGCCCAATCCTCAGTGGGGAGCATGAAGGAGGTGTCCAGTTGATGTTCTCTCTCATCAATGGTTCTCTCTCTCTCTCTCCCTCTCCCTTCTTCTCTCTCTAAAAAATCAATAAAGAAAAAAAGTTTTTTTAAGAATAATACACTAGTCCCAAACCTCAAATATTTGTTCCATTTCCTATTATATAAAATACAAAAAGTGTCAGAAATATTTATATTATGTTTAGTGTAAATTTATTTTTATTTTACCCACTTATTATATTAAGTATACCATTCCTCTGCATGTTAGTCAGGAGAGATTAGGTGTGCTGCAGGAATAACCAACTAAAATCTCTGTGGCTTAATACAACCAGGATTTATTTCTATCATGCTGTATGTTCATCACAAACTGGCAGAGAGGCTCTGCTAATTATAGTCATTCAGGCCCTTGGAAGCTCAAGCTCGACCTGGCAGACAAAAGACTATGTGATAAATCACACATTGGTGCTCATAACTTCCATCAGAAAGTGACATATATACATCTAAATAGAACATACCTAATCCTAATATCAAAGGCAAGGACTGTAGTCCTACTCTGTGAAGACCTGTGGTATCTGTTAATAGCCTAAATGACCACCACAGTGTGTGTGTGTGTGTGTGTGTGTATGTAAATGTAGCTCATACTTTGAATACTTTCTAAACTGTATAGATATTATATATATAAGAAAATTCTATTTTATAAACTTATTATTTAATAATTAAAAGAAGATTTACCTTTTAAATTTATTTATGTATGCCAGGGTATAAATATTGCTAAAATTTCTAATATAGTCTATAAATTTTCATCTCTATTTTAAACAAGGGTGTCTTTCAGGAAGTTTGATTTGTCACACATAAATAACCTTTGCCAAGCTTGAATCATTAATTCTAGTTTAATTAGCTTCCTTCTGTGGGGGCTAAAAAAATATTAATACCTTTCCTCTCATCTTCTAAGTTTTTCTAGGCTGGGCTAAAAACCAAATTAACAGAGACTTGTGAACAGGAGAAAATCAAAGTTTAATACATGTGCATGGGGGAATTCACACAGGAATGAAAATTCCAAAGACAGTGAAGCAACATTGGGTATCTAAGATATTTTTGAACAATGGAGAAAAGGGGGCGGGGTTGGTGGGAACAGGGTATTAGATTTCAGAAGTGATTTCAGGTAGTTGAGGAATCCCAAAACACACATGGCAAGAAAATCCTTGCTAGGTGACTCAGGAACAATGGGACAGGGGTATCCAGCTACCAGGCACCTAGCTAAAGCCCTCTTGTTCACCACACTTAATTCAAATTTGGCTAATGTGGCATCCTATGATCTTCCTGAAGCAATTTTCTCTCTCTGAATCTCTTGGGCAGGAAAGGGGGAAGGACCAAAGTTTCTTTCTGAGTCTTTTGTTTCTTAACAAATAGCTTAAAATCAGTATCTCCTACAAAGCAGCTTCAGGGGGGCAGAATTCTGGTCCCGTCACTTCCATCCTCCTTTCCCTTACTCTTGCCTCCAGAAATTTCTACCTTCATTCTGGCATTCTGAGAAAAATATATACATCTGTGAGCATTTATATATTAAACTAAATTGTAATATTTTACATGAAAAACTTCTATTTCTTCAAATTGTATAATCTCACGTGAGATAGCTGGGAAATGAAAACACTGAACACATTAAGATTTCATAAAATTTTTGAATCTATCAATGATATTTCTTTTCCTTCTATAGGTATTTCATGATGTTGCTTACAAAGCTAAAGATCGTAATGATTTGGTGTCAGGAATTGATGAATTTCTGGATCAGGTTACTGTTCTCCCTCCTGGAGAATGGGATCCAAGCATTCGTATAGAGCCTCCCAAAAATGTGCCTTCCCAGGTATGTATATTCAAAAATACTCTCAAAAATCCCACCTTCTTTTTTTGTCTTTTAAATGCATCTACCAAAATAACAGTACTTGTCAAAAGGATTGAAATGATTTAAATGATAACCTCTGTGATATTGTGCTCTCAAATAAGAAATATATATTTGGTGCTCCTCCAGTTTCTGTCACAGAGTTCCTAAAACCTGTGAAATTTCCTGTGATGAGAGCAACAAAAGTATTTGTTATGTTAAGGAGGTGGTTTTTGGAACTCACTTAAGGATGGGGGCTGATTGCCAGTGAAGCCAACCTCTTGGTTAGAGGGTTGGAATGTTAAGTTTTGCCCTCCCAGCTCTGAGGAGGGGAGAAGGGCTGGAGATTGAGTTCACTCACCAGTGGCCAATGGTTTCATCAGTCATGCCTATGTAATGAAGCCTGCATAAAACCCCAAAGGACAGGGTTTGGAGAGCTTCAAGGTTGGTGAACACATGGAGATTGAGGAGAGTCATGCACCCAGAGAGGAAATGGAAGCTCCTTGCCCTTTCCCCATTCTTACCTATACATCACTAATATCTGCTGTTCCTGAATTATATCCTTTTATAATAAACTGGTGTTCTAGTCAGTAACATGTTTGTCTGAGTTCTGTGAGTTGCTCTGTCAAATTAGTTGAAACCCAAGAAAAGGGTCTTGAAAACCTGAGCTTGCAAGTGAGTCTGAAGTGGAGGCTGTGGTGAGGGGACAGTCTTGTAGGACTGAACCCTCAACATGTGGTATTTGATGCTATCTCTAAGGAGACAGTGTCAGGATTGAGTTGAATTGTAGGACACTCAGCTGGTATCTGGAGCATTGCCTGGTAGTGTGGGGAACCCACCCTTCCTTCCACATTGGAATTGGTACTAGAACCTATTTAACTTCTAAGAAGGCGGGGGCATGAAGTTACAAAGTTTTCCTTAATTTTATCCAACACACCACACTGAGAAATTAGGTGTATTGATGATATGTACTAAATCAAACAGTCCCATATCCCTGGAAAGACTTTAGAGTCACTTTAAAACATTATACTGGAGGAATATTACATTTTTAATAAAGATATGAAATATGGCTTAAGAAAAAGCCCATTACTGTCTTCTTATATTCTGATGCATCACTTTGAAGTTAGCAAGTATTTGGGAAATTCAAAGGCATGGCTTAGTCTTATTCTTATTACATAGAAAACTTCCTGTTACTGCTAATCATATTGGGAAATTTTTTAAATTAAAATTCTTATGTTTATATTACCTTGGCTTGGGCATATGGCATAAAAGTTGAAAAATTCAGCCTATAAAAATTTAATGTGCATTTACTCTCTCTCTCTCTCTCTCCCTATATATATATTCCAAAAGATAGAAACAAAGGCTATTGCTATTATTTGGGGTCATTTTCTTATTGCAGGCATAACTTTGTTGAGAATGGGGGCCAAAAGTTTGTTACGCCCACGCCTCATAGTGCCACCTCTGTTTCTACTGAATCTGCCTCCAACAACTATCCCGGTTGTCATCTAGTCAGCCTTGGCTTTGGCTCTTGTTCCTGTGAAGTCCAGCCTGGTCTGACTTGACTACACTAGCTGAAGTAATGGATGGCTTAACTGACCCATCCCTGCACATAGACGTTTTTCTGGTTAGCCAGACATGTGCAAATGAGCAGGTATACCACTCAAACATGAGTGTTTTTAAAAAAGTCATCTTAATCCCACTATCAATTTAAGGAAAATAAGTTGACATCTGTCTCATTTCTCTATTTTTATTCTGAAGTCATTTTATAACATTAAAGATAATTTTTTTTTCTCAGCAATTAGAATTTTAACATTCTATAACTGCAGCCACATAGGTTCAGTTGATCTACTACTACAATAAAAGAAGTTGCTTAAGGAGTAAGTTTTAGGGTTATACATTGTCTTATTTTTTATTTGTATACATCTTTGCATTTACAATAGTAGAAAAGGCAATATAATGCTTCCTGAAGTACTAAGAAACTTGTTAATTGATGTTATTTGGAAAATTTAATGAAAATATTAATATATTCAGACTGAGACTTTAAAAGTCACTTTTTAATACCAATTAGTTTTCTTTTCTTTCTTTTTTTTAAATAACAGTTTTTCAAACATTAAAACTAAAGTCAAGCAGTTTTTAAAACACGTTGCCTTTGAGGAATGGTGTTATTGAGGCAAGTTGAAGCATGGAAACTCTGTATTTTTAAAATTATTTTTATGAGACTCTATCAGAATGTATTGGATATTAGGAGGCAGTTATAGAAAGAACATTGAGTTAAGAATCAAGGTCCCTGGGTTCTGTTATTATCTATTTGTACAACCTTGAACAGATATTCTAACCTCTTTGTACTGATATATCAGCGTGTCCAATAGAACTTTCTGCAAGAACAGAAATTTTCTATATCTATGGTATATAATAAGCCAAGATATTGTTGAGCACTAAAAATGTGCCTACTGCAACTGAGGAACTGAATTTTAAACTTTAACTTACATTTAAGTAGCCACATGTTTTTAGAGGCTATCATATTGGACAGCACAGTTTGGTATAATGAATTTTAATTAGACATGTGCTGTATGCTTCTGTATGGCATTAGCATTTTTAATGTATATTGTAATTAACATACTATGAAACTACGTTTTCTTTATTAGGTAGGGCAACATAAATTCAAATATATTAAGCACTCTGACTTCATACTTGTTCAAATAACACTTTCCCCCATGGGATAATTTCCATGGCTTTTATTTTTTTGAAATGTATAAATAATGGCATGTTAAATACTTTTTCCTTTCAGTTAAGAGAAGAATAACCAGTCACCTCAAGCGATGACCCTAAAAATATCATTAAAACTTGCATCAGTCGTTGTAGTCACCCCCTTTTGTATACCCTCAACTTCTTTGCTTTTCTCTCATGCCCTTTACTTGATTGTCAAAACTATAACCCTGTGTGAATTGAGCTCTTTAGTCTGTACCTGCACTGGTACAGCTGAATGTGGCTGAAGGAAAACATCTAATTACACTGTGTGATCTCACATAACTCTTGACCACATACCTCAAGTAGGCCCTTAATGTTGCAAGTTCATCAGAGTACCTGAGTCCAATCATTCTCTCTAGATGACATTTCATACCTGTTTTCTCTCCCCAAACCCTCATCACATCCTTTCTGACCTTCACTCTCAGATGTTGACTTGCTTTCTACTTCCCTGAGAACTATGAAATGATTAAAAGAGAATTTCCACAGACTCCCACCACCACACCTATCCACCTGCCAGCATCTGTACCCACATACTCTACTTCCCATATAATACTATTGATGAATGTATCCAAAACCTTCTACCTGTGCACTAGGTCCCATCTCTTCACACCTACTCAAAGACATTCACCAATCCTCTTCTTTCTTCCCCGTATCATCAGTTCTTTTGTTCTACATTTATATCATTTTATTATCATACAACATTGTTAATTTTATATCTTAATACAGAAGTGTCAATATTGCTGCCACTGCAACCAAATGCCACAGAAGCGTTCTCTGTACTACCTTCCTCCAATTCCTCTCCTCCAATTCTCTCTTAAACCTACTCAAATGAGTCTTTTGCTTCTATTCATTTCATTTAAATTACTTACATGAAGGTCACCAAAGATCTCTACAATGCAAAATTCCATGGTCAATTCTCAGTCTGCATTTTATTTAGCCTATCAGTCAGTAGCAATTGCCAGAGTGATAACTCCTTTATATACTTTCTTTGCTTGGCTCCAAAACACCACACTCTAGGTTTTCACTCCTTTCCAACCTTCTTTCCTAGTTCCTCCTCTTCTCTCTGAAGTGATGCAGGACTTAGTCCATAGTCATATTCTCTCCTCTATACTCATTCTCTCAGTAATATCTTCCAATTTTATAGCTTTAAATCCTCTCCCAAATATATTTTCACTCTGAACTTGAGAGTTATTCATCCAAATGCCTACACTGCATCTCCACTTAGACATCTTATGGTTATCTAAAACTTAACATGTTCTAAGTTTGAACTGAATTGTAGACTGTCTTATTTCTGTACCTGTACACATCTTTGCATTTATATTAGAAAAGTCAATATAATGCATCCTAAAGTAAATAAGAAACTGATCTTTTCTTAAATTCTGTTCCATCTACACCTTCCCTTGTTGGTAGGACTAACTCCACATTACAATTGTGCTAACTCCGCCTTTACAGTTGATCAAGCCAAAAACATTTATTATTTTCTCTTACACCTGACTTCTATTCTGCTGGAAAATGCTCTTGGCATTGCCTTCAATATTTATCCAGAATGATACAATTTTTCACTATTGCTCCTGCTATCACCCCATTTCAAGCTACCATCATAGTACTCTTGGATTACTGAAATAGCCTCCTCACTGGTCTTGTTTCTACCCTTAGCCCCTAGAATCTGTTTTCAACACAGTAACCAGTGTGACTCCAAGTTAGATCATGCTGCTCCTTTCCTCAAAACCCTACATCAGTTCCTCTTTTCACTGAGAATTAAAACTAATATTTATAATGGTCTATTAAAACCTCCACAATTTGGCCTCCCTTTACCTCTCAGGAGTCATCTCCTACTTTCTTCCTTGCTTGCTCTTCTCCAACCATATTGGCCGCCTTGCTCCTTGTTCTTGGAACCTACAGCCACACTCCTGCCTTAATTCTGTCCCACTGGCTATTCTCTCTGCCTGACTATCCCCCAGTTATTCTTGTGGACACTCCCTCCTCCCTAACCACCCACCCTGTACCTCAAAACCCCCTTACTCTGCTCTAAAGTTTCATTTTCCCATTGCTTTCAATCTTTCTAACACACTGTAGAATTAATTAATTTATTTGTTTATTGTTTGCCTTTTCCATTAGAATGTAAGCCCCACAGGCCTGATTTGTCCACTTGTCATATAGTGGTGGGGCCTAGTATGCAACACAAATTGACTCTGAATAAGGATTTGTTAATTGGATTAATAAATGGTATAATTTGAGTAGTCAGATATCTGCTCACCAATTGATTTGTTTTAAAACATCAAAATATGTGTTTCTGAACAAAAATATTTTCTGTATTATTTCTCAGAATATTCATTGGTACTGTTCATACAAACTTCTCTTTTAAAACATTCCCACCCCCCTTACTACAAAATGAACACTTCTTGAGAAAAGGGGCTCTTTAGACTGGAAAATATCCTTCATGGTTTGTCATTCGCCTTATCAGTGTATAGCCTTTTCCATTGCAAAACAATGGAGTTAATTTATCCAGTAAGGGATAATTCCCCAGAAGACTGAAAGCTAAGAAACGTTTCCCTAGGTGATTATTGGTTAGTGAGGGTATTTAGGGTCACTCTCTTTTAAAAAAATTTTTTAAAATTGATTTGAGAAAGAGAGAGAGAGACATTGAGACATCAATTCATTGTTCTACTTATCTATGCATCTATTGGTTGATTCTTGCATGTGCCCTAACCTGCAACCTTGGGGCATCAGGATGGCTCCAACCAACTGAGCCATTTGGCCAGGACTGAGGGTCACTCTTAAAGCCCCTTTCTAATGTATGCTAATTATTTCCCCATAAAGGCAGTTCCTTTCTTAGTTGACAGAAATCCTTTCTTTTATCTTTTCACTTCAGCTTATTGTATCTATTCATGTTTCTTGGGAAATTGTAAAAATATTAAGCAATAGCCTTTCCTATATTTTGTGCATTTCTAAACCCATTTTCTCATGTTTTAAACCTGTACTATTTTATCTAAATGTCCATTGTACATCAGATCCTTTGATAATTCACTTTTGTCCTTCATGTTTAAACTAAACATAAAAGAACACATTTACACTATTTTGGAATGGCAGTCAAGTAAAATTTTAATTGTACCACTTAAAATATTTTTATAATCCTTTAGACACTTCTGAATATATTGGTGTGCTCTAAAATCACCAAAAGATAGGGTTTTTATGGTTTTCAAATACTTCTGTCGCTGATAAAAGTAGGTGGAATAGACCTGTGGGAAAACAGCACTTATATAAACCTCAGTTAATTTATCATTGACTCAATTAGAAACTCCCTTTTGCAACAGTCTTTGATTTCTATGAGTTAGAAAGGACCATATTATAAATCATTCATTAGGTAGGAAGATATCAGCCAGAATCAAAGAGGGAAATATACCTAAAAAAATAGCTAAAGATAATAAATAATGTGTTATTGAGTAGTTGAACTATTCCAGGCATATTACACTACCGTAACTAACACCTCCTCACCCAACCTACCCTAGCCCTGGTCTCTCAGTCTCCTTCTCTAATTTCTTTCTTTTTTGTTTTCCATAGCTTTATCTCCGCATGACATTATAGGTTAATTTTTTTTGTCTTCACTAATAGAATGCTTTTTCTTGCTCACCTTTGCATCTCTAGCATCCATAACAATAAATGCCACACACTAGGCACTCAATAACTATGAAATAATGAATAAATGTCCAAAACCCCGTTTAATTCTCACAATCACATGAATGAGTATGAAGCTTTTAGAAACTAGATAAGTTGCTGGAGGTCATACAGCAAATAAGTAACAACGCTTGGGTTCTTAGCTACTCTGCATATTGCCTCAAGGGAAGAATTTTGGTTTTATTTATAACTAGCACCTGATATTAAAAACAAAAAACACTTCCAACAGGAGAAGAGGAAGATTCCTGCTGTACCAAATGGAACAGCAGCTCATGGGGAAGCAGAGCCCCACGGAGGACACAGTGGACCTGAACTCCAGCGAACAGGAAGGTTAGTGAAAGCATTTGTGTGGGACTTCAAAGACCAAATGTTATACTGTTGTGTGTCAGGAACTGCTGTTTTGAGATCTCATTTTAAAAAAATACTTTGAATATCTATTCTTTGGAGGTAAAAATGCCAATTAATTTTATTTCTCTGTAGTTACTAGTGATTGTCATTACTATTAAGTCAGAACAGTGTTTGCATCATTCCATTTTATCTTACCCAGTCTTTCATTTTGCTGTGTATGAAATGCATTCACAGATTCTTAGAATGAATAAGAAATCTGTCAGTTGCCCCTTCCAAAAGAGCCCGTTGAAAGCTTCAAGTTCAAGATGGAAATAAAAATAAATACCAAGAACTCAGTCTTGTAGACTCCATCTCATTACATGCAAGTAGGATGTATATAATAGTATTTCTTATTTTTACAGTTGTAATTTGAAAGAGCTATATGATTTATTTTTCTAATCACACATTTTTGACGAGATGAAAGCTTCAATTTATTTCTTAAAATGGTTCTTTATGGTTTTTTGACAGCTTGTCTCTCTCCCAGCAATGTGTGAGCAGAAAATCAGAAACCCTTGGGTGGGTCTCTCTTCAGAGAATATGTGCACACAGCCTCCATTATAACTGAAGGAGATTGCAAAGGCTTTGCAGGATTATGCTCCCTCCCCTCAAGGCCATTTCCTGTACGGCTTTCACTGTTTTCTAAGCTGACTTTCCAGTTTCTAACAACTCTGTGCATTTCAGTTCTCCTCTGTTCCTCCCCTTTTTCTTTGTTTGTCTCTGAGGAAACGTCCTTTAACGTCCTGCTCAGGCTTATACCTAATTTGAGATGGTTCAGACACTTTTTTCCTTTTACTAGAAGCATTGTTACTCTTTCTGTTTGCTTTCATATTTTCAAATGCTGTCTTTTTATTTTTGTTGGTAATATTTTTCTCTCTCTCAGGTGTAACGTGCCACATAGCTTAGATTTTTTTTCGAAGTTCACTTTTCCTTACTGCTTCCTAAATCCTCCCAGGTCACCATATCCGGTATCTTCGCTTGTCCAGAGTTCTTCCACAGATTCTGTTGCTGACATGGCTTGAAGTATCCATTACTCATCTGCTCTCCTGGAGTTGCTGGTGTACATCTGGGCTGCTCTTGCACTGTTCTCTGTAATGACCTCCCACTTCCGGATTTAGATTTTTGCTGCGAAAAACACATTTATTGCACAGTAATATAAGAGCTATTTAGACTAATGTGTGCTCTAATAAGTACAATGGTCTGATAGAAAGTGCTTTCAAACCCATAAATATTAACTGCTAATTAATATTGCATAACCACCTCAAATTCTGTTGGGGATTAGGTGGGATATAAATGATAAATGAATGAATAGACTAATAAATTAAATCTACTTTGAATAGTGACTTTGACAAATTAACAAATCATTCAGAAATGATACCCCAAATTTAAAAAATATGCATATGTTTTACAAAACACAGGTAGAGGATCCTAAGATGATGATGATGATGATGATGATGATGATGATGATGTGTGTGTGTGTGTGTGTGTGTGTGTGTGTGAGAGAGTTTCACAGGTTCTCTGCAAGGGTCTGAGTTTCAATTGTCCTTTTTATTTTTCAATTGAAAATTGACCCTCTCAACCTCTCCTATTCCATATCCCTTTGATGGAAGTAGTCACTAGGAAAACAGAGTGATTCTATCACTCACATAATAGTGACAAAGTTACTGATATGTTACTATTGTGTACATGTCAGTGAGATCAGGGAAATGAAAAATAATAGTCAAAATTTTCTGTTATACTAAAGATGTATATTTTTTAAGGTAAAGTAAATCTGTTTCTCAAGAGCACACTCATTTTTGAGGTGGACTGTTAGATTGCAAATGAATATTCCTATGTAGAAAACAAATAAAAGTTTGATATTTTCCCATAAATATTTCCCATTAAGTATTTCAGCATACTGGCAGTATTTTGGAACATAATAGCATAATAGATTTTTTTTTTAACCTTCATGTAGGAATTTAACCATAGTCGTATTCATTTTAATATGGTATCTTTATTCCATGGAGCACAAAGAACTTTCAGTGGTCAAGTGTTAAGTCTGCATATTATTATTATTAAATGTTCAAAGAATGAGAGTACCTGTTCATTAATATTCTTATTCCTAGTAGATCGAAACATTTTAGTCCTCAAATTTTAGGCAGCATTTCACAGTTCAATACTATTTATCTCCCCTTCCCAAAATGCTCTTTCAAGTGTTTCAGTTTGGCTATGGATATATTTGAAAAAAATGAATTTATACTAAGAAAGGTTATTGTTGTCTTGTGAATGACAGACATTGGGATATATTTAGGCAAAAATGGGTCCAAATTGATGGTTATAAGGTCCTAGTTGCCTTTGCCTAACATTGCAAACAGCTGTGGAAGCTCTCTGTCTCCTTCAAAGGCCATGTAGATGTCTGCTCGGAACATTGTCTGGTGAGGGTCTTTTTGTTTTTGTTTTTGGCAGAGAGAGTAGGTAACTGGAACCATGTTTCAATACTGCTTTTTTCTTTAGGCCAATGTTCACTATTGGAGTATACAAAAGTCAGTTTACCCTCCCTCCGTCACTTTCTGCTATGCTAAATAAAATGTAAGCAATTAGAAAAAAACAATTGTGAGTAGTAGGCCTGAGTGTAGGGGTAGGTTGATGTAGAAATGGCACAGAAATTATAGAGTAATTCAGATCTCATTATTTGAAATTTGATTGATGAACAGCTCTGAACCTTGTTTGAGAGAACCTGGGATTACTTTTGGTCACTGACACAATAATTGGTTAGGAAATGAGGAAACACAGTGGTGCAAAGTCATCCCTGTAGAACATGGTAATGAAATGTAGCAGGTTAATATTGAGTCTCGGCTCAGCTGATGGAAAACCTGTACTGGGACCTGGCCACAAAGCTAATGAGCATTTTGATTTGTATGTTTTTTTATATTTGGATTTCACTATTGTGTTTCCCCCCTGTCTTAGGATTTTTGGGGGACTTATTTTAGATATCAAAAGAAAAGCTCCATACTTCTGGAGTGACTTCAGAGATGCTTTCAGCCTGCAGTGCTTAGCATCTTTTCTGTTTCTCTACTGCGCGTGTATGTCTCCTGTCATCACATTTGGAGGACTGCTGGGAGAAGCCACTGAAGGTCGTATAGTATGTATTATGCTTTTCTCTGAACTTTGAAATTAATCAGTGTTTAAGATTCATAGTTAGATCAGTGAGCATTTAATTTTGGATTCCTTTACAAGGAGAGCTTTGATGTATGGTCTGGCAGATAACTTCATATGTGTTTCCTGGAGGGCTAGTGGAACTGGTAATCTGGGAGTGGAATATCTCAAAACAATTAATTCTGATCTCATCTCTGGCCCCCACCCTAGGCTAGTTTCAGGCTGAGGTTCTTACCTTACAAAAGGTCCACTACCCATTTATAGAAGCCATGTTTCTGTCCATTCACTTATCATAAAATATGTAAACTCTTAGTAAGCAAAAGAAAAGTGAGATGAGGAAGGTGGCCAAGACACATCCCTATTCACTTCCATTTATTTTCTGCTGACCACCTGCCTCTTTTTATTCTTCTGTCCCACATCTTGCCCAAGGTTGCTAGGATTCTCATAGCAAAGGAAAAAGAATATACCCATGTATTTAAAATATTTCTCCCAGGTTATAATGGTCACCTATACAGCTTAGATAATGAAATAATTTATATCTCTTCACATTTATATCTCTACACAGAGTGCAATCGAATCTCTCTTTGGAGCATCCATGACTGGGATAGCCTATTCTCTCTTTGGTGGACAGCCTCTCACCATATTAGGCAGCACAGGACCAGTTCTGGTGTTTGAAAAGATTTTGTTTAAATTTTGCAAGTAAGTGTTATATACTTTTGGTCCTTAGTCCCTTTCTATTTTTCTACCGTATTTATACTTCTCCCAACACCGCATTTGGAGGTCTACTGGGAGGGGTGGACGTGGCTGTTTTGATTCCGTTTGCCATTTTTGCCTCTCCCTGAAAATAAAACGAAAAGATTGTGTATAATGTTTTGTGATGTTTGTAAAATATTATATTTAGTTCTCAACACTGAGAAGCCCTGTGAGTTTTATCCCCTCTGATGTTCCCTTTAGACAAAGTCTTGAGTTTAGGTATTCATGGCACGTGAAGCTTATTTACTTTCGCTTCATGAATTAGACTTATTTCCATCTGTTTAAAATGGTGGTAAGCTGCTATGAAATGACCTTCTTTCTACTATTCTTTTTCTCCTCCTAGAGAATATGGGCTGTCATACCTGTCTTTAAGGGCTAGTATCGGACTTTGGACTGCAACCCTCTGTATCATACTTGTGGCCACTGATGCGAGCTCCCTTGTTTGCTATATCACCCGGTTTACTGAAGAAGCTTTTGCTTCTCTTATTTGCATCATTTTCATTTATGAAGCCCTAGAGAAGTTGTTTGAACTCAGTGAATCATATCCAATCAACATGCATAATGATTTGGAACTGCTGACACAATACTCGTAAGTACTGTTTCCCCTGTTGGCTATGGGACTTTTCTTTCTACAAATACTGCTATTGTTATAAGAAATATGAGGAAGTTACTTAGCAGATAGAGTGCCTTAAATTGATTCATGACCTAAATCCTGGATTCTCAGAGTGGAACAGGATTTTATTTTTTATTTTATTTTTATCCTTACCCAAGGACATTTTTCCATTTTTGTTCAGATAGAGTGGGAGGGAGAGAGAGGAGGAGAGAGAGCGAGGAAGAAAGAGAGAGAGAGAGAGAGAGAGAGAGAGAGAGAGAGAGAGAGAGAGAGAGAGAGAGAGATAAAGAAAGAAACATCAGAGTGAAAGGGAAACATCAGGTGGCTGCCTCCCGCATGACCCCAAGCAGGGCTGGGGGCGAATTGAAACTGAGGTACATACCCTTGACTGGAATCCAACCCGCAACTCATTGGTCCGTGGGCCTATGCTCTAACTGCTGAGCCAAACCAGCCAGGGCTGGAACAGGATTTTAAAAGTCATCTAATGAGCCACTCATCTGATACTTGAGTTCTTAATGTAAGAATTCTGTGAAGAATATCTTTTTAGAGTTCCATTTTTCAAGAATTCCCTATTAAGTAGATGGTGAACCAAGGTCAATTTTGCTATGTAGGCATTTTGTTTTTGCAAAATATATGTAATTTTTGTTTTTCTTTAGAGCCTTTTCAATTTACTATAATCCAAAGCAAACAGTGAAAATATAAGATTTCAGATTTAGAGTAACAAGGTGAAAGAGATTCATTGGGTCTAAATTGTATTAGACTGATGTTTGAAAATATGATAAAAATATAAACAAAAATCACTGAATTGAAATGTAATATTGCTTTTGGAACTTGTGACATTTATGATAGAAGTACTCAGGTATTGCCTGTAGAAGTTAATACACAGTTTAGGATTAAAAATGCGACCAGACCTATTGCTCTTTCTAGTTTTAGTATGCCAGTAGTTTAGAATTTCTCTAAGGCTGTGTTTATATACTGTATGTGGATATTATATTTGTCCTTTCTTGAGGATTTTTGGTTGCATTTGTGTATACAATTTTATACAGCAAATATTTGAAACAATATGTTCTTTATCAGGCAGTTATAACCTCTGCATCAATCACCTGTGCTCTTACTAGATGCTTAGATGTGACCTCAAATATTTTGAAGATTTATTACCTTTATTTGTTATTAGAAGTTGAAATTAGATCAAAATAGTGCAATGTTATAATGTTGTTAAGAAAGATGTAGTGAATAAGGGCTAAAAATAATACGATTTTATTTATTTATTTTTCAATTATAGTTCATATTCAATATTATTTTGTATTAGTTTCAGGTTAGTGGTTAGACAATCATGTACTTTACAAAGTAATCCCCTCAATATTTCAAGTAACCATCTGGCACCATACCTAGTTATCATAAAATTATTGACTATATTCCCTATGCTGTACTTGACATCCCTGTGACTTTTCTGTAACCACCAATTTGTACTTCTTAATCCCTTTACCTTTTTCACCCAGAACCCCAACCCCAGGCCCCTCTGACACCATCAGTCTGTTCTTTTGAATTAGTGTTTTGGGTTTCTTTGGGTATATCCCAGAAGTGGAATCACTGGGTCATAGGCAGTTCCATTTTTAATCTTTTGAGGAACCCCAATGCTGTTTCCCACAGTGGCAGCACCAATTTGCATTCCCACCAACAGTGCATGAGGGTTCCCTTTTCTCCACATCTTCTCCAACACTTGTTTGTTGATTTATTGATTGTAGCTGTTCTGACAGGTGTGAGGTGATAGCTCATTGTGGTTTTAATGTGCATTTCTCTGATGATTAGTGACTTTGAGCATCTTTTCATGTCTATTGGCCATCTGTATGTCTTCTTCGGAGAAGTGTCTATTCAGATCCTCTGCTCATTTTTTAATTGAAGTGTTTGTTTTTGCTGTTGAGTTGTGAGTTCTTTATAAATTTTGGATATTGACCCTTATTAGATGTATCATTGGTGAATATCTTCCCTCATTCAGTAGGTTATCTTTTTGTTTTTTATGGTTTTCTTTGATGTGCAAAACCTTTTTAGTTTGATGTAGTCCCATTTGTTTATTGTTTGTTTGTTTGTTTCCCTTGCCCAAGGAGATAGATCAGAAAAAATATTGCTAGAGAAATGTCCAAGATTTTACTGCCCATGTTTTCTTCTAAGATTTTTATGGTTTCAAGCCTAGCGTTAAACTCTTTAATCCATTTTAAGTTTTTTCTTGTGAATGGTGTAAGACGGTGGTCTAGTCTCATTTTTTTTTTGCATGTATCTGTCCAATTTTCCCAACACAGTTTATTGAATAGACTGTTTTTCCCCATTGTATGTTATTGCTTTCTTTGTCATATATTAATTGACCATGTAGCTGTGGGTCTATTTCTAGACTCTCTATTTTGTTCCATTGATCTATTTGTCTGATTTTATGTAGTACCATGCTGTTCTGTTTACTGTGGCCTTGTAGTATAGCTTGATATTAGGCAACGTGATACCTCCAACTTTGTTCTTTTTTCTTAAGATTGCTGTGGCGATTCATGGTCTTTTTTGGTTCCATATAAATTTATGGATTATTTGTTCTAGTTCTGTGAAAAATGCCATTGGTATTTTGATAGGAATTGCATTGAATCCATAGATTGCTTTGGGTAGTATGGACATTTTAATGATATTAATTCTTCCTATCCATGAGTATGGTATATGCTTACATTTATTTGTACCTTCTTCAGTTTCTTTCTTAAATGTCTTATAATTTTCCAAGTCTAGATATTTTACCTCCTTGGCCAAATGCATTCCTAGGTATTTTTTGATGCAATTATAAATGGAATTGTTTTCTTAATTTCTCTTTCTGATAGTTCATTATTTGTATATAAAAATGCAACTAATTTCTGAATATTTGTTTTGTGTCTTGCTTTACTGAATTCATGTATCAGTTCTAGTAGTTTTTTTGGTGGAATCTTTAGGATTCTCTATATACAGTTTTATGTCATCTGTAAATCATGACAGTTTTACTTCTTCCTCTCCAATTTGGGTGCCTTTTATTTCTTCTTGTTGTTTAATTGCTGTGGCTAGGATTTCCAGTACTATGTTTAATAAGAGTGGTGAAAGTGGACATCCCTGTCTTTTTTGTTTTATCTTAAGGAAAACACTTTTTGTTTTATTTATTTATTTATTTATTCATTCATTCATTCAGTATAATATTGGCTGTGAGTTTGTAATATATGACTTTTATTATGTTGATGTATGTTTCCTCTATTCAAACTTTGCTGAAAGTTTTTATCATAAATGGGTGCTGGATTTTGTGAAATGCTTTTTCTGCATCTATGGATATGACTATGTGTTTTTATCTTTCCTTTTGGAAAATAACATGATTTTTAGTACTTTACTTTTTCTTGGTCTCACAGATAGCTTTAAACAGTATACCTCTGTTTTTGGACAAGAAAATCAGAGTGGAAACAAAATAACTTTCCCAATAAAAGCAAATAGTGAGGGTGTTAAGAACAGGTTCAGAAATGGATGAAGGAGGTGTCAGGGACACTCCGAAAGCAGGCAGATGGGAAGAGCAGTTTCATCAGAATGAGTGATAACAGTGATACTTGCCTTTTCATTTATCTTCAGTTGCAAAAAGAGCAGCATCCTTAATTTGGATATTTTTGCTGGTATATATACTTATCTCTCTGGGATTTTCAAACCTACTACTTGCCAGACACTGTGTTAGGTGCTAAGGAAACCATGAATAATATTCTGTTCTCAATGAGCTTCCAGTTTGTAGGGAATGCAGACAAATAGACAACACAATGAAATAAGTGGTATGTTAAAGGATTGGTACAGAAAGCTATAGTACGACATTGAAGGAGTACCTAAGTCAATTGAGGTTAGAGAAGATTTCCTTGATGAAATAACATAGAAGACCAAAAAATCAGCAGAAGTCAGAAAGTGCTGAGGAACAGGACAGCAGAGTGGTTCAGATGGAGGGAATGCACAGGCCTGGATGCAAGCAATTCATTAATGCTTTGCAATCTCTGTCCAACGTCATATAGATAGTGGTAAACAAGAAATCAGACTTAGATTTTATGACTCTGATATAATTTTCAGTATGCTGATGAATACAAATAAGCTCTGCAAAAGAAACAACATAGAACAAATAAAATAGGTAAAAGCAGAACTATTCTGTTTGAAGTGGTGTGAAGGCAGTCCACCGTGTAAGCTGTTCCTGTACCCTTAGTGACAGTTTCTAAGGTACTTCATTCTGTGGATCACAGTTTAAAATCCCCTAGTCTAGAAAGCAAAAAGATCAGAGAAGCAAAGACTGAGCCCTGGATAATGGTCATAGCTTGAATGTAGAAGATGAAAAAATTGTAACAGATAAAAAATTAGAAAGAGGCTGCAGAAAAGAAAAAAGAAAACATAAATAATAACAGGTTGTAGAAGGCAAGGGACAAGATTGTATCAAGAACTCTTCAGAGAGATTTGATATAGACATCAAGCAATAAAAATGAAAGATCACTGTTAACTTTTAGAAGCAGTATTGGGTGGAGAGGAAAGGCATGCCTTAGAAGCCAGTTTGCAAAAAATTAAGAAGGGTGTAGGCGGTAAAGAAATGGAGAAAGTATGCGTAGGCCACTTTGGTGTCAAAGAAAGTGAAAAACAGTGCCTGCTGGAGAGGGCGATTAGATCACGAGAATGATAATTTGTAATAGAAAAGAGCTATGTGTGTTTAAAAATGAGGATGCAGAGAAAGAGGAAAGAGAGATTAGAGATGATAGAGACAGAATGGATAAACATAGGATTTCAAAATCCCAAGAGTCAAAAAGTGATGAGGTCAAGACAAATTGTGGGGTTCTGTAAAACAAATGTTCAGAGAATATTTTGAGATAAAAAACAGCTTTATTTGCCCAGGATTCCTGCCTGTCATGGTGATCAAGATGAGAGGACACAGTTCCTGCCTTTCTTAATGTTTCCATCTCTACTTTTGAAAAAAGATCCCTACCAGTTTAAGTTAAAGTTATACTTTATCACAGTGTACACATCTGAAATCTAATTATTTGAAGGCTGAGCAGGAATGTGAGCTAATCACTGTATTCATTGCCCAAGTGCCCTTCTCAACCAAAATTAGGGAAGTAGGAGGTATGGAAAGATTGATTCGTCCTGACAGGTCATGAGGTTTTAATGTCTCCTGGACCTGAAATGGGTGTAAGAGAAACACAGAGAATAATAGTCTCCTTGGGAAATGTGGTTACTGCGCTGTCTTCCATTTAGTTTCTCACCATGATTCACTGGTTTCCTGCACCACTCACTTTGTGTACATGACTCTGATCAGGCATTGCCATTTATTTGCAAATTGGAAAAGCAAAACAGATCTTTTTTGCTATGCATATAATGCATATATTTGTTAACATACTATTAGTCACGTGCATTAAATAAAATGAAGTTATTGCTAACAATAATGGCTACTTCCATGTATTGTATAATCTCACCTTTTACATAAAACATTTTGTGTTTCATGAAGTTCACAGCATACTTTCAGTGGTTTTTTATTCTTGTCATTGTGACCTAATCAGTTTTAAGTGCCATTATGCTCATGCTCACCTAAAGTTTTCTACTGATGTTGCTGGCCTCATGCTTGCACGGTTTTTGTGAGACAAATTCTCAGAAAATGTCAAAGCTAGGATGCAGTACATCCGAGTTGCAAGCTTTGCAAACTGAACATGCCTATGCTCTCCCATATCTTACTTAAGTGTAAGATATTGAAAAAGAGGCCTCACCTACCTTTCAAATATATTGTTTATCCTTGGGCCTCTTATGCTCAGATTTACTTAAATTCATAGTTTTACCAACCCAATAACAAAATGTCTTTGATTTCATTAAGACTTTCCTAGTACCTCTGGCATCCTAATCTTATACTGTAGTAATATGTAGACCTTATATTTGAAGCTATAAGCTTTCCTTTCATTGTGCCAAGAGCAAGTGTCAAGATAATCAATTTAGTTTCAAGAATATATACATTACACCAGATGATCAAGCTGAATTTGTCAAGTTAGCAATAAGTAATGAGTTTGTGGAAATAACTTTTTCTAGGTTGCTTTGATTTTAAGAAATGGCAAAAATAGAATAAAGCACTCTGCTATAAAGATGAAATGTTTCTTCAAATATATTGTAATAATCTAAAGCTCTCAAAGATGGCTAGCTAAAGAAAGATTAGTGTTGTATTAACTCCTTGCAGTTGGTTGGATCAAAGCAAAGAGCAGAGTCTGACTATTATTGTAGCTTCCAATATATTAGCATACTGGAGTTGAATAATATCCAATCATTACCAAGCTGCTAGAAAGCATGATCTTACTACTAGGTTATGGGAAGGTTTTGTTTTTCGTTTTGGTCTCTTTTTTTAAAAAATTATTTTTATTAATTTGTTTTTGTTACAGATTTTTCTCCTTTTCCCCCCATTGACACCCTCCTCCTCAACCCCCCACCTCATCCCCAGCTTTGTTGTCTATGTCCATTGGTTATGCATACATGCATATAAGTTCTGTGGTTTATCTCTTCCCCCCCAACAACCCCTCTTCTGAGGTTTGTCGGTCTGTACCCTACCTCTATGTGTCTGGGTCAGTTTTGTTCATGAGTTTAATTCATTATATTCCACAAATAAGTGATATCATGTGATATTTGTCTTTCTCTGCTTAGCTTGTTTCACTTAGGATAATACTCTCCAGGTCCCTCCATGTCATCTCAAAGGATAAGAGATCGTTCTTTCTTACAGCCACATAGTATTCCATTGTGTACATGTACCATAGCTTTTTATCCACTCATCTACTGATGGACACTTGGGCTGTTTCCAGATCTTAGCTATTGTAAATAGTGCTGCTATGAACATGGGGGTATATATATTCTTTCTGATTGGTGTTTCAGGCTTCTTAGGGTATATTCCTAGAAGTGGGATCACTGGGTCAAATGGCAGTTCAATTTTTCATTTTTGAGGTAACACCATAATGTTTTCCATAATGGCTGCACCAGTCTTCATTCCCACCAGCAATGTACTAGAGTCCTCTTTTCTCCACACCCTCGCCAACACTTGTTGTTTGATGATTTGTTGATGGCGGCCATTCTGACAGGTGTGAGGTGATATCTCATAGTTGTTTTAATTTGCATCTCTCTGATGATTAGTGACGTTGAGCATTTTTTTATATGTCTCTTGGCCATTTGTATGTCCTTTTCTATCTCTTTGTTGTTTATTCCAACCTGCAGCCCTCTGCATAACCCAAGGCAGTGATTTGTTCTGGATAAATGTTATTTACCGTCTGACTTTATACCCTTAGAAGAATATCATTTCTCTCATCTCCTTCACTAGATTCAAGCCTCGTTTAAAGTAGAAAACATAACAATTTTATCTCCCATGGTCCCCGCATAAGACTGTAGAATATAGTAATGCTTAATGCATATTGAGTAACTGAACATGTTGTAATATAATTGACATCACCCGACTAATCATGTTTGACAAGTAAAGACAATTGTGCTCTTTTACAGTATCTTTAACACTACTCTTCAAGATTTCAACTAGAAGTTTTGAATAAACTTGAGATGTTATGAGAATCTTAATGTGGGATAAAAATACACAATCGGAATTCATAAAGCTAGTTCTGACTGCAAATTTAGACAGGGTGCCAACATGGTGGAGAAGTCATCTGGAAGAGAGGCAGGACTGCACCCTACAGCAGAACTCCAAAAGTTGATCAGAGATGTGGGAAGAAAGATGATGAAAGGGAGGTTATCAGAGCTCACTGACCTGTTAGTCCTTACTAATAAAAAACTAAAGACTAAAACTCAGATTTAGAGAAATGCCCGTATTTCAACTTTTTAGAATAACTTCTTTACTGTACATACACTTGACTAAATTTGTCCAGAATTGCCTGCAACATAACTTATAATTGTATTTTTATGCATTCATTTGTGTAATGCATCTGTGGCTCCACTAGATTAATCTCCATAATGCTAGGTCTGTGACTATTAGGCAGGTTCACCTTTGCACCTCCTATACTAGCAGAGTGCTTGGCACATATCATAAAATGAACATCTTTGCTCATATTTTTACATTTCTGCAATGCGTCTTACAACTCATAGGCACATTTAACATAGAGTTTTTCCTCTCTTAAAAATCTGAAATTAAGAAAGTGTATTATCTGACATCTTAGAATCATATAAATATAATAGTAGGCCCTAAAAAATCATTATTCAATAAATAAATTTCTGGCAACCTATCTTATTGTTGATTTTTAATCCAAACGCTTGCTATCTTTGTTTTCCCTTCCTGCTTTTGAACTAAATTCTTGTTTTAATGGTAAAATCTTATCTCCAGTAGAAACAGTATCCAGTATAAGTTCATTATTTACCTGTTTTATCCTCACTGTTCCTAACGGGTTATGAGTCTTTGTGTACAAGTTTAAGGTCTCCAATATTCTGCCTCCAGAGAGCCAGGAGATTTGTAGATACCAGTGAGCCTTTGTTAAGTGTCTTTCCCCAGCTACTATTTTCTTTCTCTGTAACTATAGATTTGCAAACCTTAAATAGATTTATCTTCCATACTTTCTTGTCAAATAGCTATGACAGGGCCGAAATTTGCATGAATGTCCATACTAGAGGGATTAGTACTAAGCAGGAATTGGTGATTTCTTCTTTAAGATGCATTGAATGGCCATAGGTCATGTGTTTGTATGTTGAATATACAGTAGTTCACTTTGTTGAGATGTGATGACCATTCTCAGAGAGAATGAATAGTAGAAGGCTAATTTTATTTCTTCCAAAATTTTCATTTTTATTTCTAAAAGAATAAAGCACCCATGGTATACATTTTTTCAATTATAAAAGCAGGAAATGTTTTGTCCATATTTCTCAATAAATGTTTAATGTATATGTCCATATGTGCAATTGAAAAAAGGGTATCCCTCATCGTTGCCTCTCTGAGACCTATTGTAGCATAATTTGCCTGTAAATGGTGGGATCTTCCAGCATCTTAATAGTTCTTCCAACTGCTGGAATTTTAAAATTTCTTTAAAGCACTGTTTCTCAACCACTGATATACATGCAATCAGAGAAAAGCAGATAAAACTTAAATAGGCAACTGAGTTTTTTTTTTTTTAAATCAAGTATTCATAATAAAATGTTCTTCCAAAATTTCCATTAGATTTTTATATCCTTAAAACCCACTGAAAATGAAATAAAATGAATGATAAAGCATGTAGTTATTTGACTGAACAGGTAGAAATACACAGCTGTAAAAAGTTGTGAACCATTGGTCTAGCAACTATCCAGCGATTTTAGTTTCTAGAAATCAGTTCAAATAAGTTCACTGAAGTTTAAATTTTTTTAAATATTTTTGCAATTTTTACTAATTTATTTTTGTTACAAATGTTTCTCCTTTCCTCCAGTAGACACTCTCCTCCCGATTCCACCTCCCCAGCATTGTTGTCTGTGTCCATTTGTTATGCATACATGCATTTAAGTTCTTTGGTTTATCTCATCCCTCCCACTCTGAAGTTTTAATTTTTAAAACTAAAGTTTTAATTCCAGGGAAATTAACAACTTTTCTTTTAAAATTATTTTAACTATATCATTTTATATTTACAGAAATCCTATAGAGCAGATAGAATCTATTTTATAGAACAAGTTAATGGCTTATGACTTATTACTAATCATAACGGAGAACCCACATTTCTCAATGTTAAGCTTTCCCTATTAGATAATGTGATTGCATTCTGCTACTCAACTTTATCTCACCTGTCAAGCACATTGGCATGAATTCATTATGAGATTAGTATAATGCCAGTATTGGCCCTTTGTATATGATTTGATAATTTTACTCAGGGTATCTGCCATTCCTATTGGGAAATTTTGAGCAAATTATTCTTGTTTATGTAAAATGTTGCTACATTATTCATTCATTTTTGGATGTTTTAAGTGTCACTCCTACATTATAGTTTTTATCATGCTAAAAGAATGCTTAGAGCCATTGCTAGTAACTTTAGAGGAAGAAACACTTCCTTTTAACTATAGAAATTAATATGTTAATTGTTCCTAACGCTATTTCTACTCGTTATTTCTAGAACTAGCCAAGTTCAGTTAGCTTAGCATATTTTTCTGTTTATAAATTCAATTCTTGATAATATAAGGTGTTCAGCTTACGTACTCTACATTTATTATTTAACAAACAGGAAAGCATCAAGTGAAGAGGTATATATATAACTCTGGGAAAGGAAGAAGTTTATTTTGTAAAAACATTCTGTCATGGCTCTCAGTTGCAGGCAAAACAGTTTTTATATATTACCCAAAAAACTATCTTGAATAGATATTTTCTCTGTAAGACTGTTCAAATATTATGAAGGGTAACAAAATATGTTCTGTAAATGAACGCGTATACTAGTCTCAGTGAAGTCTGTGTGGTGGCCAGCTCTGCTGCTTCTACTCACCCCATTAGGTTGCTCAGCTCTTCATTGCATAGGTACCTACCTGGTTCTTCACAGTCTATGAGAACTGGCTCTAAAGATGATTAGCAGGAGGCTAATTGTATTTCTTCCAAAAAATTTCATTTTCGTGTTTAAAAGAATGAAGCACCTATGGTAGAATTTTTCTTTTTCAATTAGAAAGGCAGACTTGAGGGAGTAAGAGAGGTGGTCCTTCTCACTCTGAAATCATATCACTTGGTGTTACGGTTTTAATTGTGTTCCACCAAAATTCATATGTGGAAGCTCTAACCCTCAGTACCATAGAATGTGATTCCATTAGGAGATAGGGACTTTAAAGAGGTAATTAAGATTAAATGAGGTGATATGGGTGGGTCCTGATCAAATATGACTGGTGTCCTTCTAAGAAGAGGAAATATGGACACACAGAGACACCGGAATGCACACAAACATTGAAAACACCGAGTGAGGACACAGCGAGAGGGTGGCATCTGCAAGCCAAAGAGAGAGGCCTCAGAGCAAACCAACCTAATGACCCTTTGATCACAGACTTCCAGCCTCCAGAACTGTAAGAAAATAACTTGTGATTGTTTAAGCCACCTAATCTGAGGTATTTGGGATAGCAGCTCTAGAAAACTAGTATACTGTGTAAATGCTTATAGTTTAGTTCTATTTGTTTGGAGTTGTAAGAGCAAACTCCTTGAAGTCTTTCCTCCTGTTAATGGCAATCCCATCCCTTCAGCTGATCAGATGAAAAAAAAACCATGGATTTATTTCGGACTACTCTATCGCACACCCAAAATTCTCAACAAATAGAATGGCTCTCTCTATAAAATTTAAACACTGCTCACTATTCTCTCTACCTCTATACTCTCATCTAGATGATTACAATTGCCTCCCAGCTGGTGTCCCTGATTTTACATTTGCTTTTCCACAGTTTTCTATGAAGCAGCCAGAATTATTCTCTTATAGCCCAAGTCAAATCATGTCACACTGCTTCTCAAAGCCCACTGATGGGGTTAAAACCACTGTGTGCTCATAAATATGTTGAAAACATAATAAGAACTATTGAAAGAAATATGTCAGAAATTACAGTAATTGATGGAACGACTATGAGAGATTTTTAAAATTTTTATTTTATAAATATTCTATACTGTGGTTTATTATTTTGGTAATTCCAAATACTTTTGAAATGGAAAAGAAGAATAGCCATAAAAAAACATGTTTGGCTTCTACAGATAGATCATAATTCTCTGATTTTATGCCATATATTAATATCTAACTTGCTGCACACAGCACTCTGGGGGTTAATTTAGTCAATAAAGAGAATTAAAAAAAAAAGAATCACAAACCATTACTGCTCAGCACACACAGGAAGGTATGATAATAACTACAAAGACAAAGGAGATCATCTGTAACCCTGGGACTAAAATGAGTAATAATGTTGAAGGCATTATGCTTTCCAGAAGACAGCCACAGGCTCTTCTGTAAAGAAGACTGATCACTTCCATTAGCTTTGACAAAAGCAAAGACTTCTGGATGAGGGCATTTAATTATAATGTTTATCTAATTATTCTGTAGCCATTTACATAAAGAAGATGGCTTAGAGCACACATATTTGGGGGGATGGAGGGGGTGGGCAGACAGTAAATCACAGTGTTTGGTGAAGAATGTATTTTAAGCCAAGCAATCAACTCCACAAATCAGAATTATTGACATTTTATACATTTTATACTGGTGTGTTTTAAAATGTAAAAAAAAAAAAGTGCAGATACTGCCCATTCAATTGCCTTTGGATTATTGAATTTCCCAGTCTAGTAACATAGTAATAACAACAATAACAATAATGATACCTAACACCTAATTAGAATTTACTTATGCCAGATCCTGTTCTAGGTGCTTTTACCTGTATTAACTCATCTGACCTTTGTAATAATCCTGTGAGGTTTATTACCATCATTATCTCCACTTTGAGAAAACAAATATAGAGAAGTTAAGTAACTTGTTCAAAGTCACTCAGGTAAGTGCTTGGATTTGACTGAGCATAGGAATCCTGGCGAAAAAGTCCGAAGTCCAGTATTCTAAGCACTTATGTACCTAAAGATTTTTTTTTTTGCATTAACATTTTTATCTTATGACCAGAGTCACTAAAAATTACTTTGGATGAAATTAATGGAAGAACTTAGTCCAAAATTACATTTTACCTCCTTACATTGGTATCTCTAGGGTTTTGTTTTGTTTTTTTAATCTTTTTCTTTTCTTTTTGTAGTTTTGGATTGGAGTTGACTAAGTTCATCAGTATAGGTGAAAACCAGAAAAGTGGGGATTTGTTTTCTCATTTTATTATTGATTTATTTATTTAGAATATCTACTTTTGATGTTTACAAACATAAAATCTAAACAGCCAGAGTCTTCTTTGAGCCAGCATGGGTTGGGTAGAGAGATCTTTTTCAAACTTCCTATCCAAGCACGCAGCCTCTGAGAACTGTCTGCTGAGATTTCCGACCCCACAGGTGCGGATGCAGGAAGGAGCAATGCTTCTGTTTCCTTGGGGCAGTGGTGTGTCACACTCACCTGACTCAGGAAAGAACACCGTTTTGGCTGTTGGTTGGCTCTACATGATATCTGTGATGTATAAGATAAACCTTTTAGGTTAAAAAACATGTTTTTCCTCTTTGGAATTTATTTATGGATGAGAAATATTATTAACAAGAGATAGGCCTGACAAGGTGGCACAGGTGACTGATGTCCTCTTATAGACCTGCCTGATTCTCCAAAGAAGTGTCTTTTCTGTGAACTTGCCATTTTTATACCAAATTTCTTAATACTTTCAGAACTCACTGTTATAATGTCAATGTACTCCCAGGAATGGAGTAACACATTACGACGTTGTCCTCACTGACACAGTACAATCCTTTAACAGCAAACCAGGGCCCTGAGGGAGTGGTGCACACACACACAAAGTGAAGGAAGAAGTCAGGCCAGGCCAGGATTAGATGAGGCTGTGAGAAATAAGAATCTGAAGAGTGGCGGTGTACTTATCATGACATGAGGGCAGGACTGCCGGGTGTTTGGGGGAAGGTATCTTTTTTCATTTATTTTTTATTTTAGAGAGAGGAAAGGAGAGAGGGAGAGAGAGGGAGAGAGAGAGAGAGAGAGAGAGAGAGAGAGAGAGAGAGAGAGAAACAACAGCAACAACAAAACATCCACACACATACCCCAACCAGGGATCGTGCCTGAAACCTGGGTATGAGCCCTGACCAGGAATTGAACCTGCTCCAACCAACTGAGCCACACTGGCCAGGGCTGGGGTGGATATCTCGAAGGCGAGGGGTTCTGAAAGGAGAAGCTTGAAGCCCACACAGTGAAATGCAGATTGCTGAATTTGTCCTGGAGCCAGCCATTCATCTGGCAGTGCTGATGGAGGTAGCACAGAGCTGCATCTAGAGGAAGCACGTTAGCTGAAAGAGCCGAAGTTTCAGGGGCAAACAGACCTGGATTCAAATCTAATGCTCTCAGCATGTATGGCTTTGAGCATGTAAGTTATCAAACAGTTAGTTTCCTCCATCTATAAAATGTAGACACCAAACTATTAAGCTAGAAAACAGTGCCTCATGTTATGCACATGCTAGCTGTGTGCATATCATGCAGATATGCATAGATATACAGCAGCTACTGGAAGCATATATGTGTATGTATACACACACATATATGTGTACATAGATGTATTCATGTGTCTACTATAGTGCTCTTCCTCCTTTTGTTATGTTACTTCGGCAAGAAACTTGCCATATATTTTCTATTTTACATTTAAGTTTCCATTTATCTTATAAAAATTTACTTTGACCAGATTTTCAGAATATGCAAATAATTTCCTATTAAACTACGATGTTGGGCCATTTTTTTCTTTTCTTTTAGGTAAATTAGTAGAGTGACTAAGTTGGAGAATTCTAATCGTTAGCTACCTAAAAAGCAGAATGTTTACTACTTGATCTGACAGATTCAGGCAATATGTTACTAATTTACTTTAACTATAAAGAGACTATTTCTCCTAATGAGTGATATTAGCAGTGTTCTTTTGGGCAGCACTATTATGCAGTAGTCACCTATGATATCATTATTTGAATTAATGACAAAGCTGGGGAAGGATTTGAGGCACTTCTGCATATTCAGATGGTTTAAACCTGAACCATAGCATATATATGTGCATAGGCAAATATCTAACATAATTATTCTAATCTAGCAGATTAAATACTTTTTATCATTCTAAAAGGAGACTTTAGAGAGCATATGCCAATCCCAGAAACCAGACACATGGTCACAAGGCCCTCCGTTTAGGAGTCCGTGACCAATGGATTGGATGCCATCTATCAGAAGGACCTTGACGTTCTACCTGGCAGATCTCCAGGCTGTTTATTGCTTTCTCACTCTCACAGTCTGCATTAGTTAGGATTCCCAGTGGAGAGGTGAAACAGGGAGCACTTTTGTCCCACCCACTGTCTTCAGTATACTTTATTCTCAGAACCATCCCAGGACCTACAGTTTCAGGAATGTGAAAAATATCTCTTCCTCACAAGGTTGGAGGCCCTGGACATGACCCTTATAAGATTTATTTTTATAGTTTTTGCAAATTCTATCAATTTATGCCAAAAATGATTGTAGACACCTGTCCTTCAAAAAATTTCTTGCCATATATATATTACATAATGAATAAAGTAGTTGATACATTTGTTTCCTAACTATAATTTGGAACACAGTTATAAATATTTTAGTTTATGGATTAGCTCTGTACCCTGTCCTCTCCTAACCTACCTGGTCTTTTTGCAATAATAAAGGACATATTGTTGGGGCCAAGATCCATAGGTCCAGAATATTCTCAGTCATCCCGTTCTGCTATGGAATAAACTTAGACTGTAAATATGACAATATTAAGTACAAGAAACTCCTTTGCCTACTCCACCCCCCATGGGCTCTGTTTATGAAAGGAGCACAGACCAGAAATCCTATGCCCTACCTCATCCTTTCCATGGTCCCAGCCTACTGCTGAGCTCTAGTTTCTCATTTGTAAATGGGGACAAAAATACCTGTCTTACCAGTCACAGGAGTGATTTGAGATTTAATGAGATTATATCGAAGTATTTTGTAACCCACGTAGCAAACATGTGATAAGATTATATTGAGCATCTACTAAATTCTAGGAATAGTACTGAAAGCTTTACATATGTTATAATACCCTTATAAAGCCTCAACATGAGCCTGCACAATTGTTATAATTATATTCTATGTAAGATGAGTTAACAAAAGTTCAAAAGGGTCCAAAGGGGCAGAATCAATATTCATCTCAATATTACTTCCAAATGGAGGCTTTACTTTTCTTGGCACTCAGAGCTCAGGATTTATTGACTGTCCTTAAGAATGGTAGGTGGCGTTAAAAAGAGGGGTGGGGGAATCACTGAATAATCTGCCCCTTCAGCAAAGCTGACAGAGAAAACATCCTGATAAAATCAATGTTTAGAAAAAGACCACCTGAAAACCCCGGGGCTTCATTCATTTTTAAAATAGTTTTTATATATTGAGTATAAAGTAAAAAGGGAAAAAATAGATTGTTTAGATGAAAGAACAATATGGTATGCCATCCCAGCCAGATCCAAGCTTAGGTTTTTTATAAGTTCCATTCCAGACATATTACAAACATATACACAAATCGCAAATAACACAAAATAGGGAGAACATAAGGACTTCCTTTGTTTTTGGAAAATAGATGGGAAACAACAGAAACTTCTCAGAAATGCAGAGAAATATTTTTTTCATAATTGCTAATATACTTCTTTTATGCATTAAGATACATTTTTGTTTATAATCTTAATACAGCCATATTTTTAATCTTTATAAAAATCAGGTCTCCCAGTAAAAACAGGGTATTTCACTACACTAATCTATAATTTCCACTACTAAAAACGTAGGTATACACCCCAGTTTCTAACCTCTTGGAACATTTTGCACAATAGGATCTAGTCACTGGAATGAGTGATGGCTGAGGAAAGCAGCACTGCCTCATTCACTATGACTTTGTAGTCAACATTCTTGTTTTCCAGTAAAATGGAAATTTCATGAGCAGAAACGGGCTCCTTGAGAGTTCATCAATAAAGCTTCTGAGTAATTGTATCTTAACCAGTTGATCCCAGATCTGGGATCTTCACTCCTTGTTACAGCCAAACACAATCATGTGAGTCCCTGTGTTTGCACAGGTGTGGGTAGTGTCAGGACCCATTCTGCCATCCAACTCTATGTCTACAGACAGGAGCTGGGTCCTCAACCAATGAACCCTTGGCCTCATATCTTCCATGAGTTTCTGCCTTCCAAATCCAGGTTCCACTGGCATAACCAAGGCCATTTCTGTCTGATTAGCCCATGGTGCCAAATACTCAACTGTAGTTCCTAGTTTGATGGCAAGTCCAGCTTTCATCCCATTCTCCCAAATGCCTTTAATAGAAGCCGCTGGGTATATTGATTGGCTCCTACAGCAGCCAAGCAGCCATTGACTTTACCTGCTCTGCCGACCTAGACACCATCCTGTGCATGTCAAAGAAAGAATCTTGGCCTAGAAGCTTTTGGTGACTTTTTACCATAGGGAGAGCAAAGGTAATGTCTTGAACAAAATGTCCAGGTGTAGATAATGGACCCCTGAGGCCAGCATCCAGAGGTACTTGGCCAGGCTGCTGTTGAGGATGGACAAACCAATCTTACGTCTGGATACTGTGGTACTGATTCTCAAGCGCCAGGTTACCCCATGCGTCCCCCAGCCAGATAAAGGCATCATCCTGATCTGTCCTTTTTTTAAAGGGGTTAGTACTTTAATCTTTAAGCAATAACCAGATTTTTTTTTGAAATAATGATTATTTTTCTCCAGTGTAAATCAAAGGAAAGACATGAGTTATAGCTTTTAAGAATTTATTTTAGAATAAGTTAAATCTTGAATAAATGAGTCAGAACTAGCCATTGCTTTGTTTTTGTAACTTGAGTGTAAGAAAACTTTGAAGAGCTGGTTTGTTTAGTGATTTGCTAAAATATTATGCAAATGGTATAACCTCAAATCTCCTTTCATGGGCCTTCTGGTGCCAATGGGATCAAAGGGCTAATAAATGTTTTTATTTCCTACTTCCTTTCAAATAAAACTGTTATTTCAAATAAAGTTCTTCCTTTCAAATAAAATTGTTATATGTATGCACATGTATATGCTTACATACATACTCACTGGATGTGTACATCTACTACAATGCTAGTTCTCTCTTATGATGTTAGCTTCACAAGAAATTTGACATATTTTCCCTATTTTTCATTTTAGTTACCTTTTATCATCAATTCATTTACTTTTACCAAATTTTCAGAGTATGAAAATGTTTCCCATCAAACTCCTATAGTGTTGGGCCATTTTTCCTGAATTAAAGTCACAGAAAGGTCAATTTGGGGGAATTTCCCCATCATGGCAACATACTGCCCCTTATCAGTGAACTGGCTTACATGCAGAGGTTGGAAGGTTCATATATGTATAAGCAGAAGAGTAGCAAGACATTTGAAAGCCTGTGAGTCTTGCTTTTTCACCTAATGCTTTTCCATTTAGTCCTGGAACAACTGTAACATTGGAGCAAGAGATTCAGGACAAGACATTATAGACCAAGCTGATAGTTTTTTGGAAGCTACCATAGGTATAATCTCCAAGACTTCACTTGGAGGAGGACCCAAGATTAATGTAGGTCCTTTATGTTCTTTTTTTTAAAATTTATTTTTATTAATTAATTAATTAATTAATTAATTATTGTTAGAGATCTTTTTCCTTTCCCCCCCCCTAAACTTTCTTTTTTTAAATAAGTAGTCATCTTATTTCAAACTAGAGACATGCTACCAGGAGCTCTACTATTAATTCTTAGTCCCTAGACCAGTGCTAGTGTTTCTTCATTAAGTATGCAAAGGTTATTCATATTAGAATTTGTCCCTGGGTTCCAACCTGGGACTCAGAAATCAGATCTCGGAGTAACTTGCAGCTCTTATATGTGTGATAACATAGATTAGACATCCATGGCTCTAGAAATCCAGGCCTCACCTTCTCTGCCTCCCACACTTCTTTTTGATAGGTGGCAATGCAGGATCTTTTCTATCATAATTCTCTAGTATGTCCACTGACTCTTCTTGCAAGACCTCTCAATGGCCCGAGTACTTTTCTTCAATAACATTCCTTCAGAGCTTGAGCTACAATTGTTCTATACATGCCTACATCTAATCTTTCCAACCAATGATATGGGCTTTATATGAGGGTGTATAACCAACAAAAACGACAGCAATGATGGAATTTTAAAAAATCTTTCAAAGCTATCCTACTGTTCTCACTTTTTAATATTCAAAATACTTACTAGGACCCTCAAGGCTCACTCTGCACAGTCTGCCCTTGCCTCTCTCACAGTTCCACCCACATCTCTTCCCCCACACTCCTTCTGCTTCAGCCACCCTGACCTTTGTGAGCTTGTCTGCTCCCTGACCCAGGCCTTCCCACCTGCTATGTGCTCTCGTAGTCCACCCTATCACCGCCCTGCCCACACTATTTCTTACTACATTTTGCTCATCTTTTAGATCTCAGCTTAAGCCTCATTCTCTTAGTTTTCCCTGAGCACCCAGATTCAAGGCTTCTTAGCAACCTAGACTTCTTTATAGTATATTTCACAAATGTATTTATATAATTATGTGATTGACTGTTTAGTATTTCTCTCCTGCATTTAAAGAAAGCTCCCAGGATCATATCTTAGTCAATGTTATACTTAGCATGGTGTCTTGCTAAGTATAGTATTGAATTAACTTTTTAACTCACTTCAAAAAGTAACTCATTAACTTTTTATTCAGTTAAACATTCTGTATAACACCTTCATGACTAGGCTTTCAATAGATATTTTTTTCTGTGTTGCCACACATACAGAACAAAACATACCATAACCTGGGTTCCCCTGAAAGCATAGCCTAAAACAGAGGCTTGCTTAAAGGTTAATTGATCTTGAGCAGGAGTAAAGAACGGGAGAACAATTGCTATAGATTGAAATGTGTTCCCTCAAAATTTATAAGTTGAGGCCCGAACTTCCATTGTAACTGTATTTGGAGATAGAGTCTTTAGGAGGTGATCAAAGTTAAAAGAGGTTATAAGGGTAGGGTCCAAATTTGGTAAGTGGTATTCTTATAAGGAGAGAGAGAGAGAGGGAGAGAGAGAGAGAGAGAGAGAGAGAGAGAGAGAGAGAGAGAGAGAGAGAGAGAGAAATCTGCCATGTGAGGACACGGCAAAAAGATGGCCATTTGCCTACCAGATGGAGAGCTTTCACCAAGCCCAACCATGATGGTGTTTGATCTTGGACATACAGCATCTAGGCCCATGAGAAAATAAATTTCTATTGTTTAATCCACCCAGTCTATGGCATTTTATTATGATAGCCTTAGCAGACTAATATAGTAATATAGGAAAGGAGATAAAGCCAATGAGAAATCTAGTTGATCGTAAATACAAGTGACAGTGCTGGATTTGATGGGATCTTTAAGAAGGCTTATGAAATGCAACTCACAACTGTTTGCCCTGGGGAAGGAAGCGGGAAGCATATTCTATTGGCCCCCATCCCCCAATCATTAAGGGTGGCAGCAGTATAAGGACAGCGGTCAAGAGATACATGGTGTAGCCTGAAGCAAGACACCAAGGGGTTGCACCTGAAAGTGACCAGTGGAAGCCTGTGCGGGAGAAACAGGGCTGACAGGAACTGAAGTGGCACACAAAGTGTCTGATAGTAGAACATTGCCAAAGTACCATGTATTTAATATCCACAAGTAATTTTGTAAAATGTTTTTTTTTTTTTAATCTTGATATTTTTAGTATTTCTACAATGCATACTCTACATGGAAAAAGAAATGAGGCAGTTTTTGTACACTAAAGTGAAAAATTAGTTATGACTGCAAGTAAATGTTAAATTTGACATTATTTTGGTGATGCTTACAAATAGAACCTAGAACCTTGAAACACTTTTGAAGATGCCAAAAGAAATTGTAATGATTTTCTAAGAATTGTTTGTCTCAGAATTTAGACAGGGTGGATACACTAAATTAATGACCAAAAAGCAAGTGTAATATGTTTCTCTGTCACAGAAGCAGTAAGCTGTGGACTATATTGAAAATACCATTGAGACATAACCTGTTTAAAACTACTAGAGGCAGACATTGCCAAAGATGGTAATGTCTTGAACATTAGTTGATTACATGATAAGTTGCTTTCTACTGCCAAAAATAATTCAAATATCTTGAGAATATATCAAAATGAGCAGGGTGTGATAAGTTGAAAAAAAAATACTAGAATGATTTCCCTATGATGCATCCTTTTGAATTTTTAAAAGAGAGAAAAAAAGACAAAGCTAATATAGGAGGGAATTTGAGATAATTTGTACACACTGAAGTAAGAAAGTAAATTTAGTAATGCCACAAGGAGAACCAATTATTTTTCAAATACATTTCATTGTTATCAAAAGAATTCATGTGCATCCTGAAAAATGAAAATAGTATAGGCAGATTATAATTAAAGCACCATTTCACTCAAAGCAACACTTTTAACAAAGTTTTTTGTTAATTTTTGATGGTACCTACTTATCCCTAAGTAATATGCTTATATTACTCTTTTTGGGCTTACCAATGTTCAATGTACTAATTTACTTTTGCTCTTATAAATATGAATTTAGCTCACTTTCTACTTCCACCCTCAACTTTCCTTCTCACTCTACCTCTCTTTCCAATATAATTATATCACATCCTGAATTCCATCATTCTTGTAATCTCTATAACCATAAACAATCAAATAACCACAATTAACACATATAAACTTCTATTTCTTGTTCCGTCATCCATAGATAGTTCTCTTTACTTCCTACCTTGTAAAAGGAGATAAATAAATCTCACTTCTACTTCCAACTGTGTTTCTCCTTCTATCTCCCCATCCCTGATTTTATTGTAGTGGTTGTTAATATACTCTTTATTCTATAACCATAGTTGTGTTAAGTAATTGGCCTAAAAATGTATTCTAAAAATTAAAAAAACGTTTTTAAACCTTTACATAATTATAGTGATGTAAATATTGCTCACTACAGTTAAGTAGTTTGCAATTATTACATTTCCTCTGTGTGGCTCTAGTATCATGACTCCTCTATGTCATTTGTTATGAATAGATACTTTCAAAATGATGGCATGGGAGCTCTGAAGACCCTCTGTCTGATGAAACAACCATACTGGTGAAATCATTTTAAAAAGCAATAATGAAATGTCTCTCGAAATTGTGTTAAGGGCATATAGCAAATGAAGAAACATTTATTAAAGAAAATCTACTAAATCTTCATAGGAGCAGTGAATCTGTGGCACTGGAGCCAAAACCTACTTTCCCCTTATCCCTTTCCCAGCTCAGCCCGACAGAAGCTTCACTGTAAGCAGTTATGGCTAACACAGGGCTTCCTCTCCTCCTGGCTCCCAGAGGAGGGCGGTGGTATCTTCCCAAGAAGGGCAGGCTGGTAGTTTTATTTTTAATTTTTCAAGGAACCTACATACTGTTTTACATAGTGGCCAAGTATAAGGTGATACCTCATGGTAGTTTTGATTTTCATTTCCCTGATGATTAGTGATGTCAAGCATCTTTTTTATATACCTGTTGGCCATTTTAGGTCTTATTTGAGAAATATCTATTCAAGTCTTTTGCCTATTTTTAATCATTATTTGTTTTATTGCTACAGAGTTGTAGAAACACTGTATATATTTTAGATATTAATGATTATGAGAGACCTAGTTTGAAAATATTTTCTCCTATTACATAGGTTGACTTTTTACTCCGTTGATTGTTTCCTTTGCTATCCAGAAATTTTAGTAATGTAGTCCCACTGTATATTTTTGCTTTTATTGCCTGTGATTTTGTCATATCCAAGAAATACTGCTAAGACCAATGTTATAAAGCTTTCCTCTTCTTTTCTTCTAGGAATTTTATAGTTTCAAGTCTTACATTTAATCTTTAATCCATTTTGAATTGGTTTTTGTGTATGGTGCAAGATAAGGGTACAATTTTATTCTTTTGCATGTAAATATCCACCATTTGTTGAAGAGCCTCTTCTTCAGGAGGCAGCCAATTAATGTTTTGCTGTCACAGCAATGTTTCTCTCTCTCTCTCCCTCTTCCTTCCTCTCTCTGTAAAAATCAATTTAAAAAATCTTTTTAAAAAATGGACTGCTTAGGTTCAAATTCTGGTTCTGACTTTTCTAGATGTATAACCTTGGCCAAGTCACTTGTGCCTCTATATTTTCATATGTATAATACTAGTGTTTTAAGGATTATATGTACAAGTACTATTATTGCTGTTATTCCTCTGTTCTGTTTTTTCAAACATCTTGCTTTTCATATTCCATTGGTTTACACATTTCTCTTGTTGATGTTTCCCTCATGTTTATTTTTATATTATTCCTTTGCTTAATGAATTCTGGGTAATGAGAGAAAATAAATATGAGTTCAATCCTCCTTCATAAAACAGAAGCCAGATCTGATTCTTAATTTTAATAAATATTCAGCAATTGAATAGTTTTAGTGCTATTCTTTAAAAAAATAATTTATATCGTTTAAAAATAAATTATCCTCTTTATATGCATCCAGTACCTTTAGTATATTTGCCCAGTGATCTAATGACCCAGAGCCAAAATTAAACAGGAATTTTTTTTTCTATAGATTTTTAACAATAGTAGCAAAACTGTTCTAATGCTGGTCAGAATTTAAGTCTCGTTAAAGCATTAGAAGCAAAATGAAAAGAGCATCAGCATGTTAGAGAAAGCCTAGCATTCTTTTTGTGTTATATCAAGGTGAAAGTTAATAGTTTTATTGCACTTTGTGAAAGACTGAAAAATGAACCAGAATTAATACTGATGATCATAATGATAATAGCAGCCCTAGTTTTAAAACTGTCTAAATGTTTACTAGGCAATTAATATATATCAAGTTACTTATTCTTCACAATAGCTCTTCTAGGTAGGCATTTTTGTCCCCATTTTATATATGAGGAAATCAAGGTTTAGAGCTCTTGAATAATTTGCTCATGGCCACACAGCCAGTAAAGGACAGAGCTTCCACAAAGGCCTGTCTTCTAGGACCATGTAGGGCTAATCTAAGACTTAGGAACCTATAGCTTTGAATAACTTGCATTAATAAACGTGTATTATTGCATCTTTGGTACTTTTGTTTCCCTTTTGCTATGGCTCCTCCTTCTGCTGCCAGTGGTAACTAGTGTTTTCATATCCCATTCCCCTAAAATCCAGCTTTCTCATTGGAACCTTCTGCCCTCTTAGAGGCCCAGCTCCAAGTGAGCCCAGCTGGGGAATCCTCTTACCTCCCTTAGTGAGAGCGGAAACCATGCTGCCTGAATTGCCAAAGTCAAATAGAGTTTCTTGCAATAATAGACACTCAACTTTGAGTGTTAAATAATGAATAAGTAGTGGCAAATAAAACAGGTTGAGACCCTGATGTGGAAGACAGAAGAGTGACTGTTGCTTAGGCAGAGGGATTTACCAAGTAGAAACTGTAAGACATTTTCCTATAGAGATAATGTTAGAAATGGCGTTTTCTACCATTCTATTAATATCACTAAAACTGCAGTTCCAACTAATTTCCAATTTATGTAGTGTATGTGGGTTCATCTGGGAGCCCAACCACCATTTATAAAATGTTTCTATAAGAAAATGTTTTCTGAAGCACAAATAGCAGGATTATGAATGAATTTTTGGAAACAAACTGTTTATAAATTGAAGTTAACTTCTAAAGCCATTAATTTATTGGTCATCTTTGCTTGTGTCTTCTCAATGATTAATAAAAGTATAAAGAATGTGAGATCTGAAACTATTTTCTATTACATAATAATATCATTATGCCCAACTCTTTCTTATTCTCTCTGCTGCTACCCTCACCTAACATTCATTAGGGTTCCTTATATGTAGTAGGTACTCAAAAACTTTTGCTTGTTGATTGTTTGATTTTTGAGAGAACTGTCATTCAGAACAAAAAAGAGTATGTCCAGAGACAGCTAGGGTTCTTGCTTCAACCTATCTTTAATTTTTAATTACACAGCAAAGTTATTAATGATCTTTAGAATATGAATTAAATAACTCCAACATTAAGTGTTATGGTTTTACAATATTAATAAATATAAGTAAATTATAATAATAGATTTGGATGTTTAGACTTTCTTCCACTTGACTTATAATTTAAGGGCAAATAGTCATTTTAAATTCTAGAAGGCATTCCGGTTTGAAAGGCTGCCAAAGCCCTGTGTTCTACAATACACTTTTAAAAACTTTCTCTGACTGGGACAGAGAGGAAATGACCTCTTTCCAGGAAACACAGTAGAGTGGTCTACTGCCCTGGCAGTATATCTATCCTGCTTCTGGAAATGCTCTGTCGTAGAATCATTTAAGATGACTTAACCCCTTATCTCTTAGTTGGAGGAACACCGTGACTAGAGAAGAAGGACCCATTCTACATTTGTTTTTAGTGTGGTGACAAAAAGATATTTTTCACAAGCTGTACCATTTTACCTTTTCAGGTGTAACTGTGTGGAACCCCATAATCCCAGCAACGACACGATAAAGGAATGGAGCGAGTCCAATATTTCTGCCTCTGACATAATTTGGGAGAACCTAACTGTGTCAGTAAGTGAAACATTGAAAAATAAGTCATATTTTTAATTGTATTACTGTTTGATGGCTTTTGTTGACATTGTGAGTGAATGATCACTACTAAGGAAAATTTTTTGAATGCACACTACTATAAAAGTGATAGTTTTTTTTTTTTAGTTTTACTTGTTTCAGGTATTCATCAGTAAACTGCGGTTTTCTTTTATTATTAACTTTTTCTAATAGTTAGTAGGCCTGCATTGTTCTAAAAGCACACATATACAGCCTGATACAGCTGGACTAACTGAAAGCATATTAAATGAGAATGGTGTTGACCTAAATGAAACCATATGGCAGAACTAAGTCGGCCTTCTGTGTAAAGAAGCCAGAACGCTTTTGCTTTACTCTGTGATACTGCTCCAGCTGTTCAGAATATGCTGAGGGTGAGGGGCTGTTTGTTAGGATTTTAGTGTAAATATTGAAGTCTTTGGGAAGAACAAAAGTCAATTTATTAACAAAATTCTGGCACCTTTCTCAGGAAGGAATTTCTTACTTCCATTTTCTTCTTATCTCCCACCCAGGAAAGAGGATGGCAACATATTTTTCACCTTAAATCCTGTACCTTTAAAACAAATTTTTTTTTGCTTATCTCTGCTTTGTGTTTTTTTTTCCCCTCTCACAGCTGTATTTCTCTATTCTGCTCAATCTATTACAATGTTTGTGCACTTCTTTTTTCATCTGTATTTGCATCTTTTACTTCTGCTTAGTCAAATCTCATAATTGGAAGAATTGAAAGTGTTCTGCTTTAAATAAATATTTAAAAAATCAGAGTCGTCCTAGTTTCTTTTTTCATTCTCCTCAGTTACAAACATGATGATCCAGAGCTCCTTCCACTTTAGCTGCTTGTATAAGCTCAAATCCCATTATAACCATCAGCACAAAACTATATGAATTCTAGTTCATTTTATGAAACACGTATCGTTTTAGTAAGTGAGCCAGTTGGCAGAACAAAGAAATCTTTTTTGTTGTACAAATATTATAAAATTCTAAATGTGATTTTTAAAAATTGAGTTACAATTGACATGCAACATTATATTAGTTTTAGGTATACAACATAATGATTTAATATTTGTATATATTGCGAAGTGATGACCACAGTAAACCTAGTTAACATTCATCACCATACATAGTTACAGAAGTTTTTTCTTGTGATGGGAACTTGAAAGGTCTATTCTCTTAGCAGCTTTCAAATATAAACATGATTTTTGTAAGAGCACTTGACCTATTGCCTATTTTGTCAATTTTGCCCATTAAATGTTTTCTTAGAATCAAAATCAAATTACTTACCCTCTGTTTAAAATTCAGTCTTGACCTATATTTTATTATCTTTATTCTTACTCTCATCATTTTCTCTAGAATAAGCCTTCACTTACTCTTGTTTTCTCCTGTTACAGTTAACATTTATTCTATTCTGTTTTTTCCCCCTAGAAAAATAACATTGCATGGTTGTACCTTTACCATGGTTGATCCATCCAGCAGTGTATCTTCCATCCATATTTCCTTTTGTAATCTATAAGTATATTATGTTTAAGAATCTCTTGCTTGTGTTCCTCATCTTGGTGTTCCCTTCAACGCAGAAACCCCAGTAATCCCATCTCTAAATTATTTAACATGGTAATTTACTCTATGAGTTTTATAATCTCTGAAAGATTTAATGCTAAATAATAATATTCATTCTATATAGTTGCAAATCCTGAATAATAACCTTCTGAAAGACTCACAGAACAATTGATCTGGCTTGCCATGACTTAATTTTAGGTATTAGAAGTTTTAGAGTCAAGCAGAGTGCAGTGAACAGTATTTTGCAATCAAAGCATATCTAGCACTGTGTTTTGTTTTGTTCTTTTTTAAGTTCTGTACTAGGTGTTAACATTCTGGCAGAAATTTTCATATTATTTTTCATTAGTTAAAAGCAGTTTTTGCAATGGATAATTGCTAATCTTGACCAGAAATAGCCTTTATCACCAAAGAGGATGCTACCTAATGAAAAAATTTTTGTAATTTTTAAGTCAATAAAGACCATTAAAATTCTTTTGTCTTAATTGTTATACCAGGTTTTTTTTTTTAAAAGCATAATCACAAATATCACCAAAAGTGTTTTACGGATAAAGTTCTGTGCTAATGGCTATTATAACTACTTTGTAAAAGTAATAATATAACATTTACTTTATATATTATTCATTTGACAGATTTTTTAAATTGAATTTTTACATACCTCATGAATTATAGTTTTTACATTGCTAACTCACCAGAGGCAAAGAACTTCAGCTTTCTGTGATTCTCCCAAACTGCTCTAGGCATAGTAAGTGTTCCATAAATATTTAATCATTATTTTGAAAGATAGTCCCATATCACAGATTTACTATTTAACATAAGCCTTGTTTCTCTTTATTTTTTAGCTTTATTGAGGTATAATTGACAAAAATCATACATATTTAATATATACAACATAATGTTTTGATTATATGTATGCATCATGAAATGATTACTACAATCAATCTAATTAACATACCAATCCCTCACTCACATAGTTGCCTTTTTTGGATGAAAACAATTAAAATCTTTTTTTTTTTTTTTTTTTTTTTAGCAAATTTCAACTGTGTGATACAGTATTATTAAATATAGTCACTATGCTGTGAATTAGATCTTATTTATTCTGCATTACTGAAACTTTGGATCCTTTGACTAATATTTCCCTATTTCCCTTCCTTCTCCCAGCCCTTGGTAACCACCATTCTACTCTGCTTCTATGAGTCTGACTTTTTCTGATTCCATGTATAAGTGAGATCTTGCAGTGTTTGTCTTTCTGGCTTATTTCATTTAGCATAATGTCTTCCAGGTTCATTTATGTTGTTGCAAATGACAGGATTTCCTTCTTTTTTTTTTTTGGTTTGTTTGCTGTTAATCCTCACCCAAGGATATTTTTCCAGTGATTTTTAGACAAACTGGAAGGGAAGGAGGGGGTGGGGGGGGAAGAGAAACATGGATATGAGAGAGACACATTGATTGGTTGCCTCCCGCACAACCCTGACTTGGGGGCTGGGGATTGAGCCTGCAACCCAGGTCCTTGCTCTTGACTAAGAATCAAAACCGTCACTTTGGTTCACAGGCCGATGCTCTAACCACTGAGTCAAACTGGCTAGGGCAGATTTCCTTCTTTTTTAAGAATGAATAATATTCAATTGTATATTTATACTACATTTTCTTCATTCATTAATCTGTCCACAGACACTTAGTTTATTTCTGTATCTTGGCTATTGTGAATAATGCTTAATGCAAGTCTTTTTAGATATGTTTTTATTGATTCTTTTTAGAGAGAGAGAAAGAGACAGAAATGTCTATGAGAGAGAGATAGAAACATCGATGTGAGAGATACATCGATTGGCTGCCTCCTGCATGCCCCACACTGGGGATGGAGCCCGCAACCCGGGCATGTGCCCTGACCAGGAATTGAACCAGGACCTCTCAGTCCATGGGACAGTGCTCAATCCACTGAACCACACTGGCAGGGCTTAATGCAAGTCTTTTATGCCACGCTAGTATACTTAGGTTTCTTTTGTTATATGTATTTTTATCAGTATCTCAAAATCAGCCATTATAAAGAATTCTTAGGCAAGGTTTAAAATATTCACAAGCAATTAACCCACAATTGGTTAACAGTCCCAGTGCCAGAATAATATATATAAAGGGCAGGACACTAATGCCAATTTTAATTTCTTATTTTATCATACTTGATTTTTATTAACTTAAAAATGATTAATACTTAGAATGTGTTCGAAGAATACTTAGTAGAAATGAGTTTGTCAACAAGCATTTTTTCATTTTATTTTGTAAGTGAAACCATGTGTCAGACTCAAACTAAAAGAACAGGATTCATATTTGGTTTTCAGTTCTATATCTCAGAGTATAGATATAGAGGTGTATGTGTTGGGGGTGGGGGACAGCTAGTATAAACCAGAAAATAACTGTAGAATTTAGTAGATTATAATTTTTTAAAATGAACATACTGTTCCCCCAAAAGAAAGAAAAAAAAATAAATATCCTTTCCAAATTTGCTTTGAATTAAAATACCTAGGCAAGCTATTGGAAATTTATTATAGATTATAAGACAGTTAAATGAACCTTGGAAATGGCAAATGGCAGTTATGTTCTTAAGAATTGAGAGCAAGACCCAGCGAAGTCCAAGGAGCATTTTATATCTGCACAAAAGCCTGAAGATAATCACAAACCTGTAGATAATGAGTTCACAGAGAGCTTGTCCTCCTCTTCGTATTTAGCCACTCGGCTTGCCCATGACTTTGCTTAGTAATTGCTCTACTGGTATTTCTGAACAGGGCAAGAGAAGGAACTAAAAAATGCAAGGATTCATTTTTGGTACTTTATCTATTTTTACAGAGTTTTGAGAAAAGGAAAATTAAAACTATAATTGAGGCCCAGAGGATGTTTTCTTTGGTTATTTCAGTTAGTCAAGTTTTTATGCTCTGGATTAGTTTAACATGGATAATTGGAATTCATCCTTAGCTAGCAAGGAAGGTATTTGCAGTTAGATTAGAAAAGGGGACAGAATTCTTTCAGTTAATTATCAGGTGTACTAACAATATTTCTTAAGAATCCTAGCCTTAGGGGTAGCTGCCCCAACTAGATTTACTGATTGGTTGTTTATTTTTGACTAGCAGTGTAGTTTTCTGTGGTTTATTCTAGAGTCTTTTGAAGGTGTTTGTTTTCTGCTATACAAGGACTCTAGGGCTTGAGGTATTGTTCAGTGGGTGGACTCTGTGTTGGTGATCAATCCATCCATTCGTATTTTTCTTTAAGATCTCTCTGTACCATGGCACAATTCAATTTGTGTTCAGGTCCAAAATATCTCAAGGATTGATGAGGTCACTGGTTCATCCAAACAATTTTGTCTCTGTTATAAAATAAAAATAAATACATTAGTAATCGAATTTAAAAAATAAAATAAGAGTAACCAAAATGATTTTAAAAGAAAAATTTCAATTTTTTAAACTGACATTTAAAACGCTCAGTTTTTCTAGTAGAAAGAAAATTTTTTGGACTTTGCTGCCACCTCATGGCTAAGGCAGTAATTAGAAATGATCCTTCAGGGGCTTATAAAAATATATACCAGGGAAAAAAAAGACCATGGAGAAGTCACAGTACAAATGAGCTTTTTCTTGCTCATGAAGTAACATTTTCTTTTGTGTTCTGTGAGCTAAATCGAGCCCAATCTTTGACTGACTCACAATTTCATTTCACTAGTAATATATCATCGTTTTCTTGTTGCCTTTCTCATCCTTTTTGGTGGCTTTTGGACTAGATAATTTTACAAAGTCATTGTTCTTCTCTAATAAGCAATAATCCCACCATCCATAAATCACAGTTCTGCTGCAGTGAGGTCACAGCAAATCGCTTAAACTCTCTGTCTCTGTTTCTTCAGACATGAAATCGAAATAATCTCTACCTATTTTGTAGGCTTGGTGTGAAAATTAATTAAGATGATGTATTTAAATGGTTTGGCATAGTATCTGACCCTAGTAATCACTCACCATCAAGTAAGTCATATTTTCAATAAGTATGGTGTTAGGAACTTAGTCAATATAAGGTTTAAATACGTATTGATTGGTAAATCAATTAATTTTATAGATTTAAATTTGATTTGAAAAAGGCCAAAATTTAAAAAGTGGCTCATGTTCAAATCTTACACAATATAGATCTTGGATGTTGCTCACTACCTAACCTATCCAGATAGACGTGAAAGCATAACGTGCAGTCTGTTAAATCACTGCGAGAGCCATAGATGAAAAGCTTCAGCATCTCGACTGCGATCGATCTTCGGAGGTTAGCTTTCTGAAAGCACCATGTCCATTTTTTCTTACTAGCTCCATTTGTTTTACTTCCTCCGGCAGGAATGCAAATCATTGCACGGGGAGTATGTGGGACGCGCCTGCGGCCACGAGCACCCCTACGTCCCAGATGTTCTATTTTGGTCCGTGATCTTGTTCTTCGCCACAGTCACTCTGTCCGCCACCTTGAAGCAGTTCAAGACTAGCCGCTATTTTCCAACCAAGGTATTTAGACTACCATTTCCTTGATTAAAACATAAACCTACATAAAGCACGTTATGAAGTCATACATGTTTTAAGACAAAAGAAAAGCAGTTGCAGTGATGAAAGAAGCCACTAAAAAGCTCTGGTGTGAGCAGGCTACAAGCTTAGCAGTGGAGTTAGATGAGAGAGGGAGGTGAAGAAAAAGAGCTTTTGAGACAGATGCTCATGACTTCCAGGCTTTTCTCCTTGACGTCAAATCCCAGAGATGAGCTCCCACTTTCCCACTTTGTTTTTGGAAATTGAAGGCACGCGCTGCATTAGTGCTTGTCACACTTTCTTGCCCAGTGAACAGTGGGAACTATTCCAGCCTGACAGATACCTCGTTGGAGCCACAGTCACATTCTCTAAGCGGGAAAGCCCCACACAACCCATTGGAATACTCTTCTCTTTTACATTTTCAAAGTGTCAGTCCCTCCCCCTAACCCACCACGTTTGCATCTGCATATTTGGAAAGGAAAGTAAACAGAGACACAGCTTAGTTCAATATTTAACACTGCAAAGTAACACCTATAAATGTCTGACTCAGCCAATAAAAAACAAGGAAAAAAAAAAAAAACTCAAGAGAACAAGCTTTTAAGGATGAGCAGAAGATTTCCTAATACAGATGCCAGATCTTGTTGATAATTATATTAGGATTTTTGCTTAAAGATGGCTTTATATATGAGGAATGGCTTTAAAACTGGCTTACGTAAAATGACTTTTAAATTTGCCCACTCTGTTGTGCACAGTCCTTGCTGCCATACTTATATCCCAGATAAACTGACTAAAATATTGTGCTTCTGCAATACAAATGATAATTTATTTTATGGTGCTTCTGATATATCATATTAAAATGTTTCCTGTGTCCCGAAATTCAGCCAAATTCTGGCCATGCGACCTTATTCTGTGTTCAAATATTCATGTACTTAGCTTCATAACAAACTTAGATTTTAAATAAATATTAAAAATAGCACAATCACCATTATAGCTATTTCACAATGCCTTCTTCTGGAAAGGTTGAGTGTGTACCCACCTAGAAGACAGAGTTACATAAATATACATTCAGGTTCTGACAGAGCTGATGATAAGATTATAGTATGCATAAAATATATTATGGCATAAAGTGTTTATAAAGTGTGACTCTAGGTTATGTTCCTGAGTATTCCTGTCTATCTATACGTTCTTCAAGTGACAAATGTTTTCATTATTTTCAGGTTCGATCCATAGTGAGTGACTTTGCTGTCTTTCTTACAATTCTGTGTATGGTTTTAATCGACTATGCCATTGGGATCCCATCTCCAAAACTACAAGTACCAAGTGTTTTCAAGGTGAAGTTATCATAGCAGTTACTACTTACCTCTTCATCTCTGTGGACCTCATCTTCACTTAGATAATGGCTGTCACCCTAGAACTTGGGATTTTCATGAAAATATATAGATTCATAAAATGTCCATAGCATGACTAAAATTTTGGTCTAATATTTTAAAAAATAGGAACCACAGAAATAGAAACCTGGGGGCCACATGAAAATATTTCCTGTCAATTTTTCCAATTGAAATGTCTATATATAACACTCTTAAGAGATAAGGAAGCATTTTGAAATTAAGGGAAATGTATTATCTTGATGTAGAATTACCCAGTGGATAGGACTTGAAAAACAAATAAAAATAGGTCTGAAATAGAATTCTGACCATGTTACTAAGATTGTGACCTTGATCCAATTACTCGAACCTCTCTGAGTCTTGGGTTTCTCATCTGTCAAACAGAGCTAGGGACTTCCTCATAGAATTATTGTCAAAAAGACTTCTTTTGGGACTCATCCCAGGCACCAGCCATGATTAGATCCCTTCCCTGAACCTCTCATGTCACCAAGTGTCTGTTTGCTGTTTTTAGATAATGGCCTGTGCATACATCTAAAGTAAGAGTTACACACAGTTGTCAACTGTAAATATAAATATATTATAATACATATATAAATAAATTTGCCAACTGGAAATGTTAAAAATTTTATTTAATATAGGTATTGATTAAGAACAGTGATTTTTTAGTCAAATACTATCTCCAGCACTTACTAGTTTTAGGACCTCGGGTAATTTACCGGACTTCTTTATGTCTCAGTTTCCTTATCTGTGTCTCCTTATCTGTTGCCAAGGAAAAAAATGAGTTATAATACTTAAAGCACTTAGAATGGTGCCTGTACCTTATAAGTGCTTTGTAAACATTAGTCTTATTCATTATAGTTCACTCAACATATCAGTTTATAATAAGAGTTTTCCTGTTAGCAACTGTAAGATTTAATTTGCTTATGTATTCATTAATCCAGTTAATAATTATGTGTATTCTTTTATGTTTCACAGCCCACCAGAGATGATCGTGGCTGGTTTGTTACACCTGTCGGTCCAAATCCATGGTGGACAGTCATAGCAGCTATTGTTCCAGCTTTGCTGTGTACTATTCTAATTTTCATGGACCAGCAGATCACAGCTGTCATCATCAATAGAAAAGAGCATAAGCTAAAGGTATATTTCAACATTGATTTTAAAGTAAATTATTGTGACTTGACTGACAATAATTGATGTTCATTGATCTTTATATTCTGTGGTCATTTGTACAATGAAATATTAAAATACTGTTTTCAGGTTCATAATTTTATTGTCTATTTTCAGGATACTCTGTCTTACAATAAACTTAAAATTAATTATTTTTAGTTAGTTAATTGATTAATTATTAGCACTTGTCCGAGCTCTAAGTTCTGAAACCTTACCTCTAGGGCTTAAAATAAAAACATTGTCTAAATCATAACTTTCTTACCATGTTTAACATATTTTAATGAAATAATCTATGCTGGTGAAGTGCAGCTTTACCAATTTATCTTACATGGGGGATTTCTCTATTTCTTGATTTGACCCTGAATATGTCTATTAAATTATATTCATTATTGGAACGAATTACACCCTTAGATATTTATCATTTTCTTTAGTTATTCCTCTGTCTATAATGCTCGTGACAACACAACCCAGTTGTAAATGTTATAGGTTGTAAGTGACACCTTTGTTGAGTTTTATTGCATATTTGAATGACTTCCCTTTTTTACAAAGAGCATAAATACAGATATATCTTATATTCCGACTCTGCCATTTTGCAACTGTGAATAATCAAAATAGTTCACTGGCACGCAGTTTGTCTGAGAAATGTAATGGGAGTACTATCACTTATAGGAATATATTACATAAAATCAGTCATCGAGTGGTTACAAATGATCTAAATCAGCCCTTGTACAAACAGAAGATGCACAGTCTTGCTTGGCTCTGGGTCACGCCCATACTCTAAACGCTAGGAAAAGGTTCGTTGTCAGAGCAGCAGGAACCGTGCTCTACAGGATTGATAAGTATGTTTGCTAGAAAGATTACAATCTCTGATTGAATTGTTTGTTGGGAAATAATAATAACAAATGTAAGAAAGCATGTGATTTGTAATAAGTCTTACTAAAAAGGAATGTTCTGTGTATACTGGAAAGAATGTGTCTATTTTAAAACAAAGAGCATTGGTCTTTCTCTTTGTAGAAAGTAACTTAAGAGTGCTCCAGACCTTTTTTGAAAGTTCATTCAATTCACTTGTTTTTGTCAAATAAAATTCTTAATTATTAGGACATATTTTACAAAAATAGCTCATAAAGTCTTAGGAACTAGACCAGTCGTGTGCTGGTACATGTTTAACAATCAGTTAGTTCTCTGCATAGAAAAAAGAGAGAGAGGTCTTAATTTATAACGTTTGCCGATTTCCCTGTTATGAATACTCCTAGCGCCGCCCATTTTATGCTACCAGTGTGACATCAATTGGCAGGAACATTTTTTGAAAATTAAACAGTTGGCTCTGATAAGCCTATATGAACTGGCTCCCAAAACATAGCTGAACTACGAAATTCAGTATTGGAAACTTTGAATCATTTACAGCCCTCAAAACAAGAAAATCAGACCTCTGAGTTTAATAGCCTACTTATTTAATATCAGTCATTTAAAAGTATTTGCTTTAAAATATTAGCCTTCTGCAAAAGCAAATGCCACCACAACTTAATTATTAAAGTTACATAGTTGATTAAATAGATCTATAAAACAAGTGTAAGTATTTTATGTTATGTTGAATATTGTTAGTCTGCTACTCTCTAAGAAGTAGGAAAACGTTTTTCTCAGACACCAGTGTATTTTTTAAAACTGAAAACATTTATATTTTTCCATTACAAAGTAATATATGATTTTGGTTTAAAAAATTAGATAATATAAAAAGTTAAAAGAAACAAGTAGAAAACACTATAATTTTATTACCTAGGGATAATATTTTAATATATATGCAAATATATTTTTTCACATAAGGCATTATCAAGTTAATCATCCCATGTTAACAATATACATCTGCATTATAATTTTTTTTTTATCCTTACCCAAGGACATTTTTGCATTTATCTTCAGATAGAGTGGGAGGGAGAGAGGGGGGAAGAAAGAGAGAGATAAACATCGATGTGAGAGAGACACATCGACTGGTTGCCATCCACACGACCCCGATGGGGACCGGGGACAAACTGCAACCAAGATACATGCCCTTAGTGGGAACCAAACCCAGAACTCTCTCATCCGCGGGCCAACGCTCTAACCACTGAGCCAAACCGGCCAGGGCTGCATTATCATTTTAAATGGCTGTATATATATATTTCATTATATGACACATGATTTAAATTAACTGAAATATTTCTATTTTAAGAAGAAAGTTATATATTCATTGTTTCCTTTCCAAAGGAAAAAAAATTTAGTCTTTATAATTAAGCAAAAATTCCATAGATTTCACTGAAAAATTATTCTTTTAAAGGTTATCAGCTAAACTGATGGAGGCAGTATTTTTTCTAAGTATTAATGGAATCATATTAAACAAAATGTGAAAGTAAGTGAAGATTTGCTGAGGGTGATATTATCTTTTGGCCATACTCTATCGTTGCTCCTTCCGGGTCTCTCAACCTTATAAATCACACAGCACTTCTGTTCTTCTTAAGCCTGTGGTAGGCCCTTGACATTCACAGTCTTGGCCATACTCCAAATAAAAAAATATGATGTATTTCCTTCTTCTTCTTTTTTAAATCCTCACTCAAGGATATTCTTCTATTTATCTTCAGATAGAGTGGGAGGGAGAGAGAGAGAGAGAGAGAGAGAGAGAAAAATCCATGTGAGAGAGACACATCGATTGGCTGCCTCCCACACAACCCCGACCAGGGCCGGGGACTGAACCACAACTGAGGTACATGCCCTTGACTAGAATTGAACCCGAGACTTTTTGGTCCATGGGCTGATGCTCTAACCACTGAGCCAAAACAGCCAGGGCTAATGTATTTCCTTCTTTACATATCATGTAGGATAGCTAAAATATAGCAAGGCATTCTTTATGAGGTCTTTCAAGTACTTGCATTTATACAATTAAATGTGAAACAAAGACATTTAATATTTTTGTCACTAAAATAAACTTGAGGCTATATTAATAAACTATATTACATTATTTGTACATTACTTTTTTATTATACAAATAAATGACCATATAATAAAAAGATTCATATTTTTGTCCCTTAAGAGCTTGGATTTAGTTAACAATAGAGCAAATTTGACTTAATCAAAACTGCTGTTTCCCCAAGTGGAAGAACCAGCCTACTCTTGACCACGATGAGTCTGAACACTCCATCTTCCTTCTTGGTCATGGATATTTGCAAAGCAAGTTCCTTGTAGTGAAGACATATTTTATCTACACTGAACCCATTTTTTTCTTTTTGGCCTATAACCTTTGTCTTCTATTAGCTTTGGTATCGTGTGGTCTACTGCAACTGATCTTCCTGTTAAAAATAACCAAACATCACCTTCTCAGAAAAGTCCTTACTCAGAGTAACAATTTGTTCCAAAGCTGTTCTCTCTGCCTGTTGCTTCCCTGAAATGTTTGCACAGTCTCCTGGCTTTGACTTGAACCACATTGTCAGAGAAAGACATGTGTTTCTTGAGTAGTTCCGCAGACCGCAAGTTAACCACTGTTTCAGCTTCTACTAATTTTTTTCTCACTTGAAAACCCATTTGTGCCTTGGGTGGAGCATTCCCAGAAACAATTCAATGAAGCATGTCTGGTAGTTTCTGTATCAAGCACCTGGTGGATTCCAGATCTTCTAAGTCGACATCATATGTTCAAGCCACCTCGGAATTCAGCCTTTCATTCCTTTTCTCTCCCAGACTTACAGTACAGGTCTTTTCACCTTTTCTTTATTTCCATTACCAAAACCAGTAGTTGTTTTTTTTTTTAGAAGTATTTTTCATGCCACTAAAAATGGTTTCCAATATTTTGAGAGCATTACTACATACACAAGAAAGTGTGGTGACCTGCAGAGGCTGGGCCCGCCTCTCTGGCATAGTGACTCACTCCTCCTCAGAATGAAGAAGTTCAAAATTAGCCAAACTCTAACTCCCTGTACCTCATGATCCTTTGGGCTGATCATGGTGATCACATTGTAAGGTATATAAATATTGAATCACTATGCTGTGCCCCTGAAGCTAGTATTGTATGTCAACTATACTTTAGTTAAAAAATTTACAGCTGCAACTGTAAAAATTTGAAAATGCAAATTGTCATCTATATTACATATAGACATAAATCCATACTCTAGCATTTTTTGCTTGTTTCTTTCCAGAATAAGTAGGATAGGCATGGGTTAAATGAATTCCTTTGAGAAGCATTAAAATATATATTTATATATCAAAGTATTCCCTAAAAGTGGAAAGAGAGACATTATTTTACAGAAAAGAAAGTTTCTGTTCAGATACAACTGTGGGCTTTTCTACATGTTTCTGTAGACAGTTCAGGCTTCTTTTGACATCATTTTTAATAAACAGCAATACAATCCCGGATCACTTGAGTAAATGAATGCATTTGCAACATTCATTTGGCACCACTCTCTCTTGATGATTATGGCATTTGATATGTTCTTTTTTGCCCTCTTTGTCAGCCTGGTTCTTCATGTCAATCTATAGTCTTTTATGTGGTTAACTTGACAGATGCAGGAAATTGCTGCCAAGCTTTGAAATGAATTTTTTCAGCAGTGGCATCTGGGTATCAGATGGTCCTCTTGGCTGGCCTCTTGTCTTGCTGCATGTTGGTTTTAGTGGGGTCTGCTGTAGCATCACCTGTTGCTATGCTCCCTTTTCCTTCCATATGTCCATTTCCTGTGATTTATGGATGAATGTGAGAATAAAAGCTCTGGTTCTGTCTTCATTTCAGAAAAAAATTCTGCAGTAGAAGGTGCAGAGTTCTCTCTCTGACAAAGGGATACTTCCCTTTGGCTGGCATGCCTATCCGCTAATAATTTGGTTACAAAGACCAACTTTTTAAAGACATTTTAAATGGGAGGGAAGAAGGATGATGATTAATTAGTGGAAGTGCCAGAACTGCTTTATTTCTTTGATTCCCATTAAATTAAGATGCTCCCATTGTTGTACAACATGATTAGGCGGAAGTTGTCTTTTTGGTTTTATTATATACTTGTACTTTACAAAGCTAGCTTTTTCAACTTAAGAAGGAAATTACTTCCTCTGAAAGCATTATTTTGTCTGATTCCTGCCATCCAGAATTTTACTGTTTCCATTTGTATCATATTTTTAAAACACTAAATAAGAGATACAGGAAATCACTATCATGAAGAAATCCTTGTTCATATTATTAAGCCACAGTGAACATGGGTCCTGGGACAATCCAGGGTGTGCCAGCTCAAGGTCCCCGTCCTCTGCCCTCTAATGTTTATCTTCCATTCTCTCTCAGCAGTCCTGCAGGTTAGCACTATCCCAGGGGGCATCATTCACACTGTGTTCCCTCAAAGGCAGGGGCTTGAGTAAGTCCTTCACTATTCTCTATCTTTCTCACTCCTGAGTTCCTAGGACAAAACAGTCCTCTAACTGGTTAAGACGTTGTCCTTTAAAGGGACCCACATTTGAGTTTTATTCCGTGCAACTGCATCTTCCAAAATGTTCTGCAAAAAGACCCAAGGAATAAACTAGGACTCTGGTGAAGCTTATTCCTTCCTATGCCTTCCTTTTAAGCAGATACCAAGGTGTTTCTCTTCCCACTCTCCAGCTCTTAGAAATTAAAAATCTTTCCTGCATTACTTGCAGAGAAAAGTTTCTAGCATCATCTTCACAAGCGAAACTGAGTTTAGGCATTTTGATGAACTGGAGCATTGGTCCAGCTAAGCTAACCCAAGGAAGAGTACCACTGACTTGGTGACAGTGCACGAGGAAGGGGGTCATTATGTGGATAGAGTACCACTGACTTGGTGACAGTGCACGAGGAATGGGTCATTATGTGAATATCTCCCATTTTCTCCTTGTCACCCGCTGCACATTTATAATTTGTCAGGGATAGGCAGAAAGGAAAGGAAGTACACCTGCCTGTAAGGGTATTTTTCTTAATAAAATAATTAACAAAGCAAAAGAACAGAAAGGAAATACTACCATGACAGATACGCAACAAATACTCAATATGTTCCATTGCAGGCTTTATGAGCTTTCATATGAACTCCAAACTGCTTACAGTTTGGTAAAACTGCCTCTAAAAGAAGCTAAAATTATTCTTCTAGAAGAATTGGTAATGTCTGCTCATGCTTATGATAACAAAGTTAACAGCTATATTTATTTTAAAACTATACATATTAAATTTGATTCCAAGAACTTATATGCATATAGGCATAACTCATGGACACAGACAATAGTGTGGTGAAGGCAGGGGATGGGGAACAGGAACAGGATGGAGGGGGTCAATGGAGGCATCTGTAATACTTTCAACAATAAAGATAAATTTTAAAAAATTTTATTCCAAAAGATGTTTCAATGATGAATATTTCCTTTTTAAAAAGTCAATCTGAAATAATAAATAACTTTTATTCATATGTCCAAAATGCAATACTTGGAACATACTTATACTAAGAATTACTTGTTATTTATCTGAAATTCAAATTTAGCTGGGTGTCCTGTATTTTTATTTATTTATTTTTAAATCCTCAAAATAAAGAAATAACTAAATAAAAAGTCAATCTGTTACTTATTGATTGCTTATTGCTTACCAATGATTGTGCTAAAAACTACGGGTAATTCTGAGAAATTATATAAGTTACCTGCCCTTATGAAACATACTTTTATTGAGGAGCCTTGAAACAAATGAGGACAAAAGAGAAATTTATTGTTCAATTGCTAGAATGTAATAGTCTCTAACATTTGATAGGTGTGTACTGTATACCTATTATTGTTCTAAATGATTTGTGAAATTAAATAATGTAAATGTCACAACAGCCCAGTGAGGTGGCTCCTGTAATCATCACCATCACTGTTTTTGCAGATAGGGAGACAGAAGCATAAGAGATTAGATTTACTTAAGGTCATTGGTTAGGCCAGCATTTGATTCCAGGCCACCTGTCTCCAGAAACAAAACCCTTAACTGCTTTATTATACTATGTCTCATTAAGAGTTGGAATGTGGCCCAGCCAGTGTGGCTCAGTGGTTGAGCATTGACCCATGCACCAAGAGGTCGCCAGTTCGATTCCCGATCAGGGCACATGCCCAGGTTGTGGGCCAACTCCCCAGTGGGGGGCATGCAGAAGGCAGCCAATCAATGTTCTCTCTCATCAGTGTTTCTGTCTCTCTCTCCCTCTCCCTTCCTCTCTCTCTAAAACCAATAAAGGGAAAAAAATTAAAACAATAAAATAAAAATAAAAAGAGTTGGAATGTGAACTGGGCAGAGCCCTTTGCTACTTCTGAGACTTTGCCCTGTCAATTTCCCAAGGTGGGTCGAGGGAGAGGTTAACGCTGCTCTTCTCATTTTCAGTTTCTTTAGCACCCTGACCTAGTCACCCTCTCCAAGAGAGCAGTCTTCGGTTCCCCTCTTTCCACATGCCTTGCATCCATTTTTCCTTTTTTATATTTCCTGACTGGTCCAAAAGAACACTGAAGTTTGCAATACCTGGAGGTCAGTGATAGTGGAGTAGGATCACAGAGGAGAAAGAAAACACAAAAACTGATTGTAAGGAGAGGCTAAGTTTTTCTACTGCTGAAATGGAAACAAATGGGAAAGAGGTAGTATATGTATCTATATATATTTATATTTAAGGAAGCTTAGGTTCCATGGTATTATTTTTCCCAGTAAAAGTCACCCATTGAAACAAAAGAGGGCGATTGGCCTCTGAGTGTTTGAGAAGAATTTATCTTTAGGAGATCTGACATGAGAGGATACTTGGATATTGTCAGAAGTGGTTTCTATTCATAATCAGGCCATTCTCAGCTCTGTTGTCACAGTCCTTACTTTGTTTTCTCAGCCTAATGCCTGATATGTAGTTGGCACTTAATAATTTTTGTGTGAATTAATAATGAATGAATTGTGAATCATATTAATTGTGAGTCAACTTGCCCATTTAAGGAAGCTATGGAAGTGACTGCATTTGATGATGACTTTACTTATCCAATAGAAATAGAATGGAAATTAATGTAACATTAACCTAGAGATACATTGACCCTATTAAAGTATGTAGAAGACACTATAATCATAATTGCAACAGGAATTTCTGCAACATTTCTTTAAGTGAATTATATATATCTTGAGACTGTTACTTTTTTATCTTTAATGTATTTTGCATTTTAGAATCAGTTGCATAAGACTCAAGATAGCATTTTATTTCTTTTCTTATTGTTCTATAGTGGTCGTGTTATTTGTTTCTATGCTAAATTCAGGTCCTGTGAGAATCTTCTTTATTTTATTTTACTTTTTTAACAGAAAGGTTGTGGATACCATCTGGACCTCTTAATGGTGGCTGTCATGCTTGGTGTGTGCTCCATCATGGGCCTGCCATGGTTTGTGGCTGCCACTGTCCTCTCCATCACTCATGTCAACAGCCTAAAACTGGAATCAGAATGTTCAGCTCCCGGAGAACAACCCAAATTTCTTGGCATTCGGGAGCAGAGAGTTACTGGGCTTATGATTTTTATTCTTATGGGTTCATCAGTCTTTATGACCAGTATTCTGAAGGTAATAAAATCTGTCTTAATGAATTTGAGAGAAGGCAGAATATATTTATTATTGTTTAAGAAATTTCATTTGGATCTAAACCATCAACTTGCAAAAATTTTATGGCATGTGATGAAAGTGACGAATTTCTTTACCATGTTTTATATAACTTCTTAACTTAATGGGAAAAATTAGGTGCTGTATTTTAAAATCCTTAAATACATAAAAATTTAGTCTGGTAAAGTAAGAGTTGATGTGTAAATTATGACCATAATTTTAAAATGGTGACACAGTTGTGGGAAAGAGTCACTTGTTGTTTCTGATTGACTTGTGACCTGAATTCACAAAATAAAGCTTTTATTGTTTTGTTGTTGGAAAGCTATATTTGCAATTAGCATTACCTAGTATAAGACAGAGGTACAGAAGTAAGCAATGTTATGGTCGTGGCCACAAATGCAGTTTTGTATGTTCCATAAAACTTATAAGAGCATTAAAGAGTAATTATTTTGTCATATAATTTTGACAGATATTTCCCAGCTGTGTTATTTATACTTTATTTAACTCAGTTATCTGTAGTTTGAAAATTCTAATTTAACTATTTAATTATTTACATAAGTTTACTTGTATTTAATCATTTCGTAAATGTATTTACAAGAAATGATTTATATGTTATATGAATAACTATAGGGATAGGATGGTGCAGAGCTATTCCAAGAAAGAAAAAATTGAGCAATCCACAATTTTATAGGTATCTGATATAATGTAGGGACAACATCTAACTATTAGCTCCATTCTTCAGCTTGAATCCAAACATCTTATTTGAAAATAACTTGTGCCTTTTCTCCAATTGTTCTTTCACAGTTTATCCCCATGCCAGTGCTGTACGGAGTGTTTCTTTATATGGGTGCCTCATCTCTAAAGGGAATTCAGGTAAATCACTTACAGTAATACAGGCACATCTATGATGACTTACCTTAAGGTCTATTGACGCTAAGTCGTGTGATAGTTAAGAAAATGACATCATCTTAGGAACAGGTTTTAGACCACAATTCATTTTTTTTAAACGAGTCATTTTTTCTTTAGTTTTACAAAAACTAAAGAAAATCCTCATTAGCCTCTTAAGTTCATAAACTTAAGGTGCTTTTGTTTACCATGAGTATATTAAAATTAAAAGGTTTAGATTTCACAGCCCTTTTAGAAAATAATCATAGTACATTTCAAAATATATACAAATACTTTTCATCTTTGATACTGTAATCATGGTTATGGATATCTATCCATGAGACTAGAAAAAAAATTTAGGCACAAAAATGTTCATTTTTACACATAAGTTCAGAATATTAGAAACAATCCCATTATCCAACATCAGTAAATAATGAAGTAATCTATGTACATTCCCTGACAGGTGATAGTTATGATAACAATAACAGTAACATAGTAGAAATGCTATGGCACAATGCAGAGTGAAAAAGTAAGACAAGAAGGTGTATCTACCCTAGCTTTATAAAGTTATGAGTACTGGTCAGATTGAAACGGAAGCTGGAGAAATAGAAAGTTTGTTAAGATGGTAAGATCCTGGGTGATTTTTTTCTTTTGTGTTTGTTTTTCTAATATTATTATAATTGTATTTATAGAATTATTTTAAATAATTCTATATTTAAATAACTAAAAATAAAGTTATAAGGTAAGGCAGTTTTCAAAGTGTAAGAAAAGCCTTATTAATTGTTTAAAAAGTATTGGTTAAATAAATATAACTGTTGTGTTAGTTATAATTGTTGTGTTAGTGTTCTATTGCTGCATTACAGATTACTATAGAACTTAGTGGCTTAAAACAACAAACATTTATTATCTCACAGTTTCTATGAGTCATGAATGGGAACAGATTAGCCAGGTGGTTCTGGCCCAGGAGGTTTCATGTGGTTGCTCTCAGGGTCTAGGCAAGGGCTGTGGTCATCTGAAGGTCTGAACAGGGCTGGAGGATTCTGTCTAACGGCCTGTCACACAGCTGTGGCCATGTTCCTGCCTGGCCATTGGTAGGAAGCCTCAGTGTTTTGCCACATGGGGCTCTCCATAGGTCACTTACGTGTCCTCATGACATGGAAGTTAACTTCCATCAGAGTAAGCAGTGAGAGAATGAATGAGAGAAAGCCACTGTCCCTTTTGATTGAGTCTCCAAAGTTGCCCATGGTCACTTCCACTTTTCACTATTTGTTAGAAGCAAATCACTATGTCCGACTTGCACACAGGGGGAAGAAAATGAAACATCTCTTGAAGAGAAAAGCACTAAAGTCGTGGGTACATTTTAAAACCACACAAATGTTTTCGAAATCGTTACAGAGGCTGTTGGCAAATTGTTCCTGTTTGTGTTACTGGAGTGGTATTAATAGTGTTCCCCCAGAATTCGTTTCCACCTGGAATCTCAGAATGTGACCTTATTTGGAAATAGAGTCTTTGCAGATGTAATTAGTTATGAATCTCAAGATGAGCTCATCCTGACTTTAGGGTAAACTCTAAATCCAATCACTGGGGTCTTTAAAACGAGAGCAGAGACACAGGGAGACACGGAAGAAGGCTACATGAGGATGGAGGCAGAGATAGGAGTTCTGCTGCTCTAGCCAAGAACGTTAGGAAGCACCAGAAGCTGGAAGAGGCAAGAGCGTCTTCTTCCTTACGGCCTTCCGAGGGAGCCTGGTGCAGCCAGGCCTCCACAACTATGGGGGAATAAATTTGTACTGTTTTAAGTCACCAAGTTGTGGTTAATTTGTTATAGTAGCACTAGGAAACTAACATCGATTTCTATTGAAATTTGCCTTTGAATAATCTTGTTTTCTAACTTCACATTATTGATCTAAACCACTTAAATTTTCTTGAAAAAGAGACTCATTTTGAGGGTTATTTATTGTAAAGCACAGTTTGTTTTGTTGACTAAAAGGAAAATATAAATTGTTGCTTTTTCTTTGACACGGCTTGACCCAGTGCTGTTCAAAGACATAAAAGAAAAGTTACCTGACAGAATGTTCTGAATTTATCAAATTAACACTTAAGTGGAGCACAGGGTGAGCTTCAGTTCAACAATAGACCATGAGAGTAATTGAAATAGGGAAGTGTATTACTCACAGGGCCTTGGGCCAGGCTGGAAGTTCAAGGCAAAGTAAAGACAGAGGGAGGGAGACAGGGCCTGTGGGTAGAGTGCTTTGGGGTTCCGGGGCCAAGGCCAGCAGGGTTTTGGTAAGTCCCTGGGAGTCTTATCTATGGGGTACATAAGGGGAAGGTGTTGGGAGGCAGGGGAGACTGTTGATCACAAGGGCTTTTGGGGAAGTCATATTAGGAACTTGTGTTTACTGGTGACTCTGTGGGCTTCTATCTAGGGAATGTGATTGCGTGAGGGCCAGTGTAGTTTAAGGTCACTGCAGGCTACTGTGTGTGCTAAACAAAATGGATCCAAGGCGGCAATGCCACGGAGTGGCTTAGCCAGACTCTTGACACTAAGGGATAGGCAGCACAGGAACTCTTTTCCTGAATGAACAGCCAGCCAGCTTCTGACTTCAGGAGAAATATTTAGGCCTTAGGACAGTGCTGGATGTTAGAATAGGCAAAACTGTGATATGAAGTCATTGTAAGATCATCAAATGCCCAAAGTAGATAGGATGAGTCTGTTCATCCTGACACTAGGTAACATGAATTTGGGAGAGGGAGATGGTAGAGAAGTGTTATGCATTTACATTTTACTCAAATTAGTTTTAATTTGCTTATTTATAATCTCATGTATGAAAGTGTATTTTGAAAGAATTGGTTTATAAAGCAGATAGGGAAGAGTACTAAAGAGGTTTTATTTATTTGTTTTGCTGGGGTTTTTGGTTTTCTTGTTTTGTTTTGTCTTTGGCAAAAGTTCCATGAGTACCAATTTCATCTGTAATTGCAAAGTATTTATTATTAGGCCCCAGGCTGACATAAATATAGCAGCAGAAATTTAAGAAACAAAGTAAAATCATTTTGATAGGTTTCAACAGATTTTTCCCCCTAATTCCACTCACATGATTTTATATTCATGAGGTTTAAAACTAAACAAGAATGCCAAATTTTGCAATTATTTACAACGTTCATCTTTCAAATGAAAATTGAGGAAAACATTATCAAAAGCACATGAGAAAAATATAATGAGTTTTAAATAGCAAAAATGAAACTGCAAGTAGGTTCTCACACTGAGAAAGAGTGTTAGTGAAAATATAAGTGAGCCTGGAGCTCAGGGAGTTGAAATCCATATTTGGGATTTTGTGGCTAATTCAGTTTGGAAATGGGAAATTGATAAATGCCAAATGCAAAACTCAGACTACATTTATCATGATTATCATTACTTAAGTAGTAATAAACGTACTGAACACCAGCAGTTCAAGGAGCATGTTAATTGGTTACTCTATATATAGTAGGAACCTGTATTTTTACCTGATTGTTTAGCATTATTAAGGAACATTATCTAGACTTCTCATTGTGCAATATGGCAGAAAAAACAGATCACAGTGTTCTCATGAATGCTGTTTCTGTACTCAGATATATAACTACATCTATATTCATTCCAACACTTCAGGAGTCCAAAGGAAAGCAAATGTGCCATTTAGACAATAACAATTGAAGCACCCACACACTGAAGCACACTTATGCAATAACATAACTTCACAAAGGAGAAATGGTGGCTGAGAAAAATGAGTTCTATAGAAACTGAAACATTCAGTTATAAGCCAGAAGACCTTACTTGACTTCTTCTCTATTCCCACCCCCACTAGGTACCAAGTTTTATTTGCTTGTTTAATGACATCTACTTTTAAGAGATATTTGGAATATAGAAATAAAAAGACCTAATGAAATATTTGTGGAGAGTATGGAGAGAGATGGACCAGAAAAAAATTCAGCACTTAGTACTCTGCATAGAAGGTTTTCAATAAATGTCTTTGGAAAGTATCAGTGAATATGAATAAAAAAGTGAATAGTGGATGAGCTAACCTACATATGATTCTGATTTATATGACTATGGAAAGATCATGCCAAACATAAGATGGGGAACACAGAGGAAAGATGGGTTTATGTTGAGTTTGGGATTCTTATTATAGCGCAAGCAGATTTTGGTAAAACGGGATGTTTTGACCCTAACACTTGACTCCATGGACATTTGTTCCTTGACATATAAAAGTAATTTTGGAATATTTGGTGAGAATTGCTTACAGTTTACTTATAAATTAGCTAAGAAATAAAATCTAATAGTACTCTTTTGAAAATGCATAACAGACATTACTGTAGAAATGGCATGAAATAGGACGGTGATTAAAACCATATTCTAAATAATCACTTCGTGTTGGCAGCATTCAAAACTACAAAGTTTGGCCTGAGAAATATTAAACAAAAGGATGCACATAAAATAAAGTAACATGCAATATAGTTTATCACTAAATAAAATGCGATTAAAGATTTAAGGTTCTTCTGAAAATTTCATACATAAAGTTTGAATTGAGAAAATTAGCTTTCATAGATAAAAATGGCTTCCAAGTCAAAGCTTTAACAATATTATATAGTTCAAAAATAGTTGTACTATCTTTAATGTAATATTTAAACAGAAATAACATTGATTCAGATGAAAATCATTTTTATAAAATACAATTGAAAATATATATAAATGGTTTGACAGTGCAGTATAGGAAAGTGATGAAGACATTAAATTGAATGAACAAAATTTGCTCTGGAAATACTTTATTAACAGTAATTCATCTCGGTTAAATCTTTGTGGCTAAGATATTTGTATTTGTAAAAATGGCACCAAAACCTTGTTGGAGATCAAAGCAGCAAAGTCAAAATAGCAGTCAAATAAGGAGGTCAAAACATCCTGCTCAGCAGCTGGGTATGGGCGGAGAGCTCCGGAGACACAGCTGAAGCAGAGATCCAGGTCTGGGAGTCTTCAGCAAGCATGTTTAGTTGAAGCCATGGGTAAGGATGAGCTATACCAGGAGAGAAAAGGACAGAGAATGGGAGTCCGGGAAGCCCTGGTGCTTAAGGGGCAAATAAAGGAAGCGATTGTGATTGACAATGAAAAAGAGATGATGATGGTGTTTTGTCTCTCAGGACTAATACTCTTCCTGGTAGCAACATTTAGCATTGTGTTTAGTATTTTTAAACTCTTCCAAATTATAAACCGGCTTTCTATTAAAGAGAATGTTGGATATTATAAAACTGAAACCGTAGTATTTCAGAGTGTACCTACAACAATACTACTGTCCAGATGCCCGGATGTCAACTTAAATGTGATCCAGATGTACGATGTATTGGCCACATTAAACATTTACTTGTTCTACTTCTTTTGTTGTCTGTAAAAATCAATTTAGTCTGTTTATCTCCTAGTTCTTTGATAGAATAAAGCTCTTCTGGATGCCTGCAAAACATCAACCAGATTTTATATATCTAAGGCATGTACCACTTCGAAAAGTCCATCTCTTCACAGTTATTCAGATGAGTTGTCTCGCTCTTTTGTGGATAATAAAAGTTTCAAGAGCTGCTATTGTCTTCCCCATGATGGTATGAAATTCTAACTTTTTTTTCTCTCCTGTGATTTTCTGCTCTTATTGGAAACCCATGAACTGCAATTGGCACAATAAGGTCATTATGAACAATTATTGGAAACCCTGGTATAAACTTTAACCACTAAAACTAGTGACTAAGATTGTGTTTGAGATTATATATGAATTGCTGCAATTCATATTAGTTTTGTCTCCATCATTCTGAATATTGGTAGTTGAATTAATTGAAGCTGGATGGAAAAATGTGAAGTTTCAAAATTTAACTTTGAAAATATACTAGAAACTCTAAAAAGTTAGAGGGATTTTTAAAATTAAATTTCATTAAGTATTTCAGACAAGTTTCAAATAGTTCAAAAATATAGTGAATCTGAATGACTATAAATAGTTTAAAATATCAGCACAGGTAAGAATGGTTTAATGTTCATTTAAAATAAAACAAACTAGCCCTGCCTTGTTTGGCTCAGTGGTTGGAGCATCAGCCCTTGGACCAAAGAGTTGCAGGTTTGATTCCAGTCAAGGACACATAACCTCAGTTGCGGTTCTGTCCCCGGCTCTGGTCAGGGTATGCAGGAGGCAGCCAATTAATTGATGTGTCTCTCTTGTGTTGATATTTCTCTCTCTTCCTCCATCCCTCCCACTCTATCTGAAGATAAATGGAAAAATATTCTCAGGTGAGGATTTAAAAAAAAATAAATTAAAATAAAGCAAACTATTAACTACATGTATTTAAGAAAACAGTTGAATATAATTTATAGCTTTATTTTTATTTAAACATTTTTTTTCTTTATTGATTTTAGAGGCAGAGAGAGATAGAAACATTGATGAGAGAGAACATCAACTGGCCGCCTCCTGCATGCCCCCCACTGGGGATCAGGCCCACAACCTGGGCATGTGCCCTGACCAGGAATTGAACCAGTGACCTTTTGGTGCATGGGTTGATGCTCAACCACTGAGCCACACCCGCCAGGCTAATATAATTTATAGTTGTAAAAATAGATTCTTTAAATGACTTCCATAATGGGTAGGTAGCATGATAGCCATTATTTGAAGGATGTGACAAGAAAGGGAAATGAAGGAAGCAAAAGTACAGGCAGTATCTGTTATACAAGTATATCTTCAAATGTCACTTTAATCCCAGTCCTAATGAAAATTCTCTTGTTTCTACCAACAAACATCTGCATATCCAGTTTCTCTTTTTCCCTATTTTACACTCTTTTATTATTTATTTCAGGTGTTAGCTCTGGTATTTGTAAGAAAGTTGATGGACTTTTTGTTTACCAAGCGAGAACTCAGCTGGTTAGATGATTTAATGCCTGAGAGTAAGAAAAAGAAACTAGAAGATGCTGAAAAAGAAGTAAGTCATAGCAGAATACGTGTCTTGTAAAGAAAAAGAAGCACTTGTGCACTTTGCAAACAGCTCTTTGCAAAACGAAATCGTTGTGTTTACCTGTAGACAGTTAGTGATTAACAGCCAGAGGTGGACAAGTTTGGAAGACTGATGTTTAAAATCATAATGCTGGAACTTGAACAGGGAGAGAGCGTGCATGTTTTACACGAGGAAATCAATCCCTAGTGAAACATGAAAATACTTTGTACTTCATTATTACCCAAATTGTACCGTTTATTTTTCTGATTCCTTCCCTGTGGATGGCAGAAACTTACTGATGCTTAATTATTTCTAAATTATGGTCATTCAGTGATTGCTTTTTGGTTGAATATGTGAGAAATAAAGAAGAGACATTATCGCTGATGGTATTTTTCTAGGGACAAAGTTTTATTCGATTTATTCTTGAAATAGATGAAATGCTTAAGAGGAAAATATGTTGATCTGATTTGCTTTCAAAGTGATTTCAGATTTACTATCAGAGTGATTTAATATTATTGTTTGAGAAACTTTTTGGATTTAATTACTTTTATGAACTACTGATTTATACTAATCTGTTTCATATATTAAAACAATTTAAGTTTATAGAGTATTTAAAGTTCATGTGTAAGTCTGGGTCTATTTTGAAGGCTAGTAATCATATATTTTTTAAAAGTATATAAAAACTACAAGGAGTATAAATGAAAAAGGTGACCATTACAACATTTAGCATAATGATTGAATCCATAAATTACAAAACATAGGAACAAGATTTCCATGAGAATAGAAATAAAGATGAAAGAAAATATTTGATGACAATTGTGCTTCTTTCCACTTTTCCTTCTTCTACAAGGTGGTTAGTAAATGTATTCAGTTTCTTACCTACAGTGTATTTTCTCAAACCATGGATATATTCCTCTCTCCTCAGGGAAATCTGCTTGCAAGCCTTTCAATGAAGGGTGGGGAACGCCTGGCCCAAGGGCCATATAAGGCCCGTGAAATCAATACCAGCTAACACCATACACCCACCAAAGTAGCCTGACCAACTATAGCAGGCCAACTTTTAAGTTGATAATTTTGTATGGCCCTCAAATGATGTTATAAGTATCCAAATGGTCCTTGGCAGAAAAAAGGTCCCCCACCCCTACTTGGATGGTCTTAGGTTTTATTCAGTCGTTAAGTGAGGCTCGATTAGGTCACAAAGCCTAATGAGATTTCTGCACAGATGTTTCTACAAATACAGCTACAGAATATGTGACTGTCTAGTATTTCTTCACTATTCCATGATGTCCCTTCACTGACAATGGATTTCCACATTTAGAAATTGATCATGATGATGACTCTAAACACTGTATGAGTATTTCAGTTTTCCCGAATATTGCAGAAAGCATACTTAGACTCATGCTTCTAGTAATAATAATGTAAAATTAAACTATCATATAATTTAAAAATCATATGAAATTATCATTATTTTTATATTTGCTATATTAAATATGAGACATTTTTAAAATAATACTTGAACTAGGATATTTTGATAGTCTCTCTTTCTTTTTTGGGCTTTAGGGAAAGTTCTGCTCTGATCATCAGATACTATTCCAAAAAAATATGACATAAATTTGGTATAAATTAAATGTAAAGAAGATGGGCACCACAATATAAAAATTCTGAAGATTAAATTATCCACACTTGATGCAATCAAAATTATTCAGGTTGAAAGCAATTTCCAAGCAGTTTTAAATTCAAAGATCATTTTGAATTCCAAACCTATGAACTTTCACTCCGTCTTTCTGATAATGAGAATACTATTAAGTATACTTATTAAGTATACTAATTAAGAATACTATTAAGCAGTCACTTATAAATGTAATTGCTTTTTTATTTATTTATTTATTTATTTATTTATTTATTTATTTTTGCTTTGACTTCATGTCAAATATCTTTACTATCCGTAGGAAAAAGGCAGCAACAGTCTCAGCCTTATAACTATCCCTTCCACAGCATTCTCCTTAGGCCATATCCATATTATGGAACCCTTTTTGCCCTTCAAGAACTTTGTAAAATGAAAACCGATATTTCTAGATAACATATTATGTTTAATTTTTTATCATTAAAAGTTCTTTTTAGCTTCTCCCTTTATATGTCTGTGAAATAGGAGAGAACACACTTGATAGTAGTCATACATTTATTAGAACCTGCCATTTCCATTGCCCAGAACCACTCACATAGCTACGTGTGTACGGTGCCTACATGCATGTGTGCCTGGTGTCTATTGTGAAATTTATTAATCTCAGATAGAGAGACACTATTTAGTGAACTTCTGACCTTTCTACGTTATAGGTCCCCCGCGCTCCAGTGGGTGTTTACTCTTATCTGAATATGAAGATAATGATTTTAGAAGTAATTAAATATTGCAAAATTTCCTAGAACTCATGTTTTCCGAAAGGATACAAAAATACATTAGAGATTTATTGGGGCAAATTTACAGCAGTATCCTTCAGATCTGCATATGAGAAAAAGTGGGGGGAAAGGCCTTGCAGCAATCAGGCAGGTTTACAGACCCTGAAAATTTCAAATAGATTAATATGATGATACTTTCATGTGATGCTCAGTCCATGGAAAGAAACAAGAGCACCAATAATACAGTGAAGTAATAATCCATAATTGAACATTAAAATATATGTCTGACCGGTGCAAAAAAAAGATATTTCTCCATCTGATAACTGGAGGACGAAAAGGAAATTTAAAGGTACTCACTTTCTAACTTGGAATTAGTATTAAAATAGTGTGGTCAGTATAGAAAATAAGAAGATTTAAGAAGTAATACACTAAAACTTAAATTCTGGTTGATTTTCTACTTGGTCACCTGGATCTCAGTATTTCACTCTACTGAGGCTGGGGACTCTAATAAAGAATGCAATCTCCTTAATGTGGCATGTCATGCCAAGGCCCACTTATCCAAGAGATTGTGCATTAAGGTGGTAAGTAGACAAGATCTCTAGAAATGTTGTATTTCTGCAATTACTAAAATTAATTGAGTACCTTTGATTTGATCTGGAAAGATGCTAAATAGCAGAAATGTCTCAGCTCCCTGAGACTTGAATTTAATGTAAGTTCACCTTTTGTCCTTTTGATGATGGTTACAAGCTTGTACCTTTATCCTCCAGGGTTTTCCTATCAGTAGCCCACTTCTGGTCTTTTGGCATTGAGAAAACATTAGTCTGACCTTAAAATTCAATAATGAGTTAAGCAGAATAAATAGCTACATAGGCCAGTCCAAGGTCGCAGAGCTTCTGTTCCAAATTTTCATGTACTTCATGCATATGCATATGCATATGCTTCAGTTTTTAGAAAGAAAGGATTATAATCAGGATAGAAATGAATATTGGAACTCTGACATTTTGCACATTGCTCTGTGTAAAGGGAAGGCTGCAGAATCAAATTCTGGATGTCCAAATGTGCTCAGAGTACCAACAAGCCTTCCTCGCTACTTAAATATTCTCTAGGACATTGTACACATTTGACAAAAGGGCTGCTGTTAAAAGCAGAAAGCCCAGCAGAATGTTTGCTCCTGGGCGGGCAGAAAAGGTAGTTACTGTTCAATAAATCCTGGAAATTCAGTTCTGGGCAGTGATCATGATAGTGACACCTCTTGGTTTATGGGAGGTTCATGCTAACATATATGCTATAGGAAATGTCACAAGGGGGGCAAGAGACGTGTGATCTCTATGAAGCAGGATCTTGAGCAAGGCCAAGAAGATACAAAAGCAATCTAAAATTTAGTGCAATTAAACCAATTACAGAGCATGTCTTACTGCTAAGAAAGATCAGAACTGGTTGTGGATTTGGGAAGCATGTCCTAATTATTACACAGACAAATGTTATTTCTAATTGAATCTCAGAGTGAGGCAAGCATATTTTCCCTCAAGCAGTGGGTTTTCAAAGTGTAGTCCCAGGACCTCTGCTGCATCAGCTGACACCCGCAACTTCTTAGAGAGACAAGTTCTTGGGCGGCTCCAGATCTTCTATTCAAAACTCGGGGGATAGGGCCAGTAATCTATGTTAACAAGACCGCCAGGTAATTCTGATGTGTGCTAAAATTTGAGATAAGGCTTTCCCTAAAACGACAGAATCTCAAGAATCTACTCTTTTAAATCCAAGGTTACTCAATTAGAATTTTTGTATTTTATAATAATTTAGGTAAGTCATTTAGAGACAAACATTCTGATGAAAAACATGTTGCATCCATCTATTTATATGAATTCTTTGTGGACTACTCCTCTGCCCCCTTTTCTCTTTTTGGTTTTCATCATTTAAGTGAGTAGTATATGTGTTGGCTCTTCTATCTTAGAGACATAACATTTTGTGGTATTGAAAGTATCGCATATATGTATGTACATAATATATTATATATACTATATATGTAATGTTTGCAGCATTGTCTATTCTATTGGTAATCGAGGAAGGAAATGGTAGACTCATGTTCTTTGGCCTTATTTTTCTCTTGGAAAAGGGGTTAAACTTGAATTCTGAAGTCCATTCTATTTCTTAAAATCAATGAGCTCTGAAATTGCTGAATATTTCTCTCTCTAATACTCTAAGCATTTGTGTGAACATTGGCTCTCTGCTGTTATTTGCACTTTGGGCTATTTGAGGGCTCCTACGTAATCCAGACTTTACCTGAGAAATGGATATAGGAACAGATGCTACCTATTCCACTAAAGGTAGAGTATTTGTTAGATAACATGGTATATGAATTGTATTTTTTATGCTATCACAAAATAAATCAGATTCATAATATAGTTTTTTTCTTCTTTTTTTTAAAATTTTTTTTATTAATTTGTTTTTGTTACAGATGTTTCTCCTTTTTTTCCCCATTGACACCCTCCTCCCCGACCCTCCACCCCTTCCCCAGCTTTGTTGTCCATGTCCATCAGTTATGCATACATGTGTATAAGTTCTGTGGTTTATCTCTTCCCTTCCCCCCACCCCCTCTTCTGAGGGTTGTCAGTCTGTACCCTACTTTCACATCTCTGGGTCTACCCTGTTCCCCAGAATGTTATGTTTATTATATTCCACAAATGAGTGAGATCATGTGATATTTGTCTTTCTCTGCTTGGCTTGTTTCGCTTAGGATAATAATATAGTTTTTATATAGCATTCTGTTTATCAAAACACCCCACAAGTTAATTCCAATATTATTTTTCACTAATACTTAGCACAAGCCTTTGGCTCCAGCCAGGCTAGTTGTTCACTATCATGTAAACACATCTTATTTATAACCACCTTTTATCCTTGGTCCACATATATTTTTTTCCCACCTACAAAGTTTCTTCCTTTCTACTACCAAACTGATCAGATAAGATGGGCTCAGATACCACTTCCTCTGTCCCTGTACATTTTAAGTTGATGGGGTTTATATCTTTCTTTTCATTGCTGTATCCCTAGTACCTAGAAGACTACCTGTCATGTAGATGATGCTTAACATATATTGGTTAAACGGATTCATGAATAGCTCCTGGCTTATTCTTCTTATTCACTGTGTGCCTAGCACATAATACATGCTCAGTAAAGGTTTGAGTGCTTTTGAAAAGATTGTTGTTTTTGTTAAGCCTCAATTTTTTTTTGCCTTTTACTGGATATGGCATTAACTGTCCATCACTTATTTAGTATCTGCAAAATGCTTTGTACTCTCTTAATTAAAAGATGGTATTCAAATCACAGTGTGAATATCCCTCTAGTCAAATTGGCAAAACCCCTCAAATGTCTTGGGTAAACTTTGATCATCATCCTTCACCATGTGGTAGGTAGGACTCAGCATACTTTTGATGGACCCTGTGTGAACGAAGTGCTGAATGGAACTCATTTGAAGGTACTTCTGACTTACAAAGTGACGGACACTCAGCTTCATGCTGTCACTCTCTTTCTTTTCCTGTATGACTGAGATAAACTAGGTTGTGATTGTCGTGACGGCTAGTGCCTGATTTGACTGCTCCTCCCCAGATAGTCTCAGTGTTTGGCTTCCTCAGAGCGCTGCCTGGGATGCAGCCGGCCCTCTCTCCTGAGCGCTGGGGCCCACCCAGCCTCCTTCTGGCACGGAAAGCAGCGGCTGCTCTGCCACCTTCTCTTCAGATAAGCATGGCTTGGAAATGCTATCTTTAGAGGTGATGAGTTTTTGTTTGGATAGAATTATGACTAGTATAAAGCCCACACATGCTAACAAGCCACAGAGTGCAAAATAATTATTGAAAGCAATTTGAGAGAAAAGTGGAAAATCATCTGAGGAAAAAACAAAATTTTCCCCAAAGCTTTGGTCTAATTTTTTTTGCTGTTAGATTGAATCTTGAGCCTTGGTTTTCTGCTGCCAGGTCACCTAGGCACTGATGGCACTAGTCTTCTCTTGGCTTTTTGAATTTTACTCTTTTGTTAAACCCTTCTACCTGGCTTTTTGACATTTTATTCTGAGTTGTTCAGGAAAGATACTATATACCAAGCTTACCTTTCAGTGGATAATCAAGGAAAGAATTGTATTTTGCTTGTATCTTGGTTGTACTTAAATAGTATGTGGAATCACTGAATGTTTCCTCTTTATATTCATCCCTATTCATTAAAGTGACCTTTTCTATAGAAAAAAATTATCACATCTATCTGAAAGGATACATATGCTCTGTTCATGGCCTCAAGGGTGCACATAAGTTAATATGACATATGTATTACGTTCCATATATAGTGACTAACCCATTTGCAAGGCATGCGTCATTCTAGACTACAGATTTGCTCTTCTCAGATGCTTAAATGTGTAATTTAAAACAAATGGTACTATCTACTCACCATAAATTATTTCTATTAGTACTGCCAAATGCCAAGGGGAATAGGCATAACACACAAGTAATAAAGTACATCTGATGGGTCTTAAAGAAAAATTTTCCTTGAAGAACAACAACAGAAAAAAGGACTAGAGTTAATTTCTGTAATGCAAACGGGTAACAGACACATGCGATTGGTACTACAGGGTATACATGTAACATAGGGTTTGTTGGGGGAGGTGATAAGCAGAGAAGCAGCAGAACTCATGCACTCCCCTGGCCTCTCCATTGTTGCACAGCACAGACTGGGCATAGAGATCCTGTATGCAGCATGGCCAAGGTCCCAGCAGAGGCAAACCTGCCTTGGTCAGCAGGTTGGATGTGTAAGCAAACACTCCAAGAATGAAAATGAGACCTGCCCCTACATTATATTATATATTCATAGATTAGTTGAAAAGGCTCTAGCAAATACTGTTTCTTTAAGTCTTTGAGTAACAAGAAACATGGCTAGGGCGCTATAGACTAGGCAACATGCAAGTTGAGGACCAAGGTTTGCATACAGAGATGATAGGAATAGCCTTGCGTGCCAAGAATGATGACATCAGCCAGGTCATATCTCTCTGGAAGCTGATTAAAATCAGCCAAACTACTGTGAAGCTGCTGAAAGAGGGAAGGCAATGAGCTTCCAGGTTATTCCTATTTTCTCTTTTCAGTTCCCATTTGGTCAGGAAGTTAACCTAGCTCTTCATCTTTATACAACTTAAAATTCCATTTCTGGACTTTAAGCCAATAATTCTAACATTTTTAAATGGCCCCAAATAGTTCTCTGAACTCAAACATTGCTAATTGACCCTTTGAAAATAAATGCATTAAGCTGGAACTATAATCTACAGATAACTCAATTTCTTTTTTGGTGTATGGAAAGAAGTTGATGATAACATTATTGAAACCTAAACCAGGACATATCAGTATGGTAACATAATATTATCTTCATCCCAAATATATAGTTTTGAAATGTTACATATGAAGGAATAAATATATAAAGCATTTCTACCCTTTGGGGAGGGTGGGATATTGTCATGGTAAGAAGAAATCTGAAGCATAAAACAAAAACCTAAGGTGCATCTTTAAGTGGAAAACACATCTTTGTGTTGGTCCACACAAGAAGATATCTTCTACTGTCTCTTTCCAAGTCTCTCCAGTCTCTACAGTAGTGGTTCTCACGTGTGGTCCTCAGACCAGCATAATCATTGTCACCTGGAAACTTATTAGAAATGTAAATTCTTGGACCCTACTTCAGACCTATTGAATCAGAGACTCTGGAGGTGCGGCCCAGTGATATGTATTTTTTAACAAGCATTTTAGATGATTCTAATATAAAGTAACATTTGAGAACCACTGCTCTAACTACATCTCTCAGTCCCTTCTAATAGAGCATTCTGGGACTATAATTTCAACTTTATAACAATGACAATTATTATATTACTCATACTTTTATTCTTGTAAAATTTAGATTAATTGTTTTTTAATCTGCTTGGAAATTAAGCGTGGTTTACATTGAGTGACATGAAAGAGATTGTTGTTAGCATTTAAATTACTTTGTGATATGAGACTCTCATTAATTACTTATGTTCTTGGTAGCTGATGCTTTCTTTATTGAAAGGACCTGTGCTAGTATTAATGAATGCAAACGAAGTGGAAGGTCCTGGGGTTAATGAGATAGCGAAACATTAATCTGTGTTTCTTCTTCAATGTAAAAGGGAGACTCATCGGGTTCACTTTATATATTTTACATTTATCTTCCCAGGAAGAACAAAGTATGCTAGCTATGGAAGATGAAGGCACAGTGCAACTCCCATTGGAAGGGCACTATAGGTAAGATTTTAAGGTACAAACATGATTTGAGTAATGGAATGTTTTGTTATATACGCTACTTAAAAATTCCATACTACATGGATACCTATAGGGGTTTGTTAAAGTTGTATTAGAGTAGAAAGAACAGAATCTAGGAATTAGATTGCTCTGTCCCAGTACTAAGTTCTGTCACTCATAGCTATGTGACTGTGGCCAAATAGCTTAAAATGAAGGGAGAGGAGGGAGCTATTGTTTGAAATATTTTTTTCTCATATTTTATAATGGATACAAAAGCTCTCTTTCATATCCTCTGAAAATAGCCCCTGAAGATAAATCAAGATTAAATTCTGGGATAAATGAGCTAGGGATTCACTAAGTTGATCATAGCTGAATGTTTGAAATCTGGAAGGTCATACTTAAAAGGCACTTCCAAAAAGATCATCTATTTCCTGAGTTAAAGGATTCATTTTAGGAAATATTTATGTAATGCTCTAAAATATGCTAAATTATCTTTATGCACAAAGGCATAGCAAAAGAAAGCAAGCTCCTATAAATTATAATAAAAATTTTGAAAGTATTTGGCCAAAAGTTCAATAGATGATCTCAAAGTACTTAAGAATAATACAAGGCAACACCAGTAAAAAAGTAGAGGAGACTTCTCTGAGGAAGAAATTTGTCATAGTGTTAAAGAGAGAGAGAGGGAGAGAGAGAGAGAGAGAGAGAGGGAGAGACAGAGAGAGAGGACATCTTTTAGAGCTTCAGAGTGTGACTGTAAAATCATATTCCCCAGATTTAAAAAATATATAATTATGTACCACTTAAGCCTGAGCATAAATATAGAAAGTGTTTTATCTTTTTTTTTTTTCCTTTATTGATTTTGGAGAGAGAGGAAGGGAGAGGGAGACAGAGATAGAAACATCGATGAGAGAGAACATTGATTGGCCGCCTCCTGCATGCTCCCCACTGGGGATCGGGCCCACAACCAGGGCATGTGTCCTGACCAGGAATTGAACCAGCGATCTCTTGGTGCATGGGTCGATGCTCAACCACTGAGACACACCGGCTGGGCAGTGTTTTATCTTTTTAAAAAACAATAATTAAGTTTTAAAATCCTGTTGATTGTTAAGTTGAATCAGCATATTCTCAAGGGTATTCTGTAGAAACCTAGTTTCATGTGGTGCCACTTTCAAAAGGATTATGTGGTTAAACACGTTTGGAAAATGTCCCATACTGTATTCCAGTTTGGGGATCCACAAAACACATTGGTATATTAACAAATCTATGTAGTACTGCATTCCAAAAAAAAGTTCAACTGTTTAATCCAGTATTTTCCAAACTCTTTTGCTTATCAGACTGTCACATAATATCTTTAAAAACGTGTATTCCACATGACACTCTTTGGGGAATTACTTGATCTTATGCTTTGAGTTTCCAAAGGCTGACTGGGTTAGAGGAATCAAACAACACATGTCCAGATTGGGCAAGGGAAGGGGACTGCTAGGCCCAAGGTTTTGCTCCAGACCCTTAGTGTTTGTCTTAAAAGTTGGATTTGTTGCCCTCTTGTGAGCAACCACCAATGAGAGTCATGTAATGTCAGCCTAGGATTTCTTTAGAACATAATGTTTTGTTTTTTTCCACAGCTGAGCATCTTTTCTATGTGTAGTGAGAAGAAAGCTATTTTCTCACCCAGTGAAACTTTTGTTGGCTTGGCCTATGATTTCTCTCTGTGCAACTTGGTTGTGTTTCTAGCCCTGGGAATGTTTTGGAGCATTACGAATGTCACCTGTAATTGGTGCCATTTTAAAATGCAAAAAAGCACCCAGCATGGCATAGGTGCTGATTTTACAAGCTCCCCCAGACATTTGGAAAGACCTCTGCCAAATACACAGGCTGCCTTCATTTATTTATCAAATATGTATTGAGTGGGTATGAAGTGCTAGGCTGTGTCTGGGGGAGCAACGGTGGACCAACGGTTAGGAATCCTTCATGAAGCTTATATTCAAGTAGACTAGAGGTAGGGGGAGACAGAACAGAAACAAATGAACAAATAAAATAGTATCGTATTTCAGGTGATGGAAAGTACAATAAAAACAAAAAATGAGCCCGGCCAGTGTGGCTCAGTGGTTGGGCATCAACCCATGCACCAAGAGGTCACCAGTTCGATTCCCGGTCAGGCCACATGCCCAGGTTGTGGGCCCGATCCCCAGTGAGGGGCATGCAGGAGGCGGCCAATGGATGTTCTCTCTCATCAATGTTTTTATCTTTCTCCCTCTCCCTTCCTCTCTCTCTAAAAATCAATAAAGAAAAAAAAAATTTTTAAACAAAAACAAAAAGTGAAAAAGCGGAATGAGGGTGCTACAAGGGGATGGAAGCAGACATTTTGAATAAAGTAGTCAGTGAAGTCCTGTCTGAGAAGGTGGCATTTGAACAAAGGAGGGAGAGGGTTGTACTATGTGAGGGAACACTGCAGGCAGAGGGACAAGCAACAAGCCTACAGTGTTCCAGAGCAGTCAGGAGGCCACTGCACTGTGGCCGGAGAGGACGCTGCAGGGGTGTGAGAGCAGATGAAGTTGGAGGGTGAGGGTGGGGACACAGCCTTACAGTCCATCTGCTTGGCTTTTACTCGGAGAGGGAGCCACTGTAGGGTCTGAACAGAAGAGGGAGGTGATCTGCTGTGCTACGAACATCAGGGGAAGAGGCTACGCAGTGAACATGCAGAACACGACCTCTGTAATTTGAAATGAATTGGGGAAACTATAGCCAAAATCGGTTTCTACATAACTAGATTATTTTGTTTAGATTTTTATTTTTCATAAATTTTTAATTATTGAGAAAACTATTTGATACTTCTTAATTTTTAATGATCAAAAATACTATACCAGGCATAAGACTGTCCTATATTTAGTTTCTATCACTAGATAACTTCAATTACTTATTTAATGTTTATTATTTCATTTTGGGTAAACTATCTAGAGATGATCCATCTGTGATCAATATTTCTGATGAAATGTCAAAGACTGCCTTGTGGAGGAACCTTCTGATTACTGCTGATACCTCAAAAGATAAGGAGTCAAGCTTTCCTTCTAAAAGGTTTGAATTCTAAAATAATGTGAATTTATACTGATCCTGGTCATTTTATAACATGAATCCATGAGCAAAAGTATAACTTTTTAAAATCAAATTTAGATCTAAAATATTTCAGAAAATTCTTTTTAAAAGTAGGTAGAAATTGTAGCGATCACATTTGTTGGTATGTTTTTCATCTCCCTTTCAAATTAAAAGTTCACTTCAAAACCACGGCAGTGGAGAGACATGGCACTATAAATGGGCCCCCCTGCACACATCTTTGAACGTTCATTTTGGTCTACTCTTTTGCAGTAGGATTTTATTGTATTCCCTGATCACCCACTTCCCAGGAACCCTGTTGATGAGTAACCACATTTTGCACTCCCCATGTCCTTTTTAAAACCCATATGGCACATGTATTTAGCATATTTCCTGTTTCCTATTCAACCCCTTGAAAATCTTCCCTAACCTCTTACCCCAAATTTTCAGCTCCAGAAAGTTCTGTCCATTCTTACTTCTCAGTGTGAGAACATTACAAACAACTCCTGTAGTTGTGGATGGTAGTTTTAAATGCATGCTGGGGGAAGAGCATGTCCTTCAATATCAAGAGTCATCATAGGATTTCCAATGGAACTTTCCAGAATTTATAAATAAGAGTTCAAACCATCAGCCTTCTTAGATGCTGATCTAAAGAAAAATCTCTATGTTATGCTAATATCTCTTCTGATTAAAGAGTGATTGAGGGATTTGGGACAATGTTTAATTATTACGTTCCTTTATTTTCATGACCTTAAATTAACTTTTTCTACTTAATTTTTATATTACATTTTTGTCATAAGCTCCCCTTCCTAATCACTCTAGAAGCTGATTCCCCAAAGGTAAGACCCTCTCCCTCAAACCTATTCCTTAATTGTATTTCCTTATGTTAAATGATGTCTTCTAGACACCTGGTTAGCCTATGTTCTCTGTGTGAGTTTCGGGGAGGCAAAAAGCATGCAGAGTTGTGGGCTCAGATTCAGTCTCAGACTGAGTGTTTATGATATTCCTATGACGACTCAGCTCTTTAAGAGGGTTTGAAACGTGAGTAAACTTTTCCCCCACATGATTTATACAAATACATCATATACAAATCAACAAATCTCATTGAACTATATTTAGTAATGACGTCAAATTTCTATATTGAGGAAAGAAAATTGTCCCTTGCATTAAGAGATTGCAAAGCTGGGCACTTCCATTTATGCACCACCATGCTTCCACATCTGGGAGCTTTATCTGGCTTCATGAGAAACATTTGGAAATACGGGCTAGGAAAAAAGGCTACATTAGACTTACAGAGTATCTCTTGTTGCTGGTTTTTGTCACCCCAAACTGGATGCTGCTTCATTGTCATCTCTGTCCCCAACAGCATAAACAAGACAAAGACTAGATGTGCAGAGTTCACCCCAGAAAGCTGGGAATTCATTCTCTCTCCCTCGTTCCCTCCCTCCTTCCTTCCTTCCTTCCCTCCCCACCCCACTCTGTCTCTGTCAACTACTCCAACACTTCCTCCAAAGGAGGTTAATATAAATTATTCCATGTTCTCTCAAAGACTTGGTCAGTGCTTTCTGTCTTTAACTAGACTTTAAAATCTTCATTTATTTCTTTGCTTGGCTCAAGCAGAAGTCATATTTTGTTCTAAAACATGCTTAATCTTCCTTTCCCAAAGATCCCTACTGCAGTTTGATAGAGTCATTCTCACAGTAATACAATTTTGCTAGAAGTCTTGGAAGAAAATCAGAATTATGAGAAGGGTAATTTCTCAGACCTTTTGGAATATGTGCTTATGGAGCCTTTAGTATTAAAAACATTGCACTTTCTAATTAAAAAAAAAAGTGAACTCAAGGTTATGAGTTCAAAATAAATGCCAGACATGGGAATATGTGGAGAATTTGAGACACTCAAACTTATAGATGAATTTTCTTCCTGTACAGTATGGATCCATGTCTCTGTTTTTCTTTGGTTCAAGCAAAAGTTTTTGTTTTTGTTTTATTTTTTAATCCTCACCAAAGATATTTTTATTGATTTGCGAGAGAGAGAGAAACATCGATGTGAGAAGAAACATTGATCAGTTGCCTCCCATACGTGCCCCGTCTGGGGTTTGAACCTGCAATCTTAGGTATGTGCACTGACAGGGAATCGAACCCACAACCTTTTGTTCTAAGGGACAATGCTCCAACCAACTGAGGCAACCAGCCAGGGCCAAACAAAAAGTTTTTATGTCATGATAGTTTAGGTACTCCTGAAAATGGTAAATGGTAAATTCAAGTAATGTTTTTTTACTAGAAAACCTAGTTTTTAAAAAATATGTATCTAGAGCCCAGCTGGTGTGACTCAGCGCCTGAGCATCAACCCATGCACCAATAGGTCACCAGTTCGATTCCTGATCAGGGCACATGCCCAAGTTGTGGGCCAAATCCCCAGTGGCGGGAGGCAGGAGGTAGCCAATCGATGTTCTCTCTCATGGATGTTTCTATCTCTCTCCCTCTCCTTTCCTCTCTCTCTAAATTCAATGTAGAAAAAAAACTATATGTATCTAGATTACTTCAGACAGTAGATTAACTCTAGTGCACAATGTAATGTGCTTTAAGCAGGTCCAATTTTAAATAGACCATCCTTTATGTTTTGATATAATCACTTGTTTTTTAGTCTTTGAATATATGTTCCAACTAGCATGAGATTCAAACTATTGTGGAATGCAAGTTTACCCAACTTTTTTTTTTTTTTTTTTTTTTACCTTTAGATGTGATAAAATCTGTAGGTTTCCATGTGGAAAAAAATAGCTTTTGGTTACTGGTTAATGTCTTTTATCTTCATAAGAGTGTGGCTTCCAGAAATTCTAAAATACCAATACTAATAACAGCAATATGCCCCCAAAGCCACTGCTTTCTCTTTATATCTGTTGGGGCATTAAAGTATGATGACCAGGAACTGTAAAAATTTTGTGCCTGCTGGACTACCCATTGGCTAAAACAGGCCTAAAGCCTGGTTATCAGGGTCTGTGTCTCTGGAGACCTAAGCTGGCTCCCCCCTCCCCACATCCGTAGTTTGTTATCCTTGCCTAAGCCCTACATGCCTAACAGAGAAGCCTAGATACCTTTGTTAGTGGAGTTTGGAATAGCAGTTATATTTCCTCCATTGTTTCATTCACTTTTTGTTGTCAAGGATATTTTATCCAGTTTAACTGAAAGAGGATCTAAGCACTAACTGTAAATTCTACATCTGCAGGATGTCTAATTTGGTCCCAGTTAAACAGTGCTATTCATACATGGGACAAGCTCTCCTACAGCTTATTGAATAGATTGGTGGAAATAGGTCTCATTGCATCAGAATAGGTGAGCAGCTGCTGTGCTTTATAAAACTGACACCCAAGACTGACGTTTCTGGGGATGGTATCTGGCAACACCAGGAAAAGAGAGCTTGGCTTTGCCTGGTGGCAGAGTCTAGGCTCTGGGGACCACCCTTTCCGCTCCCCCCTGGGCTCCACTCCCACCACCTTCTTCTATCCTGGATTCTCCTTCTTGCTCTGATTTCCTAGGCCCTGTCATGACTATTTGGCAAAAATTTTTCATAACAACTTGTTAGTGTCATTGAAAAATAAGTTTCGAGATTGCTTAGCAGCATGGAAGTTGTGGATCAAGTTTTACTCTCTCTTGAGATAGTACTGTCTTTTATTTTACATTGTAACTCCTCAAGGACAGGGACACTGTCTCATCCATCTTCTATCCCCTGGTCTTTGCAGAGTACTCTACAATGTTTTATATATATATATATATATATATATATATATATATATATATAAAACATTAAACATGTAATATATGTTGTATATATGGTATATAAAATATGCAATATAATAATATATAATAGATATGATATATATCTATTATCATATAGTTGGAAAATATATGTAATATAGTTAATAAACACATGTTATATATATATTACAATGAAAGTTTAGAATTGATTGGCAATGAGAAAATCAGTGTTACAAGGAATAGAGTAATAGTCATACAGTAAGAAAATTCAAGTTGATATTTTTTATGGATGTCTCGAGGTGGTTATTAAATTTCTGCTTCATAGTGTAGTGAAATCTAATCCCCAAACCACTGGTTTTAAAGAAGAAGAAAAAAGCCCAATCATAATTGGTTGTTGTTTTGTAACCAAACCACCATCATAAGCAAAGTAGGACATCAGGAGGAAGCGTGTTGGAATCAAGTCGACATTCTGAATCTTTTTTTACTCTTGGTGACTAATAGTGCACGAGGAATTTGCTCACTTACCCAAAGCTTATGGAGCGGGGCACTGCGCACAGGAGCTGGGCATGTGTGGAGCAGTGTGTCTCCGCGCCCGCGATCTTCTACAGAGAGGATCTGTTCTGTCTTTCATAAGACATGAGTTCACTGGAGCTGGGAATACCAGCCTCAGAATCCTGGCATTCAAGCTACAAGAGAACTTGGGCATCTAGGCCAAACCAGTTTACAGTTGAGGAAACACAGTCCCAGAGAAGTGAAATAACTAGCCAAGGTCACACAGCTCATTCTTAGCTCCCAGGAAGCGAATGTGATTTTCTGTTCCAAACCCAGGGCTTCCCTCGCTGCCCCTTGCTGCCCCCTTTCATTGGCTTTGTTTGGCAAAGGAGACTGGGAGCCAGGCAGAGCCCAAGGAAAAGTTAATTTGGAAACTAGGGTAGCAGACACTTGTCATATGAGAGGAACTTCATATGAAGAAGAAAGTGAGTCATTTAGATAGAGGAGTTAAAAATACAGAGTTAAGGCTCTCAACACATCATGTGCACACTGTCATCTCTTCTCGTGGAAGGAGAAAAGAGAAGTGAAAAGAGTTGCTTTGCTCTGACCTGTAAGTAGTGTGCGCTGAGAAGTGTGGCAGGCATAAAGCCGGGTGCCATAGACACCCGCTCACACCAGCTCTCAGCGCTGGCAGCGTGCCACCGATGGCAGAAGCTCCGGCACTTCTTACCTGATGGTGCCGGGTGGTGGTGACAACTGAGAAGGGCTGTTTCTAGCTTGAATCGGAAGAAAAACAAGTTAAAAAACACACTCTGAGAATTATGTCTAACTTCTTGACCATTATAAAAGCTGCACCAGAGACCCCCTAGGCAAAAGGGTTTTAAGTGTCACTTGATTGCTTGGAGAAGAGATATAAAACCAAGGGTTTCCCCACCAGCAACTGTTTTATAAGTTTATGTTAGGGGCTGAAGGTAACAGGAGTCATGTCTGGGTTTTTCCAGCTCAGGGTCTCAGAGGCCAGCCAGGGTGGGTTGCCCTTCGTGTCAGCGGCAGGAGGGACGCAGGACGGTCACGTGTGGAGGGCTCTCCCTTCTGGAAGTGCACCCTCTTGGTGTGAGCTTTGTGCGTGTGAGCACATTGTTTGAATTTTCGTTAAAAACTGTCAACACGAGAATAGGAAAAATGTACGTCAGAAAATATTGAAGAAAAAGAAGACAAAAATGGGAGAGTCATGTTACCAGCTTGCCCACTAATAAATTAATGGAAAGGTAGATAAAATAGAAGCCACTTTGGAATGAGTTTACTCTGGCCCGAGTGAGGTGGAACTCTGCTCCCCTGATGGACAGGGTTTCTCCGTTGAGAGACGGCACAGATGTCCGGAGGGCAGTGTGCAGGGTGACCACCTCCTTCCAGACCCATGGAGGTGTGCCTGTCCTACTGACCAGGACACGGTTCTCCCCGAGGACCAGGATCCAGTCCCTGCACAAAGGATGAGCCCCTTGCAGCAGAGCCCAGTCCTTTGCCGTGTCAGTCTGTCTTAAGATGGGGCATGACTGGCATTTTCAATAATCATCAGGGATTCCTTTGCCCAAATAAAAACCGTGGTATTAACCTTGCATGCTTCTGGATCTGTTTTAGGAATGTCTGGGTTTTGGTTTCTGTGTTTTGAATTTCCCCCTTTTTGCAGTTCTTGGTTTCTATCTCACTGAGTCCAGGGGATTTTAATTGTTGCTATCTGTGTATGTATGCTTCACAGCATGAAAGAGCAATGCCTCAGGTCCCTTGCGGTGCTTTGGGGTTGATGGGTTTTGTGTCTGAGCAAGCAGATCTCACTGTGGCCATGCTGGATTGCAGTAATACATTTCTCCTTTTTTTTTTCCCCCTGTAGCAGTGAAAGCCGAAAAGAGAAGAAAGCTGACTCACAGAAAGGTGTTGACAGGGAGACTTGTCTATGACTTGATCTTCAATTTATTTTTTACAAATATATGAGAAGAGTGCCACAATTATTAATAAAACTGCTTTGATCATGTATTGTAAATTCTGTCTCTCATCCCAAATCCACCTTCATACTGTAAGTAGTGCAATACTTGTTTCATTTTTGTGTTTAAGCTTCCGAGCAGTGAGACACACTTGTGAGCATATACAATAGCTAATGCAAGAGCCTCTGCATTCCTTGCTGTGTGTTAGGCATTTGTAAACACTGGATTCTCATTGTCAGTTTTATGAGAGCAATAGCTTTCTTAAAGAGATAGGTCATATTTACCTAGTTTGTATTTTCCTACTGTAGTGACCTGAAGATACCTGGTAATTTCATTGAGAAGACTTTTGAAAGGTAGTCTTACTTCTTATTTTGTATACCTTAGCATTAGTGACTTATTTCCAAATACCCAAATCAAAAATTTAGTTGGAAAGCATTTTTTAATAATTGAATGTATGCATTTCCTTGATTTAATATGATACATTGAATACTCAAGAATTTATATGTAACTAAAACTTAAATTTGAAAAAATATATAGACACCTATTCACAACTTGTTTAAAAGAATCTGATGCAAATGCAGAGTCAAGTAGTATTTGCTTAAAATTCAAGTTGTGATTACACGATCAAATACTAGGCGTGTACGAAATGCTTTAGAAAAACTTTGTAAGTTTTGTGAGATTTTCAAAGGAAAACTTTATCAGAAATATGCTATTAAATTCCTCTCCCATTGACAACAAATATTTTTCAAATAAACCTATTATATACATACTCGTGGAATACCAACGGTGAGTCCTTGTACATGAAATTCCACTCCTGTACAGCTCTTCTAGGGCTCAAGGTCATGTACTGCTTCATGCTGCCTCTGAATCATGTTCTAATGTTAGGGCTCCAGCTGAAAATTGTTTTTCTACAAAGCTCCTTTCCACTTTTTAATTAAATGCATGTTATAGAAAAATGATCTTTTAAATTAAAATTTCAGATTCTGTTTGAAAAGCTTCTGTAGATATTTCAGTTCATATGAAATCATCTTTACTAAGCTTACATAAGAGGAAGAAGAGTTAAGAATTTTTGAGCATTACTGAGAATACAGTATTTCTTTTGTTTTAGGTGAAGGTGAAGTTAATAAAGACTAACTCTCGTAGCACTCGTTTCCTAAGAATGACCAGTGATCTTCAGTGTCCGATTTGATCATTATTCAGATCCCTGTTACATTTCCAAACTATTAATTACATATTCTGTGTGTAAGTGCACATGAAAAGTGAAAAAAAAAATGCTCTTGTGATTAGTTTATGAGGGAAAAGAAAAACAATGACACAAGCCTTCATTAGGTCCAACATGTTGATACCTTCTGAAGAATTCCCCTCACAATCTTTTAAGGAGCCATTTCTTTTATGGAACATAAGCCTAAAAAATATAAGATGTTTGTGTTTATAAATGACAAGGAAAAAATACAGAAACTTTCCATTGCAAATGTGTTGCCTTTGTATGTTTTATAATACAGATACCGTATTGTAAACATTTCCATTGTTTTATGATTTAGACCAGCTGGACATGCCAGTCAATCCCATTAGCAGCCTACTAGTGTTCTAATATATTCATAACTGTTCTGTTAAAAATGATCATAGTGAATTAAAACCTTCACATGGTCACCTATTTGAATAAGCAATCATACCCAATGAAATTCTGTATTTCTGAGTATTTTTATAGTCATTTTGTTCTTGTGTGAATTTTAATGATATCCCTATGTTAATCCTAATATTTTGAAATCATATAAAATATAAGAAAAATGTAGTGTTATATATTTCCTCCTAATTTCAGATTCCTGGTCAAAATTAGTGAATATCTTGACTGTAATTTATTGCAAAGTTTAAGTAATGTGTAAATGTGACTAGGATATTGTGTTTTTCACAACTAAGAAATGTTATGTGGAAATAAATATTTATCCTAACTAATTTTCTTGCACATTTTAAATTGTGATGCAAGTGTCTTGTCTTTTTCCCCGCATAGTGTTAATCAGTAAATCAACATAGAACATTTGGATTGTTTGAACATAATATTTAAATTTAGACACCCCTGATGTAAAGAAACCTTGGTGAAGTAGACTTTTCAAGAGTATTAATACAATTTGAACTCTATGAATAGAATATTCTGAGAGCTATATTAGAATGTATGTCTGCATTTTCCCAGAGAGCAGTAACTTGGGTACATAGATTGCTCCCATGACCTGTAAAAGCTCTCAAGGTCATTAGCAGGATTTCTCATTATTTAGACTTCTGTTTTTAACCCCCATGGCAAAAGCATTTTCTAAGATTTGTCTCCTCCCTGTTTGTTACAAGAGGTCAGGTGGGGCCATTATTCTTTTGTTGTAGTCATAATTGAATTCTGAACTCTAACGTACAGGTTAATATTTTTCTCTTGACTCTTGAGTGTACTTTGCAATTGCTACCATTTAACACCCTTTGATATTGGGAAGTTTTTTCCCTAAATATAATCTGAATATCTCCTTGATGTAGTTTAAATCCATAGCCTGATAGAAACTTTCCACTGACAAGCCACTTGTATGTCAACATGATCTCTCAGATCTTACAGAATTTTTCTTGGCTCTTAAAAGTGTGGCTTATTTTTTTCTTAGCTGCATTGACCTACTTCTCTTTCTGTTTAACTTTAGCCTAATTTGCTCCTGGGCACTTGACTGCTTTACTATCGTTGCAAGATTGCTCTTCAAATTTTCCAATATATCCATCTCATATATTCACACAACCATTTGAAAATTGTATGAGCTTAATTTGGATAATATGATAATTCTTTAAATATCTACTTTGAAAAGCTACTTGAAATCAGTCCCCTTGAAGAAGCCCAGTATTCAGGGTTACTGGTAATACTTTATTTTAGAGATCACGTTGGGTGTTTCCCTTAGAAAGCTGTAGCTCACTGATAAAACTGTCTCTACAGTTCAGTTTCTGTTGGTGCCATTGGCCACTGTCCTTTGTGCTGGAACTTTGGAAATGGGACTGTGATACTTACAGGATAGATACATAGCTATAAAATAATGTGGTATATACTAAGTTGAGGAAAATGTTATATAAGAGGTAACATAAATTAGGATGGAAACGGGGAAGGAAACCTACTCCAAGAACTGCAAAGATTCTCAAACACATGTCCATTGTGAGACCACCTCCCCCGCCCATCTTTTATTGTCTTCATTACATCCATTTTCTACAATAAAAATAAATTAAATTAAATTAAATTAAAGTATGTGTTAAACTGGAGCCTGACACATTTGATATGTGGCATATTTGGAAGTCAACAAACAGCTCAATGTGCTGGAGTGATAGGAGGGTAGTGAACACCTGTAAGAAAAAGTAGAAACACAAGTTGAAAACGTTATAAATGATGTTAAATTCTACGTTGGGATAGTTGAGTTTTATTTATTAAAAATTTTGGGTAATGGAGAAGCATGGATTTTTGAAAGATTGGTCTTCCAGCACAGTAGAGAGAATTGTGGGGAAAAGTGGAATCTCCTCCTTAGGGATACTGCTCCCAGGATGGCTCTCAGAGGCTCAAACCAAACTCTCTGTGAGTGGTCTATAAACCTCTATGAAGACTAAATCCAAACAGGCTCAAGTGTACTCCTTGGGTACTTAATAAGTCACTGCAGATACAATAGCTATATCATAAATCCTTTTATGTAGAGCATTCCTTTATATAATATTTTTGGGTTGTATCTGAAAAAACTGTTCTGAAAAGCATGATATCAACAGTAATCCTGAGACTATTGAAGAAATTAGTACAAATTCAGCCAATGGCTGGCTCACCTGGGTCCAGAGCCCACCTCCCCTGTCCATCCTTTTATTGTCTTCATTACATCCATTTTTACCATGGACTTAGCTTTGTGTCTCTGTAGTCTTGCCATCGGGTGTGGGTGAAGCCATAGGTTTCTGCCATTTGTTTATAAGCTTGCTGAAGGTAGGAATAGTGTGTTATCCCTCCTTCGTAACTCTCCAGAACCTAGTTCTGTGTTGTGCTCTTTATCCACCCAGCAAAGGCTGTGGACAGAATTATAAATACAATGTATCAGAAGATGCTGTTGCTCAGTTTATTAAGAATGATTCAAGATCCAAAAAAAAAAAAAGGATTCTCACTCACGTTAGTATTGGAACAAAAATAAGTGCTTATTTTTGAAGGTGTGTCTAGCACTTGTGGACACAGACGGCTCCAGTGAAAACCTGAGCAATCTATGGAGTCATCACACTAGGAGAAAAAGCTAAATAGTTGTGACTAGGAGGAGGGAAAGGGAAAAGGAAGGTGCCAGGCACAGATACAATGCCAGACATAGTAAATCTTCACAGAAATGCCAAATTCTGTGAAGTAGGGTTTTTGTTTTTTTTTTGTACTTCTTCCAAATTCAGAAACTGGGGTTCAAAGAGGCTAAGTAATGGTCTTTAAAATGTGTTTCTCATTGCGAGAGGTGGCTTTGTGATTCTAACCCATGCCCAGGTAACCTCAGCTGCACTATCCCATCCTCAGCTGGAGGGGAGGTGTGGGTCCTTCCTCACTCAACAGGGCACTCATTCTAGCTCATGCAGCCAGACTCAGGTGAAGATGTGGAACATTCTTTCTCAGTTCTATTACATTTTCTTTGTCTCCTATTTCTGTGATTAACATTGGAAACTAAACCTACTTAACAAAATACATTTTATTCTTGCACACAAGTCACAAATATGACTTCTGGTAAGAGAAAGTTAATGGAATAGGATTTTGGTTGCTTGATGGATCACACTTCTCACTATTCATGTGGTTTAAATATCATTTTTCTGATGAAAGATTATGTAGAATAAGAATTTTGCTTGAGTTTGTTGAAGTTTAAAGTCTATAATATCAGAAAAGATACCTTTCTCAATTTCACTGTAAGGAAATTCTTGGCATTGGTCTTACTAATACCATGCTCTGAGCTTATCTTATTGGTAGTAACGTTATGCTTTATTACCCATGTTCATCTGTCATTCTCAACCATTTGTATTCCTCAGAAATCCTGAATACACACTCCAGGTCATTCAGGATGTATGTACAAAGTTCTCAGACACTGCTAAAAGAACTGTCACAAAGTTGACAGAACAAAATCCTCTTCCTTTAAACTCTGAAAAGAGGCATTCTTGTGTTTTGGTATGTTTTTCATTTTAGATATTTTGAATCTTAAATATTGTACAAATCTCATAGTTTTACAAGTTGGAATTCTCAAATCAACTCATAGCAAAAGCAGCAAATGCCCAATGGTGGAGCTGGTAGCTTCTGTGAACACCTCTGAATAAGAAAGGAAACGCCTAGAATGACACACATCCTGATGTGTTCATTGATCTTATGGTGGTGACCTTGAGTCATCGAGGAAACTTTGAATTATATTCTATGCCTGCTATTTTCTTTTTTATTTATTTATTTATTTTTATTAATTTACTTTTGTTACAGATGTTTCTCCTTTTTCCCCCATTGACACCCTCCTCCCCCTCCCTCCTTGTCCCATCCCCAGTTTTGTTGCCCATGTCCATTGGTTATGAGTACATGCGTACAAGTTCTGTGGTTCATCGCTCCCCTCCCCCACCCCCTCTTCTGGCAATTGTCAGTCTGTACCCTACTGCCACGTCTCTGGGACTACCCTGTTCCTCAGACTGTTATGTTCATTATATTCCACAAATAAGTGAGATCATATGATATTTGTCTTTCTCTGCTTGGCTTGTTTCGCTTAGGATAATACTCTCCAGGTCCCTCCATGTTGTCTCAAAGGATAAGAGATCTTTCTTTCTTACAACTGCATAGTACTCCATTGTGTATATGTACCATAGCTTTTTTATCCATTCATCTACTGATGGACACTTGGGCTGTTTCCAGATCTTAGCTATTGTAAATAGCGCTGCTGTGAACATGGGGGTACATATATTCTTTCTGATTGGTGTTTCAGGCTTCTTAGGGTATATTCCTAGGAGTGGGATCACTGGATCAAATGGTAATTCAATTTTTAATTTTCTGAGGTAACACCATAGTGTTTTCCATAGTGGCTGCACCAGTCTGCATTCCCACCAGCAGTGTACTAGAGTCCCCTTTTGTCCACACCCTCGCCAACACTTGTTGTTTGATGCTTTGTTGATGGCGGCTATTCTGACAGGTGTAAGGTGATACCTCATTGTTGTTTTAATTTGCATCTCTCTGATGATTAGTGATGTTGAGCATTTCTTCATATGTCTCTTGGCCATTTGTATGTCCTGTTTGGAGAGGTATCTATTTAGTTCCTCTGCCCATTTTTTAATTGGGTTCTTTGGCTTCTTTTTGTTGAGATGTATGAGCACTCTATATATTTTGGAAATTAACCCCTTATCTGATATATCATTGGCAGTTATGCTCTCCCATACAGTGTGTTGCCTTTCCACTTTGATGGTTGTTTCTTTTGCTGTGCAGAAGCTTTTGAGTTTGATGTAGTCCCATGTGTTCATTTTTTCCTTTGTTTCTGTTGCCTTAGGTGATATATCAGTGAAAATTCTGCTGCGTATGATGTCTGAAATTTTGTTGCCTACATTTTCTTCTAGGATTTTTATGGATTCACGAGTCACATTTAAGTCTTTTATCCATTTTGAGATTATTCTTGTGTATGGTGTAAACTGATGGTCTAGTTTCATTTTTTTGCATGTAGCTGTCCAATTTTCCCAACACCATCTATTAAAGAGACTGTCTTTACTCCATTGTATGCTCTTGCCACCTTTGTCAAATATTAATTGAGCATAATGTTTTGGGGCAATTTCTGGGTTCTCTGTTCTATTCCATTGATCTATGTGCCTGTTCTTGTGCCAGTACCAGGCTGTTTTGATTACAGTAGCTTTGTATAACCTGATGTCCGGTATTGTGATCCCGCCTACTTTGTCCTTCCTTTTCAAGATTGCTGTAGCTATTCGGGGTCTTTTTTGGTTCCATATGAACTTCTGAAGCATTTGTTCTAGTTCTGTGAAATATGTCGTTGGTATTTTGATGGGGATTGCATTAAATCTGTAGATTGCTTTGGGTAGTATGGACATTTTAATGATGTTAATTCTTCCAATCCATGAACAAGGTATGTGCTTCCACTTTTTTATATCTTCCTCTATTTCTTTTTTCAATGTCCTGTAGTATTCTGCATATAGGTCCTTTACTTCTTTGGTTAAGTTTATTTCTAGGTATCTTAATTTTTTTGCCACGATGGTAAATGGGATTGTTTTTTTAGTTTCTCTTTCTGTGAGTTCATCATTGGTGTATAAGAATGCCATCGATTTCTTGACGTTAATTTTGTATCCTGCTACTTTGCCAAATTCATTTATTAAGTCTAGTAGATTTTTGATGGAGTCTTTAGGGTTTTCTATGTACAATATCATGTCATCTGCGAATAATGACAGTTTCACTTCCCCCTTTCCAATTTGGATCCCTTTTATTTTTTCTTCATGTCTGATTGCTGTGGCAAAGACTTCCAGTACTATGTTAAATAAGAGTGGTGAAAGTGGGCATCGTTGTCTTCTTCCTGTTCTTAAGGGAAATGCTTTTAGTTTTTGTCCATTGAGTATGATTGTTGGCTGTAGGTCTTTCATATATGGCCTTTATAATGTTGAGATATGATCCCTCTATTCCCAAATTGCTGAGCGTTTTTATCAGAAATGGGTGCTGGATTTTGTCAAATGCTTTTTCAGTGTCTATTGATATGATCATATGGTTTTTATTTTGTTTATATGATATATCACATTTATTGATTTGTGAATGTTGAACCAGCCTTGCATCCCTGGGATGAATCCCACTTGGTCATGGTGAATAATTTTTTTGATGTATTGCTGGATCCGATTTGCTAGTATTTTGTTTAGGATTTTGGCATCTACATTCATCAGGGATATTGGCCTGTAGTTTTCTTTCTTTGTAGTGTCTTTTTCTGGTTTTGGAATTAGAATTGTGCTGGCTTCATAAAAGGAGTTTGGAAGTCTTCCTTCTTCTTGAATTTTTTGGAATAGTTTGAGGAGAATGGGTGTTAGTTCTTCTTTGAAGGTTCGGTAAAACTCCCCCATGAAGCCGTCAGGGCCTGGGCTTTTGTTTGCTGGGAGGGTCTTGATTACATCTTCAATTTCCTTCGTTGTTATTGGCCTGTTCAAGTTTTCTATCTCTTCCCGGTTCAGTTTTGGGAGACTATGTGTTTCTAGAAATGTGTCCATTTCACTTAGATTGTCGAATTTGTTGCCATATAAATGTTCATAGTATTTGTTAATGATCCTTTGTATTTCTGTGGTGTCAGTTGTTATTTCTCCTCTTTCATTTCTGATTTTGTGTATTTGGGTTCTCTCTCTTTGTTTCTTGGTGAGTCTAGCTAAGGGTCCATCAATCTTGTTTATCTTTTCAAAAAACCAGCTTTTTGTTTCATTGATCCTTTGAATTGTTTTTTTGGTCTCCATGTTATTTATTTCTGCTCTGATCTTTACTATTTCCTTCCTTCTAGTTGCTCTAGGGTTTTCTTTTTGTTTACTTTCTAGTTCTTTAAGTTGTGAGGTTAGGTAGTGAATTAGAAATTTTTCTTCTTTCTTGAGGTGGGCCTGTAGTGCTATGAACTTCCCTCTCAGAACTGCTTTCGCTGCATCCCATAGATTTTGTGTTGTTGTGTGTTCATTTTCATTGGTTTCCAGGAAGTTTTTAATTTCTTCCTTGATCTCCATGGTAACCCATTCATTGTTCAGTAACATGCTATTTAGCCTCCATGTGTTCAAATGTCTTTGCATGTTCTTGTTGCAATTGATTTCTAGTTTCATGCCATTGTGATCTGAAAAGATGCTTGATATGATTTCAATCTTCTTGAACTTGTAGAGACTTAGTTTGTGTCCTAACATGTGGTCTATCTTTGAGAAGATGCACTTGAGAAGAATGTGAATTCTGCAGTTTTGGGGTGTAATTCTCTGTATATATCTATTAAACCCATTTGATCTAATGCTTCATTTAGAATTTCTGTTTCCTTGTTAATTTTTTGTCTAGATGATCTATCCAGTGATGTCACTGGGGTGTTGAAGTCTCCTGCTATGATTGTATTGCAGTCAATTTCTCCTTTGAAGTCCTCCAGAAGATTTTTAATATATTTTGGTGCTCCTATATTGGGTGCATATATGTTTACAAAGGTTATATCTTCCTATTGGATAGACCCTTTCAATATTATGTAGTGGCCTTCTTTGTCTCTAGTTATGGTCTTCAATTTGAAATCTAATTTATCAGATATGAGTATTGCTACCCCAGCTTTTTTTTCCTTTCCATTTGCTTGGAAGATTTTTTTCCATCCCTTTACTTTCAACCTATGTGAGTCTTTTGTTGTGAGGTGGGTCTCTTGTAGACAACATATATGTGAATCATGCTTTCTTATCCAGTCAGCTACTCTGTGTCTTTTTATCAGAGCATTCAATCCATTTACATTTAAGGTGATTATTGATATGTACTTATTTATTGCCATTTTTGTTTACTGTGGTTCTATTTTCCTTCCTATTTCTTCTACTAATTACAGCAGTCCTTTTAACATTTCTTGCTGCGCTGGTTTGGTGCTAATATATTCCCTCAGCCTTTTTTTGTCTGGGAAGCTCTGTATTTGACCTTCTATTTTGAATGATAGCCTTGCTGGATAGAGTAGTCTTGGATTCAGATCCTTGTTTTTCATGACCTTGATTACTTCATGCCATTCCCTTCTGGCCTGTAGTGTTTCTGTTGAGAAGTGAGATGTTAGCCTTATGGGGGTTCCTTTGTAGGTAACCTGTTGCTTATTTCTTGCTGCCTTTAGGATTCTCTCTTTGTCTTTAATTTTTGACATTTTAATTATTACGTGTCTTGGTGTGGGCCTGTTTGGGTTCTTCTTACTTGGGGCTCTCTGTGCTTCTTGAACTTGAATGCCTTCTTCCTTCACCAGGTTAGGAAATGTTTCTGTCACTATTTCTTCAAATATATTCTCTAACCCTTGCTCATTTTCTTTTTCTTTGGGGACTCCTATGATGCGAATGTTATTACGTTTCCAGTTGTCCCAAAGTTCTCTTAAGCTATCTTCCTGCTTTTTAATTGTTTTTTTCTTTTGGCTTTCTGATTGATTGATTTTTTTCTACTCTGTCTTCTAATTCACTGATCTGGTCCTCCACTTCCTCTACTCTGCTGGTCAGTCCTTCCAATGTGTTCTTTATTTCTTTATTTCCACTTGGTTGGTTTTCATGGTGTCGATATCCTTACTCATGCTCTTTAGTTTCCTCAAGATCATGGCTCTGAACTCTACCTCTGATAATTTACTTAACTGCATTTCATTTATCTCATCTTCGGTAGAGTTCTCTTGTTCTTTCATTTGGGATCTGTTTCTTTGTTTCACCATTTTGGCTATCTCAGTGGGTTTTGGAGTCTGCCAAATTTTCCCTGTGGGTGTTGGTGTTCTGCTATTTGTGGCTCCCTCTACTGGGTTTGGATGAGCGTGGAGGGCCCTCCTTAAACACCACTGTCAAGTCCCACTTTCCTGGGTAGATTGCAAGCTCAGGAAAGGTTCAGTTATGCTCTAGCTTTTTGCCTGGAGGCTATTAACCTCAGTTACTTGAAAAGCCTTAGGATCTCAGCTGAATGAGAAACTCCCTCAGGTGTTTATAGTGTAAGAGGATTTCCCGAGGGTGGGGCCAATGCTGGTTGTTAATGAGCCTCAATTTGCATTTCTTTGGCTCTTTGCCTCACCTGGGAATCTCTGCGGGAGGGGCTGCCACAGCTCCGGGAAGGAGCAAACTTGGCTGCCGTTCTGTGTAAACCGGAAGGAGCTGGCTGGCCACCACCGTCCTTTGTGGCCGCGGCTCAGCACAAACTCTGAGCGCCCTCCAAATCCCAGGTGTCCCCACAGAGTTCCAGTACAGTCTGCCCTCCCTCTGCCGGAGCCCCAGGTGAGTGGCTGTAGCTATTTAGCAGTCTGTCCCAGCCCTCTGCGCTGTGGAGCAGCTTGGGCTCTTAACCCCAAGGGTGGGTGCTGCCGCTGCTCACAGCTAAGGCCACTGCTGTCCGTAGGCTCCCAGCCCGCCACCCTCACGCGCCTCTGCAGATCCTACCAGGCTCATTCAGTGTTCCTGGTTGTATGGTCCTCTCCCGCTGCTTTTCTGTTGCTTTTTCCCAACGATTTGTCTTTATTTTAGTTGTAATTCCTGTTTGGTCCTGGGAGATCATCTGTGTAGCTTCCATTCACTCCACCGCCATTTTCTCCCTCCTTCTATGCTTGCTATTTTCTAAAGCATGGAGCTATGTAGTCATTTTCAAGAAGGTTTCCAACAAAAAAATATTCAAAAGTAACTTTTTAAATGATTTTCTAAAAATCTTGATCAAAACTTAAAGATCAAACTGTATCGATGGAAGAGATGGAAAGATTTCTCCCTTCCTTTGGTGTATGCGCTCCTGGGTGCGGGTGCGCTCCAACAGGTTGTTTATGAAAGGAATCTTAGCATCCACGTGCCTGCTGAGGCTGCAGCTATCAATAGCAGGCCAGTCTGAACATCTTGTGGTATCATTAGTTCCTGGGTATTTCATTTCAAACTTGCCTCAGACTAAGTTTGTCTCTAATTTATTTGTCAATTTAACTTCCTTTCCCAAAATGCTAATTTAAAACTCTTATTGGAGAGTAAACCTCCTAGGATGGTCAAATGAAATCTACTCTAACTTCAGTCACATTATTACCATTTGCAATCTTAATTATGCAAAAAAATATGTGCTGGGATTGTTTCTTACCTCTGAGCTCCAGAGAAAACGTTTAGCATGTTTAGACACTGAAGAAACAATTAATTCATATATGTTTGATATTGTTCAACAAAATATCCAGTCAGTCATTGTACAATATCAGATATTAAACAATGGTCTTAATATCTGTTATTTATCTGATATTGTATACAGTGATCTTATTAATATCTGATATTGTACAATATATGGTTTCAATTAAGATAAAAGGATTTCTATTTATTTTGCTTTTATGACTATTAATTCAGTCCAGGACGTGAACAGATGCTCTATGACTACTGTTCTGGATATAGAACTCTGCAAAGGTTGGACCAGCTACTCACTATGATTAACTCTATCAAGAAATAAAAGTATAACAAGAGCCCTACAGGCTTGAATGTCAGTTTATAATTCCAGTGGATGAGTGAGATTTGAGACTTAAAGAGTGAAGCTACTCAGTGGCATGCTCTGAAAATACAGTAGAAGGTATATTTCCCACGCATGACTGCATGGAGCTGTCCGTTCCCATGCATGACTCGCCAGCTAAATATTAACAGATTTTTCCTATTTCTTCCATTTTAAGACATTTATGCTATAGTTCACTCTGTCTGAAATGACTTTTTCCAGCAAATGGTCTGAAGTAAGTTTATAAAATCAATTTTTAAAAAATGAGGCCATTTTGCAAATAATTGAACAAAAACGTCATGTTTCCTCAGTTACCTAGACATTACTTTGCTCGGCTAAAGTCAGCATATGAAATATATGCTTTCATGACTATAGTTATGTGATCCAAAAATAGTCAGAACCTTATGTGATTAACTTGACTCTTTTTATTCTACTGAGCCATCGGAGCCCCCAAGGTGATATTGTTGATATTATTTGTTCTTATAATATGAGCCTCATCACAGTTACCTGGAATACACTTATAAATTATTATATAAATAACCAAAATTATTTTTAGTTGATTATTTCAAAAGCTATATATATAAATGAATATTAACAAAGTACATATGCATTGGATGAAAATCTTATGAACTGCTTAATTTAACACATTTCTATGTATCTATTTTTATAAGAACTGAACTCTCCATATTTACAAGGCTGTCTGGGATAACAAGCAAAATAAACAAGAGCCTTTCTGGATAAATGTGTCCATTTGCCAAAGTGATTTAGGTCTGATTCAAGACACAAAACTCATTACCTCTGAAAAAAATGAAGGCGCATTTATTAAATGACCAGGAGAAATTCTACAGTATGTAGAACGGGAATAAGAATACATAATTTTATAGTTCTTTTTAATTTTTTAAAACAAGTCCAGGGAAGTAAAAATATTCTTTCAATTAAGATGCTCAAAGAAATAAGATAAATTGGTGCAAGGACTCCTTCAAGTTAGGATGTATGATACAAATATTTTCATCTTTTAACAGGGCAAGCTGGTGTTCACATCTCATTTCCAAGCTGCCTCTTTCAGGAGGAAACATCAGTATTTTCCAAAGCACTTTTACAACGCTTTGCCGCCACCCTGGCTGTGTTTTCGTAGCACCTATAGCCATGACTGGCATCTGGGGCTTGCATGGTTGGTAGTTTCCCTCTTGTGTCTTTGGAGTCTGTTCACCTGCTGTGGTTTTACTCAGAAGTCAGTGCTTTGCATAGATGATTTCCTGAGACAGTTTGAATAGTCTTTCTCAGAAAACTGTGCCATTCTGCCTGTGAAGAGCTCTTCTCCGAGGGGAGCTGACAGTAGCCCGGTCAGGTCAGTGTGCTTGGACTTGGGTTCCCAGCCACGCCCGGCTAGCTGCTCTCCCTACCCCTTCACACCTCTGCTTCAGTGACATCACTGCCCACATCCTGCCATCCCTTTAAAGAAGAGAACAAGATCTGGACTAGTCCAGTTAGAAAACAATAAAATGCTTCCCAGGAAACCTATGCAAAGCTCCCATAAAAACAATTCATAGTTGTTTCAGCAACTGATGTGGAAATGATTTTAAAGAATAAACAAAACCAGACTGAATCATTCAAATTTCTGCAAGGTAATAATTTGTGGCAGAGACAGAAGTCCCCACTTAGGGTTCTAGATATGAACTTTGGGAACAAAGTTAACCTTAAATTTCTTGATTTGAGTTTTTTTTTTTTTTTAAGATCATCTTGAAAGTGCGGTTTTAAGATAAGGAGAACAAAATGGGTTTCAGCGCGCTTTGCATGGCATGCTGTTTCGAGGTGCTAAGGTAAAGAGAAGCACTGTTTGATGAAGTGAGTCATGTGGGTGTATATATGTTGGTGTGCCATGTTGGTACCGATTCCATGGTCTTCATCAGTATACCACTGCAGAGAGAGAGAAAGGTCGGGATTAGGGATTCAGTTGCCTTTGTTTTCCAGTCAATTCAAATGAGCTCTCATGAGCATACATAGAATAAGAAGGATGTTTTAATTCCTGAATCAGTGTATGAACTGCAACGTGATCAAAAAGGGTGTCTAATCCCCCCCACCCCCACCTCCCAGAGCTTTTCCAGGGCACACTGTTCTGTCCTACGGAAGGTGCTGAGAGAACTCACTGTGAATTTGGCTTTCATGCACAGTGCTTTCAGAATATGTATATTCCAGTAAAAACATCCAAATCCATTTTCGAATTTGAATCAAAGGACACTTAGAACCCTATCAAGCACAGGAGGGAGTGTTTATCCCATTGAGCTCACTAGTTTTAATTAAGTGTTAGCAAGTGTCAAATTTCTCCTACACTGTAGTGAGATGAACTGTATTAAAATACATGAGCTTTTAAAGGCAATTTTTCCTAACACATGTCAACAAGGAACTAGAAAAATCGACTTCCGTATTCCATATATATGTTTAACATAAGTGAAGTCAAAAGTCAAATGCATTATTTGGAAACACTTAGATGTTTCACTAGAGTTGTTTGTTTGTTTGTTTTTTAATCTGCATGTCTGACATTTATATAGAAAAAGTTGACCCGAGGCAAAAATTGATCAACTCATACCGCATTAAGAAACTGGAATGTCACTGCCAGGCAAACATATATTAGAGAGACATAAATTAACTTTTAAAAATTGCTTAATTAAAGTATGTCTTTTCTTTGAATAGTGAAAAAAATAAACCTCAACCTCTTATAAGAATCTGACCCAAAAGATATTTACCAGGTGTTTTGGGTATCAAATTATGGTCTCACTCCCATATGGTGGGCACCGTTTGAACTAAGCACAGCGCAAAGTGTGTGTGTTAGAAGAGAGTGAGGAAAAGCAGGCTTTTCTCACTAATACAGATAAGAAAACATTTTACACAATAACATTTAGTGCACCACATCTATATATACACATATATGTACCTGTATTTATATATTTTTTCTTAATTAGAAAAGGTCAGGTGCAGAAAATGAACTTCGCTTCATACCTAGAAAGCTCCTACTGTATAGGCAATGGCTGCTCTAGCCATTTCCGACTTTATAACACAAGCCTAATTGTTTACTGCCCGTGGTTGTTCAACAAAAGATAATATGGCAGTTGCAAAACCTGAAGTGTGCTGGTTATTAATATTCCACTGTTAGAATGGCTGGTAATGCGTAAGACAGAAATGGATTTTCATATTTGAATTGAGCTATTATCATGCTGGTTTCACTTCAGAATGACTCTGCCACACATTTACCAAGTAAGTGATTACTTCTGAATCAAAACAGGGAGAGACTGAGCAGTCGTGTGAAGAGGAGAGCAGTGTCTGACATTTGCAGGATCTGCAATGTGCTTCTCGGCCCCGACTAATATCCCTGAACATTACTCTGTCTCTGTCTCAAGGATATCACTTCTCCAACTTCTCACTGGAACCATAACCCTTTTAATCCGATCCCTGTCTCCTGAGACCTCTGTGAGGCGAAGTATCCCAAAAAGGAAAAACCAGACCCCACCAGTGAGTTCCCTCCCCTTACACAAAGTTTTGCTATACCATTGCCTGGAAATCCACTCCAGCATCCACTAAGGCTTTGGAGATCTGAGCTGACTGCTGAAAATGAACGTTATCTGCAGGGAGAGAAAGGAAACATACAGTCACTAATAGCAGCTCCGGTTTTCTGATATGGAAGGGTGGGAAAGCAGCAGAAGAAAGGGACTGTTAGAAGTTCCAGGACTCAGCATCCCATTTAGCCCAAGACAAGTGAGTTGTGGAAAGCAACACTGTTTTATTGAAGTAGATGTAACAGTCTTGCCCCTCATGCTTTTGTTTTGTCAGTAGTGAAATTGCAAACCTGTCTGTGATACTAAAAAGTCTAATTAACTGAAACTCACCATCTGCTGTTCCATGAATAAGGAGGTACTCAACTTGTTTAAAATGTTCAGCTCTGCTCATGACTGTTGAATTCTGGAATTGGGAAAAAAGAATGTCATTATTCAAAAAAAGATCTGCCATAAACTGATTTTTCACTTCAGTTTACAAAATAAAATGTTTTCAGCTGGGGCCCCCTTTGATACAAAATATAGCAAACCGATATTCAAGCAAATGCTGTCTCCATGCACGGCAGGATGCATAGCATGCCCTGTGCCTGGGAGACAGGCCTGGAAAGGGAGGATGCCACATCTTCCTTGTACATGCAGGAAGAGGGTACCTGCCACTCAGGCTGCGTGTGAAACCCCTTGAGCTCCAGATCCCAGATTGGCTATGTCCTATGCATTAGCACAGGGCAGAGTCTCATATTAGCAATGTATGTACCATGGGCTTATGCTGTAGTTCAGCCAAAAAGTGTATTGCCATGGCAACCGTGTGTCACATGGTGCCATACATGCTACATTTCAAAGAGCCTGTACATAGCATTTGCAACTAAACATACTCTGCAATATGTCACATGAACTTTGGTCCACATTGCTAGGCTCTGAATGAGAAGCAAGTATACCTCTTTTGGAGCAGATGTTTGAAACCTAGGCAAATGTAACATATGGGAGGGGAAACGGGTGAAAAAGATCAAGAACGGCCTTAGGAAATCAGTGGGTTGTTGTCTGCTTCATTCCGTATTGGGGGAAATGCTGCTATTGGATCAAGTTGTTCCCAAATCAGCCAGGGGAATAGGAGCAAACATTGGGAGGGTCAGATTTTTGAAGATGGCTTGGCGGCCTCAGGTAGGACATCCAGAATGAGGGTGGGTCTTGGATGAGAAAGCCTTTCAAAGCACAGAACTGGATGTCTGATCTTAATTCAGGGATGTTTACAAAGTTGGGATGCAAAATATCACATAGACATTTTAGAGCCTTTGAGAGGGGATGAGCTGGAGTCTGCTTCTGTTGAATTGTTATGGGTTGGGAGAGGAAGGGCCAGAACCCTCACTACGGGTTTCAAACCAGTCAGTCAGCAATTCCCACAGCATCTTGGTGAATCGAAGTCAACTTTGTGAGAGCCAAGGTTTGTGTTTTACAGATACCTATAGCTAACACCAGCACCAGCTTAATGTTTTTTATGGGAACCCCGGTTGTCTGGCATGAGGCTGGATGGGCTAAGGTCAGAGTGCTTCTATCTAGTCCCAGTTCACTATCAACAAGCTGTGCACCTGGAGACCGGCTGGGCTCTGAGCCTTGTTTTTTGTAAAATCGGAATGAGAACAACTCCTCTTACTCCCTTACAGGAATAGGAGTCAAGAGACATGGCTTTCTCCACCACCACCCTTTTTATTTTTTTATTAAGTTGCTGGTGCTGATGTGAGGACACTGCTGTAACAGTGTTCCTGGAGAAAAGACATTTGTCTACAGCTCTCAGGACCGAGTTAACCGACATGTTTCAGTTGGCCGTGGTGTGTCCTGGGAAGCTTAGCACAGATGCCCTCCCACTCCCACACAGCCTGGTTCCCACGTGTCCTGACCGTTATTACATGTCTGACCCACGGTGAGAATTTACCCATGAACTTTAGGAATAAACACCTAGGACTCATTAAAGACCACACTTTTATTTTACTTCATTTTTAAGAAATGTTTTATCTAGTGAGATGTCCCAGATAAATTCATCCATATATATGAATCCATCCATCCATCCACCCACCCACCCCAACATTACCCCATTCATTTTTCCACCTGTTCATTTTTTTATCTAGTCAATCAATATTTATTTGTGATATCCCACTAAACAATAAAATCCATGAGAAAAAGAATGTGTCTATATTGTTCATCATCATATTCTTAGCATCCAATACAGTGTTAAATAATAATCAAATGAATAAACGAAAGAAATTTAAACCCCTAAATTGTATTAGTCACTATATTTGGTCCTAGTTTTGCAGCGGCAAGTGGGAACAGCTGGGGTAGGTGGAATAAAATATTCTTATTCTGAAATGTACTGAGATACATTTTGCCCACTTTCAACCCATGCACCGTGCCATTGGTAATAGTAGCTAACGTTGATCATGTTTACTCTGTCAGTCACTGCTAAGCATCACAACAGATTCATATAGACACACGCTATTTAATCCTCATAACAGTCCCATGAGATCCTGCTTTTCACGTGGAGACAACGAGATTCAGAAGTGAGTAACTCGCACCGGGGTCCAACTGTGCGAAGCAACACAGCTGGACACAGTCTGGCAGCAGAACCCGGACTGCCTCCCACGCTGCCTGTGAGCTGGTCCTCCAGCCATGGGGCAGCAGGAAATACACTGTTAATGAACTGTCCTGAGTTTAGTACACAGATACAGTGGATACCCTTCGGCTCCTGTGTCCCCAGGCTTTCTCACACTGAAGTAATTGGTCTGCACAGCCCTGAGGTTTGTGAGGCATGTTTTCCGACAGTGCCCATGAGGCAGGGAGCCTTATGCAGCAATGGAAGCCTGAGCATTCCCTGTCCTTCAGAGAGGAAAAAGGGTTAAATTCAATCTCCTGAAAGGACAGTGTAGGATTGGAAGCTGGAGGCAGGAGAGCCTGGGGCTTGAACCCCAACAGTGAACATTAACAATCTGAGCCCAGGCCTGGTGGCCCTTCAGAGTCCTGGGTGATCCTCTCCGCCAGTCCTCTTCTCAGCCTGTGCTGGCTGTGCTCCGTGTCCACCTTGCTCCTACCCACATTAAACCTAGCTCTTTGCTTGCAGAAGACAGTCAACTGGAATACCTAGACCTAACCCAAATATGCCTCTGTGTCAGCTCACCTCACTGCCAAAGCCTCACAGTCCTTCCTTGCTTGGCAGCTTGAACAGCAAAAGCTGCTCCTCCAATCTCCCTGAGCCATAAAACTGAGAAATGCCACTGAAACATAGAGTAATGGTTAGGAGACATATAAATACACAGGACCGTTAGCAAGGAATGTGATAACTACTGGAGTTTGGACCAAAACAGTTTCTGGCTGCCTTTTTTTTTCTTAAATGGAGTGAATACAGGCTGAAAGAAGACAATTTTTATAAACAAGTAAAACCCCGAGCCTAAGATAAATGTTGTGATGTACACACTGTAGCTGTGATGAACTAGACATGGTGAGAAATGCAACATACTGAGAAAAAGACGAAAACTGTGATAAAAGTGTCATGATGCAAATTGTTTTACATTAACAATATTACACTACAAAGAAAGAAAGACAAATACTTTAATGCAGCAAGAGAAAAATAAAACAAAAGCTTCCCCTGCAACTGCAAGATAAGTGTGTTATTGCCAAAGCACACTCCGCCCTGCTCACGGGGAGAAGCCTTAAGAGGGACCTCCCTCTGCGAGGGAGACAGGCAGCCGAGGAGCACGCCCGCTTTAAGGCTCTCGGGCTGCTGAGAACATTTTTCCCCCAAAAAAGAGGCAGCTGTGTCCCCTTGCCTCATTCCCTAGCATCCTGGTTTCTCAACCAAGAAAGACGCTTGATGGTCCACTGTGTGGTGCACTTTAACCTGTGAAAGTCAACACCTCAAGCCAGGGAAAGAAATGCGTGCATTCATTTAAGGCATGATTAACCATGAGAAACTATTTAATGGTGCTATTTTAACCCACCCAAATTGGATAATCCCCATTTGCCTGTTGATGGAAACAGAAATAAAAAAGGAAATGGATGACTAAGTTAGAAGTCGGCTAGTCTATCACCAACTACTAAAAAGGAAGCGAAGAGTGATAAATGGGCAAGGATGCAACGGTGGTGCAGTTGGCACCCTCCTGAGGCTAGAAACTTCCGGAGAGCCCCGCTGCCAGCAACAGCCTGGCAAAGCAAAGTGGGAAGGATTGGTCCAGTGGCAGTGCTGATCCCACAGCATCTCTGCAAGGAGCTTTTCCTTCAAGCCCCAAGAAGAACCATCTGTAGCTGCTCGTTGGATCATGCTGGTTCCCCAGTTACCTTCCAACAAATAAATCTTTGTATTTTTGAAATAAAAGAGAGAGCTGATAAGAGTGGGGAAGTGCTGTGGGAAACAGAAGGCCTACCAATGTTCAAGCTACCCCTTGTGCTATCCAGGAGCCATCAGGACCATTTGCTTCCTGGGGAACATGGTGGTGCCATGTTTTGAAAGCTTCCTTCATGGCAGAGGCACAGATATCTCATTTAATCCTTGCAATCACCCTGTGGGGTAGTTCTGATTCTCCCCATTATCTAGATGAGGAAACTGAGGTTCAGAGAGCTTACGTAGCCTCCCCAAGCTCACGCTGCTTCTAAGTGCTGGAACTAGATTTTGAGTTCAGGGCTAATCCCAAAGCCCTTCACTTCACAGTCAGACAACTCATCACCGTTTCCAGGACCTTGTAGAAAGAGTGAACAGCCACTGGTCTAATGGTCAGCCCAGTACTTCAGGGACACATCACCTCGGGTGTCCCGACTTCTTTATGCATTCTCCCACTCGAAACCAGAACCTTATAAAGAATATTAAAATGATGCTATTTTGGGAAGCACCATTAATGCCACAGAAAACAGAGGCCACCGAAAATATTTAAGAAAAAAATTTAATTCAACCCACGATATCAGATGTTTTACTTGTTTACATCTATCAAACAACTGTCCCCATGAGATGCCAAGGAAAGAGCTCCCATCAACCTGACAGGGGCTCTACCTCAGGCCTCAGCAAGCAACACTGGCTTCTTTAAAGATCACACAGCAGTCAACATTTTATCAGCACTCAACAAACAAGTTAAGGTTTGGCTTAAATCTGAAGGTCTCTCTCCCTTTGGCATATTCTGGGATAATAGAACAAATGTCAAATCAGTACAAGATGGCATATTTACAAAATTGCACCCTGTTTTGCATAACCTAACGATGCAGCAGTTCTTAAGGATTGAACATTTCAAATCTGCTAGCAGAAGACTGCCAAATCTATGACTGTTTCATACACTTGCCAAAAGCCTATCAAATTCTGAGCAAAATGCAAAATAAATCTCCTCTACAAGTTAAATCAGTCCCTTCTGTGTGTTCCAGGCTGCCCTCTTCTCCTGCAGCCAGTCTCAGGGCTTGGGCCTCATCCCCTTGCCCTCGATCTCATGATCTTCTCTAACGTGTACTCATCAATCCATGCCCTCCCCAGCCGTATGCCCTGCCTTATTGGCCCCCATGTGGCCTGCTCTTCCCACAGCCCTTCTTTGGGGGTCTCCCTCAGTTCATCGGACCTGCTTCACAAAGCCCCAGAGCCAGCCCTGCCCGCTGCTCCTGCGCCCCCTGGGGGGCGCTGCCTCATCCCTGTCTGCGGCCCGTGGACAGCAAGCACCTCGGCGTGTCCTCGCCATCCTCCCAGATCTTTCTAGGTTGGCCTCAGAGACGCACCCTCGCCCTTTCTTACCCCTCAGCAGCTATCTGTTACATAACATTTTCGTACCTTAGTTTCTCATCAGTAAAATCGAGATACATTTAGGGCACTTATTTCAGAGAATTGGAGGGAGAATTCAACCTAACAGTTTATGGAAAGAGCTTAGAATAGTGCTTGGTCATAAAAGCAAGCACTTAATAAAGGAATGAGAAAGAAATAAGCAAATGAAGCTGGATCCCCCTGGTTGCAGGAGTGGTGGGAAGGAAACCCTGCCATCTTGGTCACTTCCCTTCCCCTCCCTATTTGCTGGGAGGGCACCGAGTTCCTGGGGCTCCACAGTCACAATCTGGAAACCACTAGTCTTTTTCGGACATACAAGGCACCTTGTCTTATTTAAGTTCATGCCTTATTTCCTACTCTCTTTTAATAATCACGCGAAATTCCGTGGGCATTTTTCGTCCCACTGGCAAGGTCATGTCTGAACAGTTAAAACACCAGCCACCTTAAATGGGTGAATGAAAGTCTACCACATGTTAATCTTTTTAATAGATTTGACGAAAAGGCCCTATGACAGACTATTCGGCAGTGTTAGTCAGGAGCCCGCTCCTCAAGGTGTGGCCACAGTTGGTGTCTGCTCATTACTGCTGTCGGGGGTGAGGGCTGTCTCATCGGCTGGTTCCTTTGCTCTGTCACCATTTTTGTCTGCTGTGGACTGAGACTCACTGCAGAAAAAAACGTGTGTACAGAGCAACACTGCCTGTTGGCTGTGTTTGTCACCCCTACATTTTGGCTGCCGACTTAGAGCTCCTGGGACCATCTCACTGGAGATGAACACTTTCCTTCTTCTTTGAGCTCCTGGCATCCTTTAATAGAGCTCCTGCCTTGCATTTGGGAGCATCTACAAAAAGAGCCTGATGGAGTTGCTGCTTCTGTCACCGCGTTGGGCTCCTTCAAGCCTCAGTTCCAGGGTCCCCTCATTTCTACTACAGTTTGGTAAGAATAGGAAAGGATGCCCTCTCAGGAGGTCACCTCAGAGGCACAGGCCTCTGTGAAAGCATCCCAGTCCAGCTTTCAGCAGGGCCCAGGCTGAACGACCACCTGGGACATCCCTGGCGGTGCCCCTGGGACTCATAAATGGTTCCAGCAAGACCCTTTCCTAAATGGTAAGCAGAACTTTTATTCCACCAAGTGCACTTCTCTTGATGATATGGGTTTCTCTAAATTCTTCCAAATACAGGTCATCCATGACCTAAATGATGAATCCTTTTTCTCATTTGAGTTTTATTAGAAATTGTATTCTCTTCCAAAGGCTCTAATGCTGGCTACTTCACTGATGATTTATCAGCTGAAAACATGGACAGAGATCAGGCCTTGCTTCTTGCACACGCTTTGGGCATGTCTGTCCTGGAGGTGCTGAAGGGAGTCAGTTGGCCTGCGTAAATGGGAATCATTTTCAAAATATGTCCTTCTGACCCAGGAAATGCACAGGGCAGTGAAAGTCTCTAAGAAATTCCCTTCTTTGTCTTTTTAAAGAGGGTGGGAGGATGGAGGGAGGGAGAAAGGAAGGGAAGAGGAGAGAGAGAGAGAGAGAGAGAGAGAGAGAGAGAGAGAGAGAGAGAGAGAAAGAAAATGTAAACCACCTGGGAAAGAAAAGTAAAAGAAGATGGGGTCCAGAGGGGCAGCTGGGGCCTTGGAGGAAAATAGAATCTTTGAATATATTCTTGCCAGAGACAAAAGCACAGGCTCATTTGAAAAACAAAGGAGGGCAGCTTTATTCTAAAGCCTGCTGTGCACCAAATATAGGCACTTAGATTCAGTTCTCCACACTCCGAGGAAGCAGTACACCAGGGTGGAAAGAACGCCGTGAATGCATTTGCCTCACTTTCCCCTGCCCACCTTAACTATTGCCCGCCCAAATAGTTCCTCCGAGTAACACATTGGGAACCTTTAGCTCCCTGGTACTGGCAGTTTTAATGTGTCCATTGCCAGCAGTGAATTTTGTGCCAAGAAAACCCGACTCCTGGCGGTGGAAGGATTAAACAGTCCTCGGGTGCCATCTGTGCAGTGAATCGAAGGAGTGACTCTGTGCACCCCGTGTGCCTGTGTTGCCACTGGCAGTAGGAAGTGACTTCTGTTTACACGACTACCTCACGCAGCGGAACACCTAGGGGAGAGATGAAAGTGGCCACTGCAGTGGGGGGTAGGTTGAGGAAGAGGGGATAGTCCTGAGAATGAGGAGCCTGTCGGAAGGTCCAAAAAAAGATGAGATGGCAGATTAAGACTAACTGTCCTCTAAGGGGAGGGTGGGTTAAAGAGGACACCCCTGTTGGTGGATGTTCATCTGGGTGCCATGGATTTCCTTAGATATCAGGGTCTGGACTTGACCATGTGCTTCTAGGTTCAAAGACTTTTCAAGATGGGATGTAAAAAATGAACTTTTGACTCATCATCCACCAGCTTCTAGAGTCAGGGTTGGGATCCTGGTCAGCACACCCTCCGTTTTCAGGGGTTTGTAGTACACTGGGCCATCGGAGAAAGCCCTTTGGCTACTTACTCCACAAACATGGTGTACCAGGGGAGGGGTGGTTTTCCAATGTAAGCATCCTGGTCGGGTCATTGACAAGAAAACTCCATCGTAAAATGAGAGAAGCGGGGGGACATGCAATTTTTATAATAATGTTTCCCTCCAAAGAATTTAAAAATGAAACCAGGAAAAGCTGTAAGGTTTATACTTCATACTAGATAATCCAAATAGTACAAGGCTGAGGAAAGCCTTCAATAGCTAATAATACTGCAGAGGGGAAATGGGGGTACAAACCAACTATGAGTCCAAGACAGATGAGCAGAGGATTAGCGAGGTCTGAGGAAGATGTCATGGCGTTCAGAGGGGTGCTGCTCCTTTGGGAGAGCAGGACAAGGCTGGCAGATGGCCATGGGAAAGAAGTGACATTCCAGGAAGGGGGAAAAGAGGACACGGGCACACAAAGGAAAGGCCCCTCCAAATATTCAGAGAACAGTGAACAGTCCAGGAAAACGGGGCCATTGTAAGAAGGGGGTTGGACACCTGGTGGAAGCTGAGCACACAGGAACGGTCCATGAAGGTGCTGGGGGGAGTCTCACAGCTCTGCGGGGTATAGGCGGGGTTATTGTTGTGAAAGCGGAGATAGTGGTGTAACGGCAACAATGTGGTTAAGAAGAAGGGAAAGGGTGTCTGAAGCAGATTATTGGATGTGGAGGAGAAAGAGTGGGAAGAATTAAGTCCAAAGTATCATGTGGGACAATTAGCAGAAACGGGGACAGCCTGATTTGTGCACCTCGCCTTACGGTTTGTTACTTTTCTATCTTGACTGAAAAACACATGCAAGCACAGACACATACCCCTGCCCACCTCTCCCCCACCAGCCTCATTGCATAAGGTTGAAAGTAAGAGGTAGAACTGCACTGTCTATGTCTATGCTGCAAAACTAGAAATTTTGAGTTTTATTGTGTTTTGATCAAATGGCTTTAGAATGCATAGTAAAAACACCTTGCAAAAATGTGCAAATAATGCTCAGAGAAATGTATCAATATGAAACCCATATCTTGATAATTGTAGCACAGATAAATTGTTCACTTAATTTATTCTTGGGTTCATTCTTTCCCTCTTTCTTTCTCTCTCTCTCTCTCTCTCTCTCTCTCTCTCTCTCTCTCTCTCTCTCTCTTTCTTATTAATTGTCCTGAAGAGTTTTGAATGTCCTTTGGAGAATGTAAACATCAGATGATTTGCCTTGTCATCTGAAGTTTCAGGGGTTTTGACTAACATGACCGAGTCAGGAACTGTGCTGGAAGGGTCCCTAGTACTTAGACGAACACTTCCATCTACATCGTGTGGCTCTGGCTTTGTGGCAGCATCCACAAGAGCACATGGGTCTGCCAGGGACAGTGGCACCCAGATCCCATTTCAAGTGCCATAACCCATCTGCAGAGCAACCTGGGTCTCCCATCAGGCAACCAGCCTGTTGGATGCTATTGAGTAAGGAGGGTTCAAGGGCTTTTCAGGATATTGTCCAACTGTACCTACTCCTTGCCTGCATTACTCAAATCTTGTGTGAAAAAAAAAAAGTGTACATATTTAGCTATGAATAAAAAAATTACAGGCTTGTATATACATCTTAATTATGATAATACCATAAAAATTTAATATATAGCTAAAGGTTTAGAATCTTCTGGGCTCCAAAAATTATGCTGAATTTGACATGTTTTCTAAACTGAAATTTTTATAATTAAAGTAATTATCTGGTGTTGCTTTGTATTTCCAAATGAATGCATATTGTGACCTATATAGCATACGATCAAGACTGTAATTATGCAGAATATAGTAGGGAAGCTACTGGAGTATCTTTAACCACCTGTGTTATTTCTTTCAACAAGAATTTTGTTGGAAATTAAAAATATATATATATTTTTATAGAATAGAGTTTAAAATGTTCTTAAACCACTTCTAAGTAGGTTATAAAATGGATCTGGATCCTCATCTCTTACCTTGTAATGGTCAAGGTTGTCTTCTGGAGTTGGGAGGCCCATGTAACGTTCTGTGTACACTGAGTCTATGATGGAGAAAAGAAAAAGAGTTAATTCATACAATAAAAGCTTTTCTTCCTTTCACTGGGTTACTTCATGCGTCTTGGTATGTCTTAACTCTGCCTAGGTCTATAGTGTTACCCTCAGGAGTATCTACTCCAGATCATTTGTATTTGGCTTCTTAATGCCGTCAGACACCTGCTCAGACCCCTGCCTTTGCACACTCTGCCCTAGCCGATCCCCACGGGGCCCTCATGATGAGGGCAGAGAGAGATGGGATGATCTAAAACCCAACCAGTAATCCACCTTCAGGAAAGTCACATGTGAAGTGCTAAGAGGTCAGGACTCTACATTATCATCTGATCGCCACGAAGAATCTTAATTAGGAAGTCACTTAATGCTTCAGTTTGGTCCAGTCTTGAATGTTTTGGTCCTAACACAGTGTATACACTAATTTATTATATGCTATTACCTTTTGGAAATCTCTAATAATGTTCAATTACTAGTTGCCTACTTAAATAATATTTTTTTTTGGCAGGCTGAAATTCACTAATAAAAATCCAGTTATCATTTATTAGCTGTATAACGTATAACATATATGGTCTTTTCACAGGCTCAGCTATGTCATCATAATGCAAGTTAAACATTCGTTTTCTTTCATTTTGTGGAGAGGCTTCAATTTGGGTGTTACAGTGGTTGAGTAATATGAAACAGATTACATTAATATCTGTCTGCTGAAATGACAGAGCTATTTTAGCTATATATATAGCAGAAAAATATATGCATTATTGGTTTGGTTATTTGGGGTTATTAAACATATTTTTGCCCTATTTAAAAAAATTAAATCATATATCATATCTTTCATATATGATGTGTATATCATATCATATATATCATAATTATATATTATATGCATCATTATATATGTATCGTAAAATATCAGTGAGAAAATTTACTGTAGCTGAATTCTAATATAACTTTAAAAATCTGAAATAACTGTTTTGAAAGATGCTCCCTTAAATGACCAGATTACAGTAAATAAATAAGAATAGTATGTTTCCCTGGCCAGTGTGGCATAGTATGTTTCCCTGGCCAGTGTGCACCAAAGAGTCCTTGGTTCAATTACTGTTGGGGCACATGCCCGGGTTGCGGGTTCGATCCTTAGTAGGGGCTGTGCAGGAGGCAGCCCCTCGATGTCTCTCTCTCTCTCTCTTCCCCTCTCCTTTCCTCTCTTTCTCTAAAATCAATAATAATAATAAAAATAAAAAGAATATGTTGCCATTGTACCAGATAGGTATGCTTGAATGTCACTGTAGTTGTACAGGTATTTTAATACTGACCTCGTTGATTCTTTAAATGAATATATCATCTAAACCATAAGCTTAAGCAACTTACCCTTTTTGTATGACTGGCATTGTTGATTAAAAACTACATTGATAATGAGCGTTATTTGTTCATCATGTCTTCTTTTGACATGCCATTTCTATAGAAGTCTAAATATTTCCCCCAAAATTGGTAAGAGCATTATTTTATCATTTTGATTATGAGTATAGACTATATGTAATTTTACATACCTAGAGGATACTAAAATAGAAAATATAATATTTTAAAGGATACTTTATAAGATCTTCATAAAATTCTCATATCTTTACACACACACACACACACACACACACACACACACATATTTAAATAACTTAAGTTGTATATTTGATAGGGGGGAAATGACCTTTAAGGGAAAAATAAATATTTCCTCAAACAGACTTCAAATTTTCTTGTCCTAGAACATAGCAACACTTTCTTATTATGCTGACCAAATTTACAAATGTAAGAAGATATGATATCTTTAAAATAATATTTTAAATATGCATAATGCAGTTGTAAACTTTTAGAAATATTCCTTGAAATACCATTTATATGTTCTCTTATCTAATCTGTTTTGTAAAATTGTTGAAATTTCCACATATATAAGAATTCTAGAAAGTTCCTATGTGTTAGGTTGGTAAATATATATTTAAGGAAGTTCTCATCATTACATGTCTCTAAACTCACCAAGTTTGTTTCAATTATTTTATTGACCACCAGAGGTCTCCAAAAACAAGCCATCCAATAGAAGGATTATTAATATCAAGCAGAAAAGTGGAAACAAATTCATGGTGTGAGGATCAAATCCTAACTATGTTCTCCAAAAACATTTTTTTTAACAGAAAGATAGCAATGTTTTTTTTTACATTGGCTTCTCTTGATTTGGAGAGGCTTTAAAAAAGCATGTTCTACAAGAGTGGTACTACCATATGTTAGGACATAAAATATTTAATGAGCATATTCATTATCAATGATTCTATCCTTACACAGCACAAAGGACTTGAGATGGGGTCAGAAGAGACACAGAAAAAAAAAATTGATTTCACCACCTCTGACTCTTCTCCCCTACCTACTGATGCACTGCTCACTGCTCCCACCTTGGGAAATTATAGTCTTACATGTGTACGCCTGATAAAATAATCTCTTCTTAGTGATAACGATGATAGTCTAGAGTAGCTTTCACTTACTTAGAGACTATGGAAAAAAAAACAAATCTCCCAGGAATTCCCCTGTCTCTACTCTCCTCTTTCCACCCAAAGCCCTACTTATATTTGACCTTTACCAGAAGAGAAAGAGATACATGCTTCTTTTATTCTGCTAATATGTGAACTCAAGTTAGAATAAAGATAAGGAAGGGTTTATTTATCTGCAGAAATGCAGCATTGAGGCTGTCTGGGCATTTGGAACACAGAATTTATTCATAAGATTTGTTGGTAAGAAATTTGGACAACAGAATTTGTTGATAAGTAAATGTGTAGATAACATATAATACCATCCAGCCTTTCACAATAGCAGAATAAGGGAGATTGTTTTATTACAGATATCCATAAAGTACATGTAAGATAAATCAGCTTATTCCCTGTAAATACACTGAAACCCAGAAAGGAATGGTTTTGTCACTGGAATTTCACGTTCAACACTCAGTATCTCTTTGTGCGTGAGAGCAGTTACGTACCATAGAACTCCCATGCCGACACGGGCGCCACCGATATTCCACACTTGAACACGCCACTGCCTGCTCCCAGGACCATTGAGGTTACGTACCCTCCATATGACTAAGAAATGGAAATGGTTATTTTTATGGAGGTAAAGGAATTAAGAACATATGGTAAGCGAGTTGCAGTTTCCACATTTCTCACATCTTTATATACTGTGGCTCTTTAGAGAGAAAGCATGGTAGAGGAGGCTTAAATTGGCCTTAATTGGACAGTCTCTAAAGACTACATTTTCAAAGTCCTAGTCCCTTTTCTTAGTAGGTGCAAAGATAAAAGCATTGAAAAGTAGCTGGGTAGTAACATTAAAAAAATAAAATAAAGACAATAAACACTAAATCTTTACTGACTTTGACTCATGAGAAAAGTCTCCCTCCTTCCCTTTTTCCCTTTCTCCTTCCTTCCCTCTCTCCCTCTTTCTTTCCTTCCTCACCTCCTCATCATAATAAACAAAGGTGTAAGTATTGCTAGTAGAAATTCATTGCCTAGATAGAGATCTAAGACATTTTATTTGGGCCTTCTTAGGTTAAAATGATAGATAGAATTTTCATCTCCAAACATTCACATACAAAAGATATATTCTCCTGCTCTGGGTTGTATTGACTAAGAAATGTATATAGACATCAGCCAAACAACTACTCACCCAGCCCCAAATTGCAATTCGCTTGTCATCCACAAATCCCATTTTTGAAAATTGTCTAAAATACATGGAAGAAATCCACAAATTAGTATTACACTGTGTATAGAAAACTAAGATAAATGCTCAAACGTGAAACCCTAACATTTGTTCTCTATTTCATTCTATTAGAAATTAAGACATAGGACTGCTAGCAATCAAATAAACACCTGAGACCAATGTCTATCATTTTTAACTTATGAGCCAGATGAACAAGGTTTACTTTTGTTGGAGTCCATAAAAATCATGTGTGTGTGTGTGTGTGTGTGTGTGTGTGTGGTACATGATTCACAGAAAACAAATCCTGGCAGTTTTTTTCACAGCTTTATATAAAAATTTGCAGCCCAGATGCACTTTTCTTTACATAATTGAATTTAAATCTCTCCAGATGTTTTTCAGTTTGAGAGAGGCTGCCCCTGCTATGAAGAAGTATAGGGGCATGGAGAACATCTGGGTAGGGCTTAGAAATGTATCTGAGCTTCCTACCTGAGAACTTGAAAACCATTCTCTAAATAAATCCCTTCTAATGCCGGGTGTTGATTAGTTAGCTCAGCACCATTCAATCAGAAAGATGTTTCCCTTGAGAAGTCTTTTTGCAACAAAATTGAGTTCAGGATAGGAATCCAGGTAATGAAAGGAGAAAAATGTTTTATGCTAAAAATGTTCATCTTCGCCTTACATCAAAAAATAATTTATTTACTTTTTTAAAATTTAGTAATTGGGACACAGTTTTGTAGTATTGAGGGGCGTATGATACCCTTACTTTGACCTATATGTGACTTTGAGAATCTATGTTTTCAATTTATGATATGTCTTAGGCTACCCTGAGTTAAGCATTATTAGTTAAGCAATACTATTAAAATTTTAATGTATTTTTGAGCTCATCATCTTCTTCGTGTAAACTTTAAAAACTTAGAACATATATATACAAGAATGTGCACCAAGTCATGAGGGTATAAGGTGATAAATTTTTACAAAGTGAGCATATCCTTGAACAAAGATATAGTGCTTATTATCACCCAGTCTGCGTCATTTCTCCTTTTACTGGATTCTATAAAAATTTTACCTAAATTTGTGCCATGGTTTTGACTTTCTATAAACTGGGTCATGCAGAATGTACTTTTTTGTGCCTGGCTTCTTCCTTTCAGCAGTCTGTGAGAGTCATCTATGTGGTTGTGTATAGTTCTTGTTAATGGCTGAAAAACTATTCCATTGCATAAACACACTGCATCTCATTACTTTTTAAAACTGCGGTTGTATATTGTGGATACTCAATTCTGTAATTTTAGGGCTTGTAATTCTGTAATTTTTCGGTCAGACTTGAGAGGCTCTGGAAACTATGACTTTTCTCACAGAGGACCAGGCTGGATAAATAAACATTTATTTTATAAAATATTACAGCTTCATTCTTGAACAAATCTGTCCTCTCTCTAATCTAAACCTCTCCTTTTTTGGTTTTGAGGAAAATAATTAATCGTTAACATTGGTGTGAGGGATTCAAGGATACTCAATAAATTGACATCTCCTCAGTTGTTCCTTTTCTTAAAGGCATTTTCCTCCACCCATTTAATCACTCATGATTTTTCTGAATTTCCTGGTTTATGATTTCACAATATTATTTTAATGCATTCTTTAAAACTGATTTTTAGTGAGAGAGAAAGGGAGAGGGAGAGAGAGAAACATCGATGTCAGAACGAGACATCAATCGGCTGCCTCCTGCACACCCCCTGCTGGGGAATCCAGCCTGCAACCCAAGCATGTGCCCTGACCAGGAATCCAATTGGCAACCTTTCTGTGCACGGGATAATGCCCAACCAACTGAGCCACCCTGGCCAGGGCTCACAATATTATTTTAAATCACTTACTCATTATGCTTCTGCAGACATCCAAGCACTTGGTTATAGAAACTCAGTAATTACATTTCCCATTTACCATTTGAATGCAATTGAATGTAAGAGTTAGAGTGAGACCTGGATTCAAATCCTGACTGACCTTGGCAAATTACCTAACCTAGGAGCCTCCATTTCTTTACCTGAAACATGGAATACCACCATTCACTTCTCAGGTTAGCTATGCAACTTCAGTGACAATGAAGGTGAAACATTTCCCATGTTATACTCACTAATTAAGGAGTAACCATCATTTATAATTAAAATCTCTCCTAAGTCAGGTCATGTCTATCTATAGTCCCACAACTGGGAAGCACAAGAATGAAATGTGATTCATACTTTATGAAGCGCTTATAATTGTGAATAATGAGGGTTGTGCTCCACTATTTTCCCAAAATTAGACGAGGAGTAATCCTCATCCAGCGGCTCTGGGAGCCACTCCTAAGACTTCATAGGTTTTACCCTCCTCCAGTTTAAGTGAACACCGAACTCTTCTACCTATTCCTGACTGTGGGGATGGTTTGCTTGCTTCATTAGATGTTTACCTAAGTGTATATTTATCCCTCAATTTGTCCATGTGTTTGATGAATTTCAAGTGGCACACATGTCAATTTCTTTTCTAGAGTCACATACAGACAGGGATTTAGGAAATATCCCTTTTTCTAATTTTATATAAATCTATAATGACATAGGTTTTTTAAATCTAAATATGATTATCTTCACCAAAAAAATCCATCCCAAAGATGAAAGATTACAAATTCATGCCAGGACACTTTAACTTATTTACACTTTAGGAATTTAAAATATAAATTGGGTGGGGGGAATCAGATGACTTTTGAATGTATCTCCTAGTCACTCACCTGGCTGCTTCAATTTGATCTTCAACTTCAAGTGTTCCCAGTCTTCTGTTGATTGCGTGCATAATCTTATCTCCTCGGTAACCACTTCCTCTGCCATCAAAGCTAGCTACTATAATATTTTCTGTGCTTGCAAGGTATGTAGCCCAGTTGAGTGTGAAGGTGGCATCTGCTTTTTGACTACAAGGGCCTGCATACCTGTGGAAAAAAACCACAACTTTTTAGCCTGTGTGGTCTTCCTGCATCGAATGAGGAGTGCTTGCATTCTATTCCTTGTGGACAAGAGGTGTGCACCTTTCCGATCATGAGCCTGAAATCGTGCCAGCCACCGAGGTGTTCACAATAGGCCCTCTACTACTTGGCAACATAACTACAACGGCTGTGTGTTTCCTTCAAAGATGCCCATCAGTTTCATCTTTGAAGACTGTTATCAAACAGACTTCATGGGCCAACATTTCCTAAGTCACATATAACTTGGGAATCAAAGAAATAAATTCTCTAATAGTTGGGATAGGGGAGTTATGTTATGAAAAAATAAGGAGGATGACAATAAATGCAGCTTTGCAAATATCTTTCCATCTCAGCTTACAAACATTCCTACACTAGAGTGTATCTCCTAGGTTGGAATTTCCTTAAGGACTTTGACTACTGCATGACATGCATCGCATTTCCTTCACTGCTCAGCACCATGTCGCACACTACAGCTCCCCAAATCATTGAGGAATAGACCACAGTATGAATGAGCATGATTCTTTAAAACTTCAAAGGAGAAAGAAATAGGCTATTGGAAATTGGGTATGTTGTTTGGCATTCTCCTTATTAACAAGTTTAACTCCCTTGTATCTGCAATCTTCACAAGCTACAACTTACCCTACACACAGCTGTACACAAAATCTCTCTCAAGCCCTCTCATTTCCTTTGGTTAATTAAAAGAGGCTCCCCCTGGCTCACTCATTGCTTTTCATTTAAATATGTCACCTTTGCACCATCTATAGGACTCCTAGACCCGAATCTTGTCCAATAACTCTTCCCTCCCCAGCCCATTTCTTCTACTCAGCTGCTCACTCCCTGCACAGGTTTGGACAAATCCTGCTTGCATGCATTTTCCTCCCTCTCCTTAGAGATGGCAGTTAGAAGAACTTTAGTTGTACACAAATTATTGTATTATTTTAATTATAAACTAAATATTATAACAGTCTAACTTTGAAAAGAAGGATGCAGTCATGCATTCCTTGTGCACGTCCACATTTCTTAACCACATGTGAAATGCTTTGGTCCTTTCAATATTAAATTTGGTAAAGCAATAACTTCCCTTAATAAAGCAGTTATAAATCAAGTTACCCAACACACCCTACCATTAAACAACATCGTTTATAAAAACAGAAAAAAAAGATTTAGACATCTAAAGACATGAAGAGGGAAATCATTGAAAAGAAATGGGCACTAAATTTACCTTTTTTAAGATTTTCTTAATGGAGAGCCCTAATCATTACTTACTGGGGAGTCAAAGAAGATAAAATACCACTCTTCTCTAAAGACCCTTTTTTAGGATTGGGACTAAAGCAAATTAGTGTCACTGTAGTCAAAACTAGGCTTAGTGAAAATCAAATAGCACATCTGGAAGTTTAAAATACTTCTTTTTCTTTGAGCTTTTACTTTATTTTTAAACAGGGAACTGTAAATACAAAGGAACAAGGCTGTGTCTGATGCTAATATGTGTACCCTTCTTCTTCCTCCTCCTTCTCTTTCTTTCTTTTTTTACTAGTAACAACAGAACAGTGATGTTCCTGAGCCTGAGCTTCCGTTTTCTCTTCTAGGTAATGGGCCCAAGAGAACCCACCACGTGGGTTTGCTTTGTGAACAAAATAAGGCAAATTACCTGGCACGCAGCAGGCACCTACCCCATTTGTTGTTGTGTTTTTACTAAGGGAAATGAGTCAAGCTAGGACAGGAAGACTGGCATTGTGGCACTGTGGGTGAAGTCAGCACAGTTTTAGAAGGATTGAAGTTAAACGTATTCCTAATGATTATCAAAGATGTTTTACAAAGCTGCCATGTTTAGAATTCATAGGAGTTCACAGTTACTGCTCAAAGACTTGTGATTTCAGAACTTTCTTTAAGATTTGAAGAAGTTTGGATTATAATGAATACTTTCTTATATCACATATGTTCTTTTCACCAAAAAGAGAAGGCAAATACCAGGCAGTGATATTTCAGGAACTAAAGAAAAACCTGATGTCCCATGAAAACTAAGACAATCATGGGAAATGTTTTGGCCAAGTTTGGGGGTAAGGCAATTAAAAGCTGCCCATTAAAATGTCCACAAGGAAAGGATGAAAATGGGGATGTGAGAATTCCTTTGGAACCCCCTTGGACTTCAGGGAAACTAATCAGAACAAAATCCATGTGCTATCATGATGGAAGAAGGGGGTCTCCCTTCTCCATTAGAAAGAAGGTAGAAGACACATGTTTGGGTTTGTGATTGCAAAATAGAAGGAGGAAATAGTAAAGCTGCTGCACAATGATCCAGGAAGAGAGAGAGGATGTGTTTTGCTTTATTTTTCAGTAAGCTACCCTGGGGAAAAACAAATGTACAGTAGTTAACCTCTAAATTTTTCGTTCCCTCCTCTTGAATACTTACACATCTATTAGTAGAGGATATTTCTTGAATTTATCAAAATGAGGAGGCAAGATCATCTGATACCAAAATTCTAAACAAACAGAAAGATTAATTAGTGAATTAAGAACAATGATTAGAATATGATTTTGGTTCCTTATCTGTTAGTGAAAAGTCCTATCTAGAGTTTAACGATTTGTTAAGTTAGAATAGAAAAGGAAAGTGAACTGCTTGCATTCGGTATGTTTTTAAGAAATAAAACCATTCTCGTTCAGGTTAAAATACTAGATCAAATTTAAACAATAAAGTTGTTTCTAATGTATGTGTTAAATACATCGGTGCCTTGTAAGATAAAAGTGCATTTTAGAATTGCTAATGCTTTGTTTTTATGATTCTGTTCTTTGACATCTGATCTACTTATCTAGTTTGTTTATGGCTTATGTTCTAATTTGCCTCCAAAATGTTTTCCTCTTCTTGAATTTCCTTGAAGATGTTTAGGATTTTTCATTGGCCCCAACTCTATGTTAAAATTATGATTTAATAACATTTTTGTCATTCTTACTGTCATCCCAGACCGCAAAGCAAAGCTGAGTTCCCATTTTCAGCTGTGGCTTCACAGCATGAAATCAGGTTTACATGGAGCAAACTGTTCTGTGTGTTCTGTATGATCTTTCACAGATCTGTTTAAATCTCTGTGCTTGACTGAACATCAGTTCAATACAATTTGTACTTAAATAATGAATTGGTTTCTTTCACTCCCAAATTCAGGATGATGAGCTAGGCTAATAAATCTAAAAAAGAAAAAAAATGAGAGTTGTTCCATATTTTAATAAGATTGCCTTCAGTTTCAGTAGATTTAACCTGCAGGAAAAATTTTCCCTATCTCTAGAGCTGCTTCTTCCTTACATTTATCTTTGTTTTTGTTTGTTTGTTTTGTTACAATTATTTTAATTGATGAAAAAAGAAAGGTGTAGGAGTCAAATCCTTATCTAGATTTCTTTTCATTTTGTATTTTACTGATTATTTTATGCCTTTTGATGAAATGTGTTTATAAGAACAAAAATTTAGTGTCCATCACATTTCAAACTATGAGTTGATCATCATGTTTTTAAGGAATAGGCCAAACCCACCATTTGATCTCCCTTTTGTTTGAATCAGCACTCGTTGATTGGAAGTGTTTTAGTCCCACCTTTTTGAAGATGCAGTCAGTTCTTTGAGGGGCTCTTTCTAATCCCTAGTCCTGTCTCCCTTTGCTTGCTCCTCCCAGACTCTCCCTAGGCCTCCCTTTTCTGGAGATGGAATGCTATCATCACCTCCCAGCTGGAGACTCCCCCTCCGGCAGCTCTATCCTGCATTCTCTATCAGGTTATCCATCCAATCCTGTGGTTTCCTTGACCTAAAACCTTCTGGAGCTCCCCACTGTTTACCAACTGAAATAGATCACTTGTCAGTGTTCACTGCCTCTGCACCTGCAAGTCGTCCAGCGCTCCAGAACTCAAAGTCCTTGCTGGTGAAGCCTGGTCCAAGGGGGAGCAGCTCCGGCAGTACTAGGGAACTTCTTACAAACTCAGACTCCTGGGCCCACCCTGACCACAATGTGCATGTTCACAGGGTCCCAGGTGACTCAGGCACATTCAGTTTGAATAGCACTGCTCTAGGCTGTTCTCCAGAAGGACCTTACACTTTCCTGCCATTGACAATTAGATGAGTTGAGTCTTTTCTATTACTGTCCTATAGTAAAAAAATAAATCCTCATGGATTTCCCCCTCCCTTATAAGTTGTCAGCCCTTAGAAAGAACAAGCAAGCAAACAAAAATGAGCAAAATACAAGATTTCCTACTCATTGCTCTTAGTGGTCCCTGAATATAATCCATGATCGAGCAGCCAGGCCAAGGACTAGGCTAACTCTTGAGGCTAGAGGGTTAGGAAAAATTCAAGAGCTCTCTCCTGAGACTGATGTTTCCACATTATATAACCAACCCTAATTTTTTTTGTACAATCATCTTAGATATTTTTTATCTCTTTGGGTTAAGGTAAAGTATGGGTATTATTAAGTTAAACACACAATTAAGACTTATTAGGAGAACAGAGACACTATTGAGATAAATCATGCTGTATTTTAAGACAAAAGAATGTAAAACTAGTAGTTCTTGTGGCAGAACATTTCATGGGAAAATATATACACTCTGAAATGCATATTTTTAGATCAAGTTATTATATTTATTTTTATTTTCATTGGTGTTTTCACGAAGATTTCTGTTCCAAGAGAAATTTAACTTACTCGTTTCATTCAAAGTAATGTAGTCCAGTACTTTTGATGGCATCTGGATGTCTTGCAGCATTTTATACAAAGCTGTATTATTTTCCAGGACTCTCAGTTCTAGACAAATAGTTGAGATGGAGGTAATTCATTACAATGTGAAGAAGTTAGATTGTGCAAGGCAATAAACAAGTAGACAAGTCACGGATGGGACTACATGCATCAGGTTATAAACCTTGTGTTCAATGTCACAGTGAAGACACTCAAAACCACAGAAAATCCCACCAACCTAAGTACACGTTGATCCTATTTACACACACCATCCTAAAAAAACAAATGAATTGTGAAATAAGAGAGAATAAATACCTTTGTCATTGCTGCTGCTATGCAGAGTATAGAGGGGGAGTTCAGGGCCTGTTAACATAATCAGGGGAAAATACATTTGAGCGTAGTAGTCTTTTTTTTTTTGAAAAAAGAAGCTAGCATATGTTTCAAAAATAGCATTTATTACTATTTAACTTTCATAGAATTTTGATACATTTAACTTTGGTAGAATAAATATCATAGTGGATAAGGATCTTAATAAGTGTGAGCTGTTTTTTCTTCCTTAAAATAAGTGCCATTTCAGTGTGAGCGTGAGAAATATTACCAGAAAGGCAGAGGGCTCAGGAGAAGGGAGCAGGAAATAAACTTCTGGCCCTGCTGGTGCCTTGGGTACGTTATCACATCTGTGCCCAATTTCTTCATTGGTGCAACCTTTGCCTCCCCCCCCCCCCCCCGCCAGAGCTGCTATGATTCCCTGCTGCTCTGAACCCACAACCCAGATGGACTACACCAGCCCTCAGGCCCTGCCATCCCCTGGTCCCCTGGGGCAGAGCTCTGGAGCCAGCCTCACCCAAGGCAGGGGCGGATTTTCCTCCCCCACCCCCAGGCGGAGGAGTCCTAGAGCCTGTCTGCACATCTGCACGGTGCCTGACTTGGATAAGCAATTCCTTCCTGGCATGCAAATGTGTTTTTCTCACCCTCCCATATCTTCACTATTTATCCCAACTGTGGGAGTTGCAGAGTGGAAGGTAATGTACAGAAAAGCTATTTTGTGAGCTATTTAATTTTCTGCATTTAGATAATATTAATTTGTACCTCGATCAGAACCACAGCGAAGGTGTTATACAGACCTGGGTTTGAATCCTGGCTTACCTGTTGTGTGACTCAGGACAACATATCTATGCTTCAATCTCCTCATATAAAATGAGGACAATATGAACTACATTATACAGTTTCCTTAAGAATCCAACAAGATCATGAATGTAAAACTTGTAGCACAGTGCTTAGTAAACACATGACCAGGAGAGGGTGACTGAAAACAGCCACAGTAAAGAGCCATAAAGAAAACTAGAATAGTAAAGAAAATATACTAGTCAAGAAAGATTCAGATAACTGGTTTCAAGACCTCTTTTTGGTGAGGAACCATTCTTTTCAGAACAGCCAGGTTCTTTCTGTCATTTTTGAGAAGTAAGTTAGCACAGTGCTTAATGAATGAAGGCTAGAGAGGTGGAGGCCTGTGTTCGAATTCTGATGCCTTTAAGCTGTGTGATCGTGGAAGTCACATGGCCTCTCCTTGTCCTGGTTTCTTCATTTATAACAAAGCAAACAACAATAACAAGAGCAACAGAAGAGAGAGCATGAGCAAGTGGGCTGACAGGCACCATCCACAAACATTTTCTCATTGAAAAGGGCAAGTGCATAAAATCATAATAATTAAAACGTCCCCAGTATGTGCATATACAAGGACGAAGTGCCTCTGTTTCCCATGAGCTCTGCGGTGTGACTGTTTTCAGTCTGAAGCAAGCCTCTTGGTTAGAAGGGGAAGGAAAGGTGATTAACTCACCACTTAGACGTGAGTGAAGAGGACTTAGGATTTCAAGGATTCCTCAGATTCTAAAGGAGAGAACTGAGCAGGGCAGAAAGAATGTTTCCTAAACTGGACACAGAAAGAGACTTCAGGGATGGAGACGCTGAGCCAGGAGGGTGGCAAGGAAGCTGTCCAGAGAGAAGAGGGACCCTCCGCCGGGGAGTGGATGGGGAGGGAAAGCTCGCAAGCCAGGGGTCGGAGGGAGCTACTTCAGACAGACGCGGTGGGTACCTGCTGCTGGGCTACCTCCGACGGTCGGTTCAGACTTACCCGAACATCTCAGCTGATAGTACTTTGCTTCTTTACTAAATGATACAGAATAGTACTGACACCTTTTCGGATCCAGCTCACAAGTAAGACACACCACATTTGTGTAGTTACTTAGTTGGATTCTGTAAAACCAATGATGGAAATTAAGTGTTTGATTAAAGGATAAATGAAAGAAAGGAATTGAATAATGCCATATTCCAAGATATCAGAATGCCAAAGCAATCCTCGAAAACTTTTAAAAGTCAAAAATATATATTAATTGATTCATCACAAGCCTCAAATCTCCCAATGTTTGGAAATATCACAAAACATCTAATAAAGTCATTGTCATTTGTTGACATGCAGATAGATTTATAAAGAAATAAAAGCATTTGAGAAAAATTTCAATTTAATATATTAATTAGGATAAGTGTACTCCCCACTCCCCAAAAAAAGAGTCAAGAAATTGTTCACCAGCTTAAAAGACTCAAGTCAACTGATAGAGATCTTACTTATAAAGATTTCTTCCTCCTGGCATTCCTTTATATTCATTACTGATGTAGTATCTGGGAAGAAAATAAATGAAGTATATATTAGTTACATTTTTAAGAAAAGTCAAGTACACGCCATTTAACTCAACACCAAGCATCAGTGTGCATACAGGTGCTTGCGCATTAGTGTTTGCCCTTCTTTTATTCTTCTTCCTTGCCCCCCTGTCCCCAGAAGCCATTTCCCCCCCATCATCTCTGAATAGGAGATCCTTTTTATTTAACAGACCAACATATCTGAATGCAGGGATTGTTCCCTTAACTGAAGTGGCAAGTAAAATCTCAAAAGAACTCTTTTGTAAGAGAAATTTAACTGGGCAACAAATCTAAAGTCAAGACCCCATTCATCTACAGTGTTTTCCATATTTTCTGGTTTATAACACAAACTACTAGAGAGCAGAGCCCCATCTTCCTGAGAGTGACAGGGTCACTTCTGAAGAGAACCTTCAAAAACTGCTCTGGGCAGCGGCCACATTCTTCCACAACGAAACCGATAAGGAATTACAAACCTGCCTGAGACGCTAAGGAAAATGAACACCCCCTTTCCCACCCCGTCGTGGTGGTTGACAACCTCTGCAAAGTTTTCTATTTTCCAGAGTAAGGCCGAGACATGGACAGATAAGATAGCCGCTCCTAGCCTAGCAGAAATTCAGTGCCAGTTGAAATCTGACAACAGTGTTCTGAGATGGTTAGGGAAAAGAGGCTACAGCTCTTCTAATGTAAAGCAGGTAAGAGCAAGAGGTAGAGCTGCTTGGTGGCAGGATATCAAATCTGCTAAGCATATGTGAAAATCATTAAGGCTTCCGTATGTTAAAAAGAAAAAAAATACTGAATGCATTCCAAACAGACTACTCTTTATTTGTACGGGATTTTAGATTTTTCCCTGTTTCTGGGCAAAGAGGGCATGATTATGAGTACATTTACATCCTAGAATACTCACAGGTAATTGTTGGTAAGGGCTTCTATCCTGATGACTTCCCAGGGTCCTTCTGTAATAAATCTGCAACACTGATGGTACTTAAAAAAAAAAAAAAGAGGTTGATTAGACTCTCTCTAATTGAGTTCAAAGGGAGAATTAAATCATTTCTATCAGGAATTCAGAGAATCTCAGGTCTTTTTCTTGGGTCTCACCACCCCATCCACCTTACTCCAGATATGAGGAATTTGAATTAGTCTGATTATATGTATACATTCATCGATTTTTACCAAATGGCTTCCACTTTAAATTAGTTAAAAAAAAAAATCAACCTGAAATAAATTGTGTAATACTTACATCCTTATCTATTTGGGAAAAAAAAATGTGTTTGTAGCCCTCATTATTGCTCATGATCTTGTAGAAGCTGTTCCCATCAGAGGTAAAATGAGGTTCTGCAGGCTTAAACTAGAAAATAATAGAAAACAAAAAACATGTTAAAGTACATTAGTTTTAGAAATTACAACACCTATGCTTAAAACCCAGGCTTCATGTACTTGCCAAATGAAACTAAAGTGTCTCGAAAGAAAATTCTCCTTCTAGAAAATGCAGACAAAAAGATCTAACTCCTAGAGAATTCTTTTGTGAGGAGTAAATGAGAGAATGCACACAAAGAGGCTTACATGGGGTACTCAATACATAGGAGTGGTTATTGTTACTGTTGGACATTGCTCTTTGGAGGATAACTCTGACTTCAGGTTCCAAGTGTGTGCAAAAATTAGCATTAACCTTCCAGTTTCAAGAAGTAAATTTCCTCAATGTCGCAAATGTGCTTTCTTGAAACAGACTAATATTATTTTTGACTGTTTCAGGTTGGAGGTGGTTTGTAATTTGAGGGATTTTTTTTCCCCCCTGTCTTTTACACAGATTTCTTTTTGAAAGTCAGACTCAGAAAGTCTTTAACCATTTCTGGACTAGATACCGTAAGAAGTATTCCAGCACAGAAACATTCAGATAGTTATCATTTTATTATAAGCCTTTTCCTTTTGCTGAATAAGATCAACAGTGTACCAAAAAAAAAAAAAAAAATAGTTGTATGGAAATACAGAACAAAATTTCCATTTTTTGCAGTTCAATAAAGAGAGTTCTCAGAGCATAATGTTGTTTAAGCAGGAGAGTATCTACCCCAGCCTGGGAGGAATATGTCGCTTTACAACTTCCATTTCCTACTACATTTCAGAGCAGGTAGGAGATGGTCTTTTAAAATTGTTGGTTCACTTCACCCTCGATGTTTCCTCTCTCATCAGCTCCCATTTTGGGAACGAAGGAAAATGCTTCCCTGTTCTCTTTAGTGATTCAAGGCAAATTCGTTTATGGAGCAAGCTGAGGCGTGCAGTCAGTACACTTGGTGTTCTCATTACAGAGCTCTGAAACACATCCCCTCTCTAGACCTGTGTTCACAGCCTTATCTTTTTAATACATTTCCCTGTTTCCCCTGGATGGAGTTGTGCCTAGTGGAAATGTGTGAAAAGTGGCATCTGTCTGGTTAAATACAGAGAGGAAAAAACATATTTTTTTCAGAGAGTCGTGAGGAAGTGTAGCATGTCTCTTGCCATGGAGGAAACCACTTTTCATGTTGGCAAACCTCTCCCCTCTGCCCAATCAATGCCTGAAGAAAAAGGACGTGTGAACGCTATTGGAGCCCCCAGCCCAGCTGGAAGGGGCCATGTCCCTGAACCAGGGCGGCGGGGCGCTCAGATCAATACCCAACGAGATGTGAAATCTTGACATGTTTTGTGTCACTTTGTTTTTCTCTTAAAGAGGGTTTAACAGAAGTGGTCATAAAAATTAGGTGCGAGTCAGTCTTCATCTTTCACGCGAGGTGCCACGATGGCCGGAGTGCCTTCACCAGCTGGTTCGTTCCGTGGCGTACAGCAGGGTTGGTGATTCCGCTCAGGGCGCACGGAGCGCAATGGGGCTCAGAAGCCCGAGCCGGCTCCGAGGGTCACCGTGCTTTCCTGCGTCAAGCTCTGCATCTGGGGCCCATCGAGGTGTGAATCCACGTGTGTATGATTTCCTTCAAAGAGAGCTGCGTGGGCGATGGGGTGTAGCCACTGAATTTCTGCTGGATGTACAGTAGTCGCATCTTCCCCGTTCGTGCAGGCTGTGGACGAAAATCACGTTTTCTGCCTCGAAGCACATAGCTTCCGATTTGAGGTCAGCGAGCGCATTCAGCATCTTGGCCGCCTTTCAGCAATGGTTGCTTTTAACACACCAGGAGCTCCAATTTGTCTAGAGTGCTTTTTTGTTTTGTCTGCGCATCATTATTGCTTCTCGGCCTTTGCCTAAGCTCATGTGTGTGCTTTTCATTGATTTTCCACTTGTCCCCTTACTTTTTCCAACTCAGTATGTTATCTAGTCTCAAAAGATATCTCTGCAGGGAGCATTTAAATATTTTGAGAAACAGGTCAACAAATATCTCTGTTCTTAGCAAGTAACATAGGGGCCTTGTTGGGTCTATCTACATATTAAATAGCTCTGAATATCTGAGCCTTACTGCAGAAAAACATATAACTCTTATTAAATACTTACTCTTCCAACCCAGCCAGTAGTACTTGTTTCAATATGTTGCCGTGGCTAGGGAAGAAAAAAAAAACAAAGAAGTGAGATATGAATTCAATTCTTTAGTCCTAATTTGTGGTACTATAAGTAAAACTGCACTTATAATAAAATAATTAGTCCGGCCGGTGTGGCTCAGTGGTTGAGCGTCAACCCATGCACCAAGAGGTCACTGGTTCGATTCCCAGTCGGGACACATGCCCAGCTTGTGGGCCTGATCCCCAGTGGGGGGCATTCAGGAAGTGGCCAATCGATGTTCTCTCTCATCAATGTTTCTATCTTTCTCTCCCTCTCACTTCCTCTCTCTCTAAAATCAATAAAGGAAAAAAAAATTTTTTAAATTAAAAACTTTCTCCATTCATATATTTGTATCTGTGTTAGTTTATATAGATACGATTATGTTATATCATTTACCTCTCTTACCTAGAGCTCTGTCCTGGGTCCAAACACCTGTTGCCCTGGAAGATCTACCGGATTGCAATTCAGCAGAAAGAACTGGGGATAATCTCGTTATCTTTCCTCCAACCCGACTAGCTTGTTCTTACTCCTTCATGCTTCTCCTGGTTAGTGGCCGATTCACCCAAGCCACAGACCTGGGAATCATTCTAGACTCCTACTCTTCTGAGAGGACAGTCACTCCTCAGCCCCTGTCATCTAGTTCTTCGACTTCTTTTGTCCTTGTCCACCTCTCCTGCTCTAGTTCATGGCCTCGGGCTTTCCTTGGTACATGGCCCTGATATCCTGGTTGGAGAACCCTGCTGCTCTTCTCCCCTTCCAGTCAGCTCTCCACCCTGTTCAACCCCTAGCCTACAGAGAGCTCTATCTCATTATGATCCTCTCCTATTTAAAACCATGAAATAGCTCTCATGTTTTATTAGATATGTCCAAACTCCTCTGAATGACACCTGAGCCTTACTCTGGATCTCTAACTTCAGTTCTCTCCATTGTCTTTCTCTCCCAGCCCCTAGCCCTGCATGCTCCAAGCTATTCACACTGACAGCCTCTGCTCATAGGGCCTTTATGCCCTTATCTGCCCAGCATATGGCAACTTATTCCAAAAGGCTCCAGGTCTCTCCTACAGCATCTCCCTTCCCACTATGTCTGTCCTCAGTCAAGTTGATCATATTCCTTTGCTCTGCATTCCTTGTACCTTGCTTGTACCCTTTTAGGGCATATTACCCTGCTATTAGGATGGTTTAACTGGCAGGAATCAAAGAATTTGGGGTTTTATAGTTTGCATTCTGTCTGTCCTGTGAATTGAACAAGTTCCCTAACCTGGGTGCCTAGCAAAGGACAATTGTAGGGTGGGGCCTCGCCCCCAGGGTGACCTTTCCTCCTCTAGCACATTGCTGGTCATGTGGTTTGGACCCCCTGACTTTTCCTTCCAAGAGATAACATCTAAGCCTCAGTTGTATTTCAGCTCCAGGCCCAGAAAAGCAGCAGAACCAAACGAATGACCCTACGGCTGACCTCAGGACCAGCTGCATTGGATAATAACCTCCTGCTCTGGCATCAACTAATCAGTCAGTGGAGACCCTGACCCTGAAAGGACACACCTGCAAAGCTGATGAATGTTTTATTAAGATCTTCCCCTGGGATCTCCACCCTTAAAACCCTTAGGACAGAGGACCAGTACACTCTCCCTCCTGGAAGCATCCCAAACCTTACCTGTCCTTTTCCCTTCCCTTTCCCCTCCCCCAGGCTCTCTTGGCCATTACCTTCCTCACTCCCAAGCTCCAAGGGTCCTTCCTTTACCTCTGTAACTTGTTTCCTAAGCCCATTCATTCTACAAATTACTTCTTCTACCTCTGTGATTTTTCAAATAAATGTTCTCTTATAGTTTGAGTCTTGGTTCTGAATTCCTTCCTAGCTAGACTCAAGTACCGAGGTTGCTGAACCCAGGTCTGGTCTGACCCCACAGGTCTAAAACCTGGTGCTCTTCCTGTCACCTACAACATATTTAAATTCTGAAGATGTTTACTGTTTAAAGATAGTCATTGTATGGTACAGATTTTTAGCCTCTTGATATTTGTTTTGTTTTGTGTATACTCAGCCTGTCATTCCCTGTTCCCTGTATTTTCTGTATTAAGACACATTTCATTGACCTCTCAGAGCCTGGCCCTTTTGGACTTTTGAATTTTGACATCAAATTCTATTTTCTGAGTTTCCACTCACCATTCTTCCCCAGTGCAGTGTCCAAAACTAAAACAGAATGACTAGCGAGTGAAGGTGAAAGAGAAGCACCAGCCGATATCAGATTACAGTACCTAAAAGTTAGCTAAGACCTACTCACTGACTCAGGGTCAGACAAAGAACTGAACAGAAACTCAAACTTCATTTCCTGATTCCCCAGCATTCTCTCTCTCCTGGTTTTTGCACAGCCCTTTGGTGATGGCATGTAGCTTTAGAAGCAGAACATCCTATTCAACCTTACCACTGAGCAATTCCATCTTTCACTGGACCCATCATAGTCACAAATATCCATTACTGAATAGTTCTGAATCCTCCGGAGCCACTGCAAAGAAATCCTCTCTGTGTTCACCCATGTCACGTCACACAAGTAGTGATCCCTGCAAGGAAGGAAGGGGGAAGGGTAGAATAATTATTCCCAGATCTTGGTACAAATAGACATTCTACTCAATAAAGTGAATCTTAATGGGAATACAATTTTAAATGGTTGTTGAATGTGGTTTTTGAATGCATTTAAGACCATTGTGAATGAAAAAGGGATTTTACAGACAGTAACCTCACAGAGTGATCTATCATAAATTCCTAACTGGGCAGGTCATGGCGGGTGGTCATGCCTCAGGCATATAACTTCTTTAGTAAACGGTTTATCTTTGTTTTAGGCAAGTCCTGTTCAATGTTTTAGTGCATCTAGGTTAACATACCTTTGAAATGTCTCTTTTTAGACCCATCAGAAGCAAAACCACGCTCAAGAGAGCACATAATCTTATTAACTATCCTGTAATCCAATCACAATCCTGCCAGGCTTTCTCGCACCTTCACGGAGGCTTCCATATGTGCCCTCCTTAATTCCAAATGCATAAAAGAAACTGCAAACTGCCAATCTCCAAAGCCTTTTTTCTCAGTCTGTTGAGATCTTGCTTCCAGGTGTACCCTCCGTTTGACTGAAATTAATTTTTATAAAAATGTTCTACAGGTTATGTCAACACCATAATATACCTTTTCTTAAAGCTTAAAATGTAATTTAATTTCTTAAAAAATATTTTTATTGATTTTTTTCCTTCTTTTCTTTAGAGAGAGAGAGGAAGGGAGAAGGAAAAATAGAGACAGAAACGTTGATCGGTTGCCTCCTGCACGCACCCCTACTGGGAATTGAACCTGCAGCCTGGGCATGTGCCCTGACCAGGAATTGAACCGGCAGCCTTTTGGGGCACAGGACAATGCTCAGCCAACTGAGCCACAATGGTCAGGGCAAAGTGTAATTCAATTTTAAATGGAAATTAAAATAAATCTGACAGTAAAAAAAAAAAAAAAAGCAGCTAACAGCATATAACGGTTAGCATATGTGACTCACACCATGGCTCAGGATATTTCTAGTCCTCAGCTTGGCCTTTGGTGGTGCCAGGAAGTCAAGGGTGACATTTTCCCATTGCTCTTCTCTCTTGTGAAAACATTACCATGAGGCCACTGACACTCACTGAGTTTTGAGTATTTTCTGGTAATTTGATGTGCTTCTTTAAACAATTCTTATCTGGGTGAAACCACAGCTGATCTTTTTCTCAATTTCACTTTCAAAGGGGAAAAAAATTGACTCATATCTCTACAAACTCTGAAAATAAAATAATTACATTCTAAAAAAACTTCTCAAGACTCAAAACATGAATGATGTGAAGAAATTAAGAAACCTTTTGGTATTTTAAGGTAAATTTATACAAATAGAGATATCTCTAGCAGTGCAAGCTCCCCTCACACATACCTTTAAAAGTTTTTGGAACTACATTTTGATTTGTAATGAGATGCACGGAATTCATACTTTACTTTTCTGCTAACATCCTTAACACTATCTGCTCTGGATATTTTATTTTATTTATCCCTACCTCCCATTGTGATTTTGTGTAACTATTCTTAAATCACTCCTTTCCATTGTCTGATCAAAGCCTGCTTCCAGTCTGGCCCTGTAGCTATCTTCCCTCCCCCACAAATGCTCTGAAACCCTCCGGTTCCTCTTTCTTATGCAGGCTCTGCCCCTCCCTCCTCTGGCCGCTTTGTGCCTTGCCAGCTCTCCGAGGCAGGGCCACAGGTACCTGTTCACAGGACATCCCCAGGGCCTAGCAGAATACCTACATGAAACAGAAAATCACTATAATTCTGAGGGACGCAGCTCTGAAGAAAGGAAAAAAATCCCATGCTGTCCTTTGTAGCCTAAACACTCTGTCCTTCCTCGGAATTCACAGATCACTTCCCATTTCCAGTCCCGTCACAGACACTAAATCAAACAGCAAACATTTACCGAGCACTTAGGGTGGATCTTTAACCCCTCACCACTCCACTAACTCCCTTTTACAGCTGGGGACACAATGTGTTCATGGCACCCAGGGTACGAGAACCTCCAGGCTGTCCCTACGTAGGTGGCAGACACTGAAAGAAGACCAACCCCCTTGGCTCAGCCCCAAAGCACCACATTCTCAAAAGCAGGGACTCCCCTCCACGTCAGTCCTTTCTCTGGCTTGTTAAGAACGTACATTCACTATCTGGTCTGTGGCTGATGTTCCCAGCTGCCCCACTTTGTCTTGCCTGTCCTTCAGCCTGAGATGACTGTCACGCTCTAACCCCTTTCGGTATGACTCAGATATCCCCTGTCCACGATGGCTTCTTGGAAACCCCTCCCTTGCTCTCACTAGGAGGCACCAGGCTGTAGTCTGAGTGTGTGAATGCTTCCTCACTCGCCCAGGAGCAAGGGCACCCCATCTAGTCTAATTCTGCATTGTGTCTAATGCAGAGGCACTAAATGAGGAAATAGAAAGGCAAATAAATCTGACAGAGAATAAAGAACAGTTGCAAAGGGAATGGAAGAATGAAATGTAAGACAGAAAATAAAACTTGAAATTAACTTTTTAGACCAGGGGTCAGAAAACCTTCAGTCAAGGACCAGATAGTAAACATTTTAAGCTTCATGGTCAAAGCTTAAAAATTTAATCATCTTGAATTAATTATCTTTTACTCTGTCGCAATTACTCAACTCTGTCTTTAAGAAACAATACATAAAAAAATGAGTGTGGCTGGGTCCTGTGGTAGGCAGTTAGACAGACACGAGCAAAGCAAAGACAATGGGCCAAGTACAGAAGGTCACCAGGGGGGCAAGTCCTGGGTGCCTAGAGAAGGACAATTGTAGGGTGGGACCTCACTCCCAAGGTGACCTTTCCTCCTCTAACATATCACTAGTCATGTGGTTTGGAACCTCTGACCTTTCCTTCCTAGAGATAACATCTAAGCTTCAGTTGTATTTCAGCTCCAGGCCCAGAAAAGCAGCAAAACCAGACAAGCTACAACACACTGACCTCAGGACCATTGGATAATGACCCCTGCCCTAGCACTGACTGATCCATCAGTGGAGACCCCAACCCTGAAAGGACACACCTGGAAAGCTGCTGAATATTCTATTGAGATCTTCCCCTGGGACCGCCCCTAAAATCTCTGCCCTTAAAACGTTTAGGACAGAGGACCCAGCGTGCTCTCCCTCCTGGGAGCACACCTAGGCCTTCCGCTCTGCCCCCTTCCACTTCTCCCCAGGCTTGTCACCTTTACCTTCCTCACTTCTAAGCTCTAAGGGCCCTTCCTTTGCCCCTATAACTTGTATCCTCAACCCATTTCTTCTACCTCTGTGACTTTCTAACTAAACTTTATCTTATCATTTGAGACTTGACTCTGAATTCTTTCCTAGCCAGAACTCAAGTATCAAGGTTGCTGAACCCAGGTCTGGTCGGACCCCACCAGTCTAACACCTGGTACCATTCTCACCACCCCCAACAATTCCAATGAAATGCTGAACTTTGAAATTCATATAGTTTTTACATGTCATGAGGTATAATTCTTCTTTTGATTTTTCTTCCCAACCATTCAAAAACTTGCAGATAATACAAAATGGTCTGGGAGGCAGGACTTGCCCAGTGGGCCCTGATGTGCTCTATACTTGTAGTTCTCACTGTTTGAGGTCAAAATGCTTTGTAAATCTGATTTAAATTATGTACCTCTCTTAAGGGGGGAAAAAATCTCCACACCCACATGCACAATCTGCAAGGGTTTCATGGATAGCCATGAGGAACCTGGGCTCCAGAAAGAGCCTTCCTCTTTCCTAAAGTGGCCTGGTGGGGGAAGGGACAGACGAGGGAGGGAAGAAAACTCTTATACATGATTAGATACAGCACCTGGTACTGAGTGCTATATCTACTAACAGCCATGAATTATGCTTTTAGGTTCAGAAATTGGCCGTAGAAAAGTAACTTTCCCCATTTGAAAACATTGAGCAATGGAATTTGGGAAGTCTGCCAGAAAACTCGAATGCATCTGGCACCTTCCCTGCTCATTTCTAGATCAAAGGCTCATGAACCTGTTTCCTCCATTACCTTTGTCACTCCCCATAGCCCAAAGTGTACTCTGTACCCTGTAGGTGCCCAGTAAAGACAGATCACCAGCATAGTGCACAGTAACTTTGGAATTCTAACATATACACACTTCTCTTCAATCACAGTTTCTCTTTAGGATTTGGAATTAGGAGGAGACAGAATAAGGGTGCTTATCGCAGCCCAGAGCTGAGATCGTGGCAGGACCAGGTGTCAGTGAGTCATGAAAAAGATATAAGCTAACCCATGGCTCAATTGTACTTTCTATTAAAGGTTGAAGTCTCCTTTGAAAACCAGAAAACCCCAACAAGTAGGGCTATCAATTATAATTTGCACTCCATGCTGATTTCATTCTGCAAAAACAGAGAAGCAACTATTGCGTAGATTTTGATTATGTAACGGTTGGGGAGGGGTAGAAGAGGGACTGGGCAGGCAACCTGACCTCCTCTAGAGAGACTGACTGCCTACCCCAGGTTGGGCATAGTGAGTCAACCAGCTCTTCCAACTTCTGGAACAGGGTTAGTACAAGGGGAATAGGGAGCAATGGAGTAATTTCTGGGCATAATAATAGGTCACATCCATGTGGAACCTGGTATGTGCCAAGAACTGTTCTAAGTGCTCGCCATGAAGTCATGACCTCTGTACATGGCAGGAACACTAGAGTTCACGTTTCCCAGACCAGGAAGTGGCAGTGCAGAGAGATTAAGTAACTTGCCCAAAGTCACACACTGGGAAGTGTTGGAGCCAGGATTCAAACTGAGCAGTTGGCTTCTGATTTTCTGTTCCCAGTTGCTCCCTCTGTAAAGCCTCCACCCATCCCTCTAGTAAACATTACTAGCTTCACCCTCTTGCTTCTCTTCAGGATAAAATTCCTCACTCTAGGAAATCTATTTATTCCTAGAGAGTGTGTGTAAACTGAATAACTGAATTTGATAAAGCAAATCATATTTGAACACACTGAGAGAGACTTGCTTTTGAAAGTCACCCTACAGGGAATCCCTTGGTGAAGTGACCATTGCCTTGCAAACAGTAGGCATCTAGCAAATGCCTGCTGAGTGACATGAATGCCCCTAATTTGTATAAATGTTTCTTTTGGTATATTACAGAGGCTTGAAATAAGGTACACATTACTAACTGGAAAGAATATTGGAGAGAAAACTGCTACTAAGAACAAGTGCAGACGGTGCAGTGATTAATTCAGCAAATCACCCAAGGAAACGGGCGTCCTGCCAGTGCTGGCCGTGGGCTCCATGCCACCCTCTGCTCTGACAGGGATGCCAACACCCCTCCCCTCCGGGGCCGCTAACAGATCACTGAGGAGAGGAATGGGTGGGGTGAGATGGAGCAGAGCTGAGCTCCTAATCTGCCTCCTTTCTTGTAGATGTCACCAGCATACTTCAGTTCAGTTCATTCATCTCCTGTGTGACAGCCCTGGACCCTGTTGTCCCTACTTGATAGACCAAGGGTCATCAACTGTTCAGAGGAGACATAGCAAGTCTTTATCTGTTGTGTCCCTCAGGAGCAGAGAACAGGGTTGGGTAGGTCATGAGCTGGGTGTGATGGATCCCTGGAGTCATTAAGCAGATGTTGGGTTGGGTCACCTCAGTAGAACTCTCCCTCCTCAATCCTCCAGCTTCAGGCCACCAAATTTGCAAATGACTGGGAGAAAACAGAAAGCAGGAATTGCTAGGCAAGTTCATTTTGAAGACCATCTTCGGTGCTGTCTATACAAACTTCTATTTCATGTACACAAAGTCACAGGTGCAGTGTACCTCATCTATCCATCCATCCAGGCATTAACATTATCCATTTATTCTATGTATATCAATGGGGTATTCGCTATGACTGAGGCACCCTGCTAGGCACTGGCTATATTACAGTCAAGATTGGCCCCTACCTGTAGAACCATCTTACTTCAACTCAGCAATGTGAAGCACTGCTCTAAATAAAGCAGCTAGGAGACTGATGATTTCACATTATGTGTTGTTTTCTCCCAAATATTTTGAGTGCTCAAATTCCCAGCATGAGTAGTCAATACAAAAGAACAGGTTAACAAATCCAATCAGTTTGAGCTCGCCCTGATTCAGGTGCAGGCTCTGGACTCCGGCAGAGAGACCTGGATGCCCTTCTCACTTGCTATCAGAACGGCCCATTCCTATCAAACTGCAAAGCAGCCTTATCCTCTGGTAGGATTTCACCTGCTGGAAACTCTGAGGTGAAAGGTCATGTCTTAACAGGACAATTAGTGATGGGCACATGGGCAGGGGAGGAAAGAGTCACGCTACTCCTCGAAGGGTATCACACTCCCGGAGCTAGTGAATTACGAGGCCACGCGGGTAAGGTGCTGGGCAGTTCAGTAGGAGGCATGACCTGCCTGGATTGATTTGGCCTTGCTGGGTCTTTGCATGAGGCCAGAAAATGGAGCATCCCTATGGGTGAGAACGTTTTCCACAGAGAGGATCTCAAACCTGGTTTTAGTGAAGCTGGGTCCTTACTGGTAGTAACCGAGACCAGAGCTGAATTTGCAATTTCATATACAACATATCCTGTGGCATTTCCAAAAAACGATTCTTTGGTAAAATATGTTCCACACAAATACCTGCATTGAGTGAGGCAGCCCTCCCTTTGAGTGTGGTGTCAAGAACTACAAAGAATTACACAGGTAGAAAAATAAGTCCTTAGAACTACTGAAGTTTCCTGAGCTCAGCAATTCACACCTGCCCAGTGGAAAGTAATTTCTAAGTGGGGAGGACTCTATCTCTTCATCTGTGAAATGGCCGTGAAGTGACACCATAGGGTGTATGTGGGAAATAAATGAGACGTGAGCAGACATCAAGCACAGTCCCAGCCCACAGGAAACGCTCAATATATTTTAACTCAGTTATTCTGTTATTCTGGCCTGGTAGGTGCTGGCCTCTGTCTTATTAAGAGCTCCCATGCTAACCTGCTGTGTGACCTCGAGCAAATGAGTTGACCTCTCTGAAACTCAGTTCTTTCAACTGTGTCTCACAGTGGTGTTCTGGAGCCCCTACAGGTTCGGTCTAATCTCCTGAGACTCTGGGGGGAGGGGGAGGGGGCCAGGACTGGGCTGCAACCTGTATGGCAGCCTTCCATGTGTTTTCTGACTCTGCACTTCCGTGCACTATCTCACTTGAACAAAGTTTTCTGGGCCTTTAAAAAAAGTTTGCCAACCACTGGTGAGGTCTAAAGCTCCTTCTAGATCTAATAGTTTTCAGAGCAGGAGTTCATGGTTCATCCTCCAGACAGATATGGTAGTAGAACAAGAGGTCCCATCAGGCCCTGCTGCTATTTTCTTGGACAAGCCAGCACTTTCTCACGCGGGTTCCTCCCACGTCATTGCTCTACCTCCCCACTGTGCCCTGCTGCGATCCTACCTGTTCAATCTGCACAGTCTTCAGGATGCTTTCTTTGACTCCTGCAGTCATGAAAAACCCACCTCTCCACCCCCACCCCCCGAATGCCTCCAGTCTTTTGTTTATACCCTTGTCACATTCACTCTCGGAGCCATTTATCGGAATGTTTTCTGTCCTCTGCCCGATCAGAAGTCTTAGAAGGGTAGAAGCTCACTCTGAGGACGTTTGTGTGTGTGAATAGTGGGTGCTCAATCATTGTTGATTGAAGAGATGGCTGGATGCGACCAAGCAGTAGATTTTAGAATCTTTAGGTAAATTCGTATACCCTTGGACAAACTCAGGAAAAACATTATTTTTAAATTTACTGATAACTGGTCTCCCCTCAGAATAAATAGGTTTATGTAAATATTTCTAAACAAGTCAATGAATTAATAACCACAGGGCAAAGCCAACAGCATGCAACCCTGAGGAAGCAGATACTATAGATTGCTCTGACGACAACTTCAGGAACCTGAGGGTACCAGCTGAATTCTCAGAGGGAGGCACCCAGCAGAATGCTTACAGGCTCCTTTTCACAAGTCAGAAAGACAGGTTTGAACACAGAATCCTACTTGGTCATTTTCTTAACCTCTAGGCCTCATTTTCTTACCTGTAAAACAGGCATATGATAACAGTTGTTGGAAAGAGAGAGTTGCTTTAAAGGTTACTATAATAAAGCACATGACAGTGCCTTTGTCTGGCACATGCTGAGTGCTCAACGTATGCTAGTTATTATTTAAAAGCAACAACAAAACCAATATAAATAAAAGAAATGACTAAGGAGCAACTTGATAGCCCTAAATCGCATGCAATACGGTGGTTACCTTTACAGGAAAATAACGAGGGGCTGAGGATGCCCAACGGCGTAATTTCAAACCACCAAGGATTAGTTAAGCAACTGACATCCTTAGGCGCATCAGCATCACGAGGCTCTCTAAATTTAATCCAGTTTCCCCGAATTTTTCTAGTTCTTAAGAGGACCTGAAAACCGTGTGATCTGACCTCTTCGCTCAGATGGCTCCAGTCACCCTGTCCTCCTCGAAGTTCCTTTAAAGCACCAAGAATTTTCTCTCTGCAGGGTCCTTGCACTTGCTCTTCCTCTGCGTGGATATGGTGCCCCCAGCTATCCATGTGGCGAGACCCCCTCCTGTCTTCACATCAATGCTCACAGGTCATCTCCTCAGAGAGGCCTTCCCTGAGGCCCCTTCCCCTCCCCATTACCACCACCTTTGCCTTGCTTTGGTTGTCCTCACATTTGTCACCACCTGACATTTTATACATATCTATTTGTTTCCCTGGTTCTTATCCGCCTCCCCCACTTGAGTGTAGGTTCCATGACACTGGGGACTCTGGCGGCTCCATTCATTGTGCAACAACATCACTGAACCTGCCCAGCACAGGGACATCAAGGGTGCTCAAAAAGAGTGGTTAAGTAAAAGAGTGAATGACTGCCAGCCTGGGTGACATCATGGGAGGATACCATTGATTCTACCATTCATTTTAAAAATGCTCCCCTGGGAGCTATGCAACTACCCATGCTTTTGGGTCAAGAGTCTTACCCTGTTAACACAGAAGCAGGAGCAGTGATCTGTACGGGAACTGGATTGGTGAGATTGTCGGTATTCACCACAAAGAACTTTACAGTTGGATTCACAGCTCCTGCCTAGGAAAAAACAATCACAGAATTGATGTTGACAAAAAAAAAATAACATCATTGCACACGTTTAAAGCTGTACAAAAATGTCTGCATTACAGCCATAAAATTATAACAATCAGACATATTCAAACAATTTAATGTAGATAAAATGAACATAAGGAAGGGTCATGAAATGCAACCTTTTCATGTTCAGGCAGAAATATATATAGGTCCTAAACACTCCTGTTTAAATAATAAATGTTCGTAATTTATGTATACTTTATGCAAATAAGAATAAATTTCTTAAAATAATTTCTGATATTTTGCAAATATGCCCTGACTCCAGAAGACAAGAAGTCAGTTGGCTGACCACTGGGAAGAATTCCTTGGGTTCAGCCAAAAACACAGCCCACCAGGAAAATTAGTTTCCCTGAGCAGAGAGCCAATAATGCTAATTAGGAAGCCGAAGCCATCGTTTTCACTCCAAATTCAGGTTCACTACGTTGCAGCTTTACAATAAATACCATGACAGACATCTATAAAACCTTTTTATATACACGCATAGATCTTCGACTGACAAATTAGTTAGAAATAATGTATTTTTAGTAAGAACACTTTATGGTTTGTTTGTTTTTTTTTTGCCAGTTTCACTCGTCAAAAAATAACATTTCACTGAAAATACATCTCCATATTTAGTCTCTGATCTTTTTTTTCTTTAACTTCCTCTGTCTTCCTAAAATGGCAGCTCTTCATAAAACAAATTGAGAGAGTTGGTAAAAAATAAAAATCCCTTTTTCCAAATTGCTTACAGCACTTTACCATTAGATTTTCCTATGGGCAATATGATGGCCATTATGATTATGACACTAGTGAAGAATTGTGGTTCCCTTCTAAATCCCCCTCTTCCTCAGCTTACACTGCTTCAGGAAGCTTTTCAATTTTCATAAACATGCATCCGGAGGGGGAGAACAGCCTTGAAAACCAAGACATGACACTATTATTCCAAATGTAGGATGTGTGAAATTAACCCTACTGCCAAATCTATAATAGAACCACTAAAACTAGTCATGTATCTGTTAATTAGTAATACAACCTGATATATAATCAAGCTTTTCAACTTCATCTAGGGCACATTCCAACTTCCACAAATGAGATGAGCTCGTGATTCAATTATAGCCTCTCTTTTCCTCCATTCAAACATTTCCAGTCCCCCTACCTCTTTCAAAAGCATTTCCCCCATCTTTTTCGGCTTGTCATTCCTCAAAGTTTTTGGAGAAATTACAAAACCTTAAATCACACTCTTTCCTGGGATAATAAAAATACTTTAAAATTGCCAGATGCTGTTGACTTCAGCAAGAGTAATCACAGCAAGCTGTTGAAGAGAGACTGACAATATTTTCATTAGCAGGAAACGATTAAATGAAACCATTCTCTTCCCATCAAATCACAGAACCGCTATACGAATAGGAGCGCAGACCTTTGGATATGGAATCTGCACAGTCTTTGGGTACTGCAGTGACTCATCTAAGTACACGGAGAATTCAATACGTGGGACTTCGGTGTCGTTAAACTGGGCATATGCTAAAAATGTACCGTTTGGAGACCACCACAGAGCGGAGTGGGTATTGAAGATTTCCTCTGAAAAAAAGACATAAATTGTTCTGTTACAAGAAGTAGCTGATAAATTGGCTTTGGCATTCAAAATATTGTTCTCATTAGCTTTAGTAATTACAGTAGAGTTCAACTAATGAACCACTTTGCATTTGCTGGGCTTCCAAAATCAGAGTAATAGAAATGAATAAAAATAAAATCATCAAGGATAGATCTGGTTTATAAAAATAAGTAACCCGTTGGACTGTTTTAGAATATTTTAGCACACAATATTTAATATAAGCTCTACATGTTTTTCTTTATCTTATAATCCTCTAAATTTGGGCTGCAAAACATACTAAAAGTAAATTTTGCATAAGTGGCTGATTCTCCTTTCTAATTTTCAAACAGTCAACATGCCAGCATACTCTCCCCAACTGGGTGGGTAGTGTGTGGCTCCACACTATTAAATCGATATGGTGCCCAGAGTTTACTACTCTTGGCACAAACAAGGTGTGGGAAGGATGGATTTAGAATGGTGAGAAGCTCCACGAGACCCCTACTGAGAAACATCTCCTTCGCCTAGCCCAGAAACTGAAGACTCCTTGGATTAACACTCTTCTCTGGTGCATAAACTGATGGGTGAAGAAAGAGGGTCAAAGAGGGATGCAAAGCAGAGGAAAGGTCTTGATTTCCAGTACACTATGGGACTCGTTCTCAATCTCTGGCAAAGGTAGTGTCTTCCTATGTTTATTATGAAGACTATTCCTGGGACTTCCAACCGCCGGCTCTTAAAATGCCAGAACCTCTTTTATGAACTGGGAAAGGAGAATTCAAGTAGACTAGACAGAAACTCCTGGTCTGTTATGCAGATTTAATCCACAAACCTTTATTCTGCTGTGAGTGTAAAGGTAAAAACAAAAAGCATAGAAACTTAAATCTTAGAATTAAGAAACCATTTATCCCAATCACTTTTCTGATTCTCGGGGCTTCCTGACAAGTGTCTCCCAAATGCTTGTTTTCAATAATAACAGTAATCGTAGTAGTAGCTACAGTATTAATAATAACAATAATAAAACACAATAATAATTATAATGAGCAGCTGGCATGTAGTGAATACACCAGGCATTGATAAGCAGCTGACATCTATTGTCTCAGTTAATGCTCATGATACTCATTGTGCAGACGAGCAAAGGGAGGCAGTTCGGCCGAAAGAGAAGACGTAATGTGCCCAGGATCACACAGCAATAACTGATAGAATCAGGAATAAATCCAGACTTGTTTGGTGTGAGTCCATGCTTTTCAGTTCCCTGCCCTACTGTGCCCTCCTGCCCATTTCAGCACCGCTAGTAACAGCAAACCTTCTTGGTAAGGAAGCCTGCTCCCCCTTAGCTTTATACCTACATCGGTGACCTACATTTGTGTAGCAATTTCGAATTTACAAAACACTTATCTAATTTAGTCTTCACAAAGATCCCTGGGTCTATCCCTGTGAATAGACCTATTCACAGCCTATTTTATAGAGAAGGCAACTAAGTCTGAGAGGGACTGAGTGGATGAGGAGGCGGGCCTTGGGATTCCAAGTCAGGGAGGTTTCCCACCAAGAGCTTCTTCATATACTGAGTTGCTGTCTCACTACTTGTGACTTCTACTCATTGGTTTAATCTAAGATCAAGATGCAATTTGATAAAATTAACATAATTACAACAAGGTTATGGTTTTTAAAATAAGTACAGGTAGGAGGTAGTGCTCTATGTTTTGAATTGGTGGTTATTTGGAATACAGAACATATATTTCCATATTGATGATGCATTAAAACTATTGTTATAAAACTATATCTGGTTGAGGGTGTTGGGTCAAGATGGCAGTGTAAGTTAATGCAGTACTCATCTCCTTCCACAACCACAGCAAAATTACAACTAAACTACAGGAAAACTATCATTCAGAACCACTTAAAATCTAGCTGAACAGAAGTTCTACAACTGGGGAGTTGAAGAACCTACATCCAGACTGGTAGGAAGGGCAGAGACGTGGAACAGGCTGATGTCACACTCATGTGTGGCAGATGAAAGTCAGGAGGGATACTGCAGCTGTGGAGGTCCCCCCTGAGCAGTGAGGGGTCCCGGCCCCACACCAGACCCCCTAGGCTAGGGTTCCAGGGCCAGGAAGAGAAGTCCCCATAACTTCTGGCTGTAAAATCCAGCAGGGATTGTGGCTCAGTGAGACAGGGGGCTCTGGAGTCCCAGTCGCTCCTCCTAAAGGGCCTACACATGGCCTTTCTCAGAATCGCTTGCTCTGAGCTCCAGCACAGGAGGCAGCACCTTGGAAGACACCAGAGACATACAGGGAGGAACTGAACTGTCTGGCCTCAGGGCGAGAGCTGGAGGGGCGGCTCTCTCTCAGACAGAGCACTGGCAGAGGCCATTATTTCTTTGATGAGCCCTCCCCCCACAGCGCTGGCAGGCAGGCGTCATGTCTTAGTCTCCATCAACCTGGCTCACACTGTTTACCCCAACACTAGTGGCAGTCAGCCTCTGTTGGCAGCTCGGCCTCTCCTGGGCACCTCCAAGCCCAGCAGAAGTAGCAGCCATGTGCAAATTGCTTTGTAGCTCATGAGCAGTGGTCCTGGACAGAACACAGGCAATGGCTGCCCTTGGCCTGCACCTCCCAGGAGGCCTCAGGAGACAGCTTCAGACCAGATGAGGGGTGTGGAAGGGTGTTGAGGAATGGGTGAAAAAGGTGAAGGGATTAAGAAGTACAAATTGGTAGTTACAAAACAGTCACGAGGATGCGAAGTACAGCATAAGGAATGTAGTCAATAATATTGTGGTGATGATGTATGGTGTCAGACGGGTGCGAGATTTATTGGGATGATTACTTAGTTATATAAAGTCTAATCACTGGGTTGTACATCTGATACTAATATAATATTGTATGTCAACCGCAATTGAGAAAGGAAAATTATTTAAACAACAACAACAATAATAATAAAAAAACCCTACTTCTGGTCAAACTGTAATTCCCAAGAATGAAGGGACCATGGTAGGGAGAATAGAAAACAAAGGAAAGAAAAGATTTCCAGTCCTTTCTGATACAAAACTCTGTGAGCACAGATGTCTATGGTACTCCCTTTCACCCCCACACTTTGAAAAATCCTGTGATGTCTGTCATCCCACCACTCTGACCTTCCTTATGTACCCTAGATTTAGTGTCCCCCCCTGAATAGGGCACTTAAATTGCTACCTGACAATTATCTGTTGGTATCTTTGTCTCCTTCTCTGGTCTGAATTCCTGAGAGCAGCAGTTGAGTAGCATTTGTCTCTATGTCCCTGGCACCTGGCATAACCTCTCACAGGTGGTTGGCATTCAGTGTGAATTGCACTGAATTATCCACACCCCCAATGTCAACAGTAGTATCTTAGGTGGGTAAGGAGTGTCCCATCTTCCCAAATTATTTCTTTCTCTATCCCTTCTCATACTTGTGCTCACCAAAATTCTCATTTTCAGCTCTGAGTTAGGTAAATTACATTCATACTCAAGAGTGAATGTCATATCATTAACTTTATATTAGGACATAAAGTATTATCTTTTTTTTTTTTTAAAGACACATTAACGAAAGTAATTATCAATTAGAAAATCATGAAATAAGACAAAGTGAAAACAAAGATCTTAAGAGAGAAAGCTATTTGGGGACATGGGGTGGGGTGGAGGGCACAGTTCCAGAGTGGAGGCTCCTCTGGGGGTCCCTTCACAGTGTGGTACAGGACCTGTCTGGACCTTGCAGCTTTGTTTATTCTCTTACTTATGAACCTACAGACTCTCAAAATGTACTCTTGTAAGAGTGAGGATTGTAACCCACCCCAACTTTCTTTTGACATTATTTCTGTAAATGCTGACTCTGACTAATACGTAGCTTGCAGATAAACAGCATATTTGTGTAAGAATCCTAGGAACTAACTTCAGAAGATACAGACTCCGACCTTCAGTCATCCCAGTTCTGAGAGACTTGCTGACCTTCAACCATACCATCAGGATGATGTAGAACAAGGATATACGTAGAACAAGGATGATGAAGACCAGGGTGATGCACACCAGACCATCACCTGACCAGTTTCGAGGTCCTTATCAGAATGGACTATGCTGGCCTCCCTGCAAATGTTATTCATTTCATTGAACTTGACTTGAACTGGGAAACAACCAAAATTAGGTTATGAAGAAAAACTATATTTTTTTAACTATGAAGAAGAAATAATAGAATGAAATAAGGAGGAGTCCTTAATACGCATGAGACAACTTTGTGAACGGTTTGGAACAGTCCCCAAAATGCCTTTTACCTTGGCAACGATAGACAGGAAAAAATGTTCTTCTAATATTTTCTAAGTCTCTAAAATGTTTTTATAGTATTTCCTAAAACTCTTTGTCCTAAAAGGAAAAAAAGAATCCTTTTTATCATTTTTAGTTCTGTTTTTTTGACCCATTTTTCTTAAGCTTTTCTAATTATTATTTTTTCTTCTTTAAAATCAGGAAATTATCATTTATGTGTCCAAGTTCAAATGAACACACATCTTTTATAAAACAGGTGTTTTCTTCCCCTCTACTCCCCAAACTCCGAACACGAGGTTGTCATCTTTTGGAATGTTGTAGGAGTACGTAGCTAACTTTCATAACTCCTGGGGCAGGTAGGCCTGGCTAGAGAAACACGATGGTGATCTGAAGCTTTGTGCCTTGGGAAAGCAGAAGAGCGACCTACACAGAAAGGCTCTTTGTGGCAGTGGACGGAAGACAATAGGAGCATTGAGAGACAATGAGGACAGGAGCAGCACTTGCTCCTGCTCAGAGATTCTTCTGTGAGATACCTGGTGTTGTGCTAAAAAAGATTTGATGACATTTTTAAAAAATGCAACTGTTTTGAATGCCATTGAATTTCTTCCTTTTTAAAGAAATGCTTGACTATTTTGAAAAACTTACAGATTTTCTGATTTAAAAATGCTTTAAAGTCTCTACCTTCATAAACCCAGTCAGTTATTCCATTATTTATTACATCTTCTTTCCCATTCCATGTGATCCTCTGACTTGATGAATTTGGTTCATGTTTAACATAAATATCATTGTTCCAAACATATGCCTAGAAAGATTGAAAATAATATTGACATGTAATTACATGATAGACTATATTTTATCTTTAAGTTCAAGAACACATCGATCAGTTATTTTATCTTAAAACAGTACTAGTGTGCAAATGCAATGATTACTTTAGATTATTCAATTTAGGCAAAGTGAAGAGTCATGTGCGCCCTCCCCCTCACATTCTTAAATGATCAGTATTCAAGCTATAACCACAATTAATCTTAAAAACACTCTTGCCCGGCTGGTGTGGCTCAGTGGTTGAGCATCGACCCATGCACCAAGAGGTCACTGATTTGGTTCCCAGTCAGGGCACACACATGCCCAGGTTGTGGGCCGAATCCCCAGAGGGGGGCATGCAAGAGGCAGCCAACTGATGTTCTCTCTCATTGATGTTTCTATCTCCCTCTCCCTCTCCCTCTCCCTCTCCCTCTCCCTCTCCCTTCCTCTCTCTGTAAAATCAATACAGAAAAAAATTTTTTTTAAACATCATTCTTAATATATTAAAAAGAAGAAGCTCACAACCATTACCATTTGGGTGCTAAAGTATATAAGAAGACATAGAAGACTGACCACTTCTATAGAATGATGTGTGCTTTGCATTTCTTCTTGGGGGAGGTAATTAAGGGAGTGCAGTTGCATCCTGAGAGGGAGAAGTTCAACGACAGATAAACATTCCATCTTCCTGTTTAGATTCTTTTGGAATTTAACATTCTCTCAGCTCTATAGAACATGAAATATATCTATAGTGGCACAGAGAAAGTCACAGAACTAGCAGGAAGCAGATATGCTTAAAAAAAATTAAAAACCCACAAACTCCAACAGCAGCAACCCCCCCCAAACCCTAAGCACAATAGAAATTAGAATTTAAGAGCTTAATGAACATTTTCCCATTAAATAAACAATTTCTTAATAGTGTCAGGATTAGTAGCTTCTGCATATGAGAGATTTGAGCCTTTATTTTTCTGACAATGAAATAGACTCACTAACCAATTTATGACCCTCTGGTGACCATGTGATTAATTGTGTGTTATTTGGAATTCTTCCTTCTGTAATCCACTGCCTGGAAAAAAAGATAAAAGGAAACAACTACCAAATGAATAAATCACAGTGGGTTTTTTGTTTTTAAGTTATTACCCTAGAAAAGCATAATATATTTTATGAGGAAGTCACTGACCTTGTATTTAAGTCATAAATGTTATATGAAGCTGTGTAGGAATGCCTCCATTTCTAGAAAAAAACAAACAGATATTTTAAGCACCTGTGGTTATTGACAGTTTCGCCACTTGCTATAGGAGCTCAGGATGAGAGACAAAGTGATATAACATTGTATAATTCTCAAATTGTAGCTTTCCTTATCCTTCCCTATCTAGATTCTTAGAATTTTGGAAAACATCTCGGAGACCATCTAGTACAAACTCCTCTGGTCTCCATCTGTAAGCTCGCTTTGACCTCTGCCAAGGAGCCTTCCCAGGGCCGCAGAGGGCTCAAGTGCCACTTCCTGTGCAAACGTGATTCCTAGCACGAACCACAGTGTGTTAGGTTCCCTTGTTTAAAAAGTGTATTTTCACTTTTCAACCCTTTTACTATAAAAATATTTATGATATCTATAATTCTGTCGCTGGTGATGATGTGGAGAAATGTTTACTTTCCTACACTGATCATGAAAACAAAATATTGTAGATGTTTTTAAAGCCACCTAGCAATTGATATTAAAATTAAAATACATATACCATCAATATTTTAAACAACCCTCTCAAGAAGCTCAAAAATGAAAAGTAAACCAAATCCAAAAAAATCAGAAGAAAAGAAATAATAAAGGTAAAAGCAGTAATCAAATAGAAAAAACACACTAGAGATAATTCAACGAAGTAAAAAATTGGTTCTTTGAAAGATTTAAAAAATTGCTAACATAGTAAGTGTGAGAGAAAAAAAGGTATGAATGACTAATATCATTTATTTTTTATTTATTTATTTATTTTATCCTCACCCGAGGACTTTTTTTTTTTTTTTTTTTTTGCATTTATCTTCAGATAGAGTGGGAGGGAGAGAGGGAGGAAAAGAGAGAGAGAGAAACATCGACGTGAGAGAGACACATCGAGTGATCGAGTGGTTGCCACCCACACGACCCAAACCAGAGCGGGGACAAACTGCAACCGAGGTACGTGCCCTTAGCGGGAACCAAACCCGGGACTCTCTGGTCCACAGGCCGATGCTCTAACCGCTGAGCCAAACCTGCCAGGGCTGAATGACTAACATCAGAAATGAAAAATGATACACCACAACAGACTATAGACATTAAAAGATTGTAAGACCCTACCACAAACATTTTTTGCTAATAAAATCCACAAGTTAGAAAAAGGGAAAATGCCTCAAAAAACAAGTTATTAAAAATGACAGAAGAAAAAATGAAAAATCTAAAGCAGAAAGGAAAAAAAAAACGACTGAAGAGAAATATATCTCTATATTTATAGATCCGTATTTATGAAAAATTATTTATATGTGGATGCAAATGTAAATGAAATTACTTATCTATATGTCTGTCTTTCCTACTATATTCCTACAGGAAAGAAATCATGTCCTGTTCACCTTTAAATACCTAGACCTTGGTCTAGTGCAAACCACATAGCATGTAGTCAAGGAAGAAACCCACAAAGAGAAAAGTCAGTTTTCACCTATAAGGATGAAATACGGTAGTGCAAGGGCCCAGCTGCATAACGGCGGAGCTGAGACACAAGCCGGGTTTCCTAACCTTGAAGAATATTTCCCTCTTACCATTTACCACTCCCTAACCTCTTATGTCAACAAATATTCATTCTGTTCCTACTTTTTGCAAGTTCTGCATTCCTTTTGAATTCTGGATTATTGTGACACACCTCATGCTTGTTTCTGGGGAACCTGTGAGTATAATACTTGCCAGAGCCAAAATGTGTGGTACAGGCTAACAACACTGAGAGATTTAAGAAGGCTTGAGGTCATTTCAGGATGACAGATCAATCGTAGGTTTTGAAAGGAAACCCAACATATTTGGCATGTTCACTTCATCGCTTGAAACAGACTCATCAATCTATTTAAGATATTAACATTGGCAACTATGCCCTGGGAGGCATTATTAGAAAAAACAGGCCCCCTCTCGTTGAAGAGCTCATAGTTGAATGAGGGATATGGACAAGTACATACAAGAAAAGAATCACGAGAGATTAAACGGTGGTGGGTGGGGAGAGGCAGAAATCATGAATTAGGCCTTGGGGAGGGAAAGAACCCTCTGGAAAAGGTGATTCTTGGGCTGAGTCCAGTGGCAGAGGACTTCCACACAGAGAAGAGGCATCAGAGCAGAGAACAGGTACAGCACAGCTTTGGAGCCTTCTGACTCAATTCAAGCCTTGCTAGAGACTGAATGGTTGTGCCTCCCAACCCTAAATCATATGATGAAATCCTAACCCCAATGTGATGCTATTTGGAGGTGGGGCCTTTGGGAGTTGACTAGGTCATGAGGGTGGAGCCCTCATGAATGGGATTCGTTCCCTTATAAAAGAGACCCTGTAGAGAGTCTTTGCCCCTTCCACCATGTGAAGTCACAGAGAGAAGATGGCCAACTACGATCCAGGAAGCAGGACCTCACCAGACAATGAATCTTCCAAAACCTTGATTTTGGACTTTTCAGTCTCCAGATTGTGAGAAATAAACTTCCATGGTTAAGCCACAGGTGTGTGGTATTCTGTTACAGCAGCCCAAATGGACTAAGACAAGTCTCCAAGGTGTAACAGCAGACACATTTCTTTCTAAGCCTCCATTTTCTCTTTAGGAAAATGTCCATAATGATGACAATAATCTCAGGTGCATAAGAAAGCATGCGAGTGCTTAGCCGGGCTCCTGGAATTGTCAACACGTGATAGATAATGCTACTACTTCTATCTCCAGGGCTTCAGGCAATGAGTAAAGATGCTAGCATAACATCCATTCCAGGCTGCATGGTACTTATTTATTTAGGAATTCACTCATTTATTTTTTTGTTAGCCACTTAGAAGTGATTGTTACTTCTTAAAAACAACTTAAAAGTAAGAACTGATCTTTCTGGAAGCACTAACTCAGTCATGGAGAAGCCATGGAGTAGGGTGTAAAGAACACTGCATGGTAGACCTCCAAGGAAGTGGAATAAAATTAGACTAATTTTTGTTGTTCTGGATAGATATCTTGAGCATTGACTAGTCAACAAATTTATGCTGCACAGAAAATTCGATTGAATACTCTGGGAAGTAAAATAGAAGATACAGTTCTTTACTTTCAATAATCCTATAATTTAGTGCTTTGCAATAAGTTTATGAAGAAAATAAAATAAGCTAATGTGTTAGAAAGTAAATGGTGTGTTGCAGGGGAACAGAGTAACAGAGGGTAATGGTAGATAAAGTGATCCAAGCTAGCCTGGACCTGAATTACTGAAAAGGGAGAGCCAGCTGATGACTGGGGGAAGAAGGTGCCATAAGAAAGCACTGGCAAATGCTTTAGCCCTTAGATAGTAATGGAAGTGATGCTTGATGAAATGTTCTTAACTTTGGATCACTGGGTCACCTGGGAGTCCTTAAATCTACCCATGCTTGGGCCCACCCATAGCTATGCTGGGTTAATTGATGTGGGGTAGGCTGCATGCATTTGTATTTTTTAAAATCTCCCCACATCATTCTAAGGGGCACACAGGAGTGAGAAGCACCGGCCAACCATGGTGAATGCAGAGAGAGAGGCAGGAGATGGGATCTGACAGGCACAGTGGGGTCCAATCACACAGGCTTCTGAGGATGCTGTGCTAGAGTTTGAGCTTTATTCTGAGGGTGATTGGAAGCCAATGATCATGACATATCTGATTTAGATTTTAAACGGAGCTCTTTGGATACTGCCTGAAAAGCACGGATGGCAGGAGGAAGAGACTGAATGAAAACAGCTGAATTCGCAGTGTAAACTCCAGCGACACAACAAATACCAATTACCAATGACGGTTGTCCAGCTAAGGTTCACTGGGCGAATACATCCGCTAGTGCACATCAAATGGCACTTTCTGGACTTGGCTAAATAGTAAATAGAGCTGGCAGTGACTATTCCTTTTTTGTCTTAACCTCACAGTCTTTGTATGTTAGTCTTTAAGATGGACAAATGTCATTCACTGGTTCTCAATCCTGGTTGCCGGGTAGAATAATCTTCAGATTGAAAAAGTAATAGTGATGCTGGCTTCACTGCAGAGACTTCAGTTTATTGATCTGAGGACTGAATTTGGACACTGAGAATTTTTTTAAAACTCAAGTGATTTTAATACATAGCAGTAAGAACCACTGAATTAAACAAACAATTGTCCATTAATAGGGAACAGATGTGCTAAAGTTGGCATAGGATTCTGATTTGCTTGTAGTTAATAAATTTAGCAGAACACAGTCATCTAGACTTCACGTCCAGGAAATGGAGCCCAGCACAGTGAATCCAGGGTAAATATTATGATTGGGAGTCACTGTCCCAAAATAGGAAATGGAATACGGGATGGTTTGCTTGGCCTGAGTACAGCGGCATTGGGTAGGGGGAGATAAGGTATTTATACTAGTATTTTCATTTATTCTAGGAAAAAAACAAAGGTAGGGATCTCCAGCTTTGTATTTTCTTTTCAACACAGAATATCTCAGCAGGTTTTTCATTTTTCTTATGTCTCAAAACTTCCTATACTCACTCGACGACTGTTGTCAAATCCACGAATAACCAAAAAGTTGCAGTTAAAGTTACTGGTGATTTGAAGCCGCCCTAAGCATGAAGAGGATGTGTCATTACACAGTAACCTTTCCTGAATGTGTGAGAATTTGATATTGGGCTGGGTGACTGGAGAGGGCCAAGTGTTCTCACAGGGCTGAGGCTCCCGTTAGAATGGTTTGTATGTGGTAGGACCTGAAGGTGGGGAAGTGGTCTGAACCACCTGGCAGAGTCTCTTCTGAAGAAAAAGAAGTTTAATTTTTTTCAAAGCAAATACTTATTGAGAGTTTTACTCCATGTAAAACTAAGAAAAATAAATAAACGGTTATATTACTGGATGTATGAGTCAGACATGTAAATTTACTTTCCAATTATAAGTTCTATTTTGTCATGCTTTTAGTATCTATATTATATTACTTACAGTTTTTAGTATTTGAACACACTCAAATAAATTTAAAACATTTGTTGGACTTATCTTTTATGAATGAGAATGACCATTTCTCCTTTTAATGCTGAATTCGTGAGTTTTTAGTGCCTGCTATATCTCCTGGAAATCAGTATAAAATAACATACTCATAGGATTCTTTAAATGTCACAATAAGAAAACATTTCTTTTACCTTCACATTGTTGTACTCAAAGAGAACAAACTGTCGATCAGCAGATACCAAATAGTCAGTTACAGAATATACAAGTTCATCCTGTCAATCAAGTAGAAAAAAGAACAATTAAACAATCCCATTTAACTATCATTACTGAGCACTTACTATGTAGAGGGTATGGTTCTAGACACGTGGCTTATGCCTTTGGAGCTCCCAGTCTGGAGCGGTGGCACATTCCCCCACACCAATGACCATGACGTAAGGTGGATGGTGATCAGGGTTAGAGAACCAGGGAGGGAAGGATTAATTTTAACTGAAGAAAGACAGCTGCGAGGGTGGGCATCAGAAACAGAGAACTTTCTTGGTAGGGGGTACAGCATGAGCAGAAAGGGTACGCATATTTAGAGCCTGTCTGAAGGTCAGGTGTAACCTGAATGCAGTATATGGTATATCAGACAAAGTCTAAGCTAAGAGGACATATAATTAGAAAAACAGCTGGGACTTAAATATCAGAAGCAGAACTATGACTATTTTTGTATCTGGATGTGCTAGAATCTTATCTGTTTTTCACAACGATGCTCTGGTGACACAGTGACTGAGATAAGATAAGAGGTGTGTATCAGCCCTGGAGGTGGCATTACAGTGGTCGGGTCTACAGTATGGGGGTATCGACACACATTAGAATACTCACTATCACGAAAGAAACAAGGCCTTGAACCAAGACTCTATGGTGGAAATTTGAAATTGCAGAGGGTTTGTTGAGTAGCTAAATATGGGGGAGGAGAGAGGAATCAAAGAGGGTTGTGACTTGGAAGAGAGCACTGTTTACCAAGACTGGGAACTCAGGAAGAGGAACAGGATGCTTTCAGTTTGCTAGGAGAGTGAAGGGCATGTAACTAGTTTAGTTTGGGACACTGAGTTTAAAATGCCTGTAGACCCTTCATGTGCGGAAGCAAGCAAGCTATTAGAAACAGAGGTTTAGATCTTGAGAGGAGGTTAGTGTTAAAAGTGTGTACTAGATAATCGAGGGCAGAAAGAGGGTGCTAAGGCTGTGGAGGTGCCTGGAATTCACTGAAGGAGAACATGCCAAGTGCGGAGAGGGGCCAGCAATGAAGACAGAGCCCCAAGGACACTTACATTTAGGAGTGTGAGCAGAGGAGGAGGAATCATCAAAGGAGACTAAAAAGCAGCCAAGGCAGGGAACATTCCAAGGAGAGAAAGAGCCACTGCGCCCTGTGCTGCAGAGAGAGTCCAACAGCATGAAACGATAGCACTCAAGATTTAAAAGGTTGTGGGAAAAAATCCCCAGAATTTCCTTAAAGCATGAATGAATTATGCAATTCAACATACAAATGTACTGTTCGCCACGAAAATGGAGCTGTTTCCATAGTCGGCATTGAATAGCAAGATATTATTTTCTTGTTTGTAGAGATATTCGTGGTCTAAAGAGAGAAAATGGCCAGATCAATATTTCAAGTGGCTGTTCAATGTCTTCCTAAGCTAAAAATCAAGCAATACAAATTTTAAGATTTAAGTTCTCACAAGTACTAAATAAGCATTTCTAAGTTTGAAAAGCATTTAGTGATCACTGTTACGGAGTTCTGTGGTCGCTTCTCCATCATTATTGTCAAGGTTTCAGTTCACATTTAACTTTTTAGAGTACATGTAACAAATAAGCTTTCTTTCTAGCTTAATTCCCTTTGCACCCTTAGGTAGAAAAAAATTCTCTCCCATACGGTTTTAAAAAGCAAAGATAGCTTCTCAGTGCCATAAGAGTGCCCCACAACCTAACTAGAACGAACACAAACATAAAAAATCCCCCCCCACACACACAAATCCTTACCTGAAACCCATCGCAAGTTGTAGTTCTTTGTTCTGACTGTATTTTTTAAATAATCAGTGAGAGTGTAGGTCCTGCGATGATCAGTGGCAGCATCATCTATTGGTTGAAAAAAGAGCCAAACGTTCAGTATGATGGAATAACCTAAGTTTTGCATAAAATAAACAAGTAGATCATCTCCACAATCTACACTGGTTACACGATACAGAAATACACTCGCAAAATGCAAAGCACAATTTGAAGTAAAAATGCATGTCACCATTGAAGCGTATGTGAGTGTGTTTCACCATATATTAATGCCATATTGGCGACCTTCATTGTGAAGGTGTAGATCAGGGGTATCCAGTGAAAACAAAATGTTAGTACATTTTCTAGTTAGCCATATTTAAAAGTTTTAGGATGAAATTCATTTTAGTAGCATATTTTATTTAGCCCAATATATCCACAACATTATCATTTCAATGTGTAATCAATATTTAAATGCTGTTGCTGAGATCTTTAACATTCTTTTCTTTCATACTAAATCTTTGAAATCCAGTATGTATTTTACGATGACAGCATATACTAAATGTAGTAGGCACATTCCCAGGCAATAGCTACGTGGCCATGCAGTAGCCAACAGTAGATCATCTTTTCTTGAGGCCCTGAGGTCCTCTTTCAAGCCCTCTGGCAATGCACAGACCTTTGTGCTCATTACCCAATTCAGAGGTCTTTGTTTGTATTGTCACTTTTTCTTAACTTGGTGGAAATTTTCATGAAACCTTTCCCTTGATTCTGTGACACCGCAGCTCTAACTCACTGACCATTGTTTTTCTATCTCCTACTTTGACTCTATTTTTTTCCCATTGATCTCTAAGGCAGAAATGCTTTGATACTCAGCCTTCAGCTTTCTGCACGTCTCTATATATTATTCCTTCCAGAGAACTCCGGAGAATGTGACTTCCTGAGTTTCAGGCATATTTTCCACTTAAATAAATGACAAAATCTGTGCTCATTACCACACCCCAAACACATTTCCCATGCTGTGTTGGGCTTTCTTAGTTGACTTGTCCCATGCTAATCCTATACCTACCTTATCTAAAAGAATTATCTTCCTTCCAAAACTAGTTTTCCCCAGGGAATTTGTGTGGTGTTCAATTTTTTACTGTGGAACCAAATTTAAAATCTGAATATCATTTTTGATGTTTCTCTCTCTTTTACCATTATCCTCATCCAAACAATTCTCTTGATTCATTCTGTGAAGTATTTTTTTCCAGGTTTTCCTGCCATCAGTTTCTCTCCGATCCAATCCCTCCACTGTACCACCACTAAAATGATTTTTCTAAAATGCCGACTTCACCCTGGTGATCTCTTCTTCAAAAGCTTTCCATGATTCACCACTGCCTACAGGAAGATTTAAACTGCTCAGCCTGGTATTTGCGGCCTCCAAAATCCAACATGAGACTCCCTTTCCAACCTCATTTCCACTGTCTCCTGCGTGAACCTTCTTAGCTGTTCAGGCTGGTCTGCCTACTGAACTCAACAGACCTTCTGAGGCTTTTCTGCCCCTGTTCTTTGTCTTAAGCATTTCCCTGCAATGTCTTCCACTGTTTCCCTGGCTGTCACAATCCTCCACCCTCTACTCCCGCCTCTTTCATGGAGACTTCATTTCTGCCTTCTCTGACTTTTGCCCTCACACTACTCATTTGGCTCTTGTAACAATGACTTGTGTTGATAACTATTTTCCCATGCCTACCAGTCTACCTGTGTGGTCTACACAGCTAAGCCACCTAGGGCCTTGTTTTGATTGTTTATCGTATCATCTTTAGCACCTACCACAGTTCTATGCCATATTAAGTAGGCACACATACAAGAAGTTTTTGGTTTTTGTTGAGTGACATAGAAAATCTTCCAACAAGCATAGTCAAGATGATGTGATTCGTCTTCCTCAATCCCAGATCCTCCACTGATGACAAATAGCCTCAAGTCTTTTTCCAAATTCTCTACTTCTTCCACATGCATGCAAACATACACTCACAAAATCAGCCACCATCATGAGGTTCTTATAACTGCAGTTCTTAATCTTTGGGGATTGTGAAACCAACAATACTCTCTTGTTAATTTATTTACAGGCTGTGGAAAGGTTATTCTCTTACAGGAAATCCTCTTTCAAAATATATTCTTAAGGTTTTATTTCTTTGGATCTTACCTTATCACACAGTCTTGATTCTGTCTATAAAACCTTTAGTTTTAAATAGATAAAACTGCTACACTTCACTTTATCACTTCATTGATTTTAAGCTTAGTTTGTTAATTAAAAGAGATTTAAAAAAATTTTTTTTTTCAAAATCAGGCCTGCATCTCACCTCCAAAAGTTAGTAAGATATTTGTATCTGTAAGCAGAAATAGAGCTGATAAAAAAAACCAGCCCTTGGATTTGTCAACATTCAAACAACAGTAAAGACCTGTACCACAGAAAATATTATTTGAAACTCATATTGGACTACAGAACTGCAAATTTAGATTTGTGCACTAAATGTCCCCAGTTGTTTATATTCTCCAATCAGTCTTTCATACATCAAATAGCTATAAAGTGAGTACTACTGGAAAAATACTGTTGAGGATATATACCCTTCTATCAAGAAATATTAGTCTAAAATATACACAGAATACATCCCTAAATTAGTACAAATCAAGATATAAATGGTTATAGACATCCACAGTCCTAATGTTATCTGCTAATGCATATGTCTAGATAGACCTATAGATAGAGCCTATGTCAATATATATAATGCAATGGACGAAATGTTTCTGTCCCCCCAAAATCCATATGTTGAAATCCTAACCTCAGTGTGATGGTATTAAGACATGGGGCCTTTGGGAGGTGATTAGGTCATGAGGATAGAGCCTTCATGAGTGGAATTAGTCTTTAGAAAGGTGACTCTGACCCCACCGGTCTAACACCTGATGCCGTTCTCGGCGCCTACAACTCTACCATGTGATGACACAGGAAACTGGCCCTCACCAGACACCAGACACTGAATCTGCCAGTGCCTTAGACTGCCCTGCCTCCAGAACTGTGACAAATAAATGTTCATTGTTTAAGTCATCCAGATTATGGTAAGTTGTTACAGCAGCCTGAACAGACTATATATTATTTATATATATATAAACAGATATATCACCACAGAACATCTATCACTGACTCTTGGTTTTGAAAGACGAGAATGAATTGAACATCTCTAATAGATCACATACAGTGTATTTACCCAGGTTTTCCAGAATAATACAATTGCATCTGGAATATTAAGTTAATTGAGGTAAAAGTGCCTGTGATGTCACCTGCTGCCCAGAATGCTACTCTTTACATTCATAATGCATCTCTCACTGAGCACTTACCTGCCCTCCTCAGACACTGCTGGTCTCATTTTATCAGGCCATAGCTTTTCCAAACCCATCCTCTCTACCATGCTCTGTCTCTTTCTGTTCATATTGGGCCAAGTGTGATCTTCATCCGTCTACTGATGTTTCAGATATCAGCATTGATGCCACACTCTTGCTATGGTCCATGACACCCATGCCAGGCCCAGGCTGCCCTTGGTCCTATGTAGGTTCACTCAGCTCCTTTACAATGACCCTGAAAGTCAGCTTCCATATCCTGGCTACCCAGCCCAGAACAGCACTGCTAAATTGGAGCAAGTAGAGCAACAAATGTTCCTTGTTTTTTGCCTTGCCATTTGATAAGCAGCGTGTATTGGAAGACAATTTTGAAACATCTAGCTAAGCGAGTTCTGTGAGATGTGAGTGCCAAGTCCAGGTTTTGACCTTTAGCAAGTTCATAGTCTGCTGCCAAGTTACAACCTATTCTGTCAAACACTTAGAGGACACGCTCACGTCTCTCCTTCCTGTCTCCTTGCTCACTGACAGGGCACTGCTGCGGCGACAGATGAAAGTCTTTGGCTGCTTGTGTGGTTTTCCTGGTGGGCCTGGGACATGTCGTTCATTTGACTTATCAGATCAAAGAACTGTGCTAGCCAAGTAGAGCAGTTAATCATATGTTACCCATCAGCATGTATAGAAACTCTTAGATTTACGTCTTCTTCTTCTTCAACTTATAAATTAAAAAAAAAAAAAAGGGTAACAACTTTATGCTTTGCTTCTTTGACAAGATCAACTATTAGGTTTAACCATATGAAAATGTCATTTTTATCCGTCAAAAATGGTAGAATAGCAGCTTCTGAAATGGTTCAACCTAAGAATGGTTCTCGTCACTGTGTCTGGTATCATAATGAATCCTTGCTACGAGATCCAAATCATTTCTGAGTACAAGTCATTCCAGAATGGTGAGATCCAAGTAAGATAGTAATGTAGTCCCATGGAATATTCTTGCTTTGATCAATTGTTCCTTTATGGTTACAGGATATTTTGAATATTTTTATGCTCGTTAATAATAAATGTTTTTGTCTGTATTAAGCTATGATACATAATATTTCTACTTCACAAAGATAAACTGTTTAGTAAATAAATGGCTAATGAAATGTGCTCTTTACAGATCAGGAACTCATAAAGTTGTTAAACGCAGGAAAAAGGTATCTGATTGCAAAGTTCTTGTGTTCATGTGGTAATCAGTTAATATTTTATATTGCTGCTAGGGAAATAAAACAAGTGTGACTTTAGAATTTGATCTAGCAGTAGAGCTGCCTTGACGTAGAGACAGAGGAAGAAAAATCAAGAGGGCAGAAGGAGAAACTGACCAGAAGTTTCTCATATCCTGTGTTGTCCAGCAGCACATGTAGGCTGCCACCCATCTGTGTTGATTTCAACAAATACTAGGAAGGGGTTGGGTCTCTAGTGGCTTTCAGATCAGAGAGACTAGATTTGAGCCCAGATTTAATTCAACCTCTGGGGCCTTGGGAAAACTACTGAGTCTGTCATAACCTCACCTTTTAAATCTATAAAATGAGAATAATAGCCTCATCTAGCCCATAGGGATTTGCCATGATTAAATGAGATAACATATGTAAAGTGCTTAGCTCAGGATTTAAAATTTAAGAAGCCCTCCGGAGAGGTCACACTATGTGCTGGGCATTCAGGATACAATGATGAATAGAAGAGTCTCTCCCCCAGCAGTGGTACTAAAGTTAGGAATTTCACTGCAATAAGATAATAGTCATTTAGTTTCACCATGTTCATATCTCAAATATGAGCATCACATTGAGAAAATATCTAGGATACGTACAATCTAATCACGTGATAAGCGCTAATGAACATTACTTTCTCCCTTCGACATGCCTAATACCATCCATACCATCCCTAGTGGGAGACAGCTGCATGAAGGGGAAATATTGGACTTAGTGGACTTAGAGGATTTGTGAAGAGTGATATTTTTCTGATAACCACATGCACAAGGCATTAGCATATAATCATAATAATCAGATTTGCCTTCTCAATAGGAGAAACATCAAGGTACCTCAAGTGGTATCTGAAAAATGCATTGCCACCACATTTTTTCTTTTTTCTTTTTTGTTAATCCTCACCAGATGATATTCTTTCCATTGATATTTAGATGGAGTGGAAGTGAGGGAGGGAAAGAGAGAGAGAGAAACATCGATGTGAGAGAGACAGATCGAGTGGTTACCTCCTGATTGGTTGCCTCCCGCATGACCCCGACTGGAGCCAGGGACTGAACCTGCAACCCAGGTATGTGCCCTTGATCGGGAATTGAATCCATGACCCTTTGGTCCACAGACCAACAACACTCTAACTGCTGAGCCAAACTGGCCAGGGCACCACTGCATTTTTCTACAGCTGGAGCTAATAGAATGTGGGACTTCATACTCTTCAGCATTTACCCTAAGATCAGAGTGTCAGATGACCAAATTTTTGTTAAAGATGTTATTAATGTATTTTCAAAGGTCTACTCTGAAAGGCCAACCACATGGCACAATGCACATTTCCCAAAATAGCAACACTTTTGAAAAAAGGGAACAATTGAATAGGGCCAGGTGTTGTCTGTCATGACTCTAGCCTCACCTCCTCCTCCCCCTCTCTTTTCACTCTGCGCCATCCACAGTGCCTCCTGCTGTTCCAAAGACACACTGGGCCTATTCCTGCCTCAGAGACTTTGAACTTGCTGTATCCTCTGCCTGTTACGTTCTCCTCAGATATTCCCAAGGCTTGCTACTCCCTTGCCTTCCTCAGGTCTTTATTAAATGAGTCTTTCTTCCCCAGACTAATACTTGCAACCCCTGCCCCCTACCCCCAACACCACCACCAGAATACACTGCTTTCCCCCCGAGAGCCGGGAGATCCAACACACACAGGAAGCCGGCACTAAACAGGATGTCAGGGCTACTGTATTCTTTTATGAAATGGAAATTGCTTTATCAATATTTATTCTGATTATAGTCACTCCCTCTTCCCTTGTTAGGACTCTTCTGGAAATAAACAAGACCAGTACAACAATGGCCGAACAATATTTACAAGGCTTTTCAGATCTTTCTGTGTTGATGGACATTAATCCAGTGTAATCCAAGGTGATGAGAAAGAGTTGAAAGGTGGAAATTTCTGACCGTGAAACATGCAACTATTTTCGCAAAGTTCTGGTTTCTCCTGAACACTACCCAAAAGTAGTTGTAATAAGACATCAATGGAAGGTGTTCCAGTGGGAGCTGAGAGGGACTAGCTTGTGTTAGGAAGAAAACTGATTAGAGAACATCAGCATTTGAGGAAGTTGTATGCTCTAACGTTGAATCATTCAAGAACTTTCCAGAAAGATTTATGAGTATAATCAACAATGTTACTCTCTGTGTCAAGTGTTTGTCTTCATCAGAGGAAAAAAAAAGATCATCAGGAAACAAAACTGGGACAGAAATTGCTCTTTCCAGCACTTGCCAGGCAAAGCTTTCAAGAGTGTGAGACAAGGGTCATTATAGTATCTGCCTCTGGGGCTGTTAAAATAATAAAAAAATTAAAAGACCATAAAGAATAGTAATTACAAATACTTACAGAGTTCTTTCAGTGTGCTGGGCTGTTCTAGGCACTGTACACTTAACTTATTCTCATCCTTATTTTACAGGTAAGGGAACTGATGCACAGATAGGCATGGACAATAAAGGGACTCAAGTCCCATGACGAGTGAGCACCAAGCCATATCTGAACCAGGCAATATGGTTCCAAATCTGATGGTTATAACCATTCTTCTAAACAACCGAAATGTGGGAAAGTGACTACGCCTGGTAAACGCTACGTTGGCAGTTTTTGTGAACTGGTATAGATGAATTAGACTTTATGTAAGTGTTTGAACTCGAAGTTTGACATTAATGTCGACCAGCAGGTTGGTAGTAACGTTGGACTTGGGTCAGTTGGTAGGTTACATTAGAACAGAGTGTGTCCTAGTGCTCCTAAATCAAAGGGATACCAATTCTTTCGGAAACCCCTACAGTATTCTCTCTGGACTGTTGGGAAGGATGGCAACTCTGTGACTTCCTGGAAAGGAAGTTGTACCATCCTATTCTCTCTCCCTTGGTACATCCAGTAACTCTAATCATCTTTAAAAAAAGAAAGAAAGAAAGAAAGAAAAAAAAAACCTCATAAAAAGTACTCATGAAAGCTTTATAACAAGCTTCTTTTCTTCCTTTTTATGTGTCCAAGATTTAAAACATAACACAATCCTGAGCAACTCAGCACCTGCAGTGCACATTTTCCAAAGAGTATGAAACTGTCCAAAGAAGATTCAGTGACTCCTCCTTTACAGCCAACACCACCCTGGAGCTTCTTTTCCACTTCTGTCTGCCCCTTGCACCACTCCTGAATCCTTTCCTTGGCTCTCAGAGTGATGAGTGCGCCTGACCTGTGCCTCAGATCCTAGCCTTCCTGATCCCTTAGGGACTTTGTTTGCATCTCTTCTCCCTCAGCATCTTCAATTTCTTTTCACTGCTTACTCCTGCCTTGTCCTTAAGCATGCATGGGACATACTGATAAAAATTTACCTGCCCCTGCTGCTTCCTCAGGCCATCTTTTCCCAAATAAACAGTCCGTATCTGTGGCCTTCATTTTATCACAGTCCGTCCTTGCTCCTCTTGCTCTATCCCTTTCTGCTTACACCATTTCTCTCTCCTTACCATCTTTAATATTTAGTTTCCATACCATAGAATTTGACAATTAATCAAAGAATTTTATATCATTATTTAAATATTTAATCTGAACAGTCTCTTCTTAACTAGACTATAAATTAGCCGAAAGGATGAATTTATTTTATCTTTATCAAACAGTGGCTAGCCCTGTGCTCTAGAGAGAGAAGGTACACAGGATGATTTAACCTTATATTTATGGAGGTAAGTGTTTTAATCAGAATTAAAGCAACATTAAAATTTTTTTCAACAAATATTTTTTTCACATGAGCTCTAAAATAATTCCTGTATTTCACCAAATAGTTGTCAGGTTGTATTGGGTTGAAGAGTGTCCCCCCTCCCCCCACCAAATCATGTCCAGTTGGAATCTTAGAACATGACCTTATTTGAAAACAGATTTGCAGATGTAGCAAAGATGTGGTCATACTGAATTAAGATGAGCCCTAAATCCAATGACTGGTGTCCTTACAGGAAGGCACGTGAAGACATACTTTTGCTAACTTGGAAGATAGATAAGACCATGGGGAGACACAGAAGGATGAAGGCCATATGAAGAAGGAAGTGGAATTTGGAGCCATGTAGCTACAAGCCAAGAAACACCAAGTATTGCCACTAACCACCGCAAGCTAGGAAGAAGCAAGGAAGGATTATTCCCTGGAGTCTTCAGAGAAAGCATGGCCCTGTCTACACCGTGATTTTGAACTTCTAACCCCCATAACTGTGAGAGAATAAGTTATTATTGTTTTAAGCCACCAAGTTTGTGATAATTTCTTTCGGCTGTCCTAGGAAATTAATATAAACACTCACTGTGTTCTTCAATGTTTGAGGCACTAGATAAAAGAGTGAGTAGAGTCCGGCCAGTGTGGCTCAGTGGTTGAGCTTTGACCCTTGCACCAAGATCAGGTCGCTGGTTCAATTCCTGGCCAGGACACATGCCCAGGTTGTGGGCCTGAGCCCCAGTGGGGGGCATGGGGGAGGCCGCCAATTGATGTTCTCTCTCATCGATGTTTCTGTCTCTCTCCCTCTCACTTCCTCGCTCTCTAAAATCAATAAAGAAAAATAATTAAAAATAAAATGCTTTAAAAAAAAGAAAAAGAGTGAGTAGAGCATGAGAAACTCCTGCCCTCAGAAAGCCTACATTCTAATGGGGAACACATAGGAACAAGCAGTAAGTAAATAATGCACATATCAGGTGGTCATTGCCGCAGAGAAAATAAAGTAGGGAGGGGGGAAAGGAGTGTCAGGTCTAGGGACAGTGCTGTGTTCAATGCTTTGGTGAAGGGAGGTCCCACTGATAAGGTGGCATTTTAGCACAGACCCGAAGAAGGTTAGAGGATGAGCAATGGACAGCCCCAGGGAAGAGGATTCCTAGCAGAAAGAACAGCAAGTACAAAACCTTGGAGTGAGGATGAGTGAGCCAAGGGAGAGTGTAGGAGAGGAATTCAGAGAGGCGAACAGCAGTGTGCTCAGGTTCCCAGGGCCTTGTTGGTCATTGTGAGGGATCTGCTATTTACTTTCAGAAAGATGGGAAGCTGTTGAATGGTTCTGAGCAGAGGAGAATGTAATCTGATTTATGTTTAAAAATGATTGCTGTAGTCCTGGCTGGTGTGGCTCTGTGGTTAGAGTGCCAGCCCACACACCAAAGGGTTGCTGGTTTGATCCCTGGCCTGGGGTTGGAGTGCGTGTGGGAGGCAACCAACTGATCTCTCTCTCTCTCTCTTTCTCTCTCTCTCTCTCCACCCCTTCCACTCTCTCTAAAAATCAATGGAAAAAATATCCTCAGGTGAGGATTAACAACAACAATAAAACATGATCACTGTATTAGTTTCATATTGCTGCACAACAAATGACCACCAATGTAATGGCTTAATACAATGTAGACACATTAGCTCAGAGTTCTGTAGGTCAGGATTCCAGTCTGGCATGGCTGGGTTGTCTGCTCAGGGTCACAAGGCTGAAATCAAGGTGTTGGTTGGGCTGAGTTTTCACCTGGAGGCTCTGGGGAAAAAGCTGCTTCCAAGTTCATGCAGGTGGTTGACAGGACTCAGTTCCACATGGCTGTAGGACTGAGGGCCCTGTTTCCTTGCTGGCTGCCAGCCAGGGGCTGCTCTCACCTCCGAGGGGCCACCCACATTCCTTGCCATATGGTCGCCTCCATCTTCCAACTAAGTCAGCAGTGGCGTGTCAAGTCCTTTTTATGCCTCAAATCTCTGACTACTCCTCTGTGAGCAACCAGAAAAACTGCTTGTAAAGGGCTCGTGTGATTAGGTCAGGCCTAGGCAGGTACCGTCCCTTTCTTCAATTGAAGTGTACCATAGAACATAACCTAATTGCCAGAAATAAATCCATCGTATCCACAGTCTCCGCGATTAGACAGAGATTAGTACATGGGGAGAAGGGAGAAAATTTTGGCAGTCATTTAAAATCCTGTCTACCACAATCACCTTGTCTGCTGTGCTGAAAACATACCACAGGGAGATTAGAAAAGAAAGAGGAAGATTTTTACAACTTAGATTAAAGGTGATGGTGTCTTGGACTAGGGTGGTAGCAGTGAAGGCGGTGAGATACGGTCAATTCTGAGAAAATATGAAGGAAGAAGTGATAGAATTTGCTGACCAATTGCATATTGAGTGTGAATGAGAGATGAGTTCAATAGAACTGCATGCATTTTGACTTTGAGAACTGGGAGAAAAAAGAATTGCTATTTGCTGAGAGACAAGATGTGCTAAGGTGGACTAGGTCTGGGGGGATAAAGACTTTTGGGAGATGGTACTTGAGGTGCCAAAAACATCCAAACGGAGCTGTCCACTTAGTAGTTGTGTGTGTGCAGGCAGAGTTCAGGAAAGGGATCTGGTCTGGAGATATAACTTTGTCAAGTTGTAGATGGCGTTTAAGGCCATGGGAGTGAATGAGATCACCCAGTGGAAAGAGGGAAGAAGTTCCAGGATGGAGCCCTGGAGCGCAGTTCAAGGTTAGAAGTCAGACACAAGGAGGAACTACTAAGGAGAAGGAAAAGGATCCCGTAGGGAGGTGGACGGTAACTAGGGAAGACCCTGGAGGGTGGTAGTGAAGGGGGATGGTCACTGACAGGACATGCCACTCAGAGGAAAAACTGAGCTCTGGGTGTAGTCACACAGAAGTTAGGCACCTTGATGGGAACAGTGCTGTTTTAGTGGCTGGATGAAGATAAGCCTTATTCCAGTGGGTTTGAGAGGGAGCCCGGAGAGAAGTTGCAGACAGTGATAGCAGAAAACTCTTTGAGGAATTTTGTGGTAAGGAGAGCAGGGAAAGGGACTGAGAGATTGGCAAGGATGTGGGTCCCTCTGTCCTTCCTTCCTTCCTTCTTTCCTTCCTTCCTTCCTTCCTTCCTTCCTTCCTTCCTTCCTTCCTTCCTTCCTTCCTTCCTTCCTTCCTTCCTTCCTTCTTTCTAGGATGTGAGATTACACTGTAATCTCAACCTTCCTAATGCCGCAACCCTTTAATACAGTTCCTCATGTTGTGGTGACCCCCAACCATAAAATTATTTTTGTTGCTACTTCATAACTGTAATTTTGCTATTGTTATGTCTTAGGCGACCCCTGTGAAAGGGTCGTTCGACCCCCAGAGGGGTCGCGACCCACAGGTTGAGAACCGCTGGATTACAGCATGTTTATAGAGAGAGGGAAAATGGTGATGCACAGGCAGGGGGAACAGCTGGAGCGATGTCTTAGAGTAAGCAAAAGGAGATTGAGTCAGTGCACAAAGGAGAGGTGGCCTTGGGCAGGTGCTGGGAGAGTTCGTCCATTGCCTTAGGGGAGGCAGTGCAGGTGAGTGCCCAGGTGCGTACATTGCTGGACAGTACCAAGGGGCCACTTGATGTTGGGCTGTGGATTTTATTTTCAATAGAGTCAAGCCATTTTCATTTAACTGAAATCATGTTTATGCAGATTAATTTCTTCTTCCTTGGAAATTTTGCAACAAAGATTTGAGTCATCAATTAGATTATTTTTGTCCATGTCAGATTAAATAAGAGGTAGCTTCTAAGCTTCTAGACATTGTGAAGTTATTTTGTTTGCTTTTACTTATTTATTTATTTTATTTTGTTTTATGATCATGAATTATTTCAAATCCTGCTTTCCTGGGTCAACTTTTGGAGATAACTTGTTTTATCATGCATTTTTTTTTTGGTATGTGCCCCTAGCGGAGACTGAACCCGGGACTCTCTGGTCAGCAGGCCGACGCTCCAACCGCTGAGCCAAACCGACCAGGGCTTTATCACGCATTTTTAAACTCAGTCTATTTTATTTTATGTTGACCGTGCCACATTTTCCCATTATGAAATGACATGATAAAATATGACATCATAATGATATAATGATAAAATATGATAGTTTGTATATGCTTTTTATGAGAAAATTGAGAATAATTGCTCTCAGATGTTTCTGGCCCACTCTATTATCTCAGATTTATATCTTAAATGTTGTAAAATAAAATCTTCCCTATTGTTTATCACTTTGAATGTACAGAGAAAGCAACTGCTGGGCTCAAAATGCCCTCATGATAAAAAACAAAAACAACAACAAAAAACAGCATCAAAACACTGTTTTGTAATAAACTCAAGTGGTGAAAAAGAAAGTGAGAAGAGAGGAAGGAGAGTTATATGCTCAGATTCTTTGGAGATAGCAGCTGGCTTGACATTGACTTTTTTTTTTTTAGTTTTCATTTATTTATTTATTTGAGAGAGAAGGGATGGAGGGAGGGGGAGAGAGAGATTGATTTGTTGTTCCACTTACTTATGCATTCATTGACTGACTCTTGTATGTGCCCCGAATGGGGATCAAACCTGCAGCCTTGGTATATCTGGATGGTACTCTAACCAACTAAGCTACTATTTCCTTTTGTTAGCAAACTAAATCGTTTTAATTTAATGAAAAAAGAGCAATAATAAAATATATCATATGCCTACACAGACCACCCCCAATTCTCTTTTAGAATTCCCAATTCAACTTCGATAACTAACCTTCCTCTTCCACCTTCTTCTTCCACTTCCTAAGGAGGAAGTTTCCTCCTTGTCCCAGAAAGATGAGCCTTGATTAATCTAGTCCAAGCCTGGCAATTCATTCCCCTTGCCAATGATCAGTTTCAAAGCAGGTGAGTGACACAAATCTGGCCGATAAGACATGACAGAAAGTCTGCTTTGGGCTGCAGGACTTGGTTTTCCTCCCTGATAAAACAGATGACGGATGAGGAGCAGCATCCCCTCTGCCTGGTGAAATAGCTGTGTGAGCCAGGCTCGACCCTGAGAGGACACGCTCGAGAACAAAAGCCAACGACAGCCTGAGAATGGCAGAGCTGAAGACAGAACCGACCCCGGTCCTTGGGGATGTTGTTGGATCACTGTGTTAACTGTCTTACTTCTGCACGTCCAATTATATAACTTGCTAATAATAACACAATAAGAAAACTCCATAGTTTAAACAACCTTTGGTCAGGGTTTCTGTTACTCGTAGCCAAAAGTATTCTGACACGCTCCTCATACAGAGCCAGGGGGCTGTAGGCTGGTAAGCGGTACCCATGTGGTGTCCTGCATGCCTGGGAGCCAGTCTGACGGCTCCAGAATGGAAGGCCTGAGTTCGGGCTTATGAATCATTAACCCTTTAATCTTGGCTGTCTTCACCCAGACTTCCCTGGACAGCATTTACCTTTTGTTTTGTTTTGTATTAATGCTTCCATAGCACTTTGATCATTTACTAGAAAGACTTTTAGTACTTGTTAGCATAGTTAATGTTTATGTTTCCTTTAAAATTGTGAATTATTTGAGGACAAGGGCCTCGCCTATCATTTGTATATCTCCAGTGACCACCAAAGTGCCTGGCACATAGAAAATGCTCAATAAATATGTGCTGACTTGGAGAATTACTTCCCGTTGACATGAATGTGCCGAGTGCGTGGCGCGGAAGGCCCTCCTGAGCTCTGCAGGGGCAAGGGGAAGCAGCTTCAGTAGGAAGAGGGAGTTAGGTCAGAGGAGCCAAGTAGATTAGCTCTTGTCCAAAGAATATAGTCATGAGGGCAAGAGAAGAGTCTCCACTTTGATGATCCAGCAAGTGTTCAAGGAGTTATCCGTCTCTACTCTTCCTCACTCTTTATATTCCCATACATTATGACTTACCTCCAAAATACAGCCTGCCTCCTTTTTTTAACATCTCCAATCTGCCATCTCTCACCCCTCTACCATTATCTTTACAGGAGCAGAGACATATATAGAAATGGAAATAAGATCCTGCCACACTCATGCTTAGAATCAAGAGAAACGCCCTTCTGTGTCCCTCCATCCACTCTATCACACTATTTTTGTCCTAGCATACATTACTGGCTGATGTTACTCATGATGTTACTGGCTTGTTTACTACCTACATGCCCCATGGATTGTAACGGTCCATGGTAGCAGGCTCCTCATCTCTACTGTACCTGATCCCTGTACCTGCAATAACACTTGCCATGCAGAAAACATTCCATGCATGTTGAGGACTTAACAAATATGGCATCTATCCACTCACTATAGGCCTTAGCCCCAAAGAAATGTTAAATGGAATGAAAGAATAAAGAAAATCTACAAGGTAATAGAAGTTGTCTGTTAAACTCATGGACCTGAGCTTGAGCACGCAGGGTTTTAAAACAACTGAGGAAAACAAGTAGAAGAGATTTCAGCCCTACGAAGATGGTATTAAGGTAACAGGAGCCACCCGCCAGTTTCTGGGGACCCAGTGTGAAGTCAGGGAAGGGACAGGTGATAGTGTGTCTACCTGATACTCACCCCTCAGACCTCATCTTCCTCCACTATACATCTGAGCCAGCGTGGCTGCCAGGGTGCCAGGATTCAAGTCCCTGCTGGCTTTGCTCTGCCTTAAATCACCTGTGCTTCTTGGGCTTTAGATGCCGAATTATGTGACCTAAGCTCAAAGGTCTACTTATTTCCCCAGTGAACCAAATAACGAAACAATGTACACATTAATGTGTACTCTTAACTAAAGCAAATGGTTTATCATTAAGTTAAAAGAAAAGCTTCCTAGGAAGTTATAATTTTTAAGTACAATAGAAAACTTCAAAAAATAAAACAGCTAACTCAGAAGTTTCAATTTCGTGGTTTCGGTTTACTCTCATATTGAGAGACACACCCTTATTGGAGGTCACAATGAAGCTGTGAAGACTAAAGGTAAAAATATTTACAAGCTACTGATTTACAACAACGAAAGGGTTAGCATCAAGTCATAAAGCAATGATTTATCATTAACTTAGAAAAACTCTCACCAAAGCATTTTTTTAAACATTTATGGGAATCAGCAGACTCAGGGAAAGCTAGAAGTCAAAAGACTTGGGCTCCCAAGTTCTAGTATTTACAAAGCCCTAAAGTTCTATGCGTCTGTTTCTTCAGTGTATAAAGTCAAGATGTTAATTCCTCTCTCTGACATGGATTGTTCCATGAAGATCAAATTAAATAGTACAACATTCATTGGAAACAAAGCAAGTGCAATTCAGTGCAAGTAGTAAATCTGGACCTACTACTACTGCTAAAAAGACTAAATAGCCCGGCCGGTGTGGCTCAGTGGTTGAGTGTCGACCCATGCACCAAGAGGTCGCCGGTTCGATTCCCGGTCAGGGCACATGCCCAGGTTGTGGGCCTGATCCCCAGTGGGGGGCATGCAGGAGGTGGCCAATCGATGTTCTCTCTCATCGATGTTTTTATCTCTCTCTTTCTCCTTTCCTCTCTCTCTAGAATCAATAAAGAAAAAAAAATGTTTTTTAAAAGACTAAATAGCCTTGGCCGTTTTGCTTAGCGGTTAGAGCATCGGCCCGTGGACCAGAGAGTCCTGGGTTCAGTTCTCGATAAGGGCACGTACCTCGGTTGCAGTTTGTCACCGGCCCCAGTTGGGGTCGTGTGGGAGGCAAGCAGTCGATATATCTCTCTCACATAGCTGTTTCTCTCTCTCTCTTCCCCCCACTCTCCCTCCCGCTCTGTCTGAAGATAAATGCAAAAATGTCCTTGGGTGAGGATAAAAATAAATAAATAAATAAAGACTAAATAAAACCAGTGACTATGTCAGTCCTGGGCTGGAAGGTGCTGCCTGTCTACAGCTTCATCTAGGAAAGGAGGCAGCAACAGCAGGTGCTCTTCCTCAGAACGCTTTGCATCCGGGGATTAGCAGTCATGAAATTATAATGCAGGTATATGAATGGGAAGTTGTACCATTTATTCTAATATGGCCGCATTAATTTCATACTTGATCACAAGCTAAGAGAATGATTTGGGTTTAAGAGCACCAGCTCTAGAGTCACATCACCTAATCCCAACTCTGTGCAAGTTACAGCAAGTTGCTTAACTTTGCTGGTAGCCAGCCTCCAAGATGATCCCCAGGAATGTCCACCCCTGGTAGGCATGCCCTTGTGTGATGCCCTTTCACACGGGTCAGGGTTGCTTCGTGTGGCCAACAGACTACAGCAGAGTGGTGGTTGTATACCATTGGTCACACTTCTCAGGCTAGGTCATAAAAGCCATTGTAGCTTCCTACTTCATTGTTCTCTTGGATCCTTCCTTCTAAGGGAAGCCAGCTGTCCTGGTGCCCTATGGAGAGGCCCACCTGGTGGGGAACTGAGGCCTCCAGCTAACAGCCATGTGAGAGAGCTCGGGAGTGGATCCTTCAGCCCCAGCCAAGCTTTCAGATGATATCGTGACTGTAACCTCATAAAAGATCTTGGCCAGAGCCAACCGGCTATGCCACTGCCAGATTCCTGACCCACAGAAACGGTAACATAACAAATGTTTGTTGTTTTAAGTTTGGGGGTAATTCATTGTGCAGCAATACGTCACTAAAGCACCCTCCCAGAGTTTCTGAAAATCGTCTGTAAAAATGGAGATGATCATAGTACCTTTCTCAAAAGGCTGTTGTAAGGATCCAATGAAAAGTACATTGGAAGCCTTCGGCCCCATAACTGGCACACAATGCTGGCTGTTATTACATCTTTGCATACCTTCTTTTCCACAAGCAAGGTGATCCCACATGATTTACAGTCATAGTCCCTGTAGGCCTCGGCACTTTGTTAAGTCATAAAACTTCAAGTATACAGAGCCAGCTCTCGTCAGTCCCTTTATATCGTCTTTCTCTAATCATCAGCTGGGCAAACAGTCTTCCCTTTTTCTCTCTGATCCCTTTCGGGATGAGAAGCAAGATGTTGAAGAGAAAAAGCTAAGGCACAGGCTAAGGCTGGGGAATCAGAAGCCAAAGGCTGGCCTGAAAAAGACCAACCCACTGACCTTATGAGCACTGGACAATGGTCGACAATGGTTAACTGAGCTAGCTGGAGTCAATTCGAGCTTTTACAGAGCTCACTGTTTAGAAATTGTCCCTGAAATATACAAAGCTTTCATTCAGGCTCATTTCTGTGCTTTTAAGCCTGGAATAGATCCTGGACTTCCTCAGGCAAACTTCATAGATGTTATCTTTTCTTTCTCTGATTATTCCTGTCTCCTTCACATTTGGGTTTTCTTTTATTACTGATGGATGGGTGAGCAGTCAAATTTCCTAGGCACTGAAAAAAAGTATGGAGGAAACCTACTGCTAAAGCAGTGCAAGGAAAAAAGAACAGATATGTTTCTATACCATAATAAAATTCAATAATTTAAGGGGGAAATACAGAGATCACAAATACTGAGTAGACGGTTCTATCGCCACTAAGCCATGAGGATTTTTATAATTCCATTATAAGTAAATATATTTTACTGTTGATTCTCTAGGAAGCTCAATGTTTAAATATGTAATATCTTTTTGGATAGGATATTTTGGACATTTAAAATAAAATACAACCCTTTATTATATATAAAGAAGGAGGTAAAGTTTTAATTTTGCTTAGTAAATGCATAATTCCTGACATCAAGGAGTTTTTATTCTAAAAAAAAATATGACTGTGGTATTAAGTGGGTCTCTCTCTGGCTCTCTCTCTCTCTCTCTCTCTCTCTCTCTCTCTCTCTCTCTCGCCTCCTTTCCCACTCCCTTTCTGGGTTCATCTAGCTCTGCTGAAGTCATCCTTTCATATGGAAACACTTAACCTTCTCTTAAATCAGCCTCTCAGGGAATGAACTTGGGTTTGCTCACTTCTTCCTCCTTACTTGTGGCCATTTATTTCTTTGCTTTCCACATAATCTAGCATTTTGTTTTGTTTTTCCATCAAATTTCCCTTCCTTCCTTTTCTCTTTTATATTCCCTCTCTCATACCTCCCCTCTTCTCCTCCTTCCAGGTATTTGTTTGATTTTAAACCTAGATTAACAACATGAAGGACATTTCTTGGGTAACGACTCTGGATTCTCTGTAAGGATGCCATCCCTTACAGTGGCACAGCCTAGGAGTGATGAGGCAGGAGCTGAAACAAGATGAGTTCCCCTTTCTCCTCCAATATACATACTGTACACGCTATTTAAGAAATAGGAAAAGCCTTGGCCAGTGTGGCTCAGTTGGTTGAGCATCGTCCCACGCACCAAGAGGTCACCGGTTTCATTCCTGGTTAGGGCACATGCCCCGGTCATGGGTTGGATGCCCAGTAGGGGGGAGGGTGCGAGAGGCAGCTGATGGATGTTTCTCTCTCATTGATGTTTATCTCTCTCTCTCTCTCCCTTTCCCTTCCTTTCTCTAAAATCAATACAAAAACATATTCTTAAAGAAATAAATAAAAACGAGGAGACAAATCACTTTAGTGGTGATGTAAGTAAAGCACACAGTGAAACCACATCTCCACCCAGTTGCCCAAGAGGCGTCCTTAGCCAAGCTCCCCTTACTTCCTGTGTTCCCAGTGACCAAAGTCTAATCATTCACATTTCTGAGTAGCTCTATATAGTCTCTGGTCTGCACCATCAGTCTCCTGGGACACTTCCCTTGCTTCCCCTCCAGGCTTGCTCCACTTCAACCCACCTTCCCACTGTCATGCCCAATGGCTCAGGCATGGCCAGAATTCTCCAGCAGTTCTTCATCCCCTACAGGTGAAAAGCATACTCCTTTTCCTGCTGCCCACTATCCTCGCTTGCTAAGAGTTCTTTATAACTCCAGATTAGACTATGTGATCTTGTGTCTCTGTGTTGACATGCAAGGCATTCACCTTTTTTTCTGGAAATCTTGTCTCCAGAACCTGATGTTAACCATTCAAATCTCCTTGAAAAAGGAGCCTCTTGTGAGAGTTTTTCCCATACTTTCCCAGAAGTGATCTTTCTAACCCCAGGGAAGTTTGCTCAAGCCTCTCTAAATTATCTTATAGCATCACAATCATAGGTGAAGACGTAACTCTCTCAGAAGGCCCCATCAGAGAGGATGTTCCTGAAATATTTGTTCAAATTTCATTTGCTGAAAAAACTAAGACAGCCGCTCCCCAGGCTTCATGCATCACTCAATAAAACAAAACATGTGTAGTGTACCTGACCAAACCCCATGGAAGACAGGTGCATGACCCAAGCCCCTAGGTCATTTCATTGCCCATCTCAAGTGGCTTATCAAAGTACAGTGCTCAGGAAAGTTCTGATAATTAGTCTTACCCATCCTTCCAGTGCCAGTGTGGTGCCTCCTTGATGTTTAAGAGAAAAACGGCTATTCTGGTTACTTTGATTTGTTTGAATATCTGTTTTCCACTAAACTACTGTAAACACCTTGAGGTCAGAGATCTCTACGTTTAGATATGTTAATCTTTGTTTTTATAGCAAGTAGCACAATGTGAATATTTGACCCATCCTTTGGCTGTGTGTGTTTGTGTGTGTGTGTGTGTGTGTGTGTGTGGTTGTTTAAAAATACAAAGAATCACTTTATGGAAAGAGTTAAATTTCAACAGTTCACAACAGAGTCAAATGTAAGTGGACCGATGCCTGCCATTTAACAGTCTAAAATGGTGGTAACCATGGCTTTAAGTAAGTTAAGTCATTATCAATAAGTCAACACACTCAGTTATTTAACCTTTGGCACCTTTGCCCTGGCCCTGGAAATTGCCAGGTAAACATAGTTTTTGATAGCTCTATAAACTAATTCTGAACTGTCACCTTGAATTTTGGATAAGACACCCTCAGTATATAAGCACTGTCTACACACTGGTTGACTACACCTTCCAGAGTAGATGATTCAGTTAGCTGCCTAGAATGTGTAATACTGAAATGAAACTAAACACTTAAAAGGAAAGTTGGGCCAGAGGAGACAAACTAGTTATTCTTGCTTGTGTGCATCCAATAGTGTGTATTCCAGGATATGAATGTTTTATGTTGAAAGCTAGGGCTAAACTTGAAAAGTTGGCCAGGCTAAAAGAAGTGAAAGTAGCTTTAAATTAAAGAATCCACCAAGCATCACTGATTCTACCCCCCTCTGAATATTATCACGTACTATACCAGTTTTATGATTTAACTCTGAAATAATTACTTTTGTAACTTCTCTAAGTGGTCAAATAGTAATTTTCCTGCATCCTAGCTCTGATGGGTTTCCAGTATTCCTGAAGGGAAACAACCTGGAGCCCTGTGCACTGTCTTTTCTAAAAATTGCATTTTGGGGCTTACTTTCTTATTCCAACTCCCCCACCTCCCCACCCGCAACATTTGAGATCTTTAAACACTGCCTCCTTTCCTTTGAGGATCACAACCACGATCGTGTAAACTTTTTAATTTAAATTTAATACAAAGAAATCCTAAGACTTCACCCCTAATTTCAGGAAGTATGTATTTGTTATGCATAAATCTTGGCGACTCAACACTGGAGACCCTGCAGAAGTCAATCTAAGCGGCTACCCTAGAAGCAGCAGCAGCGCCTGGGAAGCCTCAGCTGCAACCTGTCGCACTGGTCCCAGCCCCCAGCAAAATCCTTCGTTCTCCTCAGTGTGGGAAAAGAACTAGATCCTAGTCACCAACTGTCTTATCTCTCAAATATGACAAACTTACTGCCTTTGTTCAGCAGAACCGCTGGCACAGTGATGACGGTGACGAGCGCAGCAATCCCCAGCAGTCCCAGGAGCACCTTCCATTGTGTCTGCAAGGCGGTTAGATCATGTCCAGTTAGAGCGAGCCCTTTAGCCCCGGTCTGGGTAAGAGGGTCGGGGCCTGGGCTGCACCCGAGGCAGCGGGATTTGCCGGTGGGCGCGCTTTGGAAGAGGGGCACGGTGTGCTGGGAGGGTTCGGAGTGAGCCAGTCGGAGGCTGTGAGAGCAGTTGCCCTTGAACTTGTGGCCTCTGAGCACATTACCGATTGCTTCTCTACGCCTGCACGTCAGAAGCTAAGTGAGGGTTCGGGTGTGCGTTTTATGGGTGGCTCTCCGGGTCGTCCAAGGCTCAGCGCCCAGATCCAGCAGGAACCCCGCAGGTCCGAGAGTGAGACGACAGACCTGGGAAGTCCCTTCACCTGTCAGAGGATGGCTCTGGAGCTTCTGCCTAGTGAGAGTCCCTGGTTCCGTGCCGAGGGGTTTGGGGGACCATTTGGGGAGAGTTTGGTGAAGAGGTACCTACAACTCGACCTTGGGGCTGGGGAAGCAGGAGGCGCGCCACTCACTCACCTTCATCGTCGGCGTCTCCTCGGAACTGCGCGTCCGGAGCGGGGAGGGCAGGCGAAGTCAGACCAGCCGCCCAGACGCGCGTCCAGCTCCGCCGCTCCCGGCCACCGAGTCACTCGGCGCTCCCAAGTTTCGGCCCCGGCCCCGAGTTAAACATTAGTGAGAGTCCGGCCCGCTAGGTATAAAAGGCCGCGGGGCAGGCTGCGGGAGAAGGCGCGTGGCCTCCGGACACTGGCATCCCGGCCGGGGGGCGCCCGAGAGGCACCTCCTCCAGGCTGAGCGGTGCGCGGGGCGCGGGGCGGCAGCCGGGGCGCGCAGGGTGCGGGGCCCTGGGGACTCCCCGGAGCAGTCGTGAGACCCCGATCGGGGGTAAGCTGGCTCGGGCACCCGACGCGGAGTCCGAGGCCGCCGACGCCCGGATCCGGGTCCGTTTTATGAGGAAGGAGCCTTGTAGCTCGGCTCGGGCAACCTCGCGTGGACAAGCAAGGGAACCGAGCCCAGAGAGGGCATGGGGCTCTGCAGACTCGCACAGCTCGTGGCTGGCAGCTGGAACTAAAATCCAGGCCTCCATCTCTTGCCAGTGTAAGGTCTGTTGGGGAGTAGTGGGGTGTTTAAAGCTTTTGGAAGGCAAAGCAGAGATAAAAGGTGATTATTCACATATGAATGAAATGTAGAGGCTAAGTATCTGGATTCACCCTCAGCAGGGAATTTCCGGCTTGTTTTGCAGGCTCACTTTCTCATCAAGATGCCAAAAATAATAACACTAACACTTGCGTGGAACTTACTTTTTCCCCAGGCGTTGCTCTAAGCATCTACTGTGTTTATTTTACAGGAAGGAAGCCTAGGCACAGAGAAGTTAAGTCACTTGGCCACTTCACGCAGCTAGGAAGTCATGGAGTCTGAATTCATGTTCTTAACCACTGCTTCACATGGCCTGTTATCTTTTAGCGTTGCAAAGAAGATACGGAGAAGAGAAAACGGTCGGATGTGGCTTTGACTTCCCCCAGCTTCTCATTATGCCTTGTAGGTTCCTTTGGTCATTTATTCATTCATTCATTCATTCATCTCCACATCCTCCCATTTATTCCATCCATTCCACTAATATTTGAGTCGCTACAATGTATCAGCTCTCTTTTAGAAGCCAAGACAGATGAGGTCTGTGTGCTTGGCTGTTTTGGTATAAAGTACACAGGTACATATTTGCATTTACAGCCCTTCTTTGCTTACTATCTTGAGGATGTACTGTTCTTACCTTTTAAAAGCAGTTTGTGCACTGCCTCTGAAAAACAAAGCCTGTCCATAGTTAGAGGTAAAATATTAAAAATGCAAAGTCCTATGGAGCCTTAAAATATGATTACGAATAAATTCAAATTTCCAATCATTATCTCCATTCTAGACTTTGCTTCTGCATTCAGGGATTTTTTTCTCCTCTTGACCACTAGTTGTTTATCATACATACATACACTCACCCACACCTACGTCCAGAGGCTCAAACTGAACTCTTTATCTTCTCCAACACCCTCGACTCACCCTTCTCCGATCATTTCTTATCTTCATTAAAAGTGTCCCCATTGATCATTCACAAAAACTGAAAACTCTAGTTATCTCAGGTTTTCTTTTCTACTCTCCTGCTCACCAATTCCTCACCAAATCTGCCTTTACAAGTTTCTCTCAAATTCATCCCCTCCTCTCTCTTCCAGCTGCTGGCAAAAGTAAGTCAATAGTGTTACTGGAGCCTGTGAGCTGGAGCTGTGAAAAGAAACCACCTAACAAAGACTACAGGGAACAGTGCCACATTGGGGACCCAGTGTCAGTCCCTGATCTCACCAGTTTGTACACTCAGCAATATAGGAAAGAAGCTACAAGCCACATCAACCTTAGGATGGGACGTTCGTACAGCTGAGTCTGGGCTTAACCTCCATGCCTACATCATGGCACTATACATCCAGCAAGCTCTGGGGAGGCTGGGGAAAGATTGGGTGACATCCATGGACCAGATCATCTTGTTCTCTGGAGGGCATGACACGAGACACAAATGTCTTCACGCTAGATGCCCACTTCAAAAAATCTTTCACACATCTCCTTCACCCAGACCCCAGTCTTTCAATCTTGTTTTCTTCAAGTCTCTGGGAAACAGCTGGTCAACACATTAGCCACTGCTTATGAGTCAGCGTAATTTTATATTAGGCCATCTCTCTTTCCATACAAAATGGAAAAACAGATGTACTACTCAAAGTTCTGTCTGTTAGGAAGATTTCTCTTTCTGCTGTATTTCAGGGCATCCCTGAGCGGGGCTGTGATGACTTGATGATTGGTACCAACTTACTTTGCATAAGGGCCACTCTTTTCCCTCCTCTGTTGCTTGGTTACACGGCGCACCTCATGAAACTATAGGTGTGTGTTGAAGGACAGACACTGAAGCAGTGGAAGAGGGCAACATGGAGTCCAAATTTTCTACTCATGTGAACTTCTTGTGCCTTTGAAACATTTGGGCTCATCTCCTATATCTTATAGACACCATTTTCACTTAATAATGGGACACTGCTGGACACGCCTAACAATCGTTTGGTGGATCAGATAACAATCAGTTTATTATGGGTAGTTCAGGGTGTAGAGTTACCTGCTGTTATGGGTTGAATTATGTCCCCTCCAAAAAAGAGGTGTTAGATTTCTAATGCCCAGTATTTTAGAAAGTGACCTTCTTTGGTGATCGGATCTTCACAGAAGTAATGAGGTTAAAAAGAAGTCATCAGGGTGGGCTCTAATCTAATATGACCAGTGTCCTTATACACATTGGAAATTTGGACACACGGACACCCAGAGAGAGAAGACGATGTGAAGACACACTGCGAGAAGGCCGTCTTCAACAAGCCAAGGGGAGAAGTTTGGAACATAGGCTTCCCTCGTGGGCCTCAGAAGGAACCAACCTTGTCAGTCCCTTGATTCCAGACTCCCAGCCTCCAGAACTGTGAGACAATAAATGTCTGTTGTTTTAGCCATCCAGTTGGTGCTACTTTGTTATAGCAGCCCTAGCAAATGGATATAATTGGTGTTCCATGACCATGCTTTCAGCCTCTACCAAGACCTTGTAGAAAGGGAGGCACTGAGGAGGTGGAGGAATGGGTGAAAAAGGTGAAGGTGAACAAAAGGTACAAACTCCCAGTTATAAAATAAATAAGCCATAGAGATGTAATGTACAGCACAGGGAATACAGTCAATAATGTTGTAATAACTTTTCACAGTGACAGATGGTTACTAAACTTAATGTGGCGATCACATCATCGGGTATATAACTTTCGAATCATTATATTGTATACCTGAAACTAGTATAATATTGTACAACTATGCCTTAATAAAAAGTCTTTAAAAACCACAGTCAGTTCTGAGGAAGAGGCACTGGAGCATGGGCAAGGCAGAGGGAAAAGAAGCACACAAAAATGAAAAGAAGAGGAGCTGATTTTCATACCGTGGATAGTCATTGGCTGTTGTAGCCATCATTCAAGACAAGCCCCCAGTTTCGGAGTATTTTATTATATATCAATAGATAACTAATAATTAAAAAGATGGCATCGCTTTGTTCTAAAACCTTCGGCATATCCTCTGTGATTCTCCTATTGGGGCTTGTTCAAGGCTCTGTAAACTATCTCTGGTTGCCATAGACACGTCTAGTAACTATTGTTTCTGCTAGGTCATTAAGATTCTAGTATCAGGGCAGCTTGCACTATAGCCTAGACCTAGGGAACCCTCTCTTGCTCAGGCTCCATTCAAAACAGACAGCATTATAGGTTACTGAGTAAATGGGTTGCAGAAGCACATCCATTTGTGGTATATGGTGTTTCCAAAAGCTGAGGAGTTCTAGCAAACATTGTCCCCCTTTATGGGGGGCATGCAAGGTGCAGTGACTTAACTTTCATTTTAGTGCGCATATCCTGACATGCTCTGAACCACTGGATGCCTTGAAACCTTCGAAAAATCTTGGTGGGATTTATCCTCTACCGTGTGGCCACATTTGTCTTACTAAAGCGTTTAAGGAACGTGCTACTTACTGTACATCAGGGCCAATTCGCATAATGTCACCAATGTAATGGACCAGTGTGATATTCTATGGGATATCAAGATGATCAAGTTTTCAGTAGAATGTGTTATAACAGAGAGCAAGAGAGTTGACTTAGCCCTGAAGTAAGATGGTAAAAATAAACTGTTGCACCTTCTAGGTAAAGGCAAACTTTTATGTTGGTCTTTTATCAATTAAACTCTAAAAAGAAAAAGTGCTCGTCAGGTTAGTAGCCCCAGATACTAGGACTGTATTGTTTGACCCAGTAAAGTTACCATACCTGAAATGGCAGCTGAGATGGATCCCTGATCATTTTCCACAATCCATTTTACTTTGCACAGACTGAACAGGCAAGTTAGTTTAGTGTGGGATAGGAAATCAGCACTCCTGCGTATTTCAGGTTTTTAGATTAGTGACACTAACCTCTGTATTTGCCCAGAAATGCAGTTTTACTTTGGGTTCACCATATAGCTGTGGAGAGAGTGCCAGGGGCTTCCACGTGGTCTGTCCTGCCACAATCTCTCTCCATGGGGCAGGAGAATAAATGAACCAAGGAATGCAGACCAACTCCAGAAGCTGGAGAAAGCAAGGACGTGAATTATCCCCCAGAGCCTCTAGAAGGAATGCACCTCTAATGACACCTGGACTTTAGTTGGACCATTTCACACTTCTGACCACCGAAACTGTAAGATAATAATTTGTGCTGTTTTAAGCCACTGGGTTTGTGGTAATTTTTTATAGCAGCGATAGAAAATCAATTCACCACTATACCATGATAGTGTTTTAACTCCATAAGAATTAGTATAAATCTGAGGCCAATATTTAATAAGTTCTGGGAGGTCTCAACTTGTCCCATTTCACAGGACATTTTCAAACTTACTGCATATCATGTGTGGTTCTGGGGAAAATTTGGAAGAAGATATAAGGTATGTGTGGTGGTGGCATTGCAGGCTCTCTCCCCGAAAAGATCTGATGTTCATTTAAAACAAGGTATTCTGGGTCTATGAACTAGTTTGAGTTTGGAAACTTGGTGAGAGGCTATGCATTTATATTATGACAACTTCAGAGAAATTTCTGCACCATACATTAGAATTGTTCTGATTGTTTAAATCAAGCCATAGTTGAGAATGCTGCCCATCTACTCGCTTCTTTAGTACCCCATGATAAATGACTCACCACCATTGCAGGCCAAATGCTCCTATTACCAGAGTTTTCCCTGCAGCTGTTTGTGGTAATAGCCCCTATTAAGAACCTGTGGCTTGTACTATCCTAAGCAAAACAAGCCAAGCAGAGAAAGACAAATATCACATGATCTTACTTATTTGTGGAATATAATGAACATAACAGTCTGAGGAACAGGGTAGACCCAGAGATGTGGAAGTAGGGTACAGACTGACAACCCTCAGAAGAGGGGGTGGGGGGAGGGAAGAGATAAACCACAGAACTTATATGTATGTATGCATAACTGATGGACATGGACAACAATGCTGGGGATGGGGCGGGGGGATGGGGAGGAGGGTGTCAGTGGGAGAAAAAGGAGAAACATCTGTAACAAAAACAAATTAATTTAAAAAAAAAAAAGAATTTACAAAAAAAATGAACCTGTGGCTTGGAAGTGGGATCACCTGGGATGAGCTGTTGACCAGGAGAGATCAAGTCAAAAGCACGAAGCAGATAAAAAGCAGAAGGAATAAATACTTTGGTCTCTTTCTCTTCCTTGTCTTCAGTACCTTGCTGGTGCCTTTCCTTGATTGAACCCAACTAAAGGCAGTCTTAGTCTTAATCTTGTCTTAATGGGGGATGCTATCTGCAGGGTTCAGCCCCCTAAGGAACTGGGCAGGGAATACAAGGGTGAAGAATGTATGGAGAGCCCAATGAAAAACAGCCTGACAAGTAGCCTGACACCATCAGCATACATATTATTTGCTAAACTATCTCTTCATAAAGGTTAGAAATGTTCCAGTTATTCTTTCATCTTTCTCCCATCTTTCTCTCTATAGTGCCTGGAACACATCAGCAGTCAATAGATGTGGGATGAATAAATGAGAAAACTGAAATGATAAATGAAGAAAAAATAACATCAGATCTTCCTCTGTGTTCTTGGGGACTGTAATCGGAGGCCTATTAAGAATGGGATCTCACATTGAAAAGAAGGGAGAGAGGGAGGATGGCATGGTGGGGGGCAAGGGGGTGATCAAGAAGCTGGGCAGATGTCACTCCCTCCACTCTGGAAGATAAATGAAGGTTGTTTTTTGTTTGTTCGTTTGTTTTGTTTTTTGTTTTTTCAGTGGAGACTTGCCTTTGACCTAATCAGGGAACTCTGCCCTACCTATGGAAATGACTTCCTGCTGCCCTAAGACCAAACCTCTTATCTCACATCTTTAGAGTCCAGTATCTGTTCAACTTTTTGCTTTCCCTACTAACCACAGTTTGGAAGATCATTCTGCTTGCAATTCAATAAAAAAATTCACTTCTACCAAGAGATACGTAGCTTATAGCTAGCTAGCTGGATAATCCCTTGGATTTTGATATATGGAAATAAGAAATTTTCAGGCCAAAGGGATAACTACACGCGAAGTCTGAGTGAGAAAGCTGGAGGAGCTTCAGGGAACATTTATTAGTTTAGTTTCACCAAGATATAGAGTATTCTAGAGAATACTGAGAAATAAAGGTCAGTCATGAACCTATTCTTCAGTCTTAAATTCAACATTCAGTGTACTAAGGAATCACTAGAAGTTATTTTCCAGGGAAAGGAATCCAATCAGGCATGCAGTTTAGATATAAGAATCAGGTAATAGAATATGCTGGACAGATGAGAAAGAGAAGAACTAGAGATGGGAAAAGAGTCAATAAACTTGATGTTACAAAATTAAATGGGTAAGTGCCTGTCTCTATGGACCTTGTCATAAAAAGATTTAAATCATGTCAACTTATACTTGTTAACATATAACTTTATAAAAACTGTTTCCCAACTGTGGTTTGGGGTGTTTTCCTTGCTTCAGTTAGCAGTAGTAACAAGGGGTCCTTTGTACATTCAGTGCTTGATAAAGGTCTTTTGCTCCTTGTTAGACCAGACGCCAGCTCCAGGGGGAGGAGACTTCTGCTCTGTTTTTGTTGATGTCCTCTGGAAATTCTCTGGGGTTTTTAATCCGAAGCATTTGCTTATATTAGCCCCTGACTTAAGAAATAACTATTTAACATTATGAGAAAATGTGTTTAAGGTCCTTAGAGCCAGATTCTTACAAAGTGGCAGTGGCTATGAGGACATCTCCTTCTTAGTGTGTTCCAAGCTGTGAGCGTGTGGTGGATATGATGGTGGTGGTTTATGTATGAGTCTGGATATGATGGTGGTGATTTATGTATGAGTGGTTGAGTGAAGCAGCTGGGTGGTGGTTGCTATAATTTAGAGAAAAGGAATGGCAAAGACCAGCAGAGCATGGCTAAGCTAAAAGGAGAGATCGAATTTGCCCTGAAGGAACCACCTGTGCTCTATTGAGTGCTAGATCATATAATCAGAAAATCATATGCAAGAAGGTCTCCTGATTTTCTTGTGTGCTGTTTTCTGAGTAAAAATAATAACAAGAAAATATTTCATGTTTGATACTAGACTAGAGTGAAAATTGTCATTTCTTTTTTTTTTAACATTTTTTATTTTATTATTTTACTTTTATTTATTAATTTTTTTGTTAATCCTCACCTGAGAATATTTTTCCATTGATTTTTAGGTCGAGTGGAAGGGAGGGAGGGAGAGAGAGAGAGAGAAACATTGATGTGAAAGAGACACATTGATTGTTGCCTCCCCCACGAGGCCGGGGATGGACCCTACAACCCAAGCATGTGCCCTTGACGGGGAGTTGAACCTGAGACCCCTTGATCCACGGGCTGACCCTCTAACCACAGAGCCAAACCAGCAAGGGATCTTTTTTTAAATTGTGGTAAAATATATATAACAAAATGTATCATCACAATCATTTTTAAGTATATAGTCATTTATTTATTTTTTATATTCAGAGCAATCCAAAGTTTATTTTAGTGGATAAACATACAACTGAAAATTATTCATTTAGGACTCTCCTTTTTCTTGGCAAGATGGTGAAGTACAACTTAACCTTTCTCATTGTATACTTTTTTTTAGAAAAGGGAAAAATTTCACTTTTTCCATTTATTTATTTACTTATCTATCTATATTTTTTTCTTTCTTTATTGATTTTAGAGAGAGAGGAAAGTAGAGAGAGAGAAACATCGATAAGAGAGAACATTGACTGGCTGCCTCCTGCATGCCCCCCAGTGGGGATTGGGCCTACAACCTGGGCATGTGCCCTGATCGGGAATCGAACTGGAGACATCTTGGTGCATGGGTCAACGCTCAATCTCTGAGCCACACCAGCCGGGCTTATTGTATACTTTTTGTACTAGCATCTGGTTTCTGCTGCATGAGTTTCTCTTCATAAAAGAGATATAGGATGGAAAAGAATGAGTACATGGGAAATTGGATCTCTTCAGTGATACCGTATGGGAGCATTTGCTATGGGTGTATGCAAAGACCTTTATTCTGATGATATTCTTCATGCTTTGAGAGAAGGGACAGTAGCTACAATATTTCAAGAAACTAAACTAACTGGGAAGAAGTTTTAAGGCCCAGAAATTACAAGGCAAATGTAGTCCAAGAGAGATGGTCAGATATTATTTAGCCCCATAGCTGAAAAGCATAGTTAAAGGTAGGTGTATTTACATAGAGTCTAAAACATGTTTCTCAAACTTTTTGTTTCTTTATTCTATACCCTCCTCCACTGCCCCACTTCGATTTTAGATTTTGTTTTTCAAACTAACCCCCATGAAACTGAAATACCACATATATACTGCTCTTCTGTTTTCTGTATCTGTGCTTTAAACATAAGAAGAGTAAATTTTTTTGCCCCCAATAACTACTCTCTTGGTGACCATATTGCCTTCATGGAGAATGCATGCCCTCCAGCCCTACACAGACGCAGCAAGTCCTCAGGATCAGCAGAATATCGTTACTCGTTCAGAGCGCTGGGTGCAGCATATGACAGACAGTGTGTTCACTCTGGGGAAGCTAACCTCCGAAATCCTAATGCTTAGAGACTGAATGTGCAAACAGACAATGGCCAGACCGTAGATGACAATTGGATTCTGACTTGCAACCTCTACAGCAATCTGCGAGAGTGAGTTGGCCAAGTTCTTTTTAAAAAATTCCAAAAGAAATTAAAAGAACATTTTATTCTTATATGATTTGCAAATCAGAGAACGCAGTCCTTGGTATGAACCAAAGACACGTTCTGAGTTGGGGGAGGGTAGAGGGTGAGAACATGGGTTTTAAAAGAAGATTTGCTAGGGAAATAAAGTTATAAACTTACATCATTCATTTTCTGATTGGTGGGGGCAACTGAATTTTTAATGGTAGGAACAATGGGTAACATACAGGGTGGACAAAAGTAAGTTTGCAGTTGTCAGTTCACAAAGCACAGTTTATTCTTGCATTATTATGTATTAATTATTGTATTATTTATTTGTATTGCAACTGTAAACCTATCTTTGCCCATCCTTCTGTAATTAAACATTCATCAGCATCCTAGTTTGGGTTCAAGCTTTTTTTTGGTAGACAGTATACTGGTGTTGCTTATCAACCATGCAGGGGGACTGATTTATCAAACAGAACAGTCAGCACTGGGGAGCTGCTTGCTCTGCGGGTTGTTTTGGAGCCCGAAAAAGCAAAGTTGTGTCTTGTAAGCAGCTTCAAAACCCAAGCTGCAAAAATCCAAATGTTGAGCCCTAAGTTATGATATTAAAGTTCTTATACATCCTCAAAGTCAGTCCCCCATTGACTTGGTCAATGACTGCCAGCATCCTCATTTTTTGTCCTTGCTTCCAACTCAGGATCAACCAGAAAAAGATTAATATTCTCCCCAATCCAATCTTGTCAGATGCCTCACTTAGAGTTAGCCTGCCTCCCGTTTCCCCAGGCCAGGAATCTCTAATCAGACCATACTTGAAGCCCCGCTGGTTTTCACGATGAAGCACACCCACTCCTCTGCCTTCCTTTGAGTCCAAATTCCAGCTTAGGGTGACTGATACCCTTGCTATATGAAGCTCTGTAAAAACAGCCTTTGCTTTTGTTCTCGATTAGGTGGTCCTTGTTCATTTCCATATAAGAAATGAGAATGCAGCCATGGAGGAACTTAATGTTTGGGGAGAGTGGAGAGGGGGTGGGTGGAGGTGAAAGAGGGCATAGAGGGGATAAAGAGTGATAGGAAAAAAAAAAAAAAAGACACCACAGGTAATTCTCTCATTTCTCCCTTTCAGTGTTTCAGCAGCAAATATGGCTCATTCATTGGTTTCTGGTTTCTTTTTTCAACACTGCCAAAGGCTGTTACAACATCATTTATCTTGTCCTTTATCAGCCATACTATCTTAATAATTTAAATGATGTGTCCACATTCATCAGTCATTTGACTACAACAGTAATAATATCCAAAGTTGCTTGGAAATGCAAGCAGGAAGTCATTCAATAGGAGTCTTATACATGTAAAAGACACTATTACTGAGTTTATCAAATATATGTTAACTTTGACTTTGATGGGGCCCAGAAAAAGGCTGAGTGCTGAAGTGACTACTTCTTAAGGATTTCACTAGGTTGTCTATAGTAAGACTTTATGTCACATCCACCAATGTATTAACATTAATATGTTGGCAGACAAACTGAAAAAGTTATCAGAAGAAACCAAAAGATGGATTGTGAATTTGATTAGAAAACTGATTTTTAAATCAGGTCATGTGTGGTAATGAGTAACAATGAAAAGACCACCCAAAGTCTTTTTGATAGAAACTAGACAATGGCTATATATAATGAGAAAAATACTTAATCAGAGGTTCCTCAGTCAGAGCTCAGGGCTCTGGCTTCTACTAATAGAAGACTGAAAAATTTCAACAGACTGACAAACCTCAGAGGGAAGAGGAGTGGGTGGGGGAAGAAATAAACCAAAGAGCTTACGTGCATATATGCATAACCAATGGACCCAGACAATAGTGCGGTGAAGGTAATGGGGAGGGGACAGGGAGGAGGAGGGTCAATGGGGGAAAAAAGGAGGGACATCTGTAATACTTTCAGCAATAAAGATAAATTTTAAAAAATTCAACATGCTAAATCTATTATGTAAAATATGATATAGAAAATTAAATGATTTTAGAAAATTAAAATATATATTTTGAGTATAACTAGTTGTTTATTTACATTTAGCTTTGATTCAGTCAAGGTTAATATTTATTAAGATGCTACTTTGCAGACCGTGTCCTGGGACTGTCTTGGTGAACAAGTCAGGCCCATCACTGGGATAACAATGTTTACAAACAAGTTAATAATAGCTAATCCTTCCAAGCTTGCCAGCAAAACCCAAGACCAAATCTCAGAGATGATTAGGCTTTATTGACCACCAAAAAGCATTTCTTAGGGGAGGCTGAGGAAGGGGATTAGAATTCCCAGAGGCCACATGAATGCACTGGGCTAGAGCTCTGATGTTTAATATGGAGGGTCCCCCTGGCTCCTTCCTGTAGATGCCCTTCCTTCTGTTTACCTTCCAGGTCTTGCAGTCTCTTTGTCTCTTCTATGGCAAGTATCCCCTTCAAACCAGTTTCCTCAGGCAAAAGCTCCACTTCTCCATCCCTGTCTGCACTCTCAAACCCCATCTATTCTGATGAGCAGATTTGATTGGAGGTTGACACGATTGACATATGCATTTTATCTGGACTTTTGAGGCCAGAGGCTCTTCCTGATTCTTAAAAATTGTACCAAATGCACCCTGCACACACCTCCATCACTGCCCTCACATTATTATATCAAAATGACTGTTGACTTCCTGTCTCTCTTGCCTTGCTTTGAATGTGGCAGACGTTTTATTAATTCTTGTATTTCCAGAAGCTACAGCACTGTTGGGCTGGAGTGAACTCACCAAAGCCATGAACACAGAAACAAATGTTTCTTCCAAGCAGTCAATCTACCATCTGGAAGGCAGCATGGAGAAGAGAAAAAGGCAAAGATTTTCAAGTCAGACAAGCCTGGGTCTGCCATCCAATTATTATATGCCCATGGGTCTTTTCTTTTAACCTATTTCACAGTTAAGAGGATTTAATGAGATAATAACTGAGTAATCTCAGCTACTCCTTGAAGCCTTCAAGTTTATCTATCTGCTGATGATTTCCCCATATATCTCTTTAGTTGGGATCTCTCTACTGGATTCTGAGCCACCTGGAGGTCCTGGCCAGGATGAGTCAGAAGCTATCAAAGGCAATTTATCCCAGAGTCAGTTAATCATTAATTATTGCTGGCACTACTCCCACTCATACCACCCTCCTCCCACACCCCAAGTACGATCCTTTTCATCATGTCTTACCTCTGTGAGAAGAATCGCCTGCCAGGTTGTCCAAACCAGAAACCTAGGAATCCTCCCTGGTGTCTACTCACCCCACACATTGACCTCTTTAATATCTCCTTTATTTCTCTACATCCCTCTAAGCTTCACCTTTGTTCAGGCCTTTGTCTCTTCCGGTTCAGATCCCTGCACCAGCCTCCTCTGACTGGCCTTTTGTCTTGTAATTTCACTCCCGTGTAGCCTCTGTTACTTTCCTGTTCAAAATTAGTGGCTTCCCCTGCTGCGGAATAGAGTCCTTTCCTTAACGTGGTCTGGTCTCTGCTTGTTTCTTCTCACTGCTCCTCCCCAACCTTTCACACCTACACTAAGCCACTTGCATTTCCAAGAATTGCTGCCCTTTCCTTTGCTTCCAAAATTTCAAACACAAAGTTCCCTCTGCATGGTATTCCATTCCCCTTGTTTTTATTCTGGCGAAATCCTAGTCAACCTTTTGGACAGCGGTGCCATCTCCTCCAAAAAGCCTTGAGTGAGGTGCTTTGCCTCTGTGCTTTCACAAAGCCTGAATAAATGCTAATTTATTTGTGTCTGTTCCTCCTGAAGGCCAGGGACTGGGTTTTATTCCATTTATTCCCAACAGCTAGTTTGGCACTTGGCGCATATTAACAATTGTTAAGCTTGTCTCTCTTTATATGTTCATAGCCACTCTGAGTTCTAAGGTTCCATTTTGACTCTGCATTTGTGGGGGGTTTGTTTGAGACCTTGCTTCCACCCAATCATGCATTAACACACTGCTGCATGTCAGTTTTCAGTGTAGAGAAAATCTGGTCAGCTGCTGCTTGACAGCTGGAAAAACAGAGCTGCACCCGAGCCAAACAATTCCGTACCTCAGAGAAGGAGGGAGGAGAGCCTCCTGCCTCCTGAGGTCATGTGGGTGGAGGGCTGAATCATCGAGTTCTTTGAGTTCCTTAGAAAAGGGCAATCAAAGGAATATTACACAACATGGAGAAATAGGAGAATTAGCAGACACGAAAAGTGACTAAAACGTTGAAAACTAGAATCGACAAGGCTAAAAATATTTGAGATCAAGTTTGTACAAGAAAAAGCTGTGGGTCAATGTTCTAGTACCCTAGCGAGCCACACATGATCAGGCTCCAGTTTGCAAGATGTTGACCAGATGTTCACAGTCCTCCTGAAGGAGAGGAATGCGCACCAGGCGTGGACAGCCCTTCGAGCAGCTGAGACGAGGAAAAGACAGCCTGGGCTTCGGCAAAACATTGTAAAAGAATGTCCTCAAGTTCAACCCGGGCAGAGGGGAATGGGGTGCATGAGTAACAATGAGATTTCCTAGGTAGTAGGTATATTTTGAATTTTTCTTTTCCAGTAGATTTAATATCCCAATAAAATTTTTAAATGCATTGCAAAAGAGGTCTAGGAATTTTGAAAACTTTGGATGGAATGGGGTGTATGGGGGCAGGTCAGACTCCCGTGGTCATGCAAACAAACAAAAAATTCTCCTGCTCCAATTCTGGCTTATTTGGTAGCTTACACTTGAGAGACACGTTGGTATAGGGGAGGGAGTGTGGACAAGTTGCTCACACAGGCTCTGATTCATTTATGGTCTTTTTTTTGAGCAGCACTTTGCAAGCAGTATTGTAAGGATTAAAGAGGTATGCAAAATGAGTAAAACACTTGGTGAGCTCCACAGCTGGGAGTAGGGTTACCATTAGTATTAGTTTTCACTAGCATTATTGTTTTAATTTTCTAGCTAGGATTTCTGAAGGTATTTCCCACTATATGAAAGATTTATTTAGGTAGATACCAAAGTCAGAAGAGCTTATGATTAGAATGAAGGGTCTGAACTGGTTCCCAGGTAGACTCATTGGCGAAAAGGGGATTGTAGGAGTATTTTATTCTACATTTTATTCCACAGCCCGTGTTTGGAGTTTTAAGGGGGATGCTGTCTCAGTGTGTTGTAATAATTAATGCCTTGAGGGAGGAGGGGACTGTGTAATAGGGTGTGTCTTCTGACTCTCTCATGTATGTTCATCTTTTCTGCCCAAGAAGAATGTGCACATTTTATGGGCAGGGAGCATGTCTTTTAATTTGTATTTATAACCTTTCTTTTCTTTTCTCAGAGTTTTCAGGAACAAAGAATTCACATATGGATAAAACACATGTAGAATTTCATAAATAAAATTCATAAAAGATATAAATGGCAAGTGTTTCTTTCTACCCAATGATTCTGTGTAACACCAGGTTGCTATCCATCATAGTGAAATATGGCAACCCTCAGCCTTGTGGAGACCTACACCGGGCAGGTCTAACCTCCTTCCTGGATCTCAGAGGCTCAAGGGCACAATGTGCCTACTTCCCTACCCTTGAAGTCTTGCTGACCTTACAGCGACTTTGAAGCATAAGTGACCAAGGCATTCACACTTCTGAGGGGAGTGAAATAAAACTGTCTGGACAAACCAGTTTCTCCGAGTAAAGTCCACAATCTTCGTGTTTTCCCTAGAGTAGCCTCCGTTTTTCCTTATACCCATTGAAGGCATTGCTGGTGGACAATGTTCAGTAGCTTTCTCCTCCTCATTGTTTTGAAGGCATTGATTAATAAATAGGTCATTTATGCTTCACAATTACCCTTTGAAGTTCTATTCAAACATAAAATTTACTATAAAACAAAGCTGTCTTTATTATTTTAGTGAAAATCATAAATTTCACTCAAACATAATTGCGTTAGATTTTCAGACCTCTTAGCTACCTAATCATCCCTGTTGGAAGTTAATTTTTATGGATGGGTGAACTACTTTTACAAGTGGTGAGTGGAATGCATGTTAGAGATGTTCTTCCTTCAGGCATTCACTTATGATTGGGTGACCATTTGCTCATTCCTCCTGGTAATGGAAAGGGGCAAAAACACATGTATGCAAAGATTAGATTTGATCTAATCAGATGTGAAATTACTGATTCTTGAGCAATTGGACCTATTATAGTATGGCAACTCAACATAGTATAACTTGATATGTCTGAGGTTTATTCATAAAACAACACATTCTATGCTATGTCAATATAATTGATATTGAAATATAACATAGAACACTTAAGAAGAAAATTTCAAAAGTTGTTTTAAATACAGATGCAAAATAGGAACATGATACCATGTTTCGTACTACAACAGACCAGTAATTGATGAAAAAAACCCAGTTATGTTCTGTACCCAGTAATTAAATATTAGTTTTATAATGATGAAAATATATTAGCTTACTATAAATACTAAAGTCAATAACATCAAAAAAATTTTTTTTCTTTATTGATTTTAGAGAGAGGAAGGGAGAGGGAGAGAGATGGAAACATCAATGAGAGAGAACATCAGTTGGCTGCCTCCTGCATGCCCCCTACTGGGGATTTGGCCCACAACTTGGGCATGTACCCTGACCAGGTATCAAACTGGCGACTTCTTGGTACATGAGTCAATGCTCCACCACTGAGCCACACCCCGGGCTAAAGTCAATAACATTTTATGAAACAACTATTGTGTTGTCAGAGGTGAATTGTGCTGAGGAGGTTTAAGAAAACTTTTTCTCACTGAAGACTATGTATTTTAATAAGTAATGCTTTAAAATTTTTAACTACTTTACGTGTGAATAAACTAACACATAAAATTAATAAAAATTAATTAATAAAAAAGTCAATAATAATTTTAATTAACTGTTACAAGGAAAATTCCAAGAAAGATATGAAACATTTTGGGGTTGAAAAAGTTTTTACTAATGTCCAAATGTAACCTCCCTCCACCTCATTTATATTTTACTTCCAGGTACAGTAATAATTCACACGTTCGAGTTACACAGAAGAGCTCATGCTCTCTTTCAGTCTGTGTGCATCTAATAGTCTTAACAAAGGAGCGCAGTGCAGTATAAGCACAGGGAGCAACTAACAGGCTCACTAGTCATCAAGTAAGTTGTTTTCTTTGGAAAGCAAGAAAATGCAAACTCTTGACTAGAGAGGAAAGCACGGCTTCTCTCCTATCAATTGTAAGAAGTTAGATTAAGACCCCTTACCCCTTCTAAGATAAATGCCTTAAAATGGTTAAGTACTTCATTACTAGAGATTTTTCCTCTGGATACTGTAGTTTAAGATTTTTAAAGGTAGAATTATGCTTCAGAGCTCATGAGAAGTCTCCATTTTCATCGATGGAGAGTGTTCATTTATAATTACTTCCTATGGAGTTTTGTGTGATAGGATTTGACCTGTATTAATTGTTTCAGTGATTTCCTCTCACTATTCTTGAGAAACAACAAACCTTGATGGGCAGCCCATACCTCACATCCAGTCCCTAGTCTTGGCCTTCTCACTTACAGTCTCCAGGGCCCCTCCAGGGGGCAGGCTGGCCACTGCCACTTCTCTTAGTAGCCTCCTGACCACAGTGTCCTTGTCCTCCTTGTCCCCCACCCATCCATCAGTTCTATAAACTCCCCTGAAAGAGATTGTCCTCAAACGCAAGTGTGGTCCTATTGTTTCCAAGCCTTTGGACATGCCTATGAATTCCTCTGTAATATCGCCTCCCCACCATTCCCACCACCTTCCCAGGGTGCCCTGTTCTTCATTCCAAGCCTTTCCTCAGGCAGTTCTCCCCAGCAGTACCCCCATTTCCTGCACCTGGATAACCCCTGCTTTGTGAAGTCTCTGCTTAGATGCTGCTTCCTCCAAGCGGCCTTCCTAGACCCTGAAAAATCTGAATTCCCTAAGACCTCTACCATCTTTCTCTCTATAACAATGACCACATTATATTACCATTGCCTTTTTGCTTTTCTGAAACACTTTATAGTCTATAAGCTGCTCCAGGGCATGGCTTCTTGTCTGTCTTGTTCACCATTGTATTCCCAGGGCCTAGCACAAAGGCTGGCTCAGAGTAGACACTGAATGTATGCTTATTCATCCACTGAATCCATGAACGAATGAATTAATTCATTAATACAGAAAGGAAGACAGACAGGAATACTGATACACAATGGTGCTTTGGGCAGAGCTGTTATCTTTGAAAAGCTTATAGTCTGTTTTACTTTCTGTGCATTAGAAAACTATATGGAATAATAAAAAGGACGCACTTTTTAATTACATATGAATTTATATCTCAGCTTTACAATTTACCAGCCTCCCGAATTTGAGTAATTTATCCAAGCTTCCTGAGACTTAACATATGAATCAGTATAGGGATAAAAGATGTCTATCCCATGGAGTTCCTGTAATGAACTCCATTACAGGAGATACATTAAACATGTACTATAATAGGCACTTGAAAATGTTGGCTTCCTTCCTTTCCCAACATGCAGCTTTGCTTCCACTTCACATGAATCTCTGTTCACCTTTCCAGTGGGTTCGAGATGCTCCTCCCTCATGTAGGTGATCACAAGCTCACACAATTACAAAAACATACCGAGAAGAGGATAAAAGAGTTTATATTTATTAAAAACAATATTAATAAATATTATACATTAATTGAATATATATCAAGAATTTATAAATGTTTAAGGTATTGTATGTCAAATATCCTATCTTTCTATATAAAATAAGTAAATTTAAAATTATATTTAAATGGGCAGAGCTCAGTTTTATGGTGTGGGGTTCAAATTAAATTTTATAGAGCATTAATTTAAATATTAAAGGTTTGCAACTGCATAAACTCAAAATTTTAAATTTTGAGTGCATATTTAAAAATATAATAGAATTACTGTGCAGAAGATTTTTAGTTTGATATAATCCCATTTATTAATTTTTTCCTTTTATCTTTTGCCCTAGGCAATGCATGGGTGAAAATTGTGCTACATGTGATGTTTGAGATTTTGCTGCCTATGTTTTCTTCTAGGATTTTTATGGTTTCACAAGTGACATTTAAGTCTTTTATCCATTTTGAGTTTATTCTTGTGTATGGTGTAAGTTGGTGGTCTAGTTTCATTTTATTGCTTGTAGCTGTCTATAGCAAAAGAAACAGGTGTCAAAATGAAAAGGGAACCCCCTGTATGGGAGAACATAATTGCCAATGATACATCAGATAAGGGGTTAATTTCCAACATATATAGAGTACTCATACAACTCAACAAAAGAAAGAGAAATGGTCCAATTAAAAAATAGGCAGAGGACCTGAATAGACACTTCTCCAAATAGGACATACAAATGGCCAAGTGACATATGAAAAAATGTTCAGTGTCACTAATCATCAGAGAGATGGGAATTAAAATGACTATGAGGTATCACCTCACACCTGCCAGAATGGCTGCCATCAAAAAAATCATCAAACATCAAGTGCTGGCGAGGGTGTGGAGAAAAGGGGACCCTAGTACACTGCTGGTGGGAATGTAGGCTGGTGCAGCCACTATGGAAAACAATATGGAGTGTACTCAAAAAATTAAAAATTGAACTTCCATTTGACCCAGTCATTCCACTTCTAGGAATATACCCTAAGAAGCCTGGAACACCAATCAGAAAGAATATATGTACCCCTATGTTCATAGCAGCACTATTTACAATAGCTAAGATCTGGAAACAGTCCAAGCGTCCATCAATAGATGAGTGGATAAAAGAGCTGTGGTACATATACACAATGGAATACTACGTATCTGTAAGGAAGAAAGATTTCTTACCCTTTGAGATGACGTGGAAAGACTTGGAGAGTATTATGCTAAGCAAAACAAGCCAATCAGAGAAAGACAAATACCACATGATCTCACTTATTTGTGGAATATAATGAACAAAATAAGCTGATGAACAAAATAGACCCAGAGACATGGAAGTAGGGAACAGACTGAAAAACCTCAGAGGAGGTGGTCAGTGGGGAGGGAAGAGATAAACCAAAGAACTTCTATGCATATATGCGTAACCAATGGACATAGACAACAACACTGTGAAGGGGGCGGGGGGGGACAGGAGTGAGGAGGAGGATGTCAATGGGAGAAAAAGGAGGGACATCTGTAACAAAAATAAAATAAATAAATAATATAATAGAATTGTATTTTATACTTGGTAATAACATAAATTTTAAATCAAAATTTTCTCTAAATTATTATAGTAATTATTAATTTTACTTGCTTGTGTAAGGAGTTGAGATATGCAGGAAAAAAGATGTAAGAACTACTTAAATTGTATTATTTTATTTTTATTTTTTAGTGAAAGTGTGTTGAGATAGGCTTATTTTCACAAAATTTTCAACCCATGGCTAGTTTTACATGTTTTCTTTGCCGGCTGGATTGTGGCTGATCATGGCCAAGTGTTTTGTTGCTGTTGGTTTGGCTCTTAAATGAAATTGGATCCTGACAGTAAAGTTCAAGAAGTATTGTCGGCTTCTCTGCATAACTTAGAAGCATCTCCAAAGGCATATGTACTATTGCCCTGGCAGACATACATACACGAGTACAGTGTAACACCTCCATCCTCCATGCTTGGCAAGTTAATGTGGATGTTCATTTTTATAGCCGCTAACTTATTAGCTGTGGATTAGGTTGTCACTTTGTGTGTTACATTTCCAAGCATAAGAAGTGTGAGTGAGTTCTAAGACATGTGAAATGAAGGATCAGCTCGCAAAAGCTGGTCTTGAAGGCATCAGAGAGTAGGGATAAAACTTTATCATGTGGTTTGTAGAGCCTGCCAATTCTTTGATTGACAGCTCTCTGTATGGCAAATCTTGAGGGATTGGGTATTTAAATCTAATTACAAAAAAGTGTGATAAAATACTAAAAATCATTCAAGGAAACTGGAAGGCTTATAAGTAATATTTCTCTATTAATCTCATATACAGAATAAAATTTGATTGACAAGATCCATACAAATAGTGTAAAGGAACTTAGGAAATCAATACAAAACTGAAAGGACAATTTTAAACCTTGTGCCATAAATGTGTCCTACTTTATAAATTAAATTGCTCCACAATCATATACACAAAAATAAAACAGATTGAAATGAGCTTTATAATAAGATATAATCCTAACTGGCCTAAACATCTAAAATCTTGGTAACAAGATCCAAACAAACAAAATGTAATACAAATAGCTGCTTTCCTCAGGGTGGGGAAGCTGGAATCACAAGAACTTATTACAGAATGAAAAGGATCAGATTTCAAAAGATATAAATAAAACAACCGTAGAGACAAATTTTTAAAAGTAAAAATTGAGAGATAGTCAAGAAAGCCAGTTATTCTCCTGGTATTTAAATCTTTGTCACTCTCTTATTAATTTATTAATTAAATACACACATTAAGAGATTACTGTGGTTCAAAAACCTTTGCCAAGTACATAGTTTGGAGATGATGATGGCAAGGAAAGAGTCCAGTGGGGAAACACTCATAAAAACAGGTCATAGCAATAGAATGTCATGCAAGTATAAATAAAAAGCCTAGATATCTAGCCCCCATAGCCATTATCCATCCTTCTCCACCTTGCTCTTTTCCCTGCAAATGTTGACTTAGATGGACTGTATCAATAGGTTCCTTTGCCCTCTGGCTCTCATTAGAGTCAGCCAATGGGCACCCTTGTAGCAGATCAGAGGGAGGCATAAGTATGAGGTATAGTATCAAATCCCTTGGCTCCTTTCACAGTGGGCTCCCTGCATCTGTTGACCAGTCATAGCTCATTTCAGGAAATGTCCACAAATTACCATGTGGATGTCTGTTTCCAGGCAGGCCCTGACTGAAACACTGTGGGAATACATAGAAAGGAATCCTATGGAGAATCTAGGAAGACGTCACAGAGCAAGTGGCACTGGAGCTGGGTCTTTAAAGAGGAGTAGGAGCTCCTAGGGAGATGGGGGAGAGGTTCAGGGTGGCTGCAACACAGGTCAAATGAATGAAGAGAGGGAAGGAACCAAGACAAATTTGGGGGTGGATTGTGAAGGGCCTTGTGTTTCCTATAGAGATGTTTGAACTTAATCCACAGACAAAAGGCAACAGGGTATTTTGGTAGGTTTTAAAGTAGAAAGTAGCTGATAAGAGTATAAAACAGCATTTCTCATATCTAATTATTACATGCATTCTTTGAATGGAAGTATTTTTAAAGAAATTTTTTAGCTACTTTAATGAACATTTATTTGTGTTCAGTAAAGTAGCAGGACACAGAATACACATCCAGAATTCAGCTGTATTTTTACACACCAACAATGAACTATCAGAAAGGGAAACTAAGAAAACAATCCCATTTATGATTGCATAAAAAATACCTAGGAATAAATTTAACCAAGAATGGGAAAGATCTGTACTTGGAAAAGTAGGACACTGAAGAAAGAAACTAAAGAAGATACCAATGCGTGGGAGCGTATACTGTGTTCATGGATGGGAAGAATTAACATCATTAAAATGCCCACACTACCTAAAACGATCTACAGATTCAATGCAATTCCTATCAAGGTACCAATGGCATATTTCACAGAACTTGAAAAAATATTCCAGCCAATCGTTGTGTCTCTCTCATCTCTCTCTCTTTCTCTCTCTGTCTCTCTGTCTCTCTCTCTCTCTCCCTCCTTTCCTCCCTCCCTTCCACTTTCTCTAAGAATCAATGGGAAAAAAAATCCTCTGATGAGGACTAATAAAACTACCATGGGCCAAAATAATTAAGGTTAGTAAACACAATCACAGATGTTGAACACCAAAAAAAAGCACCTTTTTTGTTTATATGATTATCATCTGGATGATCCAGAAAAAGCTTATTAATAGATTAATAAGTGGGACTTTTCCCGCCTTAGGCTCTAAAATCAGCAGTTAAGTCCCAAATCTGAAAACATATTGGGGTATCTTCCATTTTAAAGGGCTCACTGTTAGGTATTTGGTACACCATTTAAGGTTTTAAAAATGGCCAAAAGACTTTGCTTTCTCCTGTCCCATGAGAGGCAGAGTGCCATGAGGCGCCCCCTAGAGTAACACAGCACTTGTTCCTCTGCCACTATGATGCATGCTCAGCATAGCGAAGCACTCTGCCATCTGGACGTCTACCTATGTACTTCACCAGCCAGTTGCAGGCTACCCAACCTTGGCAAAGGCCTAATATTAAACACTACTTGCGGATCACTCCAAATCCTCTCAGTTCACTTCTTCACTCACTGTTGTGGTAGGTAAGCAGTTTCCACACAGACTCACCGGCTTCCTACAGAAGCAACCTGACAGTACCTTCCTTGAAACTCTCAGTGGGTCTGGCTTACTGACCCAAGGCATCTTAGGTGGCATCACCTTGGGTTCCTGTAAGAATTGGATTGGCACTTCTGCATGCACAACTAAGAGGTGTGGGAAAATGAATGCCCATGGGGCAATCTTTGACCAAGAGAGTGGAAACTGATGGATCAATGTTTGCCCTGTTCATTATCTGGCATTATCCTGAGAGGCATTTCAAAAGGCTCCCCAGAAGGTCCTGTGGGATTGAACACCAGTGACCCATAATGGTGGCCAATTTATAAACACATCCTTATTTATTGTTTTTCCCTCCTGTATGCTTCACTTTGTCAGGCCCTAACTTGGACTTACTTCTCTGCATGCAAGCCTTTGTTTCAGGCTGTGCTTTCAGAGACCCAGACTATGGCAGGGTCCATGGAGCTGCACATGAATTCATACTGCAGGTGCCCAAGGAACATTACCCCACCCTAAGGCCAGCATTCAGGAGAAAGGAGGGGTGTCAGAGAAGCCAGGCTGGGTGTTCTGTGATCTCGTGGCCCCAGTCTCTGTCTTTACCTATATTGGTCATCTGTTCATTTCTGGCTGTTGTGCTCTTCAGTGGCACGGAAACTAGACAAAGCATAAATGTGCTCTGTAAACTAGAGCTTTATTATCATTTAAAATATGTGTGTGTGCTGGCTAACTTCTAAGATGGATCCTAACAGTTCTTGTTTCTTTAAATTCATGCCCTTACATAGTCCCCTCCCACCTTGTATAGGGCTCACTTGTGTAACCAGTAGGATATCACAGAAATGATTGACCGTGATAGTCAAGGCTGGGTTATGAAAGACATTGTGGCTCCTATCTTGTTCTGTCTTGGATCACTTGCTCTGAGGGAAACCAGCTCCCATGCAATGAGGAAACATTTAAGAAGCTCTGTAGAGATATCTGTTCATGGGGCAAGAAACGGATGCTTCCTGACAATGGCTAGCACCAACTTGTTAACTGCATTAATTTCTTATTGCTACTGTAACGAATTGCCCCTAATATACTGCCTTAAAACAATACAAATTTAGTATTCTACTGTCACCAAGGTCAGAAGTCCAAAGTCAGTTTCACTGGGCTGAAGTCAGGGTGTTGGCAGGGCTGGCTCCTTCTGGAAGCTCAGAGTGTAGTTTACTTACCAGTCCCATAAAACACCCTACTCTTTCATAATAAAATAACTTATTTTTAAAACATAAATGCATTAATGTGACATTAATAGAAATATATAATTATAATAGTTATTACAGTAAAGTCTTGTTTGAAAAGAGCATGAGGCTACTTCATTAAAAAAATCTAATATAAATACTATGTTCAAGGAAGTAAGCTCAAGTTTCTTAAGATTTTGAAAAGATATTTGGATATCTTATGGAAATTCAATATTTAGTATCCTCCCTCGTGCACTGTGTTGTATTTTTATCACAAAACAATGGCATAATATAAAGAAAATGTAATAAATTTTGTACCAATTCCTCAAGCTTCTAGAGTTCATTCATGACATGCCTAAGGCTACATTGGCTTTATGAGTTTATGAAATATTAAGAAACCTTTAGGACCATGGTTCTCAAAATGTGGATGGCAAGAACTAGGAAGCATTTGAGATTTATCTTACTTCAGGCTAATAGGTTAGCCTGCCACAGTTTCATATATGCTGGTAGAAGACATGAGACGCTTGGGCCAGAGACTAAGAACAAGTTATTACTCACAACCACAGCAATAGCAAAAGCATCATCAATTTTGCACCGGGTTCACCGAACTTCACTTCCCGTATGGCAGCAGAAAAAGCGTCAGGTGGCATCTGTACATGCAGTGGACTGTGTTACAGGAGAGGAAACGGAAATGGGCATTATAATGTTTTATAATGAACTTTTCCCCAGAGACAGACGTATCTTTATTATATTTGACAGTAAAAAAAAACCTGCCCTTTGCTCTGGAGGGAGACACTGTCTCTATTTTTCTAAGGTTGTTCGTAATACAAACATCCTTGAAAAGGTGGTGATCAAAGGTGGTAGGTGCCTATGCCATAAGGCATGCAGAAACACAAGAGCCTCATGCAGAGTTGTCTTCCAACAAATGATGGGAACTTTGAAGTTCCCCGAGTCCTTACATGGGGATGTCAATGAGACCAAAACATTAAATATTATAAAAAGACATTATTTTCCTTTTTCACTCTTATTCTCCCGTGAGTGTAGAGTGGAGATTTCTAGAGACTACATGAGATGAGATGATGTCATCACTTTGATGGCTGATAAAAGGTGTGTGTCTATATTTATGTGTTTTAAAAATTTCTTTATTTCAATCTCAATAGACATAACCACATAAACAAAAGCTCTTTGGGGGTCCTCAATATTTTTTTAAGAGGGAAAGGAGTCCTGAGATCAAAAAGTTTGAGAACTGCTGCCCTGGTAAATCTTCAGAAAAACAAGACCTTGGGAGTGCTGTTTGTATATGTTAGTCCTTCCCCCTGAGTAGAAAGGAGACTCCAGGAAAATTGCTTCCAGACATTGAGGATGCTCTAGGAAGGGAAGATCAGTCTTTCCTGAGCTGTATGCCAGTTTAGGCTGTTGATTGCTAAACTGCAATGATATTAATTTGAGCAAAAAGATCAGAGATTTGGAGAGAGATGACAGGGCAGCGTGAAGAGCCAGCGGTGCAATTGTTGGCACTCGCACGCTTTGGTGTGGCAAGGGTGCATGATTTTCCTCTGAGTCACTGGAACACTTTGTAGTCAGCTTCAACCATTTTTGTCAGTACTCCACCTAAAAGGACTGGGGTGAAGAAGTGGCAGCCACAAGAGGCTCTGGGGTAGATCACTATAGAGAAGAGATGAAAGCTGTGGTCATTGCAGTAAACACTAGTAAATGTTTGACAGCTGGTTTGCCAAAAGAAAAAAAAAAGTAGAAGTGATTTGTAGTTTTTGCCAATTTGTGCAGTATGAATTCTTCCACCACGGCTGATTCCAAGGTATCAATGGATTAACAACCAGCTCACATAATTTCTGAAAATTTAACAATTGGCCAGCATGTGCTGACTCCATAGGGACTGCAATAACCCAGAACTACACAAAAACACATCATGCCCCAAAGTGAATTTACACTGTGCTTCAAAAGAGGCAGCATCCAGGCTCCTGCCACATCCAGGGAATGGATAAATAACCAGTGTAGACAAAAGAGAACCACAACAGCACCCTTTAAGTAGGACCCAATTGTCTCTTTCCATAACCCTTATACCACTGACCCCCCGCATTCTCACCTGAAAAGTGAAAATACTGAAGAAAGATAAGGACCGCACCTCCTGTGCCCTACAGGTTTCAGGCCATCGGTCAGGCAGCAGGAGCTGGAGGAAGGGGAGAAAAACCCTGGATTAACATGGTCTGGACTGGAAGCAGTCTGAAAGTTAATTGGAAAGAAGGGTGCATCCTAGAATAAATGAATGTGGGACTTGGGAAAAACAAACAAACTGTTTTAGGTTTAGACTTCCACCAAGTTTAGACTGTTTAATAAATCATATTAAATTGATTTGAAGTTTATCAAAATAAAAATTAAAAAAAATTAATCTTTTGGATAACTCACAGAAAGATACTCCAGGAATAGACTGAAATGGGGAGATGAATTAGAAAATTAGTACTTGTCCAGAATTCAAGGTTGAAGATTTGATCTAAGAAAGTGGTAGATGGGAAGTTGGGTGGAGACTGGGGACAGATTCAAGAAGCAAATTTACCTGACCGGGTGACCAGTGTTATATGATGGGCAAGAAACATGTCAAAATTAACTTCTATTTTCCAACTTGGAAGGCTAAATATAGTTTTGTGTGTTTGGAACTAAGAGTTTTTAAAATTGGCATGAATTTAGAAGACATTATTTTACATGTGTGTTGAAATTGGAAGAGTCCTATCTGAATAATAAACTAAGATAAAGATGATGAATGTGTCTCACAGCGTTAACATTTAATAAGATTCATGCTAATAACTTTGTTTTGCTTGTTTTAGAGCTTTATATAAATGGTATCACATTCTGTTTGGTCTTCTGGGACTTAATTATTCCACTCATTATGTTTCTAAGATTTTTTCATGCTCAATTGTGTGTAGCTGTTGTTCCTTCATTTCCACTGATGAGTATTCTATGGGGTGAATATATCGTAACTCATTTATTTATTCTTTGAGGGATATTTGTGTTGTTTTTATTTTTGTGTTATAATTATGTGTACTGCTATGAATAGTCTCCTGGTACACATATCAGGGATAAGATGAAGAGGACAGGGTATCTAAAATGCTTTAATTCTTAATTTCTGGTGAATTTCATAAATATTTATTTTATTAGTATGATTTATAATTTACAAATATTTTATGTAGATTCTTTTGTGTGCATCGAAGACTACATCTTAAAAGAATGAAATAGTGTTGTGGAGAAAATAAGCAGAAAGGGATGCTAGGGAATGTCAGTGTGGAGAGGGAAGGGCTGCAGTTGTAAGTGAGGTGGACAGGAAAGAGTCACTGGAAAGGGGACATTGGGCAGGACTCAAGGGAGTTGAAGACGTGGCCATGAGGAGACCTGGGAAAACAGTGTTAAAATATAGACGTCACATAAAAAAAAGTGAAAAATAAGACTTTAACAGCTATTAAAAGGAATCTGTGGGGAGAGATGAGGGGCATAGAATCAGTTATAACAGCTGCTCCCATCCTTCCTCCTGAGTTTCTCCCCGGCTGTCCAGTTGGAACAGCTGCAGTGTGGGATTTACAACTTTTAGAAACTGACCTCTGCAGCTAACTTCACCAAAATGAGGGACATTCCCTTTCCTCTTAGTTTTTGGGACACACACAGGCACACACACAAACACACATAGGACTTCACCAAAACACATAAACATAAAAATGGATACATTTATGAGATACAATTTGTTCTGAAGAAAGTAAAATGCAACCCTAACGGATCTTGGTATCACTTCTGTACTGAAAGTCAAGCCTGTCTGGCAAACCAAACCCCAAAGTTCCTCCTTTGGATCTTTGAGTAATAACCTGTCCTAATTTCTATTCCTCCTCATTTTTCCTCAGGCCTCACTCTCTTCAGATGCAGGCTGGGGGGAATAGCTGAATTGTGGGCTTGCTTAGGTGAACAGATGCCTGGTGTTTGCAGATACTTTTTTGGAGAAGGTGTCCTTGTCCTCAAAACACAACAGAAATGTATCCTGGCTTTCCCTACATCTCTTCACATCACCTGCCCTGTGGTAAAGTTATTTCTTCCACCCGGTTCACTCTGAAAAGTCTGATAATAAACAAATTAGATTTTTATTATTTATTTACCTATTAATCCTCACCCAAGGACATGTTTTTCTTGTTTTTATTTTTTTGTGGGGTTTTTTTTTTTTTGGTTGTTGTTGTTTTTTAATTGATTTGAGAGAGAGAGAGAGAGAGAGAGAGAGAGAGAGAGAGAGAGAGAGAAACATCGATCAATTATACCCTGACTGGGGATCAAACTGGGTTTGTGCCCTGACCAGGAATTGAACTGGTGAACTTTCGGTGCATGGGATGACACGCAAGCAAGTGAGCCGTACTGGCCACAGCCCAAGCTGATTCTTAATCTTGTCATGAACTATGGGAACTCAATTTTTCCTTGGCAGCCACTACTGATGTCCTGGTACAGTTCTGGCCTAGACATTGGCTTTCTTTGTGATGGCTGCTGTCCTGGTTGGATCTTGACAAGACATCTGTTGATCTTCCTTTTAATTCAGCTGAGGTCTGAGTAGCCTGTTCCTTGAGGACTACTGAAAGCCTTCTGTCTTAGAACTAGAGAAACACACTATATTTCAAAGTTTTTTTTTCTTCTTCTCTTACAATGCTGAGTGGTTGGAACAGGGCAGAGGGAAAGGAGGAAAGACTCCAGGGAAATTCTCCTAGTCCTCTGGCTCATCTGTGGAGTCAGAAGCTGGGGTTTGGTGACAGTGAAAGAAGAGCTCATCAGTGGGCAGAGCGACCACTGTCTAGCTAAGGCCTGCAGCAAGCTGAGCCCTCAGGATCTTTGGGCACCAGTCAAGAACAGTACTGTGTGTTGAGTTGTAGCTGGAATGGCCTGACAACAGGCTGTCTGGGAAAATGTCAATGCTGGCTTGGGATAATAGGTTGCCAGGTCCAAGTAGATTGGAGCACTTTTCACCATGGGAAGGGAGATGAGGTTGGGAGTGAACAGTTGCCTACAACTCCTCTACCTCTTTGGGTCCTGCTGGGACTACTAAGCAAATGCTGCATTGAATGGATGATCTTTTAGCTCTAGGCTTTCCACTCACTGACTTTGTGCATCAGTGACCTTAGTCTAAATTACATGACAGGAATAAATGATCCTCAAATAAACAAAGGGTGTTCAGCTTACGTGTCCACTGTGGATTGGCTGTGGCTCAACTCTACATATTTTATCCCTGACCCAGCTTATTCCCAGGGCATGCAGGTCTATGGCAGGGAAAAAAGAGGAATTACACTTAAAGCTTGTGTTTGGAATTGGCACCTGGCCCTCTATTCACATTTCATTAGCCCAAGCAAGTCACATTGCCAAGCATGATGTCAAACATGTGACAAGGTTTAATCTTACCATGGTGTGGGGCTGCCAATATTTGGGAACAATAATACAGTTCGTCATATTATGTGAACTTGAGTGAGACATTTCACCTCTCTGAGACTCAGCTTTCTCCTGTGCTGAGGATGAGCATAGCTTTTACTTTTCAGGGTTGCCTAGAAGGTAAAATGAAGTAATGCCTTTAAATGCCATGAAAGTGTGAGAGTCAAAGAATTAAATGCTCCCCAGGATTGTTCTATCTCAAATATTATCATCTCAAAGAGCTGTGAAAATTTATTCTTCTTTAATTTCTTATTCAATACAGAAAATAATCATAAGAAAAATATATACATTTTCAATAAAGCTATTTGCACATGTGAAAAATACGTCTTGTCGACATTAAAATGTTCCCTTGATTGTCTCACTTTCCAAAAAGTTGTGTGATATAGCAAAGTTTATTAATGTAGGAGTCTTCCTACAGCTTTTGGCCACTGTCCCCTTCCTCCTAGAGAGGAGTGGCTATGAATGCTTGGTTTCTTCCCCGTGGGCCTTCCATTGCCTACCAGTCTGTGGAACGAGTGTTGCAGAATTTGAGAATCCGGACGGGCAGCTGTACCTCAGGATCATAAGGAAAGGAGAGGGTGGAGTGATAAGAGCCCTGTCACGGTGAGGTGAGATGGTTTTCCCTTGGGAATTGAAAGAAAAGCCTCTTGGGGCTGGGGTCCTATGGACTGCAAGTAAGGAGGCATTTTTTTTTTCTAGGGGGATTTTAGTAAAGGAGGATATAGAAATGGAGATCGTAAGGGATTTGACTTTGAATCAGTTATGATTACATTTGTCTGCAAGCAAAGAAAAACCTCTGAATTACAGTAGCTTACGTAAGACAGGAGATTGTCCCTCAGTCAAACACCACAGGTAGTTCATTACCATTATGGAAGTTCCATGACCACTAAGGGCTCGAGATCCTTTTCTCTTCTCGTTCCACCATCCTTAGCATGCTCTCTCATGGTCCATAGAAGGTGTTTCAGCTCTAGCCAAATCATCTGTATTTTTGTCAGCATAAAGGAGGAAGGAACCAAGAAGGCCTGCCAATACCCTTTAAGGACATTTTCCACACGTTGTACCCAACATTTCTACTTAAACTATTGTCCCAAACTTAGTCACATGGCCACATTTGGGAAATGTTTTATTTTATTCTAGATGTCCAGGAAAATCACAAGATCCACTTCTAAGGAAGGAAAGACAATTGGATATTGGGATGAATGACTAGCAGGTGTCCCATACAGAAGAGAAAGAGAATTTTAAGGTAGTGTTGTAAACTGTGTACTTCAATATATATTTTTTTATCCTCACCCAAGGACATTTTTACATCTATCTTCAGATAGAGTGGGAGGGAGAGGGGTACGTCAATATTTTTAACAGTCCTTAAGAAATGAGGAACTTGAGTTATTTTGAGATAAAATCTTGGTTTCTGTATTATATTTCATAACCTGTGATAGAGATATGAGGCTGAGCCACATTAGTCATGGCTTAGTGCTTATCTGGCCACTAAGTTCTTATTCCTGGGTACCACCATGGGCTCCTCCCACTGAAATGCCTTTCTGTTCTCATCTCTCTAACCATCTGTGAGACAGGAAAGGACTTTCCCCTCACCGTCATTCTTATTTATTGGATTCCCAACAGATGGCCCTATCTCTTGTTCTCATATACAGTAAAGATATATATATTTACTCTTTCACCTTGTTTTATTATTACACTCCTTTTTGAAAACTTGGGACAAAGTCTTTTGGAACTAGGTCAAATGATATCATAAAAGTACCATGGACAAAAAGCATTTCTCTCTTAAGAACCTCAGTGTTCTAGGGCAAAGCTCAGGGACCTTGGGCTCTGTCCTGTGTGAAGTTGTGATTTCTGCCCATGGGAGAATTTAGGAAATATCCTGTCGCCTTGCTTTTCTTATATAAGATTGTTAATGGTGAAGTCCTATCAACTTCACCTCTAGTCACCTGGAAGTCTTTATTTTCATTTTTGCCAAGTGCTATATTAGAAGTCTATGCTAATTTGGCATTTTCTTATGATAGTCTTGAAAAGCCCAAGTTTCACTAATAAGTATACCGATTACCTGTTTACATTTGTTTTTCTCTCATTGTTGGTTATAAATACATTATAATACAATTTTTGCTATAAAATACATATTCATTGTAGGAAATTTGGAAAAGTATAAAAAAAGGGAAAAATACTCTTATTCTAACCATCTTCATTGTGTTCATTGGATTCTTTCTAGTCTTGTTTCTATGAGTTTATATGTGTGTATGTATGTATACATGTGTGTTTTAAACAAAATTGGTAATATTCTACAAACACACTGTTTAGGTGTTCTGCTTTCCACTTGAGCACTTTTCATCCAAAATATTCTTTGAAAACATTATTTTAATTGCTGCATAATATTTAGTTGTATATACCACTAAAAATCTACTTCAGTAGGGATTTCCATTTTTGTTGTTGTTTGGTTTTTCAAAGTGAAATGACTTTAACAACCACATGGGAAAGCCAAAATTAGTAGGCAGGACTACAACTCTTATTTCAGGGTTTAGTTTAAGTACTATAAGCTTCTTGGCTAATCTCAAAAGATAGCCTCCCACCCTCCTAATCCCCAGCAAACCACACCTCCTAACATTCATGGTCTTGGGTAGTCCTCTCCCACAGTGAAGCTGGGCTTGTCCTGTGTAGCCAATAGAACTGAGTGGAAGTGAGCCTGAATAACTTTCAAGTCTAGATCATAAGAAGCCTTGCAGTGTCTGCCTTGGTCTCTTCGTGTTTTGGAGGAATTCATAAGTCTGACTAGCTGGGGCTACCTGGCAGTAAGGAGGCCCAACCTGACTTTGTGCATAAGCCACAAGATGAGAGAGACAAAGAAGATTGAGAGAGGGAGAGATAGATAGGGATAGAGAGAGATAGATATGTCTGGCCAGCCCCAGCTGTTCCAGCCATCAAAGGTGTGAGTAAATGAGCCAACTTGGATGTCCAGACTAATTAAGCCCCAACCACTACCTGATTGTAACTACATGAGACATCTTGTATGAGAACTGCCCAGCTGAGCCCAGTCAACTCACTGAACTATGAGAGATCAGAATGAATTATACTACTAAGGCAATACGTTTTGGGGTGGTTTGTTATATAGCAATAAATCATCAAAACACTGCTATATTAACTCCTGTATCTTGAGCATCTAGCATGAGCTGGCATACTTGGTATATTGTAGATGGTTGGAAAACTTTTTTTTAAATATGTTTTTATTGATTTTTAGAGAGAAGTAGGGAGAGAGAGCTAGAAACATGTTGTGAGAGAAATACATCTATGGGCTGCCTCCTGCACACTCCCTACTGGGGATCGAGCCCGCATCCTGGGCATGTGCCCTGACCGGGAATCGAACTGGGACCTCTCAGTCCATGGGACAATGCTTAGTCCCCTGAACCACATGGGCTGGGCTGGAAAACATTTGTTAAATAAACTTACAATATCACTTGCACACAAACACACACACCTGTGTGTGTATAATTGTGAAATTTCCTTATAAGTAGAATACTAAAAAAAAAAAAAGGTCCCTTTTTATTTTGTGTTTCTTGTTTTCTCCATCTCATATCTCACTGGACTGAATCAGTAAGGATTGATTTGGTATTTGAAAACAGAGTAAAGCCAAATGTCATAAATGGTTGATTGGAAAATACCCTTTCAAAATCATTTATTATTTTGTTTGGGAAACTTGTTTTTTAGTAAGTAAACTTGGTTTTGCTTTGAAGCACCATGGTTTTAAAAGAAAGGACCAGGCGTACACAAGGTTGTGGACACGGGGTCCTGCCTCGCTCACGTGTCCACCACAGCACAGGGAGGCAGGTGAGGTGTGACTGTGAAGGTGTCACAGAGCCAGTGCAACTATGGCAGGTGCTCAGAGAGGCGTGTTAATTATCGGGAAAATGGTGGTTTTACATGGTTTCTGGGACTTGAAATAAGAAGAAAAGATAAGAATTGTTTTCAAGCTTTCTTTTCTCAACCCTATTCTTTACCCTCTTGTGGCAAAAGATGAGTTTCAGAAAAAGAGCCAAGAAAATAAGGGTAGAGGGAGAGAGATGTAGAAAGAGGAGGAACAGGACATTCTCATGCAATTTGCACTCTCTCTAAGGAAGAAACAATCACAGCCTCACGTGAAAAGCAGAGCAGTGTTTTCTGTCTCTCTTTTCTCCCACTCCTCCCCTCCCTCTGAAACCAAGGTGCAGGCTGCACTCCGCGTGAAGTTCTGTGGAACCGGGAAGGACAGCAGCCTTCCCCGGAGTCCTAGAAAAGAATCGGGACCTCGGCTGAGGGACAGGAGTGTGCAGCTGAAGTGTCCTGAGCCAGGCGCTGAGGAAGCAAACGAGTAGGCGTGGCAATCGGAGATTTTGTACTTCAGAATCAGAAAGCCCCGCTTCTCTGCCATAATAGGAAATAACTAGTACGAAGAGGTCAGCACAGAGCCAGTGTTCAGCCAATCTTGTCACCCTTGTTCACACGCAGCGCGGAGGAGCCTCGGCGCTAGCACAGTCAAGCTGCAGTGTCCAAGGGGCCACGTGCAAGTGTGAACTACCATCCAAAATACGGAGCACCCTCAGTCAACGACAGTGCATTAACTATGCATGGTGCCAGGTGGCACTGGAAACATCAGGGGGAACACTTTGTAAAGTGTAGGACTGTCTAACCAGTATGCTGTACACCTGACACTAATACAAAATGATATTGAATATAAACTATAATTAAAAATTTTTTGAATAAATAAATAAAAGGTAAATACAATAAGGAACACCCTAGGCTATTAAATATCAAAGCCCCGTTAGCTGTTAGAAGAGTGGGCCCTGAGATGGCCCTGTCACGGTGTGGAGGGCGTCCCTGCCACCCTGAACTTGTGCTATCTTGCTCTAACACTTAAAACCATGGCAAGAATAAACAAACCTTGGAATTCCTACAGCGTAATTCCCATGACTGCAAATTTTATCCTGAGGGAAAATTTTAGTAGAAATTACCGGCACCCGTTGGAGACTTCTATAAAAACAACTTGAAACGCCCTGAAAAAGGTGGGCCTACTTAGCTTGCTGCCAACTCTCTAACTCATGAAGGGGTGTGCTCTTCGCAAGGTTGTTATTGAAGCCTGGCAGCTTGCTGTGTACAACTGGAGACACCTGGAGAGGCTCCTTCTCACTGGAAAAGGTTCTAACTAACCTAATTCTGACTTCAGCTTTCAACCTTACTCTGCTCAGGTTACCCCCTTGAAACAAACAAGCCGCTGGTTCTCTTCTCTGTTCTCACGGGAAATGGGGGTGCTGAGTGGCTTTCCGAGGCGTGTTACTTGGAACAGAGGCACTTTTGCCTTACTCAGCTTCAAAAGTCTCCGTTGATAAATTGATTTGGAGTTCTTACTTAAATAGTGAACAATCCAGCTTATTATCACTTCTAGTTTGTTTTAAAAATGAATTTTTTTTATCACACCCACTAAATGCATACAAAGAATTTCCAATTTATCCGTAAGCAATTAAGAAAAGCTACCTGGGCCCTGGCCAGTTTAGTTCAACAGTTCGAGTGTCGGCCCTAGGACTGAAGGGTTTCGAGTTTGATTCCTGGTCAAGGGCACGGGTACCTGGGCTGCAGGTTTGATCCCTGGCCCCGTCAGGGTTGTGTGGGAGGCAACCAATGTGTCTCTCTTGCATTTCTGTTTCTCTCTCTCTCTCTCCTTCTCTCCCTCCTTTCTACTCTATGTAAAAAAATTTTTGGAAAAAATATCCTCGGGTGAGGAATAACCAAAAAAACAAGAAACAAAAGAAAAAAGAAAGACAAGAAAAGAAAGGCCACCTGGATGTAATGTACAGCATAGGGAACAGAGTCAATAACATCATAAGAACTACTATGGTGACAGATGGTCCTAGACTTACTGTGGTGATCACTTTGTAAGGTATACAAATATTGAATCATTATGTTATACACCTGAAACTAATATTGTATGTCAACCATAATTAAAAAGAAATAAATTTTTTAAAAAAGACCACCCAGAGTATCAGCTACAAGAAGGCTGAGTATGGTGGGGTGAGGCAATATTTAACAGTTGTCCCTTCTGTCTGGGGTCTTGTGCCTTAGTCCTACCAGGTCAGAATATTCAGCTGTCAGGCCACCTGTGGGGTCTTATTGCATAAACGAGCCAGATTATGTTAGACTAATTCTGGGTGATCAAACTCAGCAGGCTCACTGGTGAAAGAGTGGGCCAACTTAAATGATTTACAATGAGTGAAGCATCAGATCAAACCACAGAGTAACTGCTGCTCATTGGAATCCGCCATCATCCACAGAATATTGACTTTAAACCAAACATTAGTGTTCCTCCAAGCATAGCTGGAGAAGTGCTGAGTTAGACAACATGCGTTGAAACAATTTCATTACATTCTCTCTCCTCTAGGATTCAGCTAACAATCACCCCCTCCAGGGGCCCTGCCTGACTTCACAACAGTTTACCTCTATTGTACCATTTATTCTGGAATGCAGTGCATGAGTTACCTGTGTCTGTTTCCCCTTGGACTGTGTGCTCTTCAAATGTATAAGCTACGCATTTGGCTTTGTAGGTTAAATGAATTAATAAATGAGTGAATGAGTGCAGTGTCAGATGTGAGCAATGTTGGAACGATATTGCAATGGTGAGTAGCTGTATACTCCAGGACTTTCCCTGTGTCGTAGTGATGGTATTACCCATATTGCAAGGTTGTTGAGGAGAAAAAAAAAGTGACATAAGCCTTATTATTTTATTCAACAACCTTTTAATTGAGTGTCTACTCAAGCCAAATACTGTAGAAACATTACAAAGTGCTTAAAAGTGATGTTTCTATTTATTCATAATGGAATTTGGTTGGGAATTCCTCTGACCATGCATACACCCCTGGGCAGGGCACTCGCCAACATCCTGTTTTGGGATTTTCCAGCTAGAAATTCGCATTTCCTCATAGCTTACTGGTATTGCTACTTTGTAGTATTAAAACAGTACAAATGGTCCCTAAGGGAACTGGGCTTTGTTCATTTTAATAACTTTACTTTATGATCAGGATTGGTTTAATTCAGACATGGTTCAGGAAAACAAAAAGAGAAAAATAAAAACCTTCACAGATTTGTGTTTTAATAATTAAGCATAATCCTTTAAAGATACAATGCCATTTTATTTTAGTTGGTTTTTTTTTTTAACTTTAATTTCTATTGTTCTTGGTGTGTTCCAATAATCAGAGCGCAATTTGGGTATCGAAAACAAGTTTGATAGAAATCTGAATTTATATTTGTTTTGGCAGCTGCATACCAAAGAGAAATGTAAGAAACATTCTCAAGAGTTGAGACTATTTAAATTGTTTTCAAGTATGTATTACATAAGTTAATGTTTACATGGCTTTAAAAACATAAAGCCATGTAATATGACTGACAGGAAAAATCAGCACAAAAAGGCATCTTCACCAGGAACAGCTAAATTTTGGAACTAACAAGTGTAGAACAGATAGATAATTCAGTAATTATTGACTGTAATAAACATACTATGGTAAAAACTTTATTTACTTTGAGAACATTCCTATGTTTTTCAAAATAACTTATAACGTCATTTTATATAAAGGATAAGTTTCTTACAGTGGTCATGGTTTCATAATTTGTAAAACCTAAAAAATGTCTAACCTTCTAGTTAGAATTTTGTTTTGCAATTCTTTCCTAGAGTGCTATGGCAAATTAAATTGCTTTGGTTGAGCGATTTAAATTCTGATCGATATGGCTTCCAAAGGCACTCAAATAAATAGGCAGAAAGACAGTAATTGGCCTCAACATCTACTTTAGTCAATAATGGATTTGTACGTGATTACAGACTGCATCGTGGTTCTTTGCCAATGAAAAGGTTGGGTTTCAAACACTTTGAGGTTTGGGTCTCAGACCCTCATTTCCATAAAAAAAAAACCTAATATAAATGATGCATAAGTTCTGAAGCCACTCCATCAGGACACCTGAATGTACATAGTTGTGGAAAGATAAACTCCAAATCTGAAATCGGGAGCTTGCGTCATTGCTGAGTGTCCCTACAGGGTGGCCCATGGTATCAGGGCTGGACAGTCTCAGTGGTCCTCCTGGCCTGAGGCTGAAACCCTGTGCAAGGTGCTGCAGAGCCTTGTGTGAAGCACGGCTAAGGTTTGCTGCTGGCAGAGGTGACAAAGCCAGGGACTGCTTCCAGCAAAGGGGAGGATTCGGGCTTTGTCTCTAGGGAGTTGTGGTTTCAGTGCAGAGAGCTGGAGCTTTCTCAGCAACACTGAGGAGGGCCGGTGTCCGAGGGTACAGATGGTGGGCAGATGCTCACGTAGCCGACAGAGGTAGGTGTGACTGGGCTGCCTGTCTTTCATAAGCTGTGTCTGTAAATTACGCTGTTGTTACCATGGCTGTGTAACAACCACAAAACATAGTGGTGTAAAAAACCTTTTATTATGTTCATGGATTCCTTGGACAGGGCACAGTGAGGACAGCTTGCATCTATGAAGTCTGGGGTCTCATCCAGAGGACTGGAAGTCTGGGGGCTAAGTTATCTGAAAACTTGCTCACTGTGTCTGGTGGATGACCTGGCTGTTGGCCGAGGGACTTTTCTAGGGCTGTCAACGGGAAGAGCTACACGTGGCTTCTCCATGTGACCTGGGCTTTCCCTCAACATGGTGGCTGGTTGTCTGGGGTAAGCATCTGGAGCAGGGCTGGTTTCATGGGCTTGTGACCTGTGCTGTGACACAGGGCCCCATACTCAAAGGATCCTGTGCTGGGTTTGTGTTTTGTTGTCATTGTCATGAAATGTTTAATTTTTGAATAAGAGGATACTTCTTCATTATACACTGGTTTCCACAAATTATGTAGCTGATCCTGATTGAGAGAGAGAGATTGAAAGAGAGAACTAGCTAGAAACTGTATTGCCCCTTTTAACCTAGTCTAGGAAGTCAGACTTCTACTACATTGTTTTTGTTAGAAGTGAGTCACTGAGATGTCCCCTATTCAAAGAGAGGAGAAGATATTTTACAGACTGATGGAAGAATGTCAAGATTCTGGGAGAGTACGTGGGAACATGAATATTGCTATGGCGATCTTTCAAAAATACAGTCTGTCACAGGTGTAACCTACTGGGTAGAGCTGTTATTTTAGATAATCTTGTGTAATAGAGTGTTAAAATTAAAGTTGGAGACTGAGACACCAGGATGGACTTGGTATAATATTCTATAGCCAGACCAAGACTTGCAAAATATACATTCCATGACTTCAGTCCCCTCGACCCCTTTCAGATGGAAAGAGTTGATATGGAGGAGAATTTTAAAAGATTTCTCTGAGAAGAACAGTTGCTCCATCCTAGGGAAAGGTGGTGGATATTATCTCTTTTACTCCAACTTTACTAAGAGGGATCTCAAAGGGTCCATTTGGAGAGTTTTGAACCATATTCCTTACAATTGGCATTCTCAGAGGACTGGTGCCCAACTTATACCTTGGAAAACCAAAGAGGGTAATGGCAATAGGATAAACTACTATCCTTGTTGTTTATTTTAAAATCTTATATTATTAAAATGTATTATTATTACTATTATTTTATTTAAAATAAAAGTTTATTTTTAAATTATGTTATCAAAATTATTTTAATTTTTTAAAGGAAACGTAATAAGCTCTTTATTATAGAGTCAACTAGGTAGGTGGCCCCAAGTTAGGGTTATTTATGAGCTCACCATACACATCATAGGGGCGACATGCAGACCTGACCACATCCATGAAGAACATGCATCTTCCGGAGGGTCCCCTGGACCATCACCAAACCCTCTCAGAGGTGATGGGAAGGAATATGTCCAATGGGCCCAGGTACACCTGATTGTCTCCAGGAAAGGGGAAGGGAGGCATGGGGAGCTGCTTTCTCTCTGCATTTGGAGATGAACGCTGCAAATATTTGGATTCAGGCAGGATGGAGGGTTTATACTTCTAGATTTCAAAGGAGGACAGGAATATTTTCTGTGGACCAGATACATGGATAACTTGGGCCAGTGAGTCAATGTGGGTTTATCATAGGCTTTGTCTCATAAAGCTCTAAAAGGGTGAAGGACCAGAAGCCAGATTTGGAATTGATACCAGATTATTAAGAATTGTAGAAATACCTATGACTAAGGTGACCCACCATTCTAGTTTGCCCATGACTGAGGGGCTTCCCAGGACACAGACTTTCAGCACTGAAGCAGGGACATTCCTTCACAACCCAAGCATGATACCATGCATCTGCCCTCCCCCTTTCCGAGACACAGGAATTGCAGAGGAGGGGTCCAGGAGAGACCCTACAGCCACCTATGAAAATGTCAATGAAAGAAAGACCCATTTGTAAACATTTTTTTAAAAACCAGTTTCCTATCCCTTTATCATTTTTCTCTCTTTTCTTGTCTCTGGCTTCAACCTGGACACTGGCTAGTGAGCTGTGGGGAGGAAACAGGGAGGGAGGAAAGAAAGCACAAGGTGGAGAAGAAGCCACCCACAGAGAAGCAGCCCAAGCAAGGAGCCAGAAGAAGTTTTAGTGCTAAATCAATTCTGGTTTCTGATTGTATAAAAATATTCTAATGACTGAATTTAAAAACTCTATTTGTCACTGTAGTGACTGTAGGATGCCCTTGTCCTGACATAGACACCTGAGAGTATCTAGAAAAATCCTGGGGTGTGTCTGAGTGCTCATCCAGGGGCAAGGGAAGGTCAACTTTACTGAACTCAGGTGTAGGCAAAGTGAGTCACAGAAACGGAGGTGTCGTGATGTTGTTATGGTCATGCTAGTCCAATATCTGTTACACTTAAAATAAATTTAAAAGCCCTTCTCTTACAAGAAGTAACAAATTGTATGTCAGAGAAATAATTTGTCAGTTCTTTTCCTCCACTTTTTAAGAATTATGCATTTTCCATGAATTGTTTAAAATCCTTAGGATGATGATCTAGTTAGATGCAGAAAAAAATTCCACCTGTCCTATTCCTTGCATAGCCACCAGTCCTATCAAATGGGGCCATCCCACTAAGATGCCAAGTATTTGCTTCTTCCTTAGTCCAGAGGTCAAATAATTCCATGAGATATCAGATCTTCCGCATGAACTTTGGGTTCATTTATTCTCTGGGATGATTGTCAGAAATGACTCAGCTTCCTCCACATCCACCCCATGCCGTCAGTCAGGTGAACCCACCCACCTGCTCTTTCTACCTGAGCTCAGCTCAGTTCATCTGCTTCTGTTTGAGTTCTGGCACCCAGAAAATGCCCCTTCCTGCTGTCTTGTCAGTATCTCTACTTATTCCCACCCAATCCCTACACCCACCCATATCTGACACCTAGCCTCAAGATGTGATGTTGATTTCCTGGTCTTTCTGGAACAAGCGATCTGAAGCTTCTGACTCTGCTGCCTGGGGTTTCTGTGTTAGGGTCTTGGTTGCTGCTGCCCAAGCACTGCTTCTTGGTTACTTTGGATCTGGATTCTAATCTCATTTCTGTTAAAAATGCTCAGTATAGAGGTGTTTTAACCTCTATAAGCCTCAGTTTCTTCATCCATACAATTGGGATAAAAACAACTGTGTTGTTCAGGGATATTGTGAAGAAACAATAGACATGAAAGCATTTGGACAAGTTACCTAGTAAATATATGAATGGTGCTATTATTAGTCAATCTGGTTACCAAACGGAGTTGGGATTTCTAACACTTTTAACTTATCCCTACCTTACCTATCATTATTGCATCCCTTGGCCCTTCATCTGTATCCCTGATCCTCAATACCTGATGCCTTAAATGCCAATATCCACCTGCCCATTGGACCATCTCCCTAGGGTCAATGTCCACCTATTGTATTATGCAAATGTCAGTTTCTCTCTTTCAATCTTAGATGAGCCTCTCAAGTCATTTCTAACCTAATCTTTTTTTTTTTGAATTTTTTTTTTTTATCCTCACCCGAGGACATTTTTTCATTTTTTGTTCAGATAGAGTGGGAGGGAGAGAGAGGAAGAGAGAGAGAGAGAGAGAAACATCGATGTGAAAGTGACACATCGAGTGGCTGCCACCCGCACAACCAACCAGGGCCGGGGACAAACTGCAACCGAAGCACATGCCCTTAGCGGGAACCGAACCCGGGTCTCTCTGGACCGCAGGCCGACGCTCTAACCGCTGAGCCAAACCAGCCAGGGCCTAACCTAATCTTTTAATGACCATAGAGACCTGTAAAATTCCAGTTTAACCACCACTCTCCTCCCTTCTGCCCTCATAGAAGTCCTAGAGAAAGAAATCAGGAGAGCAAAGTGTTCTGGAAGCCAGGTAAAAAGTGTTGTAAGAAGTAAAGGGAGAACAACCATATCAAATATTGACAATCAAGGAAGGTGAGTACTGAAAATGAATTATTAGACTTAGCAAAATGGAAGTTATCAGTGAGTTTGATCGGAACACATTTTGGGGACAAATAATGGTAATAAAACTTTGATTAAAGTAGGCTCAACAGGGAACAGAGAAGCTAAACTACAGACAAGTATATAGACAGCTCTTTTAAGGAGTGTTGCTGTTAAGGGAATGAGAAGAATGGGTAATCGCCAGAAAGACAAATAGGAGAAAGAGAGTTTTTAATCAGTGAAAATAGAAATATAAGCATGTGTGTAGGCTGATAGGAAAGACCCAATAGAGAGGAATAAATTGATGAGGCAGGAGAGACAGAGAGAATTGCTGGAACAATGGGTTGAGTAACTTAGAGAGGACAGGATCTAGTGCACCACTGGAGGGATTGGCCTTTTGGAACATGGATGGATCAACCATAGTGCAAGAAGGGAAGTGGTGCATGTGCACACATGTAGGTGGGAAGGTAGATGTGAAGAGACTCTTCTGATTGGTTTAGTTTTCTTAGTTACATAGGAGGCAAAGTCATCCTCTGAGAATGAGGGTGAAGGAGGTGTTGGAATTTGAGGAGAGAGGGGAAGGTAAGACATAGTCACTTTGGAGAATAAAAGTGTAACTAATCTAAGAAAATACAATATAATTGCCAACAGTGTAAATCACCTATATCGTGTAAGTGACACATCTAGACTGATGCCATCAGTGGGTTTTTCTCTACGTGTTCATCTGTGTTGGTGTAGGCACAGAGTATGAAGCGTGTTCAATTTAACTAGGATTGGGCTTTATCCAAGAGAGTTTGATGAAGCAAGTGCAGGGCAAAGAAGTTGGGGACAAATTTAAGGAAGTGATAAATGACCATGGAACTTAAACTGGATAATGGGAGAAGTAAGTGAGGATATAAGGAGAACCAGTGAACATGTAGAGTCAATGGATTGGAGGTGTTTGTGGAATTGAGGAATTGTTGAAAGTGGGATATAGGAAGTGAACTGGGGGAAAAAAGGTAGTTATTGACCAGAAGATAGGCCGTTTAAAATTGAGACAACCAAGGATTTGCTGTTATTATGCCCAAGGTTACTTCCATAGGAATGAGTGGCCAAGGTCTAGGGAAGGACAAGATCATTGGAAGAGGGGAGGGCAAGGGACTGACAGGACAGACATGGGGAGTATCATATACTTGGATATTGAACTAACCAATAAACATGAGAGGAGTAGAATTAGAAAGAGTAGCTCTTATACTAGCTTCAAAGACTAACAAGGAATAACCAAGTAGTAGTGAGGGCAGTGATGGGGTGGGCTGTAGATGCCTTCAACAAAACCAGTCACCTCTAGAATGACATACATGTCTGGCTTAAAAGGTGCTCCTAGCTCTTCCATGTAGGCAAGCGCACAGTGAGGACCATTGTTTGATGCTAGTGTTCTTATTCTCAGCATCATTGTATTTTTAGTTTGTTGAATGCATGAGTATTAGAAAACAGAGAGGAAAGAATTAGGAGTAATAATAGTTTAGTTAGTTTAATCCAGCCAAGTATTAATAATTAATCTCAAAATGTGGTCTGGCATCCCCTGGAGTTCCCCAGGACCTTTTTCAGGTCATAACTCTTTGCATAATAATATTAAGATGTCATTTGCAGTTTTTGCTTTTTGTCTTATGAATGCACAGTGGAATTTTTCCAGAGACTCCATGATGAATAATAACACAACAGATTAAATGCAGAAGCAGAGTTGAGAGACTAGCTGTCTTCTATTAAACTAGAAATTAAAGAGATTTCAAAAGATGGGAAACTACCATTTTTCTGTTTTGGAAAATACTGTTATTTTTCCCATAAAAATTGTTATTTATGTTAATTTGTGATGGGCTTATTCTTTTCTTTCTTTATTTTAAAGTCCACCAATTTATTAAACAAATTTACGGAGTGTCAATTACATAATAGATATTGAAGAAGATTCTGAGATCATGTCTATAGCTTGCTGGATGATGGAGCAATCAGACACAGAAAGAAATAAAACATAATGTTATAATGGTATGATAATATTTTCTGTCTGTGGGTATAGCCACATTTCCTACTTTCTGTTCCTTCTTCCCACAATGCCCTACACCCATCGCCCAACTTCTCACAGTTGGTCTCTCATCATTTGAGAAAATAATCCTCTTCTCAGTAAGACTTTTCCTCATTCAGATAAATTATCTGAAGTATCCTACAGCCAGCCCCTTCCATGAACACATCTGGAGACACAAACCAATAGAATATACATGAGTATATGGTTCTCTTACATACGACTCTAGTGCCTTTTTTACTGGAGCTGATCGCTCTCTCTGTGATGGCTTTGAGGAAGCCAGTGGCATGTTAAGAAGCCCCAAGGTGGCCTCGAGGAGCTGAGGGAGACGTCCAATCCACAGCCAGCAAGAAACCAAATCCCCCAGTCTTAAAACTGCAGGAAACTGAATTTGCCAACAACCTGAGTGAAATTGGAAGCATATACTTGCCAAGCAGAACTACAGATGAGGCTGACGTCTCAGCCAAAATCTATTTTTTTCCTCAGCATTATTGAGATATAATTGACTAATAAAATTATTAGTCTACAGTGGGATCATTTGATTGATATATGTATGCATTGTGAAAGGATTCTCTCATGGAGTTAACACAACCATCAACTCACATATTTACTGTTTTTGTTTTTGCTGAGAATATTTAAGTTCTATTCTGTTAGCAAATTTCAATTATATAATACAGTGTTATCAACTGTAGTCACCGTGTTATACATTAGATCCTCACACCTTATTCATCTTATAAATGAAACTTTGTACTGTTTTACCAACCTCTCCCACACCCCACCCCTTGCAACTACTTCTCTACTCTCTGTTTCTAAGGGTTTTACTTTTTTTTTTAATTTCACATTAAAATGACATTATTCAGTATATTTGTCTTTCTGTGTCTGGCTTATTCATTTAGCATAATGCCCTCAAAGTTCATACATGTGGTTGCAAATGACAGGAATTCCATCTTTTTAAAGGCTTAATAATAGTCTATTGTAATATATGCACCACATTTTCTTGATCCATCAATCTCTTGACAGACACTTGGGTTGTATCCATATCTTGGCTATTATGACTAATGCTTCAAAGAATATGGAAATACAGATATCTTTTCAAGCTATGGTTTTGTTTACTTTGGATATATACCCAGAGTGGGATTTGTGGATCATATGGTTGTTCTATTTTTAATTTTTCGGGAGCCTCCATGGTGTTTTTCATAGTGACTGTACCAGCTTATATTCCCACCAGAGTGTAAAAGAGTTCCTTTTTCTCCACATCCCCGCCAACATTTGTTATCTTTCTTTTTAATAATAGCCTCTCTAACAAGTATGAGGAGATATCTCATTGTGATTTTGATTTGCATTTCCCGTAAGAACAATGATGTTGAGCACCTCTTCATGTATGTAGCTGCTGACTATTTGTATGTCTTTTTTTGGGAAAATATCTATTTAGGCTCTTTGCCCATTTTAAATTGGATTACTTGTTTTTTTGCTGTTGAGTTGTATGAGTTTCTGATATTAATTCCTCGTTGAACATATTGTTTACAAATATTTTCTCCCATTCCATTGGCTGCTTTTGCATTTTGTTAGCGGTTTCCTTCGCTGAACAGAAACGTTTTAGTTTGATGTAGTCCCACTTGTTTATTTTAGCTTTTGTTATTTTTTCTTTTGGTGTCAAATTCAAAAAGCCATTGCCAAGACCAATGTTAAGGAGCTTACCTCCCTGTGTTTCCTTTTAAAAACTTTGTGGTTCAGGTCATACATTCAAGTCTTTTATCCACCTTGATTTGAGTTGTGTGTATGGTGAGCTAGGAGTCCAGTTTCACTTTTCTGTTAGTGAAAATCTAGTTTTCCCAACACCATTATTGAATAGACTACCCTTTCTCTGTTACATATTTTTGGCTTTTTTTGGGTCAAAAATTAATTGACCATATATGCATGGGTTTATTTCTGGGCTCTCTGTTCTGTTCTATTGATCTTTGTGTCTGCTTTTCTTCCTATAGCATATTGTTTTAGTTATCATAGCTTTGTGATATAGTTTGAAATCAGGAAGCATGATGCCTTCAGCTCTGTTCTTCTTTCTAAAGACTGTTTTAGCTATTTGAGGTCTTTTGTGGTTTTATACAAATTTTAGGATTTTTTCTATTTCTGTGAAAAATTCCATTGCCATTTTTACAGAGATTGAATTGAATCTGTAGATTGCTTTGTTTAGTATGAACATTTACAAAATGTCAATACTTCTGATCTATGAGAACAGAATACCTTTCCATTTATTTGCATTTTCTTCAGTTTCTTTCATCAATATTTTTTATTTTCAGTGTATAGATCTTTCACTTTTTTGGTTAAATTTATTTCTTAGTATCTTATTCTTTTTGATGCTATTATAAGTGGGATTGTTTCTTAATTTCTTTTCCTAGTAGTTTGTTGTTAATGTATAGAAATCCAACTGTTTATTCATGTTATATCCTGCTACTTTACTGAATTTATTAGCTCTAACAAATTTTTGGTTGAGTCTGTAATATTTTATGTATATAATATTATGTCATCTGCAAATAGAGACAATTCTACTTTTTCCTTGCCAATTTGGATGACTTCTATTTATTTTTCTTGCATATTTTCTCTTGCTAGGACTTCTAGTACTATGTTGAATAAAAGTGATGAGTGAGAGTAGGTAAACTCCCAGGAGGACTGCAGCCAGTCCCTAGATGTATGTTAAATTAGAAGCCTGACTCTCAGGCAGCAGCTTTCAATGTTTGCTGATGGATGCGTTTAGGGAAAAACTGGGAGATGGGTGTTTTTTTTGCTCCCTCTGTGCTGAGCTCCAGGGAGCTAGCTGCAGCTAGTACTTGCATGCCTGTTAACTGATTTTCTGTTGTTTTTGTTTGTTTGTTTGATTTGCTTGTTGTAGTCTTTAGGCTTTTATGGAAGCAAGCCTCATCGGCTTTCACAACTAGGTGCTTGGGGTTCTCAGGTGAAAGTCTTAAAAGTTGGGGCACCTACCTGGCAGGTGTGGCTCAATGGTTGAGCAACCACCTATGCAACAAGAAGTTGCCAGTTTGATTCCTGGTCAGGGCACATGCCCAGGTTGTGGGCCCAATCCCCAGTGGGGGGCATGAAGGAGGCGACCAGTCGATGTTCTCTCTCATCGATGTTTCTATCTCTCTCTCCCTCTCCCTTCCTCTCTCTCTAAAAATCAATAAAGAAAAATAAATTTAATAAAAATTTAAAAAGTTGGGGCACCAAATGTAGGGTTCAAACCCTTCACTCCTTATGGAGAAGCTGGGAGTTGGGAGTTCCTCCCTGATTGTATGTCCTGTGCCAGGGGTGAGCTTTATGATGAGAGTGTGTCTCAGCTTTTCCTAATAATTTTGATGTAGGCATGTTCTTGCTCACCCAGTGTATAGGGTTCACTCAGCTAGTTTCTGTATTTCTTTCAGAGATAGTTGCTTTGTGTGTAGCTCTACCTTCTGCGGGTCCATGGGAGAAGAGGCTTTGGGGAGCCTCCCATGTGATCATCTTGGTTAACCTTCTTCTTGTTCTTTAAATGACTCAAATAAATATTTAGAAAGTTCTCTTTTAATTTTGAATATGTTGATATTCAGAGATATAATCTAAATAAATAAAAGCTCTTTGGGATACTCAATAATTTTTAATAGGGTGAAGAGACCCTAAGGCAGAAAGTAGAGACCCACTGATTTTTATCACTTACTGGAATGTGAAGACTTACTTTCAGGAGAATGTTGAAAAATTGGACATGTGCAGAAGAAATCAAAGTGGACAGTCCTACAACAATAAATTTTTTGGTGAGTGTGACCTACAACTTGAGATAAGTAGCATCATCTCAGAGAATAGCAGAAGAAGTGTCTAGAAAAAGTACCAGAAAGAATATATGGGAGGCTCCTTGATTTTGAATAATACTGAGAGTATTTATTTAATAAGCAATTTTTATGATGTAAATATATATGTCTATATATATATATAAGAAAATGCTATATCTTTTCAATCTTCATGAAGCCCATTTATTTTAAAGGTTTAGAAGTTTGTGTTTCTTCTGATTATGAAAGCAATACATGTTTACTATAGAAAATACAGAAAATTCCAAAAAGTGTTAAGAAAATATGAATTATAATTCTATCTCCCAGAGATGAGTTAGCACATTATCTACTATCTTCTGTCTCTACTTTTTTGTTGTTGTTGTTGTTAATCCTCACCTGAGAATATTTTTCCATTGATTTTTTAGGTAGACTGGAGGGGAAGGAGGGAGAGAGAGAGAGAGAAACATCAATGTGAGAGAGACACATTGATTGGTTGCCTCCTGCATGACCCCGACTGAGGCCAGGGAAACCTGCAACCCAAGTACATGCCCTTGACTGGGAATTGAACCTACCACCTTTTGGTCCTTGGGCCCAAGCTCTAACCACTGAGCCATACTGGCCAGGTCCTGTCTCTACTTTTTAAACAAAGTTGTTATCGTGTTGTATATATAATTTTACATATACTACTTTTTTTTTTTTTACATTGAGCCCTTTCCCCTCCCCAGACACCTTCCTCCCCATGCTGCTCCCCCCAACACCCCCAGCATTGTTGTCTATGTCCAATGGTTACTCATACATGCATATAAGTTCTTGGGTTTATTTCATCCATCTCCTCAACCCCCCTCTTCTAAGTTTTGTCAGTCTGAACAGTACTCCTTTCTATGACTCTGGGTCTATTTTGTTCATCAGCTTATTTTGTTCATTATATTCCACAAATAAGTGAGATCATGTGGTATTTGTCTTTCTCTAATTGGCTTATTTCAATTAACGTAATGATCTCCAGGTCCCTCCGTGTCATCTTAAAGGATAAGAGATCTCTCTTTCTTACAGCTGCATAGTGTTCCATTGTGTATATGTACCACAGCTTTTTTATCCACTCACCTATTGATGGACACTTGGGCTGTTTCCAGAGCTTAGCAATTGTAAATAGTGCTGCTATGAACATAGGGGTACATATATTCTTTCTGATTGGTGTTTCAGGCTTCTTAGGATATATTCCTAGAAGTGGGATCACTGGGTCCAAAAGCAGATCAATTTTTAATTTTTTGAGGAAACACCATATTGTTTTCCAGAGTGGCTGCACTAGTCTGCATTCCCACCAGCAGTGTACTAGAGTCTCCTTTTCTCCACACCCTTGCCAGAACTTGTTGTTTGATGATTTGTTGATGTCAGCCATTCTGGCAGGTGTGAGGTGATGCTTCTTAGTTGTTTTAATTTGCATCTCTCTGATGATTAGTGACGTTGAGCATTTTTTTCATATGTCTCTTGGCCATTTGTCTATCCTGTTTGGAGAGGTGTCTTTATAGGTCCTCTGCCCATTTTTAAATTAGGTTCTTTGTCTTCCTTTTGTTGAATTGTATGAGCACTCTATATATTTTGGAAATTAACCTCTTATCTGATGTATTGTTGGCAATTATGCTCTCCCATATAGTGGGTTCCCTTTCCATTTTGATGCTTATTTCTTTTGCTGTGCAGAAGCTTTTTAGTTTGATGTAGTCCCATGTATTAAATTTTTCCTTTGTTTCTCTTGCCTTAGGCATTGTATCAGTGAAAATTCTGCTGCATATGATATCTGAAATTTTGTTGGCTACATTTGCTTCTAGGATTTTTATGGAATCACGCATCACATTTAAGTCTTTTATCCATTTTGAGTTTATTCTTGTGTATGGTGTAAGTTGCTTGTCTAGTTTCATTTTTTTTTTTTTTTGCATGTAGCTGTCTAGTTTTCCCAATACCATTTATTAAAGAAGCTGTCTTTACTCCATTGTATGCTCTTGCCTCCTTTGTCAAATATTAATTGAGCATAATGTGTTGGGTCAATTTCTGGGTTCTCTGTTCTGTTGCATTGATCTATATGCCTGTTCTTGTGCCAGTACCAGGCTGTTTTGATTACAATGGCTTTGTAGTATAACCTAACATCCGGTATTGTGATCCCTCCTACTTTGTTCTTCTTTTTCAAGATTGCTGTGGCTATTCGAGGTCTTTTTTGGTTCTATATAAACTTTTGGAATAGTTGTTCTAGTTCTGTGAAATATGTCGTTGGTATTTTAATGGGCATTGAATTGAATCTATAGATTGCTCTGGGTAGTATGGACATTTTAATGATGTTGATTCTTCCAATCCATGAACAAGGTATATGCTTCCACTTTTTTATATCTTCCTCCATTTCTTTTTTCAATGTCCTGTAGTATTCTGCAAATAGGTCCTTTACTTCTTTGGTTAAGTTTATTCCTAGGTATCTTAATTTTTTTTGTTGCAGTGGTAAATGGGATTTTTTTTTTTTTAGTTTCTCTTTCTGTGAATTCATTATTGGTATATAAGAATGCCATCGATTTCTTAATGTTAATTGTGTATCCTGCTACTTTGCCAAATTCGTTTATTAAATCTAGTATATTTTTGTTGGAGTCTTTAGGGTTTTGTATGTACAATATCATGTCATCTGCAAATAATGAGTTTCACTTCCTCCTTTCCAATTTGGATGCCTTTTATTTTTTCTTCTTGTCTAATTGCTGTGGCTAAGACTTCCAGTACTATGTTAAATAAGAGTGGCGAAAGTGGGCATCCCTGTCTTGTTCCTGTTCTTAAGGGAAATGCTTTTAGTTTTTGCCCATTGAGTATGATGTTGGCTGTAGATTTTTCATATATGGGCTTTATTATGTCTAGATATGACCTCTCTATTCCGACATTGCTGAGTGTTTTTATCAGAAATGGGTGCTGGATTTTGTCGAATGCTTTTTCAGTGTCTATTGAGATGATCATATGGTTTTTATCTTTCATTTTGTTTATGTGGTGTATCACATTTATTGATGTGCAAATATTGTACCATCCTTGCATCCCTGGGATGAATCCCACTTGGTCATGGTGAATAATTTTTTTGATGTATTGCTGGATCTGATTTGCTAATATTTTGTTAAGGATTTTGGCATCTGTGTTCATCAGGGATATTGGCCTGTAGTTTTCTTTCTTTGTAATGTCTTTATCAGGTTTTGGAATTAGAATTATGCTAGCCTCATAAAACGAGTTTGGAAGTCTTCCTTCCTCTTGAATTTTTTGAAATAATTTGAGGAGAATGGGTGTTAGTTCTTTGAATGTTCCGTAAAACTCCCCCGTGAAGCTGTCTGGGCCTGAGCTTTTGTTTTCTGGGAGTTTCTTGATTACATTTTCAGTTTCTTAGTTGCTTTGGTCTATTCAAGTTTTCTATCTGTTCCGGGTTCAGTTTTGGGAGACTATGTGTTTCTAGAAATTTGTCCATTTCACTTAGATTGTCCAATTTGTTGCCATATAATTGTTCATAGTATTTGTTAATGATCCTTTGTATTTCTGCGGTGGCAGTTGTTACTTCTCCTTTTTGGTTTCTGATTTTGTTTATTTGGGTCCTCTCTCTTTGCTTCTTGGTGAGTCTAGCTAAGGGTCCATCAATCTTGTTTATTTTTTTCAAAGAACCAGCTCTTTGTTTCATTGATCTTTTGAAATTTTTTTTTTTTTTTTGGTCTCTATGTCATTTATTTCGCTCTGACCTTTACTATTTCTTTCCTTCTACTTGCTCTGGGTTTTTCCTTTTTTTTGCTTTCTAGTAGTTGTGAGGTTAGTCATTAGAATTTTTTCTTGTTTCTTGAGGTAGGCCTGGAGTGCTATGAACTTCCCTTTCAGGACAGCTTTTGCTATGTCCCATAGATTTTGTGTTGTTGTGTGTTCATTTTCATTGGTTTCCAGGAAGTTTTTAATTTCTTCCTTGATCTCCTTGGTAACCCATTCATTGTTTAATAACATGCTATTTAGCCTCTATGTGTTCAAATGTTTTTGCATGTTTTTGTTGTAATCGATTTCTAGTCATGCCTTTGTCATCTGAGAAGATGCTTGATATGATTTCAATCTTCTTGAACTTGTAGAGACTTAGTTTGTGTCCTAACATGTGGTCTATCTTTGAGAATGTCCGATGTGCACTTGAGAAGAATGTGAATTCTGTAGTTTTGGGGTGTAATTCTCTGTAGATATCTATTAAATCCATTTGATCTAGTGAATCGTTTAGAGTCTCTGTTTCCTTGTTAATTTTTTTTCTAGAGGATCTATCAGTGATGTCAGTGAGGTGTTGAAGTCCCCTTCTACGACTGTATTGCTGTTGATTTCTCCTTTGAAGTCCTCCAGAAGATTTTTAATATATTTTGGTGCTCCTATATTGGGTGCATATATGTTTACCAAGGTTATATCTTCCTGTTGGTTAGATCCTTTCCATATTATGTAGTGGCCTTCTTTGTCTCTAGTTATGGCCTTCATTTTGAAATCTATTTTATCAGATATGAATATTGCTACCCCAGCTTTTTTGTCCTTTCGTTTGCTTGGAAGATTTTTTCCATCTCTTCACTTTCAACCAATGTGAGTCTTTTGTTGTGAGGTGGGTCTCTCATAAACAACATATATATGAGTCATGCCTTCTTTTCCAATCAGCTACTCTGTTTCTTTTGATCAGAACATTTAATCCATTTACATTAAAGGTTATTATTGATACGTACTTATTTATTGCCATTTTTGTTTAGTGTGGTTCTATTTTTCTTCCTCTTTCTTCTACTAATTACAGCAGTCCTTTTAACATTTCTTGCAATGCTGATTTGGTGCTAATATATTCCCTTAGCTTTCTTTTGTCTGGGAAGCTCTTTATTTCACCTTCTATTTTCAATGATAGCCTTGCTGGATAGAGTAGTCTTGGATTCAGATCCTTGTTTTTCATGACCTTGATTACTTCATGGCATTCCTTTCTGGCCTGGCAGTGTTTCTGTTAAGAAGTTAGCTGATAGCCTTATGGGGGTTCCTTTGTAGGTAACCTGTTGCTTATCTCTTGCTGCCTTTAGGATTCTCTCTTTGTCTTTAACTTTTGGCATTTTAATTACAATATGTCTTGGTGTGGGCCTGTTTGGGTTCTTCTTACTTGGGGCTCTCTGTGCTTCTTGAACTTGAATGCCTTTTTCCTTCACCAAGTTAGGGAACTTTTCTGTCACTATTTCTTCAAATATATTCTCTAACCCTTGCTCATTTTCTTCTTCTTCTAGTACTCTCATGATGTGAATGTTATTACGTTTCCAGTTGTCCCACAGTTCTCTTAAGCTCTCTTCCTGTTTTTTAATTGTTTTTCTTTTTGGTTTTCTGATTGGGTGATTTTTTCTACCCTGTCTTTTAATTCACTGATCCAGTCCTGAGCTTCCTCTACTCTGCTGGTTATTCCTTCCAATGTGTTCTTTATTTCTGCTATGTCATCTTCATTTCCAGTTGGTTGGTTTTCAATGTTTCTATATCTTTACTCATGGTGTTGAGAGCTCTTTACTCATGCTGTTGAGCTTCCTCATTATCATTGCTCTGAACTCTACCACTGATAACTTGCTTAACTGCATTTCATTTATCTCATCTTCACTAGAGTTTTCTTGTTCTTTCATTTGGGATTTGTTTCTTTGTTTCACCATTTTGGCTGACTCAGTGGGTTTTGGAGCCTGCCAAATTTTCCCTGTGGGTGGTGGTGTTCTGCTGATTGTGACTTCCTCTACTTGGTTTGGATGAGTATGGGAGGACCTACATTAAACACCACTGTCAAGTCTTACTTTCCTGGGTAGATTAGCAAACCCAGGAAAGGTTCATTTATCCTCTAGCTTTTTGCCTGGAAGCTATTCATCTCAGTTACTTGAGGAGCCTTGGGTTCTTAGTTGAATGAAAAACTCCCTCAGGTGTTCAGTGTAAGAGGATTTCCTGAGAGTGGGGCAGATGCTGGTTGTTATTGAGCCTCAATTTACATTTCTCTGGCCTGGCCAGGTGGTGTTAAATTTCTGAGGGAGAGTCTGTTGCTTCTCCCTGGGCTCTGGGAAGGGACTCTTTGAGTAAGATGGCTACTGTCCTGTGAGGGAATGATTCAGCAAAAAACTCCCATTGCCCTCTCAACTCTCCACACTCTGGAGTCTCCAAACAGTTCCAGTCCAGTCTGCCCTCACTCTGCCAGAGCCCAAGGTGAGTGGCTGTAGCTAATTTAGTGCTCTGTCTCTGCCCTCTGTTCTGTGGAGCTGGCTTGGGATTTTAACCCTGACAGAGCTGCTCACAGCTAAAACAGCTGCTGTCCGTCAGCTCCCAGCTAGCCCTCTTGTGCCTCTGCAGTTCCTACCAGGCTCGATTCAGTGTCCTTTTTCCTGTCCCTGATTATATGGGTCCTCTTCAGCTGCTTTACTATTGCTTTTTCCCAATGATTTGTCTTTATTTTAGTTGTAATTCCAGTTTGGTCCTGGGAGATGGTCTGTGTAGCTTCTACTCACTCTACCGCCATTTTGGAACTTCACTGTAGCTGCCTGTGGGTGTGGGATATGTTGTGATCAGAGTCCGTTGACAGTGAGCCCTCTGTAAGTCTCCTGGACAAGGAAGAGTTTTGTGCAGCATGCTTACTTATTGAGTTTCTTGGATCCCATTTCGAACTCACTCCCTCTGAGCTCCAGCTTGGAGGGGAGGCAGCTTGAAAGGCACCAGAGACATACGGGGAAGAACTGAGTTGTTTAGCATCGGGGCAAGAGCTGGAGAGGCCTACATATACTACTTTTCATTAACATTTTATTATGAGCATTTTCTAATTTAACAATCATTTGAAATCATTATATGTAGAGAGGTAAATATTCCATTGAGATTATTCAATTTATTTAGCCAGTCTGCTACAGTTGGACATGAGGAGTGTTTCCATTTTTTATAAAGAATATTTGAGTGTGACTTGTCTATATACTCATTTATTCTGTACACATGCACACACACACATGTGCATGCCAAGAACTCTGAATATGTTCTTGTCTACACCACTGACTCAAAAGCACTCTTTTACTGAGGAAAATAACAGTTGCAAATATTTAACATCCTTCCAAATTAATTTATAAATATATTATTATATTGATAGGTAATTCCAATGAAAGTGCCAGTGGATTTTTTAAAAACATGATTAAATAAGCCATATGTCATGTGGATAAATGAACAGATAAGAAAGATTTTAAAATTTGAAGATATAATTGGGGAGTAATGTTGGTTATAGTGAATTTTAAAATGTATTATAAAACTAAGATCATTGAAACAGTGTGGTTTTGGATTGAAAGATAAAATAACAAAATTTCCTGAAAACATAGTGTAGCATATATAGAAATTTAGTACACAGTTAAAGGTAATATCACAAATAAGTAGTGACACTGAAGACTATTCAATAAATGGTGCAAAAATACCACTAACGCTTTCAAAAACAATAAACAAAAACTAAAAAGCAAATCCCATTGCTAAAGAGCTAGTTTGAGATAAAATCAGAAGGAAAGATGCATGGTGCCATCTAGTGGTTAATCAAATAACTGCATACATATTGCTTAATGCAGCATCCGCTAGCAGAAATTTAAAGCAGAAGGAGACTCCAGGGAGGTAAATTACTCATTAATAAAAAGACTTATACCTCACACTTCAGCACTAATTTAAGGAAATTTTTGTTATTGCTGATAATATGCTTTTACAGTTTCAGAGAATATTATAAATGGTAGCCTATATCATGATCCTAAGTAACAATGTTAAGAAATTACAGTTGCAGACATTCACATAAACATGCCAACCTGTCGTAGCTTTTTAAATAACACGAAATAAAAGAATAATTTAAGTAAAAGAATGCTGACTGAGAATTCATGTGTGCGAGTAGAATCTGTCAGTAGTTATAGTTTTGAATAAGAACACATTCCCAGAAACTGCTCTCAGGATCGTGGAGCCTGATGGAAGTCCAGAGCTTGCCCAGTGCTTCCTGGGTTTAGTGAGAGCTTCAGCTCTCCTCATCCCCAGGTAGAAGCTCCACACATGCAGTTGTCTCCATATTGGCTCTGCCTCCAGGCTTTCTCTCTGTCATCTAAGCGGCTGCAAGGACACACGGGAGATTCTGCAAAGGATCCCTTCCATTTCTGGGAACAAGCCTCCTTCCCATCCAAGGGGCCGCAGCACAGATGCCCTGTTGTCATGTACCTCTGCTCCTCCTCAGTCCAGAGATGAGCTCCTGGACTAAAGCAGGGCCTAGAAGTCCCCTCCATGGGCATTTTGTATTTAGGACTGAGAAAACGAAGTCAGTGATGTATGGGTTAGCTCAGGAGCTCTTAGTGACCATGAATAGAACTGGAGAAACAGCAAGTGAAAGGGATGAAGCCCAAAGGAGTGGCAGTGGGAGAGAAGGAAGCGGCTCGATGCTCCGCCCCCGGCTCTGTTGCTCCCAACAAGTATCCTTGTCGATTGCTAAGCTTGAACATTCGGTTAGTTTCTCCTTGGACTCCTTCTATGACCAACATCCTTCTGATAAACTCTTCCTTTTGCTGAAGCAAATGTAAATGTGTTTCCCCTTGAATTCAAGTGTACTAATGCATCTTTTTGAAAGGACAAAACTAAACTATATCTTTCAATGGCTGCTTATTACCTTCACATGAAGTACAACTTCTTTTTTTTTTTTTTTTTTTATCCTCACCCAAGGACACTTTCGCATGTATCTTCAGATAGAGCGGGAGGGAGAGAGGGAGGAAGAGAGAGAGAAAGAAACATCGATGTGAGAGAGACACATCGAGTGGCCGCCACCCACACAACCCCAACCAGGACCAGGGACAAACTGCAACCAAGGTACACGCCCTTAGCGGGAACCAAACCCAGGACTCTCTGGTCTGCGGCCGACCCTCTAACTGCTGAGCCAAACCGGCCAGGGCTCCAGTACAATTATTTTAGCATGCCCTGTGAACCTTCTGATGATCTTTCAAGCCTGGTTGCTGACTTTCCCTTGCTCTCGCCTTCCTCCAATACACCCTTCACCTTCTTTCTCCACCTTTCATGCTCGAGCCATACCCAAAGACTCTCATTTGTCACACCATGGCATTCTACCAGCCTCTTGGACAGGCTGTTTTCTCTCCAAGAAATACTCTTCCAACACCCTCCACCCCCAGCAATTTCTATTCATCCTTCAGATCCCAGCTTAGGCTCCCTTGCTCCAGAAATCCTCTTAGGTCCCCTCAAGCTGGGTTGGTCGGTGCACCAACGTTAGCTCTATGTCTCTAGCTCCATTATGGCTTTTATCAATCTGTATCAAAACGGTCTGTTTATTTGCTTATTTCTCTCCGGAGACTCTCCAGGAGGAAAGGACAGAGCCAGCTTCACTGTTGCATGCCCATGCTTTGTGCATAATCTAGACTCAGTCAGCACTCAGATATCTGTTCAGTGAACAAATAAATACACACAAGAACTTTATTTGTTACCTGAGTGAGAAACACGAAATCCCAAGTGAGCTGCAAATCTTTTCAGAGCCAAGTGTCCAATCAGCCTCATTTCTGCCTCGGCAAAGGCCTGTACATTTCTAATAATGTTTTTGAGAGCTGCTGCCTCAGATTTCAAAACCACACAAATAATCCTAACATATGCACCTTCCTCTTATGCTAAATCAAAGTTAAATGCCCATGAATCAATATAAGGATTGTCTGTATTTTGTGGACATGGGTGGTCCAGACACCTACGAGGAGATAAATAAATGTTTGAGGTGGGTCCTTCGATGATTTTTATAACGGATGCCAATTTGGCAAGCTTGACCGGGCTCTACCAGTGTGAGGAACCATGATTTTGGTATGATGTTGGGGAATTTGTGGCTTCCATCTGCTGGTTATCTCACAAAATGTGGAGCTGAGAAAAATCACATACTGATTAAATCATAGAATCCCACACTTGGAAGGGACTTCATGAGATGATCTGGGCCCGCCTCCTGAAGGTCAATGCATAAATCATCTTGTGCAGATGGCTGTTTAGACTATTTTTAAAGCTCTTTAAGGATGGAGATTACACAGCTTCCCTTGGTAGTCTGATCTTCGTGGTCAAGAACTTCCTTTTTTAAAAGCCCAGCTCCTCCCTGCAGTTTGGCCCATTCCCTCTCTCTCTCTCTCTCTCTCTCTCTCTCTCTCCTCTCTCTCCCTCTCTCTCTCTCTCTCTCTCTCTCTCTCCCTCTCTCCCTCTCTCTCTCTTTTCCCCCCTAGCTCTCTGTAAATATGGTGAGGACATGCTCAACCTTTCCTGCTAATTATCTCTGGCCTGCACTCCATACTGTTGCAATTAATCATTAAGATTTATGTTACCCCCCCAAATACATAGTTGTAATTTCTTTATTTTTCAGACTTATTTTTTTCCCCTTTACAAGTGTTTTTGTAATTTAAAAATGTTCTCCTTAGAGTCTATTTCATAGCTCACAGTATGAAACTGGTAATGGTATTTCTGCTCACATACTAATCAGCTGTAAATAAATAGCAATGATTTCTTCTTATCCCAGTAAATTGTGTTCCACAATAAATCTCAGGCCTTTTCGTGTCAAACTACTACTTTTGACATGTCATATCTGTGTAATTTGTCTTGAGTTTTAGGGTAGGCTAAATAAGCACCAGGACCCCTAAATGTCCACATCTAGACCCCAGGACTTTTGATTATGTTAACTTACAAGGAAAAAAAAGACTTTGGCAATGTGATTAACTTAACGATGAGATGGGGAGATTATCCTCGTTTATCCAGGTTCACGCAAGTAATCTCAGGTGTCCTTAGAAGAGACAGACAGGAGGATTCGGATCAGAGAGAAAAGAGATATGATCATGGGAGCAGAGACTGGAGACACACTCTTTGAATACAGAGGAAGAGGCCACAAGCCAAGGGATGCAGGCCGTCTCTAGGAGGCTGGAGAAGACAAGGACTGGATTTTTCCTTAGGGTCCCCAGAGGGGGCCCTGCTGACATTTTGATTTCAGCCTATTGAAACCCACTTTGAGCTTCTGACCTGCAGAACTGTAAGGTAATAAATGTGTGCTGTTTTAAACAATAAGTGTATGGTAGTTTGTTGTAGCAGCAATAAGAAAATACGTGAAGATATCTGCACTTGTTTTGGACTTCATGGTTTTATTTAATAGACTATTTTGGGATTTATAAAGCTTTCTTAGTATTATGTTCCCATCATTCAAATTCACAACAAAACTAGAGGGTTTTTACTAGACTATGGATAACCTTAACTCCTTATCAATTGTTTTAACATATTTTATGTAATAGAGCATTTCATTTATTGAAAGGGTTTTATGTACTAGGTACTGCCTGAGGAGCTTGGAATGGGCTATCTTACTAGAGTGTCACAACAAGACATGAGGTAGGAATTACTATCCCCACTTTGCTGGGATTTGGAGAAGCGAAGCGGCATGACCAGTCAGTGACCAGTCGGTGACAGCTGACACTCAGGCCCCAGTCTGCCTGAGTTTGAAGCCCATCTTCTCTCTCCTCTGCCCCGATGACCTGCCACTGCTCTATGCTCAATTTCTCTAGCTGGGGTATAACATTGAGAATCTGAAGCACCGCCCTGGCCAGTTTGGCTCAGAGGTTAGAGCGTCGGCCCATGGACCAAAGAGTCGCGGGTTCAATTCTGGCCAAGGGCACGTGCCTCGGTTGTGGTTCGTCCCCAGCCCCGGTTGGGGTTGTGTGGGAGGCAACCAGTCGATGTGTCACTCTCACATCAATGTTTCTCTCTCTCTCCCTCCCACTCTGTCTGAAGATAAATGTAAAAATATCCTCGGATGGGGATTATAAAAATAAAAAAAGAATCTGAAGCACCATGAATTTTCAGGGAAGATGTGTTACTATAAATGTGTCTTTCTTGAGAAAAAACCAACTAGTTTCCTAGATATGTCATGTATTTGTTCCAGATGTCAGACGGAAATGATTTCAAACATCAAAAATGAAATAGCAGTTGTTGGAAAAGTGAGAGGGATCACTCAAAAATATTGAGGGAAAAGCAAAAACTCTCTCTGTCTTGGCAGGAACCTATCACTTCCGGGGGGGGGGGGGCGGTCATCTCTAAAGAGTAAAACTTTTGAATTAGTAATCCAGCAAAGTTATGGTTTAAATTCCTTTTCTGAAACTGGATTATTCTTCAGTTGATTTCTGTTCCTACACCATTAGACATTAGGCAAGGACCGATGCTGTTTTTTCCCCTGTACCCTCTTCCTCCTCTCAGTTCTCTCTGTTTGGAAGAGAACAGAGTGCAGTTTCTTTTCTTCTTCTTCTTTTTTTTTTTTATTAATTTATTTTTGTTACAGATGTTTCTCCTTTTTTCCCCATTGACACCCTCCTCCCCATCCCCCCACCCTGTCCCCAGCTTTGTTGTCCATGTCCATCAGTTATGCATACATGCATATAAGTTCTGTGGTTAATCTCTTCCCTCCCCTCCCACCCCCTCTTCTGAGGATTGTCAGTCTGCACCCTACTTCCACATCTCTGGGTCTACCCTGTTCCTCAGACTGTTATGTTCATTATATTCCACACATGAGTGAGATCATGTGATATTTGTCTTTCTCTGCTTGGCTTGTTTCACTTAGGATAATACTCTCGAGGTCCCTCCATGTTGTCTCAAAGGATAAGAGATCTTTCTTTCTTACAGCTGCATAGTACTCCATTGTGTATATATACCACGTTTTGAGCACTCACCTGTCCCAACTCTGCTCCGGCTAGAAGGAGATACACATTTGTTCTCCAGACATCTTCTCTGAACAAATCCCCTGACACATTAAATCAGCTAACAACAAATCCCTGGGCGCTACCAATCAGCCCTCTTCTTCCTTCTTTTCCATCTGAACAATTAGTAAGTTTTCTCAATTTTATATAATACCTTTTGCAAATACAGCGTAACGTCCTACCCCTCTTCCAACCATACCATTCCTATCTCCTTCTTATGTGTAAGGACGCTTCTCTTGGGAAAAGTTTGAAAGACCACAGTGGTCTCGTCTACACGTATTATCTGTACCCCTCAATTTTTATGTCTTAATCCACTGTAAGCCGATCTCCATCATTCATTGTTGGGACAAGTTATAGTGGGTTCTTGTGGGGTAGGGATGGATGTAGAAGCCAACTGGATATCTTGTCTATGTCCAAACTAAATCTACTCTTTCCTTCCCAGCCTCTAAAACCTCCTCCTCATCCAGTATCTACAGTGATCCTTGAATAAGGTTGTTTCGTTATAACACTGATGAGATGCCACAGGAACTAACTCTTGTTTGTATCAATTAGCCTATAGTAAATGTAGTTTATTGCATGTTGTTTTGCTTAAAGTCACAGAACCTATCAACGACAGTAAGAGGATTACTGTACTCTCCAGTGAATGACACCCTCAGATGCCAAACCAGAAATCTAAAATGTGACCTCTATACCGCTGTCTCCTCTTCATGCCACCTCCTTAATATTTTGTTTACCTCTTCCTTTCTGCTCACTCTCAGTTTTCAACTCAAGTCTTCACCATTTTTCAACTGAATTACTGAAATGTTCTTCAAACTGCTGCTTCCCTCTAATGTTTAGGTTTTGTTGCTGTTGTTTTTTTTTAATGAGATTAATAGTCCATTCCAGGTTAAGGAAGAAAAAATAAAAGAGAGGAGACTGGTCAGGTGGAGGAGACGTAGACATCTGTGACTAAAGCAAAATACAGCCAGAGCAATAAGATGGCCAAAGGAAGAAGTAAAGAAAATTGTAAGAGAAAATGAAATTAGACAGAGGACTTGGGCTAAAATGTAAGGGTCACATTGCTCTAAAATACATATGGACTAGTGCGCCCCTAAACATCCACCCCCTGTCCCAGAATATTATGGTTTAAGTGAGCATGAATAGGTAAAATATAGTTTATGTAAACATATGTTGTGCAATGAGAGTTGTTATGGTGATGAGAGGAGTTCAGTTCATAGAAATGTAAACAGGATCACCAGCTATGGCTACAAAGTAATGGATGATAATGAGGGTGATGCTACATTATTCTTATTATTTTTGTCCTCATGGGTATTGTGTTGGGAAGTTGGCACACAATAGCTTTTCCTTTTATTCTCTTTATCCCTATTTCATCTATAATATATTATGATCCATTTAAAACATTCAAAAAGATATAAAATAATTAAATGAATACCCATATACTTACCACCAACCTTAACATACAAAATTCCAAATACCATAACAATTGAAGTATTGTGCTCAGTCCCCCCTACTTCTCCTAAATTCTAACCAGAGGTAACCCCCTATTCTGAAATTGGTATTGTTTTATTCCAATGCATATTTACTTTTAATGCCAAAATTATATGGCTCTCGCTCACCTAACATAGTATCTTACTTACACTACCTAATTGTTGAATATAAAAATTTAGGACTAATCCATTACTCATCACTTTTTCTCATCCTGTGGAATGATGGCATGGGCTCATGTCCTGGGGAGAAGCAACAGTGCACACTTCTTCCCAAATCTATGTTCACAAGATGGGCCATGGTGGAAGTACTCATACCCTGAACATTGGTGATAACTCAAATCAAGGATTTACTACTCCCCTTCCCCAGAGAACAGGCTGTTAAACATTCACCAGTGTGATATTGCTCATCTCCCACATCCAATTAATTCTGTTCTTCTGGATTATATTTCAGATCTGCCAATTGATCTCAGATCCATTGCTACATCCTTGGCAAAACAACTGTTACCTTTCTTCTTATTTTTTTATTATGGAAATTTTCAAACACAAAAAGGTAGAGAATAGCATAATAAAACCCCATACATCTGTCACCCAACCTCAATGATGATCAATATTTCTCCAGTGATGTCTTATATATTCTGCCTTCCTTTTGGGGAGAGGTTAGAATAATTTAAGCAAATCTCATAATTTCACCCGTGAGTTCTCAATGTGCATATTTAAATTATAAAATTTAGACTTATTATATATGCACATATATAATAATTTAATATACAATTTAATAATTTAATATATACACATATAATAATCCAATAATTAAATTTATTATATCTTCCAAAATTAACAATTATTCCTTAATATTAACATCAAAATTATTTTCAAATTTAGATGAAGAGGATTCATAGATTCAGGCTCAACCTTTAGTCAACACTAGTTCAGGGTGGTTCTTTTTACTGCATCACATCATGATTCCTGGGTTCAGATGTCAGCCTGACCCATGCACAGCTCCTCATTTATTTGAACCTAATGCTTTCAGTATCTTTTGATGTTGATTGTTTCTGGATATGTTATTTGTACTAAAGACTGCCAAATGATGATTTTTCTAATTCTATAATTTCTTTTTTATAATTTAATTGGAATTCTATTAAAAATATTTCACAAACTATTTAGTTACTCTGAAGAACAATTTGTGCAGAAAAAGGAAAATGAGGGCTTGCTTCTTTTCCTATATTTATCTTTTTTGAAGTAATGAGTTAATATCCCAGCAATCTTCAATGATAATGCATATTTTAAAATGTCTTTTATGCCCAGCTAATGTGGCTCAGTGGACTGAGCATTGCCCCATGGACTGAGAAGTCCTGGTTTGATTCCGGGTCAGGGCACATGCCTGGGTTGTGGGCTTGATCCCCAGTAGGGGTGTGCAGGAGGCAGCTGATCGATGTTTCTCTCACACATTAATGTTTCTATCTCTCTCTCCCTTCTTCTCTCTCTAAAAAAAATCAATAAAAGAAAAGTCTTTTACATAAAAAAACTTGAAACCTACAAAACAGTTGAAAGAATAGTGCAATGAATACTCATACACCTCATGCTCAAGGCACACCAACTGGTAGCGTTTTGTCACATTTAACCTCTCTCCCATGAGCACTGAGCGTTTTCCCTTGTTTTTGGCACAAGGTGTTCCAAGCTCACCTTGTACTTTGCATACCTCAGGAATGAAGAATTTTTCCAAGGAGCTCTTGATATTTTGGGCGGGAAATGGTATTTTGAAGTGTGTGTGTGTGTGTGTGTGTGTGTGTGTGTATGAGATGTGTGTTGTTCTGACTTTGTTAAATTAATGTTTATTAAGTAAAGTCTACGGGTGTGAGATGGTGAGTCAAGTTTCAACAAAAGACCATGAGAGAAAGTGAAATAGAGAAGTTTATAACATAGCACAGGGCCACACTGGAAGGTCAAGGCATAGTGTAAACAGAGGGGGAGGAGCGGGGAGGACCTGGGGCACATGTTTTTATCAGGGTCTGAGGGCGAAGTGCTTTTGAATTTCTGGGCTAAGGTTCAATTGCTCAATTCATACCAAAAGGGTGGGGTTTTGGTAAGCTCCATGGATCTTGTCTTATCTAAGGGATGCACAAGTGGAAGGCTCTGGAAGGCATGAAGAATGCTTATCACAAAGGTTGTTGGAGGAGGAGTCCTACAGGACTTGTATTTAGTTATGACTCTGCAGCTGTATCTAGGGCTTGTGCTCCAGGGAGAGGCTAGTGACAGTTCAAGACCCTTGCAGGCTGCTTAGCCACACAAAAAGGATGCTGAGGCAGCAATACTATGGAGTAGCTTAGTTAAACGCCCTCTCTCATCATATATGTGTGTTATATATAATTATTATATATGTGTATAGACATATGTGTATACATACATATATAATTCATGTATGTGTATATATGTCGTATATGTGTGTTATATAAAATTATATGTATGTGTATAGACATATGTGCATACACACCTATATAATTCATGTATATGAACATAAAGAAGCACACATATATTCATGCACACACACATACTAATACCTCCAGTTCAAATCTACATAGTATTTCCTCACCTTTCCTATTCCATATTTTTTCTCCCTTCTCGTGTAGTGAGAACCTAATTCCTAACAGTTTTTTAATTATTGCACTAATAATTGTACTAAAAACATACCTATCTTTATGAACATTCTTTTTTTCCAAATGGCTGTACACATTCCAAATTCATAGATGTATATTTCATTCTATCAGTACCCAATGGATGGGTATGCAAGCTGTTTCTGATTTTTTTTACAATGAACAATCAATATTTGCAAAGAATAACCTTATAAATTTTTATTTTTGAGTGTGAATCTTCAGGGTGAATTTCTAGAACTGAGGCTGTTGTGTCAAAGGGAAAATATGTAAGTGGTTTTGGTATATTGTCAACTTCCCCTCCTTAAGGGGTGACGGCATTTTGCGTGCTGATCTGTGTGTCTGAGACTCTATGTACCTGCATTCTGTCAACAGGATGTATTGTCAAGATTTTGAACTTGAAAGATCTCAGAATAGTTTTATACTGCTTTATTCATATAGATTTTGCATGTTTAGATTTATTTATTAAGGCATAGTCCTATATACAGTGAAACACACATACGTTAAGTGTACATTTTGCTGACTTTTGATAAATGTATACACCCATGTAACCCACAACTCAATCAAGAAATAAAACATTTCCATCACTCCAGAAAGCTCTCTTGTGTCTATTCCTACTCAAATTCCACACCTCCCTCCCCCAGAGGCAACTACTAAGCTATTCTGCCACCATAGCCTAGTTCGTATAGTTATTAAACTTTATATAAATATAATCGTGTAGTATGTTCTATTTTGTATTTGGCTTTTTAAAGTTCATATAAATAGAATCATGTAGTACGTTCTATTTGTTTATGCTTCTTTTGTGCAACATGTTGTTTGTGAGATTTATCCATGTTGCTACGTGTATTAATAATCTGTCCTTTTTACTGTGTAATAGTTCATTTTATGAGCATGCCAGTTTTTGTGTCCATTTTTCTGTTGATGGACATTCATGTTGTTTTCATTTTTTTTGTAAATCGTTGTCCAATTTTATTTTACCACCTGGGATGTATGAGATTTCCAGCTGTTGCACATCTTTGCCACCATTTAGTTGGCTGAATTTTGCAAATTTGATATAAGCATATAATACATTAATACCATTTTAGTGAATTTTTGTATGATGAATCGGTGTTGATGTTTGTCTAAGGCCTATGCAGCATGTGTGATGATAATTTTAAAAATTTTAGATCTCTTAATATAATTACAGCAATAGATTTCCTAATATTGAAACACCCTTGACAATTTTGGAATAAATTACATTTGGTCATGGTGTAGTAATATTTTTAATATGCTGTTGAATTCTATTTGCAGATTATTTTTTAGGTTTTCAAAATCAAAATCAATATTCATAAATGAAACTAGCCGTAATTTTCTTTTTGTTTCTTCTGTCTTCATCAAGTTTAGGTTTCAATGTTATACTCACTTTATTAGAAGAATTAGGCCAGTCTTCTCTTTCTTTGCCCTAACCGCTGGAATAATTTACGAAGCATGGTAATTACCCACTCTGAAACTTTGATAGAAGTTACATGGGGAATCATCTGTATCTGGTACCTATGTATGAGATACTTCTCTGATACTGCTGAATTTCTTCTGTGGGAATCAGTTTAAGTTTTCTTATCTCTACTAGTGACAATTTAAAAAAACTACATTTTAAAAAATTTTATCCATCTCTCCTAGATTTTAAAATATTTTAATTCAGCATTTTCAGTAGTCTCAAATTTGTTTTAATTTCATGTTTCATTGGATGTTTCCCAATTCATTTTATTTTATATATTGTTTACTTTTATTCCTTGCTTAGATTGGTTAGTGGTATTCTACTTCATTACTTTTCATAAAATCATAATTTTGAGTTATTATTCCTATAATAAGTAATAAATAAAAATGATTTATTTTTTGTTTTTGTGGGTTTTTTTGGTACCCAAAGTAGTTAAAGATTTTAACATTATTATTTCCTTCTGAGAGTTTAACAAAATGTTAATGGGTCTTGAATTTCATCAGTTGTATTTGCTACACTTATTGAAATGAACATATGAATTTTCTTTTATTTCTGTTAGAGTGGTGAATTACATTGATTTTTTAAAAATGATAAACCACCCTGAAATTCTTAGAATGCACCTTGGTTGTGTTGTAATATTTTCTTATATACTGCCAGATTTGATTCATTGAGGGTTTTGTATAGGATTTTTCACCTCTGTTCATGAATTAGATGGGTGTTTTATTTTCCTTTTCTGTAAAATCTTTGTCAGATTTTTGTACCAGTGTTACCCTGGCCTCATAACATGAGCTGGGAAATATTCCTTATTTTCCCCTTATTTTGAAGAGTTTATGTAATATTGGTATTTTTTCTTCCTTAAATGTTTAGAAGAAGTCACCTGTTAAGCCATCTGGGCCGGAAGTTCTTTCTGGAAAATTTTTCAAAATAATGCATCCAACTTTCATATTCCACGGAGGACTATTAAGATTTTTGTATTGTTTGTGTCTATCTTAGTAATACTTTTAAAGGAATTTGTCCATTTCATCTAATTGTCAAATTTATCAGGCATATACTTTTATATAATATATTCTCATTATACTTTTATTGTCTGTAAGATCTTCAGAGATCTTCCCTTTCATTGCAGATATTGGTATTTTTCCCTCTTTTTTTTTCTTACCAAGTCTTGCTAGGGACTTATTAATTTTATTATTCTGGTCAAAGAAGAAACGTTTGGCTTTCCTCATTTTTATTGCCAATTTTTCTATATTTCATTATTTTCTAATATCTTTTTTCTTCTTCTTTTTTTTTTACTTTTTGAGAGTTGCTGTTCTTTTTCCCCACTGTTTTGAAGTAAAAGCTAAGTTATTGATTTTCTAATTTCTTCTTTTCTAACAAATTCATTTAAATCCGTATTTTACCTTTAAATACTGCTTTAGTTATATCTCCAGTTTATATTTATTATATCTTCATTATCATAGAATTCAAAAGTACTTTTAAAATTTTCTTTTTGATTTCTTCTTTGACCCATGGGTTATATAGAAGTGACTGCCTAGTTTCAAGCACTTGTGAATTTGTACGGATCCTTTGTTTTTTATTTTTAGCTTAATTCCACTGTGGTCAAAGAGCATACTCTGAATAATTTTAATCATTGAAATTTATTGAAGACTTTTGATCTAGCTTAAAGTCAATCTTGGTAAACATGCTATGTGTACTTAAATATTAATTTTATTATTACTAGGTGTAATGTGCTATAAATGTTAAGTTTGTTTTATTGATTGAGTTGATCAGATCCAACTGATTTTTCTGTCTGTTTGCTCTATCAGCCACGGGAAAGGAAAAAAATTCTACCATTTGACAACAACATGAATGAACTTTGAGGGCATTATGCTTAGTGAAATACGACAGACAGAAAATAACAAATATTGTATGACATCACTTATATGTGAAATCTAAAAGAGCCAAACTCACAGAAACAGAGAGTAGAATGGCGGTTACCAGGGCCTGCGGGTGGGCGAATTGGGGAGATATTGTCAAAGCGTACACATTTGCAACTAGAAAATGAGTAAATTCTAGTGATCTAATGCACAGCACAGTGATTAAAATCCACAATACTGTATTATATGCTTAAAATTTGCTAAAAGTCTAGATCTTAAATGTTGTCATCCCCCAAAAGAAATAATAATTATGTGACTTGCTAGAAGGTTAGCTAAAACCAAGGTGGTAATCATATTGCAATAAATAAATGTATCAAGTCGGCTCATTGTACAACTTAAACTTACACAGTATTGTATGTTTATTATATTTCAATAAAAAAAGAAAGGAAAGGAGTTGACAATGCTGTATATTAAAAAACAAAAGTCTCTGGCACAGAAATCAACACCAGACTGGCACAAGATACTGGACTTTGCTGGACGGGGAGATAAGGGAACAGGGATGGCAGACACTTACGTCTGCAGGTGCCAGGCAAGGGAGATGTATAAATAAAGTGGGACAGGAGAAAGTGCCTACATGTGTACATTATGTGGGTGTGGGTGTGTGAGCACATATGCATAGGTGTGTTGTGTGTGTTGTGTGTGTGTGTGTGTGTGTGTGTGTGTGTGTAAGGGGCACAATAGTGAGCTATGAGTCTTCAAAAGGAGGCAGCTGGTATTCAGCCCCAGAGGAGATTTGTTTTGTGGGTCTATTATTGCCTGCTGTCCTAATCTTTCAAGAGAAGCCAGAAATCAATGTATTAATATAAAATACCAGGGGTGCCCTGGCCGGTTTGGCTCAGCGGTTAGAGCATCGGCCCGTGGACCAGAGAGTCTCGAGTTCGGTTCCCGCTAAGGGCACGTACCTCGGTTGCAGTTTGTCCCCGGCCCCGGTTGGGGTCGTGCAGGTGGCAACCAGTCGATGTGTCTCTCTCATGTCAATGTTTCTCTCTCTCTCTTCCCCCCCTCTCCCTCCCACTCTATCTGAAGATAAATGCAAGAATGTCCTTGGTTGAAGATTAAATAATTAATTAATTAATTAATTAAAATAAAATACCAGGGGTTTTCAATGTTGGCTCAAAATGTTAACACGCAGCCTGGGCACCAGATTCGGGTTGTGGGCTTCAGGCTTAGGAAGAAGGGGTGATTGGGAGTAGGGGCACACAGCAGAGAGAAAACAATGACAAAGAAGCTTGAAGATTTTATTTACGTCTGTTTTTGATATATTGAAAGCTGAGCGTTTTCATGACTAAAGTTTCAAGAAGAAAATTCTTTTTCCTGTTTCACCACTGTGGCTACCAGCCCAACCCTTGTTGTCATGCAGATATGTTGTGATTGGAATAATTTATATGTACAAATTATATCTTAGAAAAACAATTTCATTGCTAACTATAAACAGGTTAGGGTACTTCATCCAAAATAAGAAGAAAATAAGAGATTTTGCACTTTTATATTTTAAAGCTGATATTTTAGCAATATTTTGACAATGATCTATTCCATTTATAATCTTTTGGCAACACAATATTAAAAGGCAATCTATTCATTGGCATGCAAAGCAATATGGCTTCAGAATACACCTCTGAAATTTACAGAACTTAAAATTTCAAACATCCCACTTGGCTGGCAGATGATGTTGTGAAGATGATCTTGAACAGTGACTTACTTCCTAAAGACAAAAAACAAAAGACAGTGATGTAACAGAGCGATGATACTCAGATGATGTAGTTAAATTATCCAGGAAACATTCTAAGCATTTATTTTGATAAAAGTTGTTTATTAATCTTTTAATCTTATAAATCTCTTAGTCTTTTGAACTTTTCAAATATTTGCATTCAGAGATGACTTATCCTAAAGTTCTCCTATCAAGAAATATTACAGTGTAATATATAAATAATCATAGAAAGCAATTATCACCCATCAAAATAAGTGGTTAATTTTGGTATTTAGATTTTTTAAATTAATATGCTATTGCATTAAGTATATAATACCAAATATACTGGTATTTTATTTTGTGCTAAAATTTCAACACACACAGCAATTTGTAATGTGACATTAACATGTGAATGATAACATCTCCATGTTTCATTCTTATCTGTGTTTCTAATTCCTTGTTCCTTATTGACATTCAGGAAATGTTTTTGGAACAAATGGATGGATGGATAAAAGTGTAATGCTCTAAAACACATATGATAATGTACTCCTAAATGATTTATAATTTTGCTTACGTACCAAGAGAGTTAAGACTCTCTTCCCCACATAGGGAGCAACCTGTAGCAGTATGATAATGTTTATGAAAGTTCTGGTGATTTTCAGAATGAAATAAGATGCAATCACCTGTCAGTAATTTTGTTCTGAAGCAACCAGTTTATAAAGTCCCGGGTGGCAAGATTATCGAGAACTGTGTTCATCTCATCGGAGAAAGAGCCATCAGCATGTCTGCGGCGGAGTTCTTCAACGATGGTGACTTCCTCTGGGAAACTGAGGAAAAGGGGGACACGATCAGCATTTGGTTAAATGCTTTAAATAAATGAGTATTGATCATCTATCACTGGCAACATGTGAGGGTCACTGAGAAAACATGACGTTTCTATTTGCAGAGAGCCTACTATGAAAAGCTCCATAGAAACCTGTGTGAACTGGTGCATGTCAGAATGGAAATTCTGGAGGAAGAACAGAGCAGAGCTGGGATTTGAAACCAAGTCAGTATAACGTCATGCCTTTTTCCATCTTCCAGCTGCTTCAAATATTTTAGTATATTGGCAACACAGAAGTTATTGAGACGATTAATTTGTTTGTAATTCAGGAAAATGTATACTGTAAAACTAGTGATTATCAGAACAGCCTTGCAAAGTGCAGTATTAAGGGATTAAACCTTAATCTATATTAGATTTTCTCTTTGATCAGTTTAATTAGCAGAATTCTTGGTGTCCCCTTAAAACACTATGAAATATCCTCAAGTGTAAGTGGCCATTTTACCACTGATTTTGTAAATTGTATCATTAATGTTTAAAAAATCAGTGACAATACTAGTTCCCCTTTGTTTCAAGATTTAAGTCTCAATAAGCTTGTTTTAAATCTTACAAAAAATTGAGTTGCATATGAATTTCCTGCTTCTCATAATTCAAATGTCAGTCAAAATGGTCAGGAGATAATGAAATAGTTCAGGGGTGTGTCTGGTTGTGGTAAAATCCAAGAAGGTACCTAAAAGTCTTGCTCTCATTTTTAACTGTGATAATGTAATGGTTATTTATATTAAACATGGGTATGTTGTTAAACATAGATATTTGCATATATCTCTATTTTGGGTATCATTTCATTAACATCTTAAATTTAGTTCATCTCAATCTTCATCAGATTTTTACCTAAATACTTAGTAACACAAATATATATTGATCTCATAGGTAAATATTTAAAGTCAAACTTTAAGTTTTCAGCATTATTTCTTTTTTTCTTATCCCTAGTTTTTCTAGTTTAAGCTTATTGTCCTGGTGTAGTTCTTAAAAGCACCCTATTCTCAAAAGAATGTTGGATTGACAAATTAATAGCCTAATTATAACACAACTCTAACTTGGGATAAAAATGTCACCTGTTTGAGTCTTATTATTAATACTTGCTATTACAGATAAAATAGATTAGAATCTTAGACTGTCTCCCACCAATAGGAGTTATTTCCTTATTTTGTGAGACTATACTAATTGCTTCTACAATTCCATTCCATATATAGATAACTGTAGTCTAAGTTTTCAGCATCACACACACACACACACACACACACACACACACACACACACATACACAAGTTAAATAAGAATGTACAGACTTACTCTCGCCTTCCTCGGCCTTTCACCAGCCAAGCAATGAATTCCTTGGCAGCTTGGCCTTCCAAATAAGAACTTACATCACTGGTAAAGGTCCCTTCTGCATGTCTCTCAAATTCATCATGACGTTTGGCAATGTTATTCCTGAAAGAAATGTGAAAGTTAAATTGAAGATCTGTCTCTTTAGCAATATGGTTCTCACCTATAAGTAGTGGCAGCTTTGGGTTGAGGATTCTATGTACAAGGGGCTTAGGGAGATTTGGAAGATGAGGGTAGCTAGGGGGTTCATCTTGAAACTACATTAACTATCGGAGTTGAAGTTTGATGGGAGAGGCATAATAACAATGGGGTGGGGGGGGCTAATGCTCCCCCACTCCACTCAGCACACTCGTTTTCACTTCTCCTGCTTATCTGTGCCATTGATTATTACTGCTGCATTTATTTCAGTCTCGATGTGTGTGGACTCTCCAATGTGCTAAACTGCTTGCAGACAAGGCAGCTGCTTGTTATTAGTACATATGTGGTCAGAGATAGTTAAATGAGTCAAGGGAAAGTGAAGGACCATCTCAAAAATGTCATCAAAAGGACCAGGTGATAATGCAGGAAAGAAAACATGTGATGGGACAGCAATGAGGAAAGCTCAGATGATGACCCCATATCACCCTCAAGTGTGTGCAGTGTTCTGTGTAGGTGGCTGACCAGCTGCCATCAGTCTTTCCAGCATCTACTACCCATTAAGAAGGATTCATCTTAAACACATACCCATGGAAGGATTCATCTTAAACACACAACACACAATGCCTGAGAGTGAGGATTATCTTACATTAGTTTACCAAATTGTAGCATTCCCTTTCTAGAAATGAGGACAATTGTTTTCATTATTTTTTCAAATTTGTGATTTCTCATATTTCACTAACGGCCACATCTGTAGTCCCTAACAGGGACTTCTCCCAGTGTCTGCTCTGACCATGGCCAACATCTTTCTTATCATGCCCTCCACTTTAAGAACTTTTGGTCAACCACCCTGCCTCTAATTCTTCCTGCTGATCCATTTTCTCTCTCGCTCCCTTCTCCATTCTATCTAGACAAATCTATGCCCTTATCCTGATTTTCAGATTCCTTCAGCTACTTTGTATGCATAACTCCCTTCCCCCGTGGGCCACGTGCCAAAGAAATTGTGAAATTCCACCATCTCTGTGAAACCCTTGTGGAAGATTTCCTTCAGGAGCCTACATGCATCATAAAACCAACACTGTCAACGAAAATCCAACATTAAAATGTATGCCTTACGATAGGCTTGTGTTCTTATTTGCCTTCTTCTCTCTTTATGCGGTGCAGCTAGGCTATAATTTTAAATGTGTATCTTGGATTGTATTCTACAAGAAAAAGACTGCATCTGTTTCCATTTCTTACCATGATTAACTTGGCTAGGGGTTACTTTAAATGTGATCACAGTCATGAGTTTGAACCCTACAAGCGAATGTTGAATTTGTTCTTATCTTTTGGTCAGAAATTAGATTCCTAAACTTGAAGGTCTACAAAAGCCATCTTTCAATTTTAATAGAAAAATGGGCAAGAGAGTAAATATCTCTAAGACCCCAGATGGGGAATAATTTAAAGTCTACATTCCATTAAAGGGTGGGTAAGGCATTTGGTGGAGTGAGAGGTGGGGCATTCAGAGACATAATACAAAGGATAGCATCACCAACCTTGAAAACCACCCAAACTGAAAGAGCTTATAGGCACTCTTTGATGAGCATGATAACATAAGAAAGTCAGGAGAAATTTTAGACATATGTAAGTAATGCATTTATGTGCAAATTTTGGACTAGGTTTAGACTCTTACTTGTTCCTCTTGGTGTTCATCAACCACTGCACGAAATCCTGGGCACGCCTGGAGTCCAGGTACTTGCTGTAGTCGCTGGTGAACGTGCCCTGGGAATGGCGCTTGTCTTCATTCATCTGATCTGGATCATTGAGCGGGTCTGTCTGGGGAGCTGGGAATGAGCTGTGAAGAATAGTGATTGGTGCAACTAAATCTCTCCTCAAGAGTAGATTCACCAAGACCACATAAAATTGAAAAGCAGGCATCTTGAGTATTTCAGTTGATATCAGAGACACCTTGCTTGCCATAGGGATCTCAGAATTTTATTAGAGTTGAATACGCTCTGATTCTGAATCCCAGTAACAGATTTTTTAATGGGCTTCTTCTTTACTGAAATAAGATTAATAAATATTTTTTCTAACTAATTAATGTGCTTATGATTATGCTAATAATGACAGGAGAGAGCAATGACTTGATTATTTTAAAAGAGTGAAGAATCCCAAATCATTTGGGCAGCTCATCTATGTTCCAAATTTTGTTTTGCATGTGTTAATATAAGAAAGTAGCTCCATTACCTGGTACTATGATAGCTAATGATGAAAGAGAAAGACAATTAGACATTCAAAGAATGAAAGAAAAAGCCCAATTGCTAATATCAAACTGTATAGTGGATGATCCTCGTGCCAGTAATCAACAGTTGATTGGCATGGCAAATATGGGGAAGTATTCAATGTAATTAATACTCAGAAATAGAACTGAGATACTCAAACCCTTTGCCACAGTAATTTTACTATCAGAGATCTAGCCTCAGAAAATAGTAAAAAAATGTAGAGAAAATGTTACTTGCAGCATTCTTTGTTGGAAAATTTAAAGAACCCAAGTGTTCAATAGAAGAATAGGTAAATAAATATTGTACATTTATGAGATGAAATAGTATGCAGCCATTCAATATTACACATTTAATAGATATTTCTAATGCTATAAGAAAAGGCTAACAATACACTGCTAAGATAAAAGGCATAACACAAAGCTATATAGTGATCTGAGCTATATTCTATATATAGTACATACATAACTTTTTGCATATTTTGTTTCATGAACATGTATGACTTTTACAATTAATAAGAAACAGTGTTATTTTTTTAAAGGAATAAAAAAAGAAAAAGTTGGTGTGAATAATTAAAATAATCTACTATGCAGTGTGTGAGTAATGAATGGATAGATAGGATCAGCTGAAGATTTCAACAAGCTATAATTTCCCATGTAACACATTTCTCAACATTGCCTACTCCTTTGGTTGTGAAACAACATATCCTGATCTATACTCCAGAAACAACTTTATCACAATGATATTTTAAAGTTTTGAAAACTGTGTAGAGTATTTACTCTAAATTACTAAGACCTCTTCCCTAATCATAGTTTTCACAGGCTATATTATCACCGTAGTGCTACATTAGTTCAAGTCTAAAGATGTAATACCTGGCTTTCTCCTCTGTGTCCTGGAGGGAGCGTTGCCAGCTGCCTTGTACCAGCATTACAAATAATCCAGCCACAAAGTAAATGCTTTTCATCTTTGCTGCCTGTTGGAACACAGAGTCAAGGAGAGATGGGGGGAGAGAGACAGGCAACCATATTTAAACATGTCAGGCTAAATTAGTTTGATTTTGGCTAAGTAAATACAAAGAAAAAGCTAGTCATTAATTTTATTCTGAGTACATTTCCAGTTTAATTTTAAACAGTAGATTATATTTCCCCCCAGATTTTTTCGGTGGCAAAAGAAGGATGCAAAAAATATGTACCACCATTAAGCTTTTTTCATTAATGTGGGACACTTCTGTTAATAATTAGAAGGCTCATTTCCAGACTTGGAATTAAAACTGTTCATGATAAACATTTAAAATACCCACTGTAGATGATATGCTACATATGGTTAGCCTGAATGCCACCTTATCCATAATGCCACCCCTTCACTATCAGTCTGGCTTTCAATTAATAGTCCTTCACTTCCAAGCATTTACATTATACTGCATTTCAACCATCTTAAAGCAGCCTCAGGCTACAACTTGGCATACCAGCTGTCGGTTCAGATGTATTATTCATTTATATTTTAAATAGTGTAACTTGGTCTAGACTTTGTAATTATAAAGCGGCCAACAGATTTGAGGTATTTTAGGGTGCTTTGACCTGTTCTAAATTAAAGGGGGAAAAAATCATTTTAAAGACAAGCAATTTGCAACAAGAACTAATGCTTCCGGCAACTTGAACAATCACAACTAAGAAACTCAAGAGATCACTGTCATAATGAAAATTAATGCCTGCTTCTGAAGTCTTGGAAGTCCTCAGGTTGCTTTATAATTGGACTTAGTCCAGGACATGTCATTCACTGCTTGTGACACCTTAGGCCTGGTTGTAGGCTATATCTAGTTGCTGATCCTTGTACTACCAGCGAATGCCCTGTGAAGCCACAGGATGCCAAGGGCATGATGATGCAGTGTGCAGTGTGGGACTGACGTGAATCTGGGGCAGAATGTCCCCACAGGGCAAGCTCCTCTATTTTCTGAATAGAAACTTCAAGTCCAGCATTTGTCATGAATTTCTCTCTGCCATTCAAGTCCAACTAGGTTTCCTTTGAGAAATGGGGATTTAAATCCAAGTTTGATTATGTTTATCCGTAAATAATTTGAAAGAGTATTTTTAGCAAATGGCATTTGGTTTGAAATAAGGATTTTACAAATATTATCATTTTAAACTATCACTCTTCTCTTTAGCATCCTAGACATACTTACTGTCCTATTGTTGGCACTAAAACATGGAGACTGTAACATCAGCAGTGGTATTTTTTTTCTTCGAAATAAGAAATCTCTTTAGATTAAGTGATCAGTTAGACAAAGCAACACTCAATTACTATTTTGGCATTTTGCTATGCTTCTGTTAATCTAGTGGTAAACTTTGGAAACTTTGCTGTATATGTAGGTAGTGTCTACTGATTACACTTCTCAATTATAAATTCATGCCTTCAAGAATTTAAAAAAGTTAAAGCAAACATTTCTTTTCAGAATTACGCCACTGTTGCAAAAATCAATTTAGTCCTAAATAATTCCTCCTATGCAAGGTCCCTAAAGGTTTTTACAAAACCTTCTATCAGATTCTGTGGAGGCAGGTTTAAAGCACGTGCTGTTCTGCTGCTGTGGGCGCTGACAGAAGAGGAGACAGCCATACAGAAGTGCATGCTCAGTCCTCTCCAGGCAGTCGAACGAGTTCTACTGAAAGGGACACTGATTTTTAAAATGTCGTCTGTTCATTTGTAAAAGTCTACAGAATTGTGAAAACTTTTAAGAATAAGTTTGTTTGAACACCACTACTGAGAAAGTAAATGTTTATGTTACTTTAAGTTTAAAAGTCATATTCAATAAGAGAATTTCTAGTTACCTGCCCCACCCCACCTAAGGAGAAATTCATTCCAATTTAAAGGGAAAATACGGTAACAATTGTATTGCCTGTGTAAGAAGTCTTTCAGAAAGATTAATCTTAGACATAGGCAAGGTGACATTATACAATATCCCTGAATGTACTGGTGTTGTAGGCCAAATAAATGCTTTTTTTAAACTGGTCAACGCCATCTCCTCTCATAGGTCCTTGGTACGTGTAGGAAAACACACTACTCAGTCATTTATTACATTGAGGATCTTTGTAAAATCGTTTGTTTATAAAGAGATTTACTATAATTTCATTTCAGAATGTGGACATTTTAGATACTGTATTTATTGCTATTGGTTCTCAATACATAGTAATTATTAAGCTACTGTTGTTTACCCAGCTCCAGTCAAAGAATTCCCAATCATTGATCTTGGTTCACTGCCTCAAATGCTCTGTCTTATTTACAAAGAGCTGATTTCATGGACTTTGATTTTTTGATAGGCTTATCAGAAATTTGAATACTTGAAAGATGATGTTGGTTCTGCTCTTTTGGAAAACTATAAGTTTTCATTGGTAAGGAGCAATTGCTATTATAGCCTCTCTAATGGACACATTTTTGCTGAATTTAAAAGGCACCTTCTGTTCAAAGAAATATACACATTTATCAAATCCAAGGAAAACTGTTATTTTTTAAAAATGTTACCCCTTATTTTAAAAATTCAGTTCTCATAACAGTTAAATCTTAACAAGTGCATTGATTTGAATCTTTATTCTTCTTTCAACTTTATATCCTTTCATTGAATTATTTCTCCGACTCATTTTGCAGCTTCACTGTGTTGACATATATGTAAGTACATTTTATATCATTTTTTCATCTCAGTTCTTCCCTGTGTATTATTAGTAATAAAGTATAAGATGAAAGAACAACACTTGAATTTATAATACTTTGTCCTCTTAAAAATACTTAACTGCAGCCAAAACAGGATATACAGTCTTACAATCACTCAATATTAGTCTTACCTTCTGACACCGGGGTGTGGAATGGAGCAGGTGGAGAGAGAGAGCCCTCTTTGGAACTGTAGATGAGCTGTGTTCTGAGCTCTGTACTTCTGCACCAAAGTGCACTGCTTTTATATACTCTCCAGTGCTGTTTAGCCTCAGAGATATTATGCTGACAATATAAATTTTTCATCTGTAAATAATGGGTTTTTGTTACAAACGATTTCACTCGCCCACTCACTTTGCTCATCTCATTTTATGCTTATATTGGGTGGGGTCTCAGAGGCCAGGAAACTTTATTTACTCTTGTGCCTTTTTTTTTTTTCCATTGGGAATGGAAAGGACACTTTGGAAATTCACCTTTCACTCTCAGTCAGGCATAGAAATCACTGACGTACTCTAAATTGAATTTTGATGCTGAGGATGTGAAATTACATTGTTCATGGCTAACCCCACTTTAAGGATGGCCTCATTTGAGGGTCTTACAAGTCTTTCTGTTTTGTTACTTAGTTATGATAACTTATTCTGAATATAATAATGAATTAATTTTTTATCTACCCAAATAATAAATCATTCACTTAAAACATGCTTAGTAATCTTCTCAATCACAACAATATGGAATTAATTTGTATTTTTAATGGGCATATTTAAAGAATATTAATTAAAACCTAATGCATTCTGTTGCAATAAATTGGAGTCAGGAAGAAGGCTAAAGCAAAATGAAGATTAAACATCCAAGATAGGGGCTGCTAATACGACAGGTCTAGTATTTCTTTTTCCTTCTAATGGATATTTAAAGGTTAAGTCTACTGATAAGAGAGCTGGACACTAATTTAGAAAAGGACGAGATACTATGTGTACTGTCATACGTATTTCCTGAGCTTTGTCATCTGCCATTTAGGACTTCAATGACCTATAGCATTTAGCAGATATGAGTCTGATCACTCTAGACAAAGAGAAAAATAGGAAGTGATCCGGACAGACAGCATCAGGACCGTGTCAGTGTAATTCGATTTTAGCCTGGCTGCTGTCAACACATTCATTGTATGACTATGGCCCAGTCATACATCTCTATGTGCCTCAGCTTCCGGATTTGTAAAATGAGAGGGTTGCTTAAATGACTCTTGTAAAATAAAAATCTCATCTATATGACAAAACCACTGCAACATTTTCTAACTAGGTTTCAATCTTCTAATACCATCAACAGCATGATGAAGCTGAGACTTGTGCAGAAGTAAATCACTGGTACCACTGGAAAAACATTCTCAGTGAACTTAAGTTCTTCGGCTGTGGGTTGGACCCACTGTTGGGTATAGAACTACTTAAACGCCATAGAGATCAATTCTACATAACATTGGGGAACCGCAGGAAGGGGTTTTTGTACTGGTGATTATTGCTGATGAAAGGCGATGCTATTCAAAGCGTGGTCTGTGGACCAGAATCACCTGCTAGAAATGTAGACTCTCAGGCCCAAACCCAGACTTAATGAATAAGAACCTGCGTTTTACGAAGATTCCCAGGCAATGCACACGATTGTGAAGCACTGCTGCATAAAACACCCATCTCATTTCTTCACCTCCTCCAGAGTGCGTGCTGCTGTTTTGACCTGAGGACTGCTTCTTGGCACTACCAGCAGGGGGGGTAAAAGAGCAGAGAACAATGACATTCAGGGCCCTCTGGATGGACACTTATAAATGTAGTAATGGCTTGCAAGTGTGAATTCGTTTAATACATGATCAAATTGTGCTTCCCTCTCACCCAGATCCTCATGAGTGTATTGGCTATACTTACTATTTGGCGTTTAGTTGTACGTTTTTCCCTTTGCCTATGTGGGTAGATATTTTTTTGCCTCTCTGTGTGTCTCTTTCTTTCCTTTTCAGGTGTACAGGTTTGTGGAGCAGTCCTAAGAAGGGAGCTCGGCAGATGATGTAAAGATATAAAGATATTAAGCCCTTACCACAGCATGTGCCATCTCAGTAAATGTCCTTTCCCAGTATTTCACTAAAGCTTGTTTCTTTCCCTCCAGCCCACCAATGCTGATTCTTGAGGGTCCCTGACACCATCATCATAGGCCTTCTGAGAATGCAGAAGCATTAAGAGCCCCACTGTTCAGGGCACTGCTCTCCTCCCTAAAAAGGGCAAATCAGGCTCCTTCATGGACACTGTATTATGAGAAAGTAAGACAGACATCAAGTGCGTTTTTAACTTACGGCTTTTCTTCCAACCACTGTCCCAACACCAGCCTCCACGTGGCCTCCAATTCCCATCATAGCAGTTATTTATTTAGATGAGAGGTGAGGAAAGTGGTGGCCCTGTATTTATATTACCAGTGTTAAAAGGTTTGTCTGGAAGCAGGGAAGCTCTGAGAGATGTCATCTGGAGTTTTCCCATCAGGCTGCATGGCGGGGGGTGGGGGTGGGGGGTGGTCTAGTGGTTACCAGAGGGTATTGTCACACAGCCAGGATATGCCTTTCTGAAAGGTCAGTTTAATTTTATATAAGTAATATAAAACAATTACTATATGGAGTGGAATGCAAAATTTTATACAATGTTAGATAAAATAAGGTACACATGTGAAGATTTTTTTTTTTTTTTTTGCTTTTATTATGATGTTTTGGAGCAAGTACAACATCCATGGGCTTACGACCTCTACCATTGCAAGGGGACACATGCTCAGAGGGCTCCGTGCTTGGCTTAGAGCTATACGCTTACCATCTTGAAATTTTAATATTTTGAACAAGGGTTCTGCTGTTTTATTTTGTACTTGGCCCCCAAATTATGTAGTCAGCCCTGCTTAGTACCTCACCTCTCAAAATCATGGGGTGAGGGGTTGTTGCATGTTTGTTTTTCTTAGCTGCTCAGGATACTTGGGTTGAAATGTCTGAGAATGGCAAAGATCCAGATACACAGTGTACTCTGGTGGCAAGAATATGGACAAGAGGGACTCCCATGCATTGCTGATGGGAGTGCAACATGTCACAAATGATTGGAGGCACAATTTGACAATAGTATCAACTTTACAAATCCCTATAACACTCGGCCTACTGAGGCTAAAGCACCATTCTGAAAATGCATCATTCATATATACATCTCCAATGGTGTAGGTACAATGTTCTTCACTGCAGTACTGTGTATAATAGTAACAGTTTAGAACCAATCCAAGGGGCCATCAGTAGAGCAGTGTTTAGTAAAAGCAGTGTTTAGCTCTTGATTCACCAGTTTGGAAAGACTTGAAGATACATTGCTAAGTGAAAATAGGGAGGTGCATTATGGATGTATAGTAGGCTACCTTTTGTGGGAGAACATGAAAGGGGACAACCATGTTTATTTACTCATAATTGTATTTAAAATTTGAAAGAATGCACAAGAAATTAATGGAAGTGTTTTCCTGTAGTTTGAAGCAGTGGGTTAGACAGGAACAAGGAGAGAGAATCATTGTACACTTGTTCTGGTGCTTCCATTTTTTTGACCATTTGATTTAATTACCAATTTAAAATAGCCAAAAAAAAAAAGAGCTATTTAGAAAGGGGTAACAGGACAACCACTTTGGGAAAATGTTGAACTTTAAAGCTAAAGGTAAAACTATACTTTGACTAGTAATTCCACTTTTGAGCATTTTACACCAGAGAAATGGAAACATGTATCCACAAAAAGCCTTTTACAAAAATATCCACAGCAGTTTTATCTACAATAACTGGAAACTGGAAACGACCAAACTATCCATCAACAAAAGAAAGAATACACAAATTATGGTATGGGATTTATTCAAAGGGACACTACTGAGCAATGATAACAAAAAGGAAACAATAACTGATCCTGGCAGCAACATAGATGGATCTCACAGTATGACCCTGAGTGAAAGAAGCTGGACACAAAAAACCACACACTGCATGAACCAATTTATAGAATTTCAAGAACAAGTAAAACTAAGTTAACAAAACTCAGAACTCTGATTGTATCTTGGAAGAAGAGCGGCAAGGATAGTCTGGGAGGGAACTTTCTGGGGAGACAAGAAATATTTTATATTGTAAAAGGAGTGTGTATTACCCAGGTATGTTCTATTGTCAAAGTACAGTAGCTAAGATTTGTAACTGCAATTTATGTCAATTTTAACTAGAGAAAGAAACTAAAATTAAAGACGGTGTGGATGAAGGAATAAATAATATAAGCATGCCAGAATTATTTAAACTGGCTGATGGATAAACAGGGTTTATTATGAGATTCTGCTTACTTTATATATATGTTTGAAATTTCCCAAACTAAAAGGTTAAATTAAAACTAATAAAATAAGTGTGGGGGTGGGGCATTAGCGCCAATTAATCAGTTACTTTGGAAGCTAAAGAGTTTCCTTATTTTATCTTCAGTTACCAAGTCTAAGGTAGGCAAAGTAAATGTAGTTTGGAGACATTTGGTAGCAACAAAGCTTGGTGGTAAGATGGTAGCACATGGCAAGGCCTGGGTAACAGAAAAACAGCTGCAAGGAAGGCAGGGCAAAAGAGTCACCATCGAGTCAGAGATCATAGAATAATTATTCCAGCTTCCTCTTTTTTCTTCTTCTTCCAGGCCTGTCCTGAGGGTGTGCCTCCATCCACTACAGGTGACTTAGTAATGACCAGTAAAACTTTCCTTATGAGTTTGAGGTCCATTCTGTTTCTAAGAAATAATCCTCTCAATATGTCCTGCTCTTCCTAGATTAGAACACACTTTCCCACAACAAGGGTCGTCTGAAAATAAGTGTGAGCCTTCAAAAGTTTTTTTAAAGAGGTAAATAAAAGTATGTACAGCACATGAGAATGAAAGTTTACATTGAGAGTCTTTTAGCTTTGAAGAAAAAAATACAGAGAGTCATTTAACAATGGCCTTTGAAAATTAAATGATTGAGTACACCGAAGGTAATGATCAGATGCCTTTTCTCTCTCTGAGTGACTGATGGGCTCAGGGATCCAGGGGCAATAAAAGAAGAACGTCTGGAAAATTCTGAGTTTGCCAGAAGATGTGAGAAATATCCTGAGTGAGAGATATTAAAGAGACAGTTTGTGACGGGAATACGGGGCTGGGGCTCAGCGGACAGTCTTCCAGCCTCGAGGCTCTGAGACCCTGCAGAGAGCTCACAAGGCTGAGCAGGGGGGACAGTGTGACACCATGGCTTCGCATACGTTGCTTTCATCTTTTGCTAGATCCCTGGTATAACGAGATGTTTAAAATTGATCTAAGTTTCCGTTGTTATTTTTATTCATAAAGGGAACAAGAAAAAGAAAGAAAACAAAGTCACATTTGTACAAAATAATCTTATCTCATAATTTATAACCAGAATATATATTTATATATATAAATACATATATATCATTGAATACATGTGTTATGCTTCTATTTTTCGCATATTATAGCTATAAAAAAACAAACCATATGTCATTACATTTATCCAACCTCTTGCTCATCTGGAAAGATTTTTTCTTCTTCAAGCTTCTAAGAGTCTTTAATGAGAACCAATAAAAAAATGAAAAATTTCAAAGATGTTGCTAAAAGGAAGTAACTTCAGCCATTAGAAAATTTGAAATTTGAAATCTGTATACCAAAAAAATGCAGAAAATGCAAAATGGAGTTACAAACACTTTTCCTTATTCATTATGCCTTGTAATTGGACTTATCCCCTGCCTGAAACTGGTTTGCTGTTTTCCAGCTCACACTTTATCAGGTGTCTTGTAGAGATATGCCCAGTTTATTGGTGCTATTGAAATGATATAAGCACAGAGTGGAGGATAATTTATAAAGCCCTATAGACTATTATCCTATTTTTAAGTCGAATTTTTAAATTTATTATAATTCATTGTTTGGTTATTTTATTCTTAAAACATAAAGAATGTTCACAGCAGCACTATTTACAATAGCTAAGATCTGGAAACAGCCCAAGTGTCCATCAGTAGACGAATGGATAAAAAAGCTGTGGTACATGTACACAATGGAGTACTATGCAGCTGTAAGAAAGAAAGATCTCTTATCCTTTGAGACGACATGGAGGGTCCTGGAGAGTATTGTGCTAAGTGAAATAAGCCAAGCAGAGAAAGACAAATATCACATGATCTCACTTATTTGTGGAATATAATGAACATAACAGTCTGAGGAACAGAGTAGACCCAGAGACGAGGAAGTAGGGTACAGACTGACAACCCTCAGAAGAGGGGGTGGGGGGGAGGGAAGAGATAAACCACAGAACTTATATGCATGTATGCATAACTGATGGACATGGACAACAATGCTAGGGATGGGGCGGGGGATGGGGAGGAGGGTGTCAGTGGGAGAAAAAGGAGAAACATCTGTAACAAAAACAAATTAATAAAATAAAATAAAAAGAATTAATTTCTGTAATTTCATTTGGTAATAAATTACCAAAATAATTTATTTGTGCATTCAAATGTATCTATGGCCAGGAAGTCTTCAGTATTGTGTCCTAATCCTGACTGTTGCTAAAGAGTAAATCACTTCTTTGTTGCCACGTTATCGGAGGAAGTAAAGACTGATTTTTCACTTTCATTTTAATAAAATATTTTTTCTCTTCATAGAGAAAAACAGCATTAACTGTGAACCCTCTCTAATGCGGAAGATAGATATGTTTTTTCTTTCTTTCTCATAAATCTGGTCCACAATCACTAGCGTTCTTCTCCATGAACACAGATCAGCTAAACTCTAGAACTCATCATGGCTCTTACACCTTTCTTGCACCCTTCCTCTCTACATTAGGCAGAATGGATAGCAAGAGATGATTCAATGAATATCTTAAAATTTGGTTTGATTTATTAAGCACCAATTTGCATCTAATGTTTTTATGGACATTGGCCCTACATAAATGTATTATTTAGAACACTTGACATTGATGAAAACAATCAAGTATAAATTATTATTATTGTTAATCCTCACCCAAGGATATTTTTCCGTTGATTTTTAGAGAGAGTGGAAGGGGGTGGGGAAGACAGAGAGAGAGAGAGAGAAAGAGTCATTGGTTGCCTTCTGTGGAGATCAAATTTGCAACCCAGGTACAGGCCCTTGACTGGGAATCAAACCCATGACCCTTTGGTCTGTGGGCTGATGCTCTAACCACTGAGCAAAAATGACCAGGACTCAAGTATAAATTATAATTTCAGAGCTGCATCTGTCTAAATACCTGGATGAAAGTGTAATAGCCATTCACACGTGGTTAGCACATAGCACCAACACCTGTGTAGGTGATTACTTTCTTTCATTTTTCACCTAGAATTCATACACAAACTTATGTTATAAGCAACAGATATAGAAAACAATAATAATTTAAAGGGAATAGAAGATACCTCTATTGTTTAAGTCAGAATTTTTTACATGTCAGGGATGAGGAGTAAGTCCCCTGAGATAAAAGAGATAGCTACTGCCCTGGCCAGTTTGGCTCAGTGGTTAGAGCATTGGCCTGAGGACCAGTGAGTTGCAGGTTTGATTCCGGTCAAAGGCATGTACCTCGGTTGCAGTTTGACAGGAGGCAACCAATCGATGTGTCTCTTACATCAATGTTTCTCTCTCTCTCTCTCTCCCTCCCTCCCACTCTATCTGAAGATAAACAGAAAAAAATACCCTTGGGTGAGGATTAAAAAAAAAAAATAGCTAGCATTTACTGAATGCCCACTAAGGCAAAACTCGAGTATGTTATTGTCTAACCCTCACAATACACAGTAAATCAAATATTTCTACCTCTGTTTTACAAACAATGAGATGAGGCTTTAGAACAGGTAACCAATTTATTTAAGGCCACAGCTGTATCTGAACCCAGACCACATTGCCTTTCTAGAGCAAAGCTCTGCAAAGTAGTGGTGGGGTCCAGGCACAATGCTCACCTCCTCAGACTCTGCCTTGACTGCGTCTGAATCTATTCATGGCTGCCACATGGTTAAGGTAGCAAACAACTAAAGATTAAACAATCGGCAATCCCAGATATTTTCCAGGTTGGCTTTTATTTTTAAAGTATATGATTCAGTGGTTTTTAGTATATTCACAATGTTGTATAACACTCATCATTGTCTACCTCCAGAACTTTTTCGTCACCCTCAAAAGAAACCCTGTACCCATTAATAGTCACTACCTGTTGCCTCTTTCCCAGCCCCTTATGACCACTAATCTACTTTCTCTCTATTTTTATATCTGCCTGATTTGTACATTTCATATAAACGGACTCACTCAATATGCATGTGGCCTTTTGCATCTGACTGCTCTTACTTAGCATAATATTTTCAAGGTTCATCAATGTTGTAGCATAAATCAGTACTTTATTTTCTTTATTTCCTTTTTTAAAATTAAATTTATTGGGGTGACATTGGTTAATAAAATCATCTAAGTGTCAAGTATGAATTTATATGATACATGCATGATCTGTATATTGTGTTGTGTGCTCACCACCCACAATCAAATCGTCTCTGTCACCATGTATTTGGCCCCCTTTTCTGTTTACTACTGCCCCCACCCATTCCCTCTGGTAGCCACGATACTATTGTCTGTGTCTATGAGTTTCAGTTTTATATCCCACATATGAGTGAAATCAAATGGTTCTTAGCTTTTTCTGACTGACTTATTTCACTTAGCATAATATTCTCAGGGTCCATTCATGTTGTCACAAGTGGCAGTATTTCATCTTTTCTTATGGCTGAGTAGTATTGCATAGTATATATGTACCCCATCTTCTTTATCCAATCCTCTATCGAAGGACATTTTAATTGTCTCCAAGTCTTGACCACCATGAATAATGCTGCAATGAACATAGAGGTGCATATATCTTTGCAAATAAATGGTTTCAAGTTTTTTGGGTAGATCCTCAGAAGAGAGATAGCTGGGTCATATGGTAACTCTACTCTTAATTTTTTGAGGAACCTCCATACTGTTTTCCATAGTGGCTGTACCAGTTTACATTCCCACCAACAGTGAATGAATGTTCCTTTTTCTCCACAATCTCTCCAACACTTGTTATCACCTGTCTTGTTGATAACAGCCATTCTAACAGGTGTGAGGTGGTACCTTGCTGTAGTCTTGTTGTATTTCCCTAATAGCTGGTGAAGTTGAGCATCTTTTCACATATCCATTAGTCATTTGTATGTCTCTTTGGGAGAGGTGTCTTTTCAAGTCCTCTGCCCATTTTTAATTGGATTTGTTTGTTAGTGTTCAGTTGTATGAGTTCTTTATATATTTTGTATATTAACCCCTGTTGGCGCTGTTTGCAAATATCATCTCCCATTCAACTGGTTGCCTTTTTGTTTTGTTGGTAGTTTCTTTTGCTGTGTAGAAGCTTTGTAGTTTGATATAGTCCCATTTATTTATTTTTGCCTTTACTTCCCTTGCCTTTGGGATCAAATTAATGAAATGTTCTCTAAAACCAAGGTCCATGAGTTTAGCACCAGTGTTTTCTTCTATGTGATTTATTGCTTTAGATCTTATATTTAGGTCTTTAATCCATTTTGAATTAGTTTTTATACATGGGGACAATGTGTAATCTAGTTTCATTCTTTTGCGTGTGCCTTTCCAATGTTCCCAGTACAATTTATTGAAGAGGCTTTCTTTTCTCCATTGTGTGTTTTTGGGTCTTTTATCAAAAAGTATTTGCCAATATACCTGTGGTTCTGTATCTGGGCTCTCAAATCTGTTCCATTGGTCTGTGTGTCTCTTCTGCCAATACCATGTTGTTTGAATTATTGTAATTCTGTTGTATAATTTGAAGTCAGGTAATGTGATACCTCCAGCTTTGTTCTTTTTTCTCAGGATTTCTTTGGCTATTCAAGGTCTTTTGTAGTTTCATAGCAATCTGATTATTTTTTGTTTTATTTCTTCAGAAAAATTATATTGGGTTATTGTTAGGGGTTGCATTAAATCTGTATACTGCTTTGGATAATATGGCCATTTTAACTATGTTGATTCTTCCAACCCATGAACACTGAATATCTTTCCATTTTATTGTGTCTTTTTCCATCTCTTTTAATAATGCTTTGTAGTTTTCAGTAGATTGAATAATATTCCATTGTATGTATAAACCACATTTTATTTTACTATTCATCAGTTGATGGACATTTGAGTTGTTTACACTTTTTGGCTATTATGAATAATGCTGCTATAAATATTTGAGTGCAAGTTTCGGCCTGGACTGTGTTTTTAACTCTCTTAGGCAACGTAGAATTCTAGAAGAATTCTAATGCAATAAAAAAGAATGAAATCTTACTATTTGCAACAATATGAATGGACCTAGAGGGCATTATGCTAAATGAAATAAGTCAGACAGAGAAAGACAAATACCATATGGTTTCATTTATATGTGGAATCTAAAGAAAACAAAACAAAAAAAACAAAGCAAATGAGCAAATAAGACAAAACAAAACAAATGCATAGAAACAGAGACTAAGGGGATGGGAAGATGGGTGAAAAACATGAAGGGGAGTATAGTCAATAATACTGTGATAAGTTAGCACGGTGAAAGGTGATTACTAGAATTAGTGGGGTGATCACATTGTGAGGTATGAAAATGTCAAAGCACCAAATTTACACCTGGAACTAATGTAACTAATACAATATTGCACAACTATACTTAAATTTTAAAAAATAAGAGAAAGAATTCTAGAAGTAGAATTGCTGGCTTATATGATAACTCTGTTTAAGTTTTGAGGGGCAGCCAAACTGCCTTCTAAATTGATGATGGAGATTCTATTTTTAAAGAATCATATCCATGAGTTTTACATATGTCACACAATTGACTTTTCACCTTTTCAAATAGCTGCAATTTTACTTTCTGCTGGTGAAACTGGGGACAGTAAAAGAGCATAGAATTCAGATCAAGGCAAAAGAGTGGGACAGGTCTTGGCAAGGAGAGCCCATTCTTACTGTTTTCTCTAGACTGATGTAGAGGCAGGATCGGAGGAACAAAGAAGGAGGCAGCCTGAGGTTGGGTATTTGAAAAAATTACTTTGGAAGAGCTGCTGTGCTGAGTGCAATTGAGTAGGAGTTGGAAGAACAGAATTTAATATTCAAACAAGGGAATGTCCAATATTTGAGAGGTCTAAGTGCTTTCTGTGCTCAGGAGGTGTAAGGTATGGGTCTGTAATGACTGTTGGGGTGAATCCTATGCATTTCCTCTCTTCTATGTCCAGAGGTGTGATAGTGTGAACAACAACTGGTTAACATAACGGTGACAAATTTAAATTTTCTTCTTTAAGACTAAAAGTTTTTGTTTTTTGTTTTTTTTTTTTTACTGGAAATGAGGATAGGTCAAAATAAATATTTATAAAACACAGAAGAGCTTAAATTTCTGGAATATACTTTTCTCTTATATCAAAAGCTTAAGCCTGCTGATTCTAGAAATAATGCCTAATTATTTATTTATAAGGAATATAGATTACCTATACTGAAAATTATTGCCAGTTAAGTTTTTTTTAAAACAGATTAAAAATTATTGAGATGAAATGTGTATAACAATTCAGTGGCATTGAGTACATTCACAATGTTGTGCAACCTCCATCCCTATCTAGTACCAAAACATTTCCATCACTCCGAAGTAAAACTCCCTATCCATTAAGCACTTTCTCCCCACGTTCCCCTCCTGCATCCTCCGGCAAGCACCAATCTGCCTTCTATCTCTACGGATTTACCTATTCTGGATATTTCACGTAATGGAATCATACAATAGCATTTTGTGTCTGGTTTCTTCTCATGAGCATGTTTTCAAGGTTTATACACATCGTGACATTTATCAGTATTTCGTTCCTCTTTATGGCTGAATAATAGTCGATGTATGTATATACTGCTATGTGTTTATCCATTCATCCTCTGATGGACCTTCGGGTTGTTTCCCAACTTTGACTACTGTGAATAGTACCGCTGTGAACATGCTTGCACATGTCTGTGACTGCGAACCCGTTTTTATTCTTTTGAGTATATCCCTAGGAGTGCAATTGCTGGGTTATATGGTAATTCTATGTTTAGCTTTTTAAGGAGCTCCCAAATTGTTTTCCACAGCAGCTGAACCATTTACATCCCCACCAGCAGTGTCTGAGGGTTCCCACATCCACATTCCTAGGTGTGAATTGGTACCTCAGCGTGGTTTGATGGGCATTTCCCTAATGACTAAGGATGCTGAGAATGTGTTCATGTGCTTGTTGGCCACTTGTATATCTTCTTTGGAGACATGTCTATTTAAGCCCTTTGCCCATTTTTAAATTGTGTGGTTGAATCATAAGAGTACCTTGTATATTCTAGATACTGGGACCCTAAAAACAAAGTTAAAAATAAATATATATACACACACTTATATATGCATACATACAAAACACTTATACATACAAAACATATAAAATATGAATATAACATGAAATTATTGTTAAAATATGAATAAAATTCTAATGAAAAAAGTATACAGTTTAATAAATTACACATCTTAACAATTGCATTAATTGTTTCTCTGACCACTTATTTTCTGGGAAATACGACACAAGGATCATGTGACTATTGAGTAGCTATTTATAAGGTTTACCATGGTACACTTTGACAAATTTAATACTTTGGTCATGATAAATTCCCAATATTTGGTAAGAGGAAATGCCATGTAAAGGCTCTAAGTCTACGTCATGAAACTGATACTAGGGTTTCCTACGGCAGGTTTCACTGGCACGGCTTTTTCACCAAAGAAGGTTATGTAAACAGTATTTTATGGCTCCTGATGCTGTAACTTGAAAAAGTAAATAAAAGTACTCCAGATATGTTGAAAGTGCTTTGGCAACCTAGAAGCACATGTATTTTTCTTCTTCTTCTTCTTTTTTTTTTTTACAGAATACATTGAAAGCCACTAACTAAAAACAGGGAAGAGATACAAAATACTTATTTTACATGGAGTTAAAATTTTTTACTTTTTGTTTTTCTAAAAAGCTGATCTGAAGGAATGAAACCTCAGGTTTGCACTTTCATTGTTCTTTATTTCTGGAGCCTCTGCTTTGGCAGCCCGAGTGCTGTTAGTAAGACACACACGATGCCAATTTGGGGACCATTCTTGTGCAGTATCTTAGATGTCCCCCCCATTCTGCCTCCTTCTGAAGCTCCGTGGCCACGGTGTAGGAGTTGGCAGGAGAACAGGTGTGGGAAGACACCGAGTAGGGGTAACATCAGAGAGAAGACATCGAGAAAAAACACTGAGGAGTGGAGAAAAGGTTATGGGAAGATTGGAAAGCGAACATTATTTTGAGTCTAGTCACGAATTGGATTTACATATTGGATAGCTTGCCTGTACACGCACAATATTTTGCTGGGGCCAGAAACGATGCAAAACCCTGCAGAAGTCGCTAAGTTATCAAGGGAGGTACAAAACTCTGTTCACAAAACCACCCTATAAATGTTTATTTAAGCAATCACTTAATGGCTACCTCATTAACTGTACTTAAATTCTAATAATGACTGATAAAAGCCTGTTACTAAGGTTGTTTATTTATACTCTGTATTGAACATTTGATTAACGGCGGTCACATGTGACAAGGCCATCTGTAAAGGCATTCCACGTACTCCTGGCATACCTGCCCATATCACGCGGAGGAGTGGCGGTGGTAGGAACACCCTGGTCGGGCACACTGGAACCCTGGAATCTCAGGCAAGTTTCCTAACTTGTACTTCATTTTCCTAATCAGAAATACACAAATTTTAATTTCTAATTTACAGAGTTTGGATGATTAAATGAAACACCATCTATGGAGTACTTGGTATATAACTGACATCCAAAATAGAAATTGATACCCACAGGTTAAATTTAGCACACAGATGAGTTTTATTTACTCATATATTAGCTGTCAAGTGTTCAGAATTGGGATTTACATTGTAAAATATAGTTTTCTGATATCTCTTGACAAAAATCAGGCCGGGAAACAACAGGCCCGTGTTCCCACATGGCAACAATCTGAACCAGTAGTTAACTGCTCACCAGCTTGCCGGTGGCCACCCTTAGGTTATGAGAGACCGTGCTCACACCTCCTCGGTTTGCTCCATTCATTCTGATTGCCTGGCTGGCCTCAGCAGTTGTTTGAGATTGGGAACTGTACTCCAAGGCATCTGTTACGTTTTTCCAATACAAGATTCTCAACCTTTAATTAATTCATATAAAGTCAAATTCATTAAAGAAGATGGTAAATGGTGATGGTGATGATAGTTATTTTGAGGAAAAAATATATATATATATCCCCTAATGGCTTATTTTTGATGACTCTAAGTTTATAATCTGAATTTGAAAGAACCCACCAACCAAACTTTCAGGATCTGAACTTATGACTGACCTGCTCCAGGGATGGATAGTGTAAGGCATGGGTATCACTGTTTTATGTGAGAGAAACCATTAGTACTCGAAATATATTTATTAAGTAAAATATATTTTTAAAAACTATTATTTTTTAAAAAATGAAAGCTGCTACAGTAATCAATAGAATTCCAGAGGTTTGATTTTTTCCAGTCTGAACATTTTTGCGATGTCCTGACGATTCATCTAGAGGCGGCAAAAATTGGAGGTAGGACAGTACAGTGAGCTGTGTGGTCACTTCCTAACCAAAATTATTTTTGTTTAAAAGACCAACCACTTTTAGAGATTTCTGACTAAGATTCATGTCCTTCCTAACCCCATTCTCCTGACTGTGGGTTACCTGCCGCTCGGGGATTTTTCTTTCTGTTTGCTTTAAGAGAGAAACAGCAAGTTTCTATTACATGTTAATTTCCAGAATGGGTTAGATCTGTTTCCACTGTGAGATCACGAATAAGGATTCTAAGTTCATGGCCCCCCATCCACAGAAGATAGGAATATAGTCAGCAAATATTTATCAAACTCCTCCCGTATTCCAGGACTGTCTTGTCCCTGGGCACAGAGATTTGAAAAGACAGAGGGGGTCACTGTTCATAGGGAGCTTACAGTTGAATGGATGAAACAGGTAACAAATAAACACATACATAAGAGAAATAATTCCTGATGCTCATAAGTGCTATCAAGAAAACACAATTAGATAATGTAGTTGGAAGTCTCTGGAGGTGGTGGAATACAGTGACCAGAGAAGTCCTCTCAAAGGTGGTGGGTGACACGTGAGCTGGCACCTGGATAACAAGGACACAGCCAAGTGAAAATTTGAGGAAAACAGAGTCCAGGCCCTGAAACAGAAATAGGCTTGGCCTACGTGCGCGCGCGCGCACACACACACACACACACACACACACACACACACACACAGAAAGGAGACTGGTGTGGCTGGCCTTGGGAAAGTCATGGAGACAGGGCCAGAGCAAAAGGCCTGTGTGGTGCTTTGTAGGTTGTGCAAGAAGCTGGGTGAGTGATCTGTCCATGTCCTTCAACCACACGTTTCCCTGGCTGTCTGTCTTCCCCAAAGGTGTTTCCAGAACTACCATCAAATATTTGACTCCTCAGACAGGTACTGAGATACAAGGAGGAACAACTCATTCAAGAGAAAGTACCAAGGTCGATGAGCCTCCTTGGGCTCATGATAGCTCTACAAATAACAAATAACTTAAACCTCCAAACAACCCTATGGGGTAAGAACTATTATTAACTCTCATTCCACAGACAAGGAAACTGAAACAAAGAGAATGTTTGAAAACTGAGCAGTCACACAACTGGTGTGTTACAGATAGTCTGACTTTAGTATTGTGCCCTTATCTATAATACCCACTACCTCTAAAATGAGCTACAATGAACATATTATATTAAAAGAATTGACATATAAGCTCTCTTGTATTTCATTGGGAAGGGAGCAATTTGCAATATTGCAAAGTATTACTTTAGTCTTCTGAAAAAAAAAAAAACAAGAGAGAAGTATTGTTTCCTGTTAGCATATAAAGTATTTGTATATATTAAAGCACCAACACTTTTTATCATCTCTTAAAGCTGAAAATTTAGCTCAGTTCCAGTGTGACAAGTACAACTTTCATGACATATCTGAAATACCTATTATGTCCATGAATATCTAAAAGATGTTTTGATAACAAACAGAAGATGTGTGAGTGGATAGTTTTTTTAATAGACAAATAATTTTTATATCATTTTAAATGTTTCATTAAGACATTTATCTCAGCCCTGGCCGGTTTGGCTCAGCAGTTAGAGCATCAGCCTGAGTACCAATGAGTCGTGGGTTCGATTCCTGTCAAGGGCACCTACCTCGGTGTCGGTTTGCCCCTGGCCCTGGTCAGGTTGTGCGGGAGGCAACCAGTCGATGTGTCTCTCTCATATTGATGTTTCTCTCTCCCTCTCTCTCTCTCCCTCCCTCCCACTCTATCTGATGATAAATGGAAAAATATCCTCGAGTGAGGATTAAAAAAAAAAAAACATTTATCTAAAAAATTCACCTTCTGTAACTGAAAAAAAATTTCTGCCCTCAATAATTAATGGCTAGCAAAGATGCTACCATCTTTGCTTGTCAATTAACAGCAATTATGAAAAAAGGAAAATGAGTTGTCAAACCATGTGGCAGGACCTTGGCTTAATTACTGCTCTCTCTTACTCACAGGAAACAGACTCTCCACAACCACAGAGTGCAGGGTGGAATGCTGTACCAACAAATATTTGTGAAAACAGATACTGTCATGCAATTTTTTCAAGTAAAGTAATGGAGTATTAATTAGAAGCTAATAGAATGAAATCATACCTCTCTAACTTGCCAAAGACATAACCTGTTTGTCAAAAAAGAAGTGTTTGTGACCAGCATGTTAGAACTGCATGCCAACAATCTGAGCAGGTGGTCATCAGAGACTTGCTGGAGGCCAGATCGTTTTCCCCATGAAGAGCTTAGTAAAGTTCAGGCACTTATTTCTCCCTGAATTAGAAATTATTCCACTTCCAGTTGCCAAGGTTCCTGTCCGTAGTGCCAAGAAAGAGTTTTAGCGTTTCTCTCACAAGTTGGGAATGGTTTACTGTGTTCAGAAATTTTTGATCTGTTTTATTGGATAAACTCAAAATATCTGCTCTACTGGATAAATTTCAGGTATCTGGTAGTTGCCTTCTTTCTTCTTTATAAACAGCATATTTGAAAGCATTGTTTTGGTAGAATCTTCTCAGAAGACCACATAATCACTATTTAAATTAGCCCTGATTCATTTTACATTTGCTTATTTTACTGTTAACTTTCCCAGAACTGTATTTTTTGTTTTACAATTAGAACATCTGAATTTTAATTACATTACCATCAAGAAGCTCATTAAAGTCACTTAATTGGCAACATTTCCAAAAAAACCTTAGCTGGGTTTAATATATTTTAAAGAGTTACTGTCAAAGTATAATTTCACCATTACAAACAGCTTGGCAACAACATTTGCATAAAGATCTGTCAGTTTCTGAAAAATGCTCAAATGTTGGGAAAATCAGATTCGTTAAGTCGCCTTTACTGAAACAGTCCAGAAATGGAGAAATTGTCACATAAGTCATCTTTGTAACCTCTGCAGTGTGCAGAGTACTGTCACACACAGCACAGATATTCAAAAACAGTTTCTTGAATAAATAAATCATATATTTTATACTTTGAGGTAGATTTTTTAAAAAGTTAAAACCTCAAAAAAGTTCCTTCATTTGTGTTAAATTTTTTTAAAATACCCATTTTCTTGCTGCTTTTTTCTCATTCACTCTAAGAAACATATTCTTTTTCTTTATTGATTTTAGAGAGAGAGGAAGGGAGAGGCAGAGAAAGAAACATCAATGAGAGAAAACATTGACTGGCCACCTCCTGCATGCCCCCCACTGGGGGTCGGGCCCACAACCAGGGCATTTGCCCAGACCGGGGAATTACACTGGCGACCTCTTGGTGCATGGGCCAACGCTCAACCACTGAGCCACACCAGCCAGGCAGAAATATAATTTTTTTAAAAAAGCCCTGGCTACCACAGAACTTATAGGCATGTATGCATGACCAATGGACATGGACAACAGGGCTGGGGATGGGGTGGGGGGGATGGGGTGGAGGGTGTCAATGGGGGAAAAAGGAGAAACATCTGTAATAAAAACAAATTAATTAATAAAAAATAAATAAATAAATAAAAAGCCCTGGCTAGTGTGGCTCAGTTGGTTGAGTATTGTCCTGTGTACTGAAAGGTCTCTGATTCCATTCCCAGTCAGGGCACATGCCCTGGTTGTGGGTTAGGTCGGTGGCAACTGATTGATGTTTCTCTCTCCTCCCCCTCTCCTTTTCTCTCTCTCTCTCTCTCTCTCTCTAAAAAAAAAAAAAAAAAATCAATAAAGCATTTTAAAAAAACAAGGTCACTTAAATTTTTGAAACCTTTTAAAATTGCTCTAAGGTCAGCATTGTGAAACTAAGATATGAGATTATTTTGAGATGGTATAATTTTTTATGGTTTCCTTGTTACACATACTAGAATCCCACCCCTAGAGTACTGACCTCATTTGAATATGTACTGTAGTTACATTCATTTCTCACTTTTACAAGACTTTAAACTCCTGCCTATAGACAGGCATCCTCTTTCATACACCTGTTTTTCAGGGAAGGATGTGGGTACCTAAAACAGTGGCTTGAAATTGCATTTGTTGAATCAATGAATGAAAATCTCAAGTTTGCAAAACATTAAGGATAATTGCGCATTAATTAAGGTGTTGGGACACCCTTCTCCCCAAACTTCATGTTTAAGAATAAAATATGATGAACAGTACTTATTACAATTTATTTCCTACAAATATCAAAGGTAAGATGCTGTTGTTGTTTTTTAATTTTTTTTTCTTTATTAATTTTTAGAGAGAGAGGAAGGGAGAGAGAGAAACATCGATGAGAGAGAATATCGACTGGCCACCTCCTGCATGCCCCCACTGGGGATTGGGCCCACAGCCTGGGCATGTGCCCTGACCGAGATCGAACTGGTGACTTCTTGGTGCATGGGTTGATGCTCAACCACTGCGCCACACCCACTGGGCAATAAGATATTTTTTAATCATCCCTTTTAATTTGGTACTTTCTACTAAAATCTTTCCCCTTTGTAGTTTATGTACCTTTTACCCTCCAAGCCAAAAGAAGAATCTAGTAAAACTCTGCAAAATGTGAACATTAAAATAAAACACCAAAAACTGCCTCTCCAGTTGCTACCTTGCTCTCCACTGTATCCTCAAAGTCCTGCAGAGCGTCTGGTATACAGACAGACTCAATAGATGTTTGTTGAATAAATGAATAAATAACATAAACACGTGCTGACAGCCCCGAGGAGCAGCTGGATGATTCTGCCGGAGGGGGTCAGGGAAGCTTCATCGACAGGATGTGGAAAACCTGAGTCTTCCATGAGCACAAGGCATTCACTCATTCGCCCATCGATGAGCTTCTGGCCTAAGCTGTGTTCCAAGATACGGTCTATGAAGATTCCTCCAGGACAGCACCATCCAATAGCACTTTCTGTGATGATGACAATATTCTATGTCTGATCCCTACAATATTGTTTTGTAGACCGTGGAGAATCACTGGAGGGTTCTACATAGGAACATGACACAGTTAGATGTGTCTTTTAGATGTTGCCTCTGTTGCCTTTGCTCACAGTGGGAGCAAAAGCCTGAGGCTGGAGACCACTCAGTGCTTGGCGACACCAAATGCCAGGTTTGCATATCCCTCAATGGCAGAAAATAAGTGGGAGTAACAAGATTCTCTATTACTTTTTATTGCCCTGTTGTGTCCCTTGATAGAGTTAGGAAATGACTGTTGGTGTCTCTCCTCTCCCTGGCTGGAGAGAGTGAATGATGAGAAAACTATGAGGAAATCTCCTGGGCTGGCTTCAGAGGATACTCCATGCAGAACAGAAAGGGAAGGTATTGGTTTCTCTCTGTCCCTCAGGGCATCAGCAGTTGCTGTGGAGAGAGGTTGTGGCCTCCTGAATCTGGGAGGGTGTTGCCCAGACTCCCTGACCACCACAAAGCACCTGAGGGCGGAGGGCTGAGGTGGGACTATATGGCCTGAGTGGGAGGCATGATTTCAGAAAACAGTGGTGGGAAGAGTGCTGGACTGAGAACTCTGAAAACTCTAGAGGAGACTGTTCTCTGACTTTCGAGGCTCCTTCTGCTGTAATGTCCCATGCCTTGGTTGGTTCTTCTGGCTACAGAGCATGAGAGAAGGCCTGAGGGTCTTCTACCCGCAGCTGGGAAGAATCAAGCTAAGGATGGGGAGAAACCATCCAGGGCACTCCGTGCTGGGAAAGAGCTCAATAAAAAACGCCCTAGGCACTGGCTTCATGGACATTCCCAACATTCTTTCAGGACATAGCTTCTGCTGACCTGGGGTGGCTCTTTTTAGTTCTGTGGTAATCACAGAGATGGCAAGCTGCCCATAACTTTCTAATTGACAGGGACAGTTACTGGCAGAGCATTGCCTTTGGAATTTCAGTCATTATGGCTGTATTTTTTTCTTTTTCAAAATGAACCCTAAAATGTAGAACTCAAACCCCAGAAAAATTTCATAGATAGAACATATTTTCTTTCCGGCTATTGATGTCCATTTTATTTAATTTTGTTTTGTTTTGTTTAGTTTGGTGTAGTTTAGCAATCTGAAGGCAATTACTATTACTAATTAAAAAAAAAAAAAAGGATACAAAATAGGAATGTTTCTAATTTTGAAGTATTTTTTTTAAAAGGAGCCTGAATTTAAAATTCTGATTTTATCCTTATCAAATCTTTTGGCAATGTTGAGGAAATATTCTGGGAGAAATTTAATAAACATTTCTTGCAGGGACAGCATGGAGTGCAAACATCAGGTTCCTCTACAAAATGCCTCTCAAACTTGCTTTCTGTTGCGTCCTCTGACCCAGCACTGAGTTCTAATCCCCAAACTCCCAATCAGGAAGGACTTTCCTCCTTCCTGACCAACCACCCTAATATTATTCATGTCCTGGCCTAGCAGAATCATTCATTCTGTGATAGAAACTGGAACCTGAAATCAACAAACATAGACAGAATAATAGCACTTTAAAGTCTGACTTTATTTTTTCCCCTCAAATAAACAGGTGATAAAATACTGTGTCCAAAGCAAAAGGCACTGCCCCCTTTCCTCTTCTTTCACAGAGTAACAGAAAATGGAAACAATATTTCTGTTGAACTCCGCAGTCCTCCTAATTTTTTGGCCAGCCATTGGAACAACATTCATTTGTTTGTTTACACCAACATTTAACAGCATAAAGAGTAACACAAGCAAACAGTCTGAGGCATTTATCTGAAGTGTTCAGATTGTGATACAGGCTTGCATCTGCACCGTTTCAGTCTGACAACGAAAAACATTGCTTTAGGAAGTGGGTCATGTGGGTGTACAAGTGCTTCGTGGACAGGCCGGATATGCCGTGGTTCTGGTCGGAGTACCACTGGAACACAAAAAGAAGAAACCCGCTTTATTCCTGCAGCCAAACGATGCATCTAGCTCGGACTCTTTTATGTTCTCAGGACCCAGTTACCTTTTCTAATATTAGAGTTGAAATTCTACCTAAGAACACTTGAAAAAACAAATGTAAACATTTGGAGCAGGAAGATTTAAAGATCTATTAACCTTCACTACTGTTTCCTATACTTTGAAGTTTGCAGACTTGGGTGGCTAAGCTCTGCCAGCGGCCAGCGCGCTGGGGGCTCAGGAGGCAGGCAGGGTCCCAGCGCTCCTGGGCCGGGTCTGCCGCTTTGCTCTGCAGCTGGCTTCATTTGTAAAACGCGGGGGCTGGATCTGGTTTTCCCTAAGGTTCTTTCTAGCTCAGACATTCCATGAGGCTCTGAGGCTCTGACTCTATTTCCTCTCGGTTGCAGAAAATCCACAACACATATAACCATAAATATCCTTTATAGGAGTTAAAATTGTATCATTAAAAAGACAGAAATATGGTGTCATAGATTTAAATTTTATTGTTGGAGAGATGCTACTGAGATTATTGTTTTCACTGAAAGGTGGCTAGTGGTCATGATATAATACTATAGACTTATAAGATGAATTTATGTTTGGGGCAGGGTTCACAATTTTTTAAAAAAGACCAGGAAAATCTCACCTCACCCTTTGTACATTATTTTAAAAAAAAATTTAAAAGGTGGGGGGTTTCCTTTTCTGGATTCTTGTTCAGTATAAGCAAGTGAGGAAGAATTTATGCTTCCTGAAGAAGGGGAAGATAGGCATTAGAGATTGTCTCCCTTGCTTAGGCGTTTGCTTTATTTTCCTCTGTTTTCATTTCCCATTCCTCAGGCAACCTGGATTTTACAGTTAGCTCACTCATTCATTCACTCAGTAAAAATAGGAGCTCCCGTGGTGGGCCAAGCATGTGCCAGGAGCTGAGGAAATACAGAAAAAGATTCTCTAATTCTGAGTACAGCTGCATGACCTCAGGGAGCCTCTGGGGTCTCTGATAACTTTCTGCAATTGCTTCTTACTGAATAAACAGAATCTTCTGGCTGCTTTGGGACTTCCAGTTTTTGCAGGGACTCTTAGCACATAGGACCACAGAAGCATTGGATGTGTGAGCTACAAGATCGTCTAATCTTGTGGACGCCTTTATTTTATAATGACTCAACCGGGATCGCCAGAGGGACCAGGACTTGCCCAGTGTCCTTCAGGGAGTTCATGAAAGATCAAGATTCATTTCCTAATGTTATGATGGTATGCTTACTCTACCCTTCAGCCTCTTTGTCAGGTTTCAGTAAAAAATAATAATAATAAATAATAATAATGTTTTCTCCTTTTAGCTTAGGGGTCTAAGGCCGTGAACATGAGTAAAACAAAATTACGTACCATTGCCTGGAAATCCACTTGTGCATTAACCAGAGCTTTCGCAATCTGTGCTGAGTTTTGAAAGTGCACATTATCTGCAACAAAGAGAGAGAGTTAAAGTGCTGTGAAATACCAGAAAGCACAGAGTGACAATGTACTGCCTGGAAATGAACACCAACAATTATCTAGTCATGCCGTTGACATTGTCAGCAGTGCATAATCACACTCCTTTATGGAAATGTCCCTGACTCTTAGGTACTGACCCCGAGCACAGGCATAGGAGGATGCTTAATGTTTCTTAAACAAAGTGATGCTGGCTCAGTATTTTTATGTGTAAGAGTCTTGCTTAAACCTCACCATCTGCTGTTCCGTGGATGAGAAGATAGTCTACATTTCTGAAATATTCTGCTCTTGCCATCACAGTTGAATTCTGGAAAAGAGGAAAAATTAACATTTTAGTTGCTGCAAGTTCTAATAGAAAACCAGCTAAACCATTGTGCAATGGACTTAGCACCAATACTGAAATTATGTATTGCTTTGGTTGATAAATATTTAAGAGTCAGAGCAACACATTTTCTTCATCATTTGCATTACTTCCATCTGATTCTTGGTTTGAAAAACTGAAAGTTTATGTGTCATATGTTACATATGAGTGAGACCTTAGGCATAAATGATGCCTGCTCAAGCTGTGTAGGGGTTGGGGGTGGGAGGAGGATGGGGAAAGAAAGGATAAAATCCGAAAGGAGTAAATTCCTTTCTAGTGAGGTGTTTTGCAGCTAACAAAAGATCATCATATTTGCTTGGGGACCCAGCAATGGTGTAAACTCTGAATGACAGCTTTAAAATTATTTTGCACATTTGAAATATATTAGTGACCTACATAAAGCAAGAAAATCTTACTTTATAGTGCTCGAGATTATCATCCTTTGTTGGGAGACCCATGAATCGCTCTGTGTAGATAGATGCTATAAAAAAAAATAGGAGAATATGTTGTTTGCATATGGTATGTATCATTTCATTAACCAACGAGACCCCCTAGCTTGATAACTGCTCCTCCGTTCTCCCGGGTGCATCTGCCGAGGGAGGTTCTTGCTTTCCTTCCCTGCAATGCTCCACCCAAGACTACAGACTACTGCTCGGCAAGTCGCCGCCATCGGGTAGAGAAGCAATGGAGGAGGAGATTATGGAAACGGGAGCATCTATCATTAGAAAGGGCTGATTTTTAGCTTTTTCAGTTCTACCCAAAGCACGTCACTTGAGGGAATGTTGAGATAGGAATGACCTCGTTGGATTTGAAAAGAAATCACAAATGCAATGACCTGTGTTACTTTCCTTAGTGTCTTAAATAACCTGGGATGGAAATATGTTCCTCTAATCCTCCTCCCTCAACACACATATACATGTATTTTTCTGAATACAGATTCCCTACAAGTCACAATTATCTCATTTCCACCCCAACACAAAGAAGAGGATCCAATGAAAGCTTATTTTTGTACAATTATTAGAGTTCACTCCAAATAATCATCTTGTATTGATATTAGTCATAAAAACAGGCAACCAGGGGAGGTGTTCTTCTCAAACAGATATTTATTGCTCTGATTTCTGGAGCAACGGAGCCGGGAGCTGTAAACCGTGGGTGAATTCCTTGGCCTTCGCCTGACTTTGCATAGGGTGTGCTTAGAAGCCAGCTACACCGCCACGGGGCGCCTGCAGGAACACTGTTAGCTCCGATTTCAAAGTTTTGGCTCAGCAGGAGGAACAGGGTTTCTGGAGAGAATAAGAGGTACTGGATTTTGGAAAAGTCCTTCCTCACTCTAAAACGTCTTTGATTGTTACAACATGATTATAATGACTCATATAAATAACCTTGTTAATACATTGTATTTCCCCCCGAGTGATGCTGAGGTGAGTTTTACTGCATAATTTGTTTTCCTAGCAACCTCAAATATAGAGTAATTATGTGTTAAGTGTTTTCGCAGCAATATTTATGAAATGTTTCCATACCGTAATATTCCCAGCTGGAGACTGGAGCTACTGCTATCCCACACTTGAAAAGACCAGTTCCGGAGGCGAGGGCCAGCGATGAAACATAACCTCCGTAGGACTGGAGAGACATTGTTTTGAGTTAGTCCCACGTTGACTTTCAGAAACACTCCTCTGTATTTTTATAGCAACTTTACTCACAATAAGTGCTGATGGGAGCTGGGGAACATGGGTAGGGTAGATGAAATGTCTACTTTACACCCTTAGCAGCCAGCCCCACCAGACAGGACAGTAATTTCAACCCTAGTAAATTATAAATACTCGGTGTGCTGATCAGAACGTGGTAGGAGCAGTTTAAGAGATGGATATAACTGAAATTTTTCTGGAAAATTTTCTCTTTTTTTCCCCCCCTCTTCTCTATTTTTCCAACCAGGGCCTTGCTACAGCAAAAACAGGATTTTGCTTAAAAGAAACGCACCAAAAAAGATTATTCCCAAAATGTAAATGCAAGCTACTTCCCATACTTTGCAAAAGTCCTGTGAGGCAGAACTTGTATCTGTGTATCTTATTTTCATAACAGCACAGCAAGGGAAGAACATAAGAACCTTCTAGATAGTTTAAGACATGGCCAGGGTTTGTGTATAATGTCGTGTTACATATTCTGCTTCAAGGATTTCTGGCAAGGCAGCTCAAAGAAGGGAAAGCCACTGGCATTTGTAAAAATTTTACATACCCTCCCACAAATACAGCAGAGAAACAAAGCATACACAAGGGCGTATACATTTCAGTCAAGGGCAGGTTTCGTTTTCATCACTTTTCTTCCCCAAGAATCAATGGGTAATTCAGAAACGTGACCCAAATAACAGGAGGCGACGTCTGCCCATGTCACTTGGAAACCTGAACCTTTTTCTAAAAATGAAGGAAGAACCAGAGCATCGCAATAAGTCTGCGTCTCTCCCCGGAGGGCCCCTCTGATCTGTGTCCGCGAGCTGGGAGGGAGCTGCTTCTGCTGGAAACACGGCTTAAGGGGTGTTCCGGGACACGAAGCCCCCGAGCGTGTGCGCACGCTTAGGTCTCGGTTCTCATTCTTGCCCCCACGCGGGGGCATCCCTACAGGTGACTTTCCAGCTGAGGATGTACATTGACTTTAAAATATTACTACCACAAAGTTCTGGGAATCATTTCCCTCGGGTCAGGAGAGATCATATCACCTTTTGGTACAGAAAAAGCAGTCTTTGGAGAGGGTGCAAACGTGAGAGTGAGAGTTCTACAGAGCAAGACAGACAGACAGGCAGGCAGACAGACAGGACTGTGACCGCGGCAGCAGGTCAGCGGCGGAGGTCTAATCCTAACCCTTGAAATACGTGAAATGGGGGAATAAGCTAAACAATCTCGCCGAACTCAACAGTTAAAGGAAGAATCCTCTGCCTAGTTTACAGTTGTATGTTTCCAGCTCTGGGGAATTTCACTGAGGACCCCTGACTCTAAAACACAGAATAAAACAGGCAGTTCTGCGGGTGGAGTGGGGTCTCTTACTGTGCATGGAGGAGAGCTAAAGCATGCTTTAATAAGGGAAAACGTGGTTTAAAAAAGAAGAAACATTTTGGGCTTCAAAATCACTTTGGTCAGTGACAATTCACTCTCAGGTTCCAACTTTCACCTATAATACCAAGATAATTTGTTTTGGTAAGTCGGTTAGCAACACCTGTTATTGAAACAGAAGATCTTTCCTTCCTTCTTAATTTCAGGTTCAAACGAGAGTAGAGTAAGCCCGAGTCCATTAGAAAAATTATCATTGCTTCTGGCTGTATTGGAAAAATGTGTTCACTGCGAATAATGCCCCTGGGCCCTGCTTCTCCTCTCGTGTGCCCCAGATCGGGAGACAGCGTGGAGGGAGATTAGAAATGGAACGCGTTTGCACGTAGTAAAAAGGTGGTTGGACATTTCTGTTCAAAACCTCAGAAATTCTTAATCTGTATCTACTCGGTGATGAGATCATAGTGCTGGATCTAAATAAAATGTTCATGTTTTCAGGATGAATACAAACTGGCCCTAAGAATTTGTGAGAACAAAACTACTGTAGCAGCAGCACAACAAAGAAGGTGTACTTAAACTCTCAGGCAGCCCAGAAAAGCTATTCCTATCGTAGAAATGAGGAGGAAAAAAGCACCAGAGTTGACTTTTTTTCTGCTCTCCCATGGGTGGGGCTCCAAGGCAGAGTGGGTGGCTGCCGCAAGAAAAGAACCCACGGAGCAGATTGGCCATGAGAATTCTAGAAGTGTGTCCTTTGCACTTAGACGCCTTGCCATTTTGCTTAAATGAAGGATATCTTTAAAACATTTTTAGAAGGGCACAGAAGTTTGAGGGGTTTATGGAATATTCTTATGTGAGCTGTAATGCATGTTGGGACATTTTACCTACAGGCAGTAACAATGAGCGAATGTTTGCACGGCCAAGGTTATTGCAAAGGTCTTTGTGGTCTCACGCAATCTGTCTCTCTTCTCCCTCCTCACACCACCCCCTTCCTCACTGCCCATCTTCATGTTCTTTGAGCTCTCCAAACATGATCAAGCCCTAGGACTTTTGCAAATGATGCCACCTTCTGCCTAGAATGAGAATGATCTTCCCCAGAAATCATCATGGCTGACTTCCTCCCTATTTCAAGTCTTAACTAAAAAAAAAAAAAAAAAAAAGGCTCACCTGTCCTTCTAATCTACAAACCTACCAACCCTACCCACCATGTTCCTTTCTTGTTTTGTTTTTCTCCAGAGCACTTAATATCGTTTAACATCCTAAACATTTTGCTTACTTTTCTTGCTTATTGTCTTTCTCCCAACCATTCCCAACTGCAGAAAGGTAGAGATTTTTGTTTGTCTTGTTAATGAATATATCCCCAGCACTGGGAATATGACCTAAAACACAGTAGGGATGTATTTGTTTAATTTATGACTTTCCTATTAAGTCCTCTAACCTTCACAGTGACTTGGTGAGGAAATTATTGCTGAATTTCATGATGAGGAAACTGAGGCTCAGAGTCGACGTAGAGTAGTTATGTAGTCAGTCAGCAACAGAGCTGGGACTGACCCAGACACCTGGCTCTACAACCCCTGCATTTCCTCTGCATCCCTACACTGGAGCGAGAGCTTCGGGGAGCTGTAAGTTTGGAATCTAATATAGTCTCATTAGAGGTGCATTTGTCCTACTTTTTACATCGTTGATCACACATAGCAATTCAAATCGCTTATAATTAGTCACTGGAAGAGAAAGGAACTAAGATTAAATCATGAACTAATGCTTATTCAACACCACCTGGCTAGGCCTATATTAACAAAGCAAAGCCCATAAATGAGGTTGTTATACTAATAATTTAGGCAAAACCCCCGCTGCTCTGCAACTGTCAGAATATAATTGCTCCAGGTTTTCTCCTCATAAACCAGGGTTTTGCAACGTCAGTGCTGTTGACATTTGGGGCTGGGTATTTCTTTTTTGTGTGGGATCTGTCCTGTGCTTTGTGGGATAGTTAACAGCATTGCTGGCCTCTCTTCATTAGATGTCAGCAGTACCACCCCGGTTGTAACAACCAAAATTCTCTCCAGACAGTGCCAAATGTCCTCTGAGGGACAAAACTGCCCAGTTAACACCACTGTCACAACAGACACTACTTAGGCATAGTACTGGGGGCCTAGCGGATATCTAATAAGCAGCTAAGAACAAGGCTCCTGGACTCTGGTTTGTGTGAGCCAGAAAAAAATGAAAGGGTAAGATGAAAATTCCTCATCTGGAGAGTGGAAGGAAACATAGGATTTGCAGCTTATTGACCAATTGACTTCAAGAAATGTTGTGTGGTTAGCTATAGAGTATTTCTCAGCCTTCTAACATGCCTAACACTTCACAGAATCAGATACTTCCTCCCAGATATGGAACACAATAATAGCTAAGTAACTCTCATGGTCATTCTCAGTGTCTTCCTCTTTCCCTCTCCAGTTTCCCATAGGTCCCTGCTTATTATACTATAAAAGAGCGCTCAGAGCTGTGACCTCTTCCCACAGCCTACTTCCCTGCCTCAGCTCAGGCCCTTGGTGTTTGTTGCCAGTATTACTGGTCTCCTAACTGCTCAGCCCACTCCCTCCTCGCACCTCAGGCCATCCTTTCCTTTGCAGCCAAGAGCATCTTTCTGAGACACCAATTCCACTCTCTGTTGAGTTCAAGAGCACTTCTCAAAGAGGTATCTCTACAATCAAATACTTTTTGGTAATACTGTATCAAACAAAATTTGACAAGAGTCTTTACTACTCCTTTCCTAGAGCCTATGGCCACTATTATATAGAATTCATGATTTACCAAATTATTAGACCAGGGAACATTTTCTTGAAAAATTTCTTGGCACTAATAGAACGCATTTGGGGGAAACAGACTTATAGGGTTAAATTCAGTTTAAACAACATCATAGAGTGTGATATGGCCAAGTATTGTGCTAAACATTTGAGAAACAAAGCTAAAAATAGACGAAGTCCATTCCCTTGGTGAGATAACATTCTTGTGGGAGAAACCAACAGAAAAGATAAAACATTGCAATTCATATAAGAGTAGTATGTAGAGCTACTGGAGCACAGAAAAGTCCTATCTGAGTTGGGTATTAAAGAACAAGTAGAAATTTTCCACCTTGGAGTGAGGACTAGGTGGGGAACAGAAAAAGAGAATGGATGTTGCAGGTACAGGGAACAAGACAAACAAAATCACTGGAACAAGGAAACACAGACCTAAGTCCAACTTTCAACAGGCGTGGGAAAAGTGGAGAGAGAAGAGACTGAAAAACTAGGTTGCAACCAGCTTGCCAAGGGCCTTGCACGCAAGAAACTATGTTTAGGCACTCGATTGAGATCAGTGTGTGGCCCTACAAAATATGTAAGCAGAAATGCAACTTAGTAAGAATTGTGTTTTGTAATAATAACTTTATTAGAAATATTGGCGCTTGTGAGGCCAAAGCAGTGAGGATAGTTAAGAAGCAATTGGAATGGTTGGACAGGTACCATACAACCTATGGTCCATGGACAAAAAGCATCAGCCTTACCTGGGACCTTGTTAGAAATGCAAACCCTAGGGTTCTACCTGGAGTACTGGATCACAGTCTCTGGTAGTAGGGCCCTGGAAACTGTGTTTTAACAAGTTCTCCAGGTGATGCTTATGCAAGCCCAAATTTGAGAAGCTCTGGCCAAAATAACATATGAAGAAACAAACTATGGCAATATCAGTGGGGGTGATAAGAACAGATTTCAATGTACGAAGGTAGAATTGACAGAATTCACTGACCAACAGAACGTTTGGAGCAGGGAAAGTTGAAAATAGCTCTGAACTCACTAACTTGGGTGACCAGGTATGTAGTGAGGTTCTTAATAAAGATGAGGACTTGTTTTAAAGTAGACTAAAACAAGTTAAGCTTGAGGCCCCGTAAGACATTTGCAAGAGTTGATCAGCAGGTATTTGAAAGGTGGAGCTCAGAAGAGAGATGGGGGCTAGTGGCAGGGACCTGGCAGTCATCATTACCCTTGAAACCACATGGGTTTCCCCAAGGAAATGAAGAACAATGAGAGTCAAGCCCAGACACACAGAAACGCCAACATTTAAAGAATGAATGGAGTGTAATGACCACAGAGACAGGAAAATGAAAGGAGAAATGTGCCACAGAGCCATGGATAAAGCCCATTCCCCTTTATGTGGCCTAAAAGGACTTCTGTTATCTGGCTATCTGCCTACTCAGACTCACTTACACCTTCTTCATCATACACCTTATATTTCTGAAATTTCAGGCATTCCTAGCCAACTCAGAGTCCCCTTACACACCACATCCTTTGTTACCTTAGGCCCTGGGCAATATTGTCTTCACTCTGTCTGGAATGCCCCTTAAGGAACCTATCTTCACCGAGCTCAAATGCTGCCTCATTTTCCTATCTCCCCTTAGCTCTCGTAGCCAGAATTAACCACTCTTCTCCCTGATGTTCTCCACAGGTTTTATCTCTTTTAACACTTGGAACATTTCCTGAGCAATTTTTGTTGTTGTTGTTCTCTCCTAGAGTTCTAGGGAGATAACTTACTCATCTTTACATCCTCTAAAGAACCTAATAGAAGAACTAGTTGAGATCCAATAAAAGTTTTGTACATGGAAGAAAGAAGGAATGAGTTGATGATAAGATGAATGAATTGATAAATATAGATTGGTCATAAACTCAAAGAACTGATAAATAAACAAAACAGTACAGTATTCAGATCTTTTCCTGTCCTGGCTGGTTTTCTCAGTGATTAGAGCATCTGCCTGCAGACCGAACAGTCATGGGTTCGATTTCTGGTCAAGGGCATATACCTCAGTTGCAGGTTCGATCCCTAGTCCCTGTCAGGGTCGTCTGAGACGCAACCAATCGATGTGTCTCTTTCACAGCAATGTTTCTCTCTCTCTCTCCCTCCCTTCCTCCTTCCCACTCTATCTAAAAATCAAGGGATCATTTTCCCTTCAGGACCTCCCTGGTCCTCCTGCTGATTTAAGGGCTGCTCAAGTGTTATACCTATTAGCAGTTCACTCATTGCTTCTCCCACACGTTCTCAGGGGTTACCTCACAATCACTGCCATGTTGGAAAGTAAGCAATAAAGGGGGCCTAATATACTATTTCTTCCAGAAGCATTTGCACAGACACGGTGAGAATCCTTATTGATGAATTTCAGACTGATATGGATGTATTTTTGGGTGACGAGTGGGTTTCTTAAATCATCCCACATAGATGGTTCTCTCCCAAACTAATACTTAGAATGTTCCGGAAACAAATTTAAAGTTGCACTTTATGGTTATTGCAAAGCCTATAAGAAAAATAAAATTCTAAGAGAAATGTTAATGATTATATGTAAGTGTTCAACTTGAAATTTGAATCTTTCAAGAATTTACTTTAGGAAAGTTCATAAAAGTGGATGGTAGGAAAGGTCTCATCTGAAATATTTCACTATAAAATATTTCATTTATTTTCACCCTTTGAATCCCATTCTATTCAGATACTTAACATTTGATAGTTTCAAGAAGCCTCAAATGGTCTGAAGTAAGAACTTCCCACAAACTCATAGCAGCTCTTCATCTGGTCTCTGAGCCGAGACTTGGGTGGAATTCTGCAGATTCCCTTCAGTACTGGGTTTCAATCCCTGCATCTCGCACAGGCCCCTCTCACAGAAAACAGCCAAGAAAAACAACCCAAGCACAAATGGCTGCAAATTGACTTGCAAATGTACAAATTCGGACCAAAAAGTGAAACAGGAAATCTTTCTTGAAGAACATTTATCATAATTTATAGTGGGCAAATCTAAATCCTCTTCAATAGTTCTCTAAACTTTGCAGTGACTTCATTGCCCATGACTGATAACTTCTGCTACTTCCTTTTAAAGTGTATTTTAAAGACCTGTACCTTTCTCAAATATGGGAAATCATTGCCATGGCCTCTAACTAAAAAACGAAATACTATTTCTCTGTCTAATTAGCAAAAATTATTATGAGGTCCGGTAAAAAATTTTGATGACTCTTCTGCCCCCAAATCAAGCAAGATATGACTGGGATAGAAAAGATACTAGAGAATTTTTATTCTGAAAGTTTCTATAATTTCAAACTTTAGCTTAGCTTTTCATAAAAATAATATGAAAAAATATAAAATAAAAGATATATATATATATATATATATATATATATATCTTTTATTTTATATATATATATACCTGAAAATAGCAAAGGGAATTCAACCTCTGATGAATACGGTTCAGTTCAGTATACTATAATCTAATACCAAAAAATTAAGTAAAAATATGTCAATCATGAGTTAATTTGCTATTCAGGGAACAAACTAAATGATTGAAAGAAAAGAAACAAACACTCATAGCCACCACTTTGAAGCCCAGATTATTAAAATTGACTGTTTTCATCGACAGATAAATTATGTTGCAACATTAACATTTCATGAGAAATCTTATAAGCGAACAATTTAGAAAATGATGATTGCTGAACTGAATAACAAGCATAAAACATATAAAACAACTCACCCAGCCCCATATGGCTATTCTTTTTTCATCAATGAAACCCATTTCTATGAATTTTCTGAAGTAAAAGAAACAAATTTTTAGAATTTTAAGTGTGTACACATGACATTTACTTCATTACACAAGCATATTTAATCCAAAAACTTAAAGAAGCGCTACATTTTCTTTGTTTAAACACATGCATAATCAGGTGCATTGACAAATAATTGAAAGAATATTATCATGTTTTCTGCAAAGTGTAAAAGGATCCTCTAGACTCTACTGTACGTCCATGAAGTAGTACTTTTCAGGGTGAGTTATGTGGGACTCGGATGGATCAAGAGGCAGGCTCACAGTGACACCAGAAGTAGTAGCACTATGACTAAGACCATATTTCCAAATCCTCAGCTTTTGAAAGAGAGATTTTTGTTGTTGCTATTTTAAATTTTAATTTCTCATGACCTTGCTTGCTTAGATGTTAATGATAATCACCATCTCATATTTGGTCCCATCCATCCATGGAGAAATATCCATCCCTCTCCCATTTCATACTTGAGTACCCTCAATTTAACATGGTATGGACGATGATATGTATCTTTTAGGATATGGACATGATTCATTTGAGCTCCATCACAGAAGAGCTTCCATTTGAAAACTATTGTGAAAATAAATCTCTCCTTAGGAGCAAGGAGCATGCTGAAGGCCAACCTTTGAAAGTCATGGGAAAGCCTCAGAAATGTAACTTTGCAAGATTGGCACACAAAAAGAGAATGTTTTAGGCTCATTTATTCCATGCTCCCTTGAGGCCTGGTGTTTGAGAGCAATTGTGGCTTAGTTTGGGAATGGTTTGATAAAAACTCAAAAAACTCTCAGAGAAACAGAAGCAGTGGAAAGAAAAAAAGCAAACTGAATGAGCCACTGTAGAGGCCAGGACGCAGCAGTAACGGGAAGGAGGGAAGGAGACAACATGACACACACAACCCCAGAAAAATGCAATTTCTTTGTTCCCTTCAGTTACATGAATGCTCTTTCTGATTCTTCTCCTAAAGCAGGACGGAGTGATTTTCATTAGTTGAAAAGCTGAGTTTCTTTAGTGACCATTTTGCTCGTTGCATTGACTCGATGTGCACATCTCCAGTGCATAGAGGAGTTGGGCAAATGCCCGGGACAAACAGATGGGAAGAAGCCCCGTCAGTCACAGCTTACTCAACACTGATTTTGAGGGACACTGAGTTGTGTACAGGGAGGAAATGCAGTAGCAAATGGAAAGCTGCTACCTGTGTGGATGTGTTCATGGTAAAGCAGAGCAAGTGTGCAGCCAATTGTGGCAATTTGGCAATTCCTCCACAAACTTCAAAAACCCAGTGAAAGGCCCTGGCCGGTTTGGCTCAGTGGTTGGAGCGTCGGCCTGCGGACCAGAGAGTCCTGAGTTTGGATCCTGTTAGGGGCATGTACCAAAAAAAAAAAAAACCAAAAAACAAAAAAAACCAATGGAAGAAGAAAAGGCTCACTTCCTTGGTTAAAAAAGCAAGCTTGCCACTACTGCTTGAAGACAGTGATGAGCCATAAAACCAATCGTGATTTTTATGATCTCCCAGAAGCTAGCAATCATAGTGCCTTGCATCTGGGGTAAAAGCAAATAACAGGTGATACATGGAAGCAGGAAATTCTTAACAGCTCCCTTCCTAGGTGTATTCTGAAAAGATGACATTTACAGGAAATGATAGTGCAATAGTTAACATGGAAATGAAACATTAACACTTAATGTGGCAGGACTAGGTTAAAGGTTACCTAGATAATACGAGCACTTTGAGACCAACAAGGATCTATAAAATGTACCTCCAAATTCTGAAGAGCTTCCAGGAGGGTTATCAGAAGTACTGCTGATAATATGGTTAAATCAACAAAATGTTAGTAACGAATGAAAAAGCATGTTTTTCTCATTTTGGATGCTGGACTGAACTTTACAACTTTCTCTCATAAAAAATGGCCCTAGACCAAAGGTCAACTTGGAATTCTAGTGATCAATTATTTTTCTATTTTGGAAATGTTCTTTCTGATACCATGTATAACAGTATGATATATTTTTATCATATAACTTTCCCTTACCATTAACCCTCAAGTTATATAAAATTTAAAAATTGTGGGAATGTCAAAGATGCCAAATATAACCCAAATGAGCAGAGCTGACTCTGTAACTACCAGTTTTATGGCTCTCACATATGTAACATTTTCAGAGAAGCCCAAAGAAAGCAGGTTCCAGTTTTACTTCTTTCACCTCACAAGCATCTCCTTTGAAAGATGTCTTGGACAGTCAAAAGTTGTGAGGTTGTGTGGTTCCTTTCTCATTTTTTCCCCCTGCTTTTCTTTGTTTGAATCTATTCATTGACCCTGATTAGTATTTACTGTTGTTTCCAAACATGTACATATGATTTTCTCTGGGTATGTAAAAAATTTAGCCAGGCTGAATTTTATAAGAGATTCATGAGGACAAATTCCATTCCTTCTGGAGGAGGTAATTTGAGGGCTACCACAGAGGGATTACAATCTCGGTTCCCTAGGTCAGACATTCAGTGTCTGATTCCTAAAATACTTCTTGAGGAGACATGAGGCTGAATGATTCCCAGAATTGTAATTATATATCTATCCTTTTTAGCTTTTGTTTTCTCAAAGCATTGGCTTTCAAGACTACCCTTTCACTTTTGCTGAATAATGGTTTCAAGCAAAGCCAAGGCCAGTCCCAACTGGTATCTTCACTGGGGCATATGTCCTTTTCGTGGGCCATGCATGTTTACTGAAGCTTTTATCAAACAGCAATGCTGTCCCTGTAGAGTGTAGGAGGTTTATCCACTTTACAAAATTCTAAGTGCATTGAAAATAGAGATTGCAAACTGCACAATTTTATACAGAGTGTATTTGCAATGGCAAATATTCATATTTGATCTTGTTGAGTAGCTGAGTAAATGAGGGAGCATATTCCTGATGTATAGCAGGAGACCTTCTTTAGGTTCCATTCTAAAAATAGTTCATTGGAGATAAAGGTAACCAATTACTGTCTCTGGTCCATCTTCCATTCTAAATGCCAAAGGCATTTATTTATGTTATTGTGAAAATCAGTAGACTTTGTGGCTTCCTGTGCTATATGTCAAACATCAGAAATAAAAATTTTTGTTAGGGTTTATACATGGGCTTCAGGTTTAAATTTTCATTCCATCCAAGGAACACATTAAGAAACTATCTGGTCTGTTTCTTGAGGTATTCTTAAATTTGAATGCTGCATTTTTGGTGGCAAATATATGCACAAAAATATAATGCCGTATTTTGTTGTTATTGGTAGGTTGTAGTAATACAATAATGATGATCATGAGATTGTTTTTTAACCAAATACCCAAACAAATCACTTTTTAGCTCTATTAATTTTGGAAAATATCTAATTGAATTACAAGTGAGGCATAATTTACATCTCTATCCTTTGATGTAGTTCCAGGATTACATGTTCTTGGTGTTTATTGCATGGTTTGAATACAAATTGATTTGACAAGTAGTGTGAAAAAAAATCTTTAAAGAATTAAGTCTTTAATGCTGACAATTGTGTTAATATCCCCTTTAAGGCACTCCACCGTCTTTATATGAGAAACTGATCTCCCAGTGGAGTTTTTCTTTGAACTATCTCTTGTATTTCTGTCAGGCAGAAGATTCTCCCAAAGTTAATAGCAGAAAGTTAAAACATCTGGATTGGTAAGAAAGATGGAGCTTACTACAGGTTGGGCATGAGTGATGCCTACAGATTGTGTAGTGTTATTTGATAATCTACTTATTGATTTGTAAGATTTGACTCAAAGAGTCTGTTTCTAATCAATTTTGTGTGTGTATTACTGTTCACAGAATGGAAGAAAATTTTGAAAACATATGGGTTATGATTACTTTTGTATTTAAAAAAATAATTACTTGTGAGTCTAAACTTCTCTGCTTTGATTACAGACAAAATACAGAAAAGTGTTGTCTGAGCCTGGCTCCCAGATGTTACATACAATCTGTGTTATACATGCTGAATTATAATCAATAACTATTAGTAACTTTAAGAGGATACAAGAAATGCACCAATGAATTTTCTAAATTGCTATTTGGTGTGAAACAGTGTTTGACCTGCAGCTGTAATGCATGCATATACATCCATGACCAAGGGTAACTTGCCTGTGTTAGCTTTTACATTTAGAAACTACTATTATCCAGTTTCATCTACTTACACCATAATGACAGAAACCCAACAACTATAGAAGAATATCCCGCAAAAAACCCTGAACAGTGTTTTCAAATAAGCAACAATATTGGTGACTATAATTTTTTTTTTGTTTGTTTTAGGAAGAGATGATTGAACCATAAATTGTGGTTGGGAAGGTAGTTGGGAAGAAGGATTCAGATTATAAATCTGTCTTTTCTCTAAACATTTTCATAATATAATTTCTATAATGTAGAATGAACTTTTTGTCAAATGAAAATAAGGAAACGCTTTCATGTTAACATAACCCAGCTTCACAGCTGGTTTCATTACAAATAAATGCTTAACATCTAGAAGTATATAGCGCTAATGAAATCTTGACCTATTCCCAAATTTATTGGGTAGAATTCACAATTCTTGAGCAAATTCAGCTATTTGGTTTCTTATAGACCATCCCTAGGGTTATACAAAATGTTCTGTTCATTGTAAGTGAAAGGATATTAGAATGACAAACATCAAAAGAGAGTATTGGGCACTACCACTATAAATCATTTTTCTACACATTTATCAGCTCTCTTCCATTGATAATTTTTTTCTCATATTGGGCAAAAATATCCCTTTAAGATTAATAATAGCTTTAGGTGAAGCTGGAAAAATAGATATAAAAACAGACAAAAGGATGAAGTCATTAAGGATGAGAAACCTAAGAGTAATTGCATGACTTTTGTTGCACATCAATTTCTGTTTGAATGAAAAATGCTCACCTGACAGCTGTGATCTGGTCCTCAACTTCATAAACACCCAGCTTTCGATATACTGCATACAGGTGTTTGTCACCTTGGAAAGCTGTTCCTCGGCCATCCACCAAGGCAATGACTATCCCTTCCTTACTTGAAAGATAAGATATCCAACTAATAGCAAATACAGGCTTTACACTCTGACTGCAGGGACCACCATACCTAAAGGAAAGAAAAGACAGAATCTCTGATTCCTTTGTAAAACTCAAATTCTCATGATGGCCAAGAATTGTCTTTAGTGTTTCCCAGTACATTTGTATGATAAAATTTCAATAACAGTGGCATTAGAACTGGCTCGAAATCAAGAGAGGACCAGGCTTTTCCCAGAGGTTTGCTACAAGGAAGTTGTTTTGGGACACAGCTTCTCCTATTCCCCAAAACGGATACATCTAGGGTTGGCATTTCAAGGAATATGTGTGGGTTTTTCGTCATTTCTGCCACCTGCCACTTGCTAAAAGCAGACATAAGATATACTAAAAAAAATGCATGGTGTTTTAAGCAAATTGTGTGTAGGTCAGCACTGATTTTGGGTGTGATTCCACTAGATGTATTCCATTCCCTTATTTCATTTCTAACTCAATTACATAAGATGCTAAGATGATTTACAATATTTTTTTTTTTGGCTGCAATTTATCTCAAAGGTATTCTGACACATTCGGCAATTTGCCATACAAAGGAAATTCAACACAGCAAATGCAAGCAAGTCCATCTAAAATCTCAAAACTTCCTCAATTTTTTAAGTAGCCATATTTTATTTACTCTTATTAGTGGATGAATTTATAAAAACAGCATCAATAGGAAATGTTACTAAAGAGAGTGGTTCATTCTATCTCATAAATGTGTATCTAATTCAACATATTTTCAGTAAATAATTTTTTACACTGAAGAAAATATTACATACACTTGAATCAGCAAAGGATACTTCTTTGATCTGTCAAATTGAGGAGGAAGAATCATCTTGTACCATAAAGCTTAGGAAAAAAAGAGAAAAATCTTTACTTCGCTAGACTCACAGCATTAGTTATTTTCTTTAATAACATATATAACATAAAATCAATTTGTCACTAGTAAAACTGTTAAGAATCAAGCATATGTTTTAAATTGATTTTTACATAGTTTTGTCTGATTTATGAATTACTAGAAATCTTGAATTATTGTGTTTCTAGAGACACATTCTAAAATTAAAATTAGATGAGCTCTTTAAAAAAATCAGTCTTGAAATAGAACTATGGAAAAGTATTTGATCAACTCTATTCACAGACATGTTAAAGATATTTCATAAAACTGTATTGTTATAGTAAGACAGTCTTAATTAAGATCCTGTAATATTGTAAGATTGGGACTATAATATTTACCCTATCTTTTTTTTCTAAGCAAAATAAGTGCTCAACTTCATATCTATAAGTGAGAAGTTTTTAAAAGATCTTACTAATTTCATCCACTTCAAGTTTCTTTATTTCCTCTTTGGGCAGCTGGATATTTTTCAACGCGTTTTCCAATTCCTTGTTTTCTTCCAGGATTTTAATTTCTTTTAAAAAAATAAAATAAAATGTTCTTTTTTAATTAGTAGCATTTCCATAAGAAAATTCCTTTCTAAAAATGCCTTTGAGTTTAATATGGATGAAACTGAAACTATATAAGGATTGCTTAAGATTTCACGTCGGCAAGCATATTTTTAATCAGCCTTTGAATCAGGTCTGAGCTTAGAAAGGACAGTTATCATCATGTCCTAAACTGACTCTCATGGGATCAAAACACATGTTGAGCAGAATCACAAAAGCAAGAATGTTTGTTAAGTCGCATTTCCCCATCTCCAACTTTTCTGTTAAGGTGACGTTATGACCTGAGTTGGTGACATTTATTTTATCATTCACTGAAAAAAGTAGAAGTAAAATCTATACTTCTGAAACCTCAAATTTAAAATGATTATTTAAGTAGTCATAAAAGTTGTTTTACAATTTTTAGTGTGTGAATTCATATATATTTCTGTTTTTTAATATCTATTTCTTTCTTACCCCTATCCTGCTATATACTTGATTAATGTAGGATGTTCTTTTTTTTTTGGTATTGAATTACTATGCATCCTATTTCTTCAAATTCTTTCTCTCATAGTAGTTAAAAATCTTACTAAAAAATAATATATGCACCCTCTGATCTCTTTCTGTGAGGGTGTCAATGGGGGGAAAAAGTAGAAATATCTGTAACAAAAATAAATTTTAAAAAAATTGTAAAAACGGTCCTCTAAAAATCAGCTGTTTATATTTGAACTTAGTTATGGTTCACCCTTTAATCCCTGAAACTGAACAATCCACTTATCTCCTGATGCTGAAGATCGTGTCCAGCAATAGAGGGCTTTTTGTAAGCTTTATTTTTAACTGGAATCAACACCAGGCATTTTCCAGAGAAAAGTTAGACTTTCATATAATATGTAGAGTTTGTAGGTTTAAGTTTTAAAAGAGGGTCTGAATGATTTCTGAACTATAGAGGTTTCTACAAAAGACATCCTGTGATCTTCTTGTTTTTGTGCCTTTTTGAAAAGTGGTCTTTGAAGAGGAGCTGGAGGAGGAGTACTTAGAGCTACACTAAGTTTGCCAAACCACTTCCCTTGTAACTCTCAGTTTTCGTATATTCACGGCATTTTGCTCCAACATGTTATATTTAATCTTAGAACAATTATAGATGTTTTTGGTATAAGTTGTATAAGATACATAATAAATTTAATTTTAACTTTGGATAATCCAACAGGAAAGAGATATTTATATCAGCTTAAAAGTTAAAACCAGTGCTGGCTGGGTAACTCAGTTGATTGGAGCGTTGTTCCGTACACCAAAAGGTTGTGTGTTCGATTCCCAATCAGGGCACTTGCCTAGGTTTCAGGTTCGATCCTTGGTTGGGGGTGTGTATGGGAGCCAACTGATCAATGTTTTTCTCTCTCTCTCTAAAAAAAAAAATCAATGAAAAAACATATCCTCAGGTAAGGATTTAAAAAAAAGTTAAAATCAAATAAATAAATAAATAAATGGAATACACAATTCTGCAGTGAAGCCTGCTCTTCATTCTCCCTGTGTGGGTTTTATATGTCAAGCTGTCATGGATACGGGGAATCCTGTGTGAAGCAAGCACACACTATGACTGCATTATTTATTTATTATTTATTTATTTACTACTATTATCATTTTTCCAACGGTACTGGAAGTCGGAGACAATAAATAGATGTTTCTAGGTTACTTTGACTTTGCTTTCTTCTCCATTCTGTTCCTAGCTATTGAACTTTTCTGATCCATCACTTACTGAAATGCCAAATTTAATTTAAAAGTTCACTAATGCTTTTACAATCCAGGGTTACATTTTTACTAAGAAGCTAATTTTTTCACCCCTTGGAGCAAAATGGAACTTCACAGGGCTGTGAGGAGAGGAGGGGTGGCCACTGGGTGTCTCTCTGTGGCTTTGCATTAAAAGCCTATAACCTGGCAAAGGAGTGCCGCAGTCCACACTGCACCTCTCACCTTGTGTCACTCATTATATATGCTCAGTATCATACTTGGTACCTAGTACCTGACACGTAGTATGTCTTCTCTATATATTTGTAGACTTTTTGTTATGATAAAATCAAGCGGTAAGAGTGATAAATCATGTATGAGATTTTTGTTTAAATCATATTAACTAGTATATATTGCTCATTAATTAAATTATATGAAGAATCTGTTAAAAAGCTGATAAATGAGGTCATTCCATCAGTTGGGTACTTTTAATGAACACGTGCTGTGCCTGAAGCAGCTAATCCTCAACGGGGCCCTCAATGTCAAGGGCCAACTCTTCTGAGTTCCTACAGCGTCTAGTTCAAGTACCATGTTGCTTTCAAAAGACCTTACCCACTTTGCAGAGAAAGGGAAGCTGTTGTCCTGCTTTCTGCAATGCCTTCAAACTTTCATACAATTGCATCCATAATTCTTCATTCTCTCTCTTCACAGTGCCAGAGATTAATCCCCTCACCGATCTCTGGACTCCATCTTTTCCCACCTTCTCAAGGACCTCCCTCCTTTATGTCTTCTACCCCTTTTGGTCTCCTAGTTTCTTCCATCAGCATTTTACCATGCTCAAATGTTCATCATCTTTGAGAAACAAAATCAAACCTCTATCAATCCTTCCCTCTCGTCAGTCAAATCTATTCAAAATCCTGTCTCCTTTTATTTTCCATCCACGCAGGCTTCAATTTACTTCACTCTGGCTTCCACTGCCATTGTTTCACTGAAACAGCTTTGATCAAGCTACTACTAGTCTTCCTCCTGCTAAATTCATGGATTTAAGGCAGTCCCAACTCACTCTCTGAAGCACCTGACACAGATTCTCTCCTGCCCTTCCCTTCATGACAGCATGCTCTCAAGGTTGTCCTCCTCCTTCTGTTCCCTCTTGACTTCTTTACAGACTCACTTTTCTCTTTCCATTTCTCATGTTGGTGTCCCACAGAGTTTTAGTCTAAGCTCAATCTCCACTACCCCTGCCCACCCTCATTTTTCCCACTCTGCTGTCCATCCACTTCCATGGCCATAGTAACCATTCCATTAATGTCCATAAATGAATGACTTTTTGTTCATCATCTTCAGTCCAAAACAATCCTCCAACATCCAGATCCAAAGCCATCTAGGACAGCTCCGCTTAGATATCCCATCAGTATATCAAACTCAACATTCAAAACAAAATTGGTCATTTCCCCCAAGATGTTCTCTCCACTGTGAGTCCCCCTTTTCAGTAAACAACATCAATACCATTCCACTGACCAGGCCAGATATCCAAGCAGCATCCAGCCCTCCTTCATATTTGTGGTCACCAGTCTGAAGTAGCTTTTGTGAAGAAACATTTCCTAACCCCCAAACCCAGATAAGCTGCCCTGCTTATGGGCGTTCCATGCTGTTAATACTGTACCCCACTGTATGATGTCTATCCACATATTTGCATTCTCCATTGATTTATATTCTCCTGGAGGACAGAGACCACATCTGACCCAGGATCAGTTCATTTTAAGGATCTATTATCCAGCACAGTGTCTGATTTAATGTGAGAGGTGTAATAAAGATCTGTGGAATGAAGATTTCTGGCACCAAATGCAGTGGAAAATGGGTGAAAAAAACTACAAATGAATAGAAGACACAGCATCTGCTGTAAAATGCAACTCCAAAATTTGTCTGTGAATTTATTAAAAATACAGATTACCTAACCTAATCTAGGCTCTATTGAAGTGAATTTTGGGGGAAGAGACTCTGAGTATTTTTAATAAACATCTCTGGAGAAGTACATCATTAGACAAGTTTGTAGAACTGTGCTCTAAAAAATTTGCATTCTATTTTGCAAGTTAAAAAACATATAAATCATATTATGTATATTTGTAAGTATTAGGTAAAGTAATAAAGCTTTGTAAGCCCTACAGTAATTGGTGTCTGGGAAAAGGGAAGCTGACCTTTATTTTGCAGTCATGGAAAAATGGGAATTATACATTTATGGTGATTTTCATTAAAGCAGAAAGTTACAGATATGAAAGTAGAACTGCTTTAAATTCTGAAGATTGAGAAGAGCCAAACTGAGAAACACAAACAGTTATTCTTAAAAGTATTTCATTAGTAGACACAAAGTAAAAAAAAAAAAAAAAATTTAAATGAAACAAAATTCACAATCCCATTATTATAAAGCCTGTTCTGACCATAGCTGCTGAATTGACTCTGTTTTCCTCATTACCTTATTTTCACCTATCCTTGAGCCATTGAACTGGCTGCCAAACTAATTCCAAAGAAGTCCCTTGACTTGTCGGGGAAGCTGTCTAGGGATGACTGCACGCATGAGTGCTGAAGGCCCTCGCTGTCCCTAGTCACCATCAACTCCACCATAGAGCACTGTTTAATAGTACCTCAAAAGATATGGAGAACCTCAGGAAGAGTTTCAGGGCAATTATACTCTTGGATAACTTAGTCGAGAATAAAAGAGTTATCTGTGATCTGTGAACTATTTTGAATCAATATTACAAATATGGGATGGACGAGGACTATCTTGGTAGCAGAAGGAGCCTTCAAATTTTGGGGCTTTCATGTGTGGCGAGTGTGACACAATTGTTAAAACAAAAAAAGCCAGCGTGATAGTCACCCTCTGCATTGAACTGGAGTTAGATCTGGAATCTGTCTCCAGTTTGAAATGTTACCTAAAAACAAACAAACAAACAAAAAGAACCAAAACAAAACAAGAATTCTTATTTGGGAGGGAGGTTGTACTAAATATCCTAAGTTTCCTTCCAATTCTAAGCTTCTATGCTTTTTATAAAGCTGATTGGGGGAGATAGAATTAATCCCTCTGATATAACTTACCTGTGTTATGCCAGGTTCTTACTGCAAATATTTATTAAATTTCATATGATGTGGTTTGACTCAAAGAATATCCAACTCTGTGTAATAATAAGTTAAGTGAGCTCTGGCTGGTTTAGCTCAATGGTTAGAGCATTGGCCCATGGACCAAAGAGTCAGCATGCAAGAAACAGTACCTTGATCGGTGCGGCCATCATGAAGGGTGGAAATGGGGAGGCCTGGGCCTGTGCACAAAGAGAGAACAAAAACATGGCTTCATTTTATTTATTTATTTATTTATTTTTAATTAATTTATTTTTGTTACAGATGTTTCTCCTTTCCCCCCACTGACACCCTCCTCCCATTCCCCCCACCACAGTATTGTTGTCTATATCCATTGGTTATGCTTATATGCATAAGTTCTTTGATTTATCTCTTCCCTCCTCTGAGGTTTGTCAGTCTGAATCCTACTTCTATGTCTATGGGTCTCTTTTGTTCATCAGCTTATTTTATTTATTATATACCACAAATAAGTGTGATCATGTGATACTTGTCTTTCTCTAACTGGCTTATTTCACTTAGCACAATACTCTCTAGGACCCTCCATGCCGTCTCAAAGGATAAGAGATCTTTCTTTCTTACAGCTGCATAGTGTTCCATTGTGTATATGTACCACAATTTTTTTATCCACTCATCTACTGATGGACACTTGGGCTATTTCCAGATCTTAGCAATTGTAAATAGTGCTGCTATTAACATAGGGGTACATATATCCTTTCTGATTGGTGTTCATGCTTCTTAAGATATATTCCTAGGGATCACTGGGTCAACCAATAATGAACACACAGAAAGACAAACCAAAAAAACAATCCAATTTACCATCGCAACAAAAAAAGTAAGATACCTAGGAATAAACTTAACCAAAGAAGAAAAGGACCTGTTCGCAGAAAACTACAGGACATTGAAAAAAGAAACAGAGGAAGATATAAAAAAGTGGAAGCATATACCTTGCTCATGGATTGGAAGAATCAACACCATTAAAATGTCCATACTACCCAAAGCAATCTATAGATTCAATGCAATCCCCATCAACATACCAGTGACATATTTCACAGAACTAGAACAAATACTCCAAAAGTTTATATGAAACCAAAAAAGATCCCAAATAGCCACAGCGATCTTGAAAAAGAAGAACAAAGTAGGAGGGATCACAATACCAGATATCAGGTTATACTACAAAGCCATTGTAATAAAAAAAGCCTGGTACTGGCACAAGAACAGGCATATAGATCAATGCAACAGAACAGAGAACCCAGAAATTGACCCAAGTCATTATGCTCAATTAATACTTGACAAAGGTGGCAAGAGCATACAGTGGAGTTAAGACAGCCTCTTTAATGAATGCTGTTGGGGAAATTGGACAGCTACATGCAAAAAAATGAAATTAGACCTCCAACCTAAACCATATACAAGAATAAACTCAAAATGAATAAAAGACTTAAATGTGACTCATAAATCCATAAACATCCTAGAAGAAAATGTAGGCAACAAAATTTTGGACATCACACGCAGCAGAATTTTCATTGATACAATGCCTAAGGCAAGAGAAACAAAGGAAAAAATTAATACATGGGACTACATCAAATTAAAAAGCTTCTGCACAGCAAAAGAAACAACCATCAGAATGGAAAGGGAACCCACTATATGGGAGAGCATAATTGCCAATGATGCATCAGATAAGGGGTTAATTTCCAAAATATATAGAGTGCTCATACAACTCAACAAAAGGAAGACAAAGAATCCAATTAAAAAATGGGCAGAGGACCTAAATAGACACCTCTCCAAACAGGACATACAAATGGCCAAGAGACTTATGAAAAAATGCTCAACGTCACTAATCATCAGAGAGATGCAAATTAAAACAACAATGAGGTATCTCACCTTACATCTGCTAGAATGGCTGCCATCAACAAATCGTCAAACAACAAGTGTTGGCGAGGGTGTGGAGAAAAGGGGACTCTAGTACACTGCTGGTGGGAATGCAGACTGGTGCAGCCAGTATGGAAAACACTATGGTGTTACCTCAAAAAATTAAAAATTGAGATGCCATTTGACCCATGGCTTCATTTTAAAGTGACACTTAGTTTTCAACGAGAACTGCTAGTAGTATTTGTGAGTAGTAGCAAGCTCAAGTACATCTTTTAATTCTGCAGCTATTTTATTTTTTCCCATAGAGAAGTAAACATCATCTTTTAAGTTACATTGAAACAACACATGTGATCAGAGCCCCCTCAAAGAACAGATGTGAGGGAAGAATTGCCGGTGCACTTTTCCAAGATACAGAATAGTTCGGATCTAATACACAGATGGACCCCAGAAGTGGCACCGATGTACGGCCTTCTGGGAAGATGTCACACTGTATGGGCCAGTTTTAGCTGTGTCTGTTGTCAAGTAACCTTCACAAGTACCCAGATTGTATTTTTAACCTGGCTTCTGGGTCCAGCTTATTTTGGTGGCCAGAATCCAGCATCTTTTTTTTTTTTTTTTTTAAGTAATTAATACCTAAAGAAATAAATTTCTACAGGATATGTTGCCTGTTCAAATATGCCGAGGAAGGTCAATTCCCTAGGATACAGACCCAGAAGGAGTTTTGTGGGCCAGAAGTTTATCTGGGGAGGTGGGTATGAGAATACACACCTGTGGGAGAGGGGAGGAATACTGGGGCTCCACGAGAAGGTGGGCTTTAGTGCAGTCACCACGGAGACCTCGGCCAACACACACACACACACACACACACACACACACACACACACACACACTGGCCGAGCTCTGGAGCTGGATGGCCTGCAGAGTTGTTTTGAATGGGGCTGGCATTTACACCACATAATGGAGCAATCATTGGATGTAGCCTGGACCGAGCACCATCCCCAAGGGGTAAGAGGAGGGGCTGACTGTGAGCACTCTCAGCGGCTAAAGAAATGAGTGATTCAGTTTTGAAGTTGGGAGGTCTGGGTGGCAAACCAGTGTCCATGAAATTCAGGTTCTCTGTGTAGAGACTAGCTATTTTAACAAGATCTACAAATCATGACACATGGTCAATCACTGACTTGAGCTATAGAAGAAAATAATACCTGGAAATATACTTTTAAAGGGTAGACTTGCTCAGGCAGTCAGTGGGTTAAAAGCAATAAGCGTGGAGGCTGGGTGGAGGTACACTGCCCTCCTTCAGAAGCTTGCTTCTTTCTCTGTGGAAGGAGTGTCATTGGAGTAACACCCTTGGTCCCAAACAACAGAGGGAAATGACCTATTTGGTGAGGTCCTAGAAGACAGGGGTATAAGTAACTCCTTGTTTGGCCTTGTCCCTGGCATTTTTCTGCTTGCAGAAACATGCTTTTGATCTCTTCCTCAATGTCTAAGTGGGACAGCCAGGTGCCACGGGAGAGGCCAGTGGCCATCCAGTTGTAGTCACATTTATGTGAGTAACTCTAATTCTGGGGTGAGATATTAGGAAGCTGCACACCTTAGTCACATTTTCCAACTAACCTTTACAGATGATAAAGCTCATATCTTTATTTCCTTCCTGACACCTCAGTCTAACTTGGGAGTAAGGAGAAGGGCTATTTATTTATTAGGATCCCTCAAAAACCAGCAGTTCTTTATTGCGTGGAGTTTCAGAATTTCACAGAATCTCATTTAAGAGATTTTTGTTCTGTTTTTCTTCAAAGTTATTAAAAGGAACAAGCACACATTATATTTTTGGTCAGGATGTAAGGAAATGAGACATAAATCTGGATTTCTTGACTTTAGTCAATCAGTATCCGCCCTATGGAATTTTCATGGGTATGCAGTTCCAGAAGTGACAACTGGCATATCTTTTTTTGCCCAAACTACAAGACAAACTAATGACTGACTGCCCTTGACACAGATGGCCTGAGGGTGTGATCCCGGTGGTGTAAGCATCAATTGTCCAGAATTCCTCCTTTGCATTGCTTTTGTTCCATCAGCATCACAAATGTGATTTCACCTATTTTAGTCCTATTATCTGGGATTTACTCACCATCGCTCTTGGAGAGTTTGGAGTTACATAATGAGGCTTTTCTCTTAATCCTAAAGGGAAAGATTTCAAGGTTTTTCTTATGATGGTGCAGTGACTCATTTTACTGGAGCTTCAAAAACACCAGACGATGTGATGCTTCCCACACAGTATATTTTTTGCTAAATGGGAAATTACCATACTGCCGAGCAAGAGTGAGTGTGGAAAAGTCAGGCAATTCAAGTTCTAGAAAGGACTCTTCCACCAACTTTTGATGAGAGCTTAGTCTTTGCTTCCTTACCCCTTCGGTGGGCACTTGGGCTGAAGCACATGGTAAAAAGACAAAGTGGTATAAAAAGTGGTGCAGTGCTTTCCAGAAGGGTTAAAGCATCAGACAAGTGCAGACTGCATGTAGGTATAAATGTATGTATGTAAGTATATATACGCACCACTGATGTCTTTATCAGTAAATACATCCGCACTAGAAAGTGTTATTTGGTAGACTTTGCAAAAGGCAGCAATGCTTTGATCTTTCTAGTACTTATGTTCATTCGGCAAGCATTCAATGTCTATTATGCATTAACCATTCTTCTTGGCCTTATGATTATAAAGATTTTAAAAAGCAGCCTCTGCCTTCAGGAGAGAAAGACAGACGATTCAGTACAGTTAGTTCAATGATACTACATGCCTGGAATGTATGCTTTCAATATATGTTGCATAAATAGATAGCCTGGATTGGAAAATGTTGCATACAACTTGAGAGGACATTTAATGTACACCTTTAAATGCCATAATCACACATATGAGCACGAACAACAATCTCTTGACTTTTCAAAGATGCCATTGACCAAACACTGTATGAAAGTGTTATATCCAACTGACTTCTTCAGGGAGCATTTGGGTTAAAATGCTTATTCATTTCCACATAGTCAAATGAGCTAGGGCGCAGGTTCTGGGGTCAGGTGGTTGGGGTGAGAGAAGTAGCATGTCAGGGTGGGGGCCTTTCTTCTGGGAAGTAAAGGAAACCAGAGGGTCCTTGGCAACTAGGCGGGGATCTCAGTCAATCAAAGATTCCATTTGTTCTCTTAGCCGCCCACCCCACATGGGAAGTTGAAACCAGAAACGGGAGGGGCAGACATTTTGTAATAACTTCTCTCTTTTCTGTCCCTCAGCAAGGAAACTCAGGCATTAACTGGGGAACAGGACAGAGACTGATGGAGAAGATATTTCCCAAGTCTGTTTTCTAAATCCCCAGGATCCCAACATAGCTCCTCAATCTACTTGTCGCCTAACCTAGCCTATTTTATTGCTTGCCCTATGTTCAAGATGTACATAAAATTTTACACATAAAATAAAATTATTTGGATAGAAATAATTTACTAAATGCACATGTGGCCTAAGCAAGCTGGACATATTTAGTAGAGTACCTATGATTTTTTAAATATTTGAATGAACACTTACTATGTTTCCCATATTTAGAAATAACACACTAGGTGACAAAAGTTCCATGCCCACTGAAACTACAGCATAAAGAATTACCAGCCTCTGAGGGACACGCTCTCGTCTTGGGCATTGTTCTCTCCCCTGACTATAAGAGTTTGACATTTCTCCAGGCAAATGGGGGAAGTCCAGTGACCATTTTATCAGAGGACACTTCCTCTTAGGATATCGTTCAAATCCTGCTTAATTATCTGTAGCTAAAGATTAATCAGATGGTGGTGAAGAGGATGATGACAGGGCAGTGAAGTGGTAAAGCTTGGGACAAGTCCATTACCTACCATAGCAGATGAGTGCGTAGTACTTGGAGTAGCCACTGAAACTCGCTGTGTAATATTGGCACCTTTCTTGCCTTAGATGGCAAGTGATACACTTCTTGCTGGGAGGATAGCCACCAATGCTAATTCTAGAGGAAAATGAAAATAAGTTCAAATTTTAAGGTTGTATTTATCAAAACGTGCTACTCCCTATGCAATGACTATTTTACATATGGACATCAAACCCACTCTATTCTTCTGGTGCCAATGTCATTGAAAGTGAAGAGGACATCTTAGTGTTTTGAAGTAGCTTGCTTTTCAATTTTTGTCTGAATAGCACGAGCCTTGAGGGAGAAACCCTCTGTGATTTTCCTGGGGTGGGAGAAATATCCAACACCTCGATGGGCAGGAGGTCCTCACTTCTCATAGCCATTCATCTCTTACACTTTACAAAGCGGTTGGGGACGTGTAGTTCATCTTCCCACCTCTCTTTTTGTATTCCCACCAGCAAAACGTACAAGGGGAATCTGGCATTCTCACAGAGAAACGGGCCCCTGTTCTTATCATAAAACTGGAAGGAGAAATAAGAAACCACAGTTTTGTTCCTCCTGTGTCTTTCAAAGGCAGCAACTTTGGGCTCATGGAAGTTCCTCCTGGGAATGCTCCCTCCATACATTTCTACACAAGCCAACCTGTACCTGCCTAGACCCACTCTCTCCTCAGCAGAGCTCTATGCGTCCTTGCTGAATGGGGTGACTGGCGTTAACATGCAGACTTCCAGGCCGTGTCAGAATTAGAATCTTGTCTAATCTGGGGCAGATATGCCAGAATGGGGGCAGGGTCAGAAGCACAGTGTGGATGGTAAGGTTTCCTGTGGCCTCTACAGTCCTGCTGCTGCTCCTGACTTTGCCTTGGGTAGAGGGTAGCCCAAGACATTGCTAGCTCCATAGAGGGATTCTCCCCAACAGAGAAGGAGACCTGGTCCATGGGGGGACAGAGGAGTGCAGCAGAGTGAAAATGTCTTTACTCAGTTACAGTTAATATCCATGTTCACATTTTGGTGTGACTTTGGAAATGTTAAGTAGGCTGTTGATAGTAAGGGGTCAAGGGCAGCATGCCCAGTGATTGCCTCCAGTAATATCACTGGCCTCATAGAGTGGTTGTGGGAATTAAATAAAATTAATATATAAAACAGATAAATAGGTACCTGGCAAATAATAGATTACCAGCCTACAATAACAATTGTTATTTCCACATCCTGAAGGGGCTGTTGAGGGGACTTTTCCTCTCACCAAGGGGACCATTGGACTAAATTAAACACTAATTTAGGAACACAGATGAATTCCTTCTAATCATAATATGCTACATCAAAGTGAATGTTGTTAAAATAAATGACACATCATGGAAATAAATAGAGTAGTTACTCAATATATGTGTATAAGTAAATAAATGTCCTCAGTTACCTGTAAATTTAGTTAAATTATTTAGCATCATGTTTATATCTGCATTAAAATTTCTTAGTTTTTCTTTTTGAAAACAAACATTTGTGTTAGCTAATGTTTTGGGTTATACAACTTTATACTGATGTAGTGTACAACATTCTCTGAATGTTTTATCTTAATTAATAAATTACTCCTATTACATTTTAGGCTTTTCAAAAAATGTTCTATATATCCTGAGGACTATGACTGATTTTTATTTAAATATCAATATAGAAAAAATACTAAAGTGAATTGACATGAATTACCTGTAGATATTTCTTCTTCCAGGGTAACCTTCAAATTCATTGCTGGAATAAATCCTGAAAATATATTCAGACGTTATTAAACAAGTATCAATAACTAAATGGTGATAGGATTGTTAGTATTAATACTGATGCATTAAACAATGCAGTCCAATGTTCATCTAAACTACACTATTAATAAATAATAAACTATTAATTTATAAACTAATAATAAATAAACTATTAATAAATAGTTCATGAAACTATTTACTAATTGGCACTTGTATACATAAATATCTACTGCTTATAATTAAATTTTGTGTGCTTACTCTGTCTTTAAATCATAAAGGATTAAATTATGCAGAGTACTCTTTTTTATGATAGGTATATTATATTCTGATTCATTAGCTATGAGCCACAAAAAGTAAACCAAGATATTTGATTAATATTATCCATTTCTTTTTCCATGGTTAACAGTTTACTGGTTTCTCTATGCTATATTGTTTAATTTTATCTATGATTCTAAACACATTTTGAATTTATTTTATAGATGCCCTGACAATAGATACATTTGCTATAAATCAGGAAACTCATTCACTCTGGGATTCCACACAAAGGAGCATGTTAATTTACCCAGATGCAAAACAAGTCACAAAAGAACATACTTGTCAATTAAGGGTCTGGGCCCCAGTTCTAACCTGTCTTAATATAGCCGTGAGGTGGAACATCCACTTCAGCAGCATGATTTCCACTCTTCCGTGACTAAGTTCATCTGAATATTACAAAGGATCTCTCTCTCTCTCTCTCTCTCTCTCTCTCTCTCTCTCTCTCTCTCTCTCTCTCGCAAGGTCATAATAGGGTGTGAGAAGTTTGGAATAACCAAGGTTTGGTTACCAATTTTAAATTCTCAGGACTATTCAGCAGCCCAGGTATTTCTCTGTCCTCACTATCATAAAAGTCTTGCTAGTTCCAAATAAAAGGAAAAGGCAACAGAATACCACCCCCTCCTAGTGTTTAATGTATCTTCTAAACCAGCGGCCTTCCTTCCACACGTCTTTACTAACTTCACAGGACCCCAGTCATCACTTGCACTTGCCTTTCCCACATCATCTCCAAGTATTTGTGAATAAACTACTCCGTCTCTCTTCCAAACAGCCCCCTGCGGTTTTCTGATGTCAAAGGTTTCACAACTGTCTTCATCTCTGACACTTGCAGCAGCATCCATCTCCCTCTTTGCTTTCCCTTCTCCCTCACAGCCACCAAGTCACCAGTCCCGTTCCGCCTCCATCTGTCTTCACTGTCTATCTTTCCTCTCATTCATTTAACAGATATTCACTGAACCCTGGCTCTGTGTCAGGCACTCTGCCAAGTGCCAAGGATAAAAAAACAAAAAAAACAAAAAAGGCTTAATTTCCACCCCACCACCCCCAGAGTCCGCATTTCATTGCCACTCTGCTAGTTCAGGTCTCTGTCACCTCAGGCCTGGATTGTGACCATAGCTGGGTCTTCCTGCCTTCTATTTCTCCCTACCTCCTAAACATGTTACGTCTGAAATCTCCCATCTGTTTTTACCTTGTCACTCCTCGTACACTGGTGATTTTAGGCTGCCTTATATAATGTCCAAACTCCTTTGCTGACTGTTCAAAGAATTTCAGAGATTCGCAATAGTTCCTGACAGGTTTTAGCCAGGGAGCCTGAAGTAATGATCCCCCTTTATTAGGTGTGAGGGAAAGGAACTATACATTCTTGATAAGAGAAGTTTGACCACACATGGTTATTTTAAGGTGGTTTATTTAGACTGTGTGCAAGATGGACTGAAAAGGAAAGAACTGAATAACTGAAAGGAAGAAGTCCTGTGTTGAGGTTAACAATAAGCACGTTAGATTTAATGTGTTCCAGGTCTGAATCCTAGCTTGGCCAAATTACGTTTCCGAGTATCAGTTTTCTCATCTGTAAAACTGGGATAATTGTTTCTGCTCTACAGTATGGGGTACACAGTAAGTGCTCAATACACAATAGGTGTTACAGACAATAACACATTTATATAACAGTGAGTCACTACAAACATTTTTTGTATCTCTGAGCTGCCCTCAGTGGACTATTCAAGTTTGCTCATTGCTTCAAGTGCTAACAGGTAAACATTGTCTTTAGAACCAGTTATTATTTTTTAAATTTAAACTTTTTATATAGTTATCTATCAAGTATCGGAAGGGAAATGGCCACCTACTATAGATTCTTTCCAAAAGCAAATTGTGCTGATTAGTTATTAAAGAATGTGCCGTCTTAAGAAAACCACAGCTATCTGAACTAAACTATAGAACCAGGAACAAAAGTGCTCGTAACTGAAAGAGGGGTGCAGGATCTCTTGTATGTCCATCACTTGATTAAACCCTGGGTGGTGCCACATGCTTCATGTAATACTTACAGTGAATCCTGTGTTACTCTGAATATTTGTATGGCCTCCCACTTGCCACTTGTAATTTGAATGGCACTTTCCTATACAAAGACAAACATCATGTGGTATGAAGTTGAGCGTTGTTTGAGCAACCTCAAGTAAGTAAATGATCTTTGAGGGGGTACATCTCGGAAGGAACGTACCACAGTGTCTTTGACATAGTGAATATGTTTGTAGCCATCCTTGTCGCTAAATATTTTGTAGTATGAATAGTAATCCTGGCTGAACACTGGTGTTGAAACAAAGAACTAAAAAACAAAAGACAAAAACAGAGGTTATGTCCAAAAGACAAGCTAAAACTATAGATTTTTTAAAAGCAATGTGTATAGGAACCAGAATGCTTTCCTTCCCTACCTTCATTACTCACATCTGGAATTCCAGTCCTGCAGAGAGACAGTTTTTCTAGTGATTCTAACACACTTGTGCATCCCAACTACTTTTTAATTGCTACTCCACGCCTCTAGGTTTAAAATGTTTAATTTGATTGAATTTGCATGTTCTGAGATTATGTGCTTTGAAACAAAGTTAAAGGAATCACACATGAGTGTTGATATTTAACCAAGTCAACCTTCAAAATGTGGTATTTGGCCAAAATGTGACTCTTATGAAGACTGATAGCCTTTTTAATTCTTGATTTGTCTGATGCCAAGCATCTAATGCCAATGATTTAATGAAGACATTTTAAAGATTAAAGGGCATGGCCTGCTGGCCACAGTTTTAGGGAACAACTTCTGGACTTGAGAGAAAAATGTTACCCAGGACAAGCAAGTGGGGAGTTTACTCCTTGAGCTCAGGGAGCAGAGCTGAGCAGACCTCATTAGCATCTCTGACTTCTTCCCAGGGACCCTGCTGGGCACCTGCTGAGGATCCCTTATCGACCTAAGGAGTCCCTGACACTCTGCTCTGGTGTGCCCTGGAGCACAGCCAGCCACAAGTCAACATCCTGAATGGTACAGATAACTAAAATCCTGCCAATGTCCTCTCACCCAATTTTAGCTGGTAATTTTTCCCATTTAAAACATAGACTCATCTTACATTTTCTGGCTTATTTATAACCCTGATCATCAGGTTTTGAAAGGACAGTAAAGTGGAGAAAGACCTACATGAGGAAGTAGCTACTCTACATCACCCAGAGTCGATATTCCCACAGATCATCCAAAACCAGCTCTCTCTAGCCCAGAGCTTCCACAGGGCAGTGAACCACAATGTTCAGCTCCCGTAGAACTGACCAAGCAACAACAACCAAAAGACTGCCAGTATCTTTGAGCTACAAATGCCTCTCCGGCTGACACCCAGACTGAGACTCCCTTTTGAGCAAGAAGAGCACAGGGAAATTGACATTTGCCTCTTTAGTGATGGCCCCATGTGTGACCTGATACTTGATGCTTTTTGATAAAACTGAGGATTATGATTGTGTGGTTTTAAAATGCAACTCACTTGATGTGGCATCTGTAGTGTTCTGAATAGTGTTCCCTAAAATTCATTTCCATCCAGAACCTTAGAAGGGAACTATTGTGGACTGAATGTTCGTGTTTCCCCAAAATTCATAGGTTGAAATCCTATCCCCCAATAAGATGATATTAGGAGGCAATTAGGGTTAAATGAGGTCATAAGGTTTGAGCCCCCATGAATGAGATTAGTGCCCTTATAAGAATCACCAGAGAGCTTGCTTCCTCTGCTCTGCTCTCTCCCACATTAGGATACAAGAGTTGGCAGTCCACAACTGGAAGAGAGCTTTCACCAGAATGTGACTATACTGAACCCTGATCTTGGACTTCAGTGTTCTATTGTTTATAAGCCACTCAGTCTATGGTACCTTGTTAAAGCAGCCCAAACCAACTAAGACAATGACACTATTTATTTGTTTATTGATGTTAGAGAGAGGGAGAAAGGGAGAGGGAAAGATAGAAACATCAAAGAGAGAGAACATCGATTGGCCGCCTCCTGCATGCCCCTCACTGGGGATCAGGTCCATAACTTGGGCATGTGCCCTGACTGGGAATCGAACTGGTGACCTCTTGGTGCATGGGTCGAGGCTCACCCACTGAGCCACACCAGCCGGGCGACAATGGCACTATTTAAAAATAGGGTCTTTATGGATGTAATCAAGGTAAGAATCAAGATGTGATGACATTAGATTAGAGTAGGCCCTAAGTGCAATGACTGGTGTCCTCGTAGGAAGAGAAGAGGACACGAAGAGAGGCAGAGAGATACGGAGATACAGGGATTGGAATGATGGAGCTGCAAGCTCGACAAGTCCAAGGATTGCCAGCAGCCACCAGCAGCTGGACGAGGCAAAGAATGATTCTCTCCTGGAACTTTCAGAGGGAGCATGGCTCCACTGACACCTTGACTTTGGACTTCTAACCTCCAGAATGGTGAGAAAATGAATTTCTGTCATTAAAGCCACCAAGTTTATGGTAATTTGTTAGAGCAGCCCCTGGAAAATTAATACAATGGCTTAAGTCTTATCACTTTGCCATAGAAATGATAAATCTTTAACAAGATGAAAGATAGAATAATGAGAAAGTGCTGTTTTCTTGCATGATCCCAGTATTAGTTTCATTGATAAGACCAGCCTTAGTAGGTTCTGTGTATCGAGACTAATGTCTCTAAGTGAAATTGAGAGCCAAGAGTCCCAAGAATAGGAAATTCTGATTTGCAATTTTGTGGATGGAATTTCGTTAGTGTATGTCTGACAAAAATCATTCTTTTATTTTAGAATAAAGTGATGACTTTTTAGCAAACAGTGATATACTTAGTAGTAACCACTTCACAATGCCTCCCTTTCACTCCTCAGTGTACAAGTCAAAAGCTGGCTCTACGTTGTCTTAACTGCTAAAATGGAACCAGGGTCACAACATTTCAAGGTGCCAGAAAAATCTTCTCCTCACATCTGCCATTAGATGAGGATCTTGAAAAAAGCTTTTGTTCTAGATTAAAACTTAAAATTTCATTTTCAAACGAAAATAAATAACAGGGCAGAGTATTACGTTTTAAGATACTAGAATCAGGCAAACAGGAAGAATATTTTTGCTAAGCAAAGACTGTTATCTTCTCCCCTTTTACTGCACACATCAAAGAGCTGCTTTGGATGAACAGGTAACTTGGGTGAGGTAAAGAGAGTGTGAAATATGTCCTCATTCACTTCGCTGGGGCCAGGTCCATAATGCATTCTCCCTAAGTGCTCTGGCAACAAGTCACACCTGGACCCTAGGTAATCACACAGAACTAGGTGGTCCTCAGTTCTAACCAGGCCTCTTCACTGGTCCCTTTATCTTGCTTGGATTTTCGAATAAATTACTCATCTCTATGTGCCAAGCCATTTAAAATATTTTACTTGGAAGGTAAGATTATTTATCACCAGATAATTTCTTGCTATGGTTGGCAAACGACCTGAGATCCTACTTGCCTAAGGCTGATGCCTAAACTGAGTCCACATTCAGTCAAAGCACAGACTTTCAAGCATCAAGTAGAAAATTTATTTTTCCAAATCAAGGGATTCTGCCAACAGCCTAAAGGATGGAAATGTGGCTTTGCAGTCTAAGCACTATGTTTGTAATGTTTATTCTCCAAAACTTAGCTATTGAATACCAGATTCTCTTATTAAATCCTCCTTTTGGTCTGTTCTCTAAAGAGCAAGAAGAGATTTATTTAAAGTGAATTTGTTGTTATTTTTCTGATCAACTACCCAAAAGTTAGGCTATGTTCCCCAAGTTAAGACACTGACTGACTCATGCCAGAGGAAAGAAAGTGATAGGTAAAGTTCTCAAGAAACTACTTGCCAGTTTTGTGCCTGCAACTAAACAGGTCAATTACTTTTAGCAAGTCATTTAATCTCACTCTTCTAATTCTTAGGTAATCTATGAAGGTCTTTTTCAGTTTAAATCTCTTTGACGAGTTCTAAAGGAAGAACTGCTCTAAAATGGATCTTTAAATTTATACTAATATAACTAGCCTGTATACTTTGTCCACAAACCTCGAAAATATTACCTGAACAAATGTCAGAAAGACATATTTCTGGATAGTTTTATTAAGTCACTGGTTTGATTTTCAGTCAAAGGAAGCTACACAGCATACCCTGACAAGTGAGTTATGACTCTATAAAGTTGTACCCTGACTTTTCAAAAGACATGTCTGAACTTACAAAATCTAATGAATGACCTCTTCAAAGCAGTTGCCTTCGGAGAGTGTGGACGTACCCTTGAAAGCTATCATTGCAAAGAATTTTGACAATTCCTCTTCCGGTATTTATAAAGTTACTGACTATTGGATACATTTTAAGAGATTGAGATTGGTAAATAAGAAAAGTAATGTTTCCCAATAGAATTCTAAAGCTTCAGTTATTAAAATGATCTAGTGCAAAATCATATGTTGCAGATTATTTATTTATTCACTAGATTTATTTTGGCATGACTTTTGATTTAATGTAGCAACCTTATCTTCCCTCAAAGGACATATATGTCCCTCCACTGAGGGTATTTAAAAACGTGTTCTACAATTTTAGAAGGCTATTTATTTATTTATTTATTTATTCACCCATTCATCCAGCTAATGTTTGTGAGATCACAAGTTCGGTGCTATACAGATTGTAAAAATTGATAAGATGCAACTGTTGACCTCAAGGTGCTTATAACTAGGAGCTGTCAAGAGATGCATTCTAAAATGTTTCAGAATGTTTTGAATGCTGGTAGCATTTTCAGAATAAATGTGTATGGATTCCTAAAATCATGTCTTTGAGAAGGTTGTTGGTATCATTGTTTATATTTGTAAAAGCACACCATTCGTGTTACTTTATAGTAACCTTATTTATATTATCATCATGGAGACCACAGCTAAAGGAAGTTTCAAGTCTTCTCCCTTCCTTCATTCTTTACTGGAAATCTTTATCATAGGAGTGCATTCATAGATTAAGTTTCCCCTTTCCTCAAGTGTTCAAGTGCTGATCTAGGAATTACCTTTCTAGAAGGTGAGCTTCTGATTAACCAAGAGTCGAAAACATTTAAAAAATTCTGTTCTTTTCACTGAATACTCCTGATTTTTCCTGTGTTATTTAGTAGAGTGACAAAGAATAAATTCAAATAGGACTTTCCCACTTTTCTCCGACTTACACTTATCCTTGTTACCTTGTTATTTTATAATTTTTTTTAATTTACTGTATATAATTAATAGATTAGTAAATAACTATTTTTTAGCTAATGAATAGAACTAAAGACTGAGTAAACATATGCAAGCTAAAATCATTGGATCCAGAAAAGTGTACAATAGTGTTTTTAATATCTGAATGAAGATTTTTTTACTTTATAATTCACCTTCTCCCTACCCATTTTTCTCTGAATGTTTTAAAGACTTATCATCTTAGAACTGACTTGTGAATTCTTTATTGTCCTTGTATTATGGGTTAACGTGTTAAACCAAGTCATAAGAGTTTCCTCTTTCTCTGAATGGGTCAAAATCTCAGAAAAATCATTTTTTTTTTTTTTTACCCAAATGCTACTTGAATTCAATTATATGTTTGTGTTAAGTGACAGCAATCATGCAACATTCACTTATTCTGTCTTTTTTGTGTTTTTTTTTTATAGGATGTACGGTACAACTGATATTTTCTTAAAACATAATATTTTTAAACTAAAAATCCCCATAAATCACTGAATAAACCTATCCAAAAAAATAATAAACCAAAACAAAACACACATTTTTCTATTTGCATTTCACTTAAAAACTAGAATGAATGTATATATGTATGTATATAGGTTTATATATATAAATTCATTTATTAATTTCAGTTTATAATAAAATTTAGTAAGAGGTAAATTATCTCTAAATTACAATGTATTTATTTTCCCTGAATTCAAATGGCTAATGATTATTAAGATCATTTTAAGCAGATCAGGGATTATGTTCCCTTTTTTAAAATCACATATTTAAGAAGCCATATTAATTATGAAAATCAGAAAATCACTTGAAAATTTAAGGTTAGAACATGAGGAATATGATTTGTTCTCAAAAGAATTCTAGCCCTGGCCGGTTTGGCTCAGCAGTTAGAGCATTGGCCTGTGGACCAGAGAGTCCTGGGTTCAGTTCCCGCTAAGGGCACATACCTCAGTTGCAGTTTGTCCCTGGCCCTGGTTGGGGTTGTGTGGGTGGCAACCACTCAATGTGTCTCTCACATCGATGTTTCTCTCTCTGTCTTCCTCCCTCTCTCCCTCCCACTCTGTCTGAAGATAAATGCAAAAAATATCCTCGGGTGAGGATAAAAAAAATAAAATAAAATAAAAATAATAATAAAAAAAATTCTAAATAGACATTAAAATTGTCTAGCACAAAATTGCTGAAGGGATATCTATCTTTGTGTTTTTTACCTTAATATTTTTTCCATTAAAACAAGTAGTGACAGCTTGAATACATTTCAAATAGTACTTTGATAGCTGAGAATCTGTCAAGTCTCATTAAAATATAAAGAAAAGGTAGCAAAATCATACTCCACCAGCCCATCCAGTTCTGCTTTCTTCTATATGCTCCTGGGTCTAAAAGAAAAAAAGATAATATCAAGCATAGTGTTAGGAAGACAGTTTTTTCTAAATATATTCTGGACATTTGAACCAGTTAAGCTGCCTCATCAGAGCGTACTATTGATAGTCAACTAACTTCACACTTGAGTTTAAGATGACTATATTAAAAATCTTATACAACAGCCACTATTGCATGCATATGGGTAATCTAAAGGCTGAATTTTATTGCAAACCTTTAATAGCAGTGACTTTCCATGACAGTGACTGGAATGATCACAACATCAATGAAGTCCTATCACAACCCAATCACTTGGTGTCATATAGGTAAAAAGGCATTTCACAGTGGAGTTTAGGTTAATTATTTTCTTTTCTCAGTCTTATGAAGTAGCCAGGAATCTAAAAATTTGCACCAAATCTTATTTTGTATATTTTAGTATAATACAATCAATCATTTATTAAACAGATATTAAGTAAGCCAGAAAATATTAATTGGTTTTTCTAGACAAATAAGTAGAAAAAGAACATTCTAGGTAGAATGAACAGCGAAGAGACCAGGCCAGCTTAGTGAACGACCGGTGATTCAGTATGCCGAGTTAGGGTGACTAAGGGAAAGAGAAGATGAGGGAGGATCAGAGGTAGCAGCAAGGTCTCTGAGAAACTTTAATGCCACCCTAAGAAGTTTACATTTTTCCTGTTGGTACCTTTGAAGGATTTCAAAATCACAATTTGGAAGACACAGTTGTGAACATGATACAGAAAACAGATTAGAAGTGGGTAAGATAGGAGGCAGAGAGATCGGTTGGAAGGCTACTGTACTGTTTAGAAAAGGATGGTAAAGACCCAAATCCAGGTAGCTGGAGTAAGGATGGAGCAGAGAAGATGTAGCCAGAGATTTTTTTTTCCCAATTTTTATTAATTTATTCTTTTTACAGATGTTTCTCCTCCCCCCACCCCCACCCCCCAGATACTTAAAAGTTCAAATCCTCAGAATAAATTTGACAGGCAAGTGGTAACTGAAACTTCTGGGATAGATAAAAATTACCTAAAGAGAATAAGTAGAGAGCTATGACAAAGACTGTAAGATAAGTAACAATCATTCTTCCTTTTTGTTAGGATGATAGAAAGGCTACATTTCCCAGGCCCCTTTCCAATTGGATGTGGTCATGTGCTAAGTTTTGACCAATGGTATGAGAACAAAAGTGACTCATGCTACTTCTAGGCCTAATCTATAAACACCTTCGTACATAATCCTCTGTTCTCTTTTTCCATCCCCTAGATGGATGTTGATGATCAGGTCTGAATAACTTTGGACTAGCCTTGGAAATCACTGGATGAAATAGCAAAAATGAGTTCCTTAATGACTTCATGGAACAGAGCACCTCATCCCCCATACCCTCACTTGTCCCCACTTACCTAGACTCACTATTAGATGGTACATAAATGTGCAAAAAATTTCTACTCTATTAATACACTGAATTATTGGAGGTATTTTGTTTTTGTTTTTAAAGCAGGTAGCATACCATGCAAATATATTAACTTGGAGAAAATAAGTCTAGAGAAGTCAGAAGAAGAACTAGAAAGGAAAAGAACAGTCAGTGAAATAGAAAGAGTACCATGAAGGAAGTACTGTCATAAAAAGCAAAGAAATAATAAATTTTTTAAATATAGTTTGAATTTTCTCCTATAGGGATAGGCCAGTGCCTCAGAGAGAATAAGACTTGAAAAAATAGTGAAACATTTTTTTTGATGCATTACTTTAAGCCATAAAGATAAAATTAATTTTAATGCCCTTTTTTAGAGAAAGAAGAATATAAAAGATGTTTCTTCCCCAAGTTATAAAGTTCTTAATAAATCTCATTAATATAATTATATTACAAATAAATATTGCAGTTTCCTTCACTTCTTTGTTTTGGGTATGACTTCAAACATGAATAATGTGTTGCGAGGTCATTTAATCTTAAATGGTATTTGTTTTAAACACACACACACATGCACACACACACACACACACACACATCCATCATGAGTCTGGTTGCTAGAAAATGTACTATTCTGTTGTTCTTAAATTTAAAAATGTGTTTCATGTATTTATCAGATTGTTTTTAAAAAGAGGTTGCTTTGAAATCCTAATTTTATTCAAACCTGGTATTCTAAATGTAATCACTGTTTTTGGCCATTAACTAAAGTTTATATTCCAGGGAATTCCACATCTTTTGGAATCTATATGTTCTGTCAGTTTGGATCAAAGTTGTCTCAGGTTTTTGATAAATTAGAATTTCATATTCCAAAGCAATCATAGTTTTTAAATGCCTAGTTTTAAGAGCTAAAAATGGTATCTAAATGACCAATTTTATGGTTTTAAACTAACAAAATTAAAACAATAATTTCTAGCACCCAAGTTCAATGAAAATGTCAAAGCTGACTAATCAGATCAATAGTTTCTAATTAAGTAGCACAATCAAATGTATTCTATCTCTCTCTTTTTTTTTTTTTTTGCCTATGACACTGCATTAAGCCAACATCTTTCTGCTTTGTATATTAAAATATAAATAAGATAAAAATAAGCTTCTAGCATATTCCATCAAAATTAGTCAAGCTTTTTACAGACACAGTAGTGATTAAAAATATATTTTAGCCTGAGTAACTTGACTATTATAGTCCTGATATATTTCCAAACAGATTCACTTTTTCCTTGCAAAACATAATGTCCTAATTTCTAGATAGAATTCAGTGATTTGCTTTGATTGCTCTGTTCTTTTTTTTCTTACTTTATAAAATAGATTTATCCTATATTTGGTTTAATGAAACATCTCTTTATAATTAAAAGTCTCATGAAACGCACCCATCAAATTTCCTATTTAAAGAAAACATTTTTGTATTTCTTAGTCTCTCATGTGCGTACTTATGAACAAGCTTATTTTAAACCTTTTAGATTGGCGAAGTAGTTTTCTGACTCATTAATTCAACAGATTATGTTTGAATTTTAGCAATAGAAACAATTAAAACTCAGCAATAAACCTGCACCTAGTTTTCAAGTTTTTTCTCCCTAGAATTAGTACAGTATGGAGCACTCTCTTAAGATAGGATTGCAGGATAATTTGATCTAATATTTTATCTTATATTCTCAGTTATCTACTTTTGATTTTAAATGGGAATATTTGACTCTTTTTATAATATCCATTTTCTTTAGAATTTTTATTTTTGAATTTTGACATTGAATAGAATGTGCCACCATTTGCATATTATCTCAGTTCTTTTGAATAGAACACATCTATTTCCCTAATAGACCCAGCTTATCTTTTCACCTTCATTATTTTGGTTGTTTGGTCTGCTAATTTTGTAATCTCAAAAGGATAGATTTCCATCCTAATTCAGAATCAGACACCTGATTTTTCCAATGTTACATTGTTTGATTTAGTGTTTTTTTTTATTCAAAACCAATGCTAACGTCATTCAAGGAAACAAGAGGTGTCTTACTTATTTAATAAAAGTAATGAACTTATAAAAAGGGAGTGTTTTTGTGTGTGTCTTTTTTTGTTTTTGCAAAGCCAACAGAATGCAGTCATTCTGGCTTTATAATATGAATGTTAGCTATAAATAAGTCCCCACTCTTGAGCTTTCTTTCACCTTCAGGAAGACACCTCTGTGGTTTTAATATAACCTACCTTTGGACAATACCATGTCTGCCAGTCTTCCCTGAAATCACATATAGACAAGACAGAAACGTTCTGAATTCTTTTCAGCCACTGCACACATACTCGTCTATCAGTAACCCAGGTGAGCCAACTGAAATAATAATCACTGCAAATAAATCAAAACAGAGAGAGTCATAACCAGAACAATATCAAATTAAAATAATTTCATAATTTCTGTTTTCTGAAGGACACACTTTATTACTATTAAATATTTATTCCATAGATAAGGACGGCAAAACTTTCCTTTCTCTGCAGAGTAAGTTTAAATATACCTGCTAACTTTTAAAGAATACAAGAGTTCATTCCTCCAATGGAATTCTTTTATACATGACTTTCCTCCCCATTTTGGATTTTTACATTTTAGAAAAGAATTTAAGACATAAAGTCAAAGCTACTGGTCAATATACAGGAGAAAAGACACTAAATTAGCTATTTTGCATAGGTAAACTCAATTTTTCACTTTTTTAACTAGTTGAGAGAGAGCCAAGTGTAGTAAACGGTCATCTTTCTCTCCAAGCAGATTGTGTTGGAAGCCGAGTTTCAGATGACCTTGGTCAGGGGTTGAAATCTGGGTTAATTTTGTATGATAATCAGAGATAACGTGCACAAAGTAATTCAAATAATGTGTGGCACATAGCGCACGTCAATGAATGGCAGCAATAATTACTTGGCCCTGAGAATGAACTTGCAGATAGAAAACATCAATGTAAATAAACCAAAGTATTTTGGACATTGATGTAAATCACAGAGCTGGAAGGGATCTCTGATTCAGATTCTGACTTTATCTCCTACAAGTTATACTACCCAAGGCTTGTTATGTAACACGTCTGTGCCTCTGTTTCTATATAAAATGCAAATGATAATATTACCAATTTTAAAAGTTGCCGTAAAGATTTACTGAGAGTGCTTCAAGTGCTTAACAACTATGCCTGCTACATGGTGCGTGATCAAAAATGTTAGCTATTACTATTATGTTGTTAAAATTTTACAGATGGTCAAACAAGCCTCTTGACTCCTCATACGGTGCTCTTTCTATCATTCCCTTTGCAGCCTAAGGAGAATGACATACAAAATGATGTATGTAGTCAAGTTTTCATCAACTAGATTAGCGTGGGGAATAATGGATAATTCAAAACATTAAAGATATTTTTGATTATCTAAGAGCAGATTCACCTCGGCAAGACCCAGCAAAGGCCTACGATGAGACTCTTCCATATTAGTGAAATTTTTGGTCATGTTATATGGTTGACTTGTCTTCTTGAGGCGGAAGGAGAGAAGCCAAGCCTTAGTCTGTTAGGATTTGGGACGTGGTAAGGAGGCCCACCAGGCAAACATGGGACCCCTCTCCTTTATCTACTTCATCCAGAATGACCACAGAGGACTGATGGAGGGCTGGAAGGCTGCTGTATCAAGACTAATCAGATAAGATCTACATAGGGCACCATGCTGGGGAAGTGAGGATGCTTCGTGTCCCCGTCTCCCTATACCCAAATAGTCAATTCTACAACCAATAATTGAAAATAGACTGCATCCTACATAAAAATGTTAAGATTTGAAGAGGGTTGGTTTGTTTCCTCTTGTTTGCCAAGCACATGTGATAGGCCAGACTTGAAAGAAGCCAGGTGGAGGACATATATACATTTTACTCTCTGCCTATTGGTCCCAAGTTGACAGTCATACATCTGAGGAAAGTATCACTTAGGTTGTTCACTGTGGTCATTTTTATACATGTAAAAAGGGCTAAAATTTAAAACAAATTTAAGAAACTTATTTGTGATTTTTACTGTCACCTGTATTTAGATTTGCATGTTAATTTTATTTATTTTTTGCATGTAGTATATATACTCATCGTTAACTCACTAGAAAAGAAGTATAAACACTGAGTAAGAAATTTGTGTTAAAATTCAGTTTCACAGGTGAAAAGCATCTGAGATTAATATACCTGGAGGCTATCATTGCTGGAACTGGCACTTCTATGGGACCTACATGCTCAGGGTAAGTGGCATCGATAATGAATATCCGAACAACAGGATTCTTAGCTCCAGCCTGCCAAGAAAATGGAGATAGATAAGCTCATAAAATTCTAATTATCACCAACATTTGAAAGATGCTTTAGAAATGTAGGCATATTTTTATAAGCTAAAAATGTTAAGTATATCTCTGTTGAAAACATTCTAATTATAACATGACCAGGAATTTTATTTCAATTTTACTTGCAGGGCAATTACAAATATTGTATCAACCAGAGTGAAAACACATATTTTAAGCAATTAATGAAGGAGCTTTGATTCATAGGAAAAAAAAATATTTTGGATATGAAAATGCAGTTCTATAATCAATATTTTCTTTTCTGACATTTAAGACAGACAGTTCCTATTATTATTGTTATTATTATTATTAACCATTTATCCCTCTGCTAGTACAGAGGTAGACTGGTGTTGGGAGGAGAGTGTAAAAATAAATAATGAAAGATAATTTTTGCTTTTACCCTATAATTTGGTCCAGACAGTCAGCAAATACTCATTTCCTAGCTAGTTACATTACTAAGGCTGTCATCCCTCCAAAATTAGGAAAATTTCACCTCCAAATAAAGGTTTATGGAATTTATACTTTTCTTGTTTTGTGTTTTCTGTGCTATTATTCTGTGCTAAGTTATATGACAGTGTAGTTCACGCCCAAACAGCTTCTTAGAGTTTCTCTGTTATTTTACCACAGAAAAAGAGAATCTTGTAATTGTTAAATAACTTAAATCCACAGTTTAGGTAAGTAGTCTTAAATGACTCTGTGCTGTCTGGTTTTATCTAAGGAATTGTGCAAGCTTCCTTATGATCTCCCTGTTTCACTCAAGGCTCAGCTGGGACATCTTGCTTCTTCCAACTAGTCTCACCTCTCAGTCCAAAGTCAGATGACTCAGTCTTCAAAGGAATATGAGAATTTGGGTCCCAACTTCTCTGTCAGTGTCAGTTACTTCTCAGTTCTGTGTTTCTTCATCTCTTCCTGCTCCCTCCACCCTCCTAAAAATCCAAGTCCTTTTACATCTTGGATCCCAAGTATCACACCTCTCACTTCCAAACATCTCCAGCTTTCAGACTTTATATATGGCCCTTGAGAGGTCTCCTACTTCAACACTCATCTCTATGCCTTGATTTTTCTCAAATGACTTTAAACATACATTTTAAACTGTCTGGAATTTCTATTTCTGTCACCATGGCCCCTTTGGCTCACTTCGGAGTCCACTTATGTGTATATACATCCACCTCATCTTCGTCACATAGGGACCCACTGGATCCATCCATGACAGTGTTCCCTTGGCAAGCAAAAATAATGGGGATGAAAGGACATTGAACTACATCCTAAAATCACTTTCACTCCTTGTGCAAGAGAAGAATTTGTGATTTGATCTCCTTTCAGATTTCTTATCTAAATTAAATCAAGATATGATGCTCTCCTCTGTGACTTGGCCATTCTCCAACCGCACATATAGGTCTCTTCAGACATGAGAATGAATGAAAAATATGTGCACTAAGACTTTAGAATGTTTATGCAAAAATCTTTGGGGTCACCCCCAGTCTAATTCACTCCAGGCTCACAAACTTAAGCTACATTGCATGTCCAGGAAAGATAATAAATCATGCCTACTTCTATCTGACAGGAACATCAAGTTCAACATTTGTATTTCCCATTCTAGTTTGCATTTACATGAGAATTCAAGAAGGAACTGCAAAACAGAACTTTACCCTGAATTTGGAGCATGAAATATGAAAAAATTAAATTTAAGTTAAGCTTGTTTTTCCTCCATGATTTAGACCATATGTTTTTCAAAGATTCTGCAATAGGATTTAGCAAAGACGACTTCATCCAGCAAAACCAGATGTCCAAAGCAACAGATGTCCATATAAATAATAGATCACAGTACAATGTTTGCTTTACAATGCACAAGGATAAGAAGCTCTCCAAACTTGTTGATCCCACCTCTATTCATGGTATTGGTTGCTCATTTCAACACCAGGGAAATAGAAGCATCTGCTAAAAGTATTCAACATACCTTTGGGTATGGAATATTTATTGTTCTAGGATATTGCTCATCACCATAATAGGAATAGGCAATAACTGGTATCTCTGTATCATTAAACTCTGCATATGCCAAAAAGTTTCCATTTGGAGACCACCAGAGAGCATATTTTGTAGCAAACATTTCCTCTGAAAAATAAATACTAACATATTAATTACAAGTACATCTTACCCTTAAAAATCATTATAAATACCTCAAAATACATTGTATATATCTATTTATTGCCTGAAATAATTTATTTAATGTAGATGTGACATATAATCATACTTTGGTTAGAAAAAGACAAATAATCTGAGTTTAGAGGAACAGTTTAGCCTCTTACCCTTATCAAACAATTAGTCTTCTTAGGATTTGACATTAATCAGAAATGTAGTTTTTAAAATAAATAATAAACATATTAACAAGAATTAATTTTTCCCTTTGGGGCAGCTTCTGGTTCTTACAGTCACCTAAAATAGCCAAAACAAGGAAACTATACTACAGAGTGACATAAACATTGAATGTTGACTTTCTCTCCTGGGAATATTATTTAAAAAAAAGTTAAGTTATATATTTTTTTAAATAAAAGCAAGGACCAAAAAACCTTTTAAAGTCCATTTTAGTCATGGATCTTACAGGACCTAGAGAGAGGACAAAATTCACAGATAAAAATTAAGAATATTTTCCTGCAAAATAATATAGGTAGTTCTTTAGTTTTGAAAAAAAAATTATTTCTCAAGAAAAAACAAACCTGAGAAAATGAACTAATACAGCATTTAAGGATCATACACTTGTTGGTATATAAATTATTACTACCACTTTATAATGTTCATTGAAAATAAACTCTACCAGTCTATTAAGATTTTGTTCTTTCAGCACATGCACTTCCTGCTCATAGCATGGATAACAGCTCTCAGAAATGCCACCATTCATCTCAGGAACATACCACTCATCTAAATGTTACTAAATGTATGCAATTATTTTCCATTAAAAGCCCAAAACAGCAGCAGTAGAAAAAAGAATATAGCTTACCTTCATAAACCCAGTCTGGGATTCCATTAAATATTTGATTTTCTTTTCCATTATATGTTATTTGAAAAGGTGGATATTCTGGTCTTTGTTTCAAATAGACATTGTTTTGATACACATATGCCTGGAAGTGGTGGTAAGCTAGTTAATAAAGGGAAATTCCATAAGAAAGACAATTAAGTCTGTATTTGTGCTCATTATTGACCTAATACCTTTTAAATGTATAGCTATCCAGATGCAAAAAGACTCGCAACTACAATATCATTTTAATAGGTCAAAAAAGCCAACCAACTCACATTATCATCAGTTATGGTTTTTAAAGTCTATATCAAATAAAGAATAAAGTGTACTATTTTATTAATGGTTTTATTAGCCAAGTAAATAATTATGTATATTAACAGAAAGTAAAATAAATCTCTGAATATTAATAGCTAGCCAGATCTAATCTTTATTTAGAGTCCTTAAATAAGAGCTTGGACAAAATTTCATGTTGTCTGAAGCTAGTCTGGGAAACTTGTGAAAACCATATTTTTCCTGAGCTTTCTGGCACAGCGCATTCTGGCTGAGTACAAGGATAAAGTTTCTGACTGCGATATTTAAAGAAGTCTATCCATGAGCTTGAGATGTTGCGGAATTCTCAGATGGGTTACAATTTATCAAAACTCTTCTTGTTTTTAACTACTAAAAAAATAGTAATAAATGTATATATTTTTTTCTTTTAGGGAAGGAAATTTGACAAAGGCCAAAATCTAATTGTTCTTCTTTTATTTAAATGATTAAACACTTCTATAATTTAAACACTTACTAATTTACTCCCAACAGGTGACCAGCAAATATACTGAATTTGACGAGGAAGCTCATCTCTTCTTACAAAATCTCTAGAAGGAAAGAAAGACAGAAAGAGAAAAGAAAAACAAAAAAAAAACCTTGCTGTTCAGTGAAAAAAAAATCTGCATACACAGAAAAAAATAAGCAAACAATAAAAATGAAGGGTCTTCCTCTCTGCTTCTTCAAACCTAATGGAGAGAATGTAGCCACTGGAGCATGGAGAAATGGACTAGTAGTTGCAGTTCTTCACTAGTTACTTAGAAGTCATTTAACTTCAATCTCCATTTTCTGACCTTTGTAGTGAGGTGAATGGATTAAAGCATATTATAGACCGTGAAAGTAGGAATAGCTCTAGAATTCTCTAATGGAACTCCTTCATTTTGTAGAAAATAAATGTGAGGTTAGAGAAAAAATTATGGCTTTTAAAAATCACATTGTTAATTCTTGGCAGACCCACAAACTAAACTCAAGTCCTTACCCCTCATTTGTACGCACTAGGCTAAGGTGGTCGCTGATGTGTGCCTTCCAGCTCTGAAATTTTATAATGGTGCTGAAGTTCGGTACATACTCTTGCACATTCCCATTCACAACCCCCATCTCTGTGAATGCATATGCATTTCGAATTTTTGAAAATAAGATGCCATTTGACAATCTCCCCAGGAATCTGACTTAAAATCAGAAACGGAAAGGAACATCTGATCTCATGCAAAACTGAAGAACAGATCGTAGAGTGGGCAGTATGCCTTAAACTTGCAAAGTCCTACACCCATGGGGAAACTTCAAATATCCTATTAGCCAAAAATCTCACTTTGATCCCTAGAGTCACCTTGCAAATACTCAATGGACTGACTTGCATTGTGGAGCTTATGTACTTCTTTAGCAAGATCGTGTTCAGATTGCATGAGTTAAAGAGTCATAAGATGTCATACTTAAGTTTTAGTTATTATCTTCTTGAAGATTGTATTAATAGTTTCATTTAGATTTGTAAACAGCCCAAGTGTCCATCAGTAGATGAGTGAATAAAAAAAGCTGTGGTACATTTATTTATCCAATGAAATACTACTCTGCAAAAAAAAAAAAAAAAGAAGGTAATCGTATCCTTTGCAACAGCATGGATGGACCTGGAGAGCACTATGCTAAGGGAAATAAGCCAGTCAGAGGAAGACAAATACCATACGATTCTACTCATATGTGGAATCTAATGAACAAAATTAACTAACAAACAAAATAGAAACAAACTCATAGATATAGAACAGACTGACAGCTGTTAGAAGGGAGGGGTGGGGCTCTGTGAAAAAGATGAAGGAATTAAGTAAAAGAAAACCCTCAGAGAGAGATAACAGTATGGTGATTATTACTAGAGGGGAAGGGGGAAGGAGGGTGAGGGAGGTAGGAAAGTTTAGAGGGGAACAAATGGTGATGGAAGGAGACTTGACTAAGAATAGTGAATACACAGTACAATATACAGATGATGTATTGTAGAATTGTACATCTGAAACCTATATACTTTTATTTAACCAATGTCACTCCAATAAATTAAGTTGAAGAAAAAAAAATACTTCTGTGGAGATGCAAAGCAAGACCTACCTGGGGAACATTTGAAATCTTACTCCCTGACATATCTCAGTTTGGCTCAAAAAACTCATAAAAATTCTCAAAAACAAAACCAAACCAAAAACCTACCTCCAAGGAGTAACATGAGAAACATGAAGAAAGACTCCCTTGCTTCCCTCTCCAAAACAATGTCTCTGATCTGGACCTAACATATACCTAACATTTCTACTTTTCTAATTCTTTTAAATGCTGGACACTGTGAAGACCTGTAATATACATTACCTTGCTTTAACCTATTAGGTCATGTAGCCTGAGGCCTGAACAATGAGGGAACATGGCACTGGACAGACCAGTTTTGATTGGAGAAAGGGTGGTACCCCCGGAGGAAGAAGACCATTGGTACCAAAATGGGAATCCTGACTGCCAGAGAGCAGTTTATGAGCACCAGGCCCTTGGGAGGTCTGGAACATATCGAAAGACACATGAAGGCACAGGCAGAGAAACGACCCAACGAGAAACCATTCTTCACTTGCTTTCCAAATCCATCTCAAGCCAGTGTTCCTGTTACCTTTGACCTTGTAACACTGCCATACGTTGCCGTAAGCTATGGAATCATCTATGCAATCATGGAGACAGTGCCAAGCTGAAAATCTCAGCACACAGTCTCTTCATGGCTGGCAAGTCGCCACAGTTGCCATTTTGTGTGTTTTCTAAATCATGAACAGTATGAGAGAAAGCAGAGGAGGCTGCTTTGCGGAGGCTGTTTCCTATCTCCTCAGTATTCCTTCCCTTGCTTGAAACCAGAACCGTCTTCATTTTCTCTGTGGTAGATTTGTATAGACTCTTCCGAGGCACACAGAAGACTTGGAGTTAGTGGCATTTAATTTTGTTTTGAATCTCAACGAATTTGTCATTCCTCACTTTCTAAATTATTGTATATTTACTACCTGACCCGCCCCCCCCCAAATCTGGCAAATTAGTAGTTGTGAAGGAAAAAACCCCAACAACAGTGGTTTGATTAAATTCACTGCACAAAAGCTAAGTATTTTAAATGATTCTAGGACTTCAAGCTTATACAAACCATGATTAAAATGTTAGTATTACCATATTCTTTTGGAATTCTGTTCAATTTGGTGAACCTCAACTTAGGTAGGACTTGGAGAATTTCAAAATGGTTAAAAGAAAAATAAGGAAATGATTAATGCCCTTCGTAAGGCACTAATGAATTCAGTACATTTTCATAATTGTATTGAAAGAGTGGGTTTTCTCCTCACTAGTCTAAATGATTCTTGAGAGTAGGGTTGATGCCTTGAGCTCATTTGTATATTTCCATATACGCTTTTCACAAAATAGGTGCTCAGTAAATATCTCTTGAATTTGGTGACAAAGTGTATCAGAGAAGAGAAAGACTCAGAGTTCATTACATGAATTTAGATTTTACTTTATTTACCAGTTCCTATTTCTTAATTTGACGGTTTAAGGAGATCAGAGTTATTCTCTTCTGAACATTTAAAAGAAGTAAATAAACACTTTTTAAATTTTCTGTGCTCTTGCTAAACAAAAAGGGAAATAGACCATAAGATTTTTAATACCTCTTCAAGACGTGATTATTTTTCCCTTTTATATAACATAAATAAGATATCACATTAAGATGAGTAACTAAACCAATTCATCGTCCATTCTTAGTCAAAGTGATTTTTCTAAAGTACAAATCTGATCATGTCATTTTCCATTTAAAACTCTTCAGTGATTCCCTATTGTCATCAGAATGAAATCTAAACTCCTTTTAATGGTTTCCTCATTAGTACTTGGCCCAAGTTTTCTGGCCTCAACTCCTTCCCAGCCTTACACCACCTCCCAGTAGTCAGCATGCCCTCCTCCAATTTCAACTCAACTGACCTACTTTCAGTTTCCTGAACACTCCATGCTCTCCATTCCCTTTGTGGTTTTACAGAATGTTCCTTCTGCCAGGAATTCTTTTTCTCAGTCCTTCTCCTACTGACTTATTCATATACTTTTTCAATTTGAAATTGTATATATATCAAATAGTTAAACATGCAAATAAAGAGAGAAAATAATATAGTACATGACAATTTATCTACTTTCTAAACTTGAGATATTAACATTTTGCAATTTTTAAAACAATTAATTTAAAATCGACTAACAGAGTACGTGTTCAGATACAACTAATGCTGCATCTCCCTCCCTTCTGCTTCTTCTCAATGAAGTAGCCACCCTCCTAAAAGCAATGTATCATTCCCATGAGTGTTTTGTACTTTTACTACATATGTTTATTTCCATAAATAGTATATTTGCAATTTGGTGTTCAGACCTGGGGAGGGTATATTGTATATAAAAATGTAAAATATTAACCAAATAAAAAGATGAATATTGCATAGAAATATTTTCTTGAATTTCTTAATTTATGGGTGCACATAAATTGTAAAGAAATAAGAAGCGAAGATCAGTAACAAGATAATGTAGTCAACCTCAAATCAGAGTTTGGAATGAAAAAGTCTATATATTAGAGTGATTTAACTAGTATTCATAAATAGACATAAAGTTTTACCCATTTGTAAGGTCATAGATGTGATACGTTGCCGTGTAAGAGTATCTCCAACGCTGTCAGAAAGGAGAGAGGCAGAGACAAATTTAAAAGCTTATATCAGGAATGCATAATCATAGATCATTCAATTCAAGGTTTAGAATTATGGAAGGGCTATTTTCACAGGGCACTAGGAAGGATATGTTTCAATTTCTAATTAGTCTTCATTTAAAAGATTTTACTGTGGACTTTTGTGTTGTTTGTCCAAGTTCTAGAACTCAACAGTGTTTCAACCCTCACTCCATAAGAACCATATTCAAAGACATTTCTTAATATTAAAGCTCTTCTTTGACACACTATATCATAGGACTTTTCTCTTGACATTTTACCTTGACTGAAGTAAAACTGCCACAATTTCCATGGCCCATAAGGATTATCCTGCATCTGAGTAATTGGTTACCATGATAGCCATTAAAAGAGAGTAAAAAGAATTCCATTCAACATATAGTTTTATTGCAAAATGCTTGCCTTTCTTTGAGTATAGTTTTTAAATTAATAAAAATTGGGGGGAGGGGGAAGGGAGAGATATAGCTTATACTTCCTCCTTAAAAAAACAGTTGTTTTTTCTCATAAATTTATATTGTGGTTAGTGAATAATGCTGATATTATTTTGGATTTTATTTCTTAAAAGAAGTGCCAGAAGGTTGAAGCATGCCTTCCTGGAGGACGCTGGTTCCAGGACCTGGTCCTTTGGGAAATAATCAGTTGACTGAACAACAGGACAGGGCAAGATTGACTTTTCATTCTGAATATTAAGGGAGTTTGGCATCTCGAGTAGGATATGAAAAATGACAGTTAAAGCTAAAGGTTCTTGATCTAAAATAATTATTAAATGTTTAATTCAATAGTAAATTCCCCTGCCCTTGTGCAAAAATAAAGATCATCTTGAAGATGTGTAAATAGAAAAAAATAATTTGATTAACTTACCCTGTAATTTCATCCAGAAAGGGAAAATTAAGCAAGGTTAAATGGTCTGGTTTGGTGGGATTCTCTTACACTAGGCTTTCAAAGACACAGGTTAAAACCCTGGTTTACCACTGACTATATATTATCTTGCTTGAGCAAGTGAGTTAAATAAGTTACCTCTTGATATTTTCATTTAAATAATAAACTTTATGAAGTTAAAATGTGGGAATTAACTAATGATTTATGATCTCAAACAGCTTTAGAAATACAAAGGATAATTCACTAATTTGTGATGAATGTCAGTGCCCCCAAAGTGTTTTTCCCCAGAGTAAAGTAGTTTCTACCACTTGATGATAACCAGACAAATAAGCTGAATTGTTTGTTTATGTTCCACTTACGCTTTTTGAGCTCATCTAGAGCCCACATTAACTTCTTGAAGATTCAGATAATAATAGACTCTTGCTTCCTCTTACATTTATAAACCAAACTTTGAATTAGTAGGAAATATAATCAGATATACCCAATTAAATAGTCAATACCTTCGAATAATCACTTTCTAGATACATAAATTGACGATCAGACGATAAGCCATAATTTGAAGCATTCACACTTTTCTGAAATTATAAAAAAAATTGATTAGAATGCAGAAAACATAACAGAGCCATGTTAATTTGTAGTTCTACTAGAATATAATATCTTTGATATATCCTACTTGCATTTATCTTTAATGCAATTTTCAAATGTTTATGTAGGACCTACTGAATACAAAGAAATTTACTAGACACTATGGGAGGAGGATATAATAAAGATATACTTTATGATTTCAAGAAACTTATAATGTTAAATTTGTAAGTAACTTAGATTACAAATTAGTTGTATAAAAGAGATATAAATATAGCATTACAAAAGCACTAAGGAAGAAGTGATTGAATCCAAATGAGAGTAATTGTTTGCACAGAGGAAGAGTGTCATTGGAGCTTGGCTGTAGAAGATGAATGGGCTCTCGAGGGGAGGGGAAGTAGGAGGATCGAGAGTCCAGGAGGAAGGAGTAGATGTGCCTGTCTGTTTACTGAGCATTTATTCTATGTCAGGCACTGTCCTAAGCACTTTCAGATGTTACTTCATGTAATTCTTATATTAATCCAAAGAGGTCTGATTGTTGCTACTTTACAGAAGAAACTGAAGCACGGTGATGTTAGTGTAGTGTGGAACCTTGTCCAATTTTCCACATCTAGTAAGTGACAGCCAGGATTTGAACCTCAGTTTGCCTGACTATAAAGATTGAGTTCTTTTTTTTAAATCCTTACCCAAGGATATTTTTCCATTGATTTTTTTCAGATAGAGTGGGAGGGAGAGAGGGAGAGAGAGAGAGAGAGAAACATTGATGTGAGAGAGGTACATTGATTGGTTGCCTCCTACACTGCAACCGAGGTACCTGCCCTTGACTGGAATCTGACCCCCAACTCTTTGCAGGCCGACACTCTAACCACTGAGCCAAACTGGCCAGGGCAGGACTGAGTTCTTAATTTTTATCTCATACTGTACTATTTCTACAGAAGAAGAAAGATGCTAGGTGATTTCCAGGGGGAAGGGCAGTAGTCTAGAGCAACCAGAAGAGAGAATTAAAGGAGATCATAGTGGGGACAGAGCTGAGAAGGCAAGTTGAGTCCAGATCAGTTGTTGAGAGTTTGGGCTCCTCAGTGAAGAGCTGGCAGAGTCTTTGAGGAGGAAGATCATGTTGGATACATACCATGGTGGCATTACTCAAAATGATATATGATTTTCCTGTTTCAATATTATAAAATACTATATTATTATCTGAAGATTGACGGAGATACTCTTCTCCTTGAAACAAGAAGAAAAACAAAAGTTGAAATAACCTCCCTTAACAGGAATTACATTTATAACAGAGAAACCTCTCTTATTTCACAGACTTACTTTGTTTTTCCTCTTTGTCCAGTACATATTACTTTGTCGGATTTAAAATAATAAGTTAATGGTAAAGGGAGAAAAGAATACCTCTTCTACTTTCCACAGAGGTGCCCTATTTGTTAGTAGTGGGCCTATTCTAACCAGTTCAGGGTGCTGGAATAAAATTGGGTTTTATCTGTTACAAAGAGGATAAACTAGTTTCAAATGGTACATTTCTTTTGCAATAAAAATACATTTAATTAGGGTTGTATTTGATTTCATTTAAAACCTATTTTATATACATTTTATTTTGAAAAGAGAAAAATGAAAATATTTGATTTAGTTCAGTGGCACTTTAGACAAACTATAATGTCATACATAATTTAGTTGACTTTATCATTTGTTTGATCTGCCTTACTTGACAACATCCCATTTTACAAAACTATATATAAATATCTATTTTATGACCCTTAAAGGATTTGTTTTTAGGATGGAATTTGTCCATTTCTGTGATTATACAGATTAACAATGGATTTCTCTTTTGGTAAAATTCTCATGACCTCTCCTAAGTAGCTACTTATCTTCCATTCTGAAAAACTATACCTTATGCTCAGATTATTCTAACAATTCTCTGCTAAACTCCTATTGGCCTCATGATTTGGGGGTGGGGTGGGAATCTGGTCTAAATGGTTCTGTCAAAAGTGCTTTTCTGGCCACTTGACTTATGAAGATAATTGCTCTTTTTTTCCATGTCAACTGATATGGCTCTGTCACCATAGAGATGCAATGGCACTAAAAGCAAAAACAAAAAAACATACATTAAAAAAAAACAAAACACCTAAAAGTAAAAAAATAATTCACCTACCTGAAATCCAGGTTGGAAAAAATGTCTTATAATAAAATGTCCCATTTAAAATATCTTTCAGTGTGAGCGCTCTTCTTGTATCTCCTTCAGAGTTATGCTCTTTGGGGGAAGAAGAAATTTATTATTACTAAACATAAGATTAATAACTCAGATAAAGTCTAAGCCTCTCTCTCATCTGTTCTCATATAATAAAAAGATCTTCCATTTGCAAAACACTTGTTTAACTCCCGTCTTAATAGGTACAAGTATTATCTCCTTTTTTATAGACAGGGCAACAGAGGCTTCGACGGGTGGTTTGATTGCCTGGAAGGGAAGACTGGTGGGAAAGTACTGAGGAGCATGAAGGGTGTGGAGGAGGACACCGCTGAGCAGCGGGGACATTGCTCTTCAGTCAGTGAAGAATTGTCAGAGGTTTTAAGAAGGAGAGTGAAGTGAGGTTCCAAGAACTTTAAGCCTTGCAAAGCTGGGATTGAAGACCATGTGTCTTTGACTAAAATCCTAGCCTCTTAAGCACTTTATTGCATTTCCTCACATATGCTTGGCTTGGATTTCTACTGATTTACCAATGATGTATTTTAGCAGCCCAGCTGGTCAGACGAGATCAGCCAGAATTCTTACCTTCAGACATCTCAAGAGAAGCATTAATGAATGATAATTGCTTATCCTGACTATGGATTGTTATAAACAGAAAGTGAACCAGAAGAAAAGAAAACCACATAATCTAGACAAATAATCTTAGAAATTCCAAGAGATTTTTTCCATATAAAAGCTAACCCAAAGTAGCTTATAACCATGAGCAAATTGCACCTATATTTAAATCGTCCAAACAATTGTGTTGCAAACATGACTACTCTCAGACCCCTGAAACAGTCAGATATGCCCAGTGGATATTATGACAGCTAACTTCCAATCTCCTTCATGCCCCTTTTCATTCTCTATCCCTCCCACAGTACCCCTCCTCCAAGTCATCGCTTACAGAACCAAAACTTAGAAAAATGTCCTATACCTTGAATAGCACTTATGAATGTGATATTTGCCCATGTACAAATAAAACTGCCGAAGATGAGAGTTTTATCTTCCTGCTAAACTCTTCCATAACTTTCCATGACTCTTAGGATGAAGGCCACGAATATTAGTCTGGACTACAGGGGCTAGGTCTGGCTGGCCTCTTCCTTCCTCCTCTTCTTGTCCCTTTCTCATTAGTTTCTAGACTCCAAACATGCTGGGCTTTCTGTTCCTCAAATGCTCATTTTGTTCTCCAGGGTGTCAGCACTTCTTTCTACCCTCTCCCTTCTTCTCGTAACTTCTATTCAGCCTTTAGAACTCAATACGAGGGCCACTTTCTCTGGAAAGCCCTTCCTAAACCCCTGATTCAGGTCTGGCTCCCTTGGTATACATTATCATAGACTATGTTACTTTTTAAAAGAGAATTTGTCTTGGCTTGTAATAATGTATGTATTTGAGTGATTATTTTATTGATATTTCTCCACCTCCCTCTGTATTCTCAAAACAGTCACCATAAGGCTGGAGACCATGTATGTCTAGTTTTACTCATCATCCCATCCCTAATGTCTAGTACATAGTAGCCATTTAATAAATACTTGTTGAATAAATGGATACATGAAATGAAGGAAGGAAAGATGGATGAATGGAGGGAGCGATCAGTGGGGTTTGTGCCCTCTTCTTTACGGTATGGTTCTACTGCCAATTTCTTGTATGGGTTTGCAAGTCCATTTCTGGCATCACAGCTTTCTCACTTGTAATATAAAGGACTGCACTAGAAAATGTTGATGATACCTTTCAGTTCTACCACATTAGATTTTGAAATTTGAGACTCAACATGCTCTGTTAGCCTTGTAGTTACATAAATGTACCGCCATGTGACAAGAGCCAAATGACCAACTGGAAAATAGCATCTTCTGCTATTTTAACTGATTAACATTGAAGTTTATATGCCCCACATGGTTGATTAGGACCATGAATTATTTCCTTAATTTAGTAAGAATTACTCTGGTGGCCATAAGAACACAAGTGATGGATGAGCCCCTTTGCAACCAAACAGTAAATCCTTATTAACATTAGCTTACTCTATATTTTTAAATGATTATCTTCTTACATTCTCTTTGTATCCTAAGTGACGTTGTACATTCTATATAACTACTTATAATGAAAGTTTTTCTATTTAAGTAAATGACCTTGTGCAAAATTAATGCCACTGATTTTATAACTCTCAATAAATGAATAAAAGACCATTTTACTACAATAGCATTAGAATAATTGCTAAGCATTTAAATTAGATTATATTTTGCTCTCCTAAGAACAAATTGCAATTTGTTTCTAATGTTGTCAAGGGGAAATTCTAGCACTATTATTAGCAGTGAAAATTATTATGTTTTTATTTATTTTTAGAGAGAGAGGAAAGGAGAGAGAAACATCATAGTAAGAGATAAACATCATTCGGTTGCCTTCCATATACACTTCAGCTGAAATAGAATCCACAACCTTTTGGCATATGGGATGATGCTCCAGTGAACTGAGAAACCCGGTCAGGGTGAAAATTATTTTCCATTTCAGATAAATTTAACTTGTGCCTACACAATCCTGAACATATAGATATAAAATTTAGTGAATCCTTTTATTGTGAATACCAAAAAAACTAGATAATTATTTTATTTTTAATTTTTTATATTAATTCGATAGGTAAGTATAAAGATTCCTTTTTGTCTAGCATAAATAATGCTTTTATTATGACTAATCTTGCATATAATAGATTTTTCCTTTTTAGGTATTTTTGCATATAATTTTCCTTACTTGCAATTATGCTTAACTGAGAAATTCTTAGCTAGAATGAATCTTTATTTTTATACAAAGTTAAATTAAGTGAGCTAACTCAAGTGAAACATTTAGCTCCATGCTTGGCATGTGATAAGCAGTCAATACATATCAGCTTTTGCTATTATAATAGCTTATCAGTATTCTTCAAATATATAATTTTGATCAGTGTCTCCCAAACTAATTTGACTGATGGGACTTTTGTTTTTGTTTTTGTTTTTGAATATCTACTAAAATCACAGTCTGGGAAAGAAGCAGTTTCATGTTAGGCTATTAGTATATCTAATTAATATTTACTTTTATTCTAACATGAAACTTAGTTGTACTTGGAACATTTTGGTCATTCCACAGCTTTATAACCAAAATATCACAATTATGATCATAAATACAATTAGTACTAATATCACATATCTGGATAAATAAAATTTATAAAAAGAGTAGTTTAAAATTACTTTTTAAATACCTGCACCACACCTACTTACTTTTCTTTTCATATCACTAATAATTATGCTGATCCTCATCAGATATTTTCAAAAAGATTTCAAGGATTAGTTGTTTGCTCTTTTATAACCTCTAATATAGATTATCCAGGAAATTTACGAGACAGTATATTTCATATTACTTCCTAGTTAGTCATTTATTTTAAATGTGTTCATAGTAGCTGTAAATGCCAATAATCTATATAGAGAACTTAGCATATGTCATGCTATGACTCAAATTATCTATATAGCAATTTTCATCATGTATTAATTGTACTACTAATTACCATGATGATAATAAGTCCCACCGGCACCCAAGAAGTAATGAGTAGATATACAGAAAATATATCCAGAGGAGCCAGCTATATTTATGCAGAAATAGGGTCATGCACAGATTTGGGTTAGGTGAGTACTCCTAACCGTGGCAGAGGCAAGGCTCAGAGGGTGTGATTACGCTGGAGTCAGGCAGGGCTCAGAATGACACCAAATCAAATGGGGAGACTTTAAATTAGTCATTCTTCTCTTTCAGCTGGAAATGACCACAAGATCATAAATGTAATGAAGTAATGTGTCTGCCCTGAGATGTCATATTAGGTCACATATTCAGGGTTACAAAACAAACTTTACTTAGAATTTCCAACCCAAGCTCTGGTTCTTTGTATATTTAGAAAGATTATACACATGATAATGTTTCACGACTACACTACAATGCTGACCCTATTAGCAGCCACCAGCAGAAATGACCTTCCCTTGGGGTCTGTGGCAGTGCTGTTGGCTTATTGCTATCTCAACACTTAACTCAATTTACTGAAAATAAACATTTTTGTCTCTATATTTATGCGGATTGTATGAGGCATAGGTCTTTATCCATGCAAGCAGAGTTTGTGTTTGATTTTTGTCACTGTTATATGCCCAGTAACTAGGAAAATGCTTTGCATATAGTGGGAACATGATAAATATTTTTGAAAGAAAAACAAAATCAACTTGACAAATTTTGTTAACTTATTTTCACTAATTTCCCCCCAAAGATATACCCGCTCTTACTTTCTATCCTCCTATCCATGTTGTAAATTTCAGTCTGGACATGCCCTAATTTAAAAAAGTATCAAAATGTAGTCCTTGCGGTGACTTGGGGGTGCTTGTTGGAAAAACAGATTCCTATTCTTTATGGAAAACCTAATGATTCAGAATCTCTGGGAATGAAGCCCTGGTAGTTCTCATTTTTACCAATCCCACCCTCGGGGGATTCTTCTGAAAAGAATTATAAGTTAGTGATTTTGCTGATTCTACTCAGTAAATTATACTTCATTGTACCCCTGGGCCTATCTTGGAGTCTCCTCTTGCCTATAAACTCTTGGCAGGTGGCCGGCATGGCCTGGCTAGCAAGCCATAGCTCCTGGACATAGATTCCCCATAACTAAGTGTTGATCATGGCCTTCCAGGAATGCTGGTGGTTTCTTGTAATGTTTATCCCATTATCCACTCCTCTTGCTCACTGTCTCTGAGGCTGCGGCCAACTGGAGTCTTCTTTAAGTACATTCCCTCTGCTGATTCTTGAAGATGGAGAAAGGGCAAGGGGACTGATTCTGCCCAGATTAGACTTAAGCAAGATTGTAGGGAAAGTATTGGAGGTTCTGTTTTCTAGTGTCACAAGTGTGTGTGTGTGAATTAGTATAAAATGTGTCTCCATGGCATCAATCACACTAAACACGTTTCAATCACCTGAAAAAAATACCACTAATAATTATTTAACGAGTAACTGGATTTTCATGCCCCTTTCCGGCTAATGTTTTAATATTGAAATAAAATCTTTTGATTATTTTGAAAGTTTAGTTTTGACATGTATAATTTTTAAACTCTAAATATTTGAGCAGAAATAGAAATGATCTGAAAACACATCTCTCTTCTATATGTAACTGACACTTACTTGATTAACACTTAATTACTGACAGTGTCCTTATAGTCAATTTGGCCCATCTTTAGCATGGTTCCTCATATACCACTTCAAGATTCTAATTAACTGTGCTTTAATTACTTGGATTTCAACTTATTAAAGCAAAGCTGTAAATTATTTCAATTATGAATCCAAGAAATTACAATTCACAGAAACGATTCACAAGTAATGATTCACTATTCTAATTCATTCTTAAAACTTTGTGTTTATTCTTTATTAAGATTCTGTTTCTATTTCTGCCATTTAATTTCCTAGTCCTGAAAAATTGGGAATAAGTGTCAGAGCAGAGGCATTCATGTTAGCTCCGATATTTATCACAAACTAAATAAGATAGTATGACTTATTAAAGTGGGCACACAAATGCCTGCCAGGTCCCTTTGTTCTCATTCTCGTACTTGATTCAAAGCTGATGCTTATGAAGCCACATCAAGGAAAGGGGTGTGGGTTCCAGGCACACCACACATGTCTTTCTGCTGGCTCTGCAGAGATGCTGTCTGTGAGGAGGCATCATCTCCAGCCATTGCATCAGATCATGTTTGTTTCTGGAGTAAGCACCACAGGGGCAAATGTAGGAAATATTAGGATGTGGAATCTGCTATTTGAAAACTAATATCTGGCCCTGGCCGGTTTAGTTTAGCGGTAGAGTGTTGGCCCACAGACCAATGAGTCGTGGGTTCGATTCCAGCCAAGGGCACATACTTCAGTTGTGGTTTGTGCCTGGCCCTGGTCGGGGTCGTGCGGGAGGCAACCAGTCGATGTGTCTCTCCCACATTGATGTCTCTCTCTCTCTCCCTTTCTCTCCCTCCCATTCTATCTGAAGACAAATAGAAAAATATCCTCCTTGGGTGAAGATTAAAAAAAAAATTATAAAAACTAATTGGGCAAAGGCTGACAACTTGGGAAAAAATGGATCTGATGTAGCCTTAGACCAGTAATCAGAAGCATTATAATTTACTAAGTTTTCATATGTCCCAAGGACTCTATATGCACAATCCCATTAAATCCTCACAACAACTCTTTGAGATATAGAATGTTATTAACTCCATTTTACAGACGAGGGCACAGAAATCAGAGAGGCAAAGTAACTTGTCTAATAATACGTGACAGAACTGGGGTTTAATCCAGCTCCCTCTGATTTTAGAGGCTGGGCACTTTATCACTATACTATGATTTAAAGTGAAAGAACATGTGTAATAAAACAACAATAACAACAACACAAACCAAACAAAAATAAGGTCAAGAACCAAGCAACACACAAGGTAGGTAGAATAATTATTCCTCAGAATGCAGACCCCTTTGCCAGCTCCTCTTCTCTCATCTCCACATTGAAGTCTGGTATGGCTCATACGGGTGCCACTTGGGGCCTGCGGAAGAGCCCCTCCTCGGCCATTCATTCTCCTGGGCTTTCCATTACTTATCCCTGGGCTGACTCACCCCCACCACTGCCACACCTGACACCCACTGGATTTCCTCTCTGAATTCCAGACTGTATATCAGCCTTCTTCCTGATCACTTCCACTTGCATATCTCATAAGCACTTCAAAATCTTTTTATATAAAGCTATGGAAAAAAAAAATGTCCTTGCTGCTCATCCAGATTTCTCCAAGTCAGTGGCACTATCATTCATATAGTTCCTCAATTCAAATTCCTGGGAGTGATCCTTGACCTCCCTCCTCCCCTTCTGCCTTTGTCCACCCAGGCCGGACAACTCCAAAATCTCTCTCTACTCTGTCTGCTTTTCCCTATTTCTACTGCACCCCCACGGCCAACACACTTCTCGCTAGGTAGGCTGTAATGGATGCCTAATTGCTCCACCTGGTATTTTATTGTCGTCTCGATTTACATTTTTCTAATGACTAATGGTGTTGAGCATTTTTTAATATGATTACTGGTCATTTTTATATCTACTTTTGGGAAATGTCTATCCTTCGTCCATTTTTATATTGGGTTATTTGCCTTTTTATTATTTATTTGTAAGAGTTCTTTATATATTCTGAATGCAAGTTCCTCTTCAGACATATGATGTGCAAACATTTTTTTTCCCAATTTTGTGTGTAGTCTTTTCACTAACTTGATGGTATCCTTTGTAACCTCAAAGTGTTAAATTTCAATGAAATTCAGTTTATGTCCTTTTACTTTTCTGCTTGTGCTTTTTGGTCATATATAAGAAACCATTGCCAAAGCCAAAGGCATGATTTATTCCTATGTTTTAAGTTTTACCTCTTACATTTAGGTCTTTGATCCATTTGAGTTAAATTATTTAAAATTCTTTTTCTTTCTTTATTGATTTTTAGAGAGAGAGGAAGGGAGAGGGAGAGGGAGATAGAAAGATCGATGAGAAAGAACATCTATTGGCCACCTCCTGCATGCCCCCCACTGGGGATTTGGCCCACAGCCTGGGCATGTGTCCTGACCGGGAATCAAACCGGCGACCTCTTGGTGCATGGGTCGATGCTCACCCACTGAGCCACTTGAGCCACTTGGCTGGGCCATCTGAGTTAATTTTTATGCATGGTGTGAAAAAGGGAGTCCAACATCATTTTTGGCATGTGAATACCTAGTTATCCCAGCACCATTTATTGAAGAGACTTTCCCTATTAAATTGTTATGGCACCCACCCTTGCCAGCGTGGCTCAGTTGCTTGGAGCATTGTCCCATACACCAAAAGGTGGCGGGTTCATCCCTGATCAGGGAGTGGGGGCTTGTGTGGGAGGCAACATATTGATGTTTCTCTCTCACATCAATGTTCCTCTCTCTCTCCTCCTCTCAAATAAAATTTTTTAAAAAAACCTTTAAAAACTTATGACACCCTATTAAAAATCAATTAATCATAAATGTAAGGCTCTGTTTCTAGACTCTCAATTCTATTTCTTTAATCTGTGTATCTATCCTTTTACCAGTACCACACTGTCTTTCTGTAAACATTATAGAAAGTTTTGAAATAAAGAAGTGTGAGTCCTCCATCTTAGTTCTTTTCCAAGACAGCTATTCTGTGCCCCTTGCATTTCCATATGAATTTAAGGACTGACTTGTCAGTTTCAACAAAAAAAAGCCATCTAGGATTTGGATATGAATTGCATTTAATCTATAGATAAAAATCTTAAATTTTGATCCATAAACAGGATTTCTTCCCATTTATTTAGATCTTTTTGTAATGTTTATTGCTAATGTATAGAAATACAATTGATTTTTATATATTGATCTTGTGTCCTATAACTTTTCTGAACTTGTTTATTAGTTCTAATTGTTTTTTTAGTGAATTCTTTATGATTTTCTATGAATAAGATTATGACATCTGCAAATAAAGGTGGTTTTATTTCTTCACTTCCTAATCTGAATAGTTTTTATTTCAGTGATCTCATTGGCCTGGTTACCACCACCAATAAAATGTGGAACAGAAGTGGTGAAAGCAGATATGCTGTCTTGTCCTTGATCTTAGGGGAAAGCACAGACTCTTTTACTCTTTCACAGTGTGATGTTAGCTGTACATTTTTTGTTAATGCTTTTATCAGATACAGGAAGTTCCTCCTATTTCTAGTCTGCTGAGTGTTTTTATGATGAAAGGGTGCTGGATTTTGTTACATCCTTTTTCTGTGTCTATTGAGAGAATCATGTGGTTTGTCATTTTTCCTGTTAACATGATTTGTTATAATAATTGATTTTCAGATGTTAAACCACCTTGTATTATTTGGATAAATCCCACTTGGTTTTGGTGCATAATCCTTTATATATATTGCTGGACTTGGTTTGTTAGTATTTGTGTGTGTGTGTGTGTTTTTCCATCTATATTCATAAGAGATACTGGTCTGGAACTATTATTGGTCTATAACTTCATTGCTTGTGACATCATTATATGGCTTTTGTATCATAGTAATACTGGCCTTATGGAATGAGTTGAGAAGTGTTCTCCTCTCTTTTATTTTTTGAAAGAGTTTGTGAAGGACTGGTAACAATTTCTCCTTGAATGTTTGGAGGAGTTTACCAGTGAAGCCATCTGGGCCTGGTTTTTGGTTTTTTGGGGGGGATAGTTTTTAAATCAATAAATAAATCTCTGCAGTTGTTATAGTTCTGTGAAGTTTTCTATTTATTCTTCAATAAATCTTAGTAGTTTGTATATTCCTAGAAATTTGTTTCATCTAAGTTACCTGATTTTTGAAATACAGTCTTTCTATTCTATTTTATTTTTATTTCTATTTATTTATTTAATGTTCATCTGAGGACATGCTTCAGAGAGAGGAGAAAGAGAGAGAAAAGGAGAGAGAGAAACATCAGTGTGAGAGAGAAACATCGATTGGTTGCCTTCCGTATGTGCCCTGACTGGAGACCAAACCTGCAACCCAGGAATGTGCCATGACCGGGAGTCAAACCAGCAACCTTTTGGTGCACAGGACAATGCTCAACCAACCGAGCCACTCCAGTCAGGCATATTCTGTTCTTCTGAAGAGTCCTATCACATCAGTTTTGTTTTTTTTTAAACCACATATAATATCATAATATGTATGACAAAAATTTAATTTTAGACACTAAAAAATTCTGTTCTATTTTATTTTTCTCCTTTATTGATTTTTAGAGAGTGGAAGTGAGAGGGAGAAAGAGATAGAAACATCAATGAGAGAGAACATTGATTGGCCATCTCCTGCATGCCCCTCACTGGGGATCAGGCCCACAACCTGGGCACGTGTCCTGACCAGGAATCGAACCAGCGTGGTGCATGGGTCAACGCTCAACCATGAGCCACACCAGCTGGACAAAAATTCTATTCTTTTTATTATTAATATGAATAAAAATTAAAAAGGATTGTAAACTATTCTGTTTATACTATATAATTTTTGTTAGTTCACAAGGATACTAAAATGAAAAGTAGGCAATGAATTTTAAGAAGACTAATTAGTATTTAATAATCCTATAAAAATATCATTTCAATGTGTGCCTGACTACTGTACCAGTTATTGCTACATTTTAAAGCTCTGTATGACTGTCTCTGTTTCTTAAGAATTTCAGCTCTGATTCCACATCCCCGATTTGAGCTTCAGAACGTGCATGTCTCGAGGTGTATCTATGACTACATATTCTTATATAAGTTGTAACACAATTTGCTTTGGAAATCAGAGACAGGTAACCTCCTCTGCATTATGGAAATCATCCAAAGATTTGGATTATATTCTAAGTTATTTAGAATTTGGCAAAACTCAAAGAAAGTTTGCCAAGATTCATCTTCTGTGATTTTAAAACTCAAGTACAAATTAGAGAAATATGATCTGCAAAGTTGATTTATTTACCCTCAACTCAGAAGCTCTTTTATGTTCATGAATTTCTAAACCCTTTAGACTTCCCCATATTTCCTTCAAAAGAACAGTGAATAAATAAGCTTAAAACTCTTAAGATGTTTGAGGGAGTCTGTTTCACAGTTCTAAATGTTGGTACTGGGCCCGGCCAGTGTGTGGATTGAGCATGTCTCATGAACCAAGAGGTCATTGGTTCTATTTAGTTAGGGCATATACCCGGGTTGTGGGCTCGATCCCCAGTAGGGGGCGTGCAGGAGGCAGCTGATGCATGTTTCTCTTTTATGGATGTTTCTATCTCTCCCTCCCTCCCCCTTCTTCTCTCTCTAAAATCAATTTTAAAAAATATTTAAATGTTCCTACTGGAAAAATTTCAAGCCTTAAAAGCATATTCTCATTTCCTTTGAAGATGGTTTCATCTCACATATATCTTATTTTATGAAAAGTAGTTGTTGAGGTTATAGTAGTAGTAATAGTAACAATAACAACAACAATGGATTTCTGCCTAAAACACAGACATTTTAAATGATATTTCTTTTTACAAAATATTGTTTTCTATCTAAATTGTCTGTGGTTTCATATATCTTCTGAAATAAATCATTTAACACATTACTTAGCTATAAGTAAGCAATCACTATAATTTATATACAGGGTGGGGCAAAAGTAGGATTACAGTTGTGAGTACATGAAACACAGAGTTTATTCTTGTATTATTATTTATTAATTGTATTATTTTTCATATGAAAACTGTACACCCACATTTTCCTCACCCTGTCTATGTCTACAATCCTACATACATATGTATATGCATATTTTTCTGTGCTCACTTGTTTACACAATTTTGGCCTCACAGCTATCAGTTCCTCTTTGTTCCTTGAACTTTCCAAATACTTTCTTGCTTCTAGGGCTTTGTAGCTGCTTTTCCCTGTGCATTGAGGATTTACCTCCCAGCTTGTGTCCTCCTTGTCATAAAGGTCTCAGCTCAAGTATCATCTCAGAAAAGCCTTCATTGAACACCTTTGTTATAAACTGAATTGTGTCCCCACAAAATTCATAGATCGAAGCTCTAACCCTCAATGTGACTGCATTTGGAAATAGGCCCTTTAAGGAGGTAATTAAGTGTACATAAGCACGATGTTGGAGACCTAATCCAATATAACTGGTGTTTTTATGAAAAGAGGAAAGGCACCAGGAGTGCCTAGATAAAAAGCCCCATGAGGACACAGAGAGGAGGCAGCCATCTACCAGCCAGGAAAGAGCCTTAGTTGAAACCAAACCTGTCTACACCTTGACCTTGGCCTTCCAGCCTCCAGAGCTGTGAGAAAAACATTGCTGTTGTTTAAACCACCCAGTCTGTGCTATTTCATAATTGCAGCCCTAGATATCTAATACAACCCTCACTCCAGTTGTTCTTGATAACACTTTTAAGAATTGGAAGTATTTGGTTAATTTTGTTTACTGTTTATTATCAAACTCTTCTTTTTTTAAAAAAATTTATCTTTATTGTTGAAAGTATTACAGATGTCCCCCCTTTTTGCCTACATTGACCCCTTTTCTCCCTGCTCCCGACCCCCTTTGCCTTCCCCACACTATTGTCTGTGCTCACTGGTTATGCATCTATGCATGTAAGTTCCTTGGTTTCTCTCTTCCTGCCCCCTTCCCTCTGAGGTTTGTCAGTCCGTTCCTTGCTTCCATGTCTCTGGATCTATTTTGTTTGTCAGTTTATTTCTTAATGGTAGAGACCTTGTCATTCATGCCTTAGACCAGTGGCTGATATTTGGAAGGTACTTAACAAATAAATGTTGGGCAAATCATCAAAGTATTCAGAACCCACAGTGGACTGGACATTGTTGATAATGGATGACAATGGGATACGAATCTCAGTGTTATTTTTAACACAGTAGTTATTTTTAACCCCAGGAGGCACTGTATACTTCTTTTGTTTTAGTCCAATGGTTAAAAATCCAATGTTTCTAGAAGCCAGGCAGATATTGTGAATGAATGTGGTATCTTGTACATAATAAGATAGAAAGTTGTGGTGTCTGTGGTAAACTGGAGAAAGCATTGCTTATCTAAAGACACCTGCTTCTCACCTATTATCATGGGCCTAGAGCTGCCAGATCTAATATTTAAAGAGAAGTCAAAAATCTAAATTTCTTTATGAAATTTTCTGATTTTTAAAAATGAGCAACTAATATAACATTTTCTAAAACACACAGGCCCAAAGCAACAACAGTAAAAGGAAACGTGTTTAAAGGTAGAGAAGAGGACTTCAAGGAGAGGCTAGACTTAGTGGTTCTGCTTTCACCGAGAGGTACTGGAGGCAGGTCCCAGAGAGGGCATAGCCCCTCTCTTCTTTTCTTTCACTCAACTTTATTCTCCAGTCCACCCTTCCCCCATCTCCCATTGCCTTTTCTCTTCCTTTCTCTTTTTTGTTTTTGCCTCAGAACTGCCAATGTCTCCTATGAGTTCTTTGCACACAAAAGTTTCTAAAAAATATTTCTTGTTTTTAATCCAAGGAGATGGGGAATAGGAACAGGAATGATACCCAAGGTAAAGACCCGCCCCCCCACACACACACACACTCTCTCAGAATTAAGAACATTGTTGAAATTGAAATATATCACACAGAAGGGTCTAGTTGTCATCTTTGTGTGTGTGAATATATGAGGATGAAGAACACAGTAACACTCTGGCCGGTTTGGCTCAGCGGTTAGAGCGTTGGCCCGCGAACCAGAGAGTCTGGGGTTCGGTTCCCACTGAGGGCACGTACTTCGGTTGCGGTTTGTCCCCGGCCCCGGTTGGGGTTTTGTGGGTGGCAGCCAGTCGATGTGTCTCTCTCACGTCGATGTTTCTCTCTCTCTCTTCCTCCCTCTCTCCCTCCTGCTCTATCTGAAGATAAATGCAAAATGTCCTCGGGTGAGGATAAAAAACAAACAAAAAAACACAGTAACACTCTAGCTATCACTTATTAAGTCACTACTGCATGTTAGAAATTGTAGAAAAATAATAGCTGCCATTTACTCAGTGTTTGCTCATCACCATGTGAGAAACTCCTCACTCAACAGCATTCAAGGAGAGAGCAGATAACTCCTACATTTTCTTCCACAAATGAATTTCACAAAGGCAGGTCCAGGAATTCAGAAACTGTAAATCAGGAAGCAAGGCCACATAGAATTTACTTTGCAAATTATGGAGCCTCTGTCCTTTCCAACTGTAGTTTTCCGTTTGTTTTTAGTTATTGTCACCTCCGTAAATCTCTTGAGACGAGGTCAGTGTGTTTCTCTTCGGGGCTGACGAAATTGAGCGGAAGGTGTGGAACTCAGTTTCCACTCTCGGCCTGGCTGCATATTCACACAGGGAGAGGGGCGGTGCCGGGAAAGACCAGAGAAGTGCACAGAGCCAGGAGAATAGAAAAGGCATCGGTGGAGGGGGAGTAGGCTGAGGTCAAGGAGGACAGCCCGAGTCTAAGGGGTAGAAACCCATAAGTGTTTTCCATCTGGTGAAAATAAAAATGGGAAATTTTGAAAGTTTCCCCCCAAAAAACGTGTTTCTTATTTTTATTACTATATGAGTGATCCAAATGGGTTTTTCTCATTTCACCACCACTACATTTTTCTATTTGTTCCCAAAATTCTGCCGAAATTCTCCACAGCTCTTTGATTCCAGAGGCTGGTGTTCCTGAGACCTCTCTTTCCACGGAAAAGCCCTGTTTTCTTCTTTCACTGGTCTGTAATACCATTCTCTTTCTATTCTAAGTTGGCTGGAGAACTTCTCATTATGTCAGTTAAATGACTTGTACAGGGGACCATTGACTTGCCTACTTTCCTGGGACCAGGGTTGAAGCCCTCCTTCCCTCCAGGCAGTGATACAACAGAAATCCCGGTCTGCTCTTGGTGGTAAAGGCCATGCCTCCATTCTGGATCCTCACTGACTTTCAGAGAGAAATCTAGACTGCTGCACCCTTGTTTCCCCAACGTCAGGCCCAATGATAGTCAGGTAGTCAGTGGGATTCAATTCCTTACTATATTAATAAACAAATGAATGTTTCTGAAGTGGGTCTTTCAGTTTCTCAAAAGAAGACTTGCTATGTTATGTTAGCACATAATCCTGGGCTCAGAATACAAGGGCATCTAAGGTAAATGTGAGGTAATGAAATTTCTGAGCAAGCTTGAGAAGGCCAACTGGAAGTTTCCTTGGCTTCGAATTCTCTGTCCCTTCCCATCCTTCCTCCTTCTCTTCTCCTGCTTTGCCACCTTAGATCCTATTCTCACCAGGCACTGGGCAGTTGTGAGGGTGAGAACTGGACCTGAAGATCTAGACTGGGGATGTTTGAGGAGTGGGGTGTGGGGAAAAGGAGGGAAGTCAGAGGATGCACTGCACACCAGGGCTGCCTGTACCACTGCCTGCAGGGAAGGAGGGCTTCAGCCTTGGTCCCAGGAAAGTAGGCAAGTCAATGGTCCCCTGTACAAGGCACTTAAATGACATTCTGAGAAGTTCTTCAGCCCATTTAGACTAGAAAGAGAATGGATACGTATAGACAAAAATATAGTTCTCGGCTTTTAAATTATTTTTCTGTTTCTGAATGTGTAATACAATTTCTCTTAAAGTTTAATTTGATTACTTCATTCTATCAGGAAATTATTTTGCTCTGAAAATTATCCCATGGGTTGAAACATAAAATTGGGTTTTAAATGACATAGACATAGGATTTTTATAATATATGTACTTTATAACATACATTTATGTACATATTAATATGCATGTCTAAACTTCGAGAGAAGATAAGGATTGGGATTATATATAACGATACAAATATCTATGTGTGTGCATACTTATACACTATTTGTAAATGTATAACTACAGTATATATTTCCTATTCAAAATCATGGCTCAGATTCCGAAGTACAAAAGCAATCCACCCTTGCCTGAGGACATGGAAGCAGGCTCACAGTTTAGTCCATATAGTTTTGTCCTCAGAATATGTATTTCTGAGTGAGCAAAGGGTCCCTTTCAAGTACTGGGAAGTTTCTTTTAAAATCAGGAGCCAATTTTAAATGGATTAACATTCAATGGGTCAGTGGGACCTAACCTGTTAGCTGAAAATTGCTGGCATGAGGGAAAGGTGGCTCCCAAACCACTAAGGTGAAACACTGACCTGAAAACAATTTTAACTTGAAAAAATATAAAAAATATGGGTGCACACAGTACATCTCCACAGCCTAAGAATAACTGTGCTAGCGGAGAGTGGACGATGGACCGAAGACTAACAATGAAGATACAAAGAAATTGCCTACATCTCATTGGTTAACCTCTTCATTTTGTAATTCTATGAATATCCCATGAGCATTTTGAATTTTTCAAAATATTTTCTGTATTTTTATTTTTTAAAGCAATGGGTCATTTAAGACTCACACATTCTTTAACTGAAGATTTGTCATTGATTTTCCTTTACCAACAGTTAACATTTAACCAAAGACATTTCTCACCTGAGCTATTATAAGTTTTTAACAATTGTTGGTACAAACTTTTCCCCTTTCCCTAGACCCCAAGACACAAGGCCTGCTATTATTGTATTTTTTTCTCTGCTTTAGAACTTGAGCTTCTCTTCATGATAGTTTTGCAGAAACCTATTCTTTTAATATTGCTGGATAATTCATAGACAGAGTCATCATTTAAATTTAAGCTGCCCCACTATTAGTCCCTAGTATCTTCCAACTTTCAGCAGAGGGGAATTAATGTTAACCTACACCCTTTTTAAAATAATTCATTTATCGCTACACATAATGCTCGCTTAATAATATTTAGTTTTCTAATTTGATTGTTCATTGCATCTAGAACAACAATTTCAGTTTTTCTATACAGCTATATTCAAGATCTATATTCTAGAATGCCTTCCTAAATTTTTAGAAAGACTGGTAATAAAAAAACAAAACAAACAAAAAAAACACCACAGGTTGTGTTTTTACTTTTCCATTCATACTCGTTTTTGCTTTCTATGAGGCAATCCAATAATGAAAAGCCGTGTTGGTTACAAATATTGCCTCTAAAGACCCGTCAAAGGTTATAATTTAGCATGTATTTGGGGGAGGTGTGGAGATGGTACGGAATAATGCTTATGATTTTCTGTTGTTGAAATGATACTGGAAATCTCTTTCTACTCGTGCCTTAAATTCCTCATTGTTTCTGGTTGCACGAGAACATATCTGTGAGCTTATAAGTCTTCTTAGAAATAACAGACTTACTCTGGAAATAAGCACTTAGGAAATGTTCAATCACTCGTGACCAGGTGTTAGTGCCTTTTCCAAGGCCGACAGAGCAAATTAGAGAAAAATTCTTACCTCCTGAAGGACGTAAGACAATGCACATCACCAATAAAGCCAGCACAGCAGAGGTGGCAATTCCAAATACAATTTTTAACCATGTCTACATAAAATAAAATAAAAATTAGATATACACACAGTTTCTGCTGAGCAGTAGAAAAGCCAAGATTCTGTTTACAGTTAAATCTTATTTCTCCTTCCCCACAAAACGTTCGATTGTCTTCCACTGGTCTGGCTACAGCTGCTGGAATATTTCCAGCTCCACAAGGACAAATGTTTCTACAGTATATTTAGAACGATCTCCCAATCCCAACCCACTCCAGGAAGTACATACTTATGTACAAATCCTCACCTTCTAAACAATATAAAACACTGTTCGCACTCAATTCTGCCGGCCCTCATTCTTCAGCAACACCTGAGTTTGCATATACTAACCTTCATTTTTCCAGATGTTTTTGAAAGTTAGCTAAGTCTGACTTCAGAGCGTGGGTCACTGGATCTGTGAAAACCGTTGAAAGGAAGCAAGTCTGTCTTCAGAGTTGGAAGCCGAAGCTGGGACAAGGTTTTTTTCTTTCCACGGACTTTTCAATACCATGCCAAATTTCAAAAGATTTCTGTAAAATTAGAAACAGATTTTGGGGGCGTTCTTGGCCTTGAAATGAACTGTGAGTGGCTCAAGGGAGGTTTTGCAACCTTCTCATCCTTGTGAATTCTACACCAACATCTGCTTACGTTGACATACAGAGGTTTTTTAACCTTTTTTTTTTTTTTCCCACCAGTTCAGTTTTATGTTTCATTTTCTTCTAGAAATCTCTCACCAATGACTTTGGCAGCTTATTGGGTTTCATATAACCTTTCTATTTGCAACCAAAATAAGAATTTAAAATAATACAAACTTCTAGGTACGTACAGTATACATATTCTAATTTTGAGGAGAGGAAGAAAATCACAGCCACGGAAGATTTTGTGGGAAATATGCTACATAACTGCACTTTTTTTCTCTCTCTGAGACACTGTGAGGTACTGCAGACAGAAATGTTTTTCTTTCAGCACAATTTCTTTGTCCATATAGCACCATATGCACTTTCAGTAAATACAGAAGTTTAAAAATTCAACTGTCTAAGCCCACGACTGCTTTCCTTTAAAGAAATAAAATGCCATCTGGTGAAATTTAGTATGGGTTAGGTGTGTTTGCACAGGCCAGAAAGATGGAAAGATCAGTAAGAATAATTTACCAGCAGACCTTTGGAAGAAGGGAAATGGCTTTGCAAAAGTGATATTTTTGCTTCCATTTCAGAATATCTTCTGAGAGAGGAGAACATTTAGTCATTATAAAGCCTTTAAAACAAAAACAAAAAAACATTGGAAAAGAGAAGAAAGTATTATGTACAATTTCATTTTGGCCAAATCCACAGAATTTCAAAGCAATTGGTCAAGTTGGCAGATCAGTAAAAGGGGTGACTGAATTGCAGACATAACATACACACAACAGTTTTCTGGGGTATTCTGGCTGACTCAATGCATTCACAGGGATAGAGGCTGTGGTTCCACATAAACACAGTAATTAACCTATAGTGTCTTTAGTTTTCCCACTAATAGTTTTCTTCTTTGGAAGTTTATAATGTTCTCAGCCTGACTACTGCAAGCTTCAGGGTGACCTTCCACAGATTGTTCACGGAAGATAATGAGGAAATGTTACTGAAATCTGTTGCTGTTTGCTTTTGTCGACTGATCTGGCGATCACGGGAGGCTTTCTTCAGAGAACAGCAAGACGGTGGCTTGTGAACTTCCTCTACAGACGTTCTCCAGACAGCCCTCCCTGAATTCCAGCCTTATGAAAATTCTGTTGAGGAAAATGAGTCATTAAGCACTTACTGGCAGAGAGATGCAGCCACCCTGCTTCTAGACGAGGCCCCTCCTCTGCAGGTGATGGGGCCAGCTCTTTACAAACTGAAGCAGTTGTCAAGAGTAATATCCGAGTGATGCTACACACTGGTAGGCATTTTCACGTGATTGTGAGATTCTCAAGCTGATGATAAATGCCACCATCCAGGTCCCAAATGAATGCTCCCACGTGGGTCCTCTCATACTGACTGCTTTCTTTGGAAAATTCACACAGCGTGTTCTCAGAAGTTCTGTCCCAGCCTGCCAAAGCCCTCCACGCCACAAGTACTTGTTAGTGGGTTATTTCCAAGACTGCATGCTCTGAAGAAAAACTGACTGTAGCCCTGGCCGGTTTGGCTCAGTGGTTGGAGTGTCGGCCTGCGGACCAAAGAGTCATGAGTTCGATTCCGGTCAGGGGCACGTACCTTGGTTGTGGTTCGGTCCCCAGCCCTGGTCAGGGTCGTGCGAGAGGCAACTAATCCATGTGTCTCTCTCATGTTGATGTTTCTCTCTCTCTCTCTCCCCCTCCCACTTTATCTGAAGATAAATGGAAAAAATATCCTCGGGTGAGGATTTAATAAAAAAAAACTGACTGTAATAAATGATTAAGGTGTAATTAAAATGGATACTATTTTACTATTTGCTCCAGCAATTATAAATGTACTGACATGTGACTGGTCTGTGGACCACTTGGGATTGCAGCCAGTGTGGGCATCCACAGGAGACGCATTGAACAGTTTCCACGAAGAAATTGTGGTGCCTTAGGAGGGACAACTTTAAGTTGAAACTGTTGGAGGGGGGGCATTATGAACCTAAAACATGTTTATTTTGTTTTGTTTGGGTTTTTTTTGGACATTTGAGTGATTCAAACTGCAACTTACTGTTATGAACTGTTTTAAGAAAAATGAAACTGACTACAGAAATAAAGATGTCAAGAGTTTTGTTTTGTTTTTTCCACTTGATTTCCTGGATTAGCCATATATTGTTTATAACAGAGCAACACATCTCCACCCTTCTGAGATAATGTGTAAGAGTTTCCATTTTTCTCCAGACAGGGAGTCCTACAAATATTTGGATTTTTCTGTATTAGAATGTTTTTATTGGCTTTTTCTCCTTTTAAAGACAAAATGAAATGCTATCGCTAACACTTTTTTTAAAACATTAAAGAAACTGAATACTATTCTTATTTTACACAGTTAACATCCAGTAGACATTTTTGTTGGGAAAAAAATATAAAAAAGTCTCAGTCTGTGTCCTCAGAGAGCTTACATTCTAGGACAATCGTGGCAGGTAAGTTCTCACATCCTTTTTCCTTCTCCTTCCTGGAGCTCTTGCTGAGAATGAGCCTGAAGCTGGGTTTGTGCTTAGCAGGAAAAAGTGTCCTGACTGGTTGTTGATTTCTGCATGAACCCAGGAAGGACAGAATGTGCACATAGCACATATTTGTAATCCTTAAGTCCAAATTTTGTCAGGACTGGAGCTTTTCTCGGAAAGCAACTGTGGCCCTGAGCCGGTTTTCTCAGTGATTAGAGCCTCGGCCCATGGACCAAAGGATCTCAAGTTCAATTCCCCGTCAAGGGCATGTACCTGGGTTGCAGGTTCAATCCCAGTCCCGGTTGGGATCATAACGGGAGGTAACCGATCAATGTGTCTCTCTCACATCGATGTCTCTTTCTCTTTCTCTCTCTCTCCCATCTACTCTATCTAAAAATATCAATGGAAAAATATCCTCGGGTGAGGATTAACAACAACAACAAAGAGAGAGAGAGAGAGAAAGCAATTGTGTATTTATTAGAATGCTATAGAAAATGGAAAGTGTGGCTTTGGCCTGTAAAAATTAACAGCAAGAATTAGGATAGTAGATGCTCAGCTGAGCTTTTCCCAGAGATGGCCTTATAAGGCTTAACTAGGAACATGACTATATTCTGGATAAGTTAACTAGAACATAAATCCTTAACTTTCTACAACTATTTAGTAATAGCCATTGTAGGTCTGCTAAAAATTATTTTGATTTAGCTTTTTTTTTTCAGAAAACACATTCAGCTATAAATTGCTAAAGTGTTAAGACCATGCTGTAAGCATAAATAAGGATGTTGCCTTTTTATTTGGGGTAGGGAGATAAAGCAAAAAGGGTGCACTTATTTACCAAAAGCTACGACAAATTATTTAAGAACAAATGATAAGTAAGGCGTATGAGGACAGCAGCAGAGCCAACATAAGCCTTAGTTTTATACTCTTTAAAATAAGAGTTTGCTCCTAAGAAGGTCATGCCTACCCTTTTAATTCTTCGGATTGAATAAAAATTTCCTGTTTACTGTTAAACACAAAGTGCTTTAATCCATTATTTTATTTAACTCATACCAAAACTTACTTTACTGATTAAGAGATGGAGCCCCAGAAAATTTAGGTAACTTGCCCAAGATTACAACATGAGCCGGTGTTACTATACTACATTACTTCTTTGTGATACTTCCTGAAACTAATTCCAAAGTAATAAGCATCTACTAAAAATTTTTAGACGTCTCACCGATTTTCTATTGAGAGACATCTTAAGGATGGGATGATAGAATCATTAAAACCAGAATGTTTACAATCCTTACATCTTCAAAGGCCATTGCTATGCATGTTCAAAATTTCACAGTCTCACTCTAGAGGGATGGTGCCCAAAATATTAGCTTAGAGTTTTGTTAGAATTGGAGTCTAGTAATCAGAACAATAGTTACATGGTGCCTGCAGTTTAAAGATCTTCCCCTGGGAACTTGTTTAAATTGAGGGATTTATCACAACACCCATCATCTAAGAGATTTTGAGATCCAAGCTACAAAGAGTCCTGAGCTCTTCAAATCACATAATAACTACCACATATTTATAACAGATCTAGAAGCAGTGGCAACATAGTACCAATGAGAAAAGATACAGTTTAAAGTACTTAGTAAATGTGGTCTGTTTTCTAAAATTACAATTGTTCCATAAGGGAGACTATGAAGCAACATGCTCTCCAGTTTGTAATTGATAACATCTACCTTAATGAATGTTATAATTGGGTGTCAGTGGTTCATTGTGCTATAATAATTAGAGAAAGTTGTCTTTGGAGGTGTAGACAGTGAACTATCAAAGATGGATTAGAAAGAAACCTTAGAGAAACAACCTATTTTGGGGTGTCTTGATGTAATTTAAAAATGCAAATAAATAGAGAACAGACTGACAGCTGTCAGAGGGGAGGGTGTTATGGAGCTGTGTGAAAAAGGTGAAAGGATTAAACAAAAAACAAAAAACAACAACAACCTCACAGACATAGACAACAGCATGGTGATTATAAGGAGGGTAAGGAGGGTCGGGGAAGGTAAATGAGGGAATAGGAGGGATAAATGGTGATGAAAGGAGACTTGACTTAGGATGGTGAACACACAATATAATATACAGTTGATGTATTATAAAATTGTACACCTGAAACCTATATAATTATAACCAATGTCACCCCAACAAATTTAATTTTTTAAAAAAATATAAATATTACCTCTCCTTAGAAGTGGTTAATCAATAGGAAGACTGATTAAATAATATAAACTGTTTACGCACCTTCTATATTTTGATATACTTTCTTAATGCACTCTGCTATTTTACTCATACTTTTAAATTAGAGAATATTATTACTACTAGCTAATGTTTATTGAACACTTCTACGGAGCCTGATATTTTTCTAAGCACTTGACATACACCATCTCATTTTATCCTCAGAACATCAGTATTATTATCATCTTCATGACTATGTGCTCCTAAGCTATGTGGTGCTAGAGATGGGACACGAACCCAGGCAGCCTTATTCTATAGCACGATGATCGGTCCACGTTTTGGGTTCTGGCAGGACGGTATATATAGGTACAGTGATGGGATATGTAACTGAGGTTGGATCCAGGAGGAGGTAAACAGAAGGAATAAATTAGACGGGCTACCAGATATCTTGAGGAGCCCAAAACTGGAGTTGTAGCAGTAACTGAGTGAGAGGGTGGAAAGGAAAAGAAGTTGATACGATTAAGCAGCAGGTTTCAGTTTAAGATTTCAGTGCAAGGCTTAGGCTGTGGATCCAGAAATGAGTGACTAGGGTAGAGGAAAAAAGTGAAAGTACCTAGAGATATAGTTGGCAAAACAGTGAGTAGCTAGGGTGTCATTTGATTGTCTGTCAAATTATGACAATACTTGAGGAGGGGAGGAAATACCCTGAAACACATTCTGATCTCCTTATAAAAGAGTTGGAGAGATTTCTAGTTCAAGATGGTAGACTGAACTTACACGTCAATTGCTTTGCTTTCTGAAACTCCACTATGATTATTGTAAATGGAAGAAAAGGATAGACAGAGAACAATGGAGAGAGCATCGTCAGTGGATAAAGCAGAACAGAAATAGCAATTGCCTGGGACACACCTAGAAAAGACCTCGCACAGAACAATTCAGAACTGAGATTACATTTACCACTGAAAGCAGAAAAGAGAAATGGAGCTGAAAAGTAGGGGCTAGTTCCACAATTATCTATGAAGTCTTCACCTCTGGATGCAGAACAATCTGCAGATGGGCATTTATTCCAGACAAAAAATAGACTTAATTCTAAGGGATATTAAACTATTTCTGGAGAATGCCAAAGGAGCTAGCTGGGAGTCAGTGCACCAGAGTAAATCCAGTTTTCCACCTTAATGGCTTCCTGACTTCTTATCCTTAAACAAAAACCATCAGCCAATAAACCCCACTTGCATACTAGGGTCTCCCCATTCTTGCTTCATTTTTATATATGCCACAAACCCCACAAGAAATCAGTAGACAATAATTTTTTTAAAAAAGAGGAAGAATCGTCTGGCCGGTGTGGCTCAGTGGTTGAGCATCGACCCATGCACCAAGAGGTCGCCAGTTCTATTCCCGGTCAGGACACATGCCCAGGTTGTGGGCCCGATCCCCAGTGCGGGGCATGCAGGAGGCGGCCAATCGATGTTCTCTCTCATCGATGTTTCTCTCTCTCTCTCCCTCTCCATTCCTCTCTCTCTAAAATCAATAAAGAAAAAAAATAAAAAAAAAAAGAGGAAGAATCAAAACCCTAAAATATGGAAGAAAACATAAAGAAACTAAGAAGAACAACTAGAAAAAAAGACACTCAGGGAAAACAGAAAAAAATGATCATGAAGATCATTCTGAAAAGAGATACTGACCTTTAAAAAAGCCTGAATTCAGCAATCCCGCTTCTAGTTACATATCTAAAGGAAGTGAAAACAGGATATCAAACATATATCTACACTCACTGCCTCATTATTTACAATCGCCAAGATATGGAAACTATTTTGTAACTAATAATCTATCCTCAGTGTCCATTAATAAATGAACTAGATGGAGAGAAATCCTTTCACAAAGCACCACAATTTGCACTTCAGATATCTTACCGTTTTACTTGTCAATTATAACTCAATAAAGCCACATTTTTTAAAAAATAAAAATTTGAATTAACATCTTCAATGAGATTCACTAAGATACTGCCACAATTTAGACACCAGGTTATGAACAAATAACATTCAAAATCTCTCTTACAAGACTGTAAGTTGGAGAAAGTGTCCAAGATGTAGGTGGAGTAGGTAGAAGGCACACTCACCTCCTCCTGTGGGGGTGGCAAGAACAGCGCTGGGTGTTAGATCAGTGGGGTCAGACCGGACCTGGGTTCAGCAACCTCGGTACTTGAGTCTAGCTAGAACAGAATTCAGAGCCAAGACTCAAACTATAAGAGAACGTTTATTTGGAAAATCACAGAGGTAGAAGAAGTAATTTGTAAAAGAAATAGGCTTAGGAAACAAGTTATAGAGGTAAAGGAAAGGCCCTTGGAGCTTAGAAGTGAGGAAGGTAAAGGTGACTCCCCTGGGAGGAGAGGGAGGGGAAGAAGGAGGGAAAAGGTGCAGACAGGCTCCAGGGAGGGAGAGTGTACTGAGTCCTCTGTCCTAAGAGTTTTAAGGGTGGAGATTTTAGAGGAGGTCCCAGGGGAAGATCTCAATAGAATATCCAGCAGCTTTCCAGGTGTGTCCTTTCAGGGTTAGGGTCTCCACTGATTGATTGGTTGGTGTCAGGGCAGGGGTCATTATCCAATGCAGCTGGTTCTGAGGTCAGCCGTGTCATTGCTTGTCTGGTCCTAGAGCTGAAATACAACTGAGGCTTGGATATTATCTCTAGGGAAGAAGGGTCAGACGGTCCAAACTGCATGACTAAGGGAGGAAAGGTTACCCTGGGGGCAAGTTCCCATCCTACAATTGTCCTTTGCTAGGCATCCAGGGCTTTCTGCCCTGGTGACCTTCTGTACCTGGCCCATTGTCCTTGCTCTGCTCATGTCTGTCTAATTGCCTACCACACTCCCAGAACCAAACTGGAATTATAACTAAAATATAGAACAATTAACCTGATTAACCAACCAAAAGACTAGCTGAACAGAAGTCTTGAAACCAAAGATTTATGAAAGAAGCCACACTGAGACTGGAAGGAAGGGCAGAGACGCAAAAAGAGCTGGCCCAACTACCACAGGTAGAACTGAGATTCCAGATGTTGGGAGCGGTGTCACTGGAACAGTGACCACCACGGTTTGACATAGTCCCGGGTGAGTTCCACGGTTTGACATAGTCCCTGGAGTTATGAAGACCTCCATGGTTTGACATAGTCTCTGGAGAAGTGAATTCACTGCGTGGCAGGAATCATGAAGAACAGTGACTGAAGATATAAAGTCATGGGAAAATAAAAATGCAGGATGGCAACTGAAGGAGACTAATCTTTGCTTTCTCTGTCTATCTGTTAGCTATCTGTTAGGAATCACTATAAAAGTAACATGTAGATGATTAATGATGTAGAGGGTAGAAAAGATTGCAGGAAGAAAATAATAAAGATTTAGGATAGAAATGTGGAAGCTTAGAAGGATCTTAGATAGGAGGAAAGGTCAGGAGTCTAAGAGGATGTCTGGGTGAAGGATAAAAATAGTTGGTAATTAAGATGTACTATACCTAAGAATTGGGTAAACAACCAAAAGAATGTCTGTACTTATTTGCCTAAAAGGTTTAGGGGAAACAGTGTAACCTGCAGATCTATATAAATAAAGATTCTGCTAGCATTAAGAAGAAGAAGGATCAAGCATCTCCTGTCTCACACATCTTTCTCTCGCCGACTCCGTCCACACCTTTGGGAACCCCTGGACCTGCCGAGGCTAGACCCCGGCATCCGGAGAGATATATTAGCTGCAAAGGTTCCCCCTGAGGAGCATGGGGCTTCAACCCCATGCTGGGATCCCCAGCTAAGAACCCAGAGAGAAGAGGCGTCCACATAACATCTGGCTATGAAAATCAGTAGGGACATTGTCCACCAAGAAGAGACAGGAGACTGCTAGAGACATAGGTGCCCTCTTAAAGGACCAACACACAAAATCTCGTTAGCAGCACTCACCCTGGGCTCTGGTGGAGGGAGGGCAGAATGGACTAGAGTCGTGTGAAGAGAGACTGGAGTTTGTGCTCTGGGGAAAGAGCTGAAGGGGCAGCTGCCAGGGTCCCTGTGCTGAATCCCTTTCCCACACAACAGCTGCCATCTTTCTTGGGTGAAGCACTCCCTCCTTATGGCATCAGACTGGGAGGGTGCAATAGCCCCAATCTCTGGACTCCCTGTTGCCCCACCCTGGGAGCTCATGCCTTGCTGAGGAGTCCGCTGCCTGGGCCGGGTGTAGAGGTCTGGGCAGACTCATGGGGTATAATGACTGAGATGTATGGCTTTGGGATGGGTGCCATTCCCCCCACTAACCCGTGGACTTGACTGCCGCTTCCCCCCACAGGATATTCACTAGTCCCACCCTCCCAAATCTGGCAGCCCCACCCTACTGAGCCCAGGCTCCTGGCCGAATCTGGGATGGACCTAGTTGTGTGGCTCTAGATCAGAAGCCATTTTTCTCTCACATGCCAACCGCCGCAGAGCCTTCCTTTCATACAGCCAATCTTGGTCTGTTTGGGCCTGATAAAATCTCCTGGCCTCTCTCTGATGACTCCTTGAGTCCTGCCCCACCACAAAAGTCTTCAGGCTCCTGGTGGGTGGCAGCTGGCCGTGTTGTGCCCTGGGACTTTTGCGAAGTGGCCTCAGACCCAGCACAGTCACCGAGTTTGGATCTATATCAATCTGGTGAACATCACTTACCCCTACCTGGTGACTCACTGAGAACATATCTCAGGCAATTTGAGTACTGCCAGAGGTGCTTTCAATGACTGAGCCTAGCAGGCAGCTGTCAGGCAGACACGGGTGGAGGGGTGGAGGCTGATCTCAGGGTGCCTTAGGACTTTTGCTGAATCGCCCCCGAGGCACAGTGCTGGTTGAAGCCAGTCTTGGTGCACAGCTTAGTTCTTCCCATGCATACCCAGGTTTAGCAGAAATGGCCACAAACTGCGGATTGTTTGTAGCTTCAAACAGGTTGCCCAGGGCAGTCATGGGCAGCATCTGACATTGACCTGCACCAGAGTCCCTCCCAAGAGACCATAGAACAAACACACCCAGTGACAGCTTCAGACAACATCGGAGCAGGATCCAATTAGCTTCCCAGGCTACAGGCTGCATACCCAAAGGGAGATCTTGGCAGGCCAGACATTGCTGAGGCCAATCCAGGTTCGTATGGTCTGCAACTGCACAGCAGTCTGTACACTGTGGAAGGGTCAATTCTCACACTCACGCAGCCTGAGGGTCAACCCCACACATGAACAGGCCCACAGCAACCAAGATTTAATTACCACAGGAGGGTTCACATAACCCACACAAGGGACATTCCTGGAACACCCAGCTCAGGTGATCAAGGAGAATGCCCCATTGAGTCCCACAGGACACCTACAACATAAGGTCATCCTACTAAGACTGGGAGACATAGTAGATCTACCTAATGCATGGAAACAAACACAAAGAGACAGCCAAAATGCAGAGACAAAGAATCATGCCAATGTTGGGTCTGAGGCCACTCAGAAACTGTCCCAGGATATGTCAAGGCCAGTTGCCTCCCGCCCAGAGCCTGAAGTCCTTTGTGGTGGGGCAGGTCCCAGAGAGTCATCAGGGAGACGCCAGTAGATTTTATCAGGCCCAAGCAGACCAAGCTTTGACTGTGCAGATGGAGGGCTTTGCATTGGTCAGGCATGTGAGAGAAAAGTGTCTCTTGTCCTAAAGCCACATAACTCAGTCTTCCCCGATCCTGCCCAGATCTCCTGCAGAACTCGCGATCAGCAAGATGGGGCCGCTGCCAGTCAAGAGGTGTAGGGCTATGCCCTGCCTGGTGTGGCTCAGTTGTTGAGCAACATCCGTACACTGAAAAGCTGGTTCAATTCCCTGTCAGGGCACATGCCTGGGTTGCAGGCTCGGTCCCCGGTAGGGGGCATGCAGGAGGCACCAATCGATGTTTTGCTTTCACATGGATGTTTCTCTCTCCCTCTCCTTTCCTCTCTCTCTCTAAAAATTAATTAAAAAAATAAAAAACAGATGTAGCGCTAGTGGGTTTCCTCTGGTGGCATGGCAGCAGTCAGGCTCTTGGGAAGGTGGAAGGAATGACCTCTGCCCCAGAGTCACAGCTCTGTTTCTGTCACCCTCTGAGTCCATCTGGACCTCTATACCCGGGGCCCAGGCAGCTGACTTCTCTTGCAGGGCATGAGCTCCAAAAGGCAGTGTGACAGTGGGTTGGGAGGGTGAGGCTATTGCATTCACCCAGGCTGATGTTTTATGGTGGGGAGTGCTTAACCCAAGAAAGGTGACATCTGTGCTAGTGCAGGAGAGACACTCATCACAGGCAACCTGGCAGCTGTCTCTTCCGCTCTCTCCCCAGAGCCATACCCCCATCTCTCCTCACAGAACTCTAGAAGTTTAAAGTAAATCTACAAATTCATATCATGGATATAAGCATGTTCTCTCCACCAAGTAGTCTCCTACAGCAGGTGACATCATGCTGGGCATACTTTCTTCCTCTTTTTGGAGTATTTGCTCCACAGAACACTAGAAAAATGTGTAATGGGCAAAAACTGGCAGTTTACCCAGGCAAATAAAAAATATATAAATATATTATTATAAAATATAAGCACAGCCATGTTAAATATTGCTTGAAAACTAAGAAATACAAAATAAAATGCCAAAATGGGATATTTTTTATTTACTGGGTTAACAGAGATTTAGACATGGTAGAAAGGGTGCAGAGAAACAGGCACTCTCATGGTGGCAGAGGAAAGTACCACAAACTCTCTGCAGGGCAATTTAGGAGCAAATGTCAAACTATGCACCCCCTTTGGGATAGCAATTCTATCTCACGAATGTATCTTAAGGATCACATTGGATAAGTGTACAACGATGCACCCAGAAGAGTAGTGTTGAAACTCAGCTTATACTATCCAGAAACTGAAAACCATCCAGAGAGAATCAGGCAAATCCTTTATGGAACATATGCAAATGATGAATGAGGTAGGTCTAAATGTACGGATGTAGAAAACACCCACGATTTATTGCTTAGTATGTATAGTATGATCTCATTTTTATGGAGGGAGGAAGAAAAGTGTTTATGTAGGTGTACACATAGTAGAAACTCTGGAAGGACATTCCTCAGAGCATTGGGCTCCAAGGGAGAGTGAGGTGGGCAACAGGAACTAAAGGGAGTACATGGTTTTTAGCTCATTTACGAACAATAATAAAACCCACTAAAGTCAACATGCTTTTCATTATCACCATGTGCAGCATATCTAAAGAATTTTAGTGATAAAATACTCCTTACTGCTGAAGCAGACCACTCCACCCCCACCATACCCCAACCTTGGTATGCCATTCCATCAAAGGTCGAAAAGTGATATCCCCGTGAGAAAATAAGGGTAGATCAGAAGGCCAGATGGTCAAGAAAATTATATGAGAGCATATTTCTTTGTGGGAGTAAAACATAGTCCTGTGTGTTTATTATACAAAGTATATGAAGACAAGTTTAAGACCTTACAGTCCTTGTCTTGTCTCTAGCTGCCTAATTCTCCTGCCCCCCACCCCTCACTTGACCCTGCTCTACCAGTATAAGCCTGGGATCCTCTGTCTATAAACCTGCAAGTCTATGCCACAGACATAGCCTTTTCCCTTCATGAATTGCATATTTTTTCTCGAGTCTTATTCCCATGGCAAATTTGAATTTTAAAAGAGAATTGCTAATAATGCTATAACATAATGAATATCTTAATGGTGGTGAGGTCAGCCAGTTTGGCTGACTGATGGGAAAATTATGCAACTTTTTTAAGAAGTAGATTATAAAACAGTAAAGGAACTGGGAGAGGAGAAGAGACAACTTTTGATAGCATGTCTCATGTAATATCATAAGGTCAGGCTTCTTAGGTTTTCAAGAGAGAAATCATATGCTATCATAAAAAAAAAAAAAAAAAAAAACAAACAAACAAACAAAAAAAACAACACTGACCTAATGTCTACATTGTCTTAAGCCTATACATAAATAACTGTCTTATGTGCTTAGTAGACACCACCAGGAAAGATAATGACAGCAAGGTAAGATTTATGGATCAGAAATAGGAAAGACATTACAACACGGACTCAAGTCCTTACTCAAATGTCACTTTCTCAATGAGGCTCAATCATCATTTAAAATTGACCTCCCTCAAACTTGAGTTTTTCTTAGCTTATTCTTCTTTTTTTCCTACAGATTTTATCACTTCCTAATATCCTGTAATATTCATTTATGTATATATATGATTTTTATTGCTTATTCCTCTTTGCCCTACATATAGCTCCATTTTGGGCTTATTTCATTCATATGCCCCAAGGATATAGGAGCAATGATTGGCATAACATAGGCTGCTTAATAAATATTGTTGTCTAAATGAGTGAGTGAAGGAAGGAAATAGAGAATATGGAGCTCACCTCTTGCTTACTATAGGCCCAAGTTAAATAACGCTCAGGGAGAGCATCTCCAGGTGTGACCATTAAAGTGCCTAGCTTATTATTATTAAACAATTAGATATTAACCATTGTTATCTGGCAGTGGCCATTTAATCCCTGTACTACTGCTTCAGGGTGTTTTTCAACATGAATTGCAGTTTTGTTCATTATAACAAGGAGAATTAGTAACAGGAGACTTCACTGCAGCTATTCAGTTCGTTTTTCCTGAGACTGAGGAAAGATTACCAGCTATTTATGAGAAGTATCTGTTTATGGATTAGTAAAGTGAGAATTAGTTGGACTCCATGTCCACTTCCTTTTGACATTCTAATTAACGAATTTTCAATGAATGCATAATCTAATCAGTGCTGTGTTCCACTCAGATAATTTTTCTAGCAACTTGTTTAAAATATACTGTATAAAATAACAGTACCAATATATTATACTTAATTACAAGAGCAATCATTTGATTAAATTCTAGGAATACTAGAGATCTAGGAAAACTCTTTGTTGGGTTCATGTGCCAGAATTATGAAAATGTTTTTTCAGCCCAACATGAGTTTATTGGCTTCATGCTCCCTCTAAACGAAGTTGATCAGCCCATTGGTGGAAGAACCTTGAGAGGTCACTGGGCTGCTGCCATCAAGCTCAGGCTCAATTTTCTCAGCCAGCTGTTTACCCAGTTTCATTCTTTATTGGTCAAAGCTATTGATGTCCCAGATGATGCCCTGACTTAAGATCTTGTGCTCATACATGGTCATCAAAGCCCCAGGAATTAATGGTGTGAGATTGGTGAACACAGTAGAGTTGGTTGGACAATTTCCTTCAAAGACTTTGGGTGATAACAGCTTCTTAAAGTCCTCTTTCCCGTAGCCTGGAGCTCCTTTTGGGCCTCCTCTGTCAACTTCCTCCTTATCAGGGCCCATCTGGGCCAAGAAGTTGGCCAGAAGAATTTTGTGATGCAGACTCTCTCTCATCTGATGATGGTACTGGACCTAAATGAAGAAATCACAGGGTATCATCTTGGTGCCTTGGTGGATGAGTTGGTAGAAGGCATGCTGGCCATTGGGCCCTGGCTACCCCTGCACAATGGGATCCATCAGGTGGTCCATGTGGGTGCCAGACTTGGTGATGTACTTCCCACTGGACTCCAAGCCATGGTGCTGGAAGGAGCCAGCCAAGCAGTACAGGTACTAATCATAGGGCAGCATTGTGTATGTCTCACACACAATGCCATTGATGTACCAGATACCCAGCAAAGCCAGCAGGATGGGGATGTTCTTCTCCAGGAGCACCATGCAGAGTATTGGTTCATCCAGTGAGCGCTCGAGAGCAGCTACTCAAAGTTGTCAAATCCTATGTGTGGAGCAATGGAGAATCCAATGGCTGACCACACTGAGTAACGTCCTCCTACACAATCTCAGAACTCAAACATGTTTTGAGTGTCTATTCCAAACTCCCTCACTTTGGCTATGTTAGTAGACAGGGCAACAAAGTGTTTCACAACTGCAGAAGGATCTTTGGCGCATAGGAGCAGCCACTCCTGATCTCTACATTCGTGACTATCTCTTGTATGGTAAAGGTCTTGGAGGTGATGAAGAACAAGGAAGACTCAGGGTTCAGAGTAGCTGGGGTTTTGCAATGTTGGTCCCATCAATGTTGGAGACTAACCAGGTTTACGGTTTTCAGTTACCATGAAGGGTCCCAGGTCAGAGCCACCAATGCCTATGATAATGACGTCCAAGATGGGCTTGCCTAAGTACTCCTTCATGTCACCACTTCAGACTGCTGGCAGAAAGACTTCATCTTCTCCAGGGCTCTGTTGACCCCTGGCATCACATCCTTGCCATTCACCAAGAATGGGTGTGTTTGACCGGTTCCACAGGGTCACGTGCAGCACTGCCCGATCCTTGGTGAAGCTGATCTCACCACTGAACATGCACTCCCGGACAGCCTACACACCCCTGCACTTGGCCAGGTCCACCAGCATCTGCGTCACACCCTCCTCACAAGGTTCTTGCAGTAATCCACCAGAGTACTCCCACAGTTGGTGTTGAGTGTCACGCTGAAGTGTATGAAGCATTCTTTGTCCTCTTCAAAAAGGAGCCCAAGCTGAGGTCAGAGCCAGCCTTGTGGTACCATTCCGGTAGCTTATGAGACTGCATGAGCTCGGTAAGCGAGGCCAAGGTGATACAGCATGTTGAACAGGCTGGGACATGGGTGGAAGAGGAAGGAGGGTGGGCAGCATGCAGCAAGCCTGGGTCTATTTTTGTGAACAAGTGATTTGCCATGCTTCTGGCTGGTGACCTAGTGTCACAATCAATGTGAATGGCAAAGCTAAGCTGATAGAGTCAAGAAGTCGTGTGGGAGCTCTCCTGGACCATTGGGCAGCTGAAGGATTGGGCTTTTCCTCTAATTGACACAAACTCTGGTGCCTAAGTTCTCCCTCCCATGCTGCCTCCTCCTCCAGGCTCATACTGATGAACCATCACAAGCGAGGGATTTGTGAAGAAGGATGAAGGAAGCAGTTGGCAGGAGAAAGGAAGAACAGGACAAGGTGGACTCTGGAACCTCGCAATCTACTCAGGCATTAATCGGTTGTCCTTCAGGGTGGTTCCACAACAGCTGGCCACAGTGAGCTCACCCCCGGTTTCTCTCTGGGTGAACACCGAAGGCTAGAGGCATGGTGCTGATACCGAGGCATGACCTTGTTCCTACTTTCACAGAGAAAAGGAACGAGGACTTCCCTCCTCCCGTATAAACTCTAGTCTCCTGATGGGGAGTAAAAGAAGGAAAGCCCCTTTGCTGACTGCAGGAAGGGCCCCGATTGACTGCATGAGGGTTTGCTCCCACTTCACGATTACTGAGCTAAAAGAAATACCCAATTATTAGATATTTTCAAACACAGTCTCAGCACCTGAAGTATTATTTATGCCAAAATCTACTTGTCTCTATGCTTCCCACAATTTGTCCTTCCCTCCTTTGAAAACCCATAGTCACTGAGCTCTTGGTGCCATTACAGTACCACCATGGTGGCAAACCTAATTCTTCACGGAAGCACAGTAACTTCACGGCTTCAGTGTTTCTAACACAGTCCTGTTTTAGTCCAAGACAAAATAAAAACAACCTTTAAACGCATTTTTCATGGCTCTTTGGGTAAAGATCCAACTGCTCTATAGTTCTTTTCCACCAAGACCAAAGACGCAGCAAGTGTTTTGAGGAAAAGAAATGCTCTACCTTGTGTGAGATGTATCCGGTTTTCTAAACCTGAATTTATAGTCCAGAAAGATTTTTTCAGGAACATAAAGCACTTTTAATCATTATATTATTGCAGAATATACTATAATTAGGTAGAAGAGTATTCCAGATACTAAACCAGTCACAAAAACTTCAGTAAGAGACCAAATCAGATGGAGAATCATGTCTCCTAACTCTTAATTCAGGTCTAAGAACTTTGAACTATTTAGAGGACTTGAGATATAGAGGAGGGGAAGTGGAAAGAATGCAAATAATTCTTTCCCTCTTCCACTAACCTAGGTTATAATGGTCTTAGCTATAAGAATAATCAGTTGATTATGACTTTGTAAGATCTGGAACAGAGCCATCAGAAGTACTGTGCAGAATAAATTGTTATTAACCTGAAGGAGTATGTGTATATGTGTGTGTGAGACAGACATATAAAGTCGTCAAAGAAGGCTAAAGCAGGAATAGTAAAAGCCAACGTCCTCCATGGGAATCATCTCAGGTGTTCGAGAGTCAAAGATCTTTGAGTGGCAGGCAAGTTCACGTTTTAACACAAGAGTAATCTTAATTTCCCCTTCTTCATCTCCTTAAAATTTTAAAGGGCTGGGCCAGATTACCAGTCTAAGGCTTTCAGGTGCCTGGTAATCAACCAAAGCATGTTCTAGCGAGACAGAGACCCACAGACACCAACATAGGAATATAAATATAAAGGCCAGAAAGATGGGACTTCCCAGAGGAAGAAGAAGAAAGATGGAAGGCTTTAGAAGATGTTACTGTAACCTGCACAACTGGTCTGCATCTGCATGCATGCAGGTAGGCGCTGGAGAGCCAGGAAAAGTAAGGTAGTGCTACTCGGTCAGTTCAGGAAATATATGGGCTCCTGTATCACACAGCTGATACCTTTTCTGTTCTGGGAGAATTTCTCATGCTTCTACACAGGGCTGTTGGTGAATATCAATTTTGATCATAGCCTTTACTCAGTTGTCACTTTGACCTTTGGGAAAGACTCTATATGAGAAAAGAAAGACAATGAGAGTGAACAGAGGGAGGGTCAGAGAGAGCTCACGTGTGGGGAGGTAGAATTACAATACATGGAAATGAGTCAAAGCCCGACTCCTGCTTCTCCCCCTCCTCACTTCAAACACTGCTTATAATCTTGCGTGGGTAGAGGAGAGACCACTTTATAGTCTCTCTTAAACTGGGTCCCCTGGAAATGGACCTCAGAGATGCAGAAATGCAAGCAGGGTTTTGTGGGGGGGGGAGGGTCGAGAGTGGGGAGGGAGAAGATGTTCTTAAGAGATACACCTGTAGGAAAGTGAAGAAGGCAGAATGGGGTAGAGGGAGACACTGACGCACAGTAGAATTGCAAAAGTGGTCTCAGTTTACCCTACAGGACCCCCAGGAGCTGAGATAGCCCTTCAGAGTTGTCATAAATGGAGTAATGGGGGACAGGCTGTGTCTCTTCATCAGTCATTTAGCTTCAGGCCACTCTCAAGAGGACATAACCTTATGGGTGGCAGTTCCCCACAGCCTAGGGTGATACCCAGAGAGATAGGCAGCAGTGAGCCATCAACAGCCATTCTCCCAGGCTGGGGCTGGGGGTGAGTGTCTTGGGCCTGCAGGGGGGTTCTGGTCAGAGAACCATGGTGTCCATGATGTATTCTCAAGTAATTGTTTTATCAGATATAAAGATATGCACAACTAGGAAGACAAGGCTGCAGAAAACTAAGAGAAAATAAGAAAATTCAAAGTTAGATAATAACCTGCAAGAAGAAAATCGGAACTTCAGTTTAAGCTGAATTTTATGTCTTTTTAAAAAAAATAGAATGTCTAGAACTGCACTGTCCACTACAGTGGCCACTCGCCAAACGTGTCCATTGAGCACTCGAAATTTGGCAAGTTCAAATTGAGATGTGCTAGAAATGTAAAACACATACCAAATTCTGGACACTTGAGAAAAAATAATGTAAAATATCTTATTAATAACTCTATATTGATAATATTTTTTATTATATTGAGTTAAATAAGTTACCAAAATTAATCTCATCTATTTCTTTTAACTTTTTTTTTTGGTTAATCCTCACCCAAGGATATTTTTTCCATTGATTTTCAGATAGAGTAGAAAAGAGGGAGAGAAGGAGAAAGAGAGAGAAACACCAATGTGAGAGAGACACATCGAGTGCTTGCCTTCCATATGCACCCCCAGTGGGGCAGGGATCTAACCTGCCCTTGACCAGGAATCAAACCTGTGACCCTTAGGTCCATGGGACAGTGATCTAACCACTTAGCCACACAGGCCAGGGCACTTTTAACTTTTTTAATGTAGCTATTGACAAATTATAGATTAGTTATGTGTATCACACTGTAGTTTTATTAGGCACAGGTGGTCTAGAATAATCTTAAAGTCTGACAAAGATATCATTATCTCCAGCCACAGCCTGAGATGGAGCAGCACTGGAAAGGACCACAGAGTAGGGAGTGCAGAAACCATCTTTCCAGAAACTGACTTCCCTGGCCTTCCTAGAATGGTAACCCAAAAGCACCTTAGTTCCTGAGAGGCCAAGATAGCACTTGGGTCATACAACCAGTTTGCCCCATTGGTGGAGTAAGAATGGACGTGGGAAATAGACAAGATTTGTTATGCTATTTTTTTCTGGGGTATCAGAGCCTTTGGGAAGTAAAGGGTTTGCTTTCTTCAAAAATCAAGAGTCTGACTCATGTTAAATCTTTCTCTCGGGACAAAGAAATCGTACCCACCACAGCTCAGTGGTCAGTGTGGGTGGACTGGGAAACAGCTGCAGCGCAGTGAGCCAGTTCTTGGGTGCAATACAATTGTTGTCACTCCACGTGCCAGGAACATGACCACATGGGGCACCAGATGACGAACAAGCAGAACTGAGTCACTGGAGCAAAAATAAGGTAATGCAAAGAAGTGTCTTGTATTTGTTTCTGTCACCAACTGTCCTTACTTTTGTCTTTATTTCGTGTATTGCCGTCACTTCCATGCCAGCCATGTCTTCCCAGAACGTGATTTTATTTCAGCGTCATCCAGAAGCACTCATTTCTTCCATTCTCACTGCCGATAACCAAGTCCAGATTTTCATCACCTCAGCCTGAATGACTGCTACCAGCTCCTTCCTTGATTTTTTTCCCTTCCAATTTTTCTCTCTTTAATATGACTTAGTCTGCTAACTCTTTACAGGTCATCTTTCCAAAATATGTCACTTCACTGCTCAAAAAATTAAAATGACTCCATTTTTGATTACCCAGTCAAGCTCAGACTCGCTGTGACATTTCAATAAATATGCAAAATAAGTTTTTGTTTGTTTTTCTCCTTCTTCCTCATTTCCTCCATTTAGAATGCACTTGGTGCTCTTTTCCCTTTTTAAATTATTTTAAAGGAAATAAGAATTGAACAAATTCCCTATTCACTCTAATCCAGAAGCTTTTGTCAGCTGATCCCTGACTTTCTGAACTCTACTATACCTCTAATGTATACCACAGAACTGTTGTATATTCATATTTTTTTCTGATAACTTTTTGCCTATAATCATTGAACTCACAATGAATCTGCGGATTCCTCAAGGTCAGAGATTGCATCTTATACCTCAACTCAGAAAAAGGAAATTAATACTTACTGAATGCTTTCCTTGGGTTCATCACTGCACAGTGTATTTACCATCTGTTATCTGGAATGTCTGTGTCCACTTTTTCTGTGTGTGCTCATCACTTCCATGTTGCCCTGCCAGATGACCCTGATGCCTGGTGACAGCAACCGACTCAAGTATGCAAGTCGAGGATTTACTGGTGTTTTGGGACAATGATGGTGAAATTTCCACAGATAATTTCTACTTGGGCTGCAGTCTCCGCCTTGTTCCTGGGACTGTCTCTCGCTTCAATGATTTCTCCTCTCCTCTCTTCTAACTGATCCTGTTTTATGCAAAACTATTTAGCTATCTTTTTGGTTAATCACCCAGGAAGCCATAAGAAGACCTCATTTTCAAAACTAAGCACACCTATTAGGGGGCTTCTAAAACAGAGACTGTCAGTCCTCTTTCTTTCTCTCTGAGAGGTATTTCCCCAGTTTTAGGTAATTAGTTTCTCTGTGATACATGTATTTTTCTTATGTAATCCTCTAAGCAATTCATTACATGGTCTTTCATGTAAGGCAGGAATTTTTGGTTCCCCTACTGGGATCGTAAAACTGGTAGTTTGGATTCAGAAAACAGAGTACATTCTGTCCTCTTTCTAAGCTGTCTGGTTAGAGAACGGGGCCGATGCATTTCAATCATTCCCAGCGTGAAATACAATGCTTACATACAAGAGTCATTGGATATTTGAAAATTATAACTTCTTATGAACTTATTGGAGAAACCACAGAGAAATTTGAACCGGTAAAATTTAATGTAAGTAATTATGAAGTATAATGGGATTACAGGACCAGAGGCTTAGCTAATAAGAAGTAAAAACAACTCGGAAGAATACAGAGGCAGCAGGCGGCGCAGGAAGCAGACACTTCCCTTGTGGCTGAGATGGAGCGCCCAAGGCCGAGTTCAGACCGAGTGGGAGAGGTCGGTGATGGGTTACCGAAAGCAAAGAAGTTGCCACGGTGCCACCAGAACTGGCTGGATGTCTGTGTTTTGGAGCTTGCTGGAAACGTGCCCTTTGGGTGCCCTGAAAGTTGTTCATGGAGAGCTGTCTGCCAGGAGGCACTCTACATACGATTGACTGAGAAGGTGCCACTGCTGGCCGCTGAGTACTGCTGGCTGCCAGGCAAGACCTGGGTGCTGGAGAAACCCGCATGTCCTGCAGGAACCGGGTGCTGGAGAAATCACCAACACAGTAGAAGCTGGCCAAGCAGGCACACCACAACCAGGAAGCAAAACCTTGTTCTTCTTCAGTCTTTCCAGCATCTTCTACAAAGTTTAATATCATGCCAGCTGTCAAAGTAAAAATAGTTAAAAGGCCCAGATACACGCTTAAGGAACAGATAAAAAGGCTGAATTTAGAGATGAGAGGCAATAAATTGATAACTGGCACAGTTATTTTCTGATACTCCAGGGACTAAAAATGTTAGTATGTATGTTCACAAAAATGGCCCACTTCCCAGTGCCGCTCTCTAAGCTGGGAAACCAAGTTTGTGGTTGGGGCATTTATTAAGCCTAGGAGAAGGGACAGGGAGAAAAAGAAATGGACACAGTCATAGCGTATTGATTTACATTATAAAATAAAGAGACTGGGAGAAAGAGTAGAAAAGATAAAAAGTAACACAGGATGGTTTTAGGGAGATAATTTTAAGGATTTTGAAAAGAGAAAAAGGGGAAATATCTCTCGTGTATAATGAACAGTTCTTTGGGAAGAACAGGGTTTAAAAAGATTTGAAAACATTTGTAATATGCTATTTAAATTTGGACTCTTTTGCATGTCATAAATAAATATTTAAATTAATTTTTGATTAATTTGGATATTGATATTGGGTTTCTTCTAGATATAATCCTTTGCTGAGAGAAGCCACAAACAGGACCAACGTTATTTGGGTTACACTGGACCAGAACATTTTAAAGCTTTTTGAGTTCATCAAATTTTTAAACATTCAGATTTTTTCCTTTTACACACCAAAGAATAAATGTAACAGAATTTGGTCTCATATCTTGCACATATTTATTAAATCAATAATTTTCAACAGGTGTGCTACAAGTTTTTTGTTGTTGTTGTTGTTAATCCTGACCTGAGGAGATTTTTTCCATTGATTTTTAGAGAGAGTGAAAAGGAGGGAGGGGGAATGAGAGAGAGAGAGAGAGAGAGAGAGAGAGAGACAGAAACACTGATGTGAAAGAGACACATCAATCAATTGGTTGCCTCCTGCACGTGCCCTGAAGGGGGCTGGGGATTGAACCTGCAACCCAGGTACGTGCCCTTGACCAGGAATCGAACCCACAACCCTCCAGTGCATGGGCTGATGCTCTAACCACTGAGCAACACTGGCCAGGGCCAGCCACAAGTATTTTTAAAACATGCAATACCTGATTATTTAGTCAGGGGCACTGACCTCTCTTCCCTTAGATTGTCAAGTAAAGGAAAATGACAACAGCCAACACAACAATAGCCATCGGGTGTGAATGAATCAAAAGTATGCCTAACTTTTCTTTGTCAGATGGTCAAAAAATATATTTTTTTGGTGTGCCACAGAATTTCAGTAGTTTATGTGTGCTATGAGATGAAAAAGGTTAAAAATCGCTGTATTAAACCATTTGCTCTACATTCATTATTTCAAATGCAGCCGGTTTTAGAAACAAATAAAAGGCAACCACCGCTTATTCCTGGACATTGAATCCACCCTCTAGCTACACTGAGTCCCTGTTCATAGTGATCATGTTTCATTACAGCTGCTATTTGCTTCTTGGGATAAGCCATCCAGGCTAAAGATGGGCTGTGGGGGATCCAACACTGTCCATGTCCTACTTATTATCAAACGTAGGTCTAAACCTTTCTATCACTACACTGTACTGCAGCTGTGCTACAACTGCTCTTGCTTTTCTGATCACTCTCACTACTGTCTTCCACACGTTAATGCCTATGTAGTGCCAGCTGGCAGGTATGCTCCACGCCAGACCCTGATTCTCATGACAGTCCCTCAAGGTGGGTATTAGTTCCCGACAGTCTCAGAGATTTGCCCAAGTCACAAAGCCAGTGAGGATCCAAACCTGTGTGTCTCACTTCATGCTCTCCCCACCAAAAAAAAAAAAAAAAAAGTTACAAAATTGTATCTCTAGTAGGACTAATTAAGGAGAATTTCACAATGGAAGAAAACAAAAGCTTATCGTCATTCCCAATTAACGTCATACCACTACGAAGGAAATAAATACTTCTCTTGTTTTTCCTTTATTGCTATGACTCATGTAATTGTTCATCGGATTTTGGAATCGAGCACTTGATCATGCTCAGGGTGAGAGAGCATGACTTTCCCTGTATGTTCTCTCCATCCTAGTTCTGAAAACGTGAGCTCTGCTGGACGTTGGGAAGTGACATTTGGGTTTTGTTTGAAGGACATAAAGGATGACTGCAGAAGAGGTGGTGAAGAAGGCTTCTGACCATGTGTAAAGGCCCACATTTGAGAAAGGATCAGGGTGACCAGAATAAAACTGTAGCAAGCACATTTGGTAGAAAATATCATTAACACCCAATAAGCAATTTACTTTGGGGTTGAACATTGCTAATATGTCTCACTCTCTTTCCCATCAGCCCGTAATTGTGTGTCTCTCACACCTTCAAAGTAACAATGACGAGAAACTCCAAATCTTCTTTGGCTTTACCTTTAACTGTATTGAAAACAATACCGGAAACCTCCTTTTCCCTAAGGCATGACACTCTGATGTAGGGACTATTAAACTGCAGAGAGAAAAATAGTCACCACTCTAATAGTGTTTTCTTTTTTCACTTTTAGCAATTGCTTATGACATGCACTAATTGTCCTTTGGAAAACCATTTCTTATTCGTTTTTGGGTTGCCTCAATGCCTTGTATTCAAGACAGTTACATAAACTATAAGTTACTGTATTTTGATTTCATATGGTCTGAAATGATCCAAAACTTTTGGTATAAAATTTTTACATTACTTATCCACAAGGTTGACTTGGAAATGCATGTTGTTCTAAAATGTCCTGACCTTCAGGCCTTTCAAACCTGCCCTGTGACACAGGACTCCAGCTAATGTATCTGTTCTGTGAGATCCATGCAATGCCTTTAGCAGATATGGGCTACCTTCATATTCAGCAAGTGTTAGATAGACAAGGTCTTAAAATTGAAGTGGCCAGGGAGTCAGAAGCATGGACTGTGAGAATGGTAGAGTTCTAAGAGAACTTTGAAATCATTTAATCCAATCTCTCATTTTCCAGAAGAAACACAGGCCCTACAAATGAGGTTGTTCGATGTCACCCAACTAACTACAGGTTGTGGGGACTAAATTCCAACTCCAGGCTGATGTCTACAAGTCATGGGCATATTTTGCTAATGACCCTAAAATATTGTGAGTATTAAACTGTTCAGTAACAAGCAATCAAAATGCTACAATTATCACAATTGTTTCTGAATGAAATACATGCACCATGGTTTGAGTTTCAGGTACCGTTATATATTAAGTTTTATATTATTTGAAACATGTATTTAAAACTTTGAAGTAGAAATAACACTTCTTTATGTAAAATATTACTGGAAAACATAGATGAAAAAAACTGATATTTGTTGACACCTTAAGAACAGTCTACATATGGTACAGTAGTACATTGAGCTTTTTAATGCATTTGGTTTCTTGCATAGTTTCCAAAATGTTTTGGAAGAGAGAATACTTTAAGTGGAGTCAGCTTGAGTTTTAAAAAGTATTTTAAGAAACCACAATCTTCTTTTGCCCTCTTGCAATCCCAAGAACCCTGATTGGTTAATAGTCAGCCTTGCTTAAGTCCTATCAAGATTCAAAGCTACTGTTAGATTGAATTTAATAAATCCATGAAAACCACAGAAGAATTTTCTTTTCGCCCCCTCCAACACTGTGTCTCTCCTTAGTCATAGGAGGTAACTGCTTCTGTGAGGCAGAACACCTATGAGACTGGATAAGTGTAGGTTTAAATGGTCAGTGGTGGCTTTGTCTCAGTCATGTGGCTCCTCTATGCCAAAAGAGGCGGCTTGTCTACTAGGAGAATGCTCTAAAGTGCTGGACCCTGTGTCCATCTCCAAATGGTCATACTTAGTTCAGAAACACTGAAAATGTCACAGCCACCAAGAGTTACTCTTCTGTCTAGGGCTAGGGAAGGGTGAAGGGAGACATTTTTCCTTTATTCTCTAATAACATCCAGCATCTGCTCCTTGATAAGTCCTAAGTGAAACCTGAACATCTCCACTGACACAGGTGATCTTGCAGGCATTAATAACTGGTCTGAATTCAGCCGCCATTCCTGTTAGGTAGTTTTTGAGCATAGTTCATGTTCATGGAGGGAAAACTGAGGGAGTAATCCTTAAGCCACTTGGTGCCACGTCTTACTAATATCTTGCCTTTTATGGTGCTTCATATTTTCCAAAGTGCTTTCATATGCATACATAGACCACTTATTAACAAAAACTGGGCAAGTAGTGTGGGAGGTGGGATTCTAAGATGGCCTCCAAGATTTCGGCCTACTGCTATATATGCCCTGGAAAATCCCCCCACCCCGAGTGTAGGTGGGATTGAGGAATAGGATGAGATAGTCAGCCCCATGATTACATCTTAGCAGATGAGAGAGAGAGAGAGAGAGAGAGAGAGAGAGAGAGAGAGAGAGAGAGGTTGATTCTCCTGCTGGCCTTGAAGGAGCAATAGCTGTGCTGTGAAAGGGCCGTGTGTTGAGGGAGGCCCTAGGAGCTCAGAGTGATCCCAGTAGACAGCTAGTAAGGAAACAGGAATCCTACTCTACAGCTGCAAGCAAATGACAGCCAACAGCTTAAAACAGCTTGGAAGCGATTCTTCTCAAGAATGTCCAGATGAGAACATCATCTGGCTGACATCTGATTTCAGCCTTCTGAGACCCTGAGCGGAAGACCCTGACCAGACCTCTGAGCTACATGCCACGTGCGATAATAAATGGGTGTTGCTTTAAGCCACTGTTTGTGGTCATTTGTTATGCAACAATAGAAGACTTATAAAAGCAAAGATAGATAATATTACAACCATTTCACCAATAAGAAGACTGGTTCAGAAAGATGACTGATTTGTTTAATTTTATTTTGAAAATTAGTGACAGGACTGAAATTGGGACCTTACACCCTCATTTATACTCTGGCGTTTTCCCACAGTACTCCACACTACCGTTCCTCACTAGTGAGTATCATTAATAGAATTTCTTTACCCCTGACCATAAGCAAGATGAATAACTGGAAGTACCATATAATGTTTTCCTCTATACAGCTCATTTCAGAGTAAAACAATTATTTTATTAATTCTCACATTAGTTCTTTAGTATAATAAAACATAAAGCAAAATAATATTGCATTAAGTTGACAATATTTTTAAAAGATCTTGAACCAAATGTCAGTCTTCATCACTAAACAAACAATATTCTGAATAGTCAAGAGCAGGAAATGTGATAGGTAATTCTACCCATTGCTTGTATTGTTTCTTTGTTGCATTACTTTTGAAAAACACTACAAAATTCTTTATTTTGAGACAAGGCAAATCTAAGCCTTTGTGCACCATCATCGTTCCCCACGCCTGGAAAACAAAAGAGAGAGCAGAAGGAAAAATTAAATGCACATGAAATTAAGAATTCCTTTTGGCCAAAGTAAGAATAAACCCACAGCAATGTACTCACCTGGCCACATGTTTTGCAGATAATCTCACCATTTGTCTGATAGTCTGCAAACTTCTTCTGCAGTGCTTTGTTTTCTCGCACAAGGTAGAGTTTCCTAAAATTATCAGAAGTAAGAAACATCCCTGAGAATTCACAAATAACCAATGCGTAGCCCATGGGTGCGTGTCGTTGAACTTGACACTCATTCTCAGCAGATGCCCCTTCCACACCCGCCTCTCAAGGGGCATGTTGCCTTTTCTGGCTTCTTTCAAGTCTGTTAATTATTTTAACTTGAAAGTTGTTCAAAACTGTGAGAACAAATATGAGCGCTGACTTGGATCAAAGTGGCTCTGAACCGTACACTTCTCGCTCCCTCCCCAGTGGAGTATATTTGAAAAATGGACATTTGAAATAGAGATATAATTTGGGGAAGGCATAAGAAGAAACGTTCTGGAAAAAATAAATTTAACTTGTACTATTTTGGAAAAACATTTACAATACAACCTACTTCACCTCCTGTGAAGAAACTTAAGTGGACTCCTCCTGGACTTACTTGAATTCTGGTGTCATATTGACATGGTGCATTTTCCCAATTACATGGATGTAGTCTCCAGTGCAGGCAAGCACACTGCAGTTTTTGCAGAGGAAACTTATTAATGATGGGTTTTCTTTACAATGCTTTGCAATACTTTTCTTGATTTTCATTTTCTTTTCCATTATACTCTGCATCTGTAATTCCAAAATCTGCATCGAGAAAAGAATATTCTATGTGTTGTTTTTTTTCATTGTTTTACTGAAGCAAGTATCCTTGAATTCAGATACCTTAGATAGTTACAAAAATATACTCTTGGCCCATGTTCTAGAAATAAAAATAATGAGGCAATGGCCCACAAACAATTTAGTACATAAACCTTCATGTAATCATGAAAATGTAAAACCCTCAAAAAACAACCTAGTCTATTTTTAAAATGTTTCTCTATTGTCCTTAGCAATATTTGACCAAAAAAAAAAAAAAAAAAAAACCTCTCCCTCTACCCACCTCATTAGTTTTAAATGTCTCATAAAATAAATCTAAACTTTCTTCCATAAGAATCTCTTTCAAGAACTACACACTGTTCTTACATTACCCATAGTCTTCTCCTATCTATGACAAGCCATCCGTTTCTTTCATTGTTTCTCATATGTTATAATTTCCAGACCTTTTGCTATCTTAGTGAATCTCCTTAGCAAAATCTCTTCTCATGTTTGTGACAGAAACTACTAGTTTACAGTCTAGTATGCATTCTCACTAGGAATAGAACTATAATTTTATTCTGGGTGGAAAGATGCTAACCAAATGACTATATTTCCAAGCTAGTGGTCAACAAAACATAAGAAAATGTTGAGTGGTATTTCCAGAAAGGCTCCTTATGTATCAGGTCGCTGGCATGAACGTGTGGCAGCTAAAATTCTACCAGTTATCTTTGACCTTGACAATGGAAGCCAAATGCTAAAAGGGCAGAGAAGAGAGAGAAGAGGCCTGGGGCCCTCCTGACATCATAGAGTTATCATATGACTCTAGATTGCCCACATTCTTTAAGTTGGAGAACAGGCCCTTATGCTGTGGATTTCAGGCTCTGTGACTAGAGGCGAAACTGATTTTATCACAAACAATCTAGTTTATGAAAGACACAGAACTTGAGGTAGGGACTGGTCAGTTCTCACACCACAACTTCATAGTAGGAAAACCTGGTTCTTAAATGATTTACCTCCAAACTGAACCTCTTCTAAATGACCAATTTATATTAAATTGTGGAGGAAGCTGTTGTTTTCCTTAAGACCTAGGGGATGTTTTCAGTAAAAGTAAATCATCACTGCTGATGAGCAAAGCTGAGTGGCCCATCTCTTTGGCTCTTGGCTCTGTGTTAGGCCTTGGCTTGGGGCAGCTATATTTAGAACAGAAAAGAGAACAACGCCTTACAAGCAAACCTACAGGCTATAGTATAGTTTAATCAGACAAGTACAAAGCCTAATTTCCTATGTAATTTTAACAATACAATAAATTATTCTGTTCCTTAAAAGTTTAATTAGGTTGTTCTTACAAGACACTTATGGCTTAGTGAGCTGATTAAAAGACGACTTGGCATAGGATCATATACATGTGGGCAATTAAGACACACCTGAGTTCGATGTAAAAAAAAGAAATAAAAATAAACCCAAGATCAAGGTATGGATATGTAACCAGGACACCAGGAACTAAAAGATTAGCTCTAAAATAATAAAGTATATAAAATAATTAGAGGGCCAAGAAAATGAAAAGACATGATAATAAATATATGGCAGGTACAGCTATCATCAAAGTCCAAATAAAATGTAATAAGGCAGCAAAAGTTATTGGGTCAATGCCAGGGAAAAAGTTTAAGATCTCCATTTTTAGAAGCTTTCGGTTATGTATAAACACTGCATAAGACATGAAAAATAGACTTCAACTATGTGTCAGTCTCATGATTTATTTGCAGTTACCCAACACCGAGTAAGGCAGGAGGATTCTCAATTGGAGGAAAGGAGTGCAGTGAACTACCAGCAACACCTGCTGGGGGCTGTGGACAGAGTGGTGGTGGCATGTGCCTCACAGCACTGCCATCCTGCTTGAGTTCATCCACCTGGAGTCGTTTTAGGAGGGTGGATCACTTAGGCTAAAGGGACACAAAAAGGTAGTCCATTCTGAAGTCCCTAAAGGGACTGTGTCACGTTTTAGAGTTTATCTGGAAAAAACAGATTCAAACTTGAGATTATTCTAGAGTTTACCCAATACAAGTCTTGAAACATCAATTTTTGACGACACCCACTTGATCTCAGTCATTTAGGACATTAAATGTAAGGCAATGACTTTCCAGTGGCATTATTTGGCCACACAAGTATGATTTGACACTACAACATATTTGGTTTGCCTTATATTTAAAAGGGTTTTAAAATGTAAGTTTGTGTAGAAACCTGGCCAGGAAACCTTGGAGTTGGTTACAGCAATGCACACCAATTTGAAAGCATCCCTTTCGTGAAACTCTATTTAGGGGAGAGCCAATTCCAATGTTAAGAAACTAACATTCACACCCATATGCAAGGGTGTGAATTTTCTTCTAAATGGATTGTTTGCTATTATAGTACTTACAGTCTTTAATTCAGTGGTATGGGGGATTTCCTGAAATATTGTAGAAATACTCTCTTCTATCACTGCACTCCTCTCACCACTCGAATAAACTCTATGGTAGTAAACTGAGATGCAGCTAGATGACATAATGTGTGTTTTCTCTTCATTCAGATCTAGCCTAGAGTCATTGCCTCTAAGAGGCCTTTCCCAGCTGTTCAATCTAAAGTACCTGTCTAGTGGCCTTTCCCACATCGTCCTTTTCTAATTCTCCAGCCCTTATCTCTAGATGATATGTTTCTTGCTTCATTTCTGTTTATTGTTTCTCCTCTTCAGATCCTCAAATCTCACCATGTGCACATTCGAAGCTTCATGCTGCAGGGGTCTACCTTTGTTGTTTGTCTATCTGCTCTCTATTTCTAGAATGTTCCCTGGCACACAGGACACATTTCATAAATATTTCTGGAATGGGAGGAAAAAGGTGCCTGTACAACCAGATTAGTCCAAACTCAAATGACCAGGTTGGGTTGAATGGGTGCGTTACACTAGTCTTTCCAGAGCAAGGGCAGCTTGAGTTTGTATTATCAAAGTTTATGGCTGGTCCCACCGGAATGGCTTCTTGGCAATTTCTGCCCAGTATGGATCTTGATTCTTCGCATGTGAATCTGGACTAAGCGTAGCTCAGCAAACCGGAACTTACACTTCTGCACAATTTCTGTCTAGAGACTCTGCCACAAAGAGATCAATGGCGACCACAAGCAGCCATTTCAAAGAGTAGACTAGATTCAGAGAGGGCCCCAACAGTACCTTCCGAGCATACTCCTCCGGTTTCATATTCTGAACACTGTCTATGGCTTTATACATCATTTGCTCTCGGAAGTCATTAACTGTCTCACGTTCAACAACTCCTGAGCCGCTGTGGGCCACCAGGACGTAGGTGCTCTCATCGGCTCTGGCTCGACCGCGGGCCTGAGGACACAGAGAAGTCATGTAAATGAAGGGCTCTGCCTTGCTCTCAACTCTCCCATTTTTGTCTTGGCATGATGTTCACTGCTCAGTATCCCAGCCTTCCAATGCTCTCTTTATTCTCAGTAACGTTAGTTATCACCCATTCTTTCTAAGCCCTCTACTTGAAACTCAAAATGCACTTTAATGCAGAAAACAACGTTCTTGAATGATGATGGTTAGGTCCCCACACAGCCCTTAAAAGCCTCAATAACAAATACCATCCTGTCCAGCCTTTTTGTTCCCCGGGGTCCCTCTCTCAAACCCTGGGAGCTATCATCAGTGATTTGCACCAGGGGGTCTCACTCCCCCATGCCTGGTGGGAGGGACGAATGGGGAGAAGGGGCCTCTTTGACCTGGACACAGGGCTGTGGAGCATGCAACTCTGTTCCTGGCATCTTACTTTGGATTTTGAGCGCGTTTTTGCATGAAAACATGCTCAGTATGGTGATAAAATTCTATAGCCCTCTTTATATAGTGGTATTTAGGTACATTTTGAGTAACAGAAAACTGTGTGGCCTGGCCCCAGAACCTAACCATCAACTACAATACTATCCTCATGAAAAATGCATTCTGAGTAACAAACAACTAATAAACCAGCTCCTGAAACACAATCAATTCCTGATTTGGTGCCTGTGTGGTTATCTCCATCCTCCGTGACTCGTTTTCCATTCCAGAATGCAACTTCAAGTATAGAACAACCCTTTCGTTACGTTTATGGAGAAAATATTCAGCACAACTCCTATGCATATTCAACAAAAGGTAACAAGTGTATTGTTCACACACTGTGGATCAAAATGAAAACGGGGACACTTCACATTTTTTTCTGCCTCCCACCCATCACCATTTTATTATAAAAAATTTCAAACCACAGAATTTGAAAGAATAAGAATGGAAAATGCAGAAGCAGCAGGGCTTCCTAAGGTTTGGCACATTCCTTTGTCCAACATTTGTGGGGTGCTGTGCTTCAGACCCCAAGTCCAGCTGGGGCTCACACACACCCTGGGAATAAGAAGACCTGTTTTGATTCTTACAGATGAGGCCAGCGTCATGGTCCTAAAATGTCTTAGGACACTGAAATAACAACCAAAGAAAAGTTGTTGTTTAAAAATACAACAGGTATCTGGCTGTAATATGAATTAAACAATACAAACAGCCAGAGTGCACAGCTCTTCAAGATTTCTCTCTTTTTGTTTCATTGAGGTATAATTGACATATATTACTTTCAGGTGTGCAACATGATTTAATATTTGTATACAATGTGAAATGATTTCCCTTTTCATAGGTAAACAGCTATATTTTTTAAACTATGTGCATTATTTTACTAAATACAACAATTAAAATAAGAACACAAAATAAAAAAAATAATATATGAGAAGCATTTGAATATACCTGGACCATGGCTATTTCATTAGTGACGAGACCATAACGAATAACGATGTTGCATTCTTTAATATCCAGACCTTCCTCTGCCACTGTGGTAGCGATAAGCAGATTTATTTTTCCTGTGCGAAATTTACTAATGACTTCTTTTTGCTCATTCTGTAGAAACATTTTAATGAATTAAATTTTGTGATGCTAAACACATTGAAATCATCTAATTAGGAGAAGAAATAATAAATCGCAACTGGTCAGTGTAAATCAAAGGATTAGCTCATGCATGGATTTGAGGCCATCTGTTTTTGTCATTGAACAAAGACATGATGGTGAGACAGCATTTGATTTCCAATCTGGGATTATCACACAATAACAAAAATATTTCCATCTTCCAGTCTGGAGGTGGGAAGACCATCGTTTATGCCAAGGAAATCAAGTGATGGGCAACTTGGGAGGAAGAAAGGAAGAGATGAGAAACTTAAATGGGCTTTGCTTTTCACTACATTAGCTTCAGAACCTTTAATATTTAAAACATAATATGCAGTAACGCTTCTAAAAATTACTGAGTTTTGAGTCACCGAGAAATACACATTGTACACATTTGGTCATTTTAAGAGTCATTTAAGCAAGAAATGTCTGGAATATTCCTGGAAGGACACGTGAGAAACTGAAAACATTGGCTGCCTGCATTGGGAGGAGCTAAAAAAACTGGAGGACAGTGGTGGGCCCTGTGTCTCATTCATTTCCAAGGACGCAAATATATTATCTGTTCAAAGGGATGGCACAAATAAAAATGAAAGAATAAGTTATGAAAAAAATAATTAAAACAATTATATTTAAGTTAAAAAAAAACTGAATTCTGAAATTTAATGTAAGTAGAGAAATCTCTGCTCTCTGGCCCTTGCATCAGAAGAACGGGTGAGCATAAACCAGCCCTACATGGCAGGCATCGTTTTATTTCCATAATCACTCTCACCAAAGCTGTGGGTCCAGTCTGCCTTTCCTGCACATTCACGCTATCTTTTGTTCCCATACTTGAAACAAAAATAAACATGTCAGAAGGACAGTGTGTTCTCCCAGCCCCTTCCTTTCTTCCCAGAGGCAGCATGTGCCTTTTTTTTTTTTGACTCCTAACTGCTGCAAAGTCCTGCAGAAAGCTCCTTCTCCAATCTTCTCTGATAATATTCCCTCCTGCACTCATGTCTGCTGATAAAAGCTTACATGTCCTTGGGTTTCAACAGAAGCTGTCTATGCCTTCATTCAAAGGAGTAACTTTAATAAGAATTTCAGACACAGTGTTGGACACCCCCCCAAACCATATCAAGAGTTGGGCAACACCTCTCCCAGTAAGTCCAACTGAGTTTACAAGCTGAGGAGGTGGGGAGTGTGGAAGGGGGTATGTTCTATATTAGTATGTAGCCCCAAGTCCGAAATGAATAAGCAGCAAAAAGTAGCTTGAAAACATACTTTCCATTTGTACCTCATCTTTTTTCAAAGGGATATGAGGCCATATACAATCAAAGTCATAACACTCAAACTAATATAATAAGAACTTAAAAGCAGAACCCAAAGTGGAAGAATATTGATGCATTACTTATAAGAATTAACACAGAGGCTATGAGATGAAACTTCAGTTTTTCCTGTGAGATTCCTAGAATCCAGGGCAAAAGGAGAAACATATTAACTACACTAGCTCTCATCGCAAAGGAGAAAGCAAACTCCTTAGCCATGAAAGCAATGCTTTCTCTGGCATAAATCTGAGAGGCAACTTTAACATGAGTACATGTAGATTGTATATCGAGTTGCAGTGGAAAATTTCAAGAACTATTTCTTTTCAGCAAACACTGAAATAAATTTAAATTGCTCCATTGGGCCAAATGGTGATGACCATATCAGAATTGAAGTGTCCCATTGTCCAGCAAGACTCAGGATCGATATGACTTCAGAAGAACATTTTACTCTAACAAGCCGCATGCTCATAAAGTCCAGAAGTGCCTTTTTTCTCTCCCAAGTATTTTTGCTGCGCACATGATAAGTAAGTAGTATAATAAAATGAAAACAAAACAAAACAAAAAAGCTTAAAAAGGAAAAGAAAAGCTCACATAATCCCAAATCTCTAACACATCAAATGTCTTAATTTTTCCAAGTTCCCTTACAGATCTCATCCTATGCAAACATATTTTACATATGTTCTAATTATAATGCACATATTTTTGAGGAGATTGGATTTCTCCACTTGATAATTATATTGTAACCATTTTTCTATTTTGTTTCTAAGTTTAAATGTCAATCATTTTTGCAAAGGAAACTCACTTTAGTTTTTATTATTATTATTATTTGTTAGTCCTCACATGAGGATATATTTTTCCACTGATTTTTAGAGAGAGTAGAAGGGAAGGAAGGTGAGGGACAGAGAGGGTCAAACATCGATGTGAGAGAGACACATTGATTGGCTGCCTCCTGTGTGTGCCCTAGATGGGACCAGGGATTGAACCCATAACCCAAGTACATGCCCTTGACTGGGAGTTGAACCCCTGACCCTTCCGTGTGTGGGTCAACACTCTAACCACTGAGCAACACCAGCCAGGGCAAGGAAACTCACTTTAGAAAGTTCCTTCAAGCATGTGAAAGAAATTACTCCTAGGACAATGCTAAGCCTATCAAATACCACAGATTAGACTGCTATTAAACCCACATTTTGTTTCAAGAACAAGTGCTTCATTCCATCAAATTATTTGTGGGTGGTGAGAGAATCAATGAAAACAAGACTACAACTAATTTGTGAAGAGTAATAACAGCATAAGAATAGCAATCCAAAAAGATGTTTATACCTGTGTCATAGGCTTGAACTCACTGCTATGTCCAGCTCCAATCAGATGATGGGCTTTGACTCCTACTTCTGCAAATTTGTCATTATCAGTAATCCACTGAGAAAGGGCATATGCACTCTGTCGTGTTTTTGTGAAAATTATTCCTCTTGCTGTTCCTGCAGTCCTTGTATATTGTTCCATTATGGTATTTCTTAATTTGGTCAGCTTTTCATTTTCATATTCTGGGTTTTCAGCCAGTTTCTTCAACGTATTCTTGTTATCTTTAAAAAATAATCAGTTTAAATTAGTAAAATATATTAATAATTACTGTGGAAGATTTTATGTAATGGTGCACTGAGATGTTGTTCAACTATAGCTAATCTTTTATCTGTATCTAATAACCAAGCTACTTAACAAATAAATTTATTGCAGTCATATTGACAAAAATCCAGATGACCAAATGATTAATTGTGTTCATACAATTCATGTCTACTCTGGTCATATCAATTAGAAATAGCCCCAATATGAGTGGGATTTCTTCTTTCAAAATGAAATATTATTTTAAGAGGGCCTTTTGTAGAGTTCTTGAAAAGCAGCAGTTCATACCAAAGAGGTTCATGCACGAGACCATGCAATAAATGTCATATTAATTCTTACCAAAAAATAAAGACATGAGAAATGTATCTGTATCATTCAGTTTCAAAGGTTTCTTTTCATCCTTCTCATCTCCATCACAACCATCTTCATCGTCACTATCATATTCTAAGACGGCCAACTTTTTTTCTTTCTCATCATTATAGAAAGTTTCAAGGTGATTATATGCATCAATCATTCGGATTGTGTCATTAATTTGCAGGGCCTCATTGTACTTCCTCAAATGTTCTGCACAAAGACGGTCTTTGCGATCTCCTTCTCTTGCAGCTATGAAAGAATAGATTATGTAGAGTGAAATAATGATCAAACACCCCCTCCCTTAATACTATGCTGTGAACTTGAATATGTTTATAATACTAACTCTAAAACAGGTTTCACCTTGTTTCTGAAACGAGCAAGCCAGACTCAAAATGCACTGTGAGCTCTAAAAGAGGGCACATTTTCCAAATCCTAGACTTGCTGCTTGAGTTCTGCATCAGCAAGAACCCACACCTGATCCATGCAGAGAAATGGCAAAAATAAAAAAACATATTACTTGAGCTTGCAACTGGAGACAGAACTGTTAATATTTATCTTAATATTGTAAATATACAATAAGTGAAAGACTCTGGCAATAAAAAGAAACTGGATAAATTGGTGCCTCCTTCCTTAGATAAGGAATTAGGACATGTTTATCCTTGTCCTACTCAGAACACAGAAATTCCATTTGCTTTCAGTGTGCTTGAGAATATGTGATATAGTCACCTGAAATCTTGGCATAAACATGGAATAAACTAAGTGTTAGGTCAAAACTCCACTTACCTATTTTTTCCGTTTGAATGGCCCATTGTTCATAGGGTTGAGTTCCAAAATCTGACATTGGATTCATTTGGCAAAAAGTTTGAATCTTTGTCATTATTTCCAGAAGTCTGTCTTTAAATGGATCCTAAAAATAAGTTATTCACTTATTCTATGTTTATACAGTTAAAGGAATAACATTACCTTTGTGAATAATTTCCATGTTATAATAAATTTGATTCAGAATCTCTGTCTAGGCAAAGTAATACGTTAATCTCCGATCACCTCTTTGTATATTTATTTTCTATTGGTTTTTCTGTTAAGAGTCTACATCCTCAAGACACATCCACACCAAAACCCTGTACCACTTCTGGAATTTCCAATTTAAAAATTTTACAAAAGAAAATTAATGAATGATAACCTTGATGCTAATACTTACTTCTTTTTTAATGTTAAAGTAAGGCTACAATTATTTAGAAAGCCTGCAATCTAATATAAGAGACATTCCTCTTTGAAAAACTGGTTTCAGCATTATACCAGAATTAAAAGTGAAGCAAGTTTTGGGAAATGTGACACAGAAGTCATACTGTATGATTTCATTCACATACAGTTCAAATCAGTCAAAATCCATCTTTGGTGTTAGAATTCAGGACAGTAGTTATCCTTGGGGTATGGTGACTGGAAGGGGGAATGAGTAGTTTCTGGGGTGCTGGCAATGTTCTGTGTCTTGATATGGATTTTGGTTACACATGTATGTTCTGTTTAAGAAAATTCAGCAATCTATTATACACTTAAAATTTGTACTTTCTTATATGTGTTATACTTCAATAAAAAGTATACTAAAGTTAAAAAGTTAAGTTAAAAAGGCAGATTTTTAAATATATATATATATATATATATATATATATCTTAAATCACATCCAGCCATTTAATCCCAGCCCACTTCCCTGCTAAATAAATAAATAAAATATCCTAAAAATGTTTTGTTTTATTAATGATTATAAGTAGAAATGTGCATTTAAACTTATCAAGTAAAACTGAATAAATAACAAAAGTGAAGGAAAATAAAGTATGTCAAATGTGCTAATTCAGTTGGAGTAGATAAGTACTCTTCCAGAATTAAAAAAAAAAAAAAAAAAAAAGCAAAACTGATCTATGGAGGATGGTCACTAACACTGGTTTAGTAACTACTACATTCCAAACACAATATTATTTATTATGCATATTTCATATCACTTAACCCTAATATCCTTATGAGGTATATTTTCAATGATTACACTTATTACCAAGTACATATAGCTAAAACTTATCATGCTTTATGAATTTTACAAAACAAAGTATTGACATATGTACTGTTCAGGAAGTCCAACTGAATATCAGTTGGTGTTTATGATCAGTAAAAAGAGTCATCTCAAAAGCACCATTAAAGTAAGTATTTCACTTCTTTCAACAGCAGTGTTTTCCTAAGAAAGTATATATGCAAATTAGGTAGGATTTCCATTATCATTGCCAACTGTAATTTGGTAGCTACAAAATGACTCTACGGAATGTCAGAAAACCAATCCTGAAATTCACCAAGAAAGTAAAAAAATAATAATAATAAAACTATGGTATAATCCCCCTAGTTTAGCTATGTAACTCCCCCCCACACACACACCCCCAATGGCTCATATGTAGTCAATGTAATTGATTCCTTTGCTACTCTCATATAAGCTAGAAAACTAACAGAAAGATGAAAGAGAGAATTCACAGCAGTGTTGTATGGCCTAACATCAATAAACAAGTACAAAACTAACTTTTTTGCTAAAAACTTAAAATAATATTATTCAGATAGCCATTATAAAACAATCCTTGCATCTTTCAATTGTGTATGGTATCAGCAATCAATTAAATATGACATTTTAAGCACATACTTCTCTGGTGTCATCTGCGATTACAAACTTTTTGCATGGCTCCTTTATTTGATCTTTAAGTTGACTGATGTTTTCTTTCACGGTTTTAATAGTAAACGCATCAAGATTGGCACATATCTGGAAAAGAGACATTTTTCAATATTTAAATAATTAGTATTCCCTTTCCATTGAGTTAATGTGGTTTTTTTTTTTTTTCATGCAAGAAATAGGTAGCATTACTTGTTAAATATAACATTTTAACATTGCTTTACTGTGGATCTGATTAACCAATAACAAATAACATTTGTCCTCATAGAGTAACAGGGAGCTTCTAAATCAAGTTGGCAGATAATTCCAGAAAAGTGTATTTATTTTCATTCCTTAGATTTTATTTTCCAGCTGGAAAAACTGACATGGAAAGAGCATCGCAACTTGCAGAGATTAGCAGAGAATGTTAATGAGAAAACCACATTACATGACGCATTTTAAAGGTCATTTTGGCATCCTTGGATCATATTACCACTCTCTTCTACAGAGTGAGAAACTAGGAGCAGCTGAGGCCCAAGTGCCTGGATCTAGATTAGAATTTGTCCTTAATCCCAGTAATAAAATATATGTTGGAGCCAATAATTGTACCTCTGTCTACCCTACATATTTTGACTGAATTCAATTTAAAATAAGGGACTTAAAATACAAATACAATTGCCTTGATGCCAACACACTTTTTGCGTTATTTTGAATTCATTTAACATTTGAGATCAACTAACAGTACCTTATGTGTTGTTACTATTATAGGGCAGCTGATGAGTAATATATTTTTTAATTATAGATTTGCATACCCCCATTTTCCCATTTACATTGAATTACCCAGAATCTATCACACAGAACAAAAAAGGTAGTAGAAAATACGAAATTTTGAAATACATTGAGTATGAGCATTACAAACGTTCATAGTTGTATGCATATTTTAATATCAAATACATCATTAACTTTTACAATAGGAGGAGATATTTATTTATTTAAATTTTTTTTTCTTTATTGGTTTTAGAGAGAGAGGAAGGGACAGGAAGAGAGAGATGGAAACATTGATGAGAGAGAACATAGATTGGCCACATCTTGCATGCCCCCCACTGGGGATTGGGCCCACAACCTGGGCATGTGCCCTGACCAGGAATCGAACTGGTGACTTCCTGGTGCATGGGTCAATGCTCAACCACTGAGTCACATCAGCCGGGCAGAAGGAGATATTTAAAAGAAGGTATTTAGTTTATCTCTTCCTGCCCCCCTGCCCTCCATCTCCATTCCCTCTGAGGCTTGTCAGTCTGTTCCCTACTTCCATGTCTCTGGGTCTATTTTGATCATCAGCTTATTTTGTTCATTACATTCCATAAATAAGTGAGATCACGTGGTACTTGTCTTTCTCTGACTGGCTTATTTCGCTTAGCCTAATACTCTCCAAGTCCCTCCATGTCATCTCAAAGGGTAAGAGATCTTTCTTTCTTACAGCTGCATAGTATTCCATTGTGTAAATGTACCATAGCTTTTTAATACACTCTTCTACTCATGGGCACTTGGGCTGTTTCCAAATCTTACTTAAGGAGGAGGCGGGGAGGTCGATGGACAAAATGGGGGACATCTGTAATACTTTCAACAATAATGATTTTAAAAAGAAGGTATTTAATTTGACCCCACTTTTCATTAATTGTATCAGCTTTCCATAATCTTTGTAATTTGTTCTGTCATAGTTGTTTATTAAGGCATATTACCGTTTTGTAGAAAATTGAATATACTTACTTTAACTAAAGCAAATAGATGTCACTTAACTGACTATCCTGGAATACTTTCTGTAATGCATTTGATGGCACTTGAACCTGACTTTACTTAAAAAGCCCAAGAAATACTGGTATTATTTTAAACGTTGGTTTTCTTTTTTATACATAAAGTTAATGACTTACTTTTAAAATGTGTTCTTCAGCTTTGGCTTGCTTGGTGGCTCCTCCAACACCTGGTGAAGCTGTTAGTCCCAGGATCTGAGGAAGGGGGATCACTGGTTTGTTTTCTTTCTTGAGCTTATCATTTTTCAACTTCTGTTTCAAATAACGCCTCATGATGTTATTATAGACTGCCTCTTTGTTGGTGTGATGGCATTCATCAATGATGATGAGGGAAAAGTCTTAAAAGAAAATTCTCATGGTTCATTTTCCAGCAAGGTACAGAAAAACAAACAAACAAACCAACCAACAAGTGCCTTTAAGCTAGTGAAATGAGCTACCGTGAGGATGTCTTTTCATGGACAGAGTACCCGCACTGCCCTCTTTCACTTTTTAAGACTAGTCTAGTCAACTGTACATACAAAAGTTTATGTATGTTAATCATGAAACTATCCTTGTTAGATATTATCTCTAGTTAATAAATGAATTTGAAAAGTTTATAGACCTAAAGAGTGTTATGGGATGGAATTCAAACCCAGGCTTATTGTCCAAAATTCTCAGGATTACACTTTTGTTCTTTAATATAATGTTTAATTTTAAGGGGTGAATTTTACATTTATTATATCAAATTAAAACTACGCTATTTAAAGAGGGAAATTTTGGCATGTCTTACCATTGCATTTAATTATTATGGTTATTTGTACTTATTTCTCTTCTTCTCCCCTACCTTCTCTTCTAATTCCTCTCAAAATAAAAAAGATTGTATATTTGTTCAATGGAGCAGAAGGCAGATCTAACAGGATACACTGGCATATAAAAAGAACTTCTCAGTACTTAGAATAAAGAATTAAATGGAAAGTTTAGTGATTGTTTGATGTAATAATAATATTCTTATGTAGAACAGTGATCTAATTAAAAACTCTTCAAATTTTTTGTTTCCCCAAAGAACTAAAAGGGTTTTAATGAAAATTTAAACAATAAAAGACAATATAAACCAAAGTTAATCTTTTTTAATCAACATTTACACAGCCTCTATTACTAACATTAATATTAATACTCTTTTTTCATAAATAAACACTTCAACCAACCTGACAACTGGACACCATCGTCTTCTCCTTTTTCTGAATTTAAAAGGGAGTTTTCAAGGATTTGAGCTGTACTGATAATAACATCATAGGATTTGACAGATTTTGGAAATGATATTTTCAATTGGGTATCACCACTTAATCTCGTAATGTTATACCATTTCTTCAAAAATGGTTGAAACTCTTTGCGGAAGAGCTGTTCAACTAATGGTACCTTTAAAAATGCCAAAAGTAAAAAAAATAAAATAAAATAAAATAAAAAGAGAGAGAGATCATTGTCAAAGCAAAAGGAGTATTGATCAAAGGCTTACTATGTGTCAAGTATTAACAAAGGTGGTTACATTATTAGTTAATTAGGCATAACAACCTATTCATCATTCCATTCATTCATCTCTCAGTAAGCACAACAGTGTTTAATATATGGTTCACAACTTACAGAAACAGTATAGCTGAGTGCACAGACCAAGACTAAAAACAAAACAAATTAATACAACACCATGTAATAATTCTCCTGTGGAAACACATTTAAAGTGACAGCAAAGAGGAAGAAGTAACTGACTGCTCAAAAGAAGGGCTTAGGAGGAATTTTAATCTTATAAGCCATGGGTCAGTGAAGAGACAAATTGAAACTAAGGCTGGATAAGAAATACATTTTGAATTGGTAGAGAAGGGCCAGGCTAAAAAGGGCTGTGAACACCGGAGTATTTTAAATTTAGTATAACAGTTCACAGGACCCTGGTGAGTTGTGCACATTTAGGGTTGATTTATTACTGTTGTTTGCCTTGGGATCAGGCCAGAGGCAACAGACCTGAAGAATTGGAGCAGGGAGCAAAGAGTGAGAGGTAAGGCATTGCCTAGGAGAGTGGATGTGAGGTGAGGAATGGACTGCTGGAATGGCTTTGGTGGCTGAGAAAGAACAAAACAAAAAAAGAGTTGGCAAGAAAGGTGAAAGTCTTTCAGAGACAACTGGCATAGTCTAGTGAGAGTGTGCCGGCGTTAAGGTGACTTGACCTGATTGGTGATTTACGGTATCTTTGAATTCACTGACAAGTTAAGATGCAAATCTTCTGAAGACCCTGACCTGCAAGACCATCAACATGGAGTGACACCATGGATAATGTGGGATCCAGGGCCAGGATGAAGAAGGCATCCCCAGCCGGGCCAGCAGAGGCTCATCTTTGCAGGCAAGCAGTTGGAAGATGGTCTCACTCTTTAAAACTACAACCTCCAGAGTCAACCCTGCACCTGCTCCTCTGTCTGAGGGGTGGCTATATTCTTACGATAAAGTAAGCTAAAGAAAATAAGATGCTATTTCCTTATGCTATTAAGAAAAGCATAAGGAAGAGAAATACATTTACAGTATTTACTGGGGAAAAAAAATCAGTGTATAAGTGGACCCACACAGTTCAACCTCATGTTCTTCAAGGGTCGCCTGTATTTTTTTCATTCCACTTATACAAGACACAGGTGATCATCTAAGAAGGAAGTATTCTAAGGAAGAGAATGGGAATTATATTTAGCAGAAAGAGAGCACAATCCAGAGGGAAGACAGGCAGCTCTGAAAACTACAGCAGCTACCTGCTTATTGTGTGACCTTGGACAAGTTACTTAATCATCTCAATTTCCACATGAATAAAATGAGGATAATGTTAACCTGTGGTGGGATCATCGTGAAAAATTAAATGAAATAACAGCTGACATATTGCTGGTACTCAGAAAAAACTTCCCTTATATTTCACCCATTCTTTTATTTTAGCAGTGAGTGTGGTAGAAAGGGACGAGTTGACTTCAGAAGAAAAGGATTCCAGTCTCAGTTCTGCTGATTATTGGCTGGATGATCCCTGACAGGTTAATTAAAGCCCCAGAGCCTCAGCTTTCTGATGGGTAAAAAGGGGATAGTTGTGGTTACTTCAAAGAATAGCTGTGTGGTTTTAATGAGATAATGTAAAGTACAATCCAGTATTATTATATTATTAATACACATCTTTCATTTCCTAAACTGTAGATTCCTTGGGGACTGGATAAGCATTTTATTGGTCTTTAAATACCCTCATGCTACTGAATGATTTAAGAATCTTTATTACATGAAGTGACATAGGGACCTGAGGTTCTGTCCATAAAGGGTGAGTCAAAGAAGCAGCATCTTCTCAACTACAGAACAAAAAGAAGCTGTCACAGGAAGTAGCAGGTGTTGGAAATCCTGATACTCACTCTGGGTGGCATTGACTTCCCGTTGAAGGACAAGAGAAAGCCAGGTGCAAGTCTGACATGGCTAATTGGGAGGTGTGTGGTCCTTTTGGAGCCATTTCTTGAGATGTGACAGAGAGCCTGCCAAGACTAATCAAACCCAACTGCTACTCACTTCTGCTGAATCAGATGGGACTGCATCACAGCATCTGAAGGAACCTGGGATTTATCTCTCATGATGTTGAAGCCCTAGATAGGAAATAGAAAGTCTGGAAACACAGGTGGTGTTTTCATTTCTCCCTGCATTTGAAGGCGATAACTTTGGAAAGGATGGAGAAAGGGAGATGAAAGTAAATGGTATTAGGGAACAGGATTTTTCTTTTCTAGATCAAGGGTTATAATAGCTTGTTCTTGGGCCAAATACAGAATGAAGGTTAGGTTGACTTACTGGGCCAGAGATTTCCTGACTCATTCAAAAAGACTTAAAGCTGAAATTACTTTAAAATTAAAGAAATGGGATAATGAAGGAAAAAATTATGACATAAATGGAAGTACTAATGAAGAAATTTCTAGTAATTCTTAGGGAAAAACAGTAAGGAAGAAGATCATGAATTAGATTAAAGTCCTTAAATATCTATACAACAATGCAATTTACATGAATAATTAATAAGGATAATTTAATGTTTAAACATTGCTGCAAATTTGAATTAATAAGAATCACCTATGCCTTGGCTAGTGTGGCTTAGTTGGTTGAGTGCCGACCTATGCACCAAGAGGTTGCCAGTTTGATTCCTGGTCAGGGCACATGCCCAGGCTGGGGGCTCGATCCCCAGTCGGGAACATGCAAGAAGCAACCAATCAATGTTTCACTCTCACGTTGATGTTTTTCTTTCTCTCTCCCTCTCCATTTCTCTCTCTCTAAAAATCAATAAAAAAATCTTTTTAAAAAAAAAATGAAAAGAATCATCTAAATCACCTTGATCCAGTGGGGTGAAAGATTTGTGACAAGAACTTAGCACTGACAGGACAAATAATTAATACAAAAAGAAAGGTGCATCAGATGTATACAAAAACACAAGACCTGAGATGATCAGTCAACATAATGATATGAAGAAATAAACATAAGTAATTATTTTTAAGCTCAAAAATTAACTGCACAAACATAACTTAAGAGGTCTACTTTAACAGCTTTTTTCAAATAAACTTAGGCTTCTTAGGTTATAGCAAGCACTAGATGAGTCTGTGGGTGACAAAGGCAGACCCAGTCATTGGCTAAGTGTCACACCTCATCTCTCCTAAACTCTGCACTGTAAGACTATATCTATAGTATTCTGTTCAACACCGGACACTGTGTTTTAAGAGGATCTGAGATAAAAGTCTGGAAAAGTATGAGCACTCAGGATGATGGAATGTCTGGAAACCATGTTATCTGAGGAACAGTGAAAGAAAGTTATCCCAGGGAACAAGAAGAATGACTTAGATGCTGCATGATGCTTGCTTCTTTCTTTATGTGGAGGGCTGTAGTAAGACAAGAGAATTGCAACTTAACCTACTCTTTATCGTCACGGAGGAAAGAACTCTAACCACTGAGAGTGGATGCCAGAGAAACCGGTTTTGATGAATACACGTTAGGCTTTCTAACAGTGTCAGCTGTTCAAAGAATAGATCAAGCTGTCTCGTTAGAAGGGAAGCATCCTTGATATTAGAAGTTACTCAGCAGAGGTGAGAGAACCACTTGGCAATGGATGAAAGCTGGACCTTGAAAAACTCCAACTCTAGTCTATGACGCTGTGACCTGAAAAGGGAAGTAAGGAAGCAGATGAATCAAAAATAATTCCTAGGTTTTGAGGCTATAGGCTTTGGAGGAGGTGATATAATAGAGAGACAGCTAAGTAGGGTACAAGAGCTCTCTGAGAGGGTAGATGAGACTTACTTTAAGGAAATGGCTGAAGTGCAAATGGTATTAAGAACATCAACATAAGTGGTTTTGAATCCAGTTAACTTTGTTTTGTTTTGTTTTTCTGGACTTGACACTTATGACCCTGCTCACTGGTTAAAGAATATAAAATTTCATTAATTATGAAGGTGAGGAGGAAGGAGTGGGAGAAAAAACTAATATTCACTGAGTTATTCCTAGGCTTTAGATAGATTATCTAATTTAAACTTCCGAACAACTATACAGGGCCGTATAATTTTATTCCTTTTATAGATGAGGAAACTAAAGTGAAAGAAGTTAGCAATTTGTCCAAGATCAAACACCTATATTCATTGTATTCCCAAACATAATATCCTTAATATAGGGAATATATGAAAAGCTATATGAAAATTTTAATGTATCACCATTACCACTAAAGAAATAAAACTGTCTAATAATGTGCAACAAATATAAGGACAGGTCTTTAGGCTTAGCACATATACATATAAAATGCATTTGGAATTACATGACAGAAATCATTCAGATCATGAATTTTGAGTATGCTTTTTTAGTACTGAAAAGCAGGGTGCAACTAAAACATTTATCATAACAGAAATACAAAAGATACAGGAAAATTGCATTGTCTATTGCTACATTTTCTGTGAAGAACTAACCCAGGATCTAGTTATCATATGTAATGGGGGAAAAAAACTTTCTGGTCATAGAAAAGTATACTCCATTTACTCCATAAAATGGTAAAGATTAATATCCACAGTTTATAAGCTTATAAGATAATAAACTCTCATTTATCTGAATAAATCTCAAATAACTAGGTTTTCTTACAATGAAGATTTATACCTGCTTATGAAGATGGCTTTCAAATGCCCCAAGGTATGAATTATTAAAGAAAACCTCAGTTGCATTTAATTATATATATATTATATATATAAAACCTTTGAAAACTATTTACCTATTTAACCTGATATAAATCAGCCAAATATTAATTTAATTTTTTCTTTCTCTTAAAACAAATGTTATATATATATATATATAACATTTGTTATATTTGTAATATATATATATTCTGGATAAAGAGCAATTGCCATTTTTGACTAAAAGCCAATGGTTAAACAGACTCTATCTAGAAGACAATATTTGATCCTAGATTCCAGTGATATTTTGAGGTCATTTATGTTCACATGCAATGGTAAATTAGTACCAGTCAACCTTAAAGAATATCTGGGTAAATACACTATGCATAAGTTACAGCTATTTGACTTAATCTGATTTTATAGAAAAATTCCATTTTAAAGGCTAGTAACTAAGATACTACATATAATTTGAAGAGCAAAGATTCGAGATAAAACAAATTAATTTGGCATTTTTCCTAATGAAACTAAATCTGTGTAATCTATTGTTACAAATGTCACTATGCAAATGCTTCAAAATAATAAAATGAAAATAGACAACGTTACATTATGGTTGAATACCTTATTGACAAGAACCATAACTTTTCCTGGTTGGGATGCCTTTTTCTTCTTGTCCAAGTGATCCTTGGCAATGTAAACGGCCACTCTGGTTTTCCCACTCCCTGTAGGGAGGCATATAATGATATTCTTTCCTTCCAAGGCCGGTTGGGCAACTTCCATTTGGTATGGCCTGAGATTCAGTTCTGGCTCAGGGAATACTCTTTCTGCCACTTTCTCTTCATCTGAAAGAGGTTAAAAGAAAGAAAAATAGGGGGAAAAATAAATACGAGAATGGGCAACAAAATGACTGAGGCTAGGAAGCCTTCACACTGAACACAGGCCTCTGTGTTTGAAAGGCTTTTCATGTATGGTCCAAACCAATTCATTTTCTATTTTCTGCACCAAATGGGCATCAGCTCTGTTTGTATTTGCAGGATACAACCCCAGGCTCTCCTTCATGGAAGAGGCCCGGGGGTGGGGGTGCAGAGGGAGTGAATTAACAGGACAGATGGAGGACTAGAAGGGGGCAACATTCAAGAGTGGGCAAAGCCAAGGGCAAAGTACAGAAAAGTGCAAGATTGGCAGTTATAGTTTTTATGTAACAGACTTTCCATCTCTTTGCAGGGCCATTATTCCTTACACGTTTCTCTTAGCTCTTCCACCTACAAATCAAGAGAACTGAGTAAGTACGAACCACCAGTCCTTGTTCTGTATTCCCCTTGCTTTTCATTGCTAAGAACATATTACAGCTGATGCTACTTTTCTCCATTTGAAAAACTTTGACAACCAAGCACCAAGAGTTTGCACATCTATCTATCTGTCTATCTATCTTTCTATCTATCTATCTATCTATCTATCTATCTATCTATCTATCTATCTATCATCTATCTAAAATATCTAAAATTGGCACCAAAAAAATTTTATTTTTGGCCTTTGAACCAACCAGATTAAACAGAAGCAATATTTATGAAGAAAGGAAAAAACTCTTCCCATACTAGCCTTTAATTTGTAGGTTTTCATGGAACGATGAGAAACTATTTTGTTAGTTTAAACTGAATTGTGAGTAATTTTGCTATTTGGTTTCGAATTGTGATCTTTGTCACTTCCTTATATGTATGTCTCGACATATTTATATTTTTCTGAAACTCAAAGCACAATAAATTAAAAATATTTCTAATTAACACAGATTTAGAAATTTAAAATATTGATAAAGAACTGACATATATTAATTTCATAAACATTCGGATAAACTCATTATAGCATATCTTGGTTTAAATATGTTTTGTTTAGAAGTGACCATATTTATATTAGCCGGGGGAAAAAGATCTAAAAATGTATAACTCATCATGTGGAATGCAGTAAAATAAATATTATAGCAATTTAAAAGCCTAACTTATGCTTTATGTAATCATAAGAAAAAATTAAATGACAGCACTTATCAGTATTTCATTACACATGAAGTAAGTGTTCTTTCTCTTATCAGTGATCGCAATAAAACTAAGCTAACGTAATCCCATTAACTTCAAAAAGGTTGCTGATGGTTCCATTTCAGCAAAGGGATGATTTTATTTAACTGCGTTTTAACTTGTTGTGATAGTTCCATCTGAACAGGTAGGAAAATTCACACCAAATACCACTTAGTAAGAGTCATCTACTAACCTGGCAGGAAATTTGCCTTCTGTATGGGTGAGAAACACAGAGGCAATACATTTAAGTTATCATTGGATCAGCTGAAGATTCATTTACTATGATTTTCAGGAAAAACTCATTCCAGATCACCGACATTTAAAAATATACATTTGCAAGTTTTCTTGCCATGCTTGTTTTGAACTCTACATCCTAAATAGTAATTCATCTTCTATTATATTTATGGAAGTTTCTAATTTATTTAAGATTACCATTCCTTTTCTTGAGTGGCTTTTATAGATTATCAACATTTTAATATTCCATCTATATTATGAGCATTTATCACATAACTTTTCTAAAAGAGCCACAATATTTGCAAAGAAAGATGTATTTTAAATTGTGTTTAAACCAACATCCAGACCTTTACTTCTGCTGTTTCACCTAGGAAGTTTGTGAAAAGATATTAGCAAGTTCTCTTTATTGAATTTCACTCCAGGTACACTTTTGAGTAGATTTAAAAAATAATAATAATAATAAAATTCTGCTTTCCTCATAGCAGCTGCATGTACTTTTAAAAATCATTATTTCCTCCTTTTGTTTTTCATTCTTATTATTAAAGTCTTGGGTAACAAGTATTTAAAAGAGAAACTTAGAGAAATTTCCAAAGTCCTTTACCCAGGAATCTAAAACCAAGTCAAATGAGGAGCACATCAGTATCACTTATGCATATCAACATTGTGCTAACACATTTAAGAAGTCTTAGACCGTTGAAAGAGCTCGCATGTTCAAATTTAAGTCCAGAATCAAAGTCATGACATGTCACTGCTACTGAACTAGTTACGTACCATTAATTCATTATGCAGTAACTATTTACTGGGTGCTTATTATATCCATGTGATCTCAAGAGCACAGTCCTTGTCCTCAAGGACTTCAGAGTCTAGGGCACTATACTGCTGCCACCAAAAGAATCTGGCTATTGGAGAGATAGTTCAATAATATTCCACATTTTTGAGTCAAGTCCAAGAAATTCGATGGGTGTCCCCAAGTTTAAAAGAGAAGCACAGAGTGAATATGGAAATAATTAGAGTTGGATTCATTGTGAGAATAGCATCCAAAGGAAAAGAGCTGGGTGAGTGCTAAATATTCAGCCTGATTCTTGCCTTATCACATCCTCTGACATAGGGATGGAAGAATTTATCCACATAAGCAATGAACAGAGAATTTTCTCTTTTCTGTCACCAGAAGGAGAGAACTGGACTGGTGTCAATGAGCCAGGAGCCAATTTCCTTTAAATAAATAAAAAAAAAAATGTTTGGGTTTTGTTTGTTTGTTGTTGGTTTCTTTTTGGCTCTCTTTGAAAAGCAAAATCAATTAAATGCAATAATTAAAATGGTATTTAAAATATGCACAGGCTTTGTATAACTTTGTGCTCTTCCTCTACAATAAATATTGATTAAAGACCTTAAAATTATACTATACCATATAAATGGTCAAAAAATGAAATCAAATAGGGCTTAAATAATAACATTCTATTGGAACTACACCATGTGGCAAATTTCATTCTCACATTGATTTTGACAGCTGAGTTATTCTTGGAGAGAAAAGGTCTGTCACTGCATGTGTTTGAAATTGAAAAAGTACTCCTTTACCTATAGCATGTAACCACAAAAAAACACGCCATTCCAGCTGGACAAATATTAATAGGTATTACCTTGAAATAGTAAGGAAACACTTTCTACATATCAGGCCAATGTGTATTCCAAAAAATTTGCTACTTTGTGTTAAGCAGTATATCTCTCTGAAAATGAGAAACAGAAAAACAAAATGCCTTCCATGGTATAATTGGAATATTTAAACTTTAAAAGCACCATTATCTTTTACTATGGCATAATACTTCACAAAGAAACGTAATGTTATGGTATGGGGTCATGTCCATGATCCTCATGGCCCATATGTAACCTTTGAAGGTAGACAAGGACATGTGCAAGAACATCCCTTTGATGGCAGCCTCAAAGGTCAAAATATGATCCCAAACAGGCAATGCTTTTCAGTGATTCAATATGTGTTTAACAATTAGCATTTCATCTAAACCTTATTTTAATTGATTTCTATTTCATCCTATATCATGTATTTAAGGAAAAGGAATTTCTTAATTTTAGAATTTCAGAATTCTACTACAGACCATGCAAGGCAATTCTTTTTCCTAAGCACTGACCCCGTCTAAAGCATCAATGGATACCCTTTGAAACTGTGTTTGTCTTCACATGTATTTGCCTTTGAAAATGTATTTGCTTTTTAAAAGTAGGTTGCATTTAGATTTATCACGTTTCATGCCACATTGAGGACTGAAAATCAGTCAACAGTTACATTTGCTAACAGCTCAAACTAGACAGAAAGCACTGTACATAGAGGATAGCCATTAAATGTGTATTGAATAAATGAATATCGTTGAAAAGCCCTTACAGAGACAAATAAAAATTAGGATGAGGTCCAGAAGCTAAAAACTACCCATAAAATGTTACATATTAGCTAGAGTATATTTTGAATTCTAGAATCAATAGCATTTAATTAAAAATTTATAATTAAATTAAACAACTGTATAACAAGCATACAAAAAATAAATATAATTAACAGAAATAAGCACATGGCAAGAACTTAATAAACACTGACGAAATTGAACAGAAAGTGAATTAACCCTTTTTAGTAAAATTAATGTTATGACTGAAATTTGGTGAACTGGGTTTCCTCAAACCAACTTGTTACAAAGGATTCAGAAGTGTTATTGAGAGAAAGGACATTTAAATCAAAGAAGTGATATACTTCCATTTGGAAAGCTTTTAGGGCAGATGAGCATCCTTATGTAAATTATTTTGACCCTTTAGACCTATTGTAGATCTAAATTTCTATAATTCTTCTGAGAATGCAGGACAGTCTGAAGTGCACATTATTTTCTAAGTGTTTACCGCAACTCAAACACAAAACAAATAAAGATTAAAGTAATTTGTTCCTTAATTTTCTAGTTTTCTACTGCTTCTTAGCTGGCCACATTGCAAAGCATTTTTTTTATTTGTAATTTGTTAAATAATGATGCATTTCAAACATACAGACAAATACAGAAAGGTGTGTAACAGACATCCGAGGACCTATCACCCATTTTTAACAGATGTTAACATTTAAACTCAGTAATAATAATGGAAATACACATTCAAAGAACAGAAAGAAGTGATTTGAAATTGATCAGACCAACACAAGTTAGGAAATCGGCACACTCATTTATTTCTGGTGGGATATTCAACTCCTGTGGAGAGCAATTTGGAGAACACCAAGTAAAGTTCTCATTTAGTGACAAAAATATTTTGTAAACTCTACTCCTATGCAAGACATATTTCTACAAATTGGAACTCTTTAACTGTATATGTAATTTCCAGTTTTTCATTTAAAGAAGAACTCTGGAAGTTTTTATTTAAAATGTATTTTAATTTAAAAATTTCAGGTTTGGGAATAAATGTACCAAATTATATACAGAATTTAAAACAGTCAAATTAATTGAAACAGATTTCATAAATACACAAGATAACACGATGCTAGGGGGAACGTGGCATATGCCAGACCGAAAAGCTACGTACTGGATCAAAATTAGAGAGCCTGATTCTAAGACTTTTGTAAGTTGTACTTTTAAAGGAAGTGAATGGCAAAGTTCCAAAACTCCTTCAACTGTAGAAAAGAATTGCTTTAATTGCATAAATACATTAGGGAGGGTATGAACAGCCCCCATGCTTTCCACTATATGGCGTCTTATTTCACACTTTGTAAGGTTTACACAACAGTTAGGCAGTACCTGAATCACTTCCCATGGAGCCTGAATCACTGCCCATGTTGCTGTTATGTCCAAGACTCTCATCTAAGCAGTTGACACTTCCTTCTGCCAAACTTGTGTCTGATTCTGCAAAGGAAAACATTTTAAAATATTTCTAAAATATTTCTGAGAATAAACATATTTTAACTACACACCTCTACAGCACACAGTACATACAGTTCAGCGCGAGTAGCGAAGGCACACCCAATAATTATGCACAAAAGGTAAGAGTTTCTGGCAAGCTGCATTTAAAAACTCCACTGTGGATGCGAAGCTGCCGGGTAGTGAATCAAATGCATATATCTACTTAAGGTACCATACATCCAATATGAGAGCTAATGCAAATTTGTAAGGATTTATGACTCTTGTCATCCCCCCTTTACGTACATGTTGTCCAAGAAAACATCTAGGCTTGATAATGTCATTTAAACAAAAAATATCCTATAGAAACCATTGAGCTATTTTTCACATAAAATGGTAGGTAATAAATAAAGTAAAAAAAAATAATAATAAAGTACATGGATTTACTGGTTAGTTATGAAAATAGCAGTTCAGTAACAAACATAACTTTAAAATATTAAAAAGAATTTGCTCAGGAAGAATATCATTAAAGCCTGGCACTGCAGTTGTACTAGAGTGTATGTAAAGTTGTAAAAAAAACATTTTTTTTTTTACTATAATTAAACTAAGTGTCTATCAAAGGGTTATGGTCAATGAATGGCAAGGGCACACCCTTCATGTGTTGATCCCAATTTTCTGTGTTTAGTACTCAGTATCAATTCCTTTTGGAAATCCGAAGGATCAGAGAAATTTGCTGTTGCAGTTACATTGTGCCTAACTTCCCATTATTTAGAAGAGGTTAGTACAATTTATCTCATAGGACTGGATGACTATTCAATAATATAGGTACGATCAGCTCTTAGCACTTTAGCTTAATTGCTGATGATTGGAAAATGAAATAAAACTCAAATATTTGGTGTATTACTAGGGCAAGAGTTTCATTTTATAATGTTCTTCGTACAATTAATAACATTTCATAATACTTATACTTCTTAGATAGTTATTATTTCATGCTAAAGCTGCCAAATGCACTAAATAAATTATATTAAAGTAGCCTTCAGGCTGGAAATAGTAATGGGTGAAAAACAGACACACAGTATGCTATCGATAAAACTTCTCTGGAAGAGATAGCCTACAACTCCCTAAAACTACAGGTATCTTCTCTTTCAGAGTTATATTTTCAGAGTCAGGTGCATTGCGGTATAATTTACACACTGTAAATTACTCTTTTTAGGTGTGCAGTTTGATGAGTTTGACAAATGCATATAGTTTTGTCATCAGGATCACAATCGAGATTTTTCCATCATCTGAAAAGTCCCCTCAACTTTTGTGGTCAGTTCCCTCCTATCCCCTGGCGGTCACTGACTTGGTTTCTGTCCCTATATTTTTTTCCAGAATGTAATATAAATAGATTTATGCACTATATAGTCTTCATGTTTGGCTTCGTTAACTTAGCACAGGCAGTTGGAGATGCATCCATGTTGCTGTTAATATCAGTAATTTGCTCCTTTTTATTGCCGACTAGTATTCCATTGAGCATCTGTGATATCTATGACCTCCCCTTTGCAACCTGGATAAGCCTATTTAGCTTGGGAAATATGGAATTACAGCCAATGCCAATCAAATTCGTGAGGTATCCTCCTTGAAAGGTAAAATAAAGCTAATAAGACATTTGTAGAAAAATTCTCAATGGACACACATACTGTTTAAATACATTAGCACAACATAAATATACTAATGTGAAAATACTGTGCTTATCAGTTGTTGTAGATTAGCTCTAAAACTCAGATTTGAGGAATCCCTTATGATCACACGGGAAAACCTGTACATCTCACTGAGAGATTTTAAATATGGCACTTTGCAATTCCCAAAGGTATGCCTTGCTAGAAGCTCAGAGGAGAGTGTGGGATAGAACTGTCAAGTAGAACCGTGTTTTGGGCAGATGTACTGATGAAAAGAGAATATGATTTGTAAGAAAAAGGCAAGGTGTAAAATGAGATGGGGGAAATGTCATTGCAAAGATAATTCTCAATCTTAGAAATACAGACCACGATTTCTGAGGCAAAAAAGTAATTTTTGACATGCTTTTCATTTGCTGTATTCAATGTAGTACTGAGAACTGAAAACAATACCGAAAATACTGAGAAATACTAACAAACATTATCTAAAATCTGACACTGTAGCTTTAAGTTTCCAACTAAGTATAATACAAATGGAAATTATATTTGATTTCCATTTTATTTTCTAATCACTAGCAGTTAAACCGTAATCTTAAATCTGCTCTGTATTAAGTGTAAAGTCAAGATTTTCCGACTTGGGGAACCTATTTAATGCAATGCACACAAATAATTAGTGAATATTAAAGAAAGCTGCTACCCAAATTAGGGTATTATTAATTAAGTTCATTATTTGGTTTATTTTCATCTAACAAATAAATCTGCAATGTGTCACTGAGCTCTGTGATTTCACAGATGTAATGTAAATTGCATTTTAAACTCTCAGCATCCTAAGTGGTACATGTCCATTGCATCTCAGTTTTATAGGTGAGAAACCACAGCTCAGAGAGGTTAAATCATTTAACCAGATCACACAGTTAGAACAGGGCAGAGTTGGAAGTCCCCCTTATTCCAGTGTCCTTTACGCAGCATTATACATGGCTGATAAACTGCGTGAAGCTTTGTAAACAAGCAGATCCTTCTAAGTGAAATCAAGTTGTTTTCTTAAGCATCTAGACCTTTTCATTGTGATGTCAAATTTTCCATCAATCTTGAAACAGCTTGTCTTTGCAAGAAAAGTTCGGTTATTTTATTTTGCTAATATTTCTGATTCCATCCATAGACTTTCGTTTACTTTACATTTAAACATCCACACTTATGTTGAAACCTTTTCTGCACACAAATAAAAGAAGAATGTTCTGTTGACAAAATTCATTGCAATAATTCTGCTAGAGATCATTACGGAAGTGAAAGGGAATATACAGAGGTCTACTTGTCATTTCAAGGATATAAAAGTGTCCAGTTTCTCAACACAAAAATAATTTGTGTCCCAGGCAGCAAATTCTTATGCATTTGATATATTTTTTATTTCATAGAAATATAAGTACTACAGGAAATAACTTCAATAATGAAAGAAAATATATTGTATCTCCCATAACATTGAGAATGTCTTCCCCATAGATTTTCTTCCCGCATTCATTTTAAAAAATCATCTCTCTCTCTCTCTCACACACACACACACACACACACACACACACACACACCAAAAAGCCAGATCTAGACAGTGCTTACGTGATGCCAAAATTAAGCCAACTTATTGAGTTTATAAGCCAAGAATTCCTGCAATTGACTATATAGGAATATCTTGTTTCACTCTTTATACTTTTTACAGTATGTCAAGCTGAACTGATGTCCTAATGAATAAAGTCATGTGTCTATATTTTAAGATAGATCAGATAAAATGCAGTCAGTTGGAGACAGGGTGTCCCCGGGAAAAGAACACATGCTATGGAGTCAGACAGATCGGTCTCCAGACCTACACTCAGCCACTGCTGACAAGTGACTTAACCCTTAAAAAAATCTTTAATACAGGTAGCAGTTTCGACTTTCCCATTTATTGTGAGAATGATTCTGTTAGATTAAGGAAATGAATCATGAAGAGGAACAAATCTTACATTCTCGTGAAGTTGCCGCTAAAGAGGCTTTGAATATCGGAGTTGTATTTCATGATGCATTTAGTTAACTTTTATATAGGTCTTATTTCCTCTAGGAAAAATATCAGAGCTAGTTATGAAACAGATCAGAAAATGCTGGTTATTTCTGTTAAAGAAAAGCAATTATTCTTATCAAACTCTACTGAAATGAAGAAAAATGATACCCATCCAGTTAAAAGATAGGATTTTCTGTAATAATTTTGTAAACAACACAAAAAAGAACAGCTCTGCTTACAACGATAGTGCGTGTCTAGGACCAGTCCATAAGCCATGGGTAAAAATGGCCTCATTTTGCAGCCACAACTTTAACATTTTACTAATAAGGAGGAAATATTAACTGGAATCTGAGAAATTGCATATTTAACATCCTCTGGGCCTTAAATACTTTAAAATATTTTTAAACCATTTAGAAACTAAAAATATTGAAGTTTAAAAAAAATTCAATTGAAAACCTCTTGGTTGAAAGCCTTTTAGATCTATTTCAATGTAAAGTATGCCCTCTGCTGGAAAATGCTATTATAACAATTAGTTGATAAGTTACATTGTTTTTTTCAACCTAAGACCTAAGCTTCATTAGGTAGGATACAAATTGGTTGTTACTTCTATTCCTGCCAGGTAGTGTCTCTCCTGTTTTCAGCCTTGATGCATTTCTTAGTCCACAGAATCGTTCTCCTCTCTTACCCCTGGCCTCAGGCTGCTGTGCACTGGGCTGCAAAGTGGTTTTGCGTTACAGCAGGAGGCAGTGCAAGGGGCCTTGTGCCCACGGAGAAAGAAGGCACCACCAACTCCCTGTGCCCACGGAGAAAGAAGGCACCAACAACTCCCATTCTCCTGAGAGGCAATGCTGCCAGGGTCTGCAAATAGTTGAATTCCACTTGCCACGGTCACTTTCTATTTTGTTCTGACCTCCTGATACATTTTAGCTTCAGGTCTTTAGCCATTCCTACCTTCCCTCCGGTTGCATAACCCCCCAGCCGAGACTGTCAGACCACCCGAAGGCCCCCAACACACGTGCACCCAGGGGCACGCACACAAAGACCGCATGGCCTTCTTCAGTGTACTTCACTTTCTTACTACTAATAATACATATTTCCTTTCCTTTTGAAATAACTTAATCTTTTTTGAGAGGAAATAGATGACTTTTATTTTCAGCTCCATGTATATGGATTTGTGCGTGCGCACGCACACACACGCTCACATTTTGGTCTGTCAGATTTTGCTCTCCATGCCAGGGAACATGTGTTCCCACAGAATGGAGAGAAGCCACCTCCACCCACCTTGCATATTCTCTCCTGGATCCAAGCTTCTAGGAAATGAGTTTCCCAAAGAGAGAGAGAGAAAGAGAAAGAAAGAAAAAAAAAAACAAAAAACCTCTCCTCGAGCCACAGGCCCACATGGCTATCCGTGGAGCTCCTTGCTCCTGTTTATAGAAGTATAGAATTTATAGGGCTGAAATGTTTCCGTCAGAATTAAATCTGAGTTGTGTGTAAGGACGTTGGCTTACATTGTATCTCTATGCCCTTTAGCCTTCAGAGCTGGGTCTCAAATGGAAAGACGGTTATTAAAGGACAGGGTTGTGGGGATACCCATACCCACTACGACAGCCTATTCATTCACTGCCAGTCAGTAACAGCGGCAGAAAGTCCTAGAGCAGAATCGGTGATGAGTGATACATCAGATGACCTCCTGGAAAGCAAGTCTTGGCAATGACAAGGTTTAGGGTGACAAGATAGAAGGAGACGAATGGCCAACTTCCTTAGCTGATAGCCTTCAGGGAGAGCTGCGCAAGTTCAGTAGACAGGGCAGACATGAGGAAAGTCTGTGGAGAGATACATTTAAGGGTATCCTGGTAAATGTTCAAAAGTCGGGCTCTTTGGGGGAGGAGGGAAGGCCACAGTTTAAAAGTGTTTGCTGATTTTCGTGGTGTAAAGATTCCCACCATGGCTGATTGCAAGCGACCAGCGTGATGTCCCTGTGGGGGGTCAGGGAGTCGTGTGCACGTTTGGCTCCTGCAAGCCAGTATCAGCCAATTCCAGCACCCCGAGTATACATCCCTCTGATTATGAGCTTTCCTACCCACATCATCGGAAATAATCACACACGCAGTATGCTAGTATTTTATAATTGTTCAAATGCTGAAGGATAAACTTTTTTAAAAATTGATTTTAAAGAGAGAGGAAGTGAGACGGAGAGAGAGAGAAAGAGAGAAACATCAATTGGTTGCCTCCCATAAGGGCCCCAACTGGGGATTGAACCGCAACCCGGGTATGTGCCCTGACCAGGAATCCAACCCTCGACACTTTGGTGCACAGGACGATGCTCAGCCGACTGAGCCAACTGGTCAGGGCATGAATGATAAACTTTTAAGAGTATTTTTTTTAAAGCTGCGGTATACATTTACACAGTGGAATGCTACTTGGCCATAACAAAGGAGGAAATCTTACCCTTTGTGACAGCATGGACCTGGAGAGCATTATGCTCAGTGAAATAGGCCAGTCAGAGAAAGACAAGTACCATGTGATGTCACTCATAGGAATCTAGTGAACAAAATACACTAACAAACAAAACAGAAACAGGCTCACAGATAGAGAACAGACTGACAGCTGTCAGAGGGGAGGGGGTTTCAAGGCTGGGTGAAAAAGGTGAAGGCATTAAGCAAAAATAAAAATAAAAAAAGAAACCTCATAGACAACAGTACGGTGATTATCAGAGGGAAAGAAGGTGGGGGGAGGAAGAAGAGTGTATGGGGGGAGAAAGGGTGACAGGAGGAGACTTGACTTGGGGTGGTGAACACACAATACAACATACAGATGATGTATTATAGAATTGTACCCCTGAAACCTATATAATTTTATTAACCAATGTTGCCCCCAAAATCAATTAAAAATAAAAAGGAAAGAGTATTTTTTTTGCCTTGAAAAAGCATTTGTAAAATCATGATTAGAAAAACCCATGAATTCTCAGTGATCTTGGAAGTTTTATCTGCCACCACCCTCCTCCAATCAAACTGTTCCCCTGCACACATTTCGTTATAGAATTTTGCTGTTTGTTACAGCTGGAGTCTGATGTTCATTGTATATAATAAATATTACATAATATAACTATTAATTCATCTACTCCCTGCCCCACACAACTATAGCCTCCCCATTATCCACACCTCCCACCCTAACACACTTTGAATTCTGCTGCACCTGCGTTTCTGCTCGGGATGCTTGTGCAACCTGAAATGCTGCCTGCACTCTGTTCACAAATCCAACACGGGACTCCAAGGCTCAGCTCACGTATCTCATATTCCTCCTCTAGTAAGCTGTCTCTGTCTTCCTTTTTTTTTTTTTTTGCAAGTCTTCTCTCCTCATCCTTTAATGCTTTCTCTTTGGCTACAGATAGATTACTACTACTCTTTGGGGGCATGTCACTTGTTTTCTCGAACTTTGAGGGTGAGGCCAGTGCCTCAGTGCTTGGTTCCTGACCACCTCACTCCTTTACTCCCACTGCTCTCGTTTCCAGTGCTCATCCACACACCGAAAGAGAGAAGGTAAGATCTAATAATCAAATTAAAATGGGGATCATCATCATTGTTAAAATTTGCCAAAAACAAACACACAAACAAACCCTTAGGTTCAAAGCCATAAAAGGGATGTATGAAAATAGATCTAGCATGTATTAACTGAACATAGGGAGACTTCTTCCCATCAAACTATTTATGTCCTCATTCTTGAGATATGGATGGTAACCCTCCTAGAGCTATTATGCAATTGTAAGTCATAACAGACCTAGATGGCGCATGGTAGGTTTCAAATAAAATAAAAATCTATATTATTATTTTAAAAATACCAATATTAGCATTAGTATCTCTCTCTCTCTGTCTCAGCTCAAATTCATATCTGCCTTTTGGATTGCCTCAGGAGTACAATAATTAATGTAACTAAAATTAGAAAAATATAGAAGCCAAGGAGAGCTATCTTACTTCAAACCAATCCTGTAATCGTATAGGCAATTCTGACACAATCCTATCACACCCTTTGTATCAATTATCTTTCCCACTAAGATATCAACTACTATATGGTATTTATTTGTAGAGATTCTACGAATTTCTAAATTTCTAGAGGTTAGTGCTATAGAACATTATTCTGGTCCTCAAGTGCAAGGATAAATTTTGTGGCATTTTAACAGAAAATAGTATAGACCAAATCTAAGATTGGACTTTGGTCTATAAAAAGGCAAAACAAAACAACAACAACAAAAGTGTGATAACAGATTGGGCCAGGGAGAAGGAGGCTGTTTTATAAAGGTCAATTTTTAAACCCCTCCTACAGAACATGATCTATGCAAAATATATCCACAATATATTCCAAAGCATAATGTCACCGGATAAACCTAAGGAGTGGAACATATGGGGGAATATGAAAAAGAAGGTATTAAAGTCTGAAAACAAGCAGGTTGGTAAGCTCATTAGCTGGGGTGGAATTTTAAAATCTTCACGTGAAAGAATATATAAATCAAAATATACACATGCATTCAGTCATGCGCACTGTATATTCACACATGGCACTACACCATTACATTATACTGGAACAGTGAAATTCCGTTCTCTTTATAAATGTAAAAGCGCCCTCTGCTGGTCAACTTGAGGTATTTGCATTTTCTAGTTTGACAACATAAAAATTCAATTTAGGCTGATAAAAGAAGTTCGGGGGATTTTCTGTGAAACTCTGCATGAAAGTAAGTTTATTCCGAATACAATAAATCTTATTTATTTGTGAAACTCATGTACTTTACTTTTATTTTATTATAGAGCATAATTCATAAAATAGTATAATAAAAGTGTCCATGCAAAATAACTACTCCCTTGTGACAAAGCAACTGTAGCAATAATCTAAAACTGATTGTACAATCAACTTCATTGTACACTAATAGAATTTTAAAAATCAATTAATTATGTACTTTCCATAAATAAAATACTTTTAATGGAATATAATGAATAGACTTTGTGCCCCTCTGATGTTTTCTAGGGACGTGCGGTCTAGAGAAACAGCAAAGTTTTCCAATATTTTCTTGTTATAAGATGACCAGTGACATCTGAAAGCAGAACTATAACACCTAGCATTAAAATCCTACTAACAGTCTGAGAACTATTCAAATATCCTCTAGAAATTATTGCGTTAACTTGGAAAGAGGCAACATAAAAAACACTTTGTATATCTTAATTAACCACTTTTTTTTAAGGGAAGCAGTAGAAGGAGGAAGGAAGAAGAAATGCCAGCCCCTTTGTGGAGGCATGATAAAATCACCCTCCAGATCTATTCACTGGGGAATTCTGATATATAACTCCTAGGATGAAGGAGATGAGATTAAAATTGATTTCAGGGCAGGCCACAGTTATTAATGGCAGTCTGTCTCACCTATCAGATGTATTAAGGAGTAAAAGGAGCTAAAAAAAACAATATATAAAGAATATTTGCACTAAAATGATAAATAGTTAACATTTGTATGCACTGAAAAAATATTTTAGAGACTGGTTCAGAAATAAAATTACAAAAATCTTCATTTAAAATTGGAATTAATTCAAGTCAAATTTTTTCTTTCTGCATATGAAAATTCATATGTACAGATTATGTGCACCTTAAGTAAAAAGTTTCTTTCAATGCCATTTTGGTAACTGTATTTGAAATCTGAACACAATGTATTAGAATTCAAATATACATTATCGATATCAATACACAAAACAAAATTATGAAAATGCATATTAGTGACTATGGAATATTTTCACATTTATTTGGATTGTTAATTCTGTCAAAGAATGCCAATATAAGCAAAATCCTTCCTTGGTAAGTTTTACAACAAAAATTTCAATCAAAAGAACTCCAATAACTTCTTTGGGCTAATGGTATTTCACAAGTTATTTATATCAGTACTTGCAGTCTGAAGAGCAACGAGAAAATGAACAGACACTTGGAATAACCCATAGCAGCAGTGTCTACGCCCTAAAGCAAAGGCACTGCATTTTCATAAATAAGTTACCCTTTGCTACTGCTCCGAAAGGGGCCAGAATGAATTGGACTAATCTGTTCCCAAATCCACATCAAAAGGCACTTCCAGACTAGAAGACCATTCAAGTCTGTGTAATGGATGGAGTCCTCAGATCCCCATACATCTTACGGTACTCTCGCATGTTCTCCGGCTATTATATATTTCAATAGTTTGTGCTTTTCTTTCATAGCACTTACTATAGTACTATTGCAAAGCACTTACTGTGCAGCCAATATAGTGATTACTGTCTGGCTGATACACCCATCGGTGGAAAAACCATGGAGCGGAAGCCATTTCTGTTATTCCCCCCACTGGATTTACATTCCTGGGATGTGATAAATATTTGTTAAAGGAAAGAAGTGAAGGGAAGAGAGGAAAGGAGGTAACCCGGGGCGGCGGGTGGTGGAGGCGGGGAGACCTTTCTGTTTCCTATGGCCATTATTAAGATTCAGATTTTTCCACAAGATGCAGCTTTAAGTTTTATATTAAAGAGTAAGAAAACAGAAATTTTAAAAAGTGTTGCTTTTAACTTTGTCCACTTTGAGACTCAGAATCCTCCACACATAAGGTACAATCTGATGAGATGCATTCGGGCAACCTTTGATGAAAAACCTTATTTGAGAAGAAGGATCATTTCCAATGTAGACATTTGGAAGCATCTTAAATGTTCAACAGTTAGATAATGTATAAAATGCATCCAGTGGATGCATCAATTTTTATAAGCCATTCTGTAGAAGAACATCTAATGAACACAGGAGAAATGTCCTTAACATAAACATCCAGGTGTGTAAACAGACTGGAAGGCCACACACCCAACTTAAGAGTGATCTATACTGAGGGAGGACTGGTGACTTTTTCTTTGTATGTTTCTATGTTTTCAAATTTGCTGCAATGCAGCCATATTACTTTTCTGAGTTGAAAATAGTAAACTTTGCCGTGGTATGCTGGAGTCAGCTTAATACCAGGTCTTGTTAGATTTTCAGGAAGTTTGTGAGCCAGTGATTAAGCACAGCATTTAAAAAATTAAATTACATAAACTTGAAATTAAATAAATTATACTAAAACAAAGGTAATGAATACTTAAAACCTATCATTTCCTGATCATTTGCTATGTTATCTATGATATTAGGCTAATTATGCCTGTTGCATCCGTATGGTGGAAATGCTATGTAATGATGTGCTACTGTACATCTCTCACCAACTTGTGCACTGATTATGTTATGGAGGCTGGAAATCAGCCTTAGTGGGAGCATTTACACCATGGAGATTGGTATACACTACCAATCAGAGCTTTTTTTCTTTTCCCCAGAGAGCTACTTGTTAAACATGTATCAGCACACCACAGACTTGAAGTATTTCTTGAGAAAGAGAATGTGGCCCTTTTGAGGAGACAGGAGAAGAAAGAAGGATTCTGTCATGAGCAGTTAGGGAGGGGAACAAAATTAAATTAGTTTGATCCTTCCAGCGCTGTTTCATATCAAAAAGGCAGACATGGTGGTAACTAGTTCTCACACCAATTAGCTGCTGCAATTCAAGCCAACACCAGACTAGCACCCGTTCATCTTCCTTCCCACAGCCTTGGTTTTAGCCCACAATCCAGCTGAACGTTTCTGAGACATCCCAGTCTGTCAAGTAGGGGACAAGGTAATGGCCTTACTTAGTTAGGTACCGAGCTTTGGATGAAACAAGCGGCTTAACAACTGGGATACGTCCTGAGAAATGTCGATAGGCGACTTGGTCGTCGTGCAAACACTGCTGAGTTCACGTGCACGAACCCGGACGGCGTGGCCTTCTGCCCATCCAGGCTGCATGGCATCGCCTATTGCTCCCGGGCGACAAGCTTTCCAGCATGTTATTGTAGAAAACAACAGAAGATTAAATCAAGCACAAGAGGAGATGATGCCATCAAGAGATGCAGGAAAGCGAGACGTTTGAGGCTGCTGCCAGGGTAACACAGCATACCGATTACAGCAAACTGTTTTCTTTATACGTAGGAAGAGTACACTCTAAAATAATGATTAAAGTATAGCTCAGTAAATATGTAAACCAGTCGCACAGTCATTTCTTAACAAGTATTACGTACTGTACGTACTTGTGTACGCTGTACCTTCAGACGACGGGAAGCTCTTAGTTGGCAAGAATCACCCCACAAACACGAGAGCAGTGCATTGTGCTACCACTTCACAACAGCCAGGACGTCACCGGGCAATCGGAATGTTTCAGCTCCAGTGTGATATTGCGGGACCATTGTCGTAGGTGTGGTCTGTCATTGACCGAAATGTCCTTATGCAGCACATGACTATAATGTATTTGGAAGTACTTTAAAAACCATTAAAATATAGGGCATGCTTATGATATTTATCACATTGCAAGGCCCACAGATGTCTTATAAAGTAAAATTAGAACCAAATGTGTTCATATTCGTAACATTAATATTGCATTAGTTTTGAAAACATTTTTAGCCACCAAGAGGAATTAATTTTCATTTAATTTCCTCTACAAATATTATTTTAATAAAAATGCTCACAAAACCCCAAATTTTCTCCCTCTGCTTAACAGACCCTGATGCCATCAATGCACCAGTTGATTTTTTGTGACGTAGTAATTAGTGCACGTAAAGTATGCAGGTGTTCCAAGTACCTGAAACTACAGAAGAATCCATAAAAGATGATTCCACTGAATTGTTTTCCATGTCCCAGCCGTTTTTCTCTGGGCTTGGCTGATCTGTGGCTGAAAGAAGGAGCTCTTTAACTTCAGGACCATCTTCTTGTGATAAATTCTCATTTTCTATGAATAAAAGTATTAGAATGTTAAAAAAAAAAAAAAAAGCACAATGCATGTTTTTACACAGGATGCATAAAACCAATATTGCTATTTTGGAAATGAAATGGGGGTTCCTAATAGAGGTTTGCCCGAATATACTTCAATACCTTGAAATTCGAAACAGAATGTAAATTGTATTCAATGCAAGCTTTTGTACACTATCAACACCTGTTATTGTTACTCTGAAAACCAAGTGAGGGGGTCTTTCTTAGAGATTGGTCCAAATGTACCTCAATACTTGGACATTTTGAAAGGCTTGGAATGTGTTTTTTGTTCTGACATGGCATTTTTATTATTAACATGGACACAGCGAGTAATTCCTCTCAATGATTACATTTTGTCTAAAAAGACTATATAATAACTATTATATGAGTCACAAGAAAAGTGTGACGATTTCCTATCTGACCATCACCTTTCGAAAGTAAGCCACTTATGCAGTGATGCAAAGTCACATTTAAGGCTGAATTAATGGAAATGCAAATTTGGTGGTAGTTTTTCTTTAGCTTGTGCTCTTGCCATTTTGTTCCCTCGCTGTGTGTTTTACAGGAGATGTACATATGCTTTAATGTCAGCCCGAATGCATGTATTCTGAATTTCTGGAGATTTTTAAAAAATTCAGTAAAATAGTCTATATCCTTTCTTTCTTCTTCCCTTTATTTCCCCTATCTGGCCTTTCTTCCTTCCACCAACATATACTGAATATTGTCTTAAGGGACTATGTGGTTACGAAGAAAAACAAGACTTTCTGTCCTTCTAAAGCTACAATCTGTCAGAGGAGACTGATACCATGAAGGAAAAAATTTTAAGTATCATTTTGGATTAGGCCGTCTTACAAAATAAGGGGAAAGAAGGCGTGTGTACAAATAATTTCCCCAAAAAAACTGTTGTGACTTTGGACTTGGTCTTTGGCCAGACAACTTGACAATGTTTGCAGCTACACATTAAGTATACTTGGAGTTTATAATCAATTAATAATAGTCAACTTGTTTTAGACTTACCATATAAGCACTTTACATATGTTAAATCATTTAATCCTCAAAATAACCCTAATAAATAAGGAACAGTATTATCCCCATTTCACGGAGAAGAAAACTGAGGCACACAGAGGGTAAGTACCTGGCCAAAGTCATACATCCAGGGACGCGAAGGAGGAAGGATTCAATAAGCATAAGGATTCAGAGCCTAGGCTCCCATATCCGTCAGCTCGGGCCACCAAGACAAAATACTATAGACAGAGGGGCTTGAGCAACAGAATTTTATTCTCTCACATTTCTGGAGACTGGAAGTCCAAAATCAATGTGCTAGCAGAGATCGTGTCTGGTGAGAGCTCTTGCTCTTTCTTCAGGTTGCAGAAGGTCACCTTCTGAATGTCCTCACATAGGAGAGAGAGAGAGAGAGAATATCTCTTCCTCTTCTTATCAGGCCACAGTCCTACTGGATTAGGGCCCACCCTTCTGACCTCATTTAACCTTAATTATCTCCTAAAGATCCTATATCCAAATACAGTCTCATTGGGAGTTAGGGCTTCAGCATATGAATTTGGGGATGGCACAGTTTGGTCCATAGCAGCTCCTAACCACAAGAAAAATCACAGCTAGCTTCCTGACTGTCAAGACCTGCTAGAAAAATGCTTAGGTTCCCATGATATGATGCACTCTTCAGCAAACGATACTTAGATCCCTGACTCCGCTGTTAGATTTCCGTAAGAAATTAAAAGTAAGTCCTACTTATTTGGAATGAGCTGGTGGGGGAGTAGAATGCTGAGCCCCAGACAGAGATCAGCATTTGCCATCCGACCTTTAAAGGAAGCTTAGAGATCCATTTCTCTTCTGCGCCCTGCCCTCGTAAGAGCCTACATACCTGAGGCAACATGCATCGTCACCCACTTTGGCAGAAAGAGGGAGAAGCCCCAGCTGCCAGAGGATCATGCCCTGGGCCCAGGGAGAGAGAAAAGGGAGAACTGGTGCCACTGTTTTTCTTTTCACGAGAACTTGCCACTTTCATAAAATGTTTGGCCTTGGCCATCCAGGATATGTGCATGGGCTGAGAGAATCTGCATAAACTAGTCCCTAAGCCATTCTGAAAGAGGCATAAAGACGTAATCCTAATACCAGGGTACAGCACATAATAAGGACAGTAGCGAGGAAGGTGTGTGAATACCAGGTGCACAGGGTGAGATGTGTTACAACACAGGTATTCCGTGAGATTTACTACACAGACTCTCCACAGGTTGTTACTGTTCAAAGAATTACAATATTGAAAAATGATGCTAAACGTCTAACACGGCACCTTGTAAGGTAGAACTGAAAAATATCTTAGCAAGAACTATTGCCAGACATGTTGTCTATGTCAGAAGAATCTAGAAGGTACTTTGGAGCAGAACTTCTAGACTTTTTCCTAAACAATGTTGCCGCTGTGCACAACTGTAAACTGAACAGGTACCCTCTGATTTGGGGGGTGGATCTGAGGAGGTCTTCTGTGATCTGAAAGGCTGCCCTTTCTAATCTCCTTTGATACACTGAGGCCAAAGTTTCCCAGGGGGAAACCCCTGAACTGTAGTAATTTCCTTTTGAAGTTCAAGTCCTAGAATGCTTGTCCTAAGTGGAGGTGTTCCCACGGGGTCTCGAAAGGAAACTCATCATGAGATGGGTGGTCTGGACTGGGGTCCAGCTCATCCTTGGGGGGTGTAGGAGAAACTTGGCCCCATCATCGTACGTAGCTTCGGCTGGAAGTGCCTTCAGACTTAGCAAACTGGCCTTGGAGATATGCTGGGGAAACCACGGCTGGGCCACGACGTTTAAGTGCGGAAAATCGTAATATCGATGTTGCAACTGAGGCCCCTCCAGAGAACTGAAGCAAAGTAAAGATGCTTCTGACTGAAAGGGGCTTTTCATATAGTTAAGCTTTGCTGTGGGAACAGAAGCAATGACGGTAGAAACCCTGGAACCTGCTTGTGGACAGATCATGGAGTTACTGCCTGCGTTTTGAAAGCTGCATTCACCAAGTTTGACTGAGCAAACACCCCCCACCCTTCAATCCTTGGATGATTCAAGAGAGAAGGGATAGCTGCAAGGCCTCTTGAGATTTTCACTTTGTGGGGGTCTCGAGCATATGACAGTGCAAAGCATTTGTTTTGCATAGGTAACTTAGAAAATAGTTTACTGGGTATCTTATTCCATTAGAAAGTGTGGTATATGGGGGTAGAGAATTTGTATGTCTCTTTAAGTCCATATCCCTAGCCCTGCAACAGTGTCTGGGCATCCTGGATATCATGAAATGTTATTTGAATGACTGAATGAGTAGATGTGAGCTTGAAATGATTCTAAGTCATTTAAATCAGTGATTACCAATTAACTTCCAGTTTGTCTTACGTATGACATTTTGGAAAACATAACATATATACTCTGAAAAAAATAAGATGGCAATTTAAACTAGCTTTACAATAATACATGTGAAACTCAATAAATATTACTTTTGTTATTATAATTAAATAATTTTAAAAACTCACGTGAAGGGTAGACCCAGAGATGTGGAAGTAGGGTACAGACTGACAACCCTCAGAAGAGGGGGTCGGGGGGGGAGGGAAGAGATAAACCACAGAACTTATATGCATGAATGCATAACTGATGGACATGGACAACAAAGCTGGGGACGTGGTGTGCGGGATGGGGAGGAGGGTGTCAATGGGGAAAAAAGAAGAAACATCTGTAACAAAAATAAATTAATAAAAAAAATTTTTAAAAAATAACTCACATGAAAGGCTATTAAAATATGTTGGCTATTTCAGACCGTTTACCGAATATCTAATAAATTTCTTTAAAATGTATATAAAATATCCAGGAGACTATGCAGCAGTTGTAATACCATTAAATTTTTTTTCTTACAATTTATTTGTGTCTGCTCAATGTTAAAAATACCTTGATAAAATTTCAGGCAATCGTCTCATTTCTAAAATAAGATGGGTAGTGGAAAGAGCGTTGGGCTGGGAGTCAGCTGCCAATATATTCGCCCGTTTTGCTGAGTTTTATGGTTTTCTGCAAGTTAATCTCTTCCTAGGCAGCAGTTTTCTTATTCATAAAGAAGATAAAAGAAATGATCTCTTAAATCCCTTTCAGTTTTGAAATTTTGATTCTGAGTATCTTAGTGTTTGGCCTCGTGTCTACAAACTTCATTAAGCTCTCAGTCACCAGAACTCCTGCGCGTAGAATTAGAAATACCTGCGCTGCTGTCAGAGGCGTTGGAGCCTGTCAACTCCCGGGCAAGTGCTTCGTTTTCCGTTTGCCTCAGAACAGTCAGAAACGCAGAAAACCAGTTCTCTTTCTGCACAATCCTTCTCAGTAGCTCTCTCACACCTGCCTCATTGCCATTATTTTCTGCAGCAGCAATCTGTTTGAAGAGAAAAGCTGAATTAAAGAAGATCAAACATCGTCTGAATTAATTTAAGAAGGAACTAGCCTTTAGAAAAATTGAGCAATTAAGCTTAAGTATCAATAAAGACTTATTTCAAACACTGAAGACAACAGCAGGGCCACTTGTAGCAATGAATGTTTTACCTGAGGCATTCTGAAGAAGGGGTGCAAAAGAAAGGGCCTTTAATATCTAGCCATTTTATGTTGATTTGCATCAATTTCTTTCCGTGTATCTAGGGCCTGATTTTTCCTTTCAACTCATGGAGTCCGCAAATGGGAAATCAAACATTTTTTATCCAACTCCTGTTTCTTCACTATTATCATTATGAAGTAATTATGATCACAGATCTATATTCTTGTTTATTTAGTGTTTGCTATATTTATCATTACTATAATATTTTTCTTAAATTGGTCTTGACTTAATATTATGAGAAAACATTATTGTTACATCTATCCCTTTTTTTAAAGTAGGGAGCAGAATTATTTCTACGTCCATTCATTGCAATCCTTAGCCTTCATTTAATTTCCCTTTCAGATTAGTCTAAGCAAATCTTTCTAAATGTGGATCATCTGTGTAATCATATCATTCTTAATATAGGACCAAATAGTTGGAGAAAAGACTAATGCAAGCCACATTTAGACCAGAAAACAATTAGACAGGACATCATCAGCTTGCTGTGACATTAGGCAAGCTACTTTATCTCTCTGGGCCTCAATTTCTATATGTGTATAATGAAGCAACTGAGAAGAAATTTTAGGCATTCTCCAGCCTTGCTGCACTAGAATCACCTGGCAAGCTTTAACAAATACTGATGTCTGGGATCTACTCCCCAAAATTCTGATTTATTTTGTCTATTCTGGGAAACTAGAAAAAAAATTTAAAAAGCATTTAATGATTCTAATCAGCAGTGTAGATCAGAAATACTGACTTAGATACTCTCAAGGTCCTTTTCAACATTTGCTCATCTTCTACATGAGTAATTTGGATTGTTTAACCAGATTCGTTTTTCCTACAAATTTTATGTATTTCCTAATCCCTATAAATATATGCCATACATCTTTAAAGTCAGGAATTTGTGCTTTTGGAACAATATATGGCACAAATTCAGTGCTAGCTATTTTTATGGATAACTAGGAAAAACATCTACTTTTACAAACATTTCACAAGCCAACGCCACTTAGTACCTAAGTGTATAGCATGGTTTCTACCCAAGGGATATTTTAGTGTTATCAGCTAATAGTTAATAACACTATTATAAAGGCTTTGCATATATTAACTCAGCAACCCTAAAGAAGGTAACAATATTAAACCCATTTTACAGATCAAAAATCCAAGGTGCAGAGAAGTCCAGTTACCTCCCTAAGGACACACAGAGGTAAAAGTTGATCCCAGGCAATTGGCTTCAAAGCTGCCTTCCTGTACTGTAATTATAGATAATGGTTGTCCCTAATTTCATTTTTTGACAAGAAGGTTTAAAATGACTCCTTGAATTTAATAAATGTTAGGTGATTTCAGTTAATCTCCCCCACAGCATTTTCTAAGTAGATTCTTGCTCATTTCTTACCTTTTTCTCTAACTTCATTAATCTCCTAGTAAAAATTCTTTCTTTTCTACGGTGTTTATAATGTCCAATTTATTATTATCTGCTAATTTAATCAGAAAGAATTTCTCTAAAACGACCAAGTGAGGCACTGTAATAAATACTTTTATATAAAAAAAACTAAGCATATTATATCCACTAAATATTCTTTAATTATTAATTAGTTGATTTTTACTGTAAAATTAGATTTGTCAAACTTGCTTTTTCCTTACTGAGTTCAGGCATTTAAGGATCCTTATGCCATTATTTCCTATAAGTGTTTTTATTATTTCAATGTGAAACAACATATAATATCTGTGCAATTTTGTCAGCTTCATCAAGATTCCAAGTTTTTAAGGAATCTTCCTCTTTTGGGTGCTAGAAAATACATCAATACCCTTTGAAGCAACCACATAATTTTTTAAAACTTAATCTGCTAGCCCTGGCCAGTTTGGCCCAGTGGCATCAGCCCGCGGACCAGACAGTCCCAGATTCAGTTCCCGCTAGGGGCGCGTACCTCGGTTGCAGTTTGTCCCTGGCCCTGGTGGGGGTCGTGTGGGTGGCAGCCACTCAATGTGTCTCTCACATTGATGTTTCTCTCTCTCTTCCTCCCTCTCTCCCTCCCGCTCAATCTGAAGATGAATGCAAAAATGTCCTCGGGTGAGGATAAAAAAAAAACAACTTAATCTGCTGTCCCAAAACACAGTAAAGATTTTAGATTCCAATACACAAACTTGATTGCTGAAATTCTTGGGAGGTAAATATTTAGACTGGAAGCTGCAACAGCACATATAATGATTCCCACTCATATTCCTCCCTCGCTGAACTTTTTCTCTGAATATGAAATTTAAAATGTGTATGAATACATTGTTAGCTAACTTAAGGAATATAAAATAAATATGAATTTGTGGATAATATAATTCAATGCTTTCATGTTCTAAATTCTTTGATCTATGTTATTTCTTTCCAACAGAAAGGAGTGGAGAAACCAATGACATTTCCGTTAAGCACTGGTTTGCCAACACGATTGTACAGTTTGATAAAAATGCTTTCTCTCCTTCATAATAACCTTAGATAGCTATTTAAATACAATGATAATTTTTTTTTTTACCTTCACCCAAGGATACTTTTCCATTGATTTTAGATAAAATGGAAGGGAGGAACGGAGAGAGAGAGAGAGAGAAACATCGACATGAGAGAGAGACATCCATTGGCTGCCTCTTGCATGACCCCAACCCAGGTAAGTGCCCTTGACCAGGAATAGAGCCCGCAACCCTTCAGTCCACAGGCGACGCTCTAGCCACTGAGCCAAACTGGACAGGGCTAATGGTAATTTTTAAGTACAGCAGAGCTCAGCTCTCAGTACTAGTAAATCAGGAAGTAAAACTCACATTAAAAACAAAACATTCTTAAGAACTAACACCCTACCAAGTTAAAGTCTTAAAAAATGATTAGATATTGTCATATGAACATAACTAGTTTCTTATTAATACTTTTCCTGCTAATTAAGTTCTTATCTACCCTAATTTAGTAATACAGTGAGCTGGTGGGGAATGACTAGAGCACTCAACTTCATGTAGGGAGAATTGGGCTAGGTTTCCAGCTGGACTGGTCATAGCATCTCTGGTTCTCCTATGCAAATAAAAGGTGTATGGGGTCTTCCAGCACTATAAATGTTTATGCTTTGAACCATCCAGGGCTGAAACATGCACTTCCCTTCAGCTCTTCAGATTGATATTAAGACATTATAGGCTGGCCAGTGTGGCTTAGTGGTTTGAGCATAGACTGAGAGGTCCTGGTTCGATTCCTGGTCAGGGCACATGCCCAGGTTGCAGGCTCGATACCCAGTAGGGGGCATGCAGGAGGCAGCCGATGGATGTAGCTCCCTCACATTGATGTTTCTATCTCTCTCCTTTCCCCTCTCTCTAAAAAAACCAATAAAAACATATTTAAAATGAAAAGACATTATGGAAATGTTTATGTGATCAGTTATTTTTCAGAGTTTAGTCGTCTCTTGTTTATCGCGGTTAATCCGTTTCAGACTCTAGTGGTTGCACCTGGCATTGAAGGATTCCTGGGGTGCTCGAATACATAGGCCTACAGTCCATACGTACAGTAATTTTAATTGTAATTGTAATGGTAATACAGGGGTGTATAATTGGCTCAGACAACCAAGCACTCGCTGTATCATTTTCACTGTCTCGATCAACTTTTTAATGAATATATTTGAAAAAAACTCAATAGAGTGAAGCCCCGAAAGTTGAAGCGCGAAGTGGTGAGGGACGACTGTTCATGACTAAGTCAGTGAATGGGCCAAGATGTCCAATAAGCATCCTAAAACAGAAGCAGGTCAGTACAGGGACACTCCCTACAGTTAGCGATCATTCTGTTATAATGATCTATAAAGTGACTGTTGTACTTATTACAGAGTTGCCAATGTTCACAAGTGTCTTGCATAAGCTAGACATTCTTTAACGATTTGTTGGAAGCATGAACACTGATCAACAGTACAACATAAGCTCCCTGAAAGTACAGGCAATATCTGTGTTATTCTCCAATCTTTCCACTATCGCGGCACCTTTGTGCCACTCTATAAACTTAATCCAAATCAATGAATAAATAAATTACGTAAGTTTATTTGGGTAATCAGTGGACACAAAATTAAATCTAGGATCATTTTCGGAAGCTGTGATGTATGGGGAAGAGGTGTGTGGAGATTGGAATCCTAAACTAAAATACCAAGTAAAAAATGTCTACCGGAAAACGGGAAAATAATTAAAATAAAATATGATTTTTTAGAAGTCCTGACTACTTAGTTGAATGCTACTTTAAGCTGTCCAAAAAGAAAATTTTTAATTCTTATGTTTATCATCCATCTATTCCTCAATGTTTGACATGATTCATTATATCACATGTCTGCATCCCTTATTCCAGACAACTCCTTGAAAGTAAATTTAAACAATCGCTTACATATTAATCAATCAATATTTATTAAGTACCAACCCTATACCTAGTCTTGGCTAGGTTCTGGGAACTTAAAGATGAAATATATAGTTTCTTCTTCAAATTACATTTTAACCTAGGGACTTTATGAAGCTGATCTCAATTTCAACATGGAGATTTACCTAAATCCCTGAAACTCTAAATTCACAAGGAAATGTAACCAGATGAATGATAATAAAAGTCTTCATCATCATCATCATCAAAACAAAATAGCTCTTTACTATTTATATAGCTTTTTCATAAACACGATTTTGTGTTCACTAAAATTCTGTGAATGAGAGGAGACATTATTATTATGTTAATTTTCATGGGTAATCTTAGGATCAAAGAACTTTAAAAACTTGGCCCAAACTAACACATATGGTAAGAAACAAAGATATTAAGTCCAGCTCTTTCCATTTCAAATTCCTATGCTTTTCCCACTGCACTTTGCCATTTAAGATAAGCATTCATCAGTGACCTTGGTACCAATAGATTCTTCTAAACCTAGAATGTCCACCGTGGCGTATTTTTTATTTTGATGATACATGTAAAATGATTTGTACAAAACTCATTCCAGAATCTCACAGAGACACTATTCCTCCTTGGAGAGCCTCGAGTACATAGCTCCTCCATCTTTCAGTGCCTCCTGTGAAATACGAATCTGGGGGAGAGTTTGGATTGCCTTGGCCTTCACTGTTATCAGTACACAAATGTCCCTTTACTCTGTGTCTTCCTTGTGTCAACTCCCTTGCATTACTGCTAGCTGCCTCCAAGCTTGCCAGAATCAAGAACTTGGATAAAATCTAGTTGGAGGAAATTCAACCCAGGCAAGACAAAAGTGATGCTGATAGGCAGAAGTATTTAGAGTAAATAAGGAGAAGTGCTGTTTCACTGGCAATCGGGACATCATACCCACCAAACATAAACAGCTTTGTGGTGTTACTGGACTCTGTTGCTTCTGGACTTCCTAACAGCTACTGTGGCTGGAAATGCCATCTTCCATCTCCAGCTGGCTTGAAGGCTGCATACTGTCTTCCAAATTAAGATTCTGCCACAGTGATGTACACATTTGTCATATCCAGCTGGACTACTATAATGCGTTCTAGCTGGTTCTCAATACACAAAACTACATAAACGTTACAGACAACAGTGTAAAGTAATTTACTTGTTGGGAAAACCAGCCATCAAAATTAGACGCATGCTTAGGTCTTTGGACGGGCCCCATAGCTGTCAAATCTACCAAGCAGCATTAACTTCAGTCACTTTAGACTAAGTCACATCATAGGCTGATCTGAGTCCAAGGCCCAAAACTTTGTAATGAGGATACAAACAATTAATAAATCAGAAAGAAAGAGAGAATGAAAGAAAATGTCAAACTCATAGCATGGTAGACAAAACCTTTGGCATTTCGTTATGGGTTTATTTCCCTGTTTGCCTTTCAAAATAAGACTTTTGACCTACGACCCTGAATATGTCTGATTCAAAGAGGTCACCATTTCTACACTTTATGGTACATCCTTACTCGCTGAAAAACAATGAACAATAAAACATTACATTAAGTGTAAAGTTACTTGTGAAACTCACTCTGTCAAAACGCCACCTAAAAATTTCACTGCTCCTTCACTAATATGAAAAACTGCAACTAGAGACACATTTTTCAAGGAATTATCTCCAAATTTTGATTCTCAGAGAATGTTGAAACCTTAAAAAAGTGTGTATTATATGGAATTTCCCCATTTAGAACAAAAGCAAATGACATAATGTATAATATAGGCCAGAGGTTGGCAAATATTTCCTCTAAGGTCCAGTTAATAAATATTTAGGTTTTGTGGGCTGTATGTTCTCTGTCCGACTGCTCCTGAAGGACAAACGCAGTCATGTAAATGTAAATGAACGAGCATGGCTGTGTTCTAATAAAACTTTCTTTATAAACACTGAAAACTTAAAAATCTAAAAGCCATTCTTAGCTTTGGGGCCTGGCAAAAACCAGTAGCAGTCTGGATTTAGCCCATGGGTCATGTTTTGCTGATCCCTGTTTTAGGGAAGTATATTAAATAAGACATAAAATTCCACACCATCAGGCCCTAAACCACTTGCTCTGCCACCGTCTTCCTAGGAAACCTTTGGCAAGTTATTTAACCTGCCTCAGTTTTCTCATCTGTAAAACAGAGTTAATAACATTATATACTCAATGGATTATTCCGAGCATGAATTCTGATAATATATTTCGCGCAGTATACTAATCGTACATAGTAAGTGTTCAATAAATGTTATCTATGAGCACACATTATTAGTCCAGAATTAACTCTTTAGCTAATTTCAGTGAAAGAATTTTAAAAATAGCCTTTTTGTATTTAAACATTCAAAATTATGTTTTATGTGCCTAGATATTCTCTTCTCAAGGAAGGAGGCATCTAGATTTACCCAAAGATGTGAAAGAACATTTGGAATAGGGCAAATAAAATGACCAGCATCAAGTTGCTCAATCTGCCTAACCGCCCAGGTCCATCTGACACCTACCCGATTTCTGTCTTCAATTGTCAACAGTTCCACCTCCAGACATTTATCCAAGACATCTCTAACCAGAAGCTTGTCCACCAGAGTGGGCTGAAGGAGGTTCAGCAGTTGGAGACACTCATCATGATTGTTCTCAAAGGATGGAGATGGCAGGTCTGTGAGGTCAGGGTTCATGTAGCGGGCGGCTAAGGGGTTGCCTGCTCTCTGGAGGGCCTCCACGAACAGCCTCGCCCAGCCCGGGGGCCAGACCCCCCGCTCCAAGGTGCTCAGGAGCAGTTCAACGGCGTGAATGTTGCCCATGGTGGTGGCCTTACTCTGAATCTGCTCCTTCACCTCTGCAGGCAGAAAGGTCAGGTAGTCCAGTACGGGCTCCACCTGGATGTACATCTTCACTCTGGCCCGGAAGCACGAGAGGAGATACTGGAAATTCTTGTCTGCAGAAGACTCATTCGACATCTTTCCTTCTCAGAAAAGGGAGAGGGTCTCCCAAGTAGACAGGTTGCTGTTCTCTGCTCAGCAGGTGCTTTGTGTGCACCGCTGTCGTTGCTTTGGAGTAGAGGCTCTGCAGCAAGGTGCCTGACAGCTACCGGGTCCCCGACGGGCGGCGGCGAGGTCGCACCTGGCAGGTGCGCGGGGACGCGGCTGCGGAGGGACGGCGTGGCTCCTCTGCCCCGCGCGGCTCACCGGCGCAAACCAGGCAGCGGCACTCGGGCCCGGGCGTTAAGAGCAGCTGTCAGGCGGTTGGTTTCTGTTTCGATTCTCCTTTCCGCCCGTTTCCCGACGTGAGCCGTGGGGCGGGGTGCGGCTGCATCGCCCAGAGGAGTGGCCCTTTGGCCGGTTCCAGCGGGGCGGCGCTGTGGCCAAGGGCACTGTGGCACCCAGGCAAGGAAAGCGAAATCCCCCGGCAGGGCGCCTCCTGTGGCTGCTGCGCCTCTCTCGCAGGACACCGCCTCGTACCCGGACTTTCCCACGGCCGGCCGCATCCCCGAGTCAGCTAACACGGGCGGGACTGGCTCGGGACTTCCCAGCTAGCAGTGAAGAGAAACTGATGCCAGCGGGAACGCGGGCCGGTTCGGAGCGGTGAGATCGCAAGGGACCGCTGGAGACATGACGCTGAGGACGTGTTTCCAGAGAGGAGGAACCCCAGAACCCCAGAATGAAGGGACCTCTGCACCCTTTCCAGATATAAACCGGATGTCCTGCCGGTCCCCAAGAACGAAAGCTTTCCACAGGGAATTTCTGGGTGGGTATGAAAAAGAGTGAGACATGAAAAAGTTAACTGGAGTGCCTCATTTGTAGATTGTAGTATTTGTTTTGGCTTTGACCAGGGCCTGGTGACAGACGCAGAGGGACTTTAACCACCAACTCAGTTTAGGAGGAAGCCAAGATTGAAGGTTTCCTATCTCCCAGCATGCAAATTCCCCATATTCTTTAATATACAACTTTCCTTTAATAAAACAAAACAAAATCCCCAGCAACTTATTTTTGACATAGCTGCCATTCTTTTCTTGGACTCAATACAGCAAGTTTTGGCTGAAGCAGCTAAGAACTTAATTAGCAACTAATGTAGCAACTTGTAGTAAACATCAACATTTGTCTATGTCATAAGGGAAAAAAAAAAAAGACACCCACACTGAAAAATGGCAGCTTCATTTTAGTACAGAAGCCATATAAACATGAGTCCTTCAGGTTGCTACTCGGGCATTCTGCCACCCTGGGTGACCGTGGGTGGTAGTATATATGCTTCATAGTGACAACCTCATGGTCCAGAATTATATGGAGGATGGAGGGGTCATTTAAACTATCAAAAAGATATATTTAGGAAAAGTAATTTGTTAGCAAGCACATTCAATGATGTTTGGATAGGCCAGGGAAACCTGGCCATGCTTTCAACTGGATAAAAGAAATACAGTTTTTGTGTTTGCCTGAGGCATACAAAATAACCAATTGAGCACTTTATAGCAAATGTATTTTCTATATATTATAGCTAAACCTTTTTCTTCCTTAAGTGATTGCACCCTCCTTGAAGAAAGGACATATTTACACAGTAACTAGTACGATACAAATAGGAGGCTCTTGATGATTTCTCCGCTGAAAGCTGCTGAAGTGAAACGAGACCTTGGCCTTTATAGGTGAGCCTGATTTATACCATGCTTTCTGTTTCTTCATAAAGTACTACTGTATCTTGATGTTGGGAGTTGACCTTGTACCTAGGTAGAAAGGCGTTCAATTAGATGATTCTACAGAAGTATTTAAATGATGAATTTCAGTTATTGATTCTACAAAGATACTTTTTGGGGCTACTACAAGAAAGTGCCTCTCACTCTGTGCAGGCAGGTTTCATTCAGTGTGTTAAACCAAAAATAAACAAGCAACCTAAAAACTTTCTATCCCCTCCTAACCATCTTTTTGTTCTTCAGTTTCAAACACGGGGGAATAAGAAGGGTTGCTAATTAAACATGGGGAAATAATGTGATCCTAACACCATGAAATTGCTGTCCTGATGAATGAGGGTCTAAAACAGAAGTTTAAATGTTTGTATTCAGATTATATCATTCATTTATTCAATTATTTTAAAACATTAAGTGCCTACTATATGATCAGCACTAATCAAGGTGCAGTTAATAAAGCTGAACAAAGTTTCTACTTTTTTGGAACCCACATTCTGATGGGAGTGGGGAGGCAGATAATGAATAATAATTAAAAAATATACAGTGAACCAGGTGAAGGTAGATGCTATGAGGACTATTCCAAAGTATTTTATTGTTTTTGATGCTATTGTAAATGGGACCATTTTCTTTCTCTTTCAGATAATTGGTTGTTAAAGTATAGAAACACTATTGAATTTTCTATATCAATTTTGTATCCTGAAACTTTACTGATTTTGTTGATTAGATCTAACATTTTTGGTGGATTCTTTAGGATTTTCTACATATAAAAGCATATTATCTGCACATAAAGACAATTTTACTTCTTTTCAAATTCTGTCTTTATTTATTTTGTTGTGGTGGTTGTTTTTCTTGCCTGATTGCTCTGGCTGGGACTTCCAGAACTATGTTGAATAGGAGTGGTGAGAGTGGGCACCCTTGTCTTGTTCTTGATTTGGGTAAGATTCTGGATAATAATGAACATATAGTTTCACTGGTTGACTTTCCAAAGTGATGTCCTCTCCTAACTCTTACCATTAGCATCACATAATTCCGTCAGTAACAATTCATATTTACTCTCAAGTATGAGTAACTCTACTGGATGAGGATTGAGTGGTGAGGGCTAAGCATAGGTGGAAGTACCTGAGGGGAAATAGAAAAGAACTTCTTTTTAGGAATCTACCATAATCTTTTTTTTTTTTTTAATTTTATTGATTGAGTTTTCAGAGAGAGAGGATAAGGGAAAGAGAGAGAGAAACATCAATTTGTTGTTCTAATTATTTATGCATTCATTGGTTGATTCACATGTGTGCCCTGACTAGGAAATGAACCTGCAACCTTGGCATTTCAGGACCTCACTCTAACCAACTGATCTACCCAGCCAGGGTAGTATCTACCATAAACTTTTTTTTTAATTGATTTTTTAGAGAGAGAGGATGAGAGGGAGAGAAACACTGATCAGCTGCCTCCTGCACGCCCCCTACTGGGGATCAAGCCAGGAACCTGGGCATGTGCCCTGATAAGGAATCAAACTAGCAACCTTTTGGTGCACAGGATGATGCCCAACCAACTGAGCCACACTGGCCAGGGCTCTACCATAATCTTAACAGCACCCCTTCTGGAGGAAGGAGGTTGAAGAAACAAAACCACAATCTCTCAAAATGTATATTTTTTCCTTCATCTGTATTTTTGCATCATGATTTACTTTATTTTCTGCTCTTTGTTTGAATGGGTGTTTTCTTCTGTCAAGTTTCTTCTAATAGCTTTCACTTTCATCTTTCTCCTTGTTTTCTAAATGTAAGTTTCTGTTTCCTTTCTCCCTTGAGGTCGAAAATCCTGCAGATCTACATCTTTTTCTTTTTTCTAGAGCTGCATATTCCTTTTAAACTCAAAAGACACATTTCAGTCTCCATCAGTTTAAAAAACAGTCTTTTAGCATTTTGTTCTTGAAATAGTATGTCAGGAATATACTAGATAACAGATTTCCACTGTTATGCAACTTCTCATTTGAATTTTCTACAATTAAGAAGTAATAAAAATCATAGCTGCCACTTTTTTGACAAACCAGAGCTACAGCTCAATGGCCACACATGGCAGTAACGCCTTTTCCAAAGAAAAAGATAATAAATTTAGTTTAATGAGGAAATCCTTCTAGAATTGTTATTCTTTGCCTTCATTTGTTTACTAATTGTGTCAGTAAGGAGCCTAACTCTGTGTAATTCAAGTTGGCCTAGCAAGCTAGAGTTCTGGGTAAGCACAGACTCTGAGCTCAGGATGTCAGAATTCACATCTCAGCACTGCCTATTAATTGCTGCATGATCTTGAGAAAATCACCTCAAATTTCTCAGTTGTAAAATGAGAATGATACTAGTAATATGCCATATGGTTGTTAAAAGGATAGATGAGCGGTTAGCACCAGGCCAGGAATATTTTTGCTCTATAAATGACTGCCAGCATTCTTACACAAACAGTGAATACGAGATGGTACATCCCTCAAAGAAAGTATACTTCATAGAGGAAATAAGTTAGTCATGTACATAAACACTATATAATTGAGTTTCTAGACAGTATTCCTTTTTGCCAGAAACAGTTGATATGCTGATTTAGCAGAAAAGTTTATTAAAAGATACTGCCATAGCTTTATATCTCAAGAACATGAGTAGGTCCAAAATAGAAAGAGAAATTCTGGCAAAGTTTACTAGATCATGATACACATTTCGTAATTACTTCCACCAATTCAATTATAAGGGTCTGGTTTTAAGTGTGCACATGTGAAAGCTTTTCTACATAGCAAACAGTTTTGGGGGAAAAAAACAAACACACCAGATATTAGTGGAAATTTTTCCAAACATCCATTTTCCAAATGCTTTCTCCATAGCTTAAGTCTTTTCAAAAACAGTTACTTGCACATGATGTGTGAAAACAGTACCTTTACCTCAAAGGCATCAATTGGCTGTGTTTCTTTGATTTTATTTTAAAATAAATGTTTAAGAGCAAACTACAGTTAAATGTAATTAGAATGCCATTGTCTTTTCCTTGAAATCATGGTTGGCATTTAGCTGGTAGACATTTTGGAGTTAGCTCTCTCAACCTGTGTCTATTCTGATTGAGGGGTGGCTGTTCTAATTCTTAGTACCCACCCCATAGAATTAATTAAATATTTTTATTTCACCTCTGAAATATTATAACATATGACGAAGTTTTGAAGTAGGAGTAGAAGTGTCATAGAATGAGTTCTTGAAATCAAATATTGGGATAAATTGAACCAAACTTTTGAATTGCTAAATCACAAAGGCTTGAACTAAAATTTTTATTTAAATAACCAAGCATTGTCAATTAAAAACTAATTTTGCCTGGCTGGTGTGGCTCAGTGGATTGAGCATCGTCCCACTGACTGAGGGTCCCAGTTTGATTCCCAGTCAGGGCACATGCCAGGGCTGTGGGCTCAATCCCCAGCAGGGGGCATGCAGAAGGCAGCCTATTGATACATCTCTCTCACATCAAAGTTTCTATCTCTCTCTCCCTTCCTCTCTCTCTAAAAAAAATCAATAAAACATTTAAAAAACAACTATTTTTATTATTAATGCACTAAATTATATCAATTACATTTTTAACTCATCTTTATTGTTGAATGTATTACAGATGCTCCCCCCTTTTTTGCCCCATTGACCCCCTCCTCCCCAATCCCGACCCCCTCCTGCCTTCCCCACACTATTGTCGGTGTCCATTGGTTATGCATATATGCATAGAAGTTCTTTGGTTTATCTTATCCCGCCCTCCCTCCCCCCTTCCCTTTGAGGTTCATCAGTCTAACAACCAATTTGTACTTCTTAATTCCTTCATCTTTTTCACCCATCCTCCCAGCTCCCACCCATCTGGCAAGCGACAAAAAGTTCTCTGTATCTATGAGTCTGCTTCTGTTCTGCTTGCTCATTTTGTTTGTAGATTCAATTGTTGATAGATATATATTTATTGCCATTTTATTGTTCATATTTTTTATCTTCTTCAAGAAGACCCTTCAACATTTCATATAATACTGGTTTGGTGGTGATGAACTCCTTTAGCTTTTTCTTGTCTGGGAAACTCTTGATATGTCCACTGATTCTAAATGATAGCTTTGCAGAATAGAGTAATCTTGGTTATAGATTGTTGCTTTTCATCACCTTGAATATTTCTTGCAACTCCTTTCTGGCTGCAAAGTTTCTTTTGAGAAATCAGCTGACAGTCTATGGGAGCTCCTTTATAGGTAATGAACTGCTTTTCTCTTGCTGCTTTTAAGATTCTCTCTTTGTATTTAACCTTTGGCATTTTGATGATGATGTGTTTTGGTGTGGGCCTGTTGGGGTTCATCTTGTTTGGGACTCTCTGTGCTTCCTGGACTTGTATGTCTGTTTCCTTCACCAAGTTAGGGAAGTTTTCTGTCATTATTGTTTCAAATAGGTTTTCAATTTCTTGTTTTCTCTCTTCTCCTTCTAGCACCCCTATGATGTGAATGTGGGTATGCTTGAAGTTATCCCAGAGGCTCCTTAAACTATCCTAATTTTGGGGGATTCTTTTTTCTTTTTGCTGTTCTGGTTGGGTGTTTTGCTTCCTTATATTCCAAATCGATGGCTTGCTTCTTGGCTTTACCTACTCTACTCTTGATTCCCTGTAAATTATTCTTTATTTCAGTTAGTGCATCCTTCATTTCTGACTGGTCCTTTTTTATGTTGTTGATGTTCTCACTAAGTTCCTTGGAGGTCTCCATAAATTTCTTGAAGGTCTCATTAAGTTCCTTGAATGTCTCACCAAGTTCCTTGAGCAACCTTATACCCAGTGTTTTGAACTCTGCATCTGATTGATTGCTTATTTCCATTTTGTTTAATTCTTTTCCTGGAGTTTTGTTCTTTTCTTTCATTTGGGACATGATTCTTTGTCTCCTCATTTTGGCTGCTTCCCTGTGATTGTTTCTGTGTATTAGGTAGAGTTGCTATGTCTCCTAGGCTTCGTAGGGTGGCCTATTGTTGTAGGTGACCTGTAGGATCCAGTGGCACAGCCTCCCTGATCACCCCAGCTGGGCCCTCGAGGTGCACCCCCAGTGTGGACTGCACACCCTTCTGTTGTAATTGACTATTGATTGCTGTTGGCACATCAATGGGAGAGATTTACACAGCCTGATCAGCTGCAAGGACTGGCTGTGCCCACTTACCACGGGCCTCTGACTACCTTGGAGGATCAGCTGTGTAGGGGCCACCACACAGAGCAAGACTTACTTCATCAGGGCTCTGGTACCCACTGAGTCCGCTCATTGAGTGTGTCACTTGTGGAGGTGGTTGGGTGGTGGTGTTTTGATGTGGTCTGAAGCTGTCCACTGGGTGTGCTGGCTCTGGGGCAAGGTCCACCACTGCCTGTGTTCTAACTGGGGCTACCTGGCATAAGCCACAAAATGATCTGCAGATGGCTGCTTCTTGTGCTGGGCTTGTAGGTGCCCAGGAAAAGCCAAGTTGTGAACAAAGGCTGGCTGCTTCTAGTTCCAGGCCTGGGGCCACTTAACGAGAGGTATGGAGCTTGCTGAGACCAGATGCTGCTTGTTGGAGAGATTTTAGGAAACTCTGAAGCGGGATCCGAGACAGGCCAATCCTATGGTAAAGCCACTGAAAACAGCTTGGGTGGGCCCAAAAGTTGGGTGGGGCGGGGCCTCGGGGAATCACCAGGGCGGGGCCAACAGTGTGAGCCAGGTTGCTGGAGTCCCAGATATGGTGACCGTCTGCAGCCCCAGAGAAGGGCTCACCAAAGGAACATCAGCCTCCTCCAGCACATCTGTCCAGGGGAAAGCTGCCTCTCCAGCCCTCGGCTGGAGGCCAAACAGCTCAATTCTTCCCCATTTGTCTCTGGCGCCCCTCAAGCTGCCTCCCCTCCGAGCTCAGAGGGAACAAGTCTGAGTAAGTCTGTGTGCCGGCCCTTTAAGAGGAGCTGCCTGGGGCTCCGGCAGCCTCAGTCTCCCTCAGCCTCAGTTCCCACTGGTTTTTCCAGCCAGAAGTGATGGGGACTTCTCTTCCTGGCACTGGGACCCTAAGCTGTGCACCTGGTGTGGGATGGGGACCCCTCAGTCCTCAGGGAGAACCTTTCCAGCCGAGGTGTCCTCTGGATTTTTATCCGCCACACGTGGGTGTGGGACCAGCCCGTCAGTGCCTCCGCCCCTCCTACCAGTCTCGATGTGGCTGCTTCTTTAATTCCGTAGTTGTAGGATTTCCATTCAGCTCGATGTCAGGCGGTTCTGAATGATGGTTGTTCTGTAGTTTAGTTGTAATTTTGATGTTTTTGTGGGAGGAGGTGATACCATGTTTACCTATGCCGCCATCTTGACCGGAAGTCCTCAATTACATTTTTAAATCTTTTTTCATCTTCATCTAATTTTTGTTTGTTTTTTTAATGATGTTATTATAGTTGTACATGAGAAGATTTTCTAAATAAATAGATTTATATTTATTAAGGTTCATGTACAAATATTTTTACTGATAGGGACCAAGAACAAAGTACTTGAAGACCACAGCTCTAGAGAGCCTCGCAAAGGCTAGAGATTGCGATGGATTTGAATAGCAAGGTTACAAAGGATGGAGGAGAAAGATGTGTAGGTGAAAGGAGAGGGAACTCTGGAGAGAGATGGGCAATTCAGCATTTAGATCTTGGAAGTACTAGAACATTCCAGTACACTAGTATTATTATTGCTTTATGACAGATGTCAGTATAGTAAGTCAACACATGGAACCTGAATACATTTCATATCCTATTGTCAGACATGTTGTCTAGACATGTTCTTGAATTGAATATTTTAATAAAATTTATTTTTTATTTAAAAAATAATTTATGTTCACTGTAGAAATTTCAGGCAGGGTATCACATAATATTGAAGAAGATTATGAATTACTTGTAATCCCATCATCCAGGGATAGGCATTTTAAATATTTTAAGTGTGTTCCCCACCAATACTTTATTATGTATATGCATGCATTCAACAGAGAGTGAGCTGAGATGGTCTGAACTGTAAAGATCTAAGGAAGAGTTCTCTGTAGGGGGATCATGTTAAAATGCCAAGGGAAGGAAGAACCTGTGAGATCTTCCCTATGGTAGGGATGGCCAGGATATTTGGGCAGCATTGCCTAATATTAAATAACAAGTTCATTCCTGTGTTGCAATTGTTGTACTGACCTTTCTTAATTCCAGATCGTTCATAAAAGTCTGCCAGTATAACAGGCTTGTATTGTGGTGCTTTGGTTAATAAAGGAGGAGAGGTGGTGGCCCTGTGTGGTGAGGCAGAGCTGCACAGAAAGTGAATTTAAAGAATGTGAGACAGGAAGGTTGGATTGAGAACTCCATCCAAGGGAGACAAGGAGAGCATAAGCCCTCTAGGAATCTGCAAACATTTGAGGCACTGTGCTAGATACCATGCTCTATGGGATGGGAAGGGCCTCTCTCAGTAGACATGCTTGCAGTTGCAAGGCAAAGAATGCCTGAGTAAATGTGGCCCAGCCAGAGGGACTGATTTTTATCTCTTAGGAAGGGCCAGTGGTTCATTGAGGTCAGAACTCTGGGACGTGTCTTGTAATTTTCTTGGTTTTTCTTTCATGGTTGCAAAATGGCTGCGACAGCTCCAAACATCATTTCTTCCTCCAACTTCAGTTAAAAGTTGGCTGTAGGGGGCGAGAGCATAGCATTTCTCCCATTTACCTCCTCCCAGTAGTGAGGGAAAAAAATGTCCCAGGAGTCCCCCAGCAGAATTTCTCATATATCTCATTGGCTGGAACTGGTTTGTGCCTACCTCCCCTAAAATAAAGTGCTATCTGCTCAAAGCACTTAAAACATCTAATTAATAGTAAGGCAATGTTTGTCACAGGAGTGCAAGCCATTTTATTTAGATATTAAAATTTAAAGATAACCCAAGGAAGGCTAGAAAACTTGTTCTCCAGGTGATTTCCCTATTTGAGCACACTCATTATCCTGAAGAACATCCCCAAAAGGAAGTATCAAAGCAGACATTCATTTCCTTGGTGTGGCAGCAAAGCGAGCTAGGAAATGACCTCAAGCCTAGCGGCATATTAGACTCACGTGGAAAGATGTCTACAACTATCCATTGCATCAGAATCTTCACGATTGGAACTTTAGTGTCAGTTATTTTTCCTTTCCATTGCACTTGTGATTCCACTCCTCAGCCAGAGCTGAGAACTAGAAATTATGGCCTTCACTACCCTACGGCCAACTCAGAGTACAGTTGAGTCTCATTATTCACTGCAGTTATGTCATAGAAAGTTGCAGTGAGCACTGAATTAGAGAATAGTGAACCATGGCTCCTGGAGAAATACAGAATTAGGTTCTTACAAGACTCTGGTCACAATATTTCTAAAACTGATTAATACATAGCCTTACTTTTGTGTGCATGATTCTGTTTAAAGACACCTTATGTAATATATATTGTTGACTCATTAACATTGAACTCATGGTTAACGCACTGTCATATACTTGAATGAAGCGTATCCAACATTTTGTCTGTGAGGCACACTGCAGTTTTCCTGTGCTTAGAAACACTAGGTAACTCTTCAGGACTATTCACTTTTATTTATTTTTTTCTAATTTTTATTAATTTATTTTTGTTACAGATGTTTCTCCTTTTCCCCCCAGACACCCTCCTCCCCAACCTGCCCCCCTACCCCCCTAGCATTTTTGTTTATGTCCATTGGTTATGCATACATGCATATATGTTCTTTGGTTCATCTCATCCATCCCCCCCGCCCCCCTACTCTGAGGTTTGTCAGTCTGAACCATACTCCTTTCTATGTCTCTGGGTCTATTTCATTCATCAGCCCACCTTGTTTATTATATTCCACAAATAAGTGAGATAATGTGGTATTTGTCTTTCTCTGATTGGCTTATTTCACTTAGCATAATACTCTCGAGGTCTCTCCATATTATCTCAAAGGATAAGAGATCTTTCTTTCTTACAGCTGCATAGTATTCCATTGTATATATGTACCACAGCTTTTTTATCCACTCATCTATTGATAGACACTTGGGCTGTTTCCAGATCTTAGTGATTGTAAATAGTGCTGCTATGAACATAAAGGTACATATATTCTTTCTGATTGGTGTTTCAGGCTTCTTAGGATATATTCCTAGAAGTGGGATCACTGGGTCAAAGGGCAATTCAATTTTTACTTTTTTGAGGAAACACCATATTGTTTTCCATAGTGGCTGCATTCCCACCAGCAGTGTACTAGAGTCACCTTTTCTCCACACCCTCGCCAGCACTTGTTGTTTGATGATTTGTTGATGGCAGCCATTTTGGCAAGGACTATAAACTTTTAAACAGTGAAATCACCAACAAAAAACACAAAAATGCAAAAAATTGGCTGCAAATATACCATGAAAAGGACACAGTTTACTGTATGAGAGCTGAGACTAACAGGCCAAGTATTGCTTTATTCAGCTTCAGCTGGGAGCATGCACAACGGACGACTCGAATTTCCGCTGCTCTGCTCATATTCACCAATGACTGTGAAAGCACCAAAACTAATGGTTTTCGGGTAGAAGAAAAATTTTAGTGAGTAGGTGAATAGTTTCTTGGTCTAACCAGGATATTTGAGAAAACTCAATTATGCTTTGTAGACATATTCCTAGATCATTCATACTAACTCAGTTTAGCTAAAGCTATGATGTAAATGAACATACATTTTCAACAATCTATTAAAAGTGATGTTGTAGTCTATAACATTTATCTGCTAAATCCATTCACTTAGGCATGGTCAGATATTTGCTTAGAACAAGTGAAACCTATTATGCATCATAGAAAATATTTATCTTCATAGCAGTAACACCTTGGACACTTCAGAATGTAAGTCTCTAACTTACATTTGGAAAAATTTGATCACATAGAAAGTCAACTAAAAAGGTCACCTAATGTCTATAAAAAGAGAATGTAACAAGGAAATCTGAATCTGAGTGACTGGAAAAAATTTTATTTATCTCATGCCTCACTGTTACCTAGACCCTTGATTGTTCTCCAACCTATAGTTTAGCAAAGAAAGAGAAAGAGGAACAGAGGGGAAGCCCTGTGTCATGCAAAAAGCTCTTTCTTACAGTGAATAAATGAAGTTTCTTATACTTTACCAACCATGAAGAGGAAATTAGGAAGATTATCAGGAAATTCATGTTCCACAGAACAATAATTTCAACTTGATAGCCACTGTTATTGTAAGTTATTATACCCTAGGTGACTGATATTCTAACTGTACTTTGAGGAAACTTAATGTGACTTAGTGATACTTTAGAGGGGAATGGAGAGAGGCGCAGTGAGCTAGGAGGCTCTGGGACCCACTTCTGCTCCAAAGACCGCAGATTAACTTTTATTGGCTTTATGTTTTAGGGTTCCATATTTTTGGAAAGGTATTTGAAAAACCTCTGTGCTAGGAGATCTGAACATCATGTATAAAGAATTCTTACAAAAATAGAACTATTGTATCTGAGCTTTGTCAGAACATCTCACACGGATGTAGGCCCAACCAGTAGCAATATGAGTTCTAGCTGGGCAGCTGCCTTTGCCCCATCAATTTTTCATAGCGCCAAATAAATATTAGAAAAGCTGGGCAAGTTCTGAAACCAGTAGATCATATTGTTGAGGTAGGGAAAGGGACTTTAATTATATGGTGCTATTGTTATAAATGAAAGAATGCGAGTAATATCAGTAAAATAATGAAAGGATGACAGACTGATTTATTTTATTTTATTTATTTATTTTTTTAACTAATTTATTTTTGTTACAGATGTTTCTCCAGACTGATTTATTGAGGCTGAAAAATATATCACATTTTATAAGAATATTATACTAGATTTTATAGTCTAAATTTACGATTAAAATGAAATAAATTTAAAATGTATAATACTTTAAAACACTTTGAAAATACAAAATGTGTCTTAATTACTCCTAAAAGAATTAAATTTTTTCTCCTCTGAATTTCTAATTCGGATGTGTGTGTACATGTGTGTTGCATTTTTCACATCTGTATGCACCTTTGTTTTGAGGGTGTATAGATTTAACAGCTCTAGGGGAGCTTGCATAGTCCTTTCCACTCCTTAGAACTGGTACAACATTTTAGAACTTATTTAGCACAGATGGTCATTTCCTTGAGTCTTTCTCCCTCAAATGCAGTGAAAACATCAAGAGGGACATATTTTACTATGAGGGAGATTTTTAAAAAAATTATAGCATAGTCTAAACTTCTTTACTACTATAAATGATCTACTTAAATACTTCAGGATGAAGGATCATGATGTTAATAGATGGATGTAATTAAGGCTGCAAGCATGGATTGAGTAAAATCTGATTTTGTGCATTTCGGGAATGAACTGCTTATCTATGCATACACGTGCTGCATGTCCTTAATTAGGAATTAAGAATAATATTAACATTTAATATTTGTGGAACACCACAGTGCACTGTAGAGAGTACCTGAGTTTCCTCCCAAAATGAATTCTGAAAGCTAACCCAGATTCTCGGGTGAGGGGCAGAAGGCGGGGCAAGCACTGCCTGTGGCTCATTATATTCCTCTGAGGAGCCACAGACACAAAGCAGCCCAGGCCAGGTCTGAGACATTCCACTGTGTACACTCACTCTCAGAAAGGAACTAAGTGGGGAAGCCTTCCCTTGCTCTCTCTTCCTTAGGCTCCTCTGTACAACCTGCTGCTGATGGCGTTGCCTCTGCTGCCACCTTGTGGAGCTTTACTATCAAATCATAACTATGTCAAATAGGTTCGGTTGGTTTCAAGTAAGTAAAATTGTAACTATGTACAACTATAAACTTCTGACAGGTAACAGGACAAAGAGGTAATTTGTATTTCCCAATGGGAAGATAAAACCATAGCTATAGTTTAGTATAAACTTAAAGTATTATCTTTTATAAAAGCAGAGAACAACATAAAGAGAACTAACTCGTTTTCTAGCAGGGAATATCCCCATTTTGCACAGGAAGAACCAAGATTCATAGAAGTTGTATTATGTTGCCCAATGTCACAGTCAATAGATGAACTAACTTGGAGTCAATCGTCAATGTTTAAAATATTTATTGCATAGTTTCTTTGAGTTAGCATAGACAATGGTGAAGAACCAATTGTTTTAAAATGTAGGTTTTATTATTATTACGGTATTATGAGGAAAATAGATCAGGAGATGCTTGTCCTTGAAAAAACAGTTTGTTACAGTGTCCAAGACGAAGGGACATACCACATCCTGCAGGGCCTCATGGGGAAACACCAGAGTCAGGAGGCAGAAGAGTCAAGAGAAAGCATGAGCAAGAGCCTTTATTTTAGTTTCCATGGGAAAAGCAAGATAAAGAGGGTTAGAACTGGCTAGTCTGCATAATTTCAGCAGGCTCTGGGGCATAGAGACTGTCCCTGGTTGTCTGGTATTTGGCCCTGGGGAGATTAGTGCAGAGGAATACTGCCTCTTGGAGTGCAAGAGCCAGAGAGAGGAGGTAGTTCATTTAGAGTATGGACTCATGATTGGATAGTTTACCTTTGCAGAGCACACTCCCTGGTGACTCATTTATTCTCCAAGAATTGGAGTCATGGGAGGGGCAGTCTCTTTCTTACTTTTTTAAAGGCAGATTTCTTATTTATTTATTTAAATTTTAATGTTTTATTGATTTTAGAGAAAGAAAAGGGAGAGAGAAAGAATTTATTGTTCCACTTATTTATGCATTCATTCATTGGTTGATTCTTATATGTGCCCTAACCGGGAACTGAACCCACAACCTTGGAGTATCAGACTATACCCTAACCAACTGATCTACTCAGCCAGGGAGGAAGTCTCTTTCCAATCAGCCAGGCCCCAGATGCCAGATCATCAAGAATACAGAAACCATATATATAGTTAATAGAGAATGCATGTGAATGAATGAAAGCAGTGGAGTTAATAAGATAAATTGTCCTTACTCTCATATTGGTATTAATTTACCATCTGTATGAAATGGCCAGCTGATAGATAGTTTTCTACATGTATGTTTCCCAAATATCAGTCAGGAAGAAATATCAGAAGTGATTTAAATATCAGTTGGGTTTTTTTTCCATTATTGAAAAAGTATGATAGGATTGTAAGCTTGATGATACACATTTTGCTTAGTTAATCCTTTCAAGGTTAAGATAATTTAATTTTCAACTTTATGATGAAAAAGCTATATTTTAAGCACGTGTTTTTCCAATAGAAATTAGTTTCGTTTCCTTATAGTTTTTACTTCATGTGCCCATTTATTTAAAATAATATACAGACATTTCACACAGGAATTTTTATGTAGATATTTGATTTTCTTACCCACATACCCAGATATTTGCTATGTCCCCACCTACCCCTTTTTGGTACTTTCTCTTCACTTAATTATATTTTCTGATATCACTAACGACCATTCCTGCAATTTATGAGCAAACTGTGTCCTAAAGATTCTGTTGCTAGGTTACATGCTCCTTTCTCCCACCCTCCTGTCCCTTTTCCCTGGGCTGGTTGCCATAGTGCCTCTTGTAATGGTGGCTCAAGTCTGTATTGGAATCATGGGGGCTGAATAAAATCCTAGGTTCTCTCTCATTCTCTTTGTCGTCTACGTAGCCTAGTTGCTCAATCAAGTATTTGAATTTAATTAAAGAGAGATTCACCGTTCAGTATAATTATTTTATATTTACGTTATACAATCAATCTGGATTTTTGCCATACAAAGAAATTACATAGGTTGACTCTAATTGAAGAGTTGTTAAGTTTTGGCAGGATTGTAAGTGTAAGTTGTGGAACTTCTTTTTCTTCACTGCATTTGATATTTTCCACTAGTCTCTGAAGATCCATGCTCCATTCTCCTTGACATTGAGCTGTTCCCTGGGAGGCTGACCTTTATGGATTACATCCATAAACTCCCTTGTCCTCGGGCTTCTGATTGGGATCAGCCAACAGAGGCACTGGCAGGAGATCAGAGCCAGGAATGAGAGTGAGGTTATACTATTCATTCCTTCAGCTCCTTTCCATTTAGTTCATCATGCCTTTACTAAAGGTCACACATGTCAGGTGGCCCTCTCCATACAGCTACTTTCTCTGAGTTTCAAGAACTGCTTCCTTGCCTTGCCCTCTCAGCCTAAGGGTGGTAATTGATTTCACTGTTGCTTGCACTGAGATGCTGTATCATCCCTTATTGGTGCCACTTAACTATGTCAACACCTTTGTAAATAGTGACTTTACAGCAGTCCCTCAGTTACTGTGTTTGAATGTGCCATCTGCTTTTTAGGTGGATGTGACAGCAACTGAGTTTTATGGCTAAAGGCCAGAAAGCAAAGTAAATGTCCAAGGTGGGCTAAGTTGAGAAGATCTTGAATGGTGCATCAACTGGGCTCACTGCACCCACAGAGGTTATTCCTGGCACCATCACTGACCATGGGTCCTCATATATGTTAGAACAGTATATATCATAATTCCAATCCTCAGGGACCTTACAAGGAGAGTACCAAACTTTTTTCCTTTTTCTTTTATTTCTATTTCTAATTTGGGATAACTCAAGCAATAAAGTGCTTCTAAATTCTGAGATTTTAAGCAACTTAAAAAGCTTTAAGCATCATTCATTCATTCATTCATTCCTTTAAAACTACAGAAACACTGAGTTGTCATTTACCAAACATGAAAATTAATCAGGTCATATTTTGTTTTAAAAACATTTTGTATCTGTTTTGATCTCTGTCTACTTTCATAATGCGACTTATTACTGTCTTTGTTCCCTCTTTGTAATTGGTGTTACTTATTTCACAAGATTGTTGTGAAGATCAAATGTGATAATCTGCAAAATAGCTGTGAAAAGCATCATGTGCTACTTATATAGATTGTAGGTTTTTCATTCTATTACTAGGTTTTATTCCCACCAATAATTTGACATTGATGGGGTGAGAGGCAATCTTATCTTCACACATACACAAAACATCTGAGGATTAGTGTGGAAAAGGGATAACCTCAGCTTTTAGACAGCCCAATATCTATTTAAGAACAGGGCCACTTTTATGTTTTTGATGAAAATATTCTTAGTTTTTCGTAAGGACTACTCTAACTTAATTCACATTTTACGTAATCAAGTTACTAGCTAAAGGGATAAGCACCAGCAAAAACAAATATTCAGTCAACATCATCTTATTTTTATCTTTGTGGAAAAGTGGTTTTGTAAGCATATGACTCCATGTTGTGAATACGGAATCTAATTGATATTCACAAGCATGAAGGTCGGATTTAAATTTTAAGATAGGTGTTTTTCCAATATTGCCCGAGTAACAGACTATTTTATTAAGGCTATTAATCATTGTGTTGCTGCTTTTATTGAGCAGTAGTTGTGTACATATTTTGATCAACATTACATATATAGTATTTCTAAAGAAGTTTGCATTGAATCCAAATTGCCTAATAGGGCTTAACAATCCAAGTGAGGGTGTTTATATTCAGAAACTACAATTCTTCACCTTTCTGAAGATCCCTGTTGATATTTTTTCATATATGCATTACTATTCAATAAATTGCTTTAGAGTTTGTGTTTCTGCCAAAAGAGTACTTAATATTACCAGAATCAGAAAGAGATAACGGTGTTGTTGAAAGCTTAGATGAATAAGGTCAGTTAGTCAAGTGGCTAGTCTCAGAAGTAAATGGTAAATGATGTTTATTTTTGTCTTATTTGGAAAGCTTGTTATTTCTCTCTGTCCTCACTGGTGGACAGTAACCCCTAGGAAGTTGCTGAAAGAAACAGTTTTAGATTTATACTAAAATTAAGACTGGGTGGCTTCATTTTAGACTAATATTCTTATGCATTATGCAAATAACACATATAGAGCCTTCATTATTCCATATGAAAAGCACAATGAATAATTTCTGGAGAAACTATAATTATTGCATGTGTAGTGATTAAAGCTATGGCATGAAATCTATATGAATACATTTTAGCATGAAATAGATTTTTAAAATACTAGGGTGAATCCAAGTTGAAAATACAATAGTGGATGTTATGACTAAGTAGACCCTCTTCCTCGCCTTTCAGATTGTCTGTGCCATAGACTTAAAATTCTTTTGTTGGGGCACTAACCCCTAGTGTAATGGTATTTGGAGATGGGGTTATTGAATGTAATTAGCTTTAGATGAGGTTATAAAGATATCACCTTCTTAATGGGTTTCGTGCCCTTATAAGAACAGACACCAGAGCACTTGATTCCTGTCTCTCTCCACCCACACGTGCCCAGGAAAGATAAGTGTGGACACAGTGAGGAGACATTCATTTGCAACGCAAGGAGAGACTTTTCTCCAGATACTGACCTTGCTGAAACCTTGATCTTGGATTTCAGTCTCCAGAACTGTGAGAAATAAATTTCTGTCATTTAAGCCACCCAAACTATGGTATTTTGTTATGGCAGCAAGCTGGCTAAGACATTGTGTGTAGTTTCTCAAGCTACATGGATTTAAATGTTGCCAGAACTGTTATCAGAGAAAAGCAGGGTCGTCTTCCCCATTGCTGGTGGGAGTGGATTTCTTGGGGTACTGATGGAATAAACATTTCCAGAGGCCCCCACTGGAGGAAGAGCTATGGTAGAAAGCTTTATTTCCATGGAATTACACCCCTAGGTTTCCAAAGTCTCTTTTCCTGTAGCCCAGTCATAGAAGTGTAGCTGAGGTTTCAATAGAGCTAAAATCAGAGCCAGTGTCCAGAGTTTCTGTTCCATATTAAAGCCGGGTCCAGTTTAGCATTAAGCTAGTTACAGTCCATTAGTCCATTATGTGCGTGAGTCCACATGGCCGTGGGCCATGTGGACGAATGCAGGGAAGCAGGAGCAAAAGAGCCCCATAAGCCCAGAGTCACATGAGTCCCAAGAGAACCAAGAGCACAAGAGAGCAAATTTCTTTGTTCAGGGAATTAAGTATCCCAAATCTTCGTGGGCTTGCAGAGGCCACACCCATTCTGGCCAACCACCTCTGTTCCCAGTTGTGATAGACAGGCAAGTTTCTTCCCTGTCACCCTAACTTTACTGGGCATGCATCTATCTTCCCTTTGTTTAGTCCCCTTCCCCCAGTGTTTTACAGGCAACATGCCTATAATGTCTAGCCTTCCCTTTGCTCCTTTCCTATTATTAATAATAACTAGCTAATTACAATGGTATCAGAACCATTTGCAAATATAGTAAGTTACACTTTTAATGCACTAGGTCATAAAGCTACTTCTATTATTCATTATTTTTTATGAACAATGATGTCAAAGAGGCAGTAATTTCTTTGGCCATTTTCACTTTCATTACCAGCATGAGCAATTAATTTTCATTTTAGGGCCATTTTGGAGGAACACCTTCCACTAAGTTCTTTGCTGCTTCTCTACAGTTGCTGCATATGTATCAAGTGGAGAATTCAAGGTTCATCAAGGTGAAAATGCTGAGTGGTTGGTAGGCACCCTCACTAGCTAAGCTGTTCACTCTAGCCAGCCTCTTAGATCAACAACCTACCTGACATTGTCACTTAGTCTCATAGGTATCTCAAATCTAACATGTCCAATATTGATTTTTGATTTGGCCATCCCAAACAGCTCTTCCTCCAGTCTCCACCATTGACAAAAATAAACAAAGACACTAATTAAAGTGAAAAGGATGATTTTAATTGGTAATATACTATTAATAATAGGGAAATAGTAATAATAAGGAAAAGAGTCCAGTGTGAACTGAAGTCACCTTTGATTTGTACAGAGGGAGGAGGCATTTTTAAGGGAGAAACTGGAAAAGAGAAGAGTAAGTGGGGGCTCTGTAAAGTAAGGGAAGTGAAAAATTACAAAAAGCAGGAAGAGGGGCTTAGTTCTATTAAACCAATCTGGGTTTGCTAACTGATGCTTATTGAAGTTAGGCTCCTACCCTCTCACAAAGACTGGGAGACAGGGACCCTGTCTTCAGGTATTGGCTGGAACAAACATTAAATTCTGTTGGAAGCCTTGAGTTTTGTCAGGTAGGCACTTTAAGGAAACCAGAGTCATCCTGGGAATGCAGTCTTGAGCTGTCCGAAACTATGTTAGTGTTTGTTCAAGTCTTTACAGGCCAGGATTAAGGCCTAAGCAAAAAGAAAACTCAGAAGAACCTGGCTAAAGCTTGGTCAAGGAGAGAATCTTTGTCACCATGTCATTAAAGGGAAAATTCAAAACAAAACATCAGTAAACCCTGAGGGTCTACCTTAAAAGTAGAAAATAACCTCACCAACTCTCACCATCTCAACTGCTAGACCCTGGTAAATCACCATCATTTCTAATTTACCAAGAGATTGGTAAGAGATCTCCCTGCCTCTACACTAACCCCTCCAGTCTACTGTCAACAGAATTGAGTGATCCTTTAAAGATAACTTAGATCATGTTTCACTAAGGCTCCAACCCTTAAGTGTCTTCTTATCTCACCAGAGTATAAAAGAAAGCCCTTATGATGGTCCATAATGGCCCTACATGATCTGCCCCAAGGCTCCTGCACTGTAACTACTCTTGTGACTTTCACTCCGGCTCAATCCACACCAGATGCACTGATCTCATTGCTGTTCTTTAAACAGGTCAGCAGCATTCTGCCTTAAGACCATAGCTCTAGTTCTGCCTGAAATATTCTTCCTACAGGTCTAATAACTACTTGTCTAACGCATTCATGTCTTGTAAGTCTTTGCTCAAACCTGACCTTCTTAAAGAGGCTGCTTTGAGCATCCTGTTTAGTACTGCAACTTAACTGTGTCATCTGTCTAACCCTACCCCTGTTTTTATTTTCCTTTTGTTTCCTAGCATTTATCATCTTGTAACATACTATATAATTTCCTTATTCATTATCTTTACTTATTATTGTCTTGTTCTTCCTGCTAGAATATAAGCTCCACCAGGGCAAGGACATCTCCCCAACCCCACTGATGGATTTTTTTCCCCTCACTAAACTAGTTTTACATTGTAGGTGTTCAATAGATATTTGTTGAATACATAAACTAGTTGATCTAAGTAAAATTTCTTCGTGATATAAAATAAGCTCCATTAATGTTGCTTTTCATTGGCTGGTTATAGTTATATATCTTGTTATAGTATTTGGCATATAAGTGATTTCTATGAAATAGGTCACCTCTGGCTCTGAAACCAGAGTTTGCTGAGGAGCAGTAAATTTTTACTCTTGTCTCTCATGTCCCCGTTTCCCACCTGTAAAGAGAGGGAGAAAGAAAAAATTTCATATAGAGAGAAAGAGATAATTAGGTGGCAAAAAATAGGAAAGAGGACCACAGTTATATCAGTGTTTATATTGTACAGATAAATGTACTGGTTAATCGAATATCTAAACTTTTAACTAAACCAAAGATCACCAAAAACTGGAAAAAATACTATAAGTAGATATAATCATGAAAGCTTTGTAGTGACCAGAAAGCATGTATCCTGTGTGAGAGAAATAATTACATTGGCTAATCTTAGTAAAAAACATGCTTTTTTTTTTTTTTTGGTTTATTTCTCTAGTTATTGGTGTGCCATTTTCTACTCTTTAAACCCTTTCCTCTTATAGTGTAAATAATTTTTATTATATTTTGAAATACTATGGTGGGGTTAGTGAGGGAAGCGGAAATGCATTGTTTAAGAGACCACATTCTATAGCCAAACTTTCTCGGCTCTAATCTCAGCTTTGCTATTAACTATGCAACTATAGACAAGTGACATACAACTCTTGACCTTACTTTTTGCATTCATACAATTGAGATAATAATTTTTAACTGATGGAGTTGTTTTGAGGAATAACACCTCACAACATACAGTTCCTTTTACATAGTATTCACTCTATAAATAGTTATTTTTATATAATAATGGAGTATTTTCTAAAAAGAAAAATGTATAACTTAAAATTGTTTTTTGTACACTACATTTTCATAAAATGATATTGTTCATACAATGCTAAGTGAATCATGGAGGCAAATTTTCACTATTAATATTTTTAAAAAACTCTTTATACACTTATTTGAATTTTCAAATTCCTATGCTAGAAAATTTAAAATTTGAAATACTAGGTTTAGAGAGATACTGTAGACTGGAGTGTTAAAAGTCCTCTCTGTATCTCATATGGTAGTATATGAGAGGTAAAATAATTTTCCATTTACTCTTTTGAGTTTGGGTTGAGATCTCTGTAATAAAAAACATCCTGGCCAGTGTGGCTCAGTGTGTGCGTCGACCCATGAACCAAGAGGTCACCAGTTCGATTCTCAGTCAGGGCACATGCCCAGGTTGGGGGCCAAATCCCCAGAGGGGAGCATGCAGGAGGTGGCCAATCAATGTTCTCTCTCATCAATGTTTCTATCTCTCTCTCCCTCTCCCTCTAAAAATCAATAAAAAAAATTAAAAAAACAGATTAACGAGAGAAAAAGCTGAGAAGTTTATTGACATGTATCCTCATGTATATATTGGAGATACCCAGGGAAAAATGAGTAACTCTCAGAGGTGGATTAGAATTTCATCTTAAATATCATCTTCAGCTAAAGAGAAAAGAAAAAAGGTGTGGGGAAGACTAGCTACAGGAAGGTCACCAGGAAAACTAGAATAAACAAGTACAGGATTTGTTAAGTAGATTTAAGTCCCTGTTTTCTCCATTTCTAATGTTGTCTTACAGTATGAGGGGGGTCATTTCTATAGATTTATGTCTTGCTTTTAGGCAAATAGAGGGAGAGCAGAGAATTTTTCTTTTTTCTTCTCAATTGCCTTCAGTTAAAAACAAAAACAAACAAAAAACTTTATGTGGCTTGCCTGGTGTGGCTCAGTGGATTGAACGTCGTCCCATGGACTGAGAGGCCTGGGTTCGATTCCTGGTTAGGGCACATGCCCGGGTTTCGGGCTGAATTCCCCCCCCGGGGGGGGGGGGCGCTGCAGGAGGTTGCTGATCAATGTTTCTCTCTCACATTGATGTTTCTATCTCTCCCTTCCTCTCTCTCTAAAACATTAATACAGAAATATATATTTAGGGGAAAAAAACAACCTTATGTGACAGTGGCATATTTTGGAGTGGCGTATTCTGCTACCCTTCAGTAAGAACTTCTCTGGGTAGCTCTCCAAGAAAGACATACATTGCCAAGAACTATGAAAGATCTGGTATTTTATTCGACTTCCAAGCTAATAAGTAGCCTGCCACCATTTCATAGAAGTTGACAGAAGGCATGAGATTCCTTTGTTAGAGACAAAGGACTTTATTATTCACAGCACTACAGGGAGCATAACTTCAGACTCTCCTAGATTTCTCTTGCTCCCAAATTCCACAAAGCAAAATGGAGCTGCTAGGTGAGTGCTGCACAAGCAGAAGGTTTGTATTAGAATGGAGGGACTTCAAGCTTAGGAAAGTCCTGCTAGCAAACCTGCCTAAACTTGAACCTGGAGGGAGAGATGATCTTTGTTATCCTGCAATAAATCTCTCTGCCCATGACGCAAACACTATCCCTATCTTGGAAAAGATAACGTGTAAAAATGCAAGACAGCCATGGAGACGTGACTCCCAACATAACACAAATATAATGCATCACTAAGGCTATTATGATGAAAAGAAGATGCACAAAAATTCTGACCAGAGATTTAGACTAACATTGTAAATGTAAAACCCTCCATGCTTTCTAAGTCTTTGAATATATAGTTAATTAGAATAAAACTTTGCAACAATTTGTTTTGCTTTGTACTGCTTTACTGCTTGATACTTTAATGAGTCATATATTCTTTCCTCTTATAAAGTAAGTTCTGCCATCCCCTCTATACTTATTTATGCCAATAATTTTATCTTATTGGATAAAGTATTTTTGTGTTAGAAGGACTAACACTTTCTCAAGAGTGGCTTGTACCTTAGCAATCTTCCTCTCTCTGTCTCTTCCTGATAAAATTAGGTTTCACAAGGTTCAACATGTTCCTCCTCTGTAATGTAGCTGAGCAATAGTTACTCAGCTTTGCAAGGTTTATTTCCTGTGCTAATAATTAACACCACCCCCTTACTTTTAAGATACTTATTTTAGTGGTTGTCTTATTCAGACATAACTCAAAATAATATCATCTTGGTCTTGGTTTGTTAAGCTAAATCTACAGCTGTTCTGCAGTGTGTGTGTGTGTGTGTGTGTGTGTGTGTGTGTGTGCGCGCGCGCGTGCGAGCTGTCATTTTAAAGTTGGAGCTACAAATTCATCTGAATTCCAGAGAAAAGCAGAACTGTTGACTACTATTACTTAATACATCAAATAATTGAACCTTTAACTTTTTGCAGAGTGATAAAAACCAAGCTGTTCGTCTCAGTGGCTATCATTAGCAGGCACATCTTAAGAGTTTGCCCAAAGATTTGAGTCATTGGTAGGGTTGATAAGTAATGTACTGGATAATATGCAGGACGTCTCGTGCAATATTTGAGACATACTTATATTATAAATATTCATTGTTTACTTGAAAATGAAATTTAACTGGACATCCCGTATTTTTATTTGCTAAATCTAGCAACTCTAGTTACTATTTATCTACTAAACAAACTACACATAACCTTTAGGTAAAATTTGACGTCAAGTGGGTTTTAGTTCAGAAGCATTCCCCTTGGCGCAGAGGTAAAGGTTTCAAAATTTTGGTTATGTGATATCAACGCTATTCAAAAATAAATGTGAGCAACTGCAATTTTTAAAAATTCATAGATGTATATTTGGAAGTCCGGCTCAAAAAAGTGGGGTAGCAGGTTAAAAGAAGTCACGGCCCCTGTGGGATTTCTAAAGAAAGTTAGGGCAAGGACGGTGGAAGAAATCGCGGCAGTCTTCGTAGTTTAGTGAAGAGAGAGCGTGATACCTGAGCGAGCCAATAATAGATGAGCAGGTAATAGTTGGCCAATCCTAGCCCAGATGGGTGGGACTAGGCTCCAGAAAGGGGCGGGCTCCGGCTGTGTGGGCTTCCAAGGGCGGGACTCAGCCAATCGGAACCAAGCAGAGCGGGGCTGGACTCCGGGACGGGGAGTCTCGTGGAAACAAACGGCGCTGCCAGCGAGTCTCTCAGACTTACCTGTGCCTACGCTTCCCACCCAGCAGGGCGGACGCAGACTCCGAGGGCTTCGCTCGCTCCGCTTGCTCCGCTCGCTCCGCTCGCCCCGCTCGCCATGGCCTACCCGGGATACGGAGGAGGGGTGAGTCTCGCCGCTTCCCCAGGACCGCGCTCCTGCGGGGTGTGGCGCCCCTGCTGCGGTGCCCACGTACCGGTCCGCCTTCGGCCCGGTGTGTCCCTGCCTCCGGTGCTCGGTGCTCGGTCGCGCGGTGCTGGAAGCCCGGCCGGCCCACCGTTCTGGTCCCTGAGGCGTGTCCTGGTGTAGCCAAGAGTGAGATGTGTTTTTAGAAACATCTTACCTGGAACGGCGCGGGTAGGCGGAAAGCACCCTTTTCTTGTCCCAGGCATCTTTTGTGGCCCGCCCCCCAATTGCCGCTCAGTTTTGCTAGACTTCCTCTCTCTGAATTTTTGGACCACTTCTTGTTTTCTGTCCTTTAAGTTAAAAAAAAAAAAAATGTGCTGAACCCTCAAGGAACAAATGGAGGTGCTATAGTAGAGGGTCCAAAGGCATCTTTTGGCGTCACCTCAACATTAGCTTTTCACTAATATGCTTATATTTAGTTTGGCCTCACTTCTTATAAAATCTTTTTTTCAGTTTTTCTTCCTTATGTGAAGCTTGCGGTGGTGAGGGTCTCCGATGAGCCCTAAAGTCTTGGATATGCCCTGAGACTTGTTTGCGCTCCGTGTCCTTGGAGGCCTTGGAACCAATGCCTAGGTGTTGCTTATTACCACGTGCCCCCACAGCAGAAGCTTTGGGAGTTTTGCTAATTCGTTTATCTCAGGGTTTAGACTTGTCCTCAGATATTGGCCTGGAAGTGTCCTTCTATCGGTAGGGAAAATAATATTTTTGCAACATTTTAATTATTAAAGTTGATCGAATTATACTAGCCTGCCATTATTAGAAATAGGAAGTTTTTTTATTCCTTGAGTCAATATTTGTAATTTATATAATTGTGGAAGGCCCGTTTCATCTGCATTTTCAAATATATTGGTAAAAAGGTATTCATTGCATTTGTTTATATATATTTTTAATTCTGTTTGTGGTTATATATTCTCCTTTTTGTGTTCTTTAATTTGGTCTGTCCTTTGATGGTCTGTCTCTTCTTTTCAAAGAAGCAACTTTTAAACAATCACATCTATTTTTTTGGTTTTTAATCCCTAATATTGTTTTAATGCTTCTTTTCTTTTACTTCATTGCTTCAGAATCTAGATTTTGACCACCTACTTGAGGTCATTTCCTGGAGCTTCACTACTTCCCCCATACTTTTGCTCTTACCACATCCCTCTAGGGCTTTTCAGAGTACCTCATAAGGCCTCTTATCTTTTGTCTTTTTTGCCCCTTGTGCGTAATCATTTTGCCTTCTGGCAATCTCTGCAGATCTTAAAGAATGCAAGTGAAGTATGAATTGGCAGTTGCAAAATAGGGGAATCTAAAGTTTAGCATAGGGAATATAGTCAATACTTTTGTAATAACTACGTATGGTATCTGGGGGGTACTAGACTTATTGGGGAGATCACTTTATAAGTTATATAAATATCTAACCACTGTGCTGTACACCTGAAACTAATATAATATTAAACTGTAATTTTAAAAGATTTTTCAAAGGCAACAATATATGAAAAAAAGAATGTAGGTGAAAAATATTTTCAAGTACCATGTGATTTTACTCATATGTGTGATCTAATGAACAAAATGAACTAACAAGCAAAACAGACAGACTCATAGACAGAGAGCAGGCTGACAGCTATGGGGGAGGAGGGTGGTGTTGGAAGGTAGGGGCATTGACCAAAAAAGGGAAAAAACTCATGGACACAGATCACTGTGTGGTAATTGCCAGGGGGTGTGGGTGGGGGAAGGTAGAGGAGGGTAGGGGGGATAAATGGTGATGGACTGAAACTTGACTTGGGATGGTAAACACAATACAGTGTACAGATGATGTGTTGTAGAATTGTGCATCTGAAACCTGTATGTTGACCAGTGTCACCCCAATAAATACAATAAAAAGGAAAAAAATGGAATAATGAACAGTCTTGATACTTCTTTCTCCTTCAGACTCATAAAAATGCTGAGTAAAATATCTTTTTAAAGCATTAAAAATGTGTACCAAGTTCCAAAGTGAAAAATAGAAGCCAGAGCTCTAGCAGGGACAAACAGTAGGTAGCCTCTCAGGTCACACTGGCTGTTTTTGAATCATGGTCTACTTCTTACTAGTTATGTGACCTTAACCAATTCAGGAAACCTCCTGAAGTTTCAGGTCCTCAATTGCAAAAAGAGCATAGTACTTTCTTTCTTTTTTATTTATTTTTATTTTTTTCCCTTTATTGATGTTAAAGAGAGAGGAAGTGAGAGGGAGAGAGAGATAGAAACATCGATCAGAGAGAATATCAATTGGCTGCCTCCTGCATGCCCCCCACTGGGGATCAGGCCCACAACCTGGACATGTGTCCTGACCGGGAATCGAACTGGCGATCTCTTGGTGCATGGGTCGACGCTCAACCACTGAGCCACACTGGCCGGACAAGGACATAGTACTTTCATACCTCACAGAGTTGTTGGAAAATCAAATCACATTAATAGATGGAAAGTACTTAGAACAGTGGTACCTGAGATATAAAAAGTTCTCAATAAACATTAGCAGCATATTATTGTTATTGTTGGTATTCTTGTTATTATTCTTACTAGTTTTAAAAAGGACCATGGTTGGAATTACCACTTTATTAATCTCTTCATTGGTATCTTGCTTTTTAAAATATAATTTTTTTTTTTTTTTTTTTTTATGGAGAGGATGTTTTGGCTCTATGCAGTTTCCTCTGATTTAATTTCATTATATTTACCATGTATTCTTCTAAGTATATGTCTAGAGTTATATATATTTGTTAGTTTTCCTGTAAGTGAAATTTTCTTAAATTTTTTACTTTCTGTCTGTTTCAGTGATGATCCTGCAAACACTTTAATTTTTTTTTTTTTTTTTATCCTCACCCGAGGACATTTTTGCATTTATCTTCAGATAGAGCGGGAGGGAGAGAGGGAAGAAGAGAGAGAGAGAGAGAGAAACATTGACATGAAAGAGACACATCGAGTTGTTGCCACCCACACAACCCCAACCGGGGCCGGGGACAAACTGCAACCGAGGTATGTGCCCTTAGATAACAACTTTCTCCTTTTTCACTCTCTAGTTTGGAAATTTTGTCAGTCAGATGCCAGGAATGCAGATGCAGATGGGACAGCCAGCGCCAGGAACAGGGCCACATGTGCTCCCTGGTGGACACTCTGGATACCCAGCTTATTCGATGAATTATCCCTCAGCAGAAGACCCCATGTGGACATACTTTGCTGCTGTTGCTGGACAGGTAAGATAAATACCAGTTTTTGTAAATGATTGCGGTTTAAAAGAAATGCTCACATTTTTACTTAATGTATCATTTTAAATATGTATCAAATTTGTATTGTAAACTTATCTAGATTAGTTTTCATCCTGAGAGCAGAGATGAGGATAATCATTTTAGTTTTAAAAGTTTTTTAGCATGATGTCTGACACACAGTTCATGCCTGGGAACAGGGCAGTATGTGGAGATTGAGCCAGAGAGGATTTGGAAGAAGAGATCTACATGTACAGATTGATGACATCATTAAGTTGCCATACAGTCATGTTCTACCTTGCCCCAGACTTTGTGTATAAAACCTTTGTGCGGCTGGTGTGGCTCAGTGGTTGAACTTGACCCATGCACCAGTTTGATTCCCAGTCAGGGCACACATGCCCAGGTTGTGGGCCCGATTCCCAGTGGGGAGCATGCAGGAGGCGGCCAGTCAATGTTCTCTTTCATCGATGTTTTTATCTCTTCCTCTCCCTTCCTCTCTCTCTAAAATCAATAAAAGAAATAAATAAAACAATAAACCATTATTTGTTTAAGGACCTTTAATAGCATTTTTTATTGTTTGCAGCCAAACATAATCCTAACTATTATACCATTCTTACCTGCAAGGAACTTCTGAGTAGTATAATACTGAGAATAAATATGTTATCTATAACTGATTATAAATCCATTTTATGAAATTACAACTTAAAACATAGCAACTGGACATATATATTTAGAGACTTTTATTTGACTTTTGAACTGTTTCAGTATAACAGTTGTCAACAGTGATTTGCTATGTTTGTACTATTTGATACTTTCCTTAATTTTTCCATAGTCTTGTGCTTTTGAAGAGTTAAACTTCATGAAGACATGGCTCTTGCCATATTATCCCTTACCAAGTTGGCACTAGGAATATATTAGTCATTCAGTAATTGTGTTGAATGGATACATAAACTATTTCATTTTTAATTTTTTAGACCAAATACTTAGACACTTGTTTTATATGTTGACTTTTGCCTAGCTTTAGAATCAGATGTAATATCAGACTTACACATTATAGTCCTAGAACTCAATTACTGAACTCACCTCTGTATCTGTATTCTTTTTTTTTATCCTCACCCAAGGACACCTTCCTGCATTTATCTTCAGATAGAGCGGGAGGGAGAGAGGAAGAGAGAGAGAAACATTAATGCGAGAGAGACACTGAGTGGCTGCCACCCACACGACCCCTACCGGGGCCAGAGACAAACTGCAACCGAGGCACGTGCTCTCAGCGGGAACCAAACCTGGGACTCCCTGGCCAGCGGGCTGACGCTCCAACCGCTGAGCCAAACCGGCCAGGGCTGTATTCTTTTTTGATAGGCCTCATAATTTATGATGCTCAATGAGAAATGTCCAGTTAAAGCTTTTTGCCGTGTTCTTCTTTATAGGATGTTTTCTGAATAGTAATGATTCACTTACAGTTGATTTGAGGAAATTCTGGTTTGTAGTTTCATAAATACACACACACACACACACACACACACACATCATGCATCTCAGTAATACGAACAACTTTAACTTTAGTGTACACACAGCTTTTAATTTTCTACACAGCAGCTCTGTGAGGTGGGTAGAATGGATATACCCTTTTATTATAGATAAATCAGTGCAGATTAAGATTGAATAACTGAAAAAATAAGACTCAAACTTGAATATCATTTCGAAATCTTGCTGCCTGTCATTAACCTAACCAATGGCAATTGACTTTTAAAAAATTATCTGCCTAAAGCTCTTATTTAATGAGAAAATGCAGTTTTCTACTAGTAATGCTATCAAATTTAGTTGAGGGTTTGCACAGTTGATCATGAACCATCAGTTCAAAACTGCAGGTAATGAGATCCAAACTGATCACTTTCTTCATATAATTTAGTAAGACATTGCTTATTAGTCATTTAATTATGATAACATGTTTTCATAAAATGTGTGAAATATGAGTAAGAAGTAGTATACTAGGATAATGCTTTCTGATGGTTAAAGGTTTTAGTAAAGCCAATCATGTTTTTCTCTTAATATTTTAACTTTTTGAAACAGTAAATGAACTTGGACACATATGGTCAGAAATGATTATAGTTTAACCAAGAGACAATAGTAAGTGTCTTCATTCTACCAAAACAACTAACTTGCTTTGTACTAGTTACTGTACTCGGACCTGGGGGTGCAAAGGTGAATGAAACTCAGACATTGACTTAGAAGATCTCTGTCCAGTCAGGGAGATAGACATGTAGGAAATGAGTGATAGGAAGAATTGCTAAAGGGATTGGGTAAGTATTATAGTAACACCAAGAACACCTCTGACGTTTATACTTGTTTTCTTTGCCTGCAGCAGCACTGTCCATAATAAATATAACGTGAGCCACAAATGTAACCCACAGTACATTTAAAGCCTTGAGTAGTACATTTTAAAAAGGAGAAAGAAATAGATGAAATTAATTTTAGTAATATATTTAACCCAATATATCAAAAAATACTAACATATCAACATAATCAATATAAAACTAAATATGTTATATATTTTTTTGTTACTAAGTCTTGGAAATCTGGTGTGTATTTTACACTCACAGAAGACTAGCCCCGTGTAAGTACCCATTGGAACATATATGGCTAGTGGCTACTGTTGTAGATAGCTCAGGCCTAAAACGTTTTTCCCTCAGATACCTGCATAGATTATTCCTTTACTTTCTTCAGATCTTTCTCAAAATTAACTTTATCAGTGAGGTTTTCTTTAACCATCTACATAAAATAGCATTGCCTCCTCTACAGGGCCCATGCACACATTCCTTTTCCCTTTACTCTGCTGTATTTGTCCCTCAGCACTTAATACCATCACATGTAATTTCTGCTTTATTGTCTCTCTTCCACCACTAAAATGAAAACTGTATGAAGGTGAGGAATTTGTTTTGAACAGTGTTGGATACCTACTCCTTTTGATGGTACTTGTGCATAGTAGGTTGCTCAATAAGTATTTTTTAAATGAATTTCTTATTCTTTCTAAATGGAAGATATTGTTCATTTATTTCTCTAAATCTTCTTAACATACTTGATTTAGTTATTGCTCTATAAGATTAATTTCCTTTTGTATGAATTTGTTCTAAAATTGTTGATTTTTGTTGTATTTTTTTTTTTTAAATATGTTTTTATTGATTTTAGAGAGGAAGGGAGAGGGGGAGAGAGAGAGAGAAAAAAACATTAATCAGCTGCCCCAACATTTATTGGCTGCCTACTGCACACCCCTTACTGGAGATCAAGCCCACAACCAGGAAATGTGCCCTGACCAGGAATCGAACCGGCGACGTTTTGGTGCACAGGACAAACCTGAACCAACTGAGCCACACTGGCCAGGGCTGGCTGTCTTTTTGAACATTATATTTTTTTTCCAGATATTTTTGACTTTTGGTTTATAAACTTATTTCTCTTGGAGTTCTTGTTTATTTCCTCCCCCCTTCTTTTGGTCCCCCTTTCCTTGTTATTCCTTTTCTTTCTCATGTCCCCTTTCCTCATGTAGTGGTTTTGTGATCGTCCCCACCTCAATTGTGTCCACAATCTAAAATTATGGCTAATTTTTTAAAGTATTATTTTCTAACTACAGAATTAAAATTTTTTTCTTTTTTAAAAAATTTTTGTATTGAATTTATTGGGGTGACATTGTTGGTTAATAAAATTATATAGGTTTCAGGTATACAATTCTGCAATACATTTAAAATTTTCTAAGCAAAATCACAAAAACATACATGGCAGAGAAAGGAGCACTTAGCTACTTTGTATAGTGAATACTACATGGTTGGTTCATTGAGAAGAAAGCTTCCCAGTATTTTTTAATTCCCTTAGAACCACTGGAATTTTTCTTATAAAGAACTCCAAGCTAAAGATCAAAATATGAGTGTTTATAATACTTCTTAGCCATAGTTCGTAAAAGTTGTTTTGTTGTTGTTTCTTGGGTCTCTTACAAAGTACATGCTTTAAATTTGTCTCCTTGATTCTTTCTCAGAGCTACTTTTTAAAAAAATAGAAAATAGGATGAGGTACTGAAACCTGAGAATGTTCTAGCTGTTTTACTTCCATTGTGATTTCTTATTTGCATTTAAAAACTTATTTCCCATAAGTTCAAAGCAAGAATGTTTGGGCAATAATCAGAAGATTACTAACAAAATGTATGGAACTCTAAAATTTTGCTGGGGGCATTAGTGGTGGAGGGAAAAAGATATTTCCTCCTTCAGTATCTTTTAGAAATAATTTTCCCCAAAAACAGGCATGAAAGGAATGTTTTTGAGACTTCTAAACACATTGTAGGTATTTTTCCAACAACTTTAAGTAGAAGTACAGTGTTTCTCACAGAATATTATTTTGAGCTATTATAGTACAGAATGATTATGCTGTTTTCCAGAAGAGAAAATAAATATTTGAGATGCTTGAAAAATTAAAAGAATGAAATTTGATTGTGAAAGTCATTTATAGTTCATGATGTTCTGTAATATGCCTTTGCTGTCAATAATTATCTATTATTTTGTAGTTGATAGTAGAGTAATATTTTGAAGAATGCATATTTATTGATTGGTGTATAATAGACAATTAGCATTTTAATATGTTTTTATACAACTGTACATTAAATCATGTTATAATTATTTTTGACAGGATGGTGAAGTGGATGCAGAAGAACTTCAGAAATGTTTGACACAGTCTGGAATTAGTGGAACTTATTCGCGTGAGACTTTTTTTTCCCTCTCTTGAAATTGGAATAAGAAGTTCATTTTCTAACATTTTCCCCCCATATATAAACTACTTTACAATTTTTTTTTTTTTTATCACAGATATATATGCATATAGATTAAAGAGTGAAATAATTCTGTAGAGCTTGTTCTGAAAAGAACTGGTCATTGTTCATTCCTATCTCCCCAATGTTAATCACTCATAGAGGAAATATCTTTCAACTTTCTCAGCTGATTATTTTGAAGTTTGCTTTCAGATCTCAAAATAACACGCTTTTTAATCACTATTGATTTTCAGCTTTAGTGATTATCAATAGATGAGATGTCCTGCTGTGAAACAGGATTTAACACTCAACCTTAAACTCACCCTTGTCCCCACACACCACACAAGAACCCTTACCATCCTCCCATCCATTCAGCATAGCCATGTAGTAATTTACGTTAGATCAATAATCAGTATTTGCCTTATTGCTGCTATCTAAATGCTCTTCTTATGTCTTGTGGTAGGTATGATTAATTTTCCATTTTACAGAACTTTACTTTCCTGAAGTTAATCATCATCTGGGAGCTTTCTGTTGTGCTCTGCTCTGTGCAGAGCTGTCACACTGGCATTCCATCACCATCGCTCAGCAGCTGTCTTTCCTCTCTCTTGTCATCTTTTTTAATTCTGTGAAGTGTAACATTAATTAGCATCTTAATAAAAGAGTGCATGGGAGGTAAATTTTTTGAGACTTCATCTGAAAATGCTTTCATTCTATCCTCAGAATTAAATGATTGGCCAGGTGTCAAACTCTTAAGTTACAAATAATTTTCACTTAGAGTCTTAAAGGTATTGCTCCATTGTTTCTAGCCTCCACTGTTGCTCTATCTTTCTGTTTCCTGCCTGTATGTCATTTGTCCTTCCTCTCTTGAGGCCTGTGAAATCTTTGTTCCTACTCTGTTAATTCACAGTGATGTACCTACCTAGTTGCGTTGTGTGGGGAACTCAGTGAGCACCCCCAGTCTGGGAACTAATTTGCTTTAGTTCTGGGAAATGTTCTTCAGTGATATTTCCTCTTTCTAGAATACCTGTTATTTGGAGTGGATCACTTATTTTTTTCTTTCCTATTTCTTGTTTTCCTCTGTTTTGGGGGACATTTCCTTATCTTTATTTTCTAAACCATCTATTGAGTCTTGTTTGCCATCATGTTCTTAAAATCCAAGAGCTTCTGTTTTTTTCTTTTTTATGAATGTAATGTCTTCCCTTTTCTCTCTGAGACTATTAAAGTTTCTTTCTTCCTACATAACCTGTGTTTACAACAAATTGTGTGTTTTTTTTTTTTTTTTTCCAGTTTGTTTATTTGATTGTCTTTTATAGTACATGCTTCTGTGAGGTGTCTGGTGATCCTTGGATGCTCATATTTAACTAAACTGTTTGTTAGAAGCTCTGAGATCACGGTTAGGTGCTGATTGTAGACTTCCTGTCTGATGGTTAGGCTGGGCAGTTTGTTGTGCAACACTAGGTGTTAGTATCTTTAGGGATTTCCTTTTGGGCTGGTTGTCCAGCTCATCTTCTGTCTGGAAAGGAGGACGGAGGATTCAGCAGGGCTCTCAGTTTTTTATAGATTGTCATTTAATTGCCTTGTTTTTAGTAGCTAACTCTGTTCTGGAATCCTGCAGTCCAGAGACTTCTCCAGGGAATAAAATCCCAGACTTCTGCTGGGGTGGGAGCAGACATTGTAGCCGAACACTGAGCTGAGGCCAGGAGGGGATTTGGAGCTCTAAATGCTCTTTAAGTAGACATTGCTGTTGTTTTTATCTTACCTTCACACCCTCTTTTTGAGGATAAGTAGGCTGCTTCTAGGTTTTCTTATTGCAAGTTCAGGAAAATACTTTCTCAGATCTAAGTTAGTTAACTCATCATGTCCATCTATGTTTTCAACTTGTAAAATTTTGTTCCTTTGTTTCTTTTCTCATTCTCTCTATAAATGTTTATGACAAAAAAAAAATCAGTTTACTCTCCATTTTAATGTGGTGTGGTGAGAGAGGGATACTTTCAACTTTCCTGAAAATTCTCTCTTCATTCTGTCAAAATAGTTAATCTTATATATATTTGATCTTATTTTGAGATTAAAGATATGCTTATTTGATGACTCAATTTTTGCCACTTATTTTCATCTCTTTAGGTTCTCCCACTTAATGAATATGTGCCATGTTAACTTTAAAGCAAAACAGATGTCTTCTGCTTGACAAATAATGGAATACCACTCCAGAGATTTCTCATGTGATCTTGGCCACACTCCCCTTCGCTGCTCATGTAGTTTTTGTATGAAGGAACACAGGGCTCCAATCCTGACTGTTCCGTTTATTAGCTCTATGAACTTGGGAAACTTTATCTTTCTGGAACTCAGTTTCTTCATTTGTAAAATTAGGACTAGAATGCATTTGGCATGTTTATGTGAAATCATGAAACACACACTACCTGGCTCATAGTAAATGCTCATTGAGTGTCTGTTGAAATTGTCAGCTTGAAAATATTATAACCATCTATTCTAACATTGACACTGTTAAACATTTAAAGAAAATCAGCTATTTTAACTTGTAGACTGTTTTATATTTTTTTCTTAATGGGCCTAAAATTTAGCTGAAATAATTTGTTTTTTTTTTTTATAGAATTTCAAAAACATCAAATAGTGTAAAATCAACCAACTTCATTTTAAGCATTTTTAATTTTAATGAGCTACTAGCTACTAGAACTTTGTAAGCTTAACTGTGCTAATATAATATCTCCTTTATCAGGACTATGATATAGTATCTATTCTTACTTGGTCAATTGCAATAAAACTCAAATGATTTACTTACCTAAATACATTTTCATCTCACTTTACATCTATTTATGGTAAACTAATGTTTCTGAAATGGAGGTTTTAGAACTGCCCCTCTGCTTCAGTGACTTCCATTGGTCTAAGTCTTTAGGGTGGCATCAAGACTTTCATGATCTGGCCCCCATCTGTCTTTCTGATGTCATCATGTACAACTCCCTCACATATACCCCAACCTTTAACCAAATCGCTAACTTCTTTCAAGTTTTGTGATCTCACTATATGTCAAACTTCTACTTAAACTCCATTTGCCATTTGTGTAAGGAAGACTAAAGCCCTCCTCCTTCTCTCCTGTTAAAGCAATTTTCAGTTACTTTATAATTGCTTATTTAATTATCCAAATCCCCTTATTAGATGTGAGTAGTTTGAAGGTAGTAACTTCTTTTTTTTTTAACTATGGATGGCTAACATTCAAAATTTGCTGATTGGGGTGATTATATATTTTTCACAATTTTTTAATGTTTTAATTTGACAATAGAAATTGTCATAATCTCACATAGATAAAATTGGGCAGACTAATTCAAATAATATATATGCTTTATAGCTTTCAGCTTGGAAACCTGCAGAATTATGATTGCCATGTTGGATGTATCCTTGAATAAAAATAGAAAATACTATTGAATAATTGCTTTTGCATATTAAGGCAATTGTTGTTTATAGATGACCACAGTAAACTAGAGTTTAAAAATACTTTGTAGTATCCTGTTTGAATTCCATACTTTTCTGATTTTATATACAAATCTATTCAGATGCTGAATTTGGCTAACTCTTGCAGAAGCATCCTCACTTTTCTTTTTGGTTAATGATTTGCAGTTTTGGGTTAGGTAAATTCTCTTCAATATCAAAATTTGTTTTTGTTAACAAAACTATCAGAGAGATTACACAGGAAAAATGGGATTTAATGAATTCAAAGAACTTTGGACAGCTCTTAATGCCTGGAAACAAAACTTCATAACTATTGATCAAGATCAAAGTGGCACAGTGGAGCACCATGAACTGAATCAAGCCATTGCTGCTATGGGTAAGAATATTAAAATTCTTTAGCATCCATCCAAGTTATCTTTGTTCTTTGATCAGATGAATCTTAATTGTTTAAGTAATAAAGGGATATATTATTTTACCAGCTGTTGCCTAGTTTGATTTCAAAGTTGTAAGTATATTCTGACTAAGAATCTTTAACAAAAAAAACAACATTTTATCCATTGCCCTGGCCGGTTTGGTTCAGCAGTAGAGCATCGGACCGCGGATCAATGAATCTCGGGTTCGATCCTGGCCAAGGACACATACCTCGGTTGTGGTTCGTCCCCGGCCCTGGTCAGGGTCCTGCGGGAGGCAACCAGTCGATGTGTCCCTGTCGCATCCATGTGTCTCTCTCCCTCTCCCTTTCTCTCCCTCTCTCTCCCTCCCACTCTATCTGAAGATAAATGGAAAAATGTCCTTGGATGAGGATTAAAAAACAACAACAACAAAATAAACACATTTTATCCATTATTTTTTCAAAAGATGACTTCTATACATTCTGGATAATAAAATAACTTCTACATTTTCTCTGTTGAGTCTATTTAAATTTATTCCTCTAATTTTTAGTACTCCCTTACCATTTACATTGTATTCCTTTCTAACTTGGCAAGACCTCCAATATAACAGCAAAGGCTTATCTCAGTGAGAAGTTTTCGTATTATAATCTAGCTTTTGGCAATAAAAATCATGTTTTTTGTTTTTGTTTTTTTCTTATGTAGTATAGAACACACAGTAGACACCAAAATACCTACAAATGAGAAGTATGCATTTTAAAATATTTTAAAAGAATTTAACTTTATTTTTATCAATCTCCAATAAGCTAAGGTTCAAAGTGTATTTCCTTTCAAAAAGTGATTATATACAATGTTTTAAATAGTTTTCTTAATTGTGTTTACCCTTGTGATTTTATTTTTATTCATTTCTAAATAAAATACATTTGTAAGAAAATTAACTTTTTTTAAAAAGATATATTTTTTAATATATTTTCATTGATTTTTTTTTTGGAGAGAGAGGAAGGAAGAGAGAAACAGAAACATCTATGTGAGAGAGATACATCCATCAACTGCTTCCTGCATGCCCCCCACTGGGGATCAAGCCCGCAACCCAGGCATGTGCCCTGCCCAGGAATCTAACTGGGACCTCTCAGTCCATGGGATGATACTCAAGACACTGAGCTACACCGGCCAGGCTAAAAATATTTTTTTAGAGACAGAGGAAGGGAGAAGGAGAGAGAAAGAAACATTGATGTGAGAGCACAACATCGATCAGCTGCCTCCTGCATGTCCCCTACTGGGGACTGAGACCAACCTGGTCATGTGCCCTGACTGGGAATCAAACCAGCAACCCCGGGCATGTGACGACACCCAACCACCTGAGCCACACTCTGCAGGGCAGAAAATTAACTTGTTGATAGTCAAAGTCTGAACCCAGTGCAAATTATCTCAAATTCCAGTTAGAAGTCAAAACTAGTGATTTGTTTTGTTCTATAATTAGACATTTTAATTTAACAAATAGTCATTTTAGAGACAGTGCTGGCTATATAAACATATATAGTTCAGTTATAGAGCATTAATAATTAATGGATTAAACTTGTTCCTTAATTCAGTATAATGTTAGAAAATTAATATTACCTTTTGTAAAAAAGAAAACCGCGGAAGAGTTCACATAGGCAATTGAAATATAACAAAGAGGTAGTGTGGATTATTCAAATTTAAGATATTCAGATATATTTTAAAATATTCAAATTATTTTGCTAAGAATGTTATGGGAAATCTTACGAGTTTTATCAGTACCACATCCAGATCATAACTCCAATAGAAAGTTCAAAATGGATTTGTATATAACTACATTAGTTTTTGCATGTTTTACTTGCTTCTATTAATTTATGCCTTTTATTTACTTTTAGCATTTCCTGTATTACATTTTATTATAGCTACACATAGAATTTTCTCCAATTGCATTTGTTTTTGTTGTTTTCCCCTTTCAATTAGTGTATTTTGTCCAAATCTATTAACCCAATATTAATAAAAACAATATTTCTAGGCTGTCCTTCTTCACAGTAAAGTACACACATCTCATTAAATACATAAGGCCATCTATACTGATGCAGAAAGTAGAATAGATTAATTTATATTTCTAATTATTTTTATTTCATTATTTTTAAATTTTAGTTTTAGATATATTTTAAAATGTAAATAAGCAAGCAGTAATACATGTATAGAATTTAAAACTAAATTAATACACATATAATAGAGTGAATGATCCCAAACATTTTACTGATAGAGGAATACATAATCAAAAACTTTTGGAGACCACAGGCCTAGATAACAAAGAACCAAAGAAATAGTGAAGAAACAGAATAAGGGTTATGGGGCATAAAGGGGTAACATTTTCCTATTTCTTCCCCTTCTGAATAACCATGTTGATCATCAGAGTTTCTCTGGTTATAAAAGACATTTGTAAGAAAAATATTCAATGGGAAATATAGGATTTGAATGATAGCACAAGATCACTGATAATTTTTGTTTTGATGGTCTTTGAAGATACATGATTTACAGAATTGATGAGTGAAGGTGGTCAAAAGTACAGATTTCCAATTATAAAATAAGTATTTCATGGGGACGTAATATACATCACGGTGACTGTAGTTAATAATACTGTATTAGATGTTTGAAAGTTGCTGAGAAAGTAGATCTTAAAATTTCTTATCACAAGAAAACACACTTTGTACTATGTGTGGTAACAAATGTTAACTAGACTTACTGTGGTGATCGTTTTGCAATACATACAAATGTATCATTCTGTTGTACACCTGAAGTATAATGTTATGTCAGTTATACCTTAATTAAAAAGTAAATAAAAAGACCCAAAAAAAACCATACCTGAAGGAGGGAAAAAATAAAATTACAGACTTGAAATACTGAAGCATTAAAATCTAGGAAATGCCCTAGACGTTATTTCAAAATCAAAATATATTTTTAGAAACACAAAAAATAATTTTCTTAGCTTTGACTTTATTACAAAGCCAAATTTGTGATATTTTTGTGACACTATTAGTAATTAATAGTTGTTTTGATCAATTTCAGTATGAATGTGTTTTGTTTCTAACATTTTCTTTTGTTTTTAACATGTTTTTTATGGAATGAATTTTGAAAATGAATTTATGTCTGCCAACAAGAATGCAATGTTTGCTGTGGGTCTGATGGTATTTAGTTTTAGAAGTTTTAATTTATCAATCCTTTTTTTTAGGTTATAGATTGAGTCCTCAAACATTAGCTGTTATTGTTAAACGTTATAGCAAGAATGGCAGGATCTTCTTTGATGATTATGTTGCTTGCTGTGTGAAGCTTCGAGCATTGACAGGTATTGACCCTTTAAAAATGAATACAGCATCATGTAGCTATTTTTCTTAAGTAATGTCTTTTGCTTTCTCCAGCAGGTTTATAATATTATGTTTTTCCCCTTTATTCACTATTAAATCTAATCAGAGTGTTAAGGCTTTAAAATTTTTGGAATATAAATAGTGAAAAATTGTTATAGCTCAGTTTTGGAGGTTTTTTTTTTATGTCTGAGATATATAATCACTTACGATTTAATGGAGTATGAAATTATTCATAGTTTAGTACCTGGGAACACCAAGTATTTGAAACTATAGATTTTCAATTATAATAAAAATGTAATTTATTTGTTTAAAGATTTCTTTAGGAGAAGAGACCACTTGCAACAAGGGGTTGTGAATTTCATATATGATGATGTGAGTATCTGTAAACTTTTGATATTTACAGAGTTCTCGACATGTTCATAGTAATCAAAAACTGTTAAATGATCCCTGGTGTCAATACTGGGAATAATCTATATTATAGGCCATGTTCTTTATATTTTTTAGCTGAATTCAAATATAAGATTCAATGTTGGTACAAATACTAACTTGACTTTATATTAAACATAGAAAATACTTTTAAATTTTATGACAGTTTTTTGGCAGTTTTTCTTCCAAATCATTTTTAAGGGCAAAACTACCATTATTTTTATGACGAGTGGTTTACTTGTGATGATCTTTCTTAGTTCTGACAGAGGGAGGAAATTTTCATCTATGATAGATTTATAAAGCTGTTCATTTTTCATTTCAAATGGTTGCTATTAACCTGAATCCAGTTGTTTGTTTGTTTTTATTGATACTATAGGAAAGTTATATTTTATATGTGTTTCAGTGTTTTAGGGTTTTTGTTTTGTTTTTATGTGGAAGTTATAAGGTCAACATTACTCTACTGGTTGATAGAAGCCTTAGAAAATCAAAGTTTCAAAGTCTAATGAAAATACTTTTATGGAATATAATTAATCAAAAACAAACACCATTTTGTTATCACCAGCTGATGATTTTGCTTATATATTAGTTTTTGCAGGGCACTATGGCAATTTGAATGCCTGGAATTTGAAAACTGAAGAAATGCTGTGAATGTTTCTGCTTGGAAGAAATGAACTGGACTACTTTAAATTAAAGCTTTGGGGGCTATTCTATGTTTCTACCTGTTAAATCTTTTCTCTTCATAATATTTATAATAGATCTAGTATAATGTGTTTTTATTTTAGCACACACTTTAAAGCAATAAAAGATCTTTTTTGTATTTGGGATGCTTTTGCTTTTAGAAAAGTTATCACTTTATGGGTATCTGTATAGTGTTATCAAATATTGGTATATGATTGATATAAATAGCTCTTAACTTTAATTTTTAATAATAAAACTTGGAGGCATGTACTTACAAGATTATATAAGAAGCCAAATGATGAAAGCCTAGATAAAAGTAATGTATACTTATCTGAAGGTAAGCTAGAAAGGCAATCCTGGATTTTGTGCCATATTCTTATTCACATTATCAGAGAACAGAAACTCACAGCTCTTTAACTGGGAAGAAGAAAATTGTAACTCCTAAAATTTTATCTTAAATCGCCTTAAGTGGACCATAAAATAATCTATAGTGAAATAAGACTACAGGAGGCATCATTTTCCTTTTTTATTCTTTACATTATATATTTTTCTTCAATGTGTTTTGTTGTCTTCTCTGGACAAAAAGTTCTTAATAAACAGCTTTTCTCTCTGTACTTTATTTTCTTGTTGAAGAAAAAGATAACAAAATGGCATCTTGTTCTAAATATAAATTTTTTGGAAATGACACCTTTTTAATGAAATGTCAACATTTAAATTTGTTCCGTTAAACTAAATTATTGTTTATTTGTAATGCCAACTATGTATAAAGTTAAAAAATCAAGTAATATACCACTTTGTTTAAATGTTTAGAAACTATACATTTGCCTTTCTTGACAACATTAGTTGGTGGTTTTGTCAATAGTAGACCAGTATAAGTCTTTTGGGCGTATCTGTGTAATGTGAGGTGCTGAGCACGGCAGACACAGCAGTATTTCTGAGTGGTGTTACTATGGAAATTGCAAAGTTGGGCCACCAAGTTTATAGCCATTCAAATCACTGGTATAAGCTGTTACAGTTAATCCAGCCCCATGTTTGGCAACACCTTAAGTCTTTCTTAATGAAGATTTCATAAACATACTTTAACTGAATATCTTCCCCAGCTTAAAGGTGAATACAGTAGTCCCCCCTGATCCAGAGGGATACATCCCAAGATCCCCAGTGGATGCCTGGAAATTATCATGGATAGTACCTAACTCTATATATTCTATGTTATTTTTCTATAACACATACCTGTGATAAAGTTTAACTTATTAATTAAGCACAGTAAGAGATTAACAACAGTAAGTATAAAATAGAACATTATAACAATATACTGTATTAAAAGTAATGTGAATGTGGTCTTTGTCTCTCTTAAAATATCTTATTGTACTACACACGCAGCAAAGATATGCTGAACAAAGGGATGATTCCCGTCCCAGGAGGGATGGACTGGGACGGCTTGAGGTTTCTTCACATTACTCTGAGCAGCACGCAATTTAAAACTTATCAATGGTTTATTTCTGGAATTTTCCATTTTATATTTTCAGACCACAGCTGACCTTAGAAACTGGAACTGTAGATATGGGGGCAGTGCTGTACAAATAGACATAACTTGAGTATGACTGATGACCAAATTAATATATAGTTTTTATGAAACTGTGTTTCTTAAAAAAATGGATGAATAGTAGTATAATATCTTGAAAAAAAGCCATTTTGTAAACTTATAGAATTTTAAATCAACTTTCACCTTTTAAAAAAATCCTGGAAAGGATGTAATTATAGTCATTTTGATATTGATAATTTTATATAATTAATTAGTTGTCAAATTCATTTGGCCAGTTTTATAAAAATATAAGTAATCCATGTAAATTTGTCCTCTAGCTGTTAATTTTTTTTCTTGAACACATAGTTGATAACGTGAGAGGGCATTAACTGAGCCATTAAAAAATACAGAATTTTGAATAGTGTTGTAGAAAAAAGCTCATGTAAACACATTGTATGTCATTCCCATAGAATAAGGCTGATACCATGACTCAGCAGCCTAGAATTTTAACATCCAGCTTATTAGGTGGTCAAGTCACTACTCTTCTGAAGTCAGTTATAATTTTCCTTACTTGGAGGCTCCTAGTTGAGGTAAAACTTAAAATGACATTTGGTATAAGTTTCTGCCAAATGATACTTTGTATTAGAACTCTTCACACAGTCCTCTGACTCAGCGATTTTCATCTCATGGCACATATAAACTAATTACTAAAATTCTGCAGCACACCAAAAAATACTGTTTTTTTGTCAGTCTGACAAAAAAAAAAGTATAATTTTGATTAATTCATACTGGTCAGCTATTGTGTTGGCTGCTACTACTTTTTATTTCACACTAAGGGAAAAGAGGTCAGTGCCCCTAAATAGTCAGGTATGGCATGTTTTAACAATTCTTGGCACACCAGTGTGTCACAGCACACTGGTTGAAAATTGTTCCTTTTCTAAAGGTGTTCCTGTGATTTTGGGTCATAGGAGGTCTGTGAGAATGAGTTTCCATGGCCAGACATCGTTTGGAAATTCTCACTCTTTTCAGGGAGCTTGATAAAGCCCGAAGTACATAAAGTCCTGTTATTTTTATTTGACCCTGTTTATTCCAAACTTTCTTGGATGCAGAACCCCTTTTCCTAGCAGAAACAGTGTTCCAGCCAATCCAACTTTATTGTGAGACAATTCTTTTGTACTTCAATTTTTTAAAAATATTAAGCATAGAGAATATTTTACTTATATTAAAATGCAATTCACTCTTTTAATGTTTTAAGATATTTGATGTAAACTGATATCCATCACTAAAGTATTAATTAGTTTTATGATGAACATGACTGGAATATTAATACATCATATTAACAATATTTTGTACTGGTTAATTCATACCCCATTTTCTTATGATATAAATTATTGAATAATGTACATTGTTAATATCTAAGCGCTTTTATTTATAGAGTACACGTTTCCATGTCATTTTGAGAATTTTTTTAATAAACATTCAAATAGCTTGCTGTAAATTTTAGTATACAAAATCTGTTACATACATATTATGAGATGCTTCAATTCAAATAACAGTGCAGTAATTCACCTATGCCTAAAAAACTGCCAAATAATTAAATGTCAGGTATTCCACTTCTATTTCCAGTGCCAGTTTACACATTTTAAATTACATCAAGGGGAAATCAATACTATTAGAATGTTAGTTTGGTCCACTTTAAATGTAATCCTAAGGACTGTGCTCATTTGATCAATTTAAGCATGCATTCAGAAACAAAAAGTAATGAAAACATCAAATGATATGTTTATTGCAAGAAGAGACATTTACCCTGGAAGAAAGTAGAATTTGTTAATGTAGCTTAAAGTCTGTGCAATTAAAAAGATAACAAAAATATCAATTTGTGATTAAGTAAAATATACAAATCAAGTTCATTTGTAATCTTATGGCATTGCTAAACTGGACAAACAAAATAAATACTGCTTGTCAGAAATGTGCTTTGTCTCTCTGTTAGACAACTTCATGGATGATGTTTTCTATTTGTAGCAGTTTTCTGAGAAATTGATAGGAATGAATTTGTGAAAAATAGGGTAAATTAAATCTAGTAAGTAAAATTCAACACTTCTTTCAGTTTAACATATTTTTTTTTTCTCTTAAACTTTATAATGCAACCATGGGTGTTTTATTACTTTAAAACTTACATTAAAAGATCACAATTTTTTTGGTCTTAATTTAGTCATGTACATAGTAAATTAAGCACTTTAAAATAAAAGTACAATACTAAGGGATCTAAAAGTATGTGTAGACTTCATAATAACATTAGGTGACGCAAAAACATTTTGAACTGATAAATAGTAATGAAAGCAGAAAGAATTTTAAATGAATACTGTTCAGATATTTGTGGTCTAGAATAAGGTCATGACATCACAAATATACATATATTAAAATTGTTCCGTAATTTAGAATACTGAGTGCAAAATTTCTAGCAAAACACTGGAAAACTTATGAAAAATTTCTATCAGCTCATTATTTGAACACTGGGAAATCTTGTGCTTTTAGTTATTTCTTGCCATGTCTTTTTCTACTAATTTTTAAAAATGTATTTTACTGGCATGTAAAAGAAGAGCCTTATATTACTTAACATTCCTTTTTACCCAAGTAGCTTGGTAATATGCAGCTTTGTGTATTTGCGAGCATTCAAAACTCAGATGTGCTTCTATATATTTGAAGAGATAGTAAGTAGACATTGGCAGTACTTCTACATAACTATGATGTGCATAGAGTTAGGGAATGAGGAGGGTCCTTGCCCATGTGCTACTTGTTTTAAGGTGTACCCCTTCTGCGCTATCAGAGATGGTGGCAATTTGGAAAGTTTACAGGAATGAGAAGAGTTAGGTAGGTCATCATTTAATAGCTATGCCAGGAATTAGTACCTTCTGATAACATTGTGAGGGGAGGGGGGGAGAATGTCCAACCTTTTCTCTTAAGCATAAAAATATAAATATGTACTTTATAGATGCATGCATACAGTCATTTGCATTTTAGTTGACTGTATTTAATCACATTTTATCTTGCTATGATTAGTGAAATTCCAAAGGATAACCTGAGCAGTGCTAGTATGATTGTTCTAGAAATATACTAAATGAAGATTCACATTCTTTTGAAAATTATAGGCCATTTAAAAATGATTTTAGGATTAACTGAACCATTGGATGCATATTTCATTTCCCAAAGCTATCTCAATGCAGCACTCCCAAATTTTTCTTTTTACAAGAGACTTTAAGTTTTTATATATTAAGCTTTTTCATTCTTTGATTCTTATTTTAAAATCAGCCTCACTTATAGATAGCAATACAGTGCTTTCTGCTAATCTGTATTTGGTTTAGTTTTTCATTTATCAAATAGGGAAATGTTTAATAGGGATCTTTAAACCTTAAAAATGAATGATGGGGATTCTAAACCACAGTCCTTAACTTAGAAAATTTCCACATCATGACCAACACATTTTATTTAAAAGTTTTCCTTGAAGATAGTTAATTTTTTTTCTTAAATAATAGGTTAATGTTTCTAGGGGGAAAATTAAGATAGTATGAAACTTAGGCAAATGAAAATGTTATCTAGATATTTTCTTCTTGATGAAAAAAATTAATCAAGTATACATTATAACAATTTTGTTTCACAGGTTAAAACTTCTTTAGCCATCAGAAAGTTTAAGTAATCAAATGTTTTAGTAAATAACTATTGTATTCTTGATAGACAATAATAAAAGTAAAATGTTTTTATTTCTTTAATTTTGATTTAATGCTTTTCACCACTCAGTCCAGCTGCTTAGCATCCTAGTAAAACTGTAGATGCACTGTTACAATCGTGATTTTGTGGAATACATCAGCACCACCATGTCTATATCTAGTACTATCTCTAGTGAAATGTTGGAAATAGTTGACTTCTCTAATAAAAGTATCCTAACTAGCTATTGAGATTTACTTTCTTTTTCCCCAAAATAATTTCTTTTACAAATTCTTGAGTTTTCATGTATAAATAGATGAGAAATTATATGCTTCATTCTTAAATTATGTATATATGCTATATTTTCAATACAACTTGTACACTTTTAGCTACCAAAAATTTGCAATCATTTTTACATGAAATTTACACTTTTCATATTTACAGTTATTTGTAGAAGGTTATTATTGCAAAACTAGTTGTGCAAGTAGATTACACTGTCAATACCACATACCAATCTTTGAAGAAAATATTTGCTAAAAAATAAATATTTCTGCACAGAGTATTTCAAAAGCATCATGATTTCATGCTACATTATGTGCATAAAGACTAGGAAATAGTATGTGTTTTGGTAGATTGTTTCATTATGTTTAAAGCATTCCAAGGTACTTACTACTTAACCAATGCAAGTGAGCTTCTTTATATCAGGTAACTGGTATTTTCAAATGATCATACATTATTTTTTGAAATCTATTATTTAACTGGCAAACATTCTGTAATACATTTTTCTATTAAAATTATAGAATGCAGATTTCAGCTAAAAAGAGGTAATGTGCTTTTAATTAAAATCAGTAGGTGCCTAGGAGATAAAAACTAGGGATTCCTCAATATTTTTATCTTATTTAATATTTTGAAAAAGGGTGTCTTGTCATTTCAAAGGTTTTGTAATTATAGGGGCACTTGGATGAAACTGTGGACTTCATTGTAAGATTACTGGTCCTTGAATTTTACTCCTAAATAAAATAAGTATGATGGAAAGGTATGGAGTTTTCTTGTACAGCCAAACAATATAAGGTCAGCAGGGGGAAATATAGTTTAAATGTTAACAGTTGACATTATTTTCAATTTAAAAACATTAAAAACAGGAAGAACAAAGAATATAGGTTAAACATATAGCACTTTAAAATCACAGGTGTACCAAATTCATGTCTTTCAAAATATAAATTAATGGAAGTCACAGATGCTATGACTACAATTTAGGAATTTTAAGTTTTGACATCAGCTTTTCAAGAATAGCTTAATATTGCCACTTTATATAATAATAACATTTTATTGGGATCATTTCTGTAATCTTGCTATTCTCATTTAAAAGTTTGATTATGATTGGTAGAACAATGAAATGTTAAGATTATATATAGTCTTAACATTTGTGTTCTTAACATTGCATTTCTGGAGGTGTTTTATTCTGTCCATAGTATTAACTTGTTAGTTTTATTTCTTGTTAATAATCTCAATCTCCACTTAGTGGTTTATATAAATAAGCCTTGTGATAATTTCTTCCTTCCTGTGAATTTTCTGTATTTCATATTCTTAAAACAGTATATTAGTACCATAAAAACATGTAATTAATTATTCTAAGCTTGAGCACTGATCAATCACAATACCTAATACTTTATAAAGCATTTAAAATCACGATCCTTTTAGTTTTTAAAATATTAACATCACTTCATTATAACTGAAGTAAAACCACAAGAAAACAGCTTTGAATGAGAACACTTGAGAAGTGAGGGGAGAGGGCTCTATTGCATACCTGGAAAACAACTGCAATGCAAATAAATGTAGAATTTTATACATGCTGGACAGAGGCAACATTTGACAAATATTGGGATGTTGTAGCGGAAAAAATATCCCTCACACTGGCGTTCTGCTCTGAGCAAATGGATCTTTGAGAGTTGGGTCAGGATCCTTTCATAGGTGTTTAAAAATGTATTCAGTTTTTGTCACTGGGTGTTAATGCGACCAGTGTTGAGCAGGGGGAAGAGCAGTGGAAGGTTTTCAGAAGACCTATGTGGTTCTACTGTACTTCCGTGGTAATGCCACCATTGCTGTGACTAGACAAGTCACATGGTGATCTCCCAGTTTCACGGGACTTTATGATTTACAAAGCACTTCCACACAGTATATTTTAGAGGCCCCTAAACACATCTCTTGAAGATATTACTTCCGTTTTTATAGTTTTGGATACTGGGGCCCATTGAGGGTTGTCATGAGAGTAGGTGGAAAAGGTCACATTTGAATTCGGATTTATCATACTAAATCTTGCCATTCCCACCATCCACACTGGTGTTTAGGCAGTCTAAGGCTGTGAGATACAGCGGTGCAGTGAGGGAGGAGGGCTAGGTGTCTGAACAGAACCATTGCAACTTGAAAATTCTATTTTATGAAAGAAAAAAAATAGAAAGTATTTTCTTTCAAAATTGTACTTTGAAAATGTATTTTCAAATATCCATTTGGGAACTGTGCCCCATGAGTCTAAAAAGGGGCTTCCACAGTGAGGCAGCCTTTTCAGAATCCATTCTGGTAGCACTGAATTTGATGGATCACCTTCGCAGACTGGCCTTCAACAGATTCAGAGTAGATGTGTTCATAATGAGATTCATACTCTTTCTATTATGGTAATAGTAAGTATAACTTTAAAGCTATAAACCTAGTAGTGTGCAAAACACAATTAAGAGAGATAATAGCTACAAACTTGAGTCTTGCTAACAGCTGTTTAGTTGGAGACATAGCACATTGTGCAAAACAGCTAAATTGTGAAAATTTTTGTTTTCCTGATTTTAATGTCATGTTCCTGGATGAGAACCAAAGAATCTAGCACGTTTTCAGCACCTACTATGTGCCAGGCACTTTACTATATGGTATCTCATTTCCTCCTCAAGCTTCTTCAAGGCAGGTGCCATTATCTCATTTTTACAGGTGTAGGGAAAAGACTCTGGGAAGTTAATTAACTTGCTCAGGGTCACACAGCTACTAATGAAAGAACTCATGCTGATCCCCAAGTTGGTCTGACTGCCAAGCCCATGCTCTCATTATTCATTTTTAAACCTTTCATGGGCTTAAACAAGGTTGCTGGGTCTCACCTACTGAGTTTTTGATTTAGTAAGTCTGGGTGGGGCCCAAGAATATGCATTTCTGTAAATTTCCAGGTTGTTCGTGCTAGAGTTGCTAATTCGAGGACTACACTTAATGTTATCTTGTCTTCCTAGTGGCTCTGAACTCACCTGATAGACACATTTGTTTTACTGCAAAAATATAATTAGAAACTTGATAATATTTGAATTTTTTAGTAATTTATAAAAGTTTTGATTTGCAATAAGAAATCTGCTTGAATATATTGATCTAGTTTTGGTTTAATCAAGGAAAAGCAATTTAAAAGACTACACTATAGCCTGGCCAATGTGGCTCAGTGGTTGAGCATCGACCCATGTACCAAGAGGTCACTGGTTCGATTCCCAGTCAGGGCACATGCCCAGGTTGTGGGCCAAATCCCCAGTGGGGGCGTGTAGGAGGTGGCCAATCGATATGCTCTCTCATCGATGTTTCTATTTCTCCCTCTCCTTTCCTCTCTAAAATCAATAAAGAAAACAAAAATTAAAAGACTATACTATATTACAAATTAGTCAATGTTGCAATTCATTTTTACGAACTAGATCTACCAAATTCCTTTTTCTAATCATGGAAAACATTCAAGGGAAAGATACTGTCAATAATTATTTTAGATATGCTGATGAGGTGATTCATTTTATTCCTAGATAATATATGACGGGGCTTCTAGATAATATTTGCCTAAGGACATTGTTCTTTTAGGCATTTTGGAACCATTGCTAGAGATCAATCTCCAACAGGACCTTTGTAAGCAACCTTTATACACATGTATTAAACTGGACACCAAACGCCGCTCTGCCCTGACTTCGTTTCTGTAGCTCCTGACTTGGGCAGTTGGAAAGGCCGGCTGTGATGACCAATCCATTATAATGGACATGAGAAGCTAGGCTGCCCCAATGTGCCCCAGCCTTCCTCTGATGAATAAGTGACTATTAATTTTAAAACCCTGCAAGAACATTGCTTCAGCGTTTTTCATTCTTAGATTTCTCATTAACTAATCAGAGCGTGGGACTCCCCTACAGGGTAAAATTATAAGTCTAAGTTTTAACTCTCTACCCAGCAATTAATAACAGTAGGAAACATCTAACCCAAATAAACTTTACATTTGAGATGGCATTTTATTTAGGCCTGGGGACCAGGTAACAATATTTGTAGGTGGGAAGCAAAAGGTGTTGTTATGTGAGTGCCTCTAATTACTCAAAGGGAGAACGGTAGCTCTACTGACTTTATTGGTTGCAGCAGTTAAACCCTGCTTTTAGCAGGACTCCAAGAGGGAGGGGTCAGACTGTTGTTGCTACAGCCCATGGGGAACGTGACAGTGATGTTAGGCATTCGATCTTTGGCTGGGAGAAAGGGATGAATTTTGTAAATTAAGATCATTGCTTTGGTCATCTATAAGGCATTTTAACCATTGAGTCCTCTGCCGTCTATACCTGAGTAATAGCATCTTTATAGTGCTCAGGTTCTTTTTAAGCTAATATCCTGTAGGAAGGGTCCTTCCTAATCCTAACTCTCTGACTTAGATTTTAATATCAAGCAATTAATTTATATAAAAGATTTAAGGAAAAAAATGTGTCATGCTACAGTTTAGACAAGCAGGATGCTTGCGCGCTGTCCCCCACCTTCCCATCCCTTCATGCTCAGTTTTTATAAAGAAGGATAGCCGCTCTACGTGGAAGGCTGGATTTTACGCGTGTCATTCCAAATGTTGCACAGCTGAAGCATTCACTAATCAAACAATCAGATCTAAATTCCTCACCTGCCAAATTCTCTCTCCCTACAAATGAACAGTCTCTGGTGAATTTATTCTGAATTTCCCTGGAGCTTTAGCTGGCAATCCTTATGAAATTTGTTGCAGCTGCAAAAATGTGCCTAAATATGGAAATAAAATCCCTAAATCATCCTCTGAATCAGAGTTAGCCTTTTCTCGCTCCCCTGCTCAGTACCCACAAGTGTTCATTGAAAGAGGGAATAAAAGCATCAGTCCCTAAATTTCTATCTGCATAACACCAAATTTGGGAAGCTGGTTAAAATTATTCTACTTTTATTGAATTGACTGGTCATTTTGGCATTCGTACTTGATTGCATATGTTTTGATGTTTCAAAAATTAAGCTGGCATTAAGATGCTCATGCCTGCAGATTGCCTCCCACACAGATTATCAATTTATGTGACCATTTAAAAATATATAGGCAGCAATTTAAGGTCACTTTAATTATACTTTAAATAGTGCAATAGTTTTTATTAATTTAAATACATTGCTTGTATTTGACACTAATATATTAGTATAAATTGGTAAAGGTAAATCAATAGAGGTAAATCCTGGAGGATAGAAATATAATATATTTAATAATATTCACAGGTGTGATGTTTCTTTAAAACTATGAGTGTAAGAATTAGTAAAGGACTAAGAAAACTTCAACAAATTTCAAAATTTTGTTCAGAAGGAACAAATATAATGTTTCAGCCCATAATATGTTTAAAATTGTACTCAAATGAATTGAAAAATAAAACAACTAGAACTTGACTAATTAGAATCATAAATTAACTTACAATTTTTTTCTGTACCTTGATTTTATAAGCATTATAGTTCTCCCTCCCCAAAAGAAAATCTAACAGTTGAAGATATTAAAATATATTCCATTGTATGTTCCGATATTCTGGAGTCGATATGTATTCAGTCCAATCCATATAATAGATTTTCATTTAATCTTTGATTAGCAAATGTATGTGAAGAACCCAATAAAACTGAAATTTTATTGTTGATGTGTGCATTTCCTTTATAGGCAAGTAAATGCACATTGTTTTTTTCCACGGCTGGGCTTTGAAAGCCATAGAACAACCTATACTCAACGTAAGGCAGTTTTGCCAAGCAAATCCATTAAAATTGCACATTTTTCAAAAAGAAAACTATGCGCGATCACTCTTTTGATCAAATTCAAGATTGCCCTAAAACATAAATCAGAAGAAAGCTGTGAATATCAGTTTTTGTCAGTCACTCTTTAGTAATTCTCCCCACCCCCCAAAAAAAAGAAAAATGAGAGAAATTTGTTTCTAATCATTCAAGGAATTGTGCCAGCAGAAAGTATTTTAGGTAGTTTGTCAATGCAGTTCGTAACAATACACAAAAAAGCCTTTTTGTCCTCATTAATGCTTGCCTATATTCATGTATTTGGAGATGGCTACCTATATTGTCAGAGATTTATGACTCTGAAACTGCTTTTTTTTTTTTCCCTTGTGTGGGATGAATGTAATTAAGTGTAAGCATCCTGACACAGAAGGGTATCAGTTCGCAAAAATGACTAAGTTCCCTTTTTCCTCCTTGAACTTCCTTGAGTTGAGGATCATCTGAGTTGCATCCATGAACAACTGTATCCCTTGGTTTCTAATTGAAGGCATTTTCATAACAGAGTACTGATTTAGTAAAAGCGGTACATAGGAGTCTCCATGCAAGAGAAACTGGAGTTTCCTAACATGCACATGATTTAAAAAATAAAAATAAAAAATAAGGTGCCTTGAGATGCTGGCAGTTTTAACATTTGGAACAAAAGAGTTCATATGTATATTTACATCTTAACTGCTCAATTTTACCTTACAAGCTTCAATTTAGGAAAATATACAGTACTTTTGCATATAATGGTACCTTTGAGCCCCTGAGTCAAGTAGAGAGGATTTAAATACAAAAGGGAAAACAGCCATTAAAAGCACTTACATTGTATGTGGAATAAATAGTACAAAATGATCATTTCCCTGGAAGACCAGGATCAGAAACATGCCTGTGAAGACCCAAGATTCCTGCAGAGCCCGGGGATGAATCTGTCAAAGAAGGATGCCTAATTGGATGAAGGTAAGTTTTTCTTTGCCTTGAGTGAAGCTCTAAAGAAAGCTCACTGTCTTGTTTTAAACATGAAGTCAAGTTGTCTTCCGAAGCTGTGTTCAGATGAACGCCACTTGAGAGTGATTCTTTGGGTTTCAGTTTAGATTTTTCAAGGTCTAGGAATTCAGGACACTGATAGAAAGAAAAGATGTTTTTATAATTTATTTGGACAAATTTCCAAAATTATACTCGTGAAGTCTAAATATGTTTTCTTTCCCCATAAATGTGTATTTGATTAGTGGTATTAATCAACCTTTCCCTGCCAAAGACAGGTCACGCCATTGTAGGTTAGGTAATCCTGAACGATCATTCCAAGAACTTTAGTTTTACCCTGAAGTCAGAACACATATATTTTTTTTCTAAACATTATTTCACACTGACTTTTTCAGATGAGTTTTAACTCAAAATTCAAGACAAAACTGGGATAGGAAGCATGGGTCATTTGTGAGAAGACAAATGAAAATGGAAAGGAAGGAAAAATCACCCATCACTACTCAGAAAATATCTAAATCCACGGAAAACAAAGAACAAAACACATGGGTTTGCATGTTTCCCAGCCATTCAAAACTAGAGATAAATGAATGTCTCCCTCCGTATTTTAGAAAGATTGCTTTATTTCTTTCTGCACATTTCCTCCTGCTATTAATATTGTTTCTGTTGGGGAAAAAAAAGGGATGTGTGTGTGTGTGTATGGAAAGTAACTTCCCAGGGTGATCTGATGATAAATTCACCCTGTGGTAAATTGGCCAGGCCATGGTTGGTAGTCACACCCCAGGCACAAAACTTCTTTAGTAAAAGGTTTGTCTTTGCCTTAAGTAAGCCTTGTCCGTTTTTTTCTCTGTATCTAGGTTAATAGACCTTTGAAATAAAACGTGACCATCCTCAAGAGAACACACACTCTTGTTAACTCTCCTGTGCTCCAATCCCCACTTTGCACTCTCTTCCACCTCCAGGTAATGGTCCTCACCTTTCCTGCACAATTCCAAATGCATGGATGAAGCTGCAAAACTGTGATTCTCCGGGGCATTTGAGGTCTTGCTCCCCGGCATATGTCGCCAGTTGGCTCAAATAAATTCTTCTAAAAATTCTCTATAGGTTTGGACGTTTCTTATGTCGACATTTCCTTTCCCAGAATGAAATGCACTAAATTCCCAAACTTTAAAGAAAATTTTACATGACTGTTCTGTAAATCCTTATTTAAATAATCATTCTTAGGTGCAATTTGGCCACAGTGTTTTAAGTAATTAGGAATGGCCCTGGCTGGTTTGGCTCAGTGGTTAGAGCATCGGCCAGCGGACGGGAGAAGCCCGGGTTCGGTTCCCGCTAAGGGCATGTACCTCGGTCGCAGTTTGTCCCCAGCCCTGGTTGGGGTTGTGTGGGTGGTAACCACTCGATGTCTCTCTCACATCGATGTTTCTCTCCCTCTCTCCTTCCTTCTTTATCTCAAGATAAAAGCAAAAATGTCCTCGGGTGAGGATAAAAAAATTTTTTAAAAATTAAGCAATTAGGAATGATTCCCAAAATAGAACCCCAAGGGAATTAGACTTTTAAAATGAACATAATTCAAAGGGTTTGGAGGGCTTCAGAGACAGGATGAAGGACACTTTTCCATTCCTTCTCTCACCATCCTCCAGGTAAAAGGAAGAGTTTAGAGATCTTTGGTGATGCGTAGGGCACAGAGATCTAAGATTACTAATCTGACATCCCTTGAACCTCAGGTCTTCTGTGGCCAGCTGCTATTTCTCCTCCTTCCTGCCTGAGACCTTGCCCAAGAGTGCATCTAGTCACTAGAGCAAATCACAGACTTTTCTCTGAAGAGCTTTTTGGACCCAGGGTTACTCCTTAGCTTTCAAAGCTCTGCCATATATAAACTTAAGTAGACTGATTCTTGAAAAAAAAGCCTTTTTTTTTTTCTTTAAAAGTAGTGTTTTGAGATCATTCTTCTAGGTCCGTTGTTCTCCAACCTTAAATGAGCATAAGATTCAGGGGGAGCTTATATAAAATGCAGATTACAGGGCCCATTCCCAGAAATTCTAATTGAGTAGAATCAGGATCTGCACTTCCCACAGCGCCCCAGGTGATTCTGAGTCAGGTGGTCCCTGGAACACACTTTGAGAGACTCTTGGTTGTACACTATCTACACTCACTTGTGAGGAAGGACTGAAACTTCGATCCGTCTTGATGGATGCTCCCGGATGACCGGTTCTCATCAGGTGGATGGTGGGTCTCTGGTACTCGGCTCCTGCAGTCACCATACTGTAGGCTGGGGGGACCACAGTGCTTTGTTTCTGCAGCAGCTGCAAGATGGTCTGGATGTCAGCAGTCACTTGGGATTCAAGTCTGCAGGACAGACAGAAATGAAGGAAGACAGTCCCCAAATAGTTCATCATTGCAAAGAATTTGAGAAAATTTCAGCACCACTATTGTGTATTGGTTCAATATGATTTTAAATCCACTTGTTTATGATTTCAGTGAAGTTGTTTTAATCCACCTATTTATGACAGAGACAAAACGTTGTAGAAGTGCAGTTGTTTTGATAAAAGAATGACGTAACTTGTGTCAGGAAGTCATCATCTCCTCTGTTGTCATGGATAAGAACATGTGGAGAAGAAATGTTGGCAAGGGAACACTTAAACTAAAATTCTGAGAGTTTGTGAGGACAATCCCAGAGTTTTGGTCAGGGCAGGTTGACACCTTGCTCACCTAAATAGCTCTTGGAGAGCTTGAGACATTGGCTCCTGCTGGGACCAAGGCGACTCTGGTCAGCAGCGGAGCTAAAGAGGGCAGTCATCTCAGGAAGAGAAGAAACGCCTGTTCTGCCTCCCCGAGGCACTACTGTGGGCAGTGGCCCAAAGCCACGCGACGGCCCCTGCAGTGATAACTCTTGGAGCAGCCCCGAACCTCCACCAACACTGGGGCCTTTGTTCCCTAGCAATGTGCTCTAGCAACAAGGGCCTTTTATTTTTGTGCTGGCAGCTGGATGTCAGCTCTTGGTTGGCCAAGTGCCTCTTCCAAGTGCCTACTCATATAAAAAGTACCTCATCTGAATTTGAACCTTATTCCTTCTCTCTCTACCTGGAACAATAATGTAATTAACCTATCATTGCTTTGGAGCATGTTATTTATTTGGCTTATTAAGAGAAATTATCGTGTATGCTATTGGCTTGTGAAATTATAATTCCCCAAAGAAAACCTCTGTTAAATAAATTGCTGGCAAAGACAATATGAGTCTCTGAACATAGTTTTGCCACCCAAACAAAACAACCAGCAACAAACAGAATCGTGGCCCTGCTTTAAACAAGAAGAACAGGAGAGGGAGCATGGAGATTCTCTCCTGGCTGATGCTAACTTTCTGTCTCACTAATGGCTCTGCTAAAGACTGCTGCTTTCTGCTTGTTTAATAAGATCTTAACAGCAAAACAGCTGAACTGAATAGAGTACATTTTTTACAGTGCACATTGTATTACATTTTTACAATTAAGCTTTATTGATTTCAAAATGTAAAACACACTGAGAATCTATTTTTAATCAATAACTGTCTTTTCTTCGTAATCAGGCTTTGCTCAGTTTCTTGTGAACATTTATTTACTCTAAAAAAAGAGCCAGGGCATGGTTCACACATTTCTTTCATAGTTAAAACAACTGGATACTTTCTTATTTGTTTCAAATTTATATTATCTTTATTTTACTTTGCTGACCTCCTAGTCACATCAAGAATTGTATATTATTCGTTATATTATTTCTGTAATGTTAAGTACTGTTAAATGTTCAATTCCTTTCTCATCTATAGTTCAGGGCCTTTGGTATTTAAGAAACAAAACAATGTAAAAGTTCACTTGCTTCTGTGATCCATCTGGCTTGCAAAACACCAATCTGATCAATTTTTACTCAAAGCTCACAAGTAGCCAACTGGCTTGTTAATTTTATTCTCAAATTAAAATTCAAGGGAAAATACAATAGGGCTAATTCCCCTCCTTTGCATGTGTTAACAACATTTTAAAAAGGGAATTTTGTGGGCATAAGAACAGAAAATTTGGACCATATGCCTCTTTAGACAACTTTTAACTCTTTACTGACTTGGCTTACTCTTTTGTCTCTGAATGAAAAATGCAAAGAAAATGCAAAATCTTACCAAAAATGATAAAATCATAAAAAAAAATTTGCTCAATTATATACAGGCTATATGTATGGAAAAGAACTTAGAGAACAAAATAAACCTGGAAAACATCAAAAAATATCACTTATTTTCTTTTTAACTCTTAGTATTAATTGATACTATAAATCTTCCTTCTGGAAAGCATTATTCTTATAGGTTTTCTATATTTGATGTGCATATATATATATATCTATAGAGCGTATTGTCTTCTAAACCAATAGCTATAAACTATACATGATTCTGCCTTGCAAATGACAAAAGCACACATTGAAAAAAGAAAAATTGTTATCAACTAGTTTATTTATCTACTTATTATCCATGGGATTGATCTAATATTTTTATGGTAACAACTAAATTGAGCAGACTAGTTATTGTTGTACATCATTTTTTACTCCTCAAGGTCCAGCTGAAATTTAATCTGCAACCCAAAATCTTCCCTTATTCTACCCATTCAGAATTAATTTCTCTTTCCTGTGAGCTCCCAAAGAAAATTCTACATTCGGTCTTCTTTGTAAATATTTCTGTACAAATGTATCCTATCACTAACAACATTTAATATTTAGTGAGTGGCTTACACATGTTTGTTACATTGAATTTAAAAGGATTTGGGGATGGAGAGCACAATAAAAAAACTTCATCAATAAGGGGGATTCAAGCCCCACTAGATAGTCAAAAATTATGGTAATGTTTCTGACACCTATGAAATCTTTTGGTAGTGGTCTCTGAGAAAAGCTCTCTATATCATGGATTCTATCTGTTTGAATAGAGTCTCTGAAGAAAAAATGTATTGAAAGGTGGAGTTTTACTACTTGAAACGTGCTGCCATGAGTAGGACTCACTTCACCTTCAAATGTGCTTATCAAACAAGTTTTATTTATCAGACTTGCTTCAAGAGCCTTACCTCCTTGTGTCCAACAGTTCTGAGCTATTCTGTCATGAACTGTGCCCATTTCCAATCAGTTCCCCAACTTGAAAGCCCCAGACTCTAAAATCCTATAAATACCCTACTTCTTATTCCCTTCTGAGATATCACTCAGGCACGGTCAAGATGGAAGTCTCCTTTCCTGCTGGGATTTTGAATACTTAATTTTGTTTTATTAACTGGAGATCTGGTATTTTGGGTGGTTCAATGCAATGATTAAATGTTGATGCCCCGAATTCCTATGTTGAAGCTCTAACCCCTAATGTGATGGTATTAAGATGTGGTGCCTTTGGGAGGCGAGTAGGTCATGAAGGTAGAGCCCTTATGAATGGGATTAGTGCCCTTATAAAAGAGACCCCAGAGAGCTTCCTTTCTTTTTCTACCTGTGAGGACACAGAGAGAAGACAATCATCTGTGAACCAGAAAGCTAGCTCTCACCGGACACCAAATGTTCTGGCACCTCGATCTGGGACTTCCCAGCCGCCAGAACTGTGAGAAATAAATATTTGTTGTTTGTAAGCCACCATCCTATGGTATTGTATTATAGCAGCATAAACAGACCAAGACATTCAAAAAAGGGGAGCTTTAGTGAAGAATTTCTTTACTGTGCATAGATTATATTTTCATGTTTTACGGCCGGGGTCTACTGGCTTCATTGGCATACTCTTCTATTGAGACTAAATAATGTGCTTTACTCAGAAGGAATGACAGAGAATATTTTTAAAAGTCCAGCTTGACCTTTAAAACAGAAAAGAACAACCCAGTTTGAAAGGTTTTTTGGTCAGTGAAGAGTACCAGCATATGCCACCCCAAAATGTGCTACTTTGGCATATTGATTATTTTGAGATGCAGGCACATGAAAAACAGCAAATGCAGGGAGAGGCTTTCTCTGAACTCCCATTGTCTGTCTGAAGGCAGATCCCCCCAAACGAACTCAGTTGTCATAAATCCCCTCCCTGGGAGTTTTGCCTACCAGCGAAGTCTGGCTCTGGTCACAGGAGAGATTAGAAGTTCCAGACCCAGGCAGACTTTGTCACTAACCATCATTCTTCCCTTCTCTTTTTCTGTGGGTCCATTCATCTTCCCTAAAAACCATTCCCTCTCCTCTAACAGGCCTACATGCCCCGCCCCTTTGCTCTATTAAAATGGTATTTAATCTTGAATTCTGAGCCACTTTGGAAGTTACTCACTTTTCCCTGGGCATTTCCTATGTCTACATGAAGTACACATGTTAATAAACATGTTTGTTTCTCCCTTGTTGACCTGTCTTTTGTTACAGGGGTCTCAGCCAAGAACCCAGAAGGGTAGAGGGAAAATTATTTTTCTTTCCTTACATCAGCATTGCTATACTGCTGTGGAAAATGAATGTTTTCATTCACGTATTCAAAGACTCACAACGGACCAGGCACTGTATTAGGTAGGAAGGTGAAGGGAGGACATGATGATGAACAAAAGTGGACCCAGATCTTGGGTGCTGACTGGAGCTGACGACCTCGGATGGGAAAGTGAAGGAAGAACATAAAAACCATAACACTAGGTGAAGCGAGCCCTCAGTGTCACAATGAAGGCAACAGATAAATCGCTTTTGGTGATCTGCAAGGGAGGGAATCATTGCTAACAGCTTTTACATTCTCTAGGGCTTCCCTACTCACAGTGTGGTCCAAACTGGGAGCTCGTTAGAATGTGGAAACTCTGCCCACTCCAGACCTGCTAACTTAGAATCTGCATTTTAACAAGATCCCCAGGTGCTTAAAATGCACATTCAAGTTTGAGAAGCACTGCTTTAGGACCAGGTGTTAATGATTTCCCTAAATATGTGTATCTGTAAGCATAATATATAAATATATAAGAACATTTCTTAGGTGAACCTTTACCACAAATACGGTTTAATTGGCCATTAAAGCAGAAAAGCAGCAGCAGCAAGGACAATCCAAGACAGAACATTTAACTTTGCTTTTATTGCATTGTGTACTTAATATGTGTATTTGGGCGAGACAAATGGGGGTGGAATTCACCGTTCTACGTTGGAACAGAAGGCTGAAGCTAAGCGGGGTGGACCCAACTCTAGACAGCGTGCCAGGATTCTCACCCCACAAAATTAAAGACCAAATGGGGTTCCCTCTTCAAAACTGCTTTGCCTTCTAAAGTAAAGTGGAGGAAAGCAGTTGGTGGAGATGGCAGTACAGTAAAAATGTAATATTTTGGATTTTCTATTTTAGATGTCAAAAGGCTGAGTTAGGCAATAAAGTATTTGTGGAAGTATCAGAAATAGAAGTTAGTCAAAGGAAAAGAAATACGTCTAAGGATATACAGATGCTGGGAACATGTCAAAACAGATTTAATTGTACTTTGGCTGTGGAAATGTTTCTAATAATAATAATAATGATGATGATGATGATAGTATAATAAAATAACAACAATTATTATAACTAATGGGCAGTTGCAAATCAAATGGGTCCTAGATGTATGTGCTCTTAAAATTTTATACTTTCAGCCCTGGGATATATTGAAAACAAATGTTTTCAGTAACCTTTGACTTAACACTAACTGCAGTGATTGGTACATATGACAAGGCAACAAGGGGTAACCTAAACTATCAGCTTTAGTTCTGAAGAAAGGTCCAAATCAGCCCTGGCCAGTTTGGCTCAGTGGTTAGAGTGTTGGCCTGTGGACCAGAGTCGCAGGTTTGATTCCCATCAAGGGCACGTACCTCGGTTGCAGTTCGTCCCTGGCCCTGGTTGGGTCCGTGCAGGAGGCAACCAGTTGATGTGTCTTTTTTACATTGTTGTTTATCTCTCTCTTTCCCTCTCTCTTCCTCCCTCCTGCTCTACCTGAAGATAAATAGAACAATGTCCTTGGGTGAGGACTGAAAAATAAATAAATAAGTAAAGGTCCAAATCAGGAAATACAGAAATACATGTAAAGTAGGAGAATAAACTTGACAAACGGCAGTAATAGAAGTGAAGGTCATTGTTAATCAAATTTTACCTAACTGCAAGTGTAACACCTTTTACATAGTTTCCACGTGTATTGCCTTCGTCTTTACAATGGCATTGCAGAGAGATATGAGTCAAAGAAAGACACTGAAGCTGGAGAAATTTAAATGACTTCACCCAATCATCCTGTAAGTAGTCAAGGAACAAAGTTATTACTTTAATTTAGGCTATTTACAAGCACTTTGCAAGTATTGTGCTAAAGATCTCACTGTTTTCCCTGACATTCATCCATTCATCCACTCACTTTTTTATTTACTAAACAAACTGAATATATACGTATATCTTGGCAGTAAAGAAATGGACAGTTATTTTCTCTTGGTCACAAGAATCGAAGAAGTTCAAGCTCAGGCCACACTCACATCAATTCTTATGTATTATACAGTATATAGTTTTAAAACATAGAGATAAAATATCCAAGTGGCTTGGCATATATAGCAGGGAGAGCAATAAAGCAAATGTATTAAAGTAATTAAATACGCTTCTCTAACCAATAATTATCATAATAAGTTCTTATACTTTAATTAGGAATTACTGACTCTAAGTAAATGATAACCTGTTTTAATTTTCTCAGGTGTGTTTCAATTTACAAAATTTGAATTTGACACTTGGGAATGAGATATGGATCTCAGCACCAGGCGATTTTAAATTAAATTAAATTTTATGGCAATGTATATGCGTGTGCACACACAATTTAATGTGTTTACTATATTTGAAAATGTTCAGTTCTAGCGTAAGAATTTTAAAAAGCAATAAAAAGAACAACAGGATGGATAAAACACATAAAAAATATTAATCAGAGAGTAAATAAATAAGGAACATATATGGTTTAGGCAAAACTTAGAGGATGTGTTAAGTGTAGATAATGTATAAGCAAGTAGCACTAGACATGGGCAGAATTTATAGATGCATTAAATGCAGACAGTATACAAGGAACCTGTAAAACATGCCAAAAATAGAATAGAAATATGATGTAACAAACCAGAGTGTAGCTGATATGTAGAGAAAGATGAAAAGAACAAATTATTTTTATGCCACCGAGGGGCAGACACTTCCACCCCCAAATTTGGTCACCCATTGGTGATGCACAGTATAGGTTCACTCTGGCTTTCACAGGATTTACCTACAAAAGGCCAATAAACACACCGTTGTTCTGCGGGCTAATTACATGTAAGGCACTTGGCCTTACCTGTCTGTGACAGAACAAGTGTGTGGGGATTCTTTTTGTCTGTGGATCCTTCTGTGAAAACAGCTCTGGTCCTAGTGACCACACCATCAGCAGAGAAGGCTGATGCGACAGGTGTGGACATTGGGTAAATCAGGATTCAGGTACTGTGGTCCTCTTACCATGCTTGCTCGCATAGAAATATGTTAATTACTGCAGCTGGCTCGTCTCATCTCTCATTGTGTGTTTTCAATTGATTTAGTAAATCCTCTGATTTGAGCGTTACAGTTTGATTCATGCAGTTTCCCATCTGTGACCACTGGAATACCTTGCCTGGGGGTGTACCTGGGGGCTACCTTTGAATCAGTGTAAAGTTCCAGGGGAACCTCATCTACAGCAGCTATATCCGACTCATTCGTACTTTTTCTGAGTCTTACTGACCAGTTTTAATTTTAACAAATCCACTTGGATTTGTGTTAAAGAGTTCCATCCTCCCTAAAACCAAAATTAAATTCTCATTTTTTAAAAGTGTAGATCAGAGATAGAAGGAAAATGGGGAGAATATGGGCTTCAACTCTGAGATTTTTCCATTCAATTACATTTTTAACAAGTCGACTGAGTATCTGAATGTTTAAATAGTCTTGTTGATACTTTTAAAAAAATATAACACACAACTAAGTTAATAGAAACAGCCAAAAACATTAAAAAATAAAAAGCATTAAAGGAGGAAGGGTGTTTGTCTAACAAGCTAAATATGAAAAGTTTTCTTAGGCAGCTGGTGTGGCTGATACACTGGTTTTATGGCAAGTAAAGAAAAAGTAGGGTTTACACTGTCAAAAGTATGAAGTGTTCTAAATAAATGCCCTTTGACACACAGATTAATAATTCTGTCAACTTCTAGTCTTATTTTATTTTATTTATTTATTTTTTTAATCCTCACCCGAGGACATTTTTTGCATTTATCTTCAGATAGAGCAGGAGGGAGAGGGGGGGAAGAGAGAGAGAGAAACATTGATGTGAGAGAGACACATCGACCGGTTGCCACCAAACGACCCCAGCTGGGGCCGGGGACAAACTGCAACCAAGGTACGTGCCCTTAGTGGGAACCAAACCCGGGCCTCTCTGGTCTGTGGGCTGATGCTCTAACCACTGAGCAAAACCGGCCAGGGCTCTTATTTTATTTTTTAAAATATTTGTCTTTATTGATTTTAAAGAGAAGGGAGAGGAAGAGAAAGATAGAAACATCGATGAGAGAGAACATCAATTGGCTGCCTCCTGCACGCCCCCTACTGGGGATCAACCATAACCTGGGCATGTGCCGTGACCAGAATTGAACCAGCAACCTCTTGCTGCATAGGTTGATGCTCAGCCACTGAGCCACACTGGCTGGGCTCTAATCTTATTTTAAATCAGTAAGCGTAGAAGGAATTAGATTACAGCACGAGGAATTTGCTATTTACAAGGAGTGAAGCTAGACCCAACTAAGGCTTTGGTTTATGTCTGCTTTGCCCTGGCATTGCCAATACCTGTTAAGTTGTTCTTGAAGCAAATCCAGTCTTTGCTCCACTTCCCCATAGGTGAGGTCACTTTCGGTTTCAGAGATTCCCCAGGCAGTTTGCTGAAGTGCTGAGGGACTAGACTCATCTGCCTGAGTCTGGGCATTTTCTTGTCCCCAGCTTCTTGTGTCAGAGACATCTGTGGGAAATAGCAAGATGAATGTCAACTTCCTTGGGTGCCAATTGGCATTGGTAACACAGAGACATCCACAATACAAGCAGGAAAAGATCTTAAAGTATAACCCAAAGACAGACCCAGAGTGACTCAGGGACCTGTCCAGGGACCACAACCAGTTGCTAGCTGTGTCCCACCCACCTTGACCCTGCTTGCCACCTCTCTCGTTCATTTCCACATGAATAAAAACATATAGCCATGCCAGGCCGGTGTGGCTCGGTGGTTGAGCATCAACCCATGCACCAAGAGGTCGCCAGTTCGATTCCCGGTCAGGGCACATGCCCAGGTTGTGGGCCAGATCCCCAGTGGGGGGCATGCAGGAGGCGGCCAATCAATGTTCTCTCTCATTGATGTTTATATCTCTCTCTCCCTCTCTCTAAATTCAATAAAGAAAAAAACAAAAACAAACAAACAAAAAGCATACAGCCAGTTTTGAATCTTATATACAACTTTGCCTTCTTTCTGTTTGTGCTAAGAGAAAACATGGATGGCCAACCCAAAACTGAGGAGAGAGCAGTGATTTTGTGATTTTATATTTGGGAAGAAATAGCACCATTTGTTGGTACTATTTCACACCTGAGTTTAAGATTTTAGGGCTCTTTCCCACAGGATAATTTGCATACTTCATGAATCAGAGTGGGCCCAAGAAGGGAGCCATGGAGAAGTGTTGATGTTCAGGGGGATTCCCTTAGGCCAACCCAACTCAAAGTCAAGCCAAGAAACCATAGGCCATTAAAGATGAGAAGAGTCTTAAAGGTCCTCTAGTCCCATGACACTCTTAAGTTTTTCGGTTTCCTTGTAGCTCCTTCTGCACTGTCCCTTAAGATAATCACATTACTTCCAATAGTTTTTCTGTGGCTTTTATTTAGAATATTTTTAAAAATATGTTTTTATTGATTTTTTTAGAGAGAGAGGAAGAGAGAAGGCAAGAGCGATAGAAACATCCATGAGTGAGAAACATTGATTGACTGCCTCCTGCATGCCCCCCACTGGTGATAGAGCCCGAAACCCAGGCATGTGCCCTGACTGGGAATTGAACCAGCAACCTCTTGGTGCATGGGTCTACGCTCAACCACTGAGCCACACCAGCCAGGCTATTTAGAATATTTTTATGTTACTATACTTTAAAACATATTGTTTATTTGTTCACATCCTCTTTTCAAAAGCTCTGTGTGTCTGTTATGTGCCAGACAGTCTGCTGAATTCAGAGGAATTAAAGACAAAGAAGAGACACAAAAAAATTACAAAGAAGACATAGGTCATATTCAGTCTAGCATGGTTTTGATCATTTTTCATACAGAGATTTGTTTTCCGAGCTTCTTTTAATTTGCTATTTCTCCTACAATCTGTATTTGCAAGTTATCGATATCTAAGAGCAAATATAATATTTTTCTTTTCTCTCATCCTTGTCATATACTTTTGATGGCTTTTGCGATGCTTTCTTATCCTCTACATTTACATACCTCGGAGACTTAAAAATGATTAAAAAGTTGGAAAATAAAACCCATGAAAGAATATTAGTAGAATTGGGAGTTATTTTACAGATAAAGGAGTGACATTTCTTCCTCACTGGGAGGACTGGTAGGAGGAACAGATGATCTAAAACTGTTTCCATTTTCACATTGAACCAGATTTGAATTAGAGGTACTGATTCTGGTTTGATAGGCTTTTTGTTTGTTTTTGGACAGGTAACTATGATCAAATTCTGCAAAAGTTATGTCAAGTTAAGAAATTTATATCCTTGGCTGTTTAAAATATAGATAGAAAGTAAGTGATTTGGTGAAGAGTAGCTATAATTCTAGAAATAAGGAACAGGATGTACAGGACTTCTCGAGACCCCTTTCTTTCCTACAGTTTCTTCAAAGTACAGTCAGATAGCTCAAAGGCATACCCTTCCTCCAAGTAGCAGACAAAATTTCTATGTTCTTCTTTTCATTGTTTTTCTATCACTATCCTTTTATCACTGAAGACTCAGAAACTTCTCTAATGAGGTGCCTACAATTTCTGCTTCATTTGGGTGAAGCTATAACAAAGAATTAGCATACCCAAAGACAGCCCTGGAAAATATCAGGTCAGGGTTGCCTGTTTTGTTGTAATGGGTAGCTGACCTCAGGGAGCTTGCTATGAATTCCAGAATGGTTCTTCATGGTTAAGGCTTTCGTAGCCTATGGGATGTTGGTGGTTTTTGTGTGTGTGTTTTTAAAGCAACAGTATATAATTTACCAAACCCGACAACATGCAAATAAGCATAAAAATATGAAATTCCTGGAGTTTTAACTAGTATATCAGCAGATTTTCAGTGAAAAGTATAACTTATTATTCACAGGCATGTGATTATTTAAAATGAAAAACAAAGATGAAATGTCCTAGTACACTTGGGTTTCAATTTTGGAGCAGCAATGACAAACAAACATTCAGAACACACATATTAACGGCTTGGTGATGTCAATGTTTGTCCCTCTCTAGCAGCTGGCTAGATGATTAATGTAGGAATTTTTAAAAGAGATAATAAGAGATAAGATGAAGTTACATATAATGCTCAGAAGTTTTGTGCCAAGAAAGTGTATAGAATTTCCGCCTATGCTTAACAGCTCTCTCGTTCTCAAATCATATATAATAAATTGATATTTAAAGAATAATGGTGGCCCTGGCCAGTTTGGCTCAGCGGGTAGAGCATCGGCCTGTGGACTAGAGAGTCCTGGTTCGGTTCCTGCTAAGGGCACGTATCTCGGTTGCAGTTTGTCCCCGGCCCTGGTTGGGGTCCTGTGGGTGGCGACCAGTCGATATGTCTCTTTCATGTCGATGTTTCTCTCTCTCTCTCTTCCCCCCTCTCTCCCTCTCGCTCTATTGATAAATGCAAAAAAAAAAAAAAAAAAAAAAAAAGAATAATGGTGAATCACATGCAGTAAACTATGTAGGGTTATATTTTTTTCTTCAGTGCTCAAGGAACAAAAAAAACCTGATTATGATCCCTTAGAACAAATGAATAAAATGTAAACTTAGATAGAAGCTTCCTTGATTATAATTTAGTCTTTTATTAAAATCTGGATATGTGTGATTTGCTTGTTTTAACAGTAATATATATATATTAAAAAAAAGGAGTTCAAAGGGGAAATCCTGGTTAGGGTCTTAATCAAAATGAGCATTCTTGTAGACACTTTCTAAATATAGCTCAGAAAGAATCTGCTCTTGGTTGCCTTGGAAAATGTTGCTATAGTTGCAAGACACATTCCTGGAAATGAATGAACAGAAAGTAAACTTTTACTTTTCTCTGGGTACACAATTTTCCTAGAGTCAACTTTTGATCTCACTCTAAGTAGTATCAGAGTCCGTTTCATTCTTTAAAAATTTTTAAATTTTTAGTTTTGCCTAAAGGTGCTCTGCAGTTGGATTTAGCATGACAAATGCCAGGACTGTGAGTAAGGGAAATTTCCTATTAATGATAAAACTAAAAATTGAAGTGATTTAGTAATTCAAACTACAGCTGTTACAGCTGCATCATACATGTTATCCAAATGTTCAAACATTCCATATTACTTTACCTTAAATAATCATTAAGGAATGAAATTTGCAGTGGTTTTCTAATTCTTTTTTTTTAATCCTCACCTGAGGATATTTTTTTTCCCCATTTATATTCAGATAGAGTGGGAGGGAGGGAAGGAGAGAGAGAAAGAGAGAGAGAGAGAGAGAGAAACATCGATGTGAGAGAGACACATCGACTGGTTGCCTCCTGCACAACCTCGACCAGGGCCAGGGACAAACTGCAACTGAGGTATGTGCCCTTGACCGGAATCGAACTTGTGACTCATTCACATGCATATTTAGCTGTGCATTTTCAACGCAATCATTCATTATTTGAATAGGGATTACATTCAAAATTTTGAAAATTAAAAATATATAGATATTAAAATTGTTAGAATATTATTTTATTGTGCATGTAGAATAACTAATTAAAAATAATTGGAAGAAGTGGCAAAGAAAAACATAAGATGAAGGGCATGAGAATTCACTGTCAACAGAAGACAATATAAAGTCGAATAAAATCCAAAAATTGTATCTTCAATAACTTGTCACTTGAGGCCCAAAATCAAGTGGAAAACAACAAAAAAGTCCTGTAAAAAAAGATCAGGCCCACATTATGCTGACTTTTGGAGATAGTAGAGGTGGGTCAGCAAGCTCTTCAGAAATTATAACTTCCATGATACAAACTTTTTCTCTTTTTAGCACTTCCCAGAATTCGTTTTCATAAATAACTAAAATGGGACATTTGGTAATCATATCTAATATTCCATTCTTCCCTTGTGATAAATGAGGTCCTATTTTCATTCACTTCATCAAGATTTTAGATTGTCCAGAGAACATTTGCTTAATTCTTAGCTTACTTCAATGCGGGGTCAAAGCTGATTTGATAAGACAGGGAAAGTAACTGTGGAAAAATGTAAAGCCTTAACATCCTAGATTCAATAAAACTTTTGTTTTTAAATATAGCCACTCCAAATAATGGTGACAATGATAGATAATATTTACTTACTTTGTCCCATAATTTTGCTTTCCTGCTATCTGAGAATATACCATTTTTACCTCACTTCCGTTATATTCTTTTGAGTTTTTGTTATACCCTGTACATTTTTGTATATTCAGGGATATAGTCAATGATTAAAGTGTTGGAAAAATAAAACCTGTGAGAAATTACTAAACCTAATTGGGGATTTTTTTTCCCTAGAAAAGATAATTTATGCATGTTATCTTGTTAAGAATGACAATTGGTGTTAGTTAGAAAATATTATTCCTATTTTAAAGATGTGCACACTGAGTCTTAATGGGGTCTGTCAATCACTTATCCTGTCATAAAGGGAGCAAGTGACAAAGTTATGATTGGAATCCAAGTAGCCTGAGTCACACCTATCTACCCCCACTGAATAGATAAATCTAACAAAATCTCTAGATCTAGCTCCTGTTATACTAAGATAATTGTTCTTCCAAGTGATAGTTCTCAAGTCTTCCTGAATTTCTCATCCATTAGTATCAGATTTGCATTCATTATTACCCATCTCATGCATATTTTCTATAGCAAAACCCATATATTTGAGTATTCCTTTTGGTGGAGATGTTAAATAAATGTATTCAGATGAGTTGGATCAAGAGCATACCTTATTTAGGGGCATTTTCCCATAATTCCCAGTAACAGAATATTTTTTTGGCATTGGTTGTATTATCAAACTGGCCTTTCATGCTATAATACAAAGGGGTTCTACATTATGTTAAGTCTGACTGGCCATCAGAAAAAACAACCCTCTGATGCTATCATTGCTTGGAAATAATTACCACTATTCCAGAATGGTCCAAACACATTGTAGATGATCTGAGATTTTAGCTCTTTGCAAATATTTCATGAAATTGCAAAATAATTGATTAACGTATGTCAGTACAGTTCGGTATTTGTGAAAAGTCGTCATTTTATGATGAGCACCAAAGAGAGACAACCTGATTCCTGAGAAACTTGATTACCTTTGAAAGAGTGACTTCTTTTATCTATGTGAATTCTTCCTGACCTGGGCACTATTTCTTTAAAATCGAGTCCAGTTGCTTTCCCTATTCCTGAAGGGGAATCTACTATTCCTGAGAAGAGAGGCTTTTGTTCATCATCAACGGAGGAGATGAAAGATGAAGATCTGCTTTTTTTCTCTTCAATGTGCTTCTTGGCGCTCTGATAATTTGTTATGGTATCTCCAGAGTCTTCGGCATCATTTGTACCGTTTCCTTTGCCAAAATCTATCAAGGCAAGTTATTTTAGAGAAGATAATTAAATGGGACATTCTATGCATATGATACCACTTACACACAAACCACCTTTTCAATAGTGATGTTCTTTGAATTACTTAAACAGAATTTTCTGTCGAACCACCAGGAAAGTTGTTCTTTCTATATTTCCCTGTTGAAAGTGTAGCTACTTAAGGAGTTTTTTTTCCCCCAATTCAAGGAATTAAGGAACATTAGATTGTCCTAATAAAATACATGATTTATTTTAAAATCAAAAGATTACCTGTGATAGTAGTAAAATTTATATTTCAGGGAAAAAAATAGCTATAGGATAACTTGCAGCCTATACCTGCTCAACAGTCATTTGTAGTCTTCAAATCTGGTGCATTATCTCTTTAAGGAAATAAAAAAGGGAGTGGAAATGTGTCCCAGTTCTAAAATATCACCACCATGCAGCTTGTTGTTTGTTTTTAACTTTCACACCCTGGCATCTGTGGCCGCCCTTCACACATTGCAAAGGTCAAAATGGGAAGCTTCCTTGTGTTAAAGGCTGGCAAGCTGAATTTCAACTGTGGTTCAGTGTAATGGCCTTGACATTCCAGGTAGCTTGTTTGTGTAGCATATTGCAAAGAATATAAAGCTAAATACAGTAATTAAAGTAGGTTTACTTAATTATATTAAAGCCAGTAATGCATATTGACTGTTTTACACAGAAATGTCAGGATAATTTCAGCCCTTAAGGTTGTGTTAGAACATATTTCAGCAAGAAAAACTCAAAGAGACACATCCCAGAAGCTGTTTGCATTAGTCTCCTGGGGAGACAGTATAATTCTCCATCTGGTTACTGCTAATAACTAACCAACATACTCCAGAAGTTCTGTCATTTTCTAGAGACGTGGTTGAGACAGTGTCCCTATCTACTCTCTGCCTGGTTGTGCTTCTTTGTGATTTATAGAAGGCCAAGTGAACTGATTTAAGGCGGCTCCAGAGAAACGTCCAACTGTTTTGTGTGTGTGTGTGTGTGTTTAAATTCCCATATGGCATAGAAATTACACAGAGATATTTTTTTCATCATTTAAAAAAATCATAATTTAAAATATGAGAAGCCAGAAAACAATTCCATGTAAAAATGTTAAAAATCAGCCTCCTGTAAAAGTGTTGTTAAGGAGTTAATGTTCTGTTAATTAAAGTTAAATGTAGCAAAAGCGATGCCTCAATTTATTTTCCTTAAGAGTTCACACTTGCTCAGTGATTTCATCTTTGCTGAGAAGACCAGGGACCCTTCCAATCTCAAGCACTGTGGACATCATTGATTACTCTGTGTCACTTTGGTTTTTCTCCTCAACCCCTTTCTTCTCCAGTGTCTCTGACACAGCCCTCCTCAAGCCTCTAAATGTCATTCTTGTCATTTCTTCCTCTGTTTTCTTTTATTTTTAACTTCTCCCCTCCTGAAAATTTGGTCAACATTTCCCACTTTACGAACATATCATTTCATTCCTCAAAAAATAATAGTTTTCAATTTTATGCTGGTAAATTTTTTTTTTAAAGAAAAGCTTCACTTTTCTAAATTATCTTTTTTTTAAAATGTTTTTTCTTTCTTGATTTTAGAGAGAGAGGAAGGGAGAGGGAGAGAGAGAGAGATAGAAACATCAATGAGAGAGAACATCGACTGGCCGCCTCCTGCACGCCTCCCACTGGGGATTTGGTCCACAACTTGGGCATGTGCCCTGATCAGGAATCGAACCGGTGACCTCCTGGTGCATGGATCGATGCTCAACCACTGAGGCACACTGGCCGGGCCTAAATGAGCTTCATACCTGCTCGGTGAATGCATTAGTTTGCTGCTGCTAAGTGAACCTTTTTGAAGTTTGGCCACCAGTGGGGTTTGAATCAGCTTTTCTTTTAAACATTCTCATGGCATCTTTTCTAGCGGAATCAAATGCCAACTGATTTAACCATTAATTCATTTGGCTCTAATCTTACGTATGGAAATGCTAACATGAATATCTGTATTGAATGTAGGTTAAAAATTATTAAACCACCGTGTCTCTCGGGCTTGAGAGGTCTTGGAAGTTCTCTATAGATTTTTACATCCTTTCACGTTACCAGTAAAATGTTCTGTCCCACCTACTCCATGAACCTCAGACTTTGTTGACTAATTTATGGTCTAATTTTGGATGCTTTGAGACAAATGCATCAGTTAACATATATTGTTAAATTGAATTGTAATTTGCTGATTTCCACTCAGGACAAGTATTCTCAAAATGAGGGATTATTATTCAGTTCTATAGTTAAATGGAGGAAACTACTTCGTGTACTTGGTATCTAAATCCTCCAGTAAAAGCAGGATCATGAAAGAAGAAGAGAACGTCTGATGTCTTTGAATTGTTCCACTATGCACGGAGAATTACTCCACTTTTATTTCCATGTTCATTGCCCCCTGACAGTCAGCCAGTTGCTTCCTGGAACCCAGGCCATCTGAACGGTTTCCCTGATGCAGCCTGACTGCAACATTTTTCTCTTCCCTGCTAAATAAATCACCGCTTCATGTTCTATCATTTAAAGTGAAAGTGGAAATGACAATCTATTTGTGGATTAAAAATAGGAACAGTTCAGGCTTAGACTGGAGGTTGGCTGATGGAATACATGAAATTGGGCTGAAATGTATTCTAATTAGCTTCCTGGTACCTCTAGATTTTGATGGCTGTTTCATTTCTGCCTTTTCCTAGTGAAAGTGGATTATTTGATGGATATTAAATAGTATTAGGTACTATTTTTTTCTTAATGCTATTTTTATTCTATGTAGAAATATTATTGCTCGAAGTGAGATTGTATAATCACTTGTTACCATTATTTTACAAAGAAATATTTTTGCCTGTTAAGTTTTGAATTTGATTTCTGGGTTAGATGACTGAAAATCATTTTATTTTTTAAATCCTTTGTTTCTGCAGGCTGACAGTTCATCTCCCTCCTTTTTCTCATAAGACACATTCTAAAGCATTTTGTGATTGGTCTTGTGGGTGTCTCCCTGGGTTCAGAATGAATTGAAGAGCACAGAATAAGAGTGTCCGATGGAGTGGGTGAGTCATCTATCTTATGAATGATTATGCAAAATCTTCCATTTCAAACAATCTCAGAACAAATACCTATGCTCCCTCCATCTTTCATGGAGTCTTTCAGATTAATTACCATTTTTATTTGTCAGACCCAACAGTAGACTTAACTTTTGGTCAAAGAGAGACATTTAATGTGCTCTCTCAGCATCTGAATTTTAGATTTCCTACTGTAACAATTTTGAAATAAGTTGAGCATTTTCCAGCCAAATACATTTAAAAAATTTATTTCATTGGAAAATTAAAGTCTAAAATATATTGCTTCATTTGATTTCAAGTACTTTAGTTCCTCTCTAGTTTCAAAGAATGTTGAAAGAAGACTAGTGTCATTTTTGTATACAAATACAAGATAAAAATTTTGACTATTTTAAAAATTAAAATAAAGATACATTTATATGTTGCTGAAATAGATAACAAAAGCTAATCACTATTTGTTATTAGAGAAGATATTCCAAAGAGATGCCAAAGTATAATACCAATATATTTAAAGGCTTAATTTAATAAAATTACAATTAGACTATGCCTGTTCTCTAAAAATAAGTTTTAAAATGTATATATTTACTCCTTACTTAAGTAACTTTCCTGTAAGTTATTTTATTTTGTAGAAACACTTTCAAAGCTTACTGACTTTTGGATGACCACGAGGAATCACTAAACCACTATTACAAAGAAATAAAGTTTATTGCTATCTTTTGAAATGCAAAGTGTGATGAGTTCAAGACACTTCCACTCTCATTTTCTGGAACAAATTTTCAGTTGAACTATATAGAAGTGCCTGCCCATTGTAATGAACATTATATGGGTAGAGAAATAAGAAAACTGCAGCCTTTCTTCCCCACTCTTATGATGTATGTATAATATGTCTAAACATGGGTTCCTGTTTTCAAGGGAATGTGTGGTACTATCTAAGTCCAGTGGAAAGAGAATTATGAACTTTTTCCCCCACCCCCTTGATAGGCACAGGCATATCATTAACAGTATATGAACTATTTCCATGTTTTTTGGACCTATTACATTGCTGTTCTCATTGTCCTATTCTCTGCCAAAAGGTTATTGACTCCCTAAATCAATCATTAGTAACTACTTTGATGCTGAATTTTCCATCCCTGGAAAGAGTTGAGGAGACTGCTTCAAATATTTGATCACAAAAGTGCTATTGGTAAAAAATATATACGTGTGTGTGTGTGTGTGTGTGTGTGCGCGCACGCGCGCGTGTGTGTATTCATATCTCATGTACCATTATACAGGGTGGAGCAAAAGTAGGTTTGTAGTTGTGAGTACACAAAACACAGTTTATGCTTGTATTATTATTTATTACTTATTGTATTATTTTCCATATGAAGAACTACAAACTTACTTTTGTCCCACTCTGTACATTCTATAGAATTAATATATTATTTATAAATAACATAAAATTTTAAGAGAAATATTCCTGCAACCTAATGGATCATATTGGCATGCTCTGAAGTAAGCACAGTCCGATCTAACTTAGAAGATTCCTTAAAGACTATTTTCACATGTTCCTACCGGCTATATACCTCATTTACTTCTATTCAGCTCAACCATGTTATCAATGCTTGTGGCCACTCAACAGGTCATTGAAAATTTATATTTATTCTTTATTTTCTGTGACAATAGCATTTTACTTCTATCTCAAGAACTATAGCACCTCCTCGTACAATGACCCTACTCAAATTAGGAAGGCACCTCCATGCCAGAATTTTAGGAAGGAAAGAGAACTACTAGAAGACACCTTAAAAAAACAAGGTGTCCACCCTGGCAAGGTGGCTCTGTTAATTGCAGTATTTTCCTGTACACCTCATGGTTGCAGGTTCGATTTACATTCTCAGCTGGGGCATGAACTGGGGTGGGGGTGGCAACTGATCAATCTCTCTCTCTCTCTCTCTCTCTTCCTCTATCTCTAAAGTCAATAAACATATCCTCAAGTGAGGATAAAGAAAAGAAAAAATGCAAGGTGTGCTCAAAATCCAAACTGAACTGATAGCTCTTTCCTGTTGGGAAATGAGTTTATTTTTCCAGAAGAAATGTGAAGGTCTGAGGACAAATCACTTTCATCAACAAATGCATTTTAGGAGAAAAGTGATCAAGATGTTAAGCTTCTATTTGTTCAAGTCAACTTACCAGAGGTTCTTTTTATATCTATTCTTTTTAAAAATATATATTTTGAGTGTAAGCTCCTTAGCACCCTGAGGTAGGCAAGGTTGTAAGGGGGGTGGGGAGAGATGAGGATTGAAGTCTAAAGAGTTCTAGTGCCTTGCTGAGGAGGTAGCTAGTGAGTGGCAAAGCAGGACTCAACCTCTGTCTGTCTCCAATGCCCAAGCATGTGTTCTTAACTCTGGGTCTTGATGCCTCTGCTGATCAATTCATAGTCAGTGCTCTTGGTTGTCTGCCTTCAAGGTATTGTTTCGCATGAGCAGTAAACTAACTCTAAAATAAGCAATGCTTTTTATGGGTAGCTTTCAATTTATGTAGACCCATATCATTTAGTATTGATTATTATCTGAAAGTTCTCTGTTTTTTATACTTACTTATATGTATGTTTTTCTCCTAGATATTGATTCTACATCAAGAAGTATAGAGTGGGTGGCCACCTTCAGAGCATCAGCTTGGAGTGACAAGGACTAAATTGCTTTCAGCAACTTGTACACTCATCTATGGGAGCATGGAGTCCTGAAGACTAGACTGGTCTCTCAGGCTCTTTATAATTGGATTAATTATGTTTCCGTATTAATCAAATCATGCTTACTCACTGAAACAACAGGGAATGTCAAAGAGCTGCAGGGAGGCAGGCAGGTCACTTACTCTCTCATCTACACTTTATATAAAATGATGTCATAGACTAAGCCTGTGGTGAGAGGGAAAATTTTCAGAATCAATAAAATATCTAGTTGCATGAGCACAATATAAATTGTGACGTTCTCAGGAGATAAAAACTTTAGATAATTCAGCTTGAGAATGAGAAAATGAAACCAGATTAAAAGGAGGTTTAATAAATCTTCAACTGTTTGGGGAACATTATCATATGGACAACATTGTCAAGGTCTTCTTTATTTCCAGCAAGATCACAATAAGAGATAAACTTCAAGATAAGGAATTTAGATGAAGTCTGTGGAAGAACAACTTGACAGTAATGGTTCTGATTTTAGAAAAAGTCACCAAGAGAATAATGAAAGATATTGCTGAAATAAATTATCACCTACCTGTGAGTGCTTTATTGTTCCATAATCAGCCAGATTATCTCAGTTATCTCAATTCAACAAAAATTTACCAATTATTCTTTGCTAAAGGAATCTATAGTTTGGTAGAGAAAAAGGACAAATACACAAATAACTACTGTACAGGGTGAATTTTGATACTATAACAAGATGTAAGTGCCTCAGGAATTCATGAGAAAGAAAAACTATACATTTGAGGAAATCAAGAAAGAATTTATGTTGAATATGTCATTAGAGATTAACATGGACAAAAAATGTAATTTTAGTGGATGAAAAAGTATGTAATGTGGTTGTGTGTGTTTGTGTTTGAGGAGAGGGAGGTAAAGTCCGATCAAGATAATAATATATGCAAAAACACATACACAATTTACATGGATGAGAGGGTAGTTTAGCTCACTTGAAATACAGAGCAAATTGAAACTAGTAGATGAGCTCCCCTAGGGCAAGAATTCAGAGAGAAGGGGGCCAATAAAAGAACTTGGATTAAGAAGGCAAAAGGAGGAAGAGAATCAAAAGGAAGATGCCTAAATTTTATTTTATTAATTCATTAATTCTTGTAACAAATATCTGTTGAACACTTGCTATGTGGCAAGCACTGAAAAGAGACTAAATATTTACCAGCTTCATGGGGCTTATGATCTAGAGGCAGACAATGTCTATGAACTAACAATAAAAATAAACATCAAAGTACAGCTGGAATGCTGCAAAAGAGAGGAGCTGATCATGGAAGGCCAAGTTAAGTAGTGATAGAATGGGTGGTATCAGATAAGACTGAAGAGGTAAACATAGAACGCCCTATTAAGAATTTAGGGAATTGTTCAAATAATTTAGAGGAGTTTAAATAAATGGGCGACATCATCATAACTGCATTTAGAAAATAATTCACCAGTTGTCCAGTGTGGAGAATAGATCAGAGAAAGGCAAGGTGAGTTGGGATGCTATCTCAGTATTCCAGGTGACAGATTATGGTATCTTGGCTCAGAGTTGTGGCTATGAAGATGGAAAGAAGTAAACCAAAAGGACCTAGTTTAATGACTAAATGGAGATGTATTGGAGGTAACAATAATAAGACTTGTTGCCAGAGTTGATGGAGAGATTGAGAGAAGGTTGGAGCCTGGTTTGTGCAGATGATTGAATGGTGGTATCATTTAGAGACATGGCAACTGATGGAAAGACAGGTTTCCAGGGACATATCATGAGTTCAGTTTAGGAGATCTTGAATTTGAGCTGCCTTTGAGATTTCAAGTTGATGGTTTAGTAGGCTGCTGGATATATGAGGTTGAAGCACAGGTGGTCTGGGATTAAGAAGTAAATATGCACATTTCCTATGTGAGAATATGATGAAACTGTAGGCATAAGTAGGACTCCCAGGGAAAGACTAGCATGTTTGTTGGATCAGCATGAGGCAAGAGTGAAGACATACATCTTCAGGAAAGCCTTCTCCCATCTGCCCAGGCACAATTAGATGTACCCTCATTTGGTCCCCACTGAGGTGTGCTTCATCTGGTTACACCCTTTATTTATTTTTGAAATAAAGGGTGTGTTGTCTCTTCCTAGTGCAAGGGCTATTTTACACTATTTGTTTCTCAGAAATGGAGTAGCTCTTTAAAAATGTGAAATGAGCCCAGCTGGTGTGGCTCAGTGGTTGAGTATTGACCCATGCACCAAGAGGTCGCCAGTTCGATTCCCAGTCAGGGCATATGCCTGGGTTGTGGGCCCAGTCCCCAGAGGGGGGCATGCAGGAGTCAGCCAATCGATGTTCTCTCTCATCAATATTTCTATCTCTCTCTCCCTCTGCCTTCCTCTCTCTCTAAAATCAATAAAGAAAAAATATTTTTTTAAAAACTTTCTAAAAAAGAATAATGAAGTAAAAATAAAAATGTGAAATGTTGCCCAGCCAGTGTGGCTCAGTGGATTGAGTGTCATCTCACAGACTGAGAGGTCCTGGTTCGATTCCCAGTCAGGGCACATGCCTGGGTTGCTGGCTCAATCTCCACTGGGGGGCATGCAGGAGGCAGCTGATTGATGTATCTCTTTCACATCAATGTTTCTATCTCTCTCTCCCTCTCTCTCTAAAAAAAAAAAAAATCAATAATAAAAAAATTTTTTTAATGTGAAATGTTAAATATATGTTTCCTGTATATATGGGTAAAACATAAAAAATAGTTAAAAAGACAAAAAAACCTAGAGAGGACAAAGAGTGGCAAGTGCCTCAGAGAACACCACCTCATGCGTGTCATGCGTGCTTGACAATGAGCACTCGCCTGCAAGGACAGTTGTCCTCCAGAACATGCTGTTCAGAACTCTGAGGCACAGTTATTCAACTGTTGTTAATTGGCCTCCTTTTACTTTAAACCAACCTACTCTGTGATGTCCTTGTAGATATAAGATGGCTTTGTCGAACGACATCCCTGAAATTTGTCAATCAGAAACCACGTCATTAGCTACAGAAAAAAAGCAAAGGATTTGCCTCCTAAAACCTGAATAATGTTTCCCCTTGAAATCAAAAGTATAATGAGCAATTAAATAAGAATAGCTAATAACCACAGGCTCTAGTTTTAAACTTTATAAATAGAATGAATTACCTGTCTCTCCTTCACTATCAAATGAGAATTTCCTTCTTCGTAGTTTACAGTTGTCTCCTTCAGAGTCATTCATAGACTGTGATCGTAGTAAGAGATCAGCCTTTGTGAATAGAACATGAAGATAAAATGGAAGATTATTCAATTTGAACATAATGTGTTATCAGTGAACTCTTTATTATTCCATATGATTTCAACCACTGTGAGACTTAAATATTAGATTGTAGGCAAACAGCTGTGATGCTTTCCTTAATGATTGTCTATAAATTATAAAATAGACTGATAGAATAATTCTAATTGTTTCACCATCTGATGGGAAGTCATAGTTTTAGAAGTTATTTATCAGAATGTTTGGGGATGATGTTGACAACATTTAAAGACAACATGTTTCTTCATGTGGAATGTACTTTATGTAACTTGGTAAAGTTAAAGTAAAAAAATAATAATTTTTAAAAACTTTGCAGAATGTGTATTATTTGAGAGGAAAAAAGTAAACTACTTATAATGAGCCATGATGCTTAAATTACATGGTAACTATTGGAAGGTGGTACATTTACACAATGGAAGACTAATTGGCAGTAAAAAAGAAATCTTACCCTCTGCAACAGCATGAATGGACTTGGAGAGTATTGTGCTAAGTGAAATAAGCCAGTCAGAGAAAGACATGTACCATATGATTTCACTTATATGTGGAATTTAATGAACAAAATAAACTAAAAAACAAAATAGAAACAGACTCATAGCGAGAACAGACTGATAGGTCTCAGGGGGGCTGGGTGAAAAAGGTGAAGGGATCAAGCAACAAAACAAAAACCCAAACTCATAGACACAGAAAATAGTATGGTGATTACCAGAAGGGAAGGGGTTGGGGAAGGTAGAAGAGGGTAACGGGGGGATAAACAGTGATGGAAGGATACTTGATTTGGGGTGGTGAACACACATTATAATATACAGATGATGTAGAATTGTACACCTGAAACCTACACAATTTTATTAACCAATGTCACCATAACAAATTCAATTAAAAACACACACACGAAAAATAAAATAAATTTCACAACAATAAATATAAGATTGAATTCAATAAACCCTATGCTTTGAACCCTTTATTTTCTTCCCCAGTTCCTCGACTCCCACTCCTCTGGTTCGCTCTGTAAAATATCAGTCTTGTAAATAAAAATGGAAGCTCCCAAATAAAACAAATGAAAACTCTGGTTTCATTTATTTGGTTGCCTCCTAAACTTTTTATGTAAAGAAGTTATCTGTGGTAGATGTTTGTTGTTTTCAAGGCAAAATCAGAATAGGTTTAGTAACATTAAACTGAGATTTGATAAAGTACTGAAGTAAAACCATTATAAAAAACACATGCTATTGATCATTTAAACCCCTTACCACCTAAATATTTTTTAACTTTTCAGTATTTTGAAAAGAACTAGCTGAGCTAAGCTGGTGCTTCACGTACTTTAGTGACCTTAAAAGTCAAACTGAAAAGGTTTTGCACAATGCTTGGCCAGTGTGGCTCAGTATATGAAAAGATGCTTGATGTCACTAATTGTCAGAGAAATGCAAATGAAAATCACGAGATATCACTTCACATTTTCAGAATGGCTCTCATCAATAAATTAACAAACAACCAAGGTTGATGAGGATGTGAAGAAAATGGAACCCTCCTGCACTGCTGGTGGGATTGCAAATTGGTGCAGCCACTATAGAAAGCAGAAGTTCCTCAAAAGACTAAACATAGAAGTACCTATGACCCAGCAATTACACTTTTGGGTAATGTTAGAAGAAATCCAAAACACTAATTCAAAAAGATATATGCACCCCTAGGTTCACTGCAGCATCATTTATAATAGCCAAGATATGGAAGCAATCCAAGAGCTCATCAATGGACAAATGGATAAAGAAGTGGTGGTGCATATATACAATGGAATACTACTTGGCCATAAAAAGAATGAAATCTTACTATATGTGACAACATGGATGGACTTAGAGGGTATTATGCTAAGTGAAATAAGTCAGTCAGAGAAAGACAAATACCATATGCTTTCACTTATATGTGAAATCTAAAGAACAAAATTAAAAAAAAAAAAAAAAAAAAAACCAGAAAGAGACTCATAGATACAAAGAACAAACTGAGGGTTGCTAGATGGGAGGAGGGTTGGGTACTCCAGCGAAAAGGTGAAGGGACTAAGAAGTATAAAATAGTCACAGGGATGTACAGTACAGCACAGGGGACATAGTCAATTATACTGTAATAATAATGTATGGTGACAAGTGGGTACTAGAATTATTGGGATCACTTTGTAAACTGTGTTATTGTCTAATTATTATGCTGTATGCCTGAAACTAATATAAAATAATACTGAATGTCAACTGTAATTAAAAATAAAAATTTAAGTTTATCTGAATTGTTAATTTTCTCACAGTCCTTGGGAATAACTGCAATTCCAGGAACAATTAAATCTACCACCTTTTATCTGACTCGTGACTTGAGGCTCTTTATTTCCAGAGAGTGTACCGTTAGCATTAAAATACATTGGCAAGTTTCAAAAGCCTAACATTTGATTTCTGACCAAAAATGTATTTAGAATTGGAGTTGGGTTTACAAGATTTGGGGTGAAAAAGGATGGAGGAATAACCTAGTAATAAATTGTGGGTTGCAACATAAGTTCTATATTCTTAAAATAGTGGTAGATCATATTTTCACAGTGGAGGAGAGAGAACTATAAGGGCTACACTCTCAAAACTTATCCTTGGTTAAATTATATGCAGAATCACTTCCAACATTTTTATTAGACTCTATGATATGCATTCTCAGCACTAATTTTGATTCAGGTAGAAGCCTGATTAATTTTTATTTCTGTGATTTGGAAATTGTGTTAAATATGGATCTAAACTTGAGTAAGTTTAATTTTTTCATTACTACTAAAAAGACATTGCTAGCCAATATCTGGTGTATTTAATAGCTGAGAGAATATTTTATAACCTCTGTATAAAATACACTTGTGTAGGGGATTTTCAATACTCTAGAATCACCCATTTCTTATAAGTAGTTGGTACACCCAATATAAACCAAGACTGTTTTAAATCAAATACATCACCTAAGAGTTCCTAAAAGGCCAAATTTAATTAGTCTACTTAAAGTTATTTAATATATTTGCAAGTAATGACTGAATTCATTCCCTATAATCTAGAAATTCCAATATTAAGTTAGCTTTTTCTTGCAAATATTCAGAATTGGTAAAGTTTCGTTACAATATTTTGCTTGACCTTTCAGTGGTATTTGGGTAATCCAAGAATAAAACAAAATGTCAAAAGTACAAGAAATACACAAACAGTTAACATATACCTTTGCACTCTCATGCCTTAGGTTGAACGTCAACTCTAGGTTTGTGAGAAAGTGATCAGAAAACTCGGGATACATATCCAAAACCTCGAGCAAGTCTTCTCTCTGGATCTTATGCAAATCACAGTATGTGAGGGCTCTTACATCTGCGTTAGACTTTCCAGGTTTGGCATAGAGATGAACCATTTCTCCAAATATATCGTTTTTTCCTTAAAAAAAAAAAAAGAAAAGAAAAGGAATTAAGGGAATCTGAATTTAATATTTTTGTTTTGTCTTTTCTCAATGTAGAAGGGAACCACTGACTAATCTCTGAATTAAAATTTCAAATGTATAACCCATGGCCAACAGACTCTTGGGCAGCAAAAGACCTCATACTAACTATCCCAGTCATGTTTGTTCGCTGAGTGGAATTTGCCTTTTAGTGCACTGGTCCTAGTATAAACCTTATTATTGTGTCGATTCTTTGGCAAAACAACTAGAATGCAGCAAATATGGCTTTAGTCTGCTATGCCCCATGTAAAGTGTGGTCTAATTTTGTCAATCTAGAAATATGAGAAAGGCTGTGTGAGTCAGACCATGAGCTTTCTATCTCAGGATGGTCTCTGCAGGAGATGCTAAGCATGGGGTCATGCTGGACCACTTTCAACACTTGGAAGACTAGGGGTACAATTCGAACATACCCTGTTTCCTTTAGTAACAACTTTTGGATTTACCTTTAATGAATTTGTCCACTTGTTGAATAAATCTCGTTATATTTTCTTATTGTATATAGTTATGCTTTTTTACCCCGTGGTCCTTACTCTAAAAGTGTGCCCTTTCCTCTTTGCCAAACCTGGAGTCATTTCAGCGTCTGGCTTCTGCTGGGCCTTCCTCGTCCTCTCCACCTGGCCACATGCCACCTGCTTTTCTGGGCCTTGTTGAAGGCATGGATGACAACGACGGCAGCAGTAGCAAGTGCTCATTGAGGACGAAGTAGGTGCCAGGCACTGTGTCAGATGCTTAGGTGCATTATTTCATTTAATACCTCAAATGATCTCATAAATAAATTACTAATTATTATCCAAATGTTATGCATATAGAGAGAGGATTAAAGAGTCAAACTGATTAGGTCAAGGTGACCTACTTCATTGGCTGAAGGGAGGGAGAGAGTAACCACGATTAAATCCCATACATTCTGACTCCAGTCAGAATCTGTATACACCTCTTATGTTTAATCTCCCCCCAATATTTTCCCTGAAGGTCATGGCCACTTTGATTTTTCTGTCTCTGAATGTCAAGAGACTTAAAAATTGTACTTGTGAAGTATGTACTAAATAAGTATTGATAGATTATTGATCATATCACTTTAAAAAAATCCTCAATGGAAGTGTAAAATAGTACTTTCTTACATATATCCTGAAGCTTCTTTTCATATTTAGAAAAAAACTTCCTGGATCTGTTCATTTTATTTGTGTTAGATAAGTTCATATATACCTGACCATGGAAACTGTCAAAAACTTTGAAACAATAAAGTTCTAACTAGTCAAAAAAAAAAAAAATGTTGTAATGTTCTTATCTTAAATGCGAATTTAAGGGGGGAGAAATCAGATATCATATCTTTATAATGAAAGTTGATATTAGAGCAAAAACATTAACTTTAATTAAAATAAATGCTTAGCTTTAAAAAAACAGAATTAATAATCATAATTTGTGAGGGTTTCAGGTGTGGATTTGGAGACAGAAAAAGAGACTCTCTTCAAATTATTTCGTTTTGATGCTTCAGTATAGGTATTATTGAAGAAAATCCCAGAACTAAATTCAGCATGGGCTTTGTATTTAATTAGTTACAGGACTGGGAATCAAAGAGTAAGCCAGTCAACGTGTATACCTTAACTAAGTTCACTCTGATTAAACTTACTTTTGAAGAGACAGATTGGACAGATGACTCTCTTTTGCATCCAAACCAGTTTATTACTAATCATAATCTCCTCACTGCAAGTTCCTAGCTCTATATTACCTAGGTAATGACTCATATAATTCTGTCTGATGGCACACAGCAGGTAAAAGTGCATGGGAAATGGGTGAAATTTGTCAAAATATAAACCCAGCTCAAGACAGAGCATTGAAACACTCTAGCCAGTATGTTTACAATATGTACATTTTATTTAAGGTGTTAAGGGATCAGGCATGAATCCCAAATCCTCTAAGATGAAAAGGAAAATACTGACTACTTTCATATATTGGGCCTCAGATGCTTCAGTAGCTGCCAAGGACAGAAAAGTATTGTAGAACCATTTACACATCAGAGAAAATGCAAGAGTCAGGAAAACACATTTTTTTTCTGAGAGGTTTATTTGATTTGAATTGAATGGAAATAAAGCTTTAAAATTACCCATCAGTCTTAAATTGTACTCATAAATAAAAAGATCAGCCCTTTTTCCCCATCATTTTAAACTATGCATTGTACCAGCTTGTAACTGCATTTGTCATTCATCCAGGCCTAAAACACTCACCCAGAATAGCTACTACAATGTCATCTTTGAGGATTTCAATGGAGCCTCTGGATAAGAAATAAAGTGCAGTGAGGACATCCCCACAGTGAACCAGAGTGTCTCCTGGAGGTGCATGGGTGGTCTTGAACTTCATTGCCAAAGCTCTAAGGCAACCTTTACTTGCCCCCCGAAAGGCTTTGCAGTTTTGTAGCAAAGTCTGGTTGAGATGTAGACAAATATCAGCTTGTAAACATTCTGGGAAACCCTTGAGGACCTGAAGAAAAAAAGTAAAGAGTTTCATACTCCAGCGCACAGGGTGCCCCCACCTGAAACAAAGTCTATTTCTTGTTCACAGAACCACAGGTGTGGTCATTGTCACACAGGAGTTCTTACAATACCTCTACCTTGCCTACCTTAATGAACACTTGCTTTTCTAAACATGTTAAAATTTTAACTCAAATACTTGATCTCCAAATTAACTGCAGGCATTCAGACTCAACACAAATGCTGTCTCATTAAAATGTAATGCCTACAATGTTTCACACTGCTGCTCATTCCTTGCATTCTGTTATTTAACATCATACTGTGCACAGATATAATGCAATGTGACAATTAATAAGACATAATTAATGAAAGGCAGTACAATTAAAAAGACAACTTTTTGAAGGAATCTCACGTCAATTTGGATTGCTATCTCTGGTATATGAGTCTTAGTTATAATTGGTAAAAATAATGATCCTGAAATAGCCATTGTATTTGTAAAGGTCATATACCAGAGAGTGCTCTTAGTGAACAGCATTCGCATTTTTTTTTATTTCATGTGCACATTATTAGTACTAAATATTGTGATAAGCACTGAAAATATATAGAGAGAAGGAGAACAGCAAACATACTTTGAAAATGTGGTTTAGTTTTTAGAACTGGAAATTGTGCCAGAATTTACAATGCATACATAAAGCTTCTAACAGTGCTACTATTTTGACAGCCTATTCAGTGACTAATTTAAAACTTGTAGAAAAGATTCAATAATAGCTTGCAACAAGTGCTACTCAATTTAAACTGAATAAAATGTCATGTTATTCTATAGAATTAATTCCCAGTATTCAGTGGGAAAAGACACTCAACTCTTGCTTCTCTGTATGTATCTAGCTATTGGGGGTGTCATATATAGATTTTAATTCTCATGTTGACGTTCAGTAAAAATAGATGCATTTAAATATGTTTTGTGGTAAGATGGGGGAGGTATTATATAGCGCCTAATAATGCAATTTTAGGTTTTCCTACCTTTTTGGGTTTACCTTGCTATTGCTGTCCAATATAGTAATTATTTTTTAAATTATTTATTTATATAGATAACTCAAATGTATGTGACCCAAAGAGGAACTTCAAATTAGATTATAGCTCAGTTAACTTACAATTACTGTTACTTTAAATATTAAAGCAGCCACAGGGATGCTCGTTCAGTAGGGCCACTGTGAGATGCAATTGGTCAGACTGATGGTGATTATGGGGCAAAAGGATCAATGAGAGATCTGATCACTACTATTTCCAATCTGGTCTCCTTCATTGGAGAGTCAGCCACAGAAATGGGTCAAGGGTGTCTTAGAAGAAAATCCACAGAATATGAGTTCTGGTCATGAATTTGCCACAGGTTGATGCTTGTGCAAGTCACTTCATCCATGCGCGTTTCTTTGCCAGAGAATGAGAGCCTTTACAATACTGAAATTTGTCATAAGTTATCAATAGCCTGCCAATTGTCAGACACTGCTCACCCAGCTCTGCACAGCTGGAGGAACTCAGACTTTTATGTTGAAGCTTCTGTGTTACGTGACTCAGACCCAAAGAAATGAGCCTTCCTCGACTGAGCTCCTGGGGATTCATCTGAAACCATCTCCCTTACCTGTAGCTTTCAGACTTTGTCTGCATGACTAGACTCCTGACAGCTTTTCTACTTGGACTGAAGACCTGTTGAAGATGTAACCTGCCTAGTCTTTGCTCCTTTCTACCTTTGGGGGCTGGGGGCTCTTTTCCCAGTGATTTCTGGAAACCAACAACCCAGCTCCTCTCATGAAACCAACCCTCTAGCCTTCTAGGTCGCTCATCCCCTCTGCCTGTTGATAATATTAAATTGGATTCCTTGGCAAGTGATGTTAGACTGGAGTTAAACCAGGTTTGGACACTGTTTTCCGAAATGGGCCACTTTATTTGGGAGTGCTGTAGTAGGAAAAAAACCTAGTTCACTGGCCTCTCTGCGTATGATTTACTTTTCTTCCCTGAAGCCCATGGCTGTGGTCTCAGCACAACTCTCAGATGTCCCTATATGGTTAAACATGTAAAGAGAAGTACACCAAGTAACAAATTAGATATCCCTATTTTTCTCTTAAGATTTGGCTATAATAAAGTACAAAGAGACATTTTATATTTCACATAAATAGGGGAGATATTGCTACCATTATAGTAGTTGGAATGAGAATACTGAGCTTATTGCTGTTATTTCTGGCATTTTCTTGAAATTCCTCAGTTATGCTTTCTGACTATAGCTTGGATATAGAAGGAAAAAATGTGCTTGTGTGTATGCTCTGAGTTGGAAGATGCAGATGAGATAGAGGTAGGGGAAATTCATTTCTCTGAGTGTGTTTTATGAGTTATGGAATCAGATAGGCATGAGAGGAAGTCCTAGTTTCATCACTTACTATTTGTGACTTTGGTCAAATCAATTTTCTTTTCTTGCGATTCAGTTTTTTTCTACTGTAAAATTAATAACATCTACTCGACAGGGTTATGGTCACAATTAAATGTAATAATGCATGTGAATCGTCCCATGAATTGTAAATGTTCAATAGACATTTCACTTCTGACCCTTCCTTCTGCCTTTCCTTCCTACCTTCCTTCCTTTCTTTTTGTCATAAATATTTATTGTTGCTGAAGAACTGATATATTCTTGTTAGCTCAAAATTGAGAAATATGACATCTATTGTGCTATTTTCTTTGGTCTCTGGTGAATAAGAAATGCCCCACTAAGTTTTGTGCTCCATCCCTTCAACAGAGTTTAGGAATTCTTTTTCATCTCGTCTCTCTAATTTTTATTCCCTGTTTCTGATTGTGTTAAATATTTTGGCTTACTTGCACTTGAGTTTTCACTGTAAGTTGTTTTACATCCTTTTTTGAAGTAGGCAGTTACTAAAATCAATTCACAAATATGTTCTTGGAATTCCGACATTCTTAAAATCACTCACAAATACTTAAAGGGAACTTAGAAAGTTTTTTAAACATCATTCTCTTCTCAAATGTTCTTGTGAAATGTTGCTGTCTCCTAACAGTCATTCCATTAGAAGTGATACCCATTGGAAAGAATGACCTCAAGTTGGAGGTACTACAGAATTCCATGGAGAAACCCTTATTTGCACAGGGGGAAGATTCACAGATCTTGGCATGACAGACTTGTCTAGATTAAGTAGTTTCTTCTGTGCTATTAGCCCTTGCCTGATTTTCTTAAGCCATTTACATAAATCACTCAAGTAAAACTCAGTAGAAGTTAGTATTCTGTAATTAAATCTCTTACTAGCCCAGAACTTTGGATGTCCCAAATAAGTTAGCAGCTTTGGAATCTGGGTTATGCCTAAGTAAAGGTACTTTAAGAAGGAGAGTTAAAAGTCAGGGAGCTATAGGGAATAGAGGTAGAACACTGAAACAGAGTGGGAAGAAAAGGGAAGGGTTAAGTAGATATTTATCTAAGGTACCCTGTTCCATTGGTCCCAACTGTGTAGCCTTCCTTCCTTCCTACACATTGTACTTTTTTTGGTGAGGTTTAGTTCCTCTGTTAAATTACCTGACTTGGAACTTTGTCAAATAGCACTCAAATATTGGCCTGTTACCACATCAAGCAGATCTGACTGCAAAGAGTAGCTATGTCAAGTACAAAGCAGGACACACACAAGCTATAATAGGACACCAGTGACTGTTGTAATCATCTCCACTGCTGTCTATACAACCTTCTGCTCTGTCATGTTCTGAAACTCTGAGGCTACAAAACACTTTTCACTGTGCATCGACAGCCATTGTTTTGTTGACTGAGTCTGAGTCCAAAGACCATGGAGCTTCACCCAGAATCAGTTTCATGGCCTACACTTGGAAAAGTAGTCCTCATTCTTTTAACAAATATTTATTATCTATTATATATCAGACACTATGCTAGGCATGGGAAAACAGCAATGAATAAAACATACTCTGAAAATATACCAGCCTTCAAGCCTTCAATCTAAATGCCTAGATTAAAAAAAAAAAAAAGAATTATAGCTTTAACCAGAAGTTCCCACATTTTGATTTTCATGCCAAATTTGGATATTTGCAATGCTTCTTTATAATACTAATGGTTATTTAAATGTACCCTCGAGGTAATAGTTAATTTAAAGTGAGTGAAAAGCTCCACTGTCACTTTCCTAATATTGACTATTATGTGGGCAGATTTTTAAAACTCCCTGAAGTTTCAGATATTTTTTTCAAGGCTGATAAAAATCCCATGTCTTTATTATGATATAAGTCACTTGAATATTTTATAAATGCAAGATTAATTTCTCTCTACTTGAATTTATGTAGATAAAACTCTTTAAGACTCTCAAATTATGTAAGATGAATAAGACATTTGTTCTTTTAAGTGAGTATGAAATGCTTTCCGTGATTGTTAAATCAACTCCACAGCTTAGGACCAAAAGATTAAGATCATTCAAAGAAGAATTATCCAACAACTACAAAACAAGATAATATTATTAAATCAAAGTAAAACTCTTTGCAGAAATCATACAGAGAGAAAAAATATAAATAAATAACTATTCTATAGTAAGCATGTAGCAAACACCATCAAACATTAATTCCGAAGTATTTAACTTTATGCTAAACTTTCCTCAAATGTACGTATACTCAAATGCTTCTAACAGGATAAATATTATAATATTTTTAATATTTGCAATCATGTAATACATGATTGTAGTACATGAATTCAAGTACTACATGAATTCAAGTTTTCTCTAAACTGAACAATGAATATAAAATTTAGAAGTGAATGGATGCCAAGTTAATGTGAGCCCTGCAACTTCTGATTTGATATCTGTGTGTTCATCAAAATGACATTGTCTTATTAACTTTTTGATGTGTAAATCCTTACAATTAAATATAGATTTATACTAATAAAACAATTATACCACCTATTTTATGTAATGGGGCTTAATTGAAAAAGGAGTTTGGCCCAGGTCTATGTGACCTACAGTCTCAAACCCATGATTCTTTTCTCCAAACAGCAGATTAGGGTTTCCTTTTTTTCCTATAAGATTAGTCTCCATGCTCTTGGCTCCACCTTCATGTGATTAAAGAAAGGCAGGGTTGCAGGAGAGAAGCTTATTTCCTCACTCAGATTTTACCTGGTGGTTTATAGATAAGAATTTCCAAATGCAGTTAAATATTCACAATAGAGTGTGGGGCAAAAGTAGGTTTATAGTTGTGAGCACATGAAACACAGAGTTTATTTTTGTATTATTGTTTATTAATTATGGTATTATTTCCATATGAACAACTGTAAACTTACTTTTGTCCAACTCTGTATATTGACAATAAACTTTATTATTCCTGCCTCAAATTTAAAACACAAGATCCAATGTTTGCTGTTTCTTTGCCTGGATTTCAAAATGCTCTCTATGGTGCTTATACTTTCTAGGATCTGTTGGAAGTAAGTCAACAATTGGGTTTTCACCAAGAATCTCTCTAGACTCCTTCCATTTGCCACACTCAGACTATCTTTTTCAATGTGCCTTTCAGCCTGCCTTTAGGAACGTGCCCCTATACAGCTACACTATGTAAAACAAATCAAAAGCCATTTGTTACAACATAGATCAACTTTCCAAAACTATCTGGATAGGAGGTATCTATTAGGTGTCTAGTAGAATACATTATGATTCCTTTTGAAAACAAGCACAACAGTTTAAAACACTTGGAAGAAACAAATAGATAGAAGCATATACCGTGTTCATGGATAGGAAGAATTCACTTCATTTAAATGTCCATACTACCCAAAGCAATCTATAGATGCAACACAATTTCTATCAAAATGTCAATGGTATATTTCACAGATCTAGAACAAATATTCCAAAAATTTATATGGAACCACAAAAGACCCCAAATAGCCACAGCAATCTTGAGAAAGAAGAACAAAATTGGAGGAATCACAGTAATATAAAATCACCAGGACCACATGGTGTTACAGATGCTTTCTAACATTTAAAAAGTATATAATGGTATATCAATATTATTATAAAATAGATGCAATCTTTTAAATAATTTACTTGTCAATATAAACAAAGTATCAAAAAAAACCCCACAAAAAAACACCATAACCAAGTAAGATTTATTTTAGAAAAGCAATGATATCTAAAAGTATTATTTTCATTGAAACCAGTTATTACCATTCAAAGTTATTTTGAAGAATCTAGTGAACTAAGAAAACCAATAATAACTTTTTAAAAAAGAGGGAGTGTATTTATCTCCTTTTGCTGCCGATATGACCACATACCTAGAGCATTCAAGAGTAAATTCTCAAGGGAAAACCTCCCCAAATCAAACCAAATTAAACCAAAAAAATAAATAAAGAAAGAAAAATTCATATCTATATAAGGCAAAGAATTTGTTAAAGTAGCCATAAATAAGATAGTTTTACTCTATATTATCTATAGGCAGGTAAAAATGCAAATGTGTAATATTTTTTATTTGTTAGGCTAAGCTATATAAAATGTAAGAATAATTTTTAATAACAAAGGTAAGTATTTCTAAAAAGAAAACTATAAAGTCTTATGGAAGATTTTATATTTTAAGATGTTACCCAGTGGTTCTCAATCCTGGCTACATATTAGAATAGGTATATAAAAATACTGATGCTCAGACTTCACTACAGGCAGTTCCAGTTTAATTGTTGTAGGGTAGATCTGAAGCACTGAAATCTGTCTGACACAGTTCAGATGGTTTTAATGTGCAGCAAAGATGAGAACTTAATATTGAAATTCTAAAACTGTATAAAAATTAACAATCCATACTCCATCTTTCCCAAGGAATACCTGGAAAGAAAAGTGACCAGCTAATGACAAACGAAAAGTGACCTGCTGCTGGCAAACACACTAAGGGCATGGGGTAGCTCCTACCTATGGAGTGTTTTTAGTAGAATGTATCTAGTCTAAATTGCTAATGGTAAACAAAGCTTTCATCAATAGATTTATAGCACATGGCTTTCTGGAAAATGTCATGAAAGCTATGTAACTTCAGGACTATAAGATGTGGGTATTTAATGACCAAGAGTTTCATTTTGCTTAAGTGTTATGATGTTACATACATGCACTGTTTAGGGATCTCTTATATTAAATCTGAGCCAGCACACGTACTAATACGGCTGGAAAGGAAGGATCTCCCTGCTTTGCTTATGCCTTATGATTACATAGATTCTTGAAATTATTAGCAAATCTTGATTCTTATGAGCCAGATTTGACAATTGATCTTTGGATTATCTCAAAAGCCCAACATGGAGTGTGCTGTAATTGAATAAAATAGTCACATATTTTATATGGAAGAATAAATACTTTCAAGTAGTCAAGAAAAATAAGAAAAAAAAGGTTAGTAAAGGTTGACCTACCTTTTCAGATGTTAATGCATAGTGCAAAGCCACTAAGTAAAAATCATGATTATATTGCCATAGGAATGGACAAATAGAGCCAATCTGAGAGTACAGATATGTAGTCCAATTATATCTGATAATTTATGTATTAATAAGGTGGTATTTTAAATCTATAGGAAAAGAATGGCTTATTAAATTCTACCAGTACTACCTTCTATTCATGTGAAGAAAATAACTTACAAAATTACATTTTAAACAGATTACAGAATTTTCTTTTTAACCATATAACAAAAGAAAATCTAGGAAACTGTATAATCCATAGGTTTACCTTTGAAATAAGGATAGGATGTCTGAACTACATAAGAAAAGTTAACTAATTGGGTCACCAGAAAACCCTTTGAATCCAAACGATACCTTAAACAAAACCAACATAATGAAAAGAGATTAGGAACTAATTTGCAGTATAGATTACAAAGTATTGATATCTAAAATTTATAAAAATTCTTATAAAATGAAGAAAAGGTAACTAAAAGCTATGCAAAACTGCTATGAATAGGTAATTTATAGAGGAAACATCTTGACTAAACATACTTGCTTTATTGTAATGTTCTGACCCCAGTGCTGGTGTTACCTACCGTTAAATATTAAGCACAACTTATAGATAAAGCAGATAAAATTAGATTTAGACTCTGCACTAAAGCTCTCATCTTAGGAAACACTACTGAGACCCCATTTTCTCAGCACCCACACATTGCAATTCAAGGTCAGAACTAGATGATGGCTAGAAATGGACCTCTGTGTGGAATTAGTCTGGCTCATTATAGTAGGTGTTTTTAACTACCACTAAACTACATATCTACTGATATGTTTCAGTTTTGTGTGTGTTGTAAACCACTCTGATCTAAAAAGACTACCAGGAGAGTGGGGGAAATGAGCTACACATATATGTAAAAAAATTAGCATAGCTGCAGAGTATTAAAGTGCACCATCTGAAGTGCTGGACCCTAAATAAGAAAGATTCTTATGTAGTTCCTAAACTAGGTATAAAATTCTGTCAGGTCTGGCTCATCTGACCAATAAGAGTCAAAGATGCAAATTCAAAGAGGTCCTTTAGGAATATCTGATATGAAAGTAGCAATGACTATATATTTTTTCTATCCACACTCATCCCCATGGAGAGCAATATGTCTAAACCAAGAAAAACAAATAAATATATGTAATTTTCTTGAGTACTTCTGCCTAAAGATATATGATCAATAGGGTTAGATGACTTTCTATGCTTAGTTGCACCCTTAGAAAACAATTTAAAAAATCTGACATATTGGGTGGAACATTTACACATCCATTTTAAATATAAATTCCTAGGAAATGTGTCAGACAATTCTTCCATGAAAGAAAATATTGGATTTTTGGAGAAATTGTGGTTGAGTTGATTCCATTAGCTTTGATAAATGTTGAGTTCCTCTAATATTAGAATTAAAATGGACTTGAAGTCATATTTCCAAGGACTATGTTAAAACTGAACTCTGATGTCTCTCTCTGAATTTTTATTATTGGCCAACCCTATGTTGAATATTAAGTGACCTTAAACTGAACTGAGTTTGAATTACTCCTATGTTCCTATTACTCCAAAGACAGTGTTTGGAAACACATCACACTCTTCAGCAAAAGAAATTGCACTCTAGAGTCCAGATCAAATAGTACCATTATTTTAAAGAGTTATAAAACAGTTTGAGACATCATTTCCACCTCCCTACTACTGCAAGAGGAACATTTATAAATGGAGAAACTGAAGCACAGAAGTATGTTCATTGCCTCAGTGTGGTGTTCCTGCAATGACTGTTTTTTCTTGTTTAAAGCCCCAGGCCATGGAATCATTATTTCTCTTAGCTCAGGGACCATTAAAGAAACAGCATGGTGCCCGCTGTAAATAAGTCCCTCTTGATAATGGCTAGACACCAGGATGAAGTGACCATCATCATTTGACTGAGCACATATCATATGTGACCTGAAAATACCAGATGCCTGTCTTATGCTTGATATTGTTCATGTCAGAGGGCTCCGGATGGTATTTATTGTTTTCAGTGGTATTTTGGAGATTTCAGGGTAAATAGCCTTCATGAAAAATAGAAAGCACACATGCCTTGCCCTTTTTAAAGCACCTGTTGTTCAGGTGCTGGCTATATAGGCAAGTGTGCATATTAGTAGTAGATATCTTGCTAGTGCAAAATGTTACTACCTATCCAGTTTCTGCAGAGCCAGACAATGCCTATCAGCTAATCAATATGAAGATGAAAACATCTTTTAAAGTGCATAGTAGACAACTATTATGTTAATTCAACTCCTAACTGGTAACTAGGTATTTTCTTCAGAAAACTAAAAGATGTAACCAGTCCTGAAGGTCATTATCATTGAAATGCAGGTTTTTGCCAGTCTCCATGTCCCCTTTCTAAATGTGTGGATTTACGTTTTGGACCATTTGGACCTCACTGTAGGGAATGGGCATGTGTCTCTCAACTTAGGTAATAGTTGCAATACTTTCCTCAACCTGACTGCTAATTTTGAACCTATGCTTTTTTGTTAGAATATTACTGGTCAAACAAAAAATATCAACTAAATTGTCAAGCTTACCTATGAAAAAAATTGTATTATGCTCTTGATGTCTTTAGAAGTGGATGATTTTATTTTCTGAAGAATTCTTAGAAAAAGGGTTCCTGCCCAGTGGTGGGGTAGTTCAATATGAGGACACCATATTTTTAATCACTTTATTTATAGTTCCATGGCTAATCAGTCAAACTTTTTCATTGACTCTGTTTATTAGCTTCAGTATATAAAGGTTCACTAGAAAAAGGTAACGTGAAATTAAGAACAATGTGGTGAAAATAAGCCATGCTATTTTATAAATCTTGCTTTATATTTTTGATGAGGTTAATGTGGATTGTTTTTACCTGAGTTGCTGAAATGAACATAATTGAAAGAGCTTGTCATTACATTTCACTATGGTGTATCAAAACAGTCCGTGAGTGAATGTGAAAATCTGGTGTGATGAAGTCATGTAAATAAGTATAGAGAATAAGGGCAGCAACGTTTTTGAAGTAGTAGAGACAGAATGTGGATGTGGATATAAGGTAAGTGTTAGTAGCTAGTACTTAGTAGTAGGTAGTATGTTAGCAGTAGTTGTAGTAATTAGTTAAGGTCAGTAGTTAAGAGTTAGCAGAGGCTACTCTAATAGATAACAGAGGAGCTGGAAAAAGAAGCATAGAAGAAAATGAAATCAAATTTTCATTAAAATGCTCATAAGAAATTACATCAGATCCAAGAAATAAAAATTTCTAAGAAACAATATGCAATTATTTTCCATTTTAATTGGCTTTGTTGGGCCCATTATAAATGTATGCTTTGTCACGCAGAGTCCCATTGTGGTTCTAAGCATTTCTAGCCTACTAGGTTGACTGTTGATTGAAATCCCTAAATAGTCTTCCTTCTTCAGTTCTGCTCCTATTTTATACCTCCTCCTTTCTAACGAAGTAATTTAATCTCTGCTACTGGGCCATGTAGTGAAAGGGACATGAAGTTTTCTCCTTTACTCCTCAAAGCCAAGGGCTTCACACTCTCTCTTTTCCTCAGGCCTGCCTTTCGGAAGCCTAGCCTATCTGCCTTGCGGAAGAATTTCTCCCTCTTCCTAGGTCTTATTCCAACTCTTTCTACATCTGTCGCTCAAAATTGTCTTCATTAATATCAAAGCCAAACCCCCCCCACACACACAACAAAAACAAAAACAAAAAAAATCTAACTCAGTTGTTCTTTTTTTATAAAATAAATTAAACAAAATTGTTTCTGGAGTACCTGCCTTAATTCTACCTTGTATTTTCCCACATATGTGCTTCTATTCCTGTCCTCGTCTTTACCTGAAATGGTCCCCTTTGGTTCTCTAGCATCAACAATTCTACCACTCATTTAGTCCAGTGGTTTTTGAATAATATGAAGCAGATGTTCCATAAGGGAGACTCAGCGGTCCACCACAGAAAGTGAGAGTGGGCAGCAGATAGGTTAGAATGTCCATCCTCAAGCAGAAAAATCTCCCGTAATAACTATTTTGCATTGAGATTAAGTGACTTGTCCAAGATTAGTGGCATATTGAGGGGTCATTTTTAGGTAAGAAAGATAATTTGTCATTAAATGTTCACAAAGATTTTCTTTCATGCCAATGTAATTTTAAATTACAGAGTAACTTCTGCCACAGTTGGTTATTTCTCTCCATCTGGAATGATGTACAGACTATGGTTATTGGGTCCTTTCTTCAGTTATTTCAGGCTCTTGTGTGTGATATGAGGAAACTTGATTCTACCCTCACATGGAAGGTGATTTCAGCTCTTGGCAAAGTTGTAACTAAAATCTATGTTGGATAATGTCAGAAAGTTTCAGATTGGGTTAGAAGACAGCATTGATTTGGGGACATTTCTTGAGATGACTTTTGTCCTATTCTGAGAAGGTATCTCCTTCTTCTTAATTAGTAAAATTTCTGGGGGTAGAACAGAAAGGGTTTTCCAGAATTGGTCTAAAGACATTTTTTAGATAATTTTTACTATTCCTAAGCCTGACTTGAGATGCAAAAGAGCACCTTCCTTTTACCAGTTTAATTATCCTGACCCTTTCCTTTTTGCACTCTGAACCATTTGGTTCAACTGAACGGGAGCCCATACGTGTTCCCAGAATGCTTCTGGTTCTGGAACATTCTGGCAATAGCTGTTTCACACAAAAACCAGAAGATGCAGGAAATAAGGAATATGGCTGCACATTTTAAGTTCTTTCCTATGTTTCGTGATCTATCAAGGAATCAAATGTTTTGGGTTATGAAAAATAATTAACTCAATTAATACATTGTGACTGGATATCTTGTACCTCATTTGGACATGGCTGAAGAGCAAAAATGACCTGAAATGTTTCATGAGAAATTATTATTTAAGGTTATACTGAAATGAAAAAGGTGGAATGCTGATGTAAAATACAACAGTTTGATGTACTTTATGTATCACAATACATAAATTTAAATCACTTTAAATTATTATATTGTACTTTAGTAAACAATTAACTGACAAGACACAGAGATTTTCAACATTGTGTTTTTGGAGGTAAAAAAAAATCCACTTGGATTTTTTTTTTAACTTCTCAATAGTCTAACAGCATAGTTGCTTTTCTCTAATCAACTTTGTTTTGCACATCGTGCTTAATTAGCATCTTCCATTTGCTGAGTTTTCCGTTATCTTGCACTTTGATTTTTTACTCACTTTGCAGTCACAAGATGAGAAATGTAGACACTGTACAAACAAGAAGTTCGTGCAAAGTCAAGCTCTCAAAACCACATGCAAGACTCAGTGGCACATGGTTTAGAGCTCACACACTTTGGGGTTATGTAAGACAAGCATGCAGATGACAGGGAAGAAAAGTACCTACATTATGAAAATAGAGGATGATGAAAAGGAATGACATTTTCTTTATGACAATTATCTAATGCAAACCGTATACCCATAACCTTTACCAGAGTGGAGGAAGGGGCAATAAGTGACTTTTTGTGGGGAAGGGAAAGCTGTATATAAATAGCATTAGAGGTCAAGTCATTGTTAAAGTTGAGGATTTCTATTTTGTACTTGGCCTCTTCCAGGTTATCTTTCCCAACTTGCTTTGTATTTCCTCTGCTACATCATGCAAAAAAGATCAGAACTAACATTGGAAATCATTTAACAAGCTCTTAAACCTGACAGATAACAAGGGTGTTCTCCACAATTTACACGAGAATTAAATTGGATATAAATACCTCCTGTTCTTACCGGTGGGTGTTGTGATTCCATGTGTTAAGGTGTGAAGCAGACAGGAAAGAGATAAATCTTTCATAAGTACATTGTAAATAGGCAAGTGGTATATAAACCATATTTATAGGTATTAGAGTCAAACAATGAAAGGTAAATAGTTGTCACAAAATAGACTTTATCACAAAATATGGCCACAAAACTAGAGTTATATGGAGAGGAGAGGTACAATAAATAGGTGTTTTATTACTGTTATTGAAATAATCTGGCAGTATAAAACAACAAAGTTGAGTGACACGTGTGTTGATCAAAAGTTCTTGACACTGCTTCAGCCAACCCAGCATTAGAGAACCCCCAATGGTTTTTGAATGATGATATCTTTGTGAAACAATTATATATATAAGTGATCAATTTATAAGTGTTTTCTTGTGAGATCAAAGTGTTATCCTGGTGAGATCAATTTATCAAATACATTTTTACAAGGAACTGTAGGATATTTAGAAATAGCTCCTGAAGTTTTGTTATGATTTTGTATAAAATGTGCTAATTGATTAGCTCTTCAAATTAAAAATTTTATATGGCATGTCCTTACTTCTAAGTCAGATAAATCACACACACCAAGATAAACTTTTTCATATATAAATATGTCTTTCGAATTGGGCAATATTTGCAATAATTTCTATACCTGGACTGCAAATTTTGAATCTTTGCTTTTTTTGGTTAGAATATCACTAGTCAAGTAAAAAAAAATCAATCTAAAATCTGTAGTTTTACTTATGGAAAAGTTGTATTATGCTGTTGATGGCATTATATGTGAGGGGTTTCATTTTCTGAAAATTTTTAGAAATAGGTCCTTGCCCAGTGGAAGAGTAGCTATATGGGAAGGTACCATATTTTTAATCTTTTTAAAAATAGATCTATGGTATGAATAGAATTGGGACTTGCTATACAATTTATCTCGAGTAATTGGTTTCTGTAAGCCAAACAGCTAGGTCAAAGAAACGTATGCAATTTTCTTAATAATAAAGAGAGCTCTATGGACCACAGTCATAGCACTACTAATTGTGTTGATTTTTGGCCATTGTCAGAGGAAGAAATGGTTATAAAAAGTGATTGTTGCTGTTGAATTTGCTTGAAAGTAATGAAGGAATCCACACTTCCCCTTTGAAAGGAAAGATACATTAAACCAGATACAATAAAAGGGCACAAAGTTAATTTTTCTAAATAAAGAAAAGTTTTCCGTATCATAAACATGAAATTTCTTATCATAAAGTGTTTATGACATATTTAAGCTTCCTAAACTCTTCCACAAATTCTCAAAATGTCCTATTTTTTTGAAGAGTGCTAACCTTGGATCTCTGTTTGGGGGCATCATAGTTATTACTGTTTACTTGCCAAATCTTAATGCAAATGGGTCCAACTCTTTTTTGGGGGTGCTGGTAGCTAGGCCATGTGGTGAAAACCCGTCTCAGCTTAGCAATGCTATCTCTAAACAGAAATGGGAACTCTACTGTACACAGTTATATCAGTTTGCATCATGTTATAATGCCTTTGCCACACAGTATAACTAGAATATAGCACCATGCAATGCCATGAATTGAAAATGAGAGACTATCTCCAGGGGAGAAAATAAACATCTGAGAGAGAAAAACAAAAGCAAGGGGTTCAAAGCTGGTGAGACTAGCTTTTCCATTTTGGCTGTAGCTAAAATGCCTAGGATACTTCTGTTTTGGAAACAGAAATACATACCATGTTCATGTCAATGCCATTGGTGTAAGTCCACGCATGTTGGAAATATTCTTCGAGCCGTTGCCTCAGAGGATTGGGAATTTGGTGAAAGCGAATGAACTCTTTTACTCGCAGCATCTGCATGTGGTACCTGGCAGTCCCCGAGTATAGTCTTTGGATAATTGCAGATACATTCCCAAAAATGCTTGCATACATTAGTGCTGGATTGGATAAAAAACAAAGTTACGGGGGAAGATTGCACATGGGCATATTATATCTTGTCAGAATCTCAAGTATGTTGATTTTTCATTATCTCAATCCAGTTATGAGGATTTACCATTGGCCCCTGGAGGGAAAAAAAAAAGTCAAGCCAATACAGTCGTAAATTTTTTAATGTTGATGATAAATCTGGAGAAGTATCTAAATTCCTGATGGATTCTAAATTAAAAGTAAAAGTTCAGCTTGTTTACAATATCAACCTGTAAGCTAGAATGTTGATTAGAGATAAAATGCATTTAGAATAAATATTTTGATTGTAATGAATAAGAAGGTATATCACAGGGTTACCATAGATATGTTTTCTGGAACTGGAGTTAAAATGTTAATTTTTAAATTGTGATATCTCTGCCTCTCAGCCTCAAAACTAACCTTAAAATATTTTTAAAAATCTACCATAAATCTTAAGATTATTTTGAGTACTTTGAATGTGCTAAGGAATAAAAAATTGTTTCAAAGAATTCATATTTTCCTTAAAGTACTTCTATATAATTTTTAATCTATTAAAATTCATTTAAAAAGTATTTTTGCATGAGAAATATATCTGTGGCTTAGAATATGAGAATATTGGGGTTTTTTTTGTAGAGAAAAATAGACCACATCTTTGTGATTTCATCTATGGGAAGAAAGAAACTGTTATGACAACTCTTTCTATATATTTAATATTTACACTTAGGTGGAACACCCTTTTCAGTGCTTCCTGGGCTAAATGGTTCTAATTTAACATAAGTTTTTTAAGCCATATTCTCTTGCTTATTTTGTTTGCATTCAGTCTCTGATAATCCTAAAAAGTGCTATACTCTAGAGAAAATAACATCATGGTCCGGCCGGTGTGGCTCAGAGGTTGAGCGTTGACCCATGCACCAAGAGGTTGCCGGTTCGATTCCTGGCCAGACACATGCCCAGGTTGTGGGCCTGATACCCAGTTGGGGGCATGCGGGAGGTGGCCAATCGGTGTTCTCTCTCATCGATGTTTCTATCTCTCTCTCCTTCTCCCTTCCTCTCTCTCTAAAATCAATAAAAGAAAAAAAAAAACAACAACAAAAAAAACCCCAGAAGAAATAAAAAAAAAAAAGAAAAGAACATCATGATACATGGTTTCTACCTTGAATTTTGGATGTGTCAGAACATTAGAGAGAACTTAATAGATGTTTAAGGCACTGAAACTGCACTATACTAAGCAAATAGGTAAAACAATAAAATTTTAAATGTTTGACTCAATTATATTCAACCAACACATTTTATAAAATATTTTCTGTATAAACCAGGTAATCATTTCAAAGTAGATTTTGGCCAAGTTCAAGGTGTTTTAAAGTGACTTTTCCTGGTCATTTGCTTTCTTTTCCATCTTATTTTTATCTCTTGGCTAATATGGCCCTTGTTCACCGCAGCTGTCCCTACTAAGAGAATGTCCCAGAGAAAGGGGTGGGCCTTTGCTTTTATTTATTTAAAAGGATGAAAGTTGGGGCCACCTGTAGTGAGGCTGAGTCAGGATGTGTGAGAGGCAGTATGTCTCAGTAAGGCAGACACTGTTTAGGCTGTATCTTCCACAGCAAAAAGACACGAGGCTAACTTTAGTAAACGAATTGTTGATTAAGAAGGGAGTTAGCAATACTTGCCTGAAACTGATCCTTGTGATCCAAGGAGATTCATGTAAAAAATATATTTTACTTTCCCTAATTGTAGTGTTGGAAATATTTATACATGCTGTTATGTCTCCAAAGCACTTATCATATGCTCAGGAAATAGTACAGATTAAATTCACTTAATCAGAGGGCACATAATCAATGCTAGTTATTTTACCTAAACCACATCATTACTTGAAGAGTCAGGGAAAACATTCTTATTTCATATTTAATAAGTAATGTGTATTATATCCATATTGCCATAAGAATGAACCAAAACATTAGTTTGGGTCATAAACAGGTATTTCTACTCATTGACAAGATGGTGAAATCTAGGTTATAAATACATAGTTGAATACATGAAAGACCTGCATTTCTCTTAAATTCTATGCTGATGGCTTCTTAAATTACAATAGAGACATGATCTTTTTTGTTTGTTTGTTTGTTTAGAAGCAAATAGAGCTAAAAACTATCAGCAAGAGAGAAGCACAAAATGACTATATTCTATACACATCATTTAGTTAGTGCCCATCAATTGGCATAAAATATTAGTCAAGAGCACGTTGCAGTAATATTCACAGGCACTTCTTTCCTAACTCACTAGTTTATTTAGCTTTCCTTAATAGGGAGTTCTTATTTCATCAAAATGATTTGCTTCAGGTTTAGATAGTGTAGAAAAAAAACACATTTATCTTAAAAATTCCTTCAGCATACTACACCCCAAATCTGATATGCTAACCGACTAATGAATTTAGTTGGCCATTGGGAATCAGCTGAAACATGCGACAGAACAAATACACTTGCTTTTCTACAAATTACACAAACTTAAAAAATGGTAACTTAAAATTTTTATTGATATGTAATTTACATATAATAAAATAACTGTTTTAAATGTATAGTTTAGTTAGTTTTGACAAATGTATACACTCCTGTAAACACAATCAATACATAAAACATTTCCATGACCCCAAACTATTTCTTGCATCCCTTGGCTTTCGGCCTACTCATTTTAGACCCGAGATGACTACTGAGGTCCTTTATGTCATTAAAGCTTAGTTTCCATTTCCTGGAATTTCATATCAACAGACTCAAAATGTACATGTTAATTTGTGTCTGACTGCTTTTGCTCAACAATATGTTTTGGAGATTCATTTTGTTGTGTGTATCAGTGATTTATTCTTTTTTATCACTCAGTAGATTTGTATGACTATACCACAGTGCCTTCTGTAGCTCGAAATCTCACTGTTTCTAGTTTTTAGCTATTATGAATAAAACTGCCATGAACATTTGTGTACAAATCTTTGGGCATACATTTTCATTTCCCTAAAAATAGACTTGCTGAAGTGTATGGTATGTTTAACTTTATAAGAAACTGCCAAATTATTTCTCAAAATTGTTACACTCCCTCCAGCAATATATGAGAATATCAGTTGTTCTACCACCTTTCTGACACGTTGTATTACCAATCTTTCATTCGAGCCATTGTAGTGGGTATGTAATATCCCATTAGGGCTGTAATTTACATTTCTCAGTTTAATAACATGGTTTATGTATGTGTTGGCCATCCATATATCTTTTGTGAAATGTTTCTGTAAATCTTCTGCTCATTTTTAATTTTATTGAATTTTATTTTTTTATTTTATTTTATTTTCTATTTTTTGTTCTGCTCATTTTTAAATTGAATTTCCTTTTTATTACAGTGTTGCAAGAATTCTTTATATATTCTGGACACAAGCCTGTTTTTATATCTAAGTATTGAGAATTTTTTTTAGTCTATCACTTAATTGTTCTTTTTTTTTTAACAGTGCCCTTTAAAAAGTTTAAGTTACTAATTTTGATTAAATCAAATTTATCAATTTTTATTTTGTGGTCCAGGATTATTTTTTGTTTGTTTCAGTTTTGGTAGTTTGTATCATTCAAAGAATTTGTCCATTTCATCTAAACTGTCATATTTATTATCATAATGTAATTCATAATATTATTTTATTATCCTATTAATGTCTTTATAATTTGCAGTAATATCTTTTCTGTCATACAAGACATTGGTAACTTATGACTTCTCCCTCTCTTCAGTCTAATTGGAGGTTTATCAACTGTACTGATCTTTTAAAAGAGCCAAAATTTACTTCCATTAATTTTCTGTATTGTTTTTATGTTTCATATTTTAATATTTTTTGCTATTTCTCATTTATTTCCTACTACTAATATTAAGTTTAATTTGATTTCTTTTATTTTTTAATGTAGAAGCTTAGATCTTTGATTTTAGACCTTTCTTTTAAAAATAAAAACACTTAAGATGACGTGGAGGGACCTCGAGAGTATTATCCTAAGCGAAACAAGCCAAGTAGAGAAAGACAAATATCACATGATCTCACTTATTTGTGGAATATAATGAACATAGCAGTCTGAGGAACAGGGTAGACCCAGAGACGTGGAAGTAGGGTATAAACTGACACCCCTCAGGAGAGGGGATGGGGGGGAGGGAAGAGATAAACCACAGAACTTATGCACATGTATGCATAAGTGATGGACATGGACAACAAAGCTGGGGACAGGGTGGGGGGACGGGGAGGAGGGTGTCAATGGGGAAAAAAAACGAGAAACATCTGTAACAAAAATAAATTAATAAAAAAATAAATAAAAAAAATAAAAACACTTAAAGCTATACGTTTTACTCTGATCACTGTTTTAGCTTATAAATTTTGATACATTTTATTTTCATTTTAATTCAGTTCAAACTATTTTCTTATTTTCTATGAATCATGGGTTATTTCAAGTGTATTCATTTATTTCCAAATATTTGGGGATTTTTCAAACACGTATTGTTCTTTTTTTTTTCTTTAACTTTTTAATTTCTTTTACTAATTTTTGTTGTTGTTTCTCCTGTGTTCAAAGAAATACTCTGTACAAGTTAATACCTTCAAATTTATTAAGATTTCTTTTGGGTCCAGAATACAATCTGTCTTGTTATATCTCACTGATTTTCTGTCTACTTATTTTAAGTACTGAGAGAGAAGTGTTGTAATTGCTAACTATAACTGTGGATTAGTCTTGTAAATTTGTATATTTCTCCTTTAGATTCTGTCACTTGTTGCTTGATTTAAGGTAACATTCTGTAATTGTGGGCATACATATTTAGGATTGTGGTGTTTACTTTATCTCTGGTAAGAGTCCTTGTCCTGAAGTCTTCTTTAAAATCAGTACAGTTCCTTAGATTTTTCTCATGATAAGTATTTGTATGTACATATTTTTTAATCTTTTTCTTTTACCTAAGTCTTTATATATTTAAAAATTTTTTTTTTCTTCATTGATTTTTTTTTAGAGAGAGAGGAAGGGAGAGGGAGAGAGAGATAGAAACATCCATGAGAAAGAACATTGATTTGCTGTCCCCTGCATGCCCCCCACTGGGGATTGGGCCCACAACCTGGGCATGTGTCCTGACCAGGAATCGAACCCGTGACCTCTTGGTGCATGGGTCGACGCTCAACCACTGAGCTACACCAGCTGGGCTAAGTCTTTATATTTTAAGTATTTTCTTTAGACAGCATATGATTAGGCCTATAAAAAAAACAGTCTGACAATTTCTATAGTTCAATGAGAGTCTAAATTACTCATATTTAATGTAATTATTAATATGGTTGGGTTTAAATCTACCATCTTGTTATTTGTTTTCTATGGTTCCTTTTTTAAAAAATTTTCTTGCTTTCTTTGAATTTATTATTTTTTATTATTCCATTTTATTTTCCTTCTTGGCTCATTAACTGTGTTGTAGGGTTTACAATATGTAATTTTTACTTATCATGATCTATTATAATGTATACATATATTTCATGCATAATGTAGAAATCTTACAATAATATACTTCCATGTCCCGGTCTCATTTTTGTGCTATCATAATCACATTTTTACTTCTACATATGTTATAAACCTACAAACTATGTCATTATTTTTGCTTTAAATAATTATTTTGGAAGACATTTAAAAATGAGAAAGAAATCTTTTCCATTTACCCACATATTTAACATTTCTAGTGTTCTTCATTCCTTTTTATTGATCTAAATTTTCATCTGGTATCATTTTCCTTTCACTTGAAGAACTTTATAATTTCTTGTAGTCTACTCATAATGAATTATGTCAGGTTTTATTTATCCCTTTTGAAGTATAGTTTAAATGAACAGAAATTTCTATATTAACCGATTTTGTTTTTCTCTAAGCACTTTAAAGATTTAATTCCATTGTCTTTTGACTTGTATTATTTCTAATAAGACATATGCTATCAGCCTGATGTTTTTTCTCTGTTAATTATGTCTTTATTTTTCACCTCTAATTGTTTTTTTTAGATTTTTTACCTCTTTATCATTAGTTTTCAGTATTTTGATTGTAATGGATCTTGGTGTGTGTGTGTGTGTGTGTGTGTGTGTGTGTGTGTGTGTGTGTTACTTGTCTGGGATTCACTGAACTTCTTGGATATATGGTTTATAGTTTTTGTCAATTTTGGAATTTTTTTCAGCCATTTCATAAACATTTTTTTTCTGCTTCCCTCCCCCATTTTCTGGAAGTCCACACACACATTGTTCAAGTGTGTGGTATCGTCTGCTACTTCCATCATCTCTGTCAACTCCAGCTGGAGGTTAAAAAAAAAAATGTTTTTTCTCCAGTTTATGGGTTACATTTCTTATTTCTTAGCACATCTTTTAATCTTTTTTTTTTAAATCCTCACCTGAGGACATTTTTGCATTTATCTTCAGATAGAGCGGGAGGGAGAGAGTAGGGAAGAGAGAGAGAGAAACATCGACATGAGAGAGACGCATCGACTGGCTGCCACACACACAACCCCAACCGGGGCCGGGGACAAACTGCAACCGAGGTACATGCCCTCAGCGGGAACCAAACCCAGGACTCTGGTCTGCAGGCCGACGCTCTAACTGCTGAACCAAACCAGCCAGGGCTCATCTTTTAATCTTTTAATGGATGATGGGCTTTGCAAATCTCACATTGTTCATTGCTGTATAGTCTTTGCCTTCCTTTAGGAATGTTGGATGTTGTTCTTGTGGAAATTAAATTATTTGTCAATCAGCTTGTTCCTCTTGAGGCTTGTATTTCAGGCTTTGTCAGGGCTAGACAAGCCCTAGTGCTATGGCAATATTTCTCTGAGATTTCAATTGAATATCAGTGTTCAGCGAGGGTTTTCCACTGTGCTGGTAGAAATTGTTCGGCTTACAGTACTTCTGGAGTCTATTTGCCAGGACTGGAGGAGTTTTACCTCATGCATTTGTGACTTAGTATTCATTAGTAGACTCAAGGGGATACCTATACAGGTTTCTGGAGATTTTCTTTGCGGTGGCTGCTTCCTGTCTGGTTGACTGTCTTGCCAATAATAGCACCTCCGCCTCCACGATCTTTGATCTTAGTGCTTAGCTCAGGGAGCCTCCTTTCACTGTGGTGCAGAAAGTGCCTCCAGGCCAAAAGCTGAGGATAACATGAGGCCATCATGTTGATTTTCCTTCTCTCGGGGATCAAATCCCAATTTTTACTGCTAATGTTTAAAAACAGTTAGCCTATATATTTTGTTTAGCTTTCTGTTATTAAAAATATATATAGTGGTATGGTAAGCTTCTAGTTATTCTGCCATGGTTAAAAGAAAAAAATCTGATAACTTTTTTTTTTTTATAATCTATAAAAACAAGAAATTCTCCTAAGATATTTGTCAAGTAGGTCATAGATGAAATACATTTACCTTTGTTTACTGGTTTATGTGTTTTTAAAATTAAATATCTGTGTTATATTTATAATAGTTGAATAAAGATACAAATTTATATATTAGAAAACATAGATATAAATACACGAGCATAATTTACATTTATAATGGATGGTTACATTTTCCTTTATTTTTTTCATTTTGAATTGTGTGCATTTTTAAAATAAATTCTCTGATCACTGTTCTCTGTACACATTCAGAAGTACAACTAACAACTGTCTTTGCAAATAGGAGCTTTGAAAAATATATCTATAAATATTTGAATTGTTTGCATTTAGTTAGATGACAGCATCTAATGTCTAATTTTTAGTTTGCTTGAAATATATCACCGTGACAGGGATGATTCATTGTTTTGTTTTCTACAGTTTGGCATAATATTTAGGATTAGTACATATATAATATCCTACATTATATATTTGGATATTGTATTTTATTTTTAGTTTTAAATCAGGTCACTCATAGATCTGAGGAATATGTACTTAGTGTAGAAATATAACCCAAAGAAAACCAATTCATTTGTTAATACAGTAGGATCTAAATGGAAATATTATGTATAGATGCACCCATATACATCAAATGTCTAAGCAAATATCAGTGACATTTATATCACTGTTAAGTTTCAAGTCTTAATTTTACCTTTTCTTTATTCATGGCTTAATAGGTCATGATAGAGTTCTTCAGGAATATTTATAAATTGTCCCTGTGTGACATTAAGCTTTATATAATCCCATTTTGATTAAGGTTTGTAAAACCAAGTTTGTTATTCAAATAAAGGATGTCATGTAGAAAGTGGATATCTCTAAGTCTACCTATTTAACTAGAGTAATTTTTCTTTTCTTAAAATAAGACACTTATCTGCAGGAGACACATTCCTAAAGAATCAATAGAAATAGCCTAGTGCCACATTTTAAAAAAGAAGAAAGAGGAAAGAAAGAAAGGAGGGAGTGAAGGAAGGAAGGAAGGAAGGGAGGGAAGGAGGGAGAGAGAGAGAGAGAGAGAGAAAAAAAAGAACGAGCCCTGGCCGGTTTGGCTCAGTGGTTAGAGTGGCCTGTGGACCAATGACTCTTGGGTTCGATTCTGGTCAAGGGCATGTACTTTGGTTGCAGTTCATCCCTGGTTTTGGTAGGGGTCATGTGGGAGGCAACCAGTCGATGTGTCCCTCTCACATCCATGTTTCTCTCTCTTCCCCTCTGTCCCACTCTATCTGAAGATAAATGGAAAAATATCCTTGGGTGAGGATTAAAAAGAAAAAAAAAGGAAAGAAAGAAAAAAAATAGAAAGGAAACAAAGAAGAATGAAAACTGCCCATAATCCCCTGATTTAGAAATTAAAGATTAGGTAAAGAACTGAGTTTTTTTTAACTTAAAATAATTCACATGATTAACAAACAGCACTATGTATTTCACTTAGTTCTCACAAGTGGTAAGGATTTCTAAGTGATGAACAGGTTAAAATTCATTCCATTTAAAAAAAAAATTTTTTTCTTTATTGATTTTAGAGAGAGAGAGGAAGGGAGAGGGAGAGAGAGAGAGAAATATCGATGAGAGAGAACATCGATTGGCCGCCTCCTGCATGCTCTGCACTGGGGATCGGGCTCACAACCTGGGCATGTGCCCTGACTGGGAATCCAACCGGCGACCTCCTGGTGCATGGGTAGATGCTCAACCACTGAGCTACACAGGCAGCGCTAAACTTCAATGCATTTAAAAAATTATTATAAATTCTAAATTTTAAGATGTAGATTTTGTTTTCCTTTAAAAAAGTTTATATGTTTTTTCTACATAGGTGTTTAAATAATAAAAAACACACTTGTTTTTCTTTTCTTCGTTTGCTACCTATGCCACGGAAGTTCATAACCACTAGAAGTATTTACTAGCAGCTGTAATCACAGGCTGTTTGGGACTGCTTGCTCTGAGAGATTCAGACTCTCTGGAACGAACTTTTCTATTTTTTTCCTGTAGGCCCCACTTCCATTTCCTTCTGGCTGTAACGTTACTTCTGTGTTTATATCTAAGACCAGCCTGAATTTGAAGACTATCTTAAGAGTTATTTAAAGATAATAATTTTGCCTATTCAAATGTTACTAAAAAAAACCCAAGACATATATATTAAAAGTACATTTTAAATAAAGTGGACAATAAACTGGTGAATCTTTTAAGTTTCACACTTAAAGCTTATCTAAGCACATTTCATTAGTCAATATGTTAACATTTAAAAATCAACTCTCTGAATCTGTTTTCAAATTTGTACACAATCTAAGGATGATGCTCTCAAGCTTTATAAATCCCTAATGCTCTTGCCCACTGCTACCTGGTGTCAGCAAGGTTATCTTTAGTGGTTCCAAAGTGTGACTTTAAAAAAATATATTAACATTAAAACATCTTTAATTTAATACAGAATTTTTTCTTATTCCAAAGAATGCTCCTTATAAATAAAGTTCATGATATTCAATTACAAGGTAAAGATCAATCACTTGGACCTTGACAGTGTCACAGGGATAGGAATTTGTAGCCAGTGACAGGGATATACACACACACACACACATAAAGTATATGTTCATATATAAAAGATTACTTTACATTATGATTAGTGGTGGTGGATATATACACATATATATATACATTATATATATATACACACACACACACAATTTTTTTCTCTATCTATCTAGTACATCTAGCAATATAATGTAAGCTAATCTTTACCATTCTAACCTGCCTCAGCTGGAAATAGAAAATAACCATTGGTTATAAGTTACCGACACTTTTTTACAGCAGTAAAGGTGAACTGCAAGTCTCAATTCCTGAACCCCAAGACCCGTGCCACTCGTTTTATGCTCTTCTTTCCCGAGGTCCTGAAAACCCTTGGTGTCTTCAGTTCAAAGACAGAATCAGATTTGCTAGACTATGATACCCAAATATGTAATCCTATTATTCCTACAATTTTCTATTATTTTTTTCTTTGTCTTACTTTAAATGTTCTAGAGATATCGACCTTGTGATATTATTTTGTCCTAATAGATAACAAAAGAGAAGTCTACTTACAGCCAATCAACATGACACAAATGGAAAAGATTTTTTCCGAATTGGTGTTAGGTGACACATTCCCGAATCCTACACTGGTTAAACTGCTGAAGGTAAAATAAAGTGCTGTGACGTATTTGTCTTTAATGGATGGCCCAGAACTTGAGTCACTGTCATTGTAACGTTTTCCAATTTGTTGTCCTAAGGAATCCAACCATCCGATTTTGTCAGTCAGGTAGGGCCTTTCTACATTCCCGATCGCATACCAAATGCAAGCCAGCCAGTGAGCAATCAGGGCAAATATGCACATTAAGAGCATTAGAACAGCAGCTCCGTATTCTGAGTACCGGTCAAGTTTCCGAGCCACTCGCACAAGACGGAGGAGTCGCGCTGTCTTCAAGAGACCAATTAGTGTTGTTGTCTGTGGAAGTAAATAGGCAAGATCAGGAACAGTTGGTAAACAATTCAGTGTATGTCCCTGTGAAGCTAAGTAAGCAGAAACAGGTGAAAACAATATGGTAGCATTGAGGATAACTGTATATTGACATTAAGTATTTATTTTTTTTAACTTTACCCACTTTGGAAAACACTCTGAAAGTGTGCATTGCATTAATTCAGTATCTTGGCATGCAAATCCATGAGACAAAGAAATTGTCTATCTTATTTTATGCTCTAACCAACTGCCTTGCACATCGTGGGTAAATCATTCACTGACAAACATTACATGGTGTTGCTAGTGTGCCTAGCAAGTGCCAAACACTGGAATCAGAGTGTTGAACAAACATACATGGTCACTTTTCTAACAGAGGCAGTTATTTGGTAGACAAAGTATCTTCTCCAATTAAAAGAAATAAGTTCACTATCTATTGGGAAGATAAATATTTTTAAAATAAACAAATAATAAGATCAATCCAGAGATGATAAAAGCCATGATGAAAATAAAACAGTGATATGATAGATATTTGGGGGCAAGGGTATGGAAGAGGGACCCGTTTAGAAAGGAAGGCTTTGCTGAGGAGCTGGCCCCAGAACTGAGAAAGATCTGCATGATGAGAAGAGGCCAGTCGAGCAGATAACTAGAAACTTATTGGATGAGCACATGCATGCATTAGACACTATATTTAAGTGCATTTTTCCTCCCTAAATGTGTTAAATTGATAAATTGTTTCTTGCTCTCCCAATGATATTATGCATTTTGCTTTGTGGTGTGATATATGTAACTAATTACATGACTATTATTGACCAGGTATCTAATGATAGGACACTTCTATATAATAACAGGATACTTAACTGGTTGTTTGGACTTGAAATCTGACAAGTACAAATTACAAGTTCATTTCTTAGGTTTCCTAAATAATGTTGACTATAAGTACTACATATTTCACAGGGCATATAATTATTCCATAGCTACACAGTGTTTACCAATCAATTATTGAGTTATTTTGTCTGTTCATTGTTGGTGTTTATTTTGCAAAGTGCATCCAACTGAGTTAAGAACATATATTTTAATGAGAAAAATAGCTCTTGACATAACTATCACCCTGTCTATTCACATTGACTTGGTAGTAAAAGGGCACTAAATAAAAACACAAACAAAACATTTTCATTAAAATACTAATAATAAGTGTTCATTTTCCCCCCTTGAATCATAGTGGTCACAAGGGAAGGGGAGATTCCTTAGTTTCCTTGAATTCTTTAATTCAGTTAGTATTGAAACCCTCTAGAGGTGAGAGGAGCTTGTGTAGTTGCGATGTGCTTATCACAATGGGACTCCAGCCTTAGCTCATTTTGGAATGTGTGGAGATGAGAGTCTTCCCTGTTTTCAATGCTGGGTTCTTATTTTTTAGGGTGCAATAAAGAAAATAGTTTATTTTTGTCCTTCACAAATTTAAAAGTATATCTGTTGCCCGGCTGGTGTGGCTCAGTGGTTGAGTGTTGACCCATGCACCAAGATGTCGCCGGTTTTATTCCCAGTCAGGGCACATGCCCAGGTTGTGGGCCTGATCCCCAGTGGGGGGCATGCAGGAGGCGGCCAATCGATGTTCTCTCTCATCGATGTTTCTATCTCTCTCTTCCTCTCCCTTCCTCTCTCTCTCTCTCTCAAATCAATAAAGGAAAAAAAAAGTTTAAAAGTATATCTGTTCACAGTGAATAAATGGAGAGTTTAAGTTAGTATTAGGTAGTTCCTTGGGAGAAAAATCAACTTTCTACTATTTGTATTATTGGTATTTTAGCTTAGCAGTTATGTACTAGGACTGTGGAACAGATCTGAATTCTGCTTCTGTACCAGTGTGTCACCTAGGAGAAGTTACTTATTTAATCTCTAAGCATCAATGTAAATGGGCATAATAATGCCTACCTTAGAGGATTGTAGATGATACCCAATAAATGGCAGCTATTCATATTCTTATTTGAATATGAATACATCCCATACATTTTGTTTTCATCAGTAAGCAAGAAATGTATATTGTAAAATGGGTTGATAGAGCTTATACACTTTCTAAAGGCATTGCCAAGATATCTGGAAACCTAAATGGAGGTTTTTCAATATTGGCCTTGCAGCTTCCACAGGAAATGGCAGGGATTTTAAAGACAAGAACTTCATCTGGTTGCACTGACGACTCACACTCTGACAAGAAGCATCACTCTGGTTTAATGTATCACCATTTCTAAACGTTACAGCTGACATTTGCATGTGTATTTTTTATCCTAGCCCAGTTATATCTATTTCCTTCTATTGAGAAATCAGAAATATCTGAGGATTATTATTCTAAACTTCTTGTCCTTGGAACAAAATTTCTCTCTGAACACCAAAATAAATAAAATATAACAATAATCCTCTAAATATTTGGTTAATGAAGTGAGATGCTTCAAAAGAAATGAGCTGTTTTTAGGTCATGTTGCTAAGTCCTAACGATTCTTCTGGCTGCAAAGGTGGTGGAGTAAAAATGCTGTTATGCAAGAAAAGAGGCATGAAATCTGCTGGCATGCCACCCACCTCCTTTTTGTCCTCTTCCCAGAGAAACCTCTGATGTTTCTTCTAGAATTATATTAAAATGAGATAAAATCTAGATGACAGTAAGTTCTCTAAGCAGATAAATAAATATATCTTATATAATAACACACAAGAGACATCTTTTCTGGACTAAAAAACGCTTATGAAATATGGTACATAATGAAGTCTCAATACAATTTAATAAGTGTATGTGAATATTGGCTTCAAGAGTCAAAGCCACATACCCAAGCATAACTACATGTTAGTTTGACATTGTGACAAATGACTTGACCTTCTTTCTACTTTTATCAAGATGTACTAACACACCTGGGCATTCTTTCTTAGCTACAGTTGTGTACCGCATATCTTGCTGATAACACAGGATTGCAATAACTCCTTTCCTCTTGTTGTTGTTTAAATATCTCTTTAAAGTTTTAAGGTGTTTTGTCCCAGTTACACCAAAATCTCAGAGAGAATAGTAGAATAAAGAATGATCAGTCTCCTCCTGCTGATTCCTTGGAGACTGTTTGTCCCCATTGTTTAGTTCAATGGACCGTCTTTGTATTATCTGCAAGTGAAAAATGGGACCAACAACTACCTTATGATATAATTGTGGTGACATCAGAGTTTGGCAGAGTGAGGTGTTTTCAGAATGTGTGGTTATCTCACAGCATGCTTAATTTCATGCACTATCCAGACATATTACAGAAGTCTATCTTAGTGGGTTTTTTTAATTTTTGAAAATAGAAATAAAACTATCCTTAAACCAATTGCAATAATTTCAAAAATAGTAGAGGTAATGGACTTTCTCTTAGATGTCATTTCTTGAGCTTTTCACTGGGTATTAGAAAAACAGTGTCTGTTTATTGTTAATTTTGGTAGAGATTCAAAAAGCATTAAAGCTCACTAGAGATAAGTGCTATTATTTTGAAGTACAGACATCATGATAATAAGTAAGATATAGAAAGAGTTGAGCCATTTTTCAGTGGATTGAAGCAAGGTACATTGTTTTGTAACTTGCCCATGAACTATATAGCAAATGGGATATAATGAACTCTAACAAGTCAAGTCTCCACCTCATCAGTATCCAAGCCATCTCAGAACTCAACTCCTTTACTGGGATTGAATGATATTTCAAACTCTTTTTGCCTGAATGCCATAATAATAATAATAATAATAATAATAATAATAATAACAATAAGTCTACTTATTTAAGACTTTTTCCCCAATTTTTAATTTATTTTTGTAACAGATGTTTCTCCTAACCCCCCCCAGACACCCTCCTCCCCTTCCTGCTCCCCCACCCCCCAGCATTGTTGTCTATGTCCATTGGTTATGCATACATGCATATAAGTTCTTTGGTTCATCTCATCCATCCCCCCTACCCCCCTCTGATGTTTGTCATTCTGAACCATACTCTTTTCTATGACTTTTATTTTTAATGCATTTTTTTCATATTCTTTTTAAAATGTAAAATGACTCTTCCCTTGGAAATTCACTTATTTAAATTTCTGGGTGGCTGATTAATACCACCCAACTTCAATTTTTAAAAAATGTATTCATATCCATAGTTTATTAAAGTCATAGATATTTTATTATGTTATGTTAGAAGTTAGTTTTCTTTAAGTATGACTTTCTCAACTAAATTTTATTTTAATAATGTATAATCTAAACAATTATATCTTTGAAAGTATGTTAGGTATTAGTCTCAGATTAAAGAAGATTATGTGATTCTTTTACCAAACATTTTACAATATATCAGGCAATATTCTCTCTTAATGTAAGTGAAATTAATTTTCAAGGTCTGAAATAGAATAGGATATTTCTTATCAGTATTAAACAACAATCTACTCAAGAATAAATATGGCTACAGTTAAACAAAGCCTTATCAGTAAAAGAAAATCTTATGCTCAAATGTTTTTTAAAATTATTTTGAAAAATAATTCTACTTTCTTTTTAGTAAGCACTTTAAAGACTCTTACATTTAAAATACTTTATTTCAGAGATTTACTCTCTAAAACCTTTGCCTATAGCAAGTGCATAGAACTATTCTTTTATAAATGAGGAAATATAAGTATGTGATCTTTGGTTTCATCTACAGGGTTGATGAAGTGAATTGTCACTGGAACTTTCTACTTAATCCATTATGTTGTCTTGCTTGTCAAGACATATTTAGGTACAAGAGGGGAAGCGGAAACAGTGAGTGATAAATTTCATAACTGTACACTTATGTTTTGCTTTCTATTTTATTTCAATTACCTTAAACTCTGGTACATGTAAACACCCTTTAACGAATTACTTACCAATAAAATTTAAAATTTTGAAACTAGCTTCTAGTCTGTTGTTCAGCTTGAGTCACACTATTTCAATATTTCTAAGGACACATTCCCTAATACAACCAAAGAGCTACATTTTGAGTGTTTAAAAAACATTGAGGGGGATCACCTAACTTGCCTTTTCTTTATTCATACCAAACCTCACAAATTCTTCCCCTAACTGTAGCTTTTAAAGAGAAGATGAATTTACAACTCCCCTGGGAAACTCACTCCAATACTGAACAATCTTTACTGTTGAGATTCTTTAATTTTCATTTTGTTTTCTAATTAGCATTCTATTTTTTCTGCAAATTAAACTCACTCTGTTTCTTTCATTACAGTAACACAGAAAACTCGTCATCAAATGATTCTAAATAGTACTGTGCGAATGTTACAGTAAATAAATAATCACAGATGTTACATTTTTAAAATGGGAATTTGACTTGTTTTGAGAAATAGGTAACCAAAAATTGTACCTTGTACCAGCTCTAGCAAATTGTAGTCAAGGGTTCACAATAGATCACATATATTTCCTTAGTTCAAAATGTATTCCATTGGGAATCCTGTCTCTTTCACTGGTCACACACATTTTTGCAGGCATGACCAATAGCCTCAAACACAAGCCAATGGAACCTTCTGCCTTACATCCCAAGAACTAGCTAAAGAGAGACACAGTCACTTTGTGTGTAGACACATATTTGCATTCAGGTCTTCAGATTGTGCTTTGTTATTTAAATTTGAACATGAGTATGTTTAATGTTTTAGAAATTCACTTCTGACAATTAATGACAACTACTGGGGTGATCAGTTTTGGAAAGTATGCTGACAAGAAGATCAGGGTTTCTATACATATGCCTGCTAAGTTTTTCTTTGTATTCATTCCATGATTCATCTATCAGACTAATGAAGCAAACATCAATGTGAGCAGAAACTCCTCTTTCTTGTAACTTTCCCTCAGAGAACACTCTATTTACTTAGGTTTCAAAGGTCTTGTCTGCATTCAGGATTCATGAAGAATAACTGTCAAGTGTGGAAGGAGAGAAGTCAACAAAGCAAGTAATTAATCAAAAGAATACTATTTTCAGGGGTGGAAGAGGTTAATGAAGCATTTAACTAAACAGAATGCTCTCGATTCTAACAATATTTCTGAAAGTAAGATTTGCCACAGATAAGCAAAATATGGGAAAATTTGAGGCAGATAATGAAAAGTTGGCTTTCTGGAGGCTGATACAGTAATATTGTTCCTTTGCATCAATAATATGAAGGTAGCCTGGCCGGTGTGGCTCAGTGGACTGAGCACCGTCCCATGGACTGAGAGGTCCTGGTTTATTCCTGGTCAGGGCGCGTGCTGGGGTTTTGGGCTCGATCCCCAGTAGGGGGCGTGCAGGAGGCAGCTGATCAATGTTTTTTTTCTCACATCGATGTTTCTGTCTCTCCCTTCTTCTCTCTCTAAAAATCAATAAAAATATTAGGAAAAAAACAAAAGAAATCATGAATGTTCTTACATTTAGTTGAAAACCACTTCAACTTGTTTATTTATGTCTTTATTTGTAGAAATGTCTGTGAGCACACAAACGTTGTCTCCTGGACTTCCCCTTTGTCCCAGATAGGCCACTGGATGTTGTATATCTGGCAGCAGAATCATTCCTGCCACTTTTAAAAATGCAGGTTTCAAGGCTTTGCTTCCGACTACCAACTATGAATCCCCAGACTTCTGAGATGCATGTGGAAACTGGTGCCTGGTCCTGCTGTGGAAGCTCGGATCCAAACAAACGTTTGTCACGACTGGATCTGATTTACACTCTAATGAACCTCATCTCTTTTTCTGTCCTCACTTATCTTTCTAGCTGCCCATGTGGTGCCTGACTTGCCTACTTGTCATCTGTACTGGGATGGCTAATAGGCATCTGAAACCTAGCATGGCCCGAACGGAATTTCATCCTTATAACGCACCTTCTCCTCCTCAGATTTCTCCCATTTGGATAAACGTGTGACAATCTATAAAAGTTGCTTAAGTTCTCTCCCTGCCCCTAAAATGTTTCAAACAAGAAGAACGAAACAAAATCTTTGAGCAACCATGAATTTTGCTTTTTTCTTTTAATCCTCCAACATTTAATTCATCAATAAACTCTCCTCTAATACATTCCAAATGTATCTACTTCTCTTCACCTGTATTGCCACCACGTAGTCCAAACCATTGTTGTTTGTCCTTCCTACATTATAGCAAAACTTCTAAAGTGGTCCCCCTGTTTTTACCCTGACTAAATTGTCTGCAGACATCAGCCATGAGATCTTTCAAAACTTTCAGTGGATCATGTCATTCCCATCCAGAAAGGTTCCATCACAGCCAGAATAAACACCAGATTCCAAGGCTGCGTGTGATTTGGTCCCTGAGTCTGTATTCTCACATCTTAAAACTCCACCTCTCACTCTGGTTCAGCCTGGCTGCCACTGGCCTTCTCTCTGATCATCTCACATGCCAGGGCCCCAGTGGGGCCATTTCCACTTGTGTTTTCTTTTGCTTGAAATGCTCCACATGTGGTTTCATGAAGTTCTTTCTCCTGGTCAAGTCTCAACTCAAATGGCACCTGCTCTCAGAGGTCTTTCTGAATCTTCCCACCCCACCTAGCCACCCACCCAAGTCATTCTGCACCACATGGCTTTTTCTTGTCAGCTCACACACCTCTTAAGAGGAAAAACAAGAAACAATAATCCTTTCCTTCACCATGTGCAGACTTCCAATCCTGTCCTTTTTCTTTTCTTTTAATACCAAGGTGCTAGCAAGAGGGAGCCCTACTCACATCCTGTTAATTTCAGAAGCCACTTTAATTTGGCCTCTGGCTAATATATGATCCAATTAATATCAACGAATACAGAACTGACATACTCAATGACTTCTTTCCAGTCCTCATCGTACTTCATGTATTTACAGCATCTGACACCCTCACCTGAATTTTCCTTTACTTCCCAGCAGAGTGAGTCAGGTAGAAGTCCTCTGATGCCTAAAGAAGCCTCCAACAACAAAAAGGTTGTGTTCTACATAACTTTTCAGTGTCCCACAGTCATTTGTATAGGCTGAAAATAAATTTATAGTTACCGAGCCTTGAAGCTGGGTTTTACGTATAAAAATAAATTCAGTGTTGCACATTTTAATATTCATTAAATTTTCCAGGAATTTAGCCACCATGTAAATTGAGAGATGATTAACTTGTTTAGTTTGGACTTTCACTAAGAGTTGTTCAATGTTTCAGAAAATTGTATCTTCAATGACAACACGTCTTGTGGTATCTGTGTACTGTGTGATATGTAGCATGGCTAGATCAGTACAAATATGCATATATGTGTAAATGTATGCACATATACATTTGTAGTTATCACAGTCACAGTGTTTCTAGGTGTGTACAAATGTTAAAATGCATATATATACATATATACATATCTACCTGTATATACACACACATATATATATAAAAGCACACACATATATATTCAACTCTTATGATGCAAATATAAAGAAAATATTGAGTTTGATATCGAATTTATTGTTTAAATATGGACTTCATTATAACTAGGTACAGCACCTGGTAACTTCATCATATCATTTAATGTAGACATGCCTGAAGCATTTATATATTTAATTAGGTATTTGATTATGAACATTTATTTCTCCTTTATATTAAAGGTAGACATGATATATTATACTTGTGGAATTATGTCTTAAAAGGTTATATATCTATGACTTTTATTTAACAACAAAAGGGGAAATTATAAAATAGTTATTATATTGTGTCTGATAGGGCCGGAACCAATACATTACAGTTCCATGCCTCTAATGGGCTTCCCCTCTAACTAGCATGATCTTTCTACCTTCCTACTTGGAAAACCTCCACTGGTAACCAGGAACTCCCCTTTCCATGCTCACACGTCCCCATGTACCGGACACTATGAAAGCATGTATTAGATACCAAGTACATATTCTATGAACTGCTGCTCTCCCATGCTGTACTGCAAGCTCCCAGACAGTGGGGTCCGTGTCTCACTTTGTTCTGCAAACCCAGCATCTAGCACACTGGGACATAGGTTCTCAATAGATGCTTACAGAATGAGTGAACTTACTTGAGGAGGGGGGTATCATGACTCTTTTTGAAAATGGCAAGATGAATTAAATCCATTCTCATTAAAATTTGTAAAAAATTAACATGAAACTCTACTTGGTAAAGCAGATAAGATTGAGCTACTCTTTTTATAGTGGAGATGAATGGCTCTGAGTCTTATCAGCCTGTCATGCTGTCAAACTCTGTGAGTCTCTGAGACTCTCGGGCACCTCCCTGAAACTACATTTAAAGAACATTGGACTAGATCTCTCATCAGAGTGACCTCTAGCTTAATGATTTTAGGATTGGTTATTTAATTTTGGGTCCAAAATCCCAGAATTATATTTTTTCATATTCATATGATGAAAGTTCCAAAATTGCTATTTTTGAATATAAGATACATTTTCTCTGGAAGCATTTCTTTCTCCACCCCTCTCCCTCCCTTCCTTCCTGCTTCCCTTCCTTCTTTTCTTCCCTCTTTTCTTCCTTTCTTCTTTCCTTTTGTTTCCAAAAACATAAATGGATGCTGACTATATTTAATAGTCTTATTACATAACATATTATATATACATTTTTGAACTTTTATTTTGAAATATCACTTTCTACTTAAAAGCTTGATTACAGTTATATAATATAGTTTGTATATAAAAGTATCTTCCTTATCACTTCTGAAAAATCTACAAAGCAGTCTAGTCCATCACTGGTCTTGTTGTTAACCCTTCACAGCTAACACAGCCCAAAAACTGATTCCCTTATGCCCTTGCCAGTCCCACCCCCCATTTGCTATCCTTGATGCCAACATACTTCCCCTACCATGTACCCCACATTCCTGTGCTTTGCAACCCTGTAATTGTCCTCAAAATAATCCCTTTCTGTCTTCTGTTTCTTCAGGATTTCCAGCTGCAACTAGTTAATCTAATAACGTTGGCAAGATGTCAGACAGTCAATAAATTCAGTCATGCTTTGCATAACGATGTTTCAGTCAACATACACGATGGTGGTCCCATAATACTGTAATGGAGCTAAAAAATTTCTATCACTTAGTGATGCATAACCATAGTAACATCATAGTAGAATGCATTGCCCACGTGTTTGTGGTGATGCTGGTATAAACAAACTTACTGAACTGCCAGCTGTCTAAAAGTACAGCACACACAATTACATGTAGGACATAATACTTGATAATGATAATAAACGACTATGTTACTACTTTGTGTATTTACTATACAATGCATTTAATCATTATTTTAGAGCACATTTTAGTATTTATTTAAAAAGTAGTTTTTTGTAACCCTGGCCAGTTTAGCTCAGTGGTTAGAAAGTCGGCCATCAGACAGAGGGGTCACAGGTTTGATTCTTGGTCAAGGGTCTGGGTCAGGGTCGTGCAGAAGGCAATCAACCAATGTGTCTCTCTCACATCGATGTTTGTTTCTCTCTCTCCCTCCATCCCTTCTACTCTATCTAAAAATCAATGGAAAAATATCCTTGGGTGAGGATTAACAACAATAAATAAAAGTAGTTTGCTATCAAATAGTATGCCATGTTACCCTAGTGAGGGGCTAAGGCATTCTTGGGTAAAAAGGACACTGAATTTTAAAAATTTTACACCTTGAGGTTATCTTTCAAAACTTATTATCTTGGAGCTAACTTTTACACCTTCTGTAAATCTTCCCATTATAGAATGTAGGAAACTCATTTACAATAAAAGTTAATGGCCATTAAATGGAGGGAACTTAAAGAGAACCTAAATTTTTTTGGATAAACTAACGCTTTGAGAATCTGACTGAAGTTATAAACTCCATATCCAGAAAATGCAGATTTCCTTAAAGTTTCTGGCTTTCTAGGGCATCAGGAACACAAGAAGTATTTTCCAACTTAAATACTATGAAAGAGAAAGATTTTGAACAAGACATTTCAGAATATGCCTCTACCACATAATCTGAACATAAAATAAGTAAGTCTCAGCTGTCTCAAACCACAATTTTGTGTGAAGAAAGAGAGATCTTCATCTTTGACAGTTTCACGTCCATGAATTAATATGTAGTAATTTTACATCCTGGGAAGGTGCTATGCTCTATGAAACACTGTTTTAAAGTTTAATTTTTGGTTAAAGGATAAATAATCTTTAGTATTTCTTAGCAAAGATAGAAAGAATTATGAATTATTTGCAATGGCAAGATGGTTCCATTCCATTTTATAACATATTCAATTGAAAATGAATTTCATCTGTGAGATAAAGGAAGTTTGTAAAGCAACCAGTTTTCCTTTTTGCCATTAAAATAGATTCACCTTTATAATTGCAATCTTTCAGAAAATAAGATTCTTAAGCAGCTCTTACCTCATCAGAACCAGATCCAAAAATCAGCAAGTCGAAAGGAATCGCGGCCACCATGTCAATCAGGAACCAGCCTTTGAAGTAGTGTATTGCTATTTTGGCGGGATCACTTACCACTTCCTCATTCTGATTTACGTATGTTGTTCTGAAGTTTATCAAAATATCTATTATAAACATGATATCCACAATCAGGTCTACCACATTCAAAGGGCTACAAGAATAGCCACATTCCCGTCTTTTCTGTTCCTCTCTGTCGTTGAGGAGAAAGGCTGCAGAGTAGGGGGTGAAGATAGCAGTGTATATGACCAACAGTAGAATGAGCCAGTCCCAGACGGCCTTGAACGGGCTGTAGTGCAATATTGTAAACTTGTTGATGCGTGGCGTCTGTAGTTTATATTCTGGCAGGACGTCTGCTCCTAAAGAGAGAACCTGAATATGGAAAAGAAAAACATACACTATGTAAACATGTCATTATTTCATCTCCAAACCTATACAAATATTAAGGTAATTATCCAGCAAAATTTATTAGAAAGGATTCATGTAATGGATTTCATAAATTGTGAAGCATGTACCAAAAGCACATGCATTTGAAGAAACCCATATAAACCCCTCCTAGTATATTTGACTTCACAAAACCTCACTGGTGTTTTTGATAAAGATGATTTTCATTGAAAAATAATGAGATGCCAAGTAATGGATACTAGGTCCTTTGGAACAAAAGACTAGTCAGAAATAAAAATACATTGCTGTTTTTTAGAAAACCATGAACTCAGTTTGATACATGAGTCATTCAGTTTTCAAACCTAAGAAAGGATCGGCTGTAATGAATTGAAGCAGTCTACCTGGATCCGTGATCATGTGTATAGTCTGGGACAAATATACTTTCACCTGAATTCCTCCATCACATTTGGAGAATAGCGAAGAGAGGCTGGCACAAGGAGATGCTCAGAAGAGTAGCCTGGAAATGTTGCAGGATTCTTAAGTATGAAGGAGTACTTACACTCGGATTTATTCTACTTAATAAGGCAACGAGTAGGCTAAAACAGTTCATCTTTTAGAGTCTTAGTACATCTGAAAACAATGCGAGATAACTTGAATTGTGACCCTACCCAGCAGAAAAGTTCATGAGTTTGTGATTTTAAACCAAGTTTCAAAAACAAAGTTCAAAACAAATAAGTTATCTAGCTACCTGGTAAATGTAATTAGCCTTAATACACGGGCTTTCAAGGATTTAAAATGTTCATGGCTCCACAAATAGCACATAGAGGCATTTTTTAAGTGACTGATGGGTTATATTTTTATACTATGAATATCCCACATATGTACAATGGCCCTATTTCAAAATGAATTTCACTAAGTAAATTTTCTTAGACTAGATTCTTCTAAACACAGCTAATATATTTTGCAGTGTAGCTCTCAGGAAACCCCATTAATTAGTCAAAGAGTGTTAAACCAAGTTTCTGTGTTCTTGGTAATTCTGGCCATGTAGGTTTTAACTGAATTATAACAATCAACTATCTCAGACAAATTTCAACTTGCAATTTTATTTTTATTGTCATACTTCATACCTTTTCCCCCACACATGTAACAAGCAACCATTCCTATTTTAAAAAAACACACAAAAAACTTGAGAAGTTAAATAACAACCCCAAATGAGGTACAGCATGACTTTTAAATATAACAAAACAAGTTCAGTTAAAATAGGCAAAGCTCTTTTTAGATAATAGCTAAAGTGATTTAACTAGCTTGAAAAAAATGATCAAGAACATAACCATTTTATTTTTCAGTGCAGAATAAATGTATAACTGCCAGTACGTGGAGGAAACAGGGCTTTAATTTAAACTATTGTGAAAAGTGATAGAAATTAATTGTTACTAAAAGCGAAAGCTGTAAAATAAAGTGATGTCATTATTTATGAAACCCTAAAAATCCTCAGAATTCAATATCTATATCTATAGCTCTAGTGATATCTGACTTCCAAAATCCAAATAGGAATAATGTTTAAGTAATCTATCAATTGATAAGTGCAGACAGATAGAACTCTGATCCTGTTACGGTTAGTATAGAAAATCAGTGTAAGATATTTTCGTCTGGAAAGAACGGATCATGTCTTACGGTGTCATTATGTAATGTCACTTTCTCAAAAAGCAGGGACTACTCAGAATGTAGAAAGTAAAATCCGAAACCTTATTTTGGCTCTCAGAGTCATCTAAACTACGGACCTATTCTATCTTTCCAGTTCCTTCTCTCATTAGATTCCTCTATGCACACAGTGTACTCTGGCAAGACATGACTAAAATTTTTTGAGCTGCTGAGATCTTCCCAAATCCCTACAAATTTCTCTCATAAAAAAGGGTATGTAGCCCAGCCGGTGTGACTCAGTGGATGAGCGTTGTCCCATGGACTGAGAGGTCCAGGTTCGATTCCTGGTCAGGGCACATGCCCAGGTCGTGGCTAGATCCCCAGTGGGGGTCGTGCAGGAGGCAGCCGACCGATGTTTCTCTCTCACATTGATGTTTCTATCTCTCTCTCTCCCTCCCGCTCTCTCTAAGAATCAATAAAATCATATATTTTTTTAAATCAATAAAATCAAAATCATATTTATTCAGAGAACAACAACAAAAAATGTCATTTTTCAAGACTGGGATATTTGTCTGAGCTTGCTCCCTGCTTAAGTGACCTGCTTCTGGTACCAACCTCCCACATGGGGCAAGCTACATACTTGCATTAGCAGAAGTTAGACTGCATACATATAGCACCTTGGGGCTGCCCCTGAGAAGTAAAATGCGTGGATAGAACTCTTTCCATTGTACATCTGCAAAAATTGGACAGGAGAGAAGATTAGACATAGAAGTAACAGAATGAACAAAGGCAGGGAGGCATGAAATAACGAGTTGTGTGTTGTGGCATTATAAGCTCCTTTACAATGCTGACGGATAAAATGCAGGGACAATAGTGGTGGAGGAGGACAGTGAATAGGAACAGCGACAGGCTGTGGAAGATCTAATGCGACATGATAGGGATCTCAGACTGTCTCCTTTAGGTCAGGGTTTCTCACACTTAAATAAAATATAGACTCCTTTTAGGGCTAAGAATTATTGCAGAATCCCAATGATAATTTTTAATATTTTAGTTTACAATGTTGGGTAAATACGTATAAAAATAAAATGAGGTTAAAACTTCTTCTGTTTATACCTCTTAATGTGGCTGTTGCGGATTGAATTGTGTACCCCCGAAAGGTATTTTGAAGTCCTAATCTCTAGTACCTGTGAATGTGGCCTTATTTGAAAATAGGGTCTTTGTAGATGCAACCCAGTAAATATGGAGTATAGTGAACTGGAGTGGGCCCTGATGAAACAGTTGGTGTTCTTACATACAGAGGGAAATTTGGGTGCAGAGACACAAACACAGGGAGAATGCCCCATGACAGCAGAGGCAGATACAGCTGCAAGCCGAGGACAACCAAGGATTGGTGGCAGCCACCAGGACCCATAAGAGGAGTACGGAACAGGTTGTCCCCAGAGCCTCCAGAAGGAGCCTTGATCCTGAACTCCCAGCCCTCAGAACTGTGAAAGAATAACTTCCATTATTTTAAACCACCCATTTGTGATATTTTGTTATGGCAACCCTAGAAAACGAATGCAATGACAAAAATATAAACAAATACATTATAAAAGTATTTGCAAAACTATCCTCACTAATTTAATATTTGACATATCTGATAGTACTCTGACTATCACGTGTGGTTTGATCTCACAGGTAAAACATTTTTCTCGGTTCTAACCCTTAATGTCCTTTTGTAAAAGCATGTTATCAAAATAGTATTACAAATTTTATTACTGTTTTAGGATAATCTAATTCTTAACTCCAATTTTATTCCTACTAGGTATTTAAAGGCAATTTAAATGTTGTTATTTGATATTGTACGAAAGTTTTTGTTTACTTGAAGTTCAATTTTGCTTTGGAGCATTGATTTCTACATTAAGTAATTGTCTAAACAAATTATTTATGGAACTAGATTCAGAAAAGTAGTTCATTTGGTATATTCCAATATATCTATTGATACCAAACCATTGAAATGTGGCATATACAACAATGGAGCATGTTTTGAAAATGCATGTGTGGTAATTGGTACTAAAAGTTACGGTACAAATTCTTTAGATGACTGCATGGCTATGCCATTTTTATATAACCATTCAATTCCTTCATGAATTTTACCAGTCAGATGACTTCAAAAACCGTTATTTCCACACCATGCTTTAGCATCATGAGGTTTCATTGTAAATCCAAAAATAGTCCTAGGTACTGAAGTCAGGTCAGACAGCTGTACTCTGTTATTAAGTAATTATCTTACTGATTCAGAAGATTATCATACTGTTTGAACTTTCATCAAGACACAGTAATTTTTAAGATTTTCCAGGAGAACTCGTGGCCCTTTGAGAACATTCTTTTCCATGGATATCAGTTTGAAAATTGTTAACCGTTACTAGACAAAGAAGGCAAGGTGGCCAAGTTTAGTTTTAAATAAACGCATCTGGCAGTGGAATGAAGGAGAAACCAGAGAAGGGTGGACCAGAGGCTTAGAGAGCAATTAGGACTTTGGTACTAAGAAAGAAAAATGCAAGAGAGGCCAGGAAAGCCTGTGCTAGGGACCAGCTGGCAGAGAGGGAGAGGAGAAATGCATTTGAAAAATAAATGCCTCTCAGGGCATAAGGATCAGGAGTAGAGAAACATTTGTTTATTTACAGTTCCAATAATGATAGTCTTATTCAAGCCAGTCATGGCCATAAAACACCTGAAGGCTCAACCAAGTTTGGAATAAGAGAAAGAGCCCCAGACTTTAAATCTGAAGATCTGGGTTTGAATTCTGGATACAGTTTTTACGGTAACTCATTTAATTTTTCTGGATTTCAGTTTTTTTTCATATAAGTGATGGGGATAGTAATGTTTGCCCAAACCACCTCTCTGTATGGAGCTACTGTATCACATCAGAAAATTTCTATAAAAGTAGCTGATAAACGAGAAATATTTATATAAGGTAATTTTATTAAACCAAAACATTTATGAACCAATTGGAGAAAGTTGAACACTAACTGGACATTGATGATATTAAGTAAGTATTTCAGTTATCCCTTCCTCCTAACAAATGAAGTCAAAACATAATGGCTTAAAACCATTGTCATTTTATTATTCATGACTCTATGGACCAGAAATGTTAAGCAGGGCTTGGCTGGGGCACTCTTCTGCTCCACACCGTGTCCACCTGGCTCACTCAGTGGCACTTGTTGGTAGCTGAGCTCGTGTGGAGAATCAGGAAAGCTCCAATCGCATGTCTAGAAACTCTGTGGGGATAGCTGGAAGGCTGGGCTCACTCATGATGCTGAAATGACTGCTTCTCTCTCTCTGTCTCTTTCTCTCTCTGTTATTTTAATGTCATTGTAATAGTTCTCTTTTAATTTTAATGGTCTACATGCATATATGTTTCATAATGTCACCTCACACTTGTTTGGGAACAGGTTAAATGTATAAAGCATAAGTCCCAAGTAAGTTTAAGTTAATCATAAAAGACAGTCACTGTTAGAAATAAAATATTTATAGGTAAATATGTTTTCAAAACACGAATAGGATTCCAAGGGGCCCATGATTAACAAGAAAAAGGCTGCTACACAGTCCATTAACTTCTTTAAGAGAGCCAACTTCTCCCACACATTTGAGAAATCACATGCTTCAGAAAGATAAACCATAATTAATTAAACTTTGATAAGGCTTTTCTTTTAAGAGAGAAAGAAAGAGGAATTAAAAACCTCACTGTATGAAAAAGGGGGACTCCACGGTCTCCAGAAACATATTTCTACTTTCTCTTTCCTGAAACCACCAATTACGTGTACAGTTTAATACAGTCTAAACTATTGTTCTCTTTACCAAACACAGTTCTTCTTGTTGCTAGCATATTGCTATTTCTTTAACCTCTAACTGCTACGTGTTACATAAAACCAAAATCTTTACATGAAACAGCACTATTTATTCAATGAAGATCTATTGGGAACATTTTGTGGGAACACCAGGATTAATAACGACTCTTCTCTTCGGAGAAGTGCAACAGGGAACCACTAAGTCTTCCAAAAGATTACACGGTGCGTTAGGCAGCTGTTAAAGCCACATTGAGGTGTTAGTAAAGATGGCTCATCTGTTCTTTATCCTTTACCAGGGACTTGCAGTTAACTAATAGGCTAGCTGTATCTTTAACTTTTGGGAAGAGCAGTCAGTAACAAGATGAAGCAGATAGAGCACATAGCATCTGGAAAGATTTAAATTCCCCTGGCTTTTCAGCAGATGACGGGACATACAGCAAAACCTGAGTAACTATTGAAATGAGCAGCCCCACCGATAATTACTCGGGTATTTAAATTGAAAGATGAAAAAGATTCACACAATAAATCAAATCTGTCACACTGGAAGTTTTCAAATAAATAAAATACTAAAATTAGGCTGCGGAATCTCTGTAGCATTCTGTATTGAAATGATTTTCGAAGGCTCGGGTTGAAGTGGATATTTACTCCTTTGTGTGTGTGCACGTGTGTGTTTGGGCATGTGTTGAATCGAGTCAGGAGGATTGTAGGGCTTTGCAAATATGGGAGTCACGTAGGTTCAGCTAAACGTCAAGTTTAGTGTTTTGTATGTGCTATATATGCTAATATAAAAATATTGCTTCCTAAAACATGCGTGACTCAGTATAAGAGAAATAGGGTAATTAATATTTTAAACACTTATAATATTCCTAAATCACTTCAAATATATACCTATTTAAAAATTAAACTTTTAACTTCCACACCGATGGCCAGCTGGATAGTGACCTTGGCTCTGTCCCCACCGCTGGGACGGCTGAGCTCGCGGCACTGCCCTATTGCTGACACCAGATGCTCTCTGGCCTGATGTTTGCTTCCTTGCGTCCTCTCTCTTCTTTCCCTTTCTCATGAAACTGTACACATGCACTTTTTCTCCATTTTCTTCATCTTTGTTTTAAAATTGATCTGATTTAAGAAAAAAATGGAATTTAGGAATAGGAGCACTAAGCATACTAGTTCATAAATAAGCTTTTCACAAGGTTTTTTAAAAGTACAGATGACTGAGGAACAGGCTCAGAGATGGGAGAAGGAAATAAAGGGTTTGGCTAGGACAACTTATGGTAGATAGATGTGCCAAGTGCCAACAGGAGGCGGTGCCTGGCAGACAGAAAGTCTGGGATAGACCTTTCCGTGGGGCTGGAGTTGGAGAGTTTGTCCTGCAGAGGCAATGGCCAAAGTTCTAAAAAGTGGATTCATTTGCCAAAAGGGTGTAACAAGACAGAGAATCCACTGGCAATAACTAAAATGTGGAAGGCAAGACAGTATTCCTGGAGCTTGGCATAGTACCTGAAATATACATAGTAAGCACCCAAAAAAGTTGTTGAATAAGCATGTTTGTGAGTGAAAGAAAAAGAGACCATGGAGAAAGGGTTATGCTAGAGACAGCTGCTATACACTACAATCTGCTGTTCTCCCTTCCATGGAGCAGAGTTGTTGCTAGAGTGTGTCTGCCTAGCCCCAAACTACACTTCCTAGTCCTGTTTGCGTCTAGGCATGGCCATGTGTCTGAAGAGTAGCACTTCTTGGCTGAAGCCTTCAAGAAACAGGTGTCTTTCCCTGCTCTCTCTTTTTCCTTCTACTGCATAAAGTCAGATGCTCCCAAGGCTTCAGGTCTTTAAGTCCTGTGGGATGGGGGAGCCTCCAAATGTGGGAAACCTGGATCACTACATTACCAGGAGGAGGAAGATCACTCATTGCACAGGAGTACCAGCTTCTGCTATTGCTTGAGCATGAAATATACAATTGGGATAAGCCACAGTGATAGAGGTGTTTATTAGTTCCAGCAGTTACCATGAGCCCAATAGTTGGATCTTTGATAAGACAAAGATCTCCAAAAGTCAGGAGAGAAACATCAAGCCCATAGCTTATCTCATTTCTTCCCCGCTCTCCCTTGAGGTTTAGATAATAAAGTCACATAACTGCTGTTAACAGTGGCAGTGTGTCAATGTGGAAAAGACCAACAGAGCCACATCTTCATCCAGTGAAATGACATGAATCAGCTCACCTATCAGTTTGGTGACTTTTTCAATGATGGGATAAACAGGAACACAAAAGAACAGATACGTTCATGTTCACTTCACTCAGTTAGGCTCTTCTGCGCAGATGTCCCCAGAATCACTGCCACCAAACCAAAGGGAAGCAGGAGGGATGCTGCTGTGGGGGGTGATGTGTGTTCTCCAACACCTTCCTCAGGCCCCTCCTGCCACCACTGGTACCTGAGAAAGGAGCTGAGCTGCCCTCCTCCAAGTACTCTGTCAGTCTATTTCGGCCCTTGCTCGTTTTTTCCTTGAAATGTGGTAGATGGGATGTACTGTGATTCCTGAGAGAGTGCCCGCTCCGCTCATCAAGAATTTATCTTGGAGAAAGAGGATGGTTCACACCGAGTCTCCTTTATGGTAGTCACCAGGTCCAATATTAAATTCTAACATTCAATTCTCTCAACAGCTCTTTGAGATAAGCATTATTATCTATATTGTTACAGATGGGGAAAATGACTCAGAGAGGATAAATAATTTACCTGAGGTCTCAGAGACAACTATAGTATGATCAACCATAAAATTCCCTAACTTTATTGAATGCCTATTATTTATGGAAGGCTCGATGGTCATTATCTCACTTAAATGTTACAGGTTTACAATGTAAGTGCTTGCTGTGGGTTGAACTGTGTCTCCCCACCCACCAAAGATATGCTCTAGTTCTGACCCTTAGTACCTGAGTATGTCACCTTATCTGGAAATAGGATCTTTGCAGATGTAATCAAGCTAAGATGAGGTAGGTCATACTGGATTGAAGTGGATCCTATAAAGAGAGGGGGAAAGACATAGAGATAGACACACAGAAAGAATGCCACATAACAATGGAGGCAGAGATCGGAGTAACGGGTCTATAAATCAAGGAACACCAAGACTGCCAGCAACGCAGAAGCTCAGAGAAAAGCAGGAAACAGATTTTCCTCCACAACCTTCAGAGAACATGCCCCTGCTAAGAGCTTGATTTCAGACTTTTAGCCTCCAGAGTGTTGAGAGAATAAACTTGTGTTGTTTTAAGCCACTCAGTTCGTGGTCACTGGTATGGCAGCCCAGGAAGCTAAGACAGTGCTACTGTTTATTCTACATATGAAAACTAAAGTTAGGTTTTCCAGGGATGCCTGGTTCCATAGGACCCTGCCCTTATCTATAGCAGCCTTCCCAGTATTCATTCATTATGGGGATAAAGCCTATGTTTTCTTACTATACATACTGTTTCCAGAAAAAAGAACTTATTTTATAAGGGTCTGTGTGAACGTTTTCATAGCTATCTAAATGCTTTTAATAAAATTCTAATCACATAAGGCAACATAGTGAATAAAGAGAATTATGTAGACTCACTTCTTGTCAAGAACCTAAATGCTACTTGTTGGGATGGACACACACAAGTAGGACATAGGAAGAACAAAACAGAAATGTTAGATGGCCATGATGTGCACCAAAAATAAAAATACAGACAATTCCACTGATTAGAAACGTGTAATCTATCAAATATTGCTGAATAGGCCAGACTCTGGGCTGAGATGGCCCTGTTACACATCCCAGCACCACTATGGCCATTCAAAAAATCTCCCTGAGTGTCAGATTCCTTAGCAGCAAAGTGAGGACAGCAATGCCTACTTCATAGGCCACATTGTACTAGGTAAGATAACAGATGCATCAAGTTCCACAGATAACCACTGTCTCACCCTGAACACCCAATAAGTGAATATTATTATTAGGATTTTAGGCACATTTAACCTGAACAACTGAAAATTAAATTGTAAATAACATTGAATGTCAATTATAATTATTGATTGACCCCAATTATCTGATGTGCCCCTCGGATTAAGTCATTTATGCAAAGAAAAGACAGCAGAAGACAGATGGGTAGGGCTCTTGGTGTTGCTGGTAAGATAAAAGTTTTTCTTTGATTATGAACATCTCAGTTATGCTATGTTGGCCATTTGTCAAGTGGTGATTTAGGGAATCCACCATTTTTTAAAAGCTCTCAAACACTTTGAAAAGACCCAATTTAAGCAAAGAATAAGATATTTCTTCATAAAAGCATGTGTCCTGGAACTAGGGAACATTTAGTTAATCTGGTTGGAATGGCTGTCATAAAAAATATGTGCACATCTGATGGGTGGTTGGAGAAAATTACTTTTGAGCATCTTCCGAGAATACATAAATTTTTCAATTTTTCTGCAAGTAATGAAATAGCATTTCTTTAAAATTAATTCAGTAAGTATTTATGGAGTCCTTGTCCATTTTAAAATCTGAGTAATACTTTCCGAGGATCCTGTAGAAATAATATATAACAAAATCAGTAGAGATGGTATCTGAGATTCTGAAATTTTATTAGTTTTCTTATCTTATACAAATTGTTTGCTCAATTACACCAAATTAGTGTGATTTTACTATGTTTGCATTGTCCACAGGCCAAGGATTAATGTATTTTAAGGACAGAAATTGGCAACACTCTCCATGAAAATTCCAGGATGATGGGGAAATGTAAATATGTGAGCAAGCACAGAATTATCTATTACAGTGTATCCGTATGCATGGGCTTTTATTAACTCCTTGAAATTATCTAAAAGAATTTAAGATGTGCGGTGTGTTTATTTCTCAGGGAATCTATGTTCATGTTCGTTATGTATTCTCAATCACCTATGACCTACAAGTAGGTAAAAACCTTGACTTAGGGCATAAATTTCCATGGGTCTCTATTAGGAAATGTGCTCAAAGGTATAGCAAAGTCAAGAATGGCCTCTTGATTGACTGAAGCACAGGTGAGCTGTGTCTCCATTCTTGATAGATTTTTTTTCTGGGTGTTTACAAGGTGAATGGTGTGCTAATAGTCAGGCCTGTGCTTTGCTTTTAAATAACTTGGCTACAAGGACAGCTTCTCCTTCCTGCTAAATTTCCAAATGAGAAATGTCTTCCAGTTGAGGATTCAGTACATTCAGTTACTAAGTAGCATTAGCAAGTATGTGACATTCCTACCAAATTTGTAGTTGATGAGTTTTACTTGGTTTGGCCATGTGTTATGATTTAGGATTAGTTAATAGTCTGTAAATCTGATCCTAGTTGCAGGAATCCGTTGAAGTAATTCATTTTAGTAAAAAAGTCCTTGGAAGGCCATCCTTTGCCTCCTGGACTTACTCTTTTTGGAGGTCTGACAAGCTTCATTAAGGACCCATAAGCAATGAATAGAAAAATGCCAGAATGTCTACAGGTCAACTCAAAACAACCATTAAGAAGTTAAGCAAGCCCGGCTGGTGTGGCTCAGAGGTTGAGCATCGACTCATGCACCAAGAGGTCACAGATTCAATTCCCGGTCAGGGCACATGCCCAGGTTGTGGGCCCGATCCCCAGTGGAGGATATGCAGGAGGCAGCCAATCGATGTTCTCTTTCATCGATGTTTCTATCTCTCTCCCTCTCCCTTCCTCTCTCTCTAAAACCAATAAAAAAAATTATAAAAAAAAGAAGTTAAACAAGATGTCTTCTATAGAATCAAGTGTTAAATCACTTACTTTTTCCCTCCTTCCTTCCCTTCTTCCTTCCATCCATTCTTCTTTCTTTCCCTCCTTCCTCCCTCCATTCCTTTCTTCCCTTCCTTACAAAATGAAAAGGTTTAACAGATGTTAAACTTCTACAAGGAGAAATTATAAATTAGGTCACAGAGTTGTTTACTAGATTCTAAGCTGCCTGATGGCCTTAACCACGTTTGTTCTATTTTTATACCTAAGACCACCCCATGTCCATTGCTCCCCACACAGTAAGTAACTCAATATATATTTTTCATTGGATAACTAACCTGTCACCCAAGTGGTCAAAAATACATGAGAAGAAGGAGGTTGATTACATGACAAGTTATATATATACACTTTTTTTAATTCAAAAGTTCCAATGAAAAATATCTTGCTAAGACTCAGAAGTAATCCTTAAGTATGGCATGGGCAACTTGGTTACGAAAAATCTGAATGCCTCTTTCATGTTCAAATAAGAAAAAACATCCAAACAAACAGCAGCAACAAGAAAAAAAAAAGTGCATTCCGTATTGAAAAAATTACTGAATAAACCTGCACAGATTGATTTTAATTATGATATAGTATCTGTTCTTTTAAGAGAGAAAACGAACCAAATATTCTACTATAAGCCATAGTGAATCTTGGAACTAAATCTGACACTAATTCCATCATAGTCAGAAAGAGTTATATAAACAATGGTTAGAAGTGTCATTGAGATAACTTTCTTTGATAACCAACTATCAGTCACAGTCTGTCTTTTAGTCATGCAGAAGTATCTTGAGTAGTTCATTCAAGGACATCACCTTTGCTCTTTTAACTAACTTTAAAACAATGGGCATATGAATCATCTGAAGTAAATGAAAAGAAATAAATATGGCATTCTCCCTTATTTAGAAGACTTGATGTAGAAACCTAATTTTGTACTAGAGATTCATTAGCTTCCTATTTTTATTCATCACCTTGCAGGGATAACTTGCCAGGAGGTAACTGTTCTTGATTCTAAATTGTCCTGAATTCCATTTTGGCTATTATGTTTTTGATCTCACTAGAAATTTTTTACTTTGACAAAACAAAACAAAAACCTCCTAAGATTTTTTACTCCTATTCATGTTCCCCAGGGGGAGGCAAGAATCTGATAACACTTCTCTGAAATGAAAAGTATTATGCAAGTGATACAGAACAAATGAGAATCAAGCCAGTCGATGCCTCCTGATGCTAACCTCTAGCCTAATAAATGTGTAATAATGTGATTATGTCCACCCTGCAATCTTCTTGATTTCTTTATTTTTGCAGCTTTTACATCGTACTGATAAAATATGCCAGTTTTTTGAAATACAGCTAAAAACTTATATTTACTCTCTTGTCAGAGATGCATATGAATAGCAAAAGACATGTATTATTCCCTTTCCGACTTTTTATCCAGTTTTACATGGCAAACAGAAGCAATGTCCTTTAACATAACTAATTTCATAAATAACCCTTCTTACTAATTTTGCCTTATTGATACATTGTTTAAGGCTTTCATATATAGAATAGTCATTGAACTCTGTTTTTGATTGGCATCTAAATCAGTGGTCTCCCAGCTCTTGGATTTGAGTTTGCTAAAACTAAAAGGAACTGGGGTGTTTCTCAGCGTTTCCCATGCTTTTATTGAACCAATTAAGAAGGTTATGAAAAGCCGCTGTCTTTCTCTACCACCATCATTTCATAAAAGTATGTTAATACAGAAAAGCAGAAAAGACAGACTCTTAAAATAAAAAGCAGTCATTTAAATAAGTTCATCTTTATGAAATCTTGTTATACTCTGCTTCACCTTCCTCACTTGGTTGTGGACAGTTCAAACGGTGTCGTCAGCAAGCACTGCTCTGCAGACCAGGGTTTGGAAAATGTGTCCAACAGATTCTCTCAATGATAAGACACATGGGTTGAGTTCAGCTACCTCTACAATCCCTTCCAGCCCTGACATACACGAAATTTCTGATGGTTACTGAACTTTTTATACTGTAAATTACACGATTAGTCAAAGGTGGTTACTGTTGGTGATACTAAAACCCAGCTCTATTGTGAAAGGGAAAGTTTCCAATATTTAAATTTAATGTTTTAAAGCATAAGGATGTATCCTTTTTACTCACTTGAATGGCAGTTGCCGTGGTAATGCAGGACTTGACAGTGGCAGGCCACTGAGGACCGAGATTCCTGCCCACGTGCATTTTGTATTTGATCCAACTGTCCTAGAGTGAAAGCTGCCTCAGATCAATCATTTTGGTCACAAGGATATTATTCTCTGCAGTAACGATTCAGAGTCATGTTGAGTAATAATGTGTACTGTATTTTTTTCTTTTTTCCTTAAATTCTTTTTTATCTATTCTACTCTTATTTTTTTTCTACTACCATTTATCCCCTCTATGCCCTCTTCCACCTCCCTCCCCTCTCCCCCCACCCACAATCACCACACTGTTGTCCATGTCCATGAGTCTCTTTTTTTCCTTTTTTGCTCAATTCCTCCACCACCCCAACACCTCCACCTCACCCAAGCTGTCTCCTGTTCTCTATCAATGAGTCTGTTTCTAGAGTATAAGTTGGACCTGACCATAGTTCACTGTGTATTAATATTACACATTTATAAAAAATCCACAAAGTATCACGTACATGCGCACCCTGCCATGCAGTCATGGGTCTCTTTGTCCCGTCTCTCTCTTTCTCTATGCAGTTTTAAGTAACTATGCATCTAGAGGAGACATCTATTTTCCAAGATGACAGACTGTCCACCATTCAACTATTTTTCAACTCCATTTTTTTAAGATTTTCTTTTTATAGAGGTTTTCTTTGAACTAAACCTCTGAAGGTAATCAGAATTAACACAGCAGTGCATAAAATCAAACTTGCCATATCATTAGTGTGCTATTTTATCTCTCTTTGTTTAATTGAATACATCTATATCCTTGTCACCATAAGCTCAATGGCTAGGGGCTAAGCTGATAACTGTGGTACAAGTGAGAGTATAACTATAACACCTGTGTCTGTATATTCACACACACATAAATACCAATGTTGGTATGTTGGCCAGAAGTCTGAAAATGGCAAGAGAGAGACACTACGTGTAAAATGTGCTACGGAACTCTTGCCTGGCAATATTGTATCATGAAAGAAACTCAGAAGATATCAAAAAACACATTTCTGTAGTTCACTAAGCATGTGTGGATCGGGAATGTTTAATTATCTGGTAAAGCAAGTGGCCTTCAGGCTGCCGTCTCGAATAGTATTACTTGACTGGTACTTAGTTTTGGTTCCTCCTTCAGTTTGAGGACTCATAATGGGCTTGAAGTGATGGCCATTCAAGTAAAATAATCAAGATTATTTAATTAACAGGAAATTTGGGGAAAATTTAACCGGACACTAACATTATAAATCAGTTGTTGTGTGGAGAGGTGATTCTAATATATTAAATGTCAACCAGAGTAATGGTGAATGATTTTGAAGGGAGAAACAATCACTCACAAATGATGCGATGCATTATTTTATCAACCTTTGCATGTGTCTGTTCTTGAGGGAAGGGGATTATCATGAGCAGCATGTCATTTCCAAATAATTCAGTTTGACTTCAGCATGGATTTTAGTTCCTTCCTATGACAATGGGAGGCTTTGTTCCGGGAATTCACAAGGTATTAAAAACAAAAAAACAACCAGACAGCCTAAAGCCATCCCACACTGACTGAGGGCTGGAAAGCCATATAAATTGCTTGTCTTTAGGGAAGAGGTTAGTCAGCCAGAAATGATCATGTCGCAGAAGCTGGAAGTGATTCTTTCACCGAATGTTGTGAAATCAATATGTCAATTGATATCTAAATCTAATCCATCATGCCCAATCAGCCGATGAACTTGTACATTTATGTGCCAGGAGCCAAATCTGTCAGTTGCTCAGGTGTTTTGATGCTCACACCTCTCTGTCCTGTCCATTTTGGGGTAAACTGCCTGGCAGTGGTGGGCTCCGCAGTGGCTCCATTTAAATGTATTTGGTTATGAATCTTGGCAACTATTTATCTTAATTGGAGGTGTCAGATTACTGAATGCCTGATACATCCCAACTTTAAATTAGAGAAGAAAAATTCAGCAGCAATCTTGAAGCATTAAAATAATTGGGACACCAGAATATAAATAAAATACCAACACAATCTGACCTTATGCCTTCTTACTAAGGACTATAAAGCTACTAAACCAACACAACTGAAATTTGTACATTATCTAGTTTGCAGCTAGTTATTCCAAATTATGCAAGTTTATCAACAAAATATCTTGGCAGAAGAACTCAATTGACCTGTCCTATTATATATCTTGGACAATATGTTTATTCTTTATTATAATGTATTTAAAAAGTTAAGGTGGCACATGATGGCTAAATACTGTTGTGACATTTTCTTATATATTGAAAAAATCAAGACTTAAGGACTCATACAAAATAAGACATATGACAGAAAAAGCATATTTTAATGTAGCATCTAAAATTTCAGGAAACACTGACTGAGCAATGACTATTTTTGATTCAATAACAGAAGTGCTGCCTGGGGTGGTCCCTGCACTCAGCTGCTCTTGAAATGACCTGGAGAATGAACATGCAAACTAATAATTTACACAATATGTGCCAAGAGCCAGGCAAGCAGTATCCATCAACTACTGTGTGACAATCTAGGGATGGTTGACAAGGGTGCTATTTGAGTAAATCTTAATGGTTAACTGGGATTTTTTTTTTCCAGTTGGAAATGAGATGCTCTCAGGGAGAGTCCACACTAGTAAAGTGCAGAGACGTGCTCATCAAGATCATTCAGCAGGACAAGATCTTCCAGCTTTTTTATCCATGAGAACTACCGGACACTTGTCAAAAGGTTGATTTCTGCCCTCCACCCTCCGAGTCTAGAGGAGCCTCAGGAATCTGAATTTTAACAAGCATCTAGAGTGAATTCAAAGCAGTAGTCTCCTGTGTATAAATGTGTGTCTGTGGATGTGTGTATACATGCATGTGTGTGTGTTTAGCATGTGTGTATGTGTGTGTTTGTCTGTGTATGTCTTTGAGAGTGGGCAAAAGAAGAAGGATGTGTGGAGAGGGTGTGGATGAAGAGGGCTGTGGGGAGCAGCTTTTACGGAGTTTTAAATGCCTGGCTGAGAAGTTTGGATGCAGTTGTTATGAACTTGTAGACGTCAAAATCCCCAAATAAAGGGAAGTCAGTGAAAGAAATATTGACTTTTATCCAAATTCTATCTTAAGAACTGCAAGTGAAGAAAAGCATGTTCTTTGATCTAACCAACTCTTGTTTGAGTGGCAGTCCCTTCAAAGCCATCCCTGAAATAATCTCATGGAGCCAGGACCTGGGGGCGAAGGGATGAGTAAGGAGGGGGGAGAAGTAGTATCGAGAAAAGGAGAAGAAAAGAGACTGCATCAGAAATCTCTCCAATAATTCATTCATTAAATCATTCAACCCACATGTCTTGGGGACCTACTAAGTGCCAGGCACTGAGCAAGGCTCTGTAGATGCAGAACTAGAGAGTCATCCTTTCTCTTGAGAAGCTCACATTTTAATAAGGCCACAGAGCAATAAACAGACAATGACAATATGGTGCAATAAGTATGATAAAAGAGTTAGGCATGTGAGTGGAAGGAGTATAAAAAGGGCCACCTGACTCACAATGGTGTGTGTGTGTGTGTGTGTGTGTGTGTGTGTGTGTGTGTGTGAGATTTCCTGGAAGAAAACTGAACTCTCTAAATTGAGTATTTAAGCATACATGTAAGTTCTTTGATAAAGGAGAATGGGGAAAGGCTGTTCGGGCAAAGGAAACAGTCATGTAAGAGGTCGAAATCGCCTTCACGCTGTAGGTCGGTGTGGTTGCACTGTATGCTGTAGAATGGCCCCAGAGACGCTGGGAAGTCCAGGAACAGCCTCCCTTTATTGGGGTCCTACCATATGCCGGGCAGCATGCCACGGGCTACGTAAGGATTACCTTCCTTAACTGTCACAATAATCCTATAAAGTAGGTATTACTATTGTTTCAGGTCTCAATGAGGAAATCGAAGTTTTGTGAGTTTAATAAACTTGCCCAAAGGCATAAAACTGATAAATTGTGGAGTTAGGATTAGAACCCAGGCAGCCTGTCTTTAGAGCCCTTGACCTTAAAGTCCATTGAATATTCCCTTTATGCCCTGTATATAAAGGGTCTTGTATATCATATTAAGAAATTTAGACATTCTCCTAAGGACAACTAGCAGTTAAACAAAGTAATCAGATTTTCAGTTTTTAAAGATCACTTTGCCATAGCAAGGATTGTGTGATTGGAGGAGACAGAATCAGGCTGAGACTAATTAGAGGTGGTTGTTATCATTTCAGAGAGACAAGGCTGAGGCTTGAATAAGGATGGTTCTCAATGTTGTAGGCAGCCTCTATGATGGCCTCCAGTGCTTTCTGCCTCGTGGAATTCAGTGTTGCTGTGTAATTTTTTCCCATCGAGTGTAGAGTGAGTTTATTGACTTGTTTTCTAATGTATAGAGTATGGCAGATGTGATGAGAAGTCACCTCAGTATTAGGTTATACAAAGACTGTGGCTTCGGTCTTGCGTGCACCCTCTCTCCCCCTCTCTGCACCCTGCATCTTACCCGCCCCCACCCCACTGCTGCTGTGGAGGGAGCCAGCTGCCCGAGGCAGCCCCACACAGAGGCCCACAGGAGTGAGCTCAGGGGGAGGCCTTCTGAAGGCAGCCACCAGCCTCTTGAGTGAGCTTGGAAGCTAATCTCCTCCTAGTCCAGCCTTGAGATGACTGCAGTCATGGCTGTCACCTTACTGCAACCTTGAGAAAGACCTTGAGCTGGAACCACCTAGCTAAACCTGTCCTTGGTTCCTGATGCATAGAAACTGTGAAAGAATAAATGCTTGTCTAAGTCACTAAGATTTGGAGTAATTTGTTCCTCAAGAACAGAAAACTAACCTGCCAAGAACTGTCACCCTAATCATCATATATACACAGGACCCTGCAGACACTTGGCATGCATGTGTCAGGTTGACACTGCTTAATGATGCCATTTGTGTACAGAATAATATGTAGGAGGCTTTTTCCAGGAGAATATTACTCCCTCTAATTGACAGGAAAGCCCTGATGGATTCAAATTGCCTTATAATAATCAGTTTTTGTCTATTTTTCTCATGAAATATGTTTTTGGTAATTTTTGTATAATTTTAGAAGATCTGATAGTGAATCCTCATCCCCGCTAATGTGGCATGAGGCCAGATAAAGGCACTTGCATTCCCAGCCTCCTCCCAGACTGCCCTTCACCTTGGACATTAAGCCAGCTCTTTATCCCGTAGCTGGGTGTATAGAAAAAAACCCACATGTGTTACAATATAGTTGCTATTGTAACACATACAGCACAGCCAAGTAGGTGACTGTTAAGACATACAGTAAATGCTTTCTGATACAGATGAGATTATGATGCATCTATATAAATTCACCTATAGCTGAATTTCACAACTATATGGGATCTTTATAACTCTTAAATAGCTGACTTTCATTATGTATTCTCCCCAAAACAGTTGACAAAGGAGAGGGCACAGTTAACATGGAGTCCTTGAAGGCCCCCACCCCCGCCCCGATGTGTACTTGCTCAGCCTCAGGAAACAGGGCTGTGTGCACACGCTGGCCCGGATGAGCTGGCACCCTTGCAATGCAGCAGCTGCACCGAACAATTACCAGGCTCGGGCTGAGGAAATTTCCCATGGGGGACAAAGAGCCAGCTGGGCATTGCTGGTGCTTGTCTGGTGGATGTTTGTTAGTTTGTATGAACAGTAAAATTCCCAGGGCAGCGTTCAATGGGTGAGATAATTCAGCCAAGAATACATTAACCCAGAAAACTGCAACTGGAGAAAACACTTTTGAGGGGCACTGTGTGGCTTCAGCAAGCAAGTTGGCAGGACTTGTCTAGAACATTTAGAGCTTGGATGAAGCCCCTGAAGCTTGGCATCTCATTAAAGGAGTCTGTGCCCATTAATGAAATTCAATCTATCAATCCTTAGCTTTCTCAATATAACCTGCTGAAATAATGTCCTTAAACTTTCTGGTCAAAATTACACTGGAATTGTATACACAGACCAAACTTCTGGTGGTAATCTTCCAGGACGTAGTCATTATATCAGAGGCTGAATCTAAATATTAATATTTGCCTGGATTGCTCTCGGATAAGAATACCTCAGAGCACCTTAATGCATTCAGTAATTCAGAAAAACTCATTATCTTGAAACTATCATTTACCTTGTTATGAAGACAGATGCTGAAATGAGGTGATTTTTATAGCAGCTATTTTTAAATCTTTAATGTAATATATATTTAAAACGAAGGTTATGAATCTTAAACTAATGAAGAGTTTTCTTACCAGTTCATTTTAAATGACTTCCATTTTGCTAAGCTATACATCATTTGCTCTGTATCTTTAAGACTATAGATTCATTAGTACATTTTATTAATGCATTTTAAAACATCATTAAGTCATCTTGAGATAAACAATGAAACACAGGCAAACCCTCCGCACTACCTGTAGTAAATGATAATAGCAGATATAGTCATGTATCGTTTCCTTAGGAGTTGAGGAAAGAATTCTTTGCCAGAGACGACTTGCAAATTTGAAGCTTCAAAAAATAAGATCCTATTCTTACCCCTGGTAGAAACAGAGCTTCTCAGATGTTAAAAGTGATTATGCATATGATTAAATCCCACATTTGCAATACAAGCTTTTATTATAGCAATAAAAATGTGCATTGGTCAGGAGCAGAAGATGTACCCCTGAGCACCATTTTATGTTTCATTCGCCTCAGGAGACAGGAAATAGGACATCTAAGGTTTAGGCTAGCCACATAAACCTCGTCCTTCACGAGCACCCATTAAAACTATGTTTAAAGATAAATTTTCTAACTGCAATGACAAGGAAGAGTGAAAAAGAAGTGTAACATTCTTGCCTGGGCCTTGGTAACAATGAAAGGCAGTGTCTTGCAAGTTTAGGGGCTCATGATCATTCCTGATGTTTTGCAGATCTCCTGCCAGGACATTTCTTGGGTTTGGAAGCTCTCAGCTCCTAGTTTGGACTCCCTCTGCAGGAGACTAAGGCCCTGCAGTCACCACACGTGTTGGAGCAGGGGGAGCAAGAGGCAAAAGTAAGACAGAGGGTTTGCAAGACAGAGGCCTGGTAACCTTACCAGCCACATTCTTATTCCTTTGGCTCTTTTTCCACTTCCAATGCTACCTTTCCCAACAAGAAGACTTGAGAAAAAAAGTCAACAGGTCTTCCCTGTAGGCTTTAGAGAAGGACAGATTTCAAATGGAGAAAGTTTTACTTTTGTTTTTACATTTGCAGTTGGCAGGCCCTAAAAAAGCAGTCTGTCATTTCTGTCTTCACAGGGAGTAATGCTGATGAACATATGAAGCAAAAATATTATAAGCTCTACAACAAAATATTTTGTTCAAATGCTTCCTTATTTTCAGTCTTTTTATATTACTGGATAAAATAGTGTTCCGCTTTTAAAAGCCAAATACTGTAATAGATTTAGGAGGGGGCTTTGTAGAAATCTGGCTGTGAAACCAATAGCAAATCACAGCAGACTAGATACATTAAAATTCAGCTTTTAGTTGAAATTATTAAATTAGCCCTTCTTAAGAGTCATAGCTGCACTGGAATCTAGTCATGTCCCGGGGCCTGTGGGACTTCCTGTAAAGCAAGTTTCAGAAGGTATACTCTGCTTAAGATAAGAGAAGAATGTAGCTGGTGACGCATGGAATGGATATCTCTGCTCTTTTCTTTTCACTCTTAACGTCACTGACTCACAATCTCAAGATGTCTTACAGATCTCTCTATCTGTTAGAGACCACATGGCCATAGTTACATAGACCTGGACAGGATGCTACCAGGAGATGAATAAATCAGATTGCAGAAGCTTGTATAAGAACCGACCAATCAACACAGCCCCCTGACCCTGAACCCCTTGCTCATGGTTACTTATGATTTTTGCTCTATAAACCTCTTATTTGTAAACCATCAAAGAGTTCTGGCTTTTGAGCACATTAGTTTCCCATCTGGGTGGTGCCGTTCATAAAAATTTGCCAATCTTTCCCCATTGCAAAGCCCAATGTCAGTTCTCAGTGACTCACTGGCACACAGGTGAGCATGGATTCTCTTTTGACTTGCTTGGTTTCAGCTCCATCTTGCTTCCTCAAACATAGGCCTACTCTTCCTGGGAAAAGATGATATCCATCCATCCATCCATCCATCCATCCATCCATCCATCCATCCATCCATCTGTCCATCTGACATTTACTGAACACCTACAATGTATCAGACACTGGGAAAACCATGAGAAACAAAAAAAGCACTGCCCCTGTCCTCAGTGAGCTTACATACAAGAGGCGGAAGGCAGGAATAACACAAATAACTACACAAATAAAGATTTTATTACCACTCTGACATGTATAATAAATGATCAAAGGAAGGCACTATGAGAGTATGAAACTGGGTGGATTTAACTTAGTCGAGTGGGGGAGAGGGTGGTTAAAGAAGACATCCTTCAGGACATGGGATTTAAGCTGAGCTGCATGAGGCATGTTGGTGGCACACAGAGGTGAGACTAGAGACAGGTTGGGCTCCTCCACCTGGAGTAAGTTCCTTGAGGTGCCCACTATTTCCTTAGACCCAGGTATCTAAGTTTCTCCTGTTAGAAGCTATCGTCATCTCCCCTTAGCACCCCATGTCTTCCTGCTTAGTTGTTCTTTACAGCTTTGGGAGCTTCAGTTTTTCCATGTGGATTAAAGTTTATAGACTATTGGAGATAAACGTGGACCAACAGATGTCAACAAGCAACTGTGACTTCCTGAAGGTCACAGAGCATCATGTATTACCTCAGTGGTGAACATCCTGTAGACTTAATTGACTTGTTTGTTCCAAAAGTTTTTAAGTTCAGTAAAAATTATTTGTAATTTCTTCATTTTTTTCTGTGACTCTTCTAAAGTAATCCTTGAACACATTTTGTTGGTTTCTGTTCTCATAGGCTAAATATTTCCTTATTTCATTTTGCAAAATTTCCCCTCCACCCCACAAAGAAACTGCTTCAGAGAACGCACAAAATGGTTTGGAACCAGGTCATCATCTGGTTAGTTTAAATTCAAAATTTCATAAATCTAAATGAATTAGGTTTTTAAGGCATTATTACACTTTTGTAGTTACCCATCTTCCAGTCCAATATGAAGCCACTGAGTTATGAGTTCTTGTGATTTCTGGTGCTAATTTAATTTCAAACTTGCTTGCCTTTGGTGTAAGGTAGGCCCTCGGGCAGTTTAAGCTCCTGACCTACTTAGAGTTCATTTTATGCTCTGGAATGCAGCCCATTTTATAGAGCAGGTTAAACTCTAGAACAGGTCATTAATCATTGTAGCTCCCTGGGCTTTCCTGGTGCTTTTGAGAAAGAAGTAGAACTGATACAAATAAAACATGTGGGGAATTTTTATTTTGAAAACTTCAAATCTGTTCACAGAAATCACCAGGGAGGGGAGAGAGACATTGTATTCTAAATTTAGGTAAGTGGAAAAGACTCAATTACTGGAAATTTTGCCTTCCTCTACCAGGAATGGGGAACATGAGGATCTAAAAGTCCTCTTTTAAATTATATAAAAGGTCATTCAATATATTGAATTTAAATCTTATATTATTGATAAATTAAATAGAAATGATTTATGTTTTTAAAACTACCGGTAAGTATTTATTAGCTAAAGAATACCTTTACTCATTAATCAAAGGTTATCTTTTATGTTATAGTACTATCAGAGCTTGGATTTTTGATGAAAACAAAAGGCTTATGAACTTTATATGTTCTTATAGATTTCAAGAAAAGTACATTTACTTTACTTATTAATGAGAGCCAATGATCAGTATCCAAAGCACAACTTAAAACTCAACTGAATGAGCAATTAGCTTTCACAATTTAAGTGTAAATCACGGAATGATACATATTTTGCTCCTTGTTCAATATTTGTAGATTAGAAATAAAATTATGTGTTTACTCATAGGATAAATACGCTCTCAAGGGGGCATTCATCTAAGGAAACTCAGAAGGACTGAAGATAATTTCAGATGGAGAATAAAAAGTGTGAGATCCCAGTGACAACTTTTATGAGAACAGCAGCATTTTTCTTGATACTCCCTTGTCAGCTCCTCTGCTGGGCCTTGGCTATAGCACCCTGTCGACTATTCCAAATGCTGTGCATCACCCAGGGCTCAGACCAGGTCCTCTCTGTCCCATGAAGTTTCTCCTGACCATGCAAATATATCTTTACCTTAGTGCTAAATGCAAATGTAGTCTGGCCCATATGTGTTACCCTTCATGCACAGCAGTGTAGTATATTTTCAAATTATATCATATATTTAAATAGTCTCCCTACCTAGACTTCACCAAAAGAGAGTCATTGTACCTGCTCATGCATAGCAGGTAGAAAGTGCCTTCTGTGTCATAGGTACACAATAAATATGTCTCCTGAGAATAGATGCAGCGGAATTAGACTCAAGATACAACATTAAGAAACTCTGTGTGTGTTGTGAAGGTTGCTCCTATTTGTATGATGATTGAAGTAGAGACAAGAATCAGATCTTAAAAGCTGAAGGAAAATATTTTGACCTACCTGGGGGTGCCTTTGGAGAGGTCTTGATAGAATTCCTATTAATGCCTTTTTTAAAGTTCTGACTTTTCATCTTAGAATGGGAATAAGTGCAGGCTGATTCTCAAGACAGAGGGATGGAATTTATTTTCATTTTTACTTCATGACAATGTCATCTTAGATTTTATTTGAAGGCACTGCAAATATAACCTGATATTCTGTGAAGGATGATTTTGCCAAGGAGACCACAGTCTCTCAAAGGCTTAATGAAGCTATATCAAGGCTTTACAAGAGGAAAGAAAATCTCTAGTTAAAGGCAGGCATTACATTAAGCTATAAAAAACAAAGTTATGATTAGTTAACATAAAAATACTGTTTTTTAAAAAAAATCTAGGTTTATGGAAATGCTATTATTTTAAATAGGCACCTGTGGTGGATGCATTTTTCTTATTTTCCTTATTTTTTACTACATTGTAAATGGGTTCATCTACAGTAAACACAGGAAGCCTGTCACATTCATAAATTTATTTAGAATCACTACTCATGTGCCTTCTTCAGAAGAAGCCTATTTTACTGAGCCCCTAACTCCTTCTGAAGGTGAAGATAGGGGATGATTGTGGCAATGGGATTGAGAGGTACCTGAGAAAGTTTCAGTGGCAGGAAATTTGTTTTCTTCCACCTGTTATTCCTTCACCTCTTCCCACCATGTTTTCATCAATAAAAGATTCACTTGGGTCAATGAGTTTCTCCATCACAATGCAAACATATCCTAGAGAACAAAACTCCCAGTTTTTCATGAGCTTTTTATATGAAATACTCTATTCAGATTAGTACTGTTCAGAAAACCTGAATTTTTATTGCAATACGAACAATGGAGGGAATTTATGTGTAAACAGACTCAAATTGCAATTTTGTATATTACTTTAAAACATTTGGATAGTCTATCGGTTATCTTCCCACAGCAGCCTCTGGAACTCTGCCTCCCCTGTTCACTGGGCTTGACAATCTCTGTGCCAATGTTTGTGCACCTTGTGCCCTCACTGCCCATGTCTCCAGCTGGCTGACATCGCTGCCTTTCCCCCTCCTTCATGTTTCCATGGAGGCATTTCCTCCTCCGACCCCTCCAGGCTGGGTTAGATGCCCCTTCTCTAATCACAGATCACCCTTTACTCCATCATACCTTTTACCACGCTTTTTTATGGGTTCTGTTAATCTCTCTCTCTCTGTGGACTCGAGTACGTGGCAGGGATATGTTCCCACTGCAACCAGACTTTCTGGCCCAGTGTCCTGTTCAGAGTTGACACTCCAGGAGAAAGACAGAATCGATTGTTGTTTTGCCTCAGACCCGACACTAAACATTTAGGGAGTACCTACAACAAGGAAGATATTGTTCCTACTCAGGTCCTAAGTAGGGGTCCAGGACAAAGCAGAATAAAACAATGTAGGCAAGAACATTGGCAGTATTAGTGACAAGGCCTGGAATTTGAATCTGGGTGTCATTCTTTTATCTCCATTTAGAAGCAAAGAGTATCAGAGTTTCAACCTCTGAATAGTTTTCAGCCTAGGCTGGTCCTTGTCAAATTGCTCTGCCCAGCACAGTGTCTCCCCATCATTTCTTGCCCCTTTCCTTATTGGTGAAAAAGAGAGGACAAGGACAGAATATATAAAGGGGAGGGCGGAACTAATTTTCATGCATCTTACCTGGTACTTAGAAGGAACTCTAAAAGTTGAATGAATGGGTCCATGAGGCCCTTATTCCTTCTTACCAAAGAAGTATTATCAGAAATTAGAATCTTCTCTTGTGAGTACCAAGAATGTACTATATAAAATAGCATTTTTATTTATTTATTTATTTTTGTTAATCCTCACCTGATGATATTTTTTCCATTGATTTTTAGATAGAGTGGAAGGGAGGAAAGGATAGAGAGAGAGAAACATTGGTGTGAGAGAGACATATCAATTGGTTGCCTCCCACACGACCCTGACCAGAGCCAGGGATTGAACCTGCAACCCAGGTATGGGCCCTTGACGGGGAATCAAACCCGTGACCCTCTAACCACTGAGCCAAACCAGCCACGACTGAAATGGCATTTTATTTAGCCTGATTATAGTCTGGTGAGTGAGCACTGTGCTATTTTCTTTGGAGCATATTTTTCAAACATATTATGATCCTATTTCTCAAAGTATAGTTCATAAGATGAAAAATATTCATTATACATGCACACATACATAGAAGGATGTATCATCTATGTATCTGTGTGTCTATCTATGTACCTACCTACATATCTATCACATGTCCATCTAACAAGAGATACAATGTAGAAATAAATTGTTTAGTTGTATGGAAAAAGACCAAGTAAGTACCTTAGAGTTTAAGAATGGAAGAGGTCAACCCAACTGGAAGCCTGACAGATTTACCTGGAGATGGTATGGATTTCGGGAATGTGTAGAATTTGATATATAGAGAAGAGGATGGCACTACTGCAAGTCTAGGGATCACTGCCAGCAAACCTCCAAATCTTACGCTAAGCAGGACAAGTAGAGCTTTAAGGAGACCGGTAGCCCAGAGACAGTGTGTGCAGGTGAGGAGTGAGAATACAAGTGGTAAGGAAGAGGGGAAGCACTTATAGTGTAAGAAGGCATTGAGAGGAGGAAATACTCAAATGTCTTCTGCAGTGTCTGTATGTGTATTTGTTTCCCAGAGATACAAGTTGATTCCAAAGGACATATTAAATTGAGTTCCTATGGGTGATAGTGAAAGAAAGGAATTCGTCCACTAAAACAACAAAGTTTTCTCTCTAAGACAGTGTTGGGAATAACTGTCTCAAACAATGCTAATATTTTTAAATAGCTACATTGACTCACTGGTTGAACCAGAACCAAGGTGTGGCAGTTCGCTCGGGTTAAGCATTAAGCCAAAGCAAGAGAAGAGAATGATGTTATTGATGTCTGCTGCCTTTTACAATGACAGAAGCTGGGGAAATGGAAAATGTTGCAGAAGCAGGGTCTCCTAAACTCTATAGATTAATCAAGAATCTTTTTTTTCTTTCCTCTGTTGGAAAACTATACTAAAAATAAATGTTTCCCTGCAGACTTCAAAGTCTAGTCTTAAAGTTTTCTGCAACACAAAGTGAATGTCAAGTGCCAACTGGATATAATCATATCCCAATTATTAGCTGGTTAATTTTCACATGTTGTAACCAAAAATTCCTCGCACTGTTAGCACCACTAATTGTGCTCTGGGTTTATTCTCAAGGGTCGAGGATGGGGAAAGACTCTTATTATTAAGGAATTAGCTTTTCATAAGCTATGGAAAGAAAAATAGAATGCAGAACAAGTAATAAATTATATTACTCATTTTAATAAGTTTTCAAATTTTATTCTTGAAACTTAGAAATTTAAAAATTCTAATTTAACAATCTAGCTGGATGGGAAACAGAAATGTATGTGTGTTAAATACATAGAAAAATATTTTAAAGTCTCCTACCTTAAAGCCAGTAAGTGAAAAATTTTACAATATAACCTCTTCAAGTATTATGGACAATGGGTCACGCTGACCAAGTTAAGTTTCAGATATTTCTTTCACCCACAAGGCATGTATTTTTGTATTTTGCTATATGGTCTTTTGATATGGATTTCAATTTTATATACAATGGAAAAGGATTCTGCAATGTTCAATTACTGTTCTTAACATTTAGGAATCCTATTTTTCAATGAGAAAAATAATTTCTTAAGGCACCTAAGTTCACTGTTTTCTTTGTTGCTTTGTTCTTATATATTGTGTCTCCTCTTGACAATTAATATCACTTCTACATTTAAACAGGTTGGCACAAAAGTAGCATCGGGTTCTTTTTTCTAAGAATATTCTCAGAATAAATAGGAAATAACCTACATTTTTGTGACTGCATTAAAAAAATTGTTTGCTTTACCACAAAGTTAAATTTCTGTCCTTTTTGTTTGTTTGTTTTTAATCCTCACCTGAGGCTATTTTTCCATTGATTTTTTTTTTTTTTTTTTTTAAGATAGAGTGGAAAGGTGGCAGGGAGAGATAGAAACATCCATGTGACAGAGGCACATTGATTGGTTGCCTCTCGCATGATCCCGACGGGCAGGGGATCAAAACTGCAACCCAGATACATGCCCCTGACCAGGAATCAAACCCTTAACTCTTCAGTCCATGCTGATGCTCTAACCACTGAGCAAAACTGGCCAGGGCTTCTGTCTTATTCTTGAGGCAGAGAGTAGAATACTTACCGTCTAAAAAATAGCCTATTTCATCACTTGGTTATAACTCACTTCTGATGATACAGGAATTAAAATGGTCCTCGTTCCCAGGGGAGTTCCGAGTGGAAAGAGCCCCAGACTCCAAGTTCAGAAATGGGATTTTCAGGTGTAGGTGTGCAATTCATAATTTGTGGAACTCTGAGTAACTCACTTAACTGAAAATTATCTATAAAAATAAAGGCTTGATGACCAGAACTCATGAAGAAGTCCAAGCAGTTTTCATAAAGGAAAGCACAAAATAGCAGAATCAGACCAAAGTTTATTTATAGTGCCTGACCCTTTCAAGTTTGTCAAAACATGCCACACACACACACACACACACACACACACACACACACCCTTAAGAGAAAGCCAATACATGAAAACACTTAGAATAAAGCTGTCTGACTGATCTGGGGGTAGTGAGGAGGTCCCAGTGCTCCATGCCCGTGAGTCTCATCCTGCTTATTGGTACCTAATACTTTAAGGAGCACAAGTTTCAGATCTATCGGAATAATTGCATTAAGACATTCTTATGTTTTTATAAAGGAGATTTCCTCCAAAATAACACTGGAGTGTTTCTCTCTATTAAAATCTTTAAAAAAAAACTTTTTTTAAAATTGCCATAGCAATAACATAGTGAAGAAACCAGAGAGACCACAGCTGTCAGGATGAATCCGAATCTAGCCACACAATGTGGGATCACTCTTCTCTTGGCAGTTGGATAGGCCAGAGAAGATCACTGCATGGAAATGGAATAGGAACTAAAAACTCTGTGTCTCTGTTGTTTTCCTTGAACTACAAAAACAGGGGGGAGAGGGGCTATAAGGTTCAGGATAGAACAGAACTGCCTCCAAGGCAACATTCCTTCAACTTCCTTCTGCACTTATGTCTTCCCTTCTCCACCCCAGTGATTCTGCAGGAGGAGTTTGGCTTCAAAGGGTAGTCAACTTTGAGAGAATCTGTGTAAGAAACATGTTCAGAATCTTATTATGACTACTCAGAAGTCTAAGCTGAGGGGTTGTTTTAATTTATTATATCGATAACAGAATAATTCTGAAATATAAAAATATGATAGTGATCTCTCTGTTTTTAACATACAGGAGGCTAATGCTTTTAGTTTTTACTCACTTTCAAGTACTAGGTTGTGTAGAGTGGACAGCAATGCTTGTTCTCTGAAAGATACTTATTTTTAGTGAACTTTATACATTTACTGGAATCAAAGCACTCTCTTCATTAGGGTGTATTCATTCATTTCTATGGAAGGAAATACAGCAGAGGGAAAAGAGAAGGCTTTCTTTGCTGGAAACACAAAATGGGCTAGCAGGATCTAACAATGGTAGAAAATAAATGAGAAGTAGTCGAGTAGTCAGTTTCAGAAGTTAACTCAGGTGCCTGCAGGTAGAAAAATTTAGGGGCCTGAAATCACTATTTTCCAATCCCAACCCATGAATAATGGATATAGCTACTGGCATCATTTACAAAGGACAGCTTATCATCTTAAACAGGATTGTACAGCTCAAATGACAGGTGCCAGTCCATCAGAAAACAGCACTAGAATATTTCTCTCTATTACGTCCTCTTTTCCTTTTGATTTCACTCAGTTTCACCTAGTGTTGTCACCAGGATCTGAAAATTAAGACCGTGTTCCTAATAGTGGTACTGGGATTTGTCAGCTTGATTCTTTACTTCAAATGTGAGAAATGCAACAGGCACCAGGAACTAGACCTGACTGCAGACCATTTTTTAAAATATGTTCTGCCACCTCTGAAAAGGAAAACTGAGAGACCAACAGGAAATCCAGGAGCCAAGAAGTATGAAAAACAGCATGTGTATGTAACCTGGTTCACCTCACACCACACGCCCCCTCATCTGTCCCCACCATTGGTGGTACATCCTTGTATCACCAACCTCAGGACATTGGGACAAGGGGAAGAAAAAGAGTTCTCTGTTCTCAACTCTTGGGCCACTGAAATACAACAGAACGGAAGCTTTAATTATAGTACTCTCAGAAGAGAGATTTAGACACTTTTTAATTCTTTTCTCCATGACCCTACATCCTACATTTTTCCCTTTCTACCTAGGTGATTCTAAAGGAGTAGGCTTCAAAACACAGGTGTGCTTGTGACAGATATATTTAAAACATAAAAGGAGAGACAGATGGCGTTTAAAAGAGAAAAGGAAATGTAGACGGTATTTTCTCCGCCTTCTCTGAGCCGAGCTCTATATTTGGTACATGGTTAGAAAAGAAACCTCGAGTGGCCTTCATTAAAACAATGAGGAAACGTGTACTTCTTCTTGTACGCTAAAATATACCACTTTGGCACGTGGATTAGTTGGAGCTGAAGACAATCAAGATCTAACAGACTCGGAAGAGCTGTTTACCTTCCCCTTAATTGCCTACAAAAATTTAGATAGAGGCCCTGTGCCAGGAGAGAGCTAATGCCAAAGATGACTTTTTATCAGAAGGGCTTATCTGCATAGGAAGGCAAACATTTGTTTACCAAACATTTACTCCTCATCTTCCTGTGAAATGTCTTTTCCCCCTTTGAAGGCCCAGACACCGAGCACTTCTCCTTAGCTCAGGATGGGGTACAAACCCATGGCCATGGGGACCCCACACAATGGGCTAATGGACCGCAGCTAATCTGATCCTACAGGGGACCCAGCTACACTCTGGAATGGAAACATTAGATGCTGACTTTGCTGAATTACCAGGGACCCCTCTTCCAGGACTGGTTTAAGGGAACCGGGACTTAGCAAACTGAGGAATATAACTTCACGAAAATAAAACTTTGTACCACATCTCATCTTCCTGTGGGGGCCTTTGGAAATGTTTATCCCAGTGGTACCCCAAGAACCCCACTCCCACTAGCAATGGAGAAAGGCAATCCATGCCATTCTCTGGTAACAATATGAAACCCAAGTCTACTGGGTTCTCTTTTCAGCTTCTTTAAGTGCAGAATAAAAGGATTGGGAAACATCCATGTTTCTCAGGTTTGCCTGATCTTAATAATGTGGAAACAGAAGTTAAAATGGAATGGGGATTGTTAAAAATTCAAAATCCTCAGGCTCCATTGAAACTTATTGAATTTCTGGGGGCGGGGGGGGGGAGGAGGAGGAGAAGAGGAGGAGAGAGAGAGATAATCCATTGATCAGGAAGTTTTAAAAAACCTAGGGAGAATGATATCTAAAGTTTCTTTGAATTTAAAATTCTATGAAGATAACTACTTTTAAATAAACCTTTTTTAAAGCAATTGAGTTTTATAGGGTTTACTATCTAATTACATATTTTTCATTATAAATGTGGTTCACATAACACAGAGAAGATGAGCTAGAGGGGGAAATATATTATCCACAATTAAATGAGCCAGATAACAGATGGGACCTTTTATTTTATTTTAATGCCTTATTTGGGAGTTCCTTTTAAATAATGTTCCATGGTTGAATTCATTTCCTAACTCAAGGAATAGTCCACAGTCACTTAACATTGTAAGACCTTGGGCTGCTTGGGTGTGAAAATGCTACCTGTGCTCTAGATTTCTATACCTGATAAAAAATCTTTTGCCTAATTCTCATCCTGTGAATCATGGAAAATTTACTGCTGCTTCCAACTTTTATTAGGCAACCCACCCTGAGCGATGTTTGTCCCAACCCCTAGGCCATGAGGGCAAATGAGCAAAGAAACTCTCCCTCCAGTGCATTCTTTCGGTTCCTGGGCCTGACGTCAACCCGAGGCTCACACTAACTGGGGGGATCAAAACGGAATCTCTCGGTAACACATATCTGCAGTCTTCCTGTGTCTCTGTTGCCACAGCAACCAGACAATTGCTATGTACCCTAAACTAAATTATTTTTACCTATCCTTCTGACCACTCATATTCTACTTTTTAAACTTCAAACATCTTTTTTTAACTTGTTTCTTTGGCTGACAGAAATTTTAAAGGAGGCAATTCCCCCCCCCCCCCTTCATTTGAAAATGTGTGATGAATGTACAAAACTAAACAGATCCTTTTAAAAAGCAATTATACACACACGATTCCCCTACAAGCTGTGGCTCTTAGTTAGTGGCTATCAGGGTTTCATATGGGTACTTTTTTTCATCACCTAGAGTATGGATAAGTATGACTTGTGAGCTAATTAAGGTGTTTTAAATTGAAATAAAATTTTATTTTAATTTAGAATATATGTCAGCACATAATGGTCAGTTTTGACATGCATATAATATTTAGTAAAAATAGTTAGAAAAGTAACTCCTTGCTCTTTGAAATTACATACTTCCCTTTTCAAAATAACAAACATCCTTATTTTATATTTAATATGCATATAGCACACAATAGTCTTACATTAACCAATTGCTACTTAAATGTCTATTGTTTAAAAAATGTTTTGTTCTTGTCCTGGCCGGTTTGGCTCAGTGGTTAGAGCGTCAACCTGCAGATCAGAGACACCCGGGTTGGGTTCCTGCTAAGGGCACGTACACTCCAAAAAAAAAAAAAAAAAGATAAAAACAAAAATGTTGTACTCTTTATTGATTTTAGAGATAGAGGAAGTGAGAGGGAGAGAGAGAGAAACATTGATTGGCTGCCTCCTGCATGCCCCCCACTGGGGATCGGGCCCACACCTAGGCATGTGCCCCAACAGGGAATCGAACTGGCGACCTCTTGGTGCATGGGTCAATGTTCAACCACTGAGCCACACCGGCCGGGCTATAGTTACTTTTTATCTATTCCTTATTATTGACAAAATTAAAGAATTTATTTATTTGCCCAGAGAAAAAGGATCTTGAAGATCAAAGGTTTATTATATTCAATCAAAGGCCCTTGAAGGCAAGAACCTTGACTTTAACCTTTTGTATCACCATTGTACATAACATTGTACATGTTCGTGGAAAGTAACCTCACAGTGTGATCTGGTCATAAATTCCTAACTGGGCAGGTCATGGTGAGTAGTCATGTCCCAGGCATATAACTTCTTTTTTTTCTTTTTTTTTTTTTATCCTCACCCGAGGACATTTTTCCATTTTTTGTTCAGATAGAGTGGGAGAGAGAGAGGAAGAGAGAGAGAGAGAGAAACATCGACGTGAAAGGGACACATTGAGTGGCTGCCTCCCGCACGACCAACCAGGGCTGGGGACAAATTGCAACCGAGGTACGTGCCCCTAGCGAGAACTGAACCCGGGTCTCTCTGGACCTCAGGCTGACACTCTAACGGCTGAGCCAAACCAGCCAGGGCTGGGCATATAACTTCTTTAGTAAAAGGTTTATCTTCTACTGAAGTAAGCCTCGTTCATTGTCTCTGTGCATCTGGGTTAGCACACCTTTGAAATGCCCCCTTTCAGACCCTTCAGGAGAACACATAGTCATAACCATCCTGCAATTCCATTCCCAAACCGCTTCCTCTCACCTCCTTGTAATCTTCCTGACACTCCGTCCTTAACTTAAATTGTATAAAAGAAACTGCAAAACTGTTATTCTCTGGAGCATTTGAGATCTTGCTTCCTGGTGTATGTGTTGTCAGTTTGGCTCTACACTTTCATAAAAATTCTCCACAGGTTTGTATATTTCTTACATCGACAACATTTTGACTCATGTGGATGAAAAAGGGGCCACTTACTAAACCTGACCATTTCAGGGGAGACTGTGTGGTGGCCTTATAAACTCAGAGACCATAAGTAACCACATTGGATGGTCTGAAATGAAAACTTTCAGACTGAAAGTGAGACTGGCAGGTAGTCATGCCAAAAGCAGGTATCTTTCCAGTCAAAGGTCAAAGTTTACCTTAAGTGAGCCTGTCTATTGTCTTTCTGTATCTACAATAAAATACCTTTAGAATGTCAGGGTAATTTCCTTTTTCCAGACCCATCAGGGCACAATCTCCCTCCAAAGCAGGAGACCACACTGAAAGGGTCAGTAATGTTCTAAAGGGTAAAGGTAAACGTTTGCAAAAGGCGGAAACTGGAAATTGTGATGCTTGCATGACCTTTGCTCAGGCTTTTGTTGAGTACGGATAAGGTTTATCTGGATTGTCCGAAAGGCAATGGATAACCCAGCAGATGCTGGATGAGATACCAGACCAGTCCTACTGCAAAGTGGACAATGGGCCAGACAAAGTACATCAGCAGGAACTGCCGGAAGCTAAAAGTAGAGTATATAACCGACACCCCAACCCTGATTCGAGGCTGAACCCTTCTTGGCTCAGCCCGCCTAGACCCAGGCGCATGCAATAAAGCCATTTTGCTCTACACTGGCCTTGTGTTGTGGATGCTCAGACCTTTTACACACCTCATTGTAATCATTATCCTGTTAACTGTTAAGTATCCTGTACCCACCTATGTAAAAGAAGTAGGCGGCTATTCCTTTTACTTTTCATCCAATCCCAGAGGTCCCCTTCCCCTTGCTTTCTCCCACCTCCCTAATCTATCACCAAGGCATTTCAGGTAACCCCCTTACACCTCCTCCTTTGATTGTAATGTGTAAAATAAGTTGCAAAACTGCCATTCTCTAGGGCATTTCCTCAATTTGTTGAGATTATGCTTCCAAGAAATTGTCAGTTTGGATCAAATAAATTCAAAAAATTCTCTTCAGGATTCTTACTTTGACACTCATAAATATTGAATCCACAGTTATCTTGATGTACGTGCTTCACTTGTACTTGCGTCATCCATTTATATTGTTTTCCATTTCAATTTGTAAGAATGGACACAAGCCAAATTCAGAATATGGGGAAAACATTGGATGAGGATTTCTGCTCTGCTAAACCAAGCTTGATGGTATTCCATAAACAGCAGTAAGACAATGGATATAAAACTAATGTCATATTAAATTGGAAGTGTTCAGAGGCAATTTTGAACTTGTTTTGCATTTCAAATTTAATTGGGAATTTTGTGATTATTACTATTTTTGGCAGTTCAAGACAGTTTCAATGAGGTTTGCTTGATATTTAGTTTAGGAGAAAAATGAAGTTTATTTAAATCATCCTGGAGAAGTATTGTGAATGTTGTTTTTTTTGTTGTAATTTTAAGAATGAGAATCAATGATGTTTTATACACATAACTGTTGAAAAATAGACGTTTTAATTACACGTAATTTTAAATTCATTACTGTGATATTGTGATTCATTGTAAGAAATATATATTTGGTCTCTCTCATTTCCTAAACAGAAGTGCAGAGCAGTAAACCTTTGGAATTTTCTAAGTGATGAGCGAGATCAAGGTGTCTTTTGTTATGTTAATGAGGTGACCTTTGGAAAGCCCTTGCATCACAAAAGGATTGGGGCTGGTCTCCAGAGGAACCAACACATTAGAGAGTTGGAATTTCAGTTCCACCTTTTTACCTCCAGGGCGGGGAGGTCAAAGCCATCACAATGGACAATGAGTTACTCAATCATGCCTATGTAATGAATGCTCCATAAAAAACAAAAAAGGAGTGTGTTCTTAGGGCTTCCAGGTTGGTGAACCAGAACACTTCCACACGCTACCATTCAGGCCCAAACAACATGGAGACAGAAGCTCTTTTGTTCAGGACCTCCTTCTATGTGTCTCTTCATCTGGCTATTGATCCCTATCCTTTAATATCCTTTGTAATAAATTGACAATCTAGTTAGTAAACAGGTTTCCTGAGTTCTGGGAGTTGTTCTAGCAAATTAATTGAACCCAAGGATGGGGTCATGGCAACCTTCAATTTACAGCCAGTTGGTCAGAAGCACAGGTGACAACCTGGACTTACAATGGGTGTCTGAAGTGGGGGGCAGTCTTGTGGAACTGAACCCTTCACCTGTGGCATCTGATGCTACAGCCAGGAAGACAGTGTCAGCATTGAGTTGTAGGACATCCAGCTGGTATCAGAATCTGAACTGGAGTCAGAATTACAATAACATTATTGTTGAAAAGTTTTGCTCTATATAAAACCACTTTTAATTTGTAGTTGTATCTGGTAGACACTGTTTTTAAAATATGTTTTATTTTATTTTATTGATTTTAGAGAAGAAGGGAGAGGGAGGGACAGAGAGAGAGAGAGAGAGAGAGAGATCGTTGTGAGAGAGAAACATTGATCAGCTGTCTCCCCCATGCACCCTGAATGGGGATTGAACCCTAAACCCAGGCATGTGCTCTGACTGGGAATTGAACCAGTGACCTATGTGCATGGGACGATGCCCAACCAACTGAGCCACACTGGCCAGAGCTGGAAGATATTTTTTAGTACTGTCATGGAAGAAAGTTTATGATGAAGTTTATCCAATTTGAAACTACAGAAAGCATTAAGCTCCTAAGGATCCTAAGCTCTAAGGGTCCCAACCAGACTTGCACCCAGGGGAGCAATGGGCAGTGGCAGCTAGTCCTGGGCTTATCACCTGATCCTGTCTCCAAGGGCCTTTCCATTGCCTCACTGTCCCAAGCTTTAATAAACTTACTCTCACTTTCACCTGGACTCATGCCTTAAAATTTTTCCTGCACGAGTCAAGAACTTGGAGATCACCTGACACACAAAGGTTCTGGACTGTGCCAGAGCAGCGCCAGCCTGGCATGGAAGCGGTCTGATAACAATAATAAATGATTCTTTTAGCTTACTGATGTATAGTTGATATACAAACATTGCAAACATTTATAATTTTAGACATTAGATAATAAAGTGAAATCAATGCTGTCTCTTTATTATAAATCAGTCTTTATTTCTGAAGATCTACTGAATTACAAACATTGTTTCGGAGTTCTGTCAAAATTAATATAAATGGAGAGCCACTGAATCACATGAAGAGATAATGAGCATATTTACAATGGACAAGTTCAGTGGAAAGTAAAAAGCCATAATCTTTAAACTCTTCTTTAGGTCAGTAATCAGTATAATTTTCCCTTTCTTGCAACTAAGTGGCACGCCAGCAACAAAAAAACAAAATCCCTCCATCCTAATCTAAAATCAGCACAAGAAAAATGGGATATAACCTTAAACAAGATAATGCTGAAATGAAGCTCCCCTGCTAAGGATGGTTTTATTTAGCTTTTTGAAGAGTTTGAAGAGTTAAGAGAAAATCTATCACATTCTCTTCCTATTTATCTGTAGACTCACTTTTCTAATTAGTTACTACTAAACTTTCAGATTATGACATTTTACCATACAATCAACGTTACAGGCAGAACCAAATGCCATGATAACTTCTGAATAGGGGAAAAACAGGGAAACAATTGAATCACAGAGAGGGTGTCCTTTAGAGATTAAGAATTTCATGCTCAGAGTCAGATAACCAGTTTGAAGACTAGTCTATCATTAACTGTGTGATCTGGGCAATTTGCTTCCTCTCTCTAAGTTTGAATCCCCTCTGTGGAATTGAGCTGATAATAATAGTAGCAACTCTTGGACTGTTACGTGGATTAAAATTGATCATCTATCAAACCATTTATCATAGAGTCTGGAACATAGTAAATGCTCGGTCAGTGTCTGCTATTGTTAAATCTATTACAATTCTATTTTTATGAGAACAATATACTTAAATGATTCCAAAATATTGGGAATCTATTTCAACTTTAAAGTTCTACATAGATTTCAAGATTATATGGCTTTTTATATATTCAGAAAATTCTGTCTTATGACCTAAGTCTGTGATTGCTCCCAAAACTAATTTTCTTGAGTACTCTCCTTAGTGAAGCTATAAGAAAACTATACTTGTAGACTAGTAAATCTCTTTTGCATCATCTCTTCTCCAGATTAAAATCTCCTGTTCATTTAGACTCCTTCATATGTATTATTTTCTAATGATCCTGATACTGGTTTCTATTAAATTTACCAGGCATTTCTCTTAAGTAATAAAGCAATAAATGATAGAACCATTTGGTCATAATTTGACCAGGTCAGAGTCTTTAAAAAAATTCAAACTACCTTTAGTTTCATAGGATTTTGTAGCATTTTTTTTACATTAGCGCTTGTAAATGCTATTACTATGTATTGTTGTATCGTGTTTCTCCAAGTCCTTTAAAACCCTTGTTTATTGCTACTAGGTTTTATTCTTCTGTGTCTCTAGTACCTCCTCAGCACAGAATGGGTATTAAATGTGTGTGTGCATGTGTGTGTGTGTGTGAGACAGAGAGAGAAAAATGCTGTTAGTCTGAATTCCTGTTTTCATCTTAGCAATGGACCATGCTGTTTGTTCTTCTTTCTTAGTGGATTGCCTCCCTTAGTGAATTTTTCTGGTGTGGTTGTCAGTCAAGGCACTGCACTTCTTGCTCCATGAGGATGAGCACAGGACTCAAGTTGGCCAATCAAGGTCCACTTTCTCAGGAATGATAATGGACATATCTCAGGAATGATATAGAAGGCCCTTCTTAACAGATCACCAACTGTGAGTATTAAATGAGACAGGAGAGTCTGGGGGCCTTGCTTCCATCAGATGCTTAAGAAGAGAGCATGGCTGAAGGGGAGAGAATGTCGTCAGCTGTTTAAACAAAGAATGCAGCCATGCCCCAAGGCAGATCTGTCCCTGCACTTAGGTTATAAGATCCAATAAACAGTCCCTCCTTTTATTTTTTGTTTCAGGTGGTTTCAGTGGGCTTTGTTACTTGAATTGTGTTACAACAGTGACCAATAGAGTGTCACATGACTAGTCAATAAAGCCTTGGAATCCACAGTACCATCATCTTATAAGCCCTTTTCATACTCTTATACATATCCAAGGTGACTGACCTACCAAATTTGTAAAAGCTAAACACGACAACGAAATTATACCTTTTATTTATCAAAAAAATTAGCAGGACATTTGAATTGGAACTAGAGCTAGCCTCAAGAATAATGAGATCATACAAGAATGCAAAAGTTTGGTTTACTTTATTTAAAAGGAGGCATATACAGCCCAGAATTTGATTGTCAATCGAGAACCACAATTGCGTAGTCAAAGCAGAACTTTGTTTTATACCCAACACACCAGTCTGTACCATGTGGATTGTAGCTAAGATTTAAAAAATCCGCACCTTCTGAGAGTTATTTTCTATTTTTTCCAATGAACAGAGAAAGTCAGATGGACTATGACAGAAAGAGCTGATGCATTCCACAAGTTTGCTCTGAAAGAACAGCCAATAAAAGGAGTCTCTGGACCTAAAACAACACAAAAAAATCAAAATCTTGTCTAAGGGGAGAATTTAGAAGGCAGGTACTTGCTTTAAGGGTTTTTGACCCACAGATTTACTCTCGCTTAATTCTCTCCAATACCATCAGTGGTCCATTTTTGAATTTTTTAAGATTCTTCTTAAGTGTTGTGTATTATGCTATGTACTAGTGACACAAATACAGTAAAACCTCGATATAATAGACTAAATCGGGCGAGGGGGTGTCCATTAAAGCTGAAAGTCCATTGTATAATAAAGTAGGTTTTCCAAATGTGTATGTTAAAAGATTGACAAATTCGTTTACCTGTTTTTGCTTACTTAGACACGTTTATGTAATTAAAATTAAGTATGTATGAAAAGCTTGATTTCACAGAAAAGTTTTCTCTATGTATTACAGCAATTTTAAATTTATACTAAATAGGTCTGGTAAATGCGTGCATTCGCCAGTCACTGCAAGTAAACAAATGCACACGGCTGGGATGTGGCTTAGCACAAGTCGGAACATAGGCAGGCATGAGCTGAAACTGCTGCAGAGCCCTGGCCGGAGTGAAGGGTCAGTTGGCTGCATTGAAAGGTCACCTGTTCCAGTCCAGGTCAGGGCACACGCCCAGGATGGGGGCTTGATCCTGGTCTGGGTGAGTGTGGGAGGCAGTCGATCGATGTTTCTCTCTCACATTGATGTTTCTCTCTCTCCCTCTCTCTTTAAAATCAATAAAAACATATTAAAAAACAAACAACGGCAGAATGTCACACCATGAGACAGCAGAGCCAATTATTGCATGTGATGAGATGTGATCACGTGCTAATCACTCACAGAACATTGTTTAAGAGCAGTGACTCTTGGATTTAAACATGTAAATATGTAATATTTATTTCTGTTGGTGAAACTACTACAGCGTTTTTTCTAACATATGGACTACTTGCTAAAATTGTTAAAAATAACAGTGAATTAGTAACAAAAAATAACCTGTTAATTTAATTATAAGAAAATCTTGGTTAAAAGCATTTAAAAATTAACAGGGTGCTACTTTTCACATCTGACATACGGACCAGAAATTTTGTCTGTTAAATTCGAAGTCCGTTAAATCGAGGTCTGCAGAATCGAGTGTTTACTGGACTTGAAGCTTCACTCATTCATTGATACCCACAGTTCCTCAAAGGTGGTCCACTCTAGATTCCAATTCTAGCCTTGGAAACTTCTCAGGTTTCAAAACTCATCTAAGAGTTTATATTCCCCAAGCACTACCCCAAACTCCCAATACAGAAAATGTTTCCTCTCCCAGCACCCTCTGCACTCTGAGCACACCTGTAGTGTGATCCTCCATGCCACACTGCAATGCCTATGTACTGTACTGACATCTCCTCACTTCTCAAACACAGAGAATTTGCCTTTTAACATGAATTCCCAGAACCTAGCATTATACATATTGGCTGTCAGTACATGCTTGTTGAGTGAATAAACAAATAGATGAATGCATGAATGCATGGATGAACAAATGAATGAGAACATGGTCTCCACTCTGAAGAAACCCACCCTAACTAGGGAGGAAAATAACTCATTGGCTAACTAGTAATTAGTCAGTGTATAATGGAGATGGGACGCAAAGGGGGAGAGAGCATAACATTAGCAGAGATCAATATTCCTTTCATTTTTGCTCCCCCCTTTTTTATGTCTGCTCTGCTGTTTGTGCTCAGAGGAGCATTTAAAACTCACTGTTGGATGATCTATGAACAAAGCCCTGATAACTTCTGAAGAAAGGATTACCACAAATGTACTAAGGGAATAAAACAAATAAGACCATTAGCTAAAGAAAGTACTGCTGGCTTCTAATAGCAAATACATTGTGAACACACAGACAGAGAGAATTTCTACACAGGCCTAAAAAGGGGCATAATAAAGTCTTTGGGTTATTACAAGCTATTTTTAGTGAGCAGGAGACAAATGATGTTATATGTTGTGAACATGGGAATTCCAGAGAGAGTCATGATCAGGAACCTTTACAAACACTAAATGAGAAAATAGTTCTAGTATCATCCTCTTCCAAGTGCTTAAACAACATTTCCAGCGGCTACGTCTGCAGGAGGAATTTCTCAGTATTTGATCTCCATCTGGTTTGGTATGAACTGTGGACAATTGGAAGGTTTGTTACAAAGAACTAACGGGGGCACTAAAAAGAAGATAGAGTGTTCCTAGTGATCCCTTCTTTCTAGTTTCCGGTCTCATCCTTTCTCCAGTCCCTCATCATTTCTGGCCAGAACCATAGCCAGGTACTTAAATGTTCTGTCCCCAAAATTGCCTTCCTGTCACTGTATCTTTCACATTGTTAAAAAAAAAAAAAAAAAGTGATCCTTTATAAAAAAAGATCCAATTCTAATCTCCCAAAGTCTTAAAAATGGTTTTTTTGCCTGCATCATACTTATCCAGTTGGGGTATTTTGGAGATTGTGGAGGGGAGCACTCCATGATTTGGGTGAAGTATGAAAAGCTGTAGGAAAATTATGGGGTCTTTTTGTGGGCCTGTGATGACCTCAGTGGTAAGTAGTTTAAAAAATATATATTTTTAATGTTAAAACAAATATTGTAATATTATGAAGCTAAATAAAGTCACAGGGATTTAAAGAGAAAGTATGAGATCTTAAAAGAATGCTTTTGCAGAGGACCTAAATAGACACCTCTCCAAACAGGACATACAAATGGCCAAGAGACATATGACAAAATACTCAATGTTACTAATCATCAGAGAGATGCAAATTAAAACAACTATGAGGTATCACCTCATACCTGTCAGAATGGCTGTTATCAACGAATAATCAAACAACAAGTGTTGGTAAGGGTAGTACACTGCTGGTGGGAATGCAGACTGGTGCAGCCACTGTGGAAAACACTATGGAGTTACCTCAAAAAGTTAAAAATTGAACTTCCATTTGACCCAGTGATCCCACTTCTAGGAATATACCCTAAGAAACCTGAAACACCAACCAGAAAGAATATATGTACCCCTATGTTCATAGCAGCACTATTTACAATAGCTAAGATTTGGAAACAGCCCAAGTGTCCATCAGTAGATGAATGGATAAAAAAGCTGTGGTACATACACACAATGGAGTACTATGAAGCTGTAAGAAAGAAAGATCTCTTGTCCTTTGAGATGACCTGGAGAGTATTATCCTAAGCGAAACAAGCCAAGCAGAGAAAGACAAATATCACATGATCTCACTTATTTGTGGAATATAATGAACATAACAGTCTGAGACGTGGATGTAGGGTACAGACTGACAACCCTCAGAAGAGGGGGTGGGGGGAGGGAAGAGATAAACCACAGAACTTATATGCATGTATGCATAACTGATAGACATGGACAACAGTGCTGGGGATGGGGCGGGGGGATGGGGAGGAGGGTGTCAATGGGGAAAAAAGGAGAAACATCTGTAACAAAAACAAATTAATAAAAAAGAAAAAAAAAGAGTGCTTTTGATGACAGAGATTGAATTTTACTCAGACTCCCAAGGCACTTACGAGAAAGGTAGCAAGGAACCATCCAGAGGGGAGAGTTTCAGCAGCTCCCCCACCTGTGTCAAGCCCCTGCCCAGCCTAGTCTCTCCCTGGTCCAGGAAACCACTTGTTTTCATGAAACACATGAACTTCTGTGCCTCTAGAACTTTGTTCTTGCTGTTTCCTTACCTGGGATTATCACCCCTTCCCTTATTCACTTGGCCAACTTCTCCTCCTTCCCTCCTTCCCTCCTTCCCTCCTTCCTTCCTTCCTTCCTTCCTTCCTTCCTTCCTTCCTTCCTTCCTTCCTTCCTTCCTTCCTTCCTTCCTTCCTTCCTTCCTTCCTCCCTTCCTCCCTTCCTCCCTTCCTCCCTTCTTCCCTTCCTTCTTTCCTTCTCTCCTTTCTCTCTTCCTTCAATGTTTCATGAACTCCACGCAGCCAGGTGTCCTACTAGGCCCTGGCAATGCAGAGAAAAAAGGATCCTGCAGAGATGGTGAGGAGGGCAGGGGGAAGTTATACAAGAACATTAGAAAACAGAATCGTATCTAAAATTAATTGTTATGTACATAGCACTGTGATAAACACTGTCTACACATTATCCTATTTAATTCATTTTTATTTTTAAAATTTTTATTTATTTATTTTTTTAGAGAGAGAGAGGAAGGGAGAGAAAGAAAAACATCCATGTGAGAGAGAAACATCGATTGGTTACCTCCCACATGCATTCCGACTGGGGATCGAACCCACAACCTGGGTATGTGCCCTGGCCGGGAATTGAACCTGCCACGTTTTGGTGTACAGGATGATGCTCCAACCAACAGAGCCACACTGGCCAGGGCTATTCGGTTCTTATATCTACACTGAGAAATAAGTTTTGCCAACACTAAAACTTGCCTCAGTGTCACATAATAAATGGCACCTGTCTCATGGCACCCAATGAGTGACTTAGCCAGAACTAAAACACAAACGTATGTGACTCTGAGCTGTGCTCTAAGACATCACTTACTACCCAGTTTGATAAGTAACTTTCTAGATCTAGCTTAAATGTCTCGTCCTGTTTTCTTCCCTCGGAAAATTCTCCCATTAAAGCATAATTACTTTCCCCCTAACCTGTATTCCTGTATTCTTCATTAACATGATTTCATTATGGCTATATATATAAATATTTTCTCTCTCATCAGGCTTAGAAAGATCTCAGAGCAGGTAGATGCCACCTCTGGTCCACAGTGGCATCACCCTCTCCTGGCACAGTGGACCTGGTGAAAGGGCAGGATAGGGCGGGCCCTGTGGCGAACCAAGCACATGAAAACTTTGTAAAGGTCACGCTGGCTGCCCACAGGCCTCAAGGTGTGTTTTGTTTGGCCTAAGGAGCACTGTGCATTAGTTTTCCAACTTTTAGAAATTAAGAGTTTATCATAAATTCTGGGTTTCCAGCTTCTTTTTAAAATGGGAAGATTTGGAGTCATTGGTCAAGCATTCCTGCGTGGCTGCATCTTTAGGGGGTCCTGCGATCGCAGTTTCCCACAGCCCCTCCCCTGCAGTGCTGCCCTGACTGCTTTACTCGCTCAGGCTACGGCCAGAGCCCAGACCTGATACTCACCACCAATCTTCTGTGCAGTTTCTAAAATCTCTTAATTTCTATATATCCATATGGTTACTGTCTACAAATATTAAGAACTTTTTAGGTAAAATTTGAAGCATCAAAATGGTACCAATACAGCCCTGGCCGGTTTGGCTCAGCGGTTAGAGCGTCAGCCTGTGGACCAGAGAGACCCGGGTTTGGTTCCCACTAAGGGCACGTACCTCGGTTGCAGTTTGTCCCCGGCCCCAGTTGGGGTTGTGTGGGTGGCAACCAGTCGATGTGTCTCTCTCACATCAATGTTTCTCTCTCTCTCTTCCTCCCTCTCCCCCCCCCCCCAATCTGAAGATAAATGCAAAAAATGTCCTAGGGTGAGGATTAAAAAAAAAATGGTACCAATACAGTTGACTCCTCATTTACCACTCTAAAGCTCAGTTTGCCACATTAAGAAGAACAAAATACCAATGGCAGAAAGCCTCAGTGCCACATAAATATCGAAGGATGTGTCAGAGTACTGCACGTACGATTTCCCATCTCCAGCAGAGATTGCTCAGGTCTATTTACAGTGGACTCATGGTCATTACATAGCTATCAGCACACACAAAGAAGTTATTTACAAATTAGCAGAGTGTTGTTTGCAGTGATTATAATTACAGAACAACTTTATTAATTTAAAATCTTCAATGCTTGGCATAGAGATTGGGGTCAAGTTTACCTTTATATTGTGACAGCTTATGAAAAGATTTGCTAGGCAAATTTACTAAGTCATTTGTTTGTAAGAAAGAAAAATACTGTTTACTTGACACAAATTTTAGAGTTATGAATTCCCAACAACGTAAGTGCATTGTAAGCAAAAGCTAGGTACTGCTTAGGTTGGTATTTTAATATAATAAGTACAAATCATTTCCCCCCATTCTTCAAACCATGACTCCTGCCAGACAGCACCTTTTTATCCTAGTTCAACATGCAATATTTATTTGAAAACAATGAAATATTGTTACTGGGAAATATATTGGTTTTCTCTGACTCTTCATCATCTCAGTCAACTCTTTTCCCCAAGTCAACTGACTTATCTGACTCTACTTAGCAGAGTGAGTGCAAAAAGGAAGGCCACAGTTAAGAGTAAATACCAATTAGTCACCTAAAGCTTCAATAGACATATCCAGTATAATAAAATACCATGCTTTAATAAAGCAAGAGTTGGCAGCAAAACAATAAGTGTCCAAACATGATGAATAGCCGGTTAACCACCTCTACAACAACGGGAGCAACAATGCCCAGTTAGCCCATTTTCGCTCAGTCTTGTAACAGACAACATCACAATCTATAATTTTATTTATTTATGAGGGTCATCCAACATCACAAGATAAATTGGAGTGCATATAAATGGCTTACCTCTCTTAATGGTCATTCGTGGAAAAAAGAATGTGTTTTATGGTGTAGAAAAGAACCTTGAAAACAGTTGAAATTGACAGTAAAATCACGTCCTACCTGGGTAACTTTCTCTGTCACATTGTGTGTTCGATCTTTAACCTTGGGTGCAATAATGGTTTTATCTGAAGAAGGAGGGGATGTATTCTTTTTTTCAGTTTTGACATCTGAAAAATTCAGAGTGAGCTGTGGAATCTTGTTAATGGTGCTGTATTTGTTGAGGTTTGAATCCGATGTGGATCCCAGCAGACTCGACTTGATATGATTAAAAGGCCCTAAAAAAATTGGAAAGTATTTGTAAAAGCAATATCAGGAGAAACAAGAGAAAGAAAGAAAAAAAAAATGTCCTGAATGACCTGCTGGTGTGCAATGACTAATGTGACCCTGATCCAGGTGTGACTAAATTTGGCTAGTTGATACCCAAACACAGGGTGTAGGGTCACTGTCTGCCACAAGGAGTGGCACATGGGCATCCGAGGATAAGATGGGGTGTAGGGGTGCACCCAGAGAGAGGATGGAGGCTTTAGCTATCACTCAGCTTCTTTCATTAAAGGCTGAAATAAAAGAAAAAACTCCACTCTCTATCATTGGCCAAATTCTACCTTCAAAGTTTCTCCAGATTTCCTTTTATAATCCAGGGATTATTTGAGGAATGACTTGCCTATGGTAAAATCATGTTGGCCATGAAATTTCTGAATGGGCTGTCTGCCCTGCTTGTTTCTATTATTCTCTCTGTGCCACGGCAAGTGAGGAGTCAGCTGGGTTCTTCATATGCTTCTGTTGCCTCTATGAGATGTTTCTGTAGAGCTTCCAGAACAGTTAAACCCAGATGGAGGAATTTCAGAGAAGACTGAGAAGGGCAAATGTTTTTATTTAATTTTAATTTAATTTTATTTGTGTGTGGACTCTATTGAAAGCTCTAGGATCTTGTGTGGGATTTTTAAATCTTTTTCTTCTTTTTCTTTTTTAGATTTGACTGACCACTTATTGAAGAAAGAAAAAGAAAACGAAAAACCATACCAGAAGAATGCTTTGGCAAATAATTTACAATTGAAGTGACCATAGCTAGGTAATAGGACATACCTGGAGTTGGTAGTACCTTTTTATTTATTTATTTATATTTATTTATTTATATTTATTTATTTATTAAACTATGCCATGCATTAGATCCACAGAACTTATTCATCTTACAGCTGGAAGTTTGTACCCTTTAACCAGCCCTGGTGACATCTCAAATGCCTTTCCTACAAATATTATTTGGCAAGGTGCCAGGACTCCTGACCCATTGTTAAGGATAAGTACACTGAACAGCTACATCATCATTTGAGATGAACCTATTGTCTGTTGCTTATGAAGATTCAAGAAATGCTCCAGAGGTTCTTGTGCAATGGGTAATGTTATGTAGCTCTTAGAAATTAGCATCAGGAACAATTACAGAAAAATCCTGAGCCCATGAGTATTATACGGCCATTATCTTTTTGCCTCAGAGAGTGCTTAAAACATAAAAACTGCATGAATGAACTTGCTAGTTAACACATTTTGCTTTATTCACACCCCCTCCCGTTCAGAATGAAATTAACACAGTTTAGGGATCAAAATGTACTTGATGCACCAAGTGAGGTATAAACAGTTGAAAATTATATTTATAGTTTGTGTATTTTGGACCACAATAACCAATCAACTCAGATAAAATATAATGCTAAGAAAGAAATACTCATCACTTAGTTCATAGTTACCTTGAAGAAAAATCACATTATATTTGTTTATAAAAGTTATATTTGATTATTATATAAAAGTTTGAAGTTATTTGAGGTAGCAAACACTGTGTTTCTTGAAGTGCATGTCTGTTCTTTTCCTGATTTTTTCTATAATGACCAAGTCCGCGTGGGTGAAAAAGGTCATTGAGTTCTCCGCACATTTATTGCCCAGTATATTCTCATTTGCATATAGAATTTCACTCTCTTTTCTTCATATGACAAGGGGAGAAGTAAGAGCCAAAAGTAGCACCAAATTGTTCTAACCTTCAGGTAGGACTCAGACAGAAACCCCACTCTCCAGGACTTCGTAGAACTCTCCACTCTACATTATTATTGGAACATAACCTAGATGGTGTTTCCCTTTTTTTGCATCATTTTATGGCCACATTCCAGGTCTATATCTTAATATTTACAGTTTGTAGACATTCTAGGACTTCCGATTTCTTGATATTGTCTTTTGCTCAGCTCTAATGTCACATTTTCATTCCTTAGGCAATTTCACTGTACACAGGGATACTGACAAGATCTTACAGAAGGTTGGGCTCAGGTATAAAGTTAAATTGTGTTTAAAACCCTTTAGCCCAATTTTCAATTCCCTTTCTCTATTATCCTTCTATATGTTGGATTTCTGTAGCAGATTATCTACAAAGTTGTTTAAAAAACTGGATAAAAACTTGGATCATCTAAGATGTTACAGCAGAAAGACACTGTTAAATATACTTTGATTGTCCTGTGACCCATTCCAATAAACTCCACTGAACTGGCTACACGGATAAGGAAGGTCTCAGCTATGAGAATACTTCACTGTAGGGTAGTGATTTTCAATGGGTATGCCACGAGAATTTTAAAACATGCAATACCTTACAATTTAGTCAGGGGCACTGACCTCTTTTTCCTTAGATTGTCAAATAAAAAAAATGACAACAGCCAACATAACAATAGCGGTCTGGCGTGAATGGAATGAATCAAAACTATACCTATATTTTGTCAGATCACCAAAAAAGATCATATATTGTTTGGTGTGTTGCAGTGTTTTAGTAATTAGTTTGTGTGCCATGAGATGAAAAAGGTTGAAAATTGCTGCTGTAGGGGCATTTGTGAGGCACTTTTATTTGTCACAATGACGGGAGGTGGCTATTCTCTCACTTTGAAGAATTGTCCCATCTGTCCCAGTGGACATTTATGTAGGTGAAAAGCCTGTTTATAACGATCTGAACCTTGAACCTGTTTCAGATACAGACTACAATGTACTTTTAACATGCTTTTAATATATATGGAACTTTCCAGAGCTACAACTACCATGAAACGGGAAGATTTTTACATTGTTTTATTCAGAACTTCACCAGAGGTTGTTCAACACTTATGGCGTTTGAGCTGCCAATTGAAAATTTCAGACTTCAAGTTAGTTGTCCCATGAAACACGATGTAAGCGAAGAGATCTGAATCTTTAACAGCGTTGGAACTGAATATTATCAAATTTGCAGGGATTATTGGAAGAACACTAAAAATTGTTAATATAATTACTTAAAAAATATTTCATATTTTTGTTCTCCTATGTATGTAAAGTTGTGTGTGATACAATGGAAAGACATCTATGCAGTAAAAACATTTGAAATGATTTGTCTCGGGATTGCCTGCTGGTTTCCAACCTCACCCTCATCACTTCCTAGAGATTTGCCACAACTTCTCCAGAACGTCCTGATTGCCATTTCTCCTTCTAATCCATCTTCTGCTTCCCATCATGCAACGTCTTTTTTTAAGTGTTGGAAGATGAATATATGTTCCTGACATTTAGTGGGATTCCTTTCTTCTGTGCAATTCATTGCTATTGCATGTTACCAGATAGGGAATCATTTTAACATTACATTTCAAAGCAAGGGCCAGCTCATTTGTGAGAATATTATAGTTCCTCATTTTCTCCCCACTTAGTACATTATTTATAATTCAATTTTGGTTCCCTGCTTTTAAAATTCATATATAAATAAATCCAATATGTTACTATTTATTCCGACAGTGGTTTTTATTTTGTTATCCACCCATACTCCTGCTCTATCATTTTATCCAGAACTTATATGACCGTTTTCTCATGTCTTCAATGCATTTAAAGCCAATTTTTTTCTTATGTCTAATTATTGCATTATGTCTTCTGTGTAGTTACATCCGAACATTAATATATTGAGATACACATTATTTTATTATAAACTGTTTTCCTTTATCTCTCCTTTATATTACAGTTAATAAATCATGTTGTTCTTTTAGAAGTAAGTTACATTATTTCTGAATGTAGTTTCAGGATAGTAAAATGAGTATAAAAAATATTTGTTGCAACAAGAGGACATCAGGTCTGAAAGGACTAAGATTTGGCCTCAGAATATTAAAAATTCACTGTAGTCCGTATTTTAGCTTTTCTTATTTACTGGAAAAATCTTTCTAAACTGTTACTTTATTCTGTGTTTTTTTTTTTTAAGTTCTTAGTGTTAAAGATTTAAACTAGGTTAGCTTTTAAATCTATCCATTTAAAGAATTCAGCAAAACTAAAAATATTTCTTAAAATAAATACACATGATCCCAAAACAAGACTTTACAATCTATTTTATCCTGTATAACAAAGACCATTATGCTCGTTTCCACTGATTTTGAAACAGGTGTTTATTTGCAGAAGTCTGTCAAAGTCTGCAAGATGATCGGTGTGGGCTTAGGTTCTTCTAAAATCTGTTGAAATTCTAATAAAAAAATTTCCAACATTTTAATTAAGATAGGTATTAGCAATATCTTTATTTTACCAATTATAAACCAAAGCAGATGGGATATGAGGCCAAGAGGGAATAAGAATCAAGGACTAGAAATCAGAGCACAGGGTTTCCTACCTCCTAGGTCTACATTCAGAGAGGCCTTGGCTGAGGACTGAAAGGTGAAAGGCAGCTTCCCTGAGAGTTACCATGAACAGATCGGGCTTAGGGTTCTAATGAAAGAAAGGAGAATAACCTGAAAAGCAAAGTTAAATCAATTTAAAAGAAAATAAATGGGCAGAAATATAGGGAACTAATAGATTCAGTAGAAAGAAATGTAAAACAAAAGTATATAGAAGGACTCTACCTATTTTTGGTGAAACATTTGCAAAATAAATGACCAGATTACTCTTTCCAATATACTAGGAAGAGATGGAAAACAGGTGGCCAAGAAGACTAACTTAGCAGCTATATAAAGCGCTAATATATTACAAGTGTCTGATTCAATAGAAAGTAGGCCAGGTTCCAGCTACAAAGAAATGCCCTGCATTTAGAGATCAAGCTAGAGGCTAAAGCAACAACGGGGGATAATTGTAAATGTATCATGAATGACAAGATTCTAGAGGAGAATATATTCAATTTGAGATGGTGCTGGTAATTATAGCTTAGGACATCTAATAACAAATAATAATTTATTATTATTTTTTCAGATCATTGCTCTTGAATGACAAATGGGTCAAGAGAGAAGGAAATAAAATATTAAGGTTGTTTTCAACTCATCAGGTGTTTATACACTATTCCTTAGGGCACTGAATTTATTTTGCCTAAGTTTACTGAAACTTAAGTCACTGAATTGACAACATTAAAGAAATTGCAAGAGTAGTGTTTCATAATTGAATTTTGTAAAAGAATACTGTCAAGAAGCATAAGGACAACCGGTTTAACACTAGAAAAAGATGAGAAGTAATCAAATTATTTGTAGTCAATATTTATACTGTCTGTTTCAGTGCATGGCATATCATTTACAGAAGAACACTGTCACCATTGAAAAGTCAACTTATAAAATCACAATATTCAGTAATGGTCAGTGTAGCTTAGGAGAAACAGGTGTGTCAGATCAATTGATTTCCATTGTGAGTCTGATTGTTTTTGTGGCTATAGAGGAGGTAAAAGCTGCAATAAATCTCGAGAGTAGTTTTGTTCTAACTCACGTGCCAGATTCTTAGACAAGTTGAAAACTGAACATAACATTGTCAGTGGGACGCAGTGTTACGTGGGATGACAAGGAGGAAGCAATAGAGGGACAAAATTATATTAATGACTTATTTACTAACTTTTATTGCTGACTTGGAAAGCAGAATAAGCAAAGAAACCCTTAAATTCAAGGTGAAAATCTGTTTATGTGTGATTGTAGAATTGGTTTCACCTCTCACATAGAGAAATCATTGAAAAGTATAATGTACACATGCCAACAAATAAATAGCATATACAATTTATTTTAATAAACTTTTTCACTCTTTGACAATGAGTTACGCTTTTTGATCTCTGAAGTCTCATTTTAAAGAGTCAGAGTGCTAAGGGAATTTAGTAAAAGGAAACAAAATTGGTCCCAAGAAAGAAGGTTAAATGGAAATTATTCCATTTAGAAGAAAAGATTGAGTATCAATTTGCTGTTTTTATACTGTGATATTGTATCAAGATTAGAAGCATCTCTGCTAACTCAGGATAGATGAAGGGGAATAAATTACATTTCAGCAAGAAAGATTTAGTTTAGCTCTTTGTGTAACAGGCAGTGAAATAGATTTCCCAAGAAAGTTAAAGAATGGGCTCCCCTGGAGATAAACATGCCTCTACCACTCGCGCAAGGGATTTAGACAGCACCCTTGCCCGAGGGGAATAAACCAGCCGAGCTTGAAAACCTTCCCAATGCATTCCTAAATTATTCGTTTTATTTTGGTAAAGAAATAATTTTTGGTTGAGTTAAATATTGAAAAAAACTAAATATGCATTTGTATGCAAAGAAGTGTAGAAATTTGTCCTTTATTTTTTAATTTTTTTATTTAAATGTATTTTAGAAACAAATCCCCCAAATTTAAAAAGCACAGTTAATGTATTGTCCTATATCTAATTAGTATATTAATTGCTCTGTGAATATCTTAAGGAGCCAGATACTTAAATATTTTTCAAATATTAATAGTTTTTAAAACCAGAGCCTAAACAAATAAAAGACTTAGGAGGGCACAGGTACATTAGATTTTTATTAAATTTGCACGTGTTTTATCTAATTTGGGAATTTAACTTCATACATATTAATATACAAAAACTTACTACTATGGTTTAGAGTTTCCTAATTCAAAATTCTGACTTTTATGATTCATTTTTATTCAAAGACTATTGTTACTTAAAAATTGGGGGTTGAGGAAAAAAGACTGGAGAGTAAGTGGATTAGTTTATGAGACAAAAATAAAATTGCTGTAGTTTGAATGTCAACTATGTGAACTACCAGTTTGGAAGATAAGCAAGTTCTATTTTCTATTCATTGAGAAAAAAAAATTAGATTCATTTCTCACCATACAAGATCACTGGAAAATGAATGTCTAATAATTTATTGTTAATTGTCAAAGCTAAAGCCAGCCATATGTCACAGAGGCAAGTTGGTGAGAGCTGTTTGTATTCCGTTTCTTGAAATAACGTTCTGAGTGATATCAACGCAAATCACCACCCGTAGCTGACACTCATTTGCTTCTTTTTAGAAATCTCAGGCCAAGGATAGAATAAGCATGTACGTGAAATCTCCCCGCTATTGGAGTTCACCTGCAGAGACCCTTTTGGAGGTGCTTACAAAGTAAAACTGGGATGGAAGGAAGTTGCCCCAATTTCCCTTGTTTTCACATGATCCTGGGTTGCTGGCCAGAAAACACCTTTAGCTTTTAGGGATATTAATTCATAGCAGTCACCAGCTCTGAATTAGAGAAATGAATATCCCAAACTTCACAGTGATTAGAGTAGCAGTGACAGGCACGAGGTCAAACAGTGAGTTCTAAGTAATGACGGTTACTGGTGGAGACACGTCCATGCAACAAACATGCACACAACGAGTCCTTGTCACCGTGTGCATGCCCACAGCAGCATGCAAGGCCTGTGCTAAAGGACTAAGCCCCTCAAGTTCTTTATTTGATGAGCATATATGATTTATTATATTTTGTGATCCCTCTTATCCACTACGATCTAGTAGAAAAACAGAAGTGAAATTCAAAGTTTTAGCCAAATCCAGATTTATCCAGAGGTATTTCTGTTAAACAATACCCTACAGGAGCTGTAGGTCATGCTAGTGATTTCAGACTAATATAAGACACAATTAAACATGACTGAAATGTAATATAGAAAGATAGAAAACGACTGTCATGCATGTACACTTGACTACCACAGTAAGCTTAAAACCATACCCCCTGCCATCCAGGAACGTGAAACTAGTTTTAAGGAAACAAAAGAGGAACAAGTGAAGTGATGCTGTCTTATAGCACTTTGTTTATTTTATTTAATCTTGAACTCAAAAATAATTTTTGTGTGTGGCTGAAATAGGCTTATGTGCCTCTCTCACACTGGAATATATTTAGCTTGATATTTGTGTCTTTCCAAATGATTTAAATATTTAGGAAGTGTTCATTGTCAACCTAGGCTAATCATTCTTGCAGGAAAAAATCTGTAACACGACTGAGAAAGGAACACGGTCTCCAACCAAATCAAGCCGTGATGTCTCCACCAGGCGCTTGGACTAGCTAAGGGCAGCATGATGTTGCATTGAACAGGGCATACAGCAGGCAACTTCACATGCCAAGTAAAGGGGCACTTTGAGCACCAGATGTTAAAATTTGAGTTTGTACTTTACCTTTGATATTGCGACCATTGTCTGTTTTGAACACATAAGGATGAAAAAAGAGAGAAATATAAAAAGACTAAAATTATGTTATATACACTGAAATACCTGTGTAAAAAACAATCAGAGAAAATGGAATGTAATGCTTGAAAATTCATCTTCGAAATTAACAACATTTTGTACTATTCAACCAAGTAAAATATATATGCTAGAAATGTCTGCTGTTGTAAGCATTCATGTGACATAAATTTAACATATAAATGTTAAAATATGTGAAACATTTACCTTACTTAATTTAAATGGATTCCAAGATACAGATATTATAATTTTGACAGTTTGGGGATAAAAACTTCCAACCTTGCCAGAAGCCGTTTTAGCATTGCTTCAACCATCGTTTAACGAAGAAGGACTACACAACATTTTGTATGTGAAGTAATTTTTTGTATAATTTCACCTAGTATGTCAATAAGGAAGAACTATTACTAAGATAATATTTTACCTTATAAACCAACTTGCATTATTAATCACAAATATATTATTTGTCCCTCTTATAAATGTTTAATGTATATTTTGAAAATATCAAATTGTACACTAAGAGTCATTCTTCCGCAAACATAATTGTAAGAAATCAATGAAACATTTGACTGTTCAAAGGTAATGTCAGATTTTTAATTTTATTTTGTCAAAATGCACTCAGTATAATACTGAGAATATTTAGGAAATTTGTTTATATTAAAATGGGCTGTTTTCAAATCTCAGACTGGAGTGTTTTCAGATTTATTTTGAGATTAGCAATCTGACTCATTACATATTTGCTACTAATAAAATATGCGTTACTAGTTTTGAAACAAGCTTAAAACAAATAAAGTCATGTCAAAACCATTCAAATATATCCAAAATTTGGAAAATCTGTTCAGCATTTGTTGACATCTCTGCTAATACTGTGTGTATTTAAAATCTTGGGATATATTATAATTCTTTCAAAGTTTACAATGGAAGCAATTTCAATAGTGTGGTATATTGAATTGCTAGTGTAGACATTGCCTTGGGCACAAATGAAACTATGACCTTAGATGACAACTCTCTGCCCACTTTGAGGGACCATTAAAAGCAAATAGGGACAGTGGAAGAGACTTTGATTACATAAAATTAATTATCCCTATTAGAAGCTGCGACCAAAAATCATTAGTAAAATAACAAGTACTTTCATGAGTTTCAAAGTTATAATTCTACTCCCCAAACTTGAAAATTACATATAAAAATTTGCAGATTAAAAAAAAACCGGACTATTATATAGTTCCACTACATGATTAATGCTGCTTTAATGTTCTAAGGCAGGGTACGGGGTCCACTGGGCTGGTTCTAGCTCGGTCTGCTTGTGCTTCACTCCTCCATGACAGTCAGTGCAGGTGTCAGAGTAACCACTTAGAGTCTGCATCAGTTTGACAGAGGAATTGTACCTCTTTCAGTCTAATAATAAAACAATTGGGGGTTTATATTTTGTATGCCTATTTTGGAATTTCATTTTTCTAGCAGTGTATTTTTATTGTATTTACAAATGTATGGGTTCATGATGGATTAGATAAAAAATGGTGGTCCTTCACCACAAATGGTTTGAGAAGTACAGTTCTAAGGAACTTGATAATACAGATCAAATGACAAGATAATGTAAAATATTATGCACTCATACATTTGCAAAATATGTAAAGGTCTATAAAGATAGCCAATAGAGGAGGAAATTTCTCTTCTTGAAATAGGAGACAGCAATATGAATTCAAAATCTGGTGCATGTGGGGTTTAACCTGTTAACCGGTTATATGAATTCATAAAACTGAAATCAGTTTTAAAAGTTTTCCATCTTCCCTTATCAGTGGCTCAGTTTCTAAAATATATCAAATATATAATCTTAGGAAGTGTAATCCTCTATGCTAATCAGTTATTTTGTAGCTAAAATTATTCTAAAACTGAAGTACAAAATGCCCTCTGAATTGATCAGACATTAACTGTAGCATCTGCAAGAAAGTGATACATTTTTTTCACAATAACATAACTTGGATGGGGAAAGAAAATTGAAGATGATCTCAATAACTCATGTTCATCCATGTATAGAACCCACACTGAGAAATCCAAAAATGTTAAATCATCCTTTCCCATAATTGTATCAGTAACTGTGCACTAAATGGAGGTCACATAAAATTGAAAACTATAAAGTTAAATCATGAAATCTGATCTAACCTCTGCACCACTGTCAAATCACAGGCTGAGCTTGTGTCTATACACTGCACTGGTTATGTATCATTTAATACCCAAATTTACTGTTTCTGAATGTTATTATACTGCATCTCAGGTTCTAGGCAATAAAGCCCATCTCTGAAAAGCCAGTACAATTTCTAAAAATGACTATACTAATTCAATTAACTAAAACTTAAGTTGATCATTTAAATTACTATGTTGATCTTACTGTTTTGCAGCCATAGGATCCATAGCTCCAAGATCAAATTTCAGAGCTCCCATTTGGTCAGGAGATATTGAACATGCAGTTACTGCATGGTTTCGGTCCTTAGATGATTATCCAAATTCAAATTGTCCTTGATTTTAATTTTCCTTATTCCTTTTGACATTCTTTGGACTACAGATTCAAATGGATGTGCTAATCGCCCTTTGACCACTCAGAGTTTCTCAAACCTATCTTATAGAAAGCCATTCCTTTTGTTTCAGTGATATTGATTTTTCTCTCTTTAAATTTTTTTCCCTCCAACTCATTTTCTTTCACCTCTTCTGCCTTCTCTACTTCACTGTGCCCTTCCCATATTGATCTCCACAGGATTCGATCCTAAGGTTTTGGTTTCAATTTTAGAGCACCACGGAGCAGGTAACTCATTTCCTGAGGTGTGAGTTTTTGGACCATATTTCGTGAGCACGGTCCTCTCAGTTTCAACCAGCACTTACTGAGTTCCTGTCATGACACAGGCAATTGTTCTGGTTACTAAGGCTGCAGAGCTCACTCTGCCAGAACTCCTGTGTTGGAGGGGCTCATAGCAATGTAATTACTTGCTTGCATATTTACCAGGGACAATGCAGAATAACGTAGACTGCATTAAATGCTTAATATATGTGAGCACTGCTTTGCACACTCAGGTACACATTTAATTCTTCTGGGCTGAGAAGGGGAAGTGGGTCCTTGTGGCTAGAGGACAAAGTTAGGAGGAGTATTCCTGGCAGAACAAAGTATTGAAGCCAAGAAAATGCGTGATACATTTTTGGAAGAAGGCAATTAGCTTTGCGCAGGATTAGAATAGAATACATAGGAGGGGAAGGAACCTTGGAGAGACGAGAAATGAGGCTTAAAAAAATAATTGACTAATTGGCAAAGTACCTAGTACCCTTCACTCAGGAGCCCCAGAGTCTGATTTATGTTTTAAAAACCAGCAGCATGAGTGATGATGGGCACTCACAAGAAGGAATACCACAGAAAGGACAGTGGGTCTCTCAAGAACCCCAATCTACAGGATTCAGAAAAGTGATGTATCCATGCAACAGAACATCGGACCCCCTGGGAAAAAATATCAGTGACTCGAGAGACCCCTTCTACAGCAAGGTTTGATGGGAAGAAAAACATGAATCGACTGTGGGTTCCAGGTTTAAAGGTCAGCTCTGACACCCTATAACCTGGAGCCATTATTTATTTAGCATATCTATGCCTTGGTTTCCTCATCTGTAAAATGGGGCCTAATACTAGTTCTTAACTGGTAAGGTTGCTATGAGAACTAAATGAGAACGAATGGGTATCAAGCAGTTACATTGCCTCTCACATAGTAAATATTCAACAAATGTTATTCATTATTGTGTTAACAATGCATAGTTTTTGTCAATGCTTTTTATAAATCCATACTTTCACTACCAGCTAATATAAGAATATGAAAAAGAAGATGCCAGGGAGAAATAAGTGAATTCTCGCTTTGCTTTTCATGTTGGTTTTCTTTGAGATCAAGAGTTTCAGGGTTTTGGTTTTCTGTGTCCCCTAAGCTTTCCCCCTTTCCTCTCCTTATTCACTCCCTGCCCTCAATCAGTTCATAGCTTTCAGATCACTCAACATGTAACATTTCATACCCCTCTTCCTTTGGAAAGAGTTGGTCAATTAACTAGTTCTGTGATAGCACACCACTGTTTCTGCCCAGGGCTTACTATTTGCTAAATATAACAAAATTGATTATGCTTGAGATGACAGTGTCATGACCTGAGCACATCTTATATTACGCACTAATTCATTAAACCTCCATAAAGCAGGCAGATAATGGTTATCATACTATTTCAGAAACACAGATAAAGAAGCGAGAAGAAACCAAATTATTCACTGGGGTTCAAAGAAGAAATCAGTAACGACTCTGAATGTAGGACGCATGTTTTAATGGGAGCCTTGACTCACATTTCTTCCTCTAAAGCAGCAATTTTCAACTGTTGGGCCACAAGAATTTTTAAAACATGGAATACCTATGTAGTCAGGGGCACTACCTCTTTTCCCTTAGATTGTCAAATAAAAAAATGACAACAGCCCTGGCTGGTTGGGCTCAGAGATTAGAGTGTTGGCCTGTGGACCAAAGAGTCGGGAGTTTGATTCCAGTCAAGGGCACATACCTCACTGCAGTTCGATCCCAGGCCCTGGTTGGGGTTGTACAGGAGGCAGCCAACCTCTCTCACATTGATGTTTCTCTCTCTCTCTCCCTCTCTCCCTCCTACTCCATCTGAAAATCAATGAAAAAATATCCTCAGGTGAGGATTAAAAAAAAAAAATGACAACAGCCAACACAATAATAGCCATCTGGTGTGAATGAATCGAAATTATACCTATTTTATTTTTTTGTCAAATTGGCAAAAAAATATATATTTTTTGGTGTACCACATAATGGTAGTAATTAGTTTATGTGTGCCATGAGATGGAAAGGTTGAAAATCGCTGCTGTAAGGCATAAAGAGTAATGCCGAAATGAAACAATATGGAAATTCCCTTTCATTACCCATTAATTTATGTTTTCATACTAAAAAAGAACTCAAGCATACCTTCACTGGCATGTCGGTCTCTAAATATGTTCTTGGGGTGGACCGTGAATCCTTCTATGTCATGGACTGAAGAAGCCCTCCGGATACTACAGATGCTTTCCTTTGACCTGGAATGAGTCAGCTGGGAACTGGACTGCAGCATGTCAGGGTAGAGCCGGTCCCACTGCCTCTTGGGAGAGGAGTGGTCAAGAGGTCCAGATATGTTCACCAAGGGGGAACATTGGCTGGGCTGTATCAAGGCTTTTGTATCATCTGCTTCAGAGGGGCTGCAGCTTTCTTTTGTAGGAGACTTAAAGTGCTTCATGGCTACTGAATCATCACTCTGTTTAGACGAATCAATTACAACCATATCGGGGTCTTCTTGTGGTAAGGACTGCTTTCTGTAAGTGAGAACTCTCAGACCAGGGAACTTGAACCCAAAGAGTTTCCCTAAAGAGAGAAAAGAGCATTCTTACAAGACAAAGGATACATCCTTAAAGCAAACAAACAAACAAATAAACAAACAAACAAACATTTTGGACTCATATTTAGATGACATATAAAAAGTTATTAATCAATACTTAATTTACAGATATTGTAGAAAACTTCTCTGAGGGTAATACAAATGATCATATAAGTGTAAGAAAGTAGTAAAAATAATTTTACCATGTTTTTGATAGTTAGATATTCTCCGGTGACATGAAAGCATTATTTGAAGGACACGAAGTTTTTTGTTTTAATAAATTAAAAACATATATCCACTATACATCCATTCTTTAAGGGAATTTGAAGGGTAGAGCATAGTTTAGAAAGAAAAAGAAAGGACAGGGCACCACCTGTAAAAGGAGCAGACACAGACAAGACTATGGTGTGTGTGTGTGTGTGGCGGAGGGTGGGGGGCCTACTGTATTGCAAGGGAATGAGGTGGGAGTAAGAAGCTGGCCTAACGTAGCTAGAGGGTTTCTATTAGATACTAATGTCAGTTGACTGTGGATGGAAAAAGTGGGGTCAGCTGTGTATGAGATGTTTCTCATTCCATTAGGAATTCTTTCAAGACTTTTGGTTTCAGAGAGAGATGTATGGTCAAGATATAGATTTTTTCCCCCATGATTTTTTGGTTCTGAAATCTGAGAATATGGTATGAAATGTTATACATATCTTAGAGTGGATAATGCTTAGAAGAGGCAATTAAATATACAAATTAAAGGGTAGATAATAAAAATTTAAATATTAGCTAAGAAACACATACACACACTGGTAGTAAAAATGCAAATTAAAACAAGAACATATCATTTTTACTCTTCAGTTTAGCAGTAAATTAGAAAAAAAAAAAGCAGCATACCATCTAGTGCTGGCAAAGCATGCTGGCGGGCATTCTGACACTGCTAGGGATTGCAAATTGCTATACATTTTTTGGAAAGTCACTTTACAATAGGTATTAAAATACAAAAAATACACTTTTCATTTGACTCAGCAATTCCATTTATAGAATATTACAAAGCATAGAAACTAGACATAATCTGAATATCCATTAGATGAAGAACCATTGAATAAATTATGGCCTTAGTATACTTTGAAAATCTCATGATATTCTTTAAAAATCAAGAATACGTATATGTTTCCATTAGAAGGTTATTCAAATACAGTGTTAACTGAAATTGCATTTCAGCTTAATGTGTTTAGGACAATACTACTTCATTAAAAATGATAAAAGCCTCTATTTGTCCATATGAGTTGAATAGCAGTAGAGAAAGATGTGGGGGAACACACTCCCAAGTTTTAACGTTGATTGGTTAAACGGTTTTGGAGGTGGGGAGAGTATAATGTATTGCCTTCTTCTTTATATATCTCTATTGTTTGTTACATCAAGCATTCATTCTTCTATAAATGAAAAAAAAAAAAAGAATAATGTAAAACTTCTACTCTTAAGAGAAATGAAAAGATAAGAGAAAGCACCCAAATAACATTACATGAGTCAAAGCTTTTCTAAGAACTGTCTAAAGAAAATGCAGAGTTTCTAATTTCCGCTGCCAGCTTGGGCGCCTAGGTCCACATCACCCATGGCTTTACAGTCACATGTTCCCTTCTAGGCAGTCAGTGTCTTTGGGTCACCTTCTTACATTCTCTAAGTGCCATGGGCACCATTATCTTTAATATATTTACTATGAACTTTTCCTCAGTGCATTGAAGATGGTCTTAAAATGTAAAAGAATACCTAAAACTTTTCTGCATTTTATTTGGATGGAATCGTGCATACACATATTTTCAATTCCATGTTTAATCCAATGATTCATAAATCTATATCTCTAGTCCAGACCGCTTTTCTTAGTTGCATACCTGCATGTCTAATGGCCTCCACAATATCTTATTTAGAAGTCTTAATGATACCTCAAAACCTTATAGCAGGTCCAATCTCATGACCTGCCTTTCTCAAGTCCAGCCCTTTCTTTCAGTGAGTGACATCACAGTCCATCTAGTCCCATAGCCTGAGACTTGAACGTCTTTCTAGTTACTGTTCTTCCTCACCTACATCTCCCGTATTCGATCCGTCCCCTAATTGTGTTCATTTCACCTCTGCAGTATCTTTTTAATGATAGCCATTCATAATAACCATTTTCACTTCTCTCATCTCCATTGCTATCACTTTCGTCTCAGCCACTATAGGTTCACCTGATTTCTTGCAATAAGAGGCTAATTACTTTCCACATTGCATCACATTGTCCATCCTTTAAAAAATATTTTCTATCTTCCAAGAAAAATTCACTTTTGATCATGTAGGCTATTATTTAATCTTTCACTGCTCCCAATAATTCCCTGCTTTGGGGATGAAGGCAACTCAGTCTCCACTCTGTGGCTTCATCTTTTCTCCATTGCCCCCCGGGGCCCAGTCACACGGACTTTATAATGCCTTCGAAGGCCTGTGCTTCTTTCCGGGCTTCCTTGTGTTTGATACTTTTTACTCTCCCTACTTAGCACATCTTTTAGGTTTTAGCCCCAAAGTTGTTTCCTTTGGGAAGCTTTCCCTTCCTTCAGAACTGGATTAGCACCCCCTTTATAATTTTCACCACGGTTTACCAGTTATACACGTGTTGACTTTCAGATTTCTCTCCCTTAGTGAACTGTAGGCTTCAGAAGGGAAGGACCCCTGTCTGTTTTGCTCACTAAACCCCAGCTCTGACAGGATGCCTCAGCACAGTAAATACATTTCCACAAGCAGATGCTGAACCGAAAACGTGCTTCAATTTTTGCTGTAGAAAAACTAGAATATTTAATCAGTCTAACCAACTTAATTAGAGAATCTTGGCCTCCTGAAATTGTATTGACCCCTATTTACCAAAGATGATTGATTGAGTTGAACTCAGTAGCTCATGGAAATGGTGAACGGTATACATGCACTACCAACCTGATACAACTCTTATTGTAAATTTCATTTTGTTTCAGCTGTTATTAATTGCTACCATTCCAATCATGGAGCGTACACAAAAGTGTTTTGAAACTCTTCATCATCCAGTGAGTGCATTTTATGTAAAATTCCCATTACAAAAAATTTTAGAACTAGTTAATGTAATATTGTAATAGCTTTCATTTGTAAGCTAGTGGACTACTAGTTAACAGTGTCAAATATAATTGAAATAGAGTTTATCTTTCTGGCAAAAGACATGACACAATGCATAGACAAACCCCAAGTATGTTCAACATTAAACTCTTGATTAATAAAATGCAGAAGAGAGTAATCAATGTGTGCAAATAGGATTAAATAACAGTATATCACAATAACTGTTTTGTAAACATGCTTATATAATTCTACTGACAACTTTTATAGGTGCAAGTAAATTGCCAAGTTAAAAATTAGTGAACTGCATCAGAATCATTTGATTAGTTTTTAATGCACATGAAATTGAATAATAAAGCAGTTTATAAATCAATTCTGCAAGCTTATTACAATGGACTGAAGGTCAATGTCTACTTTTATTCATTTTTCATCACTTACATTACTCTCCTCTTTTAAAAACAGTTCACTGCCTTTCTTAGTGATCACACAAGGCATTTGCTCCTACAGTTTAGTCATGTACAAGGTGGTACAGATGTTTTTTTCTGCATCACTAGGTTAATATGACCATGTTATATTGCATTACAGATTTAGTTGTCTAACTGCCACTCATCCGGAAAGAATACACATTGAGAATTTTGCTTAACGCTGGCACTTTCGAGCATGAAATATAAAACACTAAATGAGTGTAGTCCTGTTAGGGTCTTAACACTGAAAAACACCCTTGTAAATTAAGTTTCCATGTTTTACTATATTTGTATTTTAATTTGAATAGCTAAAATAGATATGGGTTAGTCTATTTGCCGAAATGTTAAACAAATCTGAAATAAGAACAGCTGAATAAGTTTTTTTTACACATGTTTAAAACATTCTCCAAAATAAATATAAACACTGATAAACTACTTGCATGAATATGATTTTGGTTAAATACAACACTTTCATATAAGACGATATGTAGTTTCTAAAATACTTGAACCTATAAGTAATAACTATAACAATGTCTTTCTCCGGACCTCTCCCTTTTGTGGAGCTGTTAAATATAATTTAGAAGGTGCATTTTCATGTATCCTGTGTCATGATACTAAGAACCTTTTACTTCTCAACCAAGAAGGAACATTTATATCGTTATTGTCTTTTTCTTTGAAAAACCTAGAGTGATGACTTTAACCAAATATGGAAAGATGTGAAATACTTGGTCCACAGTCAAATAAGAAATCAGGGTAAAGTCGGCATAAAACAGTAGTTTCCTTGATTTAATTTCTGTTTACCCAAGATTTGCTGTTTTCTTGGACCATAAATATCCCCCTGAGAATCTAATGAGAATAATAACTCTGTCCTCTAAACAAATGTAGATAAATACATACACATGATTTCTTTTATTTTCTCAGAGGTTGAATAATAAACTCCCTTTTCCCAAACCAAAACCCTTCCATTAACCACCCCTCCTCCCCCAAACCCCCCCCCCCCTAGGATTAGACTGTTTATATTGCTTCCAGTTTGGACATACTTTGCTTACATCTTTGCATTAATCACAGTTCTCACAAAAGTATTATGATCAAAATTACATTTCTACCCTCTCTACTGGGGTAATGAGACTTTAAAAAATGGTTTTGCTAAACTTTCCCAAATTGAGAAGATCTCATCAATCTCAACTATTTTCTCTCTCTCTCTCTCTCTCTCTCTCTCTCTCTCTCTCTCTCTCTCCCTCCCTCCCTCCCTCCCTCCCTTTCTCATCTCTATCTCTTTCTCTCCTCTGAGAGCTGGTTCTCATCTACTAGAGTTTGGAAGAAAACTATGGTGCCAATTTTACTTCAGTTGTTCTATTAGGAATCTACCTGGGAATGTTAGAAACAATAATATTTCTTGCATAGAAACAGTATTTTTGAAAAATCTTCCATATATTCTTAATCACTGAATTTCCTCACAACTGTAAATCCCAATCATTCTCTTGGTTCAATTTCTCATCATTTCTACAAACTCTCTGATTATCTAAAAATTAAAACCCAGTTAAATATAAATTACAAGCATCTTACTCTTGCTTGTTGCTGCTCAGTTGAATTATGGACTGAAAAGGAGAGAAACTTAAGTTGGAGCAGTCATCAAATTAGAGAATACAGTGGGGTAAGGAGAGGGCACAGGTGTGCGTGTGGGGCAGTGGAGTGGGGGATGTTATAAAGGCCATGAGTGGAGATACTTTCCCTCACAGAGGACTAAGGGTGGTGAGAGGTGTCTTCATTTGTATCCCTGAAAATAGACTGTGCAAAACGTTCCATGGTGTCCTCAGGAGACACATCTATAAGGAAGGGAGTAAGGCAGCCCTGGGCAGAGGAAGGTGATAAGTTATGCAAATGCAGCTGAAGCTTCAGCAAGTCCTCCTAGAGCTCTGCAGCTGGATAGCCCTTCCAATTATGCCAGATGAAGCCAGGGTACCTGCACATTGTATCCGTAGGACAGCTGTCACTGGTCCCAGCCAGGCCAGGGGAAGGGCCATGATGTTGCAGAAGGCAGTTCCCTGCGTTTGACAATTCCCAGTGAGAGGCAGAACCATGTACCCACTGCAGATGATATTCCAGCGGCATGGTTCCAGCCCTGAGGAAGGTGTCCGGCTGAGTGGCACAGTGCACAGTACCGAGGCGAAGGACAGCCAGCTTTTGGTCTTAAAAAACCAGGATCTAAATTAAGCTATTATCACATAAAATAAAAAATGTTGAATTAATGTCGATGTCCCTTTCTAAAATTAGGGTATTCAAAAATCTCACACTTAAATTGGAAACCCTTAAAATCACTGTGAAATTTGTGTCTCCAGCTAAATAGTTCTGGATGTGGAGAAAAACATGACCTTAATTTCTGAGTCAGAGAGATCACCATTTCAAATTTTATGGGAGAAACCGAGAAGAGAGTCCATATACCTGCCTTTTCTTTCTTTCTTTTTTTCTTTCTTTTTTTTTTTTTATCCTTACCCGAGGACATTTTTTGTCCAGATAGAGTGGGAGGGAGAGAGAGGAAGAGAGAGAGAGAGAGAAACATCGACGTGAAAGGGACACATCGAGTGGCTGCCACCCGCACGACCAACCAGGGCCGGGGACAAACTGCAATCGAAGTACATGCCCTTAGCGGGAACCGAACCCAGGTCTCTCTGGACCGCAGGCCGACGCTCTAACCACTGAGCCAAACCGGCCAGGGCTACCTGCCTTTTCTTTTTAGGGAGAACTTTTCCATAGAGATACCTGGCAAGGAAAGAGTCTTTCCTACTGCTATCTATAGAGGAGGTATACAATGTTGCTCACGGGCTGCCAGAGCAACCCAGACTATTGTCAAAGAAGGCAGCAAATAGTAGTTAGACCCGGGAAAGTACCACTGCATGTTAACTCAGTACTGACCTAGCTGACCTGATTAGTGGCTGACAGATGGAGCAGGGTGGCCAGTATGGAATGGACCTGGTATTAGTGACAACACAAGATCACCAGGGAGTACACCTACCTAGTCAACCTGACTTGACCTGCGACCTCTAAAGGAGCAAATGGGGTGAGTAATGCCTTGGAAGACTGAGACTCCTGGGACATTTCCTAGGGCGAGGGAAAACGGAGAAAAAGCACGATCTTACAATAAGGCGGCAAGTATAGGACCAAACCGGAATCTTGAAGCAACGTGAGTCCTGACTCAATAGTGCACAGCACACCTGTGTGCAAGTCAGGGCAGTTAGAGCTGCAGCATGTGTGACAGCGATCTCAGGGGCTGCAGCAGCAGGGAACATCTGGACCAAGTTCACAGATGTCTGGGAGGCACTGCTTCCGACCTGGCTAGGTCATCATGAGAGTACAGAAGCAGAAAATACAGGTTTGGGAGAAGGGAGATAAGGCAGACAGGGTGGGGCAGTGGGCTGTTTTTAGACACCGAAGGATGTAATCCCTCAGTGAGGGGGGAGTGGAATGAAAGCAAACACATCAGTGTTACATAAACTTCATTAGGTGTCTATGGGATAACTGCTTAAGAAATCGATGTATGATTTACGAAAACTCTTTTATTTTGTTTCTCTTCAATTGATTTCTTCCTTTTCCAAATGCCAAGTTAAACAATCCATTCGAGTTATGTGAAAATAATAACATGTTTACTTAGACTGACTCAGGATAACTGGGTAGTTGTAATATTGACAGGGACTTTCTTCATAGAATAAATACAAATGGAACAAACATGAGTTACCCAAATGTTGTATGACTAGGGACTTTGTCTGATTTGGGGGTTGCTAAGTAACAAAAGCTACCAAATGATATACACATGGGGACTCTGGTGTGGCTATGCTGATGTAAGCGATCATTAATGTGCATTGTTAATGAAGGGATGATGCATCTTTTTTTTTTTTTTTTTTCCCAACTACCAGCAATTTTCTTGATCTCAAAAATATAATTTTGCCCAAATTAGATCTTCCTAAGGGGCAATGTGATATAAAATTGATTGTGACCTGTGACGGAACTTGCCCCAGATTTCCATCAGCAGCATGTCGTGGTTCCTTTTCCTACATCAAACTTAATTTTTAAAAGAGGAAACTTCCAAACACATAATAGAAAACACTAGCTATGTTACGTTGTAAGACCTTTAATTAAATTCATCTGAATAACAAGGTTGTTCCTAGGTAATGCTTGTTGAGAGGGAAATTATATTACTATAGCAGCCCTTCACCTTTGAATTAAAGGACGACTTTCAGCTCCAATGGAGAATAGTAAAAACACAGTGACCGCCCTTTTATGAACAAGCTATACAGAAAATTTCTTTGTACCTTAGCGTGAGGTCTGAAAATTGAGATACAAATTTGAGGGAGTAATGCAGCTATTCAGGAAAACATATATTTTATGTGTCAATTATTCAAAATATTGAGTCCAAATCATAGAAATGCATTTTTAATGGCTTAAATTAGCTAGATAATTCCCTTACCAACGTTGTTCTATTTGTGGCGACAACTTCGGTCAGAGCTTTTAGAGTAATTCAAACTTTTATTTTAGTAAGGATGAAAGTAAAATTCTGCTTTGATTTGGGGTGTATAATTTTAATCATTTCAAAGATAATGAAAGATAATTATAGCACCTTAATAAGATTAAATAATAAGTTCCTTTTTGCAAATTACTGAGAGTAAGAAACAATAGAAATTTAACTTTATTTTACTAAATTTTTACATTGAGTTTTACTTAAAATTTATCTTTATAGGTTTTATAAACATTAATTAAGTTAGACCAGTAGTTTCCAAAATTTGGTGAGTATCAGAATGATCTAAAGAGTTTGTTAGAACACGGATTGTTGAATTTCTGTATTTCTGAATCAGCTGTTCTGATGGAAGGCCCACGAACCTGTATCTCAAACATGTTGCAAGACGAGGTTGATGGTTTCACACTCGGAGAATCACTGACTTAGACAATCTGGCTAATGCTGATTCAGTAGGAAAAAACACCTAATTACTCAATGTAATAATAATATTCGTTCATTTCTATATTTTACAAATAAGTACTAGGTACTTACTATTTGCAAAGTGTTGGGGATACCTGCCATGAACTAGGGCTGAACAAATAAAAAACACAGAACACATTCATTTTCTGTTTGGAAGTATATTGTTAACTAAATAACTTTTAAAATTTAAGCTGGTTCTCTGTGGAAAGTGGTATGGAGTTACCTAAAAAAAAATAAAAAATGGAAGTGCCTTATGACTCAGAGATTCCACTTCTGGAAATATATCCTAGGAAACCCAAAACACTAATTCAGAAGAGTATACGTTCCCCTGTGTTCACTGCAGAATTATTTATAATGGCCAAAATTTAGAAGCAGCTCAAATGTCCATCAGTAGATGAGTGGATAAAAAATGTTGTAGTACATTTACACAATGGACTACTACTCAGCTGTAAAAAAGAAGAAAATCTTGCCCTGGCCAGGTGGGTTAGTTGGTTGGAGTGTCGTCCCATACGCCAAAAGGTTGAGGGTTTGATCCCCGATCAGGACATGAATGGGGTGTTTCTCTCTCACATTGATGTTTCTCTCTCTCTCTCCCCCCCTCCCTTTCTTCCTCTCTCTCTAAAAAACCAATAAAAACATATCCTCGGGTGAGGATTAATTTTTAAAAAAAGAAGGATCTCTTACCCTTTGCTATAGTATGGATGGACATGGAGAGCATTATGCTAAGTGAAATAAGCCCGTCAGAGAAAGACAAATATCCAAATTACCCTATGATCTCACTTATGTTGGAATCTAATAAACAACATAAACTAACAAACAAAATAAAAAAATACTTTTTCTCAATCTCCTCGAGAAATTTTTAACAAATTAAAATATGTGTGTCTTTGTGTGTGTGTGTGTGAATCAGACTGGTGAGTCTAGATTCTTGCTATAAAAGAAGAAAAAAAAACTCAAATATACTTGTGAATAATTTTAAATGAAGCTTAAAAATATTTCTTTTAAAATAATAAAGGTAGCATTTTCTTAAACTTGATAACAATTACTTTTGAAATTAACAGTGTAAGCTAGAACACATAATTTGGTTATCTTCCATGTTGTACAAATATTTCATAGCACCAGATATATTAGAGCAAAAAAAGAGAGGGAGAGACAATTTGTTTTCCCATTGCTATTATTTCCTTTAGATGTGGCCTCCTTCTAGTTGGTAAAAAAAAAAAAAAAAAAAAAAAAAAAAACAAAAAACAAAAAACAAAAAAATCACAATTTTTTTCTAGTTTGTATCATTTTCATTTTTTAGATTGCAAAGTTTTTACAGAAGCCATCTGTGAGATAAAAAAAAATTAACTACACATTTTACTTGGTATTTATATTTATTACATAGGAATTTGTTGACTCAGTTGTATAGTATTTATCAATTTGATGGATACACCTATCAAAATAATACTCTCCACTCGACTTGCTTCATTCCAGGGACACAGTCATCTATATGCGGCTGGTCCTATATCATCCGCAAAGAATCAGTCTGTGAAAAATTAGTTCTTCCTAGAGAAAGCTGTTCACTTATCCTGGATAGAGTTCCTAACCTCGAAACGAAACATTTGTCCTGAGAAATGACCCACCACTTCATCCAACACGAAACAAGTCTCTGGGTTTCCAGAACTTATTCTCTGTCATAGTCCCTTTTGATGACCCATCTTTTCTATTGTGCATTACGTCCTTTTCTTTCATTTAATATTCTCAATTTAATACTCCACTTCTTTTTCATTTGTGTTTCTTGTGTTGTCACTTCACATTTCTTTGTTTTGTCTACAAGTCAGGAGAGGCATTGAAATTTACAGAAGCCCACATCTCAGTTGCCTTTCCCCTCTTGTTCTCATTTAAGCCTCACCACTTGGGGGAACAGACACACTCCTTATGAAATATTTTGGAAGTAAGATGTTTCTGCAAAAGAAGATGTCTTGGCATTTAATTTTCTGTTATTTCTTTTATGTTTGTTTATTGTAGCAGCCATACCAGGAACAACAATGTTAGAAATAGCCAATAACATTATTTTATACAGTTATAATAACTTACTAAGTTATACTTAAAAGAAAAAAGTCAGCAGGAGTTTGTCAAAGATCAGATATAATGCAAAGTAGAAACTGCATAGTATCAGACGTTACCAAGCATAATTTGTCTCTCACTTTTCTGCTTGATATAACAATCAACTCTTCAAAAACTGACACCAAGTAAAAGGAGATTTAGAGCCTCTAATGTTAGCAGGGTATAATCTGAGCCCTATATATTGGTTGTGAATAATGGGCCCCTGTAATGATCTGGAAACAATTTTACCTGCATATTTGTACTCCCTTCAATGATTCCCTGTATGCCTGACAGCTGCAGTGTGGGGAAACCAGTGTTCACAACAGAAGAAACCATCTCTGCTGAACTTGCTATCACACATCAGACATTATCTTAATTCCATTATAAGGTAGCATATATAATGTATTATATCCTGGAAGGCTACTGTATAGATTATCTCCCATTCAAGAAATCAAAGTTTCAATTCTCCATTTGCATTTTAGTTTGAAATGAATATTTTATTTATTTAAAAATATCCCCTCTCTGCCATACTGCTCACACGACTTTCCCTTTTACACTTCCATTCAATTAGACAAACCATGCAAGACAACCATTCTATGGAAAAAATAAAGAATTTGTGGAGATAATGAAGAAAAAATACTAGGCATCCCCCAAAACAAATGATCTTATTGACATTTATGACCAAAATACAGGCTGACATTACCTAAAGTATACTCGCAGGAATCATGCAATGATGACTAAATTTGTTAGTGAAAAACATAAAGAAATCAAAACACTCATCAACTTAAAAGAATAAGACTTTGGTATCACAATAGTTTTTTATGGTACTTTAATTTTGTTTCTAAATAGGTCACTTGGGAGATTGACAAATTGATGATTTTGATAGAGAATGTTCCCCAAGTGTGATATTGTTCAGAGTAAAATATTCAGAAATTGTAATCCTATTATACTAAAACATTTGTCACAACAGGTATGTCATTTAGACATACCTAGGGAAGTAACTAATACTGTAAAAAATTATCAGCTTGTATACATTTGATTTAGCATTATATTTAGGTTTACAACATAGGCTTTGGAGAGTGTGGTTTATAAATTTTATATACATATTTTGTTATCTGAAATTATATATAGTGTAACAATATTTTTTAAATATTAAAGTTTTGTGATAAGGCTTTCAGCCTCCCACAGACAATGACAGATACCTAAATTCCAATTTCCTCATGGATCCTCCTAAAAATCATAGAGATCAATAGGGAGTCAATAAAAACACCCATGAACTATGCCTAAAGAACAAGACATTACAAACTTTAATTTACATGTAAGCAGGGAACTAAATGCCCAAATCCAGCAGAACTGGCTCAGGACAACACACTGCACTAGAGTCAGGCAGAAACTAAGGAAAAAGGGGAACACGGAAGTCTCCTTGGCCTGGAAGACATACCAAATAGGGTTTACGCTCAGAATAGGGCTGCCCTCTTAGTAAGAAATATTGAAAGCAGGTTAGTGACCTGAATGAACAGAGCACTGGTTACTAGAGAGACAATGGAAAGTGACTTCAAAAGTCACTTTCGAGACCCCAGATAGCAGCCTCAGAAAAGCACTACTTCTTGGAGAAGTGGAGGAATCTTCAAAGGTGGAATTGTCCCTTGGGGAGAGGGCAACAGGAAGCAGTTGAATGTAAGGTCCCTTTACTGATATAAGAGGAAATCAGAAGACAGAGAAAAAAACAGGTGCCATGTATTAAAAAAAAAAAAAGCAAAAAACAAAACAAAACACCCAAATTTATAAGCTTTCAATGTATGAATGAGCCTTTGAACTAAAAAACTAAGAAAGCCACTCAAGCAAGAACCACCCCCCACTCCCACTTCCTCCTGGCCCCAACCAGATTTCATGTTATTGCTTGTCCAGGAAAATCCTGCACAAATAGATATAAACAAGTAAATTATAATATTTGTACAAAGGTATCATATGAGAAATATACAGAAAGTGGGAACAAAACATATTTTGTAGGGAAAAGTATGCTAAAAATCTAGTTATGAAACAGAAGATATATATAACACACCAAAATAAATTTAAAATTATTTAAACCAGTAATTAAAGAAATGAAGTAAGATTACAAATCAGAAATTAAAAAACACAGTAAGAACTGGACAAACAAAAAAAATGCAAAGCAAGAACTAAAAAAATGATAGGTAATGAATTCAGGAAAGAAAAATTAAAAAATCATCTAAAAATTTAAGGCTACATTACAAGATACCCACAAGACATAGAGATTGAAAATGAGAGAATATAAATAAAACAGAAAATAAAACAGAAATAAAGAGAGAAAAAAGAACCAGAGAGGAAGTGATAGATAGGAAAGACAGGCAAAATAGGTACAACATATATATTATCTGAATCCCTAAAGAAGAAAAACAACAAATAAAAATAAATAATATGAATATTTAAAATTATAACAACATTTTCTGAAATAAAAGATGAATTAAATTTATATATTGTATCTGGGACAACTGACTTAGAATAGTCAAAGGCAGACATGTGATAATAACAACTTTTTAGACTTTAAAAGTCTCCCTTGGTTTGAAAAAATAATATTCAAGTCTCCTATTATTAGTTTATTTCTAAACTTTTCTGGGACTCTGGGAAAGATATTAAAATCACAAAGGACAGTCAGGTAAGTTCATATCAGACTTTAGATTAGCAACATTGGATGCAAGAAAAGAGTAGAATAATATCTATAAGGTTCACAAGACAATCAAGTGTGAGACAAATATCTACCTAGTTGTTCTTCAAGTACAGAAACTAGTGTTGAACAAGAAAGAATTCTGAGAATATTTTACCCATGAACATTTCCTGAATAGAATAAACTTTATCCAAGACGTGATATTTGCAGACACTAGTGTTGAGCATTGAATACATTTCTTTAGAAATTTAAAACCATAACAAAAGTGAGAAGTATGTAAACATTAAACATTTGAGAAGCTAAAAATACCACAAGCAAACAAAATGGGAGAAGAAAGAAGAAAACATAAAACAAGCTCACTGAGTGTCTTGTTGGTAATATGCAGCAGTCAAATGATATCATTTAAACTGACAAACTGCATGATAAAAGACTAGGTATACTTAGGAGTGCAAAGGTGAGCACTAAAATAATATTATTGACTAAAATCACATGGTGGAAAAGGGAGGAAAAGAAATACATGCTAATTTTATTCTTGTTCATAGTAAGGAATGAAAATACATTGAGGGGAAGCAGGCATCTGATTAAGGCCATTAAATAAAAGTTTCTTATAAAGATATAGCCACTAGAGAAACATACAAAAGTTGCTGAAAAATAAAATGAAAGTAATACAGGATAAAACAAGCAAAATATACATGGTGAAAAAGAGCAAAGAAAATATAGTATCATAAAATAATTTAAGATACAGTTAACATAAAACGTTAATATCAAGACAAAACACATTAGTTATATCAATAAGTGTGAACAACTATTTTAGTTGAAGAAAAAAAGGAAAATCTAATTGAACAACCTAATAAAAAAGATACATCTAAAACAAAGAAAGACTAAAAGGAGGTATAGAGATATGACAACAATATAAAAAAAAAAACAAAACTCATTCGTGATTTAAGACAGTAGAATTTAGATGGAAAATTAATAAATAAAAAAGAAGATACCTTAGAGGGGTACAGGCCAACTTGTAAAATAATATAAAATGATTTATATGAATATCTGTGAAATAAATAACAGAACAATATTCATAGAACAAAAATTAGAAGATACACAAGAAAAAATAGAAATACCCTAATAATAGAAGACTTTAATGCACTTCTTTGAGACTAAGACATATGTTAAATAAATAAATAAATAAATAAATAAAATAAAAAAAAAACAGAAAATAAGTAAAGATAGATTTAAACAATATAATAATAAGGTAGAGTTTTAAAAAGATATATTAACTTTTATAACATAATATTCTCAAATATCACCTTTTTTCATGTTCTCATGGGTAACTTCTGAAAATTGATCAAATAATAAACTACAAGACAAACTTTAGTTAAATTATAAAAGACAAATAATACAAATATTATTTTATAACTATAAGATGATAAAACCAGAAATTACTAACAAAATAATACCTAAAAATATATCTTTCCTGTTGGAAAATTAAAAGCCTTTATACAAAACAATTTTTGAATTAAAAATGAAGAAAAAATTTGAATATTTTCTAGACAAAAGATAACAAAATACTACATATCTCAATTCATAGAGGTACAGCTAGTTTATAGAAAATATAGAGCCTTAAGATCATATATAAAAAAAAAAAAAGGAAGGATGAAAATAAGTCAATGCAATAGAAAAGGGCCAACAAAGTACAATGATAAAAAAACTAAATAAAAATATAATAAAAAGTTGTGAGTTTAAAAATGAAAAGAATTAACAAACCAATAAAGATTACTTCCTTGGGAAAAAAAAAAAAACACTGATAAAAAATTTTAGATAGAAGTCTGATAAATGTCACAAAGGAAATAACCAAAGAAACAGAGAAAATCTTTAAAAATATTAAGGGGACTTTAGTACACTGCTGGTGGGAATGCAGACTGGTGCAGCCACTGTGGAAAACACTATGGAGTTACCTCAAAAAATTAAAAATTGAATTGCCGTTTGATCCAGTGATCCCACTTCTAGGAATATACCCTAAGAAGCCTGAAACACCAACCAGAAAGAATACATGTACCCCCATGTTCATAGCAGCACTATTTACAATAGCTAAGATCTGGAAACAGCCCAAGTGTCCATCAGTGGATGAATGGATTAAAAAGTTGTGGTACATATACACAATGGAGTACTATGCAGCTGTAAGAAAGAAAGATCTCTTATCCTTTGAGATGACATGGAGGGACCTGGAGAGTATTATCCTAAGCAAAACAAGCCAAGCAGAGAAAGACAAATATCACATGATCTCACTTATTTGTGGAATATAATGAACATAACAGTCTGAGGAACAGTGTAGACCCAGAGATGTGGAAGTAGGGTATAGACTGACACCCCTCAGAAGAGGGGGTGGGGGGGAGGGAAGAGATAAACCACAGAACTTATGTGCATGTATGCATAACTGATGGATATGGACAACAAAGCTGGGGACGGGGTGGGGGGATGGGGTGGAGGGTGTCAATGGGGAAAAAAGGAGAAACATCTGTAACAAAAATAAATAATAATAATAAAAAAAAAAGAGTGGAGAAAAAAATAATAAAAAGTACTGAAGTATTACAAAAAATATTATAAAAGACGGCTTTGAATAATTCTGTTAAAATAAAATTTTAAAGTCTACATGAATAATTTCTAGGAAGTAAAATTTAGCAAAACTAGTACTGGTTGAGCTGAATAATTTGACTAGACCAATCTCTGGAGGAAAAAAAGAAATTTGTCAAAAATAATTACCAGGCCTAGATAATTTCACAGAAGAATCTAACTTAACTTGTGAATCTAGATAATACCCAAACTATTTAAATAGTTTTGTAGCATAGAAAATAGAGGAAAAACTCCAGATTATTTTTTGAAGGAATTATAACATTGATACCAATACATGATGAAATTGAACACACACACAAATATTAAAGAATCCCTGTATCAGTGCAAATATTCTATATTAATTTTAGACAAAATAATTCTAGAGCATATTATAAAATAAAATACATCATGTCCAAATGTGTTTCTTTTCAGATGTGCCAGGATGATTTTATATTAGTAAACTCCATTTATAAAATTTGCCATAAAAAGTAGAAAATGGAATAGAGCACTACAGATGCTATAAGGCAATTTATAAATTTCAGCACCCTGTCTTAATAAATATGTCAGTGGAACCTTTCTTCAAATTATAAAACACATACACCTCAGCTCACATTCCGTCATTTCAATTAATTGGGAATTCTAGTAACATATACACAAAGATTTGGAATAAGGCATGATGCTCAATGACAACCTCTTTTTAATAACACCTTGGAGGGAATAGCCAGTACAATTAGACAAGAGAAAGCTATTAGATGTATAATAATCGGAAAGGAAAATGTAAAGCAGTCTCTATTTGATATGATAAGATACTTGAAAAAATCATGAGAATCAATGTATAAGCTACTGCAAACTAAGAAATTTCACTAAGATAGTAGGATATAAAATGAACCTACCCAAAAACTCCATAGCCTTAAAATTATGAAAGAGAAGATTCTATTTATAACAACAGCAACAAAAAAGTTAAATATCAAGTAGCAAACAAAACAATGAGGAAATTTTAAAAACACTCCTAAAGAACACAAAAATTGTAGTTAAAAATGAAAATATATAAAATATATAATTTTGTATAGAATGAGTCAACAGCATAAAGATTTTAATTTCCTTCAAAGTAATCTATAAAATTAATGTGAATTTAATAAAAATATCAAAGGGATTTTTTCTATCTAAATAAGTTGTTTCTAAAGTTCATCTAAAATGTTAAGCAAGAAATCACTTCAAACCCCTGAAAATTCATATAAAAAAAAGCATTTCATATCAGATATCAATTGTACATTTAAAAATGTGTGACTCTGAAGGATGAATAGACCAACAAAACAGAATAAAGTTGAGAAATAGACTAAAGTACACTGGCTGTTTAGCATGTGATAAAGTTGGCATCTCAAATTCCCTGTGAAAAGACAGACATTCTAATCAATTAAAAAGTGACAGCTATTGATAAAACGATAAATTAAATTGCTGCCTTGTACTGTAAACCAAGCTAAATTTAAATGCGCTAGAGATCCCAAAATATAAAACCATACAAGTTCTAGATTAAAAATGAATTTACTTACAACCTTGGAACGGTTAAAGCTTTTCTAATATAATATAACTCAAGAAAGAATTCAGAATCAACAAGGAAAAGGGTTGATATATTAAGCCATATTTCAAAAAATGCCTTTGCATGACAAAAACCAGGAAAAAGCTAAAAAACAAATTATTTGCTGAAGTGATTTGTAACTTATTCTAAAATTTGAAAGAATAGAAAAAGGAAACAAATGTATACAAGAAATGGACAGTTGGCAGAAAAAAAATGTCTATAGTGCTTAAATATATGAACCTCACTCATAATAATAGAAATGTAAACTAAAACTAATTGAGGTACTAAATCTAGAACCCACCTGGCACCATACAAACTTACTATAATATTAGCTATATTTCCTATGCTATACCTAGTATAGTGACAAAAAATCAAGAAGGCTGACTCACTCTGTTAGTATCGCTTTGGAGACAAGGTCTAACATTGCTTGTAAGAGTGTAAAGTGATTCAAACTATAAGGAGAGGAGTTTGGCAGTATCTAAAAAGATTACATATGCATTTACACTTTGACTCAGGAATCACACTTATAAAGCCTACCCTGAAGATACTTTCATCCAAAAATACTTTCATACATATACATATATGAAAATATATATGCACAATTTATTCGGGCATTGTTTGTAAAAACGTAAATGTCCATCAGAAGACTGGTTGAGTTTACTATGGTATATACAAGTCAAATGGCTTTGAAAGCAGCTGGTTGATTCTTTAAGGCACTAAAGTGTAACGAGCTATGGCTTTTTAAATAGAAAATTATTTTACTTAAAATGCAAACATATTTTGAGAACTGAAATATGTAAATGAAGAATGTATTAAGACTATTACAAGAGCAGAATATCAAGAACATTATGTACATGTTACTTTTACTTACTGTTGACAGTTTTGACTGGTAATATTGGGTTTACCCTCTCTGGAGAAGCAGCAGTTTCCTCATCTGTCACATATTCAAAATTAATGATGAACATCATGGCCACACCCTCTTGGTTTTTCACTGGAATTATGTGAGTGTTGCAAATGAAAGTAGACCCTGAGGAAATGAAAGACGCACATTAGGTTAACAATATGCCAACATTTTGAAGTATCACTAATATAAAAATTTTAATGAAACCTTACAGAATTTTCTATCTTAAATGGTCATTGAAATGAAATTAAAAATACTTTGATTTTTTTTCTCATTGCAGATGCTTTTATTGCCATAAATAATAGTTATATGTGAAGCCTCCACACCATGAATTTGCACAACATTGATTCTTTTCCTGCCCCAGGGCAGTCACCACACTAACTTCATACACATTATTTCCCCCCCGCCCCCAGTTTTTACTATAATTAAATACTAATTATCATTCCATAAACAACTGCATTCTTTTCTATTTTAAAAGATATATAAATGGAACCATACAGTACATGTGATTTACAATTGGCATTTTTTCCAATTACAGTTGATATTCAATGTTATTTTATATTAGTTTTAGGTGTATGGCATAGTGGTTAGACATTTATGTAGTTTACAAAGTAATCCTCTGATAAATCTAGAACCCACCTGGCACCATACATACTATAATATTATTAACTATATTTCCTATGCTATACATTATATCATCATGACTATTTTGCACCTATCAATTGTACTTATTGAAAAAATACTTTGATTTTTAATTTCATATTTATTGCATATATATTTACTTAAACTACACACACAATTTGCCAGAAAGTATTCACAGGCAAATTCCAGTACTACATTATGGAAAAACAGAACATCAATTCTTATTTGTTTTCACACCCACCACTATAATAATTGGTATGTGGAAAAAGACATATTCTTCAACTTTCCTCAAATATTTTGCTTAAATCTGAATCTATATAAAATATATGTGTATACACAATAAAGATAACTCATTTTGTGTTATTTTGATTTTAGCATTAAGGAAATTATTTCCTTTTTCTCATTTACTTTCTTGGACATAAAGTAGTAAATTATTGACTCTGGTTCACATATGTTTCAGCAATTGTTTCCTTTTTTGTGCAAAATTTTCAATGCCCAAATTATAATAATTTTATTTGGTTTGTAATCTGTCAGTAAATTATTGTGTTAGTTTGATCCCTTCGACTAGAAAGATGAAATTCTTTTATAAACACAATTATAGGGGGTAATTAGATATATTTATTAGACTCATCTAGAAATTAACAAAGGGATTACTCAGTTTACAATCAACTACCACCACCCATCCTTAAACAGAAAACCCAAGATCCAATATTTAGAGAATACAGTCAAGAAGCTGGCTTCTTTTAAACCAATTGATTTCTGACTGCCTTCTTGGGTTTGACTTTTAAAATTGAGAAAACCTCAAAGCAGTTTCCTCATATTTTTATCATCTGAATTTTTTTATTGAGATATAATTGAAATATAACATTATATTAGTTTCAGGTGTACCACATGATGGTTCAGTATCTGTATACATTGTGAAATGATTACCAGTGTCTAGTTAACATCCATTACCATATAGTTATATTTTTTCTTTTTGTTCTTGTGATGAGGACTTTAAGATCTGCTCCTTAGCAACATTTAAATATTTAATACAATATTATTAACTATGTAGTTACCATGCTGTATATTACATCTCATTGTTTTTTATTTTCTAGCTGGAAGTTTGTACCTTTTGACCCCCTTTACCCATTTTGTCCATCCCTCCCAACCACCAATCTGTTCTTTGTGTTTATGAGCTTTTTTTTGGCTGTTGTTATTGTTTGTTTGTTTGTTAGAGTCCACATGTAAGTAAGATCATATGGTATTTGTTTTTGTCTATCTTATTTATTTCACTTAGCCTAATGCCTTCAAGGTCTTGACTAATTTTTTTAGTCATGGTGACAGAAATCTCACAGGTTAGGGATTTGAGTTCAAAAGTACTGAATGTTTAAAATGCAAAAGCTTCAGAAAGAGTTCTCATCAAGTAATAGTGTGTATTTTGATTGCTTTAATTTTTTTCACATTTTTAATTCAATTTATTGGGGTGATGTTAATTAATAAATTTATATATTAATAGGTTTCAAGTGTACAATTTTATAATACCTCATCTGTATGTTGCATTGTGTGTTTACCACCCAAAGTCAAATCTTTTCTGTCACCATACATTTGACACCCTTTACCTTTTACTAGCCCCCATACTCCCTTTGTCTCTGGTAACCACCATACTGTTGTCTGCGTCAATGAGTTTTTGTGTGTTCGTCTTGGTTGTTCATTTGTTGCTTTCAGTTTTATATCCCATATGAGTGAAATCATATGGTTCTTGACTTTTTGTTTGACTTATTTCCCTTAGCATGATAGGTTCAAGATCCATCCATGATGTCACAAATGGCAGTTTCTTTTCACCCTTTCCTCATCTATCCTCTGTTTTTTTCTGCGTTACTCCAGGCCCCAAAGCAGCTGACTTCCTTGACCTGCATGACCCTGGCTCTCTTGGCCTCTGGGTACTGGGTGGATTTGACCAATGGAAGTCATTGGCAAGAGGCAGAAGGGTGGGAGGGTAAAACAGACAGTGCCCCAAACTTGCCATGGCCACAGGTCTCAGAGGGCGGCCCCTTCCAAGAGTGGTAATGGTTTCTGGCTGATGCTAGTCCCTGGGTGCCTGGAAGTTCCCCAGTGGTTCTTGTAACCCTGTTCACACCTCTGCAAATGTTCTGCACTTGCCTTGTTTAAAGCCAGGACCCCACTCATACACTTCTCACCTGAACCGCCTACACTGAGGATGGGCCCTTTGTCTGGGTTCCTGGAGCAGTCAGGGAACCAGAAGGAAGTCACTAAACCCCCAGAAACAATGCTCAGCCCAATTGTTTTCTTTTTATTTATTTTTCTTTATTGATTTTAGAAAGAGAGGAAGAGGGAGAGAGAGAGAGATAGAAACATCGATGAGAGAGAACATTGATTGGCCGCCTCCCGCATGTCCCCCACTGGGGATTTGGCCCACAACCTGGGCATGTTCCCTGAATGGGAATCGAACCGGCGACCTCTTGGTGCATGGGTCGATGCTCAACCACTGAGCCACACTGGCTGGGCCAATTGCTTTCTTTTTAAACAACTGATTGAGACCGCCTTGACTCTTGAGGACAGCCATGGTTCAATATAGAGTCCGGAGCAGGTTGGGAGCAAGGTGGGCCTGGCACAAACTCCAGAGGGAGATGCAGGAAAATGAAAGGATCCTGGAGGCTGGAGGTGTGGGCTAAGGCAAATGACAGGATGTAGTTGGGGGCCCCAACAGACACGAAGGCCAGTGGGTGCCAGCATTCCAAAATTGTGCCCCAAATATGCTTTGATTGTTAAAAACAAAATGAGCATGAGAAAACTCTTTCCTGTCTCCTCACCCTTGTAACATGGCTCCTGCTGCTAGAGCTGAAAACAGAGGCTACTGTTAATATTGCCATAGCTTGAGACATCACAGGCGGAAGGGCTTTTGAGGGTGGGCCTGGAGATGTAATTATTGTTTATGAAATTATTCCTATGGCTGAACATATTCTAATTTCCAAGGAACTCATTTACAACAACACTTTTAGAACATAGACTTTGTAAGCTGGAGGAGCACATGTGCTAGTTATGATTCAGATTTTGAAATGTGGATAGCCTCCCAAACTTGTAATATAGAAGATCTTATTTATAATTAATTTCACATTTTCTACAAATGTGAAATTACTGATGTGTGAAAGTGTGTTTTAAGAATGACATGCTGCACCTTCACAGTCTTCAGCTACAACTTTAATTTATTTAATAAAATAGTGAGCTAGAACACTTGTCACAGTTACCATAGTAACAAGCAGGATAACTTTAGTAAACAGAAAATAAGCAATTTAAGACTCTTCCATTAGGACTAAAAATAGAAGTGCTTCAGGCCAGGCATCACACTACAAATTGGTTAAACAGAGAGTTTGTGGAGATGCTAGAAATAGCCATTATGTATTTTGCTAATGAACCAAAATACATATTGATTTTAACACTTAAGATGACATATCTTGGATCATTTAGGGTATCATTGTGAATTTGCAGATTTGTTTCTTAGCTTAGAATTGCAACATTTGAGGTATACTGCTGACTGTACAAGAAAACATAAAGCACAGATTTGTGGGAAATCAATAGATTAAAGATATGAGGATAGAGATCTAACAGGTTTGGTTTATCATAGAGCAGAATAATTTTGCTTTCGGTAGTTAAGGGGAACAATCATTTTTTCAGTTCTAATGCTTGTAAATTTATTGTCTAGTGCTAAAAAAAAAATCATAAAAGTACAGTGCTTTATAAAAAAGGTTCATCTATATGCATTGGCTCCAAAGTCTATTGAATCCGTATAATTAATCTGGGATTTACTGCACTATCATTGTTTCCTGCCTGTTTCTATTAAGCAGTGTATCTCCTCTAAAGTCGACTGAAGACTCATTTCCTTTTTTCTCTTTTAGTTTTTGGATTTAATGTTTCCATCAATCTTTCAGAGCCTCCTGGAAAGCAGATATTGAAAGGAAGTACATGGAATTTAGAAAAGAAGGGGAACCAAAAACAAGTTCTAAATTCTGTTAAGGTACTGCTTTGTAAGGTAACATTATCCTAAGAAGTCACTAGAGTGTGCTTCTAAATATTTCTTGAATGAAACATTGGGAGCAAGAGACAAGGAAACATAATTCAGCCAACACTATTCTAGCAATGAAGAAAAAAGGCACATTCAATAATGCATAAAGAGTGGAACTAAAAATAATCTAGAATAAAAAGTTCAACCCTTCTTGAAATGAACCTTGTATTCAAATGAAATTAATGTTTGTCAATAGCTTATTTATAATAACATTCTCCAGTAATTATGAAATTATATATGCAATTATACTAATATTATTTAGAATCAGATTCATTTCCCTGTTGTCTCCTGAGTGAAAACATTCTCAAAGTGTGAAAGAATGGTTAGGATGAACAGTGTTCATTTTAATAAAATGTCTAGAATATTCATTTTTAACTGTAACCACAGAGCAAGCAAACTCAGGGTGATCTGAAAAATTACGTCTTTATTAATAAAATGGTGGCATACTCCTAGCTGCATTTTAAAATAAAAGGCCAGGGCCTTCCAGTCAAGATGGCGGCATAGGTAAACGGGGTCTCACCTCCTCCCACAGCCACATCAAAATGACAACTAAACTACAGAACAACCATCATCAGAACCACCTGACATGGAGCGGAATGGAAGTCCTACAACTACGAAATTAAAGAAGCAGCCACATCCAGACTGGTAGGAGGGGCGGAGGCGCGACAGGCTGGTCCAACACCCATGTGTGGCAGATAAAAATCAGGAGGGACACCTCCGCTGGGAAGGTCCTCCCTGAGGACTGAGGGGTCCCTGTCCCACACCAGGTGCCCAGCTCAGGGTTCCAGTGCCAGGAAGAGAAGTCCTCTTCACTTCTGGCTGGAAAAACCAGTGGGAACTGAGGCTGAGGGAGGCTGAGGCTTCTGGATCCCCAGGCAGCTTCTCTTAAAGGGCCCATGCACGGACCTACTTGGACTTGCCCCCTCTAAACTCGGAGGGGAGGCAGCTTGAAAGGCACCAGAGACATACGGGGAAGAACTGAGCTGTTTGGCCTTGGGATGAGGGCTGGAGAGGCAGCTTTCTCTTAGACAGACATGCTGGTGGGGGCCTTTGTTCCTTTGGTGAGCCCTTCTCAGAGTGGTAGAGGGGCACCATATCTGGGACTCCAGCAACCTGGCTCACACTGTTTGCCCCGCCTTGGTGATTCCCTGAGGCTCCGCCCCACCCAACTTTCGGGCCCACCCAAGCTGTTTCCAGTGGCTTTACCATAGGACTGACCTGTCTTGGCTCATGCTTCAGATTTTCCGAAATTCTCTCAAACAAGCAGCATCTGGTCTCAGCAAGCCCCATACCTCTTACTAAGTGGTCCCAGGCCCGGCACTAGAAGCAGCCAGCCTTGGTTCACAACTTGACCTCTTCTGGGCACCTCTAAGTCCAGCACAAGAAGCAGCCATCTGCAGATTGCTCTGTAGTTTACTCATGGTGGCCCCATGTAGAACACAGTGGCTGACCTTGCCCCAAAGCCAGCACACCCAGTGGACAGCTTCAGACCACATCAAAGCACCACCATCCAACCACCTCCACAAGTGACAAACTCAAGGAATAGACTCAGTGGGTACCAGAGCCCTAATGAAGTAAGTCTTGCTCTGTGGGATGGGCCCCTACACAGCTAATCCTCCAAAGTAGTCAGTGGTCAGTGGTCAGTGGGCACAGCCAGTCCTTGCAGCTGATCAGCCTGAGTAAATCCCTCCCATTGATGTGCCAACAGCAATCAAGACTCAATTACAACAGAAGGGTGTACAGTCCACACTAGGGGTGCACCTCGATGGCCCAGCTGGGGTGATCAGGGAGGCTGTGCCACTGGACCCTACAGGACACCTACTACAACAGGCTACCCTAGGAAGCCTGGGAGACATAGCAACTCTACCTAATACATAGAAACAAACACAGGGAGGCAGCCAAAATGAGGAGACAAAGAAACATGTCCCAAATGAAAGAACAGAACAAAACTACAGGAAAAGAACTAAATGAAATGGAGATAAGCAATCTAACAGATGCAGAGTTCAAAACACTGGTTATAAGGATGTTCAAGGAACTTGGTGAGGACCTCAAGAACATAAAAAAGGACCAGTCAGAAATGAAGGATGCACTAACTGAAATAAACAATAATTTACAGGGTATTAACAGTGGAGTAAGTGAAGCTGAGAATGAAGCCATCAATTTGGAATATAAGGAAGCAAAAAACACCCAATCAGAACAGCAAAAAGAAAAAGGAATCCAAAAAAATGAGGATTGTGTAAGGAGCCTCTGGGACAACTTCAAGCATACTAACATTCATATCATGGGGGTGCCAGAAGGAGAAGAGAGAGAGCAAGAAATTGAAAACCTATTTGGAAAAAAAAAATGGAAGAAAACTTCCCTAACTTGGTGAAGGAAACAGACATACAAGTCCAGGAAGCACAGAGAGTCCCAAACATTTATACTCAGGAATGAGGTTCTCTTTATACTGATAAACTTGATTATTGAAAAAAGCAAGTTCAGCTATTTTTATGTACTTGATAAACCACTAATAAATTATTTGGAGATTGAAATTAGAAATAAAACTTTTACAGCTTTTCTGCCTCATAAGTCAGATTGTATCTTAACATATACTATTATAATTACCCCCTTCCCAGACCTGATTTCCACTTAATTTTGGAGCCTTTTGATTCAATTACTGCATTGGGATATATGAGTGTTAAAACAAGCTGAGGCTAATGTACAGTGCTCTACTCAGTATCCAGGCAAGCCAAGTCTCCATTTGTAATCAGGGACTTTGGGGCATGTTTGTGACAATTTTTAATACTTTGTGGTTTTTGCACACAAGTAAATATTTGGTTATTTGGTTCAATAATTTTTTCATAGGACATAATCATGTTACCAAGTCTCAAATGTAACTAAAACCAAACCAGTCCACTAAACGGCCACTCATTCAGAAAAACTGCATTAACACTGAACCGGCTAGACTGATTCAGAATATGAGTGAATCTGCACATTACCATGGTATGTGTATGTACACATTACTGTCAAGGTCAAACACAAATAGAATCCTCAGGCCAGTCACCACTCTGTGGATGTTACTGGTAATTAAGGCTGTACATGGCCATATGTGCGGTCTGCTCTGTTCATGGTGTAGTCATGGTTACTGAAAGGAATTATACATAGTTTGCTCTCACTGGGTTTGCAACTTTGGAGCAGAACAAAAGTTATGAGCAATGTGAGTTTTTTGTATATCTGAGAATGGTAAAATATATTTTAAATTAATAAAATTTAACATGAAAGTGTTAGGTACCTCTGGTGTTATAAGGTAATGCACCTAAAACTGTAGGACTTACAAACATGAATAAAAAAGGGATCTACCATTAAAAAAAAAAATCTACTTGTGAGAGTGTACTGGAGTGACTGAGAAGAGAACAAGCCATTCGTTCTGCTCAGGAATGCAGAGGTTGCTGGGGAAGCATCATTTAGGCTGGGTCCTCAGTGATTGTGATGGGTAGAAATTGGGAAGGGAGCCATTGCAGGTTGAGGGGAAAGTATGAGCAATGAAGACACATGGTGACTCTAGGGCAAAGTGAATGATGTGTGGCCCCTTCTGGGACAACCAATTTAATTACCCTCATGCCTGGTATTTCTGCTTTTGATAACAACAATAACAAATAGCTAACTTTTATTAAACAGTTGCTATGTGCCAGTGTTTATGCTGTATCCTTTACATGCTTTGTCTTAGTTAATACGCATAAGAACCTTAATGAAGTACATACACTAATGATTCCAGTTTCAGAGAAGAGGTTCCTGAGATATGGAAAGAACAATTATCTTCCCCCAAGTCACACAGCTAGTCTGCTGGATAGTCAGGATTCCAATTGGAATGATCTAACTAACACATGCCATGGTCTTCACGCAACATTTCTAATTTATAGGTGTTTCAAATGATCTCTGTCACACAGAGCTTTATATTCTCACAGGGTTCAACTTTAGCGCACATCTTTAGGATTCTTAGAGATACCCTCTACTTCATTCAGCACAAAAAGGCACATTTTAAAACAACAAACAAATTAATAAAAGAAGATTAGGCCTCTCCTGAGAATCATTTGTAATGAATACAAACCTTGATGGGGTTAAAATTGGGCTCTATATGTTTGTCTGGGACAAAAGTGATACAAGCAGAAAAATATGAAATTAAAGGTATTTCTCTGGGTAATTGAGCCCTCCCTTCTTCTCACAAAAATTCTTACCTTGCTTGACCATTATAACTTGGGATTTTCATTTTTATTTTTACACACCTAGACTATTTTTTTGAAGAGCAGAGGGAGCAGAAAGGATGTCCTAGAAAGAGTGATAACAGGACTCTTCCTTCCCACAGGCAGTGTTAGTGGGGAACATCCTCTCCCAGGCTTTGACACCAGGCTTTGGGGCATGTGGACTACTACAGATGTTCCCTACTTCCAAAGGCTGTAGAAGGCATGAGCCTACAGCCGACACCTGATGGCAGGGCTTGCTTTGCAATAACTCATCTTGACCTGGATATATTTTTCCAAATACAGTTGCACAGCAAGATGGAGAGATGTTTTATTTCAAATTCACCCCAAAGACATTTATTATTGCTTTTGTGTTTGACCCATACCAGGCCTTATGACCTAGCCTAGTGATTTTTCAAGGCAACAGAGTAGTGACTGATATGGTCTAGCTGTACTTTGAGACCACAGAGAAAAATATGGGATGGGGGTGATCTAATTTGTGCACACAGCAACACATGTTTATATGAAGGGCAGGATGTACCTTCTGTGACCATGAGAGGCTATGTAGTATAATAGTTAAGCATAAAGACTCAGGATCAGATTGTCAGGGGTTAATTCCTAGATCTGTCACTTTCCACTATTTGACCTTGAAATAAGTTCTTTAAGTGCTCTGAGAGTTTTGTCATCTGTACAATAGGGATGATGATGTCAACCCACTTCATGGAATAATTGTGAGGATTAAATGACCCAATGTCTGTACAAAGTTTAAAACATTGCCTATTAACTATTATTATAATAAAGGAATTATCAAAGAATAATTTTCAGTTCTGTAATCAATAAGTCATTGAGTGAAAGATAAAGCTGAATATTTTTTAAGTTGGGGAAAAGGGGGGAAAATGTGCTTATAATTTACCAATTTTTCTTGTGAACATCCAACTGCCCACCCACACCCCATATTTCTGGTCCTAGTGGCCTCTGATTATACAGTTGTTTTCTCAGGCCTTGCCTCTAGTTCTAAAGTTCTCCTCATCCCTTCTGAAAAGTCACCAGTCCATACTTTTATCTAAAGGTCTTGCTTGAACAACTTGTTGGCAGAGACACATGGGGTTTAATTTTTAGGTAAGGAAATTAATCTTAACTCTGGTGTTTGAAAAAAAATATTCTATGTCTGGTTTTAGCCACAAATATATGGGTAAAATATGTTGGATATAAAAGCTGTGGTTAATTCCATCAGTTAAAATTTAAGTCTTTAGTTAGTCTAAACTGAAACCTTGATTTAAATACCAATGACTTTTTCTTTTTGCCTGATAACTTTGAAGCTCATCAGTGACTGTGTTAATCTGTTATCTCTCTTAGTTAATCCAAGCCCACTTGATAGGAAGTTTCTAGAGATAAAGTCCTATATCAGAGAAGTTTCTCTAAATATGGAAATTTCAGGCATTATGATGAGCCAATGGGAGAGACATTTTCATGGCAATGGAAAGATTTCAAATAGACATTATAAAACCACAAGCAAGGTTTACTCATCACATATTATATTTCAGGAGAAAGAGATTAAAATTTTAAGATGAAAAGAATTAATTTCCTAGATTTCCTCCCTTACTACTGTAATTGTTGGGGACAAAGAAAGCAGGCAATATTTTATAGGATCAATGCTAACAAGAACAAGGAAGGGGCCAATGTTTGGCCATCTACTAACATCACTGAGAAACTACAGTAAAAAGGCCCTGTACAAAAGTTTTGACTGACAAGAACAAACAGAATTGGTGTCACTGATATTCTTTAAAATGCTGTTCCTAGCAAATGGGGAAAAATATTTAAAACAGGAAGAGAGTGTAAGGGAGTGTTGGGACAATACAAAATGTAACAACATTCACATCATAGGGATACCAGAAGGAGAAGAATCAGAGAAAGGAATAGAGAACATGTTCGAAGAAATAATGACAGAAAACTTCCCTAATTTGGTGAAGGAAAAAGTCACACAAGTCCAGGAAACACAGAGAGTTTCAAGCAAGATGAATGCAAAAAGAGCCACAGCTAGACACATCATAATTAAAATGGCAGACATTAAAGACAAAGAAAGAATCTTAAAGGAATCAAGAGAGACACAGAAAGTTACCTACAAGGGAGCTCCCATTAGACTGTCAGCTGATTTCTCAATAGAAACACTACAGGCCAGAAGGGAGTGGCATGAAGTGTGCAAAGTAATGAAAGGCAAGAGTCTGAATCCAAGGAGACTCTATCCAGCAAGGCTATCATTCAAAATTGAAGGTGAAATAAAGAGCTTCACAGACAAAAAAAACAAAAAAACAAAAAACAAAACTAAAGGAATTTACCACCACCAAACCAGCACTGCAAGAAATGCTAAAGGGATAGCTGTGAGAGAAGAAATAGAAAGAGAGGAACACAGGCATAAAATAAAAATGGCAACTAATAAGTATCTATCAATAATAACCTTAAATGTAAATGGCTTAAATGCTCTAATCAAAAGACATAGGGTAGCTGATTGGATAAGAAAACACAACCCATGTATATGCTATCTACAAGAGACCCACCTCACAACAAAAGACTCACACAGGATGAAAGTGAAGGGATGGAAAAATATTTTCCAGGCAAATGGAAATGAAAAAAAAAAAAAAACCTGGTGTAGCAATATTCATATCTGATAGGATAGACTTCATAATGAGGGCCATAATAAGAGACAAAGAAGGTCACTACATAATATTAAAAGGATCAATCCAACAAGAGGATATACTCCTGGTAAATATATATGCACCAAATACAAGAACACCAAAATATATTTAAAAACTTCTGGAGGACTTGAAGAAAGAGATCAATAGCAATACAATCATAGTGGGTGACTTTAACACCCCACTGACACCACGGGATAGATCTTCTAGACAAAAAATTAACAAGGACACAGAGTCTTTAAAATGATGAACTAGGCCCTGGCCGGTTTGGCTCAGCGGTTAGAGCGTCGGCCTGCAGTCCAGAGAGACCCGGGTTTGGTTCCCGCTAAGGGCATGTACTTCGGTTGCAGTTTGTCCCCAGCCCTGGTTGGTCATGCGGGTGGCAGCCACTCGATGTGTCCCTTTCACATCGATGTTTCTCTCTCTCTCTCTCTTCCTACCACTCTATCTGAACAAAAAATGAAAGAATGTCCCTCGGGTGAGGATAAAAAAATAAATAAATAAATAAATAAAAATAAAATGATGAACTAGATCAGTTGGACTTAATTGATATTTACAGAACATTTGAACCCAAAGCTGCAGAATATACATTCTTCTCAAGTGCACAATGGACATTCTCGAAGACAGACCACATGTTAGGACACAAAGTAAGTCTTTACAAATTCAAGAAGATTGAAATCATATCAAGCATCTTCTCAGATCACAATGGCATGAAACTAGACATCAATTTACAGCAAAAACATTCAAACACATGGAGGCTAAATAGCATGTTATTAAACAATGAACAGGTTACTAAGGAGATCAAAGAAGAAATTAAAAACTTCCTGGAAACCAATGAAAATGAACACACAACAACACAAAATCTCTGGGACGCAGCGAAAGCAGTCCTGAGAGGGAAGTTCATAGTACTACAAGCCTACCTCAAGAAAAAAAAAAAAATTCCTAATTGACTTTCTAACCCTACAACTTAAAGAACTAGAAAATAAACAAAAAGAAAAACCCAGAGCAAGTAGAAGGAAAGAAATAGTAAAGGTCAGAGCAGAAATAAATGACATAGAAACTAAAAAAAATAATTCAAAAGATCAATGAAACAAAGAGATGGTTCTTTGAAAAGATAAACAAGATTGATGGACCCTTAGCCACACTCACCAAGAAACAAAAAGAGATGACTCAAATAAACAAAATCAGAAACGAAAGAGGAGAAGTAACAACTGACACCACAGAAATACAAAGGATCATCAAAACATACTATGAACAATTGTAGGCAGACAAATTGGACAATCTAGGCAAAATAAACAAATTTCTAGAAACACATAGTCTCCCAAAACTGAATCGGGAAGAGATAGAAAACTTGAACAGACCAATAGCAAGTAAGGAAATTGAAGATGTAATCAAGACCCTCCCAGCAAACAAAAGCCCAGGCTCAGACGGCTTCATGGGGGAGTTTTACCAAATATTCAAAGATCTAACACCCATTTTCCTCAAACTATTCCAAAAAATCCAAGAAGACAGAAGACTTCCAAACTCATTTTATGAGGCCAACATAATTCTAATTCTAAAACCAGATAAAGATACTACAAAGAAAGAAAACTACAGGCCAATATCCCTGATGAACATAGATGCCAAAATCCTGAACAAAATATTAGCAAATCGGATCCAGCAACACACACAAAAAATTATTCATCATGACCAAATAGGATTTATCCCAGGGATGCAAGGATGGTACAATATTCAAAAATCAATAAATGTGATACACCACATAAACAAAATGAAAGATAAAAACCACACGATCATATCAATAGATGTTGAAAAAGCATTCAACAAAATCCAGCACTCATTTCTGATAAAAATGCTCAGCAATGAGGGAATAGAGGTATCATATCTTGACATAATAAAGGCCATATATGAAAAACCTACAGCCAACATCATGCTCAATGGACAAAAACTACAAGCATTTCTCTTAAGAACAGGAACAAGACAGGGATGCCTACTCTTGCCACTCTTATTCAACATAGTACTGGAAGTCTTAGCCACAGCAATTAGACATGAAGAAAACATAAAAGGAATCCAAACTGAAAAAGAGGAAGTGAAACTGTCATTATTTGCAGATGGCATGATACTGTACATAGAAAACCCTAAAGATTCCATCAAAAATCTACTAGATTTAATAAATGAATTTGGCAAAGTAGCAGGATACAAAATTAACATCAAGAAATTGACGGCATCCTTATACACCAACAACGAACTAATAGAAAGAGAAACTAAAAAAGTAATCCCATTTACCATTGCAGCAAAAATATTAAGGTACCTAGGAATAAAGTTAACCAAAGAGGTAAAGGACCTATTTGCAGAAAACTACAGGTTATTGAAAAAGGAAATAGAAGAAAATATAAAAAAGTGGAGGCATATACCTTGTTCATGGATTGGAAGAATTAACATCATTAAAACGTCCATACTACCCAAAGCAATCTATACATTCCATGCAATCCCCATCAGAATATCAATAACATATTTCACAGAACTAGAACAAATACTCCAAAAGTTTATATGGAACCAAAAAAGACCCTGAATAGCTACAGCAATCTTGAAAAATAAGAACAAAGTAGGAGGGATCAAATACCAGATATTAGGTTATACTACAAAGCCATAGTAATCAAAACAGCCTGGTACTGGCACAGAACAATGGAACAGAACAGAGAACCCAGATATTGACTCAAGTCATTATGAGCAATTAATATTTGATAAACATGGCAAGAGCATACAGTGGAGTAAAGACAGCCTCTTCAATAAATGGTGCTGGGAAAATTGGACAGCTACATGCAAAAAAATGAAGCTAGACCACCAACTTACACCATACACAAGAATAAACTCAAAATGGGTAAAACACTTAAATATGACTCATGAATACATAAAAATCCTAGAAGAAATTGTAGGCAACAAAAATTCAGACATCATATGCAGCAGAATTTTCTCTGATACAACACCTAAGACAAGAGAAACAAAGGAAAAAAATGAACACATGGGACTACATCAAACTAAAAAGCTCTGCACAGCAAAGAAAACAATCATCAAAATGGAAAGGGAATCCATATATGGGAGAGCATAATTGCCAATGATACATCAGATAAGGGGTAATTTCCAAAATATATAGAGTACTCATACAACTTAACAAAAGGAAGACAAAGAACCCAGTTAAAAAAATGGGCAGAGGACCTAAACAGACACCTCTCCAAACAGGACATACAAATGGCCAAGAGACATATGAAAAAATGTTCAACATCACTAATCATCAGAGAGATGCAAATTAAAACAACTATGAGGTATCACCTCACACCTATCAGAATGGGTGTCATCAACAAATCATCAAACAACAAGTGCTGATGAAGTGTGGAGAAAAGGAGACTCTAATACACTGTTGGTGGGAATGCAGACTGGTGCAGGCACTATGGAAAACACTATGGTGTTACCTCAAAAAATTAAAAATTGAACGGCCATTTGACCCAGTGATCCCACTTCTAGGAATATACCCTAAGAAGCCTGAAACACCAATCAGAAAGAATATATGTACCCCTATGTTCATAGCAGCACTATTTACAATCGCTAAGATCTGGAAACAGCCCAAGTGTCCATCAAGAGATGAGTGGATAAAAAAGCTGTGGTACATATACACAGTGGGATACTATGCAGCTGTAAGAAAGAAAGATCTCTTATCCTTTGAGATGACATGGAGGGACCTGGAGGATATTAACCTAAGTGAAACAAGCCAGTCAGAGAAAGACTAATATCACATGATCTCACTTATTTGTGGAATATAATGAACAAAACAAGCTGAGGAACAAAATAGACCCAGAGACATGGAAGTGGGGTACAGACGGACAAACCTCAGAAGAGGTGGATGGGGAGGGAGGGAAGAGATAAACTACAGAACTTATATGCATGTATGCATAAACAAAGACATAGACAATAATGGTGGGGGGGCAGGAGGGATTGGGAGGAGAGTGTCAATGGAGAAAAAAGGAGAGACATCTGTAACAAAAATAAATGAATAAATAAATAAATAAATATTAAAAGAAAGAAGATAAATAAATAAATAAATAAATAAATCAATAAAATGCTGCTCCTTCTAAGAACTGCACCTGAGAAGCAATCAGTATTTCAACGTCTCCATTTGAATTTAATGGAAAGCTTCCCAGGGAGGTAACATCAAGTTGCATCCTAATTGGAGAATGCGTAAATATTTCCAAAAGAATTTCAGAAGCCAAGGTGATGCAGAATGCTTGGCAATATATATAGACAGTGAATAGTATTTCAGAACCTAGCTAGAGGGAAAATAATTAAACAATGGCACAGGTTTCTTCTAGGTCACACCCTTGGTAGAAGGGCATTAAGATAAGGATGTAAGCAGTGTTGGTATTTCTGTTCGATTTCTTCAGTTTGCCTCTCCAGGCTTACTCTCTATCCTTCCGCTCCTGCTCCAACTGGAGAGAAGATGCTAAAAGGACTCCCTTATCCTCTGGCTTCCACATGGGTTTTAGCCAGTGGGGATTTCTGGCAAGAGACTGGAGGCAGGGAGGAGAGTGATGGAGTATTTTTACTCTAGACTCCAGCCCTAGGGGGTTGCAGAGTTCTGGAACGCCTCTCTCACTAAATTTCATAGCTCATGTTAGTGCTCAGCAAATAGCTCCATCTCAGGGTCCCAGTACTCATCTGTTTCTCTACTTGCCCCCTGTAATGGCCATCCACTGCTGCTCAGCCTGGGACACAGCAACGTCTCTTGTTGCTTTTTATAAACCCTACCTGCACTTTCATACGTTATTCTTTCATTAACTCTTCTCAAATTACCTGATTTGTGTTCCAAAAATATTTGCATACTGATTCATACAGGATAAAAATATTACTAGACAAAGACAGTAAGTGAAAATTTGGTAAGCAGATATTTCATATTTAAAAAGTAGAGATGTAGGAAAAAGCTAGGGATAATGAGAAGTGGTTGGATATATAAGACAAGACAAAAAGAACCTAAAAAATTAGGCCAGATGATAATAATATGGCACTACATTTGTCCCCACATAGATTGGCAGAAACCTTAATCAGGACAAAATGTGGGTGTCAGGAATTTGGATCAGATAAATGACTTTCCAAGATTAAATTCATTTGGAACTTTAAGAGGAATGAAATGTAATAGATTTACTTCTGAGCAATGGTCAGAAGAATGGCAAATTACTAAGTGGTAATAGCATGATCAAATTCAACTTTTTAGTGAGAGTGAGGGGAACTAAAAATATCCATCAGAAGAAAAGAGATTAATGATAGCAAATAAAACAAAAATACAGCAAAAACTGACAGAATATTTAAAACATTCTTTTTAAAAAGCACTAATTAATATCCCAGGGGAAACCTTTAAATCATTTAAATGCACCACAATGTATTCCAAGAAAATAACTTGACCACAAGTCCTGCATGACTAAGTGGCAAAACCAAACACTTGAATGAAGTAGACAAATAAAAAATTAAAACTTTTTTCTAAAATGAGGAAACTGAAAGACCATCAGGAAACCTAGTAAGAGCTGGAGGTCAAGCTTAAAAAATTAAACCCACATCTGGCCGGTGTGGCTCGGTTGGTTGGGCCTTGTCCTGTGCACCGAAAGGTTGCCAGTTCCATTCCCTGTCAAGGCACCTGCTTGAGTTTCGGGCTTGGTTCCTGGTATGGGGTGTGCAGGAGGAAGCCAATTGAGGTTTGGCTCTCTCTCTCTCTCCCTTCCTCTCTATAAAAATCAATAACAAAAATCTTTAAAAAAATTAAGCCAAAAATAATTTGTGGGGTACTTGCAAAGAATTTGATTAAGTTAAATAAGTTATTGGAAGATAAACAAACAAACAAACAAACAAACGACAAACAAAATAAAGATGAACTGGGGAACATATCTGATCAGTGAATGTATGCTCAGTGGAGAAAAGGAAAGAGCTAAAAATTACTCTACTAGATATGGAAGAGTTCTAGAACTGCACAATATAATTAGAAAGCATTAAATGTATTATACAAAAACAGTATAAATAAATCACCTCCTATGATTAATATTTAAGGTATTCAAGGTGTGGCGTGGCACCCAAAATATGTATTTGATTATATTCATGGTCAATGTGCTGGTCACTGTGATTCCCACAATAAACATTTAAGAGGGATCAGATTAGATCAGTGCTTCCACACCTGGCTAGCTGTTGCCAATGGAAATAAATTGTAGGACACTAAAACCCTGTTGAGAATAATGTGTTGGTGGAAAAGTAACATTTTTCTGTAAGGCAAAATCTGGTCTGTTTCATCTCTTGGAGATATTTTAGTTTAAATAAAAATCAGGTTGAACCAAAATGGGAAGAAAAGAGAAATAAAACAAAGAAATAGGAGATAAATTGTTAGCTACCATTCTGGACCTAGCACTATGGTAAGAATTTTAACACACCCATTAAATACTGACTGTGTCCCAGGGGATAGAAATTATTATTTCCATTTTACAGAAGGAAACAAATTAAAAGGGCTCCATAACTACATCACTAACTCGTCAAGGTCAAATTGCCATGAAGAAGTAGAATCCAGACTTCTGTCCATGTCCGTCTGGTTCTAAGTACCCAGTTTATTTCAATTAATTTATTTATACTTTTAATGAACTTAACAAGTATTTATCAGAGATTTTAGAAGGTTTTAAAATTGAATGATATTCTGATTTGGACACTGTTTTGCAAAGATAAAGGAGCCGATTCAAAAATAAGAAAAGAGATAAACATTGATGTGAGAGAGACACACTGATTGGTTGCCTCCCACATGCACCCCGACCAGGGCCAGGGATCAAATCCACAACCCAGGTATGTGCCCTTGACCAGGAATCGAACCCTCACCACTTTGGTGCTTGAGCCAACACTCTAACCACTGAGCAACACTGGCCAGCGTTAGTTCTTGTGGTCTTTGTATATTGGTTTCATCAATTTTATTATCTGAATGAAGACAGGCAGTCTCATGGTGTCTATAAGGATTAGAGTTAATAAAGCATTTGTCATGTGATCATAAACTATTCTCATGTATTTGAATAAAAATTTCTATACCTTTTAGGATAATTATTGTTCTAGCTTTCTTGTTTATAGAATCCTGTGTGTAAGATAATTTTTAAAAATAAGGATGTTCATTGCAGTGTTTTATATGTTAGCTCAAATTGTAAAAAGAAATAAAATAGAACCCTGGATATTTTTCATATACATTATATTCTTGATAAATTAGAATACAGTGTGGCTGTAAAAAGGAGTGAGACATATTTACATGTATTATTAAGAAATCATGTTCACATGATGTAGTAAAGAGTTAAAAAATCAGCTTAAAACTGAACATTAATGATTCCATACATCTTTGCTAAAATGTATACATTTAATTATGCATGCTTGAATAGAATCTGGAAGGAAACAGACTTAGACATCAAACTGTTACTAATTAAAACTAGCATATAGAATACTTATTATATTCCAAGCTTTGTTCTATATGCTTTGAATGTATCCTTTTATATAATTCCACAGAAAGCCTATGAATCATTATTATTGTCTTGAGTTTATAGATGAAACCAAATCACAAAGATAAAATAAATTGCCAAAGACACCTGTTTATCTAACACTGTCTCTGGGATGTGACTATTCAGAGGACTCTTATCTCTACTTTGTTCACAGCCTATGCTTGAATTGTCAATAATGAGTGAATATTGCTTTTAAAATTTTGAAAAAGAAGAAAGTTGTTTTTATTTGGTAAAAAAAAAAAAAAAAAAAAAAATCCCTACAACAGACTAAATCAGTTGCAAACACCTGGTTGCAATTTACCTGACATGATATATTGTTTAAAATGTAAGAAAACTGATACTTGAAAATCTATCTAATTGAGTCTTCAAAATCCATTACTTTTGAAAATAAACTCAAATTAGATAAAAAAATCTCCACTCAAATAACTGAATAAAAATTCAATGACTTTTTTAGTGTTTGCATGCAAATTCCATCTTTTCCTAAAAATTAATTTTCAGAGTATGGTGCAAAACATGTGAAATAATATCTTCATTTAAAAGTGAGTTTATAGAATTTGAAAAGCACAGAGCATCAATTTGATGAAACCACTAAAGGGTTTTGTTTAAAAATCAGCTGGCTTTAGACAAATTGTGTTACTGGATTCATAGAAAGAATCAAAGAACAAGTTATGTGGCAGATCAATTGGCGTCTGGTTATCTATTGCTATGTAACAAACCACCCCAATAATTAGTAGTTTAAAATGACAATTAATTGTGATTTTACATGGTTCTGGAGGTTAAGTTCTGAGCTGGGTGATTCTAGCTTAGGTCCCTTCATGCTGTTGCAGTTAGATTCCAGTAGTGGCTACAGTCATCTGAAGACGGGACTTGACTGTGTACCCAAGATGGCACACTTCACATGGCTGTCAGTTGAAGCTGGCTGATGGCTGGAAGTCAAAAGTCTAAGTGTTAAAGGCTTTTCAGAGGATGATGCATTGGTTTCTACAGGAAGCACGCTAAGAAGAGTATTTGGTTGTGAGCTTTATAAAAGACAGAAAATGGAAGCTGTCAGGCCTATTAATGGCTAAGTCCAGAACGAACGCAGCATCTCTTCTTTCATAGTATTTGCCAAAGAGGCCACAGTCCACCTATATTCTAGAGAATAGAGAAATAGGCTCCCCTTCTTGATAGAACAGTGGCAAGAGACGGGAGATATGGAGATACTGCTGCCATTGTCTTTAAAAATGCGTCTGGCTGCAGTTAAGAAGCAAACTTCATTTATTCTTTTTTAAGATATGTTTGATGTAAAAAAGTTAGGTCATTGACTAGGAAGGGTTAAATTCCTGGACATGAACCTGGTAACAAGTGATTTCTTTCTCTTGTTAATGATTATTATAAATAATGCTGAATGTACCATTTTGCATTTCTGACAACCTAATATAAATACAGGAAATAGCATCTTTTTTTATATAATTGTAGTAATATACATTTTTGTACTGTGTAATTTATAAAGATATTTCTTGTTTTGAGTCTGCATCAAACTTTTTATGAATTGGGAAGCTGAGGAATAGGTAAGTAAAGTGATGTCCTTAAAGTCACATAACTAATAATAAGGATTGAAACATGGGTCTTCTGTCTTCAGGAACATTCTCTTTGCATCACAGCACCTTTATTGACTTTTCTGTTTGAAAAGCAGATGAAGAAACAAGAATGAGAAGTGTCAGCGGGTAAGAGGGAAGACAGTCATGTAATTTGGGAAAGCTACTTGACCTTTTTAACCTGGAAAAGAAATAAAATACAGAAGATAATAACAGTGCCCTCACTGTATAATTATTGAAAAGATTATAATGTAATAAAGTCAAATAGAGTGATAGACTTCATCATATACTTCTATTATGGCAAGTATCATTAATATTAAATTAAAAAGACAAAATGCTACAGCAGAAAAATATGGAGTCAGACAGCTCTAGTTTTTATTTTTCAATATAATTGGTAAAAATTGCTATAATTTTTTAAGGCAGAAAACCACTTGGTGAGAATACCTTTCTGACATTAAAATTGCTGGGAAACTCGTTGAATTTGGCTTTATATTAGTCACTTTTGGAAGACTACAGTACACTACAGACAAAGCAAGGTCCCAAAGCTCAGTAGCCTACTCCAAAAATGGCTTATTTTTTGCACCTGTCAAACATAGACTAAGGCAGCTAAGGGTTGTGTCTCTGCTCCTAGACCCGTCTCTATTGCAGGACCCATGCTTGAGGCACATTGTTCTATCAGCAGAGAGAAAACACAATGGCTGAACCACATGATGGCTCTTAAAACTTTTGTTCAAATGTGATATATGTCACTTACACTCACATTTCATTAGTCCAAGACATTCTGTATGGTTAAGCTTAGCCTCAATGTGTCAAGGGTGCTCACTTCTCTTACTAAAAGATGATTAAATAATTAGAAACAATAAAACAGTCTATTATAGTCCAAGATAGGAATCATATGACTGCTTGACTGAAAGCCCCTGGAGGCAAAAAAAAAAAAAAAAAAAGAGAGGACTATGTCAAAATATTTTCTTCTCAGTGCCTAGCTCACAAATTCATACACTGTAGGATGCTCCTTAAATATGAACTGGTAAATTCATGACATAGGCAAATATTAACATGTGGCAGGCAGACCCTTGCACTGTGACCCCTTATCTTGCCATGCTTCAGAGGGAACAAGTCATGATTAAAATTTTAATTCTTGTTCTTAAACTAAATGTGTATTGAAACATACTCAGGAAATCAATAAAGTACCCTTTATATGATCTCAGTAATAATGAAGCAGAGCAAGCTACTACAGGCAATTCGGTCAAGTTAAAGTAGTTAATTCATTTAGTCAACAGACGGGCCAGTAGAGCTTTCTGTGTGCCAGGCACAGAACAAAGCATTCAAAGGTAAACAAGACTCGGGATAGCCCTTGTCTTGAATGAGGCATAGTAACACCTAATCAGTTCCACAGTAAGTTTTACAGTGAAAAGTTTTGCAGATTAATTGGATGTTTAGATTTTAAGGTCCTAAACTAGAATGGGGAGGTATGTCTGTGTATATGTATATAATTATTTTAGTAAAGCTTTCTTTGATTCACCCACCTGATCTAAAAAGATATGATTCTTTTTTTTTTCCAAATTTTTTCTTAAAAATAGGAGTTAACACAGCACACAGAGACATTTTGAAGTAACCTCTTGAATTACAAGCAAATTTATCTTTATATATTATGGGAAGCACCTGTTTGAAAGTGTCTTCATGGTTCACAAAGAATTAGAGCTCAGCCTTCAAACTTCACATCATCTTGTGAAGAAGGTTTTAAATGCTGTTATTTTCATAAAACATGTACATTGCAGAAAGAATAACATGTAGTTCTTTAACTGGCACTTCCTTTTTGCAAAGAGACCATATTTAAAAATTTTCCATTTCCTTTCCTTTTCTTAACATAACAATACATATCACAGCGACATACCCAAGAGATATCTAAAGACTAATGAGGGTGTAGAGTGAGTACATTTCCAAATCCAACTTAAGCATTAGCAATTATTAAATATAAATTAATAAATAAAATGACAGTTTCCAAAATATCTTCTCAAGGTAACAACCTGTTACCTTTAAACAGGTGGGGTTTTTGATAATCATATTTTTAATAAGTTATTAAAAAATCATGGAAGATATTAAGTCCCTGGAAAAACAGTGTTACTTTTAAAAGACATTCTTAAAATTGGCTACTGCTTCAACTGTGGGGTCTGTTTCTGTGGTAAACTAACACAACATTTGATTTTTACTGATAAAAAGCACACAATGCTTTTTAAAATCACCATAATTTGAGGTTATTTACTTAGATGAATGGGGATGTCATTTTGGGAACTTTATAAGAAGTGCCTTTAAAATAAATGTTTCCCCTCCTCATATACAACGGAATAATTTGCGAACTAAATATAAAAAACATTCAAAATTAAGGTGTTCATCCTCCTGCATGCTCATGACCAAGTGAGGACTGTGCTGGGGGCAGTGATCACAGGGACCCCCGCAGAGCGTGTGCGCCCAGGGGATCTCTGCTCCACAGCAGCTGAGCAGGAACTGTGTTTTCTCCCGAGTGCTCCCGCTGGGCTTTCCTCTTCCCAGTTGGTCCTCCCATCTCTGTACTGCATGGCAGTGCTCTTGATCTGAGTCACCTGCCTACCTTCTGTAGCAGATTTGAAAGGACCTGAACTCTCTTTTTCCCTCTGTCCACTTTCTCCAGAACTGTAGTGAAACCCAATTCAGGTGACAGTAGGAGTAACCCCACTTTCTCACTCAAGTTGCAGTTACCCACGGCAGCGTGAAGCGCTGGGTGTCACACATACTGCAGGCTACGGTACTAATGTATGTTTTCAGTACAAAAACAAAAATCTGGAAAACAGACATATTAGATTGTATTAATTAGAGAGAAAATGGATCACAATTGTGATGTAGAAAGTGTGATTAAAAATAAAACGTCATACTAAACATCCTAGGATTTTATGTGCCCTGCTTCTCATGTGTCCTACTCAAATTTGGTGTTTTGCAAAAATAAAGCTTTTTTGAAATTCTTATATCTTTAAAGCTCTGTTAAAGGAACCATTTTATAGCTGTCGTGAGCTCTGGTGAGTTATTTTAGATAGATTTCAGTCTGTACAAGCCTAAAATAAGTGAAAGAAATGAACGGTGTTGTGGTAGAAAATTTATAAATGAGGATTTAAAAAGCCATGCAGATATGCATTTTGGGGAATTCATTCCCAAGCCTGAACTTTTCTTTATACTTTGGTCCACTGAAGAAGGTGTGAGGAAATCAGGATACGTGCATGGAGTTCTGATATAAAGGAAAAGTACGAAACAAAGTCTCCTCTTAAAAGGGTGCACTAGTCCAAAAGAATAAATAGATGGTCTACAGGTGGGAAAGGCATAAAAGTCGTTTGCTATCAAATGATTTAGGCAACATAGAACCACAGGATTTTAGAATTCATCAAATTGAAGCTCCTCATTTAACAGATGAAGAATCTGAACCAAGGAATTTAAGGAACTAGACACCAGAGTAATAGAGAATTTCTAAAGAACTCAATTACAGGAACACATTTGAAGAGCTACATATCAAAGACTCTTAATGAATCATTTGGAGAAAAATCAATGTCAGAGTCAGCTGCCATCAATAACAGCAGAATTAGTAATAAATGTGCTGAATTATGCCAGAAACTGCATAAAATACTCTCTCTATTTACTATCAATCCTAGTACCAGTGTTATTACTTGAAAAACTAGTGTGTTTTATAATGTTTAAAAGCAAGGATATACAAAAACAAAAGATAATCTCGCTCTTAGTTTACCATTCTGTGACCTCTCACTATGCAACCAAGAAGCCAATAACTATGTTATAATATTATTTCCAAGCTGCCCTATTGGTTTTTTTGAGTCATTGTCATTATCAGTATTTGTTGTAACTGCTTTAAAATGGAAGGCTCAGGTATGAACACGGAATAGGACAAGAAAACAAGTGGGACCAAGAAAATGATGATGGTGTCAATATTGATGTGGTAAGGGTAGCCTTCGAAATGTGTCTGCATGAACTGTGTAGCTGAACTAAGGTTGGTCTCTATGGACAATGGGCAAGTAGAGGGTGTGGGTGTGTGCCTGAATTATGTCACAAATATTTAATGCATGGATCTCTGAATTTCATGGACACAATAGTCAAGGTTAAAAGTGTTATGCCTTTGAACTAGTGCAGCCGAAAAGGTATGAAAAAGAATTAGATGGGCTTTGGAACATACAGTTTTAATGCCTATATCACACTTCCAATATTGAAGCTGAAGAAAACAGGACAGAATTGTTCTCATCTTTAGAAACTGATACCCATGGTGGGCATTAGTTATAGCTTTCTAAAATATGTATTTTCTGACTTACAAACTTAACCTGTATATTTTTCTGAGATAAAGTTGATTCTCTTTGGAGGTAAACTACAAAAATTCTTGAGGATACCAACTCTGAGACTAATTATTACGTGGCAACTACCAGAACATTGTGTTCCCGAAATTCAATAAAGTAAATGTCAAATTGCATTGCTGCAAAATTTATGAATCAGGGAACCAAGTTTTTCCCTGTGTTTGGAAGTTTACATTTCTGAAGCATTTCTCTGTCCTTTCAAAAATGTTTGTGACTAGAAAGCTTTGGTCTTAGAGATGAAAAGCTCTTTTCACTTCACTGCAAATAGCTAACTTCTAACCATACATCAGAACAGGAGCAAAAGCAGCACATCACTTTGGCCTCAGAAGAATGCAGGAGAGAGGAGAGGCCACGGGCCCAAAAGGAAGGGCCCACTTAGCCAGGTTGGGAATAGCTGGGAATCAGCATGGAGCAACCAGGATTAAAAGGGGCAGAAGGACAGAAGGGAATGGGCCATGCCCCAGCTCTGACTGTTTAACCTTTGTGCATAAAAGGATACCTGCAGTACTCAAGGTTAAAAGTGTTATGCCTTTGAACTAGTACAACTGGTCAAATATGAAAAAGAATTAGGTAGCTTTTGGAACATACAGTTTTAATGTCTGTATTATACTCCCAACATTGAAACAAAAGGAAAATCTGATAAAACCGATGTACTTTCATGAGCTGTTTGTTCAAAATAGAAATAATTTTATTTCTGCAAATACTTGTGATTTATAAATATTGCAGAGTTACAAACGATTACAAGGGCTGTAATCAGACTCTTTAAAAGGTGACTCTTTAGGCAATGGCTCATTCCATGATTCACATTTCTTGAAATAACTAAGTATGAGGCCATTTTTTTTCCAGTATCTTAGTCTCTGCAAGAAAATCTGTTGTTAAAAGGGAATGATTCTTATACAGAACCAGGGTAATCAGCCAGCTTCATGTTTAAAATATAGAATTGAAATAATATTTTTTTTCAATCTGGAAATATTGTTTCTACTGACTGTTGAATTTAATAATGCCAAATGTTTTGCTCAGTAGGAGATTTCTCTCAGATCTGTAATTTTTATGTATATTCTAGCAAGACCATAATTATGCATCTAATTCATACTGAAAATCCATGAAGTATAATGTGTATGCTTCCCTTGTTTTCTTTTTTTCTTTAAGCGCTTTCCTTTATTTTTATTTATTTACATTGTTTGCTGTGGCTGTTGCTTTTGTTATGAAGTAACAGTAGTTACTTCAGTAACAGTAACTGCCGCAAAGAATCAGCATCTCCTTTTCTTTAAAACACATTTTTATTTTTTAGTGAAAATGAAAACTTTGCCTCTGCATTGAAATATACAAAATTTCCATTAAAATTTGTTATTGATTTATAATGTAGGTACTTTTATTAAAATATTGCCCTGAGATGATGAAAGAGTTAACTGAGACAGGCTTTAGTTGTAAGGATGTGGGTTTGGCAGTGAAGATCTTTCTGTGTGTCTGTGCTGCTGTGCGAACACTGTGCTGACCTCTCATGTGGACAGTGGGTGTCCTGTGCTGTGTTCTGCGCTGGCGGAGCAGAGGCTTTGGGTGACTCCAGGCTGCTGCAGTGAAGGCAAAGTGTCATAGAGGGGATATTCCTGGTGTTAGACACCTGGGGAAAAGACGCCAGTCCTTAGCTCAGGTGTTAGCACATGGGAACAAACAGGTCTCTCTCTGGGCCATGCTCACTGGGGTCTGGGCTTTGAGGTAGCTGAGGGTGTTGCCAGTGACCGGGGAGGGTGGCCTCTGCCAAAGAGAAGCTCGCTGGGAATCCCAAACGTCGTGGGATCTCGGAAACTGGCTCTTCAATGTCTATGTTATTTTCTTTGTCTTGCCCATGCTGTTCCTGGGCCCTTAGCAAAGTCTGATTTAAATGTTCTAGTATGAGCTCAGTCCTTTCAGAATCTTCAGGTTGGGTATTCACACCCACAGCGTGACCATGGTGGTCGAGAAGAATGCTTGCCCTCACTGAGATCCCACTGCTATTGCTAATGTCTGAGGATGAGAGTAGGGTTTTGGTCTTTCTTGAAACTGTCACCTTCCGTAGGGTAAGTGTTTTCAACATTTATAGTTTTTAAGCCACTGCCACTAAATGAAAGATGGTGTATTCACTGAGTTTAAAGGTGCAGTGATAAGCACCTCCCAGGAAGGGACGGCTGTCAAGGTTTTGCATTTTACCTGTCCTATGCACTATGTGGGGAAACTTGCTTTCTTCATCCGAGAACTCAGCTAATACTAATTCCCTGTGGGTGGTTTTTAGCATGAATTCATATGGCTTACATGAAAGTGCTCGACACATAAATGCTACCATTCAAGAAGCAGCAACTGATAGTAGTTTTAAGATGTGCAGGGATTTACATTTTAGTTACTCCATCTTGTACTGGGTTTCTTGATTAACACGTGATGGAAATTTACACACGCACACACACACACACACACCCTTCTCAGCAATGGTTTTCTTTGCATGGCTTAGAACACAAGGCAATCAATTATGCTCTTTCTGCCCAATAGTAAATCTAGGATGAAATGCCATATGTCTATCAGACAAAGTACGCCTTTGCAAAGATTTAACAACTTCTTGTGTTGTATCCTTGAATTTCCAGCTATGACTGTTTACCTATTATTCTTTAAAAAGAAGATGTAAAAATGTATTGTAAAGTTTATCAAGTGCACACGGAAAAGAAGCGAGCCCAGCATGTTGGCTGTTGGCAGAAGGTATATAATTAGGGTTCTGCCAATGGGATCCTACAGATATTGAGATGACTTCATGGCATTGTCTCCTTGTGATTATAGACAGCAACGGAATATTACAATCTTTTAACTTACCAAAACATTTAATTCCTAGTTTTCTCTTTTTCCCTTAACATTCTCTTGCGCCTGGTATTTACAACAATGATTTATTGTGGGTTTATTTAAGAAATATACTTTCCCAATAAAACATAGCTATTCTTATCAGAGGCTTAAATTTTTGTTATCTAGAGTAACATTTTCATTAGGCATTCATTCTGTAATAGCAATAAGCTAGTAAAATTTAAAATGACTTTCTTTCAAAACTTAAAACATGTCCATTACAGTCTATAACATTCTTTTCTTCTATGTCCTCCTCCCCATACATAATTCATTTTAAAACAATTACCACATGTATATTGCCTCTTTTATGCTGTTTTTGCATCCCCATTTTTCTTTCTTTTTTAAAAAAATCTCTCTTTCTAGAATCCCTCTGTAGCATGGTTAGGACCTGTATTTTTCTACCTGATTTACAGATATGACCCAGAGAGTTTAAATGACATAACTAAGGGTAAAGAAAAAGGAAGAAATTTCACAGGTGTCGAGTCCCAGTTAAAAGCATTAGCGCAGACCTTGAAAGAGAAAGTTGTATCTGCGGAATGCTTCTTAATTAATTTCCTTAGCTCTGCCATTATGAAGCAGGCCATGTACCCCTAAGGAAATTGAGGTCCAGAGAGGTGAAAGAGAATTCACCAACCCCTAAAATTGCTTATACAATTGATCTATTCGACTTTTCTTTCTTGGAAAACCTTGGAAGACCCTTTGTGGTAGATTTAAAGAGACATTTATACAGGCTACTTTCTCCTATTATATATCGCAAAATATTTCATAAGTGACCTTGACCACTAATTCTTCGTAACATTAAGGATGAGAAGGATTATTGGTTTAGGATTAAGGTAATACAACATAATATTTTTGCATCTGTAAAATTACTACATGATTCTACCACTGGAGTTTATTAAAGGTTAGATCCACATTATGTTTACTTTTAGCATCCCCAGATCAATATATCTTCTTTGGAATCAGACTTCTTATTCTATATTTCATGAGCTTGGAAAATTCATAATAGCTTTCTAGCCTCCCCAAGACCTCACCTGGTTAAAATAAGTTTAGCATTAGATTAGACCAGTGATTTTCAACTGGTGTGCTGCAAGAATTTTTTTTTTTTTTTAAGATGGAGAAGTCTCACCTTTTTAAACAATTTTATTTATTTTTTTATCTTTTTATTTTTTATATGTTTTTATTGATTTTTTAGAGAGAGAGGAAAGGAGAGAGATAGAAACATCAATTGGCTGCCTCCTGCATGCCCCCTCCTGGGGATTGAGCCCACAACCCAGGCATGTGCCTTGACTGGGAATCGAACTGGGACCTCTCATTCATGGGAGGATGCTCAGTCCACTGAGCCACACCAGCCGAGCAGCTGCAAGAATTTTTAAAACATGCAATACCTGACTATTTAGTCAGGGTCACTGACCTCTTTTCCCTTAGAGTGTCAAATAAAAAAATGATAACGGCCAACACAATAGCCGTCCAGTGCGAATGAACCAAAATTATACCTATTTTTAAATACAATTTACTTTTTTGGGGTGCCACAGTAGTTTAGTGATGAGTTTATGAGTGCCATGAGATGAAAAAGGTTGAAAATCACTGGGCTAGACATGTTACTGGGAACCATTTATTTATTTTTCCTTTATTGATTTTAGAGAGAGAGAAAGAGAGAAAGAGAGAGAGATAGAAGCATCGATGAGAGAGAACATCGATTGGCTGCCTCCTGCATGCCCCCCACTGGGGATTGGGCCCACAACCTGGGCATGTGCTCTGACCGGGAATTGAACCGGTGACCTCTTGGTGCATGGGTTGATGCTCAACCACTGAGCCACACCAGCCAGGCCCATTTTTATTTCTGAAGGCTAATTCAACTCAGCAATGAATTAGTGATGGCATATCCCCTTAACCTCCAAAGCAATTTGTTTTTTATGTTCTAAGGCTGGAATCATGCCCTCACTATTAATATTTCATACTAACAAGTAAGAGCCTTCATTAGGTCCATCAGCTAGACTGGTAGAATGCCTGCCAGTATCTGAATATTGCCCCTAGGAATGAGTAATGATTTTCAGCTTCCTTCAGTTGCCATGGTATGTTGTTGTTGTTTTGCCTTAGGTCTTTTCTGTACAATGCCTAGGGTAATTTAAAATATATTTCTTTCCTGCTCATCACTTGTTTAAACACATGTACAAATAAACTATTTTGTTTGAAAACAAAACTAGACCTAGGAAACATCTCCATTTACAAAAGTTATAGACAACATAGGCTATTTAAATAGATTTTAATTATTTAGTATATTCCCCCACTGGAATATAATGTTTTACACAAAATGTTGGAAAATTAGTAGCATACACAAATATCTTGATAGGATGTAGCAAAGGATGACAGTTTTTTACGGAATGATAAAATAAGATGGAAAGGAAAAAGTCAGCATTATGTTGCTGTATGAAAGATTTCAGTGTGTCCCATTAAGTAGTCACTTGTTGAATGGTGGTGTCATTATCTGATAGTGTCATGTATTCCTGGGATTCTAAACACATACTAGGACACTACAAGTCTGGAGTCGGTCCTCTGTCTCTCAAAACCATTACAAGGAATGTGAAATTGTATTTATAAAATTTCACCATCCAAACAGTTTTTTCTTGACATTTCTAAATTTGGGAGCAGGATAGTGGTTAAAAATGTACTCACACCTTGGATTCAAATATTAGCTCTTTAATTCAGAGGTGTGTGACCTTGGACAAATTGCTGAGACCTTTGTGCCTCTGCTTCCTCATCTATAAAACACAAAGATAATATAGGTTTTTTTGTGGTGATAAATCAAATCATATGTATAAAGTGCTTAGTATACTAAATATTTAATAAATATTAGCTTATTATTTATTGATTTAAGATATTTACAAGTCACTTTCATCTCTCTGGAAACCATGCCCTTCATGTTCAAGCTCACAGTAGAGGACTGGAAGTCTTTGAAGGACATCAACCCAAGAGACCACTGCCAGCTTGAACCCTTTACTCCTCAACGGGAGAAAAAGGGGGGACATCTGTAATACCTTTAACAATAAAGATACATTTAATAAATAAATAAAGATAGCCTCTGTTGTTATTCTGTGTCTTCCCTCTGCATCACACTTTGTGGAGCTCACCAGCCTCATGGCCAGAACACTTACCAGGATTTTACTAAATCTATTTTTGTGTAAGGCATGGTCACTTTATCCTCGTCCAAATGCATTTAGGGATAGTGTAATATTTTGGGACTTGCAGGTGTTCAATAAAGGCTTTGTAGCCATTTTCAGCTCATTTATTTATAACGAGATGAGAATGAGGCGTCTTCACAGGCTCAGTTCCATATGGCCTACCCTGTGGACACAAATTATCTGCCTAAATTGAACTAGTTGTCTTGAGAATAAGATCATTAAGTACAAGGAAGAAAAAATAAGATGTTGTCAATTTACCACATATATAAACAACACAAATTTATTATTCATTTAATTAGGAAAGATTCATTAAGTACCTAATAAAGAGCAGGTAGTATTTGCTTGAAGCCACAAAGACAATTAAGAGGTAGCAATTGCAACTGATGGGCTTTCATTCTGGTGAGCAAAGGTGAAGGTCAGAAAGAGATCAAATCTGTAAACACCAAAGTGTAATATTTTTGGTTCTGAGAATTATATACTGAAAACAAGAGTACACAAAGAAAAAGTGAAACAATTCTTCTGGGTTGGTATCAGAATTGATATTATTTTTCAAATAAACTTTGTGGAGCCTAGTCCTAAAAGATGAGTAGGATTTGATCATCTGAATGGGAATGGGAGAATTCGGGTATTCAAAGGGTATAGTCTACTGATAACATGTCAATAGTGTAATTTTTCAATGAACAAAGGCAGAATTATTATTATATTAGTTTATGACAAACTCAAAACATACAAGAAAACAAGGTAGCTGAAAAATATGGCCATTTCTTAGGAGGGAGATGATAATTATAAAATTATCAATTTAGCTGGGTATCATACTCCAAAATAACTCTTTACACTCTACTGTCAAAGTGACATGTTTCTAATAAAAATTGAAATTTACAAAGCATTAGGGACAAAGGAGACATCTCTTTCAATCCTACTTTCTTCCTTCCTTTCCAAATAACTCAGTCCAAAAGCCATTAAGGAGGCTAAGCAAGGCCAGCACCTCCATAAAATGGAAGAATGGACTGAGTAAAAGTGAGAATAGTAGGTGTTACTAGCATACATGTGAATTGTCTACTGTGCCTGAGGGCAAGTCGTTTTCAGGCTTCCTCCCTTCATCCCCCACCTCCCCACAGCTAAAAACAGGTGTGGCTTAATGGAGCAACCACATGATTATGGTAAGAAATGCTGTAGGTTATACACACTATAAGTCTTACCTATTTATTTCTACTGTTGATCTCTCTTTTCTAAAATAGAAGTTTTATAGGATATTTTTTTACTATTCTGTTCACTGGCTAGAATGGTGCTTAGCACACAGTAAACTCTTAATAAATAATTTTTTAAATAAAAAAGGAAAAGAATGATTTGGGGAATACAAATATATGTATGAAACAAGGTGATTTATTTAAAGACCTTTAAAGTGTTAAGTATTTAGTGTAATTTCCACTTCTAGTTGATTAAATAACAGAACTGCTATAATGAAGCAAAGGTGAGTGACATTTTAATAAGCATTTTTTGTTGTTGAAGATTTATTGTTGGGTTGTTTGATAAGCAGAGTCAATGTTTTAGGCTTCTATGGGTTGAAGAATTAAGTTAGAGCTATTAGATAATGCAGAAATGAAAAGGAATTTTAAGGATATATAAGAAATATGAAAAGGAAAAGAGTCTAGGCAGAGGTAGTGAGAAGAATATATAACTTTTAGTGATTTTTATGAAAATTATTTTATTTTTTATTTTTTCCTCACCCGAGGACATTTTTGCATTTATCTTCAGATAGAGTGGGAGGGAGAGAGGGAGGAAGAGAGAGAGAAAAACATCGATGTGAGAGAGACACATCGAGTGGCTGCCACCCACACGACCCCAACCGGGGCGGGGGACAAACCGAAACCGAGGTACATGCCCTTAGCGGGAACCGAACCTGGGACTCTCCGGTCCGTGGGCCGATGCTCTAACCGCTTAGCCATACTGGCCAGGGCATGAAAATTATTTTAAACAGAACCAAATGTAAATAAAGCTCAAACAGCATAAGAGATACTTATCTTTTTTTTTTCCCTTTATTGATTCTTAGAGAGAGAGGAAGGGAGAAGGAGAGAGAGATAGAAACATCGATGAGAGAGAACATTAACTGGCCACCTCCTGCATGCCCCCCAGTGGGGATCGGGCCCACAACCTGGGCATGTGCCCTGACCAGAAATCGAACCAGCAACCTCTTGGTGCATGGGTCAATGCTCAACCAGTGTGCCACACTGACTGGGCAGAGATACTTATCTTTTAAAATATATATATTTTTTGGCTTTTCATCATGTCTTTATAGCTTCTCTCAGATATTGCACATATGACACTGTGAAAATAAATGATAAAAACCTCATTTAAAATGGAAGCAGGAAACCCAGTGGGAGCTCTCATGCATTGCTACGGATGCTCTTGACAGACCTCAACAGGAAGAAGGTTGCTTTACAACCCCAGCAGGAGAAAGATTTCTCCTTACAAAGCATCACATCCGGCCAATAAGAAACCACCATGACTCAACCACTGCACTTTGAACTCCCAGTTTCCTTCAGTGGACATTCTGTTTGTAACAGCCCTTCCCTACTCCCTCTCTTTTCTGTACACAAGATTGCTCTTTTCCTTCGTTCTCAGACTTGTTTATGGTCTTGCCATAGCTTGCCTTTCCCAATTGCAATTCTCTGCTAGTCCCAAATAAATTCATGTTGCTAGTAAACAACTGGCTGTTTCCATTTTTAACAATGACCACATACATAAATACAACTATAATTTTAGAGGAAGCCATAACTTTGTGCTCTGAAAATAACTTTCATTATAATACAAGTGTAGCCTAATAATTTCATAGTTAATGTCAATAAACCCTGAAACTAATTTGTTCAAGAAACGTGAAATGGTAGGAAATAAAACTTTATATAAACTAACTTAAATATCTTAAATGGCATCATAGATAGAAAGGTCAAAAGGGAAATTGTGATTAAAAAAAATGGACAAATTCTGAAATCAAGCCATGACTGAGTGAGAGACCCTCAAAGATAGGAATAATAGCTCATTCCTATTTATTGTGGCAGTATCTAGCCCCCCAATGCTTGAAGAAGGAGATAAACATTTCCTGAAGAAATACACATGAGTGAATAAAAATTTCAATTTAATAAAGCCATAATTAAAAACATAATTAAAATATATGTAAAAATTGGGTGTAGAGATTTAAGCTGAAATACCTTAGAAAATTGAAAGCCATACAATTATTTTGTCCAGAAATTTATGAAAAAATTTACTTATTAATTACATGTTCACAGAATTGTTATAAAATTTTTATTATTTTAATAAGTCTGCAGAGATGATCATTTCTTCAGTTTACTAGACAGGTACCAGTATTTCTGTTACCTTTTATTTTGTGTTTACACTGTATAAATCTCAATTATGATTAGGAAAATTATTCCAGGTCCTACATTGGAAGAATTATTCAATATGTTACATGTTCAATAAGGTTAGTTGACAGTTTTACAGAATTACTGTATATTTAATTGACAGGGAGTGTTATGTTTCAACTTTCTAAAGAAAATGTAAAGGGTATTTGTGTCATAGTTTAATACATAGGCAAGTACATTGCTGGAGGAAAAAATGCCCGTAAGGACAAGTTATTATATAAATTATATGCCATAAAAAGAGCAGAGTAAGCATATTTGTGAGTTATAATTTTTCATTTATTCAAGTTATCATCAAACCTCTTACTCTCAAGTTGCTGAATATTTTTTAAAATTTGGAATTTGTCTTAAATATTGGTATTGAATCATCTTCAATCACATAATTCCCTGGCTAGTCATTGAATGAATCTACAAAACAGGTGTATTTTGCATCTTCATGGCATGGATAATTATATTTTCCATTGGACATTAAAAACTACATAAATATTAATAAAGATCAATGTTTCATACAATGCAATCGTGACTGCTGGAGAGAGATTGGGCTGTGAATTCTGCCTCTTCATTAGTCATTTTTCAAGTGGACAGAAGAGCCTGTCTCAACTCATTATTTCAGGGTTTTAATGGTCTTTTTTTTTAATGTGGTCCTTTTTTAATATTAGATTTTAAGTCTTAATTTCTTCTCTTTGTAAAACAAAGAACAAAAACTCAATCATATACTTGTTAGTTGGCTCAATAGAACTGTAATATTCCTTTATTATGGCCTCTTAATACAGTTGCATAAATGCACTTGAAATGTAATCTATTTACTTAATAGATTGCAATGACTTTCTGAAGCTATTGAGGGCAAAGTACTTTTTTTTTTTTTTTTTCCTTTCCATTTAAGCATTTACTGTTATAAATGCTGTGTGAACTGTCTAGAAGAGAAACCCCTGGACACTTTAGTGTTTACCCCTTTCAGTTTTGGAATGAAAATACTACAGAAAGCTGGGCAGTAAGGTACCTGTGAGCTCATCCTGGCAGTGTACAAATACTAATGAGAACAACGCTGGGTGGTGGCCGAGATAACCACAGCCAGTCCCAGCAGGTCCGTGACCTGAAGCCCACTTTGGGGAGACTCAGTTCCATGGCTTTTCCTCTATATAGTATTATCAGGCTGAGTTTACAAAAGCAAAACATTAACTGTTGTTTCAGCTCATGATCAAATAGTTTTAAGGTAGAATGTTAAATACCGAGGAAAACGAGAATGGTAAATACTGTATGAGCTATCCTTGGCATGTAATAGCAAATGCCGGTGGATGTGTTGGGCATTTGAGGCTTTCGCTCCCTTGGTTTTTCAGTTATTGCAGTAAAATTGTAGTGCTCAGACCAGGCATTGCCTCTGCACAGCCCCAGCCCCCTCCTCTCCAGCTAAGTCGCTTGGCAGGCAGGCTCAGCCCAGCATCCCGGGCTGGGAATCTGACTGTGCGTGGGATGGTTTAGAGCTGTGAAGCCTTCTATTTAGGGACACAGGATCAAATCACAACTGCTGCTAGTTTGCTCCTGACCTTGAAGATGAAGTAGAATAATTGGCTTTCTGCCTTATTCCTCAACCCTGGGTCCCTTCCCACGTGCGCTCGACTCCTGCTTTCTAAATCTCAGTCTTTGTAACTTGCTTTGGCTTTTCTAGCTAGCATCCCGCGAGGACTTCGGTTGGCTTCTATCTATTGTCAGGGGCTCTGGTACTGCTGGACAGAGATCTGCCTGGGACGACCTGCCCACCTGCCCTCCTGGAACTCCTGACACTGTGCTTTGATGCCTGTCGAGTCACCTTCTCAACTTCTGGTGGAGCCTTCCATCTCTTGCCCACAGCCATGTTTCCTACATCTTTTATTTTCTTAGGGGCTAGACTTTGCCCCAGCACCAGCAGCTACTTCTAACACCCTAGGCAGTGGTTCTCAACCTGTGGGTCGCGACCCCTTTGAGGGTCGAACGACCCTTTCACAGGGGTCGCCTAAGACATAACAGTAGCAAAATTAAAGTTATGAAGTAGCAACGAAAATAATTTTATGGTTGGGGGTCACCACAACATGAGGAACTGTATCAAAGGGTCGCGGCATTAGGAAGGTTGAAAACCACTGCTTAGAGACTGATTTCCCCAGAGAATGGGTAAATATTTCAGGTCAGGCTGCTGGTATCTGCCCCTTTCTTCTGCTTGTAACTATACTACCTGACTACATCCTAACGGCATTTCCAAATACTTTCTTATGTCTTTATTAAAGAATTGCCTTTATTCAATTATTTATTAAAGAATTGCCTTTCTTATGCCTTTATTTGTGAATTAACTGAGAGTACAATGTTTTTCCTCAGAACTGAGAAGATTATGTTTGCGTGAGTTAAAACAGAAGAAATGATAATACTCCAAAAAAAAAATCCTCAAACCAACCAAATCACTACTTCAGTTTCAAAAATCCAAAACTAACCCACAGAGATATTTCACTTTTTCAGTTAGCCACAGGACTGTAAAATTAATTTAAACTAAACAATTATTTTTGCAGTTCCTGAAGCATTGTGAATGATCTTTCACAGAGCTGACTCACTTGCAGGAAATGGGGTTGTGCCATGCATAAGCAACGTTGAGAACCACCTCATTTGGATTTGATTTCAATTTGAACTCACCAGTTTTGAAAAAGGTCTGAATTCGGCCAAAGAGCATTTTTCTAATAGCAACATCTATTCTTTGCATGGAGAGGGAGCGTGGCTGCACACCCAGTAACTGTGGTTTGTCACTGGCTGTGCTTTCTCTTTTTTTCTCTTAATTGATGTGAAAAATTCAAATTCTCTCGTGGAATTTCCCCTGACTTTGCTAACAGTGGTTTGTTAAACTTTTTTCTCTAACACTATTTGAGGTTATGGTTTAGGAATTCTTGACGCAAAAGACAAGGGAAAAAAATGCTGCTCCTTTAACTTCTTTGCAACTTTACTTGAGTTATGTAACCTTTCTGACTTTCATTTCCTAATTCTGTAAAACTGGGGACTCAGGGACAGTGAGAAGACAAAACATCTTTCAATTTCAACATCCCAACATTTAAGGAGTCGGGGAACTACTTGGAATGGAACCTATTCACGAAGGAAATTTGTCCCTTAAAGGTGAAAAACAAAAGACCAGGAACAGTTACTGAAATTAGCCATGCTTCTTCTTCTTACTTAGTCTTAACCTTTTCCCACCTCTGAAGTCCATTTTTCCTTAACAGAGTGCCTTCCCGCACTCCCCACTTCAAAAAACGTCCACCACAACCACAAAAATAGTTCTAGTATTTTTCTTGCTTGTAAGAGTTTACAGATAAACAAGCAGTGTACCATAGATTTTTAGAGATAGAGAGACTAAGATGATGACCATAGAGTATCACAAATGAGAGACAGAGTCGAAGAGCAAAGAGATGAAAAAGAGAAAGAAAAGGTAAGTTTGAACTTGATCTGGTGAAACTAGAAAGAACAGAAGCTTTTTTCAGTCAGCATCATTTATTATAAACTTTTTGCAATTTCTGTCTTCACTCCCCCTCTTTTAAGACCACATGAAATTATGGTAACATCTTTAATGTCATAGATTGGGAAGAGAAAAGGGGGAGTCCTACATTGAGGAATTTGAAGAGGTTTCCAAGTTTTCTGCTCTGGAAACTTCTCTGGAAGCTGGACTATTATGGCGAAAGAATGGTGAGTCTTGGGTAAAAGCTTTGAACTTTGGGCTTTGGACTCTGGGCCCAGCTTCCCTGTTTGTATGAGTTTTCCTAAAATTTTAGCCAAGGCACTTAACCTAATTTCAGTTACTCCTGTAAAAATGAGAAAATGTCACCTGTTCTTTTCCTCACAGACTTTTTTTTTTTAATATGTTTTTTTTAATTGATTTTTCAGAGGGAGGGAGAGAGAGAGAAACATCAGTGTGAGAGAGAAACATCAATGTGAGAGAGAAACATCAATGTGAGAGAGAAACATTGATCAGCTGCCTCCTGCACGCCCCCTACTGGGGATCAAGCCTAAAACCCGGGCATGTGCCTTGCCAAGAATCAAACCAATGACCTCTTGGTGCACGGGACGGTGTTCAATCCACTGAGCCACACTGACAGGCATTCCCTCACAGACTTGTATTAACTCAAATGAGGAAGATGTCTAGGGAAAGTATTTTATAAACTGCAAAAAACTATATTCACATAAAATACTTCATTTTTTTTCTCCATAGAGTGGATCTGCCTTATCCCCATTAATGCAGCACAATTTTACTTAAAAGACTGTTGCAGTCTAGAATTTTCTGCAAATTCCCCATTAAATAAATAAGTTAAACTTCAAATATTTATATTATCAGTTTCGGGTTCTTTCTACATAGGCATGGCTATTTCCATTTTAACATTGAAGAACTAGAGCCTAACAAGTTTATGTCACCTGCCCAAGGTCATCAAGTTCCTAAGTCACTGAGCAATGATTGCAAGTCAGCCTAAGCTATGATTCTTCCACTAGGATGCCATGCCCCTTGGTTCCAAGGAATACTGACAACACACCCAAGTCCAATATGCCTGTAGTAATTCAGGTCATTTTCCACAGAAGGTGCTTCTATGGCATCTCCAAAGTATGACACTCATTGGATAATGCCCTCTCCAGTTCTTTCCACGGATTCATTTGGTGCTGACTCAGATCATCTACCACGTGCCCCGACTGGGGATCGAACCCGAAACCTGGGCATGTACCCTGACTGGGAATTGAACCCACCACCTTTCGGTGCACAGCATGATGCTCCAACCAGCGGAGTCACACCAGCCAGTGCCAGACACATTCCTTAAAAGGGTGTGCTGGATTTTCACAAAATTATTAAGAAGAAACATGGTCTTCACTCTTTCCCAGGGCCCAGTCTGCACCAGTTCTCCTTTCAGGCCTTTCTCTCCTTTGAGTTCTTCCTTTCAGAACATTCTTATATGGCATCTGTTTTATCTCAGTGGGAAGAAATTGAGTTGTGAAGCAGCCTGCCTTGGGAATATATTCATTATCTATTATTTGGACTGAGATGATTTGTCTCTGGATAGAAGACTTTCATGAATCAATGAGGTGGGAGAGAGCTTTAGAGTGAGGTGTGTGTTCACTCGTTTGTTGGTTTGCTCAGTCCATAGAGCTTTAAGTCGAGTAAGGCAGACAACAAACAAGCAATTACACATAAAACGTGGTGAGTGCTATCTGACAGAATGTCTTGAGAAAATCCTGCCTTGCAAGTCGAGGGAGAGTGTCTGTGTGCCTATGTGAGCTTTTCAGAAAGCACTGGACCCTTCAACACGAACTGGGGCAGGAGCAAAGGAGGGGAGAAGAAAATAACATTTATTGAACAATAACATTTTTTAGCAAATGAGTATCTATTGATCCAGACATGTAACACAAGTTATTTCAAGGTGTTTAAATATTTATATGTGCTTTAAGCTTGAAAATGTATATATATATATATACTATATATATATATATATATATATATATATAGTAAGTCCTATATATATATATATATATAGTAAGTCCTCATCATACCCCTGTAAAGTAGGTATTATTATTCCCAATTCACCGAGGTTAATGACATGCCTGATATATGACAAACCAGTTAGTGAAACAACAAAAGCTTCTAATCCCCAGGTTTGGGCTCTTGCCAGTGTCTAAAGATCAATTCAGTGCCCAACTCTAGCCAACAATATAGGGCTCTACATCCCGGACTTTAGGAAGCCAGGGCCGAAGCTTAGGGGACAGTGAAAGAAGAAACTGGAGAACTTTGCCTCCTTCAGGGGTTTTCTGTGGACTGCAGGTGACACCGAGAGGTCAGGCACAGGAACTGAGGGTTAATATCCATTTCAAATGTGAAAGAGAAAAGTAATTCCTGGTGCTAGAAGTGAGACTGACTTCCTTTGATAAGCATCCTTTGCTGTAACTAGGAAAACAAATGGACTTCCTGTGAGTACAATCCTACTAAATTATTATTTTCAGTCTACTTAAAACGAAAATTAAGTTTTCATTCATTTTTATGAGATTTTTATGTATGGCAAGGTAATCGATTTTATTTTATGTCTACCTGTCTACTGAAACACCTACACTTGGACTGACTGGGTAATAAAATAATTCTTGTTTATCAGTGAAATCCAGCCATAGTGTAAAGAAAAATATATGCCAGTTTTATTTTTTTCTGGGGCCATTTATGAGGATTATGAAGGCTGTGTGGATCTCATAAATTATTCCCAGCAGAGAGCCAAGCCATTTCTTATTTGTGTTGATGGAGGGAGAATGAGGCTGGAAGGGGTACTTCACTGCTTCTGCGTAGGGAGCTCATCAGTCCCAAGAACCAGGATCACATTCAACTGGTCACGTGGCTGCAGTGTGGGCTTGAGCCACTCTTTACCCCCTCCTGGGAATCAGAAAGAGAACATGGGTCTAAGTGTGGGTTTATTCAACTGGACTTCCTGCAGAGGGAGATGTAGTATTTCATGGCTGATGTGAAGCGTCTGGAGAGAACCAGTGCAATCGCATTTCCAAGGAGGCAATGTCCTTTTTGTTCCCTTGCTCTGTCAATATGAAAATTCTGTTTTCTCCAGCTTGAGTGAGCAGCTTGGAGACACTTTAACCTCCCCCCGTGTCTGGCATATCAGTTGCAGCACAGAAACCTGTAGGGCTTCTCTTCCTCCTGTGTGTAGTCAGTTCAGGAGCAAGTTCAGGGATGTTAGCAGATCACCTGGCCAGCTCAGCTCATCCCTCACAAGGTGGGCACTTCTAAAGCATGCATAGCCTTCCTTCAACATGTGTCTCTGAATGACAACAGAGGCAGTCGTTTAATGAGGAGCCCTAGCTAAGTCAGATACATGGTTAGATCGCATTTTAAATCATAGCTAGAGCACTTATTTTTTTTCCCCTCCAGAAAGGTTAGCAACTGGAACTATGAAAAAGAAAAGATTTACATAAAGATAATGACTTCTTATTTAGGAAATATTCTGATAATGATGTTTAAATGATTCTTAATGGAAAAGTAAAACTTGCTTTCTCTAGATGAAACAATTTAAATAAAACACCCCCGCGAAGAGCTGCTGCCACGTCCTGTAGTGGTTCTCCATTTCCATTCGAAGCAGGCTTGGCTAGGAGTCAGTGCATAGGTACCGCAGGCTATTCTTTGGAAAGTATTCAGATAATGCAACTCTGTGACCTTCCCCGGCTTGTGTGATAGGCTTCATAGCTCAACGCCAGGAAGGTCTTTCTACACTATAACTGAATACTTGTCCCCTGGCAGTGCTAGCTTGTTTACGTTATTTATGGTTCACTCTCCACGTCCATCACCGAGAAAGTTGGTTTTCAGACAAAAAAAAAAAAAAAAAAAAAAAAAATTACCAAGTGTCTAAAAGTAATGAGTAAGACCCATTTCTCATCCTTCATGAAGATATATTTCATAAGAGTGAATTTTTTAATAAAAATGAGTGTCAATAAATCCAAAACATGGAAGGAGCTATCACCCCAAGAAGCGAACCTTGGGCCACGACAAAACTATACACAGGGAAGCTTCAAAGAGGAGGGGTCTAGTACCAAGGCATCTCATCCCAGTTCCTCCCATCACAGCTCGATCCATTCCACTGCGTTCAAGGCAATTTAGTTCACTGTAATTTTATTGGATGCCACTCAACAATTTTAATTACAACAAGAGCTTTCATGGGTTGCTGCAGAAGGAGGTCCTCTCTGTGAACATCAGATATCCTGGAAGAGTAATGAATGGCTTGAGTGAGAGAAGGGGGACCTGCTAGGAAAAGAGACCTTAACTATCCCTCATCAGAGATGCATCAGAGACCTCCTTTTTAAATATTTTATTTTATTTAGCACAGCAGAAACAGGGAAGATGAGACGAATGCTTGATTTTGGATGGAAAGCATAGAGCACATTTAAGCAGAGTATCCCTGTGGGCACTGAGGAACACATAGGAGAAAGCTGTGCGATTGCTATATAGAAATGATCTCAGGATGTCAAGAGGCCTGGGTGATATTTTTATAGAGAAAGGATAGGGTGAGACTAAAAGAGATTTTTAAAAATATGTTTTTATTGATATTTTAGAGAGAGGGGAAGGAAGAAGGAGAGATAGAAACATTGATGAGATAGAAACATGGATTGGCTGCATGCAACCTGGGCATGTGCCCTGACTGGGAATCGAACTGGTGACCTCTTGGTGCATGGGATGATGTTCAGTCCACTGAGCCACACCAGCCAAGCCTAACACAGATTTTTTTAAAAAATGGGTGGAATTTTTTTATATTGGTGTGTACAATGAGAGTCATGGAATACTTACTGATATTGATTCACTATAATTAAACCTCAGAGAGGAAAATGAATATACAGTAACCTAATTTTCCTGAGCTTTGAAGAATGTGGAGTAACTATGAGGGGTAATGGTGGCCGATTTCAAGCAAGTGAAATTTGGCAAATCCCTGGATATTTTGTAAATCCCTGATTTACAAGTAGGAAAATTTCCATTTTGATTTCAAATAATAAGGTTGCAAACTTTAAAACCTGTTTGCTTGGCCCTGGCCACTTTGGCTCTGCAGTTAGAGCATCAGCCTGAGCACCGAAGAGTTGTGGGTTTGCTTTCCAGTCAATGGCATGTGCCAGGGTTGCAGTTTTGACCCCCAGCCCCGGTTGGGGTCTTATGGGGTGGGAGGAGGCAGTTGATGTGTCTCTCTCACATCGATGTTTCCTTCTCTCTCTCTCTCTCTCTCTCCCTCCTTCCCTTCCACTCTTTCTTAAAAAAAAATCAATGGAAAAATATCTGAGGGTAAGGATTAACAAACAAACAAAACCTGTTTGTTAGTGTTTTTAAATTCCAACCCAAGCATGGCATTATGCACAACTTACTTTGCTAACTGCATTTTGTATCCTAAGTGATGGAAGAGAGTTTAATAAATCCAACAACAATGGATAGCTATTCCAGAACTGCATGAAATATATAAATGACTGAACAATGCGCCAATCACTATTATAACAGCTGAGCAAAAATAGAATCATTGTTTTAGTATATCCATTACAAAGGTATTTGGAGCACATTCTTTTGGAGGTGAGAGCTTATTCTCTGCTTTATTATAAGGAGACGCATTGCAGGTCATAGTCCCTGCTTGTCCTTTCTAACCGTGGAAAATTACTTTATGTTTTATTACTACTCTTTTAGCTTTTTTTAAAAAAGTATATTTAAATGCAGATTTCCCCCCAAGTTGCAAACTTGATCTTACATAATGGTATCCTGTTAGATCACTAGACTGATTAAAAATTAACATGTATATATAATACCAAATGCTAGGAGCAAAATTACAATATAATGTCATTTATCTTAATTTATTGGAATTTGGTTTGATTTATAATTTCAAAATAACTGCAATAATCCAGAGAGATGCCTCAAACTTTTTTACTGACAAAGGGACCCATCTGACCCAAGAAATGAAAAGCAGTGATGAGATACTCCTTGTCAGAATAAACTGCTGAGTTGGAACTCTCCTTCACCCTCAGGCTTCTCATTTGAGTTGATAAGCACCGTGTCTGATGGAAGGACTGGGGAGATCTCCAGGTATAAGCCAGCTTGCAAAGAAAAATGGGCTGGAGAAACTGAAGGGCCATTTAGACAGGGCTGGATAAGCGTGGCTGCACGATACTGCCCGTTGCAGTTTGAGATTTATGAGAAAGGTGACTGTAAAAGGTCAAGATGACCTCTGCTGGGATAGCCTGTAAGACTCCATTTGGCCTTGCAAGTAGTTAGCTCCCCACATGCGTTGGTTTTGAAATTTGCTGCCCCAAACAACTTGCCATTCTTTCTTAGAATTGAAGAAAAGTCTTCTGAAGTCTCTTATTAGAATAAAAAACCTGGGGAGCATTTCCTCAAACTCTATACTTTAGCATTCAACCCTTTAGTAAGAATTAGCAGGGATAAAACACACAGTAATCACTTGAACGATGGCAGGAACCTTCCTTAGAGAAACTCCCCTATTTCACAGTTTGGTTGAGGCTTTCTGCCCTTTTACTTGTGGGACAAGGCCTCTACTCTGCAATCTAATATTCAGTGAAGTAGTTTGAAGCCAGCCCTGCTGAAGGACGTCTGGCTGAATCTCGTTCTTTGTTCCTGGTCTACACCACTTGCTCGGCACTCTAGACAATTGATTCTCAAGCTTTGGGTAGATAAGGTCCTTTCCTCCTTATATTTAGAGCACAGCATTTCAAATGATAACCGAACTGTCCAAACATTCAGATTCAAAGCGAGGGGACCTGAGCCTAACACTAATTAGGCTGTGTGATCATGCATAACCTATGACACCTCTCAAAATCTCATTTTCCTCCTCAGATCAAAGGGACTGAACGAGATTGTTCTATGATCATTATCTTGGATATTAGATGACACCTGTATCTAGAAAGTAAAACCAGAAACAATTAAATGTGAGTTTGCTACAATTGCTTGCTCATAAATCTTCCCACACTGAGTAGCATTTAAAATGGTCCGTTTTAGTTGCTTAGTAAGAGTGAGATATTTATTATCTATATTTGGCATAAACAATGGAGACTTCTGTGGTAAGTGCTAAATTTCAAAATTGCATCCCTGGTGGTATTTTTGAAGTTTTAAAACACTCCAACTGTTTAAACAAGGCTGACTGACTAATAGCTATAAATTGTTTGCAATTAGTGACTATATATTGAGGACAGATTTTCATTTCCCAGAATCTACAGAAACTTCAGGTAGGTGACCAGATGGTTAGTAGCAAAAATTAAGTGGATATTTTTTGTTGAAAAGAGAAAATTCAGATTTTCTATAGTAAAAAGACTAGATTTTTTTTATCATGCTTTCTGTGAAGGAAAAAAATTAGATATATTTTCATCAGCATGTTACAAGTAGTAAAAATTGTTTGCCCTGATGCATAGCAAAATGTCCCAGTCATATTTTAGGCCATAGCTCCATTTTCCCCAGGGTAATTTCGCCAGTGTACAAAGCTTAAGAAGGTTGAAAGTCACTCTAAGTGATCACCTTGTTATCCTTGTTCTGGTTACTAAGTACAATGTTAAACAAAGTTTCCCAATGATGATGAATGTATCTGTTTTTCAACAAGCAAAGAGAAAAATCTTGTGAGCCTTCCAGTGCTGACCTAAAATACTTTCATTGTAATAGTATAGAAAACATATAAAGACAAAATTTAGAATTAATTTAAAATGTCTACTATTCTTAATATATTTGCTACCAAAATGATTTTATAAGTTTAATACAACCAAAACAACAGACACAATCAACATTCAAAGTCTATTTTAAAATTCAAGGCCTTTCAGATTTTTGAAAAGGCAGTGCCCAATAATCAAACCTATTAATATCTTTGCATAATTATATATAAATGTATATTCACAGTAAAAGATGTAGTAAATAAAAATTATAAATAGCCCAGCTGGTGTGACTCAGTGGTTGAATGTCGACCCATGCACAGAGGTTGGCGATTTGATTCCCGGTCAGGGCACACGCCCAGGTTGTGGACCCAATCTCCAGTGGGGGGCATGCAGGAGGTGGCCAATTGATGTTTCTATGTCTCTTTCTCTCTCTCTCTAAAAATCAATAAAGAAAAAAAAATTTTTTTAACTATAAGTAGCATCAGGTCCATATAGATCAAGTTTGCTACCAAATGAGTCAAAAGCATTTACTTTATTTATTTATTCTTTTGGCTTTCAGACCTTATTTCACTTAGAATTTTGCTATGGATAGAGGTCTATAGGTCTGTGCTACAGTATGCTGTGTAAAGATTTATTTTACATTCTGTAAAACCTCTATCTCACAGCACAGTCATGGGATGGGAATATCATATATGTATTAAGTCCATCTCCAATATGGTTAAATAATTGTAGTACAGCAGTTGTTTATCCCTAAGAGTATGTCCTTGAACTTTCAAGAGTCTCAGACCCTAGTTTGAGAAATGAACCAAGATCTAATGCATTTGAGCGCCAAGAAGGTGAAGCTCAGAGACCACCTAAAGTGGTTTAGCTCTTGAAATCCCAGAAGGAGCTTGTTAAAAATCACAGAATTAGTCTTGTGACCTAAATCCTAGAGCTATTGAAGGTGGGTGGAGGTATTAGAGAAGTTACCACATCCTAGAACCCATCCGTTGGATTTTACATTCATTACCTCCTGGGAAACCTACTGTTGCTGAGGACTCTAGATCTCAAGGTCATCTACTGTTGTATCCCAGAGCCAGTGCATTTTGCTGTAGCAACATTAAGCTTTTACCCACCGATTATGCTTACAATGTCTTCTTACAGAAAGAAAGAAGCGATGGAATGAGCACAGGACTTACTTAGGTTTTGCCCTAATTCTGTCTCATTTTAATTTTTGTTTAGCTCTGAACAAGTCACTTTCCCTAATTCATTGCCAGTTGCTTGATCTGTAAAACCAGGGCTCTCTCTACCTGTGTCACTGAGTGCTGTAGGATTTACTGAGAATATGAGTGTCTACGCAAGTGTTTTGTAAAAGGAGACAGGCTGTGAGAATCAACCACCACCCCTCTGGGCAGACGCAGAGACAAGGCTCCCCGAGCTGGCCTGTGCTCTGGGCTCCAGATGGTGGGGATTTGACAGCTGCGGGTGGGCTTTTCCCTTTTCAACGTGCTCCCTCAACCTCAGGATTTAAAAGTGACAAAAGTGGAAACATAACTATGACCACTTCGAGGCCCATATACTTCTTGTTTTCTATTTTCTGAACATCTTTGCGTCTTGTGTGTGCTTATACCTTCCTTTGGTAGATTGAAACTCTCTTGGTCAGGATCTATTTATTCATCTGTGTATCTCTCACCATCTCTCTACTCCTTCATGGTTAGCAAATGTCTTCGCATAAAACGACAGTTCAGTAACTGTCTTGGATTAATACAATAAAAGAAAACATAACTTTTGAAAATGTAGTCTATCTAAAAACTCATTTTTTCCAACCTTGAATAAATCTAACCATATATAGATTTTTATTTTAATAATCCAAAGATTTTGGAAGAAAATAAACTTTAATCTTTTGAAAATGATTAATAAAGCATTTCAAAATGATCCTTTAGTAATTATCGAATAACAGCCTTTATCTAGTATAAATAGACACAACTGAAAAAATAACTAAATAAAAGACATAACTGGATAAAAGATTAAATAATGAACAATTTTCTGTGCTATATCTAATTGATCCAAACTTAGAGCAAGAATTTTTAGAAACACTATTATATTGGTATTAAACAAATTAGAATGGTGTTGGACTTGATCATGTTGACGAGTCTTACTTATACCTACTTAAAAGGAAGAAGATATATGTATTATAGATAAATGCAACAAATGTATGAATTCATAAAGCCACAGAATGATTTTTGTAGGATCTCAGAACATTTACAACAATATATCAAGCATAAAGTATATTTAGAACAATGAAAGCCTTCCTTTTTAAGTAAAATTAAAAATTTGGGGTATTTTCTTTGTATGTATTTATGTTTGGATTGCTATTAATACATCGCAGTATTATATCTCTTTTAATTTGATGATTGTGGTAGATTGCACAATATGGCCATAAATTCCTCCTGTCCTTATTGTGCACTCATTTGCAATGTGACATCCCTGCTCTGCTCACCAAACGGTGAAGACCTTTTCTACTTCACCTCTCTTGAATCTGGGCAGGCTTTGCAATTAGCTTTGACTAATAGAATGAGCTGGAAGTGATAACTACAAATTTTGAGATACAACCTCAAAAACCCTCATAGCTCCAGTTTTGTCTTTTGAAACTCTGAAAGCACCATGCTCTGAAGAAGCGTGGAATGATGGCTGGCATGGAGGGAAAGGCTGAGCCTTCCAGACATCCCAGCCGTCCCAGCTGACCTCAGACGTGCCAGGGCTCACACCTGGAACCATCTTACACACCCCATCCCCAGTCACTCGGTCTGGTGACTGCAACTCTGTGAGTGATGCCAGATGAATCCAGCCAAAGAAATGCCCAACTGAGCTGAGCCCAAATTTCAGAATTATGAGCAAATAAATGGTTTTTGTTTTAAGCTACTAAAATTGAGATGGTTTGTAATGCCTAAATAACTGAAGTAAATAACTGATGTGAAGATAATGGTTTCTTTCCTGTTTTCATTTTCTCCCTAAATAGAAAGTTGGGTTTTGAAATCAATACAGAACAACATTGTAAGTTAATTCAACATTAGAAACAGAGAGATATGTGTGGATTTCTTAGTACAAATAATTTTCACTGTCATAAAAACCCATTACAATTTTAATATAAAAATATGAAGCATCTGTATTAACTTTATCAAGTAAGTCATCAATACTATACTTATTTATGCATACTTCTATCATTGTCATGACCAAAATTTCATCAAGATTGCATTTAAACTCTGATCCATACGCTATACACATTTTTATTGCCCCATGGAAGGAATAGCTTCATGTCCTTCTATCTCAAATTCTATTGCTTAATGTTACTAGGAAGCAAAGCTTTTGTTTGGAATTAAATAAATTCATATACATGAATACTATCATGGTGCAGCTGTAATTATTTGCCTATAATTCATATATTTCATTTTCTGCTTGTTTATTATACTACTTACTTCATATTTATGAGTGATCTGCCAGTCCCATTAGGGAAACTTACATAGGCTTTATCAAATACTTTGACTACATCAGTTTTTTAGTTGGGAGATATTTTAAGGTTCAAAGTTTTTTGGGGAAACTGTCATTATGATGTTAAATGCAAACAAAACTTTTATTTAAACATTTATTTTTCTTTATTGATTTTAGAGAGAGAGGAAGGGAGAGAGAAACATCGATGAGAGAGAACATTGACTGGCCACCTCCTGCATGCCCCCCACTGGGGATTTGGCCCACAACCTGGGCATGTGTCCTGACCAGGAATCAAACCGGCGACATCTTGGTGCATGGGTTGATGCTCAACCACTGAGCCACACTGGCCAGACCGCAAACAAAACTTTTAGAATACAGTGCAATAAAGTTTTCTTTAAAATATATGTTTACTTCCTCTAGTCTATATGGCATGCACTAATAACAACTTCCCAGAGCAATCGCAAGCTTGCAGTAAAAGAACTAATACGGAGTCTATGTTAAAAGATTGCTGAGATTGTTTCTAATATCAATTTTATTATGTAGCCTTTGTCCTTTTAGCATTAAAACTTTTTAAAAAAAGTGTAAGGTACAGAAGCAGCAGTGAAAACACTTTTATTTTTAGCTATACACACACATATGCTGTGTCATCCACTTTCTCTGTTTTCTGAGTCTATTTTGATCTATATAGTTTTCTTTTCCCATTTTTTGTCCAGAAAGGACATTGGCATGTGTGTTGATAAATATCAAATTCAAAAGCATATTCCTTTTGCACTGTAGTGACTGGTTGTATCTACAGAGTACTCAAACATTTGCTTCTTTTCACAATATATGTTGCCTTTCCTTCGCTTTGCTTTTGTATCCAGAAGATGCCAAATGCATTTAGCTATGTCTTTATGTTTTTCACACCCTAAGAATTCATGATGAGTCAGTATATATAACAATATAGGATAGCACAACTGAGATACATAGACGTTCTGCTGCATAAACCAAACAGAGCATTTCCCAGGAAACAGTTTTACATCTGTAATTGCTGCCAACACAAGGGAAGCAGTCTTACTACTGAATAGCAACAATGGTGCCATTGGCAAACCCTCCCTTCCTCCTCCCACTGCTCCTGCATTGAACAAGCTGTGAAATGACCAAGGAATGTAGACAAGTTATGCGCTGTTGCATGTGTATCAAATGAAAAAGCCACTGGTAATGATGACTCAGTTCCTAACCTCGCACCTTTGAATATTACCCACATTATAACACCTGGAAGAAAAGTTAAAGAAAAGATGAAGAAACATCTGAATTTAGTCACCTTCCTGGAAAAAAAATCTAATATATTTTTATGATATCTTCACCCAATAAGTAATCTCTGTTTGATATAGATCCTGGTAGCCTCATTATCATATTTAATGTGGAGCAGATGTTTATGAATGTGTTAGCATCAATTGATTATTTAACTAATATGTTATTAAGTAATATGTCACTACGACTGTAGTCTTCTCCATACATCCCCCAAAACAAAAGTTGGGTATTTGTCAGATTGATGTATGTGTAATGGATTTATGAACTTCTTGTTGAAGTCAAATTTGACTTTCTTAATCCGTTATTTATTTGGTAAATTCTAGATTCATTTCTCCAATAATGATGATGAATTATCAGTTAACCAGTTTGTCCTCTTGCCTCCCCTCCAGGTGATCACTGGCAGGTGTAGTCCTAAACCTGGATTACTATGGAAAGAGTAAAGCTTGGACACCAGGACCCATGTGACAGGACTTGCAGTTTTTTTCTGGTAGTCTGGCCCATCCCAAACACATTTTCATGAGTAGATAATTCAGAGAATTAATTTGTCTACCTAAATGTGGTCCAATTTATTAATGTTTCAACTTCTACTAAAGATTTCCTCCCTGTTTACTTAATAATGTTATTAAAGAAGTAATCACAACAATGCCCGGCCAGTGTGGCTCAGTGGTTTAGCACTGACCCATGCACCAACAGGTTGCCGGTTCAATTCCCAGTCAGGACACATGCCCAGGTTGTGGGCCCAATCCCTAGTGGGGGGCATGCAGGAGGCGGCCAATCGATGTTCTCTCTTATTGATGTTTCTATCTCCCTTTCCCTCTCCCTTCCTCTCTCTCTAAAATCAATTTAAAAAAAAGAAGAAGAAGTAACCACAGCAAGACTTCTGGGTGGAGGGTGGCCATGTGGCATGGCACCCTATAGCTTTCTGGGCCTAATGACCTCCCGTGGAGGCCATGAACTGAACGAATCAGGAGAGTGGTGAGGAGGGTCCAGAAAGCTGGTCACATTATGTATTCAATGAAGCTTCCCTTTTGAAGAAAGTAATCTCTTCAATGTATATCAATAAGCAGAGGATAGAATATTCTTCTCAGTAGCTTGCATGCATTACCATGATCCTAAAATTGAGGTGTGTGTGTGTGTGTGTGTGTGTGTGTGTGTGTGTGTGTGTGTGGTGTAATATCATCAACATTTGTGAATTATAGTCATAACAAATAGAACAAGTAGGAAAGCTCCCAAATCTGACATTTTAAGGAAACATCCAGAATAATTGTTTAGCACTGCTGTTTCAAATTGCATTCTTCAGAGCATGAGATGCCGTTGGATAAATGCCTGACGCGTGATCCAGGTGCACAGAAGAGACCGAGAGGGGCTCACCTTCTTCCTTCAGAGCAGCTCTCCTCTGACCTGTATCATATATTGGGGGTGAGTTCCACATAGAATTCTGTCTGAGGAACAATTCCACAGACAAAAAAAAAGCTTTAAAGCCATGGATTTAACATAAAAGAAACTAAATTTTCTAATTTAATACATGGGTGACTTTCGATACAAAAGATAATAGGTAATGATGATTTACAAAGTACTATTACTGCTATGACCTCTGTTAAATCATTACACATGCAGTGTTTTGTTTAAGTAGTTGTACATTAAGGTAAGAACTGATTCCTTGAGAATGAATGAAGAAGACCACACATGAGATGTGGGAAGCTAGATTAGCTTATTCGATGCAGAAGGCATTACTTAAGTGATGATACCTCAGATGGGCACTGCGTGTGCAGCTTTCAGTAGAAGTTGGAAGCAGAGGAGGAAGAGAAGGTATTTAATTATAGAACATGCAAGTGGAGAAAAATTGATTTTTAGAGACTTTTATGTAAAACTAGACTTAAAGACAGTTTTGTCCCACCCAAATAAAAGAGATTGCAGAAGTTCCCAAGCACGGCGTGGCAAGAAAGAGGACATCTAGCACTAGGCGTCTAGCGTAGTGCATTTGAGTGGGAGGAGAGCCACAGCCCCCAAGTTCTGGCAAATGCAATAGCTGTGAAAAGGAAAGAGCTAGCACACATATTTAAAAAATTGCAATTGGAAACAAAAACAGAAAATGCCTTTAAGATTCAGACTTTAGCTCTAATATAGAAAAGGTGCTAGTGTTATGAAAATTTTGATGGATCAATGCCTACCCCATCTTCGACTGGAAGGTGACAGAGAAGCATATCACAAGAAAAATAGCAAAAGCAGACGAAAGGAAGGTTGTATTCTCTAGTCTTCCTCATGATCAAGGCGAAACTATAGAGTCAATTTTTATAATTTTCCTAGCACCCAAATGATCAAATTTGCCTTTGTCTACCACTTGACCTCAGTTCCACTGCTCCCATCTCTACTCAGTATTTCAGGCACAATAAATTTTGTTCCCAAAACATGCCCATCCCCAACTCCTGCCCACGGACATTTGCTGGTCCATCTCCACTGAATGCATTTTTCGGCTCTTCAATGGCTGGCTCCATCCCTATAGTCAAGGCTCAATTAGACTCTCGTCTTCTCAGGCAGTTCTTCCACGAACAACCAAGCCACCTCCCTCAACAAGCTTAGTTTCTTTATACAGCACTCAACTTATTATCTACTTTATGTTATTTGAAATCATGCATTTCTTTTATTTTTGTTTTTGGTCTGTGTTCTTGCACTACAATGTGGTTTTAACAGGGCGAGGGTCCTCCTTAGAGCTGTGTCCAGCATATTATAAGCATATAACAAAAGTTCAATAATTATTTTTACTCAATTTTTTAAAATAATGATTTATTTTAAAAAATCCATAACCTCTTGTTATTTCTAACTTTTCCTATTTCAGAATTCCACCTTTACAAAAGTAATTCTTCCCCAAGATTATACAGTTACATATACTTTGTGGAAGACATAAAAGGCAATACAGAAACTATACATAACATGAAAATAAATAGCCAGTCCGCATAGTGAAGCAAGTAAGTAAACCACACGCGGCTGCTGGTCAGTGAACCATCAAGTGACTTAGGTCTCATAGTTTTGTCATGTCACTATGTCAAAAGTGGGTCACTGTAGGTATCCTGACTGTCACACAAAAATCTACAAAATACTTTTTGCCATTATATTGAAACTGTGGTTGGAACAACTTTTCATATTTCAAAGAAGTGAAGAATTTTTATTTTTGAAATTTAAACCCTCACTGTTAATACTTTATTTTCTACTCCACTAAGAATCAACACACCTGTTATTCCTGTTAGCTCTACCTCCTCTTCCTCTCACAGGTGAACTCCTAGTTCCAGAGCCAGTTAATAACTTTCTGAGGAGCTTGTTTAAAGACTTGTGAGTGTTGAGGTTATGGTAAAAGTTCCACCCAGAATCAATGGATTTCAATCCACTTCTACTTTTTCCATCTGACTGACAGAGAGAGAGAGAGTTTTCTCCTTTTCCACTTAACAAAACACTAACAAAGAAGCAGTTAAGAATAGTCTGTGAGGTTGATGGGGTGATTCAAATCTCCCACAGCTAAAAGGTTACTTAATTCAGAGTTGTGCTGAGTTTCCCGATCTATTTCTAGTCTCCTGATAGACAAAGGTTTCACCCACCATCTGCGATCAGCACTGGAGTTATATTAAGGTGAGGAGACTGATGTGTTTGCAGGTGCATGGGCTAGGAAAGAGGTGGAAACGATCAGACATCATTAGGTATCAGAATCTAGCTAGAAAACAGGGTTCCTGGACATGTGTGAGAGAGAATGGAAAAGCAGTATATTCGATTTATCAGGTCTTCTCCATGATTCTTCTTTCTACAAAATCTGAAACGCTGTAGGAAGATAAACTCTTGGCTAAGGGCAATGGGCAGGCTTAGAAATTTGACAGCAAGAACAGGTGTTAAGACCTAGGGGATCTGGCTAAACAGAGCCAGAGGAAAGCTGCAAAAATTGGCTGCAGCTGAAGCTTACAATCTCTCCTTGCAGTGACCCTCTAAGCCTTTACTTACTAGAGAATTTAACACTACTTTATTTTATTTATTTAACACTACTCAATTTATTTATTTTCTGTTGAGCTGGCCAAGTTCACAAATAGAAAAGCTCCTTTCTTCTTGATATCAAAATATTAATGTATGTTTGACATCTCATCAACTAATTCCATATCAGAAGCATATCACAGCACTTTGTAAATGAAGTAAGAGCGTCTGTGTTCTATTTTCTAGGTTTAGATACATTCCAATTTTTACACAAATTATTTAATTTACTAGTAATCAACCACTTGTTACATTTAAAGGCACAATATTATTAATAGCCCTATAATGAGCCAAGTAGTTAGGGTTTGTGGGCCATTTGATGTCTCTGTCACTGCATAATTCTTTTTTTTTAAATCCCTTAAAATATAAACATCATTCTTACTTCCAGGGCCATATAAAAAATAGGTGGCAGACTGAATGTGACCACTGGGTCTTAATTTGTGAATGCTTGTCATAAATAATAGAAAATATATTTAAGAATTTTCTTTGTTTCAACCAAATAGCTTCACTTTTCTTCCTCAGTATAATGGGGATAATAATGTAGGCAGACAGAATGGACAAGTATTCTGTATTTTTGGAGAGAAGGCTCACTTGGAGAGTAAGAATGTTAAACATTTCTAGATGCCGACAGCAGGGTAGTCAATCTTAGTCTAGTCTAGTTCAAACTTGGAAAAAAAATGTGATCCAATTTAACACTGGTAGCAAAAAATATTTTTTTGTTTCCAGAAAAGGCACCCTAGGTAATTCTGAAATGCCATCTTCAATATTGTTCTTTGGTTATTTAAGTTGGAGTAAGTTGGACTGGGATAAGAACTGCTGCTTCTCATCTGTGAGAATGTGAATTTCCACCTCTTATTTCCTTCTTTCAGCTCGAATCTTTAGTCTTGATAACTAATACCAACAATAATAAGGCTGTGCCGGTTTGACATTTTCAATTTACAGAGTTCTCAATTCTAAAATAAAAATGAGGATGTTTTCTCTACATTTTTTGTTTTTTTAATAATACTTGTCAAAGATTCAGTCTCATAACCAAGGAGAGAGAGTTGAATCAAATTAACTTCAAAACAGACAAATGTATATATTTATTGACTCAATATATGCACCGACAAGTACTCGGATATTGCACACTTTCATTCAAATGTTGCACATGCTCATTCTAGTGTTATTTTTCCTGTCTTGCACTTGCACTTGACTGGCTAATCCTATATATAAAGAATGAAGAGAGAACTGTGGCCTTAGTAACATCATTTTTTGCAGGAGGTCCTGTCTTCTATGATCTTTTGGGACCAGGTCTTTTACCATTTGGTGGAAATTTTCTATGGTTGTATAGCATACATCTAGTTCATCACATTCCAAATCAGACTTGTAATTTGGTATAGATCTTGAGAATTTGGGGTGAGAGAGGGCATATATACCTATCCCTGTCTTTCAGAAGAACATTACAGTTTATCTCACAGACATGCTAATTTATGCTAGTTTATAACCAGTGAATCTATTCCTCTTGGAACTACAGTCTCCATGCCCTGCTTTAGCCACTTTTGGTCTTTGTCAATCTCTCCTCCCCTCCCCTCCCCTCCCCTCCCCTCCCCTCCCCTCCCCTCCCCTCCCCTCCCCTCCCCTCCCTTCTCCTCTCCTCTCCTCTTTTCTTTTTCTTCTTCTGCTCCTTCTCCTTCCTCTTCCTCCCCCTCCTCCCCCTCCCCCTCTTCCTTCCGTCCTCCTCCTCCTCCTCCTCTTCTCTTCCTCCTTCTTCCTCCTCCTCCTCCTCCTCCCCTCCTCCAACTCCTCCTCCTCCTCCTCCTCCTCCTCCTCCTCCTCCTCCTCCTCCTCCTCCTCCTCCTCCTCTTCTTCTTCTTCTTCTTCTTCTTCTTCTTCTTCTTCTTCTTCTTCTTCTTCTTCTTCTTCTCTCTCTATCTCTTTAATATCCCACTCCTCCTCAATCCAAACAAACTTTCTTACCAGAGAGGGCACTGAGATGCAGACAAGGGAAAAGGAATGTAGCCAAACTACATTAACAACTGGAAAATCCTTTTTTCCCTACTATTGGAAACAGGAACATTTTCTGAGATTCACTGAAGAAACTATGTAAATTGTGAAATCTCAGCTAGAATTTTGTCTGTGCAGTACTTCCCAGAGAACATTTCTACCCCTAGTCCCAGTTTTTCCGGATAATCTGCATGCTTTTTGTTCACCCTGTACCCATATTCATTCTCTTTTTCTACTCCCTCTCTCTTCTTACTCTCCTGACTCTAACAGTCCAAACTGCAGTTCACAACATTTCTGTCATGATAAAGAAGAAGCCTCTGAAGCTGACATTATGTACATACGTTAAACAGTTCAGAACCTAGCTGTATGCTGAAGAGACTGGATAATTCTATTAGAACACCTATGAAGTTAATGAGGAGTTACTGTAGAGTTGTTCTTTGTTTATAAGCTGAGGATATAACAATAGAGGTTGAATCTTGTTAAAAAAAAAAAAAGGTGACATTTTATAACAAATTAAGAACACAATGAGAAAGAGCCCTTCAATTATACAAAGACACCTGAAGATTGTTAAGTGTGAATATAAGTTATAGATACCCAAAGACACAAATAGTCTTTAAAACTGCTATAATTCTTTCAGTGTTGGACATGTCAAAAAACTTCCTCTAGATATTGAAGAACTGCAATATTTTAAAATCATAGGAGCAGCTGTAATCAGCACATAGGCTATATATTTTATGTGCATTTAAACAAATTTGAAGGCTCTTTTACTGAGTGATTTGGTCAATTTTTCAAAGAAGTGTTACTGCACACTGCAGAGCACTGTGTGGTCCTCACTTCAGGTATTCATATTTATTAAAGGTGTTGTTACATTAAATTTGCCAAATGAAATGATTAATAGGATTAGGTCAAAAGTTCCATCCAGTGTTAAAAGTCCATGGATAATATAGAAGCTCTGACTCCAGTTTTTCTTTGTTTCCACCATAGATATTATGTGATACCAGTACTGCTAAGAAATGTCACATATTCTTAGTAATGTTCTATATCAAATAAATATTTTATAAAACAGTAGCTGTGTAATCACTTTTAGGAAAGGTTATTTGACTCAAACTACTCTCATAAATTAGCATTTCTTCAAGGAGAGAAATTAAACTCCATATCAATACTATACCCTTACAAGATCACAGAAACATGTCTTTTGTACTGTTGGATCCAAGAAAAGTTGTAACTTAATAGCCTAGGTTGACAATATCTCCATAAAATAATTTTCCAAAATAAAATCAGAGTTTACAGTCCAGATTTTTTCTTTTTATTTATAGCCTAAAACCATTACGATGTTAACCTATTTCTCTTCACTCCTCTTTGGATACCAACCAGCTTTGCACTCTCAACACTTCTAAATCCTTTTATTAACACTTCTTAATGTTTTCTACTTTCCTTGTAGTTATTTCCATCCTAGGTCTCTGATTCTTTCCCAGGGTTTCTAAGACTTTCTTAATTTATATACCTCATGAATTAATTGAAAAATGTTACTTAGTGATTAATCTATGTTTTCATTAGTTCATTAACAAAATTACATACTCTATTTAATCAAATATGTGATTATACATTTTATGAAGTACATGTTACTCTGCTTCTTTTAATTTTACAATCCAGAATTACATTTTCTAATCAGCGAACTGTCTTTGTTGACCAAAGACAGTCTACAACTCACTAGGTAACAACTCATCCATTTCAAACTTGAATTTGAACAGTCTGAGGTCTCTTTCACAAGTATGTTGCTTCACAGTTGATTCTGAGGAACTCAATTTCATTTGCTTGTGATCGTTTTTCAAACTGTCATTTTTAATTCTAATCTCGTCTTCCTAGGTGTTCACCTATCCTGATGATGTGATGTACTTGGCAAATTTAATGACTACTCTCTCCAGCTCGTAATCAATCACATACAGAGATGTTAAATGCACCCAGGGCTTTCTCTGCAGAACATCACCTGTTATGGGCTTAGGGGCAATGGTTCTACATTGTGTTATTTTTAAATTCTGGTGATTGCCTTATTCTCCACACTGGGTCTCAGAAAAAGATAAATAGACGTCTCACTGAGTTAAATGAGACCAAGCACATACAGGAAGGTGATCACCCTTAGGTGGCATTTTCCCTCAGGGCACTTTACAAATTATGCTACTCTGCTTTGACATTATTTCATGGACAAGCCAGATAATTTGAAGGAGAAAGATTTTGCCTTTGCAAGATTTACTATTCATTTGATCGCAAGAGAGCAGCATGTTGCCCAGTATTTAGGAACATTTTATTTTGTCCACATGAAAAGAATCCGTTACAATGACGACTCCCTGAATGCTCTATTACTCTGTGTGGAGTAGAAATGGTGAAGAAGGGATGCTTTCAAGGTATCAGTTCAGTACTGAAGAGTTCTCTGTATACATTTTGGCTCAGAAACTTGGAAAATGAGGCAAAGGAGATGAAAGTTTTACTTCTTGTATGGATCAACTTACTTTCAGTAAGAAAAAAAGCTCAATTTCAATATTATAGGCTGAATTTCGAATCCAGCTGTGAATGAGTCTGGGGCTGCTCCCTTCCCTGGGAAATGAAATCTGGACCGGGACAGGTGTGGCGGGGTGTCTTCACCTGGAGCACCAATGGACTGGAAGTGGCTGCGTGAGACCGCCACGTGGATTCTCTGTTTCATGGAAAAGAACATTCCATGGAGTAGTGATACTTCCCATGAGGAGAGAAAAAAAGGGAAGAGGCACCATGTGTGCTATTTATTATCCCTCAACTAGATGATTTTTGAAGTTCTCTTTGCTTTAAGATCCAATGAAAACATAACCAAAGGAAAGAAAAGAAAGGGTAACATATAGTTCATATCAATGTTCCTCAGAGAATACTATCTAGCTGGAATCCTGCTCCACCAGCTAGTAGGAGAAGAGTGCCTGTGCTCAATATGATCCAGTAAAAGGTTGTGACCTGTGGTGTCCAGTGATTTGCAGATAATAGAGCAAATGATACCAGTTGACCAGAGGTCCCTCCATTTAAGATGGTTCTCTGAGTTAACCCTGCTTGGCTGTGGGTATTCGGCTCCAACTTCTTTCACCAGCCACCATTTGAGTATATTGCATCTGTTCTGATTCCCGCCCCCAACCCCCAGATACTTTTTCTTTTTTCAATGTTTCTCAAAGTAAACGTCTAAATCATGGAAAAAAGTGATTTTTAATGATCTTGCCATTATTTAATTTGTACTTAAATGTCATGTTCCCTAATAAACAATACAATTAATCTTTTAAACTTTTTGTTTGGACCATCAATGGTGAAGCTTAAATTCATGTTCTCTGAAAAACAGATTGATGTCCAGTTTAAGAAGAAAAGTAAAAAGAGTTTAGTGGTGAGTGTTTTTTATTTTTTTTTCCCAAAAAAAAAAAAAAAAAAAAGCATTCTAGCCCAGCTGGTGTGGCTCAGTGACTGGGCATGAATCCATGCACCAAGAGGTTGCTGGTTCAATTCCCGGTAAGAGCACATGCCCAGGTTGTGGGCCCGATCCCAAGTGGGGGGCATGCAGGAGGCGGCCAATCAATGTTCTCTCTCATCGATGTTTCTATCTATCTCTTGCTCTAAAAATTAATAAAGAAAAAATATTTTTTTTTAAAAAAGCATTCTATTCCAAAATATTATAAACCAGACATGAAAAAATAAAGTGCTCCGGAGTCCATTGGGTAACAAAATAAAACTAGAAGTGTCCACTTGGATGTGAGGGTCCTTGCAGAGGAAGATACTGGGGTGAGAGCAGGAGAGGGCACACATGGGAGAATCTATTACAATATTTTGGAATAAAATACATTCTCATTTTATCTCACTCCCTACTTCCAAGTGGGTGAGGAAGAAGGTCCAGTAAGTTTAACTAGAGATAGTAAGTAGCAGGCCTAGAAAGAAATTTTCAATGTGAGTTTTCTGGGTGACAGCCAAACCCTGACAGGCCAGTAGGCAGAAAGGGTAGAGTTTCAGGGCCCAGTAGATGGTTTCACGGGTTTATCCATGCAAACCTGAGGCAAGGGAGATGGTGGGAAAAACCCAAACCAGGTTTGAAAGTCACCAAGCCAACAGATACGAAGAAGGTGCTATATCTCAAGTCCTCCCCATGGCCTGCAAAACCCTAAGTGGCCTGGCCTACCTTTCAAACCTTATCTTCTGCTCTTCTCCTCACTCACTGCAGTCCAGCCTCTTTTCTGTTTCTAAAGCTCGTCGTTGCCATTGCAGACTTCACGTTGCCATTTTCCCTCTGCCTAGATATTTACTTGAATTATTCTTCCACCTTATTCCGGTCTCTGCTCAAATTTCATTTTTCAGAAAGATCCTTCCTGACCACTTTATTTTAAATAGTCCATTGTTGCCTGGCTGGTGTGGTTCAGTGAACTGAGCATCGACCCATGGACTGAGAGGTCCTGGTTCAATTCCTCGTCGGGCCACGTGCCGGGGTTTGGGGCTCGATTCGCGGCGGAGGGCATGCAGGAGGCAGTTGATTGATGTTTCTCTCTCTCACATTGCTATTTCTGTCTCTTTCTCCAAAAAATCAATAAAAACATATTAAAAAACAACAACAACATAGTCCATTGTTAGATATCCCAGTACTCGGAATTGTGTTTCTTTATAACTCATCACTGTTTGGTGTCGTAGTAAATTGTTTTATTCAGTGAATAAATGAAGAGGCCAGAAAAGGGGAAATAAGCAATGGAGGTAAAAGCTGAGAATATCAAAAGCCCAGTGAAATGTCATAAAAGTGCTGGGGTTAAGTCAATATTTTAGAAGTAAGACGTTGAAATGTGAGGAGGAGAAGTGGGGTTCCCTGTGGAATGGCATAGGGTTCCATTTGGAACCACAGCAGGGACACACAGGGTTGGACTAGTGCATTGTCACACTCAGAATTTATTTTATAAATACAGGCACAATTTAGGAATTTGAAATTGTTTGGTGTCAACTCCGTGATTTTTCATTTCTGTTCAATTTTAGGGCTCAAGAATATAAATAAAGTAGACTATAGAAATTACCAGTATGAAATGTATGTCAACTTATAATTTGACTTCACTATACTTTTGAGATATACACACTGCAAGAAGATAGCTATATTATTACTTAATAAAGAGAATATGTGGTTTTTACTATTTATTTATTTTTTAATCTGTGCTTTGTGGGGGCTTTGCTATGGCTCCCAAATTATCATTTTGTTCTTAAAGTTACTGTATTTACAAAAGATTGGTTTTATTTATATAAAAAGACTATGCTTTATTATTTATATAGCCAAGTATTTCTTTCTATTGTAGTTTTCAAGTCATTAATAAAAAATGCAAAAAGTGGGTGTAAAACATTATTCTATCTTCAAGAAAGGTACTAAAATCACAGCATTGTAACATATAGAGATATTTTCCCACCCCCTTTCATTTAAGGAACAACTAAACTATCAGCCTTCAGAAAATGTCTTTCTACTCTAAATCACGCCCCCCACTCTCTATGTGTTACAAGCTTGAACCCTGTTCTCATTCTATTTTGCTTCTAGAATAAAAAGATTTAGTACCAGAATTCATAAGTTAACTCATTATCTCTTAATAATCTATTCTAGTACTGTGCTTAAAATATATAAAACGTTTGCAGAACTGCTTGAGTTTCTCATAGATGGTAGTCAAATACTAACAGTGTTAAAATAAATACCTTAAAAATAAAATCTCAATCCATAATTTAAATCACTTAGGAATTTCAGCCTTTTGATTCTTGTCTCATTGACATAAAAATATGTGAGTGGCAAACATTTTCATAAGGGAGAATTTGCTTATTTAAGCTAGAGAAAGTTCTATCTTAGACTCGGAATTTCTTTCCAAATTTGCTCAAGAAGAAAACACACATTTTCCCTAATTGTGGCTGTTGGCCTCATTATCTTTTTTAAGAGTTAAATAAATGTATATTGATTACACATGGTCATGATTGATGAACAAGAAAGACAGTAAGGGGTAGATATGAACATTCTAGTCAATCTGCTCTTTGGTTCAAAAATAGACTGTTCGTTGGTCCTAAAATTAAGAAACATGTAATACTTTTCCTTTGGGAGACTGGGTATTGGTTTATAGACTATTGCCATGCTACTTAGCTGACTTCACTCAGTCTATGAATTCAATGACCCTTTCAGAGCTAAGGATTCCCAGATCTAGTCAAGCCCAGACCTCTCTGAGCTTCCACCTGCATATCAGACTGCTTGTTCCACACTACACACCTACTACAGAAATACATATCCAAAGCTGAACTGTTTGTTTTCTGCTCCAAATCTCTTCCTCTTTTTCTATTTCTTGTCTTTAGGAAAGGTCCCCCTGGCTATCCAGTGACTAAACCACACCGAGGGGAGTTAATCTGAACGCATTTCTCTGCCTCGCCTTCGCCTCACTTCAAATCTTTTAGACCTTTTGATTTTACTTTCTCTAACTCTTTCATATCTATTCCCTGTTCCCCCCCCTTTTTTTTTTGAGCTAAGGTATTAGTTGAGATTTTGTTGCTTTAGAAAAAAATAAAAATAATCACCTTATTTGGAAAGCAAGAAAAAAAAATCTGTGTTCAGTAAAAGAAAGGCGACCCTTTCCATAATTTTTTATACCAAAAGCTGGGTTTTAGGAATAGTATATCAGAATTGAGTACTAATGAACAGCTAAAACTATTGCTTATATCTATCTGTATTTAAAATAGTAGTACACAGGGGAAAACAACCTCAAATACTTTTCAATTATCTCAGAAATTAGTCCTAAAATATCATCAACTTTTAAAAAAAATTTTATTTATTTATTTTATTAATTTATTTTTGTTACAGATGTTTCTCCTTTTCCCCCCATTGTCACCCTCCTCCCCCTAAATATCATCAACTTTGTATCGATGTTTTACAAGCTACCATAGAGGTTCCTGATCAATTCTCTTTTTTCAATGAGAAAATAGAAAAGTATTTAATCTTATATGAAACTGAATGAGAATTGCAAAGAAAAGGTGCCTATCAGAAGCTTCTTTTCTGGGAGAAACTGAAAGTGTGTAAAAACATGCCAATCTCTTCGTCCTGTGGGACTGACATGAATAAAACTCAACACACATTTTCCACATACCTAAATTATCACCAGATTTCTTGGGCTGAGCTCAGAAAGAAAACTGAAGCAGCATTAATTACTGTCACAGACTACATGATAGGCTAGAGTTCACCTTTATGAAGGCAGATTAATTTTGATTTTCAATATAGTCTGCTCTGTAGCTATGACAAGATAAATCATTTCAGAGAAGAATTGTTAAATCTAATTAGGATTCTTGTTTCAGCAGCTATCAAACTTATAATGGTCCAGTGGCCAGTAGTAAAAGGAGAGTGACAACTAGACGTATTTGGGAAAGGAATGCTGAATGCATTTTTATTTTTCAAATCTGTAGGAAAAGTAAAACCGCCACTCTTTCGAAAGAATGTCCTTATTGTGATTTCTAGATGCCTAGAAGGTGATAGATGTGAGCACTAAAATTCTGCTTTAATATAAATTCTACAACTATTATTTCCCTCATGGAAAATAGTCCAAATGTAAGAAGACATTCGGTTGCTAAAGTTCCAATTTCAGCTTTGACCCTTTCCCCTGGAAAGCCTGAACCATCCCTGTTACTGAGCTTGATAATTTGCTTTTCTCAGTATTAAAATAGAACCTTGGCCCTGGGCAGGTAGGTCAACTGGTTAGAGCATTGTCCCCAAATGCCAAGGTTGTGGGTTGGATCCCAGGTCAGGGCCCATACAAGAAGCAACCAATGAATGCATAAACAAGTGGAACAACAAATTGATGTCTCTCAATCTCTCTTTCACCAACAAAAAAAAAATCAATTAAAAAAAAAAGGAAGTAATCCTTTGACAAAGTAAGGATTAAAATTCCACAACTTTCACAAATAACAAAATCTGGAGTTCCCCTTATAGCTCTTATAGCTAAAACACAAGTAGGATTCAGGATAATTAAAGTTGACTCAACTTTACCAAGATTTTCTGTAAGTTAAGTGGACATATTGCATGCCTTAGTAATTCCATGTTGAGTGGGATTTTTTTTATATAGTTGTGCTAGAAAGATTAATATTCTGTTCAGGACAAAATTTATAAGCAATGGCTGACTACATAGCAGAAGATTCCTTTGTGTATAAATAAATCTCTTTCACTACTTTTAAATTCCATTGGTAAAGATTATTTCTTGGGCCCATGAATTTTTGTTTTCAGATCCTTTTCAGGCGCTACTAGGTAACAGGTTTGAGCCTGTGGCATGGGACATGTGGCCTGGAAGGAAGGGGACAGAGTAAGTGAAAGAAAACAGATACTGTATAAGTCCTCAGTAAGAACATGCTTTAGGATTCCAGAAGTAAAAGCCAAGCTTTAAAGAAACCAAAAACAGAGCTGAGTTAAAAATTATTGTATTAATTAAAACTGTCATTGAGTTAACTGACATTCATTTAATTACAAGGTGACATTTACTGTTATTTATTTTAAACTTTTTTCGACTCGGTGTTTTTTGTTTGTTTTGTTTTTTGTTAATCCTCACCTGAGGACATTTTTTCATTGATTTTTTTTTTTTTTTTTTTTTTTATCCTCACCCGAGGACACTTTTTCATTTTTTGTTCAGATAGAGTGGGAGGGAGAGAGAGGAAGAGAGAGAGAGAGAAACATCGATGCAAAGGTGACACATTGAGTGGCTGCCACCCGCACAACCAACCAGGGCCGGGGACAAACTGCAACCGAAGTACATGCCCTTAGCGGGAATCGAACCCAGGTCTCTCTGGACCGCAGGCCGATGCTCCAACCGCTGAGCCAAACCGGCCAGGGCTTTTCATTGATTTTTATAGAGAGGGGAAGGGAAGGAGGGAGGGAGGCAGAGAAAGAGAGAGAGATACATCGATGTGAGGAAGACACATCAATTGGTTGCCTCCTGAATGATACCTACCAGGCCAGGGATCGAATCTGCAACCCAGGTATGTGCCCTTGACTGAAATTGAACCCGAGACCCTCTGGCCCAAGGGCGGATGCTCTCACCACTGAGCCAAACCTGCCAGGGCAGTGTTTTAAATCCTAAGTGCTATTTAATTAATAAGAAAGAAAAGGCAGTGTAATCGAGGATATGAACAGTTAATAGAAGCAATTCAAATAGATTACATACATAAAAAATGTTCTACCTCACTATTCATCTTATCAAAGTAAGTTTGAGCAGATGACCGTTTTCTGCCTGTCATGATAACCACGATAAATGCACAGTGCTGTCGAGGATTTTATACCAGAGAATAAATTAGTTAAAACAAAAACAAAACCTGCCTAAGAAGAAATGTGGTGACGTAATCTTTCAAGTTCACACATTTTGATTCAGTGATTCTCTTAGAAATCTATTAAAATAATCAAAGCCTTAAACAAAGGATATAGACAAAGATATATTATTAAAATGTTACTTTTAATAGGAAAAGAGCTGAAAACAGCCTAAATGTATGGCAATCAGAGAATGGACTAAATAAATTACTGTGCATTCATAGTTTGAAATAGTATACTACTACTACAATACTAAAATTGGTGTTTCCCAGAATAGATATTGACTTGGAATAATGTTCAAAATAAATGATACAAAAAAGGGCAGATAAGACATGTGTGTATATATATATAAATATATATATATGAAATACATACATGGATTAAAAATCAGGGTAGAAATGAATATCCATCAAACTATGAATAGTGACTATTTGTAGGTGGTGAGATTACAAATTTTCTTCATGTTATTTACCTATAACCACACCTTCATTTTACAATTTAAAAAATAAATATTTTTGAAAATTGATTTAAAAAATGGCTTGTTTATCAACAGAAAGCAAAATGACTGCTAGATTTTGAGAGTTAAAACACATTTGGAACAAAGAGAAAAAGTTTTGAATTATTGCCTCATTTTTATTTTGCATAAAATGACATTAATGAATAATAATGTAAGCTGTGTGAAATTACTCTCTTTATTAACAATATTTCAATACCCTTAATATATGCTTATTTAAGTTGAGTGAAAATTATAAACACATTATAGTTTATACAAATCATTTCCTGAACATTACAATAGTGACTATTTTACATTTCTCATTTCTTTGAATGAAAATATAAAATTTTAAAGTACTAGACTTTACCAAAAAGTAACACTTTGATCTCCAAATCTAACAAATTCAGCCAGCTTGAGGATATGAATATAGTTACAATGTTCTGAAAATATAGACTCTGCTGACTTATAAGTTTTCTTAATTTACAAAATCTGGCTTACTCTTTTAGCTGTTTCAAAACCAGTAAATATTCCATATCTATATTTCTAGGGTTCATTCTATTACACTGGGTATTAAATCTGTTTAGTATGGGGTTGTACTTGGGCTGGGGTGTTCACGCAGGTGCCGTATATTGAAGACAGAATTTGATTTTTTCTTCTTTTTTTTAATCCTCACCCGAGGATATTCTTTCTATTTATCTTCTGATAGAGTAGGAGGGAAGGAGAGAGAGAGAGAGAGAGAGAAAGAGAGAGAGTGAGAGAGAGAGGAACATCGATGTGAAAGAGACCCATCGACTGGTTGCCTCCTGCAGGACCCCAACCAGGGCCGGGGATGAACCGCAACCAGATACATGCCCTTGACTGGAATCGAACCCGCGACTCATTGGTCCACGGGCTGACGCTCTAACCTCCGGGCCAAACCGGCCAGGGCCAGAATATGATTTCTGTTGTTGACATTATCTATATATAGTGCACAAAAAGGACAACTCAGCTGGTGGGAGCCTGCTTCAGCAATGAGCACACAGGGGTTCTGTGTGAGGGGTTGATGGCACGATGAGCTGACGAGAAACATGCAGCCGGCATAATTAGGTATCTTTAATTCCAAACAAAATTTGTTTTCAATAGTGTTAAAATTAGTACTGTAGGCACAGGATGATTCCGACCTCTGGGCTCCACACCCAGGCCACTTGTAGTACGGACTGTAGCTGGGCATACTGTGGCCACATTTCAATAAGAGGTCACTTCCCTGTGATTTTCTAAGTTTGTGTCATTTTCTATCTCTCCCATGCACAGTGGGGCACTCCGTGGAGCTATCATAATTCTTCTTTGTATTTAGCAATAGAAACAAAGTATATTGGGAGGTGGCAAATTTTGTCTAGTGAATTCTTATTTATACACTTAACTTTAGTCAAATGGGACTACCTACAGTCCCCTGAAAATTTCATGCATTCTCCTGACACTGCCTTTGATCACACTGTTAACTGTCTTAGGAATTACTGATCACCACACCATCAACATGATTTCAAGTAATTTTTATCACTCAACTGCTGATGTGATAAGTATTCTATTCACCTCACATGACTGGCAGTTCACTTGTTCTTTTCTATGGCATCTTCTGTATTACTGTATGGTTTTATATTGCTGTTGAAACATTCAGCGGGCAGACTTAAAAAGGAGGTGCCCTTACACTAAATTTTGTACCTTTACAGGAACTATTCCCCTTGTTTGGATCAGTTTAGATCACTGTCTCCTCTTTCATTGAATTTGATCATGGCTCCACAATACACACACACACACACACACACACACTCACTCACTTCAATTCTCACCTGACACATTACTTTTTCCAAGAAGACGTTTCTAGTTTCCTGTATGGGAGGTGGTTGGGTACTCACCTACATTAAACCCGACTACCCTTTTCCTTTCCTACTGCAGCCCTTTGGCATTAACTGCTCACGTCCTCCTCTGTAGGTGAAGCCCCACAAGAAGGTCAGTTCCTTTATCATTCACGAATACATAAATGAATAAATAAGTACATGAACTCAAATAGTATTTAAGTGTTCTTGCATGTATAACTTCTATACTTAATAACTAGGTTATAGGGTTGTTGAGGCTAAAAAATATATATATTTTTTGAGTCTGCCATCACTCAGCATTTCACACAGAGTGGATTTGCAATACTTATAGGATTTATTTTTTAAGAACTGGATTGGAATTTTTCTTCACATTGTTGTCCTCACATGAAGTCACAGAACTCTTCTCAAGAAGGGCCCTTAGAGATCACTTAGTCTAAACTTTTCATTGATTTTTTTTTTGGGGATTTCACCGTGAATGTATTTTCAGTATTTTGGCCCAAAGGCAAAATGATTTAGTTAAGGGAGAAAGTGCTAAGAGTGCATAAATGAAGTTAAGGCAAATTGTTTGCAGCCTTTCCCTGCTTTGAATGGAGATCTGGCAGAAAGCAGAGGAAAGAGAGGGGGGAGCTGGGGAGTGGAGTAGCAGCTCCCCAAAGAGAGCCAGATACTCCTCTGGCTCTGGAGGTGTCAAGGATTCAAATCAGTGAGAGGTTAGGGGAGGGTGTCCCGGGGCTGTAATTCTATTGGGGCTGGTCTGGGCCTGGGACAAATCTACCAGGAGGTTATAGTCTGAAAGACATCTCCTAAGGGGAACAACTAAATGAATTATATTTTCCTACTTAGGCCTGACTCCCCACATCATTTTCAAGAAACATTGTCTGTGTGGAGTGCTGGTATCCCAAAGCCTAGCACACAGGGACATCATCCCAATTCACTAAATGCTGAGGCTATTCTGCCATTGAGATGGAAAATAACAGTAGTTAGAGAACTGTTTTATGTGTGTATTTCTGGAAACAAGAATTCTCTAATTTTATTAACTTACATGTGACCCACAATTTATTAAGATATTGTCCACTTTCCTAGTCCCAGTTTTCTGCAGACAAAGTTATAATCTACTTAATAGGAGAACAGGCATAGGAGTAGTGATTTAGTTATTTTTATCTTTATTCATGCCGTGTCTGATAAAGTACTGACATAATAATTGCATTGATATTCTGAGTACTAGACCTTCACTATGCTTACCTCCAAGTAGGGAGGTAAGAATTCAAATTTGTTATAGAAGGTATTAAGTCACACACACACACACACACACACACACACACGACTGTTCTGTGAGACTATAGGTCTGAAAGCCAGATTCAGTGAAAACACAATATTGACCAAAATGGGAAAGTGTGTTAGATAAAGGAGACAAAGGAGGACTTCAGATCCCACTCCTTGTAGAGACCTTGAGAAGAAACTACCATTCATCAGTTAAGGGTACAGCATAAGAAAGGAAACCTGAACACCCAGGGGTTTAACTTTTTAAATCATCTTCAACCACACTTGGCATGGATGGAAATTTGAGAGCCGGGCCCACCACTGGGATGGATCACTGTGGGCATCTAGACAGAGGGGCAAGTGGAGGTTGTGGCGGTGATGCAGAGGTCCCCAACCAGAGTTTAAAGAAACATGACCTTGAATTACACAGGCCTTATTCATTATCTAAGAGTGCTAGCAGGGCGGGCTGCATCAAGTGAACACGAGAGCTTGTCCCAGGACGAGAGTGGCCAGCTAACATCAACCTCTAGACTTAGACTTCTGCTGTCTGACACAAGGTTGTGTAAGGCACACTCTGCTCTTCATAATGCCAATGCATTCTAGAAAGAAACTGAAAAAGGGAGAATGAGCTAAGAAATATGAGATATTAAATGGTGTTGTTTTTTAGTGAACATCATTTAAAGGGGCCAGTTAAAGCAGCAGATGTCCAAAAAAATACTGAATAGGCTTGGCATTAAGTTAATGTGCTAAGACTAAGATGTACTTGAGGTTAGAGGGAAAGACAGCATTGGTAATGGGACAGAAGAGTTATATTTTCTTGTCTATTCGAGCATAGTGTGAGTTAAACATGAAGGTTTACTTCCCAACAATGTACCAGGTAGACACCGAGGAAGAACAGCATGCATTTCCCTGCGAGACACTGAAAATTGAGTAGAAATCTAGATAATGACATTGCTTCGCTGATACCTGACTCCTATCCCATGTTGTGAGGGTCACTTCAGGGTGAGATTGTCAAAAAATGCTTCATAAAGGGGGCCAAAGTTGAGTTGAATCTTACTTTTTGCTTAGGACTTAGGGAAATGGAGAAAGTCACCATGGGAAGAGTGGATATTGGGAGCAGAACTGTGGAGTCAGGAGCACTTAGAGTGTGGCTAATAGGATAAAATCTCACTTTCATAGTCAGTATTATGACATATTAGATCATTTGAAAAACTCTATAAATAAAAAATAACTAGAAATGTTGAATGAAATATAGCAAATATTCATTTTATTTTTTAAATATGTTTTTATTGATTTTTTTTTTTTAGAGTGAGAGGAAGGGAGAAGGAGAGGTAGAAACATGGATGAGAGAGACTATTGATTGGCTGCCTCCTGCACACCGCCTACCGGGGACCAAGCCCACAACTCGGGCATGTGCCCAGGAATGGAACTGGTGACCTCTTGGTCCATGGGACAATGCTCAACCAACTGAGCCAAATCGGCTGGGCAGCAAATATTCATTTTAAACTCAGAACTGGGCCTCCAGGAGAGGAAGGGAAACAACCAGAATCAGTAGTGAAGAGTATGCTAAAATCCAGAGTGGACGCTGATGCAGACGCTGTGCTGCTTTGGAAGGGTCTCCAGTCTTCGTGCATAAGAGGACTGAGTGCTGATGGCTATGCACGCTTAATGCAGGAACAACAAACAAAACCAGGATTCGGGAAAGATCAGACCCCCGGTGAAAGGTGGATTTAAAAAGACAAACTCATCTATCTTGACCTGAGCTTGAGTGGGAGAAAGTTTCCTCTTAAAAATCTGTAATCACCGACTTACATTCACATGGTTTAAAGTTCAAATCTGTGCTCTGTAGGTGCTCTCAGAGACCCCCAAGTAGATAATTAACATAAGTAATTGGTATTGATTGGTATTGTACCACGACATATGGCAGAAGGAACTGAAGCTTCTCAGAACTCTCAGAGATAAGGCACTGCCAAACATGAACTCAAAGCCCACAATTACAAAACACAGGAAGGAGAATCAGCAAAGTGCTTAATTAAAATTAGAGCCACAAGAACACCAAATAATTTAGTTACTGAAAATAGAATGTAAACCCATATATTTAAAATGCTTAGAGAAAATAGGTTGAAATATAGAAAAAAACTATATCTTTTTGAATGATAGTCATTATTCCATAAAGCACTTATATAAATGAAAAAGAACAGTTAAACTTTAAAATCCAATGGAAACCTTAAATAACAGGCTACTGCAGACACCAGCTAGAGGGATAACTAACAAATAGGTATAATGTATTGAGAGAATTACCCAGAACTTATCACAGAGACATAAGGTGAAAAATATGTCAAAGAATTTAAGGGTCTAATTGTATCTAATTGGGCTTCTGATAAAAGGATCAATATAACGAAAGAAAGGAAGGGTGGTAAAACCCCAGATACCTGTACTTTCTAGAATTGAAAGCATGGGTCTTCAGATTGAGTGAGGCTAATAAATCTCAATTAAGTAAACAAAAGAATCCGCAGCCAGACATGTCATGTCATAGTGAAACCGCAGAAAACTAAATACAATAAGAATATTTCAAAAGCTGCCGGAAGAAAGGCTGATTTTCTCCAAAGGATTATAATCAGAGTGATTTCAAACTCTCAGCAGCATCATTAGGTCAGAAGTCAGTACAACAATTCTTCCAGGTACTAAGAGAAAAAACTGCTTCACAGAACTTTTAATGGAAGAATATGTATTTCAGTCCAAACAACACTAAATATTTGCCATCAACAAAACTTTAGTGAATGAAAAAAGTTCCTAACATGTTAAAATTTTTTAGTTACCATGATAAAAATTTTTCCAGAAGGAAAACAAGATGCTCAAAAGGAACTGAGGCACATATATTCTTTCTGATTGGTGTTTCAGGTTTCTTAGGGTATATTCCTAGAAGTGGGATCACTGGGTTGAATGGCAGTTCAATTTTTAATTTTTTGAGGTAACCGTTATGTTCATAGCAGCACTATTTACAATAGCTAAGACCTGGAAACAGCCCAAATGTCCATCAGTAGATGAGTGGATAAAAAAGCTGTGGTACATATACATAATGGAATACTATGCAGCTATAAGAAAGAAAGATCTCTTATCCTTTGAGATGACATGGAGGGACCTGGAGAGTATTATGCTAAGCGAAACAAGCCAGGCAGAGAAAGACAAATATGACACGATCTCACTTATTTGTGGAATATAATGAACTAAACAAACTGATGAACAAAATAGACCCAGAGACATAGAAGTAGGGTACAGACTGACAAACCTCAGAAGAGGGGGTGGTGGTGGTGGGGGGGAGAGATAAACCACAGAACTTATATGCATGTATGCATAACCAATGGACATAAACAACAAAGCTGGGGATGGGGCAGGGGGGGGATGGGGAGGAAGGTGTCAATGGGGGAAAAAGGAGAAACATCTGTAACAAAAGTAAATTTTTAAAAAAAGGAACTGAGGCAAAAACTGGTTAAAAATGACATGTAAGAGGGGGGAGAATGTAGACAAGTTTACACGTTACATTTTTGAGGGGTCATTACTAGAAGAACAGAAACAGTATTTAAATCCTCTGGTAGAGAGGAAATAAAATAGAAACTGAATAATCTCTCTGCCAAAAGAACGTTTTAAAAATAAGCAGAGAAAAGCGAGGTAATTAGAGCACAAAGAAACAAAGATGTTTCGCATTTCAAGTGCGAATCTAAATCAGCACAACTATTCTGAAGAATAATTGGCAATGTCTTAGAAAGCAAATCATGAATACCTCATAACAAAACAATTTTATCCCAAGTATATATACTAGAGAAATACTTAAGCAGTCAATGTTTTTTTAAACTACATTTTAAATGTGCAATCTATTGCAACACAATAATTTTGCAAAAAGCAAAATCACATGCATGGATATTGTAGCAATGTCAAATTGCTATAAAAGTTTTTAAATGCTTACTCTGCGTGGTTGTACTTACCTCATCATAGAACACTAGTAATGTATTGATTGACAAGGTCTATACCACTTGCTCTATAGAAAGTCTTGAACACATATATAGGCAGAAATATATCCGAATAATTACAGTAGCACTACTTGTAATAGCAAAACAAATTACACAAAACAAAAAACAACTAGCTAAATGCTCCCCAACTAAAAAATGGCTAAGTATATTGTGGAATATATTTATACATCTAATAATATTTAGTGATGTGAATGAACGAACTAGAAGTAAATGTATCGAAGTGGATACATATGTTTAAAATACAATGAATGGAAAAAGCAATTTGCAGAATACATCTTATATAATAGTATTTTATAATACAAATTATGCTACGTTTTCTTGAGAAATGCACATATTTGTAGTGAACTATAAAAACATGCAGGAGTGATAAGCACCAAATTTAGGATAGTTACTACCTCTGGGTGGTGGGCAGGGAAGAAAGTGCTATTGGAGAGGGTTCTCAAACTCCATTTGTACTATTACACTTGTTCAGTTGAGTAGCAATTTCAAGTGTGTTCATTATAATAATTATATCTCTTTGTATGTTTAAAAATTTCGTAAAGAAAAAAGATATATTGATAAAAATATTTCTCGAGAGTTAAAAATTATAGCTATACGGTTTAAACGTCAGCCATCATTCAGATCTGCTGCTCTCGAGCATACTTGAAGAATTTGTTTTTTCACAGTTTACTGAACTTCAAATGGTGTGTTGTCAATATCTCAACTAGCATAAGTATATTACCTGTGGCTTCTGGTCACTTACACTCCTTGTCCTAAGTCCTACCCCTAACCAAAGCAAATGCTTTCTAGGCTCCAGTGTGCAGGCAGCCTGGAGTCCATCAGAGATTTTATAGGAAGATTCTAATAAACATAGGAAAGTACTGTGCCTCCCGCCTTGGGGTCCAAGCTTCACTGCTATATGCTTTTAATTTTTTTTTATTTGACACTTTAAATGCTGTGTACAAACATGTTCATTGTAAATAAGCAGGCAATTGCCTTTCTTTGTTGACTGTTCACATAAGAGATAAGACATTAAATATAAATCGGTCAAGGGACTCAATTAACATCTTAAACCTATGGAGGATTTGCCTGGGTGGTTAGGGTGACTTGTACATTCTTTGTTAGATTCTCCTGAGGCTTAAAACATTTATTAAGGTTCTCAAATGTTAGGTAGCAAGACAAAGTCATAATCCTACCTTAAGAATCACATTACCACTCTGCGCACACAGAAAATATTGTCTATCAATTGTTACTTTTAATTATAATTATTTATCATTTATGCAGCACTTTCTTAATGCACAGTTACTTAAGAGTTGTTTTATTTTTTGTGCAGGAAGTAAAACAATGAGGTTATTAAAGTCTCTTATTGCTTTATTGCATGCATTTTTTTAAGATTGTGATCAGCAAAAAGTTTTAGCTCTGGGAGAATGTTTATAAATGCAGTTATAATTATGAATGCACATGCAAAAATGTACAAATGACCAATACTTTAAATACACTGGCCAAAGGAAAAAAAAGAAGTGAAACTTCTTTCCTAGATTGCTTATGTTAGTTTTCAAGTAATAAACAAAATGATTTCCTATTTCAACCTAAATTAGAAGATACTAACTTGGAGATAGGAAAGCTGCTGAGATAGCTTCTAATACTATGGTTTTCTAAACTGCCTTCAATTCCAAAGTATTGCTGGAGTGGAAATCAGGTATATTGCCTTAAAAATGTCGAAGATTCTCATTGCGTACCGGCTATGACGAGCATGACCTCCCAATCCAAAGTTTTCCACATTTGTCTGATCTCTATTTCCAAAGTTCAGTTTATGCACATGAGGATAAAAGAGTGACATTCAATTTCACTCAATTTCTAACTTATGTATATTAAATAAACCATATGTTCCTTGTATGCCAACGTATGTAGAGGCTAAAAACGGAATGGATGGCATAATCCTCCTCATTTAGATTCTTGAAGACAAGACTTGGAATTTAAATCTGGCAAGTGAAAAACTAAGTGCACAGTAATTCATCAGGTCTGGTGGAGGAGAGAAGTAACGAACTTTAGAAAACTTGGATTACTATTTTCACGTGTCACCAGCCAGTTGTATGGCTTTGGTCAAGTATCACTCCTAACCTCTGGGATCTTGGTTTCCTCATCTGTACAATGAGCAAATCAGGCTGTAGGATGTTTCAATTCCCTCCCAGTCTTCCTACACCATCAATTTTCCTGGCCTTTATGTCCTCATATAAGATTGTATTCGGCCTCAGCCTCACTTTCTTTATAGCAGGTTGGTGTAGGGGACAGAACGAAAAGGAAGTAGCCCAGTAAGGTGAATTCTGTAAAAGTCTTTGGAGTTGACCTCTGCCCTAGGTTTCTTTTTAACACGGGGAAAACAGACAATGATCAAAATCATTTGTTTCATTTAAATTACAATGAAAACTTATTTCTGCTTAGAAAAGTACCCTGATTTTTTTCTCTTGGAAGTGAAGGGATTCATTTTAAAGAGAAAAATTCAGTAACTCCACCTATTACTACAGTGTGGCTTTCAGGTTACGCCAGGTTGTGTTCTTTCTATTCTTGTAGACGTGTTTCTCAGGCTCCACATCTGTCCAGTGCTGGAAAGGTGGCGTTTAAGGTTGGGGAACAGTGGAACTGAGAGCCAGTGAGTCGGTTAACAGTGTGATGGGAAAAGCCGGTCAGAAGTGCAGCGGACACTGATGTCTTGGCTTTAGAAAAACCAAAGCAGCAGCCTCCAAAAGAGGTTCCACTGAGTCAGATGGTAGAGGAATACAGGGAAAGACTGAGAAAGATGCAAAAATAAAGTCATACATATAAAACCGAGCTGGAGTTAGGATTCTTCAGAGCATTAATGCTGCTCACAAGTCAGATGTACAGAAATTGTTTGGAGAGTCCTTGCCTCACAATCAATGTTAGTGTAATATTTCTAATGGATTAAATGGGTTATTTATGTACAAACAAATAAAAAGTTTCAAATTTAATCTGAATTAATGCTAAATAAAACCTGTAAAAATAACTATAAAATCCAATTTATAAATAAGAAGAAAAAATCTTCTTCATTTATTAAAATGATATTCCATTTAGAATACTTTAAATAATTCTATAATTTTAGATTCTTAATTATGAGAATCACAAGCCTAAAATTTAGGGAGCTTTCTGACATTTATGTTTATTTTTTCAATTAATAAAAAAGTAAGAGAAGAAATGAATAAAAATATTCCTAGACAAATGTAGCTGTAGTAAAGAGATGTATGTGATTAATTTATCCTATCAAGCAGGATAACAAGGAGGAAAAGTTGATAATATTTTTCTATATAAATGCAGCATAATAATAGTGACGATATTAGAAGGTGATGCAATATAGATTATTGCAGCTACAAGGGTTTTATCTACGTGTTTCCCCCATAATTTAGTCTCAGGCAGCTTTATTTTGTGTATGAGGAATGCCCAGTTGCTCCTGGAGGCAGTATAACTAGGAGAGATAAAACCAGAGTAGTCTATAATCCCTGACATGGTTCAGGACACACTACCCCAAAATATGACACCTCTGTATGTGAAATATTTCAAGATGAAGGAATTTGAGAAATGACATGAGCAGGAAGGACTTTCTGACCTTCCACTGAAGCAAGTCATAAAACCCTCCTGTGAGAAATGCCCTCCCGACATCCAGAGGAAAGAAGCATCTTTATCTCTGGAGACAAAGGGACACAGAAGAATCTGGAGGAGCAGGCCTTTTTCAGCCACCCCAGCCCCCCGCGTTTCCCCACACTTAGCCCATACCCCTTTCCTATCACACCTTTGCACTCTTCATCACACTTACATAAAAACACTCAGATTTAACTATTCCTTCTGGTTTTCGATTCCTTATGAAAGCTCCAGGTCACGTAAAACTTATATTAAATAAATGTGTATATGTTTCTCCTGCTCATCTACCTTTGTCCGTCTAGTTTTCAGACCCAGCCCGGGACCCCAAGAGGGTCAAGGAAAACCTTTTCTTCCCCTACAGACTTAATACTGAATTTTATAACAGATCCTACAATGTCATGAAATAAACTAATAATTTATAAAGTCTGCATCTTAAAGATCATTTTTGAGGACACATACCTGCAAGTTGGCATAGAAGTTTAGTTTAAATGTATACCAAGGAAACGTTAGTTTAAGAAAAGTCCAGTACTGATTTAAAAACAAAACTATATCCAATTTTACTTTGGGAAGACAAATTATCTTACTTTTCAAACTCTAACCATAAACTGCCACACTTGGTTTAAAAGTCTTTTGTATTTTTTTCATTACTGTCATCTATAAAAATCTATGAATTTACAATGGAAGATATTAATGGATTGATGGATCAGTTGAATCTGCTCTCAAAATAACTGATGTGGCTTAATAAATGTCTGTGATTCTCTCCTATATGCACTAGAGGAGGTATGAAAAACTGTCCAGCACAGAAAACCGATTTTAAGTCACATTGTTATATAGATTAATTAAATGGGAATGCGAAAGCATAGAAGAGCTAGATGAAAAGACACAGACCAGGCAGTGTTGTTATGGCTCATTAACATATTCATTCATGCATGTTCTGATTTCTTCTTTCAGCAAACATTTTTCAAAATTTTGGCATGGGTAAATCTCTCTTCCCGGCACGGTTAGGGATACAAAGATGCAAGTGAAAAAAGATCCTGTCCTTGAAGATATTATAATCTTGGCCAGCTTTTGCTTAATGTATATACCTCATTGGTCTATCCATTCATTCACTTCCTCTTCATTAGTAATTGTGTCAAGAGATGCACTAGGCTATTTATTTATTAACTATGGAAAGTACAAAGTTAGTAAGAAAAAATTTTCCACCTTAATAAATACTATGTACCCCAGTTTATTAAGATAGTCTCCAAACAAATAATGAGGTCTGAAAAAATATTGCTAGGAGAAAGAGGGCTAAGTTAGAAAATGTCAAAATGTCTTTAACTGGGTATATCTTATGGACAGTCAGGACAAAAGACCAATCAATGGCAGCATTGAAAAGTTCTTCAAGGGGAATTAGTTACTTTTTAAATAATTCTCCCAACAAAAGAACAACAACAAGCAGAATTAGACCTTACTCTAGGATATGCAATTCTTCCAAAAAGGCGAATCCTTTTTCCTAGTCTCCATCTAGAAAACCCTCCCAAATCAAGGCCAGATAACAGCTGTTCTACTATTGTTTTTCTCTTTGATAACACAACCTCAAAACAAAATAAAAGACAATCATGCCCTTCCCCCAAGGGGATCCTTTTAATACATAAGCCAATATATATTCTTATCATTGAGGAAATCATTCTTTTTTCCTCTTAGGTATTCGCTGCCAACTAAAGACTTTGTTTATAGTTGCAATTTAATCTCCACATCCTGGCAGAGGCTTCACAGTAATTAAGAGATCTTATTTCACAGCATATAGCTTGGAAATCTAATTGTTATTATTTAGCATCAAACTTTTATTTAACTTTATACCTTATTTTCAAAGGGACAGAAGTAATTTGCATAAGTATCTATAATACTTATCAACTTTTAATCTTTGGGGATTTTACCACAACTCGTTGTATGGAGGCAGCTAAATTATAATGGAGCATCAAGTCCAAAGCACTGGGAGACCTTTGGTCAGTCTCCAGATCTACTGCTTATAGTTAGCTGATCTTGCATTTAATCATTATATATTCTCTAAGATAGATAGATAGATAGATGGATGGATATAGAGATATAGATATTGGTTGCCATGTTAGACACTATTAGTGGAGATGTTGGACTCCATGATCTTTAAGGTTCCTTCTAGAGATTTAAATGTCAACTTGGTCCAGAAATTTTAACATCTGTGCAAAATCACCTATATGCTGATGATTTCAAATGCATATTTCCTGTTTCTTTACACCCTTGTTGATAATTATAAGATAAAACAACTTTCTTGGATTACCTTGGAATCAGAAAGCATATTTTAGATAGTGGGCTCCTTACTTTTTCTTTAAAAGATTTTCCTTCTAATATTTTATTCCTGTTACTGACAATGCCATTTCTCGAGTTCTCTAGACTTACCACTTACATCTACTTTTGAGATCCTTTATCTACCATGATTTGTTTTAAATCATTTTAAAATTCTGCCAATTACACCTCTGTTAGGATCTATGGTTCCTCCTAATTGTTTGTGTTCTAGTCGCTAAGTAACAGTATATATATATATATATATGTATATATATATATATACACACACACACAAAAGGGAAAATCTTTCACAGTGTTTTCTGCCTCCCTTTGCTCTAGGTGCCAAGAAATCATAGAAAAATCTTCCTGTCACAGACCTTCTGTCACATAATTCCTTTGCTCAGTAACATATAGGAAATCTCTAATACCAAGCCTCAATATAATGTATTATTCAAACTGGATATTATGCTGAAACAAAACGCAAAAGCTGGGAATGCCCCCAGCCAACTGGGACATATGGTCACTCTAAACAGAAATGGCCCAAACCTCTGAACCTCTTTCTCTGCCTTCCAAATGCCTCTATCAATTAACTTATCGCATTCTTTCTTCCATTTCATACATATTTGTGTGTATGTGTGTGCATTGTTCTGTTTAAACATCTTGTTTTTAGTTACTCCCACAGGATATTGCTAATTTTTAACCTTGTAGCTTCTACAGAGGCAATGTTACAATTTTATTTTGTGATTTGTTGTTTTTCCTGTGCTTCCAATCCTGGGTAAGGTCATCATTAAAGTCAGAGAATACGTAAGGGTGATGCATGGCATGGTGGACGCTACAGGTGTGCTCCTGCTGGTGATAACTTTGTATCTAATGAGGAGCCAGAGAACATAGACATCTCTCTCAGCCGAGAATGCTCCTTTGCTATGCCACACTTAGGAATTTATCAACTCACCTCACTGTGTGTTTCAAAGTGGTGTATATATACACCTATACATGGGTATTAGGGATTTTGAAAATAATTTGTGCTTAATACATTTGTTTTGACAACTGATTGTACACTATTAGCTGTGAGACTGTATAAAACCACACTGAATTATTATCTACATATATATGTAATTCACAGACTTTAAATCAATTTAATAAGTACATATTCGGTACTTACTCTGTGTTGGTGTTTATATACATAGAAAAAAACAAAAGATTAAATATCAGCTGGTTAAATTTCTCCAGAGGCAGATGTTTTTCCCCCACAATAAGTTATTCAGTATACAAAGCAGCCATTAACTTTCATTTTAGCCAAATAAAGGTAGTTAATTTAGTTGTATTTGTTAATCAGTTTTTATTTTCTGTATCATTAGTTACATGCACAGCACAAATATTTCTTTTATGAGAGAAGTCACCAAAATACCAAAAGATAAAATTGCTATTAAAGGATATTTTCCTCTTGCCACTTCTCATGTGAATCTCTTAAAATAATATTCAGTCTAATTTCTTTCTTCATATATAGTTTGCTATTCTATTTCTGAAAAATGAGAACATTCTGTTCTATTCATTCTCCCACTTACTTTAGAAACTGCAGAGAAGCTTAAATTAAACTCCTAAAGAAATTAACTGCCATTCTCATACAGAGTTATCAAATATACACCATTCCTGTGTGGGCTGCTCTTAGGAATAGTGCCATGCGGATGAAAGTGATCAGCTTTGCATTCATATAAACCTCCACAGCAGGGAGTACCAAAAGTGGGTCAACAAAATGGAACCAGAAACATAAATACATGGAACAGACTGGTGGGTGCCAGAGGGGAGGCAGTGGGGGTGACTGGAGAAAGAGGGTGAAGGGATTAGCTAAAGAACATATATGCATAGCCCACGGACATGGACAATAGTATGGTGAAGGCCAAGGGGGGGAGGCAAGGATGGGTGGAGGTGGGCAAAGGGAGGGAAAGAGGGACATCTGCAATAAAGTTGACATTAAAAAATTTTAATAAAAAAATAAATTAAAAAAAAGTGGGTCAGTGCCATCCTGTCATGTGATGATATTCAGGCTCCTCTTGTGTGAGCCAGTGAGGGAAACAGAAAGGCTACTGGCCACCTGGTCACAATGGTGTGTACAGAACAGGATGGTTCCTTTGGGTCTAACATAACTATATTGGTATTCTTTTATTGTAAATCAACAGTAAATGTCATCAAATAGGTCTTTTAAGGATGGCAGATGTCAAATGAAGTTAAATTAGTTTACTCTTAATTATAGTTCAATACTTGTGTGTCAAAGGAAGCTTTAGTACCTCCCTTGGTTTCAATTTCATTCTTTATTGGAGATGGAGTGAAAGATGAGAATAATCTCTGTGTTTTCTTCTAGGTCTAAACATTTGTCTCTTAATGTCTAGACTTCTGGAGTGCAGTAGTAAACTCTCCAGTTTATAGTTGTGTACGTGCCACTAAGAGCCTGGTGGTAGTTGGTCACAAAGCCTGGTTGTGGATCTAACAATAAAAAGTCCTAATCACAGATGCCCAGAGAATCGAAAACTATCGGGGAGGTGGTTAGGAAACAGACGAAGAGGGCTGGTATAGACATTGTGCACTGAGTCTTGGCTTTGCCTCACACACATTTTGTTTCACACATTTTTGTTATTGTTCTGTAGATTTCTATTCTCCAAAATAAAGAGACATAAGTAGAGTATTTTTGCATTTTTATGCTATTATCCTAATCTTCAGTGAAAAACACTAGTCCAAAGATGAAGAGAGCAAGTAAATTTCTTTAAGAGAAATTTCTGTATTATTTATGGCTGAGATGGGTAGAATACATAATACGGTTAAATAAAGATTTTCTACTAAAAACTCTGCCACATTATAAATGGTAAGGCAATCTCTAAAAATCTCATGTTCTGTATTTTGTATTTGATAAGGGGTGATTTGTACTAGGGCATGGCAATTTTCCATAATATTATCCTAGAAAGGTTCAAGGTGTGTTCCCATATCTCTTTGTTTTAGAAGCAAAAATTGTCTATCACCTATAAGTTACTACATTAAGATTTTCTAAAATGTCTATATTTTATTGAACTATTTGCTTAGAGATACTGCATACCATAACTTGTCTCTTCTTGCCATTTTTGCAAATCTGAAATTGTTGACTATTTAGCCATTTTATATAGTTTAACCTTGATGATAAGTAAGATTTATATTATGCATTTTCTTATTAAAGGATCTGATATGTTGACAAAAATAAACTGGTTTGACTACAGAACTGCTTTTTATATGTGGCCTATAAATACAGTGAACACACACTGAAAAACACTGATCTTGTTAAAATTCCTCTCACTGTGGTTGAATGTAGAGGTTAAGAACCTGGATTCCAGAGCCAGACTACTAGGGTTGGAAGCCCAGCTCCATGAGTCAGTCACATCATGAGCAAATTATATAACCCCCCCGTACCTCATGTTCCTGTAAAATAAAGATAATACTACCTTATGAGGCTGTGATAAGTATTAAACGAGCTAACATTTATAAATTCTTTGAAGATGAATGCACCCAGTTTACACTATGTAGTAATCACATTATCTTTTAACCCACTAATTTGAGGGGTCTAAGGGAGGCAAGATAATAAGATTAGGAGTAGGACCATAGGATCAGAGAAATGGAGACTTGAATCCTTATTCCATATGAATATGTTTCTGCATTGGAAAAGTGGGAAGCGGTAATGCCTGTGAATGCAGAGGGTAACTTCTGGTCTGCCATCTTGCCCTACGGTGCAGAGCCCTCCTTTTCTTTACACGTTCTTACCTCTCTAACTTCCAAAGTCTTCTTCAAATTCCAATATTCCAAAAGTAATCAGATAAGCCCTTATTTATTTTAACTATATTGTTTGTGATTTTTATGGACTGCTATCACCCACATCTTCTCAGAATAAAGAATTTTAATAATTTTTGGTAACTGCCTCTATGATAACCTTGCCCTCTCCTTTACCAATTTTTAAAGCGTTTCTTCTAATCGTCTCTAATTTCATTGCCAGTTGTATACGGATTCATTTCATTATACCAAAGCAAGTTACAGATCATTTAAAGTAGCCTGGTGTTTAAATGCGTAATGTTTAAGTCGAACTCCCTGGGGACAAGTCCTGGCTTGGTTCCCTACTATGTCGAATGCCTTTGGACAATTTACTTGACCCCTTAGAGCTTTCGTTTCCTCATCAATAAAAGAAGAAAAAGAAAGAAACAAGAGTGCTGCCTCATAGCAGTGTTTTAAAGATTAAATGAGTAAATGCAGACACAGCACCTAGGATTTTACCTGGCACATGGTAAGTCTTTCACAAATGTTGCCCATTGTTACTTTCTCACTTTAAGCAAGTAGGAGCGAGTAGGGGGGAGGGACTGGTGGGGAATGAACACTTTTAGAGGTACAGCTACTTCAGACAGAATCAGGGCCCAGGCAGCAAGATTTCCTTTTGAAGAAAAAGATGCTTTATAGTTATTACGTGATTAAAAGAACAGAGTTGGGTAATCAGAAGAAAAATAAAATATTCAAGCTCTACTCTACCATATAGGGTCTTATTATTTAGCTTTCTAGTATTCTGTTATGCATTAAGGTAGTAGAAGAAAGAGCTGCAGGATTGGGGATTGCATTAAACAGTTTACATTGAAAAGGAAAGGTTATAATGAAAGGAAATAACATCATAAAAGGTAGAGGTAGGAGCTAAAATAAAAAGACAAAAACTAAAGAACATATATGCATACCCCATGGACATGGACAATAGTTTGGTGAAGGCCAAGAGAGGGGGAAGTGAGGGTGGGTGGAGGTGGGCAAAGGAGGGGAAAAAGAAGGACACCTGCACTAATGTCAACATTACAAATTTTTAACAAGGATAAATAAATAAATAAATAAATAAATAAATAAATAAATAAATAAAGACATAGACCAAGTCATGGGTGAGAGAGAAGCCTATGTACTACATAGTACAGTCTATAGAAATGATTTAACATGCATAGTTAAACATGTGTTAATAAAGCAAAACCTGAAGGATATGAGACTACCAGTGATTATCACATTTCATTGTATAATAAAATTTTAATGTCTTTGGAGCTACTGAGGAACTGTGGTGGCTTAGTGGTTGGCCTGGACTCAGGAATAATCTGGCCATGACATCTGTCACTGCATTGATTGCCAGGACAGATTCACATGGAAAATGTTTAAATTTTTCCAGTGAGTAAATTCTTTGAGAGCAGAAACTATATCTTTTCTCCCTTTGCAGTCAGAGCGTAGTAGTGACTTGTACATACTGGATATTCAGAAATTGTTAATCAAAACAATGACTGATTTATTGACCATACAGTTTCAGGAAGTCTCATGTATAGTGTGACAGTTTTTGAAAACATCAAATGGCATAAAGATAAAGAACGATGAATTAGTGATGCTATAAAATCGAGATACATGTAGGTGTACACACATTTTCCTCCCGGCTTCCAAATTTTAGATGACTCACCTGTCTCACCAATGGGCTGCTGAATAAGAAAAACACCCTCGTGCTAGAGCTCTGGTGAGCGTTCCCACGCGGTTATGCTTTCATTACACCCCTGACACGATAGCAGTATGTGTGAAATAAATACTACCAAAACCACTTGGAAAGAGGACATTTTGGGTATGGATTCCAAAATAATGTAGGTGCAAAAAGGAGGTTCTTGAAATGGACATGGCTCTTCCAGCAAAAGTGAAGTGAGTTTCTGTTGTATTTTTTTTTAAATTTATCTTTATTGTTGAAAGTATTACAGATGTCCCTCCTTTTATCCTCATTGACGCCCTCCTCCTGGCTCCTGCCCCCTGCCCCGTCACTGCACTATTGTCTATGTCTATTGGTTATGCATATATGTATATCAGTTCTTTGGTTTATCTCTTCCCACCCCTCTCCACAATTCCCTCTGAGATTTGTCAGTCTGCTCTCCACTTATATATCTCTGGATCTATTTTGTTTTTCAGCTAATTTTGTTCATTATATTTCACAAATAAGTGAGATCATGTGATACTTGTCTTTCTCTGACTGGTTTATTTCACTTAGCATAATACTCTCCAGGTCCCTCCATGTCATCTCAAAGGGTAACAGCTGCATAGTATTCCACTGTGTAAACAAATCATCAAACAACAAGTGCTGGCGAGGGTGTGGAGAAAAGGGGACTCTAGTACACTGCTGGTGGGAATGCAGACTGGTGCAGCCACTACATGGTGTTTCAATATGGTGTTTCCTCAAAAAATTAAAAAATGGAACTGCCTTTTGACCCAGTGATCCCACTTCTAGGAATATACCCTAAGAAGCCTGAAACACCAGTCAGGAAGAATATATGTACCCCTATGTTCATAGCAGCACTATTCACAATAGCTAAGATCTGGAAGCAACCCAAGAGATGAGGGGATAAAAAGAAATGTGGTACATCTGTTGCATTTTTTTAAGTGAAAAATATAATTATTCTTACTAACATTGGGTAAAGAGAGAGCTTACATAAGGGGAATACTTGATAGCTTCTAGGGTAGCAAGATATTTCCAGACGCCCCTCTGACTTGTGGTTGATAAAATGACCTAAGAGGGAAATTCACGTGAATCAACTGAAAAGTAATGGAAGTAATACAATTACTCAGCAAGATAGTAAGTTCCTCAAGCTCAATAGATTTGTCATAAAGCAGAAATATCAATTAGAAAATATAATGGTAAAATAATATAATTTGTAATGCCAACAATAACAACAAAACAAAACAAAAAATTCTTGAGAATAAATTGAAAAAGGAATGCATGATGACTATCTGAAGAAAACTCCAAGCTTATTGAATGCGTGATGCTAAAAAGAACTCAATAATTAGAGAAATATATTGTCTTAAGATTTAAAAACTCAGATTTTAGAAAGTCATTTTTTCTCAAATTAACATATGAATTTAAAGCAATTCCAATTAAAATCTCAATATTATAGAGCCCAGAAAAATACATAGGAATAAATATTTATATAGCTTGAATAAATAGCATTTACATATTTTTGGAAAGGATACTCAAGAAATAGTGTTGTGACAATCAGTTAAACATTTAAAATAAAATAGAGTTCGATTATCTGTAGTGTCTTATGCTAACAAATTTTATATGCATTAAAAATCAAAATAGTAGGACTGGAGAGCCTGCACTCAAACTCCCAATAGTACTGAATGAATCCCACCGTAGTTCTTCCAGGCACTCGGTTGTTGCAGCTGAGACACGGTTCTTGATAAGAAGTACTTGCTAGACTTCTAGATTTCAGAAGAGAGGTGAAAGCATACTGCAACTTTGATTGGATGCACAGATTTAACCATAGGAGGGAACAATGTCACAAGTTAAAGCCTCTTACTCCTCTGATGCTCCCATGAATTTCATCAATTTTACATCTTTGAATGATGAGGAAGATCCCCAAAACATAGATTCTTGGTTTGAAGAGAAGGCCTATTTGGAGAATAAGTTTCCTGGGGAAAATGGGACAAGGCTTTTTTCAGGACAAAACTCCTTTGAGAAAGACAAATCCTCAGCAAGCTATTGTCACACCTTTGAGACCAGTTGACAACAGTTATTACGAAGAGTCAGAAAAAGGAAACTGATGCAACAGTCCATTCCCCCAAATGCTTGTTCTTCCCTGGAAGTCAAGGGAACCACCTCAAGAAACGCTCCAACCCAGCCTCAGAAAAGATCTATTTGACTCTGCCCAGAGGGATTTGGTACAGAAAGAAAAACACCATGTAAAAATGAAAGCCAAGAGATGTGCTACTCCTGTGATGAGTGAAATTCCCCCTTCCAAAAGAAGGAATGTTTCTAACAAAACAAGAAGCCAGAAGAAGAGGGAGATGGTAGTGCTCCTCAAGATCCTTCTGGAAAGAATGTGTCTTCCCCAGAGAAACCCAAGGACAGACATACTGTGCCTTGTATACCACCTGTAAGGCAGACGATTTTAAAAAGTGCTGAGGAGCAGGAGTTGGAGAAGAGCATGAAAATGTAGCAGGAGGTGATGGAGATGTAGAAAGAGAAGGAAGAATTCAAGAAACTTGCTCTTGCAGGAGGAAGGGAACCTGTGAAGAAATCAGTGAGCCAGGTCATCCATCAGTCAACTTCCACTTCTGCACAGATGAGCGGATCAAACAACATCCTACGAACCAGGAGGAGTAAAAGGAGGTGAACTTTACATCTGAACTGAGAGAGCGCCCTCCCTCTTCTGCCCCAGTGACTAAGGGATGCACCATCATAAAACCTTTCAACCTGTCCCAAGGAAAGAGAAGAACAATTGATGAAACAGTTTGTCCCTATGCACATTTTGCAGAGCAGTTCAAAGCCTTCTATAAATGAACCCCTAATAGATATCATTTGAGAAGCAAGAAGGATGATATTACTGTTATCCTTCAAATCTTCTGTGGCCAAGATTTCCAGAGACCCACAGACTCCTGTGCTGCCATTCAAATAGCATGCAAGGCCAGTGACCTGCAAAAGTACGGCAGATCAGGAGGCCAAGGAGATTGAGAAACTGCAACAATATAAATTCAAAGCATGGGAACTTTATCCCAGAACTCTTGAAGGTGGGCCCATCTTGCCCAAGAAAGCCCTTGTGAAGAAGCCCAGAGAGACCAGCAGTTGGAGGAGGCCAGGCAGCAGGAAGAGCAGCCGCAGAAGGAGCTGGCCAGGCTGCAGAAGGAACTGCAGCACAAGACAAACCCAATGTGAAGTACCAGGGTGTGGAGATAAAGTCAAGTGACCGGCCTCCGACTGTGCCTTGTTCTCCACTCAATTCCACTGCTAAACTCAGTGTGAGCTGCAGACACCACCTTGGACCAGAGCTGCGTTTTCCATCAAGCCAGAAGCCTTCTTTCTTTGTCATGGGGGCATGGAGAGAACCCATTTCGTCAGACTTGACCTAGCCGTGCCCAACAGAGCATGCCAAACAAGTGTGCACTCCAGTTTTGTTGAGAATGGTTGTGCTGCGTTATTGAGGCCAATAATGAGACAATGCATGTATGTCTCCCCCGGACTTCATGTAGTTATTTCCTTCTAACACTCATATGAGAAAAAAGTACTAATATTCATAATCTATAAAACTGTAGACCCAAAATATTGACCTCTTATGTTTAAATTACCATTTATTGAGCATTTTGCTATGTTTAACGTTGTTCACTGAGTTTTACACATTTACAATTTGTCATTTTATCCCAACCATCAGGTGACCTTTAAACAGGGTTTTAACTCTGACTAGAATTTAAGGTCTTTATATCCACACAGTGTAATTTCCATTGCCCCTTCCCTCGCTACCCCCACATCTTTCTTCCTAGTTTAAATTCCTAGTTTAAATCAGAAAATAAAGATAGTTAAATACTGAGACAGGATTTAAGTCACGGCTTCAATGAGGGACAATCAGTATATCAGATTCTTTCCTCTTCTCTGCACAAAATGAATTTAGAGTTAAGGAGCCCTTTGCTACGAAGGGGAAAGCCTCATTAACTGCACAATGAGGACGAAGACTATGTGGGCGCCGGGGAGCCTCTCAGTAGCCAGGGGCAAGCTCTGGGCAGCTGCTGCTAAGGCCCAGTCTTCCCCTGTGGGCGCTGAGAGCAGGCAGTGCGGAGCAGCAGGTGTTCTAAGTCCTCCAGTAACCTGGACTGCATTAAATGTGGTTTTGTCTTCCCTCCCTGTTTTTGTTACTTGATGTTTTAAAATTTGTCAAGCCTTCCCCTGCAAATCAAAATATTAGATAAAAATAAAGAACACTTTTATGATCATGAAGTTGAAAAGGAGGGGATGACTTCTTAAATAAAATGGAAACTGAGAGCCACGAAGGAAAAATCTGATGAATTTGACTACATAAAAATGAATTTTTTTTTCTTTTACAAAAGATAAGAAAAATAAAAGTCATAGTAAGGGGCGATCTTAGAAAATTACTTGAAACACTCATATGAGAAAAAAGTACTAATATTCATAATCCATAAAACTGTAGACCCAAAACATTGACCTCTTATGTTTAAATTACCATTTATTGAGCATTTTGCTATGTTTAACGTTGTTCACTGAGTTTTACACATTTACAATTTGTCATTTTATCCCAATGAGGTGAGTTATTTCAAATTTTTTATTTTAAAGGAAAGTAAACAAATCTGAGTGAAATAATCAGCCTATGGTTGCATAGTTATATGCGATCCTGTCGGTGTTTAAACTAAGAGCTCTTGTTGAGGAATTCCTAACTGCGGCATTCTCCGAACTACCCTTTGATTGTGCTTCTAAATTCTTTTTCACAATTTTTGGTTTATAATTTAATTTGTTTATATGTTTATGATGGCAAAACGTTGAGTCTATAGACATTTACTTTCTTTGATGTTCAGTGTACTTCCTCTCAATAGTTAAACAAGACTTTCTTCTTGTTTCTTAGTGTTATTTTATGTAATCCCTTAATCCACCTGGAATTTGTTATAATAAAAGAACTTTTTAGTATACTATTATACAGTGTGAGGTGAGATGCTAAACTAATTTTTTTTATAATTTTTTTTTTTTTTTATCCTCACCCGAGGACATTTTTACATTTATCTCAGATAGAGCAGGAGGGAAAGAGGGAGGAAGAGAGAGAGAGAAACATCAATGTGAGAGAGACACATCGAATGGCTGCCACCCACACGACCCCAACCGGGGCCGGGGACAAACTGCAACCGAGGTACGTGCTCTTAACAGGAACCGAACCTGGGACTCTCTGGTCTGCAGGCCGACACTCTAACTGCTGAGCCAAACTGGTCAGGGCCCAATTTTTTTTTTTTTTTTTTCCCCACACAGGTGAACAATTTCCTGTATTAAACTCTTATTTTCACTACAGGCCATTTTGAACTTCTTGTTTTATCCCACTTATTATGCATCTATTCTTCTACCTATATTATATTGCTTTACTTATCACAGCTCTATAATTTGTTTGAGTATTTGATAGGGCGAGCTTACTTTTCAAAACTGTCTTGAAAATTCTCCAAAAACCATTGCTTTAGAAAAGTACTATGCTTCTCTACAACATTTAATCTTCCCACCCAGGAATCTCTAAAAAGAATACAGGGACTTGTAGAATTGCCTGTAATCTTTTTATTAGGGGCTAGGATTAACTAAATATTGAGAAGGGACAGAACCGTTATTGGTATTTATGTAGAATAAAAGAAAGTTTCTCGGAAATCTCTCTAAAATGTCAGGGACTATACTATATCCTTCAATATTTAGCACATTCTCACCCTTAACAACAACCACAGTAGTAACAGCTGCCATATACTATCTCTTATGCATCAGGCATTGCAATAAGGACTAAGAATGATGTCATTACTCCTCCCAACAACCTATCAAGAGGTATAATCCCCATTTCACTGATGAGGGGACCGGGACTCAGAGGAACATACCCACAGGTACTCTGCTAGTACTCGACAGACCCAGGATTCCAACAGGTCTGTGTGCTTAGGGGTTTCCATTTGCTCTGCTGTAGACACAGAGTCAATGGTAATGAAAGGGATAAGTGATGTTTGGTCACTGCAAGTCAACAAGGAGAAGATTTTATCTAACCTGATATGTGAGATTATTATTCTTTCTTTTGGATTTCTTACTTGATGAAAGATGGTAAATCGAGATGGGGAACAGATAATAGTCAAGTAGTATTAAAATAGCAGGTTACACATCCAACACCTTCTGTTTCCTTTATTTTCTGCAAAATGTAGCACCACACTGTCCAACATGTGGCTACTTACATTTTACATTTAAATTATTTAAAATCAAATAAAATGAATAATTCAGTTCCTCGGTTGCAATGGCCATATTTCAAGTGCTTAATAGCTATATGTGGCTAGCAGCTACCAAATTGGGCAGTGTTGAACATTTCCATCACAGAAATCTCTATTGAAGTGTTGATTTAGTACATCTGACACAGAAACCATATTCTGTAGTTGTTCTATAATTTCTTTTCCTCAGTGAATATTTAAATGCACTCTGTGCCATGACATCAGCTAGGTGTATGTTTACAAAAACAGGTAAGACACAATCTCTTTCCTTAAGCTTCTCAAAATACAGTGGCAGACAAATGCAATGGAATTACCATTCTTCGGAATAATAATTCTGACAATAGGTCCAAAAAAAAAAAAAAAAAAGCTGTGCTTTTTATGGTCTCATTCCCTGCACAGATGTATAATTGTTGCTTATTCCAGACTGATCTGGGGTACTCTGAATTGTCTATTGCCCTAACATTCCATGAGTTTAGTCCTCATTTTTTACCTTAAAGTTTTGCAAATCTTAGTGGTGGTTTTATACTCGCCCACACAGGCTCAGAAATGCTGCCTTGGCATCATACATCTGAATCACAATTTCTACTAATTCTTTTTAGATAATAACTTTGTCAAGAGTGATCTATTTATGTCTCCTTTATATTTGTTACCTAATGAAAAATAGAAAATCTTGACCTAGAATTCACCTCATTTCATTTCGTACAAAATAACCACTGATAAAACTAAACAAAATGGCCTGATTCTTTGTTATAGTAGGCATTTGAAGTTTCTCACTTTTGAGAAGCTGCTGGAAAACCCTGTTGTTTTCTTGCTATGTGAGAGTAAGCTTGGCTTCACCACGAGTTTTTATCAACAAGCCAGAAGTGCTTTCGGAAACTATCAAGTATGCCCCCTAGGTGGGCTCTCTCTTTACCCACAGTTAATGAGAATAATTTTGTTTTTCACTTTAAAAAATACAACAAAAGCTCACTTCACTTTTGCTGGAAGAGCCGTGTTCATTGCATTAGAACTTCCTTTTTGCACCTATTTTGATTTTGGGAATTTTAGAATCCATGCATAAAATGTCTCCTTTCTGAATTTATGTTAGTAGTGTTTATATAGCACACTTTCCTAATTGACATCAATAATGTTTTATGAGGTGACATTATTTCCTGGGGACAGTCTAAAATCAGCATTATCAAATAAGGGGTAAATCAGAATCTTAGGCAAAGACAGCAACGAAGAACTGATTAAATGTATATAAAGCATTCATCTTCCTCCGAGGAAAGATGCTCGCTGGATGTTTTCCAGCTTTTACCTGAACCATTCTGTTTGTAGGACATTCGTTACAGCCGCTGCCAGTGCTGTCAACCAGAGAGCCAATGTCCTGCTGATTGCTGCTTCCTGCGAGTGGTTGGACCCTCACCATGTTTTCTAATCCAGGCAGAATCAGCCTTGGCTGGTTTCTTACATTCTCTTTTTCTCACTGTCTAGATAAATGTTTTCTCTCTTGTTTACAGGCCTGGATGATTTATTTTAATGCCAAACAAACGACTGAACATGAAAATTCAGAATGTCACATCGCACAGTGCAATTTCTAATAAGCTGATCATGGTCAGTTGCTTTTTAGGTATTTTTGTCTTCATATAAATGGAAGTGATATATCAACTGAAATGAATGGAACCAAACAATCCCACTGGATTAGCCTACAAATTCTTTGAGGGCAAAAAACAAACCTATTCATTCTATTTTCCTCCAATGGCCCAAGTCTTGCACTGTGCTTTCCTAGGCCAGCTTGACACGTACTACTGAGTAACACAGCTTGTCTTTGTCATTTGCAATTTAACTCTCAACCCTCCACCTTTTCCCAAGGAATTCCTACACCTAATCTAGGACCACCTGGCTGCCTTCCTGCCCACTCTCCTCCATTCTTCCTACTTCTAGAATCTTATGGGAGGGGTCTGTTTTAGGTAACTGATTAGGGCCTCATTCAGGAGGACTCAACATTGGGACATTCTTTCTTCTCCATTCATCACAATCCCTATCACTTTGCCTATATTAAAATGTACTTTCTCTGTGACTTCTGTTCTGGGCTCTGACAATAGTGTCATTTTCCACATTAATGGTTATGTTTTTATTTGGAGGCATCTCACATTTATGTCTCTTCAAAATTTAATTTTTCTTTTATGTAAAGTGGTCCGCTTGTTTGCTTGAGCAGAGCCTGTGGGTTGAGGGACTGAGTTCCCTTATAGTTTGCCAGGTAAGTATCTGCTTTGTAGACCATCCTTTGGATCATCTTACATTAGAGGAGGAGACATATGAAATATTACGTGTCACCAAACATAAACCTTATTCTCTAATCCATTTGACTAGTTAGAAAGCTGATATGTTAATTCCTATCTGATCTTGGAGAAGAAATCGTTGTAATTTATTGGCTCCTTTAGACCCAAATAATAATATATTAATTTAAATGGAAGTTAAACTAAAGTTAAGATTTAAAAAAGGTTCTAGCTCTGGCCAGGTTGGCTCAGCAGTTAGAGCATCAGCCCTTGGACTGAGGGTCGTGGGATTGATTCCCAGTCAAGAGTACCTGGGTTGCAGGTTCAATCCCCAGCCCCAGTCAGGGTCGTACGGGAGGCAACCAATCGATGTGTCTCTCTCATGTTGATGTTTTTCTCCCTCCCTCCCTTCTACTCTCTCTAAAAATTAATGGAAAAATATCCTCAGGTAAGGATTAACAACAACAAAAAGTTCTACGGTGTCATATCTCTTAGTGGTTATATTTGCATTATCTTTTGATGGTCCCATGTGAGAAATACAGTGCATTTTTGAAGAGCAGTTTTTTAACACCATTACTGAATTTTATTGGCAGACAAGTTGTTACATCATTAACTCCGAGGAGTTTCTGGAAAACAAAAAAAGCATGAATTTTAAAAGTAACCGGAGTTCAAGACCAAAAATGTCAAGGAAGAGTTATTAAATGTATGTGATGACTACCAGCAATGTGTACTAAAAGAGTAGAGTTATTCCCAAAGAATATGCAGTCTCTGCATGTAAATATTTACTCTCTGGCTGGCAACCCAATCCATACCCAGAAGTTTATATTATATATTATTGAAAGGGTACCAGACTAAGGGTAGTTCTGAATTTAAAGGGGCCAACCAAGGAAGGAATTTTGGAGAAGGAGGATTTAGACCAAGGGTTAAAGAGAAGATAAGATTTGCTAGTAAACTATAAGCTATTTTTTAACATATTCCCATATATACAGTACATCTATTATCTATCTAATTAGGGTTTTCTCAATCCTGGCCATATTAACATTTTGGGCCAGATAATTTTTTGTCATAGAAGCTGTCCTGTGCATTGTAGGATGTTTAGCAGCATCCTTGACCTTTATCTGTAGACACCAATAGCACCTTCCTCCCCCAACTGCAGCAACCAAAAATGCCTCCAGACATTGCTAAATGTTTCTTGGGGTGGGGACAAGATTATTGCCCTCACGGCCATTGAGAACCACTGATCTAACCACATTATTATAAGAGAATCTTTCATTTGATACTTGTAGTCTAATAATGACAGTGATAATAGCTAAAATTAAAATTCTCACCATGTGCTAACTATTTGCTATTATTATCTCATTCAGTTCTCACAACTCTGTGAGATAGGTAAGTACTTTCATTATGAAGGAGACTTGACTTGGGGTGGTAAACACACAATACAGTGTACAGATGTATTGTGGAATTGTGCGCCTGAAACCTGTATAATTGTGTTAACCAGTGTCACCCCAATAAATTCAATAAAAAGGTAAAAAAGTTTTAAAAATATTGATTTTAAATGTATATAATGAATAAATGCAATGTACCATTCACAGATGAATAAACTGATGCTTAGAGGGGTTATAAAACTTGTCCAAGGTAACAGCAACAGGAAGGGATAGAACATTAAATCACACCTAGTTCTGAATAACCTCAAAGCCCATGAGTACAAGCACTACATTTCAAGATCTTTTAACATAGCTTTACTTTACCTGTAAGGAAAACAAACTAACATTAAAAACAGAAATAAAATCCATAATACTAAGATTTAAATATCAGAGAGCCTATTTTTTTTTAATCCTTACCAGAGGATATATTTTTTATTGAGTCTAGAGAGAGAGCAAGGGATAGAGAGAGAGAGAGAGACAGAAACATCAATGTACATTGACAATGTGAGAGAGAAACATCAATTGGTTGCCTCACACATGCACACCATTCAAGGATGGAACCTGCAACCTGAGTATGTGCCTTGACCAGGAATCAAACCCACAACCCTTTGGTGCATGGGATGACGCTCTAACCATGGAGCAACACTGGCCAAGGCTAAACATCAGAGTGATTAAAGACTGATTTCCTTTTAAGCTCAGGAATATGCAACAATGTTACTCAAACTATTTTTATTTAACATAATGCTAGAAATTCTAGACAGTGCAATAAGGCAAGAAAGGGAAATAAAAGGCATGTAGATAAGAAAAAAACAAAACAAAACAAAAGCTATCCCTATTAGTAGATGACATGATTGTCTACATAGAAAATCTGCCAAAAAATCTCCTCAACTAATAAGTGAATTCATTAAGGTCACAGAATACAAGATAAACACCAAAAAAGTCAATGATATGTTTATATACTAACAATGAACCAAAATTAAAAATACAATGCCAGCCCTGGCCGGTTTGGCTCAGCAATTAGAGACTCAGCCTGTGGACCAGAGAGTCCCAGGTTCAGTTCCCGCTAGGGGCACGTACCAAAAAAAAAAAAAAAAAAAAAAAAAATACAATGCCATTTCTAATCACCCCCCAAAATAAAATACTTAAGTGTAAATGTAAATCTAACAAGCATGTACAGAAATTGTGTGCTGGAAACGACACCATGCTCATAAAAGAAATAAAAGTTTTATAGCTATAACTATAATGATATATTTACGCAAATTCATAAATATTTATAAATATATGGAGAGACCTACATATTCATGGATTGAAAGACTCAATAGTACGACTTCAATTTTCCTCAAATTGGTTTACAGTTTTAAACAATTCCTATAAAAATCCAAGCAAGGTTTTTTTTTAAAAGCAAATATAAACAAGATTACTCAAAATTTATATGAAAGAGCAAAGGAAATAGAGTAGTTAAAACAACATTGAAAATGAATAATGAAGTGGGAAGTATCAGTCTATATGATTTTAAGACTTATTACCTTGCTACAGTTATGATGATTGTGTGCCACTAGGAGAGGTGCAGATAAATAAATCAATGGAACAAAACAGGGAACCCAGAAACAGACCAACACAAATATGCCTTACTTATTTTTTACAAAGATGCAGAAGCAATTCAGTGAAGGAAAGGTACCATTTTTAACAAATGGCGCTGGAGTAATTGGACATCCCATCCATAGGCAGAAAACCAAACAACCAATCAAAAATCTTGACTGGAATCTCACACCTCATATAAAAATTAATTTAAAATGTACCATGGGCTTAAATGTGAAACATAGGGCTACACATTTTTTTTAAAATAGGAGAATATCTTTAAAATCTAGACTAGGCAAAGAGTTCTTAGACTCAACACCACAATCATGACCCATCAAAGGAAAAATGAATAATTTGGACTTCATTAAAACTAAAAACCTTTGATAAAAAGACAAGCTACAGAGTGGGAGAAAATATTTACAAAACACATAACCAACAAAGGACTAGTCTCTACCATATAACTCAAAATGATCAACAGTACAACAAATAAACAACTCAATTAGAAAACAGACAAAAGGCATGAACAGACTCCCCACTTGAGAGGATATACTGATGGCAAATAATCATATGAAAAAATGTTCAATCTTATTGACTATTAGGGAAATGTGGGTTAAAACCACAATAAAATGTTACTACATATCTATCAAAATGGCTGAAATAAAAAATACTGACCAAACCAAATGCTTGGGAGGGTTTAGAGGAACTGGATCAGTAATACACTGCTGGTGAGAATGTGAAATGGTAAATCCACTTTGTAAAACAGTTTGGCAGTTTCTTAAAACATAAACGTGTAATTACCATGTGATAAAGCAATTGTATTCCTGGGAATTTATCGCAGAGAAATGAAAACTTATGTTCACACAAAACCTGTACATTTATTTTTATAGTAGCTTTATTTGTAATAGCCAAATCCTAGAAATAACACAGATGTCCTTCAGTAGATGAATGGCTGAATGAACTGTGATGCATCCATGCCATGGAATACTAATCAGCAATAAGAGCAATTATTGATACATGCAAAAAACTAGGTAATTGTCCAGGGAATTATGCTGAGTGGAAAAAAAAACAACTCATACCGAAAGAATACATACTCTGTTATTCTATTTATATAACATTTTTGAAATGACAAAATTACAGAAATAGAGAAGAGGTTAGAGGTTGTCGGAGATTAAGGAAGGTGTTGGGAGAGGAGGGAAGTAGCAGTGATCATAAGGGCAACCTAAGAGTTCCTAACTGTGATGGAAATATTTTCTGTCTTTATCAATGACAAAATCCTGGTTGCTATATTGCAGTTTTGAAAGATGTTACCACTGGAAGAAATTAGAGAAAGAGTGCATGGAATCTCTTTGAATTATTTCTTATAACTTCATTTCTTATAATTATTTCAGAATATAAATGTAGTTGTAAAATATGACAGAGAAAACTATCAGAGAGTCTGGAATATTTAAATCAGTTTAATACTTGGAACACCTTATACATATTTTTTAACCATTTCAGTTTCAATGAAGCCAAAGAAGTCATTTTCTTTTATTTGCTCATTAAGAAGAAGGACAATGATGTGGTCATGCAGGGTACATCTTTCAAGTGAAACTACAGACTTCTCAACCCAGTAAGTTTCAAAAGGTAGGTATTAAGTATGGGGGGAGGGGTGGCTTGAGTAAATTTACTGTCTCAAGCCCTACTGATTCTTACCTCAACAGACCTGTTCACATTTTCTGAACACTCCACAGTGATGGCTTTGATCTAGACTCTAAAAGCACTCATTTGTATGCACAACTCAACTAGTACATTAATCATAACAACCAATTTCTATTGACTATCCCCTATATGTAAGGCACTGAGCTAGACTACAGTACCTTTTGCATTATTATCTTGTTATTTGATGTTTATGCTATTTAATTTTCATTTGCAAATGCTTTTAAAAAAAACAACAAAACAAATTGATTGTAAGACCCTTATGGTTAAGTTTTGTCTCTGAATCTTGTCTCTGTATTCACCATGAGCCTTGCAATGTCTTTTGTGAGGTAGGCATACAAAATACATTTTGAATTATGTGATTAACTGAAAGATTTCCAACTTAGTTATTTACAGTGCTTTCTCAAAAAAATGCGTAACGTACATGTGGGCTCTCGAAGGGGTGTATTGTTGTCAGTAATTTAATTATACGAGCAGGATCACTTCTACTGCCAGGATGCTTCTTTCATTTGTGTCTCACTTTGGAAACTCCCAGGAACATGGCAGCAGAAAGACCTGCACCAGCTACATGTGTTTATTGGAAGCCACAGATGTGCTTTAGGGCTCAATGACACTGGCGTAACTTAAAATCCACAACAGTATGCAATTGCTTTCTTCTATTCTTGTAGAATGGAGAGTAAATAACCAGGAGGCTGGAGTAGCACTAAATAAATAGAAAAGCACTGAAATAATGTACCAGAGATTTCAATATGCGTTTACTGTTATGTTGAAACAATTTAACAAGGCAAAACATGGTGGTCAAATTATGGGCATCCTTAATTGATGATGATTAAGATATTGATTTAGTTTTAGACATTACATTGAACAATTTATCAGAACCTACTGGCGAAAAAAAAAAGTCCCAGAATATATATTTTTCACCTTAGTTAAGTAACAAGGTCCCAGAATATATTTTTTTCACCTTAAGTAACAGAGGAAAATGCTCAGTTCTCTCTGACTCCATCTTGTCTAAGCCTGTGTTGTTCCCATGACTTTCAAGCTAATAGATCCTATGTTAGCTGCTCTGGGCTTGCATTTTTACAAAAACAGGCCCTCCCGTTTTCCCCTTCCTTTGATAGAAATAAGTGCTGAATCAGTGATGTTCATATTGAGCAATAGATCATAGAGGTTAGAATATAAGGTGTGGAGTCCAACTCCAGACAGCATGTTATTGACCCATCCTAAGTGTTCAATAAATTCTACTAATAAATTACCTATTCTGAACCTACAGTTTTCACTGAACTAAACTTTAACACATCATTTTAAGCCCTTCATGGTCTGGTCTCTAATATATTTCCAGCTTTATCGCTACTTACTCCTATGCCTGTTCATTCACATTCAAAGAACACACATCTCAGGGCTTTTGCTCATGCTTTTTCTCAGCCCAGGACATTCTTTCCCTCTAAATCATGATTTAAAATCTTTGTCATACTTTAAGTCAGGGGTCAACAAACTATTGCCTGCAGTCAAATGCAGCCCTTCACCTTTTTTTCTGGTCTAGTCCACAAGCTGGACATTACATTAAAAAGCTGCATCTTAAATGGTTATATAAGTGCCTACATAATAGCCGTGAAATTGCCTCTTGGCCCACAGAGCCTTAAATAAGACCCTTTACAGGAAAGGCTTACTCACCTCTATTTTAGGTCCAGTTAAAATGCTACCTTCTCCGTTAAACCTACCTAAATTCTTTCAGGTGGGGGAAAAGGTCTTATTTTAAGAATCTTTACTAGATTGCTTATAACTATATTAAGCAGTTATTCCACATTGTCTTGCTTTTTTCTACATATAAAATGCTCAGGCACGTTTTTCCAGGTCTTGGCTGGATGTGGTTTGCACATGTCATTCTTGTCAATGAACAATTAAACATACAGCAACCACATGCCTATTATCATAACTATTCATTTATAAATGTTATTAGGAAGTGACCTGTCGGGGTAAGTGTTTCTAAAATCTCTATGCATTTCTGACATTTATTTATACAGTATTGCTAAAACTAGGCCAGGAATTCAATACATATTATTACTGTTTCACATATTTTGAATGCAATAATATATCAAATTGTGAGAAATAATTGTATTTATGTGTTTGTTTCATGATTTTGTGTGCTTTTGAGAATATATAAATCCTAAGTTTAACAGTTTTAAAAGTGTAAAAATAGCTGAATCATTTGAAAGAACTTTGAAAAACCACATAAAGAATGCTAACAATATATCAGAAGCAATCCAAAATAGACAGTGACCTTGAAATTTCATGGTAGGATGGTGACAATAGATGAGAACACTGGAAAAGGAGTAAGCTACTTGACTGTAACAGTGGGATTCCTTAATATTGATTAATTAGAAGTACTGGGTGTTAATAATCAACAAATTGTAATCATCATGAAAGCTGCAACATGGAAAATAATGTTACAACTGAGAGACATTGGAGCCTAGAGTTGAACATAACAAATAAATATGTGAACTGCAGTCATGAGAGAAAGGTTTATTTGGCCTGCTGTCTCATACATCTACCCTCCTATATATAAAGATGCTTATAGGAGATACACTCATAGCAGAGACCCAAGGAGTATCTGAGTGAGAGATCAAGTGAGAAATGGCATGTACATCTGTGGCATCAATACTTATTCACTGCCTGGAAGTGGCCCATATGAGTTGTTTTTTTGTTTTGATTTTTTTATAATCCTCACCCGAGGACATTTTTCCATTTATCTTCAGATAAAGGGGGGGGGGGGAGGGAAGAGAGAGAGAAATATCGATGTAGACAGATACATTGACTGGTTGCCTCCCGCACGACCTCGACCAGGGCAGGGGACCGAACCACAACCAAGGTATGTGCCCTTGACCAGAATTAAACCAGAGACTCTTTGGTCTGAGGGCCGACGCTCTAACTGCTGAGCTAAACCGGCCAGGGCCCTATATGAGTTTTTGAAACAAAGCTAAATAAAGAGAATGTGTTAATATTTTATTAACAACTATAAGACTTACTGCCACAGCATTCATTACTAGAGGGTCAGTAAGTAAATATTATAATTATTTGCTAGGCTGTCTCCCCTGCTATGAGTTTGAGATTTTCTTGGACAGATAATATATATTATTTATATCCATATCCTGTCTGTATCATTTTTGCATAGAGTGGGTACCTAGTAAGTATTTTTTTAATGAATGAATTAATAAATTTTGAATGAACTTCTTACCAGTTTTATTCTCAAACTGAGATATGTCATGTCCTACAGTTATAAGACAGTAACCAGGGCATAAAAAGCCACATGGTGCTGCTTTCCAAGGCTTTGCTTTTGTTTAAAAACTGGATTAAAAACACACAGAAATAAAACAATTATGTATTATGTAGTAAAGTATAAAATTTTTAAGTTGAAAACAGAACTTCCAAGAAATGTACAGCTTATGAATGGGACTTTATTCAATTACATTACAAGGATGCATTTCACCATTCTCTGCCATTAGAAACATTTCAGTGGGAAACTGAGCTTTAACCTAAGTTATGGGGGGAGAAAGAGAGAGAAAACTATATGTTGGTGTCTCTGAATTCCAAAATATGGAGTCCAAATAGAGCTAAATGCAATATGTAGTTTAGTTTACAACTTGGCCATAGCAGCATCAAAAGAGCCTTTGGTCTTGGGATCAGAAGTTCCGAATCCTTGCATGTAAGTTAAGACCCAGCACTTACTAGTTATATAAACATTTTTGAGCCTTGTAAACACTTGTGGACAAGTTTATTTTACTTAATAACTAAGTAATGGATGAGTGATACAAAGTTGTGAAGTGTTTAGGGTCAGACATACCTAGTTCAAGTCCTATCTTTGTCGCTAACTATAATTATGATCAGTAACAAATTATTTTCTATTAACTTTATTTTTCCTCATCTGTAAAATGGGTTTAACAGTATTATAGAATTCAAACTATTTTAAGAAGAGGTAATACATGAAGAGGACTTAGCCTGGTGACTGGCACAAAGTAAGCACTCAATTAATTTATTTATTACATTAAAAATTCCTTGATAAGGAAGAAGTACTCATTTGCAAATAATATGCTAATGAATATTGGCATCTTCTTTAGAAATGTATGGTTTCCTTACAGCAGCAGAGTCTTCACATAATGTTAATGAATGCTCAACACACTTTAAGATGCCTCCAGCTAATGTCTGACCTACTTATTAGGAAAGAAGCTTCAATAATCTGGCCCTTACAAAGGCTCTGTCTTCCTGGACTGAGGAAATTGCTTAATTGCTACTTTATCCATTGCTATAGAATGATTTCCATTATATTAGAGTACTGCAATCCTTAATGTCATTAATTGAATACTGTTCCTAAATTTATCCTTTCTAGCTCATTGCAAATATCTCAAATCCCCAGAAAAATATAATAAATGAATTTCATAAAATGTGCTTATTATGTGGATATTATCATTAATAATCAGACTTTAGAGTATCTGAGTTCAGCTTTTAAAAAAATGCTACAAATAAGGTAACAATAAATAAGATAATATAATTTAAAAATCACAATTTTGTTATATAATTTATATAATTGTAATAATATAAATTTAGTGGCCACAATGAACTCTACTGTGTCCAATATGACCAGAATCAAACTATTATCATCTTCTATTCTTGAAATCACATTTTTGAAGGGAAATTGATGTAATAAAATCCTCAGAGAAAGAGGCAACGGAAGATTTGAAGTTAGAAGGAAAGTTCATGAGAACTGGGGGAAAGTCTTAGAATGAGCCAAGAGATTTCCAAAGGGTCATGAGTACTGCAGTCAGAATCGAAAGACAGTTGTGGAAGAGAGAATATAATTAGTGTGATTCCAGAGGGCAGAGTAGGGACCAATGTGTAAAAGTCACAAATAGCATTGTTCAAAAATGGAATGCACAATTTGAGAGCAGTGGAGTTCCCTGTTCTAAGCAGAATTCTAGCAGATACCAAATGATTACTTCTCTCTCATGTTAGGTTGTTACTTCATTGAGATGATAGGCTTCTAAGGACACTACTCATTTTTATAGTCTCTGATTTGGTGATTCTAGAACATTAGGCAATTGAAATCCATTTCTTTCTGGGCTTGAGTATCTTCTGATTTGTAAAATAGAAAATGTTGGAATGGGAATAGCCCTAATATTTGAGGATCCTTTCCAAATATTAGATTCTATAAATAATTTTTTGGAATTTTATTTAATAAAAAGTATAAATTTAACCACTGTCAAGGTGATGGTTAAAATTTAGATGACTCCACAGAACACCCACCAAAATATGTAATCTGTTTCCATGAAATATTACCGTTAATAATATCGATCTCTGAAACTGAAAAACAAGTATCCATTTGAATTATAATGTGTTGAGCAAGAACATTTGTTTCTAGCATGATAATTTTCTGTTCACCACTGCTTATGTAGTTTTATTTGAGATTAATAGAGAGATTAGTACTTGAAAAAATATTCCAACACAGATATTTTATATCGTTAATAGGAATTTCAGCTAGGCTATGTTAGGTAACTGCACACATCAGTGTTAGGTAATAATAAAAAGTAATAAGTACAGAGTTCATGTTTCAGGAAGATGGAAATTTCATTAAGACTCTCTTTCCACTCTCAGTTATTAAATATATCCACCTTGGTGTTTTATGCTCCTAACCTATTCAAGACAAAATCTTCCCAGAAGAGGAGCATGTTCTTTGTTATGCATGAGTGGATTTTGAAATAAAAAAGCACCAAAGTCTTTTTTTTGTATATGGAAAATTTCTTAGAGATTATATCTGAATAATTATGTCATAAGACTTTTTGTTTTGAGAAAAGCTCGACTCTACACAAATGATAAATTGTCAGAGAACAAGAGCACTCCAGAATAGTTTGAAAATAATTTTTACCGTTAGGTTTGTAATAACAACTGTCTAGTACTATTTTGCAATCAATGGGTTTTTTAATATTCACTTATTATTTTGAAGTCATTGAAATAATAACTCCCCTGAGAAGACACATTGCCTGTGCATAGTAATACAGCATGTGTCTTCTTGTTCTTGGCACTGGGACACGAGGAGGTCTCTCGTGAAAACTCAAAGAGAAAATAGCAGAATCTGAGAACAAGTCCTGGGTCTTAATTTCCCAGTTCTGCACTGAAAGACTTATTTGATGATGTGTTGCCACTGAATATATATATGTACCAGATTGAGAGAGAGAGAGAGAGAGAGAGAGAGGAATTTTTATTTTTAGGGGTTATTTACAACTGAAAATATTTACTTTAAACCAAAAGGAATTCTGCACTATCTCTTCGTTGAGTCAGTAACAGAGCATAATCAAACATAGCTACATTTACATTCATCTATACAGTTATACAGCAATAACAATATATCCTTATGTTAATGACACAGGGTTGAGTATTTACTCATATAAGATAATTTATTCCTAATTATTGGGCATTTAAAGAAAGCTAAAAAATGCAGTAAAGAGGAAAAAGTAATTGCTCCTACCTGTAAGTTATTCAAACACTTAAATAAGCTAATGAGTTTGACCCTCAGCGTAATTATAAGGTATATTGCTCATTGCTCTTATGGATCTTTAGTTTGATTATGAGATCTCAGAACACAGGGGCATTATCTTATATTTCTTTGAATCTCTAAAGCCTAGCACAGTTCCTGGCAAAGTGTAGTAATTTGTGAGGTCTTTAATGAATTCCACATGGCTTGTGCGCACTTCTCCCCGATTGTAAAGCATATAGTATAGCTGCCTTATTTGTCAAAGGAAATGCTCCATCATTGTTTCTGTGATAGTATGGTAAAAAATCCTTTTTTTGTGTGCAAAGATACATATGAAACAAAGACATTTTATGACTTAGGTGTTCATTTATAATTCTATAGTAGGTCTTTTTCATAATTTAGAGCCCAGATGTTTGTTATATTCTTGGCTATATTTCAATATATAATATCTATTCTGTATGAAAGAAGTTAATAAGAATCCTGGCCTGGTAGTTCAGTTTGTTAGAGCACTGTCCCAATATGCCAAGGTTGCAGGTTCGATCCCCAGTCAGGGCACATACAAGAACCAACCATTGCATGCATAAATAAGTGGAACAACAAATTGATCTCTCTCTCTCTCTAAAAATCAATAACTAAAAAAAAAAAAAAAAAGTTAATAAGAAGACTTGGCATATGCTGCCATCACAAGGGGAACTCATTCTTTCCTCTTCATTGGTCGATTCTTATTCATTCCTCAGACCTCGGTTCAAATGTCACCTCTTCAGCAAAGCCTTCTCAAACATTTCTGACAAGGTTAAATTTTCTTGACAGGCATTCCCACAGACCATGAATCTCTCCATCACAGAACTTCGCTGTGTTGCCAACTTTCATCTTTTCAGTGTGATTATTTATGTGATGCCTGTGTCCCCTACTAGGGTCTCAGCTGCACCCGAACAGGGGCCATGTATACGCTTCTATTCACTCTATTAGCATTTACCTGGCATGTAGGAAACCCCCATCAATATTCAATGAATGAATGAATAAATAAACAGAGGAGCCTGTGAAAACTTAACTGAGATGGTCAGTTAGCAGGTAGGTACATATATAATTAAAGCCATACCCCCCTCCAAATTCTGAAAAGAACCACACCATAGATAGCATTCAAAGACAGCATTTAAAAAATATTAACAATTATTTATTACCTTGAAAAATGCACACTATCATACTAAAGAGAAACTGCTAAATTTTGGAAACTGTTTCAGAGGAATAACATTGCCCAAATGCATATTGACTATTTTTTATTTATTGAAAAGTAAACTATGGCCATTTTTTTCTATATGCACAGATAAATTCTGAAATATGAATATTTATAAAATGTAGGAGAGAAATAGCTTAAAGTATGATTTTTTTTAAAAAACAGAATCTTAAGCAAAAGAAAATGTTTTGTTACCTAACACTTCATAGTTATCTCCAGTTTTCATTAGGAAAACTCAAAAGCAGTGAATTTGAAGCTTTCGATGCGGTGGGTGGACAGAGCTGAGGCTTTACAATCAGTCTGAGTTGGGTTTAAAAAGCACACACTAGCATTTCTGGGGAAAAACTCCTAAATTTCTAAGCCTTCAACTTCTCATTTGCAAAATGGAAATAATAATATAACCATTTAGCAAGAATATTATGAGGATTACATAAAATATTTTAAATAAAATACCTTGGATAGCGTCTAGTCCATTGCAGGTATTTTATAAACACTAGTTTCAATGTCCGTACATTCATAACAATAAGCATTTATCAAAAATGGCTTTTGTCTATACAAAAACACATTGTTTTTAAGTCTCCATATATAGAGTATTTGAAGAAAAGTAGATATCAAGGAATCTGGATTCAGGTGGTAACTCTCATTGTGTCTCTGGAATTAATGCAGGTGCAGATAACATTGAGTGATTCTTGTGTGCCAAGGGCTTTATTTTATCTCATTTCATCCTCACAAAAACCCAGTTATAATTCCATTCCACTTGGAAGAACTGAGGTTTAAGAGACAAGCTTGACTCCAACATCACAGCCATCAGCCTTGTTTCAGTAGACTTAGGCAGTGCAATGCCTGAAGCAGAGGTCTAGAATGTAGCCTGTTGAACCCAGTAAAGCTATGTAAGCTAAATACACGTGCCAGTCACTAGTACAGGGTGGGGCAAACGTAGGTTTACAGTTGTTTGTACTGAAAGTAATACAATTAATACATTAAAATACAAGAATAAACTGTTTCACGTACTCACTGTAAACCTACTTTTGCTCCGCCCTGTATATTTACACAGATAGTCTATTGAACTCAATAGGAGTTAATGATGAAATTTAATATTTTTAAAGTTCCAGGATTCAAAATCCTAAAGGTCCAATATATGAGGTTATAATCCCACCTCTGCCATCTATTTGTTGTGAAACTTTGGATAATCTAAAGCTTCATCTGTAAAATGAGGCTAATATCATCAGTTCATAAGGTAATTGTGATTGTTATTGAGATATTATATGTAAATTCTTAGTATAGGGCCTGACATATAGGTAGTTCTCAATAAATATTTGTCTTTAGTAATGATAATAATAGCAATTATAGTATATCTCTTAATAGAAACAATTCTTCGGTCAAGTATTTGGCGTAAATAACAATATAGCACATAGAAAAAGATACAACTATACACATCTACAATCACTAAAATGACATTATGTAGCAAGCCTTTCAAAAATGGTTCAATTGTACTCTGTACATAGTTATTAAAATATGATACCCTAATGTATTTAAGTATTCCTTCATGAAATTTGAAAAACCTGTGTGGATAGTTTAGTCCTTGTAAACATACTCTAGGAAGTCTAAAATGATGCCTGCTTTGTTCCTGACAAATTTCACTGCAGAAACAGAGACTCAAACAATAAATACACTGACTCAAGTTTTTATGCAACCTTAGTGTCAATGTTTCTCAATAAAAATGCTATATAAAGTCTACATATATAATAAACTATACAAAATAGTCTATACAGAATATAACATAGTACTTACTAGAGTCTTTCAATTAAAAAACTCTACATAAAGTCTATGTTATATTCTGTATAGACTATTCAGAGGTGGGTCTCTTGAATCCCATTCTGCTATTGCTCTTTTCTTGGCTTCCCCTTGCATTTAGATCCATCATTTATATGGGAAAAGAAATCCCAGATGGAAAATATATTGAATATATGTAGCAAGGTGAAAAGACACTATTTTGCTTTAGAGATAATGATGAGGAAGGAAAGATGAGCATAAGGATTACAAATCATCTCTTTGGCTTTCCATTATCTGAGACTGTCCAGGCCTGTTTGTAGGACACTGCATTTTGGTTGGTATGTTTGGTGACATAGCAGAAAACCAATAAAAGAGCAGAGTGAATCATGGTGAAGTAGGTGGGATGTTTATTAGGAAGTACCAAAAGAGAGTGTAGAAAAATAGACAGGAAAAAACACAGTGGCTTGTTAGGTTATATTCAACTTAAAATGAATACTGAATATTAGAGATAATTAATAATCAAGTTCAAGGGTTGTAAATTCAAATGACTGCCGATGAGAAAAATAAGAAATATTCTGGGAAGGACTATGGCAATTTGGAGAGCACACGTCTTCTCTAAAAGTGCTAAGCAACTATAGCGTATCAATGCTAGCAAAAGAAATTCTTGTATAAAACTTGCAATTTTTAAAGCATATATGTATTTTTTTACTTATTCTTTTTTTATATTTGTAAATTTATTGAGATATAAATCAACATACCATAAAATTTGCCCATTTAAAGCATACAATTCAGTGGTTTTTAGTACAGTCACAGAGTTCTGTAAATATTACCACAATCAGCTTAGAACAATTTCATCACCCATAAGTTGCACCACACTTATCAGTTAATTAGATTTTTGGGTTTTTTCTACTTATTTTTTGTTTGACTTTTTGTTTTTTGTGGATTTTTTTATTGAGATGAAACTCACATACTACACAATTCAACCTTTTAAAGTGTTCAATGCTTCTTAGTATAGTTAAAGAGCTGTACAGCCATCACCACTAATTCCAGAACACTTACACCATCCCAGAAAGAAACACTGTACTCATTAACAGTCATTCCTCACTTCTCTTTCCCTCAGCCTCTGGAAACTACATACATACACTCTTTCTATGGAGTTATTTATTCTGGACATTTCAGGTAAATGATATACAATACTTGGGCTTTTGTGACTGTTTTTTTTTTTCTTTTCACTTAATACAATGTTTTCAAAGTTCATGCATGTAGTATGTATCAGTACTTTATGTCTTTTTTATGGCTGAAAAATATTCCATTGTGTGGATAGACCACATGATTCATTCATCAGTTGACGGACACTTGGATTATTTGCACTTTTTGGTTATTATAAATAATGCTGCTATGAACATTCATTTATAAGTTTTTGTGTGATATGTGTTTTCATCTCTCTTGGGTATATGCCTAGGAATAGAATTTGTGGGTCATATGGTTAACTCAATGTTTAACATTTTGAGGAATTGCCAAACTCTTCTAGAGTAGCTACACCATTTTCCATTCCTACCAGCAATTTATGAGGGCTCCAATATTTCACATCCTTGTCAATACTTGTTATTGTCTGTCTTTTCTTTTCTAGCCATCCTGAGGGATATGAAGTGATATCTCATAGTGGTTTTGATTTGCACTTCTGTGATGTCTAATAATGTTGAGGATCTTTTCATGTGCTTACTGGCCATTTGCACATCTTTGGAAATATGCCTGCTCAGATCCTTTATCAATTTAAAAAGAAAACTGGGTCATTTGCCTTCTTATTATTGAAATGTGATGGGAAGCCATTGGAGCAGAGGAGTGGCATGATCTGATTTACATTTTACAGGCTCGCTGACTGCTACCGTTGAGACTAGTTTGAAGGAGGAAAAAGTCAAAGCAGGGAGACCAGTTGGCTGGTGCAATAACCCAGCTAAGACACAAGGTGTCTTGAACCAACTGTAGCAGTGAAGGTATGAGAAGTGTTTTGATCCTGGATACATTTCGAGAGCAGAAGCAAAAAGATTTCCTGGTGGATTGCATGTGGGATGTGCAACAATGAGAAGTTCTAAAACACTCTTTTGTTCTGAGAAATGGAATGATAGGGTGCATCAAGAGTTTGACTTTGGACAAGCCAAGTTTGAGATGCCTATTAGGCATCCAAGTGGTGAGTTTATACTGGCAATGGGATATACAACTCTGGGGTTTAGAGAAGTCTGGGCTAGAGATTAATATGTGAATGAAAAAAAAGGGGGGGGTTCTATGGAAAGTAACCCCACAGGGTGATCTGATCATGAATTCCTAACTGGGCAGGTCACGCCCCAAGCATATAACTTTTAAGTGAAAGGTTTATCTTCACCCCTCCCCCTTTGCTTTAGTTGATTTTTTTCCTTATTCTTAAATAAACTTGTTAGTAAATAGATTAATGTGATCTCTTTTTTTATAAGCACATATTATACTTTATGTAAAAAGTCTTTAATCATTTTGTTCATTTGGATTTAATAAATCCAGTTTCTTTCCTCTCTCAGAGCCTTTGCACATGCTCTTCCATCTGGCTGGAACATACTTTCCCTCTTCACATCTGATTCCTATAGAGATCCTCTATAATCACCTCCTTTGTTTACTCTCAATAAGTCGTTCTCTTTTCTTTATGGTCCTTGCTTGCTTGCTTGTTTAAAATGTTTCCCATAATAGTCTGTAAACTCCCTTAGAACAAGAGCATGACTATTTTGTTTACCATGATTATATGTTAAACAGTTAACAAAATGCCTGGCAAATATTAGGTACTCAATAAAGATTTGTTCTGAGAGGAGGGACCTGGAGAGTATTATGCTAAGCGAAATAAGTCAATCAGAGAAAGACAAATATCACATGATCCCACTTATTTGTGGAATATAATGAACAAAATAAGCTGATGAACAAAATAGATCCAGAGACATAGAAAGGAGTATGGTTCAGACTGACAAACCTCAGAGGAGGACAGTGTGTGTAGGGGGGAGGGATGAGATAAACCAAAGAACTTATATGCATATATGCATAACCAATAGACAACAATGCTGGGGGTGGGGGGCGGGATCGGGAGGAGGGTGTCTAGGGGAGATAAAGGAGAAATATCTGTAACAAAAACAAATTAATTAATAAAAAAAGAGAAAAATATACACAATAAGTAAGATTCAGGGAAATAAATATATAAGCTAGCTTTAAAAAAAAGATTTGTTCTGAGAACAAGTAAACGAATAAATATGACAAAGTAGAATAGTACTGAATTTGAGGTCAAGAGACACAGGTTCTTCCTACTTCTATATCACTTTTCTATCTATATAACCAAGTTATTTAACTTACATTAGTTGTCACTTGTAAATATGAATACATAATAACAATAAGGCTTCTCCTACACTGTGGTCAGGAGGATAAAGACAGCAGATGAAAAGCACTAGTACATGGCAGGCACTTGGTAAATAGTACTTGTGGTTGTGTAGCCTTGAGTAAGGCATGCATAATCTTCAGGGCTGCCATGTGCTCATCTGTAAAATCAGCAAATGAGTTATTGTGAAGTTAAAATATGATTCTTATAAACTCTGTGCTTGGTACAAAGTAAACATGCAGTAGATGTTAAATATGTATGTTTAGAAAGTATATTCCTAATGTTGATTCCAAGATTCTTCATAGAGCTTCATTTTATATTTTAGGGGGAAAATTTACATTTGTAGAAAGTTTGCTTGGTATGGTTTCATCAACATTACTGTTTTCTTTTCATATTTAGTCTTATTCTATGTTGTTTTGATGACACTTTTTGATGATTTACTAATGATAATAATTCAAATAGAATTTCTCTTATTTACTTTCCTCTCAAAGTAACATATAATTTTGATGATCACTACTTTCCCATTTTTAATAGAGAGCTTATTAGTTTGCTCTTCCAGAAAAACATTAACTTTTCTGCCCACTCTGAAAATGTTTAAGAGAATCAAACGAGCAATTGTCAGAGAGAATAGAAATTGAAATGCAAATCTAAACATTTGACCTGTGTAGAAAAAAGCTCTTTGAAAAAGCTTCATCAAACCCTAATAAAAGTTATTGAGAACAGGTAATACCAGACAATATGGTAATATAACATCAATGAGATGGCTTAAATGTCTCAAAATGGGATACAAATATCAATGTAAAGCACATAACACAATAATGTGAACTGTGTATATTGTTTTGAGTGAGAAGAAAAGGTAAAACAGAAGTAACTTTAAATGTAATAGCTTTCCAGGAATGTTAAGGATCACTGCCCTACTAAAGACCCCATTACAGAGTTGCAGTGTGTTCTACCTGGCTATCCTAGTTCTGTCTGACCTTATATCTACTCATTTCTGCCTCTCTACCTTCTCTTCAAGACCATGTCAATGCTATGGTCTCCTTTGTCTGCAGATTCTCCACATTGGTTCCCCTGTTTAAAGTTAAGATTCCTGTTCAGTTGTACTTACTCCCTGTTCTTCATCCTTTTCTCTTTTCATGTAATTGTCTTTCCTCTTTCTGCCAACTTTTCTAAATCATTTTTTCTTCATCACTAATTCAAAACACCCTTTAAAAATCTTATAAATGTTATAGACCCCTTCCTCAGAGGAGTATGTATGCATAGATAACACATTTTACTTGCGATTTTAGGGGATTCTTTAACATCCTAAGGCCCAGCCATGGATAAACTCCAGGTGAAAAATACCTGCTTTAGTAATAATCTCCTTCTAATTCTCAAATAAGTAGCAATAGTTACCATTTATTGCTAACTGCCCTGCACCAGATACTGTGCGGGATGTCTCCTATTCTTTGTCTCTACATGTCGTAAGGCCTATTTCATAGAAGATGAAGTTGAATGATAAGAAGTTATACAACTTGGTGAAAATGACAGTTTGTTTATAGTAAAGTGGGATGTGAATCCAAGTCTAACTCAAATGCATGCCTTTCCCACTGTACTCCACTACATCATGACACTTGGTGAGAAAAGAAAGAGACATAGACAAGAAAAATAATTGATGTACCATAGACTTCAGGTAATAAATTGGATTTGGGGCAGGCTATTAGTTACTCCAAATACAGTTAATAGCATCCAGATAACTATGAATATACCATGTTCTTATAAATATGGTATATAGTTACTCTGTATACAGTGTATAGCACCTTTTATATAAAGGTGTTAGGTGGTGACGGACAATAGAGTTTTCCAGCCACTATGGAGTAGACTATAAATACTAGTTGTTAAAACTGAAAACAGCCTTTATCAATCAGAAAATACTCGGCTTAAGGTCCCTAAATGCGCTTCTTCTGTATGATCTGGTTTCCCATCCCATCTAAAAGGACACCCAGTAATTAAGAGATTGAAGTTTGTCACAGTAGGGCCCCAACTATGATCAGTTCAGATTTGCAAATGTTAGCTATTTTGAATATCACTCCTGATTATGGACAGAACACAAAGAATTTGCCCAACTCCTCTTCCTGATTTTTCTCTACTTTTTTTCAGGTCAAAGTCAACTCATACTTTTCCATCACACTTTGAAAGTGTGTTTCTATTTCTAGAAAAGCATTTTAAAGAATGGAAAAAAGTCTTTGGATTTTGCTTACAATTTTGATATCTATTCCAATCTCTTAAATTCCTCATTTCTTTCTTTAAATTATATAAGAACATAATTAATTTAAATTAGTCTTTTAAAAATCTTAGATTACACAAGTCATGCCAAATTATAATTGCATTCTTTCATTTTCTCATCTCTATTAAATGTAAAAAATCAAACAAACAAAATTCTTATCTTTATTACAGATACACTAAATCAATCCAGAATTACAATAAAGTGGTTGCCTTACAAATTAGAGTTTATCAACAATTAAGAATTTTTTAAACTCATTTAGATTTTAATAATAAAAACACAAAATTTTAAATATAACTCATTACTATATTTATTATTCATGTCTTTTGATGAAAAATTATGTATGACCAGATCTAAATAAAGTAAAATTATGGGAAAACTGAATTTATCATTTGAGAAAATGGTGTGTTTTCTAATATTTGTCTAAAAAACTGATGAAAAAATTTTTCAAGTGCTCATTGACACTATTGCAAACTAGAGAAATGGAGCCATTTCTAACCTAGTATTTTATCTGGAAGCAACTCATTTCTGAGTTGTTACTAAGAGAATCTTTTATTACCTTCTCCCTCTACTTTCCGTTATCCAATGACTCAAGATTCAATTGTTTGCTACTTAGATCCCATCTTATGATTAATTTCCTTTATTCTAATTTAACTAAAATGTAACATGCAGGCAGCCTTCTGCACTTCTTTACATACTTTTCTCTTTAACTTTAACTGGCCTCCTTACTCAGCCTTAATTTGCTGCCTCAAAACTGTCATGAACACTATAGGGTATGTGGAAATCCATATTCTTCAAAGCATGGTACGCATATAACATTAATAGTCTATAAAAGGTGCATGAAAAAACATTTTTTATTTTAATGGTTTTATCTTTATTTTAGTGTAGATTAAAAAAAAAACACAAAAAAACAAGAGCTATACCATTAAGCATTTTCTTTCACAAAAATTATTGCTTAGAATGAGTTTAGGATGACAAGCCACCAAAGGTCCTCCCATGGCCTTGTGCTCTAAGAGACAAGTAGACAAGCCAAAGAGAAAGGTGAGCTACCCCTTGGTTTCCATCACGGTTGTGTCCTCCAGTTTCTAGTAATAATGTCATCGGGTCTTACACTTCTATTCACCTCCACCAGCATCAGAAGCCCAACCTGCTCAGGATCTCTCACACTTTATTGATGGTTATCTTCTAAATCTTCCAAACGCTCTTTACATTCCTTAATAAATTCTGTCCATTTCTTTCCACTCCTAGCTTCCTAAACCATTCCATTGCCTTTTAGAATTCTCATCGCATCCAAACGATACTTCCCTCCTTCTTCAAACTCTTCTATGGTTTCCTTCACCTACTTACTCCTAGTAAAACCTCACTATTTCCTGAGGGAAATATGTATCTATAGTTCAAAGTACACTCAAAATTAATTACAGGTGGAATAAAGATCACATATGAAAAAACAAACTGCAAAACCTTTAAAAGATAATTTGAGGGGAAAAAAACTTTATGAACTTGTAATAAGTAAAGATTTATTTACCAAGAACCCAAAAGCAGTAATCATAATGTACTGATTAGTCTGATTACATTATAATATAGACCTCCTATTCCTCAAAAGAAAACACAAAGACATAAAAAAGACAAACTACAAGTTGGGAAAGATATTTACAAAAAATAGGTAACAGAAAGTTAGACTGTGAAATATATACTAGACTCCCACAAATCAGTAAGACTACAATGAACAGCTGATTTTGGAAACAGGCAAAAATGAAGCATTATACAAAACACGATACTTGATATATTAAGCTATATTATATATATTACATATATAAGATATAAGATATTAAGAGATAATTAACATCATTAGTAATATATGAGATGCAAATTAAAGTTTGAGTTAGCATTTTATAGTCATTAAATTGACAAAAATTAAGAAGTCAGATAGTGCCAAGTACTGATGGAATTTGAACATACAGGAAGCCTGTAGACTCCTGAAGGAAGTGTAAATTTATTCAAAAATTCAGAAAAATAATTTTTATTTATTTATTTAAAATAGCAAGATTATGTCCAACAGCAAGAAAACTAGGGGAAAACAGTATATAAAATGAATAAGTGTTAGATAAATTAATTATAGTATATTCATACAAAGGTATACCATTTCATAAAAAATATGCAAGTAAAATGTAACTTGCAGTATATTTTCACTAATGAAATTCTAAAACATTCAAAACACAACATTGTATGGTTTACTGATACTTTATCATTTTAAAGCAAATGAAAAGAGTGATAAACAGTGATATTATGGTGTGGAAGAGAGGATGAGGGACCATCAGGATTGACTTGAATATCTTATAGTAGCGATATTACTAAAGGCTAGCCTCCATTCAGACAGGAAGAGTTATTAGCAAGGCTCTGTTCCAGTTATAGAGAAACATGTTACTATTTAGAAAAAGTTCTTCAGGCTTTAAAGCTAGCAATGGAACCTATCAAGTACTCCAGTAGGAAATCTCGTTGAAGAGGCCCCCAAATCTCTGTTAGACTTAAATCGAAAGCAATCTTACATTGAAATGGATCTATTTCATGTTCTTATCCATTTGTGAAATAATTATAAATCTCTGAGCATTTAGGGTGTAGGATTTAGAAAACCAACCAAGAAAAATGCCAAATACTCCATTTCCTCAGCTTTCATTGACATAGTTCCATGAGACAGTATCTAACAAAACAGAGATGAAACAGAAATAACAAAATTGAACTTTCACTAGCAAGCAAGGCACTTCCAATTTCTACTTCTATGCTAGGAGATGTGCAACTCCCACAGCTGACATTCCCTGGAGCTTTGGAAGTAGTTTTAAAAGAAACCTAGAACTAAATGTTCCAAGCATAAGTACCTTGGAGAGTTCCAGTAGTTACTACTGTCATGGATTTTAAATTTGAAATGAAAATGAAGTAACTTTCTGAAAACTTTTCCTATTCAGCACTACTACATAAGGTTTCATTTTGTGATAGAATACATCCTCTCTTGTTTCTTGTGTCTGATGTTTCTCTGAGAAAAATTGCCAATGTTTAGAAAATTTTCAAAGGTATCATTTATGAAAAAAACAAACATGTCCTTTGGTCTCATTGCTTGAAGATAGGGAAACAATCTAAAATAGAAAATTTTCTAAAATATTACTCTATACCACAAAATTATTATTTTAGTCTCTTAACTTGTTTAATTGTGCCAAACAACTTGTTAACTGAATGTAAAAATATTGGTATAAATGACTGAAATGATTGTAATACATTGTTCCTGAGAATTTTGAGAGATTATATAGCAGAAAATACAGCAGTCTGGGACTATGTACTCTAAAAATTATTTCTTTTTTTCGTCATTAATTTATATTTATTTTGGCAATGCCATCATGTGTTTGCTTTAATTATATTGAAATGTATAAACACAGAAGAGTGAGCAAATTATAAGTACACAACCTAATGAATTTTTTCAAACTGAACATACCCATTTACCAACAGCGAGATTGAGAAGCAGAATATTACCAGTACTGCAGAAGCACATCCATTCAAAACGTTTTTCCCCTAGATAATCTTTGTGCCTGGCTTCCTTCCCTCAACATTATATTTATGAAAGTCATCCATGTTGTTGCATGGAATTGTAATTTGTACATTTTTATGGCTGTGCAATATTCTACTGTACATGACAATATATTTATTTGTTCTACTCTTGATAAGCATATATGTAGTTTCCCATTCAGAATCATTATAAATAATACTGCTGTGAACATTCCTGTACTTTTTCTTTTTTTTTGGACAAACGTGTTTCAGTCAAATTACCTGGTCACAGGGTACACATGTGCTTAGCTTAGTAGATACTGCCAAACAGCTTTCTAATCTGGTTTGACTAATTTATAGTCACACCAATAGTTTGTGGGAGTTCTAGCTGCTCCACATTCTCTCCAATATTTGATATTATCTGTCTCATAATTTTCACCATTCTGGTGGGTGTGTAGTAGAATCACTTTATGGTTTTCATTTGCTTGTCTGATAGATATTTCCTCATTTGTTGGGCAGTTGGATAGCCTCTTCCTAAAGTGCCTGTTCAAGTTTTCTTGCTCCCCTTTTATTGGCTTTCATTGAGGTATTTTGAGGCTAAAATGAGACACTATAAATAAAATCTTCATAAATTTGCAAGTGTTAAACAAGTGTAAATCATTTTATATAATGAATATAGGTATATACATATTCCTATGCATATATATATGTATATATATGTGTGTGTGTGTATGTATAACTGGATGACTGCAGTTTTCTAGGATCAGCTGAAGGCTATGTGTTTTCCAATGTGTTGTTTTTCTAACAACATTCCTTTTGTGAAAATAAGTGACGAGAGACTATGTGTAAATTCCCCAGAAGAGAATATGGCATGTTGTATAAGATCGATAAATGACAGTTTCTCTCATTATAATTACACTACTTAACTCCAGTTTGAAGCTCTGAGAACATTGTTAAAGAATGATGATACCCTGAATGAGATGGAGCTCAAAATCCAACCAAATGAAGGAAAGATTTTCATCACCAATGAAGAACTGTTCCCAGTAAAAATCTCTTCATGGTAACTCTGCACACACACTGGGGAGAAATGGCAGTGTGTGAGATTCACCGATAACCTCAGGATGCTCTGGGAAGCTGGCGGCCCTAGGATTGTACCTTCATCTGCATCATACACAACATATCAAAAGAAGTTCCCATTGTTGTCCTGCTATTTTGGTGAACATACTTTGAGATCCATTGATCTGTCATGAGGTCTAGGCAAGGTATCTTTAAGAATTCTGTAAATGATATTATTGTGCAATTTGGCTTGAGAACCATTGAGCTAATTGTTTCAACCAATAATCATCTTTGTCTGAATCTTTTATTTCATTAGGGGTTACAAACTGATGTTTTTCTATACCAGTTCCTCCATAGCATTAGCTGAAAATTTTCTTTAAAGCAGAACTTTCCAAAGGAATTCTTTTAATGACCAAGTTTTAAATTTTGAAAGGAGTCCTTAAAACTAAATATATGTATCAGTCCTCTCTCTAGGTATGCACACCTGGAAAAAGAATCAGAACTGAATATGCCAAAATATTAATAATAGCTATCTCTGGACAGTGAAATTTTGTGCAATTATATTTTTCAAATTTTCTAATGTGTAAATAGGACCTTTAAAATAAAAAACCCAAATATATATTATGAAAAATAATTTCTTAAATGTCAAATAGAATGAAGAGAAAATTTTATCTCTCCAAAATATTTTTTCTCTAAATAAGGCATTTTTATTGTTATAGCTCTTATATCTTTCAAATAAACCGTGAGTGAACCTGTTTCTTACAATAAAAATAAATACACCCAAATGAGCATATTCCCTAGGCTTTTTCTCTGACGAATTTGCTTTGGAGGCTGGGAGATTAATGTTAACAGACTTTGGAGACATATACTTGGGGTCAAGTGACCTAATTTCCTATTGATCCCAGCCAAGAAACTCAAAGTTTTTGGAGGAGAATATATTTTCTTAGCATATTGGGCATATTTAGGGAATGAGTGTAATATTAGCTTGTGTAGGATATTTATCCAACTGTAAACTGAGAAAAATCTGGAGACTTAATATTGAATGAAGATGATGCTCACAAATTCACTTGAAAATTAAGCAGATTTGACATGAATACAATAGGCACTGGATGCCTTTGCAGAAGATTGGAGTTCAGGACTTTTTTATTTTATCACGGACTTTAAGAAATATAAATAGTCCAGCCGGTGTGGTTCAGTGGTTGAGCATTGATCCATGCACCAGGAGGTCGCTGGTTCGATTCCTGGTAAGGACACATGCCCAGGTTGTGGGCCCAATTCCCAGTGGGGGGCATGCAGGAGGCGGCCAATCGGTGTTCTCTCTCATTGATGTTTCTTTCTCTCTCTCCCTCTCACTTCCTCTCTCTCTAAAATCAATAAAGGGGGAGGGGAAAGAAGACATATTAAAAAATAAAAGAAGTATAAATATATGCTGAGGCAAAATTTGAAATAAAAAGTCACAAGTGTGAAATTAGAAATAACAGCAGCATATAGATTATCCTGGAGTGCGAGTTTTCAAACACAGGGTAGGTCTTTTGAGCCAAGTGGATAACAAGCCCTTGCTATATAAAGGGAAGGGCGGACAGACATACAATGAGATTGGCAAACACTGGCTCCCCAGAACAGTAGTCTTGCTTGTACAGTCTCAGATTAGAAAGAATTGTTACTATGTAGTCTATCGTTAGTCATCCCAGAGAAATCAACAAGTAATATTGCAATATTTTCAGGTTTGCATGTGTAGGCTAATGTATGTGCATTTAATTTATTAGAATGCATTGGTAGATTATTGAGATATATTGTTTTAATTTAAATTATTTGCATGTTATGCTTTGAGGAAGGGAGATTACTAAAGCTTTAAAACTCCTAGAGTTAGGCCATCATTCTATATTAATGCATCCCTGATGTACTAATTACTGAAACACTCTGAGCAGTTGTTTAAAATATAGGAGCAATTTAGAGAGTTAAATACAGAAAATCATCAAACTATGCATTTTCTTGCTTTTATGTTACTAGCCGCACATTCAACTTTTTCTTTATATCATTATCTTTATTTCTCATCCATTCAGTAACCCAGGAGTCATATGAAAAATCCTTCATAGTTTTGTCTTTAATTATCTTTCAGGGTAAAAACTGTGGCAAGGTTTAGCTTTGTGTTAATTAATGTATTATGCCTTATTTATGTGTGCATTCCATATTTCTCAATTGTAATAATATTTTGAAATATGTTTCAAAATTTGATTTAATTTGCTTTTGAAAATCCATTTTAAAAATTTATTTGGGAATATTTAAAGTTTGTGGTATCTCTGGAATTTACAAAATTTAAGAATATAGAAAATTTAAGTTTTATTTTCATATATAGAAAATATGCCACATTTAAACCTACTGCAGAAAGAAAGTCAATAAAGAATATAGCATCTTTCTAGGTAAAGAATAGCAATATGTAGCTAATTCACATCACCCAGTTTTAATGGTGTACTGGTATTTGACATTACAGTCTCAATATTATGTTCTGATTCACTTACAAGGATCAAAACTGAAAAGGAAGCACTTTTTACTGGAACTGAACCACAATTATCCCCAGAGGAGAGTGGAAGGCTGGTGGTGATCACACAGTAACAATATTTTCATTCAAGTAAGAGCAATCCAGAAGTCTTGAGGGGGAAGAGAACGCAGGAAGGGCATGATGAAAAAAAGCACCCTACAATCTGAGAAATGTGAGAAGACAGAAATAGAAAACCCAGTTGCTGGACAGGGTGCTCATTGGTGGTACGAGTAAAATTTGGGGAGGGATGTATATACAATATAGGAGAAACTCAACTCTTTTTAATTTTTTCCATGGTACCTGATAGATGTCTGAAATTAGTAAACATATAAATAAGCAGCCCCCAGTCCACCTGCCCATTCATTCACTTGACATGTATTGAGCTCCAGTAACTGGGGTTACAATGATGAATAAGAAATATTGTGCTTTACCCTCATGGAGCTTATGAAACAGCAAGAGACCGACATTATGCCAATAGGTTTACAAATAATTATGTAATTATAGTCATGATCATCTCATGAAGGTGAAGTTCTAGATGCCACGACAGCATTTATCAGGATCGCAAATCTGGTTGGGATTCCAGGGAAAATGGAGTGGAACAGTAGTTAAGAACTTGAGCTCTGGAGTCAGAAAGTTTTGGGATTGATGCACTTATTGGCTATGTGGTGTTTTTTAGACTTTCTAAGCCTTGATGTGCTAACTTTTAAATGATTATAACACTAGTATCTACTTCTCCACATTTCTGTAAAAATTAAAGCAATGTTCTGGAGAATGGGAGGTGAAACAAGCAAAAAGCACGCAGGACTTTGGTTTTGCTGATGTTACGGTTCCTAGGTTGTGTCATGGATCATGGGTGATGCTAACATGTCATGCTAACATGTAGCACATGTATTCTTTTGTATTTATCAAATTATTTATACATAATCTTTAAAAACATTTTCTAGAAGAGTTTAAGATATCTAAAAACTTCTACATGTTATCTCCGTGGTGCTGGGTTATGGTAACATTCACTTTATTATTCATTTCTGAAGAGTTTTAATTTTTAAAAATGAACATAGAATATCTATTTCTAAAAAGACACAGCGATGAAAGAAAGATAAATAAAGAGCATAGTAACTGTAAAATACTCAGCCCAGGGTATTCTAGTGAAGGGCTAAGCAAGGGGGCTTAGACCATGAAGGGGAATTATAAAGTACTACATGGGGAATATAGTCAGTAATATTGCGATACAATTTTATAGTGCCTGGTAAGTACTGGAAATATCAGGCGGAACACTTTGAAAGTATATGATTGTCTAACCACTATGCTGTACAGCTGCAACCAATATAAAATAATATTGAAAGTAAACTGCAATTGAAAAATAAGTAAATATAAATTAACTAATTAAAATTTTATGTCTTGCGTGGTCTTGAGGAAAGAGGGTTAGGGTAGAACTGGGTTGCAAGGAAAGCGTCTGGGTTGACGGTAGGATTTTACGTGTTGATACATATTCAAACAACCGAAAGATACTTCAACTGAGGGCTATGATTTTTTTTTTTCCTTTAAAAGGAGTCCATATTTATTTCATTTGTTTTGATGCATTTGGGAGAAAATGGGTTTAAAAACAAAAGGCATGAGAGATAAAGTTTTGAAAAACTTTAATTTTTTAGTGCTTGTCATTTGCTTCTGTTACTGGAAACTAATTTTTTGTCTGTTGCTTTTTTTTCCCCCAAACTAATTTTCTTCATATAAAAATTGGTTGAAATAAATGTATTCGCATTATTTATTCAGAAAGATAAAGTCATGAAACTGTACTTTTAAACCTGATGGGTCAGATCTTAGAATACAGTACTGACACCAATGCCTAGGGATCCCAGGAAGACTGAATGGAATAGTCATACCTCCTGTCTTCCAATTTAGTACGTACCCATCATTGAAGAAATATTAATCTGTGTGCCAATAGGTGCCAGGTACTATTCTAAGCAATGGAGAGTCAGGACTGTTAATACATACATGCAGTACACAAAGCAATGCACATCTGTTATTCAAGGGCTATTTTTAGAAGCACAATCCTTGCTGTTGCTATTACCCACTTCCTGTCAACTGTAAGAACTGATTCATTAATGTCTAGTTGTTCTGAGAGGGAGAAAGGCCTATAAAATTTGGGAAATTTTGTAGCAAAATATTTAGGTCTAAAATACCATGGTCATAATGGAATCAATCTGCATTTCAGGAATTGTGGCAACAGCTATGGGTTGATAAGGTGACATTTATTTATTTTTCAAAAGACACAGGTATTATAGCATAAAGTTGTAACAAAGTTTGTTGAAGAATGTTCAACAAAGTATTATCCATGGTTATTTCTGTGTGGTGGTGTTATATATGATTACTTTCTTCTTTGTGTTTTCCGTAATTTACAATTTTAAACAAAAAGACATTAATTGCTTTTGTAATCAGAAGAAACCAGTGAAGTGTGAATTAAAAATCTTGAAACTAAGTTTAATAATGCGCTAAAGCACCTGCTTGTATCTGCAGTGGTCAATATCACAATGTTTCGATAGAACCATAGAAAACGATCATTTTCTCTGACGGTTAATCCAGGAGAAACCCAGACAATAAATAATTTGTCAGTTAATACATTTCAGCTTAAGAAAGACTTTCTTACACGGTGTCTTGCACTCAATTTGGCCTGCTTAATATATGACAGTGTAGATTTTTTTGCATTCCTCTTCTAAATGGCATGGATCAAAAAATAGGCACAATAGAAAGATGATATGGAAACAGGAATGCTGAAGCATTCGGTGAAAACTTGAAGCGTTGTTGGTAAGTGAACGTGTCCTATGGAAGTGGTTTTCCTGCTGAACGAACCCTAACTCTCCACTGCAGGGCACAACAATGTCTATTTCTTTACAGAGAGACATTAAATTTTAGTATGTTGAGATTTACATCCCTGACTGCAAAGCAGATCCAAACGTCAGTTTCTCACATGTACATCCAATATTTGATATTCAAATGAAGCACACAATTCCCTATTCAGATAGTGCAGATATGTTTTAAAAAATAATTTAATATCTTTAGATGACCAAGTCAAAATTCTTCATTTAGAAAAATTTCTCACTAGGAATTAAGGTATTTCAGAGCTGAAAATAGCCTTTGGATTCATCAACTATAAGTTTTTCATTGATGAGATGAAGGCATTGGTGACAGAGAAATGAGGTGGCTCATGCAAACTCATCTACATGGTAAAGGGCAGAGTTCACGTTTGAATCTTGTTCTATCCTTAGCCTGGTATCTTTCAGTTAATCTTGTCTAAAATGATTCTTAAACATTCAACCAGCAACCTCTTCTAATATGTCATTTGGACAACTTACTCTTTGTAAGTATTTTTCCTCTTTGATTTTATTTTTCATTTATGTACCAAAAGTCATTGTTAATCCAATCTCATGTGGCTCATTGAGAGCAATTCAAGTATACTACCTCACCATGCCAGAATTCACAAATATTAGACACAGTGAAAACATTTCTAATAAGAAGCCTGAGGCCACATTAGGAAAGTGTCTAGTTCCTTAGTATAAAAGGGCATTTCCTACATATGTAAATTCATTCAGACATATTTCTCTAATTCAATCATATACTTTCTGGTATCAGTTTTTTAGTACCTGCTGGGTACCTAGAAAATCGTAATGATCTTATCAATAAGATCAATATAAAAATGTTTGGACCATGCCTTCAGAGAAGCTGGAATCTTATTTAGGAGGTAAAATATCCAATTAGAAAATTGGTATGGTATCAGATAACATACCACAAAAAGCCAACTGAATATACACTAGCGACAGAATGGACAGTAAGAGGATGGCTTATTCTTTATGGTCAGAAGGAAATGCTGGAATGATTGGGAATGGCTCCGTGATGAATCTGGTGCTGCAGTGGTGCTGGGACACTGGCGGATTTTCAAGGTGGAAACATCATTTTAGAAAGAAAATAAAAGCAAAAGTTGGCAGGCAGTGATAGAAGTGCCTGGTGGGAGAGGACATTTCAGATGTGTTAGGAAAAGCAAGATGAGGCCAGAGAAGAAAACTGGAGTTGGCGTCTGAAAGGCTAATGAAGCCATCCGAGGAGGACTGTGCCAAGGCCTGGCCCAGAGAACAGACAGGAAGAGATAAGTCTAAAAATCAGGGGTGAGGGAAATCAGACAGGACAGGAAAACAGATTCACTCCAACCTTAACAATGACTCATTGTCACTCATCCAGCCAGGGAAGATGTAACAAATCAGAGAAACAGTAAAACAGATGTCCCATGTGAAAATGAGAAGTCAGCTGGCTGAATCTTCACTCTGTATTTCCCTAATCAGATGACTGATAATCTGACTACAGTGGAACAGAAACACACCAGTTTATGATTCTCTGACATTACTGCCCAGACCATAAACTAGTGTTATTGAAGAAGCCAACCAGGTCAAGGAGACTGAGACATAAGGTAGAAAGTGCAGTTATCGGGACTTTCGGGAAAGTTGAGTGCATAGTGGGGCAATGACTTTACCTTTGAATGGGCATCGAGATGATCTAAGAGGACTCTGCATACTCCTCTTTTGTGGTAGAGGAGTTAAGCACTAAAACATTGAAAGTCATCTCCCAATTTCAAAATCCAAACTTAAAAACATGTTCGCTTTCTTTAGTGGAGGGTTAAAAAACACACAAGTTATCCAAGGTGGTTAACTGTTCTGCCAACCAGAAAACTGACTATGCCAATTAATTTTCTTTCTTTTTTTTTTTTTAAATAATTAATTTATTGGCTAATCTCTCTTTTCCAGCTCAATCCAAATAAGATACTTCTCATGTAAAAGCATTAGTGAAAAATGCAGAATTTACTGAGGATTTCACTCAGTTCACAACAATTCATTCCAAAAATCCCGAAAAGACATTATCTTTGGCCTTGAAGGAGCTTGGTCTCCTCCCCCATTTTCCTCTTCACGCCCATAATCTTCCTGCTATTACAAAATTCTGTTGCCCTGGAAGAGCCGGAGGAAGCGGGGACGGAAGGCCGAGGGGATCACGCCGTCGGGCAGCTCCCTCAGGAAGAGCTTCAGCAGGCTGGCGGCTGAGCAGACGTCGTCCTCTGTCCCCAGCTCCACGGGCACTCCGCTCTCGAACTGCATTCGGAGTCGCTCTACCACCTTCACGTTGCCATTCACCCGGAACAGGCCTTCCTGGGCGAGTCCATTCTTTGTCAAGTACTCCACTATGTTCCCCACTATAGCTGGCACGCCGTTCTCAGCGAGTCCCTGCTGCTGAAGGTCTTGGAGGCTGACACCAAACAGCTTCTTGTAGGTAGAATCCCTCTGCTCACTGAGTGGCACCGCCACTATCTTTTTCATGTCTTCTTTCAGCCGAACTGTTGCTTTACTTTGCTTGGGCTCCAGTAGAGGGAGGGTGGACTGGACTGGAACTGTGTAGGGACACTCGGGATTTGGAGGGTGCTCAGAGCTTTTGCTGAGTTGTGGCGGTGCAGGACAGTGGCCATCTTCTATGCCAATTAATTTTCAATTTTGAGTTTTGGTTAATACCATCCCACTCCAAAATAATAATTTCTACTAGCCAGGATCAGTGAGTGCAAACTTGCTCTATTTGCTTGCCAGAGATAGTATTGCTAACCTTAAATAGTCGTGCCATCCATGTGTGTCCGTCAGAAGAGGTACCCAGGGAGACAGTGTGAGTCACATTTTGCAAATGTCACTCTGCAAGAGGTGAAAATCAGTTCAGGCCTTAGCAACATTCTGGGAGGGGTTCCTCTAAATATTGGAACAAAGTTGCATGCCTTACAAGAACGATCTCTCCCTTTCTCCTTTGAATGGTTGCCTTAAATCCCTCTGTAATTCTATATATTTTTTTGTATCTCACCCTTTTTTAAATGTGCTCACACCTTGTAGGTCCACACCAGTTTCACAGACAAACCTGCCTAGGCCAGTACACACTCCTGAGGGTCACCAGCCTGTCTGGCACAATCAGCCGCAGATGAAGTTTCGACAACTGCTTCATTAGAGAGCATCTGTTTTCTGTTCATCAGAGTCTTCCAGATTTCCAGGACGGCCCACACTCAGTATGGAAAAGTATTTTTGTTTGTATGCTTTTCAGAAGAAAGTATTTTTATCATAGTAGTTGTAGCTATTAGCTGTCCCCAGGGTGCCTTGTCTAGATTTATCAGGGTCATCGTGAGGAGGAAGAAACCAAAAATGCTGTGCCCAACTGTCTTTTCTCAACAGTGAAAATGCCTACTAGGAAAAATATGGCTGGTAACAACCTCAGCCTTGAAATTGACCCTAATTGATTAACTTTGGACCCTTTTCTAGACAGTGTTATCTTCATTCCCCATTCCCTCATTTTTAAAACCTTGATGCTTTGCGTTGCTATGTAGTTAGGAAATGATGTGCTTAGTACCAGTGGTCTGCTAGAGCCAGCTAACATTGTCTCATGCTGGTTCATAATGACTCCCAAGAAGTGATTGCTACAGTTTCAGCACTTTGTGAGACACTGGTTAAACACAGCTATTAGTTAAGTTAAATTATACAAATGTATAATTAAATACAGTATCTTAAAAACAAAGGTAATATGCACACAACTCATTTTCGAATTATTTTACAACATTTTATTATGTATACTCTTGAGGTTATTTATGCTACTGTGTCTTTATGGTAGAAAAAAAATTTTTTTTCTAAATAGATTTTTTTTTTACTTTATTGATCCTAGAGAGAGAGGAAGTGAGAGGGAGAGACAGAAACATCAATGAGAGAGAACATCGACCAGCCGCCTCCTGCATGCCCCACACTGGGCATCGGGCCCACAACCTGGGCATGTGCCCTGACTGGGAATCATACCAGCGACCTCTTGGTGCATGGGTTGACGACACTCAACCACTGAGCCACACTGGCCGGACGATAGTAGAAAGTTTTGATAGGATGTATTGCTGCACATTTCTTCACAACTTTGCACTCAGTAATATAATATTGGTAGCTTGACATCAGCCATGTTAGAAGTATTTGTCCCCAAACCTGGCAAACAACAAATCAGAGCTTCTCTCTCCCTCCCAAAAATGCTTGTTAAACATCTACCAGCACACCACTAGTAAGGATCCATCGTTTAAAAAGTTGTCTCATGAGGATCAATAAAGAATATGTCAATTTAAAATTCAGCTTTTTTTGTGCATGATAAACACCAGAGTGATTTTCTCTGGTCCAGAAGACTTTCTAGTAAATAAAAACTACTTTTGTGTACAATCCTTGGTTACTTTTATCAAGTATTTCATCAATAATTTTTTAATTAAAGCATATTTCACTGGATGGGGGAACAATTAAAAAGCAAATTTACTAGTGATAATTCATAATATGTAGGACTAACAGTGAAGCTTTGAGAATAAAGAAAAAATCATTACGTAATTAGAAGGTTTATAGTTCCTACCAAGCTATGTTATTGCATGAGATAAGAATAAAGGGGTAACTCTATTTAGGACACTCCATTTAAAGTGAGTTCACAGTTTTCCAATGGAATTATGATTTATCAAGCAATCCATTGTAACTCACCTTTTTGCTGTTATATATTTTAAACATGGTATAGGTATTTTTTAGGTAATTCTCTGTTTCTAAGGCATTATCTCTTTTTAAAAATAAACGTTTTTATTGATTTTAGAAAGAGAGGAAGGGAAAAGGAGAGAGACAGAGAAACATCGATGAGAGAGAAACATCCATCTGCTACCTCCTGCATGGGTTTGAGCCTGCAGTCTGGGCATGTGCCCTGACCAGGAATGGAACCAGTGACCTTCTGGTGTACAGGACTAAGCTCAACCAACTGAGTCACACAGGCCAAGGTATAAGTCATTATCTCTTTAAGTATTAACCTCTCCTTCCCCCAATCCTGCTTTTTGGGGAGAGAGGGCAGGGGGGCTGTCTGCTGTTTACAATGTTACTTAATGATATAATGTGTTTCATTGTCATTGAACAGATAGGTGTAAGTGCCTTATCTCCCAGAGCCCAAAGTTGGAGTCAGAAAGATCTGAAATGAATCCTGTCTCTGCCACTTACTAGCTGTGTAACCTTTGTGCCTCAATTTTCTTATAAAATGGGCATATCACCTGCTATCTACCCAGAGTTGTTGTAAAAATGCAATAAAGGTCTCCAACTTCCAAGTCAGTGTCTGGCATATAATTCATTTTACATAAATACTATCTTTTATTATACTCCTGTGATACTAAATATGGAAGACAATACTTAATTATTGTATTATTTAATTATTATGGTTATTTAGTCTTCTCTCTTATTCACTAGCACAGGATTCTTGAAAACATATTCTCCTCTGAAAAGACAAACATGATGCCTAGTAGGAGTAAATTAAATTCAAAAACTACAATATGTAAGGTTCAGTTAAATCTGTATCGTTTCCAGTTGAAATGTATTTTGTGTTTTTTAGGGCCTTATTGATTCATTGTAAAGGAATAATATCCATTATGAATTTTTCAAAGATTGTGGCATGCACTATTTAATCTAAAACTACATAGTTTCTAGAGCTTCTATTTTATATAGGAAATACATAAGCATTTCCTATATAAGGAGGCATAAGGAAGATGAGTCTGAGGATAGGCATTACTACTTCATTCATAATCAGTGATTTATTAAAAATCTGTCTTCTGCAGTCGTACTAGGACTTAAAAAAAATCCCACAAGGGAAAGAGGAAGAAAGCAATGTCTACCTTTAAATAATACTAAATTCGGTCAATATTATCTTGTCAAATAACTGGCATTTTAACCACACTTTTATTTAGCGTGGTTTTTATTTGGTGAGAGGAAGCTTTCACAGGAACGTTGGCTTTCTGTTTCTACAGAGGAAGCTACTGCTTATTTCATGTTCAGCACTACCCATTTGCTGGAGCTTCCTGGTTGGCTGTCTGCACTCCTCATTTAGGTAGACACCAGGTCAATGCCAATGATTGTTTCTCCTGCTTCTCATCCTTAATGGAGATATGGAGGGCTTTGCTGGCTTCCTGGACAAGGACTTCAGGGAGTTGTGCTATTTCCATCCATGGATGATAGAGATGGACTTTTAAATGAAACAACAACAACACAGTTCAAATCTTTCTACCAAATAAGATTAAATGAAAATATGTCTTCACTATAGTAGAAAACAGGTTGATATATCGACATTTATAGAGAAGGTGAAGTGAAGGTTTTCCCTGGATTCTTCTAAATTATTTTCTTTTTCTAGAACTATTATTAGTAATTTACGTCCTGGACCACTGTAATTATACTTTTGAGTTTATATGCTGTCTGTTACTGCTCCAGGCAAGTAGTTAATTTTTTTTTGTAACCCAGGGAAACCTTAGTTTGAGTGAATTTTTACCACAAAGACTATTCTGCAAAAAGATCAAGAGGATTGTTCAGCGGGTAGGGTAACAGCTCTGTCCCAGTCTCTGTTGAGGTTGTATATGCATGATTCCTATGAACTCAACTTATTCTCCAAACAAATTCCTTAAAAATAATGAACAGTATGGAAAATGATAAACATTTTATATGTAACTCTTTATAACTGAAGTCAGTTCACTCGAGCAACTTCAAGGGTAATATGATCAATTAGGTCATTGCTACACATGGAACCAACACACTCATTGGTTATATTTCCCACAGACGTGTGAGTTCCATTTAAAATTCCATTGCAATAAAGCTAAAAATTGTTCCTTGATCCCATTTTTGTCCCCACCCGTCAACTGAATAGCAAATCAAGACTACTTGTATGATTTGACAACTTCCCTTAAAAACACCTTTTATTTTAATAGACAGTCTCACATTTTTTAAAGACAAATATTGCTATTCTAGAACCTCTTTTTCAGCAATTAATTAAAATCATACCAGTCATTTGAAAGCATGTAAAACAATTCTGGCCTTTGACAAAGATGTCCAACACCAATGTCCCAGAGGTAGTTAAGACTGGATAATATTCTCCTCACAGCCTCAAAGAAAAACCTCATTTTTCCCCTCTGGTGATTTATACCTTTGCTGAGCTATTGGAATCATGACATGACCAATTACATTTAGTTCTGCAAATCTGATAGCTCACATCTACTTATCATTTAGACCATGACATTGGCATTGTTTAAGGGAAATTAATGTTGATGTGAACAACATCAGATTTCATAATCAGAGTTACACCGTGGCTACAATGAGTTGTGGCTTTCAGAATCCATGTTAGACTATTCTAAACAAAACCCGCAGTGCACACACATGCACACCCACAAGCACACACACACTTTTGCATTTGATGTGTCAAATTGTTTGAGTACTTCAATAAAAATATTGTATACCAAATTTTGAAGACTCCGTGACATCAGGGAACAAATAGATTGTTCACTGCATCATATTTCTATTGACAAATCCAATAGCTATAAGGGAGTCTCTAGATAATTTGATTTTTTTCCTCTATTGATATTTTAGAGTATAGGCTGGCATAACACAGTAAGGACAAAAGCAGTGTCTGAGGTGAGCTGGTAAGGGTTGAGAAAAGTTCATATGTGTGCTTTATTTTCAGTCATCGAAAAGAAAACAAATATTGGTGTTCAAGAATTAGGGGTCACATGGGAGAATTGGGAAGCATTTCAAAAATAAATGTAATTCAATAAAAGTAAGCACTGTGAAGTAACCAGCACACTGCAAGTAATCTAGCAAAAAGGAAGTATGAGATAGAAAGAAAAATATTGATAAGGAAAGAATTGTTAGAGCTTTGAAGAACATTTTTAAATAATCTAGAGAAAATAAGTAAATTTAATAATACTACATGGTCATTTATTTTGTTTAATTGGCAAAAAGGTAAATGATCAGATTTAGGTTAAATCTAGATAGTCAAGAATGCCAAATAGCCCACACACAAGAATGCAGAACAAGTTGGGAAAGGATCGTTTGGAAGAAGGGTCTCTCTAAATAGTTTATCTATATGGACTATTTGATGAGTCTTTTACTTACTAAAACTGGTCATTAAAAACACATCCTGAGACCTCTAGCTTAACTCTGATTCTTCATTTTATTTTTTTTATTTAAAATTTTTTTTCCTTTATTGATTTGAGAGAGAGAGGAAGTGAGAGGAAGAGAGAGATAGAAACATCAATGAGAGAGAACACCGATTTGCTGCCTCCTGCATGCCCCCCACTGGGGAACGGGCCCACAACCTGGGCATGTGTCCTGACCAGGTTACCGGCAACCTCTTGGTGCATGGGTCGATGCTCAACCACTGATGGACTGATTCTTCATTTTAAAGGAGCTCTTGAGTAAACTGACACCGCACGCACACACAAACTACTATGCCCAGCATACATGTATCTGTAGCACCTAGAAATAGCTTAAAAATAAATTATTACAAAGAAAAGAAAGTGGCTAAGTTTTCAAAGGGAATATGGTAAGGGAAGGTCAGTAGTTTTCAGCTACAGGATGAGATTTGTGTTTTCTCCAGATCAATTCTAATCATACATCAGAAGAATGCCATCTATTTGGGAAGTACTAAGAGTGGGTAAGGTAACAGTGGAGAGTCACTCCGTGTTCAAGCAGTTTCAGGGCAGTGAAAGGTCATTTTCAATGTGCAGTGTGTTATAACATGAGCACACACATCCAATCACAAATCAGAACAGCTAAGAAAGACCACTGATGGTCCTGGCAATTTCTTTCTAAGGAAAAAGGTTGGCTGAGGGGCAGTGGACTGTTGAACATGTGGGTGAGAAAATGACACTAAACATTATAAAAAGAAGATGACATTTATAATTTAATGAATGAAATAAATAAGGATAATTTCCAGACCTCTGAAAATATGTGGCAATATAAGCTGACCATGAATATTATACCTTTCTCCTGTTAGCAAATACATAAAAAAAGAAAGAAGGGCTGTTATCTCAGAGGAGATTGCAGATAATAAGGAGCCAATTAAGATATTATTGGTAGAAGAAATAATATTCCATTGTTAATTCTGAGTGGTACAGTGATTTCAAAATTTAATAATAATAAAAAATGCCTGTGAGAATTAATGAGATAGTGTTTTCAAACCCCTTAGAGAAAGGTGTTATGCAAGTATAAAGCCTATCTATTAAAAAGTATCTACATATTTTAATTATATATACTCTCATTCTGAAAACATATTTGAGGAACTATAATTAATCACCTCCACTTTAATGCACTTATCTTGCAGTAATTTGCATAATGTATTATGAAGAGCTCTCCTCAGCACATTAGAACTTGAGAAATAGTGAACATATTTCTACTGTGATTTGGAGACTGAGATTTTACAGCTGACGAAGAAAAGGCATCTTATGTCACCGAGAAGGATATCTACAATGGGTCACCGAAACATTGACGCAGAAATCAGATTGACATCTCCACCCGAACAGTTGTGCTTTCAACAAGGGTGTTTCACTCTGGCAGAGAGGCAGCAGGCATTCATGGGTCTTTGCAGTACTGAACACTCTAAAACCTCTGGGGTGTGTGTGTGTGTGTGTGTGTGTGTGTGTCTGGGGATGACCTGCAACCTGGTTATGTGTCCTGACTGGGAATCAAACCCACCACCTTTTGGTGTATGGGCAGATGCTCCAACCAACCGAGCCACCCTGGCCAGGGCTCTTATGATTCTTTAAGCCCTTCAACTCAGGAAGTTGCTGTTACAGCTTCTGGCTATAAGCATGCATAACCAGAGGCTATATCATGAGTTCTTGCTTTTTCCAGGAATGTGCTTTCCAGGAATGGAGAACAAGGTATTACAAAATTATTAAAAGGACATTGGGAAATAGAAGCACACCTCATAGATAAGAGATTGCCCAGACCCAACTTCTGTCTAGCTTATAGTTACACAACTGTAATTCTTAAAGTTATTATTTCCCAATTAGTGGAGAATAAATCTAGATATCTTTATTTTGTAGTGTTTTTGGATACTAATGATATTTGCTGAAATAAAATTTCACTTAGGAACAAATAAATTTTCCTTAGGAACAAACTTGTGATTCCATCGCCTGTGTTATTGATGTAAGTTTATTAGTTTTTTTTTTTCTATTAACTGGAGTATTTTTATACCACTATTCAATAATAATCAGTTATGGGATTTTGAGGGGATAGCAGTAGCAGCATATTTTTCAAATTGCTCTGAACCCCAACACAAAAATAGATTAACGAGACAGCAAAGCCAAAAACCTATGAAAAACAACAAAACCAGATAAGATAGTCCCATGAACGCCAAAATGCAAGCTTCTGAGGACATGCCACATCCAGACACAGGCTATAAGTTACTTGGGTCTTTTTGAAAGTAAGTAGAAGGAAGTAATGGGGCATCTGATGGTCCTGAGAACCCCGAAATGTCAAGAGGTTTCCACCGGAAAGCACAGTGGGCCCAGTTGAGAACAGCAGTGAAACTGGGAGTGGGTGTGCCTATGACAATAGTCAGTGAGTGCGGGAGACCCAAGCTCGGGTGTCTTCAGAGCACAAGGGACTGCCACAGTCTAGGCCCTGTATCTCTTACTGACATCCCAGGGCCCACTCGAGGGGAAAATAATTGGAGAAGCATCATCAAAACTGGACTGGCTATTGACCAAAGGAATTAAGGAGAGAGAAGTTCCATGTAACAGGCAAGTGAGAGGAACGGCTCCAGAAAATCTTAGAAAGTTCAGAAGGACAAATTTCATATAAAGGAATGTTGTTCACATAAGCTCTTCTCGAGGAATCTACTAGAGAACGATCTTCAAACAAGTCAAATGACTAAAGGGGGCAAGAAGACGAGGACTGGGATGGTCCCTAAGCAGTGGCTCCTATAGAACTAAGACTAAGTGAAGGATAAAATGAAAGCAAATTTTACATATTTAAATAATGTAGACATAATGTTACTTAAAAAGGGAGGGGAGAAACAATGGGTTAACAGTTTATACATATTTTAGAAATTTTATTTATAGTAATATATATATATAGTTAGAAAGTACCAGTTACATTATTGGCATAAACTAAATAAGTGATTACAGGGTATTATAATTCTATCATCTGCTGAGTCCTTCACTACTAGATTTTTTTGATGTGGAAGATACAGAAGAGATTAAATAATAAATAATAAAAGTAAACGCCAGAGTCCTGGTATCAATGGGAAGTTTCCATAGAAGTTCATGAGGTGTTTTATTTTTACAGATATATTTTCCAGTGCTGAAGCAGTCTAAGACAATGATCAATGCACCAGTAATGAGCATCCTTTGTACCCAAGTTGTGACCTTGAATACCTTTTTCCCACAAAAAGAAACCAGGACTTCTTCAAGGAAATGCTGATTCTAGGTCTGGAGCAGGGACAGTATAAATGAGCCTGAGAAATTTTGTCACATCCAATATTGAAGAAGCTAGCAGAGACTGCTAGGGTCATGTCAGAAAGGCTAGGAGCCAAAGCAAAGATGTTTCCTCTACCAAAATGGGACTATTTGAGCTTCAAAAAGAATAACACTTGCAACTGATTAAAACCCTTCAAACATATTTAAATTCATAAGCTCATAACTGTATTTTAAAAATTGAATTGGCCTTTGGAAAATGATAGAAACCAATTCATTTTATTTTGAACACTGGTAAATAAATGAAAAGAATCAAGTATTTGGTCTTGGTTCTTTCAATTTAGCTAGTCTTTTCTGTATTGCTAACTAAATAGACAATGGTGAAGGGGTCTCGTTATAAAATATTTCAATTTTAAAATATTTCTAATAAAATATTTCAATTATAAAATATTTCAAATAAAAAAGAAGTGCCAGAAGTTTGTATTGCCAATAAATGAACGGTTCTAGGCATTGAGCATCAATAACTGTTGGCTTCCCCAAAAGAGAGGCAACCAGATATTATGTGTCTCCTGAGAAAAGAATGTATCATCACCCATAGTCATGCCAAAGAGATGGAGCTGAGTCTGATCTCGTCTTTGAATCCAGCTTCCAACTTCCAGGAAATACAGAGAACAGAGAACCGTGTTGCATTAGATCATGAGCATGTGATAAGCAAAGTGCAGACTGTGAAAATGCTACATATCAAATGCCCTGAATACTATTATAAACAAACCCTAAGAAAAATCAAGGGTTGGAGGGAGAAACTCTATCTTGAAATACACTTAAAAGGATAAGCAAGTCTAAATAAACTATATTTTCTACGAAAACACACTTGGATAATAAATCTAAAAATACATTATAAGAATTAGTGATTACTAAAATTAAAGTCATGGTTATGTAGAGGGAAGGGAGAGGTTGCTATTGGTACAGGGTATATAGAAAGAGCTTCTGGGGCAGGTAATATAGTTACATTTCTTGACCTAGATAAGGATAGAATATCTGTGTTATAATAACTCATAATGCTATATATTTGTTTTTTGTGTTTTTCTGTATCTGTGCTTTATTTCCTAATGAAATGTTAAAAATAAAAATAATGACCAGTTGTCAATATATTGCAGAAAAGATTTAATGAGTGGACAACTAATTTTGATTTACCTCAGCTGCCTCATCATCTATTCCTGTTGTTTCTAATTTTAACCTCTTATTTTTGACTTGTTAGCTAAGAAAAACAACTTCATATTATTAGTGTCTCAATATCTGTGCATGAAAAATAAAAATATTGATTTTCCCAAGATACATTTTTAACAGCTTGAGTATAAAATTAATGCCACCCCATTATGCTCATTGTTTTCACAGCATTTATAAATTAGATTAGAAGCTCACACACTTGGGACAAGTGACCTGAAAATCACAGCCCCTAGCTCATCTTTTCTTTAACTCTCTCTCATCAATTTTTGAGCCTGCTTCACTTTTGTTGTAATTCTGACCCACAGAACAGTTCATTCTTACAAGATGACATTTTCTCATATGAATGGAATACTACAGATATCAATGAGAGAAAGTGCTGTATCCTGCATAGGTATGTACTCTAGCACTTAAGGTTAATGAAAGCCATGGCAACATGTAAGCACTACATCTCTCCTTTAATTATTGCTTCTGCCTGTGACTCTTTGGGTCAGTGAATATGTTTCTGTTTTATAAGATAACTGTAATCTATCTCTTTTTTACTTTCATTGCATTGTTTATTAATATGCCACCATTTTCCTGAAAGAGCTCTGTACTTCATAGGACTTCCATTCCTTTTTATGAGTTTAAAGTTAGAGACCCCTAAAAATTAATTGTATTTGAGCAAAACTCAAAGAATTGGATATTAGGAAGAGCACTAGCTTTCATTCAAACAGTTTATTCCCAGATTCTGGATTTACGTAGAGGGGAGATTATTTCCATGAGATTCAGTTTCTCCATCTATGAAATAGAGATCACAAGACCAGTATCACAGAGTTTCTATGAAGGTTAAATGAGAAAATGCATCTAAAATATTTGGTTCATTTTACATAACTTCTAATGATAATTATTCTCCCTTACCCATTAAGCATTATTTTCTCAAGTTTATGTTTTATGCTAGAATAGCTTTAATTGTGAAGCAGTCACTGGGCAGGAAAACATTTTCTTTGGCTAAGCACACCGACCTTTAAACTTCCTCTTATCCTCATTTTCCAATGAGTTTCTTTTCATCAAAAAGATATAGTGAAAATATAGTACATATTAATTCAATAACCTACAATACAGCCTACATCCCCAAGTGATGGATTCATTTCTTTAGTTCAGATTTAATCTTTTTTCCAACAGTTATCTTTTTACATTTTTTTCATTTGGTTGAGATTTGATAGACTCTTTTTTATTTGCTTTCAACTTAGCAAGGGCTAACTGACAAATGGATATCAAATAATCACCTCCAACAACTTAAAAACCAGTCTGTCTTATTCCTGGTGAATACAGCTTCCTCTCACATAAAGTTCAAAAGTAAAACAAGAGACTTCCTTCTGAACAGCAGAGAAAGAGCCATTCAGTCCTACATCTCTAAGGGTGTGCCCATTGCTGTCCTCTGCCAGCTTCTCTAAAGTATGTACCAGACAAGGGAAAGAAAGGAAGGCAAACATTATGACCTAAGAAACCAAATATATATATATATATATATATATATATATATATATATATATATATATATATATATATATATATTATTAAAAGAACTGTGATACCTTGTGGCTACGACAAGTCTTTCAAGTTGGCATCTGCCTCTGTAGTATGATTCCAGGACTGGTGGAAAGAACCCCAAACTTGATACCTATTCACATATTTCCTTTCCTTTAAAAATTTTTTTTTTTTTTAGTTTTTAAGTAATATGCAAATACATCAAAAGTTGAGACTGACTACTCTCTGGCTAGAGCAAGTGTTGTGATTGTGGAAGTGGTGTGGTTGGGGGCAGAAGCATCGTGTGGTATACCATCTTCTTGGGCTCCAGTCAAGGGTAAGAAAAGACATTTTTAATATAACTGTAGGAAAAGACCAAAAGGAAACACTTTCCACTATTTACAATTTTGCTGTGGAGCCGTGAGATGCTGTTCTGAGTCCCTGCTCACACTGCAAGTTGACCAACCTCATGAGTAGAAAGTCAGAGAGAGAGATCCCTGTGGTCTAGTTTCTCGGCTTTCCTTTCAGAGGGAAAGTTTCTAGTCTGTAAGGATCATGATCTGGAATACATATTTTTGGTGTGTGTGGAAAAGAAAAATGGGATGAATTAAATATGACAAAACTTCCATCCCTTGCTCTACTAGAAAACCTCTCCAGAATTCTACACGTAAAACTGTAAATGTTTGCAAGGAGTCTCTTCTTTAAAAAAAAATAAAAAAAATCCATTACTTTATGACTGTCAGCATATTTGAAAAATAAAGATCCTCTCCAACTTTTGAAGCTAACAGAATCTGTTTCTTAGTAATTGTGTCAGAGGTTTAAAAACTGTTGCTCTCAGTTTTTTCCTTAACATTTAAGAATCTGTTTCTTTTTTGAGTCTGTCAAAGGCTTTTAACAAATTGGAAGAGTGTTGCTCATTCAGTTAGATTTTTTTCCCCATGGATGCACATGATACAACAAATCTGTTTTGGTGTCTTTAAAATCAGAGTTTTGGCTTATTAAAATAGTTAAATATCGGTTGCTCTCTTTAAGGCACTGGGATTATTTTTTTTGACATGGAATTATTTTTATGTCTGTCCTATGTGCCACGGCATTGGCTTCAAAACGAACTGGACCAACAGTTTTTCACCCACTCACAGACTCAGTTCAGAACTATTATAGTACACTCAATGAATTGTAACTAAGGACACTGCCAAAATATAACATTCTAGAGGAGTCACTGGGAAATAAGAAAAAAAAAAAAGCCATTTTGAATATTGTCAGATATAAATAATTAGGATACTCTCATTCCTGTGGCTTAGATTTTATTTAGAGTTTCTCTAGTGTAGACATCTGAACATTGTTTTCTGTGGGGCATGCATAATAAAATTTTCACTAGTGGTGTATCATTGATGGGTTACCTGGAGAATTACTATGTTTAGCAAATATATAAATATAAATATATACTTTTTCATTATAGCCCATTTTCTCTTATAAATGTTCAATAGCTGCTTATAGGCCATTTCCAAAAATTTATACTAGTTGAGGTCCATTTACATAGTATTCTAATTTCTTTAAAAATAACTTTACACACTGTTTTCATCACCAAAATGTCCAGAAAAAAATGATATTGGCACAAGGAACCAGATATGCCAAATTCTTCTAAAGATGTCTATTTTGGGCACATTGCCTTTAAAACTATAATCTCATAAGCCCTCAAAACACCTGTAAAAGCCAATAACTACAAAATTTACAATGAAGCTGAGTTAGAGTTTAACCTTATAAACATCTAAGACCAAATTAAAGATTTATCTTGCATCAGAATTGTATAATTCCAACTAATTTCAATTTCTAAATGGTAATTACAAGGGGATAAAATATTATTTTCAAACATTAAGTCCTATTAAAGAAAAGCAAGAGCAGTGAGAAATATTAGTCAGTATGAATTATAAACAACATTCACTGTATCATCACCATCTTCACCACCACCACCACCATCATCATCATCATTCCTGATTGTGATAAGCACAATATTCTCTTTTGAAATCAGACAAAGCTAGATCTCTATTTGGTATCTCCCTCCTTCCTGTTAGGGTATTGAATTCAGAGGTTATTATACTATATTATGCATAGATTAGCCACAGTAGTAAAATAAGTTATATGATATCAATTTTTACTGTCAAATAAATGACACACCATCAGGTAGAGACATCTGGTTCCCATCTTGAATGTACTATATTATCACTTGAGTACAATCAATGAAATACTGTGACTCAAATGATATTATTCATCATTTGCTTAAATTGCTTAAAATATTCTAAAAATAATTGCAACAATTATCCCATGATAATCTGTCAAATAGTGCCACGTAGATGTGATAGGAAAGAACTCAAGACGTGTGTTACAATATTTTAAAGAAAAGAAGTCAAAATCTCAGTTAAATTTTTATTCACGCTTTCAAAGCACTGCATCTCCAGTTCCCTTTTTCTCTCAGCACTCTGGTCCTTAAACAAGCTGATGTCTGTGTCTACAGTATCCCCTCCTAACAGTTCCTTTTACCTGGTCCGTCCTTCCTTCCTTCCTTCCTTCCTTCCTTCCTTCCTTCCTTCCTTCCTTCCTTCCTTCCTTCCTTCCTTCCTTCCTTCCTCTCTCTTTTCTTCCTTTCCTTCCTCTCTCTCTCTCTCTTTTCTTCCTTTCCTTTTCTTTCTTCCTTCCTTCCTTTCTTTCTTTCTTTCTTTCTTTCTTTCTTTCTTTCTTTCTTTCTTTCTTTCTTTCTTTCTTTCTTTCTTTCTTTCTTTCTTCCTTCCTTCCTTCCTTCCTTCCTTCCTTCCTTCCTTCCTTCCTTCCTTCCTTCCTTCCTTCCTTCCTTTTTTATCCTTGTCAGTCAAGTTAATTTTAAATCTCTTCCCATTTTCTTTCTTCCTAATTAATCTGAATGTTTCTTGAGAGACAGTATTTGATTCATCTTTGGAAATCTGAAATTCCTTAAATGCATTAGTCTTTTAAGAACTCAAACAACGTTTGTGTGAAGAGAGCTAGATAGCAGCAGTTCAGACAGATAGCAAAGATCTGGATTATCATCAGGGTCATATCAATACTTTTTAAAATGCTGGATGTGATAGATACTAAAAAGGAGCAGTTTTTGCCCTGGTTGGTTTGGTTTAGCAGTTGGAGCACTGGCGCATGGACCGAAGGGTCTTGGGTTCGGTTCCTAGTCAAGAGCACGTACCTGGGTTGCAGGTTTGATCCCTGGCCCTGGTAGGTGTTGTGTGGGAGGCAACCAATCAATGTGTCCTCTCCCGTCTATGTTTCTCTTTCTCTCTCCTCTCTCTTTCCCTCTCTCCCTTCGGCTCTATTTGAAAAGGCAATGGAAAAATATCCTCAACTGAAGATTAAAAAAAAAAAAGGAGCAGTTCTGATATGTAATTATGTATAGTAGTTGGAAGTAAATAGCAACAATAGCTAATAATAGCGGGTGGTAGATACTAGTGTGCAGCATGCACTATACAGTATCGCACTATACAGTATCCCCCTGTTGTGGTTACCATTATCTCTACTTTACACCTGAGACACCTTAATTATAGAGCTTATGTAAACTTCAAGGATTTAGGCATGTATACTTGAGAGAATACAACCGGATGAACTATGAAATATCAGAGGAGAAATAATTTGAATAAATATCTATCTATATCATTATTTATATTAAAATTTTGCATTAAAAACATTTCAAATGACACATCTATATTAAACACAGATAATGGTAAATCTTATACATAATGTCTGCAGGAAGCAATCTCTTTAAGGTACAGGTATTCTAAAACTGATTTTAAAAAATATATAAAGAAGCAAAAAAACTTAAATTTAACTACTTCACAATTTAGTCTGGGACTAATACTGACTTTTTCTAAAACAGCCATTACCTGTCACCATAGTCATCATGATTCTAGAAGGATAACCAAAGTCATCTGAAATGATGACTCAATTATCCTGCAGTGGGAACGTCTAGGTCTTCCACTGCATGTAATGATCTGAAGGAAAATAACAGGAACCGTACAAGGTGCTGTGATCAAGTAATCTACCTGCCAATTGTTCAACAATTACATGTGAGTTTCTTGGAAAAGTACAGAAAAAGAAATAGGGGGCAGCTTTTTACTAACATGCAAAAATATAAAGGTGAAAAATAACAGTAATACTGTGATTTCTGCTCTTCAAATATATTTTTTAAAGTTACAAGGAAAATCATACCAATAGCAAATAACTATATATGTAAGCTTTTTGAAAAAAATATTGGGGTTATATTTTCCAGAGGAAAAATATAGTTTTAGATACCCTGTTATGCCTCCCTAGATACTGAAATTATGTTTGACCTTGACTAAATCACATAATATGTCCTGTACTTTAGTTCCACTAGAGAAATGTACCTGTTTCCAAAGTAGGTGGGTATTGATAGATTTGAAAATAAAAGATGCAAAATAATGATGAAGCATTATTCTTACTTTAATATGTTCAATAAAATAAGTCAGCTAGAGAAGCAATCAAGTCATTGAAGTCTCAGGGAAAGATATTATGGGACATTATTTTTTCTCCCATGAGTTTAAACTGACTAAAAATTCAACATTTGGTTGTAGAGAAATTGTAGCTTGTATTTTATGAGTTGTATGCCTTGGTTCATGGTGACATAGGATCAAAAGTTTAGAAGCTTTTGTCCTTTGAAAGAGTTATTATTTTTTAAATACTTGATTCAATAAAAGTTATTATTTTTTAAATACTTGATTCAATAAAAGGTATCCACAGCATCATCCTGATAGGATTTCTCTTTCCAGCTCCATAAAATAGAGAAGATCCTCACTAGGCAATGGGAGAGAGAGTTTCTTTCACTGCCCCTTCCCAGGCCTCCTGCTGCTTTGAGCTTGAGTATTAACCAGCTCGCTGGGAAATCATGACCCCCACTTGGCATCTCTAGGTGATTGACACCAAAATGGCTTTATGGCCAGGCAGAGTACACAAAGATACCAGAAACCTACACAAATATTTTTTATATGCTGTCTTGACCAAAGTCTGATTTGAAGTGGAGTTGGAGATAAGAAAAAAGAAATTTAGGGGGAAAACCTGATAGCAAGAAAGATTCTCGTGTTTTTGAAAATCTGTGTTTGACAAAATTAAGATGGATAAAAACTAAAGTAAATTAGTTCAATTTTTAGCACCTTTAAACCATCTGTCGCTATGAATTTTTTGATAAATCATATTTGTAAATTATAATTTATTTTTATTAATGTGCATTCTATTTGCACACAGAAGCATTATGGAAATCATTAAATCATATTAACATCACAGATGAAAATAATTCATAACAATTTGGAAATTCATTTAAAATTAATTTAATAACTAAAAATGGATGTATGTATATAGAGTTTACTTGCAGCTCACACAGCATATTCAGTAAAAGGGTTGCACTGGAACCATGGGTACATTCTCCACACCTGTTTCTCTATCTAGAAATGAGAGCTACCTGTTTAAGTGAAAGTAAGTACAAGGTGGTACATTTTAAAAGTATTTCTAAAATAGCAACCTTGAGCAATGAAAGGGTGTAATGGAAACTTTATTGTCACTAGGGTCTTGCTCAAACAGATACGATTTATAAATCCTGAGTCATCTTCCTCACATGTGAAACGATCGGAACGCCACACGGTATTTGCCTTTTCAGAACATGGGATGGAGTTGCGATGTTTGCCTCATGCTGCAAAGGGAAATGATGTCTGGCCATACCCTTTTGTGTCTCTTTTGGTGTAAATTCGTTACAGCTTCAATTGTTAAAATGTACTAAACTGGTGTTCAGGGAGTTGGCCAATTAAATGATGTCCACTGTTATCCTTGGGCTGATAAAATGGACCTTGCTGTATTATGAAGGAGTGGTAAGACTCAACTCGAGTAATTTCAGATTTTAAATTAGCCTTTGCCCATCCAGCAAAACGTTGGTATTTAGTGACGAAGTCAGTGAATTTCTTTCTTATCAATGAATTTTGGGGACCAAACTGAAAAAGTGCTAAAAATGCGTTAAAATTAAAACACGAAACCAACTGTCAGCCCGTGTTTCCAGCTGGAGCGCTCATAATACAATAAAATTAGAGCCTTGGGAAGAAAACACACTCTACGCAAGTGTTTGATTTAAAAGCCAGACTCCACATTTTGAAGTTCCTGATATTTCAACTGAGCTTCTGCAATGCATGCCCACAGAGGTACACTTTGAGTCACAGAAGACTGCTCTGTGAAATGTAAACTCTTCTGTGCTCCATTGCCCAAAGACAGGAGGGCTTGGGGAGCATTGCTGGACACGGTGGTGAATTGTGGCAGTTTGGATGACTTAGACAACATAATAAACCATGGAAATATTTAAAGTTTACCTTTTAAACTACAGAAACATTAAAATCTAAGAACTTTTTAAAAAATTATAAACTGAAGGAAAAACTATAATTTCCTTAAAAATGGCTTTAGTAATTATATAGATGATCGTGATAATATGAATGATGATTATATTGGTGATGATGACAGGAACAATTCTCATATACTGAATGTCTTCTATGTACTTCATGTGCATTATTCAGTCCTCATAAAACTCTATGATGGGGCACCCCTGTTATCCCCATTTTACAGAAGGGAAGACTTAAGTTCAGAGGTGTTAGTAACCTGACAATGTCATAGCAGGCCTATGGCCAAGCCCAGTCAGGAGCCCAGATATACCTTATACAAAGTTTTTATCCTTAATCACCCTATTGTTTTACATAATCAAGACTGTTCAGCCAAGCCAGTGTGACTCAGTGGTTGAGCATCGACCGATACACCAAGAGGTCGCCGGTTGGATTCCCGGTCGGGGTACATGCCCAGGTTGTGGGCCAGACCCCCAGTGGGGGGCATGCAGGAGGCGGCTAATCGATGTTGTCTCTCATTGATGTTTCTGTCTCTCTCTCCCTCTCCCTTCCTCTCTAAAAATAAAGAAAAAAAAATTTAAAGAGTGTTCAAACTTCAACAAATATACTATCTGGTATCTCTGTAACATCATTTTTATTTCAAAAGCTGTCAGAACTCTTGATAAACTATTTGGATCTAACTGGTCCCACCTTCAGGGAAGTTGTGTCAGCCACTTCTGAAATGCAGCTGCCTATCGAGGGGAGTGGCTTGGAATAATGCTTGTTCACATAGCATACAAAAACTGCTAAAATTGCCTCTTGTACATAAAAAGGTAATAACCACAGTTAAAGGTTGGTCTGGTCATTTAAACCAACACTTTATATTTTGCAATATGTGCTACTGAGACCTTTAATGAGTACAATTGGGGTGGGGAAGTTTTCTAGTTCTGAAAGCCACAGAACATCTCCAGTTTAGTGCCTTTAATCTCACAGCACACTAGAATATGCATTCAGTTAAGCCCAAGGACACACTTTTGACACATTTTTTAATTGACATACAATTTTATATTCATTTCAGGTGTACAACCCAATGATCACACATTATATAACTTACTAAGTGATCATCTTGATAAATCTAGTACCCATCTGATACCATACATAATTAATACAATATTATTGACTGTATTCTCTATGCTGTACTTTACATGCCCATGACCATTTTGTAACTACCAAGTTGTACTTCTTAATCCCTTCTTCTTTTTCACCCATTCCCCCTACTCTCCTCCTACCTTAAAGAAGACCCTTTAACATTTCTTGTAGTACTGATTTGGTGGTGATGAACTCCTTTAGCTTTTTCTTGTTTGGGAACCTCTTTATCTGTCCTTCGATTCTAAATGATAGCTTTGCTGGGTAGAGTAATTTTGTTTGATGATCCTTGCTTTTCATCACTTTTAATAGTTCTTGCCAATTCCTTCTGCTCTGCAAAGTTTCTACTGAGGAATCAGCTGATAGTCTTATGGGAGCTCCCTTATAGGTAACTAACTGCTGTTTTCTTGATGCTTTTAAGATTCTCTCTTTGTTTTTAACTTTTGGCATTTTAATTATAATGTGTCTTGATATGGGCCTCTATAGGTTCATCTTGTTTTGGGACTCTCTGGACTCCCTGGATTTGTATGTCTATTTCCTTCACTAGGTTAGGGAAACTTTCCATCATTATTTTTTCATATAGGTTTCCAATTCCTTGCTCTTTTTCTTCTCCTTAAGGTACTCCCATCATGTGAATGTTGTTACGCTTGAAGTTGTCCCAGAGGCTCCTTATACTACCTTCATATTTTTGCATTTTTTTTCTTTTTGCTGTTCTCCTTGGGTGTTTTCTGTTTCCTTATCTTCCAAGTCTCTGATTTGATTTCTGCTTCATCTATTCACTGTTGATTCCCTGAAATGTGTTCATTTCAGTTAGTGTATTCTTCATTTCTGACCGGTTCTTTTTTATGTTTTCTATCCCTGTTTTTATGTTTCTATCTCTTTGTTGAAGTTCTCACTAAGTTCACTGAGCATACTTATAATCAGTGTTTGGAACTCTGCCTCAGGTAGATGGCTTGTCCCCATTTCTCTAGACTTTTATTCTGTTTGTTCCTTTGGGACACATTTCATTGTCTCCTCATTTTGACTGCCTTCTTGTGTTTGTTTCTATGTATTAGGTAGAGCTGCTATATCTCCTAGGCTTGGTAGAGTGGCCTTATGTAGTAGGTGTCCTGTAAGGCCCAGTAACACAGCCTCCTTGATCACCTGAGCTGAGCACTCTAAGTGTGCCCCCATGTGGACTGTGTATACCCTCCTGCTGTAGTTGAGCCTTGATTGCTGATGGCACCTCTATGGGAAGGATTACCCCAGACCAACTGGCTGGGAGGACTGGCTGTGATCACTGTGGAGAATCAGTTGTGCAGGGGTCGACCCCACCCAGCAAGACTTACTTTAGTGGAACTCTGGTGTCCACTGAGCCCACCCCTTAAGTGTGTCGCTTATGGAGGTGGTTGGGTGGTGCTTAGATGTGGTCTAAAGGTGTCCATTAGGTGTGCTGGCTCTGGGGTCTCCCAGGAGGTGCAGGCCAAGATCAGCCACCACCTGTGCCCTGCCCAGGGCCACCTGGCATGAGCTCCCTAGTGATCTGCAGGTGGCTGCTATATGTTCTGGGCTTGAAGGTACCCAGGAGAGGCCAAGCTGCAAACCAAGAGTGCCTACTGCTAGTCCCAGGCCTGGGCCCACTTAGTGAGAGGTACAGGGCACACTGAGGCCAGATGCCTCTTGTTTGAAGAATTTTAGGGAAGTCTAAAGCATGAGCCAATACAGGCTATTTGTATGGAAAAGCCATTGGAAACGGCTTGTGTGAGCCTGAAAGCTGGGTGCGGCAAAGTCTCAGGAAATCACCAGGGTGGAGTGAACAGTGATAGCCATGTTGATGGAGACTCAGATATGGCACCCACCCACAGGCTCTGTGTTTGGGTAGGGGGGTGTCTCAGAAAAGGAACAATGACCTCTTCCAGAACTTTTGTCTGGCAGAAAGCTGTCCCCGCCTCCCATGCAGCTCTCATCCTGGTGCCAGACAATTCAGTTCCTCCCCATATGGCCCTGGTGCCTTTCAAGCTGCTGCCCCAGTGCTAGAGCCCAGAAGGAGCGACTCTAAGTGTGTGGGGGCCCTTTAAGTTAAACTGCCTGGGATTCCTGCAGCCTCCATGTCACTTGGCCACAATCCCTGCTGGATTTTACAGCCCGAAGTTATGGGGACTTGACTTCCTAGCACTGGAAACCTGGGCTGAGGGGCCTGGTATGAGGCTAGGAACCCCTGCTTTTCAGGGGGGCCTCCACAGCCGAGATATGCCTCCCAATTTTTATCCACCACACATGGGTGTGGGACCAGCCCGCTGTGCATCTGCACCCCTCCTACCAGTCTCCATGTGGCTTCTTCAGTTCCCTGGCTGTCGGGCCTCCTTCTGCCAGGTTTCAGGCGGCTATTCTGTAGTTTAGTTGTGACTTGATGTGACTGCGGGAGAATCTGAGTACTGCGTTCACCTACGCTGTTGTCTTGACCGGGAACCAACACATCTTTTGAAAGTTCGTATTTTTACCCTAAGAGTTTCATGTTTAAAGAATGTCATTTTTCCTCCTTGCAATTGGAAATCAAAGAAAGTGAATCCAAGTCTATGTGACTATAAAACATTGAACTGATTCCACTTTTGTCAAGGTTTTTGTTTTTGCCCTGGTTATAAATGTAAGGTTACATTTGGGAACTCATTTGTTGCTCCTTTATATTTAAAAGACCAAGCACAGAATTCATAAATTAAAAACAGGTGAAAAGCACCGGGATCATGAACCTTTAAGGAGAATACTTTGAGGTCAATGAAAAATGGCCAAATTTAGATATCATTCTGCTTAAAACTGGAGGATAAAAATTATATAGTCTTCACCATGAACTATGTAGCAACTAACTGTCACCTGAAAAAAAATTAATTGAAACAATTTTAAATATGTTTTAAAAGAAATGCTTCCTTTTTAAAGTCATAGTTTTTTTCATGTAATTTTAAGGTCATCTATTGTATCAAAAGAACAAAAGTAGAGTGTGTGAGGGGTATAATGATGAACAAGATTAAATCCTGCTGTAAAGAAGATGTTCAAATAAAGAGGATGGGTTATGTATACAAATAATTTTAACATAAAGAAATATGTAATGAGCCCACCCAGTGTGACTCATTGGTTGAGCATCGACCCATGCACCAAGAAGTCACTGGTTCGATTCCCAGTCAGGGAACATGCCCAGGTTGTGGGTCCGATCCCCAGTAGGGGGCATGCAGGAGGCAAATCAATGTTCTTTCTCATCAATGTTTCTCTCTCTCTCTCTTCTCTCCCGCTCCCTTCCTCTCTCTCTAAAATCAATAAAAAATAAATAAAAAGCAAGAAATATGTAATGAGCACCCCAAACAGGTAAAAGAGCAAGGTGCAGAAAAAGATAAGTGACCTCATCTGACACATCTGACATCATCTCCTATGACTTTCTCCCTCTGCTCTGGCCAGGATAACCACCTTGTGGTTTGGGGAATAAGCAGGTCTTCTCTAGTCACAGGGCTTTTGCAGCTGGTTTCTTCTCTGCCCCGATATCACTTTCACCTAAACTTTCCTCAAATGTTGTTTCTCAGTGACAACTTTCCTTTACTGCCTATTTAAAATTACAACCACATAAAATAGTCATGGGGATGTAAAGTACAGCATAGGAAATACAGTCAATAATATTGTAGTAACTATACATAATGTCAGGTGGGTAGTGAAAATACATTGGGAAACACTTTGTAAAGAACATGAGTGTCTTACCACTGTGCTGTACACCTGCGACTAATACAAAATAACACTGCAAGTAAACTGTAATGGTAATGTGAAATTAAAAAATAAAATAAAATTACAACCCCCTACCCAAATTCCAACGTCCTTGCCTACCTTATTTTTCTAGTTAGCTTATTAATTTTCAAACACAGTATAATCTATCCTTATATATCCCTTGTCTCCTTCCTACTATCTAAGAGCAATAGGGACAAGGACCTTTATTTTGTTTACTGTTAGCTTACTAGAGCTTGGAACACTTCTTATCACATAGTAGGTACTCAAGACTTACTTGTTGAATAAATACATGAAGCATTGACTAGCTTAGGGTGAGGGTCTTTAGGACAAACAATTGAAGACTTAGGATAGTAGCTACAGTATTATCAGGATCCAGATAAAATTTTGGTTCACTAAAACTAAGGTAGGTTGAAAGATATTTGTATGCCAAGGAATACGAGGTACAGACTAAGGAAAGAAAAAAATAATTTAGAAAAATAAAACCACTGAGGATCAAAGTCCTTTTGAAAGAATTGAAGGACACAGACTTAGTGGCATAAATAGAGCAGTTAGCTTCCTCTCTAGGGAACACTTTTCCTTTAACACAGGATCAAAGGAGGGGAGAGAGGTAGGTGAGAAGAAAGAGGACCTTGTAAATGTTAGAGGAACATTCAGAAGTGCTAAGGAAGCTCCTTTTCTCCAAGGCCATTTGCTAAGAATGAAGGGTGATGTAAGGGCGGACACTGGGGACTTCTGAAGGGAGAGCAAACAATTGGAATAGCTTTTCAATAGAGTGCAAAAGAGAACTACGAGGGACAAAGTAGAATGGTTTTTAAGGGTAGTGAGAATGTGACTGCAAGTGTATCATATGCACCTATAGAGGAGTCTCTCAGTCACCTATACATGCTCTCTATCATCTTAGAGAAAGAACATTGTGGATGCCACCCAGGACTAAGGATCGGGAAGGTCGGAGGGACAGAATTCCAGATGGGACAGCCATGAAGTAGACAAAATTAGTATATCTTTAGAATCACCTAATATTAGTTTCAACACATAGTATAAAAGTACATGGTAAACATCCAGTAAATGATCTTATGTTGTTGCTGCTAATATTTGAAGAGTCATAAAATGAAAGAATCAAGGTTAGAATCAGTGATAGTAGTGGGGCAGGAACATGCTGATGCTTGTCATAAGTGTAGCCCTAATAATCCACAAGTTTCCAACTATGCCTCAATTTTATCATCTGTAAAATAGAAATGATATTAGTACCTATCTCATAGTTTTATTGTGATTAAATGAAATGCATTCTAATTCTGAAGAAAAAATATATTAAGAGTGATTAAAAACTGGTATAAGTTTAAAATAAAGCATCTAAAACAGCGTCTGGCTTTAAGTAAGCACTGTAAGTGTTGACGCAAAAAAACCAAATGAATAATGCATAATGGTGAAGTGCTGAGAATCCTTGGATGCTGATGCTGGTTTTTCATTGGGAATTATTGTCTAAGCAAAATCTTGAAAGCCAAACCTCTCAACCTAGTACTTATTAGCATTTTTTCCATCCCCTGAAACAACTGAGAGTAAGATGGGTACCCATCTGTAACAGCGGTTCACTAAAGCAGAGGTTTTTATTGCTCATATAGAAGGTGAAGTGGGGGTGTCAGAACACTTAAGTGTGGTTAAGACAAGAGAGTATGGAGTGTGTGTATGTGTGTGTGTGTGTGTGTGTGTGTGTGTGTGTGTGTGTTTGAAGTAGAGATATAAGTAGTAGCTTCATTTATCATACTAATATCCTAACTAGTCTTCCTGTGTTTTCCTTGTTTCTTCTGTGACTGATTCTACATTTTGATCTTTGTCCAAGCTTGTATTTTTAGCACCTAGAACAGTGTGTGGTACATAACATGTGCTTACTAAATACTTATTGAATTAATAAACACTGCTGCCCAACAAGCTGTCTGAAAGCTATGCCAGCATCCCCTGGTCTGAGTCTTCTGTGGCTATTTCTTATCTATATAGAATACACTTTGAGCTCCTAAGCTTGGAATTCAAGGCCCACCACACTCTGCCGCCAACTTCTCTTGCAAACCTTTACTCCAGCCAGCCCGTCTGTTCACACTGCCCTCCACATCTTAAGCTCCCTTTCTCCAAGCCATTTTCTCCCTGTACACTTAGAATACCTTTGTCTGGATTATTAGTCACCACTCCCTCTGTTAATGCTCTACTCAAGCCCTTCCTCAGCACTCTGTCTGTCCAACCCTTAGAGATGTTTCCCTTCGGACTGTTTGTTGGACTTCAACTCTGTATCCTCACAGACTGGCCAGTATATATCAGATACCCAAAATGTGCACTGCTACTGAAATTATAAAGGCACACAGCTGGGTTGTTCAGCGGTTGATGTTAAAAGGACGAAACTGGATCATTTGAGAGAGGCTTTTGAAGGAAACTCACTATTTTGCTCATGTATGATCATCAAAGAAGAAAGACAATGCAAAAAAAAAAAAAAAAAAAAAAGAGAGAGAGAGCGAGAGAGAGAGAGCGCGAGAGAAAATATTTGAGTAGGAAGCCACTAGTTTTCAAGAGTGACAGCCAGGGATTTGCCAGTCATGGAGCAGAGTCGATAAACGTTAAAATAGCTTTGCTTCATACTCACATAAAATAAATCTGACATCCAAAATTACCCCAAAACTTAAAAGGAGCTCTGAAAACCAGTTGCTCAGAATTAGCCCAGTGAATTCTTTGTATACTTGGGAACATGAAACTGACTCTGGGAACCACCATAGTAATTTGGAAACAAAACAAAATTAACCGTTAAAACACAAAACATGCATGTATAATAAAATTAGGCTAGTTTGTTCCCAGATATTTTTGACCCGGGTTATGAATCAGTTCAGAACTTTCTGTTTTGTTTCCTTCTGATTTGCTGACGATCCATGCCTATTGTCAATCCTTGGGTACTGATACTATGGAAAACCGAGTATACTATGCAGTGGAATTGCACCAAGTGTCATCACAAAGTAGTGTTTACATATACACACAGCAAATACAAACATGTTGGCATTACTATCCACTCATATTTTGGAGAAGACACATTCCAATTTCAGCATTTTGTTGAAACAAAGATCATGCGCTCAAGGCCTCAGGGCAGGTACGTGCGCATGCGCAGTGGGAGGAGTGCGGGCACATCACACACACACTGCGCAGGGATGAGCTTGTCAGGGGTTCCGACAAACACTGGCCAGAGCTGCCCTTTAGGCACCGCTGGTACTTAGCTCCTGCCAATTCTGTCATTTGAGAATGTCGGCCTGGTGTAGCCAGATCTTCCAAGATTTCAGGAGAAACTAGAAACCTCAAATTCTTAATGTGCAATGGAAGGATCTTAAAAGTTGCCTCGAATTCTTCTAAAATAGTGTTATGGATCAAACTGACCACACCTGTGGTCCTGGTTTGGCCTGCAAACGACCAGTTTGCAATTCTGCTTTGGATTCCTGTGCCGATCCTCTTCAAACACTTACCTGCAAGATGTTAAAAATAACCATTATCCTTTTTAGAATACACTTCCACAAGGCTGAAAAATCCTTATCTAAAAATAACAGTAAAAGCTTTGAAATGATATATGAAAACCAAGTAGCAAGGGGCAGAAGTTTTCAAGGGAAAATGTAGATAACATGATATTCTGGTGCCTACTGTGTTCAGTGCATGCCCTCTGGGCTGAATATATTTCTAAAGCAATAATCCAGATGTCATCTCCAGGCCGTCTGTATCAGCAGAGATTTCGAAAGGTACTGTTTTTAGAACCCTTTCACTGAGTCTGCTATTGCCACCATTCATCTATTACTTTCTGCCTTTACCAGGAAGGTACTAGGAAAATAATCTCTGAGCAGCAATACCTTGATCAAGCAAAAATGTGAGAAACTTCTGGCTTTTGGGAGACCAGGTTATACACATAAAAGGCTTCTGCAATGTGTGTTGTTTAGCAAAAGTCACAAAATACTGCCTGCCTCACATACATTCTGTAACAGATTTCAAAGGGAATTTAGTTCACATTCTTTTCATTAAAACAATGACTTTGGAGCTATTTGTGTGCCCATGTAATCTCGCAGGACCTTTTCCTAATGACCAATAGCCATATTTCTCTTCAGCAGTAAATATAACTCAAAAAATGGAATGGGTAAAATATGCTTTCCACCTAGAAGTCGGACCGCCAGAGTAAGTTCTGAATGCCGCACCACAATAAATGTGTTTTGTTTCCATAGAAGGAGCACACAGCAGAAGCTCCCTTCCTGCAGTGAGGCAGGTTTGCAATAGCTATTATCTTCAAAAGGAGAAGGAAAAGAGAGCAAAACAACCGTGCAGGCACAAGCTGAAGGCAACCTATATGAAAGGGTAAAGAGCGAGGAGAAGACAAAAGGAGAGCCGTTTTCTCACCCTCTCTTCCCATCTGTCTTTGTCCCCTTTTCATTGTTATGCATTTCGGATGTGGCATTTTTCTCCTGGAAGCTTCACAAGAGAACCATAGTGCTTTGATCAAAGCGTGCTTTGCCCTCCTGTACAAGACATTTTTTGTGGTACTTCAACTGGCTACATTTTTTTACTCTATTAAGGTTTTCCCCATCATATTTTCAGCCAGTGAATTCTTGGCATTTTTAGAATTAGAAAACAATGAACATTGTTAATGTCATCTGAAGAAAAGATTTTGAGAATCGGAGAAAAGTGCTTCTGGGCTGCATGCTCTTCCCTCCGCAGTTCTAAGCACACATACTGGTGTTCTTTGTGAGAATGCCTCCTGTCTTACTGCATTATCAGTCTCCAAATCTCACCTCCACCCCCCTCCTTAAAGCTGTTCTGCAGCTCTGGTGAAGGGCCAAGTCCTTCTCTGCAGTCCCCTCTACTACTCTCTCCCTCACTTTTCATGACAAGACACTGTTTTTTTTTTTCTTTTTCTTTTTTTGATGTATACACTCAGAATGGTTGAAAATAATAAGTATTTGAAATAGATAACTATCAGAGTGATTTTCAAACAAAAAAAGATGAGGATTAAATGAACAAATCATCCTGGCCAGTGTGGCTCAGTGGTTGAGCATTGACCCATGCACCAAGAGGTTGCAGGTTCGATTCCCAGTCAGGGCACATGCCCAGGTTGTGGGCCAAAACCCCAGTGGGGGCATGCAGGAGGCGGCCAATCCATGGTCTCTCTGATCGATGTTTCTATTACTCTATCCCTCTCCTTTCTTCTCTCTCTAAAATCAACAAAGAAAAAAAAATTTAAAGGGCTGTGTTTGAGACCTGAAAAAAATATTAAAAAATATATATAAATAAATGAACAAATCATTCTCAAAATGTTCTTGAAATAGGTTAATTTATACTTTCTAAAACATCTATATTGGTATTTTATGGTACACAAATGCCTTAATACCGCTCTTTTACCAGCTTTTTTGCTATCTGTTTTCAACATGTAAACTTTAAATGATCATTTAATAAGTATTAGAGGTTAACCAGCATTTACATTTCAAGAATCACTTGTCAGAGCAGCTCACTGAACTTTACTAGGCAGAAGAAACATATTTCCTACTCTATTTAAAATAAAGGAGAAAAATAATTATTTGCATTTGATTGCAAAATACCAGTTAAAAATTGTTGTTGCAGGATGTAACTCCCTGGCTATAATCTCTCTCTTTTTCAGAATGTCAAAGAAGAGATGTGTATAGCGTTCAAATAACTGATTCAGGATGTTGGAATGACAATTCCTTATGCTTGGAGAAAGTAGCCAAAGATAAGGCAATTTACTGTCAAGAGAAGGAATAAGATGGAAATTTCTTATTTCACCATTTAAGAGAGAGTGACTGGGAAGCAAATTCTGTGACAGAGTGCTGAGAAAACCTCTCTCTGGGCCAGAAAATCTCTAATAATAGGTAGAGAACATGCCTTGTGGTTTATAACTGGGCACAATTGATGATATTTTGATCCCCAAATGCACTGAACATCTAGAACCTTATTAGCACTGAGAACGAGTTAATTCCAAAGTTAGGAGTAACTTTTGAGTTAGAAAAACAAAAACAAAAACTGTATAACCCGGTGTGAGGATAAAGGCAGAAACACATAAAATTACTCATGTTTACTGACTATTGGAAAAATCAAATATATAGATAAGTGAAAACAATTAAAAATTGAAGACAGTATATACAAACATAATGTTATGCTTGAATGTAGGATTTGAATTCTGACATATAATTATTTAACAAAACATTATATATTTAATTTCTGAAATAGTGATGAAGTGGAAAATACAAATGTGAACGAAACATCTAATGAACCATGTCTATAAAATGATATAGCACTATTCTAATATTTAGAGTTGGAATAACTGTGTTTTATATCAGGCTATTTCTTTTGCTAATTATCACTTACTTCTGAGGGTTTATGTCTATTTGGAGCCTTAAGAGTTAGGTCAGAGGCTGCAGGTTCCACCTGGGGGGGGGCAGTCATAGTTGTTGATGCCTCTGACAGGTGGCGATGGATATTGGCAAGGTGCTTCCGTAGCTGGACTGCTCCTTGAGATGAAACACGCAGGGAAAGACTGGTCATTCACTCACATCAGTGAACTGTCCAAACCTGAGCTGCAAGGACACTGCAGAGGGATAGCCAGCTAGTGTGAAGTTCAAAGATGAAATAAAACGCAAGAGCAGTGAGAGGAGAATATAAAGTAGGAGTTCAGCTGACAAATCAAGTGCATTATCAGTACTGCTAATCAAAAATTATGTAATATTACTCTTGGTCTTTCCAAATATTTACTGATGGATATTAGAGGAGTAAGTGAAATAATCATGCTAGACTTCTTTAGAAATGTCTGTTTAAAAAACCAAGATCTGTATAAGTCATCTATAACAGGGGGTCAGTAAATGTTTAAGCTGCTGTGGTCCACACGGTTCCTGTTGCAACTACTCAGCTCTGCCACGGGTAGTGCAAAAGCAGCTATATGCAACGTGTAGATTAGTGAGCATGGCCGTGTTCCAATAAAACTTTATTATCACTGAAATGTGAATTTCACTCCACTGTGACATAATCCAAAATATTATCCTTAAAATTATATTTAATTTCCGTCATTTAAAAATGTAAACCCAATTCTTAGTTCATGGCCTGTATGAAAAGAAGCCATAGGACAAACGTAGGCCACGAGCCAAAGTTTGCTGACCCTTGTTCTAAAGATGTGTCTGTCATGACAGCTTCATTATAAATGTCATAATAATAATGAGAATGTCTGTAATAACAGAATGTGCCAAATATATTGCAACTTACTACGGGCTTTCTAACACATTAGTTCATCTTCACAACAATCCTATGTAGTAAGTTTGTGTGGTAGATGGATCACACATGGTAAGTTCTTCAGCTCTCTGTGTGTCCATGTCTATTGCTGTAACTTTGCAGTTCTTTACAGCAAGAGTTTGGAGCGTGTTCCACTGGCCCTTATTCTGAGTTTATCCATGTTATTTACTTTGGTTAATGGTATGTTCGCAATTGTGACACAAGCAGAAACTTGAAGAATGATTGAATGTTTCCACTTAGTGCTTATCCCTCAGTGTTACCATGAGGACATACTGGAGATAGCCTGCTAAAGAATAAAAAACACACAGAGGTGATAAATAAAATCAAACAAGAACTAAATAAGTGGAAAGGTATTCAACATTCATGGACAGAAAGGCAATATTATCAAAATGTCAGTCCTTTTGAACTTGATCTATAGATTAAATAAAATCCCAATCAAAATCCTAGCAAATTATTTTGTGGACACTGACAAACTAATTCTAAAGTTTATATGGAGAAGCAAAAGACCCAGAATAACCAATGTAATGTTGAAGGAGAAGAATAGAATTTGAGGACTAACACTACTTGACGTCAAGACTTACTATAAAGCTACCATAATCATGACAGTGTAATACTGGCAAAGGAACAAACAAAGAGATTGATGGAGGAGAACAGAGAACCCAGAAATAAACCCACATACATATAATCAACGAATCTTTTACAAAATAACAAAGACAATGCAATGAAACAATGACAGTCTTTTTAACAAATAATGCTGGAACAACAGTACAACCAAATTAAAAAAAATGAATCTAGACACAGACTTACTTTATACCATTCACAAAAAGTAATACAAAATGAATCACAGACCTAAATGTAAAATGCAACACTGTAACACTCTTAGAAAATAACATAAAAGAAAACATAGATGACCTTGGGTATGACAATGACTTTTTAGATACAAGTACTATCCATGAAAGAAATAATTGAAAAGGCACACTTCATTAAAATGCAAAACTTCTGCTCTGTGGAAAACATTGTCAAGAGAATGAAATGATAAGCCACAGACTGGGAGAAAATATATGTAAAAGACATCTGATAAAGGACTGTTATCCAAAATATGGAGCAAACTCCCTAAGTAAACAAATAACCTGATTAAAAAATGGGCCAAAGGCCTTACCAGATACCTCATCAAAGATACACAGATGGCAACTAAGTATAAGAAATGATGTTCCATGTCTGAGAAATGCAAATTAACACAAGATATTACTACATTTCTATCAGAGTGGCCAAAATCTGGAATACTGACAACAGCAAATGCTGGTGAGGATATGGAGCAACACTCATTGCTGGAGTGAATGCAAAATGACAGTCACCTTGAAAGAAAGTTAGCAGTTTCTTACAAAACATGCAGCAATCATGCTTCTCGGTATTTACACAAAGGAACTAAAAACATGTATTCATAACAAAACATGCACATGATGTTAATAGCAGCTTTATTAATAATTGCCAAAATTTGGAAGCAACCAAGATGCCCTTCAGTAGGTGAATAGATGAACTGTGCTACATCCAGACAATGGAATATTATTCAAAGCTAAAAAAAAAAGACACCCTGGCCGGTTTGGCTCAGCGGTTAGAGCGTCAGCCCACGAACCAATGAGTTGCGGGTTCGATTCTGGTCAAGGGCACGTACCTCGGTTGCGGTTTGTCCCCAGCCTTGGTCAGGGTCGTGCAGGAGGCAACCACTCCATGTGTCCCTCTCACGTCAATGTCTCTCTCTCTCTCTCTTCCTCCCTCCTGCCCTCCCACTCTATCTGAAGATAAATAGAAAAATATCCTCAGGTGAATATTAAAAAATAATAATAAATAAATAAATAAAGGGGGGGCTATAAAGCCATAAAAAGACACAGAGAACTCTTAAATGCATATAACTTTCAAGTTAATCTAAGAGGCTACATACTGTGTGATTCCAATTATATGACATTGTAGAAAAGGCAAAATTATGAAGACAGTAAAAATATCAATGGTTACCAGGGTTGAGGTTGTGTGTGGGGTGGGGGGGGATGAATAGGCAGAGTACAGAGGACTTTTAGGGAAGTTAAAATACTCTATGATATCATAATAATGGATATATATCATTATACATTTGTCCAAATTCATAGAATGTACAACACCATGAGTGAACCCTTAGGTAAACTATGATCTTGGGGTGATTATGATATGTCAACGTAGGTTTATCCTTGGTTAAAAAAAAAAATTACTGTTCTTGTAAGTGATGTTGATAATGAAAGAAGTTAGGCATGGGGTAAAGGGTTATATGAAAAAAATCTCTCTACCTTCCTCTTAATTTTTCGATGAACTTAAACTGCTCAAAGATATAGTCTTAAAACACACATACACACAGCAGAGCAGAGACTCCACAGCCTCACCCAAGTCCATTCTAGCCAGGCAAACACAGATATGTGAGGAAGGCCGGCCAAGATCAGCAAAATCACCTTGCCAAAGCATAGCTGATCTCACACAGGAGTAAACTCGGCCAAGATCAGCTGATCCTTGCTTATTTGTGAGCGAAGTAAATGTTTATAATTCTAAACAATTTTAATGTTGTGACGGTATATTAAGTAACGTTACCGTGGCAATACGTAACTGGTGTAGTAGGGTAGGTATTTTTATCTGTTTTTAAAAGGATACAATTTAGCCAGCTTCTAAGTTGTAAAAAAAAATTCTGAAATTCTAAAATTAGTAAGTGTTTCTCAGAACTTTTTCAGAACTTAAATTTCTGAATTTCCCAGCACTGTGTGGTTAGTAATTGACATAGATAGAATCAGAACTTCAGTTCTTTAACTGAAATCTGAATTCAAAGAAACAGAGAAACTAATAAGATACAAAAGACAAGCAGGCTAATTATTTAGAAAAATGTACAATAAAGAAATTTAAGAAAACTAAGACTGTTTATCAAATAAAGATCTATGTTTGCATTTCACAAATTTACAAATATTTTTCAAAGCAAAATGTATAAACTTATTTACCTATACATACTCTAAGAAATAACAATCTAATTTAATTATTTCCTAAGGAGTAAATGGGAATGTGTTAAAAGACTCAGAAATTAGTCTTAATTTTAAATATTGTGAAATCAGATCTTATTCAATCAAGCCTTTTTGCATTTTAAATAAATCCTGCTTAGATTACAGAAGTTTAAATTTTATAATTAATTCTATTGTAACTTCTATGCCTCAAAGTGATACACTGTAAAATGTTATCTCAAATATTGTTTTAGGTAAATGTTTTTGCAAAGTGCACTGCATAAAGAATCAAAGTCTACAAACAGCATTGAACAAGGTCTACACATTTACCTTTTTAGACTAAACACTCTCACAAAAGAACTGATAATAGCTTTTCAGTGGTCTTGGGTATAGAATATTATCTGACACAACTCATATTATTTTTATGTGAAAATAATATGTATCATGTACTAATATGGACTCATTTTGAATACAAAATTAGGAATGATTTTATAACTCCATGCGAAATCACATGGGTGTTTTAGAAAGCAACCAGGACATATACTTCATCTGGGGATTATAAGGAAACTGCATAAGACTTGTCTTTCTTTTGGGACAATAACTAGTTCAGCCTAAAAAACAAACATCATCATTATCAAATAGTAATTATTTATGAAGATCTACCTTTTGTCTGACATGTAGATGTACCTGTAATTCTCAAATACCCATTTTCAGAGGAAACTGAGGCTTATTCAGTGACCTTTGGTAGCATCCTACCAGGAAATGGTGGAGCCATAGTTTGACTCATAGTGGTCCCTTCCAAAGCTGTGTCCCTTCTTCTATATGACGTTACAGCATAAAATAGCCTGGATATTAGAATGTCAAAGAGGATTTGAAAAGGCTTAGTAGTCAATTATTTCTTCACTTATTGAGAAGACCTAATAATTTAAGATACTTTAATATAACATGTAATTACAGTACTATATTAGCTGGTTAGAGTTTTATTAAAAGACTATTAAAAAAGTAAAACATCCAGCAATTGAGAAAACCTAGAGATGAAAGAATATTTAAAAATTATTTTCTACATTATGGATTTAAAAAACTGGACTCAGAAAAGATGTCATCGCCCTGGCCGGTTTGGCTCAGCGGTTAGAGCATCGGCCCACGGACCAGAGTGTCCCAGGTTCGGTTCCCACTAAGGTCACGTACCTTGGTTGCAGTTTGTCCCTGGCCCCGGTTGGGGTCCTGTGGGTGGCAATCACTCGATGTATCTCTCTCACATCGATGTTTCTCTCTCTTTCTTCCTCCGTCTCTCCCTCCCGCTCTATCTGAAGATAAATGCAAAAATGTCCTCGGGTGAGGATTAAAAATAAAATTAAAAAAATTAAAGATGTCATCAGTTAAAAAGTCACAGAACACACACATACACACAAATTTAAATCTGAAACCAAATCCAATGCCTTTTTTACTTTTGAGGAAAAATAATTTTTTAATAAAATAAATATCAATCACTTGATTGGACTTCAAACAGGCCATTAACTTTTGGCTGGGGTTTACTCTGTGTACTGACCAGCAGCTGTGGACTAGCAAAGCCTTGTTTCAATACGGCTATGGCCAATCAGAACTTAAAGGAGATGATTCATTTTTGACACTAGATGAGATAATACAGGGAAAAAAAAAAAAACTGAACATGTTGAAATTAGCTTTATTTTTTCCTATGTCTATAATTTTTTTGTTTTGTTGAATCCCTTTATCTTTTTCACCCAGCCTCTCTGATAGTTGTCAGACTGTCCTCTGTATCTGAGTGTGTTCTTATTTTGTTTGTTAGGGAAATCTTACCCTTCGCAACAACATGAATAGACCTGGAGAGTATTATGTTAAGTGAAATAAGCCAGTCAGAGAAAAACAAATACCATATGAGTTAACTCATATGTGGAACCTAATGAACAATATCCAGCTTTTTTAAACCTATTGTTTATCTAGGTCAGTATTCTATTTTGAAACTTTTAGGATAAGAAGCACAGAAGTAAAGAAAATAAAGTTATAGAATAATAAAATTGCTTTAAATTTGTTTTAAAACTTACTAAAAGAGAGGGAGAGAGTGCAAGAGAGAAAGAGATGCCCCAATGAGATTTATATTGCAAAAATGTCAGATCACTCCAAATTTAACACAATTTCAATCAAAATTAGTTTTAAGAGTACATTTAAAAAATTTCCACTCATATATTCATTTTTACTTTTAATTAAACTTGTTATTTAGAGATAATTGTGGTTTCAAATGCAATTATGAATAATAATACATAAGGATCCTGTGTAGCCTTTACCTAATATCCTCCAAAGGTAATAACTTGAAAAACTATAGCACATTGTCACAACCAGGATATTGACAGTGATATGACAAGGCACAGAACATTTCCATCACCAGAAGATCCTTCATGTGGTCCCTTTCGTCACATTCACTTACTCCTCCTGCCCACATCCTGTCATTAATCCCTAGCAAAGACAAACCTGTTCTCCATTTTCATAATTTTGTCATTTCAAGAATGTTATCTAAGTGGAATCATGTAGTGTGCAACCTTCTACTCAACATAATTCTCTGGAGTTCCATCCAAGTAGTTGCATGCATCAATAAATAATCAATCCTTTTTATTTTTGAGTAATTTTCCATCTTACATATAGATGAACCTCAATGTGTTTGACTACTCGTGTTGACGAACAACTGAGTTGTTTCTTGTTGTTAGCTGTAACAAATAAAGCTGCTGTGAAATTCCTGTATGTACAGGTTTTTGTGTGAACAAAGTTTTCATTTCTCTGGGAAATATGCCCAGGAATTCAATTACCAGGTCATATGATAGCTTCATGGTTAGTTTTTTAAGCAAACTAGCGAACTGTTTTCCAGAGTGGCTATACTATTTTACATTCAAACCAGCAATGTCTGAGGGATCCAGTGTCTCAGCCTTCTTGCCAACATTTCACAGTGTGCCTTTTTGATATGGGCATAGTGACAACTCTTTGTGGCTTCGATTTGCATTTCCCTAACAACTAATGATGTTAAAGTAAAAGGAAGAAGGTGAGGAATAAAAAGTTCCTTTTAATTTTGAGTTTTGGAAAACACACACACACACACAGGTAAAAAGAGACATGGATATTTCCAGATAAGAAAAATTATAATGTAAAATATCAGATCTCCCAAATTCACCTGTACATTTAACACAATTACAATAAAAACTCCCATGCTTTTATTAGCTTGAAAAAATAATATAAATTTTATCTGAAAGTATAATAGAATAAGAGTAGACAAGAACATTTTGTTAAGGAGCACTGAGGAATAATTATATTCCATATCATAATTTTAGTGTCTACACTATTTTTAAATATTATGTATATTTAATTTTAATGTAAAATTATTAAAATAATGGCATACTGGCTCAGGACAAGATGATGGAAGGGAAGAGAATAGAAGTCAAAAAACATACACAAGCAATTTCCCTCTATTTAGTATTTGACAGAGATTGGATTTCAATTTAGCAATGGCATACATTTTGCCTTTGAGAGAAAATTAGTTAGGTCCCCATTGTTCCATACAGCAAAATAAAACAGATAAACTAGAAAGTCCATATAAAAATGAAGTCATGAAATATGAGTAAAAATGTACTACAATATTGACTCACTGGAAATGGTTCAATTTACTAACATTTACATGATTTACTAATCATGTGGAAAGACAGCTTCTGATTATAGCCATGACATATATTATTTTCTTATAGTTATATTTCTATGCTTTTAAAATTTTTTTCCTTGAACAAACATAACACTTTTGTGCTTATGAAAAAAGGCATAGAAACATTATTCAAGTAGTGTTTTTATAAAGGTTTTGAAAAAAAGGAAGTCTGCTTTAAAGGAATTAAACCTAAAATAAAATGAAATAATGTTACAAGGTGTTGAAGAAAATAACTGCATGGAAACTTCTAACCATTAACTAGAGTTAGAAAGTTAACTATTTTTTTTAAGGTTTCCCCTTTTAATATGTGAACAGATATTTAACTCATTTTTTTTTTTTTTTCCGGAAAGACAAAACTTGACATCTTCACTCTCTCTCCCTTCATCAAATACCTTATCACTGATAACACTGCCAAGGGCTGCAAATGTGTTCTCTTCTTTTTTTTTTTTAAGCCTATTCTTTTCTTTTCTTTTGTTTTTTTCCTTTATTGATTTTAGAGAGAGAGGAAGAGAGAGGGAGAGACAGAAACATCGATGAGAGAAAACATCGACTGGCCGTCTCCTGCATGCCCCCCACTGGGGACTTGGCCCACAGCCTGGGCATGTGCCCTGACCTGGAATCGAACCGGCGACCTCTTGGTGCATGGGTCGATGCTCAACCACTAAGCCTTACCGGCTGGGCATGTGTTCTCTTCTTTAACAGCCACACCTACGACATGGTGCTGCTGTTATTCCCATAGGGCTACTGGGGATCTAAGACATGAAGAGGTTAAGTAAATTGCACAATATAAGAATTGATGAAGCTAATATGTAGCCCCAGGTATTACTTGTTTTCCAATCCACCACTCTGAGGAAGGGTGCCCTCTCTCACCACCAGCTCCTGCTCACTCCTCTTCAGCCTCACTGGCACCTTGTTATTCCTCCAAGTCCTTAGGATCTTTGTCCTTGTTCCCTCTGGTAGGAAAACACTCCAGTTATTTGCATTCAGATATGTGATCATTTGTCAACCTCTCAAAGAGGCCTTTCGGATCACACTGAGTGAAATGGTGTCCCCAACACACCTTTGCCTGCTTAGTGTCCCCTCATCGCTTCTCTCACACCTCACCTTCTATTAGTCATCCCAGTGTTTGCTGCCTGTTTCCACAAGAAGATAAGTGCTGGCTTTGTTCACAGCACCTGAATGAACAGATGAACGAGATACTAGCTGTTTATAGAAAAGAAACTGAGGAGTACCTGAAAAGGACAATATCATAAAAAGGATCCCTAAAGAATGAAATTCCTCAGCTGACATTTAAAAGAAGCACTAGACACTCCGGACACCAATATTTGATTTTAAGACCCCATGACACATTTATCTTAATCTACCACAGTTTCTATCTAAGAAACTGTGACTTGTTCAATGAAACATACCAAGTGGACATTTCCAAGCAGTACTTTCAGAGCACCGACTCCAAGGACTCTACCGTTACACATGTGCCTTGCAAATGTCTTTGTCATTACCTTCAGAGCGTGTGCAGATTTTTTATCTATTGAGGGTGGACTTGGTCTTGGAAGTAGCAGAAGTCATTTCAGCCCACTGTGGGGAAAATGGTAAGAACAAAGCAGACCTTATAAAGTTTTCATCAAAATATTGATGTCACTAGGACATAATGAGACTCTCCTTTTCACTGCTTCCTCATAAAATGGCTCTGGGAGAAATGTCCAAATTGGATGGTGAAACTTGTTTTGAATGTTGGAGTATAATAGGAACCATGGAATTGACTCCCAAAATCACTACTTTGGATGTTACAGCACTCATTTTTGATGTTTAAATTATAATATATTTGATTTCTATTTTAAAAAATAACAATCCACTTTTATAGCTAACATATACACAGTTTGGAATGAGACATTTTCTCTCCAGTCTCCATGTAACCTTTAATTTCAAATGTCTCTGATTCTGCATATGAATAGCTTTTGCACTGCTCTCTATAAAATGATATTAACTAGCTAGGTGGATAAACGTCATTGTGTCCAGTGGATATGTTTGTAACATGCTGTATAGCAACCCAATTTACGAGTCAAAGAGTTATAATATTTTAAATGCAAAAAGAAGTTGGTTCTGGAAAAGACGACATTATGGAGACAGTAAAAAGATCAGTAGTTGCCAGGGGTTGGAGAGGGGGAGGGATAAACCGTGCAGCACAGAGGACATGAATGGCGTTGAAACTACTCTTTATAATACTGTAGGTCGGGTTCGTGGTATTATACATTGGTCCTGAAGGGGACCAAAGTTTTGCCCCTCCAAAGATGTGTTTTTTGGGATATTGATTTTTAAGCTGGTTATTAGAAACAAAAGACTCAGAACATTTAACCCTCTCTCTTTCCTGCTTGAGAGATTAAGATAGAAAGGCCTGCTCCAGGAAGGAAATCTCAGCATATTCACCTTAGTATTAGATAGGAATATTCCAAGCAGGGTCCTGTTAGCTGGATTCTCCTGTGTGTCCCACTGTTTCTGGACTGCCTACCAGGGATTCGTTTGCCCTGTGAGTCTGGCTCTTTTCAGTTAACTGGGAAACACCTTTTTTTCCCCTTTCGAAATCCCAGACCCCTGTTCCATTTTCTCTTTTGTCCATAATAGCATATCAGACTCAAATGTCCAATGTATTTCAGATCTCATGCTATGACACCCCGAATGTGCACTCATATGATACACTTGGGACATTTTTTCCTGTTAATGTGATTATTAGCCCAGCTGGAAGAACATAGAAGGTGGAAGAAAAATATTTTTTTAACCCCTACAGCCCAAACTCATAGAATGTACAACACCAAGACTGAGCCCTAATGTAAACTCTGGATTTGGGGTGGTTATGATGTTTCAATGTAGGTTCTACAATTATAACAAAGGTACTGCTCTCGTGGGTGTATTGATAATGCAGAGGCTATGCAGCTATGGTTCTACGAGAAATCTCCCTACTGTCCCCTCATTTTTGCTGTGGGCCAAAAACTGATCTAAAAATAGAAAGTCTTAATTTTAAAAAATTATCTAGAAGGACACCTAAGAAAATGCAGTCACTTCTAAACAGTAGATTGGGAGCCAGAATTGTTTAAATTTGGATTTTATATTTTGGTTTACTCCTTTCCCTACTGTTTAAATTTTACATTTGTGTTTTTCTCTTATATAAGATTTCTAGGTAAGTTTAAGTTTAATATTCTACAACTTTTATATATACGACACATTTAAAATTTTAAGTATTACATTTATAATGATGTCCTAGATTGCAAGTTACTTAAGTGCCTTCTAAATCATTAAAGAAAGATTAAATTAAGTTTAATATGGTTATATGTTAAACATATTTTATTATCTTCTAATTCTTTTAAAATTCATTATATATAATAAATCTAATTGCTGGCAACTCTCAATTAATCTGAACAATCCCTTCTGCAAACATTTAAAATAAATGTGAATAGTGTGTCTACACACACACACACACACACACACACGAAAATAATTTGGTCTATAATCTCCCATCTGCCTGTCAATTCAGTGATAATATCTCTCCCTCAAAGAAGACATCAGGAGACATAAGTCCTTGTTCCACATCGGTGATATGCACAGACAAGAGACCTACCTGCTCCAGGCCTCAGCCTCTACTGCGTTGATGTGAAGGAGGACTAATCACTACAGTTCTTTCCAGTCCTAGCAATTCTTTTACTCAGCTGGCTGTTTCAAAGGACCTTATTTTAAAATATCTTGTAAAGTTAGTATTTATCTTTACTTCATCCTTTTTAGGAAAATGTAGTCAGCCTGTATGAGATGTGGTAAAGTAACATGGTTTATTTTGAGTGCATGCATGTTAATTGTGTAAGCTGCAGAACTTTTTGTTTGTTCTTAATGAAGGAGATACTGCCAGTCCCAACCTGCATTCCAGAAGGTCGAAAGGCCACACTGCTCAGTAGCAAAGGGCACTGACGAAAGAGTTTGTTCTGAAGGGAACTGACCTGCATTCTTTTCTTTTCTGGTATCCACAAACTATCTCTAATTTATTAGGAATAAAGGTTTCATCATGTTTTAGCAAGCAGCATTTTATATTAAATAATGAATGCCCTGACTAGGCAAATGCCAGTTTTAAACAGGTGGAGTAAAAACCCTAATTTTTGCAACCTGCTTTTATTTATTTATTTATTTATTTATTTATTTATTTATTTAATCCTCACCCAAAGACATTTTTTTTTGCATTTATCTTTAGATAGAGCGGGAGGGAGAGAGGGGGGGGAAGAGAGAGAGAGAAACATCGATGTGAGAGACACATCGAATGGTCGCCACCCACACGACCCCAACCGGGGCCAGGGACAAACTGCAACCGAGGTACGTGCCCTTCGTGGGAACCGAACCTGGGTCTCTCTGGTCCACGGGCCGATGCTCTAACCACCGAGCCAAACTGGCCAGGGCTGCAACTTCTTTTTAAATAGGAATATGTGGGCTACCTACTAGAAACAAAGCCATGACTTCAACCTACTCACTCTCCCAGATTGCTTGCTATTTTTAATCAACATCCTCAGGTTCAAGAAAAAAACAAACAAAAAACTCCCAAGATAGATAAAGTCTACCTGAATCTGCCATCCCAGACTTACCACACCCTCCTCTTGTGTTAGCAATCTTTGTTTGAATGGTTCCCTGCAAGTTTATTTATAACACAGTGTTCATTAGTGGATGCGTTTAAAATATTAGCAGCTGTTAGCTATGGCCAAGATAAAAATAAAGCCACAAATCCTGTCAATCCAAGTTTCCCTGCCTTACAACTGTGGAGATAATGGTCATAAATGCATGGCCTTCATGGCCTTCGCTGCTACCTTGAGGCATGTTGTACGAGAAAGCCCGGGAGTCAAGGACTTTCACTGGCAAAGTTGTAAGATGCTTCTGCAGCTACACAGCAACTGTTTGCTGCAATGCTAGTCTTTATATAGCCCCAGGGAAAAGACTGGTGGGCAGATTTCTTTTTCAGTCAAGTAGGAGATCAACTGCAGTAACAAATTCCCTACAAACCTTCCTTCTGTACTTCCCTGTACTTAAAAAGCCTGTGATGTTTTATTTAAATAAAAACAAAAAGAACCATGGTGTGGAGAAATGGAGTCTTCTGGAGTTATCTGAGCCTTCATCTATGTGGGCAGTGGTGAGGTTATAGGCTTTTAACAACCGGCTCTCAAAAAAACCCAAAAAGTGTACATATGCATACATACATGAGTTGACTATATTTCTTACTGGTATAAAAATTGTATAGTACACAATTTTAAAATAATAAAATAAAGAACACTCTATTGCAAATTCCGTATAGACAGTAGATTCTTACAGAAGGCTTTAGTTGCATTTTGCTGAATCCTGGTATCCAGAGCCAAAATATGGTTGCAGCTGATAAATGAGGATGGTTCTGACCTGAATGCTGGTTGACATTTTCATTTAAGTTGATGAGTATGATGAAAGTGAAGCAACCACAAAATGTGTAGAAGCTTCACTTGTTTATCTTTGATATAAGTGACTTTATCAAATTGAATAACAGTTTCTGAATCCTGGAAGAGTATTTTCTCAAATTTTGTGTGTACTAATCATAATAGAATGGCTACACACAATTTCAAACTCTTACCTAAAATCTACATTCTTAGCATTTTTTCCTGTCAGTGTGTCAAATGTAGACAATCGACAAAACAACAAATCATGTCAAGATTTATAGTGTTTGCTGATTTCTGAGGTATAAATCTGACACCCTGACCTATTTCAAACTACCAGCATGATACCAAAATGTGAAATTGGGAAGAAATGCACACCATCATATAGAATTTCCACCATTCAGACAGTAGTTGTAAATAATCTCAAGGTCACAGACAATAGTAAAATGGAGTAAAATAATTAAAAAGTGATTAGTTTAGAGGATTATAAGATATTTTTTAAATTACAAGTTTCTGTAAGGTAATTTTTAATAACGGCTGGCATTTGTAAATCATTTTAATGGTTTTTAACAACTGGCTCACAAAACTCCTAAAAATTTTTAAATTGGCTATTGTGAGTTGGTCAGGCTGGTGTTAGCACACAACTACATGTGGGGAAAGACGTCAGAAATCCTCTCCCCCCGAAAAGACACCATCTTCTTCTAGTTGCCCTAATATCTACTTAAGTTGAAGACACTACAAGAGACAGACATAGATTTTTTCCCCAGTCACACTGCAGCTTTCGTCGCCCTCAGGTCACTTGCTCTCATCCTCTGTTCTATGCTAGTTGATCTCACAAACCAGTAGGGAAGGTGAGAAAAATAGAATAGAATCACGCCCAGTTATGCTTGTGACAGTTTTTCTGTTGCCTTAGTTCTTTCTTACTGGTTAAATTTCATATAATTAATATACTTTAATTATTTCATACTTCAAATGTTCTTAGAAGTAAAATACTTCAAACTAAATCCAAAGGTACCATAAGAACCACAGTATCATTTATGTAAGTTAAAATAAATTCAAGTTTTAAAAAGAGAAATAATTAAGAATTTTCAAAAGATTAAGTGTTTGCTTTTCTCTATATAAAAATGAATCATAGTAATGTTTAATGTCTCAATGAAAAAATTGATGGCTGAATAATTTTATATCCTATCAAGTAATTATACATAATTAAAATCTAAGAAAATTCGAAGTTGATTGCATTAAAACCTTTACAGAAAAAAAATAGTAATATTTAACAGTTTTTAAAATTTTGCCATTATATATATACATATACATATACATATACATGTACATTATATATCCATAATATTCTACTTTATGATGCCTTTGGAGCCCAGCAGTCAACCTTTCACCAACACAAATTACTAGTATAATAGCTGACATCATCAAGAGATTACTAAATGAAGCAGAATTCTTGGGAAAGAGAAACAAACACTCAAAAATAAGCATAATAAGTATACTCAAACAGTTTAAGAAAAACCCAATGATGAGGTAGAAACAAGAAATTATTACAAAGATCCAAGAATAATTTCAGGAATAAAAAATATAGTAGTTGAACTGCATAGTGAAGTAGACCATAAAAGTACAGGACAGATAAAGTCAAATAATAAATTAATGAGCTGGAAGATCAAATAGAGATATTACTATAACAGAACACAGGAGCTAATAAGGAAATACAAGATTTAAAAGAAAAGCTAAGAAAAATGGAAGACAGGATGGACAATGCCAAAATCCAGAAAATACAAATTCCAAAAGGAGATTTTAAAATAATAATTAATTTCCATAAATTAAAAACAGATGAACTGTCTCTGATTAAAAATATTCATGAAATATACACCTAACTGAAATAATAATATTTTCATCTATGAAAGTGAGAAAATAAAATCTAAAAATTTTACAAATATTTAGAAAAAATACTAGGCCATCTATAAAGCCAGAAATCAGACTAATCAGATATATTTTAAATAGCAATGCTGTATACAAGACAAAAAAACAACAACAACAGAGTAATAATTTAAGGCTTCAAAATGAAAAATAAATCTATATGGATTTTATATACAGCCAAACTGCCATTTAAATGAGAGGGCATTATAAAGATATTATGTTAAAAGGCCTCAGAAAGTTTGTTACAGAAAGATTAATTTTTAAAACTCTCTTGGAATAAGTATCCAAATGAGAAAGGAGGACATTAAAAGTAGAGGAAGTAAATACATCTTATTATTTTGTGAGACAGGGAGAAGTAAAGAAGTGATATCAAAAGTATATTAATAAAAACTCAAAGCTTTAATTCTAGACAATATAAACATTGTCTAAATGGGGGCTAGGGAGGGGTTAAACAAGAGAGATGTTAAAGTATACTAAAATATGTGGGGGGTTTTTAGAGGAGGATATGGATAGTGATAAAATTAAAATTTATAAGCCTAAATATCAGTATGGCTTTTAAGGACAACCACCATATAAACAAAATAAAACAATTAACTTTTACACAAGTTGAAGAAAATTTGGCATAAACTGTTAAAAACAGAAGAGGGATATAGTAACCAAAAGGAAGTAAAGTAAATGAAATATAGGAAAAAACTGGGTCTTGGCTGGTTTGCCTCAGAGGTTAGAACATCGGCCTATGGATCGAATGGTCTCAGGTTTGATTCCCAGTCAAAGGGCACATACCTGGATTTCAGGGCCCCGGTCGGGATTGTGCAGGAGGCAACCAGTCGATGTGTCTCACTTTGATCTCTCTCTCTCTCTCTCTCTCTCTCTCTCTCTCTCTCTCTCCCTTCCACTCTCTCTAAAAATCAATGGAAAAATATCTTCAGGTGAGGATTAAGAACAAAAAAATGAATATAATCAAATAGATATAATGGCAATTAACTGCATCAAAGGAAAGGGTTACTTCTCTTAAATTTCATGCAACATCCTTGGAAAATGCATGTTTTTTTCAATGACTCATTCTAAGTGTGTTTTATTTTTGGAATGACTTCTGAAAAGCTAAGGTCACATTAGCCAACAGTTTGCTGATGAATATTTCTGTAATTTGAAAAAGAAAGCTTATAAACCTAATTTTGGCCATGGCTATGGTTTTCTCAATTCTATTGTTAAATAATCTAAATGATTAGAAGAAAATTGTTTCAAATGTTTTTATAATGAACATTCTTTAAGGCATTTCTCTTTAAAAAACATAATTATAAACAAAAAATCCTTAATCATAGGGTAATCATAAGCACTTCAGAAGATACATTCAGAATAGATTTATACAACTTTCGTGTAGTCTAAAATGTTTATAAAAGGCACCCGATAGCCTCTGAGCTTTAATTAACTTGTCCTGCTGCATCTCATGTCACTAAACTAAAATAATAAAAGCACTCAGGGTATTCAGGCACAAGATGACCAAAATGAAAAAGGCCAGGTTTTCTTTTCTTTTTTTTTTCTGCAAGCACTTTCAGGTCTTGTTTTGTTTCTTTTACATTGTGCATATAGAACATATTTTTCCCTAGATGCACATTTAAAAACTTTGTTATTATTATGAAAAACTTCAAATACATTCACAAGAGATAAGAGAGTGAACATATTTGATGCATTCAATATTAAACTTAAATAATGATCAACTCATTGGTAATGTTGTTTCATATATACCCTTCTCCATATCTGCCAAGCATCAGATTATTTTGCTGTGAATTTCAGTTCAGGTATCATAACATTTCATCTGCACGTATTTCAACCCTATTTCTAAAAAAATATTTTCTTTAAAAAAACCCACACATAACCACAATGCTATTGTGATGTTTTGTTTTTTAAAAACAAAATAGCAATATTTCTTAATATTATTAAATGTCCAATCAATACACCAATTTTTCTGAATTTTAAAAAGTTGTCTGAATTTAGATACAATAAAGTCCACTCACTGCATTTGGTAGGTATACATCTTATCTTTTTGTCCATAGGTTTTAACTTATAAATTCTGAATCTATACACTTAGCCTCTGTTCATTTTTATCTCTTTTTATAATTAAAAAAAAAACACTAGGTCTTTTGATCTGTAGAGTTTTCTATAGTTTGGTTTTGTTGATTGTATCCTCATAATATTGTGTGTGTGTGTGTGTGTGTGTGTGTGTGTGTGTATTTTATTTTTTATTTTTTGCTACTCTTTCACATGATTTCATGTAAATTTATGTCAATGATCTGTTTCAAGTTAGTGTTTTAATATAGTGTAAAATAAGATTCCAGATTTTAATTTGTTTTGTTTTCATATGGATATCTAATTATTACCACCATTGACTAACTAGAGAATAAATTAAAAGCTTAAACTATTATTGATAAAGCAACTGAATCAATAGATTAAAAGCTTCATTTCTCCCCAAATATCCAACCCCCAATTTGCCAACAATGCCATATGGTTGTATAGGCAATCTCTAATAATCTTACATAAAGTATGGCAAAAACAAGTAATAAAAAAACTCAGTAATTAATTTACTCATTCTAGAATAAGCTCGATACCCAAACTGGACAAAAATAGTAGGAAAAAGGAAAATTTGTTCCAATATCATTCATCAACACAGATATTAAATTTCTAAACAAAATTAAAAGTGTTGAAACAACTGGTTGTCAAAACAAGGAAGTAAGGAAGGAAGGAAAAAAATTAGATCTGCCTTCATAATTGAATTATAGTGAATTAATGACCAAATGTTAAAAATAGAAGATATAATAAAGAAAAAGAGAAAAATCTTTATTACCTCAGAGCAAAAAGGATTTCTAAAATGAGACACGAAATATAGAATAAACAATTTGTAAAAACCGACAATACTAGAATTAGAAACTTCTCTATCAGAAAAAAAGAAAAAAATCTACCATAGACAACATGGAAAAAAAGAGTCAATGCCTGAGAAGACAGTTGGCAATGCCTATTATCTCTTGCAGAATTTATGTCCTGAATATACATAAAAAGACCCTAAAATCAATGAGAGAGATTATTTTCTCCAAACCGGGCAAAGGAATGGCTAAACAATTTACAAAAGAGGAAACCTAAATGGCAAATAAACATGAAAAGATGTTCCAATTGACTAATGAGATATAAGCATGCACCATCATATTGAACAAACTAAAAAGTCTTGATAATATCAAATATTACTGAGGTTTGAAGCAATGTGTTATTTCATACATTTGGAAAAAAGGTAAATCTGTTGCGTTCATTTGGAGAGTAATTTGGCAATATTTAGGAAAGTTGAAGGTGTGTATATTTTTAATATACCAACACTAGTTCAAATTTATATACATTATAAAATGTTTGCAAAGCTACAAAAGGAGCTGCTCCTGTAACTTGACTTGAAATTGTGATCTGATGGAAAGCAAAAGGAAGTGGAAAAGGATAAGGAAAAGGAAAGGGAAAGAGAAGGAAAACCTAAATGCTCATAAAAAGAATATTGATTAAGACATTCCTGTATATTCATTTTATTGAATCCTATACATTAATTAAAATAAATGAACTTATGCTACATGCATCAATATGGATAATCATAATATTGAATAAAATATGCACAGTGCAGAAAGTGAAAGCATTTTATACTATTTTATAAAACATATAAAGCAATGCCTTACTATTTTTATGGATAGCTGCTATTAATAAAAATTCAAAAATATTTATGAAAATAATCTATAGCAAACTCAGGATGATAGCTTACCTCTGGGAAATGGAATTTGGAAGAGGTTTTTTTGTTTTTGTTTTTTTTTTAACTGAAATAATTGTGGCAGAATTAAATTTGGTAATGCTAGATGGTAGGTATAAGGATATCAGGTATATTATTTTTATTTTGTCAATATTTGAAATATTTCATAACTACTAAATATAAATATAAAAAGAAACCTATTGGCTTAGAAACCTCAACTGCTGACAGCTGGCAGATAAAGTTGGTAGAATTAAGACACTTGCGTTCCCTGCTAAATGACAGAGTAAGCTTGAGCTAAGCAGCTACAGACACTGGACAGATGCTGAGGAGGGTGACAGGGCAGCCCTGCTCGCCTCTGCGACCACAGGAACACCACTGCCACCATGTTGCAGGCAAGATGCCCGGCAGTGGGCAGATTACAGGGCCATTGAGGAAGGGCTGTGTGTGAGGAGGATGGAGATTTTATTTCCCTGTTTCAGTAGCGCACTGTTCTCCTGAGTTGATATTGAAAGCTTAAAGCGACATTTGATTGATTATGTGCCAGCCTGTGATGTACACTGTAGCAGGGAATTCCAACAACAAGCCAGGACCTTTGAGATCCATAGGTTCCATGTAGAAAAAAGGAAACCCAAAATAATTTAAACAGGAACCTGTTACATATATATTTTATTATCTTATACCTTTCTTCCAATGATATATTCCTTTAGAGTTTATACATTCATGTGGATAAGTATTGCTTCACATTTATTCAGTTACTGGTTAAAGAACTAACATGTTTAAAATCATATATTAGGAATGAAACAGAACAGAGAACCCAAAATTGACCCAAGCCATTAAGTTCAATTAATATTTGACAAAGGTGGCAAGAGCATACAATGGAGTAAAGACAGTCTCTTCAATAAATGGTGTTGGGAAAATTGGACAGGTACATGCAAAAAAATAAAACTAGACCACCAACTTACATCATACACAAGGATAAACTCAAAATGGATAAAACACTTAAATGTAAGTCGTGAAATCATAAAAATCCTAGAAGATGTAGGCAGAAAAATCTCAGACATGTAACGTAGCAGAATTTGCACCAATATATCACCTAGGGCAAGAGAAATAAAGGGAAAAAAAATAAATGGGACTTCACAAACTAAAAAGCTTCTGCACAGCAAAAGAAAGTAGCATCAAAATTAAAAGGGAACCCACAGTATGGGAGAACATATTTGCCAATGATATATCTGATAAGAGGTTAATTTCCAAAATATATAAAGTACTCATACAACTCAACAGAAGGAGGACAAACAATCCAATTAAAAAATGGGCAGAGGACCTGAATAGACACTGCTCCAAAGAGGACATACAAATGTCCAAGAGACATATGGAAAAATGCTCAATGTCACTAATCATCAGAAAGATGCAAATTAATGAGGTATCAACTCACACCTGCCAGAATGGCTACCATCAACAAATCAACACACAAAAGTGCTGGCGAGGGTGTGGAGAAAAAAGAACCTTAGTGCACGGTTGGTGGGAATGCAGACTGGTGCAGCCATTATGGAAAAAAGTATAGAGTTTCCTAAAAAAATTAAAAATGGAAGTGCCATTTGACCCAGTGATTCCACTTCTAGAAATATATCCTAAGAAGCCTGAAACACCAATCAGAAAAAATATTTGCACCCCTATGTTCATAGCAGCACTATTTACAATCGCTAAGATTTGAAAACAGTCCAAGGGCCCTTCAGTAGATGAGTGGATAAAAAAGCTGTGGTACATTTATACAATGGAATACTATGCAGCTATAAGAAAGAAAGATCACTTACCCTTTGAGATGACATAGAGGGACCTGGAGAGTATTATGCTAAGCAAAATAAGCCAGTCAGAGAAAGACAAGTATCACATGATCTTACTTATACATGGAATCTAATGAACAAAATAAACTGATGAACAAAATAGAACCAGAGACATGGAAGTAGAAAATAGGCTTGACAGACCTCAGAGGGAAGGGCGGGCCAGGAAGAGATAAACCAAATAACTTGTATATGCATATATGCATAACCAATGGACACAGACAATAGGGTGGTGAAGGCAGGGGGGTGCAAGTGGGGAGGAGGGGGTCAATGGGGAAAAAGGGGGACATCAGTAACACTTTCAATAATAAAGATAGAGTTTTTAAAAGATGGCAAAAAGTGTTTTCAAGGACAAATTAAAATTAATGAAAACATTAGCTATTCGAATAAATAAACTTATTTCCGCTGTTATAAATTAATGGATTTTTGCCAAAAATAAATAAATAAAATAAAATAATATATCAGGGATCCTGTAGATAGAACTATGCAGAATCTGAAGTATATTGGAAGTAAAATACAATTGGAGATCTGATAACTTGTATTTCCAAATATAAATTGTGTTCACCTCAGTAAGTGACTTTGCTTTTTGAACCTTAATATCCTCATTTGTAACTGTAAAATTATCATTGTTAATACCCACCTCAGAAGATTACTATGAGGCTTAAAAAAAGATGAGATATGGGGAAAAAACTCTGTTCAGGTATTCGGTACTTTTATTATGCCTATTACAAATAGGGTTATAGATAGGTAGATAGATAAATAGATGATAGAGAGATAGATAGAAAGAGAGACATCCTAAATTGTGGTGAAAATCCTTCCTTTTAGGTGACTCAGTAATTCAGGCTGATCAACTCAAGTGTTATAATAATAAAATAGTATAAAGTAAAATAAACTTGCATTCTTGATCTCAAGTATCTATGTTGTTAAATAATTAAAATATGACATGAAGTTCAACTGTTTTGATAGACAATCTATATTATTCTGAATATTAATTTTTTAGTAGGATACTGAGCACCTACTTTTGTGCCATACTCTCTGCTAGGTGATAAAAATACGAAGATAGATAAAAGGTAGTATCTTTCCTTCACCTAAATGCTCACACACTTCAGATATGGTCTTTGTGGTTTAATTCTAGGCCCTGTGAAGGGTTAGGGCATTGTGCTGACACATGGGGAGAGGGGGAAATCTACATCCCTATGTGCTCAAGAGTGTGCAAAGTTTTTTTAAATATAAAAGAAAAAGTGAAGTTCTATTAGCTCATATTAATGTCCTGTGAGTGAATTTTTAATGTGGCTGTGAGCCTCTGTTGGATTGTTCCATAGCCTGAGTTTCACATTCAGTTAGCATACCTTTGTGCTAGGATTTTTCTAGTACATTAAATATAAAACTGCATCAATGACAATGCCAGCACTTTTTTTTTTATTTAAAAAATTTAAAGATATCCATTCATTACAGCTCTGTGAATATTTACAAATTCAGATTTAGAAAGGACTTAAAATACCATTTGATCATTGTTCACTTTTTTTTTTATCCTCACCCAAGGACATTTTTGCATTTATCTTCAGATAGAGTGGGAGGGAGAGAGGGAGAGAAACATTGATGTGAGAGAGACACATCAAGTGGTTGTCACTCACACGACCCCAACCAGGCTGGGGACAAATTGCAACAGAGACACGTGCCCTTAGCGGGAACCCAACCCAGGACTCTCTGGTCGGCTCGCCTATGCTCTAACCACTGAGCCAAACCCGCCAGGGCTCCTTGTTCGCTTTTACTACAGAACTTCTATCATTGTAAAAGTAATAGAGCAAATGCTACCCTTTCCATGAAAATATTCTAGACATGTCAGTTACACTAAGATGGGATCCCTAGAAGCCGGCATTCTCAGAAAAAAAGAAAAAGGAAATGGCCCACATTTACCATGTAGCAATCTGACAATTTGCTTGATTACTACCTTTCAGAAGCTGCCAATTCAAGAATGTGGAGGGATCACTAGACACACCACCATCATTATTCAGAAACCGTGGTCAGTGAGCCAGGCTTTGCTCAAACTATGTGCTATTTGTCTGGCACTGTGTTTTTAAAATACTTAAATCTACTGATGATATCAGAAAGCATACGGGTTTTACATAAAATGCCAGATTCCTTGTCTTGAAAATTTCGCGTATTTAGAAACAGTGGGTGTCCATTCCTTCCAGTCCTAGTATAACCATATATTACACCTGGTTTTAGAGCTCTAGGCGCCAGGACCTGTCCCAGAGCTGGATCCTCAGACCACTATACTGGACACCGGCTGCAGCAGTCCCCGCTCCTTTTGAAAAATTAGGTCTGGCAGCACTGAGTCCACGATCCTTCACGGCAGTAAATAAACTAGAGCTCAGTGGTTAGCTCAATAGTGCCCGCCATTCTGTATTATTGATATCCGTCTTCTTCACGCTCCTTTACTTTCACCCACTTTTTAAAATTGTATTATCGTTCAAAATATGTCATTCTCCCTATTGTTGAACCCATTGACATCGAGCTGGGCAACGTAACTTTGGTCAATGAATCGGGACATACGCCACTTCCAAACAGAAGTTGTAAGAGCCACCGTGTGGCTGCAGTCTCCCCTCCGCCACGAGATCGGGGTTTCCCCAGACGGTGTCTATTCCTTTAGTCTAGGCCCGGAATGAAGGTGGTAAGGAGCATAACGGAAGCAGGTTTATGATGTGCATGTAGTGTGAGCAAAAATCAGAGATCGTTCTCGTGAGACTTAGGTGTCACTTCCATCACAGCAGAGCTTAGCCTGAGCTACCCATACATCCCTGCAGCTCCGGTAGCCAATTCATTGTCTAACATCAGCAGCAATCTCTTGCCTGCCTACCCCCCCCCCACCCCCCAAAAAGGAAGCATTTGATCCAGTGATTTAACTGAATTTTTTGAGAAAGGGGAATATATAGAGTATGATAGAAGTATCCAGTTGTAGAAAATGGCATGATTTCTTTCTCTTTAATTTTATAACGTAGAATAAAATGGATCTAAATTAATAGTAGCTGAAGTCCCACCATGTGGTGCTGGGTGTTTTTCATACTCTTCTTCATGTAAATGATTAACATTATTTAATGTATAGTCACTGTTCTTCCCAGTTCTCCTATAAGTAAATCGAGGCTCAGAAATTTAGATGTGTCTGTATTAGAATATGAATATTTTTTAGTCCTAAGCTTACTTTTTTTTTTTTCTAAGTCCACTCCATTCTTGAAAGTATAAGTTCTAGGTAGTCTTACTCCAAGAGCTTTACTCAGTAGTATGGCAGCATTTAAATTTTACCTGACGTTTGAATAGAGACAGTAATTCCTTCATGGATTTGTGACATGCCACAATAAAGTTTTATCCTACCCCCCCACACCACCACACACACACATACACATGGATAAGTCATATAAATAGGAAATGGCTGGGGGTTTTTTCATAATGCTCCACATCATTCATAAACAAAGAAACATCCTTTATTCTTAGGGTATGACAAAATATATTCTATAAAAAATGATAATGGCTATAGATGTTGATTTTGTATAATGTTTTTATCTAGAAACATTAAGGCAACACAATGTCAATCCACACTTTCTGTTAATGCTGCAACTGTCCTGCTCTTGTGTGATGGAAACTTGAAAAAATTCTGTTGATTTTTCTCCCATGATTCTTTTTGCCATGAAGGCTCTTTCCCCTGTGGAAACTAGACATGAGGCACTTCTTGCCTCAGGCGAAGATTGTTTAAAGAGAAATGGAGTGTTTTGAGAATCCAAATGAACATTTATAACTCGGAGCTTAGGTAATTTAAGAGCAATTTTTTTAACGTCAAAATCATGGTTTTAAATATTAAAAGCTAGAGCTCAGTAGAGCTTGAGACACAAAGCTGATACCCTAAGCCATAGTCACAGAAAAACTTATCAGTGGTTGGAATCAATTTTCTTACCAATCCTTTTTTTTAAATTTATTTCTCACCCGAGGATATTTTTCTACTCATCATTAGATAGAGTGGGAGGGAGGGAGAGAGACAGAGACAGAGAGAAATTACCAATCCTTCTTAAATTAACAAATAAAATTAGGGAGGGGAGAGAGTAGTATTAAAGGAAAGAAATCACAAACCAAAGCAAAAGATTTAGATGTTGATGCGAGTCTTTGTGAAGGGGCTCTGTACTCTGTTTCTATACCTATTGCTTTGTCTTCACGCCTGGTGTTTGGGAATCTAAAAGTCCACAGATTACTTTGGGGATCTTAAAGCCAGCAGAACTTTTACCTCCATCTCTGGGAGATGAGTCTCATGGGGAATGAAATAGCAAGAACTGGCTGTGACATATCTAAACAAGCAAGGCTTCACAGTGTACCCCACCAGTCATTTCACAGCCTACAGAACTTTCTTTGAGAAGGGCTGGGAGTTAGTGAGAGAAAACCAGTAGATCTGAAGGGCCCTGTGGTCAGGACAAGGGGGATACTGAGTGATGTGTGTGGGACAATGACTTAACCACAGAAGAAATGGACATTCTGAGTGGATGTCTGTTGGAATTAATGCTGATAAAAATCAAAATGAAAACAGTGCAAACTCTGTTAACTGATACCAGCCTGGGTGGGGATGAGGACTCAGGACCAGGTTTCTCTCCCTGATTCCACTGTCACAGCCCCAGAAGAGGGGATCCCACACTGACTAAAAATCCTGATTGGAACCAGAAAAACCCTAAATGCAACAAGTTGCTAATTCTGTAGATCAAAATTAATTTTAGTTATAGAAAAATAAGCAAAGTTACTTTTTGCATGTATTGTTTTAAAAAATCTAAACTTTTGCCTATTACATGAACCCCCCCCCCTCAAGTCAGAAAACGTATGGCTTCTGATGCCTGTTTCTTTGTGGTCCCTATGAAATATGATTTACATCAAAATAGAGGCTTTTAGGAAATAATATCTTATATAGTAAATGACTCAAGGTGAATTGTTCTTATAAGGAAAAGGTGAAAGGTTATAGATTGATAAAAGAGTTGTAACTAGAAGTTACTCAGTATGTAAATGATCAATTTGAAGCTAAGGGACCTTTAAACAGCTCATCTGTTATAGATGATATACTCTTCTCCAATAATAGAACTGCTGTGATTTCTGAAGTAATCAAAATCACAGAAGGAGAAATGGTTATGTTGTGTAATAGTGGTGAATCAGCAGAAGACAGGAAGCATCAAGAAGTATCCACAGAACTTAAAGAATGACAGCAAGAGGCATTAAGTCTTCCTAAGGAAAAGAAACAGAGCGTACAGGCCACTGCTAGAAGACTTTTTAAGAGTTCTGCTATTTCTTATGTCTTATTATCTTTATTGTATTTCCTCATAGTAATTGGTAATTCTTTTTTTTTTAAAGACCCATATTCTTACTCTGGGGATTCAGCAACTAAAGAAGTTTTGTTGAGAGATATCACTTTTTCATGGCCCAATTATAGTCATACACCCAGACATCTAAAAAAAAACACACATAACAGCGTTATAGTTCTGAAAGAAGATGCCTCAAACTGTAGCTTGGAGGGAAATAAAGGGTCTCACAGGAAAACCGCTACAGATCTAGAATCTGAGCTTCTGCTGAACAGTAAGATGATATGTACAACTTCCCAGTGAAGCATAAAGTCCATTTCTGCCTTCCTATAGATTTATGTCTTGACATAGATTGCCCAAGGAGATGAAACTTTGAAATCTTTTGAGAGGAAAACTGCCTTTATAGTTTCTAGCAAGAAAAATGCGGTGTTTTTGGCGAATGGTTTTTGTTTGGGGCCACCAAAATTTGGACGGCAAATATCTCCACATTCTTTGTCACATGACTGGTGTTTGGTGAAGTGAGCTAAAGACATATTTCAGACTGGACTGTTATATCTTCTTTGAGTCCGTCAAAGGTATCTGGGAAGAAAAAGGTAATCAATCCTAAGTGTTGTTGGGCTATATTGTCTTATTGTTCTATGAGTTGGCTTCTGAGCTACAGGAGGACCGAGAGCAGTTGGTGAGTGCTTGTGAGTTCCATGAGGAGTAGATGCTAATAGATTTGGAGAGGATCCAGTTCATGCCCATGAATCAGAACAGTGAGAGAGCGCAGTCTCGTGACTAGCACAACACAAGGTGAGATCATCCAAGCAGAAAGCAGGAAATGAGACATGGTCACAAGGAATACTCATACTTTCACTATGAGAGATAAAGTGTAGGCATTTTTCTATGTGTACTAAATTATATAGAAGCCCTCATGGGAAAAATAGACACTAAATTTAAAAAAAAAGACTACAGTAACATTTGGAATAAAGTGTTCAAAATCACATAGTATATTTAAAGAAAATGATATTAATGACCGATAGAAACCACAACATCAAGGACAAGAATACTAATAATCAAAGTCAATCACAAACACATTCTGGAAATTTACTGGCTGAATCTAAATTATTTTGCTGGTTTCATCATTACTGCACTTTCCTGCTGTAAGGTCAAGGGGGTTGAGCACTGGATGATATTGCTTGGCTTTTGAAAATAGTTGTAAGAAGAGAACAACTCTACTTCGTCCTTGCTACAATGAGATAGAATATTTCTGTAATACTTTCCTTTTTAAAATTCTGAACTTAAAGGCTGGTAGCCAAGCCATTAGTTAGTTCTAGTGACATGTGTTTGTGGGTGTGTGTGTATGTGTATATGTGTAAGTATCTATATAGATATCTACACATAAATGTGCTTTTAGTACTCATTTGCAAAGGCCCTACTCCCTCTCTGTGTAACCCCTTGTTCAGTGAGTTCTTGAAGAACCCCATCAAAGTCATCCCACCCAGAGTTCTTAATCACAAAGAAGTACAGCCTTTATACATTAAGAAGACCAGTGCCCTAATTTGACACTTTTCAAAAGACAAGTTAGCCTTGGTAGTTTCCATTTAATCATGGTTCTGTAGATCTTGCTGACAAAGGCTTTCCAACTCAGTTAGAAGGTCTCTGAACTCTGTAGCTTCATGCTGAATGCTGCCTAATCTGACCCAGTTCTTCCCAGGGAACAAGAATCCTAAAGGAAACCCTGGAACTGAGTTAATGCTGACAGAGCACATTGGACAGATGTTCAAAAACAAGCTCAGAGCCCTGTTTGCCCTGTGTTCTGATATCTGCCTGGCTTTTAAGCATTTTTTTATCCTTACTGAGACTAACCCACCATAAAATGAGGGTAACATTTACCTCATGTGGGCTTGTAGAAGGATAAAAGAAATAATAAATAAGCAATATTTAATGCATCTTAATTGTCTGCCTCTTGTTGAGACTTAAGACAACCAAGTTGTGTGCACGTTTTCACCCCATCTATGCATTCTGAACTTTACTGCAACATAAATTTGGTATAAGCAGAACATCATTTTCTTTGTCTCAGTGAGGCTCGGCCTAACTCCTAGTGTATAATTCCTCTCCACTGGATTCCTACTCAGAGACCTAGTTCTACCTCTGCTTCTGGATACTAACCCACACTCATGCAGGATCTCAACTTCCCTTGAGTCCCCATGCCCACTGGCATTCAGACCCTTCTGAAATACAAATGCCCATCTTCTTTGGGAGCCTCAGTCCTCCTGGGCCCCTATGTGCTCCAATTCTTAAAATGCATTGCTCCCTGATGCCTATTTTTAAATCCTCTTCTCAAACCTCTTCTGCATGCCTTCCCTGCTCTTGGCTTTCTTTCCTTCACATTGTACATTCTCCAATGTCCTGTCTCAAGGGCTATGAACCATGCTTCAAATTCCTGTTAAATGGCTAAGGTATACCTCCCAGCTGATTCATCCCCAATGCCAAATGTCTACCACCATTTCGGAGTGTTATCTCCATAGATCTTTAGATGCCTCATTACCATGTTTTGACATTTGTGTTTTATTGAACATCCTGATTGCCACCCACACGTACCTGGATGCTCTTTAATTGTGCCTTGCTACCTCCTAACTGCATGTGCAGCCGTACCATGGGGACCATGCTGGGTTATTGCAGGCAACTGAGATATTGTGTCCCAGGTCCTGCATGAAACCCAGTCATCGGGTGAGCTGCCCTAATTTCTGATTCTCCCTTTGCAGACTAGACAAACATTACAGACATTCCACACCTGGCCATGGTCCCATGGAAGGCCTGGTCATTAGGAGAACCTCCTTAATATTTTTCCATATTGTTTGGTCTGGCTTCAATGGGTGATCAAAGTCTCAGATCCCAAATGATTCCTTCCTTTCCCATTTTACTACAAGTAATCTGATGTTAATAGCCATATCTAAAGACATTATCACTAAGACATAATGAGAATAGATACAGCCATGAGGTATAACATAGTAGGGTGGCAGTACCTGGGTAAGGAAGGCTTTGGCTTGAGCTGAGTCCCAGAAGTGCCTATTCATTAAAACACTGCACATGAGGAAGACAAATTGCACAGCAAAAACTAATCTAGACAAGGGGAGCTGAGCAGTCCATGGGCCAGTGTTCCAAGGGGCCAATATGTTAAAAATGGTTCAACAAGTTTTAGTATGTTAGTACCTGAGGTAAAGGCTGGGTGATTCCAAGTTAGTGGATGGCGCACAAAAGCAGTGTTATTTCAATGACACATGGTAATGTCAAGTCCTCATCACTCAAAGAGATCTATCCCTTTGTGTCAGGATCCCAGCCAGGAGCTGAACAGCAGGTGTGTATGTGTGTCAAGGGAGAAGAATAAGACCATAGGAGCCAAATACTCAGATGAGGCAAACATTTACTACAAAAAGTGCATTTGGAGCAATGTCCTGGTGTTAGGTAAACCTGAGGTCTTAAGGCAACTAACACAGCAGACAGCAGGGATTAGGAAGTTCTGTGAGTAAAAGGCCAAAGAGATCCCAGGGGTCCTCCTAGGCATATCAGGCAGACAATTGGTAGCACAGCTGGACTCCAATCAACACCAGAAGGAGAGAGTGGGGATGCTCACCTTCCTCCCTGACTGGAGGGAAGTGAATTTGTGTCTGCAGGTAAGATTCATGAGTACATCAGTTAAAGAAAAAGGCATGGGACACAGGAAAAGCTATTATAGTCACACTCTTGCTCAACACCTTTGATGATGCCTCAATAAGGATCCAATTTGAATCCTCAAACTGTTATCTTTAGTCCTCTCAATTCCTGGCCAGATCTTCCAGCTCTACCTCCTGGCATCTTGTAAGGCCCCTCAAACTTTCTACTGTTTTGCCTCCATGACTTTGCTCTAGTCCCTCATCTGTAATTCTCTTTCCTTTTTCTCTTACCTTCCCAGGGCCCTCCACATCATCAGAAATGCTATAGCTCTTTCGGTCAGGGGCTATCTGTGAAATACTTACCTGAACTTCCTGGAATGGTTAGTTTGCTACACGTGAGGGTTTGAAATCATCTCAAGGAGGTGAATTTTTTTTCTTATTATTTCTTAGGAGTTCTCTCAAAATTTTAACTTGAAACCTTGCACATGATATAGACTTCAGAAATATTTGATCATTGACTAATGGTTTATGCATTCCAGACACAAGTTAACTTAGTCTTCTCAAGGTAAATGTCAACCAATGTTTCAGTTAAGGGGTGTTTGGTATCACACAATGGCATACATATGTTACACACATAACATGTTACTTTCATGTTAAGTTTAAAAATTATAATGAAAAGTAAAGGTATTTTGTAATAATGTTGTTATGTATTTTTATATTATTATATATTAAATAGGGTTCTTATATATATCTTATATTATATTATGTGATGTTATATACATTATGCTCTATGTTCTATATTATAGGTTTTTTTGTTTTTTGTTTTATTCCTCACCTGAGGACATTTCTCTACTTACTATCAGATAGAGTGGGAGGGAGGGAGAGAGAGAGACAGAAAGAAACACCGAAGTGATAGAGCCACATCGACTGGTTGCCTCTCGCACGACCCAACCAGGGCCAGGGACATACCGCAACTGAGGTATGTTCCCTTGACCAGAATCGAACCCATGACTCATTGGTTTGCGAGCCGACACTCTAACCACTGAGCCAAACCGGCCAGGGCTATATTATAGGTTTTATTCATCTATCACCACTGTTTTACCAATATGCCCAAGGCTAATTATAATTCCATGTTAGTCAACAGTCTGAGTTCAGTTTTTAAATATTTTTTTTAATCCTCACCCGAGGACATGTTTTTATTGATTTGAGAGAGAATGAGAGAGAGAGAGAGAGAGAGAGAGAGAGAGAGAGAGAGAGAGAGATATTGATCAGCCCCGAACGGGGATGGAACCTGCAATCTGGGTATGTGCCCTGACTGAGAATCGAACCCACAACCTTTTGGTGTGCAGGACAGCACTCCAACCAACTGAGCCACACTGGCCAGGATTGAGTTTAGTTTTAACATTTCAAGTTTTAAGTATGAAAATCTCAACTTTCACAAACTATTGCAACCCTCAAAAGAAATATGGATAACTAGCAATTCATGCCATAGAAATTAGTGTTTACATTTATTTAGACTTTTACACAACATTTTACATATCTCAAGGCATGTGCATGTGCTTGTCCCTTTACGAATTATCCTCCAGTGTTTATGAAGCAATGGGAGAGATGTATATACGATGTTAAAACTCAGTGTAAAGAAAGGTTAAAAAAACCTTGTTTTCTTAAAGATAATTTATTTTCTTTGAAGCAATTGAGTTGCCTATAAACAGATTTATGGATGAAGACAATGATTGGATTTGCCTTTATGCTTTGTTTTGAAAATATATTTATTTTATCACTTGTGACGGGATAATCAATGCTTAAAATGATTGTATGAAGAATTTTAAATGTTGTCTTTAAGACCAGAAGTGACCTCAAGTTGAAATGATGACAGAAGTTCTGGGCCTGAAAGCCACATCCTCCAGATACTTGTGTTACAGAGACATGATTTCAAAGAATAAAAAGAACCCAGAGCCAGGAGTGATATAAGTAGTTCCGATCAAGGTGACTTGAAAACGGTTCAAAGCAATGTGTCACTCAAAGAGTAACAGGAGGAATTGGTTTACTTTATCTTTTTACTTTTTTCTGGATTTGTTAATAGAATGGTAGTAAAATGGGCTTCCTCTTACTTCATTTCTGTATTTTCATAGATTACATAAGTTTTTCCTCTTGTGTCATTATTGACTATAAAATAGAAAATATATTTTTCTTGGTTTTAGAAGTTCAATGTTAACCTGAATCTATTGATTATATAATTTGCATATTTAGTCCATTTTGCACATTTTCATTCTTTGGTAAGAATGAAATGGTTTATTTATTTTTTTCTTCTTTCTTTTCCCTCTTGAGAACTAAAAGTTTTTAAAATATTTCTTCAGAGAGGACAGAATAACATGATACACAAATCATCTGCAATTCAACTAAGTGTATGACTAAAACAGTACAGATGTTTTCATTTTAGGCCTCATTGCTGTCCTCACACTGCACACTGGTATTAACTTGCTACTGCAGAAGAGAATAACAGAGAGATTAAGAGACCTTCCTATTGTTGACAGGACACTTGAAACTTAGCAAAGAGACATCTCTTGCTTGTGACATATGTTAATGGATCTTGCAACAAGAATTAGAGCTATGCTCCAATTACTTCAGGTAGTGGGAGTTTATTGTCAGGATACTGTGTACAGAAGAGAAGTCTCAGAAGTAACACATTCAGGTTTTAGGTGAACTGGAATGTTACTCCTCACTTCTGGTAATCTGCCACAGGTTCTGGTTCTGATGGCCCAGAGAAACTCTAGTTGTCTGCATATTGGGGTTCAGATTTTCCTTCTGTGACTCTCTCACTAGTTGTTGCTGCTTCCTATTTCACTGATTGCTCGTGTTAACTTCCATAATTTATCTCCCCCCACCCCATCATATCACTCTAGATGATAGAGGCGAGGACCAGAGGTGAGAGCCTTTTTGCATACAGTTTTTAGCATTTTCCATTTTCTACTCTGTGTATTTTTTTTAAAATTAATATATCAATAATGTAAAAGTAGCTCTAAAGAAAGTAATTCCTAAGTGATAACATCATAAGAAGGAAAAAGGAAGAAAGAAAGGGAAAGAAGAAAAAAGATGAATGTATTTAATATTTAAAAGGAAAACAAGCCAGAGGCTATTTTCAAAATCAAAATGATACATAATATAGAATGCTAGCAAAGCATATATGGGAAAATAACAAAACAATAAGTTACCAATACAAGTAAAGCTTGATTAAGACTGGCATCAGAATGTGGGCTCAATGACTAGAACACCAGATCCATCATATATCTGGTATTGAAAATTAAAAGTAAGCAAAATGTTTTAATGCAGTGGTTCTGCAAACCAATGGACATAACTTCAGGTCAACATTTCAGTAGTCTAGAGTAAATTGACAATAATAACAACAACAAAATTAAAAAGACTGACTAGAGAATTTACATTATGCCACTCTAGAACGCCAGGGCCTGGCATTCATTAAACACCATAATCATTGATCAAGAATTAGACATATGTCAAGAATTGCATCTAAAGAGAAACAACATATTTTATAACATTTCTCCATATCTATATTAGTGGGTAAGAAGAATGATCCACTGCCACAAAACTATATAATAAACTTTACATCCATCTTAGTTCTGGTGAAATGACTTTATTTCAAAATATTTTACACACACAGAAGAACCTGTTTTCTCTTTCAAGTACCCTGTAATTCTTGGTTTCATCATACCCCAAAAATGTTGCTGATCCAGAAGTCATTAGGGAGATAAGAGCAATTAATGAAAAAATAGGTAATAAATCATCTTTACAAACATATACATTTGCCAGGTTATGAAAAACTGACAAACTCACCTGACTACTCATACCCCAAATCACAGATTAGCCAAAGAACATACATGCATAGCCCATGGACACAGACAACAGTGTAGTGAAGGCCGGGGGAGGGATGGCAGGGGCTGGGTGGAGGTAAGCAAAGGGGAGGGAATGGGGGACATCTGTAATAGTGTCAACGATTTTAAAAAAGATTAAAAACTCCATAAAGGTCTACCTTAGTAAATGCATTATAAAAAATCCCAAAATACAAATGCCAGGGAACATGATATCATTTTATTGCATTAAACAAGTGGTAATTTTCAATAGTTTCTCTAAAATATGTAACTGCTGTTAATACAACCTTTAAGATTAAACAATGGTCTTTCTCTCCCACATGGTTCTGGTATTTTCCTTTGTAGTCACTGTAATTAAGTTCTTCCCAGGCAAACAAGCTTCCCACTAGGCAGGTATTCCCAATTCCTCCTAGCTCTAATCATCACATTCTCGCTAGCTTTGCCCTGACAATTTTAATTCTACACATATAGTTTTATTCTAATTTACAGAACTTTTAATTACTGCAATAACCTGTGATTCCAGAAACAAGAAACAAGATTGGTGTGGCAGTCCTGCTGATATTTAGACTCAACTTAACTTTCCTGATTGGTTCCCACAAGTAACCAAACGCTTTGTAAGCATAGTTAGAACTACTGCTCATTGATTTTTACCTATCTACTTTTTGACATTCAGGTAGCCAAATGCCCAAAAATGCTTTGTTCCTGGAAGACATTAAAATTTGAAATTTGAAAATCTCCTTGACTTTATATGAACCTGACTAGTAGATTTCTAGCCCTTTTATAGATAGACACTCCATACAAGGGTCTTATCAATAGGAAGGAAGCAGTTAGACAGGCATTTGTAAATTCAATCCCAGTTCCGATTTAAACTGCATTTACATTAATATAGCTAGCTTACTTACCTCTACTCAACCATTGTATTTGACCTACCTTTTTTATTTTTATTGAATTTAGAGAGAGAGGGAGAGAGAGAGGAACAGAGAGAGAGAGAGAAACATCAATTTGTTCCACTTGTTATGTGCCCTGACTGGGGAATTGAACTCACAACCTTGTCTTATGGGGACAATGCTCTAACCAACTGAGCTACCCAGCAAGAGCTTGACCTACCTTTTGTAAAAGCAGTTTGACAAAATGAAAGTGTCATCACCTAAAAGCATCTTTACTAAAGAACCCATTAATTAGGGTGAAGGAATGACCAAGAATACTAGATGAGATGTCTAGGAAGTGACATAGGTTAAATTCTCTAATCAAAATTTTCCTTTAGTTTGCAAATAAGAATCTTACCAGGTAATTTCAATAAAAATGTACCTTAAACAAGAAAAAGTAAATATGACTTTTATTAACATAACAATATTCTTTGAAAAAGCAGTATTTCCCACAAAATATATTTTCCAAAGGTACCAACTGGATATTACATGTAATAAAATTCAATAATATATAATAATACACCACTTTCTAAAGTATGCTTGTTTAATCACAATTCAAGAAGACTAAAAAAACAAAACTAGGTAATAGGTATGCTTATTCTAAGCATGCACTAAATAAAACACCTTTACTAGATCTTTCCCCTCTTTAAAAAAGCTTTCTACTTTTATCTGTTTCTTTATGGAAGGGGTATTAAAGAGGTATTAAAGGGTATTAAGTGTGCCATAGTATTTTATTTTATAAGCCAAAGTCTGTTGCGTCCCAGCTCAGTTAACTCTCTGATACTTGAAGCTGATATAACTTTATAAAGACTGTTACTCTTATGTATGTAGAATTTGCCAAATGAAACTCATGTGTTTGCCGTATTGTAAGGTAAAGGGTTGTGTTTTAATTCCCATACCTCAGTATCTTTTAAAACAAGTACAAAACAATTATTTTCCTTCAACCTCCCTTTCTCTGATATTTTGGTTTTCAGATTTTCAAGCTAAAACTTCAATGTAGAAATAAATATTGTTAGAAAACAGGTTTAATGAATTGCAAAACTTGCACTGACTTTGCATTCCAGCCAAATCATTTTCAATAATGCTACAGTAAAATGTATAGTCTTCACATAGTAATTTATCACCTTAGCTTGTAAAAGGACGACTGATTTGGACAATGATGTTGTGAATGTTAATATATAAAAAGGAATCTGAGTTAGAGGTCAGGAAATATTTTTATCTTGAAAATATTTATAGTGAATCTGGCTTCAGTTCCTGTGGGTTCTTATCCCTTGAGGATTTCGTTGAGATCCAGGTTTAAATGAACCAGAAAACTTAAACTTAAAATTTATCTTATACTTCCAAACTTTATGTGCTTTCTGCCTGAAAGAATAAATCAAACTTGAAATCAGCCCAGATTTGCTCAAAACTCCAATTTCATGAAATTACCAAGGTCCTGAAAAATCAATAAACTTACTATAAACCTAAAGCAAGTATGTAAACCAGAAATCAGGTAAAATACCATAAATCCACATGCTAAACATGGACTAATCTATTACTAAAACTTGTTTGCTCATCATGATTTCTACAGCTTACATATGGGGACAGTATAGATAATTAGCATAGGATATTTAAAAAACAATCTTTTAAGGATTAAAAACTTGAAGTTATCCATGAAGCTTTTAAAAATAGGACAGAATAAAAGAAATGGGGAAAAAGTAATCACTCTCTTCTTCATCTGTCTTGGATTACCATGAAATTCCAAATGATACTGTTATCAGCCATTAATAATTAAAAATTTAGGTTTTGCTGCCCATAGGGAGGTGATAATAAATCCACAGTAACAAAACAAAAAAACAAAAAAGAAAGAAACAAAGAAAGAAAAAAGTATAAAAATTCTTGATCATTTTGTTGGATAAAGATACTAAAAACTGCCTATAAAATATTCTCAATGCATTTATTTTCAGAGTTTTACATTTTAACTCCAGAGTGTAGCTGACTGAGTATTCGGAGCTGGATGGCATAATAAGAAAAGCGTTTTAAAAATAAGGTAGCAAAAATGCCATCTGGTGTGAAGAGCAATTGAATGAGTAAGAAAACTTGAATCTCAAAAAAAAAAAAGAAAAAAAAAGCTTTATCTAAATATCTAAATGGGGGTTAGAGACTGAGGGTTTAAAAGTGATGAGAGTTAAAAACAACAAAAGGAACTATCAAGATTTTTGATCTGTTAGCACTGACAAGGAAAGAAGCCAATATCTTAGTTCTTAGGAATTATTCCTAAGTGTTTTCAAAAGCAAATACATCTTTACTTTTCATGGTTGAGAACAAAGTGCTTGTGTTTTTACTGCTTTTTGTTGACGTATTTAAAAACTATTGTTTGTACATTCTCGCTGGGTGTCAGTTGAGCAGCTGGGATTTGTGGAGTGACAGCAAATGTGTGGGCAGAACTGCACTCAATATCCTACCCATGGGCTAGTTCAAGATGGCACAGTGGCTTGCTAATTGAAATTGCTCTACCAGTTGAGCGGAATTAAACACTTCTTAGAAAATGGAGTTCACAGGGATAAAGGAAAGCTACCAAAACTAACCAGTAGTTTGATGTTTATAACTTCTAGTGTAGAATTGCATTCTTGATATTCAAATGCACTCGCTGTTCATATAATTTAAATTTTGAAAGGGGTAATGTTTTATATCATGACCTGATGACTCTTAAGAATTACGTATAGTACTTCCTAAAGTGGCTCTGAAAAAGGATGAAGTAATTGATATCTTGGGTCTATCTTCCCTATGAATACTAATTCTGATTTTTTTATTCTTACCTTTCTCGACAGCTCTTCCACAGTTTAGAGATATAGTGGATGGAGTGGTTGCCCAAGAGTCGAACTGAACAGTGGACCTTGAAATTATAATCTTTGGATATCAATAAAAAACATCTTCCTCCGGAAAGTCTTTAAAAGACACTAAACTTGGTCTGTGGGGACTTGCACAAAGGAAATGCAAATGCCCTTGAGGCTCCATTATTTCATAAGCCTCAGGAAAATCCTAGAGGAAAACACTACACAGAACACATTATAGAATGCCTCATATCAGAGTTTTGTTATGTCTTCTGTGAAACGTGTTTTAAGAGTTATCAGTGTAGTTTTAAATTCCATACGCCAGCCAGTGATATGCAGATTGGATTTTTCAGCTAAAACAACAGTCCTTCTGCTAAGATAAGATATACTAAGATTTTATGCCTTTCCCCAGATTCATTTGACTCCTCATTTTTCAGCTTAGTCAAGCTGTTTAATGAACAATCCTATCATAAGTATGTGAAATACTGAATCCTTATATCAAGGCATTCATACTGAAAGGAAAATAGTAGACTTCATGCATGAGGGGGTCTAAATGGAATAGTTTCAATGATTTAACCAATCTGGCTAGCTAAACAGGCATACGCGTTCTTTCTCATAATTCTGTGATTTTCTTCCAAAATATGGTCTTGCCAGACAGAGTAGGATCACTCTCTGATATTAGTATATAATTAGGACACATTCTTTTTGCAGTAACTTTCAAAAGACTCCTAAAAATTATGGAGATGTGAGCAAAGGAGACCTGTCACTAACAAAAGCATCAAAGCAAATTCTTAACAAAATCAATAGGCACCTATTTAATCTTTATCTTTTCTTATTATTTCTTTTTTGGTACTGAATATCTACCCAATTCGGATTTTTAAAACACACTGCACTATGTACTAAGGAGCATGGAAGTGGGACACAATGAAGAAGACAGATATTATTCATTCATTCAGCAACTATTCCTGGAGCATATGTTATGTATCAGGTACTCCTCTAGGTTCATAGGCTATATTAGTGAACAAAATAAACAAAAATCTCTGTCCTCATGGGGTTTATCTTCTAGTGGTAAGGACAGACTATAAACAATAACATAATAAAAATAATATGTAAGTAAAATTTACAATATATGTTGTAAAATATTACAAGTGATGTATAAAACATTTAGCAGGCTCAGGGGTTCAAGAATGTGGGGATGACAAATGTGAGGAGAGGGGTGAGTAGCAAATAGCCATTTTAAACAGTAAGTCTGTTTAAAAGCTGACATTTGAGCAAAGATTTGAAGGAATGAGCCAATCCTCAAGTTAGAAGATCTCCAAGACATTTGAATTATGTAACTGAGCAAGAAAAGTGCACAGAAAAATGAAACGTGGCAAAAAATACCAAAAGCGACATATCTCAAAGAAGAAATTAGTAGAATATAGTGGATCTCTGTGGGTGTGAAGGAATGCATAGCACAGGAATGATTAAAGTTTAAAGATGATAATGAGGATTGAATGAAGGGCAGAGAACCCTCTAGCTGAGAGTGGAGTAAAGCTTAAAGGTAGAAAGAAAGAAATGCTGTGATAGGAATGAGTAAATCTTCTTAATGAGTAAATTTAATTTAATCCTACTGATGACCTGAAAAGACCTTCACACTGGGGCTTCCCTGCTTTCAAACATGGAACTTCTCCCTGGGGATTTATGTGAACCTAGGAAGGTTAATCAGATTAATTAAAAGAAATGACAAATCTGGATTCAACCCATTAACACAGAGGAGATAAGAATGAAAACTTTAAAATCATTAATGACAGCAAATCAGGCTTTGCAAAGCGAGGGAGTCAGCAGAACACACTGGGAACAGGAAGAAGGTGACAACGGCAGAGAGAACCACAAGCATCGCTGTGTTCTGGATGGAAATACAGAGAGAACACAGAGAATGTCTTTGAATTTAACTTTTAATCTCACAAGGGGAAAAAAAAAAACATATGAGCAAATAAACGAAAAATACCTTATACACTTTAGTTGATGTAGTAACAACAACAAAAAAAAGACAGGATTAAAAAATAAAAATAAAATGTTATTAGTATTATATAAACTTCATGCTAGAATAAACTGGTTATAGAATCCAGAGAATTACTATAACCCATAATTCTTCGCAATATAATTAATATAATTTATAAAATATTTTCTAAGTTAAGACTGTATTTAATAAATGAATTTCTATGATATACCTAGACTAGAGATAATTTAGAGGTATAATTTAATAAGTACATTAAACCATTTATAAAAGTTAAAAGATGGGTTTAACAGATATAATTAACATTGTAGGACAGTTTGATTTGTATAATTTTTATAAGCATTAAAATGTTATCTGATTTATGTTTTGGGGGGTATATAAAAGAATGTGTCACTTTAGAATTATTTTTGTTCAAGTTCTCACACATGGAAACAAGAAGGAAAAAAAGTTATGCCTCCCAATAATTTTATGGAAAACATGCCAAATCTGAAAGAATCTCACTGAGCTGTACCTCTTTCTTTCTTTTTTTTTTTTTTATTGTTGAAAGTATTACAGATGTCCTCTTTTTTCCCCATTGACCCCCTCCTCCCTGCTCCCACCTCCCTCCTAATGTCTGTGTCCATTGCATATATGCATATAAGTTCTTTGGTTTATCTCTTCCCACCCTTAAATCTGTACCTTTTTCTTTTGTGCTATTATAAATACATGTCTTTAAATCTTCATTTAAAAATTTTTAACTAGATTATTTTTGTTTGTTTGAACTTTCCAAGACTTAGCTACCTTATATTCTACTTCTAGGCCAAGTTAAAACCAACAAAGAAAGAAACAAACAAACAAAAAAAAGCAAGACAACAACATCATCACTAACCAGTTGTTTCCTGAGATGATGATTCTTTCCCCAAGACTCTTTCACCACAAGCATAACATGGTCTCAGAAGAGGAGTTCATCGATGTGACACTCCGGCCCTCCTGATTTCTGGATGTCTTGGGTCTCTTACCCTATGTAATATTATGTTTAATCTTTCTCTTAAGAAGAAGAAATTCGTGATTTCATAAAAACAAATTAAAATGGAAATGGAAATTTATGGTACCCTTTACATAGCTAAATTACTGTTTATCATCATTTAATTTTCCCTAAGAAGAATGATGTATAAAAGAGGTAAGCAAAATAAATTAGAGAAGTCCTTTGCTTTTTCTTGTTTATATTAAGTCCCAGATTCGTTTTTCTTTTTCTGTCTCTTCCTTGCCATAATTTATATTTTTCTACATGTCAGTAAGACTTACTGTTCTATTTAACTGAAGGATATATTTACCTGGGATGGGGGCCAATTGTGCCTCCATTATTAAAATATTTCTTCGAAAATATTAAAAGGAAAGTAATTTTATAACCAATTGAATTTTCAACAGAAACAAATAACATTTTTAATGCTAAAATAAAATTTTTAAAAAAGTCTCTCTTAAAGACTAACCAAACAATGTCTATCTACCCTGGATCATGGAGAACACAGAGGAGGATTTTCAAGAAGAAATTTCAGCCTGTTTGTTTTTGCAAATATTTGCTTGCTTATTAGCGTACACCTTGCATCTTTTAAAAGGCCAGTCAGTTAATGTCCTCTCTATTTTTGTTGAGTGATTTCATCTTATCAATGTTTAAATAAGTCACCATTTAGCTGAAAAATCAGCTAGGGTTAAAATAACTAAGTAGAAGTTCCTAAATAATTCTCTGTGTTCGGGTGGGATTATACTTTGAAATTGTCCTAGGCTAGGAATTTTACCTGTCATTCTGGGAATCCATTAAATTGGAGGATTAAAAATTTCACCACAGTAGAATTGAAAATTTCTTTAATTTGGTTATTGTTTGGGGCCCAGGGGAGGCCACCCCAAATATACCACAATGGCATGTTGATTATTTTTAATTAAAATCACTTAAGAAGCAGCAGAAGCAGAAGGAGCATTCTGATCCTCTCCAGTCTCTCTAAGTGCAGGAAATAAATCTCCATTGTAAAGGTGTTCTCCCAGCTATTAAAGGGCTGGCAAGCAATAAGATGAACAAAGAAAGAGCAGCCCTATAGCCACAGACAGAGAATCCAGAGCTGAGAAGCCTTTATCAACAAATCCTTGTTAATTTTACTAACTGCCTAAGCCTACAATCTACTTAAATTTCTGGGGTACAGGTGTTCTGTACCCCAACACCTATGCTCCTTTGTCCTGTCAATGTCTCACAAATTTATTGTTTGTGTAAAAACTATAGATAGGTACCTGGTTCAATCACTTCCTTAAGCCTCATTTTATGATCTGAGCATCATATCATGACCTCCCATGCACTTGTATTAACTTGGTTTTTCTCCTGTAAACTAGTCTTGTGTTAATTTTCTTATTCTTTTCACTAATCTGGCTGTAAGAACTAAAAAGGGTAGAGTGAGCAAGGGAATTCTTCCTCGCTCTGACACTATCAAATGATTTAATAGTTTTATATCAACTACGATGTAGTAACTATCTCAAACTATCATGTATACTCATCACCTTTGGTCTTCTTATTTAGTGTTATCAAAGGAAAACATACATATATATAACAAAATTCATATTTTTAAAACCAGCTAAATAACATTAGTTTCCTGTGAACTTTTTTCTTTGTTTTGATTTGAAAGATTATTTTAAGTTGGGATTCACAGACATGACCAGAATGTCAAGGGGGCACATGGCACAATAGAAGATTAAGAAATTCTGACTAATAATAGTCCGTTCGACTTTTGATTTCTAAAGACATTCTTTGAATTTCATCAAGAATACATTTAACCATTAAAGGTTAACCCTGACTTTTACATATTTGTATAATTAGGTCCTGATATTTGTTTCTTTCTTCCTCCCTTGATCATTATAAGGATGGATAACATGAGTTGGGGAATGTTCTAACATCTATTCTGTCATAGCAAACATTCCCAATACTTTTCTTTTTTGGTTTGTTTGTTTGTTGAATTTGGCCTGCTTTGATGTGGCAACTATGCATATACATTTTCAATTTCCTTCAACACAGTCTTCTGTTGTTATTTTTTATATTTGAAATGTTCCTTGCAATTTCACAGATGCTCATAAAAACAGATTAGAAATTATGATTCAAACCAGGCCATTCAGATGCTCCTTCCCTAGAATCTGAATCGTGAATAGAGAGGCAAAGAGACTAAAAGTATTGTTTGTTTGTTTTCTTCTATTGTATCAAAACAATTGTGTTAAAGAGAATTCAACCTTGGGTTGAGTTGGCAAAATCCTAATATTCTTTCAGTAAGTTTCTTCTTATTTATGTTAGTTGGAGTTGGTTCTGTTGAAACCCAAAACCTTAATTCTACAATCTCTCAGTGGGCATCCTCGATGAACTGCTGTAGATGAGACTATTCCATTTTATTATTTTAAAATTAGTTTGAAACAAGCTGCTCATCCTCTTTGCTAATAAGATTTCCTAGATAAATGACTTTGGGTTTAACAATGATTTCTTCTTCCCATTTAGCTTCTCCTTTTACCTTCTCTTCCTCTCTAAAAGCTTAACAAACTTATATAGTTGGTACATGGTCAAGCTGTAAAAGTCCTATTTGCAGAGTGAAGGGGAGCAGAATTTGCCACCCAAAAATATGCCTCTTTGGCATAACTATTATCTTAAACTGGTTATTTTTAAGAAACTGCAGACAAGGGAGAAGCTCTAAAAACAGCAGAAATTATCCTTTTGTAATAGCTCAGTAAGGATATCTCTGTCTTCGTACCAGAAGGAGGCTAGATGACTCAATCTCTAGAAATGTATTAATGGAGAAAGCCTGGACTTAAATCTGCATAACAACCTTACCCTTGTTTACTGTGCTTTGTCTGATAACCCCTCATAACTGGCTCACCCCCAACCCCTAACATCTTTTTTTGTCTTCAGCTGAAGATGGTATTTTAAGTGGTGGCTTGGGCCATTTTGGGGAGATACTCAGTTTTCCTGGGTATCTATTATGTATACAGAAGGTATGCATGTTATTAAACTTCTGTTTGTTTTTCTCCTGTTATTCCATCTTTTATTACAGTGGCATGGGGGGAGGTCTCAGCCAAGAACCTAGCAGAGTAGGGAAAATTATTTTTTCTCCCTAAAGAGTAAGAGTGTACATGTGTTATGAGTTAATCATTTATATTTTCCCTATCAATTTCAACTTAGATTGAACATTACATTAAATATTACTTGCTATTAGTCTTGAGGATAATCTATATAGATCATAAATGTGTGTGTGTGTGTGTGTATGTGTATTTTCAAAAGGATAAAACACTAATACAAGAAAATAATATTGATAATTTATGTTTTTATCAAAGATATTTATTATTTCCACTATAATATCCTAGGAAATAGCCTTTCATTTCCCAGAGTGTATAACCCAAACCAGCACAATGAATATCATAATACTAAAGGAAGAATTTGAGAAGGTAGAAACTGAAAACAAGGAAGGAAGAAAGGAAATTGTTACACTAGACCAGGTGACAGACGTCATCAACTGGACAAGAGATGTAGAAAAGAGGAAAGAAAACAAGAAAATGGGAGGAAAAAGAAAGACATTGCAAAGAGTGAATCAACAACTTTGGCAACTGATTTCATAAGAAGAGTTGGGCAGGGTATAGAAAGTATAAAAAAATGAAGAGTTTGAGCTAAAACAAAATTGTTGCATGAACAAGAAAAAGGTTTGGGAGAAAATGGTTAAAATAATTAGTGCAGATTTAAACATGAAGAGAGACTGAGGCACTAGTAAACTTTCTATGTGGAGATATCCAAGTGACAGGTGATGATCTGGGCTGGGTCTATAAAATTATAAATTACATAATAGATGTAAGTGTTGAAATAATTAAATCAGAAGTAAGTTCAGGGACAGAATCTTGGAGAGTTTACATGTATTTTTACATTTATTTTTAAGAGATTAGTATATTTAAAAGAGAAATAGACAGAACAGCTGAAAGATGAGACTGAGAGGAAATATTTAGAAGAGTCAAATCAAGAGACTATAATTCATTCAAATCCAAATGAATAAATTCCAAAGAGAAAAATAAAGCTAAGAAGGAGCAATTGGATTCAGCACTTAGAAAACTTTTGGAAATTTGGGAAAGCAATTTTGGTAGAGTGCTGAGAATAGAATTCACTTATTTTGGCCCAAAATAAACATATGGATTGCCTGGCTGCTAAAGTCTACATCAGGCTGGGCCGTAAATCTCCTACTGCCCTGTACATCTAATGACTGCCATATAACTGTCTGAACTCTAATAAGGTTTCTTACTTTACAACCTTCTTCCTGTTCATATTTACCATTCTTTAATCTTTCTCTAAAAAATTGCAACAAAATTTAAAGTTTTCCAAAAAAATGTATTTTTTTTAACAGAGGTTATTTCCTATACAGTTTCTGTATAAATATATATGTATTTATTAAATAATAATAATAATAATTTAAAAATCAACAAATCTGCTTTATTTAATGGAATTTGATGCAGGGTTCTTTTTTCCAAGAGTGTTTAGTTAGAAGCTTTGCATGATGCTGGGTGAATGTAGATTTGAATGTAAAGATAGTCATAAGAATGGCTTCCAGCAAAACACATATGGAGGAATTACAGTATATCTACCTTAAGACATAATAACAGACATCTCAATCCACTTACAGACACATCTAAACAGACTTCATCATTTTATCATTGACATATAAAAATCTTTACCATACCCTTTATGTTATGACATTAAATACTAATCATGAGCTGTAATCAACTTGGATTTTGGGTATTAAAATTATTGGCATGTACTTGGTCAATCTAAATGATAATCTTTAAAAAGTCTAGAAGTGATATGTACTACACCCAGAGCAGTAGTCCTATTTATATCTGTTTCACTGTCATTAAATTAGGTAAATTGATATCTTAATATTATCAAAATACTAAGTCAAGAGAAGTAGTTAGGAGAAGCAAATGAAATGTTTAAATTCAGCATTTTACATTTTATTTTAAGGGGTAGGTTCTATTCTAATTATGTTGACTAAAGAATTCTTTTTTGGCCCTGGCTGGTGTGGCTCAGTGGGTTGGATCGTCATCCCATGCACCAAAAGGTTGTGGGTTCCATTCCCAGTCAGAGCATATGCCCAGGTTTTGGGTTTGATCCTGGTCAGGGCATGTTAGAGAGACAACTGTTTCTCTCTCACATAGATGTTTCTCTCTCTCTCTCAAATCAATAATAATAAAAAAGTGTGTTCTCAGGTGAGGATTAAAAATATTTTTAATTAAAAAAAAGAATTCTATTTTGTTTTCATTAGTTAATCATAAAAATGATTTATAAAATAAACATAAAAAGAAATATTTGTTTTATTATTCAAACTTTGAGTGATAAAATTATATATATGTCCTTTTCAAAATAAATCAAAATCTCAACCATATAAATTAAATAAGAGGTCAATCTGTCTTATAAAAACAACCAAAAAAGACAGAATAACTTACCAAGATTTCAATTTAATAAAAGTGATAGGTTTGCTTGCAAACTATGTGAGAGCAATGAGTGGCCTTGCCCTTTTGTTTGCTGTTGTCAGTATCTAGGACAAATCCTGGCATACATTAAACTCTTAATCAATGCTTATTGTTGAGGTGACACTTTTCCAACTTCAGTCTCCTTTCTGTTGCATCAGAGGAAAATTTTATCTCTGTTGCTTTCTGTTGAAACTGTTAACTAAAACTAAATTAAAGAACTTAGGAGGACTTGTTTTTTAAAAAAACAGGGGGGCGGGAGAGATAAACCAAGGAATTTATATGAGTATATACATAACCAATGGACAGAGGCAATAGTGTGGTGAAGGTGGGGGGGGCTGGAGTGGGAAGGAGGGGGTAAATGGGGGGAAAGGGGAGACATCTATAATACTTTCAATAATAAATTTTAAAAAAATTTTAATTTATACATAGGGTATTTCTAAAGTGAGATTTGCTCTAAGAATGCAAATTTGAAAACAAACACGAACTAATCCTTTAGCTAAATAATCACAAATTTTAATTTAACAAGACCTAAATCTATATTAATTTTTTTTAAGTCCCAGTTAGTCATCAATACATAACCAGTGGTAAAATTAAGTCTTATTTACATTTCATGGTGAAATTTATTCTTCACCATTTGGGAGAGTATATGAAAAAACATCTCTTGGTTTAAGAATATTTTGCTATGTTTAATTTTAGTTGCATATTTTTCATTTTTAGATTATTATTTTTTATTTGAATATGTAAAGCTGTTAGAAAATGTGGAATAAATTATTGAGGTAATCATCTGCTGTTTTACCATTTCCTTCTGGTGCCAGCTAAAATTAAAATGGGAATATCAGTGTTTAGATATTTAAATGTTAGGCATGATGAAAATAGTATCATTTGAAAAAAAGACTCCCAGACAAATCTCTCAACATGTATTGAAAAGGCAGCTGATTTTAATGACTACCCTTCAGGTTCTCCAATTAGTCTATTTAATTCATTTTTCCCTTTCCAAAAGTGCAGTCTTTATCAGACTGCTGATGAAGTGATATAGCTTTATGGCTAGAATTTAAATCTGGCAAGAAATACAAAATAATATCTCCCTGAAATGACTCTAGAGTTAGCTAACCCCCCTCCAAAAATGTATATTCATTCCTAGAAGCTTTTGATCACAAAGGTATATATTACCAAACTGTTTAAAAGAAGGAAGTGCAGTGCAGAGATGATTATTTCTTGAGAGCTCACAAACATACTACAAAGAATTATATAAAAGGATTTGGGGAGCATATGATATTAGACCTAAATTTCTCATTAGGACATGCATTTCTAGTACAATAGCCAAAGAACCTGTTTCTTGGGGTAATTGACAAGTTATAGAGTTTCTCCAATAATTTAGCACTTATCAGACACACTGCCATTGAGTGCTTTGCTTTCATGCACTCAACCATGTGAGTTGCACTATGCACTATTGAGATGCTCTTATTTTCAAAGAGCTCACTGTACCTGGGCAGAAACAAAACCAGAGGCAAGTACAATGGGTAAGACTGCAGGTTTTATATGCAGATCTGGTCTGTTAACTCCAGGAGAAACAGGATAATAATCTATCCTTTCTCTATTGTTTCCATGAGAGCCATTACGCCTGTGAATAGTAAGAGCTGGGAAATTTTGTTGAATAAACACATAGATGTTTAATAAGTTTGTTTTAGAAAACATGAGACATATACCTTAAGATAAGGTGTAAAGTGAGGAAAATCAGTCAAATGCTGGTGAGATTTAAATTCTGGCAATAAAATGATATCATTTCATCAGTAGGGCGATCATGACTGCACTTTTATCCCTAAAAGGGGAGATAGCCTAAGCTCCTGGGCAGGCATTAAAGATTGGGCAGGGTCCAGGATAAAGAGCAAGGTTACATTGGTATTGAAGGATACATTGTTTAGTCAAACTGGAAAAAAGAATATTTTTGATATAAAGAGCAAGCCAAAAATGTTGAAGAAACTCTAGCTTCAAGTAGTGACTTAATTTTAGTTGCTTTAAAAACATATTTTTATAGTTGTGTTACTGCTTTAGACTGCAAAATATGTGTAAGCAACTCTAATAAAGCATTATATTTAGAAGAAATTGTTTCCTACACCAAAGGGTTTACCACTGACTCCACTATAGATTCAACCTGTATACTTAAAATGTGAGTCAATTTACAGAACTTTCAATACAAACAGAAAGCAAACAAAAGCTTTAGGACTCCTGGATGTAAAAAGAAGTTGTCTAACCCACAGAAGTGAATTGGATTGTCTTTTCTGTTAATGAAACCTAGCCTTAAACATAGTTCTAAGGAAGTAACACATACCCTGAGTAGGGGTAGCTGCATGAGTACTGTTGGAATCTGGAGAGAATGACCCAACATGGCAATGAGGAAGAGAACTTGATAGCAGGCATGTCATCTTTCAAGTATATCCTGAGGATAAGGTACATCATCAGTGGTGACCATAATAGATTAACCAATCAAGTCATTTCAACCCATTTACTTGGACTACCTAAACCCTAGAACTTCTACAACCTAAGAAGAGTAAGGTGCATTGAAATGATTGCCTTTCGACATGTCATCACCATGGGGCGGAAAGACTGGATTAAGGCCCAAAAAAGAAAGGAAGAAGAAAGAGAAAGAAAGAAAGAAAGAAAGAAAGAAAGAAAGAAAGAAAGAAAGAAAGAAAGAAAGAAAGAAAGAAAGAAAGAAAGAAAGAAAGAGAGAAAGAAAGAAAGAGAGAGAGAGAGAGAAAGAGAGAGAGAGAGAGAGAGAGAGAGAGAGAGAGAGAGAGAGAGAGAGAAAGAAAGAGAGAGAGAGAGAAAGAAAGAAAGAAAGAGAGAAAGAAAGAAAGAAAGAGAGAAAGGGAAAGGAGTGGGGCTGGAGGGAGGGAGGGATGAAGGGAAGGTTAGAGGAACAGAGGAAAATTAAAAAAAGAAAAAAAATAGGGCAGAGAAAGGAATACTTTTAGTTTTCTTAAAACCAGAGACTCTTGAAGCAATTTTAATATGTTGCAAATGTATCAGTGATTACTTTCTAGGTAATAATGGATATTTGCTTCCATTAATCGATTTCTACTTTACTACTAAAATTGTCAAATTAGGCTTCAGAATTCCGTTGATTAAAACATTCAAAAGATGTAAAGTCCTGAAGAATCAATATGTGGTAACTTTGTATATAGTGTGTTTACTGAAAATGGGACATAATAAAGTAGTTTAAGTGGAATACGTCTTAGTATTTTTACAATGGTAACTAATCGTGTGGCAGTAGATAATTTCTTAATGCTATAAATTAATATAGCTTACAATGCCAGACAAAACATTTATCTTCAGCAACATGTGGACATAGTTTAAAAATATGACACATTCTAGTAAAAATCTAAAGCAGGGGCTTCGAAACTTATTCCAGTTTAAGGACAACTTAACATGATATGTATTTATTTATTTATTTATTTATTTATTTATTTATTTATTTATTTATTTTTGTTGAAAGTATTACAGATGTCCCCCTCTTCTCCCCATTGACGTCCTTCATTATTTTTTAAATGTCTCAGGTTCACACACAATATTTTGTTTTGATATATATTGATTAAAGAGATAATAAGTGCCTCCAAACCATTATTCAGCAATTCATTTATATGTCTATCAACCTCAACAACAACTTATATTTGAAAAAACACATGTTCAAGACATGTTTTTTAATTCAATCTTCAGATAATGCTTATTTTTCCTATGGATTCGTGGGGCTAAAGTAATACTTCTGCATCCCCTTAAGGTCTGTGATCCATAGGGTGGAAAACCATAAATACTTCGTTACCTGTAAAAGTACAAAATATTATAAATTTTGATTTTGAGCTAAGTGATATTAATTTAAGATCCTTTCATTATTCCCCAAGATGGAATCTTCAGGGTCATGTACTAGTACCCTTCAGGTGATCAAAAGTAGTGAATCACTTGTCTTTACAACTTAATTACACCAGAAATGTGTCTGGTATACATACAAATAAGCTCAACTTCAATATTTTATTTTGTTGAATTTATTTCATTTCAGCATCTGTTCAACACAAATTTCCCATTTAAATATATATCTTTTTGAATGAATAAATATGGTCTTTGTGAACACACTTAAAAATGTCAATAGAAAGTCATGCTGACAAAAATTCTTTAGAAAGATCAGTACTGAATATTATTCTATCAATTATAAACACCACATTATTTATAATTATAATTTAGATATATCACTGTAGTTGTTTGGCAATGATTTCAAAATTTATGAATGCCTTCTAAAAATTTCTCTATATAAGAATCAGAGTGAGGGGGATTCCATAATGGCGGTGGAATGAATGGAAGCTACACAGACCATCTCCCAGGACCAAACTGGAATTACAACTAAAATAAAGACAAATCGTCGGGAAAAAGCAACAGAAAAGCAGCTTGCGAGGACCATACAGCCAGGGACACTGACTCGATCCTGGTAGGATTGTGGAGGTGTGAGAGGGGGGCTGGGAGCCCATGGACAGGTGCCCTCTTAGCTGTGAGCAGCGCCCTCGGGTTAAATTCCCAAGCCTGCTCCACAGCACAGAGGGCCGGGACAGAGCACTAAAATAGCCACAGCCACTCACCTTGGGCTCCGGCAGAGGGAGGGCGGACTGGACTGGAACTGTGTGGGGACATACGGGTTTTGGAGGGTGCTCAGAGCTTTTGCTGAGTTGTGGCCATGCAGAACAGCAGCCATCAATATCTATATCAGGAACTTGGTTAGAGACTCAGGCAAGCTGATGAAGGAAGAATTAGTGTGGCATAGGATGAATACTGTGGGTATTTGTGGTGAGCATCTAATGTGTGGTCTGGTTGGTATGTGTTTCAACTCTTCCTCTGGAAATGCCTTCACTTTCTGACTTCAACCTTGTAGTTCCAAAGTCCCTGTATTCTTACAGTCTGAACACATGACCACACTTAGGATGACTGGTGACTATCTCAAGTTGTTTAAATCAGAACCTAGGGAAGAGAAATTGTCTCTCTCAAGCAATAGCAATATTAGAAGTAAGTCCCCAAAGTCAAAACACCTGTTACAACAACAACAGTTAATATTTCTCAGGCTCAGCCATTTTTACTAAGCATTTTGAATATTTTACAATAACCCTATCATTAGTCACCACATCGTACAGGTGAGTAAACTATAGATTAGAGTTGTTACCCAAATCTTAGTGCAAATGAGTGACAGTCTGAAGTAGGGCAGCCTGATTGTAATCTGGCCACTTTTCACAGTGCATTCCCCTCCTACCAATGGGAGGAAACCTGTATAAGAATATGATATGCACACCACAAAGGAGTGAGATAAGTGTGTCGGGAGTTATTTGAGACTGTGGTTCCAGCTGCTTCTGAGTAATGGCTATATTAGTGATACAGCCTCTGTCCTCTAAAAGTTAGAGCAATCAAACACTCTTTTAATTCTGATAGTATCTCTCCTTCTCCCAGTAAGTCACAGCTCGCCCACTCCCCACCCCTACCCCTTAAGCTAGTTTGAGTTGGTGTTGCTGATACTCTAAGAAAAGAAAGGATGGTAAAGGTAAGCCTTTCAGGGATGGATAGAGGATTTGGGAAGCCAATATCCAGTGTTGCTCTGTCTGCCTTCCAAGGGCAGCAAGGACCCCTTTCTTTCTGCATCTTTTTGTCTTCTCTGGATCTCTCTCTCTCTCTCTCTCTCTCTCTCTCTCTCTCTCTCTCTCTCTCGCTCTCTCATTGGTTCTCCCTATCTACACATGTTACTTTCTATGGCTAAGACTTTTCTTTTTTCCAGTTAATTTTTCCCCTACACACTATACAGTTTCCTTTAAATGCATCACGATATAACATATGCATGTATGAGTCCTTGTTATAACATCTAGGCAGCAAATAACCTGAGCTAACAAAGACCTTACTGGAGGGGAAGGGAGCCTCGGACAGGGGAAAGCATAGGAGGTGTAAAGAGAAGGGTCATGCCTTCTTGAGGAGGAGGGAGAAAGGCCGTGGTTTTTAGATCCACTCGTCTATTCAGCAGCGGAGGAATCGACAAAGAGATCCCGTGGCACACACTGAGATCCCGTGGCACACACTGAAATCCCGTGGCACACACTGAAATGCCTCCTCTCGGCACTAGCACTATTGTACATACCTCTCATTTAGAACTCACTTTACTGTGTCAAGTGTTTGTGTTTTCACATCCTAATGACAGTTAAGAATCTTTAAGGGAGCCTGAAGAAAACTTGCTGGAGCCTTAAGAACTGGAATTTAGCCATATTATCTCTCTGCCTCATATTCCTTGTTTATATAATAAGTATTCTGACTCCTGGCCTGTCCACCTTATAAAATTGTTGTGAGACATGAAGTTCTAATTAATATTAATATGCTTAGAAAGCTGTAAAGATATAAACATGGGAAGCATGATTCTTAACATATATTTAATCTAAAATAAGCAGTCAATATATTGCATATATTTAAGAAACTTATTTCAGCAGTTTTTTTTTAACTTGACTGAGAGAAAAGAAGGGCATTCAGCCAGTAAAATAACAAATTCATTGTGGCATCTTAAAAGCATTTCATTGTATGATGGATAGAATAGGGATGATGAGATCCATCACCACTACTATTATTCTTTCTTCTTTCCAAATCTTTACCCACCTTTTCTTTTTTAATTTTCTGTTTGAATTTTTGAAGTTAAATGTATTTATTTTTTTGTTACGGATGTCCCTCCTTTTGCCCCCTTTGACACCCTTCTCCCCACTCTCATCCCCCCCCCACCACCACCTTCACCGTATTGTTGTCTGTGTCCATTGGTTATGCATATATGCATATTAGTTCTTTGGTTTATCTTTTACCCACCTTTTCAAGTGTAGTTCGGGAACCATGTCCAAAGATCCCCTCCAACAGACAGATATCTTTAAACTTCCAAAAGTTTATTTGAATTATACAAATTGACTTTCATACAGGAATGCACTCTTTTTTAAGATAGGGACCATAGTTCACTGAACACCATTCTGAGTACTCAATACACACTAAAAATATTATTTCTGAGTCAGTTTATAAACCACTCAATTGATTAGTATTTTAAAGAAAATGTCTTACATCTATATTTATTCTTATATCAATTATAGGAATATTTGCTTGCCATTTATGATATGCCAAGTAGATATCGTTTGTTCATTGCAAACAGTATCCATCATTGTTGATTTTTTATAAAACTAAATTACTCATTGCAAATTACATAGCATGCTTCTTCCTAGTTTCTATCATTATGCTGATACTTAAAACCATCAGATACGTAAATGGGTTGAAAATGGGGTAGTCAGAGTTGATGCCTCAACAGAGAGTAAATATTTGACCAAATGGGGTAGGGGAAAGGAAGGAGGCATTAGGAATTGGGTTGATACAGACGAATGACCAGAGAACCCTGGAGGGCTGGTAATTTGCTTGAGATTAATCCCTGGTGGAAAACTGACCTAGAAGGAAAGCATTTGCAGCAGGAGTGTATTACCTGTGCTTACTGGCTCCTTCATTCACTACATATTTATTCAGTACCTATTGTGCGTCGGCTACTATAGCAGTCTCTGGGGATAACATTTAGCTTGTTTGCCTTTCATCAAACAGATGTGTAAACAATGTGACAGGTAATATAGGGAATCAAGGAAAACATAACAAAATTGCCTTAGGGCTTGGTGTGTGTGTGTGTATGTGTGAGGGGGAGGTTTCTCTGTCTGGAGGAAAGATGTTATACCAGTAGGCAGTGTGTGTAAATGTCTCACTTTCCAGTATTTTTCTATCTGCTTGACTTGACTTTGCTTACATTTTCCACACAAGAAGTGAGTAAATACTGTCTAATAGTATATTACTATGACTTTAAAATTCCATACGATTTCATGTAAATCTCAAGTAAGAGAATTATAGGTCAGAAACCAGAAAATCCATAGTTAGTACGATGTCTCAGAAAGTTTCATTTTATAAAAAAAAATCAACATCTACAAAAGCCAATGATGCTTTAGTTTTATGGTTAATGTGACCATAAAATTTTAAGGCACAAGGTAGCAATATTTTATATAAGTATTAAAAAGGAAATCCTTTCCAAGGGAATGTTTGGCTCCATGTAATCCTCTTTAAAATATCTTATAATTAGACAGTACTTTGTGTCTTTACTTCAATTTGAATTATACAAATTGACTGTCAAACAGGAATGCACTCTTTTTTAAGATAGGGACCACAGTGCACTGAACACCATTCTGAGTACTCAGTACACACTAAAAATATTATTTCTGAGTCAGTTTATAAATCACTCAAATGATTATCCAAATGTTGGTAATGTTGACAAAATCGAGTATGAATCAGCAAGATTATTCGAAGGTATCATAGAAACTGCTAAACATGCAAAATGATCATTTTGGAAACAATGGGCAAAACAGACGGATTGCTCCACTTGGATCATGGCCAGGCATAAATGATCACTCCCTTTACAAACTACTGTAAGTACAAGAGCTAGAACAAAACTGACAGGGGACAATCAATATAGGATTGGATATAGATATCTAACAAATCAGTTTATGAATTATTTTTCAAACTCTATAGACATTTACTCAGTGTAAACATAAATACCTCTAAGTACATGCAGTTTTGACTTTAAATTTATTTTCCCCAATTCATGACATTTTTAGCATCTCATGAAGAATCAATTTAAGTTTACTCCAACCAAACTATATTTATGTTAAATAGCAAAGAGAGCCTAGCCAACATATTTTGGTTATCATAATTTTTAAAGCTGTTATATATTTTTAAATTGTTAGACATATATAACTGTATAAATATCAAATAGAACCATAAAAAGGAATTTTAAAAATATTAGAATATTGTGATGGTGATATGATTATTTATACTCACTTTATTTTGTCTGATATGACTAGGAAAAAGATATGTAAGGAGAAAAATAAATACAGGTGAGCAGAAAATAGACCAGTCTGCTGCTAACACAACATTCAGCAATAAACTTAACTCTTCAGAGGGCAAGGTGGAATAAGAGAAAGAAAGTCTGAACAGACCTGAATTCAGGTTCAGAAAGAGGAAAATGAATAGAAGAAAAAAATGTCAAAACTCCTTCAATATATGTTACTTAAATCCTGGTGTGTGTACAAGTCCAAAAATTACCTACACCTGTATCTTCTTAACTAGCTACATTTTTAAATAATCATCCGCTTTCTGACATCATGTTCAAGAAAGAGAACTAAGATCGTCATTGCTGAGCATGAGTTTCAATTTTTCCAATTCTTTGTGGTTTCTACTATATGGTAGATCCTTTGTTATGTGCTGGAGAGTCATCTTCATAGGGTCTGAAGGTGATGTTGTCACCACAGTGTTTTTCTAACACTAGTTGTTTGTAAAGATAAGGAAAATATTTGTGTGTGTGTGTGTTTATATGTGTGTAACACAAAAGGCCAAAAGGCTTGAAATTACCAATGTCTGTTATTGAGAAAATCCACTTTCAGCACTAGTCAACGTTGCTCATGCTTTACACATATACCTTAACATGGAACAAAATTAGTGTAAAAGTAAACACAACAAAAATCCAAATAGAAGAAAATGAATTTATGAAAGCCTTGATTATTACTAAAAAGAAGGTCTGGAACATGAAGTCCCCTTGGCTAACTCTTTAAATCAGTTTAGCATCTCTTTGTTGTCAAAATATTTTTTCATAAGTCCAAGTTCTAAAACTAATCATAAAATTTTACCAGAGTTATCCCCCATTAGGAAACTTGCTTCAAGGTGGTGTTGGATCTCAAGGTTTATTTATAAAAGGCTATCTATACATTTAAAAGTAGAATAATATAACATTTCCTTGCCAAGATAAAATATTTGTGAGATGAGGGATAAATAGATTTGTGCTGACAAGAATAGTCATTATTTGTGTTAGTAGAGATAGCTAGTATATAGTATCCCCATCAAGATATTTCCAAGTTTTATTTTATTGACTTAAAACTCATTTTAAGTACCTAAATTATTGATTTCAAAACTAATTTGAGTAAAATCCATTTAGTAAGTTGAAGGCTAACTATCAAGAGAGATAGATATAAAAGTAAATGAAAGATATTGTTGATAGATGAATTTTTTAAAAAAACCTCATGGGACATTGAAATGGAGATGGAATTATAATTTTAATTATTTGAGACAGGTTTCTGAAGCTGGGTTTAACTTTGATAAACTATGCCTGCATTTTCTAACATATGGAGAAGCACAACGACCTTGAGATCTAACACCACCCATTTACCTCTGATGTCAAAACTGTCCTATTTTTGGCGAATTCAGTAGCTACTGTGGAAACAGCAGTCCACAGATTCCATTGAGCCATCACCTTTGGCTCATGGACATGGATATAGTGGGTTAGGGAGGAAAACTGAAACAAAAGGCAGAGGTAAAAGAGACATCATTACTTCATTTGGAGAGAATTGGAGAGGCCAGTAGTATTTTTTAAAAGGAGGACAAAGAAAAGTTAGGGAATCAAGCATCCAGATGTTCCATGTGTCAATTTCTGCAGCTTAGGCCAGGAATAAGTCTTCCAGCTCTTGCAAAGTATAAATGCAGGTCATAGTCTTCACTCTGCCCCCAACCCCCACCCCTTACCACCATGCATGCAGTCAAATCACCAGTCATCATTTTCATCCAAAGGCAGTCTATACTGGTGCACAAAAGGAACACAAGAAGGGGTGAAGAGGAATGACCGGCTGGTGTTAAAGGGAGAGCTTTCCACAGAGTTCCATGGTTGCTGTAGTAACAGCTTCTCTTGTTTGTATAATATTCAGAACAGCTGCTTCCTTTGAGTTTCTGGTGGCAGGGATAACATGGAGGTAACTGAAGGGAAAAGAAGCACCACTCTGACCATGGAAAATAGTTTCCATAGTCAGATTAGTCTTGTTTAACTGGGTCAAACTTTATATTAGGGTTAAATGTGTGTTTTGCATGTTGGTAACAAGCTCTTTTAAAAGATGAATTTCACCAAGGAAAGACCTAGGTATGATGTTATCTACAAGATGTCTTTTGCTAACTTGAACAACAGACCTCTGCTCTTTTGTGCCCTTAAGACTTGAAACCTCCCATTCTCTTTCTACCTGGTGTACAGGCAAACTATATTACAAGCTATCCAGGAGGTGTTTTTCTCCTGTGGAGAAAAGCACCTCTTCCAAATGACCACAAATCCCTGTTCTCCTTTCCAAGTTCTTCCAATTAGAGCTTTTTCTGGCTGCAACCATTTATAAAGTTGAATTGCTGCTTAAAAACAAATTTAATGATGCTTAAAAACAAATTTAATGAATATTTATAAACCAATAATATTCAATAGATCAATAGTCCTGTTGCCCACATACTGCTATTACAACCATACAGTTAAGGCCTTCTGTAGGGGTCATATCCAGTGGAAAGGTACAGAAAATTAGGGTTTCATTTTAAAGAACAAATGCAATATATATATATATATATATATATATATATATATACACACACACACACACACACACACACACACACACACACTCTTCTTTAAAGAAATTAATGCTCTACCAATATATGTCATATGTACACAGTATATGTATATGTGTGTATATATGCATATATAGGGTGTCCCAAAAAATGTAGACAGGGTGTCTGTAGATTCTATTACATTTTGAAAATGAAATGCATTTTAATAAACAATGGCTTTATAATTATTCAAAGTTGTGTATACATTTTTGGTGATACCCTACATATCTGTAAGTACATGGCATACAGTAGAAACCCAAGGAGTTAAAAATATTGAAGCAAAATATTTAAAATGGCATCTGCTGACTGAGTAGTCAAATTGTGTTAACACAAACTTAAGATGCAAATAAGCAAAGCAGGAGGAACAGATGTCTCATAAACAGTTTAATATTGAACATAGGTGTACTACTGTGGTTTTAACCCTTTGGATTTGGGAAACATGCAATATGAAAGCAAACTGATTCTCTTGTTTTTTTATTATAATTTATTCATCATTTGCCTAATGAGGGACTTTAAAACTTGCATTTTTAGTAAAATCTATGAAATATTTGATTGGTTTACTTTTCCAACTGCTAGTATTCACAGGTTTTACATCTTAAGCCTCAATTCACGGCAATTTGATTACATGTTTGCCTGAAAATTCTCACAACAACCTGATCATTTTATCCTGATACCACATAAAATCTGAATGAACAAACTTTGATTCAAAATTTGAAGGAATCTAAAGAACAGCAAAGATGCTTGGATTATTTAATTAAATATAGAATTTCTGAATACTATTATAGGATAGCATCTGTATGCATACTTATTTCACTTATTTAATGATGATATTTTAAAATCTAATAATTTTGTACTAACTTCACTTAATAATAAATTATTAAATGTGAGATTTTGAGTCCAAAGATAAGCACAAATATTCAGATTTCTCTGCTTTCTGACTGCTTGATTGGCGGCAAGTTATCTAACTTCTCTGAGCATAAGTCTCACAAACTATAACACAATGACACTAATACCTTTGGGACATAGTTCTGATTGAATCAATTAAGACAAGTAAATTTGTGCAGAAACTATAACTATGAGATGATACTGTTACAATAATATCTATTTTGAGAAAGTAACCAAGTTTTTTATATCCTGAATTATTGTGATCTTCACTTTTTCCTCTTCTTGTATATTATCAATATAGTGGTGGTACCTTAATCTCTTAATTTAGTCAAATTTTCTTCCAAATTCCAGACCTGAATTTCCCAAATGTTTGCAACAAAAGTCCCATTGATACTTCAAATTCATTGAATCCAAATCTGAACAATTTCTTGCCTCTTCCAAACAAATGTCTCTTCCTTCTGTCATATTTCTGGTAGATGCATTACCTTTGTTCCAATTCTTTAGGTTTAAAATTTTCAGTTACATTTTCCTCATATCCAGGTGATTAAGTTTTATATCTTCACAACTTGGAGCTGTCTCATGGAATTGAGCTCTCATTTTCATTCCCGTTTTATTCTGTTGAAATGATTAATTTGCTCAGAGTTTTACAGAGAGGCTCCAGAGCTCCAAGTTCTTGACATACTAACAATAAGTTCCTGTTCCCAAAGCACATGTCACTGTGTGTGGTTTCTGACTTTGAACTGCACAGTGGAAAGTTCTTAAATTCTCAGGGCATTCCACGATCAAAATCCAACCTAAACATTAATGTTATTTTCATTGCTCCTACAAAATGACACTTCTCATCATCCCCTAACATTATCCATTTATTTACCGCTTATTTAAGTCAACGCTTACTCTGTTTCTCTTGCATGTGTGGCCTTCCTATCCCAACTTATAGAGGTCAAATATCACTTCTTTAGGAGATTGTCCTCAGGTCCCTCCCTTGTATAAAGGTAGATGTTGCTGGTTCCTCCTCTGGCACTTATGTTTGGATTTGTGTCATTACTATTTTTGATTATTTCTAACTATCTTGAGAGATTTTTAGATATCTTTTATTCAATTTAGTGTTCATTATAGGAACTATTGTAATAATCTTTCATAGGAAAGGTATTTAAATAAATAAAATTTTTACAAATTTAAATGGTTTACACATGACTGTGTACTTTCTGATTTATCAATAAAGTCTCAGAGTTAAACTCAATTTTTTCCTAACCTTTGATCTGATTTCTTACTTTTTTTTTTTTACACAAAGTGTAATGCTTCTATATTTTAAAAATATTAGCAAGGAGGCAGGTTTTGACTGAAATTTTTAACAATGTATTCCTATAGCACAGCCAAAGGGATGCACACACATCAGTGGCTATCATCACAATGTGAATATGAACATATCCACACACATCCTTCCCTCTGTCCTTCCTTCTTCCCTCTGCTGCCAGCCTAATGAACAAGTCCTGGCGTCCATTTCTGAGATGGTTCAACAATTCCATGTCCAAGGTGCCTTTTTTTCTAACAATTATAACCAAAAGATATTTACAAATTGGTTAATTATATCTTCAGAATACTTTCATTTGAATATTTCATGAACAACTTTGAAATTATTTGTATAATGTTATGTGGTTGACAAATAAGATTATTGCTGGGATATAACTAATGAGTAGTCTTTGCTCTTAAAAAGAACTGTGCAAGAAAGAACAGCCCTTTTCCTCTTGAAGAAACCTTATGCTTGAGACAGGTATCTATCTGCAGACCTGGAAGTGGCAGGCTTAAGAGTATAATCCTACAGGCTGAAGTAGAGAAGTATAAAGAGAAGAAGAAGCCGAGTCCATGATAACATAATTGAGCTGTTGAATTACCAACCCTGAATGTGTTCTACCTCAAGATAATGAAACCCTTGTTTTATCCCCTTGCAATCAGGTTTTCTGTTACTCTTGGCCAAAAACATGATAAAGAATGGCACAAGAATTCAGAGAAATGAGTTCATGATAGATTGTGAGATTCCCAGGGAGAGAGAGAAAGAGATAAAAAGAATAGAGTCACAGTAACTTTCAAATTTTTATGAGCTAAGCTATACGTTTCTTGATTAGCTATTAATTTCCATGTACTTTAAAATATATATCCCTATTTTATTCAAGTTAGTAAATGGTTTTCAGGTTCCTTAATCCAAACAATCACTAAAAAATGTATTATCATATTCAATCATCATAATATAACTATAAGTAAAATAGTAATATTTCTTTCATTTTAGAGATGAGAAAACAGAGGAATGCATAGATCATGGTCAGTAACTAGAGGAAAGTCTAAACTTGAACCCAGGTTTTCTGACTAGCAAGGCTGCTCTTTCTCTCCATACTATGTTGTTTCCACTACATTCATTTTATTGTCTCATTATATTCTTTTATTTCCAACTCTCCATAACATCAATTATATGGCCTCTTTGAACTCATAAAAATAAAATCTCTAATTAACACTTTATCCTTTTTTTGGTCCCAATTTATTAAAAATATTATAGTTTCTCCTCTTGGAGGACTTATTAAATCTGTCTTCCATTTCCCCACGTTCCATTGGCCACAAGCATTGTAAAAGTCGAATGAGTACCAGAGCTACCAGCTCAGATACAGCTGGGAACACCTCAATCTACTTCAGACTTCAAATCTTCAAAGCCTCATTTTGATCACTTATATGATCAATAGTGGAGGCCAATTAGGGCCACAGTTAAATATAACCTTAACTTTTGTATCAGTATTCTGTCTCCCCTTTCTCCTACTTCAATAAAGTCAATGCATTAAACATTTGTTTAGTGTGTGCCCAAGTGAAAGACACCACCCTTGTCTTTGAGAAGCAAGCTTGTATAGTGGATGAAAAGGACACATATTCAACTCAGAGAAGAAAAGCAATCAGTCCCAGTTTCTACTATCTCCAAAAAAACAAAAAAAATGGTCCCTACATATGACTAGTCTAGTCACTCTTCCTGAAGCTTCGAACTTACCTCTTTCCAAGTAGTCAATGTTATCAAGTTTCACCTTAATTGGACCAGTTCACCTCAAACATTATAGTGACCTTTTATATACATTTATATACAACTGTACTTAGTTAATTCCTACCTTATCAGAATTTTTCCTAGAGCAAAACATGGCTATATTTCCTTTAATTAAATGATACTTTATAACAGTCAAGTGATAGAGAATGTCTTTCAAGATCAAAGGAAAAGAGTGCTTGAAAGAAGAGAAATAATAACAGGTCTTGCTAAAAATGAAACTGAAAATGTATCTCAGGTAAATATTTTCCATATCCTAAACTGGGAATTTCTGAAGTTCTAATACTAACAAATTTGACCAAAATTCGTAGACATGCCTCCCTAGAATTTTATTAATTGATTCAATATACATATGTAAATAAGCATTGTGGACATAAAGACAAATAAGAAATGAGTATTAGGCTTCAAGAAATTTATAAATTTGCAGAACAAATCATTGTTCTCATATCAAGGGAAAATTTCTAATTAAACTTTTAGCTTGCACGTTAGCTGCTGTTTTCTCTGGGTCTCATGATTGGTAACTGACAAGTTTTAATCTGACTGACAGTTTTCAGGGGCCAAAAACTATATATAACAAAGGAGATTACCAACTAAATATAGTTCATTGAAATTCAAACTAAAATCCCTTTGGATATTGCTGTCATAAAAATAACTCTTACTCTCAGTAATTCCAATATGTCTTCATAAGGATCAATAATGTTTTTGGCCGTAAATCATTTTCGTTAAAGACAATAATTTGACGTGCTGTTTTAATTGCAATTCATAGCTCCTATGTCATGGTTTAGTGATTTCCTTTTCTGAGAGGAAATGCAAGGAATATAATAAAATACAAATCTAAAAATAAATTAACATTTAGTCTTTCAGATAAAGAGAAACTTCCTACCCTTCTTTTTAACTTCCTCATTTTAAATAATTGTTTAAAATATTTTCTTATTTTAGATTCATTTTCACTTTAAGCTCATTTTAAACATCTATCAATTTTTGTGTCTTCTATTTTACTCCCTTGTATTGCACTGATTTTATTATTTGCTTTTATAATTATCAGCAAAACAAGGATCCAAGGGGGAGAGATTTATCCTCAACAGGAAAGGTCAGAGGAAAAGAGCTGACAGAAACATTTGTCTCTATGCTGCTGTGACAGAGTAGAAAATACATATTGGTCTTTGTCCCCAGTCCCTGACACAGAGTGCCTAAGCCCTTGTAAACCCCTAAATGAAAAGAATACTAGGAGCATCTTTTGTTTTAACAAGGTGACTCTGGGTAGGCTCCTAGATGGCTCCTGGATGGGGACTGATCTCCACAAGCCATGCTCAGGAGCTAGGACTTTTCAGTCTGACCTCTTATCTTCCATGGAGGGGAGAAGAGCTAGAAACAAAGTTAATAAGCGATCATGTCGATGTGAGGAAGCCTTCATAAAATCCCAGTAGCAGGGGGTTCAGCGAGCTTCCAGGTCTGTGAACACGTCCACACAGGAAGGACAGACGCTCCTCCTGTGTTTGAGACTTTCCTAGACCTTGACCTATATGTCCTCACCTGGCTGTTCATCTGCATCCTTTCACATCCTTAAATAATCAGTAAACATGTATTTCCTGAGTTCTGTGAGCTACTCCAGCAAATTAACTGAACACAAAGAGGGGGTCTTAGAATCTCCAACCTACAGCCTGTTGGTCAGAAGCACAGGTGAGATCCTGGGCTTACGACAGGCTTCTTGTGTGTAGGGGTGTGGGGGACAGTCTTGTGGAACTGAGCTCTTAATCTGTGGATCTGATGCTCTCTCTGGGTAGATGGTGTCAGAACCGAGTTAAACTGCAGAACACCCAGCTGGTTTCACAGAAAATTCCTTGTTGCAGGAAAAAAAAAAACCTCCACATATTTGGTGACCAGAGTATCAGAGTGAAGTGTTCTGTGTGAGCAGTAAGGGAGACAAGACACAAAGGGAAGAGACATGTAGTAGGGAAGAACTGAGTTTTTTCCTACACAGGAAGAAAAAGGCCAAGTTTCTTTTTTCCTAAAGGGCTGCCCACTCAAAGAATGTCATCTTGAGAAAGGGCATATTTGAACGGTGGTATTTGCTGCTATTTCACAACTCTTATGCTAGGGTGAGCAGCCTCAGGTTTCTTTTAATTTAGAGCCATACGATTTGGGGCCAAGTACAAAGAGCAAGCCCCTTCCCAGGATGAACTGGAAAGTTCAATTCATCTGTAGTGAGAAGACAGAGAATAAGGAGATTCCTTTAGACACAAACTTAAAGGAAGAATTTTGCCCTCATACCAACCTGCTTATTGCAGAAAATTTAGAATATCAAAATATATCGTAAAAATTATGTATAATTTTACCACTCTGAGATAAATATTATAAATATTTTGGTGTATTTACTTCGAGTTTTCTCTTGTTTTTTTTTTTAATGCATATGTACCTGCATTTATGTACAGTTCTAGAATACTAATTACAAATATCAATTCAATGGCATTTAACAATTATGTTAATTTTTGCAAACATCACTTTATACCTATGATCTCCAATTTAACATTCCTTTATTATTGAACATTTAAATTATCACCAGGCTTAATTTGTAAGAATATAACATGATGAGCAGCAGTGTGCACAAATCTATTCCACCTTTGAAATAACTTCCTTAGAATATAATTTTTTGAAAGAGAAACAAATGCATATATTAAAGCCCTTAACTTAATGCATATCATCATATTGTTTGTTAGAAAGACACTCCTGTCCTGCTTTGTGTCTCCTCTACATCAGGGAGAATTACCATTTAAAAAAATGTACATGTTTAGCCCTGGCCAATTTGGCTCTGTGGTTAGAGCGTCGGCCTGTGGACCAATGAGTCGAGGGTTCGATTCTGGTCAAGGGCACGTACCTCGGTTGCGGTTCGTCCTGGCCCTGGTCGGGTCATACAGAAGGCAACCAGTCGATGTGGCTCTATCACATCGATGTTGCTGTCTGTCTGTCTGTCTCTCTCTCCCTCCCTCCCACTCTATCTGATGATAAATAGAAAAGTATCCTCAGGTGAGGAATAAAAAAAAAAAAAGTACATGTTTAGTTAAAAAATAAATCTGTTCGTTTGTTTTTCTTTGATTAATAGTAAGTCTAATTTCAATTTGAACTGTATTGTAATTTTAATGTCATTGCGTTTTACACAATGTTTTGAGTTTACATCATCACTGGGACTAGTTGTTGGTTGGACAGAGTCTTTCCTCTTATTGTCTACCATGCTTTCCTTTCTACTCACATATTGTCCTTCTAGGAGGCATTGACATTTTGTGGTTTCAGGCAATACAAGAGAAATGGTTCCTACAGCAAGAGTAGCCATCATATAAAACATTCACATGGATATGGTTGAAATGGATATTGAAAGGAAAATGATAGATAAAAGAAAAAAAGAGAGATTTACAACTAGGCAAAGTAGAGAAAAAAAAGAAAAAAACCCACGTTTTTAGGAACAAATGTTTACACACTTTAGCATGCCTTTGCATTGCACACCAGGATACTCTGACCTTCTTGGTGTCTAGTAATTTGCTACTATACAACTCCATTCTCTTATACTTTTTTAACTACTGTTAAAAAATACTGAAATATCAGTTGTGGTATAAGTTGATATAGACTTACTTTATGTTGTCTGAAATAAAGCACAGGGTTAGAGACAGTTTAGAATGGAGGTCTGCCCGGCCGGGGTGGCTCAGTGGTTGAGCGTTGACCCATGCACCAAGAGGTTGCCAGTTCGATTCCCAGTCAGGGCACATGCCCAGGTTCTGGGCCCGATCCCCAGTGGGGGGCATGCAGAAGGCGGCCAGTCGATGTTCTCTCTCATTGATGTTTCTATCTCTCTCCCCCTCTCCCTTCCTCTCTCTCTAAAATCAATAAAGAAAAAAAAATTAAAAAAAAAAAAAAAGAATGGAGGTCAGGAGTGTGGATGCTCGGTTCAGTGTGCCCAGGCATAGAGCTGGCTTTGCTCTTTAGCAGCTCTGTAACTTGTCTCCTTGGACAAGTTATTTAACCCCCCTGCTTTCCTATAGCACTGTTGGAGAAACAGAGAGAACACCTGGAATGTGCATGATGATAAACACTTGGCTAATGATGAATACTTGGCACATATTGGCTATCTATTATTAATAAAGCTGAGATGCTTATTAAAATAAGCTATGAATTGAGTGTTATTAATTTAGTCAACAGACATTTATTGAACACATACTAATTCCCGATTCTATGTGCTGAGAAAATAACTGATACTTTTCCAATGAACCTGCTCAAATAGCCTCTGGAGGAAAAGATTAATGTAGATATCACATGAGCACAACCCCAAGTGCTGAAGTTCACAACTGGGGAGACCAATCCATTGGCTAATACAAATAATCTGGTCCAAACCAGCTCCTCTCTGGGAAGTGGAATTAAAACAGTAAAAGACTGAGACAATTATCCTTGGGTGGTGAACTAAAAAGATATATTAATTTGAAGACTGCATTTTGAACCAAGTACAAGTGCAAAATATTGATGGGGGATGGGTGGAGAGAGAGAGAGAGAAGAGAGAATGAGAGAAAAGAAACAAAGAGAGAGGGGTTGAAGAGGGTGGATTGGGAGAGAGGAGAGAAAGGAGAAAAGAGGACAGAAACTTGAGACCATGTAGCCTCTGAAAAAGAAGAGTAGCTCAGTCTAGGACTTAATGTCTTTTCCATGGGGCATGACATCACTTCGTAATCTTGGACAACAATGGGATGTACTCTCCTGTCCTTATAGTATCTGCTACTGTTCTACTCTCAATTTTACTTGAGATAGCAAGCTGTGGTTTAGTTTCCCATTCCTCAAAGAGCTTTAACTAAATCAATGCATAGCAGATGAACATGAAGGAATTCCCTGGCTTGGGTAAAGTATGGGCATGAGACCAGCTATTTTATGAGGTGCTTCCTATATAAACCCTCCGGAACTATTCTGTTTTTTTCTCTCTTTCCCTATTCTCTATCCTTATTGATGGAATTCCTAACTTGGAGCCCAGTGCCCACTTACCATCCCAGACTCCATACATATTGGCTGAATGATATATAAGAAGTTTCTGGATACTTTAGGATCATTCTGCTGTTCATTAAACAAGTATCACTGATATAGCACAATCTTCTACTGGAATTAAAACTGTGAGAGTAAATATTGAAGTTAAGTAGACTAATATGTGTTGAGCATGTCATGTAAGTACTCTGCATATATTAACTGTATTCTCTCATTTTACTCTCCAGGACCTTGTGAAGTCTGTGTCATTCTCATTTCATAAAGATGGAAACTGACAGACTTAGGAAAGTGAAGCAGTTACCAACAGCCTTAAAGCCAGTAGCAGAGCCAAGATTTTAACCAGAGTTAACATATGTGTCTCTGAGTAAACGCACAACAGGATGCCATAGTAAGACAGTACCAGGTACTTTATTTGGTCCCTTGTGTGAAACAAGCTAGACGAGTTAATTGAGTTAATATTAATTGCATTATCATGTTGACCATAATATGAAATTGAAGCAGATTTTAAAACACAAGTCATTTTTCTAAGACTGGTTATTCTTTTTTTTGCTAAAAAGAAAAGACTAAAACTTCGACCTATATGGTAATCCTTTTTGGTATGTGTTAGGTTAACAGATCATTTAAATATAAACCTAATGCGTACACTGAGAAAGAGATAAAATTAACAAAGAGCTCAGCACTAAGTTTAAACTCACGGCCACTTGCTTAAAAATATAAACCAGCATGTAGTCAAGACTGCGATGTACATGTACAGCATGACTCCGGGTGCTCAGTGAGCCACAGAGTACCCATCAAGGTTAAATCAGGCTATAAATTAAATCATGTTTGCATGAGGGATAAAAGATTAGCAATAAAATAAACACCAATGTCAGTGGTGAGGTAAAACATCAGAGCTTAGGACAACTGAAAATGCTTGCAACATAAGAGGATACATGTCAAAGGAGACACAATAAAAGAAGGTTGAAGAAAACTAAGATGTTGAACAAAACGGTGTCAAATAGATTGGGCTAAACACTGCTGCATTCTTCTGCCTCGGATGAACCTGGGGACATTTAGCCTTCTGCCCTTCACTCTCACGTGTCTAATTGTAACAAAGAGTTCAAAGAATAAACTGATGTTATGGGTACACCTTTACTCCCGACTCTTAATGTTTCCCTGTGAAGAAACTTTTGCTACATGAACACGCTTGGACTTCCACCTTTCTCTCAGTTGGCAATGCTTGAGGTTCCATTTAACAAGAAGTACAGTGGTTTTAGCTTTCTGTAGTATCATTTACCCATGGTCAACTACAGTCCAAAAACATTAAATGCAAAATTTCAGAAATAAACAATTTATACATTTTAAATTGTTCACCATTCTGAGTGGGGTAATGAAATCTCACACCATCACGCTCCATCCCACCCAGGACGTGATTCGTCTCTGTGTCATTTTTCATGCTGTACACATCACTGCCTGTCAGTCACTTAGTAGCCATCCTGGTTATCACATCAGTTATCAGAGAGATAAATGATATTCACATAACTTTATTACAGTATGTTGTTATAATTGTTCTATTTTTTATTAGTTATTGTTGTTAATCTCTTACTGCACCTAATTTATAAATTAAACTTTATTATATGTGTAAATGTATTTTAAAAAACATAGTATATATAGAATTTGGTACTAGCCATAGTTTCAGGCATTCACTGGAGATCTTGGAACATAACCCCTATGGATTAGGGGGGGACTAATGTATTACAAGGTCCTTTACTCACATTTAAGCCAATCTTGCCATACCTAGTTTTCATCAGTAATAAAACTGACCCAGCTATTTGATCCCTGCATCTAATTCTCAATTAATTTGTAATCAGGTAGAAAAAAAGGTATTCTTTTTTACTTCCTAAGAGTTTAATAGCCAAAACTGATTGTGTGTGTGTGTGTGTGTGTGTGTGTGTGTGTGTGTGGTTGTATAATATTGTATAAGTCTTTAAAGTTTACGTGATGAACACTCATGTAGTCATTCATAAGACCTCTTCATTAACATTTACATTAAAAAGGAGTTGTTTTGCTTTATTTCATTTTGATTTTGGTATTTGATTCATGGGTACTATGTAAAAATTATATAGAATGATCAGTAAGGATTAGAACAGCAAAGAGGGTCTTAGATGACTACGTAGGTAGCTGTGCCAATGTAACTATTCCCTGGGATAGCTGCAGAAGGAGAAACAGTGAGGTCAGAGCATTTATTAAATATAAAAATAAAGGGGAAGTTGGGATACTAAGAGAATAATCTGATCACATTCTAGAATTCCATTAAAATTATACCAATTACAATAAAGAATTCTGTAATGCAAATGAATCATTTAAATTTATTCTTTAATGCCAAGGAAATTGATGTTATGCTAGAAAGTTTCCTACTTACATGTACATGAAAAATTGTCTATTAAAGAGATATAAAAAAAAGATGATAGCCCAGCCGATGTGGCTCAGTGGATTGAGGGTTGTCCCATGGACTGAGAGGTCCTGGTTTGATTCCCAGTCAGGGCACATGCCCAGGTTGCGGGCTTGATCCCCAGTAGGGGGCGCGCAGGAGGCAGCCAATTGAAGTTTTTCTCTCACATCAATGTTTCTATCTCTCCCTTCCTCTCTCTCTAAAAAAAAAAAAAAATCAATAAAAACATATTTTTTTTAAAAGAAGATAAAATTATAAAAGGAAATAACCGAAACTCAAGCTAAGGTTCACTTTTGACACCAATGAAAATGAAATCTATTTTAATGTAATGTAAAACTTGTAATCATGTTCTAATTTCTATAGTCTTTTGAAATATAGTAACTTTATGAACAATGATAACAATAGCTTATTACAGCTACAATTGCCTAATATACCCCAAGCAAAATGTTAAGTATGTGGCATCTCATTTTGACCTCACCAAAGCTCTTGAGGGCAAACATCGTCATCCTTATTTTACAGATAAGGAAACAGACTGGGAAAGGTTATTTTACCAATGTCACACATGTTCAATTAGGAGAGCTGGAACTCAAAACCAGGTTTCTCGGATGTGAAGTCTATGTTCCTTCCATTGTGCCATATTTAATACAGTACATGTTTCTAAAAGAAGTTTCTCCACCTTTCCCTACACTGTTTCCCCTCCCTGACTTTCCCATTTCTGCACTCATTCACTGAGGTTCTTTGGGTCAGCCTTTGATGTTCTCCCACAAGTTCTGCATTTCATGAGTTCCCATGCCCACATCTATTCTTACCTGTCTTCCCACCTTGGAGAGGTTTCCATCACTTCTTTTCTGCAATAGTAGCATAAATTCCTTACAAATTCACCTTACACAAACAGCCATATTAATCTAGTTCATGCATATACCATTTTATATATTCCACATAATCCACTTAATTTGGGTATTGAAAATTTTTTCTGTAAAGGACCAGATACAAATATTTTTGTCTATATGGGCCACACCGTCTCTAACACAACTGTTTACCTTTATCAATGGAGTGCAAAAGCAGCCACAGATATTGTGCAATTGTAAGCCATAGACTCACATAAGTATGGTTATATTCCAATAAAATTTTACTTAGAAAAAGAGGGCAGGCTGAATTAGGCCCACCAGACTAGTGTATCAATCTCTGGTATAGGCTAAAATAAAAATAATACTTTCACTTATTTTTCAAGCTCTTTTATAAATTAATAAATAAAATAAATATTGTTAGTGAAACATTTAATTTGGCAAGTCAGATAAATTGCTCATTGCCCCTACTCCACAGTTTTTCTTTCAGAGTCAAATTTTATGAAGGAATTATGTACACAAAACATCCCTTTCTCTCTATCCCAAACCCCACTTCTTCAAACCACACTGCGATCTTCCTTCATTGGTGACCACTGATGTTGGAGACATCATGAGTTTTGTAGTTACACAGAAGTGGGTTTTTATACTGGATTACTAGCTGTATTAACTGTATGACCTTGGGTAATGTATTTAACATCTTTGATTCTAGGTCTTTTCACCTGTCAAATGAGTACAGTAACATTATTTCTATTGTGGAGATTGACATAAACAGTTACATAAAATGTAAAATAATATAGCGACATACACATTGCAGGCAGTAACAAATATTAGTTCCCCCCTTGCTTCCCTGCCTCCCCTCTTTTCTCCCTCAACTTTAACTGCTGACATAGTTACTTCTCTAAACTGTAAATATGAACTCCTGACATCTTGTAGGAAAATGCTTTAGTGATTCCTCACTACTTACAGAACAGAGCTTAGTAGCTTCCTTAGTTTGTGAGGCAAGTTTTGTCTCTTGTTTAACAGTCCAGCGTTATTTTTTTTACCACTTCTCCAAAAAAAAAAATAATAATAACAGTTTGATAAACTTTGATTTAGTTCTTATTGTGAATACAAAGTGAGGAAAGACAGACCCTCCCTTCCCACATAAGTAGGCTTTGTAGAAAAAAAAATATTTAAATACCCATAGACCAAAGGAGAAGAGAATTACTCTTTATTGGGAGCCAATTTGTTTCCTACACCTGATCTCAGGACTCTATATGTTTATGTTTTCCATTCGGTCTTTATTGTAATGCTATTGTTATAATTATGCAATTTATCTGATGAAGAAACTGATATGTAAGTTTCTTAAGGTCAAAGATTTTTATGTTTTATGTACTTTGTTTGCCCAGCATCTTAAATTATAGTAGGTGCATGGGAGAGTCTCCATATTTTTGAACAGATGGAAAATTGGAGAAGCTAATTAATTTGTCAGTGTTACAAGATCAACAAGCCACATGTTGGAGGTGCCAGTAAGGTGTAATTCCAAATCCTCCTTTTTTTTTTTTCATAATCATATACCATGAGGGGTGGGACTGTGCTTATTTTTTCTTTATCCTGTTACCAGTGCATGCACTACACTTGGCACAGGGTAGGTAATCAGAAAATATTCTTGAATAGATAATCTCACAAGGTTCTATCCTATATAAAATAGATGTAAAAAAATATTTTAAAACATAATCTAAAATACTTCTTTCAAAAATTTTAATCATGTAAATAAAGTTGATAGAGAAGATATACAATTCACATTTATTTACATCACGTAAAACTGATGTTTTAGATATCACATTTCAGACTAATATATGTGCTATCAGACATCTTTGCTTAGCATAATATTCTGAGATAAGCATGACCCAAGTGTCCACTATAGAAAATGTATCCGTGGGTATATGTGCATTTACTGCTTGGTCAATTATTGACTCAATGAGCCTGACACCTTATCTGAGAGAAGCTCAATATTTTTAAAAATTTTTTTGGAGTTTCAGCTTCTCAGGTCATTCAACTCAAACTTTAGTGCACTCAAAAACTTTGTTTTAATATTCAAATCACTTTGTTTTACTTGCTGACAAAATTTATGGAGAAAAAATAATTTATTTTTCAGAAACCATAACATGACTTTTACCATTAAGGAAAACAGCTTTTAAGCAAGCCTTAAACAAGTTTTATATACACATACATTATCACATAATATATATTTATCCTAAGAAGCACGTATCAAGATAAGACCTGAGTTGTTACATGTGTATTTATTGCTGTAGTAACTTTTTAATAGTTGCTCACATACTGCTTCCCATTTCTTAATCCGAAAGCCATCTCATGTTTACTTCCCCCTACTAACCCACTAACCCCTAGTAACCTATACTCATCTATAGCATCCCAACTGTCTTGGGTTGACGATGCCACCTGGTGGCAGAAAACTGTCTGAACCAACCATGTTCCCCTAAGGTCTCTTCTCAGAGAAATTCTGCACAATCCAATGTCACTGTTTTCCTCTTTCCTTCCTTTCTGCATCTCAGTTAATTAAACCTTAAATAATCTGTTTCTCAATATGCTCATGGGTCCTTTTTACCCCCTTCCTCTTCCCTCTTAACTGTCTCCATTTCCTCAAGATACATGTCTGTTTTCTCCTTCCCTCTGTTGTTACTGTGAGTTGAAACAAAAATCTTCTGGTATTTGGTTGATAGATATATCAAAAGTACTTGTGGTATAAATGTATCCAAGGAGATGGAAAATACAAAGTTAAACTACATGCTTATGAAATCATTTTGATAAGGAACACAAAAATAAGTCTCCCTCTCTCCTTTTCTTCTTTCCAAAAAAGTAACTCCCTCCTATAAAGGTAATAACAGTTAGTAGTACTTCACAGACATGTACATAGAATTATCATTTTCCTCCACAAAAAGTCATAGTTTGTTCATAACTTTCTGTGCCTTATTTAATTTCCACAAGATCATCTTACAGGTGTATTCATATACATACCCAGAGAGCTGTCTCATCATTTTTAAGGGCTACATAGTATTTCACTATATGGTTGTGCCTTGTTTATGTCACAAATTATCCACTGAAAGATTTTTAAGGTTTTTCTTCTGAACCTTTTGCTACTACAGAAAATGATGCATTGTGCCAGTACAATGAACACCTAGAAATAGTCCCTGAGTCCAACGGCAAGGGCAGAAAGTATAAACATATTATTAAGCTACAAATCTTATAACTACACAATTGGAAAAGCAAACTGCCATGAATTAATATGATTTGATTCCCCTTTGGAAAGGAATAGCTGTTAGAATCGCTTTATTCATGCATAATGACTGTAATAAACTGGTATGATGATGTTATATATTTTATCACCCTTATTGTTTAATTACTTTAAAAATTAACTCAAGAGAGATATCATATGTGTATATATTCAAACATGCACATTTACACACATAACTGATCTATTATAGGCTGAGAATTATATAGCTGAAAAGCAGGTTAAAGGTATTTTAGTTTAATATTCTTGTTTTATACTGGAGGAAACTGAGAACCAGGGAGATAAGGTATTATATACAAGGTATATATTCACACTTATAAATAGTAATACTGATAATAACATGAATTTAATGTATGCTATGTCTTTAGCATTGTGCTAAATGGTTTATGTGTATTTACTCATATAATCCTCATAAAGATAGAATCTATTATTACCTATTATTATTTAAACAAATGAGGCTTAGGGCAAGATAAAATTTTCACAATGTTTGGCTGCAGTAAGTAGAAAGGCGAGAGACTGAATTTGTGCTGCTTACTAACTCTACCTCCATATTTATTAAGTCCCTATGTTTATTAACTCTCAATGTTATTTATGTGTACTCTGGTGACCTAGGAGAATGGAAATGACTAAACATGGCAGAAGAAAATGAGGAAGATAAAAATTGGATTGAAGTAGAGACAATGAAAGAAGTAGAAGGAAATAGAGCATTAGTGTAGGTAGAGATGTATTAGGATTTAGCTATATATATATTTCTTTTTTTAATTTTTGTTTTCCTTTATTGATTTTAGAGAGAGAGGAAGTGAGAGGGAGAAAGAGATAGAAACATCAATGAGAGATAACATCGATTGGCTGCCTCCTGCATGCCCCCCACTGGGGATTGGGCTCACAACCTGGGCATGTGTCCTGACCCGGAATCGAACCAGCGACCTCTTGGTGCATTGGTCAATACTCAACCACTGAGCCACACCGGCCAGACATCTTTCTTAAAAGCACTTTTTGAACATGGGGTCCTTAAAGATTAGTGTCTACATAGTTCAGTGTAAGAAATCAACAGGAAAATCTAGACACTTGGTTTTGAACTGTCCTTCCTTTATATCTCAGCTGAAGCCTTTAAGATTTCAGGGGCATTGATTAGAAAAGTGACTAATCCAGAGCTTTGAGAGGAGAATACATTTCTTACCATGGCTGAGACCATTTTCTTTCATGACTGGCTTTTTCAAAACCCTGAAAAGGCAGAAATGTATATAGCTAGATAAAGTCAACAAATCTCCTTTACTTTCCAAGTATCATCGTCAGTGAGGTGAAAGTCAAAGCAAAATTTTAAAAAACGAACTGGAATTTAGATTTTCCTAGTGTTGCTCTGAAGTATGGCATTTAAAATTACTCCTCGCATTCATAACACAAATCCCCTGCCCAATCTTTATGGATAGACCAAACAATTTTGTGGCTCATTATTTCATTGAATGTATTCAACAAATGCTTGTGAGGTTACTACTGGCGTGCCTGCCTGCCCATCGTATGCCAGGCACAGCAGTAAATAAAACACACAAAAATCCCTGCCCTCGTGGGGTTTACATTCGAGTGCGGGAGAAAATATAGCAGGCAAAATACATATGGATTCTACATTGTGTGTTAGGTAATGAAAAGGCCAGTGGAGACAAATACATCCGGAAAGATAAACAGGGAGTCAGCAGTACAGTTTTAAATAAAATGATCGCATAGGCTTTTCTGAGAAGTTGATATTTGGAGAAAGACCAGAAAGAGGTGATGGAATGAGTCATGCGGATATTTTGGAGAAAAGCATTCCAGGAACAGCAAATGCACAGGCACTAAGGCAGGAGAATGTGTGATGTTTTCCAGGAAACTAGAGGAGGCCAGGGTAGCTGGAGCTGAGGGAGGGGATGAGAGAAGTCTGTAAGATAAGATCAGAGAGGACATGGGGAGTCCAATCTTTAAAACCTCCTAGGTCAACAGAAAGGCCTTGGTTTCAACACTGTTAAAACAAAACTAAACAGAAAGCCTTGAGAGGCTTACGAAGGAAACATCCAAGGAGTATAGAACAGCAATGATTCTGAATGTGTTTCCATCGCATTATTCTAAGAATAGAATAAAGTCAAAGAGCTTCAAAAGAAGATTGACTGGCAGACCCTCACCAAGGCCAGCTATTGAACGGGCATTCACAGCATGTATTACGGGGCATGTGGTGATTCGTGCTGTGTATCTGATTAAGCTGGAAACCCACTTCGCTACTTAATTGCCAAATGCAGTTGATTCAAAGGGGAGCATAGGTGAGACCTGGAAGGCAAAAGTGGAGCAGTCCAGTAGCCTTGAGTCAGCGAGGGTGACCATCAGATGCTGGGGTGGACAAGAGCAGAAGTACCTGGTGTGTTCCAGCCTGTCCTCTCTTCCGTTCTGCAGCCAGCATCTTCCTGGCTGCTGACACTTATCAACAGTGGCCCAGGCCAACACCAGATGCTTCAGTGTGGAAGCACAGAGGTGGTGACTTATCAGAGGCAATAGTTGCCAACAGACTCCCACACAAACTTCCCCTTGGCAGTCTAGCCAGGTAACTGGAAGTGCTTGTTTTCTCAGATTGATTGCTTCTCTGATGACCCAACTATCATTTCTGACCTTCACTCAAAAGGCCACATCCACAGCTGTGTAACATGTAACTTGTATGATACATTTTTTATCCCATGACACCCATTAGTGACTCTACTCCAGTGCCTGGACTTGCCTGACCCGGTCTATTTACAGAATGTCCATTTGCTTCACCTTTTGGTAAACTTAGGAAATACTGGCAAGTTTTGGAAAATTGCAAAATGAACTTAAATCCTTTGCAGGACCTGTTTGGCTCAGGCCAACAATGTTTTGAGATGTTTCAGAAAGGTTGTTCTGTAGTAAACAAAATGTGATTTCATAGCCTGATCCAAGGTTTAAGAATAACATCTAATCTCAACTTCTGCTTCTGAATGCTGTCAGTTGGGAAAATGAGAGCAGATGTTGACAGAGATGTAATTGCCAGTCTGATGCCTCAGCAAACACTCTGAAGAAAAGACAACATGAAACTAGACTGAATACATTTCCTCTTTTAAGTTTATTTTACCAATCCTTTTAGCTGTGTGCCCTAAAGGTGGCATCTCTAAGATGATGAATAAAAAAGGGTGTTGTTATTAAAACTCAGCAAAGTTTCTGTATTTTAATACCACTTCTAACACAAGATTCTCTTACTAAAGAGAGTCTTTCTGCATGTTTCTGTTTGAAATGTAAATGAATGATATATTCAGCAGTGATTCCAGACTTCAGAGCTTCTCCTTTCCAAATGTATTGAGTGCATTATAGTTGTGGCTCAAAGAGCTAATAACTGGCACATCTGAGAAAAGATATGTAGATATCCTTTGAAAAAGACAAGTTGTAAGGAATTGCCTTCATTTTTATTCAAGCAAGACTCCCATTTAATATGAATTAACATTGTTTCTACAATGGAGTATTCGGAGTCTATGAAATGCAGACTGCCTTAGATGAGCAATGGAAGTCTTCAGCAAGTTAAAAAAGAGAAAGAGAGAGAGACATAAAGTGATTATAAGTCTCTAATTTTTTTTAAAATTTGATCTCACTTAAATGTGAAATCTAATGAACAAAATAAACTGAGGAACAAAATAGGACCAGAAGCGTGGATACCTGGAACAGACTGACAGAGGTCAGAGGGGAAGGGGGTGGGAGGGACTGGATGAAAGAGGTGAAGAGATTAGCCAAAGAGAATACATGCATAGCCCATGGTCACAGACAAGTGTGGTGATGGCCAGAGGGAAGGGTGGTGGGGACTGGGTGGAGGAGAGCAAAGGGGTGAGTGTGGGGGGATGGAGGACATTTGTAATAGTGTCAACAATACATTTTTTAAAAATTAGAAAAAAAGACATGTCATTCCATACTGTTGATCCAAATCAACAACAACTTATTGAGCTTACATTAGAGACTATCTATTACACTGTTTTATTTAATCATCTTTGCCATCCTATGGGCCGGTTTTACAGAATATGTAGGCTCCAAGAGACCAAATAAGTTGCCCATATTCTTAGTGTCAGTAAGTGGCAGAGCTACTGTGTGGCCCCTGGCAGACTGACTACATCTTAGCTTTCCTTCCTTCAATCTCTGTGATGTTCAGTATGGAAATAATAATACTGACCCCACTATTTTATTTTATCATGTAGCCATTACCAAGGATGTGTGAATTCTCCTGTCATCAATCACATAGCCACTGACAGGAGCACCAAAGAATTCACCTCTAGGTGAATGGTTTTATACTAAATTTTATTTACATTTTCTTTGTAATTCCATCAAGTAGAGGAAAGAACTTAAGGCAGAAGCCTCCAGATCCATCCTTTGCAAATTTAGTAATATGAGGCAAATGACTCTGAGCTTAATTGCCCTTATCCACAAAAATAGCCGGCATATCATCTGTCCCCCAGGATCGCAGTGAGGGTCAAAAGCAGACAGATATTCATTACCGTTGGATTCCCATCCTTTCCTGATGATCTCAGCAGGCAGCACTAGTTGGGATACATTATTCTTTTGGATAATTTTGGCAACTACTTAAGGGGAAAAAAATATTTGACAAAGTTGCCCCATATTAGCTACAGTAATATTTCAGAAGCTTTTAATTTCTAATAGAGTCAAGTCTGGACCAGTGGGGTATAACGCTTTTGAATTGCCAGTTCATCTCCTCAGTGTTATGACCAGCTCACGAGGGGAGGAGTGAGGCATGGGGAGACGTGGTGAGGTTGTTTTGGAGGGTTTCACAGTCTTCTAGATCTCTTCTCATTCTGCCAGTAACAGCTGACATGGGCCGATAAGGATGGGCCCTGCTATGCAAAGGGCCAGTGGTATTTCCTAACTTCTTTCTTTGAAAGCCACCTAAACTGTTGCCATCTATACTCATATTTCATATTAGAAAGAAAATACTAGCTTGTCATGAAACAGCATAAACTAAGAAACATCAGTCTTTTTAACTGCTATGAATCACATTTAGCTGGAGATAAATACACCAGTTAGCAATGTTTGTTCTTAAGATTGATGGTCTTAAAAATAACACTTTAATAGAAACTTTTCTTTTCTATTCTTATTTTATCTTTATTGCTCTTGTGTAGTATGGTGATTTTTAGTATATCACCACCACCTAGTATATTACGTCAAACGTTTTCAACATTTCACTGATTTATTGATTCATGATCATAATATACTCTTAGTTAGAGATCCTGACATTCTTCTTTGGAGTTTTTTTGCAGTCACTTAAATCTAATTTGCTTTTGGCATTCAAGTGAGTGAGTAAAGAAAGAAGCCTTTCTGCATTTTGGATTTACTTGCTTCTGCTTCTATCACTACTCCTTATTCAGGGTGAATATAGAGTTTCATTTTTTTATTTTGTTTTGTGAGAGTGGGGAATGGATGGGCTTTTTTTAAATTTTTTTTTTTTTTTTTTTTTTGCTGGTTGGTTGGTTGGGTTTTTCAGGACAACTTTCTCAGTAAAGAGTCTGAGACCAGCGCTACTTAAAACTCTCGGAGAATGGGCACCAAGTGTGACTGCATCGCTTTTACTGGGCTATTAAGGTTCTAATTATTTAATGAACTCCCCTTATAATGGTTTGGAAAATCACTATTAAAACTAGTAATATGAGTCAACATTAATGATGTCCTTACTATGTGCTGGTCATTACTCTATGAGATTGACATATATCAACTCCCCCTTACTACAACTGCACCAGGTAGGCACTACTACCCCATTCTACAGATAAGGAAACAGGCACAGAGCTAAGTCACCTGTCCAAGGGCACACAAGGAGAGCCAGGATTTGGACCCTAGAATTATGGCTTTAGAGCTCTTGTGCTTTTATGAAAAAGAAAACAAGTTTTAAAAACCCACACGGTTTTAGATATTATTTGAATAAATGTTGCTGTGATGTCTTTTAAAATGCTTTCAATTTAAGTTTATTTAAAATATAGTATTTTTAAAATATGTTTTCTTTTTAAGCAAACATTTTGAATATAAGCTATTTGAATTTATCCAACATGAAGTATGTTAGAGTATTATCTAGATGCTCAACTTTTAAAGCTGAATAATTTTTAACAAAACATTTACTTGTTTCTCATCTCAGATTTTTTGCAGAAATATTTTCAGAACTTAAAAAATCAGTTTTCATAATGAATGAAAGTTTTATAGTAAAAAAAGAAGTAAAGATAGATATATGAATAGCTAGCCTGCTAGCAGATGAAAGAAAAAAGAAAGAAAGAAAGAAAGAAAGAAAGAAAGAAAGAAAGAAAGAAAAAGAAAGGAAGAAAGAAAGAAAGAAAAGAAAAGGAATGAAAGAATAAAAGGAGGAAGGGAGGGAGAGAAGGAAGGGAGGGAGAGAGAGAGAGAAGGAAGGAAGGAAAGAAGGAAGGAAGGAAGGAAGGAAGGAAGGAAGGAAGGAAGGAAGGAAGGAAGGAAGGAAGGGAGGAAGGATAGATAAATGGATCTGATCACTTATGTACCAAGGACTAACTCAGATGTATCATATACCTGATGTCTATATATGCTAAATCACTCCCTATTCTTGCTCATAAGCAACAGTCACACTGCAGATAGCATAACCTTTCTCCTCCTGAAATACAACTCCACTCAGTGCTGGGCTAGAAAAACATTCTGAGAAACACAGGAGAAAGACTGGAGCTGTGGTTTCTGTATACTTACTGAGGCACTCATACATTGACTGTGATAACCTTCACAAGTTTTTAACGACCACTAACCTTATATTGTTTGCCTTTTCTGCTTTTCTCTCATAAGTATGTTCTTCAATACACTTAAACACTTAAGCCTACTCCTGTTGCCCATAAGAGAAAAGAGAGCTCAGAGAGGTTTTACTTAAATGAATTGCTTGAAGTCGCCTTACTAATTAGGCTTACCAAACCAATTTTATTGTACCATTATGTATCATTATGTGTTCTTATTATGAATACATGGTAATGCCTTCCAAAAAAGCCTGGCTTCAAACAATAATATAGTTAAGGTCCTAGAAGAATTTGACATGGAAAAATGATCTTATTAATGTGCATAGGAACACATTAATTTTATTTCTTAATATCCAGTAGTCTTTATAGTTATAAAGTTCTGATTCATGACCTTGAGACTACATATCAGAGTTAGTGAAATTACGCTATGTATTTTTTTCTTTTTAAGCTATTCATTGTACTCTTAACTCTTTTTCCCAGTTAGTAATTAAGAACATGCTTTAGTTTCTAATATCATTTAAATGAATAAGTAACCACAAAATCTATATTCTTGGACAGTTAGCTCATTTCATAGATACAAAAGGACTCGTGAATTAGTTGTAGATTAATGTTTGCATATTATCAATGATTTAATGTTATATGATTCAGTGATTAGATAACAATTACTTTCTATTAAAATCTTTTTTATCATTACAAAATTTAGTGGATAAATTGGAATGAAATTGTTTAAAACTTTATAATTTCAGAAGAGTTTGGTGGTGATGGGGAAGAGAGAAGAATAGGAAAGGAGGGATCAGAGACAATTATGAGGAATCTAGACTACACGAGTGTGGCTCACATTTCTTTTTTTGAACAGCACTTCTTTCAAAGCACATCTGACTCAGCTGGAGCTCCTCTGGTTGAAGTCTGTCCTGAGGGCAACCCCACTGATGGCTTCCAGAAACTCTTTGAGCTCTACCTTCAGACCTCCCATTTTGTTATTCACTATTAGCTCTGAGAGTCTATGATTCCAAATCTAGACAATGAGACGAATATCAAAGAAGCTGTGGAGGATGCCCTTGCCTAAATCAGATTCTGACATTGAGGGTTCCTTTGGTCATACTGAGATGTGTCAAGAAATACATGCACAGGGTCATGGACATGCTTTGTTAACAGAATCACAAACAGATGCTGGCTATTTTACCTCTGTAAAGTGGAGGGAAGAGGAGTAAAAAAAAAAAGAGAGAGAGAAAAGAAAGAAAGAAACAAAGAAGAGCACAGAGTACAAATGCTGCCTCAAAAAATAAATCTGAAGACAAGCACAATCAGGCACAAGGAATGAACAAACATCTCTGTTTTGTTTCATACCAGTAACCTCTCTGTCTTGCTTAAATTCAAAGTTATTTATGTACACCACGAATAACAACAAAAAAAGCATGGGTCTAAATCTCATACCACTGATCAAAGTCATGACATTAATAAATCTATCTAATCTTGCTACATCTTAGTTTTCTTATCTGTAAAACGGGTATAACAATCTGAACCTCAAAGGGTTCTTGAGAGGATTGAATGTAATAATGTATGACGCATGACGTAAGGTGCCAAGACAGAGCCCAGCCCATAACAGGCTGCAAGCCAACAATGTTCGACAAAAGCTATTTCCCATTGATATTAAAGAAGCCAGAGTCTGCCCAGCCAGTGTGGCTCAGTGGTTGAGCGTCGACCCATGCACCAAGAGGTCGCCAGTTCGATTCTCAGTCAGGGCACATGCCTGGGTTGTGGGCCCGATCCCCAGTGGGGACATGCAGGAGGTGGCCAATCGATGTACTTTCTTGTCAATGTTTCTATCTCTCTCCCCCTCTCCCTTCCTCTCTCTAACATCAATAAAGAAAAAAAATTTTTTTTTAAGAAATCAGAGTCCATTGGATTTGCAATATTTTGTCCAGCAAGATGCTCACCCATCTGCCCCAGGTGAGCTCAAGTACTTTCTAATGACAGCAAGTTTAGAGGTTGACTCATGAAATCCAGATAATAAACTGATCTATGGTCATGCAGTACCCAGCTTAAATTAGATAACGCAAAAATACATTACAGTATTTCACATCTCTTATTATCAGGAAAATACTTCCGAGGACAGGTCCTACCTGTGGTTCCTCAGCAGCAGCAGCCATGTCCAGCGTATTCTGTGTTGTGCTTAGCATAGGGCACACATGAGCGTTTAACAAACCACAGCACTAGCAACTCCTATGCACTAGCAACTGCAGGGCATCTGTAAGAGAGCTGTAGTTGCAATAAAATAAGCTGTGTTTATGTTTGTGTGTTAGTCATCACTCGGGACATTTCTAAATACTTGTTTTTGCCTAATCATCTTTTATTTTCTAATTTTGAATCTTTTTGAATATAGAGTTGTAACAGGAGATAGGGGATCAGCAAACGTCTCCTCCTCTGACCTGGCTTAATTTTGTTCCAACTATATAGGTAGCCTTTCAGGTGCAAAGATCTGACACTGGACAGAGACATCTTTAGGATACACACCCACACAGTTGGATTATAGTCTAGTCAAAGGATGGGGGGGCCACATGGCAAGTGCATAATTTTAAGGCATAACATACTAATTCTCACTTATTGGAACTATGAAAGTCTGAGTAACCCTAATCTCTCATAGCTTGTGGCTACCAATCACCATAGTCTTTTGCTATCAGCTTGAATTTGGTCTTAGAAATCTTTCCAACACAATGCTCTGCCAAGCCAAAAATGTTAAGATCCCTAGATTATGATGATTCTTGCTGGAAAACACACAAGTTGCCTCAGAGAATGCATCCATTTACTAGTAGTTATGAGGATCTTACCATTTCTTATTTGAATAGAAAAGTCTAATGTTACTTAGCAGAAAACAAGAGCATTCACAAGGATGAAGAACCAACATATCTTCAGGGGCCAAGTGCTGATTATAAATGAGTGTAATGGGCTGGAAGTAAAAACGAGGATTGGTTGGACTGGGGCTATAGCAGAACAGACACGAGCATTCAAATGGAACATTGTCAAGAACAAAGTGAAAGTAAACTGAAGGGATGTTTGCACTGTTTCTAGCCCATGGGCCATTGTTCAAAATCCCTGATCTGTGACAGAAATGTTAAAGATATGGGGATAGGCTGTCAATGCGATAGTAGAGTGGGCAGCTCTGACCCCAGGGGCATCCTTAGGAGAGTCATGTGCGCCAGAAGCAAGTAGACCTTTTTGTTTAATGACAGGCCTAACTACCCTACAACTGTTACCTAACTGTGCAGCCAAGTTATATCTCTGGAAATTCAGCGAAGGTTAGAAGGAGATATCTTGAATTTATGGAAATTTATCAAGTGGTTAACATTATAGAAAGACAAGTTTAAATTGTTGCATTACCTGTCTAAAGGGGCCCATTTCTAAATTATAAGAGAGACTAATCCTAATTTTTTCCTCCTTAATAAAGAAAATTGTGAGTAATGACAGGAATAATACTATTTATAATGTGAGTTCAGATATATAGATATTTATCTGCTTTTAGTAAATGAAAAACAAAGATAAAACGCTTTGTCCCCTTGTGCCCCTTATATTCAGATACAGGGATAGTTTATAGCATTCTGCCATTTTCCTTATAGAAACCTCCTTTCTAGAAAGAGAGTGTTTTAACAAGAAAATATAAATGGTTGGCCCTAAAGCTTTTAAAATTTACATTTTCCCCCTGCAAATTTGCTGTCCCAGAGAAATTGCTGAAGAAAGTATTGCAGAGCTAACATTTTTGAAAAAATTTTTCAAACTAATTTTAGCCAGAGCTTTCGTTTGCATTATAATTGGTATAAGTATAGTAAGATTCTTAAAGAGACACACATGAGTTTTAGAAAATAACACGTAGTTTGAAGTCTTTATTAAACATTCTACATATTGCGTGATTGAATCCTGTATAACATTCTAAGATTAATTCTCTAAGAATTTTCTGTTTCCCTAGTATGGGAATATAATAATGTATCTAGTTCAAATTCATAATAGTTGAAATGTTGGCTCAAACCAAAATAATCAATAGTATATCTTGAACCCCTTATCTATATTTGATTCTGTAATTTCCATAAAAAACAGGCAGTATGAATAAACCTTTATTTCAAAATATTTTTGCAAAATACTGTCTAAAAACGGTATCATTTTTAAGATTAGAAAATAGAGCAAGTCCCATAAAAGGTGCCGATGGAGGGCTATAACAATCTTTGCACAGTATATGCACTGTGAATGAAAAGTGGTCTCAGCCCATGAGAAATTCAAAATTCAATAATGGACATAGACATAGAAACAGTAATATAAAACTGCAGTGGGAAACAAGACATCCTGTTTCATGTAACAGGCCATTCATTCTGGATCTGCTACTTACTCCGCAACATTTGTAGACAAACTCTTAATGATCATTTAGAATTAATACTGATATATTCTTTTTTTAATTGTAGTAAGAACAATTAATATGAGACCTATCCTCTTAAAATTTTAAAGTGTACAATACAGTATTGTTAACTATAGGTACAGTGGTATACAGCAGTTCTCTGAAACTTATTTATCTTGAATAACTGAAACTTTACACACACTGAATAGCAATTCCCCATTTTTTCTACCCCCATCCCCCTGGCTACCATCATTCTACTCTCTGTTTCTATGAGTTTGACTATTTTAGATATCTCATATAAGTAGAATCACACAGTATTTGTCTTTCTGTGACTAGCTTATTTCACTTAGCATAATTTTCTCAAGGTTAGGTCATATTGTCTCATGTTGCAGAATTTCCTCCTTTTTAAAGGCTGAATAATATTCTATTGTGTGTGTATATACCACATTTTCTCTATCCATTTGTCTACTGATGGACATTTAGGTTTTTCCACATCTTGGCCATTGTGAACCATGATGCAATGAAGATGGGAATGCAAATATCTCTTTGCGATCTGGATTTTAATTCTTTTGGATAAATACCCAGAAGCGGGATTGTTGGAGCATATGCAGTTCTATTTCTAGATTTTTAAAAATGTATCTTTATTATTGGGGGCATTACAGATGTCCCCCTTCCCCCCCCCCCACACTGATCCCCTCTACCCTGCTCCCGTCTCCTACCCAGGCCTTCACTGCACTATTGTTTGTGTCCATTGGTTATGCATATATGCATATAAGTTCATTGGTTTATCTCTTTCTGTTCCCCTCTAGATTTTTGAGGAACCTCATATTGTTTTCCACAGCAGCTGCACCATTTTACAATCCCACCCACAGTGCACAGGTGTTCTGATTTCTCTGCATCCTCACCAACACTTATCTTTGGGTTTTTGGATAATGGTCAATATTCGTGGTTTGCTTTTCTTATTTAAAAAAAATCTGGTCTCGCCCTGGCTGGTTTGGTTAAGTGGTTAGAGTGTCAGCCTGTGGACCAAAGAGTCTCAGGTTCCATTCTGGTCAAGGGCACATACCTCGGTTGAAGTTCGATCCCTGGCCCTGTTCAGGGTCATGTGGGAGGCAACTAATTGATGTGTCTCTCTCACCTTAATGTTTCTCTCTCTCTCTTTCTCCTCTTCCCACTCCCATTCTATCTGAAAAATCAATGGAAAAATATCCTCGGGTGAGGATTAAAAAAAGAAAGTTCCTTAAAAAAAAAGCTTGTCCCGAATCAATGACAAAGTATTCTTACATCTCAAATACTAGTCAGGTAAAAGAATGTTCAACTCTCTCTAGTTCAGAAATAGTACAGCTGAAAGAAATGGAAATAACAATACTTTGGGAAAGATATTCTTGCTAGAAATTCTCAGTTTTGTCCTTAAAATAAAACAATGAGTTGAATGTTAATGCTTTGTTAATGATTTTCATTAATGGACCCTAAAAAAAATGAGCTGTCTCACTAGCTTTGCTATTGAATGGTATTTGACCAGAGTTAGTTATATATCTATCTCAAAATACTCTGTGGGTAAAGACTCATCAAAGAAATAGCTTTTGGTTTTTTAAAATACTAGAGAGAGCTTTGCTTCCCCTGAGAAACAGGTGTTTTCTCCTTTTTAACTGGCCCTACTACAGTTTCCTTAAGCTGTCAAGAAATTCAGTGCCAAGTTCAAAATTCAAATATAGCAATTGTGAAGTCTAAATAATCTATATATTGTGTTATTTTTTTCTTCATAAAAATTCCATTTAACTTTTGGAAAAAAATATTATTTAATTGCATACATCTTTACTAAAGTAGTTATATATTTCATGTGGAATAACATGGAACATAGGTAATAATAAATGAATTAGTATTTTTTAAAGATTAGGTGAACATCAATATTATTAATCATCATAACCCAGATCTTACATTTTTAGAACCCTGTCTTGTGTGTAAATAGTTACAACTAATCTTTCCTATTTTATCAAAATCTATACAAAAAATTGTATTATCCTCATAAATTAAAATTCATTTAAAATCAGATATAAGAGTATATAAATGCCCAAGTACCTTTTTCCCCCTCTAGCACACTTAAATATTTCAAGGCTGAGAATGTCCAGGGAGAAATTTTAAACAATTTGTGATTTATACCAAAGCACAGGTGAAACGGGAAAAACCTGCTGTCATACAAGAGGACATTTTCATTTTTGGTAAACAATTTGTGTGCCTGATTTTCATATCAAAGCTTTAGAAAGTACAGGGCATCATCAATTATACATTTGTCTTCTGTACTGCCAGTAATTACTGAAGTATAAGAGAGGAGATTTTTATTATAAATATAAGATACATTGTTTCACATTTATATATACATATCTATATGTATGTGCACACATACACGATGAGTAACTACTCAAAATGGGAGAAACCAACTCAAGCCTCAGAATGAAAGAAAATATAAATACACATATTTTATCTTTTATAGGAGACCCATCATCACAACAAACAATGGCTAGAGCCTGGGGGAATACACTGAACCCTCTTTAAAAAAAGGAAGAAGGACCGTTGGTGAAAGGACTTAAACCAGGTTAGAGAATGACCAGGTGCAGCATTGTAGAAAATGAAAGGAATCAGCTTGCCTAGGGCTTTTGCCAGATCATTTTACTGAAAGTCATGTATGTACAGCATTAGTATTTTTTAATTTTTATCGAGCATTCTATTATTACCTGTGTTAATTCATTTGTTTCTTTCACCCATCATCTCCAACTTAGAAATTCTGATGAAAACACTTTAACTCCAGGATACTGCAAGTCCTAATTCTAAACACCCCATTAAATGCCTGCCCTTTGAAGCATTTAACCCATCTGTCACGGTCAAGGACATTATTTCTTTATTACCCACTTATAATGGAATAGAGCATTATTGGGTCACACTACAATGTTTTAAGAAGGCATTGGTATGCACATGAAAGAGAATATCACTTGTTAACGCTAGCAAAGAGTAAAACTCCAATGGCTTTGATTATTCCTCATACCTCAGATTATAAAATACAATAATCAGCAATGTTGACATGGATGGTGCATGCTGAAGTGCTAGCCCTTGGATACTCTCATAATGTCTAAAGCTCTCTGAAGAACTCCTAGCTGTAGATTAGTGAAAATAATCCTGTGTCCTATAGGCTTGTCCTGTTTATTTAATATTTTGTCTTGTGTGTTAGGGGTTTTGTTTGGAAATGCAGGCCTCAAGGTAACAGTAGTTAACAGAGATTTCTTGCTGACTTTTCTCTCTTTATAAGAAAGGGAAAATGTACTCAAATAGTGCATCCATATATCGATTTTTTTTATCTCACATTTTAATGTAAAATTCATGTTTTATGTCTTTTAAATCTATATTTAGGTATGTGAGAATAGAGACAAGCGTTGTCCATTCTCAAAAGAAGAAAAAATCTATTCTGATAGAGTTGGAATTAACGTGAAGGAGGTAGATATGTTTAGAAAACAGTTGCACAATATTTAACAGACTTGAAAAAACAAACGAATAATAAAAGAGAAAATGTATTATTGGAAATTTAAAACACAAAAAGACAAGCTTTCCCTTCTTAACTTAAATATTTAAACTTACATATTGAGGGTGCTAAAATTAACAGCAGGGATAAGAATTCTAAGCAAAGTAACTTTTTTTTTTTTAATTTACACGAGTAAAATCTGCAATTAAAACAGTAAGATTCCAAAGTAATTTCTTGAAGCACCCTTTTTCTTAGTAAGGATGTCATATCCAACATAATTTAGCACCATAAAAGTTACATAATCATTCTGACATTCTCCAAAGGCAACACTATCATTTTCCTTCAAAACAGATGAAGCACAGTGGGCTGCCTTAGAACTAACACGTTATCTATCCCATTCAGCGCTGTGGTAGCTTAGAGTTCCTTGTACCACAATAAACCAGGACTGCTTGAGAATACTAAGCAGTAAACTCCCTTAAAACAATTGGTGATACTAATTAAACCCAAAACCAGGAAAATCCCTTTCTAGAGGTCTTCCTGAAACCAATGATTTAATGCAAAAAGTTGTTGGAAGAGGGAGCCCTGATGGTGCTTTAATGAGTTCCCGACAGCCTCAGTATTTAATTATGATCCTGTAGTACTTAGTTATTCCCTATAAACTTGTGACATCCAGCCTATCGATGAAATTTATTCATTTACAAGAAGATTATTTTTCAGTACAAGGTATTATATTCCAGTGGTTTACAAACTTTAGCGTGCATCAGAATCATGTGGGGGACATAAATTAGAGATTCCAGGACCCCTATCCCCTAAATTTCCTGTTTTAGTAGATCTGGGGTACAGCTGGACAAACTGTATTTTTAATAAGATTGCCAGTTGATGCTAATGTTGTTGGTTCTAGGACTACTTTGAGAAGTACTCTTCTGGCTTAATAACTTTCTAGTTTCTTTTCCCAACAGCGAGAGATACAGTAGGATCAGTTGTTTCCCAAAACTCAAGTGAACTGGAAAAAGCTAAAGTATTACAGATTACGTAAAGCCATCAGTACACTCCAGCTAAAGAACAGATTTATATACTAGTTGTTAAGACTAAACTCTGTAGCAGCTTCTGAATTAGAATCTTGAAGAGGAAACAACTTTTGTGTCCTGCCACATTCTAAGCCTCATTTGACTTATCTGAAGCCTGCATTTAATTCTCAGTTGGATATTTTTACTTCAGCCATCTCTCTATACCAGCATTGTCCAATAGAAGATAGAATGAACGCCATAGTGTAATTGTGAATTTTCTAGTAACTACAGAAAAACAACAACCAAACAGATAAACTATATTTTAACAATATATTTTATTTAACCCATATATAAAAAATATTATTGCAACATGTGACAATATACAAAACATGTTAATGTGATATTGTACATTTTTGTATAAAATCTTTGGAATTTGATATCCATTGCATACTTAGAGCACATGTCATTTCAGATGATAAATTTTCAGTGGCTTAAATTAAAATGTAGTTTAAAAAACAATTTTGTTTAACAGAAATATATTTAGACTGCTTCAGGTCTTTTATTTAAATTTAATTTAATTTAAAACAAAATAATTCAGTTTCTCAGTCATATTAGTCTGATATTCAAGTTCTGCTAGCTATATGCGGCTAAGTGGTTAGCATTAATGACAGCATGAATCTAAATATTCAACAGTAGGAGACGTGGGAAAGCCTAGGAACAGGTGGTTATATTAGGGACATTTTGAGCCTAAAATAGCCCTCAAGTTCTACTGAACATGGCAGAGGAAGAACTGGACAGCTTGAAGAGAAGTAAAACTCAGTGATGTGATGTCACCAAGTCAGAAGAGGAAGGACTTCATCTTCACTGGAAATTCCTTTTGTTCAAATAATAAAACACAGCTGCAAGGAGCTCATCCAGTGACCCCATACAAATGACTCTTCTAATGCAGCTATTATTCTTAATTCCCCCAAAATTTCTATTTTGAGAACTAAATACTATTCTAACTCTAATATGAATACATTTTACAATTCAATTACCGCTGGTGAGATAGTCAATTTATTTACAAATAAAATTACTCTAAACTTTTCTACAGACTTCTTCAGAAGAAATACCTAAATCATTTAAAATGTATTTCAATTTTAGATCAATTTCCATGAATGAGAAATTTACTTCAATTAGGCTACTTTCAGAAATAGACTAAAGGAAAGAGCAGAGATTTAAAAATAATTCTGGAATAGCTGTCATTGATAAACTGTTTTGTTTACAATAAACTTAAGATCTTTTTATTGACCTACCTCTGTGAGATATTTTAACTATTACACTGGATTTAACTCATAAAGGTTATCATCCCTGTTTTACAGATGAAGAACATGACACTTAGACCTTGTAATGTTCTCAAGATCACACAGCTAAGAAAATGATCCTTTTCTGACTGTGGAGAGGCCCAAGCTCATCCTGCTGTAAGACTGTGTTACCATGAGATAATGTAGAATTTCCATTTGCAAAGACCATTATTTTTATATGCCAATAATCTGGGAATCATACGTTTTGGAATATATTTCATTCTCGTCAGAGAACCACCTCTGGAATCCTGTGCCTGAAGAGAACGGTTGTTACTTTGGTGTGTACTTCACAGAGCAATACTTAGAGCAATAAAGGAAAAATGAAAATTACTGGAGCTTGGACCTAAGCCGAAGCTGCATCTCACATCACGATGCTGTCTTTCTCATCTTCATTCCTTAGTTACAGGACCCATGGGCAATGACACCATCGGTAGGTTGACATGCCAAGATATCTCTGATTATTTCTAAAAAATAATCAAGGGATTTTCCTCCAAAACTACTTGAAAATCAAATTATACTACTTCTATGAATATGAGCATGAGAATATCTAAATTCACAGACATGAAATTTTCTAATATCACTGCTTCAAAGAATTATGCACATTTATAAAATCATTCTGAACTAATTCTAAGTTTAGATAATTCAATTTCAGGAATAAGGCTCATCTCTCCATACATCATTTTGAATAGAGGGACTTTAGATTTAGATAATAAAATGCTATTTCTAACTCACAATTTATTGAGTTCTTACTATGTGCTGTTTTGTGGTACCAGAAAATAGTAAATGTTTTTGAGCTGTAACTGACACAAATTGTTACTGTAGTTTAGAGAATTTTTTGTCTCAGCAATTCATGGAAAGAGACCAGGCAATTACCAACATTCGTCATTACTGTTAATTAAAAAAAAGAAATGGTTTGGCTTTCTATTCCTCAAATCCCCCTAATCACTGTTACAATTTGCATTGTGCTTTAGGGTATTCTCTTAAAGTCATCAGTGGAGAAAATATTAATAGTCTGAGTCAGCATAAGTTGTCCTAATGAAGCAATGATAGTTTGTATTTCATTAGGCATTCACATCACTGATAATACTAGATGTTTGAATGGAATTTGTGATTTCAGCAAAACGGGGGTTGTGGGAGTAAGCAGTGTGATTTTCTAATGAGGTCAAAACAGGGAATGAATAAATGATCACTGATAACTAGATTAACTCTTAAAACAAACTAAAGTACTACCTACACTAGCTGATATTGACCATACTAGAGATCCGTATGTAATCTATGTGTTTAAAATATTATATAGGAAATTGTTAAAATAAGGAACTATATTATTAGAAATAGAAATTATAGCATAGAAATAAAAAGCATAGCAATAGAAATAGAATTTTATAGAAATATAAAAACAAAATAAGAACTTAAAATAATAGAAATGCAATGAATAAATACTAAATACTCTCATGTAAAAAAATTTTTAAAATAACAAAACGTCTGAAAATATTTACACTTAAGTGTTAATTTTAATAGAAAGTGGAGATTCTGAAAACAAGCTTGTGGTTTATTTGTATTTGTGAAACCTAAAGTCTAACTTCCCTCTGCAAGTTGAACATAAAGAAGACGTGGAGTGGAAAGTGATTTTTCAATGGTTTATTTATCATGTACCCAAAATGATTTATTATTTATATTATTTGCATTCATACATCCAGTTTTTTCCTAATTATTTATTTAAATAAACATTTTTAGAGTAATTTTAGGTTTACAGCAAAACTGAGTGGAAGGTACAGAGATTTCTTACATAGCTTCTACCCCCACATATGCCTAGACTCCCCCCTTACCAACATCCACCACCAGAGAGGTACATTTGTTGTAATTGATGAACCTACATTGATACATCATTATCACCTCAGTCTAGAATTTACATTAGGGTTCACTCGGAGTGTTGTGCAGTCTATGGATTAGGACAATTGTACAATGAGATGCATCCACCATTACAGTATCATGCAGACTATTTTCACAGCCCTAAAAACCCTCTGCATCCTGCATATTCATCCCTCCCTAACCCTTGGCAACTGGTAATCTTTTTTTACTGTCTTCATAGTTTTGACTTTACAGAATGTCATATAGTCGGAATCATAAATATGTAGCTTCTCAGATTGGCTTCTTTCACTTAGTAATGTGTATTCGTGGTTTCTTCACATCTTTTCATGGTTTGATAGCTAATTTCCCTTTAACACTGAATAATATGTAATTGTCTGGATGCACCGCAGTAGATTTATCCATTCACCTTGAAAGACATCTTGGTTGCTTTCAATTTTTAAAAATTATGAATAAAACTGATATAAACATCCAAGTGCAGGTTTTTCTGTGGACAGAAAACTGCTTTGAGAAAATTCCATGGAGTGTGATTGCTGGATCATATGTAAGAGTATGCTTAGTTTTGTAAGAAATTGCCAAACTGTCTTCCAAAGTGGCTGTACCATTTTGCTTTCCCACAAGGAATGAATGAGAGTTCCTGTTGCTCCATATTTTCTCCCAGTTGGTGGCTTGTCTTTTCATTCTCATGACTGTTTCTTTTGCAGAGCAGAAATTGTTAATGTTAATAAAGTGCAGCTCATCTTCTTTCTTTCTTGGATTGTGCCTTTGGAGTTGTATATGCAAAGTCAATTCCAATTGTAATGTCATCCAAATTTTCTCCTATGCTATCTTCTAGGAGTTTTATAGTTCATTTTATATTTACAGCTATGATTCAACTTGAGATAGTTTTTTAACTTTATTTTTATTGTTGACACTATTACAGATGTCCTCATTTCCCCTCCCCCTTGCCTCCATCCACCTAGCCCCACCCCTGAACAAAATAAATTGACAAGCAAAATAGAAACTGAGGCATGGATACATGGAACAGACTGACAGCTATCAGAAGGGAGGGAAGGAGGAGGGACTGGATGAAATAAAGTGAAGGGATTACCCAACTTGAGATAGTTTTTGTGAAGGGTAAGGTGTGTTCGGATTCATTTTTTTGCAGGTGTATGTCCAGTTGTTCCAGCACCATTTATTGAAAATATTATCTTTGTTCCAGTTAATTGTTTTGCCTCTTTATCCAAGATCCATTAACTATATTTATGTGAGTCTATTCTGGGCTTTCTATTCTATTCCATTGATCTATGTGTCTATTCTTTTGCTAGTACCACACTGTCTTGATTACTCTTGCTTTAGAAAAAGTCATAAAGGGTAACATCAGTTGTCAGTTCTCCAACTTTTTTCTTCTTCACTACTGTGTTAGCTATTCTGGGTCTTTCACTCCCCATTAAAGTTTAGATCAGTTTGTTGATAACCATAAAATAACCTTCAGGGATTTTTATTGGGATTACATTAAATCTATAGATCAAGTGTGGAAGAATTGACATCTAGACAATATCTAGTCTTCCTATCCATGAACATGGAATATCTCTTTATTTATTTCTTCTTTGACAGCCATTCTTTTCCTTCAAAAAATATTCAGTGAATGTCCAGTATGTGCCAGATACTGTGTGAGGCTCTTGGTCTATAGTTATAGTCTCTACCCCACAGTGTTTTTAGCATGGAAGGACTTCACAAGGAGTTGTTTAAAATGAGTTAATCAATGATGAGTAGGACTCTTATTTTTTTCTTGATAACATACAGTCAGCTTGGACTGTTTTAAACTAAATTTTTATTATTTAAAAAATATTTATTTTGTTAATTTAGAACGTGTCAATCCCTATGTGAATACCAGATCAAGAGGACATATAATAATATAGTACACATTTTAACAGATTTTGAAAATATGACCCACTAACTTATATCCCTCTTCTCTGGTTCACTTCCATTTTGAAATGTTGCATATATACACATTCACAAACATAAGTACATGTATGCATTTGCATGCACACACACAGAAAACAAAAGAATTCTAATTATATTTTATAAAAGTAATTTTAGAATTTGTTCCCAGGCCCTCAGGACAAGCAACTGTACAACAAAAAACAACAGCAAGAAGTGTTCTGGGCCGTGAAATAAAGGCAGCTGCTGGTTGAAATTTGCCTGAGAGAAGCCATCACCTTAGTCATAACTTGCATCTTAAAGGGTTTGCTTTGCGAAACTCAGTACTTGGAGGGTGAAAGTTAATCACATTAGTGATAGATTAACAAGGATATCCTGATAGATTTACTAACCTACAAATTATATAAACAAATATGAATCATAATTTAGATGGAGTTATTTTTGAGATCCATCAACTGACTGTTGGTTTAACCTACGATGATGATTAACATCGACTATATAGTGAGATGAAGCTAAATTATTATTAAGCCTTATGTTATAAAAGAGAGAAAGTTCAAAGGGAAAAACATTACCTGGCAACTATTTCTACCCTTTTCTTGAGGAAATCTTTATAAGGAATTAAACATTTTATATCAGCTTAAGTCACAGGTCTTTTGATATTCTTTTAGTTTCTTGTTTCTTGTGATATGAATTTATTGAGAACTAGATTTTTCAGAAGACGTTATTCCTTTAACTTGCAACACTAAGAAATATTGGAATGACATTTTAGAAGTTCTTGTTCTGCCTCTTCTGAGAACAGGTCAAAGCTTTATTGATATGTAACTTACAAAATTAAAGGTAAAGGAGTACTTATGACTCCTATAACTATTATTGCTTGTTTGAATAAGAAAAAAATGTCAGGCTTACATGTTGAAAGCAAATTTTGCTAGAAATATTTTAGGGAGCATAAGAAAGCCATTGGATATTATAAGAATTAAAGCTTTATAAAAGTATCTTTCTTTTAGGACAAAAAAACCCAGATGTAACTCAGTTCACATAAACATTTCTAGATATCCATAGGGTAGTAAGTATATAAGCAAAAGATAATTTTCCAATTTTACATATTAATTAAGAGGAGCAGAGATAATCTAGAACTATAATAACATTAACTAATTTATTTAATTCTATAAATGTTCTTATAGCTTTTGATTGACATAGATTCACAGATTTTAGAAATATTTTATAGATGATGTATTCTCACCTATTCTTACAATAATATATATCTATAATCTAATAATGTCTATAAATCATGTATACTATAATGGTCACATTATAGTTGAGTAAACTGAAACCAATAGAGGTTATACTTTCAACAGATTGATACAAAATAAGTCTGTTATGCTAGGAACATATCTCTTCAATGGGGAGAAAAGTAGGTGAGGACATAAAGCCATGAAGTGGGTGTTGGTAGACATTTTTTCAGAAATGTGTCATCATATCAGAGATTACATGTTTACCACACATTCTAAAAACCAAATTAAATAGGAAAGATAAATGTCTCATACAGAATTTAGTTTGAGGATAGGAGTAAACTAATATTAATAGGAAAGTCATGTTTATATTCATGTTTGCTTATCTCACCCACTTTCAGCCTTCATGTCTGCTGTCAGTCTCTGTTACTTCATGTGACCTAACTGATGCTAGATCATTTATGCCAGCAAATTCCACTCTGAGGAGATTTGGTGAGTAAAAATCTATTTTTTAAATTTAAAAAGATTAACAGACATGATTTTATGTGTGTCACTTTCCTCTCAATCTGCATATATCATAGCACAGAAAGTGGAAAATGAATTTAAATTTAGTTCTATAATCTGATGCAATATGTGCCTCTAAAACTTAGTGTCCTAGTTTATCTTTAAATATAAAACCTTATTTGCCCAAATTTTTAAAAAATCTCATAATTAATCAAATAACTAGCTATGCCAAAGGCCAAAGACTACATTCCCCACAAAATAAGAAATACCCTCAACATATATATTTTTTATTTTTTTACAGAAACTTTTCATTTTTAAGTAAAACATTTTAAAATTAATTTAATTTGGTATAATGAGCCTTAAGAATTGATGGCAGCAAATCTTATGATAACAGGCTTTCTACAAATAAAATATAATATAGAAGCCAGGTGTATCTCTTTGCTCTCTAGAACATTACAGAATCTTCTATTGAGTACTACAAAGAGAGACAAGAACCTGAAAGCGTGCATAATTTCCCCATTTATTGTTTGTTAGACTTGATCTCAAACATAATACTTAGAAAAAAATTTAGTAGGTAATTTGCAAAATCAAAAAAGTGTAACAGGAATGCTAGAGAGATTATATTTGAAAGTATTATACACAAATATAAAGAAAATCAAGCCAAAAATGTGGGGAAATGATTATGTACCAAGACAGCATATTTAACAACAAATATTCATTGGGGGTCTAGTAAATGCCAGGGGTTTTCGCAAGCATTCTCATTTCATTCTTTTGGTATTTTCCTGAGTCAGGTTTTAGTGTTCTTGTTTACAATTGAGACAGAGATAAGGGTTTTGCCCAAGATCACACGACATAAATAATAGAGCTAAGATTTGTACCTAGACCTTAAAAACTAAGTTCTTCTCATGTCATCACATAGATCCAGTAGTTTGATAAATTAATTAATTAGTATCTTATTGTTTTATCAATTTAATAAGAACCTAGTAGCCTTGTTTTGACCATTTAAAGTGCTATAAGGAACACAGTACTATTCTTAATGAGTTTACGAACTAGATAGAAAGATAAAATTTACTATTATAAAATCAGCTAGGATTATGTGTCGTCTTGTTTAGGACAATTTAGAAATGTTGTCCTTTAGAGGAACTAAGGATTTTCTAGAGCTGAAGCTGACAGAGATGTCTTCGTGATAAGAAAATATTTACACTGGAAAATATAGATGGAAACTCAAAATCAAGAGAGTGTGTTCTTATAAGACAGAGATAGACTCTTCTGAAGCGAGTCAAGGGGATAGAGTGTGAAGAGGTGAAAAATCAGAGAAGTTGGACCACTTCATGTGATGTGAACAAGAAGTAGGTGGGATGATGAGAAGAAGTCAACTCAGGGGCTCAAAAACGACATATTTTATAGGAAACAAAATAGGAAAATGAGAGCAAATTGTATATATATGTGTAAGTATCTTTTCAGGAAACTTGTTTCAGTTATGTGAGTATACAGCACAGTGTGTATGTGTGTGTGTGTGTGTGTGTGCGTGTGTGTGTGTACAATTAGTTACAATATAAATTTTTAATTGGTTATGGTTAAAAATTTTTAGAAACATCAGCTTATAAAGCAGAGTTAGTTTATGGGAGACCTTGAAATAACATATCAGCACACATTTTAGCAGGAAATACATAGAATAATTTAAATATTTTGAATATTTTGAGAAAAATAAACAGTTGAAAACATGGCCAAATTGTGATTATACTGATAGTGAAATACAGGCTAGTTGGAGTGAAGATGAAATAACCACTACGTATTAGGAAATGATACTTAAATAAGGGTGAAGAAACAGTTCTACAGGTAGGAGTTGAGAAGTCAAACTGCAGTTAAGAAATCAACAGCAATAATTTCCAAAGATAGTAGATGATGAGAATCAAAGAAACATTCAGAGTGGAAGGACATTGTAATATCAACAAATAGAATAAAGAAGAGTTCTCTGGGGTATATTCTGAAGAGGGGTAGGACAACCTCACAGTGACAATATCCTCGGTGACCTTCGAGTGTGCAGTTTCACTAGAATGACTGGGATTCAAAGATTTTGGGGACTTGTGAATGGGCAGAGAGGTAAGAAAATGCAGAGACAAGGTAGGAAGAAGAAACCTAAGAAATCTGACATGGAAAGAAATGGATAAAAATCAGATAATAACCAATGAGAAGGTAATAGATCTCTTCCCTACCCTCCCTCTGAAATGTAGGCAATATCTTTGCATGTTCAAAGTCAGACAGGACAAGGATTATGGAGACAGGGGACTAGAAATGTTGAAGGTAAGAAGATAAATCAGAAAATATGGCCAGCCTATATGGTTAACTTTAGATTGCTTTTCTTCCCAGAGCCCAAGCAGGCCCAGAATAATTGCAACATGCTAACCTTCAATTCAAAGAAAGGGAGGATGATCAAAGGTGAGCATTAAAGACAAATTTGCACTTGTCTCTTCGCCAGAACAGTCTTCCTCATCAGGCACATTCCTCCCCTTGTGTATACACAGTAGTGTCACTGAACAGCGGGGAAGAACATTTTACTAGAGGGGCTATAAAATATCAGACTGCCATCAGGGGTGATTTGTGAGGCTCATTAAAACTTGGTGAAACTTCTAAAACCTTTAGATCAGCACTTTATGTCCATCATCCACTCTCTCCCAATTGTTGGTGGGAAAGGCTTTAAAGGCACTGAGAGACTTAATTATTTCCTATCCACTATCAACCACTGCTAACACAACTTTAAAAGTTTAACAACTCACCCGGATTTTCCAATGTCTGTCACCAGAAAATTTTAATTTTAATAGTATTTGTATTCTCTTTTGTATGTTTACACACCAAATGCGACAGAAGTAGTATTTAATAAGCCATGCCCTAGTATTATTTAGAACTTTGAAAGAAATCAAGCGTTGTAGTGAATTGTCTTGTCAGTGATATTGTCTATCTTGCTCAAGACTTTTCCATTTATTAAGAAACCTCAAAGCAGACATGATAGAGTGATTCAAAAAATTCCCTAAGCTTTTTTTGAATAGCTGACATTGAGACCAACTCAGGTGCACTGTGCAATTCAGCACCATTAAAAGAAATTGTGAATCATTCCATCAATACAATCTTGATAAAGAATTTTACATGTAAGAACCTATGATTTCATGTATGAGTGAGATAGTCTTCTACATTTCCTTCCAATAAGTAACCTCCTCCCCCACACAACTACTCTAAAAATTTTCTATAGAAGTACAGAAATTTACCATACCAAGCTTTGTTAATGGAGGGATTCATTCACAAATGAAGATCACTTAACACTACATAGTCTCTAGAAATCTCACTTCAAAGAATTTTGAAAACTCTGGAGTGACATGGGAATTGTAATGAACATTAGGAGATAATGTTGGCTGTACCTAATAAATAATAATTTCCTTTAATTCTAGACTTAAACCAAGTAAACATCCTAGGTGCACTATTCATACTGTGAAAAAATTCACATATGTAATAAATTGTATATAATAAAAAGGCATAAAGTGATATATATATATATGTATGACATGTACCTATACTATTATTTGGTAATTATGCCCAGTATAGCCATTTCTGTTAATAATATCCTAAAGTACTGTATACTTTGGTAAACAGCCACTAATGGCATTTGAATGCTGTCCACACTACCTTGGCTGCACTAGATCCCACAGATGACCACATGACCCAGCTGCTACGGGATTATTAGGGGGTCTCCAGGGCCCTGCTCCAGCCCACACTGGCTGGCTCCCTACCTTTCTGAGAAATAGTCTTTTCTAACCGGTGGTCTGTTTGGTTTAAGCCCATGTCTTACAGGTGGATTCATATTTTATCGCTCTCCTCTTGTAAGTTAAAAAAAGCCAGATAATAATTATGATTCTCAGCTTCAGAATCCTGTCTTCTTAAATACTATACATGCATCTTAGTGGTAAATATACTGAGTTTTAATTAGTTTCTAATAAAATAGAGTAAAAAGATTTGTATCAAAAGCTACTTTGATAATGATGCACTCTCATGATCAGATTTCTCAAACACCTTGTACTATAACATAACGGTGAATGAAAAAAAGACTAGAATATTGAAATATTATATTTTAAAGTTTTGTTCCCTAATTACAATTTAGGAATGAAAGAAAACGTGATCTGGGAAAAAACTAGATGGCAGACACCTAAATCTGAATAAAATAGATAGCGTGATCCACATTACTATTATTTATTTTTTCCAAAAACTGAGACAGAAATACTTCAACATCACATATACACTTAAAATGTCAAAGTAACAAACATTACCAAATGAAGGCAGCAGCAAATGGACTTGTGTATTTTCAAAATTCCGACCAAACACTTAATCTTCTCAAGAGATGGGGTTTTAAAAAATTGAATGATTCATTATTTTCTACAATTGGGCAAATTAAGAGTGCAATCATCAGGGAAGAACACGCAGGAAGAAAATATTCCTGGGGTTTCTTTGATTGTCCTACCCCCAGTGTCCTCTTAGGCTCAACTGGGAGCCAAAATGACACTGTGTGATCATAGTTTGCATGATGCTGGTGCTTTGAATAGGTCATAATGTCTAAGGATTGTATTACTGAAATGCCTCAGAAAAACACACAAACGCCAAAAGTCCAGCTGTAACTAGAATGTACCGTCCTCATTTAACTTTTTTTCTCTACAGTGAACATGAATTGTCTTCATGTCATAGATAAGCCTGGCTGATGCACATGAATTGTCTTCCTGACACAGATAAGCCTGGCTGCTGTTAGCATTTTTTATGGACACAAATGTAAACATTGTCCAAAATGATCTGCAGCAGCTCATTACCCAAAACTACCTGCAAGAGCTCATAAAGCAGAACAAATCGGGTTAACTAACTCAAACAGATCTGCATGCCATTTCATTTCTAGTGCTTCTGCGGATGCTCTGTGAGATGTGAGTTCTCCTCTTCGAATATTGCAATATCATTTCAGAGCAAATAGTGAGGCGTCACCATTTTAACATGCAGTACAAATAGCACCATATCTGCTCAAGGAGCTTAAATCAATTTATCGATTCATACACTTCATGTGTGTATATCGGGAGAAAAAATGTGTCATGAAAGGTTGTTCTAAAAGCAACAAAAGAGCAAATGAAATGCTCAGTGAGGGAAATAAGAAGCTGTATGATTGCTCAAACTCAGTGAGAAATGCTGACTTGAAATTCAGGCAGAGTGCTCCACATCCTCAAGAACATAAAACTAAATCTTTACTGATGATTGTAAGAAGATTGTTTGAGGGCATGAGCAGGAAGACAATGTTTTCACTATGCAATGGAAAACCCAGATCTGTTTTAGAAATTGGAAGATATGACCCCTGGTCCTGAGGTCAAATATGCTTGGGCAAGTTGCTTGGCCTTGGCTTCTACATTTGTAAAATAAAGGTTGTTAAAATAAAGAAGGGAAGGAGATAGAAAGTAAAAGAGAAGGTGAAGAAAAGAGGCAGGAAGGCAGACAGGTAGGCAGGCAGAAAGCTGGTTAGTTGATTAGCATTGTGGGGCAACTGCCCTGGGCCAGTAACCATTGGTGCATTTCCTAGAAAGCATGATCGGTGATCCCAGTTCCTTTCCCTCTTAAAATTTTGTGATTCTGCAGCATTTCATCTCTAGATAATATTGTTTTAAATTGACTCAAAGGTTGAAATGCATTATCATTATTACCTTGTTTTCCATGAGGCTTAATCTAGTTACTTCACAAAGAGATGAGGTGTGGAAGGCAAAATAGACCTCTAGTACTTACTTCTACTTCTGGAAAAGTAAATTTGTTATTTGGAGCAAAGACCTTTTATCTATAAAGGGAAGTTCTTTTATCTGTGTAAATGTCAATATATGGTATTCACACAAGAAGATGTAATGAATTCCAGTGCTGCTGCCTTTGTTACAGAGAACAATTAGGGTGTCCTGTTATCCATTATTCATCACTCTTGCCTTAGCTTCAAATAGAACAGTAAACAGAGCTAAGGAATAAATATTCTTCACACTGAAGAATTCAACCTTCTAGGATCATAGTGTCTAGTCTCCGATAACCCTTTTGAACTTGAGCTTGTCAGAGATTTCATTGGCATGTTTTCTTCTGATGGGGAGGAAGTAGCAGGTTCTCTTTATACAGATATTCCCCCATTGCCTTAAAGCAGTTTTCCTACCCTACTCAGTCTCCACTAGAGGCCCATATAATTGTTTGCTTTGTACTGTGGTTTTGTTTTCCTATATTTGAATCTTTCTTACTTTTTTTTGGTCTCTTCCAATAACTGAGTAGCATATATAAACTTTGCCTTTCTACTGAAGATCATTTTTTTTTTCACAGAAAGTAATCTCTCCAAATATTTCTGAAAGACCATAGATCATAAATTAATGTTTACTACAATTAAAGGAGATAATAAATGTATCTTATCCTCCAACTTGTTTTAAACATGCTGGTTCAGTTTATAATGAAAGGAATAGGATTATCAAAATAAACCTTCTGGTTAAACGTGTGAAGTTTTAAAGATTCCAAAGTGATAGACGTAATCTGAATGATAATATTAAAAAATGAGACACGTGAATTATTTTCCCCAATAAAGATATAAATATTGTTCAGTCATCTTTAGTGGTTGATTACAAAGTAATCAGAATATGTTTCAACTCTCATAAATAGGAGCAAATACTCTGTCATTAGAAAAATCTTATTAAATAATGCAATTGTATGTACACTAGGCTTTAAGTGTGGTTTATAGTTGATTTTAAACTATTAAACATAAAGCATAATAAAATAAAGGGAGAAACACAAAAGTTGGGTCAGAATGTCCTGACAAGTTATGCACACTGGAAAGCAAAGGGGGTACCAAGGGTTGGCCACTGAGCAATCTGGGTGCCCTTTATGTCAGTGTCTTTGAAGTCAATAAAATGTTGTTTGCATCTGCAACATGTCTGTCTCAGCTCTAGAAGCTACAAATAAATTTTTCTTTAAACACATATTTATAAATCAATTACTACCATCTCTTGAATGCAGCCATTTTAATCCCAATATAACTATACATTTAAATATGATTCTTTTCATCTTCAAAGAAAGCTTTGTCATTCTGGGTACCAGTATTCTGGTGAAGAAGAGATGCATCTGACCACATGAGTAGCACATATGTATGTTTTGTATTACACAATTAATTGCCTCATATCCTTTATTCTCCAGATTTAAAAAACTCACTTAGAAATTTGCTCTACCAAAGAAACCCCTTCTACCATTCCAGTTTCCTTTCTTTATTGACCCATGTTTTCTTTTTGTAGAATTCTTTGGATCTGCATCAAAGAAAAAAGTGACTTTAATTAAAATGGTCATTTCTGCCCTTTCCCATAATAGAATCTTGAAAACTACAAGTAGAAATCAATAGAGGGTATCCTACCCTGAAGGGCTCACAGATTAATGAAGATCTAGTTGCCATTTAAAAATAAAAATAATGCCCTTAAACAAGACCGAGACATCATTTACTAATGTAGAAGAGAATTAAATGAAATTAGTTCAGATATAATTTTAAGAGAATACAATATTGGATTTAAAATGATAAAGTATTATTGTTATAAGGGGTAAAAGTGAATAGAAAATAGGCTGACATATAATAAAATAATGAATTTAGTTCCTTTCAGGCATTTAAAAATCTGAGAAGCAACTGGGAAAAATAAGCAAAAGTAGTCGCTAATCAAATGTGTAACCCTTATTTCCTAAAGCATGAAAATGATTTCTAGTTGCTAATTCATGATATTACTAATGTCTTTCAACTTTGAAAATAAACAAAACAGAAAATGAGTTATTGACTGTGATTTTTACTACTATGATGAAAATCTACTCAGCAGAATAATAAATATAATGCTAAGTCCCGTATATGTAAATGTACAGAATTTAAAGAATGCATTTCCCTTTGATGCATTTATTTACATCTTACTGAAGTCTGTGTAATGATTGTATGGTTATCAAAAAAACAGTCTGACTTTGAAAATATATAGTAATCTTACTAAACTGAGGAAAAAATTATGTACAGTGAAATACACATTTAAGTATACAATGTTAAGTTTCAACCAATATAGAGACTCATATCATCAACACCTCAAACAAGATATAGAATATAGTCAGCACTCCCAAAATTTCCTGTGTGCTCCCATGGGGGTTCAGAAAGAGCCACCCCAAGATGTGCGTCAGTGGTATGTGGATTGCTTTAAGTTGAGGGTACATAGATTCTGCAGGATCAAGAGAAGCTTCTGTGCGTCACTTGACTATCAGGAGGAATTTGGATTGGGAGCCTGGTCCACAAGAGTTATCCCTGGAAATGCCTTTGCCTATCTATGTGGCAGGGCAATCTAATAATTGCTGAACATATGCTCTTCCTGCAATTACCTTCTGAAGCTCCAAGGTACATTATATAATCCCTAGCTCAGAATGTCTTATAAGCCTCATTTTCCCTTTCCATCTCATGTACGTGAGGGTCTCTGACTCTCTCATGTAAGCAGGGCTCCCATACATAAGTATGTAATTAAATTTGGTCATTTTTTTTCTTGTTAATTGGTCTCGTGTCTATTTGCTTATTCGATCAGCTGAAAGAACCTTTATGGCAGAGGAAAGTTTCTTTCTCCAAAATACTTCCCCCTAGGAAATTACTACCTCCCTCAACCCATAAACAACAACCGTTGTGATTTCTATCACCAAAGTTTAGTTCATTTTCCTAATCTTGAACTCTATATAAATGGAATTATGCAGTATGTATTATTTTATGTCCATTTTTTGTTCAACATGGTTTTTTTTTTAGAATCATTCATGTTGTTGTTTTTTTGTATCAATAGTTTGTTATTGTTTATTATTGGTCGATATATCATTGATGGTTATTCCATAATTTATCTGTTCTCCTATTGATGAACATTTGGGTTGCTTTCAGATTTTGACCACTATAAATAATGCTGCTGTAAGCATTTTACACAAATCATTTTGTGCACAACATTTTTCTTTGTTTTGGATAATGACCTAGAAGAGGAATTGCTGAATCATAAGTATACATGTTTAATTTTATAATGAAACACTAAACAGTTTTGCATATACCATCTTGTAATCCCACTGGCAAGGTATGAAAGTCTCAGTTGCTCCGCACTCATCAACATTTGGTGTTGTCAGTATTTTATCTATTCTGGTGGGTGTTAAATGGCATCTTATTTTGTTTTTAAGTTGCATTTCCCTTTTCATGTGCTTATTGGCCATTGTGTATCTTTATTTTTTGAAGTATCATTATGAGTCTTTTGCTCATCTTTTTTATTTGGGTTGTTTGTCTTCTCATTACTGTTCTGTAGACATACTCATATAATATATTCTATATTCTATGTTGCATACTATGTATGTTATATTATATCTGATAAATTAGATATTCTATATACACATGTGTAGAATATAATTTAGTCCAGTGCTGCAAAAATTTTTAAAACATGCAGTACCTGACCATGTAGTCTTTTCCCTTAGACTGTCATAAAAAAAAAAAGACAACAGCCAACACAACTATAGCTGTGAAGTGTGAATGAATAAAAATTATACCTATTTTTATTGTCATACTGGCAAAAAATATAATATTTTTAGTGTGTCACAAGATTTTAGTGATTAGTTTATGTGTGCCATGAGATGAAAAGGTTGAAAATCACTGCCTTAGTCAAATAAATGCATTGATGATATTTTCTCTGCCCGAGTCAATTTCATGTTCTTAATGGAATTAACTAAAGTATATGTTTTTCATTTTGATGATGTTCAAATCATCATTTTTTATTGTATGTGTAGTGCCTTTTGTATGCTTTCTTAGAAATCTTTGCCCACTCAAACGTACAAAGATTTTAAACTTTTATTTCTAGAAATTTTATCAATTTAGCCTTTATGTTAGCTCTATAATCTATGCCAAATTAATTTTTGCACTTAGTACAACAAAAGGGTCAAGATACATTTTTTTTCTTATGTTTTCCCACTTAATCTAATTTTGTTGAAAAGACTCACCTTTCCCATTGAATTACCTTGATGACTATATAAAAAATTCAATGAATATATAAAGACTTATTTAGACTATTCTGTGTGATTGACCTATTCATATATACATATGCCAATACCCTATTGTCACTCCACTGCAGCTTTAGAGTAATTCTAAATATCAGGTAGTTGAGTACTCCAACCTTGTTCTTTTCTGATTATTTTGGCTATTCTACATTCCTTGCATCTCATCTTCATATAAATTTTTGAATCCATTTGTTACTTTATATTTTTAAAAGTCTGCTATGATTTTTATTAGGATTGTATATTAATTTGGAGACACTAGACATCTTTATAAAGCTGAGACTTTCAATGAATGAACATGGGATATCTCTCCATTTATTTCTTTGCTCCTGAACTTCTCTTATCAACATTTGTGACCTATTTAGTGTAGATGTTATAGGCATTCAGAACAAGTTGCCCCAAGATGTGCCTCTGTGGTATGCGAATTATTTTAAGCTAAAGGCAACTAAGACCCTGGAGGCTGAAGAGATACTTTTACATGTCTCTTAAAGAATTTAAATTAGGGATTGTGCTATAAAAAGAGTTATCACCATAAATAATTGTTTATGATCTTTATTTAGGGCAGGACAAACTAGTAATTACTGAACACCTTATCATCCTTCCCCAAGGTGCATTCCTCATCAGTTCAGAAATATATTATATATATTTTTCCTCTCTGTCTCTGAACTTCTTGTATAGGTGGGGTTCCCATACATACATATATAATTAAATTTGGTTATTTTTTCTTGTTAATATGTCTCATGTATATTTAATAATTAGATTAGTTGAAGGAACCTTGAAGGGCAGAGGAAAATTTCTTCCTCCCCCACAACGTGTTGCATGTTTTTGTTACATTTATTCTATTGATGTTGATTTAAGGGTATTGTTACGTTTCATTTTCCAATTTTTTTTTCAAACCATGTAAAAAAAATGGCATGGTAAGATATCAAAGCTAACGTCACCAATAATGGGACCAACTGGTACTAGGTTTAGAGCTTTTGGTAATGCTCTAAAAAGGATAAATCATTCATATAGTATAACAAGAAATTACATCTAGAATAAAGTTATGAAGATTTGCCAAACAAATCCAAACTGAATATTCTATAACATAATGAGCCTTCATCGCAAAATAGTATCAATGTCATGAAAGACAAGAAAGGCTGAGGATGTGATCTGGATTAAAGGAGATGAAAGAAACATGACAACAGACTGCAATGTATAATACTGGTTTAAATCATGAACCAGTTAAATTAAAGAACAATATAGAGGCAGCTGGCAAAATTTGAAGGTAGGGTATATTAGATAACAGTACTGTATTTATATAACATTTCCTGAATTTGATAATTAATCTATAGTTATAGAAATAAATTTTCATTTTTATTATGAGATAAACCATTGCAGTATTTAAGGATAAAGGGTCATGGTCTCTGCAAATGATTTTCAAATGGCTCAGCAAAGTATGTAAATGGACAGAAAATAGTAATGTGTATATATGTTATCCAGACAAGTGTAGAGAGAGACAAAGCAAACGTGGCAACCTGTAAACAATAGCTGAATTTATATGAATTAATAAGAGAGTTCGTTGTACTATTTTTCAACTTTTCTATAGTTCTGAATATTTTTTCAAAATAGAAATTTTACTTAAAGTGATAACAGCAAAGTTAGACATGTGGATCATCCTTTCTTTCAGTTTTGCAAGAATAATGCTACTCTGGTTGCCACTTGAAAGACCAGTAAGTTTTGCTTTGGAGCTGCCAATCATTTCTACCATGTCTGGTTCATGTATAGTGTAGAGGCAGGACTGAGGAACTGAGGTAGAATGCAGGGTAGGGGAAGAGAAGAAATGACTCCTAAACTTAAGAATATCACATGCTGGTCTTTTCTGTGACTAACTTTTTTCATTAATGCTAAAATGCAAATAATGCTGGCTGGAAGTCTGTGTGTTTTTCTTCCATCCTAGTTTATGAAGAGGGGAAACATTTTCAGACAAAATTAAGACCACTCACAATAATGAGTGGTCTTAACTTACATCTACACATATCATATAAATTCTTGAAAGTATTTATTCAGGCCTTTTTCGTATTCCATTTTGCCTTGTTGGATTATAGTACTGGAAAAGATACACTTATTTACAAACCTACTTTTTCCAGACAATGATTTCCTTTATATTTGTATTGGATCTGGAAAAATACAAACAATATGAGAATACCAGCTGACCACTTTCATTTAACTTTCCTCTGAACTAATTAGAAATTATGTTTATGTATTGCAGATCTTAATTAATTAATTAATTAAAACTTTTTTTTTTTTTTTTACCAGCATGTTGGTAACTTTCTGCTTTAATGCTGTCTGTCCAAACTTTTCTGGGTTTGTTCCTCCTACTTAACATACATCCTTTAGATAACAAAGTTTAAACACAAAGGAAGGCTAGTTCTATCACAGGATTACAAATAGAGTGACACAAATGACTAAGGCCTGATAGTCACAAGCTGGAAACAGATGGATGTACAACGCCCTGCATTAACAGATTCTAAGACAAAGATCCTTTATGGGAATCTTTAATAGTAAAAGATATCTCATAAAGGACTGTTGGCATTCAACAATGAACACAATCTCTTTACCTTTAGTCCATTCTCTTCTCATGACTTACACAAAGAGGTTGAGGTTAATTAGTTTACTTTTAGTTTAACCTTCAACATAGCATTTATAGAGCTTAAGGTTAATTCCTCCACTAAGGACTTTCAATGCGGTACTTATAGGAAGATTCATTTATAGTCTTATTTCAAAGAGGTCAGCAGGTGCAGTGTTCTTTAGAGGAATTGTGACTCATTTCTCCGGATATTGAGATACTGCCTTTGTCTACACAGTAAGCATTTTAGGCATCACAAGAATGAGTGGTGACATTTTCAAACTCACCAGTTTCAGGAGGCTAAAAAATGTCTACAAAACGTCTGTAGTATAGAATGGTAGACATTTTGAAAAACCTCATACACAGTGCCAGCTATAGGTTGTATTTAGTGTTTATATCCAGTGTGTCTAGATAGTCCTGGATTTCTCCTGTTCTCCTGGAATAAGTACTAATAACTTCCACTTTTACTTTTAAAAGAACCCCACTTTGCATAATAAATTATATGGTTACCTTAGCTATGATGCCTATATTTGGGTATTTATATATATCTATTTTCTTCAAATCAGTATGTTTCAATTAATCACACTTCTTGCTTTAAATAAGATTTATCTCAATTCCCACTAAATCCTGATGGGAGGAGGGGTGGGCTGAGCTTAGACCTCATTGTGACTTGAGGAACTTTGGGATACCATTACTGGAATTGGTTTCAATGTAGCTAAAAGGTAGCCATGTGGAGAAAAATTGTAAAAGCCCAATTTGCCCAGAATGCTGATATTTTCAGGACAACCATACCTAAAACGAGTTACAGCATTTCAAAATAGATCTAAACAAAATTAAATCAATTATACAGAATTTGACTGAGATCAGATTCTACAGGACATAGTCCCTGGAATTTCTCATTTTAAATTTTCAAGAAATACTGTGAATTTCTTCTTTTACCTTCTGACGTTCAAAATTATGTACACATTTTTTATTGTCACACAAGCAGCCCCTAATTTCCATTCGAGAACAACACTCAGTGAGCATATCAACTTAATATGTATTTTTAACCCAAATCCTCACGTTTCTTATATTGTTTTATTTGTTAGCACTTATGCTGCACGAACTGGGTACTTTCCCAAACAGAGGCACATTTAGTGCTTGTAAAACCTATAAGGTAGATTCAGTTCTTGTCATAGTCTCCATTTCAGTGGTGATGAAGTGAGGACAGGGCAGCTGGGTGACTTGCTGAAGACCACCCCTTGAATATGTTCTGGATATGGACCCAGGCCCCCTGACTCCACAACCCATGTTCTTCTCCACTGTGCTGTGCTGCTTCCTTATCATCCCTTCCGAAGAGGCAAAAGATGACTTCCACGTTACTGAGGAAGTAACTGACAGATCAGAGTTTGCCTTCTGTTTTAATTCATTAATTTCTTTTACAAAGCTGTTTCTTGAACAGCTACTTTTTGCTCAAGGCACGGAAACAGGTTCTGGGAAAACAGAGGTGAATCCAACTTATTTCTAAACCACCAGAGGCAGGCAAGTGTTTGTCTAATTGCATTTAAGAGAAGAATATTTGAAGCCTCAGAATTTAAAACAGTTCAATGGCTAAAACCTAGAAACAATGCACAGTTTTCTATCAAGGTGGGCCTTGGCTCTCCACATGTGTACCCTGCGTGTGTCAGGGACACTGCGTGGACGGGTATGCTGCGGCGGGACAACGCGTTCTGAGACACAGGCTCTGAAAGAGGACGATCGCAGGTGACCACGGCTTTGTTAAATACTCCATGTGTAGCTTCAGGAAGTTTACCGACTTTATCTTCTCAATTCGCAAAATGGAAACAATCAAAGACTACTTCATAGGATGGTATGAGGATTGGGAAAAAAGGAGATGTCAGAAGAGTACTAGCATATTGTATGTGTTCAATAAATGATAGTTATTATTATATTATTTAAAGGGATTAAACCACACTCTGTATTTAATTCATCACAATTATAGAATAACATATAAGTTGCCACAGAGAGATAATTCAACAAGCCCAGTCTTGGAACTCATTAGCAAAATAACAATGTTTATAAATGTAAGTAAAATTAAAAACAGAAAGAACACCATTCTGGGGTCTGAGTTTTCATGTCACTTATGCTTAAATTAGGTGTGGGGATGGAGAAGGGTTGATTTTTTCCAATTCTGCAACAATTAGATTGGCAGCAAGGAGGTCTTTCCTTGTTATATTATGATGCCATTATTTTTTTTAAGTTTTCTGTTTTTTTTTTTAATTCCATGGTTCTTGGAATCTTTAACAGAAGGTAGCACACATCACTTCTGCTGGAATGAAAATAAAATGCCTAGCCCGGCCAGTGTGGCTCAGTAGATTGAGCATGGTCCCATGGACTGAGAGGTCCTGGTTTGATTCCCAGTCAGGGCACATGCCCAGGTTTCGGGCTCGATCCCCATTGGGGGGGCTTGCAGGAGGCAGCTGATCGATGTTTCTCTCCCACATCTATATTTCTATCTCTCTCTCCCTTCCTCTCTCTCTAATAAATAAATAAAAACATTTTTAAAAAGAAAAGAAAATGCCTAGGCCCTGGCAGGTGTTGTTCAGTGGGTTGAGTGTCGTCCCATGCACCAGGAGATTGCCAGTTCAATTCCCAGTCAGGGCACGTGTCCAGGTTTTGGGCTTGATCCCCAGTAGGGGGTGTGTAGGAGGCAGCTGATAGATGTTTCTCTCTCACATCAATATTTTTCTCTCTCTCTTACTCTCCCTCTCTCCCTTCCACTCTCTGTTAAAAAAAAAAAATCAATAAAAACACATTTTTTTGTAAATGCCTGGGATTTCTTTTGTTTGTGTTTCCAACTATTCCAACATGCAGTTAAAGTACTTAAAAGCTCAGGCTTCATCTTCAGTTTTTATATTTTAATTTTCAAATTCTGTAACCTCAGATATTCTAATGAGAACTTCTAAGCCTTTTCTTCTAAAAAAATTCATGTTACTAACAATTTTTCAAATGCCATATAAGAGGTATTTATAAAAATACTCTTGCCTATTCTTTTACACAGGAGATTAATTTTTATTTCTGTAGCTGAGCTGTAGCTCAACCCGATATTTAGCTTTATTTTCTATTATTGAAGAAAACTTAAGAATAATATTATAAAAGTCTTACTTGGTAAAGATTTAGAGAACTTAATTAGTATCCCTCACATTTTCAGAAAGTTTAGATGAAAAAAAAAGGACTAACAGAACTCTTTTATCTGAAGTGTTCTCTGGAGGGAAATTCATCATCAAAGTTATTGGAATCCTCTAGGGAGTCAATAATTAAGACAAAATGTTGCATAACTCACACTGTACTCATATTGTTGTGACTATATTTGAAATAATAAATGTGGGTGGGTATGTAATTTCTATAGGACACCTGCTCCCTCTAGAAACATGAACTGCAAAGAAACAAGTCCTGCACTTCTGGAGAGAGAACTGACTGGAAGCCGATCAACAGGACAGATGAGGTTGTACATCATTTGAGGCATTTTCGTGTAGTCCTTCATTTGGGGAACAGATTCTGAGAACAGCAATCTGGAAATTCATAAATCCTACTGAGCCTTGGTTAAGTGACATTCATTATAAAGAACACCTGGAGGGAAAACCCGAGCACTGAGTCACAGCTATAAAGATCAGATTACCTGTGTTCTGTATGTCTTGGTTAAGTAAGGTACCCTAGGAAGGAATGATTTATCCCTGCAGTCATTTCAGTCATGTCATATTGGGATAAAGTTTTATCTAATATTCTGATGAGCTTCTGTCACATATATTTCCTCACAATTATTTTGTAATTTTGAGCATTTCATGCCATTTATGCTTTATAACTACATTTCATTTCTGTTAACATGGTCTCCTAGGAGAATGTTTATTATTGTGAGTTTGTTACCTTTCACGCTTGTCACTTTGAATCTAAGGAAAACAATAACAATTTAAAACTACCAAATAAAAACTCTTTTCAGTAATCAAGATTTTCATTATAGTCTACATAGATAATAAGAAATACTGAAAATAACTTAAGATCCAACTTATTCCAAAGAGAGAGGAGAAAAAGTTCATGGAATGCCAAGTAGTCAAAAAGTTGTCCTAGTTTCTGAATGTGAGGCTTAAAAAACTGCCAGAAAATTACTGAAATGAAATGTCAACGTAAAGAGCAGTTTTTGGGAGAGTGACCCTGATGTGCCTGGAGCATCCAGTCCAGACACTCAGCTATTCGAGAGATTCCCATCGTTCCCTAGTGCTGGCAATTCAAAGCACTGTTTTCTTTAAATAAGAAAATAAGTTCCCCCATATATTTTCTACATGTGTTTGTCAATAAAGACTGTGGATCAAATCCAGTAATCAGACAAAAGATATTATTTTTAGGGGGGTCAAGAAAAACGAAAAGGAATATTTTCTTTTGGAGTTTAATCTGTCAATAGGTACCAAAGGTTTTTAAGACACACAGTACTGTTTTATCCATCAATTATACTTCTAGGAGTATACGCTAAGGAAAAATTTATTGCAGGTGTGCAAGATGGATGCACAAGCTCTTTGTACGTTTTTACAGTTGTGAAAAGTTGGAAATAATAAAGTGTTCAGTGATAATGTTTTATTTCCTTTAATGCAATACCTTATGAATATTAAAGTAATTTCAGACTTTCCATGTGTTACATATTATATAATCATTAAACGATATACATATTCATGATAAATTTCTCAGTGAGGAAACCAGCTACAGTTTAGTATATTTAGTGCTATTCTGGTATTGTAAAACACAAGTGTGTGTGTGTGAGTGTGTGTGTGTGGGGGGGAACATTATAGACAGAATGCATGCCACCATTTTAACAGTGGCTATCTCTTAGGTTCAAGACTATATAGGTCTTCTTTAAAATGTGTTCTTTGCATTTTCTAATTTTTTGACATTGGAGTTAAAATCACTATGAGAAAGAGTAAAGATATGAAGTCCTTGAGGAGGTGGTGAAATCCTGTATCAGGATGTGACTGATGAAGTGTCTGCTGATACCATACAGACTTTACAATCTCAACACATGACTCTGGGTTTGGGAAAAAGAATGAACTGTGTTGGGAAACCAGTGTATGAGGTTGTTTTTAGTGTGTGGAAATAGCAGAAAAAGACATTCGAATAATTTCAAGGTTTTTTTTTAAGTATGTTATCATGTGTATTCAACTAAGCGTTTTCAGGGAGGGCTGAGATAGCTTGCAAACTTGCATATGTTGCTGTAAGAACATGTAGACATATCTTTATTTTAAGGATCTATCTGGATTGTCCTGAACATTAACCTCACTCCTTCTAGTCTAACTGAATAAGAATGATTAGTTGTTGTGTTTTTTTAGAAAGAGTCACAAATTATTAAGTATTAGAATGAATTGCTTCAGAATATATAAACCACATGGCAGCAAGTTATTAAGTTATTAGATTAACAAACAACATAAGTTGTTAATTTTACAATTCTCATATTTAGCAAAATAATTGGAAAAGGAAACAATGAATGAATGAATGAATGAATGAATGAGACCCTCTAAAACCTGCCATCTGACATTTTTGTTGGTAAACAAGTACGTATATTCGTGGGTTCCTTTAAATTTATTTTTTGCTGTCTCTATATTTCCTCTTTTTTAAAAATATAAGTGCCTTAATAAGTCCCTTCAAAGCATACAAGGAACAGACATAGAAACAGTGGAAGGAACAGAAGAGAAACAAATTATTACAAAATAATTTCTTAGGTGTTCTAATAAAGACAAGGGGGGAAAATGGTAGGAAATGTGAATAAGGTTGCCTGAGGGATTCGGAGAAGACCACGCAAAGGAGAGGATGGCGGCCTCTGGGAGGAGTTCAGAGGTACTGAGAGGAGGGCATGCAGTAGGAACCAAGTCTGACCTTCGGCTCCTGATGAAGAAAATTAGAGGTGTTGTAAACAAACCAGACTCATCACACCAGAAAATTTATGATTTCCCTGTTAGGTAGTGGTGAATTTGGTCAAATGACATAATATTCCTAGGAAATAAAACATTTGTTGGAAAAGGAGAGGATAAGAACACAATAGAGCTTCTGCTACTGAATCACACTACCATATGCATTTTCTTCTGGACTTCCTGAATAATGACTACACAAATAGCAGCCGAGAGGTCCTTCACTAAAAATATCCCAACTATAAATTGACCACGTAATTTACAGTCCAAAATGGGGACAGTTTTAAGAGTAAAAAAGAGTGCCATTAATAATTATGTAAAGATTAGTTAGCATATTTTCACTGTACTGAAATCAAACATCCTGCAAGATAGATTCACTTGGAATGATACAGTTCTGTTTAAAATACAAAATACCTAGGATAAAGCTCACTTTATTTACCCTTTGGTGTGAGTTAAATTAACCAGATTCATGCCTCATATAATCCAGTAAATCTAAGATGAAGAACTAGAATTAGGACATATAGGATGGGAAAGGATGAGGTTTAAAGAGTATATCACTGCCCTGGCCAGTGTGGCTCCGTAAGTTGGGTGTCATTCTATGCACTGAAAGGTTGCTGGTTCGATTCCAGTCAGGGCACATGCCCAGGTTGGGGGCTCAGTCCCCAGTAGGGGGTATGAAAGAGGCAGCTGATGAATGTTTTGCTTTCACATCAATGTTTTTCTCTCTTCTTTTCCTTTCCCCTCCCTCTAAAAATCCATTTTAAAATCTTTTTTAAAATAGTGTATCATTGGAAGCAATAAAGTTTGCAAGCATAAGCATTGACAAATCTAGATTTCAAACCTCAACTCCACCTTGCTCTGTATCCATCAGTACTTTACTTAACTTCTCTGAACTTCGATATAATTTGTAAAGTTGGATATCTCTCCCAAAGCTGTCATAAAAATCAGACAAAGTAGCATATTAAGAGCCAGTCACAGAATTAGAACTCAGTTAACATTGGTACTTTGGGAGAAGATCTAAATTAGGTAGAGGGCTATGGTCCATGAAATACATCCATGGCAATTAAAACCTGTAGAGCACATCTATGTGTATTAAAGACTTAAATGTATAGCTAAAGATCAACTGATTACCATTATTAAAGAAAACGGATGGTGTATATAGAAATTTTTAGCAAAACTAAAAGAAATTTTAACCAATTTTGCTAAGAGAGGTAAATGGGAATTTGATTAAAAAGTATTCACATAGCCCTGGCCAGTGTGGCTCAGTTAGTTGAGCATTGTCCCATGCACCAAGAGGTCACTGGTTTAATTCCCAGTCCAGGAACATGCCTGGGTTGCAGGCTCAATCCCCAACAGGGGGCATGCAGGAGGCAGCTGATCTATGTTTCTTTCTCATATAGATGTTTCTCTCTCTCTCCCCCTCTTCCTTCCTATCTCTCTAAAATCAATTTTAAAAAGCACACTAAAAAATTAGTTACATAACACATAATGTTGCATAACTCCAACATTAATTTTCTTGATTTGATGTGATCTTAATTAGTATATTCAAAGACCGTAGGAATGTGATTTCAATATGTGGTATTTCCTAACACAAATACATTTTAATTATTGTTTAACATATAAATGCATTATTTAGTTTGTCCTAGATGTTGTTCTTTACTTGATCTTTGAGAAACTGGTTACGAAACCAACACTAATTTTATGGTTTAATTTTTGTCATCATGTTCATCATTTTGGGTCATTAATACAGATTTCACTGAATAGAATTAAGACGGGTGTTTTGAGCATAGAGATCAATAGTCAGTATGAGAAGTCACAGCCATTTTCAGTTATCCTAAACCCATGCAGTTACTCAAAACCGATATTCCAAATGACATGCAAGAATTAATACCCTACCAAAACAAAGAACAACAAATAGAAACACTCCTCATGAGCCTTAGTAAAGAAGAAGAAATAAATAAACAGGAAAGGAAATGATTTTTTAAAAATGGTGAGATTCCGGACTTCCGGTCAAGATGGCGGTGTAGGTAAACGCGGTATCGCGTCCTCCCACAACCACATCAAAGTTACAACTAAACTACAGAAAACCATCATTCAAAATCACCAGAAATCAAGCTGAATGGAAGTCCCACAACTACGAAATTAAAGAAGCCGCATCAAGACTGGTGGAGGGGGTGGAGGCGCGACGGGCTGGTCCCACACCCACGTGTGGCAGATAAAAATCAGGAGGATACCTGGACTGGGAAGGTCCTCCCTGAGGACTGAGGGCTCCCCGTCCCACACCAGGCGCCCAGCTCAGGGTTCCAGTGCCAGGAAGAGAATCCCCATAACTTCTGGCTGGAAAAACCAGCAGGAACTGAGGCTGAGGCGGCTGGAGCCCCTGGCAGCTCCTCTTAAAGGGCCCGCGCACGGACTTACTCGGACTCGCACCCTCCAGGCTCCAGCGTGCGGGAGGGAGCCTGAAAGGCACCAGAGTCATATGGGGAAGAACTGAGCTGTTTGGCATTGGAGCGAGGGCTGGAGAGGCATCTTTCTCCTGAACCGACGTGCTGTCGGAGGCCTTTGTTCCTTTGGTGAGCCCTTCCCTGGGCTGGCAGATGCCACCATATCTGGGACTCCAGCAACCTGGCTCACACTGCCCCGCCCTTGGTGATTCCCTGAGGCCCCGCTCCACCCAACTTCCAGGCCCACCCAAACTGTTGCCAGTTGCTTTACCATAGGATTGGCCTGCCTTGGATCCTGCTTCAGCTTTTCCTAAATTCTTTCAAATAAGCAGCATCTGGTCTCAGCTGGCCCCAAACCTCTAGCTAAGTAATACATAGAAACAAACACAGGGAGGCAGCCAAAATGAGGAGACAAAGAAACAGGTTCCAAATGAAAGAACAGAACAAAACTCCAGGAAAAGAACTAAGTGAAATGGAGTTAAGCAACCTAACAGATGCTGAGTTCAAAACACTGCTTATAAGGTTGCTCAATGGACTTAGTGAGAACCTCAGTGAACTCAGTGAGAACATCAGTGAACTTAGAGAGGGCATCAAGGGCATAAAAAAAGGACCAGTCAGAGATGATGGAATCACAGTCAGAAATGAAGGAGGCACTAACTGAAATAAAGAATAGTTTACACAGATTCAATAGTAGAGTAGGCAAAGCCAAGAAGCAAACCATCGATTTGGAATATAAGGAAGCAAAAAATACCCAATCAGAACAGCAAAAAGAAAAAAGAATCCAAAAAAATGAGGATAGTGTAAGGAGCCTCTGGGACAACTTCAAGTGTGCCAACATTCGCATCTTGGGGGTGCCAGAAGGAGAAGAGAGAGAACAAGAAATCGAAAACCTATTTGCAACAATAATGGCAGAAAACTTCCCGAACTTGGTGAAGGAAACAGACATACAAGTCCAGGAAGCACAGAGAGTCCCAAACAAGATGAACCCCAAGAGGCCCACACCAAGACACATCATCATCAAAATGCAAAAGGTTCAAGACAAAGAGAGAATCTTAAAAGCAGCAAGAGAAAAGAAGTTAGTTACCTACAAGGGAGTTCCCATCAGACTGTCAGCTGATTTCTCAAAAGAAACTTTGCAGGCCAGAAGGGAGTGGCAAGAAATATTCAGGGTGATGAAAAGAAAGAACCTACAACCAAGATGACTCTATCTTGAAAAGCTGTCATTTAGAATCCATAGCCGTATTAAGAGTTTCCCAGACAAGGAAAAGCTAAAGGAGTTCATCACCACCAAACCATTATTATATGAAATGTTGAAGGGTCTTCTTGAAGAAAAAGATAAAAAAATATGAACAAACAAAATGGCAATAAATACATATCTATCAACAATTGAATCTACAAACAAAATGAACAAGCAGAACAGAAACATTCTCATAGATACAGAGAACTTTTGTTGGTTACCAGATGGGTGGGGGCTGGGGGGAGGGGTGAAAAAGGTGAAGGGATTAAGAAGTACAAATTGGTTGTTAGAATGACAAATCTCAAAGGGAAGGGGGGTTCGGGGGTGGGAAGAAATAAACCAAAGAACTTATATGTATATATGCATAACCAATGGACACTGACAACAGTGTGGGGAAAAGCAGGAGGGGGGCAGGAATGGGGAGGAGGGGGTCAATGGGGGAAAAATGAGGAACATCTGTAATACATTCAACAATAAAGATAAGTTAAAAAAATAAAATAAAATAAAATAAAAATGGTGAGATTCCACCTGCTGTAACCGTGTCTTCTAACTGGTCATCCTGGAGGAAAAAGCAGGTACACAAAAGCCATGTGGCTGGGTCAGCCTGCCAGGCCCTGCTAGCACAGTCTAGTTTGAGATCATTTTACAAACTGAGCCAACTAAAGGCAGAAATGTACCCACAGTCCTATCTCTTTCTCTCCAATTCTTACCCACTAAGCACCAAGGTTGTTCTACCCATTTTCAAAGTACAAAGTAGTGTGAGACAGTCACAAAACAGTGAAAAGCACGAAAAGGAGAATTTGTACATATGCGAACCTACTTTAAGTGAGAAAAGGGCACAGGAGTTGTCTCGACCACAATTTGAGGTGTCCACAGAAAGACTGCTTTGATTTTCTTAATTAGATATTTCATATAAATTAAAGGAACAAGAGGAAGATATAAAATGTTTAGTCACAGCCTATATCAGGAATATCAGGAGCCTGGTACTCAATTTTCTCATAACTCACCTGTGACAAGTGGCAATTTGACCTTCTTAATTGTTCAGTAATAGGACAAATTTCCTCTATGGTGATTAATGTCCTACTGCTGCCTGATTCTATTGTTTCTTGGTAGTTCAGTACTTTTGCCAAATGCAGACAGCACAGTATATATAGAAAGAAAACATTCCTTTGACAATAATAATTTTAGATTCAACACTCTCATTATTGATTGACCCTAAGGTCAGCTTCATTGTCAATTAAGAATTTTCAAGAAAACACTGAGGGATAAAATCCTGTACTAGATATAGAATGTCAATACTGTGTAACTTGTACAGTAAGTAGAGTGTCAAACACAGCAATGGATTCAATTCAGAAAAAAAACAACAGAAGAATACTTCTGAGTTTGGCTATTACATAAACATTGTTGGAGACACTGGTGAGTCATTTTGATTTGGTAGTGAGTGAGTGACATTTTGGTAACTAGTTAATAATTTCTGGTTAATAGCTTCTCTCTAATTCCTTATTAAATGTTTTTCTAGCTATCTGCAAAGTTATAAGATATGAAGATGATATAATACCTCTTAGCTTACTAAGCAAAGAAATACATCCATTAATAAAAATTAAGGTGAAAATTGTTCTTAACATCTTCGAAGTGTTAAGAAAGTAAGAAAAATCAAAACATCATACTTTCCTCAAGATCTCCTAATCTCAATGTTTCTTATTTTTTCAATTTTGTGGTATTATTTCTCTTCCTCTATTTATTCTTTGTGTGAATGCTAATTGAGCACGTACTTCAACCAGGTTCTCTTGCACATATTCTGGACATAGAAATTAATAAGACTTGGCATTTTTTCTGAATGAAATTAAAAAAAAAAAAAACACAGATGTTAACTACAATAAAATGTAATGATATGTAGCACACTCCAGGTGCTGTGCTGAAGTTGAGAGCCATGAAAGAGACACAGGGGTATATTAATTAATGTCCTGGAACAGGCAGTGGGGGCATCAGGAAGGACTTCATACAGAAGTATTTTTATCTGTTTTTAGAACGATGATAGTCTTTCTTTAGGGTGAGAAGCTGAGGGAAGAACAATCCATTCAGAGATTATTTGTACTGTTTATCAGGAAAGCTTCTGAAGGGTAAGCAAATACTTGGTGACATAAAAGTACATGGCTTCTTTGAGAAACTCTGAACTGTCCATTATTATTGGAACATAAGATTTTTAGGAGAAATAGAGTTGGGAAGATATTCAATTAATTGATATTTATTGGGCACATATTATGGGCTAGCAACCATGCCAGAAATAATGCTATGTACTTTATTGTACACAGCATGTTCATTCAGTCTAACATAGTAGATATTATTCTCCTAACAAAGATCAGGAAAAAAAATTGAGGCACCAAGAAGGTTAACTTAGTCAAGTTCACCTAGCTATTGCCAGAGCTGGGAATTTAGCTGGTTCCTCTAAACATACACTACTTGAAATCTAAGTGAATTCAACTCTCAAGGGCACCAAGCATCCTACTAAACAGTCTAAAACACTATCCTGAGAGTTTTAATGAATCAAGATATATATATTTTTTGTCCTCACCCAAGGACATATTCATTGATTTTCAGACAGAGAGAATGGGAGATGGAGAGAGAGAGAGAAACATCGATGTGAGAGAAAAACAGTGCTTAGTGCCTCCTGTACACATTCCAATCGGGGATTGAAGTCAAAACACAGGTATGTACCCTGACCTGGAATCAAATCCTCAACTTTTCAGTGTATGGGATGATGCTCCAACCAACTAAGCCACATGGGCAAGGGCTAAGATAGATTTTTGAGCCAAGCTAAGACATAAGTACATTGAGCAGCAAATATGGATCCAGCTTCACCACTTTATGAGCTGTGTGTGATTTGGAAATTACTCCATCCTCCTGGGTCTCAGTGTTCTCAGAGTATTTACCTTATGGTATTGTTATACCCATTACTGAATACATGAAATTTATTTACAATGATGCTTGGCTCCAATAAGTCATCAGGATATGTACTTCTTACATCAGAAATAGCTCTCTGATGGGATTGTGGAAAATGAATTGGAGAGGGAGGGAAACTTCAATACTCAATGCTCCAGAAGAAGGACTAAGAGAGCTTCAACCAGGGTACCTGGCAGTGCTGGAGAAGTGGGGGTAGCTTTGGGAAATATTTCAGATGTAAAGATTGAGAGGAATTTCTAATCAATTGGGTTTAGGGAGGAGAGAGAGAGAGAGAAAAACAGAAAATGACCCTGAAGTTTCACGTTCAGATGGCCAGATGAGTGTTGATGTCTTAACATTTCAGCTCCAACTGCTACTTCCTTGTGACTCAATTATTCTAGGACTCTCCTGGCTGCTGACAGCAAGTAATTGATTTAGAGATTATTTATAGCAAAAACAAAACAAAAAATAAATAAATAAAAGCAGCATTGGAAGCCAGTAGAAGTCAGGGAAGCCAGTTCTTCCCAACAAATCTAGCCTATGCAGATAGCCCTAAACTGACCCTATTCTCAAGTCCCTCAGGTGTGAAAATAACTGAGTAGTTATCTCTCAAACTGGCAGACAACAGGACTTCTTTTCAGCACCAAAGCTGCTTAGAGGTATGGTGCTGGTAAGTGGTGAAAAGGGACTGATGAACAGGGCCCACCCACAGTTTTAAGACGTTTCGTTTTCTCTTAGATCAATACTAAAAAAGTTTTCAAATTGTGAGGGGGAATGATTCTTGAGAATTATGATTTTATCAACAAAAACAATTGATCAAATTTAAATTCTATACAATATCTAAATTCCACAGATGTGAAATTTAGGCATGTAACAGAACATGTAATTTAATAGTAATGTTGTTACAGTTAATATTCTATTGGATGGAACATAAAAATATATAAACAGAAAGTTAAAATGAACAGCAAACAAACTCCAGGCAAGATATTCCCTGGAAATCTTTCTTATTGTTTGAATTACTCACACACAAAATATGTTTCTATTCTTTTTTAAAAACTACCATCTGTATTTCTTCTACACGATTCAGGAATTAGAAGAGCTGAATATTTTATATGTCATATAACTTATATAAAGCTATTATAAGATTTACTTTTGAGCTATCAAAATTTTAACTAAACTACATTGTCTCATTAATAAATTATTATTACATGTAAATGATAAAAAATACAGGAAATACACATAAACAAATTTATATTTGGGTGGAGGAATAGAGGAAGAGTGGTAATTAACCCTAAATCTGTCCTCCGTTTATATATAAGTTTCTTCATTCACAGTCTGTATGTTCTTTTTTCTTTAAACAAATTTTCATAAAAACACATTGGGGAGAAGACAGAAGTGAACATTAGTCACTCTATAATACAAATATCCTGGACGCCAAGATTAGTTTGCATCCTCTTTTGCATCTCCTATTATTCCTCTAGTGCTGAAAACATTACCTTAGAGAAAGGTGACCCTCGACTGGCATCTTCACCTGCACTCACAACAACACAATACTTTCTATAAGATCTTTCCAAATAACTCTTAGAGATGGTAGAGTCCACTTTTTTTACTTTAGTTGAATCAAAAGCTGCCACTGGAACTCGGTACTGATCCCACGATGACAGGTGCCCTGTCTGGACCTGGTCCCGGCCTGAATCAGAAAAGGACTTCCTCAGTCCCTTCTCATCCTTTCGTTCTTTAAAAGCAGCACAAAGATAGGGATATTTCTGATTTGTTAACAAAACTGCCTCTGTTCTATGTCTAAAAGCATAATGGCAAAAATGAAGGAATGCTAGGACCTTTAAAGATAATGCACTTCAAGTTCTGTTTTCCTGCTGAGTTAAGACCTTCATTCCTCTTGTTGAAATTTACTTCCATTTTCCTAATGTTTAGAGTTGCTAGATAATTTAAGGTAAAATTACACATCTAAATATGGCTGAAGTGTTTTAGCACTCAAACTAGCTAGCTCTAACCCATGACACACACCAAACCAGATGAGCAATAAACGAAGGGATTCCTTCTGCTTTTTCTTTTTTACATTTTACATCATCTCTAAACTATAAGCTAGTTAATAACTGAAGTGTTTGCTATTTCTCAATTACTATTCTTACAAAAGGTGACAAGGTGTTTTTAAAGTGAATATATTATGCTACTAAAATACTCACCTATCATTATATAAGCCTCAGCATAATTATAGTTTTGTATAATTAGAGTTTTATGTCAAAAGATTTATAGCTTTATCACCTCAAGCAATATTTCACAGCTGCCAAGAATGATTTATGCAATAATGACTTAAACTGTAAAATAGAATCCTCAAAGGAAGGGCTGTCAAATATTCTTCATGCAAATAACTAGGTTTTTAAAAATTGATATTCTGGTAAACAGCAAGTCCAATTGTACCCAGTAAAATCACACAAACTAGTGCAGGGTAGGAAGTGCTGCTTCACAATGGTGCTTGTGCAGGTCACCATGCACTGCATCCATGTGAACTCATTGCACAGACCATGGGGTTCAAACTGCTTATAAAGCCTCTGGCCACTTTGGAAAACAAGCTTTTGGAAATAAAGCCACGCTCATATTTTTGCTACTCCAATATGAGTGAATGAAAAAGTGGAAACAGAATGTCTTAACTCTTTGTTAATTTGCTCACTGGGCATATTACATCACTATTTATATTCCTGTGAAACGCTAAATAAAGAATAAGTAAAGAAAGCAATTTCCGTATAAATTTCGGACACCAAGAGCCTCTCAAAAGTAAATGATTGCAATAATGAGGAATTAAGGAACCTTTAAGAAACAAATCAATGAAAATGTTGGTGATTTTGTCCCTTCTTGCTTTTATAAATGTAGTGTCTGACTGGTCTCTAAGAGACAAGACTTTCAAAACATTCGAACTTCACAAGCTCTGATTTTGCAGATGCCATGTGAATAAAACCAATAAACTCTGAAGATTCTCTTCAATGTATATGAACTAGTAGCAAAAACATAAGTTGATTACATTCATAGCCAATAAGTCTGACTGTGTCTTTACAATCTAAAACAGTCATTCAAATTAATCTTTTTCTTTGGAAAAAAGAAAATGTTCGATCCATCACCTCATGTTTCCCATATCAATAAAAACAAAATAGGCAATATTTGTCATTAATTCTAAAGATACCCAAGTTCTTGTAGACTGAGTCACATCTGAAAATGAAGCCGACAGAATCAAAATTATCACCAAAGGCTGATAAGTTCTATACCGAAACAAACTTCCAAATGAACATTCTTTGTCCAAAACAGATTTTTTTGTACAAGCAAAAAATTACTGCAATAAGATTTGCATTAGTCAAATACCCACATCTTCACTGAAGAAATGTTTACATTCAAGTTTGTGATAAATTGCTTTTTTAAGGTGTTTTGAGATTCTTTTACACACTCACATTATACAAGTTAAACTAGGTTTCAAAACATCACTATTCCACTTAATAAAAAAAAAACTACTATTTGAAAACACTATCTGAAAAATATAGTTAGTATCTAAGTAATCTGGACAGTCCAGTACCATTTTATACTTAAATTCTGTAAGTTGAAAAAATTCTGAAATGTCCCAGGAAACATAATGACCAAATGTGGGCCAATATAATCTGTTGTAACCACAATATAGACTGTGTCAACATCATGATATTCCAATAGAAAAAAAAAAGTCAGATATATAAATTATTCTAAAAGTCAAATTGTTGGCATCAGATACACACACACACACATTCACACACACAAGATGAGTTGCTTTTGGGTAGTTAAAGCCTCACTCCAAGAAACGTTTTCAAGACAACAGAGCAATTAGGCTGTTTCTTATGCCAACATTACTAATTGAAAAGTGGGGGAAAAGTGAGAACTTTAAAAGCAATCTGTGTATTGGTTGATAATCGTATAATTATTTTCATTCCAGATTAACCCAAAATTATACAAACCTGTTTTTCCAATCATATTTTGCTATGCACACTGACTCAAGTTGATGTTAAAAAAAATCTAGTGATTAAAAATTGTACATCTTATATCACAAAATATTTAATTATGAGGAAAGATTAAACCTTTTCCCTGCTAGAATTTGTTCTCTGTATTTCACCAAATGACAAGTAATTATATGATATAGGCTATAACACATCACTTGTGTATTCATTTTCAAAACTTGAGTTACCTATAAAGCTGACTAGATACCCTTCTGCCTCACTAATTTCTATAAATGAACTAAAAAGAAATACATGATAATTCTATATCAACAAAACTAACTACAACATGCACTTTTAATCTATTCACCTTTATCCCTAAATTGTCAAATACAATTAAGAGTGTACATTTGGAAATGTATATACTTTAAAATAGGTTTGTCTGAATGTTCATTACATGTGAGTTTATACACATACATATTGTGCATATAATGAATGCATGTCCATTAAATGTGTATTTTTTTAAAAAACTTGTATATGTCTAAAATATTTATGGTCCCACAGCAAGCCCGAAAGAAGGAGGAGTGTCCTTGAAGTTGAGGTATGACCTTAAGTTGAAGATGCCAGTTTGCTGCAGCTGTGAAAATGAATACTAATAACTCCACAGTATCATAGGCCCCTTTTTCCATTTTTTAAAAAAGACAAATCTTGAATATATGAACAGGCTTTATTATTTGAATATACATAGGTTTACTAGACCAATTTTAGAAGTTCCTATATATCATTCTTAATCTTGTGTAAAAGGAGCCAAAGAGAAAAGTGTTGCCTATAAAATAAAGCTGAAGAGCCAAGAAACATTTATAACATAGTAGTTTTCGTTTCATATATAGTTTTCAACAAGACTTTGCTTTGCAAAGTATGTTTGAGTTCAAGCAAATAAAACTCTGTCTTTTTCTCCCACCAAATGCATATCAATGCAACCAATAAATTATTGGCCCTTTTATCATTCCTTAGAAAGGAGAGAAAGACTGATCTGTGGCATTTTGTCCTCAGTGACATTAGGTTACTGCACTTTTGAAGAGTACAGAGTACCCTTATTCAAAGAAGTTTTTCCTACTTGTCCACAAATGAGAGCATCCATATTTTTTTAATCCTAAAATACCATAAGCAAAGCATATATCTACACCTGAATTTTTGAGATTTCTCTGCATATGAACTTTCAGTTATCAGTTTTCAAAACTTCATTTAAATAGAATCAAATACAAGAAGTCCTAAACAGGTAAACTTTACCATTTTTGTGATAGTAGGTGACCTCCACTTTCCTCTCCTCTGACCCCAGCAATGCCTGGGCAATTTGGGCAATATCATGCCTCTTGGTCTCGGGCCCATGGAGAAAGTCGCAGGTGCAGGGCTTTTGCATGACATCTGGCCGGGAGAAACCAGTCATCTCACAGAACCCATCGTTGCAGTAGATGATGGCACAGTTCTGCACTCTAGCATTAGCAATAATAAATTTTTTATCTGTAAAAGGAAGATAGTAAGGTATCTTTAAAAAACCTTCCACAAGATTCTCATAAACACTAGAACAATTTGTTGCATAATAGGGGATCTGATATGCAGGTAGTTCCCAAATTGCTAACTGTCCAGGCTTTTTAAAGGGAGGGAAAAGATCCAACCTTAAATGTGAAATATTGGTCATAAGCAGTTTGAACAAAAAAAGATTAAGGAGCTATTCTTCAAATTTTGAGAATATAATTGCCCAAATAACCTAGTTCTCAAGCCCTCTAACTCCCTGGGATCCTAATGAACACTCAGACAATCAGCTGCCCCGTTGATATTTCCAGAATGCCATCTAATTGTATGGTAAATATTTTCAAAGCCAAAACAGTGAAACATCCTATAGATGTCAAATTTCTCACTTCCACCTTGGCCTTTACAGTGCAACTTTCTCAAAGTAGTTATTATTCTTGGATTTGGCTTTTCTCTATCCCTCTAAGGCATACTACACACATCATGTTAAAAAAAAAAAAAGTATTAACAATGAAAGTATTGCACAGTAATTTGCAGTTCAGTAATGCAAAGTTTCAACTTTTCATAATATATACTTTCCAGAAGATAAAAGTATTTACACACACATCCACATATACAGTAAATATCATGGTGATACCTTTTCACTTCTACTTTGTGAGAACCTTGAATTTTTGTGTAGTAGTAGGTATTTTAATACAAAGGGTTTATTACTTCTTTTTTTTTTTATAACAGACTATATTTACCATTTCCAGATAGAGTAGGAAGCAGGATATACAAGTTTATTTTATATACAAGGTACTATATACTCATGTCACTAAAGACAGTGCCCAAATAACTGCAAAATGTGCCACATAAATGTGTGTTAATGTGGTTTTAAGAAAATGTCGAATATCAGTGAACAAGTATAGGATTTAAAATTAATGTATTTATCTAACATTCATTCCTTATAGTTAGTCCACATGAGGATATTGAATTTTTCTGCATTAAGTCTTTGTGGGATTTACTTAGTACACTCCAATTTTTAAATTTCTAGTTGGAAATTGAAGGGGATAATAAGGGACAGAGATATTCTTTTGAATAATGAACTATTTACATTGGGAACCAGCACGAATCAAAGAATACTTTTTCCAAATTATCCTGCATGGGATAGATTTACACTGATACAATGCAAAGTTTAGCTTTGATAAACTAGGAGCCAGCAAGCATCCCTGTCACGCCACAGCCTTGTAATTTAACCAGGGTGAAATATAGTTTGCATAGCCATTTCCATCGCTGTTACCATTTACATTCCCTAGTTCTAACAGTATTCTCTGCCCTGCTCCTGACTTTCAAAAAGTCTGCAATAAAACAGCCTCAAAATATAAACCCAGGTTATACTAGTACTTTCCCTTTAAGATAGTAGAAGAGTAGGAAATTAAGTAGCAAGGCAGATAATGGAGCAGTAGGAGAGGAGGATCAAATTGCCTCCTATAAATGGAGACTATAATCTAAAATGTAAATCAAAATTAATATCAGAGGGAGAACACTCCCGCTGCCACTCGAACCTCCTGGCTCGGTTTCCCAGCCTCCTAACTTGCCCGAGCCCGGAGTTGCCTTCTCCTCCGCTTGTCAGCGGCAGACGCCAAGTACACTATCAAAGCAGAAAGCGAGGGAGAGAGAAGAACAAATGAACTTACTTTGCCCTTCAAATTTCCGTATGATGGTCCCCAGAAATGTGTTTTGTGGTGCCACATGCCCCCTGCGGACAGGCATGTTGACCCCGGTGTGCCGAGGAGCGCTCCCCGCGAGCTCTGGAGTTCTCCCGGGATCTCTCCTCGGCTAGAGCCCAGGCCAGCGCGCGAGCCGCTCTTTGTGGCAGAGCATCCTCGTTTGAAACCAGAAATCTCTTCCCATTAGCACCACTTCTGGACACCTGCTTTCCCCACCGGAGTCCAATCCATTCCCCTCACCTCTCGAACTGCCGCGGGTGAGGGTTTGGGGTGGAGAGAGGGAAGGAGGCGGGGTGAGGGGAGGTGGCGGGGGAGGGAGGGAGGGGGGGAGGGAGGAGGGAGTTGTGGGGGTGGGGTGGGGTGGGAGAGGGGGGCGGGGAGTCACAAGGGCAATCGATCTGTTTCTCTGCCCCCAAACGGCGCCAATTTCCCGCTGCAAATGGGCTTAACCGGGGCGGTTGCCCAGAGCTGTGAGGATGGCCGAGCGGGGGATGGAAGACTTGTGAGGCTGTTGCAGGAAGGGGAGAAAGAAAAGGAGGCTGGCGGGGGGGAGGTCTTGACGTTTCTGTCCCCGCCTTCTCCCCTACACACACACACACACACACACACACACACACACACACACACACACACGCACACACTCACGCACACATACAAACGCGCGCGTGCACGCGCTCGCGCGTTCCCTTTATCCCGAGAGCTTGGGCGCCGCCACAGCTCGGATTACTCAAGCGTGCTTTAACGGAAGCCAGCCAAGAAATCTCCAAAACTCAGTGACAAACAGCTACTCTGGGAAGGTGATCTCCAGGGCCGCCATCCACGGGTTCCATCCCTGAGCTCCTCACGCCGCAGCAGCTAAAATACCCTTAGCTGCAAAGAAAAGACAGGTGGGAAAACAGTCCCTCAGTGCGGACTATTTCTAAACTCTGGTGGCGTTCAGGAGGTTGAGGGTTGAGGATGAACCACTTAAAGGTGCAGGTTTAGCCTCAGGGTGCACTGAGATCCCTGGGCTCGGCAAAGGTGGGCTCTGACGCCCGGGCTGATCTGGCGCTCCGGTCCCTGCCCAGCGCTGAGCCACTCCTCCCAAAGACCTAAAGTGCTGGCGATGCCGCTAGGCATGCCCACTTCCACTGTTTGAACCCCTAAGGAGATGCAAGTCTGGGGTGAGTGACTGCATCTCCGGGTGCTGGAGGCTGCGGGGAAGATGAGAAGGCCAAAGACCGTGTGAGCAACTGGTACAAAACAAGGCAAGAGTTTGAAAAGGGCGAGGCTGGGCGCCAGGGGGAAGGAACAAAAGGTGGGTGGGGCTAAGAGTTACCAGCCTTGGTGTGACCTCCCATGCCACTCATCTCCTGACCACACTAGGCACACCATTCTGATCTCTTCCACCATTTCTAAGGAATCATCTCCTTTAGGATGGGAAAGGGTTCAAGAGGCAGAATCCAGTCTTCTTCCTTTTTACTTCTCAGAGCACACCAACGCAGGAATCTCATTGTATAAGTACACACACTTCTGCCCAAACAGTCCTCCTGTAAACTTAGCAACGCGAATGTGACAAGCCATGCCTGGGGATGGTGTTTTCTAAGTTATTTTTCTAGTTTTTTCTTACTTCTTTTGGCTTCATATGTTATAATTCCCTTCTTTAACCTAATAGCGCCTCCCCCCCCCCCCCCCCCCCCCCCCGCCTTCCTCTAATGGACATTGCCACCACTACAACCTACAGAACTACAACACGGACAAACCTCGTATCCAGCTGGGAATAAAGGATTCAGAGCCCTCTATCAAAACATGCAGTTTTATGATAAAGTTTTGGGGGTTTCCGTGCCTTGAATCTGTTGAATTTTCTGTTTCAACCTCAAATCTGAAGTAAAAAAAAAAAAAAAAAAAAAAAATTAAAAAATGAGGATGGCACCGAGAAGGTGAATCATGTAGACTGCAATAAACAACGAGGAAATAAATATAACGACTTTTATTTTACGTTCCAGAAAACACAAGCCAAGGGGGAAAAAAACCCAAACAAAAACAAGAACCTAAGCAATTCTTACTCTTTCATATCAGAGTAATGAAAATGAATCAGAAAGGTGAGACATTGCCTGGGAATGTTGAATTTTCCAGTTAATGAGTTCTCCCTCTCTCGGAATATAAAAAGACACGCCCCTCCAGTGCATGGCTTTATTTACTCCCCCTTTTCCATACAAGTAGATCGTTCTGTCATTCTGTTCGATAGCTGCAGCTGGGCTTGTGAAACAACACAGTTCTCCCAGGCTCTAAACGTGTGAAGGAAGCTATCCATGGTGCTGACTTTCGCCTCTGCCGTTAGCAACTGTAGTAACTGCTCTCTGCCTACACCAGCAACAGACAATAGAACTGCAAACTCAGGCAAGTGGCCCCGATATATTCACATACACTACTTGTCTTCACTGTATACCACAGAAACACAGAGTGCTCTGTGCATCCAATTTCTAAAACAACGTCTGTTTCTACTTAGCTTCTTAGGTAAATCCAAGCTCAAATGCATTGCTCCCAAAATACATCAAGGACTCCAGAGAAAACTGAACAAACCACATATGGTGTAGATTGTAATTAAGTTTTCATGTGCACTAAAAAGGCATTATATATCCCTGGCCGGTTTTGCTCAGCGGTTAGAGCGTCACCCCACAGACCAGAGAGACCAGGGTTTGGTTCCCACTAAGGGCACTTACCTCGGTTGTAGTTTGTCCCCGGCCCTGGTTGGGGTCATGTGGGTGGCAACCAGTCAATGTGTCTCTCTCACATTCATGCTTCTCTCTATCTCTTCCTCCCTCTCTCCCTCCTGTTCTATCTGAAGATAAATGTAAAAATGTCCTCAGGTGAGGATAAAAACATAAAAAATAAAATAAAAAGACATTATAGCACAACAGTAAGTTAAGTCATACGAAAAATACTTTTATCAAATCACATGTAAATTGGGTGAATGAATATTGCTTTAAAGGGAAATAGTCATTTCCAAATGCTGTTTGAAACACAACATTTATCTGCCATATGACAAGATACATTGACACACAGAGGGTAACTGTGCATAATGTCTCTATTTATAAGTGTGGTATTAACTTTCACAGATTATTGAGTCTGGAAACCCTTGAATTTCACTTCAAGGATAGAAAAGTGTCTTCTTCAAAAGAAAAGTGGCATTTTGCTCCCTGAAGTATTCTTTCTCTCTCTACAACCTTTAGAGTAGTCTCTGTTTGTTTGTCCTGGGAAATTAAATGCATGATGGTTAAACTTCCATTGTCTGTGTTCATGTGAGCAATCTCTGTGGACTTCACATTTTCCCCAATCTCATTTAGCTCTAAGATTAGTTCTATTAAGGATTTAGTGTAAGATCATAGGACAGTCTATAACCTATGTATTGTAATTGATTGATCTGAGCAGAAGATTAAAGGCATCCTGTTTCTAAATTACATTAGTAATCGTGTTCATGCATTATACATTGGTACAGTGGAGACAAGTACATCAATCTATATTCAGCCAATAATAGAATAAAACCAGAGGATGGTAATCATGGCTGCTTGCTGGCTGGAAGATTACTCCTCCTCTCTGCAAAAGAGAACTTTAGATTTTCATGTTGAAGCCAGGTTTTACAAGTTTTTAGTATTTTGGAAACAATTTTTGGAATTTCAAATATTGAACAAAGCACATAAGTTCAACTGTTGAAATCTATCAAGGGTATAGTTTAATACTCAACACAATCTACTTATGAGCAAAGATACAGCATAAATTCAGGTATATTCTTAAAATTACCTAATTATCCTGTTGCTTTAAAATTAAGTAATTTAGTATTTGCAGCATGTTTAAAAATTTTAAACAATGCTTACCACATAGCAAGTACTCCATAAATTGCATACACATAAAATTCTGCATATAAGCCCACAGAACTAATGGAGGTCTAACCAAGAATCCTACATTAGAAATTCTTTAAATATCACACATTAATGCATGAATCTTTAAGGAAATAGTAGCAACTGTTATGGGCTATTTAAGTGGAATAATTGTATTGAAAGAAAATGAAAACCTTTGAGATCAAATAAGCAGTGTAATTTGTTTCACATTTTTGAAATTATGTAGAATATACATCAAAGAAATAAATGTGAAGTTTTCTCAATTTGGCAAAATTAGTTTAATGGTATGATGACCACAATGCAGCATGAAAAATACAATTTTAATGTGTCCTTCTAAGGGGATCCTGGGTATTATCTTAGTAACTGGATCACATTCAACCTAAGAAACATCTGACTTTACACTTATAAGTTAGGCAAATTTTAGCTTATATTTTCATGTGTAACTCTAACTAGAATAAAAAAAGAGGCAGAAATTTTAGGGTCATCTATTAGAACAGCAATATTTCTGTACAGGCAGGAAATATTGGGTTTGAACCTGAAATTACAATTTATAGGAGACACTAATGAAAATGTTAAGCTCTTTTGTTCATAGCTTCCTTTCTAAAATCAGTATAACAATCCCAAACTTTCCGTTTTGTGTAAATAACTAGGAAAGTGGATATAAACTGCTTAGCACAAACTGGCAGACTGTGAACATTAAAATAACAGTTGTCCTACAATCTAACAACTCTATATTTTGAAAGCTGGTAAATTAATAATAATGACATTAATGTATAGGATTTAACTAATTAGATTAAGGTTGTGCTGGTGGTGTGTGTATTTGGGGCATAAGAAGTGTGGTATACTCCTGTCCACCAGCCTCACCTCCACCCCATCATTCACCTTCTCCCACAGTACTACCCCTATTGCATGACAACCCCTCATATGTTCTGCCAACATAAACCTGCTTTTGGTGTATAAATAGGGCATTACAGAATGATAGACCCAGTCAATATCTGTTCCATATCATTCACAGGTTATCTCCATTTCTAAATATTCTTCCTCCACTTTAACCTCACCCCCATTCTTCTGCTGAATGCTACATGTGCACCTTGTCTGAGAAAATGAGAGGGGGAATCATGTCAAGAACCAGCCAGCATAGCTCTTTCATTGGACATAGACTATAGCCACACTGTCTTCCCTCCAACGAGGCTTTGGCATGCTCCTTCATTCTTTTTTATATGTCATTTGCTTTCTACTTTTTTTTTTAATCCAACACATTATTCACTTAGTCTTTCAGTCTCCCTGATTTCTATTAAGCTGCAATCCCCTCTGTTCTACTTGGCACCCTAAGCTGTGCCTGTTCAATGTATTTCTGACTTGGCAGGATAGTTCAGTTTTGAACTACTTTACGGTGCTCTTAAATAGATGTCTGGGATGTTGCCTCTCCAGGAGCTTTGCCATAAACAACACTTCTCTCAGAAGAATGTGATCCTGTCTTGATCCCTTGCACTCTGCTTTATCATTAGAGGGCTGTGGGTTGGGGATGGTGTTCTTGAAAGGCAGTGGCCTTGGTGAGAAGCGTAGAGCAAAGTCTTTCCAGTGAATTGTCCAGGTCACTCTACATCTGGCCTCTGATTCTCAACATGCATACCTACCTGGCCGCTCTTGTTGACTTTTCAGAAAATAGCTGTATGCCGGCAGGCTTGCTTAGTTTTGGGACACCGTCACCACCTGAATGGCTGTTCTGACAATATGCTTGGGGACTTTCTCATGGCTTTTTGAACAAGGAAGGTAGGCATCCTAAAAGCCTCATGTATTCCCATTTCTGCTCTATGGTTTATACCTTAGTGTTATGTGCCCTGGAATGTTTTTCACTTCACCTTCCCAAATAGAAAGATTAGTGTTAAAGAAGTACCTACTTATGTCTGTCCAAGAGATTTAAAGATTGTCCTCAGTGTCTTAAAGTTTTGCACAAAATTATCTATGCATTTTTACACTTGGCAAAAGTTAGTGCTGGAAGCCATAGTCAGCTCCTAATACAGGTCCAAAGCTTTGCATGTATTGTATTGTTAGCAGCCTGGTGACATTGATTTTCTAGCTCCTCTCTTAGACAATTGCTAATCCCTTAGAAACAAGGGGTCTGGCACTGGTGGAACAACCTGAGGTGGCATTACAGGTCTTTGCATGAGCCAGAGCAAGTTTTCTAAGTCACCTTAGTATAGACCTCACTGAATCAGGCTGTTGTCATCCTAACATATGTCTTTATGAGTCTGTTCATCCTTATAACTGTCCTTGGCTGATTTTGTCTGACTCATTGCTTGTTTGCTTGTCTCCTTGCATTGGAAAGCTATCCAAAATGTATACACAATACTTTATGAAGGGACTTGCTAAAAAAAAAAAAAAAGTACCACTGCAAAGGGATTGGGAAGAGTGGGGAACAGAGAAGTGGCCAGGCTGGATGACTGGGAAATTATTGGTGAAATAACAGTCTGACTTTGTGATCAAGTGATGTAGTATAGGAATCATATAAAAGAGAAGAATTATCTGACTCTGATCTGTTAGAGAGGTACTTCAAAGGCTCCTTGACTTGCATATATGAAGTTCCTAAGATTATGGCTTTTTTCTCTTTTTGGCTGTATAGCAAATTGTTTTAATCCATGGTTGTGCCTTGTTGTTCCGTTAAAACTGTATTATTTGATCCATCAATAAACACTTGTAGTTAAAACAATAAAAAAAAAAGTAAGGTATGGGATGGAGTAGGTGAATTATACTCTAACTCATTAGCTTGAGTGATTTGGACTAATGCCAGTGACTATTTTTTAAAAATATGTTTTTGTTGATTTTTTAGAGAGAGAGGAAGGGAGAGAGAGAGAGAAATATTGATGTGAGAGAGATACATCTATCGGCTGCCTCCTGTAGGCCCCCTGCTGGGGATCAAGCCTGCAACCCAGGCATGTGCCCTGACTGGGAATCAAACCGAGACATCTCAGTCCATGGGACAGTGCTAAAGCCACTGAGCCCTACTGGCTGGGCACCAGTGACTATTTCTAATGTATTAACATAAGCATGCCTCATTATAAAATTGAATATTCCTTCAGAAAATTTAGATGCTTTTTTGATAACATGCTTTATATGTTGATTTTAATCTAAAGGGCTATTATTCACTCCACTTGAGATACTTTTGTGATAACATACTCTACATTATAGTTTTTATTCAAATGGTTAATATTTGGCTCATCTCATTGATTGCACGTGAATCTTACTTTAAGAGTGAGGTCTTCTCTCCCGGCCGGTGTGGCTCAGTAATTGAGCGTTGACCCATGCACTAAGAGGTCGCCGGTTTGATTCCCGGTCAGGGCACATGTCCAGGTTGTGGGCCCGATCCCCAGAGGGGGGCATGCAGGAGGCGGCCATTCGATGTTCTCTCTCATCGATGTTTCTATCTCTCTCTCCCTCTCCCTTCCTCTCTCTCTAAAAATCAATAAAGAAAAAAAAAAAGAGTGAGGTCTTCTCTGTGAAGAATAAGATGTTTGTAGATATTTCCCTATAACATATCACTTATTCCTGCAGAAATATTCTGTTTATATGTGTATTGTTAATATATTCATCAATAGTTGAAATGCAAAATAGCTAGTGACCTAATGGATTTCTTATAATTTATAAAATCTATGTTTGTTAAAATAAAAGAAATGCATAGATATTCTAGGTAAAAATTTGATATGGTGCTTTGGTAAGGTTGTTTTAGAAAATGATTTCTTTACTCAATTTTTAAGTAATTTAGTACAGAGGTCTAAAAATGAGCCAGCTATTATGCTTTATAGCTTTTTAGAAGACTAAGGTAGTGTATGAATTTTCTTTAGTAGACCTTAAAATTATTTCTTAGTTGACAAATGTGCTCTTATTTTTAACCAGATGAATATTTGTTGTAATCATTAACTCTAACTTTATTGGTCTTGGCAACATTGAAATATATATATTTTTCCTAGAATTACACTATATTGCATTGCTTCTTTTCTGGAAGAAATTCACTGTAGTTATTTTTAAAAACTCTCTATATCTTTTGACAGATTTATTCTGCTATAGAAATTCTGTAATAGTTAAGCAAACCTATACACTAGGAACCAACTTTTTCCTACACACATAATTTGGAAGCTATCCTTCAGGCTTCCATATCTGTTCATGATGGAGTAATGGCATCAAGATTTAACATTTCACTTTTATCAACCATATAATTGGGCAAAATATTGAAAACAACAGCTTTCAGACATCAAACAAGAAAAAGTATCGGAGTCTGTTTCCTGACAGAAGAGCAAACACAAAGTGAGCTCTGTGACTGCCCCAGTGGACCAGCTAAACAGAATTTACAGACCAAAGTGCACAGAGTGGGAAACCAAACAGAGCTCAATGGGTTGAATTGAGGAGATAAAGTTTGGAATTTAGGGAAATTAAGTCAGCTTAAATTTGTGGAGCAGAATCATGGAGGGGAGGGAGTTGCACAACAGAGAAATTCAGATGGCTTCACAGGGGCCATCTCAAGTCTTTGTCTGAGTACTGTTTTACACAAGTTTGTGAGGAAACTACCCAAGAACAGAGGGAAAAAAACTAAGGAAGACTTTGACAGAACAACTACCAAAGTTTACACAGGACTGGGAATAGTTACTATGCCACCATCTAAGGTGAAAAACCCTCTCTAATGCATGGGATACTCTTTTGACTCATCAGAAAGGTATTCCATTAGTAGAGGGGTAAAATTAGACCTGAAGTAGAGAATGATCTACAAAGCTCAGAAGCAAGTCTCCAAAGGATTATACTGATATGTTAATTATTTCCCAGGACAAAATCATCTGTATATAAAGGAATACAACAAAATCCAGCACATAAAATTAATGTCCAACAGCCAATCAAACATTACAGGCATACAAAAAAATGGGAGAAAAAAAATCAACCAATCCAAAACAACAACAACAACAACAAATCCAGAAAGGATACAGATGATAGAATTAGCCAAAAAGGACATTGCACAATTATTATAAATGTACTATCTATGTCCAAAAAAATAAAGGAAACCATGAACCTGATGAAGAAAGAAATGGAAGATATAACAAAGATCCACATCAAACTGTAGATATGTAAATGTAATATTAAAAATAAATAAATATATTGTATGAGATTAAGAGCAATTTATCATCACACACACACACACACACACACACACACACACACACACAAAATCAGTGAAATTGAGGACATAGCAATAAAAATTCTCCAAATGAAATACAGAGAAAAAAGAACAGCATTTGTTAACTGTGGCACAATGTCAAGTGAGCTAATATGCATATAATTAGAGTCAGGGTAAGGACAAGAAAACTGTTTCCAAAAAAAAAAAAAGATAGCTAAATGTTTTCTAAATCTGAATTTTTAAAAAAATTTGAACCCAGAAATACACAAAGTCCAACAAAGCTCACAAAGAAGAAAAATTTAAAAAAATTAAAAGCCACACCAAGACATACATTGTAACTTGTGATGGAGATGTTTTTAAATCTTAAAAACAATGACAGGAAAAATGTCAAATCTCATATAAAGGAGAATTTCATCTGAATCTATGCTAGTAAATATATAATGCAGCAAGACCCATCAAGTACTTAAAAAACAACAACAGCAACTACAAAAATAAAACAACAAAAAATGAATAGTAAATTCACTATCTAGTAAAAAATTATCTTTAATAAATTAAGGAAGAATAAAAACTTTTTCAGATGAGCAAAACCAAGAGAATTCATTACTTGTAGACATGTTGTAAGATTGGTAGTGTTAAAGAATAACTTTCAGAAAGAGAAAAATCATATCAGAAGGAAAACTGCATTAGTACAATGTAATGAAGATCACAAGAAATGGTAAATCTGTAGGAAAAAATATAAGACTTTCCCCACAATTTGTAAACTTTTTAAAAAGTTGAATATTTAAAATAAAATCAATAACAATCCATTGTGGGGTGTACAACAATATCAAAATAAATATTACAATGACCAAACAAAAGACAAAAGGGGAGAAATGAAAAATGAAAGTGTACTCTTGCAAGTTTCTTATAATACTTATGAGACAGAATGTTATTTGAACTTAGATTGTAATAAGCTAAAGTTTACATATATAGTTTTTCTCTAGGGTATATATACATATGCCTAGAACATCCACTATTATAAAAAAAAAATAAAGATATACAGCTAATAGGCCAATAGCAGAAATAAAATAGAATCATAACAAATATTCTATAGCAAAATAATGCTAAAAGAGAGGAGAAAAGAAGCCAAGAATAGATGGGATTTTTTTTTAAAAGCTATATAGTAGATTTAACACAAGTATACCATATAATTATATTAAATTAAATGTAACTACTATAAACATTCCATTTAAAAGGAAGAGTTTGTCAACCTGAAATGAAGACTAACTATTGTCTACAAAAAAGTTCACTTTAAATATAAAGACGGAGAGAGGTTTAAAGTCAAAGAAGGGAGAAAATGTAGCATGCAAACTCTATATTAAAAAGCTGAAAGTGCCCGGCCGCTGTGGCTCATTGGTTGAGCATTGGCCCATGCACCAAGAGGTCACCAGTTTGATTCCCAGCCAGGGCACATGCCCAGGTTGTGGGCCCAATCCCCAATGAGGGGCATGCAGGGGGCAGCCAATCGATGTTCTCTCCCATCGATGTTTCTATCTCTCTCTCTCCCTTCCTCTCTCTCTAAAATCAATAAAGAAAAAGAAATTTTATTTTAAGCTGGAAGTTACTGTATTAATATCAAAGTAACTTTTTAGAACAATAACTGTTACTAGGGATGATATTGAAGGACATTTCATAATGATAGAGATGTTAATTTGTCAATATCTTAAGTATGTATGCACTTACAATGAGTTTTAATATATGGAATCAATGACTAATAAGAGTGATATATTCATACAATGGATACTATTAGGCCATAAAAAGAGTGAAATACTGATATATGCTACAACATGATTGCCATTGCAAGAAGCCAGCCACAGGAAGCCACATGTATGATTCCATTTATTTGACATGTCCAGAAGAGGCAAATCCCTAGAGTCATGGAAGGGATTAGTGGTTTCAAGGCTAGAGGAGGGAGGATGGGGAGTATTCTCTAATGGCACAAGGTTTATTTTTGGAGTGATGAAAATGTTTTAAAATTAGATTGTGGTGATAGTTAAACAACTCTATGAATATACTAATAAAACACACTAAATTGTATACTTTATAAAGATGAATCTTATGGTATGTGAATTATATCTCATTCAAATTGTTATTACAAAATTTTAAACTGATAGAATGAAAAGGAAAAATAACAAGTCTATTAATTATTGTTTAAAATTTTAATAAGCCTATTTCAATAAAAGATAGACAAAACTTCAGTAAGGATATAGAAGACTTGAACAACCTTATCAACGAATATAAGCTATTCCACATTTATTGAACACTCCACCCAAGAACAGCAGAAATCACATTTGTTGCAAACACTCATGGAACAATCACCAAGATACACATTCACCAAGATAAGCTCTACAAATATAAAAACATTTAAATTATACCGAATATGTTCTCTGACTAAATAAAATTAAATTAGAATATAAAAAGGAAGATATATAAAAATCTTCCCATATTTAGAAATTTAAAATTTTATTACTTTATTACCGTCAGATCAACATGAGGTCAGTTTATGTGTCCACTTGGGTAGGCTATAGCTCCTAATTATTCAACAAAACATTAATCAAGTTGTTGCTGCAGACATATTTTATAGGTGTAACTAAAGTCTATATTTAGTTTGCTTTAAGTAAGAAAGATTATCCTATATAACAAGAGTGGGCTTGATTCTATCAGTTAAACAGCTCTAAAGGCATAACTGAGGCTTCCTTAAAGAAGGATTCTACCTGTGCGCTCAAGAGTCCAACCTTGCCCTTCCTGATAGCTTGCCCTTCAGATGTAGAAATTATGTAGGAGTTGCTTTGGCACACATCACAATCACTCAAGCCAATTTCTGTTCCTTGCAATCTATCTTTCTTTCTTTCTTTCTTTCTTTCTTTCTTTCTTTCTTTCTTTCTTTCTTTCTTTCTTTCTTTCTTTCTTTCTTTCTCTCTTTCTCTCTCTCTCTCTCTCTCTCTCTCTCTCTCTCTCTCTCTCTTTCTCTTTCTTTCCTTCTTTCTTTCCTTCCTTCCTTCCTTCCTTCCTTCCTTCCTTCCTTCCTTCCTTCCTTCCTTCCTTCCTTCCTTCCTTCTTTCTTTCTTTCTTTCTTTCTTTCTTTCTTTCTTTCTTTCTTTCTTCTGGTAGTACCTTGACTGAAACAGTCAAGAAGAAATCTCAAGTGAAAATAGAAGATAATTGAAGCTGATTGAAAAAAGAAAAATGGCATATCAAAATATGTGGAATGCGACTAAGGCAGAATGGAAAGGGAAATTTACAAAACTAAGTGCTTATTATTTTTGAAGAAAGTTATCAAGTCAATAATTTAAGCCAGCGGTTCTCAACCTGTGGGTCGCAACCCCTTTGGGGGTCAAATGACCCTTTCACAGGGTTGCCTAAGACATAACAGTAGCAAAATTACAGTTATGAAGTAGCAAATAAAATAATTTTATGGTTGGGGGTCACCACAACATGAGGAACTGTATTAAAGGGTTGTGGCATTAGGAAGGTTGAGAACCACTGATTAAGCTTCTCACTTGGGAGACTAATAAAAACAAACAAACACCAAAATAAAATCCATACAAATTGTGCCTAAGGAGGAAAAGAGTAAAGAGAAGAGCAGAAGTAATAAAAAACTATAGAGAAAACTCAATGAAAATAATAATTAGATAATTGAAAAGATCAATATTATTTACAAACTTCTAGCTAGATAGATCAGGATAAAAGGAAAGGAAACACCAACTACCAATAACTAAAGTAAAAGCAATAAATAATGTAGACATTAAAAAATAATTTCTAAAATTATGAAAAACTTTATGTCTACAAATTTGTTAAATTAGATGAAATACATACATCCTTGAATGAGATAAGTTAAGGAAAAAACACTCAAAGAATAGATAGATAATTAATTAAATTATAAAATAGCTAGATAATTGTTAAAGAAAAATTAAATTGGTAGTTAAAATTTTCCTGAAAAGAAAATTGCAGTTTTAGATGGCTTCTTTGGTGAATTCTAGCAAACACTTATGGGAAGAATAATACCAATTCTAAAAAAACATATACAGCAATGAAAGGAGGGAAAATTTCTAAATCATGAGAAGAGTGATCATATACTGACTAGATAAGGAAATTACAAGAAATCTCAGAACACTATCTTTTATAAATATAAAAACAAACCTCCCCAAGCGAAATTTTATAAAAGTGAGTGCAGTTTCTCTCAAGTATATGATACTTAAAAATCAATGTAATTCATCATATTGACATAAAAAGAAAAAAGTGATTTTAATAGATATAGAAAATTCACAATATCAAATATTAATTTAACATTTTAAAAAGTTTTAATTAAGTTAGGAACACTGGGGAATTTCCTCAACATGACAAAAGGTATTGATTTTAAAAAGCCTTTCTCAAATATCATACTTAATGGTGACAAGTTAAATTACCCCCACCCCCTAACCCCCAATCCCTGATATCAGGATATCAGGAACAAGGAAAGATGTTCACGCTCAGGTTTTGTTCAACATTTCAAAAGGTTTTTGCCATGGCAAAAAAGGCAGGAAAATAAATTAAAAACATAAAACTGTAAATTAAGAAGTAAAACCATCTTCACTCATGGACTATATGATTGTTTTCTCACAAATAAGCTTTAGAACTAATAATTGGGTTTAGAAAGCTAATAATATACAAGCGGAACATTTTAAAAATTAGTTCAATTTTATATGTTAGCAATAAATATTTGGCAATTCAAATTTAAAAATAATTTTAAATAGCCTAAATATTATGGAATACATATAAAGATACAGTTAAAAATCATGAATAAAACTTATACACCAAAAATTATTAACATTCCAGAAATAAATTAAAGAAGTCAAATAAATGGGAAGATATACAACGCTTACAGATCAAAAGAATTAGTATTGTTTAAATGCCAATTCTCCTTAAGTTGATCTATAGATTCGATACAATGCCAATAAAAACCCCAACAGAGTTTTATACAAATTAACAAACCAGTTCTAAAATTTATATGAAACTCTTCTAAAAGTAAAGAACTAAGTAGGAGGACTTACAATATCTGATCTTAATACTCACTATAATGCTACATTAATATAGACATTGTGACATTGTGTAAAGATAGACACATAGATCGATGAAAATAAAGGGAGAGTTTAGAAAGAGACCCAAACATATATGACTAATTGGTTTTCAACAAATGGACTTAGGTAATTCAATGGAGGAAAAATAATATTTTTAATAATTGGTGCTAAAATAATTGGAAGCTGTATGGGGAAAAAATCTTTAACCCTTGTGTCATACCATATTCATAAACTAACTCAAAATAGTTCATAGACCTAACTATAAAAACTACACATATAATTTCTAGAAAAAAATATTTAAAAATCTGAGTAATTGTGGCTTAGGCAATTGCAGATTCTTAAACAGGGTACAAAAAAGTCCACATTATCTAAAAAATGATAAATTGGAATTCAACAAAATTAAAAACCAAAAATTGGGGATATCTGGAATACTGTCAACAATAAAAAAATTTTAAAACAAAAATGTCAGCCAAAAATTGGGGAAAACTAAACAGCATATATCCAATAACCTACCTGTATCCAGAATATATTAAGCCTTCTTAAAATTCAATAATAAAAGGACAAAATCAATAAAAATGGGAAATGTTATTTGAGCAGACACCATGTTAAAGAGATGTAATGATGGCAATGAGCACCTGAAAATATAGTGAACATTATTATCATTAGCTGAATAAAGATCAAAACCCAAAAAGCACTATCACTTCACTCCCAGTTGAATGGCTAAAACATTTTTTTAAATCTACAAACCAAGTGTTGATGAGGATGGGGGACAGCTGAAATTCTCATACATTGCTGATAGCAATAAAACATGATAGAGCTTCTACTGAAAAAAGTTTCTTACAAAGACTTTCATATAAAATAAAGCCTGTGTTTTATCATATGACCCAATATGAGTCCAAAGTCTTAAATGTAAATGTTCATAGCATATTTATTCACAATATCCCTAAACATCCAACAACTAGTGAGTGGAAAACATAATTGTGGTTTATTTACACAAATGAATACTACTCAGGAATAAAATGGAACAATCTATATTGATACACTCAACAATATTCATGAATCTCTAAAGAATTATGTATGCTAAATGAAACAACCCAGTCCCAAAAAATGCAAACTGTATTATTCTATTTAAGTAAAATGCCTGCAAAACCATACTAATAAAAATAGATGAGTTATTGTCAAACCAGGGGTAGAATGGAGAAAAGAACTGACTGTAGAGGGTGCACTTTGGAGTGATAGAAGTGTTTAATGTTAGAATGGTGGTGCTTATATTTTTCCAGTTGTAGGAATGAAAATGAAGATAGACATTCAAGCTTTACAACTCATAAAATATTATCTTATAAATAAAAAATTCTGTTTTCAATATCTAATAGAGTCTGTAGCATATAGATCCAATTATTGGTTGAATGAATGAGTAGTCTGAAGGTCACTGTGTAACAAAATTAGTAAAAAAAAACTCAGAGTGTCTATTTGATATATTGTCACTAATAATGAGGATTCATCTGTTGAAAACACTAAATTCTCATTGAGAGAAAATAACAACATGTATACTAGTTGTAGACTATTAATCATAAAATCAACATATTTTCTCTTTATTAAAGAAATAACACAGAGATCTTATTATTACCATCCAATAATGTGTTAGGTTAAATTATTATAATAAAATGGTATATTTAGTTTAATTCCCTTCATTCTATCTTAAAGTCCAAACTTTAAGATTTCAGACTTCTGCCTGGACGGTGTGGCTCAGTGGTTGAGCGTGGACCCATGCACCAAGAGGTCGCTGGTTCGATTCCTGGTCAGGGCACATGCCCAGGATGTGGGCCAAATCCCCAGTGGGGGGCATGCAAGAGGTGGCCAATTGATGTTTTCTCTCATTGATGTTTCCATCTCTCTCTCCCTCTCCCTTCCTCTCTGTCTAAAATCAATAAAGAAAATAATTTTTTTTAAAGATTTCAGACTTCTATCATTTCATTTCTGAATCATCAAAATAGTATCCTAAGTTGTTTCTCTGTTTTCAGTCTATTATAATTGTAAACCATCCTACTGATTGATATCACATTTATATTCTTTGAAATATCAACTTTTTATTGTGTCCATATTAAAAACATTTACTATTCTTTTATTGCTCTTGGATAAACATCTCAGTTCTATTTATTATGCAAAGCTCTTGTAATTATACCCTTCATCTTTCCTTTCTCATCTCCCACCATAACTCTATAGATCTACTCCCATTTCTAGCTCAATGCCAAACATGTTCCTTTGTTATAAGTGTTTATATTTCCTCCTCCTCCACCTAATTTCTCCACAGGTTACTCAAGTCCCACTATCATTATAATTCCCTGACTCCTCTAATCATTGTTTCACCCTCCTCTTGTGAAGCCCAAGGCACCCATCAAGGCATTTCCTTTGCATTGTTATATAATATTTTGAAGCTCTAATTATTATAACTTATGAGAGAAACACTCTTATTTTCACTATTTTACAGTTGAGAAAACTAAAGTTCAAACTGGTGAAGAAACTTAACCAAGATCACATAGCTAGCAAGTAGCAGAGCCCCCATAATGTCCATGAAGGTATGAGTCTTGTTTTATAATAGTCTGATGACTTCTGCAATTCCTGGTACGGCATGAGCATTAAATAAGCACTCAAATATATTTTGAATTGATTGGGTAGGGTTACTAAATTTGTCTTTATTTTGAAGGAGGGATTTTAGTTTGTGTCTAACTGGTTTTACAGCAAGTTCGAGTACTTCTGGCAAAATGATGGTGGGGCTGCCCTACAAAAGTCTATTTGTGGGAGTATTTGAAGATCCTCTTGGGAAAACATTAATCCTAGTAGAAAAGCATAAAAAGTTGATTTAGTAATAAAAAACAACATCAAGGAAATGTGTAAGTTTCTGGCCATTATATGAAGGAAAAGAACCAGGATCTTGTAATAAAGCTATTTAGAACTTTGTTCAGTCTTATGCCCTTACTGATGTTAGTGGCATATTCTCCTATCACTTAGAATATTTGGGTCAGAGTACCGAAATTTTAAAATCAACCTCTTTGAAGTATAAATGACAGAAAATCAAATAGAATGTACTCATATTAAGGATATAGTTCAAAGAGTCATTTTAAAAAAAGATTTATTTTGAGATCCTTGTGCATGTGAATTCACATGTGGTCATAAGAAACAAAACACCTTCACCCAGTTGCTCCCAGTGGTTTCATATTACATAACTATAGTACAACATATGGTCTGTCGAGAGTACAGTAAAGGGGGCAGGTATTTCTTGGTGGGTTAAGGGTCCTTAAGGCTTCCCTTAGGCTATGTGATTCACTAGAAGGATATACAGGAGTCAAAACATTTTTATATTCATTATTAGAGTTTATTACAGTAACAGGATACAAATTAAAATCAGCAAAGAGAAGACATACATGGGCAAAGGGTAGGAGAACCAAGTATAAGTTTCCAAATGTCCCCTCCCAGTGGACATGGAAAGAGGCTTAATTTTATTAGAAACAATATACAACCACATATGAACTGTCAACAACCAGGCACATTCACCTGAGACTTGGTATCCAAAACATGCAGAGCTATGTGACTCACCTCAGCTCCTCTGTCTCAACTTCCCTCCCTCAGATACCAAACAAATACAGCATGATCCAAGGCCTGAGACAAACAAAAGCACTTATATCAGGCAGATTATGCCTAGGACTCAGAGGTCAACTTCCAGGAACTGAACCAAGGCCCAGTCATAAAGACAGGCTTTTTAGCAATGTGCAGGATTTGAGAATCCCAGGTAGATGATCTCTGGTGCTTGACTAATCTAAGGTCTCTTCAGAATAGACTTTCTTATGACATCATGATGGGCTATTGAAAGAAAGAACTGAGATCTGAAGAGAGAGAAATTCTTAACAGCTGTGATAACATCTAACAGTATCAAAGTGGGGGGTGCTCACTGGCTGCATTAGGGTATCTACAGGTGCCTCTGAAAGTAGGAATGGAGGATAGAAATGAACTTTGTTCACAAACCTCATTTTTCTAACCCATACCTCTTTTTCCATAGTCCTCTGTATAATTTACTAAGTTTGAAATTTATCTTTCCTCCTTGTAGACACACATTCGGTTTCTTGGAAATAATGTGTTATTTATTTCAGGATTCCTAATATTGGGCATGCCATCTGGCACATAGTAATTATCCAGTAAATTTTGCTTTAAGAAAGAAGAAAGGAAAACATACAGGATACGTGTATGGATGAATAGATGGAAGGGAGGCAGGATGTATGAAAGGAAAAAAGAACAGCAAGGAGGATGGATGGCTGAAATTAAATTAGAACAGATAAGAAAGGGGGGAGGGAAAATGGGGCTAGAAAGGAGAAATGATGAAAAAGTGGCAGGAAGGAAGAAAGGAAAGGAAGGGATGGAGGAAGAGAGGAAGAAATCAATACAAGGAGAGAGAAGGAGATGGAAAAAGTAAATGAAGGGTGAAAGGAAAGAAGGAGAGGTGGGAAAAAAAGAAGGAAAAGTTAAAAGAAAGAAAGAGGGAGAAAAGAGGAAGGAGGAAGGAATGATGGTAACCACGAGTCCACCATAACTTTTCTGAAAGTTGTCCATTCCTACTAATAAAATTCAGTAACCACTTAAAACAGCACCACCAAAAATTCACACCAACAGTCCCACCCCACATGACATGCAAGAACTATCTTATTTTCAAGTATCAATAAGATTCTACTTCTAAATAAACAGATATATTTCATTCAGGTTGCTATACTATCACATCACATGCTTGGTACTACAAAGGTGTCTAGAAATAACTTACTACAAACTGGCATTTACTTTAATGACTTCATAAAGAAGAATAAAGATGTGCCTATATAAAGTAAAATACTTTTAGGCAATATAAAATCAATTCCACCTTGAAACTGCTAAATGAAAATATATATTTGTAATTAAATTGCTGTGCTTGATTATAAATCAAAGATAATCATAGTTCCAAGCGGTTGTTAATATAACAGTGCAATCTAGGACTTATACATACTATCACATGTGCATGAATATTTGTTTTTAGTGCCCTCTCTTCTTCAATTTTCTATGCACTGACTTCAAAGGGAACTTCCTGTCTGTAGAGTGAGGCAGGTAAGGGAAGAAGGACTGCTGATTTTCTCAGCTATTTCACAGCTAAAAAAAATCAAGATCAAGAGGAGATTTGCTTTAGTCACAAAATGAGTTCAGTTCAGTTCATTTCCTAGCCTTGTAACTAATACATGAATCTCATGCCCTTACTAACTACCAAAACAGACTCCTTCTTTCAAATCTGTTAAATTTCTAAATTTGATAACTAATTTGAATGTTTCTTTTTAACCAACACGGCATGTCTAAGCCACACTGCACATTCAAGCACATTTCACTAATGTTTACAGCACTTTAAATCTTGAAATCTTTGAGCTGCTTTTACCCAATGTGGACATATTTAATCTTTTCAGACAAATTTCCATTTCTCTTTATCTAATTTTTCCTGACTGAATATTCTGTCTCTTTTTGGACAAAATATAATTATAAAACTGTATTACACTAATATTTTATTTCAAGCCTTCTGCACTAAATTATTTTGCTGAATACTGCTAATGTATTTTATACAGGGAGTTCATCTAAATAACAAAACTCTACTTCCATTGAATTAGTCATTAACATTGTTAGCCCTGGGTAGAATTAAGCATTGGAAATAATTCTCATCTACTACACACATTCTTCTTACTGTATTTTTAAACATCTAATTTCTTACCATTTTTTATCTGAATTATTATTTCATAGCACAATGTCACATAGCAGCAAATAATAGTGGATCATTTTCCCTGGCAGGTCATTTTTCATTATGCTGTCAACTATAATCTAAAGAATTAATTCAGGTCAAGAAATACCTCTTCCAATTCTTTTTACTTTTGTTTCATGATATTTTGTCATGCACCATTATGCCAAAATAGAGTTTCTTCTACCTTATCCTGGCAGACACTATATTATGAAACATGCTAAAAATAAAATCAGGAGGAAAAAATACATTATACAGATGGGAATTCTTTGCTGTAAATGATCATTTAAATAGTACATGGAAAAAAAAAAAAACCTCAGGCATTATTTTGTTCGTGTGTGGCATTTTCTACTTTGAATGTTTCCATAGTAATCACTGAGGATAGTTCTAGAATCCTTCACCTTTACAAAGGCTCTCCAGTCTTGGTGTCAGCATTAAGCAATGTGACATTGGCATTCCGCTGAAGAAGTTTGGGTTAGCTCACTGGCTTTGGCATCGCAACAAAATGAGTAAGGGATGGAGGAGGCGGTTCTCTGCATGCTGTGACAAAGTGTATTTGTTGGAATTGCACTTGGCTGCAAACAACAGCAAACTCCATACCCATGTTCTTGACTCAGAAGTCTATTAGTCTTACGCGATAAAAAGTCCTGTTAGGGAGTCCTGGGCAGGACAGCTCAAGCATATGCCATTAGAGGTGCAGAGTCATCCCATCTTATGCTTAACTCTTTTTCTCATGTTTGTTTCTTCATAGTTGCAAAATCGCCTCTAGTCAGTATTCCAGGAAAAATGAGTTAGGGCAAGAATAAAAAAAGAGGTAAAAAGGGCAGAAAAGCATATACCAGCTGAATCTGCCTTCTCCTTTTTAAACTATAAAAACCATCATAGTCTCAGAAATCATACCTAGCAAACTATCCCTTCTGACTCCTTGAGCAGAATTATGCATCATGGCCGCCCTCAAATGTACTATGACGAGAAAGAGTCCTTAATAAATTGTGCTTGATGGCTGAAATGTATTCCTTTCTGTCGAATGCAAAGGCCCAAGAAAATATATGCACACTCAGTTTATACAACACCTTCATACTGTACTGTACCTTAAATAATTCCCAAAAGAAAATATTTTGACAAACACATTTTTATAAGATGTGTGACCCAATACATTTCAGATGCACTTAGATTTGCAATATTTAAATCAAAATATTAATTGCTAAATGGAACATTTAAAGGATATAATAAGAAGTTATTTGAAGGAAATTCTTTTTTTTTAAATATGTTTTTATTGGTTTTTTTAGAGAGAGAGGAAGGGAGAGGGAGATAGAAACATCGATGTGAGAGAGAAAGATGGATCGGCTGCCCCCTACACGCCTCCTACTGGGGATGGAGCCAGCAAGCCAGGCATAGTCCTTGACCGGGAATGGAACCGGGACCTCTCCGTCCATGGGAGGATGTTCAATCCACTGAGCCACACCAGCCAGGAGAATTCTATTTTTTACATGTTCCACAAATCTTATTGCTTTAAGGCTCAAATCACATTAACAAACACCCAAACACATGCACACTACTCTTACCTAGGTTATAACTTCTAAACAGTTTTACTTTCGTTTATTCTGTCTGTTATATCAGAGTAGCATAATGATTTTCTATAATACTCACCAAAACTCAATGTCAAGAGCTAGTCATCCAAGAGGCAACCACAGATTGATTCAAATGGTATAACCAGTACTTTTGCTGCTTTATCAGTCACAACTGAATGTAGTTTGTACAAAGTCATTATTGAACATACGTTGTATATAATCCATGATTTGCTAATCAGAAAACATAATTCTAACTTGGGAAATGGAGAATATAATATACCTGCTGATACAAATGCTTTGACTATTTGAAATTTTACATAAACCTATGTGGTTGTTAACAACTATAAGCTTAAAAGCCATTGTTTTAGCAGTGAATAATAATTCAAATAAAGTTATAAAACATATTTGCAAATCCCTACAATGAGCTGTTGGGAGAGCATAAGCGAGTTAATTTGTTATAATTTTTACAAAACTATGCGTTCTAACAAATTGTTTTCTCTGCTTCCACCTCTTTGTTTTTATAATTTATTTAGTAGAGTCATAACTGTCAACTACCTCATAACTACATTACCTGAGAAACAGTAACTCCTAAATATGAAGAAGTTCTGCATAGCAGACAGTCCAGTACTTAATTCATTTGACATGCGTCAGTATATTTCATAATATAAATAAAATTTAAAGTAATTTATTATTTATATTTTCTCAAGTGTTTGAGAAAGACTACATTAAAAAAGTAATATTAAAATATATGCTACATGTTAGTACATACCTTAACATCTTTACAGTTTACAAATAAATATACATCTGAATGAAAGGAGAAACAAATGCACCAATTATTTAGCTTAATGTAGTTTCTATGATTGAGCATCAAAGTTAGCTTCATACTTTTGGGTATTCATGAGGTTAAGGCAAGTGTGACCTGTTATGTAATTTATATTGTTTAATGGATAATATTTTAAGGCAAACCTGTATGAATTGGGTATAAATTCTAAAATTAATCTATCATGTTGTTATTTGTCTCCAATACATATATAAATGGTTATAAAAACACAAAATAGGACAGGGAAATTCTGGTCTGAGGATGGGAAAATAAATCCTTAAAGGATTAATGGAATTTTTAATGAGTAGAGAGAAGTTTTTATAATTGATTAAATAGCAAACATTTCATATTTCATCAGATTGTTAATTTCATTAAATGACATCAAACTCATTGATCTTTTAACCTATTATCTGCTTTTAAGAAGAAGCAACCAAATATAATTATTCTGGCTGCAAGTAACATAAATACCTCCAGATGCAGTGGGAAGGACGTGGTCTTGTACATTTTCCTCACAGTCTCTTCATAATGGAAAAAATCAGATTTACCTGTCCAAGCACAAATCTCGGGTGACAAAAGCTTTCCTGCTCTGTCATTTTCTCACCCTGAAATTTTATCTTTTCCCATCTTAGGCAAATACCAACAAACAAACAAAACCTCATTCTGCTGGGGTCAGTTCAAATGTTTGCTATTTCTTCTGAAGCATTTCTTGTTTGTGTACAGTTGATGTCTTCTTAAATTCCCAGAAGTACATTTTGCCTTGAGTTAAATTTCTTTCTCCCAAATGTTTCCTCTAGAACTACATTAGAAACTTCTTAAGGACATTTTCTATTCCCAACAATCCCCCCCCACCCCGCCCAGTATTTAACATAGTGCTTTTTGTGTAGCTGGTGTGTAATAATAATAATTATGCTGACTGTCTTAAAATAATTGACAATGAATGTCTGTGCTTAAGATCCTGTCCATGAAGATTCATTCTAAGTCCTTCAATGTCTGTTTGTTCTGAATGTTGGACATTTTGGTCAATAAATATTTACCAACCTTGACTATCTTGATAAAGAGGGTTTGAGGAAATTTACAGAGAAATGGAGAGTTAATCAGGCTTGATAAAAGGAGCTAACATAGTCATAAGAGCACCAAAAATAAGTGCTTTGAAATGGTAACTAAATTAATGCAACTTTGATATTAACATTTGAGAAACTTTACAGCTCCTGTGAGAGCCATTGGCCTAACATAGAACTACCTAAAGAAACTATGTTGAACATTAAAATTGAAGGATTTAATACCTAGATTTTCCAGCAAAAAGATCTTCATTAGAGTGGTAAGGCATGGGGCTAAACAAAGTTGGAGTCTGGCTGGAGTTTAGCTGGAAGTGGAGCACTCCACGTCTATGGAATTTATTTATGTCAAAGTACTCACATTCACTTGAGCTTTAGGGTTGAGGGTTCTAATCTACAGAACAAATCTGTTCATGTCCCTCTAGTGTTAAGCAATCACAATGAAGACTTATACAAAGAATAAACTTTTTAAATAAATAATTTACTATAAATTTTAACATTAAAAATTTTAATTTCCACATAAAACTTTATTCTTTTGAAGACATTTCTCTACTATCTATTTTGTCTCATGAGTGACCTTTTATATATCAATAAACTATTTAGATGAAGGCTTTGGCTATGAGATTTGAAATGTATTTGAGTGCACCTTTGGCATATAACAAAGTATTTTATAGCTCTGTCATATACACTTGCTATAAAATGTGAAATCTCCATGAAGCAGTTTTTCTTTTCTTTCTGTTGCACTTATCTCTATGTCTTCAAGACTTGTGGAAGAGTGCCTATCACTCAGTAAGTGTTTAATAAATATTTATTTAATTAAATAATATAATCACATAGCTTCTATTTCTTGCATTAAACTAAATACAATTAAAAGTTCTTGTAAAGTGTATATTTATTCCTGCCAGGACCTATGAATGCTTTGAATGATGCAAAACTTACTCTCTTTGCCCTTAATCTGTTCTCCAATATTTTCTACTCTGTTCTTTGCCTTGAGAGTCTGAACCACATAGACTACATTAACACTACTCCCTTGCCTTATGATTCTGATTAAGTTCTTCAATGAGAGCACCAACCAAAGTGAAACCAAGATATGTATTCTCTTGCAAGATTCTTTGCAAGGTTGACTAGATCTCTTAACTATGAGTTACTGCCTTTTTCAAGGCAGCTGACTATAAGTTTCTGTCTCTTCTTCTGGGTTCTGGTGTCTACTGCAGAAAGAAGTCTATTCCCTTGTAGGCCTTCTTGCCTAGGGATGGTATTAACTTACTGATACCATCTCCAGGTTATTCCACAATTCCTTATGTCTTGCCTACATACATATGTTTGTAAATAGTACCTAAGTAAATAAACCCTATTCAAATTATTTTGTCTTGTGTGTGCCATTCAATTTTGGTTGGGACTCTAAGTGATATAGCTTGAAACCTACTTGAGAAAACAATCTTACCATAAATTAATTAATAGTATATAATAAAAACATATATTAATGTATTAGAGTATGTGATATAGACTATTACTATCATAGGAATTTGAGAAGGGGACATTTGGTGAGGACTAAAGTGACCAGGAAAGGTGTATTTGGAGGAGGTTGGACTTGCATTATGTTTGAAGACAAGGTATAATTAGAACAGAAGAAACTGTCAAGTTCCAGGACAAAGAATCAACAGGAGCAAAGTTTAGAAAAAGATTTAAGTATACAATTATTTCACATGGGATAATGAAGAAATCACTGGGTTAAAATCAAGGTGTTGGCAGAGTGAGTTTTCTTTTCAAAGATTTAGTAGAGATTCCATGTCTTTGCCTTTTCCGGCTTCTAGTGGCCACCTGCATTCTTTGGCTCATGATCTCCTTCTTCCATCTTCAAAGCCATTACAGTCTGGCAGATTCCTCCTCACAATGCCGTCTCTCTGGTTCTCTCTCTTCTGTCACCCTCTTCCACATTTAAGGATTCTTGGGATGACATTGGGCCATCCTGGAAAATCCAGGACAATCTCCCCATCTTAAGATCAGCTGAGGAGAAATCTTAATTCCATCTATAATCTTAATTTTCCTTTGCTCTGTGTATTAATTTTCTAGGGCTCTCATAATAAATTATCACAAGCTGGGTTGCTTAACACAACAGAAATGTATCTTCTCACAATTTATTGGGCCAAAAGTCAGAAATTAAGGGATCTACAGAGTTGAGTTCTTCTGGAAGCTTTGAGGAAGAAATCATTCCATGTTTCTCTACCAGCTTCTCGTAGTCACTGATAATACTTGGTGTTCTTTGGTCTAGAGACTCATCACTCCATTCTCTGCCTCCACCTTTATATTACCTTCTTCTCTGTTCCATTGTATTGTCCTTTTTTGTTGCTTGTGCATTCATTGGATTGAGGTTCAATCCTAAACCAATATTATCTCATTTTGATCCTTACCTTAATTACATATTCAAGGATTTTATTTCCACAAAAGATCACATTTGGGGGCTCTGGGTGAACATTAATGTTTTTTAGGGGACGCTATGCAACCCACTATACCATATAATTAAACATGTTCTTCGTTTTTGAGAAAAGAATATCTTAGTGGGTTTGTTATTCTGCCTACCACACTCATCACGTCTCTCTTGTTAGAGGCCATAGATGTGAGCCTAGGGAGAGGTTCTGGTGCAACAGTAGTATATGGCATGATGGTCTAGATTACCAGGTCCTGTAGCTTATGTGTACTTCTTGCCATGTTTCTTTCAGATTCAAAATGAAACACTTTCATTTTATGATGGATTGCAGCTGGGCCCACTTGATTTTATATCTTGATGGGTCTGACAGCTCAAGATAAGCTGCACAGTTGCTTAATGGCTCCTAGTCAGGCACTCCATCAATACCCAATATTACACCAGGAGCTGTATTTCAATTGGTGTATACATTTCTGTTTTCTCCAGAACCCCAGAAGTACGTGTTATAATTCTCCTACTGGGGCTTGCCATAAACTCAACACAGCATGTTTTCTTATTACAGGTACCTCTTATATCAAAGAATCTGCTGGGTCATAGGTCTGAAGTGGCAGAAGTTTATGTATTGCATCATAGCCTCCAATGTGTTAATTTGGTGTGGTTGATTGATGTCATTAATATGGTGGAGCAAATATGTGGAATATTTAAGTGGCTCAGGGTGCTTTGGACCATATTTTGACAATGTTTGAGGTAATCAACATAGCACCTATGTAAGATTATGCATTTCATGTGAATGTAAACTATTTCTGGTTCCCATTCCCCATAGACATGAAAAAGAATGCATTTCTCAAGCCATTGTTTATACAAGACACTGTATTCATCTATTCTAGGTAATATACCACATATGGCATCCCAGTTGTAAATAAACTAGGAAGTTATGGTGTTTCCAACTACCATGTGATATGCCTTACAATCATATACTCAAGAATCTAGGACGTGATTGCTAAACTGACACAGGTCAGTCTATAGGTGCAGATGACCCACTTTGAGCTGGGTCTGGGTCATGACATTATGTATTACCTACCTCCACATAAACCTCTACCTTAATCAGCAGCTCATGATGATGCTTCAGGCCCCTGAGTATCAGTGGCAACTTCAAACTTGTGTCCAAAAGCCCTCAACAAGTTTGGGCATGCCTCTCTTTCCACTGGATAGTAACCTGAGTAAATTTATATATAGCACTTTGAAAAAGAACTCAGAGAATCATCACTGTATACATTTTTCACAGTGTTACTCTGTCCCACCTCATGAGAACCAAGCTTTTCCTTCAGTCAATGAATGGATTTGGGGTCTGTGAACTAGCTCAGGTGGAGAAATTGGGTAAGGAATTGTGACTTCTTCTTGGTAGGTAACAGAGCTGTTCTCAGTCTCCTGGACATTCATCCCCCTATAAATTAAGCAATATTCTTGTTAGCTGTTCATCTATTAATCATCTCCATAGCTCCCTGCATGTCAGCCTCCTCAATTGTTATACTAACCTCTGTTGGATGCTTTAAAAGACACATACAGGAGTCTTATGAAAAGTAAAGAAATATTTACTATATAAAATTCATGATGGTGGTTACCTTTTGCAGTCAAGAAAGGTCAGGACTGAGAAGTGACCGGAGATAAATGCTGACAAAGTTCTATTTTCTTGAACTGTGAGGGTGTTAACATAATGCTTCTCTGTTATAAACAACATTGTTTAATGTACTTTCTATGGGAATTTCCCCTAAAAAAAGTAAAAACATATTTACAACCAGGCTAAAAGAATACCACCCTTGACCTTTTCAAATAAAAATGCTTTCATTCAATTTTCAAATTCCATTTTCTGTTATTAAAGCCAAACCACTTCAAAACCTGTTTAACATCAGCAATTTGATGTATGCAATGCTATCTTTTAAATCCTAGATCATCGTATCCACTTAGGACAAGCAATAATTTTCTTTCTATGTATTTTAAAACCAACCTCCAGGCATAAGAATTGAATTTTTACTAGTTGCAGCTGTAATTTGTTTTTAGCAAGTTCAATTTGGAAGGAGATGGAGGAGCAATAGTTTGATAAATGATTTTCTCATAGAAAATGGATACTTGAAGAGGAAAAATGGTGGCAAAGTGAATGGAAGCTACACAGACAATCTCCCAGGACCAAACCGGATTTACAACTAAAATAAAGACAAATCGTTGGAAAAAAGCAACAGAAAAGCAGTGGGAGAGGAACATATAACTGGGGACAATGAACAAGCCTGGTAGGATCTGCAGAGGTGTGAGAGGGTGGCAGGCTGGGTGCCCACGGACAGCAGTGGTCTTAGCTGTAAGCAGTGCCCTCAGGGTTAAGATCCCAAGCAGCTCCACAGTGCAGAGGGCCGGGACAGAGCACTAGATTGGCTACAGCCACTCACATTGGGCTCCAGCAGAGGGAGGGCGGACTGGACTGGAACTCTGTGGGGACACCCAGGATTTGGAGGGTGCTCAAAGTTTGTGCTGAGTCATGGCCACGGTGGCCAGCTTGTTCCTTCCTGGCCACACAGAATGGTGGCAGCTTGCTCCTTCCCGGAGCTGTGGGGAGAAAGAGCAGCCCCTCTCTCGGAGATTCAGCCCCATCCAGGTGAGCCAAAGAAATGCAAATTGAGGCCCATTAACAACAAGCATCTGCCCCACTCTCGGGAAATCCTCTTATGCTGCAAACCTGAGGGAGTTTCTCATTCAACTGAGAACTCAAGGCTTTTCAAGTAACTGAGGCTAATAGTCTCCAGGCAAAAAGCTAGAGGATAACTGAACCTTTCCTGGGCTTGCAAATCTACCCAGGAAAGTAAGACTTGACAGTGGTGTTTAATGTGGGTCCTCCCATGCTCATCCAAACCCAGTAGAGGGAGCCACAAACAGCAGAACACCAACATCCACAGGGAAAATTTGGCAGGCTCCAAAACCCACTGAGATAGCCAAAATGGTGAAACAAAGAAACAAATCCCAAATGAAAGAACAAGAGAACTCTACCGAAGATGAGATAAATGAAATGCAGTTAAGCAAGTTATCAGAGGTAGAGTTCAGAGCCATGATCTTGAGGAAGCTCAACAGCATGAGTAAGGACATCAACACCATGAGTAAAGATATAGAAACATTGAAAACCAACCAAGTGGAAATGAAGAATGACATAGCAGAAATAAAGAACACATTGGAAGGACTAACCAGCAGAGTAGAGGAAGCTGAGGATTGGATCAGTGAATTAGAAGACAGAGTAGAAAAAACCAACCAATCAGAAAACCAAAAGGAAAAAACAATCAGAAAACAGGAAGACAGCTTATGAGAACTGTGGGACAACTGGAAATGTAATAACATTCGCATCATAAGAGTCCTCGAAGAAGAAGAAAATGAGCAAGGGTTAGAGAATATATTTGAAGAAATAGTGACAGAAAACTTTCCTAACTTGGTGAAGGAAGAAGGCATTCAAGTTCAAGAAGCACAGAGAGCCCCAAGTAAGAAGAACCCAAACAGGCCCACACCAAGACACATAATAATTAAAAGGCCAAAAATTAAAGACAAAGACATAATCCTAAAGGCAGCAAGAGATAAGCAATAGGCTACCTACAAAGGAATCCCCATAAGGCCATCAGCTGACTTCTCAACAGAAACACTACAGTCCAGAAGGGAATGGTATGAAGTAATCAAGGTCATGAAAAGCAAGGATCTGAATCCAAGACTACTCTATCCAGCAAGGTTATCATTCAAAATAGAAAGTCAAATAAAGAACTTCCCAGACCAAAAAAAAAAAAAAAAGTCTAAGGGACTATATTAGCACCAAAACAGAACTGCAAGAAATGTTAAAAGGACTGCTGTAATTAGTAAAAGAAATAGGAAGAAAAATATAACCACACTAAACAAAAATGGCAATAAATAAGTACATATCAATAATCACCTTAAATGTAAATGGATTGAATGCTCTGATAAAAAGACACAGAGTAGCTGACTGAATAAGAAAGCATGACTCACACATATGTTGTTTACAAGACACCCACCTCACAATAAAAGACTCACATAGGCTGAAAGTGAAGGGATGGAAAAAAATCTTCCAAGCAAATGGAAAGGAAAAAAAAAACTGGGGTAGCAATACTCATATCTGATAAATTAGATTTCAAAATGAAGGCCATAACTAGAGACAAAGAAGGCCACTACATAATACTGAAAGTTTCTATCCACCAGGAAGATATAACCTTGGTAAACATATATGCACCCAATATAGGAGCACCAAAATATATTAAAAATCTTCTGGAGGACTTCAAAGGAGAAAATCGACAGCAATACAATCATAGCAGGGGACTTCAACACCCCGCTGACATCACTGGATAGATCCTCTAGACAAAAAATTAACAAGGAAACAGAGACTCTAAATGAAGCCCTAGACCAAATGGATTTAATTGATATCTACAGAGAATTATACCTCAAAACTGCAGAATTCACATTCTTCTCAAGTGCACATTGGGCATTCTCAAAGATAGACCACATGTTAGGACACAAACTAAGTCTCTACAAGTACAAGAATATTGAAATCATATCAAGCATCTTCTCAGATCACAATGGCATGAAATTAGAAATTAATTGCAACAAGAACATGCAAAGACATTTGAAAACATGGAGGCTAAATAGCATGTTATTAAACAATGAATGGGTTACCATGGAGATAAAGAAAGAAATTAAAAACTTCCTAGAAACCAATGGAAATGAACACACAACAAATAAAATCTATGGGATACAACGAAAGCAGTTCTGAGAGGGAAGTTCATACCACTACAGGCCTACCTCAAGAAACAAGAAAAATTTCTAACTGATTACCTAACCTCACAACTTAAAGAACTAGAAAGCAAACAAAAACAAAACCCCAGAACAAGTAGAAGGAAGGAAATAGCAAAGATCAGAGCAGAAATAAACGACATGGAGACCAAAAAAAAAAAAAAAAAATTCAAAGGATCAATGAAACAAAGAGCTGTTTTTTTTAAAAAAGATAAATAAGATTGATGGACCCTTAGCTAGACTCACCAAGAAACAAAGAGAGAGAGCCCAAATACACAAAATCAGAAAAGAAAGAGGAGAAGTAATAACTGACATCACAGAAATACAAAGGATCGTTAACAAATACTATGAACAATTATATGGCAACAAATTCGACAATCTAAGTGAAAGGGACACATTTCTGGAAACACATAGTCTCCCAAAACTGGACCAGGAAGAGATAGAAAACCTGAACAGACCAATAACAACTAAGGAAATTGAAGATGTAATCAAGACTCTCCCAGCAAACAAAAGCCAAGGCCCGACGGCTTCACGGGGGAGTTTTACCAAACATTCAAAGCAGAACTAACACCCATTCTCCTCAAACTATTCCAAAAAATTCAAGAGGAAGGAAAACATCCAAACTCGTTTTATGAGGCCAGCATAATTCTAATTCCAAAACCAAAAAAAGGACACTACAAAGAAAGAAAACTACAGGCCAATATCCCTGATGAACATAGATGCCAAAACCCTGAACAAAATACTAGCAAATCGGATCCAGCAATACATCAAAAAAATTATTCACTATGACCAAGTGGGATTCATCCCAGGGATGCAAGGCTGGTACAATATTCACAAATCAATAAATGTGATACACCACATAAACAAAATGAAAGATAAAAACCATAAAAACACTCAGCAATTTGGGAATGGAGGGATCATATCTCGACATAATAAAGGCCATATATGAAAGACCTACACCCAACATCATACTCAATGGACAAAAACTAAAAGCATTTCCCTTAAGAACAGGAACAAGACAAGGATGCCCACTTTCGCCACTCTTATTTAACATAATACTGGAAGTCTTAGCCACAACAATCAGACATGAAGAAAAATAAAAGGGATCCAAATTGGAAAGGAGGAAGTGAAACTGTCATTATTCGCAGATGACATGATATTATACATAGAAACCCTAACAACTCCATCAAAAATATACTAGACTTAATAAATGAATTTGGTAAAGTAGCAGGATACAAAATTAACATCAAGAAATCGATGGAATTCTTATATACCAATGATGCACTCACAGAAAGAGAAACTAAATAACAATCCCATTTACCATCGTGGCAAAAAAACTAAGATACCTAGGAATAAACTTAACCAAAGAAGTAAAGGACCTATTTGCAGAAAACTACAGAATATTGAAACAAGAAATCGAGGTAGATATAAAAAAGTGGAAGCATATACCTTGTTCATGGATTGGAAGAATTAACATCATTAAAATGTTCATACTACCCAAAGCAATCTATAGATTCAATGCAATCCCCATCAAAATACCAATGACATATTTCACAGAACTAGAAGAAATATTTCAAAAGTTCATATGGAACCAAAAAAGACCCCAAATAGCCACAGTAATCTTGAAAAAAAAGGACAAAGTAGGTGGGATCACAATATCGGATATCAGGCTATACTACTAAAGCTACTGTAATCAAAACAGCCTGGTATTAGCACAAGAACAGGCACATAAATCAATGGAATAGAACAGAGAACCCAGAAATTGACCCAAAACATTATGCTCAATTAATATTCGACAAAGGTGGTGAGAGCATACAATGGAGTAAAGACAGCCTCTTTAATAAATAGTGTTGGGAAAATTGGACAGCTACATGCAAAAAAATGAAACTAGACCATCAACTTACACCATACACAAGAATAAACTCAAAATGAATAAAAGACTTAAATGTGACTCGTGAATCCATAAAAATCCTAGAAGAAAATGTAGGCAACAAAATTTCAGACATCATATGCAGCAGAATTTTCACTGATACATCACCTAAGGCCACAGAAACAAAGGAAAAAATGAACACATGGGACTACATCAAACTCAAATGCTTCTGCACAGGAAAAGAAACAACAATCAAAATGGAAAGACAACCCACTGTATGGGAGAGCATAATTGCCAATGATACATCAGAAAAGGAGTTAATTTCCAAAATATATAGAGTGCTCATACAACTCAACACAAGGAAGACAAAGAACCCAATTAAAAAATGGTCAGAGGAGCTAAAAAGACACCTTTCCAAACAGGACATACAAATTGCCAAGAGAAATATGAAGAAATGCTCAACATCACTAATCATCAAGAGATGCAAATTAAAACAACAATGAAGTATCACCTCACACCTGTCAGAATGGCTGCCATCAACAAAGTATCAAACAAGAAGTGTTGGTGAGGGTGTGGAGAAAAGGGGACTCTAGTACACTGCTGGTGCAGTCACTATGGAAAACACTATGGTGTTACCTCAAAAAATTAAAAATTGAATTGCCATTTGACCCAGTGATCCCACTTCTAGGAATATACCCTAAGAAGCCTGAAACACCAATCAGAAAGAATATATGTACCTCATGTTCATAGCACTATTTACAATAGCTAAGATCTGGAAACAGCCCAAGTGTCCATCAGTAGATGAATGGATAAAAAAGCTGTGGTACATATACATAATGGAGTACTATGCAGCTGTAAGAAAGAATGATCTCTTATCCTTTGAGACAACATGGAAGGACCTGGAAACTATTATCCTAAGTGAAACAAGACAAGCAGAGAAAGTCAAATATCATATGATCTCATTTATTTGTAGAATATAATGAACCTAACAGTCTGAGGAACAGGGTAGTCCCAGATACATGGAAGTAGGGTATAGACTGATAATCCCCAGAAGAGGGGGTGGGGTGGGGAAGAGATAAACCACAGAACTTATACACATGTACGCATAACCAATGGACATGGACAACAAAGCTGGGGATGGGGTGGGGAGGGAGGGGGAGGAGGGTGTCAATGGGAGGAAAAGGAGAAACATCTGTAACAAAAATAAATAAATAATAAATAAATAAATAAATAAATAAATAAATAAATAAATAAATTGCAGTCAAAATAAAAAAAATAATGAAAAAAAATGGATACTAAGAAAAGTCATGTGGTTTTAAAATATTAGAATATCATGCCCTCATTTTGTATGACTTTACTTCTCCTTGAAACTTATTAAAAGGCAGTTTCCAAGGTGCAAAAGAAGGTAATTGACAAAGGCCAATGCTAGAAGTTAGAAAAACAATAGGTTGGGAATCAAGACAATTATGGCTAAAAATGCCAGAGAGATCAATTCTGATCCAATCCATTATGGTGGTCTCTTTTCAATTGTTAGTCTGAATGTCCTATACAGCTAAAAAAAATAAATAGAAAGTCCCTCTCCTATTTTAGACTTGCAAATGATTAATGGGGAGATACAAATATGAGAAGAAGTACATGATGAAAAATAAGAAAATCTTGAGATTATTAGCCCCTGGCAACCTTGGGAGGTATCTTTTGTTCACCCCTTCCAGGTGCCATGGCCCTGGTCTCTGACAACTGTAACGAACAGTAGGGAAAGTGCCCGTCCTAGGTATTGTTTTAAGCATAAAGCAATGATTCTCCAACTTTGCTGTCAATTTTGATCAACTGGAGAGCTCTAAAAGTATCCCAATGTCCAGGCTATGCCACACAATACTTAAATCAACATTTCTGAGAGTGGTACTCAGGCATCTCTAAGTTTTAAAATACCATAGGTGATATCAGATTTTTTATCTAGTGGTTTAGCAGAAATAATTATATTTTTTTGCCAAAAGAGACATTTAAAAAATATTAAATGTTGTATATTAATGTTGTATATTATGTACAATAGTGTACTTGGCTTAAGAACAGTCTTGTACTTAATAGGACGGAAATGAAAATAGTTAAGCCAAGTATGTAAATTTCACTCCACCAGGTATCCTAGCCTTGCACAGAAGACACTTTAAAGACCATTAGAATAATTTCCTTGGAATATAGGGATGTTAAATGATGACATCTTTAGATCTAACAACAATCTAATGGTTATAGTTGTCCTCATCATTATAGCAACATATTCATCATATAGTGTGTTAAGCTTTATTATCTCTGATCTGAAACATTATCTCTGATCTGAAACACAAGATATACATTATTATTGCCATATAACTGACAATTTCAGAACTTTAAAGAGAGCTATGTGTGAGTCAATATTGAAATAATAAAAATTATCATTAAAAAAACTTTGGGAAATCTTCTTAGAATTAAAATTAGAATTAACTAGAAGTAGACTGCATTTCATATAGCAGTAAAGCTGAAATAAGAGTGGTTTCAACAAGATACAATTTTATTTTTCTCTCCTAAATTGAAGTCCTACTGGAGAAAGTTCTGAAATTACGTGACAGCTTCTCTGTTCGGGGATTTAGACTTTTCCTCTAATTTTAGTGACTTGCCTCAGGATGGCTGCCAGAGTTCCAACCATTATATTCAATTCCGCTTAGCAGCAAGCAAAAAAGAACTGAATAAGACTAAACTACTTTTTTAAATGGCTCTTTTAAAAAATTTTTCACATAGCACTTCTACATATTTGATTGACTACCATCAATTTACATATTTTCATTGGCCACAATCAGGTAGGGAAGAAATTTTTAAACTTAATTAATTTTGTTGTTGTTGTTACAGATGTCTCTCTTTTTTCCTCCACTGACACCTTCCTCCCTGCTCCTGTTCCCACCTCCCCACTTCACAGTATTGTCCATTGGTTATGCATACATGCATATAAGATCTTTGGCTTATCTCTTCCTGCCCTCCCACCCCCTCTCTCTGAGGTTTGTCAGTCTGTTTAGGGAAGAAATTTTTTATACGAATGACAATGTGCCCAAATAAATATCAGTGTTCTTCTTCTTAAGGTGGCATAGACAAAGGGATACTGGGAAGCACTAACACTCTTTGTCATAGACTAAGGAAAGAGTATTCTTACAGATAGATGTACAGAAGGTGACAAGACAAAAGTCTTCAGGCCTCACTGAACCGTGGAAATTATATTCTAGACATTTTCTATGTTGAAACATTTCTTAAAGTATGCTGTTATGTCTAATTTTTATGAGACCAGATAGAAAAAATAGCCTAGGACAGTGGTTCTCAGTGAAGGAGATTTCGTTGTTCCTCTCTCCCACTTCCCAACCCCCCATAGTATTTTAAAGTCTGAGAGTCATTTTTGGTTGCCACAATTATGGGGGTGCTTCTTGCATCTGGTTAGTCGAGGACTGAGATGTCAATAATTCTCTTATAAGGCACAAGACTACCACCAAAACAAAAAATTATCCAGCCGAAAATATGAATATCTAGGTGAAGATATTATATATTTCTCTTTTTTTTTTTTTTTTTTTTTTTGGTCAAGATGAAGTCAATATCCAAAATGTTATCCACTACACCAATAACACAGCAGCAGCAAAAGCAACTAAATTATATTGTTGAGAGTTGTATTAAAGAAAATACACAACTTGAAATAAAAATGAATGTATAATAGTAAAATATCACAAAACCTTAAAGGACCAAAGATTTAATGTGAATAAGAAAAATCAACTCAGTGTAAGATGATAAATGGCAACAGGCACTTAACCTTGGTGACTGGGAAACCACAGGGAGGGGGTGACAGGGACTATCCTTAACTCTTGGAACTGAAGATCACAAGCCCCACCTGAAGGGGGCAGCCTTTGTTTATTTCTAGTCCAGTGTTACTGTATTAGTATCCTAGGGCTGTATAACAAAGTACCACAAACTGGGTGGCTAAAAACAATGGAAATTTGTTGTGTTACAGTTCTGGAGGTTAGAAGTTCTAAATAAAGGTGTTATTGGCAAGGTCATGGTCTTTCTGAAGGGGAGGATCTTTCCTTGACTCTGTCTGGCCACAGTCTTTGGAAATCTTTGGTGGTGGATGCATCACTTCAATCTCTGCCACAATGGTATTCTCCCTGTGTCTGTGTTTATTCATATGGGGGCAGTCATTGGATTAGGCCCACTCTCGCCATCCAGTATTGCCTCATCATAACTTGATACATTGGCAGTCTCTACTTCCAAATAAAGTTGCATTCATAAATACCTAACAAATTCAATGTATTGGGTGGTGGCGGGGGGTGGGTGGGGGGATAAAATGCATCCCACAACAGTTACCATGTAAGAACTTGAGCTCTAGTTTTGTTGAAAATTTTTTTCAAGAAAAGCTGGACATTTAGCATTTTTGTTACATCCTCAGATTGTTAGAATTTGGCTTTTGAAAAATACATCTTGGGGCTGGATATAGTTTTTGGCTTTGTCAATGTGCCATACTCTAATCTTTAGAGTATAAAGAGTTGTAATATGCCTTGATTTTCTCTAGAAGCTGGTACCACAGAGAACTCAGAAAGGTGATTGTAGAAATAAAAACTATGGATATGGTGAAGAAATATGAAATTCCTGGAATAGCTTAGAAGAAGGATTTTATGACTGATTAAAAGAAAAAAGTGAATAAAAATAGCTGTTCTTCCATGAACAACAAAAGAATAGCAACATATAGGGTATGCATAAATGTGTTCTAGGCAAAGGATCAAGTAAGTTTTTACAAACAGTATGTACATTTGCAACCAAGGACTCATTTGTATGGATAAATGACTTCATGCATCATTGAAAGTAATGAGCTCATCCACAGATTAGACTTTTGGGATAGGACACCTGCTGGATATTTAGTAGACATCTTAGCTTTGTTGATATGTAAGCTAAAGGATTATACGATTTCACTTCCAATCTGACTTATTTTTTGAAAACATACACCAAATCGCTTTTTTTTTATTTTTGAAATATTTGAGCTTTCAAAACATCCACATTTAGAATTGGCAGGCAAAGTTAATACTTATATTTTAAAAATCCATATGTCCACACTTGAAGCCAAGTGTGAAATTAACTTCACCTGAATTACATGGACTAGGACTAGGAGAGCATGGTTCCTAAGAAAACAACTGCCAAGAGAATGGATGAATGGATGCTGGGCTGGCCCAATAACACAAAACTTCCTTCCTTCCTTCCTTCCTTCTTCCTTCCTTCCTTCCTTCCTTCCTTCCTTCCTTCCTTCCTTCCTTCCTTCCTTCTTTCCTTCCTTCCTTCCTCCCTCCCTTCCTTTTTCCTTCCTTCCTTTCTTTCTTCCTTAGTTCCTTCCTTCCTTCCTTCCTTCCTTCCTTCCTTCCTTCCTTCCTTCCTTCCTTCCTTCCTTCCTTCCTTCCTTCCTTCCTGCCTTTCTTCCTTTTTTGTTTCTTCATGCCTTTCTTTCTCCCTCCTCCTTCCCTTGCCTTTCTTCCTCTCTTACGTTTTTGCATTCTTCTAACCATTGAGTGACTAATATTGGGCCCTGTTCTAAATGCTAGGAACATAACATTAAAAATGCAGTTCATTGCTAGAGGGTGATGAGTCTAGTGGCAGGATTCAGACCATTGAAAAACAATATATAAGTGACTATAGAAGCCTGCAAAGGTTGCTATGAAAGCAATGAAAAGGAATATTGGTCTGTGCATATGATGTCTAGGTTGATTTCCCAGGGAGATAAGATTGAAATTTGTCATGAAATATGGGTAAGAGTTAGCCAGGTAAAAACTGGAATAAAGGCTTTCCTAAAAGATGAAATCGAATATTTAAGTTATAATGAGGAGAATGAAGCAATCAGGTAACTTGCAAATAATCTTATATGACTTCGTGTCTGTAGACGAGTGTCAGGTGAAGCTGGGGAGATTACCAGGACATGCACAGAACATGATAAGAACTTTGGGTTTTACCCTAATGACCACTGCAGGACTTTAAGAAGGAAAGGGGAAAAAAAATGAGTGTTGCTATAACACTATAGGAAGCAAGAAGAAAGATGGATTGGGAGCTCAGAAACCTAGAGGAAGAATACTAATTAGGAGAATTTTGAAATAACATAGATAAAAAATGATAGGGTCCTGCATTAAGTTCACAACAGTGGGAATGAGTAAAGAAGATGGACTTAATGCAGTAAGAAGAGGAGAACAAAGGGGTTGAAAGGAAATCAGGGAATAATACTAGTAAGGCAGGAATGCGGCTGGAGTTCAGAAAAGAAAAGAGTAGTAAATGTTAGTGGACCGAGAGAGTTCGAACATGATGGCTACAATGTGTGAATTGAATTGGGGATATTCCTGTTCCGTAGAATCTGAGGATAACAGAGGCACTGACAGGAAGTGAGCAAGTGGAGATTTTCAAAGCCATGATGATGAAGGTAAGGAGAGAAAGAATACAATAGCAGATCACGGGCTCGAAGTGACCTGATAAAGTTTTTTTTTAAGGTGGAAGAAATTATCACGTGTAAATATACCTAGGGCAAAGAGACAAGGGACTGGGGGAGGTTAAAGATTAATGAAGCAGATGAACAGTGGCCGTGAAAAGATTAGACTTGATTTCATGTATCTTCCCAGTTTCCACACTTCCCCTCTCTCCTCTCCTTATTGTACTGCAAGCCACAGCCCTACAACTAAAAAAGAGATTTTCTGGATTTTTCAGGGCTATTAAGAAAAACGGTTGCTTCTCAATTCCTTTCTTTATCCATAGCACCTTTTGGCTCAGAAGAGAAATATTTGTGATAGAGCTCCTAACATACATGTCTTTCCTTTCTTTCCCCCTCTCTGTCTCTCTCAGCTCCCTCCCTCCCTTTCTTCCTTTAGTTTTATTTATTTATTTTTTAGAACACTCCTTCTGTACTCCAGAATGAGGAGACATGGCTCACTGAACCTATGGCCCCCTGTTCCTGAGATAACTGATAAGCTGTTAACATAATAAGGGAAGGTGGCGTTAGTGGTATAAGGCCATACCTTAGTGGTGGAGTCACCCAGCCATAACTTAGCGGTAGAGCAAGTCACAAGTATCCTTTCTCTTAACAGTCACTGTGAGAAAGGAAAATGTAAATAACACCAGGGGAGATGGATCTACATATGCTGTGTGATTCGATTTTTCTTTAATTTCTTTATGGGAAATGTAATTTGATAGCAACTGGTGCTATGAAGGTGCAGATGGTGAGTGTCAGGCGGATCTTATTACCTGCAACGACAGAGTCCAGCTTGCCTTCGACAGCTGTAATTGGCCTCCTCCCCCTCTGTGCAGTTGAGATAAAAACATTACCTCCAAGTCCTTGGAAGAATGGAATGGTTTATTTTCCATTTATTACTAGTGACAGGAAACTAAAAGAGGAAGAGCTGGCCTGAATTCAGGAAAGACAGCAATTCTGGATGCAAGCCTCACCTCCCAGCCATCAAGGTGTACATAATTCAAAGACTGTTTTGTAGTTATGTCACATGTTGGGCAGGAGTCAAATGATAAAATTCTTTTAATTGGTCAGCTAAATGTCCACACCAGCTGCAATTATTTTAAATGGTTCCATGAATAGAGAGCAACTCCATAAACACATGGTACCCCCAAAGCCTGCTTTCCCCCAAAGCCTTCTTTCCTGGCATGGGGACTTGATTAAAAATGAATGTGCTGGTCGGTTCATTGCTTGTTAGGGCTTGTGGCCAGTCCTTGCTATCAGATCTAAGAGTTCTGACAGCTTCTTGCCGATGATGCTGGCTGCTCAAACAAGGTCTGCACAAGTAAGAATGTCTTAGATTAATTTTTCCTCCTTCACTCACACACTGCGATATAAAACCCTGAAACAGTCATTTTTATGCAAATATAAAAAGGTTAAGTTTCATTTTCAGGCTCCTTCCCTGACGGAGTATGGGGAAGAGGACTTGAAAAGTACTGGTTCATGAAGGGGAAATTATTCTCTTTTAGTTTTTGAGTGGTTGGAGAGAATGCCTCACAGATAGCTCTTGACAGAACTTAAAATTCGGCATTTAAATCCCAAGAGTTAGTGCACATTTCTGTGGAGAAACATCTGTGTTCTTACATCAGAGACTTGACTACAACCTTTTCTCTACCGAAGTTAAAAGCTCTCATTTTCCACAATCTTTCCTGTAATTGTATATATAAACTTTAGAGTACAAAACCTCAGCCACCAAATGATGACTTTGCTGCTTTTCATTTTCTGGAATCAGTTTAATGTTTAATTCCATTCATATCTGCTTAATATTTAATGAAGGACTCAGTAGGGTACATGACACTTATAAACCTCCCATCCCAGTAAATATATAAATTTGGATCAAACCACAAGAATAAATAGATCCCAGCAGAGGACACAAAACAGATTCATCATTTATCTTAATAAGGCATTTTCCCGTCAGCACGTCCTCGTCTAGTGGTCTAGGAGTAGAAACCTAAAACTATGAATCCTTGAGTAATTCAGGTTGGCATCTTGAGCTGTTATTCCAATTCAGTTTGATTCACTCCAATTAAATAAGTTATTTAATATCAATTATGTACTAGGTAGAAACTGTGCTAGGTACTGTGATATAAACATTAGCAAATACGTTCAACTGAGACAGGTGCCAAATACATTTCTTTGGAAGGGCAATCTAATTCATTAAAACTCAACTTGGTATTAAGTATTAGGCAGCCAACATCTTACAGCTTTAGAATTACAAGATCTAAGTAGAGAATGCTGCACATGTACCAGCTTAAAATGCCTTTGTGCAGCTGCTGTGAAATTCCTATCTGAAGAGCTGCTAAAGAGAGATAGGAAAAATGTACATGAGAGGCATAGGGACACCAACAGACACAGCTACATTCTAGGCATAAAAGCTAGGAATATTCTAGGATGAATGCCCCAAGGACGTGGTAATTTATCTGTCTTCAAGTTCTAATACATGACAGGCACCCAAGACATGGTAATTGAATGATTTTGTAGATTTGGTAAAGAAGTACTAGGTTATAAATTTCTACAATCAGATAATCCTTATTTTTCTCCTTTCCATTCTCTATGCTTTAGCAAGTTACTTGCCTTCTCTAAAGCATTGTTCTGCTCACTGGTGAATGGGAATAAAGGTCATACCAACCCCATGGCATTGCTGTGAGGCTTAATGGGAGAATGTGAGTCAATCATACAACACAGTGCCTGGCACATGTAGACTGAATTAGTGTTAATTATTGTTGATGTTGGTCATTGTCTGTTAATCACGGCTATACCATATTGTCATCTGTAGAACTTTAAAAAATACCTAGGTTCTACCTCCAGAGATTCAATTTAATTATTTTACAATGAGGCATAAACATCTCTCTTTTTAAAAACTTCCCAGGTGAGTTGGGTGATATAATGTAAAGCCAGGGTAGAAAATCACAGTGGTTGGAGAAATATACATACTCCCCAACACCCACATCCACACCCACATATTTTCCTCTTAAAAAAAAATCAACCATTTATTAAAGCCAGACAGTTTTTTTGTTCACTATAACTAGACTATAGAGATCTCGAGTCAACCTTCTGGTAGTTTATTTTTCTCAGAAGATCGATTTTGAGTAAGAACTGAGTACTCCTGTCTCTGTATTATGAAATCTGAGAAGAATCATAGTTCAACAATTCAACCTTGATGACTCAGGTTTCTAAAGCCTGGATCCTATCACTTAAAAAAAAATTTTTTTTTATCATCCTGCAGATATATTAGATTCTCTTTTTAGTAAGTCAATTTCCTTGTCTAACATGTAGACCAGCTATTATAATTCTTGAATTCCTGTGATACTTAAAAGCCTGATCTGAGTGTTCAGTATTATTTTATTATACTTCGAATGCCTAAGACTGTGATAGACTTTTCACTATCTGCCATACCCACAGATGTTTGTAAATAGACATCTTTTGAAAATTAAATTTAAATGCACAAGTGGAACTTACTTTGTAAAGAAAATGGTCAGTGATTTATTATATAAAATAATAGTTACCTTCACATTCCTTTTTGTAATTTCTATATTACATATTTGCTTAAAGACAATTATATCTGTTTATATAAGTTATAAATAAATACACTGAATAAAATATGCACCATTTTGGTATTTACATAGGAATATAAAGTTTATTCTCATCACAGTAACTATCTCTTGAACTTTCAAAAATAATTTTACTCATTTTATCAAATTCTCTGATATCTATTACATACAATCTCCTTTTTTACCCTGAATACCTTCTAAAAGAACGTTAGCCCCCAGCACAGCTTGTCTTTTTTCCACAGGTCCCCTTTCTATATTTTTTGCATAGGAACTGCTATCTTGAGAATGTTTTGGCCTCAGCATGCTACTGTAAAGTGGTTACTAGGTAACACTTTCTGTTTTCCTCCCCAGGCCATTTATTGCCCTCTCTAACATTCTTTTCTTAGATACCGATTGGTTAGAATCTCCTGGCACCTGGCAGTGTCTTCTCAGTTCTGAGTCCTGGCCAAAATCCACTCACTTTTCTTGTCTACAAGGAATATGTATTACATAGTTAGGTTTTGCTTGTGTGATCAGGACATATATATTGTTTTATTAAAACACACACACATACATGCATACATAAACACACACCATACACAGGAAATGATCACATAATTATAAGTCTGTGTTTTTATTTGTTGTATTGTACAATTCATTCTTTCCTATATTAACTGGATATGTTCAGTTTCATACAGTCTGAGTTTTATTTGTTTGCTTGTTTTATTAAACATCTCTTGCACGATACTAAAAATAAGATATGTCCTCATGTCCTGGTTGGCTAAAACCAAACTAACCATAACTATATGTGGTGTTAGATAAGGGAACTTGATTTGCAAACATTAATAACACATATTCTTCCCAATCAGTGCTAACATGGCAGTGATAAAGTCGTTGCTAGGCACCAAATAGGTGATAGGGTAGCTTTGGAATTCAGGAGTAATATCTGCCAGTACATTTCAGGTAATCTATTGTCAGTTCAGTTTATCCTAAAGAACCTATTTTCTGTACTAGTCTGATGATACACAAGAATCTTATAAGTTTCATGTGTTCTTAATAATAGCTATTTGTAACATCTGCTATCTGCCCGGTATTGTGCTAGGAGCTTTGCATAAATTGACTCTAATTCTCTTAATAAAACTGGAAAGCAAATGTCTTGTAATTCTAATTTTTCAGCTGAGACAAGGTGGTAAAGCTCATGGGATTCTCATTTACTCATTCACACCTTCTTGGGAGTGTCCTCAGGAGCATGCTGAATCCCCTTGGTGATATTAGATGTCAGTGGATATTCAGAAAGAAAGGAAAAATTGCCCCATCATTTGCCGTGATGTATTGAAACGAGTTCTGGAGTCAGAGCCAGAATTCCTAGTTCAACAATTCCTCACTCTGCCAATTTATGTTCCTATCTCCTTATTTGTGAAATAAGAATAATTAACCCTATTTCCTCCCTCTTTCCCTCGCAATTTTTTTGAAAACCAGATGCAGTACAACATATAAAGAAAATTGGCAAAGATAAGAAAGTTGCTATGAAACTAGAGTTTTAATGTTTTCAGCAAAACAACAACAAAATGGTAATTATGTGAGATAAAAATGTTAACTAACTTTATTTTGGTAAACATTTTGCAGTATATAAGTGTATTAAATCATCACATTGTACACTTTGAATTTATACAATGTTATATGTCAATTACATCTCAATAAAGCTGGAAAAATATAAAGAACTAATTTATTACTAAATACAGGGCAAGGCAAACAGAGGTTTATAGTTTTTCATATGGAAAATAATATAATACTTAATAAATAATAATAACACAAGAATAAACTCTGTGTTTTGTATACTCACCACTGTAAACCTAGTTTTGCCTCACCCTGTGTATTCACACGTGGACTCAATTTCAATACAGAAATACATTATAGTATATATGAATAACTCAAATAGTATGTTCCATAGACAAATACACACAACTGTGACAAATGTAGAAGCCTAAAAAGCAGAACTCCTCAAATAGAAAAAATTGACCACTGAAGCCAACCCATATATTCCATGGGATTCATCCACTGAAAGAAAATGAATTAGAAAATATTGAACAGCAAGAGCCAAAGTAATACTTAGCATTATTAATTCTTTAAATACATATTCTTTCAGAGGATATAATAAAATTTCTAGACATTGAAAAATACCAGTCAACCTCTAGCTCTATCATGATGTGAAAAATAATAAAAATAGAGTAGCTAGTAACAAAGACCAGACACTTAAGCCAAAAATGGTCATTTTAGTCTCAGTCTTGGGGATTTAGTTTTTAAATGACTTAAGCCACAGAGGGAGGTCATGAACTGCATCTATTTGATATCAAAAATATATTTATTACTGTATGTTTTCAAATATCAGGATTATTTATTTTCTGAATCTACAAAGAGTGAAGCTACACAAAATAAAAACATTTTAGTTTTTTAAGTTTAAAAATAACGTTTAAAAAGCATTTCAAACTTATTCTTCAATAATTAAACTAGATCTTGTCCTGGCCAGTGTGGCTCAGTTGGCTGAATGTCATCCCAGTCCCATGTACCAAGAGGTCACGGGTTCAATTCCTGGTCGGGCACATGCCCAGGTTGCAGGTTTGACCCCTAGTAGGGGGTGTGCAGGAGGCAGCCAGTTGATCTTTATCATAGATGTTTCTCTCTCTCCCTCTCCCTTCCTCTCTCTCTCAAATCAATAAAAACATATTTTTTAAACATAGATCTTTTACCATCTTATTATATTTACATTTTCTTTAATAAAGATATATTGGTTCATCATTGGCAATTTTATTTTTTTGTTGTTTCTTAGGATATGTGTACAGTTTATTGAAAAAGCCAAACTTTAGGTATGGAAAATGCTTCTACTAGGGGTCTTTGAAAACAAATCTGAGAACTTGTGGTTTTTGCACTATGGGAAATGACTCACCTAGTCAATCATCCCTTTGTTTTGCTGCCTTTTCTATACCTTTGCCACCAGGTGGCAGTGAGACAACACATAAGGTTACCATGTTATTTTTCACATTTTAGTATGAAATGGCAAAAAAAAAAAAAAAAAAAAAAAGGACTGAGGCTACCACTGAAGCGATTGTTAAGGATCAGGTTGTTAATGTAAGAATGATGCTTAAATAATATAGGAAATATCAATTAATAGCTTTTACATACAATGGTGTATGCAGAAGTGAATTTATGAATACATGTTGAAGCCTAACAGGATAGTTTACTTCTATTTGCAACAGCAAAAATGTTATGAACAAATATATTAGCAATAACTTGATATACAGTATAAAATAATAAACTATTTTTGAAATTAAAACAACAAAAACAAAAATAACCAGAAATTCATGGCTATCAAAAGTACTACAACAGTGCTCATAGCTAAAAAGAGCCTTAGAGATCAAAGATTCAGACTTGTAAATGTTCCCAGATACTCAGAAGAACAGATGTAGTTGTCCATGACATTCATTGTCTAAACATGGACACTTGTGAGAATAAAGGAGTCACTATTTATAACATATCATGATTGTAGCCATGACTGCCCCAAGCAAACAAGAACAACGGTCAACCTACAGACACAGCAATAAAACAGGTTTATGAATTGCCTTTTGCTGTATATACAGAAAGGAATAACAATAATATGTGAAAGATCTCTATTCCATAATTCCTCTAGACATGGAACATTTATAAATTCAGAATTTGCTTCTGGTGAAATATGTTTCCTCTCTCTTTACTTATGCAATTCCCCCCCCCCCCCATATCTTTGCTTAGTCATTAATTTCCTGTTTAAAAGGAAGACTTTCCAGCTTTCTTAGATTAAGTCAAATCTTTCCATTATAAGCTCTCCTCATAGCACCATACTTCTTCAATCTAATTATTATTTTAATGTGCTTTTGATTAATATCTATTTCTATACTACAATTTAAACTTCTACCTCTATTCTATACTTTAAACTTCACAGGTAGGAAATCTATCTAGTTTTGATTAGCAGTTATTCCCCAGCACATCTAATCAAGCAACACACACACACACACAAACACGTGCGTGTATTTAACAAATGAATAAACACTCTAATCACCAAGAATACAAATTATAGTAGTGTTTTTCTTGCAACAAATGTATTTGACTAATAGAAATTTGTCTTCCCAGTTCAAGGTGAAAAAACTGCAATTTCCCCTCCTCCTATTTCTATTTGATGGAGTTTTACAAAATTCTTTTGTGAGGATAAAATGTTATTTTAACAGAAAACCAAATCTCCCTTCAGAGGTAAACTATTCTCCATAATTTCTATGGTAAAGCACTTGGCTTCAGTTAGGAAGCTGACCTTCTATGTAGAGAAATTCACATCCTGTGTAGCAGCTATTTCATTTCCATGTGGAGTTCACTTTAAGGTATATTCTTAACCCTAAGTCCAAGTACAAACTTTGTTGCTTTGCTGCTCACTTTGAAATTATTAGAGGACTGTGTGTATGTGTACGTGTGTATAATTTCTGTTGTATGCAGAAGTGAATTTATGAATACATATAGAAGCATAACAAGATAGTTTACTTCTATTTGCAACAGTAGAAACATTGCAATTATTAGAGGATTGGGTGTATGTGTATGTGTGCATAATTTTTTTATTAAAAAGAGTGTATACATTTTCACTAAATTTTCTTTGGTTTATCTCTTCCCAACTCCCCAACCCCGCTTCCCTCTGATGTTGGTCACTGTTCCATACTTTCATGTCTCTGGGTCTGTTTTGAACGACAGCTTATTTTGTTCATGATACAACCAATGGACACAGATAATAGTTTGGGGAAAGCAGGAGGGGGTTTTGAGAGGGGAGGAGGGAGTCAATGGGGGAAAAAAGAGGGGACATCTGTAATACTTTCAACAAGAAAAAAATATTTTTCACTAACTATTAAAATAATTATGCTATAGAGCATGTATTAGAATCATAATTACAGGAGCAAATGTTACCACAATCCTATATTTAAATCAACCATCCCAAAATAATGATGGTTTTTGTAGTCAATATATGGCTGTATATCTCATTTTGTTGTGGCTATTTTTTAAAGTATTTATCTAATGAAAGTTAGAAACAACACAAGTAAAATAATACATTTCTTTAAATATCAAGGTAATTTGTTCTATTTTATACTCACATAAAGTTTTTTGCCCTCTGACAAAGTTCAATTATGAAAGGAAGAGAAAAAGGCACCAGAGCCCCACTAAAGCAAATCCTGTTATGTAGGATGAGCCCCTACATAACAACTCTTCCACTCTAGTCACAGTCAGTCCTTACAACCACTCAATCTGAGGGTCAATCCCTCCAAACAGCAATCAAGCTAAACTATAGCAAGAGGCACACACAACTGACATAAGGGACACACCTGGAGCACCCAGCTCAGGTGATCAGGGAAACTGTGACATTTGGTCCCACAGGACACCTACTACATAAGGCCACTCTACCTAATACATAGAAACAAACACAAGGAAGTAGCCAAAATGAGGAGACAATGAAATATTCTCCAAATGAAAGAACAGAAGAAATCTTCAGAAAAAGAACTAAATGAAATAGAGATAAGCAATTTCCTAATACAGAGTTCAAAACAATGGTTATGAGGATGCTCAAGGAACTGAATGATAACTTTAACAACATAAACTATGAACATAGAAACCATAAAAAAGAACCAGTCAGAAATGAAGAATACAATAACTGAAATGAAGAATACACTAGAGGAAGCCAATAGTAACTTGGATGAATCAGTGATTTGGAAGATAAGGTAGCAGAAAACACCCAATCATAACAGAAAAAAAAAAGTCAATCCAGAAAATAGAAGACAGTTTAAGGGGCCTCTGGGATAGCATCAAGCATACCAACATTTGCATCACAGGGGTACTGGAAGGAGAAGAAAGAGAGCAAGAAATTAAAAACTTATTTGAAGTAATAATGACAGAAATCTTTCCCAACTTGGAAAAAGAAACAGATACACAAGCCCAGGAAGCACAGAAAGTCCCAAACAAGATGAATCCAAAGAGGATCACACCAAGACACATCATAATTAAGATGTCAAAGGTTAAAGACAAAGAGAGAATCTTAAAAGCAGTAAGAGAAGAGCACTTAGTTACCTACAAGGGAGCTCCCATAAGAAACACTTAATGACCAAAAATGAATTGACATGAAATATTCTAAGTGATCAAAAGCAAGAACCTACAACCAACATTACCCAGCAAAGCTACCATTTAAAATTAAAGGAGAGATAAAGACTTTCCAAGTAAATAAAAAGCTAAGAATTTCATCACTACCAAACAACTGTTACAAGAAATATTAAAGGAACTTATTTTAAAAAAAAGAAGAGCTAGGCCCGTGTGGCTCAGTGGTTGAATGTCAACCCATGCACCAAGATGTCACTGGTTTGATTCCTGGTCAGGGCATATGCCCAGGTTGTAGGCCCAGTCCCCATTGGGGGAATGCAGAAGGTGGCCAATAGATGTTCCCTCTCATCAATGTTTCTCTCTCTCTCTCCCTCTCCCTTCCTCTCGCTCTAAAATTTAATAAAAAAATTTTTTAAGAAGAAACTATTAGGGACTTCCGGTCAAGATGGCTGCGTAGGTAAACGCGGTATCGGGTCCTCCCACAACCACATCAAAGTTACATCTAAACTACAGAACAACCATCATTCAAAACCGCCTGAAATCAAGCTGAATGGAAGTCCTACAACTACAAAATTAAAGAAGAAGCCGCATCGAGACTGGTAGGAGGGGCGGAGGCGCGACGGGCTGGTCCCACACCCGCGTGAGGCAGATAAAAATTAGGAGGATACCTCGGCTGGGAAGGTCCTCCCTGAGGACTGAGGGGTCCCCATCCCACACCAGGCGCCCAGCTCAGGGTTCCAGTGCCAGGAAGAGAAGTCCTCATAACTTCTGGCTGGAAAAACCAGCAGGAACTGAGGCTGAGGGGCTGGAGCCCCTGGCAGCTCCTCTTAAAGGGCCCGCGCACGGACTTACTCAGACTCGCACCCTCCAGGCTCCAGCGTGTGGGAGGCAGCTTGAAAGGCACCAGAATCATATGGGGAAGAACTGAGTTGTTTGGCATTGGAGCCAGGGCTGGGGAGGCAGCTTTCTCCTGGGCAGACGTGCTATCAGAGGCTTTTTTTCCTTTGGTGAGCCCTTCCCTGGGCCGGCAGACCCCACCATATCTGGGACTCCAGCAACCTGGCTCACACTGTTGGCCCTGCCCTGGTGATTTCCTGAGGCCCCGCCCTACCCAACTTCCAGGCCCACCCAAGCTGTTGCCAGTTGCTTTACCATAGGATTGGCCTGTCTTGGATCCTGCTTCAGCTTTTCCTAAATTCTTTCAAATAAGCAGCATCTGGTCTCAGCTAGCCCCATACCTCTCGTTAAGTAATACATAGAAACAAACACAGGGAGGCAGCCAAAATGAGGAGACAAAGAAACAGGTCCCAAATGAAAGAACAGAACAAAACTCCAGGAAAAGAACTAAGTGAAATGGAGTTAAGCAACCTAACAGATGCTGAGTTCAAAACACTGCTTATAAGGATGCTCAATGGACTTAGTAAGAATCTCAGTGAACTTAGTTAGAACCTCAGTGAGCTTAGTGAGGGCATCAAGAGCATGAAAAAGGACCAGTCAGAAATGAAGGAGGCACTAACTGAAATAAAGAATAGTTTACACAGATTCAATAGTAGAGTAGGTAAAGCCAAGAAGCAATATAAAGAGTTTCCTTATATTCCAAACCATTGATTTGGAATATAAGGAAGCAAATAACACCCAATCAGAACAGCAAAAAGAAAAAAGAATCCAAAAAAATGAGGATAGTGTAAGGAGCCTCTGGGACAACTTCAAGTGTGCCAACACTCTCATCTTGGGGGTGCCAGAAGGAGAAGAGAGAGAACAAGAAATCGAAAACCTATTTGAAACAATAATGGCAGGAAAATTCCCGAACTTGGTGAAGGAAACAGACATACAAGTCCAGGAAGCACAGAGAGTCCCAAACAAGATGAACCCCAAGAGGCCCACATCAAGACACATCATCATCAAAATGCAAAAGTTTCAAGACAAAGAGAGAATCTTAAAAGCAGCAAGAGAAAAGAAGTTAGTTACCTACAAGGGCGTTCCCATAAGACTGTCAGCTGATTTCTCAAAATAAACTTTGCAGGCCAGAAGGGAGTGGCAAGAAATATTCAGAGTGATGAAAAGCAAGAACCTACAACCAAGATTACTCTATCTTGCAAAGCTGCCATTTAGTATCGATGGCCATTTAAAGAGTTTCCCAAACAAGGAAAAGCTAAAGGAGTTCATCACCACCAAACAATTATTATATGAAATGTTGAAGGGTCTTCTTGAAGAAAAAGATAAAAAATATGAACAAACAAAATGGCAATAAATACCTATCTAATCAACAATTGAATCTACAAACAAAATGAACAAGCAGAACAGAAACATTCTCATAGATACAGAGAACTTTCGTTGGTTACCAGATGGGTGGGGGCTAGAGGGATGGGTAAAAAAGGTGAAGGGATTAAGAAGTACAAATTGTTTGTTAGACTGATAAACCTCAAAGGGAAGGGGGTAGGGTGTGGGAAGAAATAAACCAAAGAACTTATATGTATATATGCATAACCAATGGACACAGACAACAGTGTGGGGAAAGGCAGGAGTGGGGGGGAATGGGGAGGAGGGGGGCAATGGGGGGAAAATGAGGAACATCTGTAATACATTCAACAATAAAGACAAGTTAAAAAAAGAAGAAAAAAATAAAAATATGACTAATAATATAGCAATAACTACATATCCATCAACAGTTACTTTAAATGTAAATGGATTAAATGCTCCAGTCAAAAGACATAGGGTAGCTGAATGGATAACAAAACAAAGCTCCTACATATGATGCTTACAAGAGACCCACTTCAGATCGAAAGATGCACACATTCTGAAAGTAAAGGGATGGAAAAAGATATTTCATGAAAATGGGGAGGGTGTGGGAAGCCCGTGTAGTAATACTTATACCAGACAAAATAGACTTTAAAATAAAGACTATAACTAAAGAGACAAAGAAGGACCCAGCAGTACCACTTCTGTGTGTTTATACAAAGAAACACAAAACATTGCTTCATATGCACCCATATATTCATTGCAGCATTATTTACAATAGCCAAGGTATGAAAGCAACCTAAATGTGTATCAATAAATTAATTAATAACAAAGCAATGCATATATACAATGGAATATGACTCAGCCATAAAAAGAATAAAATCTTGCCATCTACAACAACATGAGAAGGGGTATGGAGGTATGGGTGAAAAAGATGAGGGGATTAAAAAATAGAAATTGGTAGTTACAAAGTAGACATCAGAATGTAAAATACAGCATAGGGAATACAATCAACAATATTGTAATAACTATGTATGATGTCAGAAGGGTACTAGATTTATCAGGGTGATGACTTCGTAAGTTATGTAAATGTCTAATCACTATGTTGTAGAAAAAAGTTTATAATGTATGATTTCATTTTGATAAGACTGTAGATAAAGCAAATTGATCTCTAGTAATAGAAAGCAGACCAATATATTTGGGGATGGTGGGATAGGGGTGGGAGGGAGGGAGAAGTAGGGATGATTACAAAGGAACACTAGGAATATTTTGGAGATGATGGATATATTCATTATCTTAACTGTAGTGATGGTTGCATATATGTATACCCTTATCAAATTGTACAATTTAAATATGTGCAGTTTATTTTATGTCAATTATACCTCAGTAAAGATATTTAAAATTTTTTAAATGTAAAAATATTAGGTTAAAAAAAAGGTATATGCTTAGGGTGTGACTACCCATCATGACCTACTCCATTAGGAATTTATAATCAGATTGCTTTGTGAGGTTACTTTCCATAGAATCCCATTCCCCCACCCCTCCCCCCACACACATATCTATATTTGAAAGTGAACTACTGAAGTTTCCAACTATCATTTTTTAAATGTTTATTTTTAAAAATTTTATCAGCTTAGCTTTATGTATTTTGGGCATCAGTTGTGAGGTGCACATATGTTGAAAATGTTATATATCCTCATGGGTTGACAATTTATCTTTATCCTCTTTATCTCTAGTAACATGTCTTTGCTTAAAATCTATTTTGTCTGAGATTAGTATAGCCACTCCAACTATATTATTGCTCTTTGAATGATAGGACATTTCGTCCTTTACTTTCCAACTATTTGTATCTTTAAATCTAAATTGTTTCTTATAAATATCATATAGTAGGAAATTGTTTTTTAATCTAGTCTCTTAAACACTACATATTGATGATATTGCTTAATCCTTTCATATTTAAATATTATATATTTGGATTTATGTTTATCATTTCATTTTTTTATGTGTCTCATATTCATTTCTCTGTTCTTCCTTTACTACTTTGTTTTGCATTAAGTGAATATTTTCTAGTAAAACATTTAATTCCTTTAATTATTTTTTTACTACATTTAAAAAATTATTTTTCTTAGGGCTTACCATATACCTCTTAGCCTATCAGGATCTACTTCAGATTTATAACAGTTTATTTCCAGCTGGATGTGGAAATATTACTCCTGTATAGCTCTATTCCATAGAATCCCACTCTGATGCTCTTATTGTCATCCATATCACATCTACATGTGACACAATCCCTACAAGGCATTGTTATGATTATCACTTTATATAATTTACATATTTTAAAGTGTCACAATAGAAAAGGAGACCAAGCATATATTTTAAAGTTTGTTATGGTTTACATTTTTATTTAAAATGTTTGATTCTCCTAGTCTGTTTCTATAGATTCAAGTTATCATCCGATGTCATTCTTTTACTCCAGTATAGCTTTGTTACATCTCCTTCTTCACGCATGTATTGTCTAGTGTATCTCATTTCTATATTTCATAGGCCCAACAATTCAATTATATGTATATTGTTTTATACAATTGCTTTTAAAATTAGTGAAGAGAATACAGGTGCAGAAATACATAGTTTTACTGTGCAGGCATCCTGGGATAATAGTGATTTAAGTTGGTGTTCTTTGAGTATCTTTCCCCTGATTTCTCTGTGAAACTATCTGCTTCTGTTGGTATCATAACAGTTATTAGTCTCCAGTAATTGCCATCTAATTGTCTTATTGTTTTCAACAATGCCTAGGACACAAACTGCTTTATAATCTAATCTAATTAACCCCAGGTCCCTTTGCAGGAGTAGTTTTTAGGAGCGCTACTAGCCTCTTCTTAATTGCTTACCATGAAAATCATTGTTTTAAAGAGTATCCTTAGGCTTAAACTTTTCCACATTTTGTTTCAATAAATTAGGTTTCTTTGGGAGAACTTTAGATCACTCTGTTCTGATGGCCTGCCATTTCCCCTGGACACAATCTCGGTGGTGGATGCAGGAACAGTGGTCTGCTTCTCTGGGAATGATACCCTCGGTTTATAAGCAGTATTTTGGGTTAGAGGGATTGTCTCTGGTCTTATGAGACTGCCTCTTCCAACATGAAACTTCCATCCTATGAGTAAACTGGGGAAAAGTTTATTAGTGTATTAGTTTCCTCAGCCTAGCACACCATTCCATGAGTGGAGGTTGGTTGAAAAAAAGGGAATCACCAACCTTTTGCTACATTGACCAGGGAGTTAGTCTTTGCAACTCAAGGCTACAGGTGCAGTATGAGAAATGCTGAGGCATATCTCTGTTTCTGGAGAGACACAGTGTCCCTTGGCTGTAAACTGGAATGAGAGAAGGATCCTCAATCCCACACCTACACATAGTGGAACTTCTGTCACATCAGTTTGGGATTAGGTAAGAAGAAGGCTGTGGCTGAAGTTCCAAAGGCTCTCACTATTCCTCCCAAGATTTATTTTAGAATTATGTGTCTTTACTTTCTGTATAACTTTGAGACAATTACCAGAGACTTTACATGTTTTTTGTATGTTTTTTAATATTTTCACCTTTTGTATAGCTAGGGAGTGAATCCATGGAGCTCCATAGCTGCCATTCGGGAAGTGAATGATCATTCTGTGTTCTTAATTTTAAACAATTTCCATTGATCTGTCTTCAAGTCCATAGACACTTCTTTTTTCTTTCTTTCTTTTTTTTCTGTAGTAGCCAATCTTCTCATTAGTCCCCTGATTGGGAGACCAGTATTTTCTAATATTGTAATTTTTAGTTGTAAAATTTCCTTAGTCTTTTTGTTTGTTTGTTTTTTAATTTCTACTTCTCTGCTGAGAGTACTCATTTTTTCACTTGATCTGGCTTTTTTCTTTAAGTCTTAAATATGTATAAAATACCTGTTATGAAGTTTTCATCTGGATTACAAAATATGGGTCATCTCTCAGTCTCTATTGTGTGTTTTTTTAATTGATTGGTTATATTTTTCTTGTTTCTTTGTATGTCTAGTAATTTTTAAATTTATTTCTGAAAATTATAGGTGATACATTGTAGGCAGTCTAAAAACTGTCTTCTTCCTAGAAAAGGTATAGAGTTTTGTTCTGGCAAGTAGATAAATTGTGGGAGATGATCTTGAAACTGTTTTTGTTTTTTTGTTTTTTGTTTCAAGGCTATTTTGGTTTTGTTACTCCTAAGGTGACACCTTTACTCTATTGTGGGGTACTTAATCATAAAATCTAGTCTTTCTGGGATCTCAACTGAAACTCCAACAAAACCGATGAGATCTCGTCACTTTGGTGAGCCAGGATTTCAGCAGCCTCTGTGGTCTCAGATAGTTATATTCAGGTTTCGGTTGCATTGCATCTGCTCTTTGTTAAGCCTCAGTAAGTTTTGTCTTGCTCTTGAGAGACTGGCCTTCATCTAGGACCATAGGAAAACGGTAGACATGTTTCTGCATTCAAATTTGTACTGCTTTCTTTTCTCCATTGTCCTGTTGCACAAATTCCAGACACTTCATTGAGTCCAAACTAAGATCTCTGTATCCTCAACTTAGTAGTACTTCTGCTATCTCAGGCCCATCTTCCCTGTGCTGTGGCCCAGAAAATTCTCTCAAGCAAAAAGTAGAAACATTTTGTGTGTTTCTCCCTGTAAAAGATCACAGTACTGCCCTACCTGATACCCAATGCCTCATACAATGGACTCCTACATTTTGTGTCAGCCTTGTATTGTTTATAGCAGCAGGGTAGGTCTGGTACCGATTACTACATCATGGTGAGAAACAGACATCTCAGCATTAGATTTTTTAAAAGATTATGTTCAAGACTTGGAAGAGTGTCAGCATATAATACACACTAAGTTATCATTTTTGAATAAATGTTCTCTTTTTGTTATTTTTTTATATTGGAAACAAAATGTGATTGAGATTTAGAATTAGAACAAATCCCAGCAGCTCCAAACTGTAGCTCTTTGAACTCAGACAAACACATTAGGCCTGCTAAGCTTCACTTTCTTTATCAGAAAATATAAAATAATACTACTTTTCCTAAAGAGTTGCTATGATACTTAATTGAGGGGTTTTGTGTGTGTGTGTGTGTGTGTATAAATATGTAAATATGTGCTACATAAAGTGGTAGAATTTTAGGCATTTAAAAAATATGTTTTTATTGATTTTTTAGAGAGAAAGGAAGGGAGAGAGAGATAGAAACATCGATGTGAGAGAGAAACATGGATGGGCTGCCTCCTGCACGCCCCCTACTGGGGATCGAGCCTGCAACCCAGGCACGTGCCCTGATCGAGAATCAAACCGGGAACTTACAGTCCATGGGTCCCCACTCAATCCACTGAGCCACACCAGCCAGGTGAATTTTAAGCATTTTTAAGGGAGATATCAGGGAAGAAAAAAATCTTTGTTGTGGAAGTTCAGAATGTAAAATATGAAGACTCTCAAGCTGTGCTTGATGACAGCTTCACTCTTGCTAATTCTGTGACCTCAAGTTATTTAACCTCCCTGAACATTAGGATTGCATGTAGCAAGTGAGTTAAAGGTAGTATGCACATCAGATAAAATTAAATTTGAGAGAATGTGTGCAACTAGGTACAAACCACTTAGTTCAATGCTCAGCACCTAATAAGATCTCAATAAATTATAACCATTATCCTAATTATTACATCCAGTTTCTCTTATAGAGCTTTGTGGACAATTACTTTTAAAAACTGTCATTCCAGTTTAATTTCACCCTAATAATAGCATTTTTGAAGACAAGTCCCAGGGAAAAAGAAACCTGCTAGTATGCCACATGTCTAAATAAAATAAATTCCATGGCTGCTGGAGGTAAAGAGGACCCACAGAGTATGGGCTCTAGTCGCCATATATTCAGGGATGCCTAAAGGGATTAAGTTGTGTTATATGGAACTCACACTTGAGTAAATGTTCTAAAATTTCACCAAGGTGTGGAGAAAATGATAGGAGAGACTCCCACATTCCCTGAGAAATAAATGTGAAATCTAAATATTCCCAGATTGCTTTTGATCAATTTATGTTTCAAAGTCCATCTTCCTGACTGATTATTATCAATAGTCAGTGGGGACTATATTTTCCACTCCAGTTTCCTCCATATTAAAAAATAGCTCTGCTAACTAGCCAATTCCTTAAAACAGAAACATGAGTTATTCTTGATTTTTTTTCTTTCTAAACCAATAACTCATGCTTTTGACTGTATGTCCAAATATATTTTTAATTCATCTATGTTTTCTGTATTTATTGCCATTTCCTGAGTCACCATCACCTTACATAGACTACTGCATTATTTCCTATTGGTTCTTGGCATTTCTGCTCTTACCTCCTGCAATCCATTTACCACACAGCAGCCAGACCAATATATATTTAAATAAATTACATCATGTCATACTCTGATTTAAAGTCTTTGGTGTTTTTGAAATTCATTTAGAACAAACCCAAGCTCTCTATCAGAGCCAATAAAGCTCTTGAATCCCATCCCTGTCTACTTCTTTGATTTTATCTCTTACCACTCTCTCGTTCACTCATCACATTGCAGCCATACTGAAGTTTGTTTTGTTTGTGCGTTTTTTCTCTGAATATCCAATACAAGTAAATTTATTCCTACTCTTGTACTTCTATGTTGGCTGTTCCCTCTGCCTAGAATAACATTCTCTCAAATTTAATTTTGTTTTTACAAAGTGAGTCACTACTGTCTGAATGTTTGTGTCTTCCATAATTCATGTGTTAACATCTTAATTCTCAATGTGATGATTTTAAGAGGTTAGGCCTTTAGAGGTCATCAGGTCATGAAAGTGGAGTTCTCATGAATGAGATTAATGTTCTCCCCAAAGAGACCCTACAGAGCTCCCCACCCCCTTCCACCATGTGAGGGCACAGCAAGGAATTGGAAGTCTGTTACTCAGAAGAGGGCCCTCATTTGACCATGCTGATACCCTGATCTCAGACTTCCAGCTTCCAGACTGTTGTCTACAACCCACCCAATCTACGGTCTTTTGTTATAGCAGTCTGAGCAAACTAAGATACTAGTTGGAATGGTTTTCTATCATTGCCATAAAAAATCATCACAGACTTAGTGCCTTAAAATAATACAACTTATTGTCTTATAGTTCTCTAGGTCAGAAGTCTGGTATAGGAATCACTGGAATAAAATCCTTTCTGAAGGTTCTACGCAAAAATTTATTTCCTAGTCATTTGTGTTGTTGACAAAATTCATTTCCTAAGAACTGTATAACCAAGGTCTCTATTTTCCTGTTGCCTGTGAGCTGAGGCCTATTCTCAGCTTCTAGAAGTTGCTGAATCACTGGGCTCCTGACCCTTTTTCTTCATCTTCATTATTAGCAAGGGTAGGTCAATATTTTGTCATGTCTCATCTCTCTGACCCACTTTTCTTCTTTCCTTTTGTGTTTTTTAAGGATTCATATGATAAGATTGAGCCCATCCAAATATTCAGGATAATCTCCCCATCTTAAAGTCCTTAAATTTAATCATACCTGCAAAGTCCTTTTTACCATGTATGGCAACATAATTCATAGGTTGTGGGGATTGGGACATAGACATCTGCTACTATTTTGCCTACCACACTGGTTTATTCCCCTTACTTGGGTCTCAGCAAAAAATCACTTCTATAATGAAATCACCTCACCTACTTGGTCACTTTCTTGTCCTCAGCACCCAAAACAACACAGTGCATACAGAAGATCTCAATAAATCATTTTGGGTTGAATGAATGAATGAATGAATTTAAGTATTTGTCATTGTTCAAAAATCCACCACTGCTTTGGTAGAAACAATGCTCTTGACGGGATATACTATAAAATTTACTACCTAATTATTTCCTGTTCTATCAAAGACATTTTTAATTCTTTCTAGCTCATACAGCTGAGTCTCTCTATTAAGTGATAGGATTTTTGCATTTCTTTTTTTCCCTTCATATTACCCTAAACAGAACTGAGAATTTTATATTTTCAATTTGCTTACTATGACAGAAAGATATAAATCCTTTGTTACCAAACCATTTAAAACCAGCTCTCCTGGTCATAACTGCCCATTAAATTTCTAAAATAATTTTAAGTTCTTGGATTTAAAAGTCACTAAGTCAATGCAAAATATTATTTTTCATTCCTTTGCCTAGAAGTAGTCCCAACATTGCTGTAACAGCTCACGTAAATGTAAAGGTATATCAAATCTCTCTGGGAATAATCAGTCCATGCTTAGCATAATGGTCGACATTATTTCCCTTAATACCTTGAAAATCTATTCTATGTCAGCATAAAAATAATTCTGCTTCTTATAGGTTTGTATCCTTGGACTTTTTATTTGAATGCATGATCTTTTTGCAAATGAAGAAAATTCGGGCTCATGGAGGTAAGGGACCAGCCTGTATTTATGTAGCAAGTTACTGGCCGAGGCAGCTTCTAGTCTAGTGTTCATTCCTCCACATACCACTGCCTCATTGAAAATGGGAAGCCACACAATGAATTGCAAAGCCATATTGATCAATAATTTAACATGGGAAACAAAAAAGTCTAGATTTAATTTATAATGTGGCATGGGTGGTGAGAGGATTCCTGAATGGTCTTTGCTCTTTATATATAATGACTTGAGCCTTCCAAATGCCACTCATTCAAAGATCAAAGCCCAGACAATTTTAGGGCATAACTGCAATTGTAAGAGTAGTTAGCAACTTCAATTATAACTACAAAACCAACTTACTTTAAATGTAATTACTGTGGTTTCTGTTATTCTGACACGATCTGCTAGTATTCCTTGGTGCAGGTTGAGGCAGGCGGCCAGTTTGTCTGTGTCCTGGCTTGGCCAGGTTGTTGCCAAATTATCACACAACAACCCACACACTCACAAGCATATTCAAACACAACTGGCTTCATTATCTGCATTCTGATCACCTTACATTGAACAATCAAGGGAATACGCATGGTGATGGTAAGATTAGAAATTTACTCAGCTCAATACTGAATTAATGTCAGCATACGGCTTCAGGTTATATGAAGTATCATTTTATTGTTATTTTTCTTTTAATTGAAATACATATCTATTTGTGATCTATTATGTATTCAGAAGAAATCTGTTTTGGATATAAAATTTTTTTTCTCCAAGTGGAACAAACAACTCAGAACTATTGATCACTGTCCTTTGTAAATTGTTTTTTCCTTTCCTGTCCCAATTTTTCTCCTAAGATTTTAGCTATTCTTGCTTGAATTCTTTTTCTGTCCTTTCTTGCTCCATAAAATACTGTTGACCCACAGGGTATTGACAATCTGTGTGGTTTCCTTGAGCAAATACAATTGATAATGCTGACAATACCACACATAAACTGTTTATTTGTTAAACTTTCCCTCGTTCCCAAACCCACCTTCTTCCTACAGCCTCCATTTCCAGCCTTGTTAGCATGCCAATAGACAAAGATGGGTATCTTAATGCTATCTTGAACTCTCTAATATGGGTTGAATTGTGTACCCCAGTAAGAAATGTTGTAGTCCTAACTCCCAGTACCTCAGAATGTGGTCTCATTTGGAAATAGAATCTTTGCAGATATAATCAAATCATTAGGGTGGACCTAAATCTAATATGACTGGTGTCATTTTATGAGGGGGGTAATTTGGACAGAGATGCATGAGGGAACATCATGCAAAGACAGTGATGCAGCTGCAAGCTAAGGAAGGCTAAGGATCAATGGATGCCACCTAGGAACAGGCAAGGAAGGGGTCTAGCTGGAGTTGTAGAGGGAACATGACACTATTGACTCCTGACTTTTAGACTTCTGGTTTCTGGAACTGTGGAAGAGTCAAGTCCTGTTGTTTTAAGCCACCCGGTTTGTGGTCCTTCATTATGGCAGCCTTAGGAAACTAATACATTCTCCTTCTCTCCCACTGTACAGCTTCTCTTTCCTACATTTAAAAGCTCACCAACTCTCACGCTTGCATTTATCACAATGTGGAAGAATTTTTCTAATGCTCCTCGTAAATTCAAATTAATTTTTAAGCCATTAGATTTACTATCTGCCACACAACAGAAAAACAAATGTTTTACAAATAATCAAAATGGAAGGAGAGGGATTGGAGAGATTTTTATATGCAGAATTAATAGTAAAAGTATTGTTTAGGAACATCCTTCTCCCCATTTTACCAATATTTGATCACATATAGGAGAGCAGTTGTATCATGGTAATATTTTGAAATCACATAGCAAATCATTTGTGTTGGCTGGGTTATGCATTTAATAGTCTATAAGCCAAAGGCAAGAATTGTTAAATTCTTTAAGACCCTTTCAGACCCAAATTCTGGACTTTTAGTTGTGAGTGAAATATCTTAAGTGTTAAAGGCTGTGTAGTTAATTTATGTTTTAATCCTGCTATTTGAAAAGTTTAATACAGTAAGATGGTCAGTCTATCCATAGGAGTATATAAATAGATAGTTCTAAATAAGTAAGGAAGATGAAAACTCAAACCCAGATTCCAGTCTGTTGATAATAAATGCCATCAAAATGTGAAACAGTTTGGCAAAAAGTCAAGCAAACCTATAAATGCTAACTTAATTCTCGATGTAGAAGTCAGACAATGCCTTAACTGTCTTTGTCCAGAGATGACCTTTGGCAAACTCTCTCCTTGACCAAACTCTACTCAGGCTCCTTTGAGCGTCTTTCATCTAGGCCTCAACCTTTGAACTTTCATGTTCATCTCTGTGTTGTCCAGTTTTCACATAAATCCTGCTAGATCACTTCAGCCACAATTCCCCATTCTCCATTATCTGATCATCTTCAATATCTAATTGGATTCCTTATTTTCTACCATCCCCCAAGTGATGTCTGATCATTGGGCCTGCCTCCAGCAAAAATCTTGTTAGGTCCGTTTAGCCAGAATTTTTTTTACCCCTCATGCTTTCTCTCAGTAATTTTCCATCTACCGACTTCCACCCTATAAATTCCAACTTGTTCTTGTTGTAGTTGCAGTTGAGCCCACCCTCTACCACTGCAAGAGTCTCCCTACATGCATTGCAATTGTCTCCTCTTGAATAGAACCTTCTTACTCTCTTTAACAAGTGTCATGAATAATTTTTTAACACCTTAAAGAAATAAATTTGCCTTTAGTTACATTTATTTATATGCTCAAATTTGATATGTTGTTAGAAATTAGTACCATCAGGAGTATTTATTCTGATGACAAGTTCAAATCAGTTGCAGTGAATGCATTATTTATTTATTTTTTAAAAAATGTACTGATGTAATTATAGATGACAGATTGGAGATAAAACTGTGAGCAAGACATATTAGGTCCCTGTTCTCCTGGAAGTTTTATTCTGACAGGAATCTAAGTTAAAAGGCAAGGATTGGTTAGAGGGGTTGGGTGAGAGAAATAAAAGAGGAAGTTATGATGGGTTAAAATCGAATTTGGTGGCTCGTGAGGATCTTGAGGGAATCTGGGGAACATGTTCCAGAAAATTTAGGAAGAATGCTGATAGGGAGGAGGCAAATCCTGCCTGGAAATTTGACTTTTTCAAAATTATACCCAAGGCCCAACTTATCCCTTCCTTCTTCTCGTAGGATAATTGTGAGACTAATGTAAGCAATAAATTAATGTAAGACATGATTCCTATAAAGAAGGGCTTTATTAAAACAAATAAACAAGCAAACAAAAAACCCCTCAAAATTTATAATGTGAACTTTTATTAAAATCAGATTTGGAGAGTTGTATATTTTGACTAGTTGGCCTCCTGCCCTTTGCTTCTTTGTTGTATCTGCAGACTCATTTGAATAAGGTTAATATTTAAATATGGACTTTAAAAAGTCATAGATATAAGGGTAGTAATAGAAAAATATGTGGCACTGCCTATGAAAATACATCACTGCCAGGCTACCATCCACTGGTCAGGTGTTTGGACTTGTTTTCCTAGCAGTGTATTGCAGGGATGTACCCTTTCCCTGCCTTACAGATTTTTGGAGATTGACTGGGGCCAGAGAGCACTCAACCTAGTTAATCCTAAAGCTAGTTAAGGCAATGTAAAGATCTCTCATGCAACAGAACCTGGATGTTTCACCAGAAACAAGGGGCTGAAATAAATGGATTTTGTATTCACACATGAAATCTATTTTGTTATGCCTACCTAAGCCATTAGAACATGGAGCCCCAGTTCCACTTTTATAGGTGTTTGAAGATAATCCTCTAGTCATTCCTCAAGGGTCTTTGTTCAATAGAGGTTGTGTGTATCTGTTCCCTAAACTGGGAGAACTTTTGAATTAAACATAGATAAAATTCAAGAAATGTGCAATTCAGTGTATAGTGAACACCCTGGGTTAGAAACTAAGAAAAGGAAACAGAAGTAACCAAAGTTATGTTAGTAAGTGGCTGTGCGTATTTATTTTTCCATTCATCTTACCTATCAATGGGCTTACTTCTCTAATTAAGTCAATGCAATAGTATAACAATGGAAAACTATAACAATGCAATACTATAATACTCTCAATTTGCAGCACAGTATTTATAAAACTAGGCTCTCAAATTGACATAAACTACAGCTTCAGCAAAAGCAAGTTGATAATTCAGCAATCTTTCCCAATATTTATTCAGAATGTTTAATTCAAACATGTTCATGTATTTATCATCATGTATTTATGTCTGACCCAGATTTTCTGTTCTTTGCTGTCACTTTTTCATGATTTCTTGGCTTGAGTTGATCATGAAAAACACAGAATGAAGGTAGCATTCTGCTCCCCTTCTGCTACCTTATTAAATATTCTTTTCAGAATGAATTTTGCTGGAAAAATAAGCAAGCATGGTGTAAAATTTGAAACCATTCTACAAGTTCTCTGACATCTTTCACTGTCATTTTAGGAATTACTTTTAGTAGTTATGGGGTTAATTGAAATATTTAGTTCTGACACGTCTTCCAAATTCAAAACCAGCTTGACCTGTTAAGAAAATCCGTCTTAGCCCAGCCGGTGTGGCTCAGTGGTTGAGCATCGACCCATGCACCAAGAGGTCACCAGTTCGATTCCCGGTCAGGGCACATGCCCAGGTTGTGGGTCAGATCCCCAGTGGGGAGCATGCAGGAGGCAGCCAATCAATGTTCTCTCTCATCGATGTTTCTCTCTCTCTCTCCCTCTCCCTTCCTCTCTTTCTAAAATCAATAAAGGAAAAAATATTAAAAAAAAAAAAAAAAGAAAATCCGTCTTAGACCATTTTACCTTTCTCTGTTAAAAAGAATGTTGGTGAGCCTGGCCGGTGTGGCTCACTGGTTAAGCGTCGACCCATGCACCAAGAGGTCGCCTGTTCGATTCCCAGTCAGGGCACATGCCCAGGTTGTGGGCCTGATCCCCAGTGGGGAGCATGCGGGGGGCAGCCAGTTGATGTTCTCTCTCATTGATGTTTCTATCTCTCTCTCTCTCTTTCTCTCTCTCTCCCCCTTTCTCTCTCTCTAAAATCGATAAAGAAAAAGAAAATTTTAAAGAGAATATTGGTGAGGAGTAATTCAATTCATCCAAAGTGGGTCTAGAGGGAAGAGTGTGAGAAACCTACAAATTTCAAAGTATGAAAAATGTAAGTCTTCCAGTAACAGAGTCCTTATGGTACCTTTAAGACACCCCAAGAAGAACGGAAGGACTTATCAACTACCCTGCCTCCTATTTCTGGTCGCCTTGAAATGGTTCTGTGCTCTCTATGCTGTTCTCTATGCCAGTGGTGCTTCCCAGCCAATGCCCACCTGTGACTACATGACAGACCTGGCACTGCCCTCATCTCCCTCTCTGCCAGTTGTTCCTATTCCAGGGAGTTCAAATGATAAACCTGATGACAAAATTATATATCCTGTATACTTTTTCATATTGATTACATCCTAAAGTTATATCATTTAGGCATTTCAATGTACAAAAGAAATTTTGAAAAAAATACATAAAAAGAAAGAACATCTATTCTAAGAATCTTAAAACTGATTTGAAACAAGATAAATTCTATTATACTATGAAAATAATATATAAATAAAAAGAACTATATGCACACTTTTTATTCTGGTCAGGGCTTATATCATACACTGACATCTAAGATCAGGGCTAATCAACTTCTTTGATAAATTCCAGGTAGCTAATTCAAAATCCAAGATTCAACACATATACCTAATAATGTGTGAACCTTAAAAACAAATATAAAATACCTTTTGGGTAATTGAATCTTTTTTAATATACTTAAGAAATTTGCTATTCAAATTATTAGTAGAGTGAATGTTTTCATAAAAATAATAAATAAAATATCTGAATCATAATTTTAATCTATTAATCTTTTTTCAGGCAGAGTATCTTTTAGTTTCATAAAAAAATCTATTTTGAAACAAATTCTTGCTGACACCAAAACTTTTCATAGTTATCATGGGTGCTATTAAATAAACCCAATTTCTTTTAAAGTCGCTTTTTTTCAGTATAGACTGCCTACAAACATTAGTAAAGAAAAATGTGCTTGCTGATGAGAAATGCTTGCCTAAATGTAAATTACAAGGCACAATCCTCTCTATACCACCCACTCTATCCATTTTTGTTGTTGTAGAGATTATGTTAAGTAAAGTTGTTTTTATTTTAAATAAAAAATTAAGTAATTTTTCCTAAGTTTAAAAATACTTGTTTTTTGTTGTTGTTTTTTCAGTATAAGATTTTCAAGTCCAGCTGGTATGGCTCAGTGGTTGAGCGTCGACCCATGCACCAAGAGGTCACCTGTTAGATTCCCAGTCAGGGAACATGCCCAGGTTGTGGGCCAAATCCCCAGTGGGGGGCATGCAGGAGGCGGCCAATTGATGTTCTCTCTCATTGATGTTTCTATCTCTCTCCCCCTCTCATTTCCTCTCTCTCTAAAAATCAATAAAGGGAAGAAAAAAAAAAAAAGATTTTCAAGAGGGCAAGTCTTATCCAAAGCAGTTTATAATTCTCTTTATAGATGATTGAAAAGACATTTGACAGTCATGTTTCTTGGTCATTAAACTCAACATATAGAGATGGGTGTTCTACAGTTTCTCAGCTTTGGAAGTTCATCTGTAAATTTCTTCATGCTCTGTTTCTTTTTTCTTAGAAACAAGGTTTTAAAAAATGATTTCCATAAGCATTTCCACAAATGTAAGCAAATGAAAAATGCCCAGTTCTATTTGTTATACCATGCTGTTTTTTCCCCATGGAATATTAAAACTTGGTTCTTATTTAAAGTTTAAATAAGATTGCTTCCTTCACACTCAAATGCCATATTGTATTCCAAAAATAGCATATTGGAGAAATAAAATAAAACAACTTTACATGAGAAGAAAGGGATTATCTCTATCTAGAAGAGACTTAAGAAATTGCTACTATTTTATGCTATATGATGCACATTCATATATAGGATATCTATTATAACACCTATTAAGTTATTGTTTCTTTAAGTCATAGCACTTCAGAACTTTGAAAGGCCTTAGCGCCATCTTGTGTACCTCTCTGCATACCCTAGACACAACAGCAAACGTCTAGCAAAAAGCAAGGCCTTGCCAATACTTGAATTGAGAATTTCTGACTCTAGTCAATTATCCTTTCATGACAACACACATTGCACCACATATGAATAATCAGTATTGAAGCTGGCATTCATTGAGCTTCAGTCCCAGGTCAGTGACTAGTCCAAACATGTGATATGCATTACCATTTGTAAAGTTAAGTGTTTCTTATTTAAACTTCTCTGCATATTTCAGGATAATAAATATCTTACAGCTTTCATAAAAAAAACAAAAGTCAATCAAAACATGTATGAGTATTCTTTCTGAAATTTCTCTTACATCCATCTACCTCTTCCACTTCCACTCCCTACTCTAGGCTGTTGACATCAGACCTTGATGATCTCAGTGATCTCTTAACTGAGATCTTGTTTACAGTGTCTCTTCACTTCAGGGCACTCTACACACCACTACCAGATTAATGGTCTCAAAACTTTGATTGTACCAATGTTCTTCCCTGGCATGAGTCAATATTCCCTATTGTTTTCAGAATAAAGTAAAGATTTCTGAGTCTTGCATTCAAAGCTCTCCACCACCTGATGGAAACTCAATTTCATTTTCTACTATTCTCCAATTTGTACATCATTATAGTCTGGCTGATCTAGTCAATATCTCTTAAATATTTCTTGCTCATTTATTCATCTCTAGGATTCAGAAATATATTTTTTCCATTCTTCATCTATCTAAATTCCATTCGTTTTTATGGTTCTTCTCAAGGCTCCTAGTTCCTTGGATCTTTATTGCATTCTGCCAAGAGACAATTATTTTAACCCCTGCTGAGGTATCATCTTCACAAGTTCCTTTCAAACATAACTATACATCAGTATTACTTGCAGTGCTTGTAAAATGCACATTCCCATGCTCCGTTATAGATATTCTGATTCATAAACCTGAGGTAGGTCCATAGAATCTATATTTTTAGCAAAAATTGCTATTGATTCAGACTCTGGTGGACCTGTGACTCACTTTTGGAAACACCGCCTAACAGTTATTATCCGGTTCATTTATTTGAATCTTAATAACACACTCATTTATAGTTTGCCTATTTGATTTTCCTAGTAAGATTATAAATTCATTGAGGGGTTAAAGATAGACTGAGGCATATTAAAACTTGTAAGTGTTTATTTGAGCAAAAAGCAATTCAATTTAGACAGTGCCAAACCAGAAGTGGTTAGAAGTACTCCGCTGATGGGAGCCTACTAAGGGGAGGGGGGCAGAATACATCTCATAGAAGCACTAGGACCTGACTAACGTATCAGCATGAGGTGCGAAAGTATGTTTGGGACTGGGTTTGAGGCTGCTGGACCAAAGGGGAGGGTAAATAAATTTGGGTAGTACTCTTTAAAAATATAGGTTGTATCACCCTGGCAAGGACCCTGGGAAATGATGTGAACACACAGTTAAGATGGCACTTACCAGCATGCCACTTATGTGGTAAGGTCAGAAGTGCCAATGGCAGATGCTAGAAGAAGAGAGGAAAATGTCAGAGATATGGCCATATTTGAGAGGATGTATTATATAAGGTCAGAAATTCTTTTAGACTATTCTGTTCCATGGGAGAGCCAGTGAGATATACCATTAATCAAAACAATAATGAATATGCTGGTGACACTGGTCCCAGCATCGCTGAGAAATTCATCAATTGCTCTCCTCTGTAGGCCAACTGAGATAACTAATGGTAAGGGGGATGATAATACTCTATAATACTCTACTCAACAGAGACCAGGCAGCAGCACTTAACCATCAGAAGGTAGATGGGTGCATTTGCTACTATGAGCACTGAGGTTGGAGTCAAATCATGAGGACAAGGAAGCCCAATTCACAGTAATAAAGATGGTTAATAGACTACAGCATCTGAAGGGGACTAATAGATAGGTAGCCAAAAAGTATATTACTCAAGATATAAAGCAATGATGAAAAATCAGGAAGCTGAGATTAAGAGCCAATGTATTGGTAACATGTCACTTGATGTCTTATTCAATTTCCTCACAGAATCAGATTTGGACCTCTGATCCAGTGACTGAAAAAGACATGTAAAGTAACCTGCAAAGCCACAGCAATTATATATAGCAGTGATTCCTAAGTCTTTTTCAAAAAGGATCTTCAGGTTTTTATTCAGGTAACTGTACATTGACAAAATCAAAATACCTAATCATTTCAAGGACTGTTGAACACAGTTCTGAGATAATATGACACCCTGAGACCTAAAGTATATCATGCCCCCCTGCCCCCATTATAGTGAGATCATATAAGGAGAGATAATAAATGGGGTCCTGGCTCATGCATAGTTTACAGTGGGTCCACCAGACTTGCTGACTCACCCAGTGGTCATTTCTAAAGTTCTGAAATGTGCAGTGGTTATATTTGCTACTTAGTGCCATACTATACATTGGGTTCTTGACCTGTGGTGAAGGAATTATTAAGGCCAAGAGGGAATCTCAGAAACCATTCCACCCAAATTCCTTTCTAGGATAGTTAATCCAACACAGTATCCATTTGCAGAGGAATAGCAGAAATAAGCATCACCCTTAAATTCCTAAAGATGCAAGAGTGATAGTCATCATTATATCTATTTAATACACCAGCCTTGTCTCAAAAAAAAAAAAAAAAACCTCCAAAAAAACAAAACCCCAAACCAGCAAATATTAGAAGATAAAATGGATGACTGTAAACTCAAGAAAACAGTAGCCTTAATTATTGCTGTGGTGCCAGATGTAGTATATTTGCTAGAACAGATTAGCATGACCTCAAGAACTTGGTAAACAGCCATGGGTTTGATCTGGTAAATGTTTTCTTTTGTATCACTGTCAGAAGAAAGGAGCAGACAGCAGAATATATTTACAGTTTTGCTCTAGGGCTATGGTAGCTATTCTGTGCTCTGTCATAACATAGTTTGAAGAAATCAAGACTGTCTGAATATCTCACCGAACATCATACTTATCCACTATTATATAAATGATATTATTCTAAATGGACTGGATGAGCAACAAGTGTCTGATCTTGATGAAATTCTTGGTGTGCCATATGTACTCCAGCAGTGTGAAATAAATCTTATGACAATTCAGGGCCCCACTTGGTTCATAAACATTTCAGGTTTTTAGCATGCTAGGACATTCTCTCCAAAATAAAGGACAAACTATTGCATGTTGTGCCTCTCACCATGAAGAAAGAAACACAGTAGATGGTAGGCCTGGAGGCAGCATATTTCACACCTGGGAATATATTTTGTGACCTTAAAGGCTGGCAGCTATGAGTGGGCCCCAGAGCAGGAACGTGTGCTGTGGCAATCCAGGCTGTAGTATAAGCAACTCTGTTTCTTGGGTTATGGTCATATGACTCAAAGACACTATGGTATTAAAGATATCAGTGGTGGGAAAGGATGGCATATGGACTTTATAGCAAGTCCTAGTGGGAGAATATCATGTAGACCTGTAGGGTGCTGGAACAAGGCCACTGAATCTGTAGTGGAGATTTTGGGGCTTAGAGAAACATCTCCTGGTATGCTCTTGGGACCTGGGGTTAGTAGCTGGGGCTAGTTTGTTCTACCAATCTCCCTCTTCTAATACCCCACCTTTCAGCAAGAGGAGGAAGATGCTCCCAGAACCTGTAAGAAGAAGTGAATGTAAGTGGTAAAAAGGATGGACTATGGTTGATATATGATACTATTCCTGATCTTATTTCAGGAATAAAGGGCTTATTCTTTTCCTGGCTGTTGAGTGTGATATCAGAAGATGGCCATCAACTATCAGCTTTTCTTTGGCCAGCCTTAGTAGAAAAAAACTACCTTAATCAAGTCATACCTCTTTCCAGTGGCTAATCAGTATGGAATATAAAAGGCAGAGCTCCTTCATCCTAATTTGAGACATCGCTGAAACACCAGATGAGTTCTAGAGCTCCCTGTGAAGTGGGCTGAGGTTGTGGTTGTGGACCATCCTAGTCCAGCTATGGTTTCTGGCTTTCTTTCTCTGTCTTCCACACGTGTTGATCTTAAGAGCACTCTTTAAAAAATATCCTGCATGCTGATCTCCATCTCAGAGTCTGCTTCTCTGGAAACTCAACCTGTAACATGTTGTTTTTCCTCGTTTGGTTGACGAATATTGAGCAAAAGTCACAACTGAGTGTTTTGTATTGTTTGGAATATGAAAGAGACAGCCAGTAATCAGTTTTTTATTATTTTCTTTCTGTCTTTACTATCTTTCTTCTTAAACTAGAAATTTAAGCCCTGGCCAGTTTTGCTCCATGGTTAGAGCGTCGGCCTGTGGACCAGAGAGTCCTGGGTTCAGTTCCCACTAAGGGCACGTACCTCGGTTGCAGTTTGTCCCCAGCCCCGGTTGGGGTCGTGTGGGTGGCAGCCAGTCGATGTGTCTCTCTCACATCAATGTTTCCCTCTCTCTTCCTCCCTGTCTCCCTCTCGCTCTATCTGAAGATAAATGCAAAAAAATGTCCTCGAGTGAGGATAAAAAAAAAAAAAAAAATTCAAGACTTTCTAGTTCTATTTCCCTTGAATCAAATTTACTTATTATCTTCCCTGAAAATTTTAAGTACAGAAAGTTTCTAAACATAAATATCATCATTTATTTAAAAAATAATTTTCATCCACATAATTCTGTCGTGTATGTGTGTGTGCGTGCATGCATGTGTATATATATATATGTATATATACCTATATTTAATGTGTTTCTATGTAGCTGTATTTAATATGTTCTTATGTTTAAAGTATTAGAGACTGATAACGTCATGGTTTCCAAGAGGTTTCTCAGTGATGTCTGTGTTATTCTGGGTAAGTCATAGTTTTTCATAAGTAAAATTTTAAAATGTATGCATAAATTTTGTGAGATACTTGATTATTTCTCTCTTTCTATAGGTTTTAGAGTGATAATACTTAGGAGATTAATCTAATTATAGATATATTCAGGCAAAATAATATAAATAAATATAGTATATGATTTCTGATTCAAGAATATTTATTTTTATTAACAAATAAATGCAATAAAAATACATGTTTTTTCCAAGGTCATATTGAAATACTTAAAATGATATTTTTAAAATAAAAATGTGATATCATTGGGATACCCCAGAGATAAGAAATTTAGAGACATTTCAGGAACTAGATAGAGACCTGCAGATAAATCAGAGCAGATGAAACACGAGAAATGAAGTTTTCAAGCTATGCACAATTCCGGGGGTCCCAATTCACATAGACCTGTGCGGTGTCTATCTCGCACAAACATCCAGTGGCCCAGGATGCCTGTGAGTAGTTTTTCCAAATGACTTCTGAAGTAGTGCCAAATAATAGCCAAGGAATCCAAAGAGTAGAAGTGGGCCTTGGGACCATCAGAGAAAGTCATTAAATAACTGATTGCAAAATAGCTGAGAGTAACCCCTTCTTATCTTACACAAGAAAATGGTAACCTGCAGGAAAGAATTTTCCCCTCAGGGTAAAACTCTGGCCAAATTAAAGAAAGTCTGTAATCTGCCTGAGGAAGGTTTAAGGTCCTCTGAGAGAGGCACACTAGAGCGTTGGCAAAGTTCCCACTGCCAGAACAGATACGGTGGGGGAAACAGAACATCCAATCTGCCCTGGAGGGAAATAACTTACACTGCTTCATCCCCAGAGTCAAGTCATCCTTTTGGCAATTGTGTGGGTCTCCAGGCTCCCTGCCTATATTAATCAATCTAGTTATTCAATTAATTATGAATGAGCAATCAAGATTAAGCAGGGAGTTGACAATTAACATCAGAGTGATAGCAATAATAATACTGCCTACAAAACAAATCATTAGAAGAAAAAAAGTAATTAAATATATAATTAATATCTTCAGAGATTTTTTTCAAATGGTGCTGCATTTTAACAATAAAACCAGAATGAAGTGATTTTTTCTTGCCTTTAAAATAAAATCAAAAACACTTAAAAGTTATGAAAATATATATCAATACACACACACATAAAACACCCCACATATATGTATATATGCATTAAAGACAAACATCACAGGACCAAAATGTCATCACTCATGCTAACACCATGATACCAAACCTAGATTTAATACCTTATCTAATTGCAGTTTCAATCCCAGAAATGTAATCTTAATCAACCAGTCTGAAATGTTCTGGTCAAGCTCCAGAATATGTTCTCTCCATCCCCCACAGAAAAAAAGATGCAACCTGTATAATAAAAAAACAAAAACAAAAAATCCCATATTATTACCTTCCCCCTAAAAGAAGATGTCCTGGTCTAAAAATAATCTCTTCTTTTCTTCTGTTAATAGCTCCCTTGAACTACCCTTCTTCCTATAAAGTCCTTCCATTTGCACATCCCTCGGGGGACCCTTCTGGTTGCTAGATGGAATGCTGCCCTGACCATGAATTGCTTAATAAAGCCAACTAGATTTTCAAATTTACTCAGTTGAATTTTGTTTTTTAAGAGATATAAGATTTTATACACATAGAAACTATACAGCATATACAGGCAAATACATACATACACACACACACATATATAGCAGCCCTTGACATTCAGGGGCTGGCGGTCTGGTATTGGCAGTGAAGTCTTGGTTGTGCCACAAGCTGGCCTGACACTCTTTGCTAGGCTTTGGTTTCTCCCATTAAGCATAAACAACTGTACAGAAGATCAATATGAGACAAGGGCATTCTGTGACAATGATAAAACAAAAGACATAATCATGTCTAAACACAAACAAAACATGAATATTTTCCAAACCACAAAAATGGACATTTTCTTATCAGGCTAGCAAGAGTGATTGCTGCTTCTTTATCAATTATGGCTTTAGCCTGTATCTAGTCTTCTCTCCTTAAAGAAAAGATTTATTAAAACAATCATAGTATTACTCTGATTTCCTGAGAGCAAACAATCCAAATAAAACCCTACTCAACTTTCCCCCAAATCTAACACAAACTCAAATCTTATAATCAGTTTATTCTAATACCCTCTTAGTGAGACACCCACAGTTCCCATTGGTATATGTCTTTTCTGCTTCAACAAGTAATAGACTTGTTTAGCTACAGATACATTCCTGGTAATCCAAGGAAGTATTATAGAGGATTCAAGAAAAAAAGATATTTGAAAATGACCCAGAGAAAATTAAGGACACTAGAAAGAAAATAAAAGGGAAACCATTAGCCATCACCTTATAGAAGCTTTAATTACATAGATTTTGTTTTCTCTTTTTATGGTCCAAATATTTCATTTGATTGTGAAGTAAACAGATATATTTAAATGTGGCTACAACAAATGTTACTTATTGGTTTATTGGTTTTTAGCCTTGAGAAAGAACCTAGAAATAAAAAGAACACTTAACTATTTTGATGCAACTGAACATACTGATCAAAATAATTAACCTTGACGATGCAAAATCATGATATAGCTGACAGCAATTGCCACATAAATGGGAAAAGTAAGATCTAGGGAAAGTAAGTGGGTTAATTAATTTCCTCATCTTTCATAGAGAAGAACTGGTAAATATTGTTAAAAATTAATAAAAAAAATAAAATTTAAGAATACAGTCTAAAGTTAAAATTACTACATGAAAAACTAAAAATTAACCAGTAAAAATGGCTAACCCCAACCGGGGCTGGGGACAAACCGCAACTGAGGTATGTACCCTTAGCAGGAACCGAACCTGGGACTCTCTGGTCCACGGGCCGACGCTCTAACCGCTGAGCCAAACCAGCCAGGGCGACAGTATAGAATTTAAAGTTGTAATATTAAACTCATTGTGACTAATACAATAAACTTTTAGCAGTGATTGCAATAGCAAATGTAAATGAGCGCACAAGGAAAGGCAAATTTTATTCTATACTTCAAAGTTTTCTGCATGCATTCCTGACCATGTGTGACTATTACTTGTATAATTTAAATAAACAATGGTACACCAGTAACACATAATGCTTTACAATAGTTAAAAGGTCTGTTTAGAAAATATGAAGTAAAAAATCAAGTTTCAGAAAAGAATGTGTAATAAGGTCTTATATAAATGTACATAATGTACATATTCCCAATAAATATAATATATAATGTGTGTGTGTATGTGTGTATGTGTATATATATATATTTGTTATATATATATATATATATGTATATATAACAAATGTACATAATGTATGTATCTTACAATATAAACATTTATTAACAATGGCCAGCTCTTGGAATCTGGGTGGCTTGGGCTGGAATAGTGGCTGTGTATATGGAGAGAAGTGAATGGATCTGATAGATGTTTTGAAAATTTATGACTGAGTAATTAGATGTGAAGAATAAGAGACTAGGAAGGAATTTCGGCTTGAGCACTGGATCAATGGTTATTCCAATAGTTAAAGGGAAAAAGAATTGGGAGAAGATTAGGGGTGTTTGCCTATCTGTTACTACATTTGTTTTTTCATAGTGTGGAATGAGCAATAGTAAATTTGATATTGAATAAATTAAAGTCTAGTCTGTATGTAGTACATCTAAGAGTATGTTCAGTGGGCAACTAGAAATACGAGTTTGAAGTGTAGGAAAGATATTTGCCTGCCAATACAGAGTGGTAGTTGTTAGTTTATAGGAATTTAGAGTGAGTCCTTGAAAACATGAAGTATATTAGACTGCCCAGGGAGACTAAGTGTACTGTCTTAGTCTATTTGGGCTGCTATTGCAAAATACCGTAGACTGGGAGAATAATGAACAACAGAAATGTATTTCTCACAGTTCTGGAGGCTAGGAAGTCCAAAGCCAGGTGTTGGGAGACTCAGTGTCCAGTGAGGGACCACTTCTCTAGTCCATAGACAGCCACTTATTGCTATAATTTTGCATGGTAGATGGAACAGAGGCACTCTCTGTGGACTCCTTTATAAGGGCACTAATCCCATCCATCAGGGCTCAGTCCTTATGACCTAATCACCTCTCAAAGTCTCCACCTCCTAACCCATCACATAGACAATTAGGATTCAACATAAAATTTTGGGGGGACACAAACATTCAATCTATAGCATATACTAAGAAGAGAGATGTGTGACCTTTGAGGCACATAAATATTTGAGGTTCAAAAAGTATTAGATATACAGTAAGGTCATGTAATCTAGAAGCAGAGAGGGAAACCATTTAGATCTCTCCTTTCTCAATATGTTAGTCAGGGTTCAGCAAAGAAACAGCTTTGATATAAGAATTTGACATCACACAATGTGGAAGCTGGTTAAACAGTCTCAGTAACACTACATCCTCTGTTTCAGATGCTGAAACTTGAAATGCCCGAGACACAGATGGCCAGCAAGGCAAGATGGTAAAAGTGTGGAGCGCAAGGACATGCTGGCACCTATGAGCATGAGCTGGCTGTAAGTTTACGAGAACAGAGTGGAACTGCCTCCAACCTCAATGAAGTGAGTGATGTGCAGGAGAAGCTGGTGCCTTTGTCATGGAGCTAAACACACCCCTGGGCCAGGAGTCAGACAAACTGAAGGAGGATCAGGGAAAGGGAGGCAGTGTAGGCAGGCTACTACCCCCATCCCAAGGCGAGCTGCAGATAAGTGACAACACATATGAGCACCTGCCCTGACCTCAGCATAACAACAGAATGGCTGCTGCTTCCCTCTCACCTTCCAAATCTCTCGTGCAAATATTTATTGCCCATCCTAATCAGAAACATGCAGGATATTTTGGGAAATGTAGTTCAATCTAGACATTTTTTACATTCAAAAGCTATCAAAATCTAGTGATACTTCAAAGAGATGTACAACTAATCAATAGTATCTTCTGACTTTCTGTGATCTGGTTCTTTCCTAACTCTTCACTCACAAAGCCCCTAGGGGCCCTCCCTAAGCAGTGCCTCTCTATGCCCGTGCTGAATAGTCAGCATGCAGCCACCTGACCCACCCCCACATCAAACTCGAATTCCCAGTGCACCTGATCTTTCAAAGCTTCAGAAAATAACGCAGTACCTCACACAGAGCTCAACAAATATTTGTTGAATCCTGGATGAATGAACGGATCTTGACTGAGTTAAATCACATATAATATGAAGTGCCAATAACAATGCAGAAGGCAATAGGGAATGGCAGAACAAGCAGCAGAAAGAGTTTCTGGGTCTTGACACCTGTCTTCAAATTCTGGCTCCATCATCTTGGTCTTGGGAAATTACTTGACCTTTTTCTGATCTTTTGCTCCCTCATATCATAAATTTGATTAATAGTATCTCACAATAGATTATGAGAATGAAGTGTCTATCAAAATGCTTGTTATTTAACAGTGATTCAAGAGATATTACACACTTCTGCTAATTTTTGAAACCCAACAAGAGGCCTTTGACTTTTGACATATCTATAAAGCCGGGTGAAAAATTCAGCTAGGACATGAAGAAGTTAGTTTTTGGCATGGGTCACTAAGTAGGCATATCAGTCCAGTCCAGGAGGATGCAATTCTACTTCCCCTAAAATATCTTTTGTTTTGTTTTATTTTCTCACCTCCTCCTATATTCCCCTGCTTCTAAGTTCACAGGTCCCCTAATGGGTAGTAAATGTGTAGTTTTTCTTGAAGAGCTATCACAGCATGGGGAAAGTGGGAAGAGGGCAAGTGACAATGAGGAAAATTCTGGTGTTGAGAGGCTGCAGGGACAGTAACAGACATTTTTGCCTGTTGTTATTATTGTCATGGACTGCTAGTAAAAGTTTAGCATTATCTCAATAAGTATTTTCAGTAGGCACCAATCTGCAAACATACTGTGATGTGACACTGTTAAAACTGTTGCCTGGTACGGTCTCTGCAAGTAACACTGTAGGAGTAAAGAAGAAAATGGACTGAGAGCAATTAGGTCCTTTGAAGCCATTTGAAAAATTCTTATTCAGGTAAAGACTACATTGCCAGTGTCCTACCTGAGGTATTAACCTGTAATTCTGCTTTTGATCTGTATTTTACAAGAAGTGTGTCATATCCTTTGGTGGCAATTTGTTCTGCCTTCCTCAATATCACAAAATAGTCATAGTCTTTGATTTACTCTACAGGTTACTGTTCTCTTTAACATTTTATTGCTCTGTTTTGCTTTCTGCTCCATTTTCTATAAGCATAAATGTCTTTTATATGCTAAAATAGTGGGGATTGAAGGTATGAGAAGATGTTAAGTTTCTCAAACATTATGCAAGTTTTTCAGTAATAATCACCTGTTTGTTCTTTGTCATGAAAGCTTCCAGTCACTTTTATGAACCTCTCTACCTTTACTGCCACTTTCAGGTACCCAGTTACCAAGATAAATCATGAAAACAGAGTACAGAATTATTAGGTTAGCTTTTTAAATATTACCGATGTCTAGCTTCCTATATGGAATTTATGATTTTAAAAACATTCAGATTTCAATAGTAATGAGCAATTTCGTTTAATTTGTAATTCTGAAGTGTCAAGGTTATAACTTCCATGTGGTAGAACATTTAATTTAGGTATTAACCCAATAGATTTGCTCCTCAGGCTAATGTACACAAGTCCGTTGCTTAAGTACTAAAAAATGTCCTAATCTCAAGGCTCTTCTTCTATGCAATAAATGTAAGTCATATTTTGATATACTTTCAGCAAATTCTTTGCCACACGTGATTTTTTTTCCTTCTAAAATGCTCTATGTAATTGCTGCCTTTCACATCTGAGGTCAACACTAATGATGACAAATGCTCTTACATGTGCAGCCATGCCTGAAAAAGTCCACATGTGACTTACGTTCCTTCCCACACAGTTCACATTTATGTGGCTCTCTTAGGACTCTTCCCAATAGACTCTGTGCCCATAACGTCAGAGCATCCATATTTCTTTCAGAGAAAGAGAGAGGGAGAGAGAGAGGGAGAGAGAGAGTGAGGGAGAGAGAGGGAGAGAGAGAGAAAGGGAGAGAACACTAGTTGTTGAGTATCATGTAGACCCAAGAACCAAGTGAAGCTGTCTGTGTGTCATATTGGTTCAGTGAGACTGTGAGGCTGGCTGTGTTCCAGGAATGTGGTTGTGGGACTCCTGTCTTGCCCTGGAATTTTGAAAATGATCCCAGGTAAGTTTGATGAAACAGCTGTGCAAGCATGGTATGTTATCTGTAGCATGTCCAAGTCTGGCATGTGTTTTTAAAACAACAAGGTCTACAAGTTGCTCTGTACAAAGGTAATATCTGAAAGTCAATGACATTTGAAAATACGGTAAAAGTGGAAAATGTGTTATAAGCACAGGTAACTATTAAAAATTGGGATTGAGATGTTTATATAAAATCCTTCAGTAAACAAGACAAATTCCCAAATATTTAAGGGCTTTCAATTGAACAGAAGAAATCAGATTTGTTACCAGATTAAAATTTACCAAATGTTCCAGGCTTTGGGATAACATTTTGACTTTGAGATAAGTTGCTGCTGAGATAAGGGTCTCACATTAGAGTTGCCTACAAATGACTGTTATATTTCTCTGACTCAAAAGTAGGTCAGATCCCAGTAAGCTTTGCTGCATTTAAATTCCAGCCGTGTGGACCTGAGGAAAACTTAAATTGGCTCTTCCCTTTCTGAAAGTTTGTTTATTTGCACACTTATTGTCTACTCATATCACAAAGCAAATTTAATGTGTGCAATCATGAACAAACTATCTGTATTTCAGCCAGGTCAGCCAGTCAGTGTATATTACTGACCACTTGCTATAAACATACAAAGTGCATTTAGCACTCACACAATCTTTATGACATCATTCTAAATGTAATACAAAGGACTTTGTAGAAACACTGAAATAAAAAGCTAAGATATTTTACATACATGTTTATATGTATATACGTTTATACATTTATACACATATATGTACATACATAATTATTGTTTTTAAAAATTGAATTATATTCGCCGGCCAGTGTGGCTCAATTGGTTGAGCATCTCACCATACACCAAGAGATCCTGGCTTTGATTCCTGGTCAGGCCACATACCTGGGTTGTGGGCTTGATCCCTGGTAGAAGACATGCAGGAGGCAGCTGATCAATGTTTCTCTCTCTGTCTCTCTCCTTCTCCCTTCATCTTTCTCTCTCTAATAAAAGATAAAAAATAAAAATTAAAAAAGTTGTTTTAATTGAATCATTTTCAAAATTTTACATTCCAGTTTTTTCCCCCATATGTATCATATCTGGATACATATATTCATGATATGGACCATTCATATGAATTTACACATCTTTTCTATAGCTGTGCATTACTGCATAGTGTCCATGTGACATAAATATTGTGTCAGACAACTTTTGCTTGACCAACCAGGTCCACTTCTCCTCTGAAGAAGATGGCCTCTACTCTATTTTTTCCTTCTTACCCGGCTCACAGATTCTGCTCCATGGGCCTCTGGAGGGTGCAGCTCCACTCCTACTACATCTGGGTTATTGAAATCTCTCTTGTAGATTTCCTACATACTAATCATACTTTTAAAAAGTATGATTATTTGCTCCTGTGAATAAACTCTCCTCAAATTGTCATGATTTTTCTGTTTCCTTGAGATTCTGATAAAATTATTCAACGTCCCCATGCTCATGAATTCAGTTTATTTTCAGTATTGTTGCTGAAATAAACATCCTTCTACATATATCTTTAAATGTTGGTACTCTTATTTCTGTAAGATACTTGCCAAAAGTTGCAATACTCAATCAAAGGTTAAGTGCATTTTAACATTTATAGATATTTCCAGTTAACTTTCTAAAAGGTTTGAAGCAATCCACACTTACACTAGCAGTTTAATTATTTATTGATTGATTTTTAACAGGGAATTTTAAGTGCTTAATATATGACATCTACAACAGCCTTAACAAATACTAACTCATATAGTCAATATATGAGGTTTTCCATTTTTATATATCTTTATCATCACTGTATGTTATTAATCTTTAATATATTTCCAGAGTGATATGTGAAAAATGGTGTCTCATTACTTAAATTTGCATCTACTTGGCTATTAGTGATGCTAATTATCTATCTATCATCTATGTTGTCTAATTACATTTCCTCTTTAATGAATTGTCTATTCAAAACCTTTGCCTTTCTGTTGGGTGTTTATATTAATGAAACATATTACATTGAGAGAATTTGAGTGAGTGATTGGAAAATAGATTATAATTCTCAAGTAATTCTATAAACACAATGAGAAATCAGATGCTATTAAACTATACTGAGGTATCTGCTGATATATAAGGTATATGCTGGTATACTTATGCACTAAAGTATGATCATTTCTAAGAAGTAATTGATTATAGTTGATAGGTATCTCAACTGTATAACTATAACTGGAGCAAACTGGAAACGACCCTAGAAAAAAACTGAGTGAAAATCTTTAATTTCACAGATCAAGAAACTGAGTCTTCTACTACGATGGCTGACTAGTAATGCTCAAATGAGAAGAATCGTAGATTAATGGAGAGTAGAAGGTCTTACTTAATCACTTTCAACAGTTGTTTCTCATCCCTAGAAAATAATATGAATTCTTTTTGGCCAACAGCAGATCGAATGAGACAATGAGGATTCAAGTGTTAGAAAACTCTAACTCATAATAGAAAGGTAAGGCATTGCTTTAGGGAAAAACCAGGTCCAGGACCCAGGTGTTTGGCTTTTCCATCCCATGTTCTTTGTCCAGCACTGTGCTGCCCATTGTAGGAAGTCCTGCTCATGGGTATTTTGTAGCTCCTGGACAATTTAGGGACAGGCATGACAAATAATATGTCAGAAAGTCTGTAGTTCCCATGAACCTAGAAATCCTCAAATTTATAGATACCTACCTTCTCCTTATTCTTTTCTCAGGGTTTGACAACAGAGGTAATAGTCAAAACCAGCATCTAGTATTTTTAGCTAAAAGGTGCCAGATGAGAAATAATTCCTTTCAAGGGGAAAACTCACGTCTGTGTGTTTGCTCACATTCCAAACATATTGCTTCCTTCCACCATCACTTTGTTATCCCACATAAAGCACTTAGATAACAACAATGCAAAAGCTCCAACCCTGCTAAGAATAAGGTATACTAAGCAAAAGTGGGTTATAGTAATGCAGGGCCACACAATAAGCTGCATCTGATGACATACTCACAAAGCTGTTTCTAATAAGAAGCGCTCCTATTAATGAGAATTCAGAGAAATGCAATTATATGCAAACTCCTAAACTATAAAGTAGTCAGATTTTTGTTATATATGTAGTATAATCTATGACTCTCATTCTTTATTTAATAATCTATGTTTTAATTTCAGAGACTGAATTTTGCAAATTAAAAATCTGTATAGCCAACTAGGAAGATCAATGAACATCATTTAACTAATAAAGATAATCTACAGAAAAACCCCACAGGTTAGTAACATCAGGCTAATAGTGAAAATTTTGCTATTTTTACCATAAGATCAGGAACAAGGAAAGGATGTATTCTCTAACCACTCCTAGTCAATACTGTACTGGATGTCCTAGACATTGTAATAAGACAGGAAAAATAAATAAATAAAATGTATTCATTGGAAAGAGAGAATCAAATTGTCTCTATTTGCAGATGACGATTACCTATGTGGAATATCTGAGGGGATTTATAAAACAAACAAACAAACAAACAAAAAACCCTCTTAGAACTAATAGATGAGCTTTGCAAATCATACAATACAAGCTCAGCATGCAATATTTGACATATTTCTATTTTCTAACAAAGAACAATTAGAAACTGAGCTTTTTAAAAATATATCATTTATAATGCCTCAAAAAAGTATTTATATATACATCTTTAAAAACAGCATCTGTATTCTGAAAATTATAAAATGCTGATAAAAGAATTCAAAGACGACATAAATAATGTACATAGACTGAAAAACAATATATTTAAAATGTTAGCTCTCTTCAAATTGATCTATAGCCCAATAAAAATCTCAATAGTATTATTTTATAGATAGAGACAAGCAGTTTCTAAAATGTATATAAATATAAAAGTATCTAGAGTAGCCAACACAGTTTTGGAGAAAAAAGAATAAATTTGAAGGAGACGCACTACTTTAAAACTTATACATAATAAAGCTACAGTTATCAGGACAGTGTGATATAGGTAACGGACAGACTTAGATCAGAGAAAGCAAATATATTTTCCAGAAAAGACACAAAGAAATATGACTAATTAATTTTGACAAAGGCATACAGGCAATCCATTAGAGCAAGAATAATCTATTAAACATATGAAGTTGAAACAATTTGACGTCACTTGTTTAGAAAAAATGAACCTCAACCTTATACCTTATTAAAAATGTACTCAAAACAAAATATTAATTATCAAATATAGAACTATAAAATTTCTAGCTCTGGCCAGTTTGGCTCAGCAGTTAGAGTGTTGGCCTGTGAACCAATGAGTCTTAGGTTTGATTCCCATCAAGGGCACATACCTCAGTTGCAGTTCGGGTCATGCGGGAGGCAATCAGTCAATGTGTCTCTCTCACATTGATGTTTCTCTCCCTCCCTCCCTCCCTCCCTCCCTCCTATTCTTTCTGATAATAAATAGAAAAATATCCTCAGGTGAGGATTAAAAAAAAAAAAAACAACTATAAAATTTCTAGAATAAAACACAGAAGAAAATCTTTGTGACTTTGGGTGAGGCAAAGAGTTCTTAGACATGGTATAAAAGCATGATTGATAAAAGAAAAAAATTGATTTATAGAATTTTATTAATATTACACTTTTGCCTTGGGTGGACGTGATTCCATCAGCTGGAATTGGCCAAAAGCAGAGGCTTCCATAAGGAAGAATTCCGTAGACAGTAGCTTCACCCTGTGCCTGAGAGTTCTAGCCTGTTCCTCCTGATGGGCCTGCCCCACAGATTTCAGACATGCTTAGCTAACCCCCAAAATGTTGTAAGCTACTTTTTGGGAATAAATATTTTAATTCATATCTCTTACTGATTCTTCTTCTCTGGCTTAACCTGATTTATATGGTTACCTGAATTGTAATTCTAAACATAACACTAAACAATGAAATATAGTTTAAAATTACTAAACTGTATTTCCTAACCTTGATGAAAATACTATAACATCTTAGGAATTAATTGAATTAGAGATTATGTTACATTGCTAGAAGATAGTCTGTCTGTGAATATTTCTTATATCTACATTCTGATTTTTCTTGTGTCAACCTCAATAATTCTGTTTTGTAGCCTGTGGAATCTTACTTGTTTTCATATTTGATATTTCAGATGTTTATATAAAAGTGTGTATATTATGCAGACATGTAAGTTAATATAAACAAGAGGACTGACTCGATTGGCAACCCATAGTTATTAAATACATATGATGGATACTTTTATTTGAGTCAAGGAATATAGAAACTAAGTATTTTCCTGTCAAGATGGCGGCTTAGGTAAACGCGGTATTGCGTCCTCCCACAACAACATCAAAGTTACAACTAAACTACAGAACAACCATCATTCCAAACCACCTGAAATCAAGTTGAATGGAAGTCCTACAACTACAAAATTAAAGAAGCTGCATGGAGACTGGTAGGAGGGGCGGAGGCACGACGGGTTGGTCCCACACCCACGTGTGGCAGATAAAAATTAGGAGGCTACCTCGGCTAGGAGTGTCCTCCCTGAGGACTAAGGGGTCCCTGTCACAAACCAGGCGCCCAGCTCAGGGTTCCAGTGCCAGGAAGAGCAGTCCCCATCGCTTCTGGCTGGAAAAACCAGCAGAAACTGAGGCTGAGGCGGCTGGAGTCCCCGGCAGCTCCTCTTAAAGGGCCCGCGCACGAACTTACTCGGACTCGCACCCTCCAGGCTCCAGCATGGGGGAGGCAGCTTGAAAGGCACCAGAGTCATATGGGGAAGAACTGAGTTGTTTGGCATTGGAGCGAGGGCTGGAGAGGCAGCTTTCTCCTGGACAGACATGCTGTCAGAGGCCTTTGTTCCTTCGGTGAGCCCTTCCCTGGGCCGGCAGAGGCCGTCATATCTGGGACTCCAGCTACCTGACTCACACTGTTTGCCCCGCCCTGGTGATTCCCTGAGGCCCCGCCCCACCCAATTTTCAGGCACACCCAAGCTGTTGCCAGTTGCTTGACCATAGGATTGGCCTGTCTTGGATCCTGCTTCAGCTTTTCCTAAATTCTTTCAAACAAGCAGCATCTGGTCTCAGCTAGCCCCATACCTCTCACTAAGTAATACATAGAAACAAACACAGGAAGGCAGCCAAAATGAGGAGACAAAGAAACAGGTCCCAAATGAAAGAACAGAACAAAACTCCAGGAAAAGAATTAAGTGAAATGGAGTTAAGCAACCTAACAGATGCTGAGTTCAAAACACTGCTTATAAGGATGCTCAATGGACTTAGTGAGAACCTCAGTGAACTTAGTGAGGGCCTCAAGAGCATAAAACAGGATCAGTCAGAAATGAAGGAGGCACTAACTGAAATAAAGAATGGTTTACACAGATTCAATAGTAGAGTAGGTAAAGCCAAGAAGCAAACCATCGATTTGGAATATAAGGAAGCAAAAAACACCCAATCAGAATGGCAAAAAGAAAAAAGAATCCAAAAAAATGAGGATAGTGTAAGGAGCCTCTGGGACAACTTCAAGCATGCCAACATTTGCATCTTAGGAGTGCCAGAAGGAGAAGAGAGAGAACAAGAAATCGAAAACCTATTTGAAACAATAATGGCAGAAAACTTCCCGAACTTGGTGAAGGAAACAGACATACAAGTCCAAGAGGCACAGAGAGTCCCAAACAAGATGAACCCCAAGAGGCCCACATCAAGACACGTCATCATCAAAATGCAAAAGTTCAAGACAAAGAGAGAATCTTAAAAGCAGCAAGAGAAAAGCAGTTAGTTACCTACAAGGGTGTTCCCATAAGACTGTCAGCGGATTTCTCAAAAGAAACTTTGCAGGCCAGAAAGGAGTGAGTGGCAAGAAGTATTCAGAGTGATGAAAAGCAAGAACCTACAACCAAGATGACTCTATCCTGCAAAGCTGTCATTTAGAATCAATGGCCATTTCAAGAGTTTCCCAGACAAGGAAAAGCTAAAGGAGTTCATCACCACCAAACCATTATTATATGAAATGTTGAAGGGTCTTCTTGAAGAAAAAGATAAAAAAAAAGAACAAACAAAATGGCAATAAATACACATCTATCAACAACTGAATCTACAAACAAAATGAACAAGCAGAACAGAAACATTCTCATAGATACAGAGAACTTTTGTTGGTTACCAGATGGGTGGGGGCTGGGGATGGGTGAAAAAGGTGAAGGGATTAAGAAGTACAAATTGGTTGTTAGACTGACAAACCTCAAAGGGAAGGGGGGGTGGGAAGAAATAAACCAAAGAATTTATATGTATATATGCATAACCAATGGACACAGACAACAGTGTGGGGAAAGGCAGGAGAAGGGTGGGAATGGGGAGGAGGGGGGCAATGGGGGAAAAATGAGGAACATCTGTAATACATTCAACAGTAAAGATAAGCTAAAAAAGAGAAAAAAAGGAAACTAAGTATTTTGCTATCTTTCAAAAGCAAAGTATGACACCCCACCACCATCACCAGCCTTGCCATATATAGCCAGAGGCTTCATAAGATGCTGACTTTTGCTGATAAGAAGTCTTCCATGAAGACTTGGACCGGAAATACTCAGAAGTCTCCTTGAAAATTATTTTTTATTTTTGTTCGTGAACATGCCACTCTCATGCCTCAGAGCCTATGGTGTTAGAAATGGTAATGTTACTTATCCAATCCAGGGCTAAATCTTTTCTAAGCATTTAATATTGGCTAATGGAGCAACCTATTATCCCAAGTATGTTCCCAATTTTAAGTTAACCTTCATTTTAAACAGGAATTTATTTTTAAGTTTTATTTTTCTTTCCATCATAAGTACACTTTCAGAAGTCAAATCTGGTTAAACACCCTCTCTTACTCATTAGATTAAATTTTTTTTTTCATATTTGGAGCACACATGTGGTTCAGAAGGATAAACCCAGTCTATGCTGATGAGTGGATGCTGACAGCAAGTCTCCTGACTCACTGAATTGTTTTCCCCTTTCTCTTAATATTAGCTCTGGGCAAGATTTTAGGATGTGAGCCAAAGAGAGTTTCTCCTACCTTAACCCCCATGGCCCATATTTCTGATTTGGTGTAGTGATGACATTTGATCAGGATTTTAAGCTCTAGAGTCTTTATTACAGAGCTGAAAAAAACAGCCTTGAGATCAATGCTGGAGGACACCAGGTGAGTTGAATGAATAAATTATGTGGTAGTGTATTGATAAATGTGCATTACTGAATACACAGAATTTAATATCAAAGTATCATGGCCGGATTTTCAAATACCACCATTGGAATATCATCAATACTATACAAAGCTATTTTTCAAAATAAGTGCCAATATTTTATTAACATTAGTAACTGCATACTTAATTGCATGCTTCAGGACACTAGCTGATCATCTTTGGGGCCCAGAGGGATACTGTTTCCTAAACTGGGAAGTTAAAATTTGTTAGAATAACCAAGTTTTTCACCCAACTCTGAAGCCTGAGAGATTTTAAGTCTAGCCAGAAACAGAATATTGAACTAAACAACTTAATAGTCATATTAAGTGGGATAAATTATAAATTTGTTGTTGCTATCAGGGGCACTGATTTCTTTGTACACTTAAAAAATATATTTTCACTGTGTCTTCAGTTTGCAAAAATAGGAAGTGTCCTGGAAGAGAGTCACTCACACACGTTGTTTCTGTCTACAATGCTAGGTTTATTAGGGGAACCGCCCCAATCAGCCAGTAGGTTCACAGGCAGGTTACACACAGAGAGGGGCAGCTTATGCGATAGAAGCCAGCAGAGTGTCCTGGGCGAAGTCCCTGTCACTGGCAGTGGCAGCAGCAGGTAGAGAAGACCGCATAGTTCTCGAGTCAGGCGGCTTCAGTGGTGGCATGAGGTCTGGTGGAGTGGAAGTGGAGGGCTGCCAGTGTGACCATGGTATACAGCCAAGCTCCAACGTTGGGTGATCGGAGATCTGAGCTCTTGTAGCCCACCAGAGGTGGAGGTCCCACTCATATCAATGCAGATGAAGTCCTTAACCAAGTGTCCAGACTTGTGGTTTTGGGCTTTCTGGGACCCTCCTAAGGGCATTGCCATTACCCTCTATTACCTCAGTCTTGACATAGCACTTGACCTAATTGTCATGGCTGACAGTGACTCCACATTGTATTGTCAAAAGTGTCCCAAAAGTTCACTCTTCTGTTCTATACAAATGGGAGATCTATAAATATATTTTCCACAGTATAGTAAGAACTCTTTCTTTCAAGAAATTTTAGCATGTTTTTCCATGCAATCTATAGCTATGAAAGTCTTTTAAAATAGCTTTTCAATTATGAGTGATATTAAGGTAGCAAGAGTCACAATCCATTCTTCTCTGGCTCTCTACCTATATCTAAGGTATTTCAGATAGTGGAAATATTCATTTAATTTGGAACACATGAGCTCTTTGCAAATATTTATTATTGAATAAAATGGCACAGAAGGGCAGTAATGTCAAGGAATTTATTGAAAGTAGACATCTCTTGCCAATCAGGCAAAGTGTCTCAGAGGAGTATGGTTTGAACTGAATCTTAAAAGACTGATAAGAACTGGACAGACAGAGGAGATAAAAAATTATAGAAAAGGAAGGAATTCTTATCTTTTGCCACAGCATGGGTAAACCTGGAGATTATTATGCGAAGCAAAATAAAACAGTCAGAGAAAGACAAATACCATATGATCTCACTTATATGTGGAATCTGATGAACAAAATAGAACCAGAGACATGGATACATGGTACAGACTGACAGAAATCAGAAGGGAGGTAAGTGGGGCAGACGGGATGAAAGAAGGTGAAGAGAATAACCAAAGAACATAAATGCATGGCCCATGGACACAGACAACAGTGTGGTGAAGGCCAGAAGGAGGGGGGCAGGGACTGGTTAGAGGTGGGCAAAGGGAGGGAAAATGGGGACATTTGTAATAATGTCAACAATAAAAATAAAATATAAAAAAATTATAGTTGCTTTTAGTCTAGGGATTACAAACTTCTCTCCAATGTATCGGCCTGTGCATTTTAGGCAACAGGGACTTGTAAAACCTTTGGAAAACTGGAGAATATTGCTCCCCTCTTTATTGGCATTCAAATCAAAATGAAAAATATCCATGGAGATTTTCACTTTGATGCAAGAAGAAGTAATTTGCAAGAGACTAGCATTCCCAATGTGAACACCTAGGAAAACTAGATAAATTATAAAAATCTTATTTTTAAAGGCATCAGAGAGCTGTGGATACAAAGAAGATTAGAGGGACTAAATTTTTAGAGAAAATATTCAGAAAAATATTTAAAGGTGAGCTCAGACTTTTCAGCAGTGTTTTCCCTGGGAGCATGTGACAATTTGGAGTGTGATCTAGCTCCTGAGGATCTGTGCTTCCTTTAGGAGAGAAAAAATAAAATAACAATGAGAAGGGGCAAAGAAGTCAACAGAGCTTTTAGCAGTCATGTAGAACTAGAGACTTACATTCCCCCAAACACATGGCCAATTTCTCTCATAAATCCATAATTTAATTCGTACATTGAAAGAGTGGATAAAGAACAGAATGAAAATTTTACTGATTTTTATTTTTTTAATTTTTTTACCTAATACTGAAATTTTACTGAGTACTGAAGTCTCCCCGCCAAAGAGAAAGATTAGCAAAACAATATCTGAAGTCACTTGAGACAGTGGTGAAGTGTCTTGTACAGTCTACCATTTGCTTTACTTTCTGGGGATATTTTCTTATTCAGAACACAGCCAGAGATAGAAAATCCAGGCTGGCCCAGGCAGAGAGTTGTTGGGAAACTTAGAAGCAGTAAGAATCTTGGCAGTCAGATGCACAGTCAGATTATCTCATAAAATAATTGCCATTTAAAAGCTGCACAGAACAAGATTAAACTGAAAATCTCTTGAAAAGCAGAGTAGAAATTCCAACAATTACGAAAGGTGAGAAGAAAAATATTCTCCAGGTCCTCAATCAAAAGTTCTTGATGGGCATACCTTAGAAATAAAGACAAAGTAGAGATAGATTGAATCTGAAACAAAATCAAATACAATTATGACCTGGCAACATTTCTGACTGGATTAAAGATATTATTCCTCTATTTCATTTCCTAGCACTTTTTTGGTGAAAAAAAAAAAGGCATCTATAATCAGAACTTTTATAGTTTTTATATACAGTGTTACTAATTATACAAAAAAGTGTTAAGCATACAGAGAGATAAGATTACATGATCAGTAACCAATAGGAAAAATAGACAATAGAGTCAGACTTTCTGGAGATCTTGATACTGGGATCAGAAGTCAATGATTTAAAAATGACAGTGATGGACTTCTGGTCAAGATGGCAGCATAGGTAAACATGGTATCGCCTCCTCCTGCATCCACATCAAAATTACGACTAAACTACAGAACAAACATCCTTCAGAACTGCCTGAAATCGAGCTGAATGGAAGTCCTACAACTATGAAATTAAAGAAGCAGCCACACTGAGACTGGTAGGAGGGGTGAAGGCACTGATGGGCTGGTCCCACACCCACGTGTGGCAGATAAAAATCAGGAGGAACACCTTGGCTGGGAAGGTCCTCCCTGAGGAATGAGGGGTCACCATCCCACACCAGGTGCCCAGCTCAGGGTTCCAGTGCCAGGAAGAGAAGTCCCCATCACTTGTGGCTATAAAAACCAAGTGGGAACTGAGGCTGAAGGAGGCTGAGGCTGCTGGAGCCCCAGACAGCTCCTCTTAAAGGGCCCTGCATGAACTTACTCAGACTCGCACCCTCCAGGCTCCAGAGTAGGGGAGGCAGCTTGGAAGGCACCAGAGACATACAGTGAAGAACTGAGTTGTTTGGCATTAGAGTGACAGCTGGAGGGGCAGCTTTCTTCCAGACAGACATGCTGGTGGAAGCCGTTGTTCCTTTGGTGAGCCCTTCCCTGGGACGGCAGACAGCTGCCATATCTGGGACTCCAGCAATGTGGCTCACCCTGTTTGCCCTGCCCTGGTGATTCCCAGAGGCCCTACCCCACCCAAGCTGTTTCCAATGGCTTTATCATAGGATTGGCCTGTCTTGGATCCTGCTTCAGAATTTCCTAAAATCTCTCAAACAAGCAGCATCTGGTCTCAGTGAACCTATACCTCTCGTTAAGTAGCCCCAGGCCTGGCACTAGAAACAGCCAGCCTTGGTTCACAACTTGGCTTTTCCTAGGTACCTCCAAACCCAGCACAAGAAGCAGCCATTTGGCAGATCATTTTGTAGCTTATGCCTGGTGGCCCTGGATAGAACACAGGCAGTAGCTGACCTTGCCCCAGATCCAGCATACCCAGTAGATAGCTTCAGACCACATTGAAGGACCACCACCCAACCACCTCCACAAGGGACACACTCAATGAGTGGACTCAGTGGGTACCAGAGCCTTGATAAAGTAAGTCTTGCTCTGTGTGGTGGGCCCCTGCACAGCTGATCCTCCAAGGGAGTCAGAGGCCAGTGGCTAGTGGGCACAGCCAGTCCTTACAGCTGATCAGCCTGAGTAAATCCCTCCCATTGATGTGCCAACAGCAATCAGGACTCAATTACAACAGAATTGTGTACAGTCCACACTAAGGGTGCACCTCGAGGGCCCAGCCGGGGTGATCAGGGAGGCTGTGCCCCTGGATCCTACAGGACACCTACAACAATAGGCCATCCTGGAAGCCTAAAAGACATAGCAACTCTACTTAATACATAGAAACAAACACAAGGAAGCAGCTAAAATGAGGAGGCAAAGAAACATGTCCCCAAAGAAAGAAAAGAAAAAAAAACTCCAGTAAAAGAACTAAACAAATGGAGATAAGCAATCAATTAGATGCAGAGTTCAAAATACTGGTTATAAGGATGCTCAAGGAATTTAGTGAGAACTTCAAGGAACTTAAGGAGAATTCCAGGGGACTTAGTAAGAACATCAACAACATAAAAAAGAACCAGTCAGAAATGAAGGATGCACTAACTGAAATAAAGAATAATATACAGAAAATCAATAGTGGAGTAGGTAAAGTCAAGAAGCAAACCATCAATTTGGAATATAAGGAAGCAAAAAACACCCAAACACAACAGCAACAAGAAAAAAGAATCCAAAATATAAGGATAGTGTACGGAGTCTCTGGGACAACTTCAAGCATGCCTACAGTCACATCATGGGGGTGCCAGAAGGAGAAGCGAGAGAGAGCAAGAAATTGAAAACCTATTTGGAAAAATAATGACAGAAAATTTCCCTAACTTGGTGAAGGAAACAGATATATGAGTCCAGGAAGCACAGAGTCCCAAACAAGATGAACCCAAAGAGGTCCACGCCAAAACATCATCATCATCAAAATGCAAAAGGTTCAAGACAAAGAGAGACTCAAAAGTAGCAAGAGAAAAGCAATTCCTTACCTACAAAAGAGCTCCCATAAGACTGTCAACCAATTTCTCAAAAGAAACTTTGCAGGCCAGAAAGGAGTGTCAAGAGATATTCAAGGTGATGAAAAGCAACGACCTACCACCAAGATTACTCTATCCTGCAAAGCTATCATTTAGAATTGATGGACATATCAAGAGTTTCCCAGACAAGATAAAGCTAAAGGAGTTCATCACCACCAAACCAGTATTATATGAAATGTTGAAGGGTCTTCTTGAAGGAGAAGAAAAATAAAAATATGAACAATAAAATGGCAATGAATACAAATCTATCAACAATTGAATCTACAAACAAAATGAGCAGGCAGAACAGAAACAGACTCATAGATACAGAGAACTTTTAGTTGCTTGCCAGATGGGTGGGGGCTGGAGAGATGGGTGAAAAAGATGAAGGGATTAAGAAGTACAAATTTGTTGTTAGACTGATAAACATGAAAGTGAAGGGGGTAGGGAGGGCAGGATGAGATACACCAAAAAACTTCTATGTATATATGCATAACCAATGGACACAGACAATAGTATGGGGAAGGAGGGGGGCAGGATTGGGGAGGTCAATGGGGACAAAAGGGGGGACATCTGTAATACATTCAACAATAAAGAGAAGTTAGTAAAATGACAGTGCGTATTGTATTTAAGAAATTAGAGAACAGATGGAAAAAATAGTAACATGGAGAAATTCAATACACTATAAGAACAAAATTAATATTATAAAAACAAGAACACCATACCTAAAATTAAGAAAACAATGGATAGTGTTCACAGAAGTTTAAACAAAACTGAAGACAAGTCAATAGGAAATATCCAATCTGAACCAGTGAATAACAACAAATAAAGACTATAACAGTTATGAGAAACTCTATCAGGAAGTCTAATAACATGTAAACAGAAGAAATAAGAGAGATACTTTTAAGTCTTTTATCCATTTTGAGTTTATTCTTGTGTATTGTGTAAGTTAGTGGCCTAGTTTCTTTTTTTTGCGTGTACTGGTCCAATTTTCCTTACACCATTTATTGAAGAGACTGTCTTTACTCCATTGGATCCTCTTGCCTACTTTGTGAAATATTAATTGATCATAATGGTTTGGGTCAATTTCTAGGTTCTCTGTTTTGTTCCATTGATCTATATGCCTGTTCTTGTGCCAGTACCAGGCTGTTTTGATTACAATGGCTTTGTAGTATGATTTGATATTCAGTATTGTGATCCTTCCTAGACTGTTCTTCTTTCTCAAGATTGCTGTGAATATTTGGGGTCATTTTTGGCTCCATATACGTTTTTGGAATATTTGTTCTAGATCTGTGAAATATGCCATTGGTATTTGCTGCAAAATGAAAAAAGAGAGAGATTTTTTAAAAAAAAAGTTAGCTGAGAATTTATAAAAACAAAAACAGATGAAAACTACCAACATATAGATAAAAGAAGCTCAGCAAAACACAAGTAATATTTTTAAAAATATAACTATGAATACTATAGTCAAGTTGCTCATCACCACAAATAAGAAGAAAGTCAGACAAGTGACACTCAATTAAAAAAGAGATTATTTTCAAAAGAACAACAACAAAAGATTAACAGATGCTTTTTCATCAGAAACAAAAGAAGTTGGAAAGTAATGGGTTGATATGTTTAATGTATTAAAATAATTATTGTTAATTTATAATTCTGTACCTATTACAAATATTTTCAAAAACAAACAAGAAATTAAGATGTTCTCAGCAAAGAAAAACTAAGAGTATATCATCAATAGGCATTAGAACATATAAAAAGAGTTCTTAAGCCAAAGTGAAATAATTCCAAAGAAATGGAATGCATAAAGACATTATAATCACTGAAAGTGGTAAATATTTGGGTAAATATATATTGATTCTATAAAACAATAATTGTGATGTTTTATAAAATTTATAACATAAATATAGACTTAAATGCTTTACAACAATAATGCAAAAATGAGAGGTGGATTCTTGAAAGTAAAAGTGTTCTAAGATGCTAGCATTACAGGGAAGCGAAATTATTAATAACTTGTATTAGATGGTAATAAGTCAAGAATAAATTTTTAATCAGTAAGCACTAAAGGAGTAATAAAAGAATGTATAATTCACAAGATAATAGAGAGGGAAAATGGAATAATAAAATTATTGTGTATATCCAAAAGAAAAGTTAAAAGAAGAAACAAAAGAATAAATGATACAAGAAATAGAGAGAAAACTAATAGTCAAATGATAGATTTAAATCTAACTGTATTAGTAATTATATTAAAGGTAAAGGGTTTGGATATTTAATTAAAATACTATGCTTGTTAAATTCAAATAAAGAATAATTCTATTCTGCTAAGAAAAAAACATTTTTAATATAAGCACACAGAGATGGTGAAAATAATAAGATAGAAATTGATAAATCATAAAAATACTAACAAAAAGGACACTAGTATATTCATACTAATAGAAAATTTAGGCTTTACGGTAAGAAACACTACTAATAATAAAGAAACATTTTAAAATCTTGAAGAGATCAATTAACCAGGAGAATATTACAATCCTAAATGTATATGCAATATACAACAAAGATTTAATGTGTACAGGGTAGGGCAAATTAGGTTTACAGTTGTGAGTATATAAAACACAGTTTATCCTTGTATTATTATTTATTAATTCTTGTATTATTTTCCATACAAACAACTGTAAACCTACTTCTGCCACATCCGGTATAAAGCAGAAAATAAGAGATATAAACAGATAATTTCACAATTATAAAGAAATAATTAACAGACTAGTCTCTATAACTGATAGATAAAGCTGTACAGGCATATAAGATCTGAATAACATAAATAACAAAACTGACCAAATTTACATATACAGAACACTGCACCCAACAATGACATCATTTACATTTTTTTGAACAGTACGGAAACATTCACTAAATTGATCATGTGTTAAGCCATTTAAAAAAATCCTTAAAAATGTAAAAGGAGTGAAATCATTTAGAGTATATTCTCTCATCGCAGTAGATTTTAGCTAAAACTGAAAAATCAAAAGAAAACTATAATGTCTCTATGTGCTTGGAAATTTCAAGTAATGCATGTGTTAAGGAAAAAAGTATAATGGAAATTTGAAATGTTTTGAACTAAATAATAGTGAAGACAAGACATATCAAATCTTGTTGAATAAAGCTAAAGTAGTGCTTAAAGGGAAATGTAGAGTCATAAGTGCTTATGGTAGAAAAGAAGTAATACCAAAAAATCAACTAAGAATTCATCTTAAGAAACCAGAAAAAAAAAAAAAAAAAAAAAAAAGAACAGCAAATGAATTCTCAAGAATAAAGAAGGAAGCAATAATGAGGATAAGACTGAAAAATCAATGAAAAATACATTAATCATAATAGGCAGAAAATGATCTAAACATTGTTTTTATTTAACTTTTCATAAGATTTAAAAAACCCTGGCAAGACTGGTTAAAACAAAAATAAAAAGTACAAATTAGTTTTATTAGGAATATAAAAGAAGGCATCAGTATAAATCATACAAATATTAAAACTATTACAATTAAATATTAAAAACTTTAGCCAATAAATTTGACAATTTGAAAGAAATAAAAATCTTCTCTGAAACCCCCCCAACTTGCCAGATTTAAGAAGAAATTTAGAATCTGAATAGTCTTAAATCTTTTTTAAAAAATAAATCTAATTTTTAAAATCTTCCTATAATGAAAGTTCAAGGCCATAATAGATCGTTCTACAAATCCTTCCAAATACCAATATCACACAAAATCTACCAGAAAATAGATAAACAGGGGACACATCTACCTCTTCATATGGAGTTTACATAACCTTGAAAGCAAACTTACAAAGATATTGAAAGAAAGGAAATTTATTGGCTAATTACTCTCACTAAAATAGCTCACATATCTTAAACTACTAGAAAATGGAACTCAGTTGCACTTAAAAAAAAAAAAAAAGGAATATTTCGTGATTAAGTAGACTTCATTTCAGCAAACCAAGGGTATTTTTACATTTGGAAATCCATCCCTGTTATCCATGATATTAATAAAAGTATAAGAAAAAGTTAAATGGTCATCTCAATAGAAACAGCAAAACAATTAAACAATTATTCATTTAAAAATTAGCAAACTCAGTCCTAATAATGAGAAAATACTAATTAAAACTACAATGTAATATCACCATACACAAGAATGGATAAAATTAAAAAGACTAAAATACTAAGTGCTGGAGAAGATGTACTGCATTAAGATTTCTCATGGTTTGCTGGTAGGAGAGCAACTGGGTGCAAAACTTTGAAAAACTGAAAGCATCACTAATGTTCAGTGTGCACACAATCCATGACTCAGCAATTCCATTCTTAGGTATAGACATAACAGAAATATGGCTATATGTTCACTAAAGACATGTACAAGAATGCTTAAGGCAACACTATTAGTATAGACCCAAACTGAAAATTGATGCCCCAAAGTTGAAATGATAAGTAAATTATAGTATATTCATATAATATAAATTCTATGAAGTAATGAGAATGAACAACCCATATCTATAAGAATAATAATATATAGGACTCTACGAAGCATAATGTCAATTAAAAAAGATAGATACAGGACTTCCGGTCAAGATGGCGGCATAGGTAAACGCGTTATCACCTCCTCCCACAACCACATCAAAATTACAGCTAAAGTACAACACAATTATCATTCAGAATGGCTTGCCATCAAGCTGAATGGAAGTCCTACAACTATGAAGTTAAAGAAGGAGCCACACCAAGACTGGTAGGAGGGGCGGAGGTGCCGATGGGCTGGTCCCACACCCACATGTGGCGGATAAAAATCAGGAGGGAAACCTCATCTGGGAAGGTCCCCCCTGAGGAGTGAGGGGTCCCTGTCCCATACCAGGTGCCCAGCTCAGGGTTCCAGTGCCAGGAAGAGAAGTCCCCATCACTCTGGCTATAAAAACCAGCAGGAACTGAGGCAGAGGGAGGCTGAGGCTGCTGGAGCCCCAGACAGCCCCTCTTAAAGGGCCCACACACAGACTTACTCGGTCTTGCTCCCTCTGAGCTCGAAGGGGAGGCAGCTGGAGGGGCTCCAGAGACATAAAGGGAAGAACTGAGCTGTTTGGCCTTGGACAAGGGCTGGAGAGGCAGCTTTCTCTTGGACAGATGTGCTGGTGGAGGCCTTTGTTCCTTTGGTGAGCCCTTCCCTGGGACGGCAGATGGCTGCCATATCTGGGACTCCAGCAACCTGGCTGGGACTCCAGCAACCTGGCTCACACTGCTTGCCCCGCCCTGGTGATTTCCTGAGGCCCCGCCCCACCCAACTTTCAGGCCCACCCAAGCTGTTTCCAATGGCTTTACCATAGGATTGGCCTGTCTTGGGTCCTGCTTCAGAATTTCCTAAAATCTCTCAAACAAGCAGCATCTGGTCTCAGTGAGCCTGTACCTCTCGTTAAGTGGCCCCAGGCCAGGAACTAGAAGCAACCAGATGGTTCACAACTTGGCTTTTCCTGGACACCTCTAAGTCCAGCACAAGAAGCAGCCATTGGCAGATCACTTTGTAGCTTAGGCCAGGTGGCCCTGGATAGAACACAGGCAGTAGCTGACCTTGCCCCAGAGCCAACACTCCCAGTGGACAGCTTCAGACCACATCGAAACACCACCACCCAACCACCTCCACAAGTGACACACTCAATGAGTGGACTCAGTGGGTACCAGAGCCCTGATGAAGTAAGTCTTGCTCTGTGTGGTGGGCCCCTGCACAGCTGATCCTCCAAGGGAGTCAGAGGCCAGTGGCTAGTGGGCACAGCCAGTCCTTACAGCTGATCAGCCTGAGTAAATCCCTCCCACTGATGTGCCAACAGCAATCAGGACTCAATTACAACAGAATTGTGTACAGTCCACACTAAGTGTGCACCTCAAGGGCCCAGCTAGGGTGATCAGGGAGGCTGTGCCCCTGGATCCTACAGGACACCTACAACAATAGGTCACCCTGCAAAGCCTAAAAGACATAGCAACTCTACCTAACACATAGAAACAAACACAGGGAAGCAGCCAAAATGAGGAGACAAAAGAAACATGTCCCCAAAGAAAGAAAAGAACAAAACTCCAGGAAAAGAACTAAACAAAATGGAGATAAGCAATCAATTAGATGCAGAGTTCAAAACACAGATTATAAGGTTGCTCAAGGAACTTGGTGAGACATTAAGGGACTTAGTGTGACCTACAGGGAACTTAAGGAGACCTCCAAGGAACTCAGTGAGAACATCAACAACATAAAAAAGGACCAGTCAGAAGTGAAGGATGCACTAACTGAAATAAAGAATAATTTACAGGGAATCAATAGTAGAGTAGGTAAAGCCAAGAAGCAAACTATCAATTTGGATTATAAGGAAGCAAAAAAACACCCAATCACATCAGCAAAAAGAAAAAAGAATACAAAGAAATGAAGACAGTGTAAAGAGCCACTGGGACAACTTCAAGCATGTCAAATTCGCATCATAGGGGTGCCAGAAGGAGAAGAGAGAGAGCAAGAAATTGAAAACCTATTTGAAACAATAATGACAGAAAACTTCCCTAACTTGGTGAAAGAAACAGACATACAAGTCCAGGAAGCATAGAGAATCCCAAACAAGTTGAACCCAAAGAGGTCCACACCAAGACACATCATCATCAAAAGGCCAAAGGTTAAATACAAAGAGAGAATCTTAAAAGCAGCAAGAGAAAAGCAGTCTGTTACCTACAAAGAAGCTCCCATAAGACTGTCAACCAATTTCTCAAAAGAAACTTTGCAGGCCAGAAAGGAGTGTCAAGAGATATTCAAGGTGATGTAAAGCAGTGACCTACCACCAAGATTACTCTATCCTGCAAAGCTATCATTTAGAATTGATGGACATATCAAGAGTTTCCCAGACAAGAAAAAGCTAAAGGAGTTCATCACCACCAAACCAGTATTATATGAAATGCTGAAGGGTCTTCTTGAAGGAGAAGAACAAAAATATGAACAATAAAATGGCAATTAATATGTATGTATCAACAATTGAATCTACATACAAAATGAGCAAGCAGAATAGAAACAGACCCATAGATACAGAGAACTTTTTGTTGCCTGCCAGATGGGAGGGGGCTGGGGGGATGGATGAAAAAGATGAAGGAATTAAGAAGTACAAATTAGTTGTTAGACTAATGAACATCAAAGGGAAGGGAGGAGGGAGGGTGGCATGAGATAAACCAAAGAACTTCTATGCATATATGCATAACCAATGGACACCAACAATAGTGTGGGGAAGGCAGGAGGGGGGCAGGATTGGGGGGAAGGGGGTCAATGGGGAGAAAAGGGGGGAACATCTGTAATACATTTGACAATAAAGATGAGTTAAAAATATAATAAAAAATAAATAAAAAAGTTAGATACAGCCCTGGCTGGTTTGGCTCAGCGATTAGAGCATTGGCCTGTGGACCAAAAAGTCCTGGGTTCAATTCCAGCCAAGGGCATGTACCTCTGTCGTGGTTTGTTCCCGGCCCCGGTTGGGGTCGTGTGGGTGGCAGCCAGTTGATGTGTCTCTCTCACCTTGATGTTTCTCTCTCTCTCTCTCTCTCTCTCTCTCTCTCTCCCTCCCTCTCTGTCTGAAGATAAATGTAAAAATAGCCTCGGGTGAGGATTAAAACAAAACAAAAAGATTGATGCAAAAATAATATGTAGTATATGATTCCATACATTTCAAGTTTAAAAACAAGCAAATCTAATCTATGCTATCAGAAGTTAGATTACTGGTTATCCTGGGTAGCAAGGTAGTGTGAAATGGTGCATGAGGGAATTTCTGTAGTAAATGCAATATTTTGTTTCTTGATCTTATTGGTGATTTTACATAGGTGAGCAATTTGTAATAAATTATTGCCCTGTATACTTACAATTTGTGTATTTTTCTATATATATTAGAAATATTTATATCTATACTATTATTTATATATAGCTAATGTGACAAATTACTACAAACTTAGTGGCTGAAAATGACACAATTTATTATGTTTTGTAGATCAGAAGTTTGATTTGAGTCTTACTGAGCTAAAATCAAGGTTCTAAAAGAACTGTGCTTCCTTATGGGGACTGTAAAGGCCACTCCAGTTCCTGGCCTTTCCAGATTCTAAATGATGCCCACATTCTTTGATTCATTGCTCCCTCCTTCCATCTTAAAAGTCAGCAACTCTTAACCCTTTTTCTGTCATTACATTTTTTTTCTAACTGACTATATTTAAGAAACATTCCCTACTTTTAAGGAGTTATATGATTAACTCCTTAAGGAGTTATATGATTAACCCACCTGAATAATCCATGATGATGTCTCTATCTCAGGGTCTTTAACCTTAATCTCATCTGCAAAATTTCTTTTGCCATGTAAGATAATATACAGAGTGGGCTAAAAGTAGGTTTACAGTTGTGAGTGCACAGAACACAGAGTTTATTCATGTATTATTATTTATTAATTAATGTATTATTTTCCATATGAACAACTATAAACCTACTTTTCCTCCACTCCATATGTTCACAGGTTCCCAGTTCCAGAGATTAAGTTGTGGACATCTTTAGGGGACCATTATTTTGCCTGCCTTACATTTGTGTGTATTTATATATTTAGCAAAATTTCACCTAAGGCTGTTAAATGCTGATCTAGCTTCTTGATCACCTTTGGTTGTAGAAGAATATCTATGCAATCCATTCCTGATCTGATTTTGGGTATATGAGTGTGCAAATTATCTTTGACATCTGAGGAAAGAAATTCACTTTGTTTCCTCAAATGTCATATTAAAAGGTTAGACCAGTTGATCTCTACATTAGCTACCCATGTATAGAATTGATATCACAATATTAGTAACAGTAGTATAAAGGACTTAGATTTTGCTATTCATTTGAATAATTTAAAAATACAGTCATCTGTGAATTATTCACTGTGGGAACAAACTAGTCAGACATTTCATATCTAGTCATTCTTTGCTACCCATCACTTTTCTTGGTCTTCCTCTTTAATTCATGACATGGAGACTCATTTTAATGATTAAATTACAAAGACATGTGCTGCCCAAAATGTGTGCAAGATATTTCAAATTGCAACATAAATGACTTTGGGAGAAGTAATCATTCCAAATCATGATTATCTTCAAGGTAGATTCACAGATATTACGTCAGGGAACAGTGTACCTCATTTCTAAAATGTGGATGTCTGTCCTATAAACAAGTTGCTTCTTTCTTATTCAGTTGTTGTATGATCTCAGTTTAGAACCCAGAGGATTCTAGCTTTGCTACAGCCCTTTTCACAGGGGCATTTTGTCTGCCACTAATCAATCTATACTGAATAAACAGACCCCAGAATTAGGGAGAAACATCTTACATAAAGCATGGCAGTTCATTTTCCAAATCTGAAATGCAAAGAGAGAGAGATAGAGAGAGAGAGAGAGAGAGAGAGAGAGAGAGAGAAAGAAAGAAAGAAAGAAAGAAAGAAAGAAAGAAAGAAAGAAAGAAAGAAAGAAAGAAAGAAAGAAAACCATTCTAATGTTTTATTTTATCTTTCTAAGTGAGGTATTTGATTTCCCAGGGATCACGCCAGAGACTTCTAATTCTGGTGCTTAGTGCTGGGACTGCATGCACTCTCTTCAGGAGTTACATTACAATGCAAAAAACTTTTGTTTCTCACCACCACACATGACAACAAGGGTTACAAAAATGTACCCTGTTGTGTTTTTTCTCACCAATACTGTCAGTTCATTAATCTTAGGTTCTGGAGTTCCAATAATCAAGAGGGTTTTCAATGTAATCTAGGCAATAAAAGTCAGGACAAGAACTTCTAGCCACTGTGCCTGACTTTCTCGCTAAGAGAACCAAACCCCACAAATTCCATCTCCGCATTGGAAATAGAGCAGCACACTGCTTACATTTCAGTCTGAAGAAGACTAGAATAATCAGAAAGAATTGATTTATCCAGGATAAGGCCTCCTGAAGGCCTACCTTTAGAAATTTTAAATCTGATAAATTCGTTAAGAAATAGTCTAGGTTGGCCAGTAAGACATTTGAGAACATTTTGTGTCAATTAAAAATCACTTTTTTTTTCTTTGTCTCTTAAGAGATTCTACATACATTTTTTATTTGAAGCAAATGTAAAGGAGATACAGTACTTGCACCTGGGTGGCATCATTTCTAGATTATAATAAACCAAGCGGTGGAAAGATGTTAAAAGAGAAATGTGTATAGAGATGTTGATACCTTCTTTGGGTAGCGATAACAGAAGTATTCAACCTACCCTTGGCTGTTTTTAGGAGTTTAAATAGAGTTTTCCATCAACTAGCCCTCCTTTCACACTACCCAGAGTTCTGACACTCTTGAGGATGATGCAATTAACTTGTATCGCTGCTACGTGTGACTTTGGTATCAGTGTAGTTTGTAAGACTAAAATGTTTGTGTGTAAACACTCCAACAGCCCCAGGCTGCTCTATTAGGCAAACAGCTCTTCCAAGAATGCAGAGAAATGTAACAGAGGAGCCAACAGCACACCTGTCCTTGAGGCAGTAAGTCTTGAGGCGCAGTCTACATTTCTTGCTTCAAAGCAGAGGCAGGCATTCAGTGTGTTAGGCATCAATCAATGCAATTGTGATGATTTGGAGAAAGCTTATGAAATAGTCAACTTTACATTATGGAGCATAAGACTAAATTTTATTGGGTCTGTAAAGCAATGTGCATGTGTGTGAGTGTGTGTGCGTGTGTGTGTGAAGAGCTAGTTGGAAAGCTGTAGGGAAAATTAAATATTTAAGAATTTTATTTCTACTCAGAGTATCATTTATTGTTTCCAATGATACAGTAGAAGATACGGTCCTATATATGTAGAAAAAAGTAAATGATTTATAATTTTTAAAAGCTGTATTTGAATAGAGAATAAAACTATATTCCTTTGAAACAGTCCATAGACACATATGCACAGAAATGTTTGGTCTTTACATATATATCAATAGAATATGTATTTACATATCTTTTTCTTATAGCCACCCTTACCAGGCACTATTTTCCATGTGCAGAATAAGCTACATGCTTTACATACATCGTCATAGTTGACCTCACAACAATTTTGAGGGATAGGAATTTCTACCCATTTCAAAGATGAAGAAATAGAGGCTTGCAGAGTTAAGTAACTTGCCCTAGGTCACACTAATCAATTAAAATGTTGATTGATGACCTATTCTCTGTGAAGTATTGTACTCCAAAGAATATGTTTAAAAATATATCTTTAAACTACAGAATTTATATGCATGTATGCATAACCATGAACATAGACAACAATGCTGGAGGGGGAGGTGGGATTGGGAGGAGGGTGTCAATGGGGGAAAAAGGAGAAACATCTGTAATAAAAATTAATTAATTAAAAAAAGTAAAGAAAAATACATCTTTAATTTTCAGATAATTATTTCCTTCAGATAAATTCCTGAAGTTTGAATTGCTGGTACACAGGGGAGAGGGCAGGTTACTACATCAAAGATTTCTTCACATCTTCACTAACACAGAGAACTGGGATGTTTTAAAATGTCAGTTTGAATAGGAAAACAATGTTATATATTTTTATTGGCATTTTATATTACAGAAGTTACATATATACCTTATAAATATTCATTGGCCATTTTTATTTTCTTTTTCTTTGCATTCTATATTTATGCCCTTTGCATAATTTTCTTATGCAAGTAAATGGGTCATTTTCTTAGCAATTTGATGAAATAATCTTAGAAATCATTTAATGTAATTTACAAATAAGAATATATGAGAAAATTTTGAAAAATGGGAACAATATAGAAGATAATTTGTTCTTTTAGATATTAAAAATATCACAACTAGTATTTTTATTGAAATTCAATAATTTAATTTATAGATCAATGTTTATGGCATTAACATTTTGAAAATTCCAATAAATAACATTTGTTCAATAACCTCCATGTATTGAAATTTTATTTTATAAGCCATAGTAAAATTTGATTTATTTTACTTATATGTTTTATTTTACTAAAAATCTATAGGATTCATGTTTATGTCCCGACTTGGTAATTTGGTTGCTGTTGTAAATGGAATATGTTTTATTACATTTTCTAAGTACTAATACTTTTCATTTTATTTATTTATTTTTGTAGGAAAAACTTCTACTTATTTTTAAATTAAATGTATTGGGGTGACATTATTTAATAAAATTATATATGCTTCAAGTGTACAATTTTATGATACATCATTTGTATCATTGTGTGCCTACCACCAGAGTCAAATCTTCCTTCACCACATATTTGACCCCCTTTACCCTTTACCACCTCCAACCCTGTTTCCTCTGGTAACCACCCTACTTCTGTTCTCTGTGTCTATAAGTTTTTGTTTGTTTTTCTTGTTTGTTCATTTGTTGCTTTAATGTTTATATCCCACATATGAGTGAAATCATATGGTTCTTAACGTTTTCTGTCTTATTTTAATATTTTTAATTTTATAATTTATAATCTAAGTTTTATTTCTGCCATATTATTTTTTTAAATGTATGTATGTAAATTATATGGATCCAATTTTTCTTTTGTTCTTGTCTTTTGTCATAAACTATATGGCACAAATGAAATGGATTTTGTAGATCTGGTAGATATGACAGTACTGGACTAAAGAAAAGATTAAAACAAAAGAAAGTGGAGGAAAGAAAAAGAGAGGATGGAAAAGTACATGAGCAGGCAGGATTATTTTTGTTAGTTGATAATTGTATTGAAAATTGTGTATTTGCTTTGTCTTGTCATGTAGAGGTAGAGGGACACCGAGAATCTCTCTGCACATTTTCTTTACTCTCACATGCAACCATAGCAAATATAGAAATTCTTGGCTATTTAACTCTATATACTGTGTTTGCAATATGACTATCAAGGAATGATAAGCATCCTCCTTCTAGTACACAGGACTCTTTTGTTAAATAAATGACAATTGGAGCTCCAAGGCTAAATCTTTCACCTAGTCCACCTTTCTCCAGCTTATACTACAGCAGTATTTTCATTAGACAGCATTCACCTTAGGTGGAGTGTTTCATCAGCATCCTATTCTTCTCTTTGGTTAAAGTGAACTAATAAATCTAGTTCTACTGTCTTACATGTGGTAGATAAACTTTTTTTTCCTTAAATCCATGGCAATTAGCACCTTGAAACCAGTAAGATTTTTCTTCTCTGTCCATAAAATTCAAAATATTCACCCAGTTAGTTCTAATTTTCTGTTCTGAATCATTTTTTTCTAGTTTATATTTGTATAAACTCATTGTGAATTTTTAACCCAAATTCAAGTCATTTCCCATGTTCTATCAAGAATCCAACCTGTATTTTAAAAAAATTTGCAACAATAAAAATTGGAACAAATTATTTTTTTATTAAATAATCATTACATTGTTTTTTAAATTAAATATATGTTTTAGTTTAAGTTTGGGAACTCACTAAAGAAATAACAATCATTAAACTCTAAATCTTATTAAGCTACTAAACCCAACAATAATCTCCCAGTCACAAGGTACTCTCCCCAAGCCATGAAAAAAAAAGTATCTCAAGATAGTCTTTATCTTGACTAGTCTTTATCTTGACTTAAATAGTTTTTATTTAGCCTAGAAATTCTCAAATTATGTGTATTTGTGCCTGTATGTGTGGGTCCTATATCCTAATCCCTTGGAAGCTTTTAAAAGCAATTGCACATGCCTTGACCCCCAGAAATTCTGGTACGTATTCTTCTGTTCACTAACTCTTCCCAAACAGTCAATCACTTCAGGAAAATTGCTGCCAGTTTCTGAAAAACTGAGACTAGTAATTATAATCCTCATAGTCAGCATTAAATATTGTAACTAAATTTGTACTGAGATTCCTAAGGTCTTTATAATATTTTTCACAAATCATAGTTATTCATATTCATACCTAGTTTTTCTTATGGGAAATAAAATTGCCTTTAAAGTTACATTATTGTGAGATTCTTATTTATGCTCTTTCACCATTCTTGTCAATAGTAATTATTTAAAAATACTTATAAGCTAAAGGAATGAAAGAGTTAAAAAGTTTAAGTCGTCACTTTGGAGTGTATCAATTTTTTTTTTCCTGTGGGCATATAAATGTTTATTCACATCCAAAGAAATGTTGTTATATATTCCATCTGTAGTTACTTGCCTGTCAAGATCTGCAGGCTTGCAAAATACAATCAACCTCAAATGGTTGTAGGTTCTCTAGTTCCATATACCCAAGATACTTCATTCCCAGTTATATAATAGAATATTAAAATTTAGTAAGTTAACATATATCTGGAGCAGCTTGCAGAACAAGATTGTATTTGTTTAGATCACAGAAAAATGAAAATTTTTAGGTTTTAAAGATACTTACATGGCAATTAGTTCATGTTACCATTCCATCTATTTTTTTAAAAGTCCAGTTTTCTTCTTATAAACTTCTAGATCAGAGAGACTTTGAAAAGATCTACTGGGCCTTCTGCTAGGTTTCTTTGAGAGCAGTGAAGTTATCATATATTTCTGCTCCGTATTATTATACTGAGTACTAGTACAGTGGCTGAGAGTAAGATCTGTAGATATTACAACTAGGGCAACCAAAGAAAATGATTGAAAGCCGGAAGCCACATGTGGAGACATAAAGGAGTGAAGATAGTGGTTGGACAGTTACAGAATGGGCAGACTGGGAAGTAAATTGGAGAGAAAATCTACAGAAAGGAAGGCAAATAGTTACATAGAACATTAGTTTAAGATCAAAGGGGGTTATTCAAATATGGATAGATTGGACAATTCATCATATGAGGTTCAAATTGCCAGCAAGCCCGGCCGGTGTGGCTCAGTGGTTGAGCATCAACCCATGCACCAAGAGTTCGCTGGTTTGATCCCCAGTCAGGGCACATGCCCAGGTTATAGGCCAAATCCTCAGTGGGGGGCATGCAGGAGGCAGCCAATCAATGCTCTTTCTCATCGATGTCTCTATCTCTCTCCTTCTTCCTTCCTCTCTCTCTAAAATCAATAAAGAAAAAGAAAAAGAAAAAATAAATTGCCAGCAAATAACAAGGTTACTAGGTAGGTAATAAGTAAATGGGGAGAAACCAGATTCAAAGAAAAATTGGTTCATGGTCACAGAAGGGCAAGAGCTTTGAAGCCATTCAACTGTGTGAACTTGGCCAGTTTGCCTACTGTCTCTAAGTTTTGCTTTCATTGTAAATTTTAGTAAGAATACCCACACCTCAGAGAGTTGGTGAAAGCATAGTAAATGACTGCACATAGTAAACACTCAATCACGAAAAGTGGTTGTTATTTTTAAGAGGCTTGACAGAGTCTTGTTGAGTGGGCAGGGAGTATGCTGTTATATTGGAACCAGTAGTGAGAAAGAATCATGTCTCAGTGAGTACCACACTTTTCTAGTTCGACTTGTCCTTTATGTAAATAGGAACATTCCTTAATCTTGGGTGAAACAAAACCTGTTAGGAGCAGTTAAGCAGCCACTAGGATGGTTTAGCAATCACAACTATGTGGATCCTGGAAAACTTAGAGACCTGCAAACTCTTCTTCATTCATCTTAGCTGTCACAGAGGTACTATAGATGACATTGCAACTGCTCCAGTTCTTGAAATAGGGTAAAACGTAATTGCCCACCTCTACCTTTCTGCAGACCCCTCAGTAGAAGGATGCCATTTTTCCCACAACCACATATCTCAGTGTTTGCTCCTGTCATGATTTCCATTGCTGCTTACAAGCCATTGCTTCTCTATTTCCTTATAACTATTGCTCTTTGAGGGTGAATAATATCAAGCCATTTCAGCTTCTAACACTCCTCATTGCTGTCATACACAAGCCTAATATATATTCCTCATTCACTAGAGATTCACTGGCGGTCTTCTTTTCCACTCTAATCGTTCCATTATCCTGAGAGATATGTGCTTCCACAAAGACAACTCACGCAATTGCCTAGTCTCTTAGTGTTTGGATTTTAATCTTCACCCTCACTTGTCTTTAGCCAATGTTTCCTGGACATTTTCATCTAGTGTTTGTTTTTTCCCCTTTATATAATCTGTCTGATGATGTTGATGGATAAATTTCACAAAACTGTACAAATTATAACTGTATCAATCCCAAATCAGTCTTCAGTGCCAACAGATAATATGTTTATTATTTCTCAATTATTTGATACTTCGTAAGATTTCCAGTGAATTGGAAAGCAAACCATTCCAACCTCCACCCCTTTTCAATGCAAGACCTTCTCTGTTCTTTTAAACTTTTGATTTAAACATCTGTCTCCTTCTAAGCTGGTGGTCTTATAGAGAAAATAGAAGGCATAAGATAAGCATTTTCTTGGGTTCCCATACATATGATCAAACTTACAGACTTCCTTGCATATACGTTCATCTTTTTCTCCCTTTTTCCTTTTAGAATGAAAGTGGTATCTTTTCTCTTGTCTATAATGACATTTCCATTTTATCTTGATCTAATCCTTTTCAGACTCTTCAAGTTTGTAAATTATATTTTCCTTTTTTATACCTACTCTAGATTTAACCATTTTCTGACTATAATATCTCCATTCTTTAAAAAACATTCTTTCTTGAGATGTTTTTCTAGCTACTGCATTATCTTCATTGTCTTCTCATAGTGAAGCAATCCAAAGGGTTCTCTATACTTACATTCATCCTTTACCCTTGCAATCAGTTCTCAATCTATAACAATTTGGATTTAGTATATCCAACTCCATTGATATTGTGTACATCTGAGTTACCAAGAACCTATTTATAAATCCTTCCCAGTTTTCTTGTTTGATTTCTTAAAATATACCTGGCATAACTGACTCCCCTTTGAAATATGGTCCATTTTTTGGCATTCATGACACCACATTTTCCTGGTTTTTCTTCTACCTTTGTGGTTGCTACATCTTAGTATCTCTTTTAAACATACACACACCATCTATAGATCATGTTCTGTGGATGTTAGGGCTTCTCTTGATACTACCTTCTTTTGTCTTGTTTCTTACTAAAGCCTCAAACCTAGCCCTATATTCTGTTCACTGCATCCTGTAGCTTTCACTGAGATGAAAATCAATCATTGGACCTAGAAGCACTCTGATTCCTTCACATGGATTATCCCTGCTATTACTTAACTTCTACTTATTGATTATGTCTCAGCTAAGATCTAAACTTCTCTGAAAAACCTTACTTAACCTCAACAAATGCCCCTCCAATGTTCTATCAGAAGCTCTTTTATTTTTTCTTTCTTATCCCTTATAAGAGTGTGTTTAAACTGTCAGTTTTCTTTTCTCTTTTCCCCATTAGACTATAAGCCCCTAGAATGCAGAGACTATATTTACCATCACATTACTAGAACATAAACCCAAAACTGGTATAAAGTAGGTGCTTAATGAATATTTGTCAAAATGAATGAATCAATAAATTATACCATAGGTATGTATTCTAGTGAATTTGATATTAAGCCCTGAAGAATTCAAAAATAAATTATTCAGTAGATCACTTATAAGCACTTGGAAAATGAAGTGGTGGTGGCTAGAAGGCATCATGGATGCACAAAGAACAAGTCATGCCCTATTAATTGGATTTCCTCTGGCAGATGAGATTGACCTAGATGGAGTGCCTAGACTTTTCTCTTTAGAAATGCTTTTGTTTCAGAAGTTTTTATAACTTAGATCTTACATACTCATATGTCATTGTGGGCAAGACAGTGAGATGAGGTCAAATACAAAATAAATAAGTAAATAAATAAAACAAGTAATGGTGATATACCTAATAAGTTTCTCGTACTACAGAGTTAGCATTTGGCTTTGCTTTTTCAACAATTTTATAAGTGTTTTGACTAAGTATATAGAAAAGGCTTCTTCTTCTTTTTTTTTTTTTTTTTTTTTTTTTGTAGTAGCAGCTATAGAATGAATACTTGCAAAGCATTCAAACATCTGGGTGATAATTTGTGTCAGGAACATCTGGTTAAAGAAGGTATTTCTGTCTTGAGTGGGAAGTTGGTTTTATAATTCCATAGTCTTTTCCAAGTTTAAGATGTCATGATTCTGTGAAGTATTAACATCTCAGGATATGCTGGAGATGATTGTATAATTCTAAAATTTCTACATACAACAAATTATGGGATGCATCGCTGGCAAATAGGAGAGTTGAGTATATCACTTTGTGTACCTGGGGCTTTCCAAAGAATGCAAGGCAAAGAGAAAAAAAATAAATACCTACATCATGTAACAATAAGTCTTCAGGAGATATTTAAGGACTAGACTTTTCGACATTGATGCATTGTAGACAATAAGTTTTGATTATTCTCCTATTATCTAGAAACAGAATTTACTTGGAAAATATTCAGTTACTTGAAAAATCCATATTCAGATGTAAAATAGTGTTTTTCCCATTTGTATGTTTTAAGTACTTTTAAAGTTTGTTGTTGTTGTTATTGTTTTGCCACTTGCAAAGCTGACCTCTCTGTACTCCATCACCTAAAGCACCAACAATCTAAGTGGAGCTTTTATATGGTCAAATTCCTAACCTCTGTGTTTTCAAAATCCTTTTAAATGATAATGAACCCATATTGCTTTAGAATTTAATGTTATTTTCTATCTTCAGTAGGGACAGAGGGTTCTCTCCCTGTCAGATATGATTTGGAAAGGACATCAGAGGCCAAGAAACATTGTTGACTTGGATAAGTTCCACAGATGAAAAGGTCTAATTGAGGAGACTGGCCAAATTTTGGTAGGCAGCCTATAAGTGAAATGCTATTTCCAAATGGTGTTTGAATAATTATATCCAATAAAGAAGCTTTTGGGGTTTGACTTGTGTGAACTTTTAAGTGGCAAATTGTCACACACTTCAACTAAGCTGATGTTTCACCAAATTAACTCTTTTAAGACTTCTGATTACAGTTAAATGATGGAAGGGAAGCAGTTGCCACTTCTCAGTTCTTTCTTTAGAGTAACTCCTGCCAGAACTTTTCTGTTTATTTCCTTGTCATGATCCAAATTCAGACCCTCACCACTTTTTGTCTGCTCTGTTGTGATAATTTCCCAGCTGATCTCCATACTCCAATTTCTCTTTCTTTTAACGCATTCTATATGATCAAGTTAAATCTCTAACACTATTTTGATCACAAGTAACTCCCTTCTGTAAAAACCTTCAACAAGTCCCCACAAACTAAAGCCCAAACCATTTAGCATGTATTCAAGTATCTAAACCTATCTATCCTTGCCAAAAAATTCCACTTTTATCAAATAAATTATTTAATAAAACAGTCTTAAGATCCTGTCTCTAAGCATTTAATGGCAGAATGCTTCTCCCCTGGTATATTACTTTCTACTTTTGAGAACTCACAAATCCTTCAGATTTCCTTAGCCCTTCAGATTGAAGGGGTCTGTACCTCTTTAAGGCACTCAGAGCCATTATTCTCTGAACAACTCATCACTGGGCAATTAATCTTCTATGATCTCATGACCCCTCTTCTATTATATTTGAACTTTATTTTATTGTTTCTAATCTTATAAATGTGTCTGTTGCAGGGAAGAGATACTTTCATCTCAATATTTTTGATTACATATAGCACAGTGTCTGTGATGATCTTCTTGGACCCTGTCCTTAACTAAATAGTTCAAATTCACATACCCTCCACTTGCAATGTTATCCTTCCCATCCTTTATTTAAGTTCCAATTTGGAGATTACAGTATGATTCTTCACCTGGGGAAAGATAGAGACCCAAATAATTAATTCAATATCGTTAAGTCATTGGGAAATGTATCTTCCTAATTGAGCAATTATTGTTTAATAAACTTATTCTTCTATTACAGGAAGCCAACCTCACATCTCACTCAGAATCATAGTTCATTGCTCTCACCCTTCCCCTCCGATGGTGATAGTTTTTCTACCTCTGTCTCTATCTGCAGGCTACATCTGGTATGTTTCAAACCTGACTGATCCATCCCAACAAGCCTGCTTAATTTTTTCAGGTCCTCCATATACTGGTTAGTCCATACTGTCTTTCCCTAAGCTCGTATTCTAACAATGTCTTTCATATAATAGATGCTCAATAAATATTAGCTGATTTCACTTGATGGTTAGTTTTAATATTCTCCTACCAAGCCTGCCAGTGTTCTTGAATAACGAAGCAACACACACATGCATGAACATACGATCTGATCTCTAGTGTTGTTCTTCTATTACTTGAAGTTGGTAGGTAAAAATGAAGCAAAAAATGTCCGGCCAGTGTGGCTCAGTGGTTGAGCGTCTACCCATGCACCAAGAGGTCGCTAGTTCGATTCTGGGTCAGGACACATGCACAGGTTGTGGGCCCAATCCCCAGTAGGGGGCATGTAGGAGGAGGCCAATCGATGTTCTCGCTCATCGATGTTTCTATCTCTCTCTCCCTCTCACTTCCTCTCTCTGTAAAATCAATGAAGGAAAAAAAATTAAGCAAAAATTTATGCCCAAACTTCCAGAATAATACACTAGGTAATAATTACTTTTCTAGATTAATGTCTTATTCTCCTTTTTCAGTTGCTCTGTCCTTGAAAACTTTCCTTGGCCTCTCCTTAACCATTTTTCACTTGATTTCCCCACTTTCCTCACAAAGAACACAAAGATTTCAGTAGGAAAGACATAGGTTTAAAAGTCATATTGTCTGCTACGTGTATTCTAATATTGAAGTAAATTTTTTAAATACACTAAATTTGAAATCGAAGAGTCTTGTGTTGTGTGTTCTGATCAGATGAGTTGCTCTTCTCTGGTCATAAATAATGTGTTTTACCAGTGACCTCAAGTCTTTCAGTTCTTGACAGTGATTATGTTCTCATGCTGCTCTGTCACTTGGAGGTATTAAACAAATAGATTACATGATCTTGGGAAGGGGTGTTATGGAGGAGACTCTAGACCCAATCTGTGGTTAAACTAGTTTACCGGCTTACTATGAATGCACATCAGAATTACCTGAAAATATATTTTTAAATGCCTTAGCACCTTAAGTTTTACCTTAATCACTATTTTGTAGAGATGACAAATGAAAAATATATATAATTCAGTTGAGAACTACAGAGTTGAGAACCAGTTAAATAAATTAATTAATTCAACTTAAAAGTTTAATTCCAGTCTGAAACTTTGTTTTATAATTAAAACAGTATGTTTCAGTACTAATTTTTGCACCCTAATATGTTTGTAAATTATATTAAAAGCTTATTATAAACACTTTGAATTATAATGGCCATCACAACCAAAATCGCAATACAGTTTAGCTAGTCCCTTCAGGACAATAAGAATCACTGGATTGAAAGGAAAAAAAAAATTTTTTTTCTTTCAATTTTAGCAGACTAGAAAAAAGTCACTTTTTTTTGTTTTTCAAAGCGTAATTCTATGCTACTGAGAAGCTTATTCAGGATTTGGATATGTCAGGTATTATGGTTCCTTGACATTAAAAATTCTATCTTCTCTTTCGTCTTGAAACCATTAGCTGAGAAAAGCATTTCAATTGATAATCATTCATTGAGTGTCTTCTACTTGCCCAGGACTCTGCAAAGTTTGACATGTAGATATATATAAGAGAAGTGTTTTACCCATTTGCTTTTCAATATTTTTTGGAAAGTATAGAAGGCCAAAATTTACATTTATAAAAAACTATGGAACTATTTGAAAACATTCCATGGTCCAATAAAACCTAACACCAGAATGTGTGTGGAGTGTGTGTGTGTGTGTGTGTGTGTGGAGTGTGTGTGTATGTGTGTGTGTGTGAGTGAAATGGCTGATTAGGAAGAGAAGGAACTAAATTTCAAAAGCACCATGAACAGTCTAAGGTGTTAAGTGAATCAGATGAAAATAAAAGGAAAGAAAGATAGCTAGAAAGAAAGTAGGAAAATGGGAGGAAGAAAAAAAAAGAAGCAAAGGAAAGGAGTTTTTGAATGTTATTAAAAACTACTTCCTTTTTGTGAATAATCACTTATCTGGAAGAATATCATTCTCTGACATACTGAGATAACTGAACCTAACAATTTCATTGATGAATTTCTTTTTTTAACCCGAGGACATGCTTATTGATTTGGGGAGCTTGGGAGAGACAACATCGATGTGAGAGAGAAACATCGATCGGGATCAAACCTGCAACCTTTTGGTGTACTTGTACAAATGACGTTCCAATTAACTGAGCCACACCAGCCAGGGCTAAATCACTGATGAATTTTGATGTGACCTCAAAATAGGGAGTATAAGACCATAGACCTCATATGTTTTCATCCATCCATTTTTATAATATTTCCCATTATATTTGTTACTATTCAGATAGAGTGAAAATGGTTAATCAGGAGTCTCACATTCCAATCTTTGATTCATCTATTGAATAACCTGGACAAATTATCTCTCTGGGTCTCAATTTTCTCATTTACAAATGGGTATAATGAAACTATTACTTAATTGAAAATGGTACATTAAAGTATTTAGGTGATAAGAATGTATTGAAGCCCGGCCAATGTGGCTCAGTGCAATGAGCGTCGTCCCATGGACTGAGGGGTCCCGGTTCGATTCCCGGTCAGGGCATCTGTGCAGGTTGCGGGCTCGATCCCCAGTAGGGGGCGTGCAGGAGGCAGCCAATCAACGTTTCTCTCATCGATGTTTCTATCTCTCTCCCCTTCTCCCTTCCTCTCTAAAAATATCAATTTAAAAAAAAGAATGTATTGAAATGTATATTGTGTAATTAACACTATGCCTAGCATATTTTAAGCATGAACTAGGTAATAGCTCTTATTATTATTATTTTGTTATCGTTCTTTTATGATTATCTGATGTATCATTTCTGAATAGACAAAAGCAGTCTTGTATTTGGGTCTGTGTACTTATGGAACAACAACAGAAAGTTTCAAAATTAGTATGTCTCTGCAAACAGGGACCTCATAGTCAACTTTGTGTCACTGCTCAGGATTTGTATTGTGTGAAATAGGCTCACCTTACAAAATGTTCTAAGTATAAAGCTACCTTTATCTGTGAGGCTAAGAGAACTACGTTGTACACTCAGGTTTTTTCCATTCATTTGCTCAAAGATAAGCAGCAAGCTATTACTCTCTTTGGGGGCTGTCTTCACAGACTATTTTCAGCCACCACTTGTGGGAATGCTTTATGAGATGTCAGCATGTGTGAATAGAGATAGCATGGTTTGTTATGGGCAGATAGGCCATATTCTGCTATACACTGGTAGCTTTGTCTTTTATCACTATCACAGGCTTATTTAACAAGCTGTGATTCTGTGGTTCATCACAAAGAAAACTGTCATCCCCAGACACGTGGCCTGAACATCCTTTCATCTTCCAAGTTAGTAGGATCTGTCATGTGACATCAAGCAGACCAGCAACTCCGGATGGGCCACACAGACTGCAATGTAACGAGGAAGGTTTGTACCGGCAAAGATCCAGGGTTTGCACCTCTGATTAGATTACATGGATGAGAACAACATGTGTATGCTTTTAAGTTGTGTATGCTGATAAAATGTCATAAATATCACTTGAAAGGAAACCAGTTGTGTTTAGGTGATAATTATTTATCATGGTGTTATTCTGAGTAACTGATAAATGAATTAAGATTGATTTACTCCACCATCCCATCATTTTAGCAAACTCTTCTCATTGCTTGGTATTAAAAACATTTAAGTTTTTGAAGTAACTTTTACATTTAATTGCAAATGGTCCTTTGAAATTGTTGACAATACCTCGTGTGTGTGTGTGTGTGTGTGTGTGTGTGTGGTAATTTGTGTAGCAAGTCTGCAAATATTGACTGTTCCACTCATATTATCAATTAAGAAATAATAAATCCAGAGATCTAAAGAGAAAGTTCCGTAACATTTCTAAGGGAGCTCTATGGCTGAGAGTTGAGGGAGATGCTTAGTTACAGCTTTTTCACCAAAGCTTGTAGGACATATATTTTTGGCTATGGAAACTGGGCCTTCCCTGATGAGTTCAGCACATTGTCTGCCCCTGGGACATAGTATTCTGCTCTTGCTGTGACTTGGCAGATCAGATTAAACTACTTTGGGGACATTAAAGTATAAATATTTCATGGGTGCCCTCATGGAATTGAATTTAAGCTCAAACATTGAAGTCTTGGTTGTTTGGTCTCTCTGATGATTTCTGCCTTTTTGCTCTCTTTACATTTCCACACTTTGCAAAGTTATCTCTTAGGGAGTTTAGCTTTGTCTTTTGGCTTCTGTTTTCTTGATAAGTCCAAGAATGTTTTAAAGCTGGAATCTTGGCTACAAAGATTTAAAACTAAAGAGCAAGGAATCTACTGGTCAACAGGTGTCTCTTATGAAAGGAGATTATAAACTGAAGGAGAGAAATTTTAAAAAGTTAGAATGCAAATAATGATCCCATAGCAGTGGGTAAACTCAGGGCCACCATGAATACTGGACACTGCACACAAAGGCACCAGCAGAGATTACGTCTGGGCACTCAAATCCAGCCAGTGCTCAGCTCACCAAACAATGTGCCTAAGGGGGTGCATCTGCCAAAAGGGGGAGCTTTCTCCTATCCAGTCATCCAGAGTGAGTATTTTTTCTCTCTGCACAAAGGTACCAGATAGGCTAACAGTGGCCTTGGATAATTTAAGGCAGGCGTTTAACCAACAAAATATCTCCTTACAGAAAAGAGTTACTCTAAAGGTCTCCAGAACATTAGAAGAGAGAACATTCAGAATTTGATAGAAAGTCAACTGTAAATATTGCTTATTGGTAAATCTATATAGAAGACAAGACTAGGTTTGATCCTTCTTGTTATTCCCCTACTTTGAATGCATGGGAAGTACCCTCCATAAGCAGATAACAATATTAATTTTAATTAATTAATCTATCTAGTAAATTATAATTTATCTTGATAAAAGGGATGTGATTAGCCTAAGTCATGACTACATTTTGAGGAGATAGAGGCAAGTTAGGCAGTGAGGGATGGGACCATGGGAAGAGAAGGCTGAGATACACAGGAAGTTTGAGATGACTTGGAGCTCAGTACACAGGCAGGCAACTCAGTACACAACATATCTGGAGGTTCATTCAGACTCTACATATCTCAAAATAATAAGTAAGCCCTGGGCAGTTTGGCTCAGCAGTTAGAGCATTGGCCTACGGACCAGAGAGTCCCGGGTTCGGTTCCCGATAAGGGCACGTACCTCGGTTGCGGTTGGTCCCTGGTTGGGGTCATGTGGGTGGCAACCACTTGATGTAAGAGCTCTTACATCAATGTTTCTCACTCTCTTCCTTCCTCTCTCCCTCCCACTCTATCTAAAGATAAATGCAAAAATGTCGTTGGGTAAGGATAAAATAAAATAAAATAAAATAAAATAACTAAAATCAACCTGGCAAATATTTGCCGTCAAGGCCCAAAACTCCAGCCCCCATTTATAGAAATGCAAATTAGAAGCTCCTGGACGGAGCACAGATCAATTACATAACAAAAAACCCAGAAAGGCCAGTTTCAGACAAAGTGGAGAACAGTGACTGATTGTATAATTCCAAAGAATTTTATTTTTTAAGAATATAGTGCTGGCGAGTCTGCTGGGAGCAAGGCAACAGGATTGCTGAATGATTGGATTTGGGGGAGAAACCAAAAGCAAGCATAAGGTTGCTTCAAGGGCGTTTCCCTTCCTCATCACCAATAGTCTGGTAGAAGTTGAAATTATCATAAAAAGGGAAGCCACTAAGGCCTTATAGGTGACTTAGGGCTAAACCCAGTCAGATGGAAAACACAGTCTTTAAAATGTATGGATGTTGTTAAGGCAGAATTCCTTGAAAGGACCAATGAGAGGCTAGCAAAGTACTTATCTACCCCTAGACAACAGTCCCATGGGCAGCCCACTTGGGTCCCTTCCCTGCAACCAGGAGTCTATTTTTAAAATAAACTTTCCTATCTTTTATTCTTGGTCCATGAACTCATTCTTTGATTTCTCGAGACAACCTACCCCATCACCACTGCGTGGTTTCAGTTTCAGGTTTGGTATTCCCTGCCTTTGTCAAGTTTGGCTTTCAATTATTGGATAACCCAGTTTTTCAAATATGGTGGTAAATATATTGTAACTACTGGCCCAGGGTATATATACAGAAAAGTATTTTGTGAAAATTTGCAGTTATAATCTAGACTAGGTTAATGGTGTACTATTATCTTGAGCAAATAATTTAACTTTTCTGTTCCATATTAGGTAACAACCGAAAAGCACAGGGACGTTTCCTCCAGAAGGTGGAGTGAACCCATAAGCTGTGCATGTATTATACTCACTCTTTTTCATTAAATAATTTGTAAGTAAAGATCAAACATGCGACAATTAGAGTTTTAAAATATAGGGTCCAGATTTAAAACTTTTATTTGTTAAATATGAAATACCATCTGAAATATCAAAAATAAGGAACCAGAAGAGTATAATTATGTATGATAACCTGAGGTCTTAAGGAAGAAACTATTCAGATTTAAAGGGAAGGCTGAGTCGTCTATATATACCTAGGACTCCTATATTTAACATTCATATGATCAATCGACTCTAGTTAATTCAGTGAGAAAAGATATATATTTGACTGATTTTTTAATTTAATCAAAATAAAATATTTAGATTTAAACTGAACAGAAAATGACTAAGATTATATTTTTCACATTTAGAATCCATGTTCTTGCTTTTTGGAACACATAGCAAAATGTGAGCCACAAATATCCATTTTATTCAGAATATCTGGTATAATGAGGATTCACACCTGGTGTAAATTGCTTCCACTTTGTTTAACTGACTATAAACAAATAATGCAAATGATATATGAGATAAAGATGCAAATTGTGAACGGAAAGGGGCCACACACGCTAACCTGACAAACCTTGCAAACTCAACAACCTAAAGTAACCACAAAGGATGGTCTGAAATTTAAACTTTTTAACTAAAAGCAGTTTATGGCCTGTAGTCATGTCCTAGGCTGGTATCTTCCCTGACCAAGGTCAATTTTCACCTTAATGGAGCCCATTGTCTTTTTGTATCTAAGATAACGGTACCTTTGGAATGTGGGGTAATTTCCTTTTTCCCAGACCCCTCAGGCACAACCTATGCACCAGGGTGGAAACCACAAACTCCCTTTTTGTTATTATCATGTTAATTGTTGACTCTTAACTATCCTGTACACACCCATGTAAAAGATGTCTATCATTTTACTTTTTATCCAGTCCCAGAGATTTCCCCTCTTTACTTTCTCCTGCCTCCCTGATCTATCACAAATGGATTTCATATAACCCACTTAATCTTTTTTTTTTTCATTGTTGAAATTATTAGAGCTGTCCCTCTTTTTCCCTCATTGACCCCCTCCTTCCAGCTCCTACCTCCCTCCTGCCTTCCCTTAGTCTTCTCTTTTGATTGTAATGTACAAATTAAGGTGCAAAACTGCCATTCTCAGGAGCATTATCTCAGTCCACTGAGATTTTTCTTCCCAGCATTTGTTGACAGTTTGGTTCAAATAAACTAACAAATTCTTCATAGTTTTGAATGTTTCTTACATTGACAAAATGTAAAGGCAGATGTAAATTCCCAGTGGGAACTAATGTATCTCAAGGATGTCTCCCAAGTTTTGTTGTCAAAGTAATTTATGCAGGATGAAGCTCCTGGCAGATTAAAAAAAAACAAAACTGATAACTCTCTGACTTCTGTGGTTGTTTTTTAAATTTAGTTTAATTTTTGTTGTTGTTGTTAATCCTCACCCAAGGATATTTTTCCCAAACCAGCCAGGACAACTCTGACTTCTATAACATTAGGCTGGGGGAGGGTCATGATGCCAGTGTAGGTAGCTAGTTATTGATATGAGGAAGATAGTTATTAATATAAAAAGAAAGCAACAGGGAACTAAATAATTTTAATAAACTGGAAAGCAGAAGCAGGTAATAGAGCAGAATTCCATCTAGTTTAGGGAATTGCCTGGGAGGAGACTTAATTCTTGGAATGGCACAGCAAATCTCCCCAGGAGTGCTGAAAGCCCACTACCAGAGGGAGGGGAGGAAACTCCTCTGCTGGGCAAATGCTCAATAGGAACTACATGCTGTAATGAAACTTTTGGACCGGCACAATGGGAGTCAGGCAGACAAAACAGAGGGGCAGAGCCTAGCCTGGGAACAATCAGAAAAGTAATTGGTTTGTATAGAGGACATGAAACCCCAATAGAATTCACTGGGAGGAGGGCCCAATCCAGGCCCGGGAAAATTAGGATTTTGGGTTGGATTGTTTGAATGGTACTTTGTTCTTAAACCAAGAAGATACATAGAGAATTAACAGGAGCCTCATGGCAGTGCTTTGGAGCTTGCCCACGCTCCACATTCCCGAGGGTGTATTCATTCCCCTTAATTCACAATAAATCTTGCCTTCACATTTAACTTCACGCATGTGCCTTTGAAATTCTTTTCTCACATCACCACAAAAGAAATTATTTTGACCAGCAACAATGACAACATCCAAAAGTCTACGTAGTACATATAGATTATGTACTTCCTATGCTTCATGTTTTATAGATTACAGTATCATTAAGCTCATAGTAGCCCTGGCCATGAGCTCTAACACAGGGCCTGGCATAAATTAGATGTCCCCCAAATTTCTGTTGAATTGACTCATCAGAATTTAAGCTATTCACAAGGGAACTCTGTGGGATCAGGCTAGACTTGTATGAAGATAGCGATCTTTGGTGGTACAACTATGCTGACAGGAAGTAGAAACTTGAAAATAATGAATGAGCTGCTTAATTGCAATATAGTATAATTTCCTTACTTCTCTTTTGCTTCATGTAGTTCTCAAGACTGCAGCTAAAAGATCATTACCTGTTCATACTTGTCAGGCTTAAAAGTACTCAGACTCAGAAATAGAAGTACTACTTTATATTCTTTGAAATTAAATGACATATTGGTTTTATTTGTGACACCTTTGGTGGCCAGTTTTTTATTTTCCTCCTTGAATTCAAGTCATTACAAAGTAAATCAGATATAAGTAAAAGAAATTGCTAAAAAACTATCCTGAAAAGCCTTTATGAATATCATATATTTCCATTTGAGGGTGTCCCATAGCATTGCTTATAGGATGCGTATTTATGAGAGAGAATAGGAACCCAGGTCCAGAACCCCAAGGACACCAGAAGGAATGTCAGACCGCATGACATCACCATCCCTCTCCTCTCTTCTAAGAAGGCAGAAGTAGTTGATTTTATTTCCCTTCTAAATGCTTACTGATGTCTCTGAATGCGCAGTTGATCAAGGTTTGACCGCTATATGATCTTCCTGACAGTAATGAGCAACACTGCCATCTTGCCCCACAGTGCAAGTTCAGAGATAGTTGCCAAGCAACCCAATAGAAGGAGGAAGTGACCCCACCCTGACATGGAAAATTCCACTCCTGAAACTTTCATAAGCCTGCCTTTTTCATAAACTCACCTTTTTTCCACAAGCTCACCTTGTGCCCAGCTTATAAAAGCAGCTAAGCAGAGCCAACACTCCAGCCAGTTCAGAGGACCTTTCTTTTCTCTGTGCTGCCTCCCTTGCACTTGAACATAAGCTTAATAAAATAGGTCTGAACATTTCTCTAGAGTTTTCCTTCTGTTTCTGTCTTGGGGAACCCAAGAACCCTAACACAGGTAACATTTTTGTTTTACTGAGAGATTGTAATGATATCATTGCAATAATCTGATTATTATTTAAAAAGAAAAAAGTAAAGGGGAGATTAGCTAATTTAACATTCCAGGTCTATTCCCAGCTGATCGGTGGGGGAAAGGACTGGACAAGGGCAATTTGGATGTATGCCCAACAAGGTCTGAGTGACATGGGAGGTGCTTACTCTCTATCACATCTGGGGGCGAGTCAGTGGCCAGAATAGATGTGGCCACTGCAAGCATTTGAGGCATGAATATTTAATCTCCTAGACAAAGGAAAGCTCTCTCTCTTGCTGCTGCAGTTGGACTCCAAGCTAGCGGGGCTCCCATGGCCTGCATTCGCCATGTGGCCCATGGCCATGTGGGAGTGCATGCAATGGACTAACAGACTGAATCTAGACTGATCCTGATCTGAACCTGGCTCCATTATGGAATGGACACTCTGGACTCTGGCTTTATTTCTAGCCTTGCTGAATCCACAGCTGCCCCTCTTCCAGGACTGGACTGAGGAAAACAGACGCTATAACCCCAGAAATACAACTCCATGATAAAAGATCTGAGCTGACAGGAGATCACATCCACAACACAAAGCCAGTGTAGAGCAAAATGATTTTATTGCATATGCCTGGGTGTAGGCGGGCTGAACCCAAAAAAGGAGTCAACCTCGAATAATAGTTGGGGTGTAGGTTATATACTCTGCTTCTAGCATCCAGCAGTTCTGGTCTGATATCACATCCTGCATCTGCTGGATGATTTATTGTCTTGCAGATAATCCAATAATATTTACTCAACAGAAGGCTGAACAAAAGTCAAATCCTTACTTAACAGAAGGCTGAGCAAAGGTCATGCAAGCAACACATTTTTCACAGTTTCCACCTTTTGCAAGCTTTTACCTTCACCCTTTAAAATGTTATTAACCCTTTCACATGCCAATAAAAAACATTCATTCTCCTGTGGAGACTTCTGAAAATTCTTATTTTAGCAGGACCCCAAGAACCTTCTGGCCATGAGTGTTGGAGTAATCTGGCCCATCCTTCCAGTATTAGTGGCAGAATTAAATTCTAGGTCTCTCTAACTTCACCTTATTCAAGCCTGCATTGTTCCCATGACCTTCAGGCTAATAGCTCCTGCTTTAGGCATGCTAATAATTAGAGGAATTCTGCCCGGGGCTTGATTTTTTTACATAAATAACCCCTCCCATTTTTTTCTTCCCTTGACATAGAGGAAACCTGTGCTCTATACTGTCTTAAAATGGATATGAGCATTACAGCTCCCATCTTCTCCACTGACACCTTCTCAATTAATAAGCTTTTCTCTACTCCAAACTCTGATGTTTTGAGTTTTGGCCTTTTGAAACATCAGAAGTAAGGACTTTGCCCCAGTAGTGAGATTAGGTAAGATTTAGCAGATCAGCAGTGTAAATCTATCATACTGATGGCATTAAGAGCAAAAAAAATTTTTAATATATGTTTTTTATATACAGCCAGCAAATTCTCCAGACATTTCAAAGGACATTAAATCTTTCTTATGATTACTGATTTAAACTAAAACTTCTGGAACATTACTATCATAGTGAACACACACTTCTCTGAAATAATATGATTCAAAGTAATTTAGATGCTGGCCACACTTCTCTAGACTCCAGTGTGTGGCTTCTCTGACTGAAGCCCAGCTGGGGACAGCCACTGCCATTCATTACTTCAAGAGCAGCTCACAAATGGTGCAGCTCTGCTTTCAAATGTTGCACAACAAGTTAGAGAGGTTAAGTGATATTTTCCATTGAGTTTAGAATTTGGTCAGTAAGTTATAAAAATTGCATAATTTGGTCTCACCAACTGAAATAAAAGGAAAAAATGTTTTAACCTTAGCTTTAGTGTTTTTGTTTGTTTGTTTTTGGTTTCTCATTTTTAAGATCAAGTAAAGTCTTCTGGCTTCAATTACAAATTACCCAAGCTTGTGTCTAGCACAAAGGGCCAATAGCAGTTCTGTATAGGAAATAGCTTTCTAAAAGTTGTTATGCATGACCTTGCTAGTTCTGCTTTCCCAGCACAATCGCTTTTTGAATATTTCATAGATACTCTTTTTTTAAAAAAAAATGTTATTGAATTTATTGGAGTGACTTGGTTAATAAAATTATATAGGTTTCAGGTGTACAATTCTACAATACATCATCTGTATTTGTATTATGTGTTCATCACCCCAAGTCAAGTCTCCTGCGATAGCTATTCTTGAATTGAATCAATTCGCTGACATCTGTCTCAAAATAGTGAGCATTTTGTATTCACCTTCTCTGTGTTTTCTAAACTCACACCTCTTTTATTTTTCCTTGAGGAAGATTAAAAATGCAAAGATGAATAATTAATCTGCCTGTTTTCCTGTTTTGTGGCAGGTAGGATGTTTGAACACTGCATTCTATTTGTAAAGAGCTTTAATGAGAACATTAACAACAACAATTTATAAAGCACTCTATTCAAACCAGAACCTGGGATACAGTACATCACAATAAACAAAAAGGAATATGTGCACCCACAAAGTCAGCCATGAATGCACGGGTATACAAACACACACATACACCCTAATTTAGGAACACTGCCCCCCAAAAAGCAAGCAATGGTGGGAAAAGGGAAGGAAGCATGGGGAAATATAGAGAACAGAGAGGCACAGCATTTAAAATCCCAAAATAGTATTCATATAGTAAAAGGAAATTTGCTTGCCTATGTTGTTTGGAAAGATATGCACAAAATAAAATTTAAGTTAATAGTTCTTTGTGGCAAGGTTAACTATCATACATTGAATATTTCCAGGGTATCTAACTGGGCTCAAACAAGTCAATTTTATGAGTTCTGCCCTCATAAATGTAACACCTCCACCCAGCAAAACATGAAGTGAAAAGTTGCTAAACTAGGAAGCAGGACCCTGAGATGCCAGTTTCATGTTGGACAGTGTCTGATCACGTGAACTTAAATTATTTAAACAAATTGTGTTTTGGTTCCTTCTTTATCAAGCAGGAAGAAAATATTTTGAGATTTAAATCATGTGAAAATACTTTAAAATATGTAAAATGTAGTAAAAAGTATAAATTGTAAATATATAAGCAAATACATATATAATTCCATACATATAATTATATTTTTATATATAATGTATAAATATGTATTTAATCAGAATGTATAGAAGTACAAATTCTTAAGTTAGGATTTTTCATTATATATTTGTGTGTGTTTGGCTGTGTGTGTATGTGTGTGTGTATGAAATAATTGAAGTAAGCCTTGGAAATATTTATAATAATCCTACTTAAATTATAGTAAATTAAATGTATTTTCAGTACAGAACAGTCATGGGAAAGGCCAAGGTTATTCCCATTTATTTTTTTTATTGTCTATGATATATAGTCTGAGCAAGTTTTTCTTATTAAAGACAAAAAAGGAAAGTCAAGCAAAATACTTCACCTTTTGTTTTTCATACAAAAGGTCAAAGAAATTCTAGTCCCAGAGCAATATTAGAGAAGCAATTATAAGTTCACTATTAAATAAATTAATGAGTAGTTGGAATCAGAGAGCACTAATTGCAAATAATTAATTAAATCACAGGGTGGAAAACTCATTTTGAGTTACAACCTGTTCTTTCTCTACTAAGTCAACTTTTTCTTCTGAGAAATAACCTATTTTAACAAAGCCTTATGTAACCAACCAATATATAGTGAAGTGGAGGTTCATGTGTGTTTATTTGCATGTGTTTATATATGTGCATGTGTAGGGACAGGGGACAGTGGCAATATAAGCAGCATTTATGACCAATAATGAGATTATTTTATCTTCTCTTAATCCTTTTGAAGTAAAAAAAAAAAAATGCAGCGTTAGGGAAAACTGAACAAAATAAAATAGCTTCAAATTATTTTGTGTGGCAGTTTATGATTGAGTTCTAATTCTAAAGTGAATGACAATAATGGCTAGATATCTAGTAACTATAAAATACATATTTAGTTTCTATAACACATAGTGTATGTAACACATTTAGTCTCTATAACTTATAGTCTCAAAGACACTAGAATGTTTAGTGTTGACATAAATTACTTACTAGAGGTAGGTAAGTCTGTAGGTAACACACTCTTTATCAATAGTGATCAAATTTATCATCCGAAGCAGGTTTATATAATTAATAAATATTTGTTGAATCTAGAAAGGATTAAAGGAAGAGAGAAAGAAAAGAAAAAGGAACAGGGGAAAAAAGAATGAGCAGGATAGAGGGGGCAAGGGAGGAAGGGAGAGAGGAGAAGAAAGAAGAATGGAAAGAGGAAGAAAGGAAGGATATAGTATATAGTTTAACAAGAACCCTTTGGGAATTTAAAGCTAATTGTAGTACATAGACAAGTATTTTAATATCAGCTCAGAGATTTATGACCTCAGTAAGAACCCCAATGATCTTAAATTTTACTCTCTGATGAAATCAATTTACTACAATAAACTCTAAGTTGTCAAGATATTTTTGTGCTTGGTTTCTATCAAACACAGATGACTATAAGAAAAATAGTGGGTCTCTGGAACATTAAGTTAACAAAAAGTTTTCTAGGTATTTCAATGCAATGTTTTCCACCTATTCATTACCCATTCTTCATAAGAATAAAAACCACTGAAGCATTGCAAGAACATGTATTGCTAAGGAAAGTCTCAGGTTGTTTTGCTTCTTAAGATAGGAAAATACACAAAGATATTTTTACAACAATTTAAAATTTTTCGAAAACGCCATGTAAAGAAAAACATTCAAGTTAAACAAATAGCTTAACTCTGCAACAACAGTGTTGGTCTATCAAGGTTTTATTTTTACATCTAACGGCTACCACATCCTTTGAAAAAGGACTCCATATATGCATCCTTTGACATATTTAATTTTGGTTTTACATTCATGATGACTTAATTTATTGTACTATTTTATTTATAGTTTCAACACCATTAGAAGATAAAATTGGTTTTGCTGAATCAAACAATTTCTTAAGGATAGCCCAGCTGGTGTGGCTCACTCGTTGAGTGTCAACCCATGCACCAAGAGGTCACCGGTTTGATTCCCAGTCAGGGCACATGTCCAGGTTGTAGGCCCAAACCCCAGTGGGGGCATGCAGGAGGTGGCCAGTCAATGTTCTCTCTCATTAATGTTTCTGTCTCTCTCTCCCTCTTGCTTCCACTATCTCTAAAATCAATAAAGAAAAAATGTTTAAAAAAAACACAACAATTTCTTAAGAATAATTTCACTCCACATAGATAGCAGTTAATCTGATAAGCTATAAAGGGAATATTTAATATTTAATATTCTACTGCCCATGCTAATGATTATTTTTTCCATGTAAGGAATATTATTTATCACGTATCAAATATAGCACCCCTCAGGTTTGGTCTAGGATTTGAACCCATGAAGCCACCCAGGGAATGTGCTGTATTCTCTAAAGACAAATAATTCACTCTCCCTAAGTGCAGAATCCCATTTACTCTCGGATGCTGGGTATTTTGGTCGTGCTTCATTTTCCCCCTTTCACTCCTGATGTTTCTCTCTTTAAGTTTGGGTTGCCAGAGAGACAGGTGGTGCATGAAGGTTACTTAAAACAGTGCCAATTTTAACTCTGCAGCGAAGACAGGTGAAATCAAGTGGAAAGTGATGTCAGGGTAGGAGAGATGTAAGAGAGTGAGAAATGGGCGTTTTAGCATTTTTCTCTTGTTCTGCCTGGATAAACAACAGAGACATCTGAATTTAGATGAATAAATTGTATTACTGATATTCTGTGTGAAGCACTGCAATACGGCACCTCTTCTCATCTTCATCACACTAATATGCAGTGGTTATTGTTATATATGGTTTACAGGTGAGGTATCTGAGGCCTAGGGTAGTGGAGTGACCTACCCACAGTTGCATATAGCTCAAAGTGACAAAGCTCAGATTCTACAGAGCAGTGGTAGACAGGTTCTCAAGTAGGGGCAATATTGCCCTCCAGGGACATTTGGTAATGTCTGTAGACAATTTTCATTTTCACAGCTGGGATGGAACACTACTGGAACCTGGTATGTAGAGGCCAGTGATACTGCTCAATGTCCTACAAAGCATAGGACCAACCTCTGTAACAATGATTCTGTTCAGTAGTGCTGAACTTGAAAAACCCTGAAAGAAGTGTTCAAACTCTAGGCTCTGTGTTCTTATCGCAGCATTTGTTCTCTCCTCCCATCAAAGCCATCATTTAGAACACAGTTTTCCAGATGCTGTGTAGACTACATTAAGAGGGATGGTCTGGCCCATGACTCAGACAGGAAGCATAAAAGGAACTATTACATCCGCAATCAAGATCTAGCCCTTGTTATCAAGTAAAAAGACAACCCATGTTTGTGAATGTATGTATGTACATGATACATGTGTGTATGTGTATATATACATTTATGTGTATACATATTCCATAGGTATATAGAAAAGAATTATATAGATAGCAAGTGTTGAGGGCAAACATGGAGTAAGTAATAAACAGTAAATGCTAATGTTTGAAGAGTGCGCATGCTGTGCCAAGCATATCTTCGAGGTAGATGCTATTATCATCTCCAATTTACAATGAAGAAATGGAAGTTCAGAGAATGTGAGTAGCTTTCCCAAAAATCACATGTGAAGTTGTGGTGCTGATATGAACCCAGTCACCTGGCTCCAGAATCTGTGGTGTACCTCTACTGCTCCCAGCTGCAGCTGGAATTCACAGGCCAGGCACTTCTAAGAGAAGGCTGCATGGACGCAAGGTGGGCTCATAGGGAGGGCGGAGGGAGGCACTCAGATAAATAAGAAAGACGAAGACATATAACGGTGCTTGAATTTGGAAGATGCTGGCCAGAGTAAAGATATATTATGGAAGGACATAATGTGGAATAAAAGAACTGCCAGGAACCTGAAGTTTGTGCCTATGCTCAGCAGATGACCTCACTCCCACGTCAATGAAAAGTGGAGGTTTTCTGGTGTAATCTCCCTTGTCTCATTTCACCCTACCTCAGAACTTCAATATAGTTCCCCATTTGTCTCTTCTGAACAAGGCTGATCCCGATATGTGTGCTCTAGACCAGGGATTCTCACTTTAGTGTGCCCAAGAATCAGGTAAAGAGTGTATTAATACACAGACCCCAGGGCCTCCCCAGCAGAGATTCTGATGCAGTTAACCTAAGGGAGGGCCTGAGAATTTGCATTTCTCTCCGGATCCCAGGTGACCCTGATGACTGCTTTCAGTGGACTGCACTTTGCTTAGATCCCACCTCTTCCTGCCTCCTCTGAAATCTTGTTTGATTAAGGATCTTTCCTTTACAGAATTTGGGCTCCATGGGCCAGAGACTATGTTCAATTCATTACTGTAAACTCAGAACCTAGCACAGTGCCAAGTAAGAAAAAATATAGTTAGATATATGCATCAAAATAATATATTTTTCCCCATAAACATCTTCCCAGCTGCCTGAAAGCATGCTTGACTCTCTGTCCAAACAAAAGTTTTCACTTGATATCACTACCATCTGAATTACCTGCACTAAATCCTGCTAAAGTCAATTTCTGTTGCAGGAAAATGAGTTACAAAAATGGTTTTTAGAACTGCTGGGTTTGGGAATTGCAATAAGAGTCCATGGACCATCAGAGCAGAGTGGTTCCCTCATTTAGTAATCATGCATATTGGACAAGTCAATCTCTTGTTTCTTTGTTCCCTCACCCACATGGTGAGGATAATACTAATGCATACCTCACAGGGTTATAATAAGAAAAAATGGTGTTATATATCATAGTACTTGACAAAGAATAAGTGTCCAGCATAGAACAATCTTATGTAAGAGTAAGGTGCCAAACTATTTTGTTTAGTTTCTGATATTAATAGACACCCCAAGAGGTGAGTAACAAATTACAGAAATAAATACCTGTCCAGAGAGATTGGGTGTCAGGGAGAAAAGTCATTCTAGCTTTTACCCACAGAACATCTCTGAACAGTTCTTGATAATGTAAACTAAGTATTCCATAAGATCATCTCCAACGGATACTATTCTTTCCATATCTTATTTAACCTTTCAACACCAGCCAACCTAGTTTACTGTTTTCTTTCTCAGAAAACATTTTCTTTCATTGTGGTTTGTGATGGCATAGTATTTCTCTTACCTTTCTAATTGTGCATTCTAATTTTCATTTCTTATTTCATCTCTAGCCAAACTTTATTATTTATTTATTTGACAGTAAATATTAATTTGTATTAAAAGACTTTTGGCACTATGTGACTTAAATATTTTAAATTTATTTTTTATTTTTCCATCACCATTTATCCCCTCTATGCCCTTTTCCACCTCCACTCACCCCCCTGCATCTACCCGCAAAAGCTCCTTAAGGCAAAGTTCTGGGACGTCTTTCATTCTCTCTCTACTTTTTTCTTAGAGTCAGTGTTATTCACTCCCATGGCTACAATTACTATCTCTTGGCAATTAACAAATTTCTTTCTGTAGCCTACATTATCAATAGCCTACTAGATATCTCCATGTAGATGTTTTATAAACCTCTTAAACTCCACATATCCAAGATAGGACTCCCTATCTTCCTCCCAAATCTCTTTCTTTTTTTGCCAACACTATACTCCAAGTCATCATCCCAACTGGACCATTGTAATAATGTTCTAACTCATCTCTTTGATTTTGTGATGCTGTTCTTCATAACCATCTTCTTGGCCTCTCCCTTTCTACCACAACAAAAAATTTCTAGGACATAAAGAGCTAGGTATAATGCTTTTGATTCTACTGCTTTTCTACAATATTAAGATAAAAACAAAATAGCCCAATTATTTTTTTTCATTTTATTCATTCAACAAATATTTATTAATTAAGCACCATATTCAAGACTTTAGGTGCTGAGGAACAACAGTGAACACGACAAACACACCTTTTGCTTTCATAAAGCTTCAATTCTAGAGTAAGAAACATCTAATATGCAAAATAATATACAGAATACCATACATTGCTATAAGGAAATAAAACAATACTATGAATAAGTGAGAGGTGATTGCTATTGTTCTATAGTAGTCAGAAAAGACACTTCTGAGATGATCTTGCATAAGGGACAGTTAGACAAATATCAGAAGGAAGAATATTCCAGAAACTGAGAAGATTATGTACAAAGATCCTGAAATGGGAAAAAATGGAATCTATTTGTAGAACAGAAGATGACAAATATGATGAGTAAGTTAGGTCAACGTGATGGATTGAGTTATTGACTCCAATTCTTCATCTTTATAGCCACATTCTCTGCCAGGTAATGAATGACGCATGTCCTTGCATTAAGGTAGAGTGCATCTCAATGCTTTTTGACTTCAGACTTAATTATGTGACTTTCTTTGACCAATGGAATATTAGTGGAATTGGTAGTGTGCCAATTCTGAATCTATTCCTTGTGAATATTGCATGCTTTGCTTCCCATCTGGCACCTCTGCCATCTCCATGAGAAGAATAGGCTCAGTCTAGCCCACTAGTTTAGAAAGAAGAGAATCACACAAAGTAAAGCAAAGCCACCTGCTTGATTGGAAGACACTCAGTTTGAATCAAAGTTGCCCAGCTGATTCCATCTAGTCCATGCAACTCCCCAACTATGTATGCATGAACAAGCCCAGCAACTCCAGCCAAACCACAGACATGTAAGAAACACGTGTTAATATTTTATGCCACTGAGGTTTTTGTACTTGTTTGTTATGTAGCAATAGCCGGCCAATATAGTTGGCAAGCTGGGTAAGACCAAATTAGGTCTAATAGAAAATTGCAACATGTTTTCATGAGCCAGAAAAGAAGATCAAGTTATAGCAGAAAAATCAAACAAGTTATAGGGAAAAACCAAATAGTCAAATATGGAACCATGAAAACCAAGATAAAAAAGTGATTCACAAAAAATTAAACTATGGCCACCTAAGCCCATTGAGTGAAATAAAAACTGATACCTGTTCATTAGATTTGGGAAAGATTTGTGAGCTTAAGAAAGGTCACAAATTGGCCCTACCTGGTTTGGCTCAGTGGTTAGAGCATCGGTCGTTGGACCAGAGTTGTGGGTTTGATTCTGGTCAAGGGCACGTACCTGGGTTGCGGTTCGGTCCCTGGCCCTGGTTGGAGTCATGTGAGAGACAATCAGTCGATCTGTCTCTCTCGTATCAATGTTTCTCTCTCTTTCTCTGTCTCTCTCCCTCACACTCTATCTGAAGATAAATGGAAAAATATCCTTGGGTGAAGATTTTTTTTTTTTTTAAAGAAAGGTCACAAATTGAATGGTCAAGGAAAAACCCAGAATGAATTGTGATTAAGACTCAGTGGGAGATGAAGAGTGATTTTATTATAGACAATTTTTCCTCAAGAGATATATTTGTTCTCAGTTTTAAATAAGGAAAATCTTTCCTTTCAACACATAATACAATAATTATATTGTTGCCATGTTACTCAAACTTAAATCAAACAGTACTTTGAGATTTAAGGAGTCAAAGTGGTTTCTTAAAAGAGTATATCTTTCACTGTGAAACAAAACATTTAAAATTGTTAAAAAGATATTCAGAGCAAGATATATTAAAAAGACTATATGTATATATGTATAAATAGTAAATAATAATAAATACTATATATGTATGTATATAAATATTTACTAATTCAATTTATATAACAATGAATAAAGCTGGATATATATTACTACCTAAACAATTTTTTTTCTTTATTGATTTTTAGAGAGAGAAGAAGGGAAAGGAAGAGAGAGATGGAAACATTGATGAGAGAGAACATCGATTGGCTGCCTCCTGCATGCCCTGTACTGGGGATCAGGCCCATAACCTGGGCATGTGCCCTGACTAGGAATTGAACTGGCGACCTCTTGGTGCATGGGTCAGTGCTCAACCACTGAGCCACACTGGCCGGGCTCTACTTAAATATTTTAAATAAAGTATCTATTTTAATGGTTTTTACTCTAATGGAAGGAGAAAATTTATCTCAAGGAAAAAAGCAAATGATAAACTGGGATTTTCACAGATTGATGAAAGCATGCATGAAGGAAGTAATAAACAATGAAGAATTCTATAGACAGATGCTGAGGTTAGTTTAAAGCCAATGGATATGAGAAGTAGTTTAAACATAGAGTGACAAAGAATCCTTAATCAAAATAAATTTTTTAAAACTTATCTTTATTGTTGAATGTATTACATATGTTCCTCATTTTTCCCCATTGCCCCCCTCCTCCCCATTCCCGCTCCCCTCCTGCCTTTCCCCACACTGTTGTCTGTGTCCATTGGTTATGCCTATATACCTATAAGTTCTTTGGTTTATTTCTTCCCACCCCCCAACACCCCTTCCCTTTGAGGTTTGTCAGTCTAACAACCAATTTGTACTTCTTAATCCCTTCACCTTTTTCACCCCTCCCCCCAGCCCCCACCCGTCTGGTACCCCAAAAAAGTTCTCTGTATCTATGAGAATGTCTTTGTTCTGCTTGTTCATTTTGTTTGTAGATTAAATTGTTGATAGATATGTATTTATTGCCATTTTGTTTGATCATATTTTTTTACCTTTTTCTTCAAGAAGACCCTTCAACATTTCATATAATAATAGTTTGGTGGTGATGAACTCCTTTAGCTTTTCCTTGCCTGGGAAACTCTTTATATGGCCATCGATTCTAAATGACAGCTTTGCAGGATAGAGTCATCTTGGTTGTAGGTTCTTGCTTTTCATCACTCTGAATATTTCTTGCCACTCCCTTCTGGCCTTCAAAGTTTCTTTTGAGAAATCAGTTGACAGTCTTATGGGAACGCCCTTGTAGGTAACTAACTGCTTTTCTCTTGCTGCTTTTAAGATTCTCTCTTTGTCTTGAACCTTTTGCATTTTGATGATGATGTGTCTTGGTGTGGGCCTCTTGGGCTTCATTTTGTTTGGGACTCTCTGTGCTTCCTGGACTTGTATGTCTGTTTCCTTCACCAAGTTCGGGAAGTTTTCTGCCATTATTGTTTCAAATAGGTTTTCGATTTCTTGTTCTCTCTCTTCTCCTTCTGGCACCCCCAAGATGCAAGTGTTGGCACGCTTGAAGTTGTCCCAGAGGCTCCTTACACTATTCTTATTTTTTTGGATTCTTTTTTCTTTTTGCTGATCTGATTGGGTGTTTTTTGCTTCCTTATATTCCAAATCGATGGTTTGCTTCTTGGCTTTACCTATTCTACTATTGAATCTGTGTAAACTATTCTTTATTTCAGTTAGTGCCTCCTTTATTTCTAATTGTGCATCCTTCATTTGTGACTGGTCCTTTTTTATGCTCTTGAGGACCTCACTAAGTTCACTGAGGTTCTCACTAAGTCCATTGAGCATCCTTATAAGCAGTGTTCTGAACTCAGCATCTGTTAGGTTGCTTAACTCCATTTCACTTAGTTCTTTTCCTGGAGTTTTGTTCTGTTCTTTCATTTGGGACCTGTTTCTTTGTCTCCTCATTTTGGCTGCCTCCCTGTGTTTGTTTCTATGTATTACTTAGCAAGAGGTATGGGGCTAGCTGAGACCAGATGCTGCTTATTTGAAAGAATTTAGGAAAAGATGAAGCAGGCTCCAAGACAAGCCAATCCTATGGTAAAGCAACTGGCAACAGCTTGGGTGGGCCTGAAAGCTGGGTGGGGCGGGGCCTCAGGGAATCACCAGGGCGGGGCAAACAGTGTGAGCCAGGTAGCTGGAGTCCCAGATATGGCGGCGTCTTCAGGCCCAGGGAAGGGCTCACCAAAGGAACAGAAGCCTCTGATAGCAAGTCTGTCCAGGAGAAAGCTGCCTCTCCAGCCCTCGCTCCAATGCCAAACAGCTCAGTTCTTCCCCATATGACTCTGGAGCCTTTCAAGCTGCCTCCCCTATGCTGGAGCCTGGAGGGTGCGAGTCCGAGTGAGTTCGTGTGTGGGCCCTTTAAGAGGAGCTGCCAGGGGCTCCAGCCGCCTCAGCCTCAGTTCCTGCTGGTTTTTCCAGCCAGAAGTTATGGGGACTTGTCTTCCTGGCACTGGAACCCTGCGCTGGGAGCCTGGTGTGGGATGGGGACCCCTCAGTCCTCAGGGAGGACCTTCCCAGCCGAGGTGTCCTCTTAATTTTATCCGCCAACCGTGAGTGTGGGACCAGCCCGTTGCGCCTCCGCCCCTCCTACCAGTCTGATGCAGCTTCTTCTTTAATTTTGTAGTTGTAGGACTTCAATTCAGCGTGACTTCAGGCAGTTTTGAATGATGGTGGTTCTGTAGTTTCGTTATAACTTTGATGTGGTTGTGGGAGGACGCGATACCGCATTTACCTACGCCGCCATCTTGACCGGAAGTCCTCCAAAATAAATTTTTAAAAAACCACACACAACTATATAGATTCAGTTCCACCAAGGTGCACAGCCACAAATATAAGAAGGATTTGCATTCTGTACCTAACAGGCCATTTGAATATAATGTATTCACAATGAAAAAACTAACAGGACAAGTATATCTTGTTTTTTTACAATGTAATAATTTTCATAAAACTTCCAAGAATAAAACTGAACACTCTTACACATATTTTTGATGGGGGAAAATATAAACATCAAGATGCCAAAGCACACCCAATCAGTTAGTGACATGTCTCGCTTTGAAGCACAAAACCTTTCTATTTCCACCAAATCTATCTCCGGTTTGATAGTTATTTTGTCAGCCTGCATGCTAAAAAAACCCAGTAGATTTTTAAAAACCTTTAGATACAAAGTACAAGCCCATAACTGTTACGTGATGGTTGGAAGATGTGTAAATAATTGAAAAAAAATGATCAAATTTCTGCATGCATTTACCTAAAATATGTTGTACTCTAATAGGATGCATGAGCATAAAAGTAAGGATGGGATGTGGAGAGACTCAAGGGGGTGATAGGAGATGAATATACTTAGTCAGGCTGCAAATACCTTGGGCAGAATAATATTTAATATGCCTTCAAATGGACATTCTTTATATATTTGTTCAACATTTACCTAGTGAGGTCAGCATGAGTACCTGTGAGACGTGGTTTATTTGTTTGTCTGTTTTCCATTGAAGGAGCCTGTCTTATGCTGTGAAAGTGAAACCAATTTAAGATTCAAGATCTTTATGGTGAGATGAGTGATAGACACAATTTTTTCTGCTTGTGGAAACTGTGGGTTTGTGGGTTTGGATCTTCCTTTAAAAAAAAAAAATCTGCTGTGACAGCATAGGTGACTGAGTTTCCAGAGCACCTTTGTCCCTCCATACCAGCCACACCAGGGCCATGCTTACTCCAGGCTGCTGCCAGCAACGGATGACAGTGGTGGGAGCATCAGAGTCAGGCCTTCCTGTCTGATAGCGAACTCCTCTAGGGATGTTTTGTGAGGATTCCTCACCATCTTAGGCTAAATTTTCAATTGCACTTCAGTCTGAAGCTCCCCCTATCCAATCCTTTTCATTTCCTTCATCTTTCATTGGTGTCAAGACTGCTGTTAGAAAATAGGATCAGAAATCATTTAAATTTACATAGAATGGAAAAAATATATCCATTTACATTCTTGGCCAGTGTCTTATGAAGTATTCTGTTCTGTTGCATAATAAAGTCTGAAGAGATTTGTGCCTTCAGAACATGACATCGATCATGTCTTCGATGACATCATAGTGATCAGGCAGAATGAGTATGAAGGGGTTAGTACATAGGCAGGCATAGCAAAACACATGCGCTGGGCGAGTGGGGATTAAGCCCTATAGGAATGGAGAGATTTAGAGACCATTTTGTTTAAAATGTTAGGGGCTCCATGATCAAGGGCATGCTATATTATTTACTCCAAATTAAAAGACAAATTGCTGCATTATCTCCCCTACCACAGAGAAGGAAGCATGGCCCCTGCTGGATCTTTCCAGGTTCTAGAATCAACACATTTCACCCCTAGGAATATGTTCCAGCCTACATACTGTGTGATGTGGAAGTCTGCCCGCACTGACTGAGGACCAGACTAGGAAAGAACTCGACAAAAGTTCCAGATTTTCTCTGGGGCCATAATATCTGGCGATGAAGGTGTTAGCTACGGGAAAAGATTGTGTGGAATTTATGACAAGTCCAATTTAGAGACTCAGAGTACAGACTCCTGAGATGCTGGAGAAAGACCATGTCATCTACAGTGAATAATTATTCACTTTTCAAAAAACTGTTCCTGGCATGTTACTAGAACATGTTACTTGTAAGAGAGGAAATGATTGACCATTGATCACACATCAAGTGTCTGGAACTTCCCCTTATGACATGGATTCTGTTGGAGCCATTAAATCATGAAGTGTACAGGCCCAGCAGCCATCCATCAGAAGATGGAAATGGTACACCTGGAATTGAACTTGAGGAAGACCAGAGAGCACAAGTAAACTGCAAGAGCCGATAGCCCAGCCACACATATCACTCCTCAGGCTGTGCAAGAAACCATTCTAGCTCACTCATATAGTCTTACAAACGGGTCCCAATAGCAGGCTGAAAAAGTAGGAAAGAGATCCAGTTTGGTTTACTAATGAGTCAATATGGTATATGGATGCAAGCTTAAAATGAACAGAGGCTGCTATATTCAGGAATGGCCTTGAAAAGCACTGAAGAGGAAAAATCTTTCTAAAAGGTATACCTGACCTCCCATTTCATGTGGAAAAAGAAATCGTTCATTGTAGTGCAAGTTGAATGCCCTCACCATCCAGTCTGGAGCCTGGAAGGAATAAAACTGAAAGATCTAAGATAGAGGTCCTAGGTAGATGCATGTGGGCAGGCATTTGAGAGTTGGTAAAAAATGGGAATATTGTATATCACATAGTAATAGTCACCAGAAGCACCTACCATGTAAGAGGCACAGAACAACCATAACGACAAAATGACTTGCCTGGTCAGCATTGGCCAGTTTTCATCCCCCCAGAAGTGGTATAATGTGCATATGAACAGACGTGGTATAATGTGCATACGTGCACTGTGACATAGAGGTTATGCACAGGACCACTTGCCAAGGCTAATCTAGCTGCTGCTTCTTCTGAATATCCAACATGTAAGCAACAAAGACCAACACTGAGCCACTAACACGACACAATTCCTCAAGGAGACCAACTGGCAACTTAACGCAAAGCTAACTATACTGGGCCTTCTGTCCCAGAGGTGCCAGTGTTTCATCCTAACAGAGAAAGATATTTGTTCTAGGTGTGGATTTGCATTTCTTTCCTGCAGAACCTCAGCCAGAACCATTATCCGTGGCTTCAGGAAATGCCCAGTCCTCAGGAATTAAATCCCATACACTCTAGCATCAAATCAAAGGACCCATTTCATACCAAAGAATATGCAAGAGTGAGCTTCTAATACTGGGATCCAGTGATTATATCATAAACTACAACATCCAGATGCAGCTGGTCTCCTTTAATAGAGGGATGTCTACTGAAGACAATGTTAAAGTGCCAGCTTGGAAGTAGTATTTTGCAGGGGTGTAGCGTCATCATTCAAGATTCAGCATATGTTCTAAATTCAGGAGTCAGTATATGTGCTAAATCAGAAAACTGTATTGATGCTGTGTTACCGTTAGAAGGAATGCATGGATCTGACAACTGAATGGTGTTAAAAGAAATGGCTCCTCTTACAATCACTCCCAATCATGTACTTAGGAAATTATGCTTTTTATCCCTGCAACTCTTGTTTCTGTAGGGTTAAAGGACATGGTCTCCAAAAAGAGTGTTCTCTTAGAACATCACAAGGGATACATTGAGCTACAAGCTGCAGCTGCCACCACGGCTTTTTGTATTCCTTGTGACCAGGGGCCACCACGCAGGAAGAACCATCATCATATTAGCAGGGGTAACTGACCTTGATTAGTAAGAGGAGGTGGTGCTTTTACAAAAAGGTGCTGTCTTACTCCATTCAGCCTACTTTACCAAGATGCCATGGATTTGGAAGCTCACACAAAAAAACTTATTTCTCTTAGTTCCAGAGGCTGCAAGTCTGTGATCAGAGTGTCAGCATGGCTGAGTTCTGGTGAGGGATCTTTTCCTGGCCCAAAGACAGCTGCCTTTCCAGTGTGTGTTCACATGTCTTTTCCTTAATGCATGCACATGGAGAAAAATCTCTCTCTCTTTCTCTTCTTACAAGACTACTGATCCTACTGGATTAGGATCCCATCCTATGACCTCATTTAACCTTAATTAGCTCCTAAAAGCCCTATCTCCAAAGACAGTCAGTTGGGGGGTTAGAGCTTCAACATATAAAATTTGGAAGCGGACAATTAAGTCCATAGCGGGTGATAAAGAGGAATATATGTGAATACACCCAGTTGATCCGCTTGGGTGTAGCTTGGCACTTAATAACTGAAAAGGACACTCGCAGCACAGCTTGGCTTGGCAAGTTAGAAATGTCTAGCTTTTCAAATATACAACTGATTCTAAATTATAAAAAACAAACCAACAAACAAAAAACCACATACAAAAGAACATACTAATGTTCGGTGAGATGTTTTGGGGGTAATACCTAATGAAAATATATCTGTACTCTTTTATCTGTCTACTTATAATGTATTTACATTAGAATTTTGAGTTAGGTTCACAGAAAATTTCCACTATTTATTTTCTTTTAACTTAATTGAATTCAATAGAGATCAATGGAGGGCCCTCATCTGGTATGCTGCTGAGGAATGAGAACTGGGTTATTTCCGATGTTCCTTCTTTCATTCAGGGTTAAGCAAATGCTATACTTGTCTATGTCAATGACCCTGTTAAATAAAAAATATAAATGATCACTCTATAAATCACCTTTAACATTTTGTCCTTATAGTCACTTCTTCATATCCCTTGGCAGGTGACCCCAGATACACATCAGGTGTCACACGCTAAACACAATCGCAAATGTGGCTTTGATCCTGAATGCATAGGTTTACTACAAAGGGAAACATTGGTAACAGAACATGGTCAATCAAGATGTGTCATAAAGACAAAAACTAAATCAATCCAATATGGGTCTCCCCACAGATCTTCAGCACTTATCTGGAGTACAGACATAGTCTATGCACTGCAGTTTGGATAGTATTGATTGTTTTATTCTTCTAAAATGTTTATTGATTTAGATATTTTGCACAGCATAAATAATTAATGTGTGGGTTGAGTATGTCTTGTTTCTAAAATGCTCAAATTCTTAAAAGCCACAACTGTTAAAAATATAGATACAGTGAATATGAAATACTTGTTATACTATAGAATGATGGGGAAACTCAAGGATATTTGAGTGTAATAAATTTTAAAAGTTCGATTTCTTTTAGAGTAATAAATAACTGTTCAGCCTATGCAAAGCATGCACAGTTTAAATCTATTAAAATGGTATTTTGAGGGGAATGAAATATATTTTAAACTAAAAGTATCAATTTCTAAAATCATATTATTAGTCCTTGAGAATGTTGAATAAATTATCAGAAGTTCTGAACTTCAAGTGGAGAGGAACAGATGTAAGTTGTACACAAATTAAGGTTTGCAAGAGATGTCTTATTTCTTTATTTTCTTTTAATCTAATTAAATTCAGTGGAGGTGAAAGAAGAGCCCTCAGACAGTTGGCCTGCTGGGAAATTAGAGCTCAATTATTTTCGGTGTTTCTTCTGCTGCAGAGAATTATGGAAAATACCAAGAGTCTCATGCAGCTCATTTGAGAGTAATCTCTCTGGTTTTCTGTCTTGCTAGTTATCATGGAGATGCCTGATTTTCCTACTGATCAGAGCCTCTTGAAGTCCTTAATATCCACTGTCCCAGTAGAAAGTGGAGGGGGATGTTAGGTGGTCTCTACCTTGAATGGGATGGTAAATAACAAAGAAAATTCACCCATTATGGTCCCAGTGTATGGTGTATGGTAACTAGGAGCAGACATGTGGAGAGGGTAGAAAGGTCAGACACATGTATACTACTGGCTTTCTAACTTTTACCATGGGAAATGAAGAATGTGAAAGTACAATGGGAGAAACACCCTGAAGTGGGGAGGGGACTGGAGTGTGTTGATGCTAGCCAGTGGAGTGCTTTCCTGGGAAGGCCACAGTCCTCTATGTGTAGCTCAACACAGTCACACCTATCATGATGTGGGATCATTGTAGAGCACTGGCAGAAGAAAGTGCTTAGAAAAATCTCTTGAAATGTTTCTGGTCTCCAAGCCCATTATGATGCATGTGTTGTCCAGGTGTTCTGTGTGCCTTGGCTGATGAGCCACAGAGAAACTGAGAGGCTTGGTGAATCTGCAGATGTTTGTTATGTGTGAGGACTTTCTGAACAAAAACAAGTGGTCCTGGAAAGATGGTTTTAATGGCTAAACAGGACCAATCTTGCCTCAGAAATTACTAGGTCAAAGAGCAGCCCAGACTAGATATACCACAGCATTCAAAGTTACCATATGGATGAAAAGCCCAGTCTTCATTCCCTACTTCCCTCAGATACAATGTCTTATAAGCTGTAGTTTTCATTGTATCAAAAATCCATATATCCTGCCCAAGAAAGGGGTAGGAAGGAGGAGAAAAGCATCCTCAAGATTTGTTTTAACCTGAAAGAGATAGAAACTAAAATGTCAGATAGGATTGCGTTGATAAGACTGAACTATATTTAGTTTTTTTTTTTTTCCTGAAATGGACGCACATAGAAAAGAAAAAAAATTATAAATATATATATAATTTAGGAAAATATATATAATTTAAGAAAACTATATATATCAGTGGAATAATTATATATGTAATGGGGTGATAGGATGCTTTTAAGGAAGGTTTGATAAGTTATAGGAAATAAGCAAAGTATGTTTTCTGTGCACATTGAATATAAAGTATAAATTTGTTATTTTGTTAACTGTAACATTAAATTCTAGGTTGTACCATGACATTGAGTATAAGGCCAAATTATAAATAGATTATAGTGCCTTCTCCTTTCTTGGCCAACAATTACGACAAAGAATACTTTGGCTTCTCTGTGGTTATAATTCACATTAATCTAGAGCTTTCTAATAACAGGTTCAGATGTCATCTATTCCAAGAGGATTTTCATTTACTAGCGAACATCTCAGATGTGAAAGGCCTTCTGAGCCAGAGAAATGAAAGTTTTATTTACTAGAAAAGCTATGAGTACTTGGTTAAAATAATAGTAAAAAGTACTAATAGTTAGAATTCACTATGTGCCATGCACTGAATTAAAACATTTGCATGTTTTGATAGGTTTATGAGTGTATACCAGTAAGATAGGAATAAGATACTTTGGATTAGAAAGTCATCCCCTGATACTCAAGTCATATCTCTTGGTGGTGATGAGTTTTAATATGGTCTTCTCTGCTTTAGGGAGCAGCCATATTTGTGCCAAGTGGTTGTGAATAGAGCCAGTTAGTTGCTATGTGCTAAACTGTTCTTGCCTGGCCGGTGTGGCTCAGTGGTTGAGCATCAACCATGCACCAAGAGGTCACCAGTTCCATTCCCAGTCAGGGCACATGCCCAGGCTGTGGGCCAGATCCCCAGTGGGGGCATGCGGAAGGCGGCCAATCAATGTTCTCTCTCATCGATAGCTCTCTCTCTCCCTCTCCCTTCCTCTCTCTCTAAAACCAATAAAGAAGAAAAATATATTAAATAAATAAATAAAATAAACTGTTCTTTAGCCATCTAGCTACCTAAAGGACAAATAAGAATGGGTGTGATGAAAGCCTTTGTCAAGAATAAATTTAAGTATCTCTTCCAAGTTGTTCAGCCTTCTGTGAAAGACAAAAGGCATGGGACAATTAAGGAGATGTTATTAAGACTATTGCAATAGTGAGAATGCTCATTAATAAAGAAAAGCTTGATAGAGGCAGGTAAACAAGAAAATTATCAGTGAGTTTTATGGGAGTCATGAAGAGGAACAGAAATGGGTCTAATGGAAATCATTGAGGGTGGGGAGGGTGGAAGTGAGTAGTTTTTTGGAGTAAGCTAGACAGACTTTGTGGTTAGGTTTGCTGCTTCTTGAAATATAAAATGGTGGGGAGAGGTCAGGAAACAAAATGGTAAGAGGTTTCTTAACTGTCACTGTTCTCTGGAAACACACGACTCAGATGAAGATGAGCAGCATCGCTTCCTTCTTCAACTGATGAGAAAAGCTAGAGAGAAAAAAATAATACAGTGTAGTGTATATCTGTAGCAATTCCCTCAAAGTTCTTGAAGTCTTGATTAACCTATTCAACCAATAGGACATTCTGTCAGTGAGAGGATTTGGCTTTCAAGTAGAACATAAAAATTTTCAAACAGCATTTATTTACAAAGAAGGTCTATTGTCATAGAAATTTGTTAACTTTAAGACTAAACAAAATGTATAACAAAGGAGTATAGTATAATACAAATGAGAGGAGGATTTTTAAAAATAGAGATGAATTTGAGAAAAAAATATTTATAAATTTAAATTTGAAGTTTATGGAAATAAAAATTTAAAAATGTTGAAAGGAAGAAATAGAAGTGGAGAATGAGGGAGGAGTCAACTGCTAGTGATGGGTTTCCTGTAGTTCCATACTCTCTTATATTAAGTAATCCCCATGGCCCATCAATGTACTCTCTCTAAGAGGGTAGAAAAATCTAAAGACATTGCATCCTGATATTTTTTGAAAATGAAAATCATTTCAAACCACCTGCTTTATGGTATGGAAGTTGATCAACTAACCGTTCTTACTTCTCAAATTTTAGTGTAGGATTTCTTACAAATGAGATACTGGCCCTCTTTCTAATTAAACAAATGCAAACACTTGTCAGTATACTGAGGCTAATTAGCAATTAGCAAAACAATTAAAAGAGTTTGGTTTCCCTACTGTGGTCATAAAATTCTTCAAAATCAGCACAAATGTTTAATTACTGACAGTCAGCCTAATACTGTGTATCTTAGAAGAGGTGATGATCCACAAGCATGAATCCACTGCTAACTGCAGTACAATATGAGTCCGGAGACCTCACATCCCTCTGCAGTCTTTCTTGTCTTCTCTCCTTTCCAATCTTTTCTAAATAAAGTCTTAAACTCAAAGCTAGCATTCATTTTTTCCTAAGTTTGTTTTTTTTTCTTTAGAATTATCCATACCTATTCAGCCTATATTAGTAACTTATTTTTTTCTCTTCTAGCATGAAGCCGGATACACTTTGGTTTGAATGAACTATGTGAACTTGGGCAAATTATAAACACTTTTCCAAGAATTCATTTCTATTGTGAAGATGAGTAAGGTAACAAATATAATGTGCCAAAGTGGACACTCAACAATGTGGACACTCAACAATGTCATTTTTCTTGACCTGTCTTTTCTTCCCTCTGTTGCTGTCCTCTTGATAAGACACCTGACGTTTTAGGAGCCAGTACCATAAAGAATTTTCAAATTTAGTCTATCTTTCAAATTGACAAGCTTAATAATTGAGATTGTATTTCATTTTTTCCTGCACTGAAGGTTGATAATGAGTCAGTATCATAATTACCACCACTTTCACCAGAATTGCCAGTGCCAATATCAAAGCCATCAGCACCTCCATTCCTTAAGAGCCAACTATGGGGACTTGAGGATTCCCAAGGTCGTTCCAGATGCTTTATCTATACCACATATTGTACTTTTATGCCATAGCTGTCGATCTCTTATCCTACTTGTTGGTTTTTATCTTTTTCTGAAAACCCTACTTTCATAGGAGTACAGGGCAGGAGCAAAATTGAGGCAGTAAGTTGCTACAGTTTCCACTCACATTGGTCATATGCTGAATGTGAACTTCAATTCAGTGTCCCTTCCACACAGTGAGAATAACATGGTGTAATTAAGATATAATCAGTATAATGACTTACACTGACTGTTGCCATACCAGTAGGAGAATTGCTGAGCATTGCAGTGCCCAACACATCCTCAAGGACTGATAGAGCATGATTGTGTACCACTCTGGCACATCTCCACGTAGTGATCTTCCTCTAGTGTTTCACATTATAATGTTTTCTCATTTTTACCTGGGTTAGCCAATTTGTATCCTTTATGTCTCCATTCAAATGTCACATTCTTAGGAAGGCCTTCCCTGAATGTCCTCTAAAGCGCCCTACTACATAAAACTTACTGCAATCTGCACTTATCTCGCTTGCTTGTTCTTCATTTGTTTACTTGATTATAGTTTCTCTCCTAAATTAGGATGAATGACCCTAAGGACAGGAATCTGTCATCTTAATTTGTTCCCCTCCCAAATCAGAGCCTGAGACAAAGACTTGGACGCAGCCGTTTATGCGAACGGTGATCCAATGAAGCACAAAGAAGGGATTGGGATAAGTGAACCTGGGAAGAGAGAAAAGAGAGTTAACCCACCTGTTAATGAGGAAGTAACTCATGGGCCAATCAGGGCTCATTCTTCTGGGGAGCTTCTCAGGAACAGAGTGTAGAAAGCACAGTCAGTTCTGATGTAACGTGGCATGTGTATTTCTAAAAATACCACGGTACTATACAAAATAATGCAATAAAAAACACCAGTTTATGGAAAAAAATGAAGACCACGATAATCAAAACCTTCACCAGTCACACACACAAAAGATAGGATCCTTACAAATGGTAACACAGTGTCACACATGTTAAATGGTTTAGAAATACATAAAATCTACAATGGATATGGCACTTTAAAGAAAGCCTGGTGTTTGCTTTTGGAAGGACATGCTGGAAAGGCTGTAGTTTGTGAGTTATTGTGAAGTGGTGGAAGAAGAATGATGTGACATCTGGTGGGAAGTTGTAACAGGAGGTGTGACTGGGTGTGGCTCCTAAGATCTGTAAGGTTTTGGTCAGCTGCATGCTGCTTTCTGTATTCACCTACATCAGGGATTATCAGACATTTTCTTACAGGATCAGACATAAATGTTTTGAGGGACATACAGACCCCTGCCACAGTCATAGAAAGGATGTGTAAAAAAATGAATATTCTTGGTGCGCCAATAAAAATATCTTATTTACAAAAACAAGCAATGAGCCAGTTTGCCAATCCGTAATTTATTGTCTCCCATGGAAGAAATAATGCATAAGCAAACACAAAATTTGGGTTCTGTTCAAATCATCCCTTACTATATTGATTGCATTGAAACAAATTCATTTTCAAAACAAGCATATCAAAAGAATTGATTGTGCATCAGAATTTTCCCAGTGAAGGGATTTCCCCTGATAATTCTCAGTTCCCCCTTCTCCTGGGCCACCCATTGTGTGGGATGAACCATTTCCTGAGTCTGGAGAAAGCTTAACACTTAGACTGAGGACAAAATGTACTTGATGAGCAAAACTGTTAGCCACATAAGAACTGTCCTGTGCTGGCAGGGGCTGAGGTGGTATGAAAGGTGGCATCACCTATATCTACTCCACTTGTCTAATTCACCGCTGTATCCTCAGTGCCGAGAATGCATTAGGCACTTGTGACAAATGGCTTACCTTCTTGACAAAGGGGTCCACTAACTGAGGAAGCCAGTAACGACACCAGCATGGTCCATTATTAATTGAATCTTAATCCCTCTTGCTCAGACTTAATAATATTCCTCAGAGTGCTTCCTTTTCACAGTTACAAGAATACAGAATCCTCACAATTTCTTCTTACTTTCTCTTTTGTTTTCCTCTATCTTACTAAAACCTCCTTTATTTGGTCTATCAATGTGGCATATTATGCTTCTCACAATTCAACATATATTTCCAAGCACAATAATCACATGCTTATACCTTTCTAGCCCTCACACTAAATATATAATATATTAATTTTTTCTTAATCTAATAAATTGCTTTGCTTCAACATAAATGATTTTCCATCTAATCTGTAGTAGTGAGTAATGTCTCTGACCTATAGATGGTAATGTGCCTTTCACAGTGAGAGCAACAAATATTCTAAGAGACATTTACGTATTGCTAAAATTTTGCTTTGAAAATGGGCTTGTTATGAATGGAATTGTATCCCTCCAAAACTCATATGCTGAAGCACTCATCTGCATTGTAACTCTATTTGGAGATAAGGCCTTTAAGGAGATAACTAGGGTTAAATGTGGTTATATGGTGGGCCTTAATTCAATAGGATGGGTGTCCTTAGAAGAAAAGGAGGGGAGAGACAGAAGAGCTCTCCCACTTCCCTTCATGCCCAAAGTAAAGGACATGTGAGGACAGAGTGAGGAGCAGTAGTTATAAGTCAGGAAGAGAGGTCTCACCAGACACCAGCGCTCTGGTACCTTGATCTTGAAATTCTAACCTCAACTGTGAGAAGATACATTTCTGTTTTTAAAGCCATTGGGTATGTGATCTTTTGCATGGCAGCGTGATCATACTAATACAGGGGTATTTAACATTAGAGGAATAAAACAGATAAAGATGTCCAAAATAACAAAATATTTTACTATTACAAAATATCAGAAGCAACTATGAACTCAAGAAAAATAAGTCAATAAACATTTATTAAGCCCTGAGTCTGGCTGCTGTTGCTGACTGTTTTAATCAATAGTCGTTACCTACCTCACACCACCCCCACCACTTTTGCTTTATTTCTAGCATAACAGGCCTCCTACCAGAGAGACAGTGAATTAGAAAATATATATATATAATTCAAAATGTTTGTGTGTGTTGGTTTCATCCTGTGGCTTTCAGCAAGGGATTATAACAGAGAGAAATTTAGCCTAAGGAAGGTTGAGCTGAAAGGAGAAGGGGAAGAAAATTCAGCCTTGAGAAGAAAAATGCTTTCTGTCTGTATCTGGCCTTCTAAGTAGACTGAGTCCCTTTACATGGTGCTTTTCAGGGTTTGTAAGACCAATTTCTCTATCCTTGAGCTGAAGCTAGTTTCTTAGAGAATCAAGAAGTAAACAATTTTGCAGAAAATATAATTGCTGTGAGTGAGACCCACACCTACAGTGGGGTTCTCACATCAGGCATTCTCCAGCAGACAGAATGAACAAACGTGGTTAAAAATAAAATCAGATGAGTTGTTAGGATTTACTAGACTCAAGGCAGAGTTCATTAAACTGAAGGTTATATGTGAAAAGAACATGGAGTTCCTGGTAGTCAAGATCTTAGGTGTAGTTATTAGCCCAACAAGTAAATATTATAGAAGACTGTTAAGTTTTTTGTAGGGATTCTACTGATAGAAAGGCACTATGACTAGGCAAAAACGTGTGAATATTCAATCCTAAGGCCACTAACTTAACACCAAAAGGAAGTGGACTACTAACACAGTGTAGATGTAGGACGAACCTATCTCTGGGCAGTCAAGGGGGACAATGGAGAAGGAGCCTCTTTCTTCAGAGCAGAACTTCTTCCAGATTGGCCAACACAGAAACCTAGTCCACTGGCAGGCAGGGGTTTTTAACTATTTTTAATTTTTTTTAAATTACAGTTGACATTCAATAGTATATTAGTTTTACGTTCATGGCATTTATATGACTTACACAACAATCCCTTGATGAGTCTAGTACCCACCTGGCACCATACATAGTTATTACAATATTATTGACTATATTCCCTATGCTGTATTTTACATACCAGTGACTAATTTGTCACTGCCAATTTGTATAACTATTTAGCAGGAAATATATGCTATGGGGGTGATACTGCTGCATTTCCTATTCTGCTCTTTATCAAGCAGGTACCTTTCTTATAGGTATTATGTTTCTGTTCTACCATTTTGTATCAGGTTTCCTGAAGGTAGGCAACTCAGATGAGAACAAGGTACCTTCCTCAGATGAGAACAATGTGCTGTCCATAGATGCCTCACATTGGACCCGCTTTTTACTGTGCTTTCCTCTTGTCTTCTCCATCAGAGAAAGAAACACACTATTGTATGCCGTCATAAAGGCTTAAGTAAGAGAAATAAATTGCCCTATTTTTGCAGTTGATACTTTTTTTAATGTGGTAAAATACACATAGTATAAAAACGAACCATTTTAAAGTGTACAAGTTTGTGATATTTTGTACATCCAAAATGCCGTGCAATCCTTACCACTACTGAGTCTGAAAATATTTTCATTACCCCCAAAAGAAGCTCCATACTATTAGCAGTTGCTGTCCACGCCCCACTTCCCTATCCCATGACCACCACTCTTCTACTTGCTGCATTATGATTTGCCTATTTCGAACATTTCAGAATTGCCTTTTATTGTTTTCCCTTAAGACCTATTTAGAAAAAAAAAAAATGAAATGCTAAAAATCAAGAAAATCTTAGAGCTAGAAATTCACTGACCAATGAAAAATAATCAGATTTCATTATATGTTTTACACCAAACTATACAATATATGAAACTAAAGATACTTTGTATGACATTTTTATTTGCTCATTCAATAACATTATTAAAGTATTTTTAGGAAATGATCCATATTCAAATTACCACCCGATTTTGCTTTTCCTTGGGTAATCATTAACAGAACTTGAAAAGTTTTTCCTTACATATGGGCAGGGACCATCACTACCCTTTTTCTAATTCTGTCTGATGACTCCCCAACTGAGCAATTAGAAAACTTCTGCTGACAGAAAAAAACTATCAGGACTCTCAAAAGATTTTTTAGTTTAAAAAAATTCTTAAAAGACATTAGATATTTATTCTTATTAAAGCCTTTATCTGTATGAAGAGAAAAAGATGCATTAGAAACACATAACTTAGGTTCTTAATAAGATTAAAAAAGACTGTGTATTTAAATTATAAGCAAGTAATATAAAAGTATAAAAATGGGGAGCACTTAGCTTCATTAAGAATTTTACAAGAATTAAAAACATAACATATGGATTCCAAAATGGCAGCAGAGTGAATGGAAGCTACATAGACCATCTCCCAGGACCAAACTGGAATTACAAATAAAATAAAGACAAATCTTTGGGAAAAAGCAACAGAAAAGCAGCTTGCGAGGACCATATAACCAGGGACAAAAATTGATCCTGATAGGATTGCAGAGGTGAGAGAGAGGGGCTGGGAGCCCATGGACAGCAGCGTCTTAGCTGTGAGCACCCCCCTCACGGTTAAAATCCCAAGCCGGCTCCACAGCACAGAGGGTTGGGACAGGGCACTAAATTAGCCACAGCCACTCACCTTGGGCTCTGGCAGAGGGAGGATAGACTGGACTGGAACTGTGTGGGGATACTCGGGATTTGGAGGGTGCACAGAGCTTTTGATGAGTTGCAGCCATGCAGGACGGTGGCCATCTTACTCCTTCCCAGGGCTCTGAGGAGAAGTGGCAACCCCTCCCTCGGAGACTCAATAGCACACAGGTGGGCCAAAGAAATGCAAATTGAGGCTCATTAACAACCAGCATCTGCCCCACCCTCTGGAAATCCTCTTACACTGAACACCTGAGGGAGTTTTTTATTCAACTGAGAACCCAAGGCTCTTCAAGTAACCAAGACTAATAGCCTCCAGGCAAAAAGCTAGAGGATAACTGAACCATTCCTGGGCTTGCAGATCTACCCACGGAAGTAAGACTTGACAGTGGGGTTTAACGTGGGTCCTCCCACGCTCATCCAAACCCAGTAGAGGGAGCCACAAAGAGCAGAACACCAACATCCACAGGGAAAATTTGGCAGGCTACAAAACTCATTGAGACAGACAAAATGGTGAAACAAAGAAGCAAATCCCAAAATGAAAGAACAAGAGACCTCTACTGAAGATGAGATAAATGAAATGCAGTTAAGCAAGTTATCAGAGGTAGAGTTCAGAGCCATGATCTTGAGGAAGCTCAACAGCATGAGTAAGGACCTCAACACCATGAGTAAAGATATAGAAGCATTGAAAACCAACCAAATGGAAATGAAGAATCACATAGCAGAAATAAAGAACACATTGGAAGGACTAACCAGCAGAGTAGAGGAAGCTGAGGACTAGATCAGTGAATTAGAAGACAGGGTAGAAAAAAATCAACCAATCAGAAAATCAAAAGGAAAAAACAATTAAAAAACAAGAAGACAGCTTAAGAGAGCTGTGGGACAACTGGAAACATAATAATATTTGTATCATAGGAGTCCCGAAGAAGAAGAAAATGAGCAAGGGTTAGAGAATATATTTGAAGAAATTGTGACAGAAACTTCTCTAATTTGGTGAAGGAAGAAGGCATTCAAGTTCAAAAAGCACAGAGAGCCCCAAGTAAGAAGAACTCAAACAGGCCCACACCAAGACACATAGTAATTAAAATGCCAAAAATTAAAGACAAAGAGAGAATCCTAAAGGCAGCAAGAGATAAGTAACAGGTTACCTAAAAAGGAATGCCCATAAGGCCATCAGCTGACTTCTCAACAGAAACACTACAGGCCAGAAGGGAATGGCATGAAGTAATCAAGGTCATGAAAAGCAAGGATCTGAATCCAAGACTACTCTATCCAGCAAGGCTATCATTCAAAATAGAAGGTCAAATAAAGAGTTTCCCAGACAAAAAAAAGGCTAAGGGAATATATTAGCACCAAACCAGCACTGCTGTAATTAGTAGAAGAAATAGAAAGAAAAATATAACCACACTAAACAAAAATGGCAATAAATAAGTACATATCAATAATCACTTTAAATGTAAATGGATTGAATGCTCCAATAAAAAGACACAGAATAGCTGATTGGATAAGAAAGCATGACTCATATATATGTTGTTTACAAGACACCCACCTCACAATAAAAGACTCACATAGGTTGAAAGTGAAGGGATGGAAAAAAATCTTCCAAGCAAACGGAAAGGAAAAAAAGCTGGGGTACCAATACTCATATCTGATAAATTAGATTTCAAAATGAAGGCAATAACTGGAGACAAAGAAGGCCACTACATAATATTGAAAGGATCTATCCAACAGGAAAATATAATCTTGGTAAATAGATATGCACCCAATATAGGAGCACCAAAATATATTAAAAATCTTCTGGAGGACTTCAAAGGAGAAATCGACAGCAATACAATCATAGCAGAGGACTTCAACACCCCCTGACATCACTGGATAGATCCTCTAGATAAAAAATTAACAAGGAAACAGTGACTCTAAATGAAGCACTAGGCCAAATGGATGTAATAGATATCTACAGAGAATTACACTCCAAAACTATAAAATTCACATTTTTCTCAAGCGCACATGGGACATTCTCAAAGATAGACCACATGTTAGGGCACAAACTAAGTCTCTGCAAGTTCAAGAAGATTGAAATCATATCAAGCATCTTCTCAGATCAAAGTGGCATGAAACTAGAAATCAATTGCAACAAGAACATGCAAAGACATTTGAACACATGGAGGCTAAATAGCATGTTATCAAACAATGAATGGGTTACCATGGAGATCAAGGAAGAAATTAAAAACTTCCTGGAAACCAATGAAAATGAACACACAGCAAACAAAATCTATGGGATACAGCGAAAGCAGTTCTGAGAGGGAAGTTCATAGCACTACAGGCCTACCTCAAGAAACAAGAAAAATTTCTAATTGACTACCTAACCTCACAACTTAAAGAACTAGAAAGCAAACAAAAAGAAAACCCCAGAGCAAGCAGAAGGAAGGAAATAGTAAAGGTCAGAACAGAAATAAATGACATAGAGACCAGAAAAACAATTCAAAGGATCAATGAAACACAGAGCTGGTTTTTCAAAAAGATAAACAAGATTGATGGACCCTTAGCTAGACTCACCAAGAAACAAAGAGAGAGAACCCAAATACACAAAATCATAAATGAAAGAGGGGATGTAACAACTGACACTACATAAATACAAAGGATTGTTAACAAATACTATGAGCAATTGTATGGCAATGAATTCGACAATCTAAGCGAAATGGACAAATTTCTAGAAACACACAGTCTCCCACAACTGGACCAGGAAGAGATAGAAAACCTGAACAGACAAATAACAACGAAGGAAATTAAAGATGTAATCAAGACTCTCCAGCAAACAAAAGCCCAGGCCCAGAGGGCTTCACGGGGGAGTTTTACCAAACATTCAAAGAAGAACTAACATCCATTCTCCTCAAACTATTTCAAAAAATTCAAGAAGAAGGAAGACTTCCAAACTCGTTTTATGAGGCCAGTATAATTCTAATTCCAAAACCAGAAAAAGACACTACAAAGAAAGAAACCTACAGGCCAATATACCTGATGAACATAAATGCCAAAATCCTGAACAAAATACTAGCAAATAGGATCTAGCAATACATCAAAAAAATTATTCACCATGACCAAGTGGGATTCATCCCAGGGATGCAAGGCTAGTACAATATTCACAAATCAATAAATGTGATACACCACATAAACAAAATGAAAGATAAAAACCTCACAATCATATCAATAGACACTGAAAAAGCATTCGACAAAATACAGCACCCATTTCTGATAAAAATGCTCAGCAATGTGGGAATAGAGGGACATATCTCGACATAATAAAGGCCATATATGAAAAACCTACACCCAGCATCATACTCAATGGACAAAAACTAAAAGCATTTCCCTTAAGAACAGGAACAAGACAGGGATGCCCACTTTCGCCACTCTTATTTAACAAAGTACTGGAAGTCTTAGCCAGAGCAATCAGACATGAACAAAAAATAAAAGGAATCCAAATTGGAAAGGAGGAAGTGAAACTGTCATTATTTGCAGATGGCATGATATTATACATAGAAAACCCTAAAGACTCCATCAAAAATCTACTAGAGTTAATAAATGAATTTAGCAAAGTAGCAGGATACAAAATTAACGTCAAGAAATCGACAGCATTCTTATATACCAATGATGAACTCACAGATAGAGAAACTAAAAATACAATCCCATTTACCATCATGGCAAAAAAAATAAGATACCTAGGAATAAACTTAACTAAAGAAGTAAAGGACCTATTTGCAGAAAACTACAGGACATTGAAAAAAGATATAGAGGAAGATATAAAAACGTGGAAGCACATACCTTGTTCATGGATTGGAAGAATTAACAGCATTAAAATATCCATATTACCCAAAGCAATCTATAGATTCAATGCAATCCCCATCAAAATACCAATGACATATTTCACAGAACCAGAACAAATACTTCAAAAGTTCATATGGAACCAAAAAAGTCCCTGAATAGCCACAGCAATCTTGAAAAAGAAGGACAAAGTAGGTGGGATCACATTACCGGATATCAGGTTATACTACAAAGCTACTGTAATCAAAACAGCCTGGTACTGGCACAAGAACAGGCATATAGATCAATGGAATAGAACAGAGAACCCAGATATTGACCCAAAACATTATGCTCAATTAATATTTGACAAAGGTGGTGAGAGCATACAATGGAGTAAAGACAGCCTCTTTAATAAATGATGTTGAGAAAGTTGGACAGCTACATGTAAAAAAAATGAAACTAGACCATCAACTTACACCATACACAACACTAAACTCAAAATGAATAAAAGACTTAAATGTGACTCATGAATCTATAAAAATCCTAGAAGAAAATGTAGGCAACAAAATTTCAGACATCATACGCAGCAGAATTTCCAATGATACATCACCTAAGGCAACATAAACAAAGGAAAAAACGAACACATGGGACTACATCAAATTGAAAAGCTTCTGCACAACAAAAGAAACAGCCATCAAAATGGAAAGGCAACCCACTGTATGGGAAAGCATAACTGCCAATGATACATCAGATAAGGGGTTAATTTCCAAAATGTATAGAGTGCTCATACAACTCAACAAAAGGAAGACAAAGAACCCAATTAAAAAATGGTCAGAGGAGCTAAATAGACACCTTTCCAAACAGGGCATACAAATTGCCAAGAGACATATGAAGAAATGCTCAACATCACTAATCATCAGAGAGATGCAAATTAAAACAACAATGAAGTATCACCTCACACCTGTCAGAATGGCTGCCATCAACAAAGCATCAAACAAGAAGTATTGGCGAGGGTGTGGAGAAAAGGGGACTCTAGTACACTGCTGGTGGGAATGCAGACTGGTGGAGCCATTATGGAAAACATTATGGTGTTACCTGAAAAAATTAAAAATTGAATTACCATTTGACCCAGTGATCCCACTTCTAGGAATATACCCTAAGAATCCTGAAACACAAATCAGAAAGAATATATGTACCCCATGTTCATAGCAGCCCTATTTACAATAGCTACGATCTGGAAACAGCCCAAGTGTCCATCAGTAGACGAATGGATAAAAAAGCAGTGGTACATATACACAATGGAGTACTATGCAGCTGTAAGAAAAAAAGATCTCTTATCCTTTGAGACAACATGGAGGGACCTGGAGAGTATTACCCTAAGTGAAACAAGCCAAGCACAGAAAGTCAAATATCACAGGATCTCACTTATTTCTGGACTATAATGAACATAACAGTCTGAGGAACAGGATAGATCCAGTGACGTGGAAGTAGGATACAGACTGACATCCTTCAGAAGGGGGGGGGGTGAGGGGAGGAAAGAAATAAACCACAGAACTGATATGCATATACGCATAATCGATGGACATGGACAACAAAGCTTGGCACAGTGTTGGAGGGGATGGGGAGGAAGGTGTCAATGGGGGAAAAAGGAGAAACATCTGTAACAAAAATAAATTAATAAAATATAAAATCAATAAAGAAAAAAATAAAAAAAGTAAAAACATAACATACTAAAAAATAATAGAGGCAGTGAATGCTGCCGAATATCAAATTACTAATTTCCCCAAAATTCAAAGAGGAAAAAAAAAAACCCAGAAAATGATTAAAAATTTTAAAAATTAGATCAAACATTAAAAAATAATAAACTATCACAAATAACTCTTTCTAAAAGAAATGTGATGTAGAGCTGCTCACTAGCTGAATTAAAACACATTAAAAAGCTGTAATTATCAGAAATGTGATACCGATTAAGAATTGAAAAGCATATAAGTAAAGAAAACATAGGTTACAAATTCTCTCTCTCACACACACACACACACACTCACACACAGCTACATATCAAGTGAGAAAACATTTTATATTTATTTTGGGCATTTCCAATTTGGGCATTTGGAAAAAGAAATTCAATCAAGAAATAAACTTTACTGGGTCAGAGTTGACTTGCAATTAAAGACATGTCACAAGAGGGGTGTGCAGGCAGGTTTGAAACAAAATTGCCTTTAGAAACCAAAGCCACTGCTCAAATGAATAGTCGGGAGTTATGGAGATAACTCAAGAAATGGAAATTTGGTCTAAAGCCAACAGGATGTTACTGGCATTAACAAGTCCTAAGAGAAATGAGGTAGATCCGGGTCACCTTCTAAAAGACTCTACCTCACCTGTGAATAGAGTGTTATTAAGAATTCTGAACAGATTTGGACACATAAAAGACATCAAAATAAAATATGCATGTAGTAAATACAAGTGTAAAAATATTAACAAGGTAAAAAGTAGAATATTGATGGATATTAACTGATGTCTGGTGGTGGAAAGACTTCCTAAGCCTAAGCAATGGAAGAAATCACCAAACACTAATCAATTTTACTCTTTAAGTAAAATTCATTTATCTCTATGATGCACATTATAAACATAATAAAAGTAAGAGTGAGATGAGCATTTGCAATCAATACACCAAAGGTTCATATCATGTACTATTCAAGGAGGTCATATAGATTGATTACAGCAAATACAGATTTACAAATAATCATGGGGGAAAGGCAGTGTTTATAAGAAAAATGATTCATGGAAAAGAAAATGTGAATGGCTGGTAGACGCTGAAAAAAACTTTCAAATTCAAAAGTAATAGTAATGTACCTTTTACTCTCTTAAACAAAACTTATTACTCAGAGTTGATGAGAAATTCAAAATACATATTCTTCTTATGTACTGGTGGTGAGAATATTTGGTTTTTATTCATTTCAAAACTGTTTGAAACATCTATTAAGAACATTTACAATGTTCATATACTTCTAATCAGTCAAATGCCTAAGAATCTAAGAATCTGTTCCTAAAAGATAATTTAAAATGCAAAGATTAAAAAAATAAAGTTACTTGCAGTATTATATTGACCAGTTCACATTATAAAAATCTAAGCATTAAGCAAAGCTATGTTTAAACACATTGTGGTAAAATATATGACTATTAAAATTTTTTAAATTAAAGTTGACATATGATATAATATTATATTAGTTTCAGATGACAATGTTTAGTAATTATAACATATCTGTGTACAAAGATTTTTAGTGAAATAATTTAATAAGGAAAAATATATAAAATATGTTTTTTAATTAAAAAAGACAAGTAATAAGGTAAGGGTAAGGATGTGGAGAAATTGGAACTTTATACATTGCTAGTGGAGATGAAAAATGGTGCAACTGATTTTGAAGGAAGTTTGGTAGTTCCTCAAAGCGTTAGACAATAGAATGACCACATGACCCAGCAATTTCACTTCTAGGTGTGTACCCAAGAGTATTGAAAGTACACATACACACAAAAGCTTATATTTGAATGATAACAGCACTACTCATAATACTCAAAAGGTAGAAACAACCCAACTGTCTATCAGCTGATGAATGAATAAGAAAATGTGATATACTCATACAATCAAATATTATTCAACCATAACAAGTAGTACTTATACATGTTACAACGTGGATGAACTTTAAAAACAGTATGCTGTGAGAGAAGGCAGACACAAAAGGCTACGTATTGTGTAATTACATTTATATGAATGGATTTGCAAACTCATAGAGAAAGAAAGTAGATTATAGGTCATCAGGAGCTGGTGGAAGTGGGGAATGAGGAATGACTTCTAATGGGTACAGGGTTTTTGTGGGGGGTCATGAATAATTTGTGGAATTAGGCAGTGGTGATGGCTATACAACTTTGTGAATATGTTAAACCCACTAAATTGTACACTTTAAAAAATCAAATATTATTTTATTAAAAAGTAAAAGTTATATACTGACACACTAATTTTTGTTATGTAAAATATATGTTAACATATAAAGTAGAAAAATTATTACAAAAACATACCCAGTTGTTGATGGTGGTTATTTCTAGGTCTTTGAATTTTGTATAATTATGTCTTTAAAAAATGTATAGTTTTAGCCTTGTCCGGGTCCTCAGTTGGTTGGAGCATCATCCCGTACATCAAAAGGTGGCAGGCTTGATTCCAGTCAGGGCACATACCCAAGTTGCGGGTTTGATTCCCAGTAAAGGCAACCGATTGATGTTTTTCTCTCACATCAATGTTTCTCCCTCTCCCTTCCTTTCTCTAAAATCAATTAAATATATATATATATATTTTTTTTTTCAAGTTTTCTATATAAAGCACAGGTCTCTGGAGTCAGACAGATAAGACCAAGTCAGAAATATGCTAATTATTCAGTTTGTGTTCTTGAACAAGTTTTATAATTCCTTTGATCCTCAATTCCTTATCTATAAAATTAGGAAAATAATCTCATATATCCAATAGAGTAGTAAATATTAATTGAGATATACATAAATTTATTCTGAAGTATATATGTTCTAGTAACCTACTAATTATTATAAATAGGAAATGATTTTTAATTTTTTAAGAAAGCATTTTACCTATTTTGTTAGCCCATAGAACTCCGCATCTCTTGACTTCAGCTTCTTTATAGTTAAATTTGTGAGCATAGGATTAGATGTTTACTAAAAACCTCAGTTGCTCTAAAAAGTCACGATATAAATATCTCATTATAAATAGAGATTTTAAAAATGTGGGCTTAATACAAAACTATGAAGGGAGTAATTAACCATTAAGAAATGTCTGTAGAAGCATAGGTGTTGAAAACAGTGACAATGCCAGGCACTTACTGAGGCTTTTTGAGTTCTGTGACTGCCCATAAAAGAAAAATGTACAAACTAGAGAGAAAAATAGTTAAAATAGGGTAAAGTAGAGTGACAAATACTATTTTTAAACCTTACCTGGTAGTCCTGTGAAGTAGCCTTTTGGAAGAAAACGGTGTTCTGAAGCTTCTGTGATCGGTAGAGAGGGACATTCCCATTTCTCTCCATGGAGCATGTTAATTGGGAACACTTTTTCCCTCTACTCCTGGCTTCCATGAGGAAGAATTTTTCCTCAACATACTGATCACCTCCCTTTGTCATTAGGAAGTTGAGATGTTGTGTCTGATGGGTCAACTTGAGGCGATTAGCCACACACGATTGCCTTACCTCTGCCTGCCTTCCTCGTGGGAGCAGGCTGAGTATTGCTGACACCCATTCCACTGCTGCCCCAGGAGCGTTGATTCTTTGGGGTGGCGTTCTAGTCCAATCATCCAGGGTTGCCAGCATCCTGCAGGGCAGGGGTGATGGGGATATTAGTCTGCCCAATGGACAGACTTGAGCTAAGTTAAATTAGCCACACATACCTCCCAACAAGTAAGGCCTCAAAGTAGATTTTGAGGTTGCCAATACACTTATAAGCTATATTTTAAAACTTATTTAGCAAGAAGATGGACATTTAGTATACTTATATTATTTAGTAAAGGAATAAAAAATTATGGAATTCTTTATCAATAAGATAGGTCACAATAAAAGGGGTATATATAACTTAATGTCAGACGTAAACCAAGCCCAACCTGAATGAAATAGGAGAATCAGTCTTAGCTTGCTTAGTTCTTTTCTTGTTAATTTTCATATTGGTGTTTCCATGAAGCTAAAAACAGAGCATAATTTCACTTTTCAACAAAAGCAGATAATACAATATATATTATGATAAGGCATGATAATATTAGCTGTCCTTTGCTTTTAATTCCCATTAAGTCTACTGTTATGTGGAAATCCCCTAGAAATAAATATTGGTTGAATATTTTTCAATGGAATTAAATTTGTCTATGGACGGTATAAACTTGCGCATGAGATTAGAGTTTTGAGGGATGGGGAACCTTTTTTCTGCCAAAGGCCATTTGGATATTTATAACATCATTTGCAGACCATACAAAGCTATCAACTTAAAAATTAGCCTGCTATATTTGGTCAGGCTAATTTGATGAGATGTATGATATTAGCTGATATTGATTTTGTGAGCCTTATAGGACCCACAGGCCGGACGTTCCCCATCTCTGGTACAGAAGCTGAATAATTGATAATCTGGTAGGGACGACAATAATTTCCAACTCAATGTTCAACAGGCACTCTCATCTCAATCTTTTTTTCTTTCTTTCTTTCTTTCTTTCTTTCTTTCTTTCTTTCTTTCTTTCTTTCTTTCTTTCTTTCTCTCTTTCTCTCTTTCTCTCTTTCTTTCTTACTTTCTTATTTTTAACATTTGAGTTTATAATTATTTTATTATTTCTTTTTTAATCATTGTTTAGGAATACTAAATAACAATCAATTTTTACATATATCAAGCAAATATTAAAAAAAAATTAATAACTTTGAATTATGGAAAACCTTTTCTTTATACCCATCCTTGGCCTTACACATTAAGAACTTTTATGTTATTTAAGGCTATTTTATATCTTCTAACTGGTTGTTTTAATCTCTTCTTAGTAAAATGATTATACCATCTGCGAATAATTAAGGTATAATTACAGTTATGGGCTCAAAGACTCATACTCTTAGAAAAGTAAAAAATTGTATAAATTAATAGCACTTTGGTCTACTTCAGTGTTGGAAAGTATACAGCTAAGGGCTGTCACTCCTAGGCCTTTGACCATTAATCTCTTACTCTGTTTTCTTGAGATAGAACAGACCCTTAACATCCTACTCAGTATAAGAAAGTAGAGAAACAATGTCGATGGAGTCGATTTGGCCCATAATCAAGAAATATAATCTAATTCCAATCTAGAATGTACACAATGCCAAACATCTAGTAATATAATTTTAAAAAATTGAACTATTGTTGACATTGCCTCTAACATGTAGACCCTTAAATGTTTCAACACATTTAGAAGATTTGAACAAGATAAGGAACGTGGTACTAGCTCTGACAAGCAGTGCTTGGGCAAGCATATTCCAATAAATGACATGCACCTGTGAGTGTTCAGTAACTATGAATTGAATAAGCTTTATACCCCTAAATCTGAGGAACCTGTAGCTAACAAAATGCTGCACTATAGGCAGCATTTGCATGAAAACATTCAATCACATAATATAAATGCAACTAAATAGAACAAATGACAGGACAGATAGGACTGACTGATGACAGAAATAAGTGATATAACTAAGATATATTCAATCAAAATTTGCTGTTGCTCAATTTTATTAATGCAACTGATATTACATAAACAGCACAGTTATTTTTAGGTGTCTTTGATAAAATATGTGTTAAACTACTACAAAATACAAAACAGAACAATCACTCATATACATAGCAGGAGATAAGAGCCAAAATATAACTACAATCCTCTGTGTCCAATATACTGCATTAAGAATTCAACAAGACACAAATTACTAAAAATTGTAAATACATTTTAGCAGAACCATCAGCAAGCACAATACATATTAAGAAAGATGAGGATGTGAGATAACAATTCCCCCGAAAGCGTCCATAGTTGGATATGTATGCTTTTCTTTGTCCATTGTATGCTTTCAGTCTTTGCTTCTCAAACCAGTAGGTGCAAAAGAGTAGCAGGAATTCTAATATACTCCACCTGATTGACATCCGGGGGGAAACATTTGACAGTAAGCAGAATTTGAAAAGAAGACTTGTATTTAGCAACAGAAGGCAAATGATCAACACCTAACCAGAAATATGATAAATTAGAAAGAACATCACTAACAAAATAAATACTTGTGAAATTGAAAAGATAGACTGAGGGGTGAGTTGGGGAAAGAGGCGTCTTAAAAAGAGATGAGAGAAACACACGTATACACATTACATGTAAAATAAATATTATTAAACACTCATTCCCACCCTGGCCGGTTTGGCTTAGTAGTTAGAGTGTCAGGCCATGGACCAAAGAGTCGCAGGTTCAATTCCAGGCAAGGGCATGTACCTTGGTTGCAGTTCATCTCTAGCCCTGGTAGGGGTCGTGTGGGAGGCAACCAGTCGATGTGTCTCACATAGATGTCTCTCTCTCTCTCCCTCTCCCTCCCTCCCACTCTATCTGAATATAAATGGAAAAATATTCTCAGGTGAAGATTTAAAAAAATAATAATAAAAAAATAAAATAAACACTCATTTCCATTTTCACAGAGAGAAATGCCATATGGAGCCACATAGAGAAATAATGTCCAAATATCTGATCAAGTTGGCCAATACTAAAAAGTTGTTAGCCAGTACTATTTTGAGTTAGTGTTACTATTAAAAAAATTTTTTTTTTCCTTTATTGATTTTAGAGAGAGAGAGGAAGGGAGAGGGAAAGAGAGATAGAAACATCGATGAGAGAGAACATCGATTGGCCACCTCCTGCATGCCCCCCACTGGGGATCAGGCCCACAACCTGGGCATGTGTCCTGACTGGGAATGGAACCAGAGACCTATTGGTGCATGGGTCGATGCTCAACCACTGAGCCACACTGGCCCGACTAGTGTTACTATTTTAACTGCATTGCAGGGAAAAAAAAAAAAAAAGAAGAAAGGAGAAAAGTGTTGGGAATAAAAAACATGTATACAAATAAAAAGAGAAAAAAATACAAACAAAATTTTATGTATAACCAATTAAGTAACATTGATTTTCTTTTCTTATAGACAACATGTGTTTTAAACTTGAATTGCCTAATATTTGTGGTTGACTTGGTAAATAATGTTGAGCTGAAAAATAAAGTATGAACATAGATTTAGCTGATAGAGTGAAAGCTTAGCTTAAGGGACTGTAATTGAGCACATAATGCTTAATGTTTATCTTTAAAGGAAGTGCTTATTTGTGTGAAAGCATTTTTCCAGAAAATTATTTTTTAATCCTCCTGAAAGCAGTCTTTCCATTCATTTGCAATCACAATAAGAAAAGGAGAGCTTAAGAACAAAGGACCAACCTGAAATAATAGAAAAGGTAGGCCACAATGTGGGCATTGTTGGAAAATTCAACGTTTAGGCTGAGATACTTTTTATTTCATTCTTTGAAAATATTGTATTTCGATTTAATTCATTTTCCTTCAACAAATTTTATAAGTATAGCTATAAGAAAGAATTAACTTTGATTCTGATTACGTATGAAAGCAAAAGAAATTTGCCCTGAAATCACAAGAGAACAAACTCAGCTTTGTGAAACTGAGTCTCCCCAGTCAAAGTGAACCAGATGAGTACTCTACTCTCTGACAGTTAAGGCTTTTAGTGAGTATTTTGCAGGATCGTTTAAGGAAGATTTTGACAAAACAAAACACTACATTTGTGGACACCGATTGTTCCTTGTGAATATCTCCTAAACACATTCTTATCATATGCTTAGCAAATGTAGCTACATATAATGCTCACTGGTTGGCATTATATTATTGGTAAAATAATTCTGTTAGTCTTAAAAGATATCTTAGTTTTCACAGAATCTGATAAAAATTTAAATAATCTTTATTATTTATTTCTCCTTTGAAGTCTTAGATGTAGCAAATCTTATGAGACACAGTCTAAAAATCAGAATTTAGCATGCTTTAAAGTCAAATTATATATTTCTTTGACTTCCTTTGTTCTTATTGACTTATTTCATAATTGATTTGAACTACTTGATATTCCTAACATTTATTCAAATAAAAACAAAACCAGATGGCCAAAACTCAAAAAAAAATACTGGAAGGCATTTTACATATACCATCCTAATAAACCAGTAAATTACTATCATTTCTGTTTCCATCTGTGTTCTTATTCTTTAATTGATCTTTTTTTTTTTAATTTACACATATAAATTAAGAGAGTTTGGTTTAGTATGGTGGAATAATTCCTATTAGTACAACCTAATCTCTCTCAGATAACAATTATAAACTCTAAACAAAATATTTTTTAAATAAACATGTGATGACACGGGAGATCAAATAAATAGAGACATAAAATTAAAGGGACTTATACCTTGCCTGGCCAGTGTGGCTCAGTGGTTGAATGTCGACCCATGCACCAAGAGATCGCTGGTTCGATTCCTGGTCAGGGCACATGCCCAGGTTGTGGGCCAAATCCCCAGTGGGGGCATTCAGGAGGTGGCCAATCGATGTTCTCTCTCATCGATGTTTCTATCTCTCTCTCTCGAAAATCAATAAAGAAAAAATAAATAAATAAATAAATAAATAAAAGGACTTATACCTTAAAAGTGAGTTCCACTTTTCTACTAAAGTACATTCTAGTTCACATGGCATGAGGTATCTGGAACTCAGGCAGAAAACTGCTATCTCCGTGTCTCGAGGTCTCAGAAGACAGTTTGGGGCTGCCAGAGTATGAAAATCCTGGACAGAGAAGGACAGAGAAGGGATAGACCCCAATTTTGTGTATAGCCATCCTCAAATCATTGGCTATTTCCCAAACTGTGCATGCATAGAGAAGACTCTAGTGATAATAGTGGAAAATATCAAGTGGAAAGCTGAATTATCTAAGTGGACATCTCTGTTTCTTCCTACAGAAGGAAGTTAAATTTTGAGTTTGGAAGATTATGCTTTAAGACTATAGATGATATAGCAGGAATAAATTATTTATTTTGAACAAAGATAATAAAGTATAAAACCAAGCCTCCACAGTTCCAGGTTAACAGCCAATAATTCATTATCTGAAAACAATTAGCATTCTTCCAAGGAAGTTCATGAAATCCAGAATTTCTACAAAGTGTTAAACAATGTCTAGCATACAATAATATTTATTAGATATATGGGGAAAAGTGTCCCACATTTAAGAGGAAAAAAATAGTAAAAACAAAACATGTTTAAGATAACCCAGAAATTGGAATTTCCAGAAAAGGACTTTATAGCAACTATTAAAAACATTTCAAGGATCAAAAGGAAACTATTACTAAATGAGTAAATACTTGGAGGATCTAAGCAGAGAAAATGGAAATATAGAAATAATCCAAATGGATATTTTTGAATTTAGAAGCACAATATCTGAAATAAAAGATTCACTGACATGGATCAACAGATGATTGGAGATTGCAAAGAAAAGAATCAGTGTATCGAGAAAATGTTCAACTAAAATTATCTAACCTGAAAAAAAGAGAAAAAATGTCAAGAAGACAGAAGAGTCTCAGTAATCTGTGATATAATATCAAGTAATCTTTCATGTATAATCAGAGTTCCAAAAGGACCAGAATGAGAAAATAGGACGGAAAAAATATTTGAGGGCATCAGAGCTGAAATTTTTGAAAATTTGGTGATGAATATAAACTACAAAGAGCGCAGCAAATGAAAAGAGAACACAAATTAGACCATATCTAGACACATATAGTCAAACTGTTGAAAACAAACCCCCAAAAAAGTATATTATAAAGAGAGATAGAACTCTGATATATTGGAGGCTAGAATGTAAAGAGATCTTTAAAGTGTTGGCATTAAAACCAATAACAAGGAGAACTTCCACATTGGGGAAGATGCCGTATATGTACCTTTTCTTATTCCTCCCTGTAAGTACAACTAAATCCCTAGACATTGCATGTGTGTGTGTGTGTGTGTGTGTGTGTGTGTGTGTGTGTATGCAATACACACAGAGAGAGAAGAGTGAGAGATTTAGAGTGAGTGTGTTATGATATGAATTATGCTCCCCTCAAATTTATATGTCAAAGCCCTAACCCCCCAGTACCTCAGAATGTGCCTGTATTTGGAGATATAGCCTGTAAGAGCTGATAAAGTTAAAATGAGGCCATTAGGATGGGCCTTAATATAATCTGACTGATGCTCTAAGAAGATAAAATTTGACAGCACAAAGGCCTATCTATAAGCCACAGAGAGAGGTTTGAAAAGAAATCTGATCTGCTGACATATTGATTATGGGCTTCTAGCCTCCACAACTGTGAAATAATAAATTTCTGTTTTTTAAGCCACTGGGTGTGTGGTACTTAAGACAGTCCTAGAAAACTCAGATACATAAATAGATAAAAGATGTATTGATTGGTTGATAGAGATATAAATGTGTGTGTGTGTGTGTGTGTGTGTGTGTGTGTGTGTGTGAACGAGAGAGAGAGAGAGAGAGAGAGAGAGAGAGAGAGAGAGAGCAAGAAGAAGGTAGACCAGCAGGACCTCAGAACCCAGGGGACAACATGATGGTGAGTTCTCGAGATTTCTTTTTGTTTCACATTCCAAACTTGGACCTGAAGAAGCTGTAAGCCTAGAATTGCCAAAGAGTTCAAACAAAAAGCTACCATAAAAGTCTGTTCTCTCCAGCCAGGGGGCCAGGGAAGGACAATCTAACAAGACAGAAATGTTTTAAACAAGAACAAATTTACTACCAATCAAAATCACACAAAAATATATGGCCACACCCCATCCATATCAGCAAAGGCTGAGTAGCAAACTCAGATTTCCACTCTTGTGAGGCAAAAATGAAGTGATCTCACACCCCTTTATGGTGGTGTCAGAGAAGGTCAAGTAAGGAATTAGAAGTTTCATCTCCACCAGTTACTCCACCACGTAGTAACCAGAGACCTCAGCCTAGACTTTTATACCTACTCAGCAGTAACAAGGCGCCCCTTACCACTGGTGTCATAGCCGGCTTAGTGGAGAGTTAGGACTCTATCATCCAGCAGTAATGAGGCCATTCCTACCACAATGTCAGTGGACTCAACATGAGGAGCTCAAACTCACATACCCATCAAAGAGTCATATAGAGCCCCAACTCTTCTGGTTGTTAACAAAAGGCAAGGGGAGGGCCTGGATTTCTACTTCCCTCTGAAAGTAATAAGGCAGCATTGTAAGAGAAAGCAAGCTAAATAAACTAGAAGTTTAAATAAGATCCATTCTCCTAATATAACAAGAAAATGTACAGATTTCAATAAAAAAATATTTCTTGCACCAAGAACTAGGTAGATGTCGGACTGAATTAAAACAAAACAATTAATAGAGGCCAAGAACAAATGACAGAAATGTTAGAATTGTCTGACAAAAATTTTACAGGAACCACCATTAACACACTTCGCCAGGCGATTATAGACATACTTGACACAAATGAACAAATAGAAAGCCTCAGCAAAGAAATATAAAACATAAGGAATTGAATAGAAATTTTGATATGAAAAAATACAATAACTGAAAAAGAAAGATGAGTGGTTAGGCAAAAATACCAAAATAAAGGGACTGAAGAATCAGTAAACTGAAATATAGAATATTAGAAATTACACAATATGCTAAGTGAAATAAGCCAGACACAAATATTTTAAAAAAAAAACAACCACATGATACGTGGAATCTAAAAAGTCCAATATATAGAAGCAGAGAGTAGGATGGTAGTTACCAGGTCTGGGAGGTAGGGGAAATGGGAAGATGTTTGTCAAAGGGTACGAAGTTGTAGTTATGTAGGATGAATAAGTCTAGAGATCTAATGTACAGCATGATGACTATAGTTAATAATATTTTACTGAATACTGAACATTTGCTAAGATAATAGATTTTAGGTGTTGTCATTAAAAAAAATAACTGTGTAAGCAGATGTATGTTCATTAGCTTGACTGTAGTAGTCATTTTATTATATATATGTATGTTGTAAACCTTAAATATATATAATTTTTATTTAAAAAATACATTTTAAGAATTACCCATTCTGAACAACAGAGAGAAAACAGATTGAAAATAGAATTGTACAGAGCCACAAAGTCCTGTATGACTACAATAAAGCTTTGACATTTGTTTGATTGGAATCCCAGAAGGAAATGAAAAACTACTCAAGGTAATAATGGTGGAAAGCTTCCAAGATTTGCCAAGAAACAAATCTACAGATACGGGAAGCTGAGAAAACCCTAAACAAATAAATCCACAGAAATTCATACCAATACAAATCATAATCACACCTCTGGAAAACTAAAGACAAAGAAAAAATTTTAAAGCAGCCAGATAAAAATGACACCTTACCCATAGGGGATAAACACTTTGAATGACAGTTGAATTTATATCAGAAACCATGGAGGCCAAAAAAAAGTGGCACAATATTTTCCAAGTTCTGAATGAAAAGAACTGCTAACCCAGAATCTTATACCTAGTGATAATATCCTTTAGGAACAGACAAAATCAAAACATTCTCAGATCATTGAAAACATGGTGTGTCATCAGCAGATGTAACCTAAAAGAATGGCTATAGCAAGTGCTATAAACAGAAAGGAAATAATAAAAGAAACTCATGGAGGAAGAAAGAATACAGGAAGAAAATATTTGGGTAAATAAAATAGTCTTTTCTTCTTAAGTTTCTAAACTACGCTTGATGGTTGAAACAAAAATAATAACACTGTCTCATGTTGTTCTGAATGTATGTAGAGGACATAGGACTACTATAAATGGGAAGTCAATAATATAATAGGAGGCACGGTTTCTATCCTTCACTCCAACTGGTAAAATGATAACACTTGTGACAAATTATGTATGCATAATGTAATATCTAGAGCAAACACAAAAATGCTATACAAAGACATAAACTAAAACACCATAGATTTAACCAATCTATAACAATATATTAGTAAACACAACTGAGCAAAATATAAAAAGAATTATGCATTATGACCAAGTGAGGTTTATTCCACAGATAAAAACTGGTTCAGTATTTAAAAAATGAATCAATATACCACATTGATAGGCAATCGAAGAAAAATCAGATGATCATCTCAAAAAATAAATTAACATTCAACACACAATAAAAACTATTAGAAAAAAAAACAAAAACCAGAAACAACCTACAGTTATACTTATGGATGAATGACTTTCTCCCTAATATTAGAAAGCAGTAAAGAAAGTGTACTTTCACCACCATTCAACTTTTGCTGAAAATTCTAACTAGTGAGATAAGGCAAGAAAAGGAAATATGAAGAGTAGAGTTTGGAAAGGGAAAAACCAAAACAATGTCTATTTGCAGATGACATAATTGTCAATGTAGAAAATGTCAGGAATTCAATTCAAGTATATTGATAGTTACATCAAATATATATGGCCTAAGTTCTCTAATTGAAGAGCTCAGAAGTGTAAGACTCAACTATAAGAAATCTACTTTAAAAACAAAGACAAAGCTAGGTGAAAAATAGAAGGGCATACAGTTATATATCATGTAAGCACAAACCAAAACAAAGTTGGAATAGCTATGTGAATTATTAAAGTTTATTTCAGAGCAAGGAATATTATGAAGGATAAATTAGTATGTATAATAACATTAAATGGTCAATTCATAATTGAATGAGATGAAGGTGGTCAAAATGTATAAACCTCCAATTATAAGAAAGGAAGAATGGGGATGTAATGTACAGTGCAATGACTATAGGTAAGACTGCTGAATGGTATACTTGAAAGAAGTTGTTAAGAGAATAGGTCCTAGAAGTTCTCATCACAGGGAAAATAACATCTTTTTTTGTATCTACATGAGACAACAGATGTTATCGTGGTAATCATGTCACAGTATCTATAATGGAAGTCATTATGCTATACACCTTAAGCTTATAAAGTGCTGTATGTTAATTATTTCTCAATAAAACTGAAAAAAAGGGTTAATTTATCAAGGAGATATAAAATCCTAATGTATATGCACCGAATCATAAGCTCTCAAATATGTAAAGCCAAAGCTGGTTTCAACAATATCAGGTGCCATATTACTTAGTGGATAGTAAGTCTGTACATTTCTAAACCTACCTGAAATGAATGGGAATGGGTGCAGAGGGAGGCACTCATATTTCTCTTATCAGTGTAGATCAGAGCATCAGCCAAGCCTACGTGCATACTTGGGGAGGAAAAGTTTGGGTTGAAATAGATGGAAAGAATATGAAATGATCACTGAAGGTAAAGGAGTTAACAAAGAAATTATTCATAAAGGAACATCAAACACTATTTGAGTACCTTGAAAAAGACTTCCAGCAAAAAGTGTTTCTTTCTTAGCTTTGATTCAGGTGCCTGTAAGGAGGGCAGGGGTGGAATAAAGCCATAGAAATGGCTTATCATGCCCTCAAAAATTAGTTTTTTAAGATGTACTGGTAAAATACATACTCTACATATTTTATTATATATTAACTATTATGTATGTCATATATTAATACAAATTTATATATTAATTTAAAAAGAGATTATACTGAATCGTACGCAGTTTCTCTCCTGGTTCCTTTTATTATCAGAAGCAAAGCAGTGTTAGAATGCTGGCCAGAATTAGGAGTATAATGGATTTTCCTCTATAAGTACAGTCTAACTAGTTCATCACCCAGTGTCTTCATTTCATTGTCACAAACCTCCAGGTGACCAGGTAAATATTTAAAAAAACAATAGCAAAGGAGACTGGGACTTCAACATCAGAAATGTGACAAGCAAAATCATTCTGCTCTCCATGAACCCTTTAAGGGTATTTGAGAACCCACTTACTTTCAATTGTGAGTTCTGCTTGACTTAAACTAATCATACCATCCGTTCTGCCTCCAGAACAGGACATCTGATCTAAACCAGGTCAACAAGATTTTAACCCAGCCATTAGCTGGAAGAAGAGCAGAAAGCTTTTCCTTTCCTGCTGGACAAGAAGGAAAGTTTTGCTTTGGGTGTTGCTGGCCATTGTTTTATGACCAAAGGGAATGACCATGCTGGAAGACAGAGTAAACTATAAATCGGGTGAAGAAATGGGGACGAAAATACTAGGTCCTTATTTGAGTCTCAGGATCAAGCCTGTCTTGAATTCGTATTAGTTATATGATTCTTTGTTTTCAAGAGTCAATAAGTCATTGTAATTATTTTGTCCAGATTGAGAAGATTTTCTGTAACTTGCCATTTAAAATATCCTAATAGATTCAGGATTCATATGAATAAATAGCAATAATTTCTTATTAATAATTTTGTTAAGAACAAAGAAATCATAGCACAATCAAAGATATAACACAGAACAATAGGTCAGGGAACCTGGGTTTTAGTTTCTGATTTCCCAATAATAAACTGTCAGGTTTTTCTGGGCTTTCCATCTTTTAAGCAGTAACATAGGACCAAATTACTGTTCTGTACTTTAGGGCAGAAATGACAATAACCTATATAAAAAGGCTTCATAACATCTAAAGTGTTTCTGAAATTTAATTTAATTTAAATTTCATTCATAATGCTTATGAATGACTAACACAAATGTTTTAAGAGCACCCTAGAACATTTGGATTGATCCTACCACTTATCATACTAGGTGAGCATGCAGTGAGGGCAAATTTAGGCCATGTCTCCATTGACAAGATAATGCAGAAAATCAGGTCAGTTCCCCAGATAATTCAGAAAGTAAATTCATCTACACAGGAAAGACCTAATTTTGTTTCACTTCACTGGTCAGTTGCCTCCAATGGATGCTTTGCTTTATGGGTAAAGGATACATTATAACCATGTCCTGGTCAAGGAGAAGGGGGAGGCATAGCCCTTTCTCTTCTCTTAACCTTTACTCTCTCTAAGTTTCCAGACTCATAAGGGTCTATTGATAATCCCACATCACCTTCATATATGACTAAAGGTTGAAATAAAACATGCAAATCAATGAAGAGAAAGACCATCTGGCATTGACTCTTAGAAAGTTATAAAACTTTGCCTGGACACAAAATTTATCAGTGGTGGTTTAGCCTAGTTCAACCCTAGTTCAGCCTCTACACCCAAAGATTCCTGTTCAGTAGACATGAGACAGAGCTCATGAAAATGCAATTTTAATAAGCCACCCAAGTGACTTTTAGGGACATAAAATTTTGAGAAACGTTAACACAAGCCAGGCCTTATGCTTTTCTGCCTCTATCTAATTATTTGGTCTTTATAGCTGATTCTTAAGCTGATTATATCATGGATTTTTTTGTGTGGGGGGAGGGTCAAAAATAATCTTAGGTGATAGTTTAAGTAGTTTCCCATCACAAATGGACCTTTATATAGTCAATGGGGGCTCTACTGTCATGACCATGAAGAAAAATAAGCACTTGAAGCTATATGTGAAATGGATGTTTTCTAGAAGAGACCCACCATACCATATATTTTTGCAGAACATGTTTTGTAATTGAGCATATTTAATGATAATATACTGTTTGCTATTTGAAAGCAACAAACACAATCACATTAGTTCTATTTTTTAAATAGCAGATCTGAGTTACTCTGCCTGTGAAGATGCTCTTCCAAGATTTTTTGTGGGGATTTTTAACACAGCCATATTGTACGTGCATGGTACCCAGTTCTTTTGGCACTATTATATCAGATTAAAGATCCACTGAGACATCCTGTGAATCTAGATAAAACAGCTCTCAATGTCTGCACTGCTAATGACCGAGCTCCAAATGCTCACAGCCTGTAGAGCCGCAGTAACTTACATAACAGTCTACCTACAACCAGCATCTTGGCAAAACACTACAGAGACCCAAAATGTATCAAAACACTGTAAACTAGCTGTGTAGATTTAAGAGAGAAACATGAAACAAAACAGGAATATAGTCACCTATATCAAAACATCCAGCTGCCACGTATATCATTCTAAGGAATAGAAAATAGAAAGGAGGGAAGAAAGGATAGAGGAAAATAAAGGAAGGAAAGAAAGAGGGAGGGAGTGAGGGACGGAGGAAGGAAGGAAGGAAGGAAGGAAGGAAGGAAGGAAGGAAGGAAGGAAGGAAGGAAGGAAGGAAGGAAGGACAAATTCAGGTTTAAAATAATATTATTTTTCAATATACAGGCAAACATATGGAAGTAATTTAATTTACCCTCAGGAACAAACATTTTTTTTTTTTTTTTATCCTCACCCAAGGACATTTTTCCATTTTTTTGTTCAGATAGAGTGGGAAGGAGAGAGAGGAAGAGAGAGAGAGAGAGAAACATCGACGTGAAAGGGACACATCGAGTGGCTGCCACCCGCACGACCAACCAGGGCCGGGGACAAACTGCAACTGAGGTACATGCCCTTAGCGGGAACCGAACCCGGATCTCTCAGGACCGCAGGCCGATGCTCTAACTGCTGAGCCAAACCGGCCAGGGCAAGAACAAACATTTTTAAATTGAATTAATTGAGATTGGTTAAAAAAATTATAAAGGTTTCAAGTGTACAGTTCTATAATACATCATCTGTATATTGTATTGTGTGTTCACCACCTCAAGTCAAGTCTCCTTCCATCATCAATTATACCTTTCTATCCTCTTCTACCTCCTCCACCGCTTTCCCTTTGGTAATCACCATACTGTTGCCTGTGTCTATGAGGTTTTTCGTTTGTTTGCTTTTTTGCTTAATCCCTTCACCTTTCTCACCCAACCTCCCAGCCCCCCTCCCCTCTGACAGCTGTCAGTCTATTCTCTGTATATGAGTCTGTTTACATTTGTTTGGTTAGTTTATTTTGAAAAATGGACAAAGGGCCTGAATAGATACTTTTGCAAAGAGGACATCCAGATGGCCAATAGACATATGAAAAGATGCTCAATATCACTAATCAGCAGTGAAATGCAAATTAAAACACAGTAAGCCTTAGCCAGTGTGGCTCAGTTGGTTGGGTGTTTTTCTGAGTACTGAAAGTTTCCCAGTTCAATTCCTGGTTGTGCCCACAATCAATGGTTTGCTCTCATATCAATGTTTCTCTTTCACATACTCCCTTTCCCTTCCCCTCTCTCTAAAGATCAATAAAAATTTTTTTTAAAAAAGAGAAAACCACAGTGAGATATCACCTCACACCTGTCAGAATAGCTATCCTCAATAAATCAACAAACAACAAGTGTTGATGAGGAGCATGTGGAGAAAAAGGGAACCCTCATGCACTGTTGGTGGGAATGCAGATTGGTGCAGCCACTGTGGAAAGCGACATGGAGTTACCTCAAAAATTAAAAATAGAATTGCCTTATAACCCAGCAATTCCACTTCTGAGAATATACCCAAAGAAACTCAAAACCCTGATTGGAAAGAATATATGAACCCCTATGTTCACTTTAGCGCTATTTACAATAGCCAAGATTTGGAAGCAGCTCAAGTGCCCCTCAGTAGATGAGTGGATACAAATGTTGTGCTACATTTACCCAATGGAAATAGTACTCAGCCATTAAAAATAGAAGGAAATCTTAACTTTTGCAACAGCATGGATGGACCTGGAGAATATTATGCTAAGTGAAATAAGCCAGTCAGAGAAAGACAAGAATCACAATAGTTCACTTATATGTGGAATATAATGAACAAAATACTAACAAACAAAGAAACAAACTTGTATTTGAGCTGAAAAGTAGCTCTAAAATTTCCCCAATATCAAACAGCTTCAGTATCTGATACAAACCCTTTACATCTTATAAAAGCTTTCCAGTACTGTGTAAATATCTGATCTCTAGATGGGCGAGAATTAATTCATAATAAGGAACAATGGCTTCATCCTATCTCCTCAGAGATTCCAGGACTTGTGCATAATTAAGCACCATTTGTCAACTGTGCTAACACCCTTTCTGACCTACAAGTGTGGGTCCAGCTCCTGAGATAGCTCTCTTGGCTGCCAACCTGAGTAGAGACAGGGACAGGACAAGATTAATAGGCACAAATTAATGAAGGTTTCATCTTGGAATTTAGTTTACATGTAGCTGATTCAGCAGGTACACCCAATTTGAGTACCTGTTTCATGTCAGAACCTATAGTAAGAAGAATATAGAGTGACGTATTATCTCTGTTATTAAGAAATGACAATCTGGGCATGGAATTCTTTTTTGTGCTGCATTTTAGGATGACTTCACTCCAATCCTTTGTATGCTGAGGTTTAGAGGAATTTTTTCTTTTGATAATGTTCTGTCTCCCAAGTTTTTTTTTTTTTTCCCTCTCATTTTAAGAACTGCCTTCCTCTTGCCTTTCCTTTACACACATTTTTTTTTTGTTTTTTAAGAGAAGTCATCTCCCGGTGTTTGTAATACTTAGTCTTCCATTGTAGTTTGACTTGTACTCCCATGATTTCATTGAAATGTCCTCAAATACCTCATCAGTAGTAATTTTTTAGTATTTATTTGAACAAACCTCTGTTATGCATTTCATACCATGCTTTGATTCATTCAGTTAACATTTACTGAGTGTCCACAAAGGTCCACACATTGCTTCCAGTGCTGTGGCTTCAGCAGGGAACAAGTGAGTAAAACCCCCTACCCAGCGGAGCTGCCAGTTTAGGTGAACACTTACTTTGGTTATTCATAAAACTTTGCTTCAGTGAAACCATGTTCTTAGTGCGTCTACATTTCTGACCTTTCCCACTCAGTTTCCTTTATAGTATCCTTTTTATTTTATTTTTTCATGTCTTAAATATTGATATTCTTTGTGAGGTTTTGCCATCAAATTATTTTTATTCTCTTTCCATTTTCTCCTGATGTGTTGTCATCCATGCTATTACCATTTACTGATCCTGTGTAAATTTCTATATCCAGCCCTGAAATTTCCTTGAGCTTCAGACTTTTATATATCAGCTGGAAAGCTCTACCCACATGTCTTAAAGAACTTCCAAATTAATATACCCAAAGTTTAACTCATCATATTCTTCTGCCTCCAACCAATACCTTCTCATGTGTTCTCTATTGTATTGGAGATGTCATTAACCATCCCAACCTATGCTAAAAATCTTAGAAACACCCTCAACTCTTTCCTTTCCCTTGGTTGTCTTCATCCTCTACCTACAATTAATCATCAGAAGGAGCCAATTTACATCTTTAGTATTTTTTTAGTATTCTCTATTTCCTTATTCTTCATCTCTCTCGTAGCCTGAGTATAATTTGGACATTTCTAGCTGACTATGGCATCACCTTTCTAACAGGGCGATTGCCTCAAATTTGTCTCCTACACAGCATGTGGATTAACTTCTCTGCTTAAAACTCTTGAATACTATACACCAATAAAAATTTAAGTAAACAGCTCTTGACACATCATAGATATGTAGTAAATCATCAGTGAAATGGACTGCTCTCGAACATGGTACATTATTTTCTCATAACCCTTATATTTTTTGTTTTTCTTATTTTTTTGAGTTTATAGTTTATTTTTGTTACAGATGTTTCTCCTCCCCCCACCCCAGACACCCTCCTCTCTATCCCCACTACCCATTGTTGTCTATGTCCATTGGTTATGCATACATGTATATAAGTTCTTTGGTTTATCTCATCTCTCCCCCCAGCCCCTCTCCTCTGAGGTTTGTCAATCTGAACCATACTCTTTTCTATGTCTCCAGGTCTATTTTGTTCATGAGCTTTTTTTGTTCATTATATTCCACAAATAAGTGAGATCATGTGGTATTTGTCTTTCTCTGATTGGCTTGTTTCGCTTAGCATAATATTCTCCAGGTCCCTCCATGTTGTCTCATAGGATACGAGATCTTTCTTTCTTACAGCTGCATAATGTTCCATTGTGTAAATGTACCACAGCTTTTTTATCCACTCATCTATTGATGGACACTTGGGCTGTTTCCAGATCTTAGCTCATAACCTATATATTTTTGATAAATAGAGCATGTACACATAGAGAACAAAATAATAAAATGCCAAAAGGTATTACATGATTGCTAAATATCCTTTAGTCCTTCCCACAAGCTTTGAAGATCGAGTTCTAGGAGGAATAAAGAGCCACATAACATGAATTTATTTAGTCAGCGTCCCAAAGTATGCAAATTTGCCTTAGGTTGTAATGTATTCATTGAGAAAGCTAGCCAAATTCATGATGTTTTTCTTTCACACCAGAAGTAGTATAACTTTAAAAAAAGGTTGGGATTTTCCTAAGCTTTTTTTTAAAGAGGCACATGTTTCTATAGGCAGTATATTTTATCAAATAAGATAAGAAAATTCGGAATCACTTCTATACAATTTTCTTAAATACATTATTTAAAAATTAATATTCTAGAACATAAGTTGTAATTTGAAAAATATTACTGGTATGTGGACTGATCAGCTCAGCTACTTAAAACCATAAGCCTGTTCTCTCTATATAAACACTAGCAATAACAAAATCACAGAATTCATTAAATAATTTAAATCAAAGCTCATTTGGGGTTTCTCCTTTCTGAGCTACTCAGCTGGCCCCATCATTCTTTTATCAAAGAATGGTTAGACATTACAGAATGTACCCCAACATCTAACCTTAGATTCATGCTACCATTATTCTTCAGACTCAAAGTTATACCTCCTTCTTTCAGTGGTAATTTTTGTATAAGTAGGTTGGGTATTTTTTATGTGGCACCTACGTGGTAAATTGTATTGGTATATTGTCATTCATATGATGCTGTCAATATTGATGTATATTTTGAAAGTATAAATGATGTTTTATCAGAAAAGCCAATAATGTTATCTAGTACATTAGTCAGCAAAATTGTCAGAGCTAAAAGTTGCTATATTGAATTTTGGAGGTCATTCAACAAACCATGTCCCTTGCATCGAGCATGTTTATATTACCTTCAGGAGTGATCATGTGACCTACCTCAGCACATTTCTGTTATGAGGTAGAAGTTACCTAGGATTGTCTATTCAATGAGGCATCCTGCATCACATCCCTTTTGGTATATACACAGCATGCATAATTCTGGCTATTTAGTGGGGTCAGCTTTTCTTTATAGATTCCATTAACATATATTAATGAAAATCCTTTCAGGGGAATCCTATGAACATTCGTTCTGTTGTTTTAAACATATGCATATATGTGTATATATGTTTTAAGCATAAACGGGGTGGGCAAAAGTAGGTTTGCAGTTGTTCTTAAGGAAAGTAATACAATAATTAACAAATAATAATGCAAAAATAGAGTGTGTTTTCCATACTCACAACTGTGAACCTACTTTTGCTCACACTTGTATATATATTTAAAGTATATGAGTTTTAATATAAAGAGAAACATAGACAATAGTCTCTGGGATATTTACAACCTCTGAATTCAGCTTCACAATTTTTTTCTTATTATATAATTCCCCTGAAAGAAATAAAACAACTAATAACTAATACATTATTTATGGGAAAACCTTTATTGTAGGTATGACCTCTTCTAGTAACTTGATATTCAAAAGGCAGTTGAATGGTAAACTTATGGATTTCATATTTATTGCTTCTTTGCAAAGTTCAAAAAGTACAGTTTTGATCTCCATAGCACGGGTGGGATGAAGAGTATCTAATATATGTGTTACTTTAAGTCTAAAAAAAAGTATTAACTTGACATGTATTTCTTCTCTAATAAATAGCAGTACCTCTCAGTTGCTGGCCTACTCTAAGATCTCGAGGCGTTTTGTGCTCTAATGACTTTCCATCAAATTGAGAGTCACAGCCCTGGAGGGAGAGTGGCCTTGGTGCTTTTGGATCTACCCCAAACCACAGAAGGGGTTAATGCTACAGCCAAGATAGGAGTCAGGCCATCTTACTTAGACTACGCACTCACTGCCAAAGGCCTCGGTGTTAGTTCTCTTCGGGTCTAAGTACTGTCATTTTCTTAAGTTCCCTTTAGGAAAAGGCTGCGAACCGCAGTGTGAGAAGGCTGCATCTGTTCAATTCTGCCAGCACCTTCTCTCTCGTCAGGTTCCTGTGACAGGCTTGGTTGAATATTTATCTGTGACTAATAAAGACCTATTTTCTAGACTTCAATTGACTCATTGCATTTTGAAAAGACAGTGATATTGACATTCCATTTACCACCTCTGGAACTGCTTTTCAAGCTGGCAATCAAAGTGTGTGGAAAAAGCCACCAAATAAGTAAAGTCCTTCATTTGCTATTGTTTTCAGACTCAAGTAACATTTCAATCTCATATTTTACTACCACCATACTGTTTCTTCAAGGCCCAAATCAGATGTCACTCCATCCGTGACACCTCTTTTGAGCTCCACCCACTAGCAGAATGTACTGTTTCTGTCTCCTGGACCTCCACAGAATTCCATCTTTACTCGGGTTATGAAATTGACTGTTTTAAACCTTGTACAACCCATTGTTTGTGTCCTAATGTAGATATCTAGAAATATTTTACTTCTTTTTCTTATCCCCTTTGCATTGTAGTTGTTATTGTCCAAATATTATCTACTCTTTGAAACTGTAAATTATGTCATCATCACAACTGACAACCTTTACCTAACTTTCCGGAGAACAGAACACTTTACCAAGCATTTCATAGTATCTCATTTTTTTTCCCTTACAGCAGTTCTGTAAGAACTTTTATTATTCTTTTTCTTTAAAGAGGAGGAAATCAAGATGTAAAACATTTAAGTATCATCCCCCACCCCCCAAATGCCCAGTAATCCAATGGCATAGTAAAAATCCAGGATACAGTCTCTGAACTACTATACTATATGCCTCTATCTTTCAAAGAATAGGAATTTAAATTTTTACATTATTTGATTAATTTCATAGAAACAAGTTTAAAAAATATTTTTATTTATTTGGGTAAGTATTCAGGATTTTGTCATGTAATCAGAAGAAAACTTCTCCCCTTAGCTAACATAAAGCAGTGATTTTCAAAGGGCCAACTGCCTCAGAATCATTAGGCACAAGGGCAGCTTCCTACACTTACAGAATCAATTGCCCATGGGAATGTGGGTTTAAAAACTTCCCAGATGACTCTTACACACTTTACATTCTGTGAGGCTCTGGTTAAAACAGAAACGCAGAGTGTTTTCTTCTCTGTCTGTTGTGATGGGAGTTGACCTTTACCTGGTTACAGGCCAGCATTTCTGCTTTCGGGCTTTCTGCTTGCAATCTATTCAGTTGCTGCTCGGATACAGAAGGTTGCCCCAGTTATGCAGGGATTGCCACGAAATGTACCATTGCAAGCCGTCTGGTCCAGATTCAGACTTACACAGGGGTGGGTCTAACTAAAGCAGAAACCTCCCAGAGGCCACCATAGCTGCCACACTCATTGCCTGTTCTGTAATCTTAGGAGAGAGAAAAAAAAATAGACTTGAAGAAAGCTGCAGGGGCTTCAGATATTCACCTTCTGACCAATTCTGGTGAGAGAAGACAACTATACCATTTTCCCCCAATGACTTGTTTTTGTTAACCTACAACTTTTAAATCAAGAGGTTTTTGTTGTCCCCCACCCCATTTTACTTTTTATTCCTTCAACAAACATTTATCAAGCACCAATGTATGCAGGGTACTGAAACAATGGGGAATTAAAGGGACAAAGTATGATCTCTGCCTGGGAGGAGATGTAGCAGCCAAGCACAGGAACACTTATTTTATACCCTATTACAAGCCAAGAGAAGGAAAATGCATGCTAGGTGAAGTCAAGAAAGTCTTGCAAGAGAAGAGCATTCCGAGAGGAAGAAAGATCATGTGCGAAGAGACTGAAACATGGCATTGTGCGCTAAATTTAGGGAAATTGCAAGCAGAGATTAGGGCCAACTCTTCCTAGAGCAGTTTAAAACACATTCTCCATTTTATTCCCCATGAAAATAGAAAACACTTTTTTACTCTCCTGCATAATAGTCCTTTTACATTATTCTTTTTTCTTACTTCTTTTCAACATCCCTCTGCAAATTGTTCCTTACCTCTATCTCAAACTGGTTAGCTCAAGACTAGATACATTTTATAACTTGTTTTATAAGATTGACAAGATGTAAAGAGTACAACCTGCATGCATTATGCTCGTATGTTATAAGTTAACAGCCCTACACTATGTTGCTGACTTGTAAGTATTCATATCAAGCAAAGTGGAAGCCTGTTTGAAAGTAAAATAAGATCACTCACATTCTATATCAAAAAACTAAGGGGATTTAGATAATTCTGACAATGTTGCTAACTCTCTAGTTCCAAGATTCTTGAATCTATGTTAGGATCTATTTTAGACCAAAGATAATATAATCAACTCTCTTAATCTGTGAGAAACCCAATACATGGAGTATATAGATAACAAAATCCCCAGATAATCTTAAAACCGATTTTAATCTATTTCTTACTCAATCTTTTACCAAAACCTTTAAGAAAAATGGACAATTTTCTGTTTCATCTTGTTTTTCCTCTTCTTACTATTACAGGATAGATATAATAACATGAAGTGAAATCCCAAGAAATTGATGACAGGGAGGTGTAGTTGCAGCAAAGAAATAGGTCCTCTACCTACTGGGTTCTGATAATGAATATTCAATAGTAAACTCCTTTAATGCACCTTATCAGAGGGCCCACTATGTGCTAAGACAGTGATTGATGATATTCATGTGCATCAAAATTACTTAGGAAGCTAGTCAAAAAATGCAAATGACCAATCCCCAGAAGATCCCATATAGTAAATTTATGGGAGCGGCTTGGGCATCTATGAGATTAACAAATTTCCTTCTCTTATTTGGTAAGTCAAAATTTAACAGCCACTCTGCTAGGCAAGTATAGTGATTAGTAATAGCAGATTTCGTAAATTTTGGCTAATCAACATATATGTAGGATTAGGTAAAAACAGAATTTCAATCCTCTGATTTTATAGACTCTATTACCAGACTAAACTAGTGAATTGTTCGAGTTTTGTTTTGTTTAATAAATTTTGATTTAATTATTTAGTTTCTTAATATATTTAACTTTCTAACTTTGTTCTGTAGAGATCTATTATGACTTTGGACAATTTATAATGTAGGAAACTACTTCTTTCATACTTTTTCTTTCTTTCTAGGTTTAGAGTCCATATTTTCTAAATAGGCCATCCTTCATACAAGAAGCCAAAGGGAGTAGGTACAGGCTTTCAGATGTTTCCTGTGTTATGAAAAGCAAACATAATGCTATGCCTTCCTTAGGGATCACAATGGATTTTTCAAATGGCACCCAATCATTGGTCAGCTGTCTCAAAGATTTCAGCAAGGACAGAAATCTGAGTTAAAAATATCATCAGTATTGATAAGTCCCTTATGTTCAGCAAGAGGATGATTGTGATTTTCAGTTTGTATATTCCTATGATGTGTACTGAACATGTGAGCAATGAAGTGAATCAAATTGTAGACACTCTGCATGCTTGCCACCAGGCACGTGTAATCTTTAGTGTATATGAGAGTGAGAAGTTTAACATGGAATCTCAAAGCAACCTAAATAAACAACTAACTGCCAGTTTCCTTAAGAATGGCTAAAGTGCATTCATGGTGATACAGTTGAGTTTGTTTCCAAGGTAATTTTCCAATAACCAGTCTACCTTTGCAGATATATTAATGAAATATTTTCACTAATATGAAATTCTGAAATTATGAATAAAAGTAAATTATTTTAAAAGGAAATATGCTAACTGATGAAGAAATAATATTATGTTGAATAGAATTTCATGTCTTTTGCCTTTCCATATAAATTTTAGAATCAGTTTACCAATATTGACAAACAGCTTCTTGGAATTTAGATTGGGATTTCATTAAATCTATAGATCAAGGTGGAAAAAACAGATATATTAACAATCAGGTCTTTTAATCTACAAACATAAAAGATCTATGGATTCATTTATATTGTCTTTCATTTCTTTCAGGAATTTTGCTGTTTTCCACAAATAGATTTTCTCTATATATTTTGTGTTAGATTGATGCCTAAGTCTGATTTTTTGACACTGTTTTAAATGGCACTTTTAAAGTTTTAAATCCAAGTTTTTCATTGCTGGTATATAGGAAAACAATTGACTTTTATATATTGACCTGGATTCCTGCTACCCACTACAATCACTTATTAGCTCTAGTACGTTATTTTGAAGATTCGTTGGTATTTTCTACATAGACAATCATTGCATCTGCAGATAAAAAATTTTCCTTCCTTGTATTCATTCTGTACACCTTTTGTTTCTTTTTCTTGTCTTGCATTAGCTAGGACTTCTAATACAATGTAAAAGAAAAATGGTGAGAGAGGACATTTTTTTGACCATGTACTTTATTTTTACAGTCCCCTCCCCCATTTTTATTTAATTTATTGGGGTAGTACTGATTAACAAAATTATACAGGTTTCAGGTGCACAATTCCACAACACATCATTTGTATACTGTATTGTGTGTTCACCACCCTAAGTCAAGTCTTCTTGTATCACCATTTATTTCCCCTACACTCTCCTCCACCTCCCCCACCTCCCCTCGCAGACACCCCCCCCTCCCGGCAATCACCACAATGTTGTCAGTGCCCATGAGTATTTTTCTTTTTTGCTCAATCCCTCCACCACCCACCCAGTCCCCCAATAACCCCACCCTGACAGCTGTCAGCCTGCTATTTATGAGTCTGTCTCTATTTTGCTTGTTAGTTCATTTTGTTCATTAGATTCCATATATGAGTGAAATGATTTGGTACTTGTCTTTCTCTGACTTACTTATTTCACTTGACATATGCACTCCAGGTCCATCCATACTATTGCAAATGGTAATATTTTCTTCTTTTTTACAGCCGAGTAGTATTCCATGGTGTAACTGTAGCATAGTTTTTTAATTCATTCATCTACTGATGGACACTTAGCTGCTTTCAAATTCTAGCTATTAAAAATAATGCTGCAATGAACATAGGGGTGCATATATTCTTTCGAACTAGTGTTTCGGATATTTTCGGCTAAATTCCCAGAGTGGAATCACTGGGTCATAAAGCAGTTCCATTTTTAATCTTTTTAGGGAACTCTATACTGCTTTCCACAGTGGATGCACCAATCTGCATTCCCACCAGCAGTACATAAGGGTTCCCTTTTCTCTACATCCTCACCAACATTTGTTATTTGTTGATTTATTGATGATAGCCATTCTGACAGGTGTGAGGTAATATCTTATTGTGGCTTTAATTTGCATTTTTCTGATGATTAGTGATGTTGAGTATCTTTTCATATGTCTATTGGTCACCTGTATGTCTTCTTTGGAGAAGTATCTATTCAGGTCCTTTGCCTATTTTTTAGTTGGATTGTTTGGGTATTTTTAGTGTTGAATATTATAAATTCTTTATAAATTTTAGATATGTATTTTTAATGTTTTAAGTGACATTTTGTTTCAATTTATATTATTTTATGTTTACTTGATATGTATATCATGTTTTATTTACAATAAATATTAAATAATTATTTTATTACTTTATTTGTTTTTTTGGAAAATTCTGTTTCCTCCCAGTAATTATCTTTATATTTATACCTGTTATAGGGTCCTTAATTTTCCATTTTCTTAAAAGATATTATAGTTTCTAGTCAGTCCGTTTTAAATGCTATTCACTGACACATATACAACAGTCAATTACTTTTTTCAAATTTCTCACTGACCCTCTGTCTTCTACCATTTTTATTGGAATTTTTTCTACATAATTAGACTGTATAACATTTAAACACTATTCTTTCACCCATTACCCTACTCCTGTGTTAGTCTTTGATTTACAATTAAATATATTTAACAATCACTAGCAATCCATTTACCAAGGTTTCCTAGGTAAGTATTGTTTACATGAATTCACCTTGTAGTATTTTCCCCATGAATGACTCACTATGAAATAATCGCTGGGTTCGTGTCCAGTTGGAACTGTTTTTCTATAGTCTTGATACTTTAAAGACAGCTTGGCTGAATATAAAAACCCTAGTTAACTTTTCTTTTATTAAATATTTTGAAAATGCTGCTCCACTGTTGCTTTGTGCTGTATGTTGTTCTTAAGAGGCTGATACTAGACTAATATTTTTCCCATGATAGGTAATTTGACTTTTTTTATTTAGAGGACCTGATAATTTTTTCCTCTTAAAATACAATAGTTTAACTAACATATTTCTGAGCTATATGCTTTTATATCATTTTCCCAGGTACAAGGTAGGATCTTTCACAATGTAAATTTGTTATTTATTTCCACATAGTTTTCTTGGCTCACATATTTAAATATTTATTTCTCTTCTTTTTCTTTTCCAGTAACTCTAATTGTACAAAGAGCAAATATTTTTCTTGCTTGCCTGGAATTTAATTTACTTTCTCCTTAAAGTTTTTACTCTCTTTTAAAAACTCTCAAATGTACTTTCCTTGTTGATTTCTTGCCTTTCCTCAAAGTCCCTTATTAAATTTTCATTTCAACCTATATTCCCTTGGGTACCTTCTAAATTCTTCTTTATTTCCTTGACTTTGGTATTTTCCTCCAATTTTTGTTATAAGTTTGATTGACTTCCACTGAATTTTCTGTTTTGTCCTTTTTTTGTAATTCGTTTTTAAAATTTCTAGTACAGTGCATTTTTAAATTATAGCTAAATGTTTGCTTAAGATTCATTCAACTTAGAATGTTTGTTACGTGTTCTTCTGCTGTTTTATTTATTTTTGGAAAGAATATTTATCACAAAAATATTTAATTAGAATTTGCTATTTTCTTTTTTTTTTTCTTTAATATACTTTCTTGATTTTAGGGAGAGAGGAAGGGAGAGGGAGAGAGAGATAGAAACATGGATGAGAGAGAACATCCACTGGCCGCCTCCTGCATGCCTCCCACTGGGCATTTGGCCCACAACCTGGGCATGTGCCCTGACTGGGAATCGAACCCGTGATCTCTTGGTGCATGGGTTGATGCTCAATTACTGAGCCACATAGGCCAGGCACTATTTATTTTATGTAGTACTTTATATTGAATTGGATTAATTTTTTAAGTCCTTGGCTCTTGGTTGATAATTTTCTTGGTTCAAGAGTGCCGTCTTCTACCAATATGATAAAATGCATTAAAAAAAATTGATTATGTTGGTGATGGTAGGGATGGTGTCAGGAAGTAGGGAGGAGTTAGGTATGTCATATTTGTCTTTTGTTTCTGTGGGATCCGTAACTTGTACTTTTTCCTCTTTCTTCTTTCTTTTCTTTTCACTGGCACCTCTTGTCTGTTTAGAAGATTCTCCCCCTAGAAGCAATGCTTCCCAAAGGGTAATGCCTCCAGTTCTGCTTCCTTTCAAGCCCATTCTAGTAGCGGATGCTGGGAACTACCAGTTGTTTGACTTGTGTTTAGTATTTTGGTACTTACTGTTGTAATTTCTTTTTCAGGAAGTGATTTTGTCTTTTACTTTTTTTTTTTTTTTTAAATCTTCACCCGAGGACATTTTTGCATTTACCTTCAGATAGAGCGGGAGGGAGAAAGGGAGGAAGAGAGAGAGAGAGAGAAACATCGACTGGTTGCCACCCACACGACCCCAACCCGGGGCCGGGGACAAACCGCAACCGAGGTACGTGCCCTTAGCGGGAACCGAAGCTGGGACTCTCTTGGTCCGCAGGCCGACACTCTAACCACTGAGCCAAACTGTCCAGGGCTGATTTTGCCTTTTATCTGCATCTCTTGTTTTATACTTCTTTTTCACGGACTCTCTTAATTCCCCCTTCCCTCATTCTTCATAACTATAGACGTTCACCAGCCATGAGAGCTTGTGGAATTTGTTTTTCATTTCTCTACTTACAAGTAATTAAAAGTTCATGGTCTTTTCTGACCCCTGGTAATGGCCAGTAGTAATTTCACTAGTGTTATTTGTATTCTTTTATTTGTCATTGGTGATTTTGTGGGTTTTTGGAAGGTTGTATGATGAGATTCAGATTCAGATGGTCACCATTATCCTCTCTACCTGGACACCTTTCAGGGAAAGTTTTAAGCAAGAAAATGGTATTTTTAGAAAGTGAGTGGCGCCACCACAGCAGGACTGAAAGAGCTGAATTAGGGATGCATCATTAATTGTTGACTCACAACAAGAAAATGGCAGTAGAATGTAAAAGTGAGAGTGAACTCAAATTGCACTCAACATGATAAGGACAAAATGTCAATTTCTTAAGTAAATTGTGTCACTATTTAAAAGAATTGTCATGTATAACTAAATTTTCTATTCATCACTATCAAACGAATCAGTTCATGGATTGAGGTTTAGCCTCCTGTCAATGTGCAGTAAAGATTCCATTCATCATTGACTTTCAGGGAAGTTCTAAAGGCAACACAAATGAAAATGACTGTAATACCATAATGTCATCCATGTAATACCAAAATTTCTTGATCCATTATGCTAAATTTTCACTTGATATTTTCAATTTTAACAGAGATCTTTTTGTTGATTTAATTAATTTGGTTTAATTCAGTTCATTGAATTGTTTTCGTTTATAATTTAATTATTATAGCACTTAAAGATGTAAGGCATGTGGAATTTTGCTACTGAAAAAATAACGTGATTTAGATTGAACAGTAAATAATATAAACTGCCATCAATCTGAATCATTTGGAGAATTAAAATAGCCTACCAGAGTTATTGTAAGGATAACAAAATTAATAAGCATAAAATGCGTGGAATAGACTCTGGGATTTTGTAACTCAATAAATATTAACTATTATTGGAACATAAGCTGTGCTAACTTTGATTTTGTTTACATAGCTCTTCTTTTGGACACAGCTAATAACACAAATGACAAAAACACCCTAATCACCAGAAGTGTATTTTTGTAGATCATTTCCATCTGACTATGGTCAATAACACCAAAAATATCTCCAGAAGCCTCTCTGTTTTTAGTATCTAACATCTAAGACTGAGGGACGTTTCCTGAAGTAGTCATGCTTTCTTTTTCTTCCCCAAACAGAGTCTTTTATGAACGTGGTTTATGGCAAAGGAAGAATATAAATGTTTAGTGCCAAAGATAAACATTCAAATGTTTCCTTTTTATTGAATTTATTGGGGTAACATTGGTTAATAACATTATATAGGTTTCAGGTATACAATACTACAGTACATCATCTCTATATTTTATTGTGTGTTTACCAAATCAAGTCAAGTCTCCTTCCAACACTATTTATCTCCCCTTTACCCTCTGCTACCTCCCAACCCCCACCCCCTTCCTCCTGGCAATCACCATACTTAACGGGGCAGGAGAGAATAATAGAATAATGGAGAACTGATCATTGTGGGGTACTAGCCATAGTTATAAGAATTGTTAAACATCCTTGCTCTGTTAATCGTGATTGCTTTGTTCTGATTACAGAAAGCCCATTCTGACCTGGCTGGGAGCTGTATGACCTGGAAGTTTACCTTAGGAATGTTGTCTGTTCTTATCCGAGAGCTGCCTGCCCCTCATCATGGAAAGAATTATAACTTTGGAGTCCTGGAGGCGGTGCACTGGAGACAGCCCACATTCCCAAGCCTGAATTACTTCCCATGCCTGTAATCAGTAACTGTTTCACCCATTGATATTCCCTTTGCCTACCTCCCCATGCAATACCCAATATAAGCAACTGGCTATCAAGAGAGTGCAGAGCAGATTTTTGCATATGACCTGGCTGCTCTCCCATACTGCCCGCAATATTGGAATAAACACTCATATACAATTCAAACTTGTCTCTGATTAATTGGATCAATCACTGACAGACAGCCTGGAACCATTTGTTTTCTGGTTTCAATACTGTTGTCTGTGTCCATGAGTGTTTCTTTTTCTCTTTTTTTTTTTCTTTGCTTAAAACCTTCACCCTTAAACCCAGCCCCTAACTCCCTTTGCTCTGACAGTTGTCAGTCTGTTCTCTATATCTATGAGTCTGTCTCCACTGTTTGTTAGTTTATTTTGTTCATTAGATTCCACATATAAGTGAAATCATATGGTACTTGTCTTTCTCTGACTGGCTTATTTCACTTAGCACAATACTCTCTAGGTCCATCCATGCTGTCACAAAAGGGAAGATTTCCTTCTTTTTTATGCCTGAGTAGTATTCCACTGTGTAAATGTACCATAGCTTTTTTATCCACTCATTTACTACTGGGCACTTGGGCTGCTTCCAAATCTGGGCTGTTGTAAATAACACTGCAATGAACATACCACTTCTAAATTTTATGTCATTTCATAATACTATTTATTCAAATGTATGTTTCTTAGTCTACTGAATTAATTAGTGATAACTTCTTTGTTCTACTTTGATATGACCATGAAGACAAAATGTGTTTCTCAGGAGAATATTTGGATTAATGGTTATATTTTCATGGTTACTGTAGTTAAATGGTTCTATCTTGGATATTTGCCATCAAACCCTGTCAGGTTTCAGTGCTCCTGCGTGGTACACACACGTACATGCTCTTTGAGGGGGTCAGATGCAATAAATAATATGAATCTTTGGCTCTAATATGTTTAATAGGACTGACTTAATGATCCTGGTATCATCATTAGAAGATGTAAAGAAGGTAGGGCAGAAGCTTGGAAGTTAGATTCTTCTTTCTCTTTCTGTCTTATAAGACAAAAAGAATAAATGAGCTTAAATGCTTGTTAAAAGCTGTTGAATTGAATAGAAACTGATATGATCAAAAGAGATAAAAATCAGCAGAGAAAACTGGAATCCTTGAGCTCTGAGAGACACCAGAATCTTTGTCCCATGTAAAGGCCTTTTGAGCCAAATTTAATTTCAATATGCAACAATTAGAAAAAAAAATAACTATCATATTAGCTTCCATTTGAAAAGATCTATTACCTTTTTAAAGTTTTGGGAGGAGATAATGGAAATAGAGATAGAAGCAAGGAATAAGTTGGAGAAAGATAAACAAGGAAGATGGCCATATGTTCATGCTCTAGATTTGGACCATCTACATTTCTGTCTAGGAGAACAGGATGCTGGCCACCTGGAATTGACACCTTACTTTTTAGTTTATAAAAGTGTATTTGTAAACCCTCAAAGGAGCAGAAAGGACTAGGAATGTTATCTTTTGTACTGAAGCATAGACATTGTAGTCTTCAGTAAGCTTGTGTTTACTAATTGAGAAATAAAAAGAACACCATCTTCCATTTTCTACCTCCTTAGAACCCCAGAAACTCATCCATGAGTATCCAAACTTACTTCCCTTGCCTGCAGGAGAAAGCGAGGAGCTTTACTGCAGAGAGATGAGCCCAGCAGGGGCATATGGAGGCCCACTGTCATTAGTTGGAGCATGGCAGTATGTCCCACATTTCCAGGTTCTTCTTAAACTACGAGAGTGCTATAGACCTTCACGACTTGTGACAAATGATAATAAATATGTTTTTAAAGTTGGGAATCATATGTGACATTATTAGCTAAAGGCTTTAGTTGTTACTATTTGTGTGGGTTATGAGATTCTTACTTAATATGGATGAGTTTAGATTATCACCCTGTACAAAATACAAATAAAATGAAACCCTGTAATGGAATATAAAAATGAACATATATATTTGGCAAACAAACCATGTTTGTGACTGAAATTTAAAGAAAATACAAATGTATGTTCAGTAAAACCTTGTTATAATATTACCAAAAGCAATTATTAGCTGAATTTCAAATTCTATTTTTAAAAATTTAGCATGAAACCTATTTTGATGTAAGGAATTTTTTTTACTATAGAAGATATACTTGGTTCCTTATAGGACAATGTAGCTCACATCAAAAGTTCAATTAGACCTTGAGTTTAAGGGTGAAGCACATGAGAATATTGCTGAATGTCCTCAATCACCACTTCCTTGCACTTTGGGGAAACAAAATCAGAAGAGGTGGTGGGTGGGAACAGATGCTATTTAAGCAGAATTCCACTTGGGTTATTTTAAGCTGTAAATCCTCTTCAGTCTGAATTTATGATTAATTTTCTATTCATATGGTGTGATATTGTTGTAGTTGAGAAACAGAAGTTTGGCCAAGAAATGTTCAGAGTAAACTATATATTCTTTTTAATATGCCATTAGTTAAATGGCTTTTGAGAAGCTGCCCAACTTTGCTAAGCCTCATTTTCCTTCATTTAAAATAGAAAGAGTTCTTGCCTTATTTTCTTGCCATATTGTAATAAGAATTCAAAACATATCTACTCTATATTTGAACTTTCATTGGAACATTTTGCTTAAAATTCTAGTAATACTAGCTAAAATGTAAAGGTCAAAGTTATCCCAACTACCATAAAAAATAATTACTTAGTTAATTAATTAAGACACATACTCATACTAATGTATTAAGAAAGCCATGTGCTATTAAGAGAAGAATTATGAAGTCATGGAGCTAACTAGGTTTGAGTCACTAATGCAGAATAATAATTTACAAAAAGGGCAGTGAAGCTCAAATATGGAAGTAGAAATCCCAGGGTCTCTTTATAGTGGCAAAGAAGTAGTGCTCATCCCTACATAAATGTGTAGAAAATAGAGAAAAGGACCAATTTAGGGGCTATGTGATAGAAACATTTTTCTAAAAGCCTAATATTATATAGTGGGTTGTAGAAAAGATTGGAGTGTCTACAATATTAAATCTATTAAACCTTGAGTAGATTTCAGGTACTGACAAGATTCTTGAGAAATATCTGTGCTGTATCGCAGAACTACTATCAGTAGAGCAGATGGGGAAGAGCCCAAGAACCTGAAAATCAGCTGAGTGGAATTATACATATCTGACTATGAGATAATGAAGGGTGTGTCCATAGTAGATGGCTGCGGAGAGAGAGGCACACTGGAATGGGAGATTCAAGAAGTTGCAGTTGAAACTTCCGGTCAAGATGGCGGCATAGGTGGACGCGGAATCGCGTCCTCCCACAACCACATCAAAGTTACAACTAAATCACAGAATAACTATCACTTAAAGACCGCATGAAATCAAGCTGAATGGAAGCCCTGCAACTACGAAATTAAAGAAGCAGCAGAATGGAGGCGGCACACTGCCCTCTAGGACCCTCCATGTCGCCTGAAAGGAAACGAGATCCTGCAGCCAGGGGCGCCTGCGGAAGCTGAGCGACCCCCCCCACCACGGAGGAACCCAGGCGGAGGGAGGGAGCCGAGCGACCCCCACACCAACGGAGGAAGCCGGCAACACACAGGAGAACTGAGCAAACTGAACAACGAAATTGACCCAGAGACATGGAGGTGGAGTACGGGATGACGGGCCTCAGAGGAGGGGGGGAGGCGGGGGAAAGAGATGAATCACAGAGCCTATTGCATGGGTGCATAACCAATGGACATGGACAACAGGGATGGGGACGAGGAGAAGGGGAGGGGGAGGAGGGTGTCAATGGGGGAAAAAAAAGGAAAAACATCTGTAACAAAAACAAATTAATAATAAAATAAATAAATTTAAAAAAAAAGAAGTTGCAGTTATATCTCAACCTGGTATTGGATGTATAGTATCCTATAATTGAAGGGATGCAGAAGGATTGAAGAACTAGAGTCTGTTTAGACCAGGTGAGGCAAAAGAAAATCATTTCCTTGGGGACTTTCAGATTTTAAGTTAGGGGTAGGGAGTACAAGTGGGAATGTATGAAAAGCATTTGAAAATTTGGCAGGTAGGACTCAAGTGTTTTTACATAAAAGCAAAATGTTTCATTAGCTTTTGGTGTCAGCTCTTAATTTGGCATGTTCTGTAAATATTTCTTTTGCAGCTACTTTGTATCAGGGGCCATTCAGTCTCTGGATACAATATGAAATATTCAGTTTAACTTTTTGCCTTTCCATAGGCTGTTCTTGCCTGGAATGCCCTTTCTTTCGCATTCCCTTTTTCAAAACAACAAAATATATGATTAATATAGGGTGTAGATTTTTGTCTTCAAGTTCATGTTCATAAGAACTATATTTTATTTCTATAATTCTAATTAATTTTTATTTTAAGCCCTTATTCCAAAAAACTGTATGGAAATTTAATTTCAGTTGTTCTTTTGGGTTCCATCCCCATAACCTGGGACTGTGTCATTTCTTAGAGTCAATATGCAGTGAAAAGGCATAAGGGAGGGGTGGGGCTGGGAAACTAGTTATTGCCTCAAAGAAATCAACTTATAGCTGAATCATATGATAAAATTAAACTTAAAAATAAATATTAAACAGTTTACAGTGAAAAACACATTTTTATTCCAAGAATTTTGTTAATAGTGTTGGTAACAGAGAAGAGAGAATTACTAAGCTTAGCTATATTGGCATATAAATAAAAACGCAGCCTGTAGACCAAAATAGATCCAACCAGGAAGCTTTGCGTATATTTTCCTAATGCTGGTAATAAGTGAAGTTTCATACTTCAAGTAACATTTTCAATACATATTTCAGGCATTTGAGTTCCCTTGTGTTTTCACTGCTTTACTTTGTTGTGAGTTCTGTTCTCTCACTTTAGCTGGATGCATTCACTTATTTGTCACATTAGTTTATATGTATATTTGTATTAATTTATGTAAATATTAATTTGTGTGATTACATATGTATAAGCTATATACATACATATGAGAGAAGATTTACATATATATATATATGTGTGTATGTTGTGTATATATATCTTATCACAACCATCTTTTCCTAAGATGAATGAAGGCTGTACATTCTACAAAGACAGATGATACTCAGTAGATTCAAAGAAATTTAAGCTCCATATTTAGCCAAGATTCATTTAATTATCTCAAGATGACATATAAACTAAAACATTCCAAATTTTTGATGAATAGCAAATATACACATTTTCTTTTATAAATTACAACTGACAATATTTACTTCTTTAAACTCTTAAATGCAGAAACTGCATATGTTCATATAGAGGGAAAGATATATTGTTGTTGCTTTATACATATTTGTCATTCTTTTTCTTTGAACTCTGAAAAAAAAATATTTACTTTTCCAGAATTTCAAACCATTAGATTCCTTCTCCTATTTTCTAGCATTATCAAAGATGAAATATTTAATGAAGTTTCTTATGCTGTTCTGACAGATTCTGAAGTACATTCAGTATTAAAGTATTAATACTTTATTATATTATTTATTTAATATGTGCATATTTTTACCATTATATTATAATCATCAACATCAGAACATAAATTTATCCGATTTCCACTTCATATACTAGACTCAGTTAATTGTAATAGAATGCCAATCAAAGGAGAAGCATGGGAATTTGGTGGATGGACACCTTATATAAAGAAGATTGAAAGCCCTGGCCGGTTTGGCTCAGTGATTAGAGCGTCAGCCTGTGGTCCAGAGAGACCCGGGTTCGTTCCCACTAAGGGCACATACCTTGGTTGCAGTTTGTCCCCAGCCCCTGGTTGGGTGGTGAGGGAGGCAGCCACTCGATGTGTCCCTTTCACATCGATGTTTCTCTCTCTCTCTCTCTTCCTCTCTCTCCCTCCCACTCTATCTGAACAAAAAATGGAAAAATGTCCTCCGGTGAGGATAAAAAAAAAAAAAAGAAGAAGATTGAATATATATATTAATTAATTAATTGGTTAACTAAAGTACCCCCACAGCACAGCTGTTCATTAGTTCTTCAGTAGTGACAGGTTTCTTATAAAAAAAGGTATTATAACAATGCTGGAAAACACTAAAATAAAAACATAAAATTAATAAGAAAGAGAGAAAAGTGAACTCATTTTAATTTTCTCCAAAAGAAAATCAGCATGGGGAATTTTCTAAATTGAATTCATTGGGATGACATTCGTTTACAAAACCATACCATTTTCAAGTGTGCAACTCAATAAAACATCATCTGCACCCTGCATCATGCACCCATCACCTCAAGCAAAGTCTCTTTCCATTCCCATTCCCCCCCCCACCCCTTTGCCCATCTCCACCTACCCCCACTCTCTTTTCTCACTGGCTGTCACCACAATGTTTTCTGTGTCTATGTGAATATATATAGATATATTTGCTTAACTCCTTCACTTTCTTTCGCCCAGCCCCCAAAACCCTCTGCCCTGACAGCTGTCATTCTGTTCCATGTATCCATGCTTCTCTTTCTGTTTTGTCATCAGTTTATTTTGTTCATTAGATTCCACATATAAGTGAGATCATATGGTTTTTGCCTTTCTCTGGTATATTTCACTTAGCATAATAATCCTCCAGGTCCACCCATGCTGTCACAAAGGTAAGATTTCCTTTTTTTTTTTCACTGCCGAATAGTATTTTATTGTGTAAATGTACCAGTTTTTTATCCACTCATCTACTGATGGGCACTTGGGCTGTTTTGAGATGTTGGCTATTGTAAATAATGCTGCAATGAACATAGGGATGCATATACTCTTTCAAATTAGTGTTTCAGATTTCTTGGGATATATCCCAGAAGTGGGATTGTGGGTCAATATCACTAATCATCACAGAGATGCAAATTAAAGCCACAATGAGATATCACCTCACACCTGTCAGAATGGTGATCACCAATAAATCAGCAAACAACAAGTGTTGGCGAGGATGTGGAGGAAAAGGAACCCTCATGCACTGCTGGTGGGAAGCAGATTGGTGCAGCCACTGTGGAAAGCAGTACAAAGTTTCCTCAAAAATTAAAAATGGAGCTTAAGGAATTTGATAGATTTTTTCATGGTAAGTCAGAAATAAAAGGAATCTTTCTTAACTTAATAAAGTGGCATCTTATTAAAAGATAGAGCCCATGTACTAAACAGTAAAATCAAAACTACGTAGTATGACCACCATATTCTATATAAATGAGAGGTCCTAGCTAATTCCATAAGAAAACAAAAAATTTTTTTTCCAGTTCCTATTATTAATTATTGGAACTGAGGAGAGACAACTATAGGTATATATATATATTTTTTTCCATCCTCCTAAAGATAAAATTTACTGCAATAGGGAAAGTAGCAAGAATTTTACACACTGGCAAGATCTGTTGAGAAAGGACCCTAAGCTTGCCCCTTGTACTGATTTATCAACAGAACTCTTAGATAAGTTTAGAGACCTGACAGTAGAAAAGACCTATGTCTCATTTCCTACCTAGGGACCTGGGGATGGGGGGTGGGGGGCAGGTGCCTTCCAAGTTCTCCATGTTTCCATGGCACAGAATGGTAGAGCAGACAAGGATATTCCTGTGTGGCTGAGAATGGACTGACTGCAAATAGCAATGAAAGCCATCAGTCCTGAGTATGACCTGAACACCTAATGGGTATCAGATATTGCATGGAGAGGTGATGACCAAGGACCAGATTCCTGCTGATGTTGTGATGTTATATAAGCCCTAGGAACTTAAAGATATCTCTTAATCAGTTGAGGTATGTTTGAATTGACTGAGTTTATCATGAATTATAAAAAGTAAGCTTTCTGTTACTGGAGAAAATGAGGATACATATGAATTTCAGTTAGAAAAATCAAAGAACTGACAGGCATAAATGCATAGCCCATAGACACAGACAATAGACAGATGAAGGCCTGAGGAGGGGTGGGAGATGAGTGGAGGGGAAAATTGGGGGAAATGGGGGACATCTGTAATACCCTCAACAATAAAATTAAATTTAAAAATGATAAAGACAACATTTTTTGTCCATAACAAAGTTTATGACACATTTTTAAAAAAATAGTTTTTCTTTATTGATTTTAGAGAGAGAGTAAGGGAGAGGAAGAGAGAGATAGAAACATCTGTGAGAGAGAACATTGATTGGTCGACTCCTGTGTGTCCCCTACTGGGAATTGGGCTCACAACCTGGGCATGTGCCCTGACCAGGAATCAAATCGGCGACCTCATGGTACATGGGTCGACGCTCAACCACTGAGCCACACCAGTAGGGCTATGACACATTTTATAGATTTATATGTGTATTAGTTCCCATCTCTCTATATAAATTTTTATATAGAACATTCATCTATTTGTAACTACATACAAATACATACACACACATATGAATGAACTCTAAGGAGAAATAAGGAATTATTGAAGTAGGCACTGTGTAAAGGACCTACAGCTTTTTGTAATTTATTTTTATAATTGGGATTATTTTATGAAAATGATTATTCATATTTGACTTGTTTAAAAAGAAATAAATTAAATATAACCTCTATCTCAAATTTATAATTGTACAATACATTCTTCTCAGAGTTTAAGAGTAGGTAGAATTTATGATTAAAAAATAGGGAACAGAAAAGTCATTTTAAATGGAATATTCACTGCTTTTGAAAGTTGTAGGTTTTCCAAGTGCACTTTACAATAATCATGGATGTCTCTCACTGTAATAGACATAATAGCTTTGAGAATGACCTCTACTTGTGCTTAAAAAGAGTTTTGTTTCATGAATTTGATTGAGAATAAGACTTAAAACAATGCTTCTCAAACTTTAATGTTTGAGAATGATAACCATCAAATAATACAGTTTCTGACTCAATATATCTGAGGTGGAATATGAAAATTGGCATTTCTGACAATATCCCACATGATGAGTTTGCTCCTAAGGACTCTTAAAAACAACAAAATATTCTAAATGTAAAAATTAAAATTTTAATTAATTAATATTAAAAACAACAGATAGATATATGTTTACAAGTATCCAGGAAAATTAAAGTATTCTTTTCATTGGAATTTTTGCCCTAGTATTATACTATCTAAATAAACGTGGAATTGTGTTTTATCGAAGGTCATTTGGCTATCATAGTAGGTTTGGAAGGAGTAAGGTAGCTCCCAGAATTAAGGAAAACCCAGTTTTATTGAATCACTGGGCTAGGATATGCCAGTTCCAAGGCAGCACTCCAGATCTGGGAGCACAGAAGTAACAATTTTTTCAAGGTGCTATCATGGTCAGTGTTTCTGACATGGTTTGTACTTCCAATTCCAAGGATAGTGCATCCAATCAGTCACACTTGGATTCTTCAAAGAAAAGTTAGGGTGCTGTTAAAAGAAGAAAAAGCAATAGAAAATGGGTAGCAAAACAACAAATGACTATGACATCATGATGTACAGAGTTATCAATTTTCCAGGGAACTAGGGAACTGAAAGATAGCAAGACCAAAGTGCTGCGTCTGCACGCATGCGCACGTGTGTGTGTGTGTGTGTGTGTGTGTGTGTGTTCTGAAATAAATATGGAAGCATCCTTGTTTCTTTGGATTGTATCAAATACATTTTTAAATCCACAGTTTCTCTCACATTTCAACATCTTTAAAATCAAGATGTATTTTACTACCTCTGACATTTTAGTATTGAAATATAGTTTGATTGGAAGCATCATTTCTTTTAGTGACACAAAAAGTGATGGTGCTTCTTATAATTGATGCCATCTTCTATCCAATGAAATACAGTGGTGATAGTGTGAGGATTGAATGAAATTATGTATGTAAAGCATAAGGCCAACATACAAAAAGTGCTTTAGAAACAATAACTATCATCATCATAATGTTGGTAGTGATCGTACATTTGCCTAAAGTAGTTATCTTGTTCAAGAGCACAAATAATTAGGAAAAATTTACCAGTATAATTTAAAACATCACAGTAGTCAATTATGTGATCAAAATTATTTCATGAAATTCAAGGAAGATAAAGGGCTATCTGACTTATTCAATAAAATGTCTTCTCTTCTTTAGAACATAAATTGTAAAAGAAAATAATTGACAAGGGAGAGTTATCAGAGAGAAAATAAGTGTCCCTACAGTCTAAATTTTTAAGATGGAATGGAGATTCAAATATATTGCTAGTCTTTCTTTTTTGAATCTATGTATGAAAGTTTTCAGACTTAAATTTAGGACTAGGAAAAATGTATTTTAAGGGAAATTATTAAATAAGTAGAATACACTATTTTGAGGACCCTCTGAAGAGGGAATGCTGATCCTTCTTGGGTTCTTTACCAGTAGTGGGCATTGGCAAATTACCTAGCATCGGTGTGAAGAACTGGGCACTCTTTCATTTACAAATAGGTTTTAAATAAATTTTAGAAACTTTGGTTGTATACAACAACTTCTAGAAAACGAATCACTATGTATATAGGAATAACCAATAATGCTAGATTATAATATTTCAGTTACCTGCATTTCAATTGCTTTTTTTTACTTGCACTTTCTGTCACAACGAGTGCAATACTAACTGCAATATAGTTAATGTAACATATTTCTGAAATGTATTGTGTGAAAACTTAATATTTATAAAGATCTGTTTCCTGTATTATACATTCACATGAGGATTCAATTAATAAGGATCTGTTGCTTATTTCTTTCATTTCTGGCTAATTTCCATTTCTATCTACTAGTTTTTCTGTATATTACTCTTTGTTTTTCTAGTCATTATACCAGCCATGCAGTGAAGAATGTCTATAAACAAACTGCAATACATCAGAATAAGTAATAATTTAATGCTGTTTCATCGGGTAAATCCTTTTATCCAATACTTTTTTTTTTTTATCCTCATTGGAGGACACTTTTCCACTTTTGTTCAGATAGAGTGAGAGGGAGAGAGAGGAAGAGAGAGAGAGAGAAAGATTGACATGAAAGGGACACATCGAGTGGCTGCCTCCCGCATGACCCGACCAGAGCCGGGGACGAATCGCAACCAAGACACGTGTCCTTGACTGGAATCGAACCCGTGACTCATTGGTCTGTGGGCCGACACTCTAACTGCTGAACCAAACAGGCCAGGGATCCAATAATTTTTTTGAAATATGTATACCTGTAGCTTATAAAAAGTTCCATAAAATCACTTCATCAGTGTTAAAGATTTTATTAATTTATTTATTTGATATTCTTTTTATGGAAATTATATTAATTATGGACATAAATTTAATATAAACTATTGGTAAGATCACAAACATGCATACATCTATGAAGACCAAACTTTGTGTTTATGCAAAATACATAAAAATAGGCAACATCATTTTTAAGTTAATAACTTAAAAAACACTTTGATAATCAATAAAATCTATAAAAATAGAAATTTGAATTTTATATAAAATTTTCCATATGAAAAGAATGATGCGATGAAGTATATAAATTCTTAAGCTAAGTGAAAGGGCAACAGAACAATGTTAGCGCTATCATTGAAAGAAGACTTTATAGTTTCCATTCCATTCCTTTTGCTGTGTAATTATAATCTCTGAATTTGAGAGAGCCTACAGATTGAAATAAAAACCTATTTGTTCCCTAAAATGACCATTTTTAAAGGAAAAGAGCATCTTAATTTCACCTTTATAAATAATTCTTTAAACTACCAGGTTTTGAGAGGTACTAAATTTGTTTTCCTTTTTTTAAACCAACACATAAAAACCTTGCAAAGCAGATGGGTTTATCTAAACCTTCAATGCTTTAATTAAGCCAAGACCCAAAATCATTATCAATTTGATTTAGATGTTTTTAATATCTGAATATAAGTCAGTGGAATTTTTCATGAAATCCTAGAATATTAAAGATGGCAAACAAGACATGATATTTAGTGAGTATTATGAACATCATTTAAAGGTGCCTGAATTGCTTCCATTGTAACTTGGGAAGTGTGTGAGCAATACAGTGTAAGGAAAACACAATGTAGCTGTGTTTTCTAAGGCTGTGGTTCATAGATTAAAATGATAAAATACTAAAAGATTAAAAGTTGCAATTTTGTTATCAAAATTCACTTCTAATTAACAACAAATTAAGCACTGATACTTACTTGAACATGAGAGCCCTGTATCTGTTACATGGTACACAGAGAAATATGAGCCTTCGTTGGTTTTATCTTAATGAGTTTTGACTCATGTACACCTGTTTCTCATTACCCAGTTAAGAGAATTATAGCAACTCTGAAGGACAGGGGACAAGGGGGAAAAGGAAAAAGAAAGAACAGACAACTTTCCCAGGAACTAAAAGTAAGGTTGCAACCATCCAGGAGCATTACAAAATATCTCACATTTGTAAAGGATAAAGTATCAGCTTTGAATGTTTGCATTTATTAATGCAAATATGAAATAAACTGTTAAAGACATTGTACTTGAGAGCATTTCAAGTTTAAAATTTTTAAAAATTTATCTTTATTATTGAAAGTATTACAGACCCCTTTTCCCCCCATTGACCCCCTCCATTCTGCTCCCGCCCACACCCCCTGCCTTCACTGCACTGTTGTCTGTGGTCTGTGTCCATTGGTTACGCATATATGCGCGTAAATTCTTTGGTTAACCTCTTCCCGCCCCCTACCCCCTTCCCTCTGAGATTCCTCAGTCTGTTCCATGCTTCCATGTCTCTGAATCTATTTTGTTCATCAGTTTATTTTGTTCCTTAGATTCCACATATAAGTGAGATCATATGATACTTGTCTTTCTCTGACTGCCTTATTTCACTTAGCATAAAAATATCCTGTCAATAAATAAACATAAAATAATTTTTAAAAACTTCTGCAGCACAAAAAAATTATAATGGAATCCAACAACATTCCTCCCCCCAAACACCAGCTGGCATCTTTATGGTAATCCTTGCACGTATATATTCAATATCTAAGTTAAATACACATTGACAACACTGACATTTTTTTAAATCCTCATCCACGGATATGTTTCATTGATTTTTTTTTTTTTTTAGAGAAAGAGGAAGGAAGAGAGAGGGAGAAAGAGAAACATCAATGTGAGAGCGAAACATTGATCACATTGATCGGTGCCACCGGGAATCAAACCTGCAACCTTTTGGTGTACCGGACGATGCTCCAGGCAACTGAGCCACCCAGCCGGAACACATTAACCATTTTTTTACTTACATGCTATCGAATTCACAAAGAGAAAGTTACATTAAAATAACCTAAATCACTTTTTCAGCCCTGTAGTTAAATTCAAATCCTCTATTTCCCTATGAATCTTAACATAATTATTTTAGGTATCATTTATTGAATTCCTATGTTGTGCTAGCTACTGTTACAAGTACTTAACAGGTATTATCTTATTTATTTTTCAATAATTCTGTAAGATAACTATAATTATGTATATTTTATGGGTGAAAAAAAATTGTTAACTTCTCAGAGGTATTAAACAACACATCCAAAGTAGTAACCCAGATCTACTAATTCTGGAACTTGCAATCTTAACAACTATACCTCTCTGTAACATTGATTCAACTGCCAACAATTAGGGTTTTTAAAAAACACACTCCAAAATTGTATTATTGGTAGAAAATACCAGAGTTCAGCTCATGACAATTTCAACTATATTTTTATTCTTTAGCAAGAATATCTGCTTTGCCTATTTTTCAGAGTTGTTCTAAGAAATGGAATTAATGCATTTGATAACGCATTAAATTTGTAAAGTGTTATGAACATTTGTTTAATGTAACTGTCAACTATTAAGTGTTTCTATGTCATTGAAAGCAGTTATTGGTTTAAATCCTTTATGACTTAATATCTTAGTAAAGAGAAATTCCTGCCTGTTTCAGGAGACAAACTACAATGCAGACAGGTCATTATACTACAAAATAAATTCAGGAGCTTTTCTTGAAATCCTGGGGCATTTTAGAAAATCAGAGTAGAAAATGCATGTGGCGATCTTAAGTGTTCAGAAGCCCTCAGACCTCCGAGAGTGCATGTTTGTAGTACTTATATACTCACATTAGATTAGTTGTTTTATGGTACCTATTTCTGGGCTCGTAACATGCAGAGTAGTGATAGATTACAATGATCTGAAAACTCATGTTTCTAGATGTCGTCTCCTAGTATACCCTTTGGAGCCTCCATGTGACATCCAGAGACAGATGTTTAATCTCAGGTAAATACCCCTTAGAGCAGGATTTTCAAACTCAGATGCCCAGGTGATTCGTAAAACAGACCAAGTATAAGCAGTAGGTTAATGTCAGCTTCAGCTTACTATTGGCATTAAGGAATGTTAGCCAACCGTGGCCAACTCCTCTAAATTTTTAAATTTTTTTCCAGCTTTACTGAAATATAATTGTTTAAGTTTAAAGTGTACAATGATGATTTGATACAAATATGTATTGTAAAATGTTTACCATAATAAGGCAAACACATCCTTCACCTCACATATTTACCATTTTGCTGTTGTTATGGTGAGAACATTAAGGCTCCACTCTCATAGGAACTTCCAGATATACAATATAATATCGTGAGCTACAAGCCCCATGCCGGACAGGGAATACCAGAACTTATGCATCTGATAGCTGGAAGCTTGTACTGTTGAACCAAGATTTCCCATTCCCCGCCCCCTCCACCGGCCCCAGGCAATCACCACTCTACTCTGTTTTTATGAGTTTGAGGTTTTTACATTCCACATGTAAGTGAGATCACATAGCATTTGGCTTTCTCTGTCTGACTTTTTTCACTTAGCATTGTGCCCACAAGGTCTATCCATTTTCTCACAAATGGTAAGATTTCCTTCTTTTAATGGTTGAATAATATTTCACTGTGTGTGTGTGTAAAAAGAAAGATATTTATATATCACATTTTTTAAAATTCATGCATCATCCATCAATGAACATTTAGGTTGTTCAGCTCTTTCAATTTTTAAGAGATGGAAGAAATTGGTTCTTTTATTGAAACCCTCCCAATTTTTATATGTTAGAAACTAACTGAAATTAAAGCAAGGCAAGCAGGAAGAACAAAATAATTGTTTGTGGAGTTCATTTTGCAGTCTCCTGATTCATAACCTCTACATCAGTCTTTTATGGCACAGTCCTTATATTATTCTTTGTAAAATACTGTCTCATTATTTGATACTTATTAACATTATGTATTTCATCCCATTGAAGGCAACCTTGAAACACATTTTCAAGAGGGCACAATTCCGTAGCAATTCCCAGTTAGTGTTGTCAGTGGAATCCTTGATTTCTGGTTTGGTGGAAGTACTCACTCTTAGGGTCTGTACAGAACTCATTCTGCCTTAGCAACTGTCTCTCCACTCTTTCCTCCCTCTGCAGCCTGATTATTGTGTATAAATATGGCTGGAATTTTGTATGTTTAAGGACCTTTGCTGGGAAAAGCTTCAATTAAACACTAGGTCTATTGGTTATGTTGGGGAAAGCTGGAAGGGGTGGGAGCAGGGAGGAGGGGGTCAACGAGGGGGAAAAAAGAGGGGGATATCTGTAATACTTTCAACAATAAAGATTTAAAAAAAAAATACAAGGTCTAGAGATGCTTAAGGATACTTGGCCATTGCTATGGAGGAGAGTTACATTTGTTTTCATAAGGTTCTGTAACAGAGCCTGAGACTCTCCGGCAATTATGTAGACCAAATGTCTGTGCACAGTGGGAACTTCTTGATCAATTTAGAATGGCACAGGACCAACTTCTTTATAAACTCCCTGGTGCAATGTGACCTCTCTTACAATAGAAATAACAATCCATGCCCCTGTTGAAATGATTCTGTGAAGAAGGGGAGAAAAGGAGATAACTCATTTGAAATATATTGGGTTCCACAGGAACAAAACTGTGATGTTAACTCCCATGTGTTAGTATCAAATAATAGAATTAGGGTAAGGAAATTTTCTACCCTTTCTTCTAGCTCTCAGATAGCCATTGTAACTTTTGACTTAGTTTGCAAACTCTATGTCACACACTTGACTTTTTGTTGATGAGTCATCATGAAAAGACTGAGCCAAGTTCCAGTGCAATTTCTTTAACATCTCTGTGTGGGATTTCCCAGTAGGAGCTAGGAGACAAGCAAAAATAAAATAAAAATATAGTATCTTGAACTCATGGTCACCTCTATTAATTTTCTAATTTCACCTTGGAAGATCTTTGTAGATTTTATTGTCATGTCCCTTTGAAGCCCTCTGAAGGAATCTTGATGCTGTATTAATTGCAGAGAGTTCACTGGTGTGGTTGAAGTTTCAAAAGTTAGGTCAGCATCCCAACATATACTATACCTAAAGTTTCTTTCTGAAGTGTTAAATACCTTCATTATTTTTTGGCAAGGGTCAGTTTTAATGTAGATGGACAATCCAAAGCTGGAAAACTATGAGCAGACCTCTACTTCCAAGGGGAAGCATAATTTGATTTCAAAGATGGCAAATTTTTACTGTGGCACATTATTGATTCTCTGTTTAACCTTTGACAAATACATAAACCGAGTCTAATATTAGAAAAACATAATTTCCTTTCAAGAATGGGAAAATCTAAATATCTACTCACAACAGAGCACCTAAAAGGAATACTATTTCTTCATCAGCAAACGATGGATTAGAAAAGTACTATTTTCAACACAATTATTATAGCTTTTTAATTCACCTCACCAATTTTTAAAAAATTAGTTTCCAGTGGATGCAGACATAGCAGAAGACAGTAAAAAATCTCGTTATAATCCTTGTGTACACCTATGCATATCTGTGTTTGTACTTGAGAACACATGGTCCTCAGATTATAATTCCATTTTGGGAAAAAGACACCGGGTGCCCTAAAGGTAACTACCAAATGTTGAGTGTCAGATGTACCAATTATTAATAAATCCATGTTACTGTTTTTAATCTCTAAATTAAATCTCAAGATCTTTACCATGTAAAATTTCCTTTCAAGGTGCCTTGGAAAAATAGGTATGGACCATTTTAAGTTCTATTTCTGTTAGTGTGTCAGCTCTGTTTATAACTCAAATCTATATTTTAACTCTTCACATCAGAACCAAGGGAGCGTGAAACCCAGAATAGATTCTCTAAGGCACTTCTAGGTCACACTAGAATATCAATACTGCACTTCTTGGTTTAGATTCAGTATTTCTTTTTCTGACAGAGCTTTAATGGGAACTTTTGTCTTTATTTTTCAATCAAAGAAAACAAATAATTTTATAGAGATATTTGTGTGTGTGTGTGTATATATATATTGTATATACATACATATATATATATAAACATATGGAAAAACTATGATATTTCTCACAGTATGTTTGTGGAGCACTAGTTCTACTATTAAATACTATGAGAAAAAGAGAATAAGGATGAGAGAGACTTCATGATGTACATTACTACATTAAGATCTCTTGAAAAGTCTTGCACCAAATCAATCTGTTGCTCTCTCTTCACCAATTCACAAGTTATATGCTTCCTTTGTGCACATGTGTGTAGTGTAACATGGAGTCAACAGCCTGTGCTAGGAGAAAAACTGAAGGCCAAATAATCATTCAGGTGATAGAATGAACATAAATAGAATAGTGTTTTCTAAACTTTTGAAATAGGAGTAAAAGTTAAGAATAAACTTTTAAGGGTATTTTGTAGAGAAAAGAGATACTACTTTTTTGTCCCCATGCATTTATTTATATAAAAAGTTCCTCCTGGCTTACAATGCTGGATTAAGAAAATTCTTAACTTCTTCCAAAGTTACCAGTATGCAACTGAGGGTGGACTTGTACACACAAATGACCAAGCCAGGACTCTACCCAAAGAATGGGTTTGTATTTAAAGGTCCCCGGAGTTAGACCATCCTCAGAAAATAAGTGTTTGAAAGATGTATGATGATCCTCAAGCCATCAGACACCAAGTCAACTAGCAACTTCAGGGCAAGTTGTGTCTACATTCAGGCTATAGTATTTTCAGCAAATATGATTGGACAGGGGGCCTGTGCCTTATCTTTAGGTGGAGTGGAAATTTGAGCCAGTGGAGCCAAATCCTTATAGCAAGTAGCATGCCTAGTTCCTTGCTGATTGTATTTAAAATCTGAATTGGAAATTGGATGTCTCCATTACTTCCAGCCAATGTGGCATCATAGGTGTTTCTTAAGTTTTATGTCTTGGGGGCAAAAAATACTCCACTTATGTCTACTGTGTCCACCAGGAACTCTGTTATGGAAATTTCATTTTTGTGTGTTCCCACTCCCCTCTCTCCATCTCCCTGCTTTCTACACAATCATGCCCTCTTACTAAGTAATTCAAGAATAAGGTCTTGTAATATGTAAATCACAAACTTTAAAAATAAAACTAATATTTTCTCAAAAAACAAGTTCCAAATACAGGGGTGGGCAAAAGTAGGTTAATAATAATAATAAATACAATAATTAATAATAATACGAGAATAAACTCTGTTTCACGTACTCACAACTGTAAACCTACCTTTGCTCACCTCTGTATAGCTTATAAGGAAGGGAGGAAGGAAAGTAAGGTGTTTTTTTCTTTGTAGGAAACGGAAATACTAAAAAGAGAGATATGGGGATTATTAAAAACAAGATGACAGGCCCCAAATAGAGTCATTTATGCTAAGCCCCACCTCACCAAACAGAGACTTAATTACCATGGCAGCTTTTGCAGAGATGGAGTTTAAACCAGGCAATGAGCAATCCCGATCAGCACTACTTAGGTAATCAGCCTGTTAGACCCCGGTCATCCTCTAAAGCAACCTTGGCAATAACCAACCTACTTTATTGTCTAGTATAACTGCCTTCTTCCCACTCTCCTCTACCTATAAGAGTTTTTCATTTTACACAGCTCTTTGGAGCTCCTCTCTTTCTTCTAGACTGGATGCTGCCCAATTTAAATCACTTTTTGCTCAAACTCTTAAAAGGTTTGATATGCCTCTATGTATCTTTTAAGAGGCTGAACAAATGGAATTCCAAGGTAACTCCATAGAGATAAATTATTTCTGAGAGGTAAAAGGGTAAATAAAATCATGTTAAAATTTTTTAAATGGAGATCGTATTTTAAATAGATGCAAAAAGTACTTTAGACTATACTAAAATATATAAAAACATTACATAATTTGAGGGAGAAGGAAAAGAGCAGAGTAAAATGTAAGAAGGAAAGGGAAATACTTTGAGATGAGAGGCTGAGAGAGAGAAAATGTAAAGGCTAGGAAAGTGTAAGGTATAGGTGTTCAGAAGGAAGACACAGAGAAAGAAAGTTGAAGGTCTATAGAGAGGGAGCAATTTCTGTGGTTCTAAAATATGAGTCCACTACTGTGGTTTCAGGGTGTGAAACAGCTGAGCTCTGGATATGGGGGGACTCTCCCAGCAGATTCCTTTGAGATGGTGATTAGCCAGTCCAGCTTTGCCTACAGTTCTTTGTCTTTGTTCTTAATTCTCAGAGAACATCTCTGAATGAGGCATATCCAAAAAGCTCAGTAGGAGAAAAGTATTTTTTGTTTTATTTCAGGCAGTGGCCAGAAAAACCTGAAATCAAGTAAAGGAGAAGCAACTTACTTTGCGAAAAATCGAGATTGAAAAATAAAATGAAAAAGAAAGAACGCTGAAATGCGGAAATAAAGGAAACCAGAATGAAACAGGAATTAGAAATATAAATGAATTGGAGGAATGAGTTCTCAGAAGAGGCCTTACCCCGCCTCTCCATAATACTGTCTCTCCCAGCTCCCTGGGACTAACCTGGGGCTCTTCACTGGCAAAGCCTGTTTGAAATTCAGGTGGTATCACTTATTAGCTGTATGATCTTGAGCAAATTTCCTAAATGTCTTTATGCTTCCATTCTCCCAACTTTTACATGGGGATACTGATACCTGCCAGTTACACTGGTCTCCTTAGTCTAAATTCTATTTGCTCATGTCCATTGCCCTGATTCTTAAGTCTTATCCTTAAACTAACGTTTTAACTGTGCCATCAAAATGGAGCTCACATTCCACCTTTTCCAAACCACAAAAATCACTTTCCTTTTGTTATTCCTGCCTGCGTGTACTGCACAAGCTAACACTGCTGCATACATTTAATGTCCTTGACTTAATCTCATTATTGAAAATCCCTTTCTCTAATCAGTCTGAAAATACCTTAATGTTAGCTTGAGTACTGTCTGCCCCTTAAAAAGTGCAGTCAGTACTGGTGAGGAGGGAAATAACTGGGAGACGGTTCTTAAACCCCACTTTTATATCAAGGGTGATGGAAGGTAGAATACATGGACTTCCCACATCATTTTATTCACTGGTACTCATTAACTTCAATTCAAAAAGTGTTAAAGTTGAAAAAACTTTATTTGGTAGAATTCAACAAAAATAAATATATTTTATTTCTTTTTAACAAATCTAAAATATGGACACAAGAGCTTGCATCTTCTTACAGCTGATTGAAAAGAAATAAAGATATTGTCTGGAAACACTACTAAGGGGTATATTTTCAGAATGTGTGCCTAGAGGTAGGGCCCTAAAGAGACAGTTATTGCTGTACTCAATCCATATTGGGGAATTCCCAGTTTCTATTGCTTCTGTAGTTTCATGACAGCACAATAATCACCACCTTTTTTGATTTGCTTTCTAGCACCCAAGAACAAAAAAATAAAAATAAATGAACAAACAATAAACAAAACTCTGTAGTAGTAAGGTTCACTTTTCATGTTAGTTAGCTAAGATCTATTTCCTCATTACTTCTTCTGGAGGAGGAAGTACAATAAAACCAGAAGTATTATATGGCTGACTGTAGAGGGGAGATTCCATTGTACTCTTTTTTTTAATAGTCATATGATTCCTGAAAGTATATGCAATTCTGGAATATATGCGTAGGCTGTGCTATCACAGGGTCTAATTGAGTAGAAGAACATTGTAAAGTTTAATTTCTGCTTTCTATCTTTTTATTTTTTTCTCTTGTCAGAGATGAGTTAGAGGAAATTATTAGATCAAGCGCAAGGCTTCTACCCTTGAGATTAAACATTATTCAGTGCCAAGTTCTCCCTCTTTTAGTAATGTAAACAGCAATACCAACAAATTCACAAGTTTTATTTTATACTCAACCAACCCAATTTCTGAGCAAATCCTCTATCCCATTTTCTTTTAAAATGATTTTAATTCTGAACAACCTTCTATTTTGTGTGTGTATGTTTAAGCTGTATTTAAAAATTAGTGTGTGTGTGTGTGTGTGTGTGGTTAGAAAATAAGAGTTTTGACCAGATAGTACAAGAATTGGTGGCAAAATAACTTTTTTCAGAGCTTGGAGTCCTTACAAAATAATGACTACAGGATTTCTGAATAAATTTTTGCCATTAACAAAGCATTGCTTTGTGGTTGTTGATATAGTTGCGGCTGTTGTTGTCGTTCTTTGTGTATGCGTGTGTGTGTGTTTTTAATTGACCTAGAAGAATCTCATTGGAAATTATTAAAGAATTCTTTAAAAATATCTCAAGAACAAAATACCATCTTGAAAAATATTAAATCAAAGTATTTATAAGAATATTATCCTTTACATTATCTAAAAACAACTTATAAGTGTTATTTTATTGAACTTAACATTTTAAGATGAGTTCATGACATATGACAAATCTGAAATAAGCATGAATTGTTATCATGTGTAACTGTGCTATATTTCCCTCTTACCGGGTATCATATATTATTTTACTCATTCATCAGCCCATCTTCTTTCAATGTCATCTCAACATATTGTTCATTTCAAAATAATCACATTTGTTTATTTATATTTAAAGGGACTACTGGTTTTACCTGTCATGCCCTTGATGACATGTATACTAAAATGTCCAGTTTGAAATAATATTAGTACTGAATAGTCATCGTAGACTAAAGTCAGTTCATATAATACTTGACAAGAAAATTGTAAGAATCTTACAATGTTATCTCAAAATATTAGTATGGTAAATTTTTGGCTTCATTTTACTTACTTATCTTCAAGTTACTGCTTAAAATAAATCAAGTGTCCATCAGTAGATGAGTGGATGAAAAAGCTGTGGTACTTATACACAGTGGAATACTATGCAGCTGTAAGAAAGATCTCTTACCCTTGGAGACCACATGGAGGGACCTGGAGTGTATTATGCTGAGCGAAGTAAGTCAGTCAGAGAAAGACAAGTATTACATGATCTCACTTATTTGTGGTATATAATGAACAAAATAAGCTGATGAACAAAATAGATCCAGAGACATGGAAGTAGGGAACAGACTGAAAAACCTCAGAGGAAAGGTGGGGAAGGGGAGAGAAATAACCCAAAGAACTTACATGCATATATACACAACCAATGGTCACAGACAAAAGTGTGGTGAAGGTAGTGGGGGACAGGAGTGGAGAGGAGGATGTCAATGGTGGGAAAAAGGAGGAAATCTGTAATACTTACAACAATAAAGATAATATAAAAAAAAAAAACAAATCAAATATTAGATTCTTAGTAGGTGGTAACAATTTTATTCTTTCCAAGAAAGTAGAAAAATTTTTTCTTACAGTTTTAAAATTTAAAGTATTTGTTCTTGAGTACTAAGACCTAATATGTTTTAGTGCTAAAAAAAATTTTATAGGAAAGCTTAGGTGTGTTTGTAACCTAAACTCAAATCTCCTCAAAGAGATCTCTTTCTAAGTATAGATTAGGACTAAAAACCTTATATTCATTATAATATCCAGTGTTTATAACAACTATATAAGTATTACCTCCTTTTGATTTATTTTATAGGTGATAAAACTGAAGCCTGGAGAGAATATTTTAATTGTAAGTAACAGAATCATAATGAGGCACTAATAATGGGGGGAAATGAGAAAAATTGCTCTTGAAACACATCAGATGATAATTTCAGGTGAGTTTCTTAGAGAACTGTAGATTTCATATGACTTATATTCTTATATATTTGTCAATGTATTAAACTTTTTATACACATTATTAGCATAAAGATAGCCCACTGTTACTAATGACAACCTATTTTCATTCTACTTTCCTATCACTGGAAAACTATTTTTAGTAAATTTTTCATTTAAATATACTAAAAATATTTCATATGACTGAACTTTTGCAAAGGAAACAGAAGAAACCACTATCTTCTCAGGATTTTTAAATGGTGGTGATTTGTCAATCCATATATAGAGAATAACATAGCAAGGATGACAAAAAAAAAATAATTCTACTTTCTAACCATGCAATACTTTAATAATACTAACCAAGAAAAGGTAAATATCTTGTGACTTAGATACTTATGTGTCATATATAAAATTCATTTCTTGATGATCTGTCTTTTCCCTTTTATAGATCTAAAAAATCTCTTTACTTTTATATATAAACTACACACACACAGACACACACACACACACACACACACACATACTGTATTAGTCCTAATATATTTAGAAATATATTGTCAAAATTACTTGACTATAGTTATTTGTTTCCAACCCATTTTTAGAGAATATACCACTAAAATTTTTAATTCATTATTTAGAGTGGGCCATCAGCATAAATAGACAAACAAGTTCCCCAGGTGATTCTAACATGATAGTCTAGCAACCACCTCTCTAGATAATTTAATTTTCCTACTTTGCTACTTGGCTGAATTTTAATATAATTTTTTTATTTTAGAAGTGGTTTAGTTTTGTTTGTTTTTATATTTATGTGGGTTACCAGCAAATTATAAACAAATTATTTACCTTGGCCAGATAGAGCATCATATATTTACAGCATAGGTTATAATTAGAGCCCTATTCTATAACCATATAAAGTTCCCCATTTCTTCACCAACAGCCTTATAAATATGTTATTTATAACCAGAGAAAGCACACTAAAGAATTTGTTAAATCAGGGCAAATCCATAGTTACTGAAGACTAGTAGCTCAAAGCACATGTTTGATCAAAGTTTATCATCATCGTTTTCTGAATACTACCTGTAATGTATTACCACATCCGTATCTCACATATATCATTGCATACTCACTATTTTTTTAAATTTTTTTTTTCAGATAGAGTGGGAGGGAGAAATGGAGGAAGGGAGGGAGAGAGAGAAACATTGATGTGAGAGAGACACATCGATTGGTTGCCTCCCACACAACCCCAACCAGGGCCAGGGATCAAACTGCAACCGAGGTACATGCCCTTGACCGGAATCGAACCCATGACTCCTTGGTCCATGGGCTGATGCTCTAACTGTTGAGCCAAACTGGCCAGGGCCATACTCACTATTTTTTTAATTGACTCACTTCTTAAACTCAAATACTTAGGGAAACTTATATCACTACTATAAAATATAGTAACATTGCCATAAATAGATGCAATAACAAAAAATGTTTTAAAATCTAACTAGATACTGCTTTCTAATACATTAGGCTTTAAACATGGGGCTTGCTTTCTCCTTGTGAAAAAGGAAGATTTGCAAGTAATGATAAGTGTTAAATATATACTAATATAAAATGAGCCAACTTAAGTGTATCTCAAATAATTCATCTTAGATGGTCAGACTTGAGTTTTTTAAGAATATTAAAGTATATGGATCCAGAATCTGGATCTGAGAAGTCAGTAACATTATTTTCACTATATATTACAAAAAGTATTAAAGAGACATATCTCTCATTGTTCATAAACATGAACATTCTGAGTATCAGTGATAGATTTAGGATTATAATGCATATTTCTAATGTCTACTTCCATTAATCCTTTGGACCACATTGGGAAAATAACGTAATCTTCAGTTTCTGGCTGTATGAATGAGTTGGAAAACCGGACAAACTTTATTTAAATGAAACACAGACATTCTTGGTAAAATAGTACAAACATTTTTAAATGCCTAGTAGAACATTTAAAAAACAAAAACAAAATCCTAAATGGTAGAAATAAAAAGGGACAGAATCTGAAAGAGTAATGGAAAGCTAAAGTTGATATAGAAACTATTCTCATGATGTGAATGTAAATAAGGCCTCAGGCCATGCAATATGGTGAGGTGAAACCGTAGTTTGTGTAAAATAGAAAACTCCATGAGCTCCATGAGCTACTCCCTTGCTGGAGGACACACTAGAAAAAATATTCCCTCTGACAATTAAAAATGACAAGATAATTTGTCTGTCTTCACCTCGATTATAGGTGGAAGAAAAATGTGCCTCCTGAGAATTCACAGCCAGAGGTGTTTTCACACCGTTGTGGGCCTGCATTTATAGTACTTGCAAGTCCTAGAAAGCCACCATGCTGAAAACTTACTGTGATCCCAAGTAGCTGGGAGTATCAAACACAAATCATTTTTAGAAGGATGCACTTCAACTCAATCTTGTAGAAGTTCTATAAAGAATAACTAAATATGGCCCTGGCCAGTTTGGCTCAGTGGTTAGAGCATCGGCCCATGGACTAATGAGACCAGGGTTCAATTCTAGTCAAGGGCACATACCTTAGTTGCGGTTCATCCCAGCCCTGGTCAGGGTTGTGCACGAGGCAACCAGTCGATGTGTCTCTTTCATGTAGATGCTTCTTTCTTTCTCTCCCTCTCTCTCTCCCTCCCACTCTATCTGAAGATAGATGGAAAAATAGCCTCAGGTGAGGATTGAAGAAAAAAAAAAAGAATAACTAAATATGAACTCATAATCCATAATTATCAAACAAACATGAGTAAGAGTCAGCAGAATCAACTTTCAGCCAAATTACATCCACAAATTTCTCTTATGAGAAAGGCTGGATGGAGCACATAAAGGAAGTGTGTTTAAAATTGCATGGGACCTGAAAGCATGAGCAAGGAGCAAGAGATCTTTCAAAAGTCATGAGATATTTAAAACAAAGCAAACACACATCAAACGGAAACGGAAAACAATGTTAGATGACCACCAAGAACATATAGTGATGAGATTAGTGGATCTCATAAAAAATCAGGTATAGACACAACTGCAGATAATTAGTAAACAGATATTACTCTGAAGTTTAGGGAAGCAAAAGGACAGAAAATATGAGATATTAAGTGTTAAAAATAGGAGCATCTATATTTTCACAATTCTAGCAGGAAAAAATGGAATGTGAGGGAGACAATCTTTGAAGAGTTAATGGTTGAACTATGCACTCCCTGAAGACATGAATTTTCAGATTCTGGAATCTCGACAGAATCCAAAAAGGGAAGAAACAAGACAAAACAAAACAAAAAATAGGACACATAATGGTGAGGCTGCAAAACTCCAAAGAGAATATCTTAAAAGTTATGAATAAAAGACAGATCATCTATAAACAATCAGTATTTAGACTGACAGGCAACATCTCAACAACAATAGAAATTATTGTTAATGGAACAATATCTTTAATTTGCTAAAAATTAAAATAACTGGCCCAGCCGGTGTGGCTCAGTGGTTGAGCATCAACCCATGCACCAAGAGGTCACCAGTTTGATTCCCAGTCAGGGCACATGCCCAGATTGTGGGCCAAATCCCCTGTGGGGGGCATGCAGGAGGCAGCCAATCGATGTTCTCTCTCATTGATGTTTCTATCTCTTCATCTCTCTTCCTCTCTCTCTAAAAATCAATAAAGGAAAAATAAATAAATAAATAAATAAACTAACTTCAGATTGTAAACATACCTTAACTTACATTTAAGAATAAGATGAAACATCTATTTAAATAAAAGTAAGAGTTCACCTTTAATAGAACCTCATTAAAGAACTCAGATTTATTCCAGAAAAAAAATTTAAGAAGATTTAGGGTGCAACACAGTAGAATGTGTAAAAATATTGGAAAGATTGTTGGGTAAATCTATGTTAACACTGACTTTATGAAAATAATAATTATTTATGTGTAGTGTTAAAAACAGAGAAAAAAATAAGCTTAAATACCAAACAAAAATGCCATGTAAGATGGAAGGAAATGTTCAGGTTAAATAATGCAATGTTGCTTGTGTTGTTGGGTGAGTAGGGTAGAAATAATGATTAACTTTAAACTTAGTTCAGCATTCCTGTTGAAATTCTAAAGATAACCATTAAAAGAACAGAAAGAATATGCAGTATTATCAGAAATGGTTGGAGAGAAAGAACACAAGAGAGAGAGGAGCTCACCAAACACAGACCAGTAATGAAATTTACTATTGCTAAGTGTTCTAATGAAATTTCCTTATTATACCTCTTTTGTGCTGTGTTGTTAAGATCAGCATTTTGACTCTGTATGCTGAAAGAAATCACCTGCCCCTGTTTTCACCGGCTGCAACTAATGAGCCCCCAGACTTTCTCTGATGACCACTTCAGTAGCCACTAACGAACAAAGATGATTCCAGCCTGACTTCCTGTTGGCTTTCGGAATTCCACAGCAGATAATTTTGGTGGAAAATTCTACTACTTTTAGAGTCTAGGCAACAACATAGAGAGTATTTAGCTACTTTTGATTTTTTTGGTGCAAAAACCAATTCAATTTATGAGAGGAGAATTATTTTTAGGCTTAAACATTTGGTCCCCTGTTGTGTTTGTGTTAGGCTCGAGTATGAAAGCAATGAGCACATCCACTCAACTCCCCTTAATTATGTTCACCAAAAAGCACTGCCTCCAGTATCTCCAATGTTCTCATCTCAAGTTACTAATCAGTGTCTGTGGGGTTTGTCCTTCTGACCAAGGAAGACAGAGGAAATGGAATTCGAGAACCTGGCTCCTTTCTAAAACTTAAGGACTAGGCACAAACCAAATCAATTTCTAAATATAGTAACACCACTATTTTTCACTGACCTTGTTAAATTCATTTCCTCATCATCCCACCCTAAGAAAGCCTAAAAGTAATTCCTATTTCCTGGGTGTGTAGATCAGTTTGATAAACTATTTTCAAGAGATAAGAGAGCCTGCCAATTTTCGTAGACTGCATTTTGACTCAAGTCTAGAAGGATCTTTTCTTTTTCCCCCAAAAAATATCAGAACTACATTGTTGTTGGATCATTTTGGAGGATGAAAGGACAGAAACCACAATCAGGGCTTTGTGAGTGGAAACATATATTTAAACAGAATCTATAAAAGGAAGTGTTGACCTTTGGTGCCAATGGAAATAACCCCAACGGAACAGTGCTCATTTATAAGCTGCTGTATAAATATTTGGCATAGCAGGGGAAATAGACATCCCAAGGATTCATGAGGCTCTTCTTTCTGAATGAATCTTTCTTCTCAGCTATTAGCCTTTATTAACCACCTAACTACAGAGGAGGGGAGCCATAAGAGCTGACAGAGCACAAAAAAGGAACAAGCTAAAAATAAAGTTTCTTGAAATACACAGAAGCATGTGATGCCCAGAATTTCAGGCTAGATATAATGTTGAATGAATTAGGTTGTCATAAAAAGAGACTTTTTATAAAAATATAAGTGACAATATCACCTGCAGTTAATGAGAGAAGAATGAGGAAGGCTGAGGAGAAGAAAGACTGTCCTTTGGCAGGCAGCCAGCCATCACAGCAGTGCTTGAAGCCTCTGAAAGTGACACAGCAGTAACTAATGCCACCTACTTTATTGGGCAGAACTGGTAATCCTTATACTGGAGGGGTGTGGGCATATGTGAGGAAAATAGAGTTACTTTTTGCTTCTCTCACAGTTCATTAAAATAAAATTTTCAAAGAAATACATTAAGGCTTGACTTCTGTCTTGCTGGCTGCCTGAATACCACGAGCCCTGCTCTGAGTTTCCTATAATATGAAAAGAGAACATATTGTTTTCGTATATGTACAGAAAGAAAGGGATTTTAATGTCCAATATTTTCAAAGTAAATGCGTTAAGTATATTTTGAAGGTAAGTTCTTACATTAATGTGTGTATTGAATATTTTCAAGAGGCTGAGTTCTGGGGGTGAACTATAGATCGGGAGAGGGATTGATTAGTTTACAAGTTTGCCTATATGATTAAAGAAATTGTGCTGATCTAGCCCCTGGGGAAATAAACACTCTTCCACAATAAGAAGCAGCTCAGCTCAGCATGAAGTGTGGGAATACTTGAGCACTGCGTGGATGAGGTGTGAGGAAACAGACTCTCATTTCAGAAGCTAGAAAACAAGCTGTGATGCAAAGGTACTGTCAGAGCAGCCCTTCTGGGGCAGGGTGGGGAGAGGGAAACTGAGACTGAGACTTTGCTTTGCTAGTTACCCTGTTCTTGTGCAGTCCCTACGTGATCTATACCTCCAACAATCCAGACTGAGAAGCTTCCCCTGCTTTCTTCTTTTCTTTTTTTTTTAACAGAAGCAGCACAGTAGTAGCAACACACACACACACGGCAATAAAACTGTCATTTCAATCAGCATTTCCATTTGATGCTATGTTGTCCACCATTAAGCACCAGACTTAATATTTTATTTACAAAGAAAAGCAAGTCAAATGTGAGGTTCTTAGCATGCTATGGCTGGTGGCTTCATTTATTTAATAAATAGACTATTCTTGGGTTTTTTAATTATTTTAACTAGAGCTCACTTTTATTTACAAACATACACTCCAGAACCTAAGAAAAAAACATATCGAACTTCTGGTCAAGATGGGGCGTAGGTAAAGGCGGTATGGCGTCCTCCCACAACCACATCAAAGTTACAACTAAACTACAGAACAACCATCATTCAAAACTGCCTGAAATCAAGCTGAATGGAAGTCCTACAACTTCGAAATTAAAGAAGAAGCCCCATCGAGACTGGTAGGAGGGGCGGAGGCGCCACGGGCTTGTCCCACACCTGCTTGTGCCGGATAAAAATCAGGAGGACATCTCGGCTGGGAAGGTCCTCCCTGAGGACTGAGGGGTCCCCGTCCCACACCAGGCGCCCAGCTCAGGGTTCCAGTGCCAATAAGAGAATCCCCATCACTTCTGCCTGGAAAAACCAGCGGGAACTGAGGCTGAGGCGGTTGGAGCCCCCGGCAGCTCCTCTTAAAGGGCCCACGCACAGACTTACTCAGACTCGCACCCTCCAGGCTCCAGCGTGCGGGAGGCAGCTTGAAAGGCACCAGAGTCATATGGGGAAGAACTGAGCTGTTTGGCATTGGAGCGAGGGCTGGGGAGGCAGCTTTCTCCTGGACAGACTTGCTATCAGAGGCTTTTGTTCCTTTGGTGACCCCTTCCCTGGACCGGCAGACGCTGCCATATCTGGGACTCCAGCAACCTGGCTCACACTATTTGCCTCACCCTGGTGATTCCCTGAGGCCCCGCCCACCCAACTTCCAGGCCCACCCAAGCTGTTGCCAGTTGCTTTACCATAGGATTGGCCTGTCTTGGAGCCTGCTTCAGCTTTTATTAAATTCTTTCAAACAAGCAGCATCTGGTCTCAGCTAACCCCATACCTCTTGCTAAGTAATACATAGAAACAAACACAGGGAGGCAGCCAAAATGAGGAGACAAAGAAACAGGTCCCAAATGAAAGAACAGAACAAAACTCCAGGAAAAGAACTAAGTGAAATGGAGTTAAGCAACCTAACAGATGCTGAGTTCAAAACACTGCTTATAAGGTTGCTCAATGGACTTAGTGAGAACCTCAGTGAACTTAGTGAGGGCCTCAAGAGCATAAAAAAGGACCAGTCAGAAATGATGGTTGCACAGTCAGAAATGAAGGAGGCATTAACTGAAATAAAGAATAGTTTACACAGATTCAATAGTAGAATAGGTAAAGCCAAGAAGCAAACCATCAATTTGGAATATAAGGAAGCAAAAAACACCCAATCAGAACAGCAAAAAGAAAAAAGAATCCAAAGAAATGAGGATAGTGTAAGGAGCCTCTGGGACAACTTCAAGCGTACCAACATTTGCATCTTGGGGGTGCCAGAAAGTGAAGAGAGAGAACAAGAAATCGAAAACCTATTTGAAACAATAATGGCAGAAAACTTCCCGAACTTGGTGAAGGAAACAGACATACAAGTCCAGGAAGCACAGAGAGTCCCAAACAAGATGAACCCCAAGAGGCCCACACCAAGACACATCATCATCAAAATGCAAAAGGTTCAAGACAAAGAGAGAATCTTAAAAGTGGCAAGAGAAAAGCAATTAGTTACCTACAAGGGCGTTCCCATCAGACTGTCAGCTTATTTCTCAAAAGAAACTTTGCAGGCCAGAGGGAGTGGCAAGAAGTATTCAGAGTGATGAAAAGCAAGAACCTACAACCAAGATTACTCTATCCTACAAAGCTGTCATTTAGAATCGATGGCCATATAAAGTTTCCCAGACAAGGAAAAGCTGAAGGAGTTCATCACCACCAAACCATTATTATATAAAATGTTGAAGGGTCTTCTTGAAGAAAAAGATAAAAAAATATGAACAAACAAAATGGCAATAAATACATATCTATCCACAATTGAACCTACTAACAAAATGAACAAACAGAACAGAAACATTCTCATAGATACAGAGAACTTTTGTTGGTTACCAGATGGGTGGGGGCTGGGGGGATGGGTAAAAAAGGTGACGGGATTAAGAAGTACAAATTGGTTGTTAGACTGACAAACCTCAAAGGGAAGGGGGGTTGGGGGGTGGGAAGAAATAAACCAAAGAACTTATATGTATATATGCATAACCAATGGACACAGACAACAGTGTGGGGAAAAGCAGGAGGGGGGCAGTAATGGGGAGGAGGGGGGCAATGGGAGGAAAATGAGGACATCTGTAATACATTCAACAATAAAGATAAGTTTAAAAAAAAGAAAAAGAAATTCCATATACCAGCCTGGCAGTCAGCTTTCAGACTTGGCTGGCCAACCCCACAATCTTATAAGCAAAAAAAAGAAAAAAAAACATATCTTCGGGAAAAGTGAACTTAAGTTTAGGGTGGTCTTGCTAAACCAATCTAGAAAATATTGAAACCATACAGATGTTGAGCCACATTATAAGGTACTACTCTGCTTATAAACAAGTTATAGCAGAGATTCCAAAATTGCAGCACAGTGAATGGAAGCCACACAGACCATCTCCCAGGACCAAACTGGAATTACAAATAAAATAAAGGAAAATTGTCAGAAAAAGACAACAGAAAAGCAGCTGGAGGGGTCCCATATAACCACGGACAGAAAGAGGACACTAAATCAAGCCTGGTAGAAACTGCAGAGGGTGAGAGGGCGAGCTGGGAGCCCATGGACAGCAGCTGTTTTAGCTGTGAGCAGTTCGTTAGGGGTTAAAATCCCAAGCCAGCTACACAGTGCAGAGGTCTGGGACAGAGCACTAAATTAGCTACAGCTACTCATCTTGGGCTCTGGCAGAGGGAGGGCAGACTGGACTGGAACTGTGTGGAGAGACTCGGGAGCTCGGAGAGCTGGGACAGCAATGAGAGTTTTTTTGCTGAATCACTCCTTCACAGGACAGTAGCCATCTTACTCAAAGAGTCCCTTCCCAGAGCCCCTGGGAGAAGCAACAGCCCCTCCCTCAGGAATTTAACACCACTTGACCAGGCCAAAGAAATGCAAACTGAGCCTCATTAACAGCCAGCAAGCATCTGCCACACCCTCTGGAAATCCTATTACCCTGAACACCTGGGGGACTTTTTCATTCAGTTGAGGGATACAACCCAAGGCTCATCAAGTAACTGAGACTAATAGCCTCCAGGTAAAAGGCTAGAGGATAACTGAACCTTTCCTAGGCTTGCAAATCTACCCAGGAAAGTAAGACTTGACAGAGGTGTTTAACGTGGGTCCTCCCACACTCATCCAAACCCAGTAGAGGGAGCCACAACCAGAGGAACACCAACCCCCACAGGGAAAATTTGGCAGGCTCCCAAACCCACTGAGACAGCCAAAATGGTGAAACAAAGAAACAAATCCCAAATGAAAGAACAAGATAATTTGACAGAAGATGAAATAAATGAAAGGAATTTGAGCAAGATATTAGAGGGAGAGTTCAGAGTAATAATCATGAGGAAGCTCAGCAGCATGAGTAAAGATATAGAAGCATTGAAAACCAACCAAATGGAAATGAAGAATGACATAGCAGAAATAAAGAACACATTGGAAGGAATAACCAGCAGAGTAGACGAGGCTGAGGATCGGATCAGTGAATTAGAAGACAGGGTAGAAAAAAATCGCCCAATCAGAGAACTAAAAAGAAAAAAAAAAATTAAAAAACAGGAAGACAGCCTAAGAGAACTCTGGGATAATATGAAACATAACAACATCTGCATCATAGGAGTTCTAAAAGAAGAAGAAAATGAGCAAGGGTTAGAGAAATATTTGAAGAAATAGTGACAGAAAACTTCCCTAACTTGATGAAGGAAAAAGGCATACAAGAAGCACAGAGAGCCCCAAGTAAGAAGAGCCCAAACAGGCCCACACCAAGACACATAATAGTTAAAATGTCAAAAATTAAAGACAAAGAGAGAATCCTAAAGGCAGCAAGAGATAAGTAACAGGTTACCCACAAAGGAACCCTCATAAGGCTATCAGTTGACTTCTCAACAGAAACACTACAGGCCAGAAAGGAATGGCATGAAGTAATCAAGGTAATGAAAAACAAGGATCTGAATCCAAGACTACTCTATTCAGTAAGGCTATCATTCAAAATAGAAGATGAAATAAAGAGCTTCCCAGACAAAAAAAAAAAGGCCAAGGGAATATATTAGCACCAAACCAACACTGCAAGAAATGTTAAAAAGACTGCTGTAATTAGTAGAAGAAATAGGAAGAAAAATATAACCACAATAAACAAAAATAGTAGGGGGAGGGATGAGATAAACCAAAGAACTTATATGTATGTGTGCGTAACCAATGGACATAGACAACAATGCTTGGGGTGGAGGGGAAGTGTGGGATCAGGAGAAGGGTGTCTGGGAGGTAAAAGGAGAAACATCTGTAACAAAAATAAATTAATTAATAAAAATAAAATAAAATAAAAGTTATTGCATAATAACCAAGAATATTTGGAGATGACATTGTCTTAATTGAAAAGTATTGCATAGTGAAGACAAACTATGTTAAAAAGTAAATATAAAGAAAAGACTGGAACAATGTACTCTGAAATATTAAGAAGAGTTCTCATGGGAAAGAGATTACTGGTGTTTTTTAATTTTATTCTTTGTGTTCTTTTGTACTTTCCAAAGTGAATACTTATTATTCTTTGTCATCACATATTCAGTTCATAAAATCTATTTTTTACTTTCATTTCAGCAAAATCACTAATTATGTTCTCATAATGATTTTTATATAAAATATGTTCTGTTGTCAATAATAACAAATTAGACCACCTTACCTGAGTAATTTTAGTTCTTAGTTTTATTTATATTACTTTCAATTTATACAAATATAATTTTGCTGCAGTTGAAAACAAGTCCATATTCAAATTTTTCCTATTGTTAATAATGTCTATTTTCTTTTTCTTTTTTAATCCATGACTCAATCAAGGACCACACATTGCATTTAGTTATTAGTCTTTTGTTGTGTATAATCTAGACCATATCTCCAGGTGGTTTTTTTGTTTGTTTGTTTTATTGGTAATCTTTCATAACATTGACATTTTACATACTTGTGACAATTGTTTTGCAGAGTATCTTTCAATTTTAATTTTCTGATTATTTTCCCCTGATCAGACTCAAGTTATCATTTTTGTCAGGAATACTATACAGGTGCCTCCTTCTCAATACATCATATTGGGAGCCTTATAAGTCAATGTGGCCTATTATTGGTGAGACCAAACTTGATTTCTTGGTCTAGGTGGCATCTGCCAGATTTCATCATTCTGAAGGTATACTTTTCTCTTTGAAATCCATGAGTAGCCTGTGGAGCAATACTGTGAGGTTATGAAAATCCTGCTCCACAGTAATCTTTTATGTCATATTTTAAAAATTCATTGATGATTCTTGCCTGAATCAATTATTACTACGGTGATGATGTCATAATTCCATCAATACTTCCATACTCATAGGTTGGCATTCTTCTGTAAAAAAGAGCTATCCCTCTTCTATTCTTTTAAAGGTTGTTTTTTTTTTAATGTATCTATATATACTCATGTATTCTTTATTCAATGTGCTATAAAACCATCCATGCCATTACTCATACTCAATTTATGCACAACTCAATTTATGCATAATTTGGCCAGTGAGCACCACTTTAACCTGGCCCCTGCATCTTCTCCAAATCTCCATCTATTTTGGAGTTCTTCTTTACTTTCTGTCTGGCATGTCCCACACTTGTCTTTCCCTGTTCCACCCCTAGTCAGTTTTCTAAGAAGCCCTGGTTTCTTGTAATAGAATAATTTAAAAGGAAAACAAGATCTAGGTACTAGATAGCTACCTAGATACTAGATTATATATATATAATTTTAATCAAGAGGCTGTACTGATACCTTTAACACTAATCCTATGCTACAAGGTTCTTTCTCTCTTTCCTATTTCATATTTGTCTCTCATTTCTCCCACAGTGAGAACCCAGTTCCCAATACTATCAATATGTTCCTTCATTTGCTCAATCTTAAAACATATGCAGATGATTTCAGAATTTCTATATTCCTACCATTAAAAATATTTTAAAATGCAGTTTTTGCTGTTATTTTATCTTATTTTAGAGTACATCCCACCAAGAGTACCAACAGAGAGCTGTGTTCAAAAGAGTATTAATTCCACTAATGATTAAGCAGATTAATTCTTCTGTATGCCAAAATCACATGATTTTGTAGATGTGTTTATATTTATTTATTTTTTATTTTTTTCCCTTTATTGATTTTAGAGAGAGAGAAAGTGAGAGGGAGAGATAAAAAGAAACATCGATGAGAGAAAACATTAATTGGCTGCCTCCTGCATGCCCTCCACTGGAGATCAGGCCCACAACATGGGCATGTGTTCTGACTGGGAATCAAACCAGCGACCTCTTGGTGCATGGGTTGACACTCAACCACTGAACCACACTGGCCAGACTATAGATGTGTTTAAACTCATAATTTTATGGCCAGAAATTCTGTTCCCAGGATTCCTCAAAGTCTTTATATTCTCTGGAGAAACTTATTTATCTCTGGATCTGGATGCTTTTATTTGTATTTGCCCAGACCTTCAGTCAAAGGAGACTGGTTTGCTTGCCAGTAATGAGAGTAATAAAAATGCAGTTGCACGTGAACCTGTGGGGAACTAACGTATGAAAGCAGCTCCGTATAATGAGGAAAACTCTGGAATAAGGATCAGGAGAGCGAAGACAGAGTTGTAGTTCTTTCATTATATCTTAAGAGCTTGGACAATAAAGTTCTGGTCTACAATATACACATTTGTGAAATCTGAGAGCTGTGACTGATTATGTTCCAAACTGGAAACTTCACAATTCTGTGATTTCTAGCCCTCCTCACTCAGCCTCTTTCCTCACAATTCTGTCCTTCATGCTGTCTGAACTTCCTCAACTACTCATGCTTCCCAAATTTGTAATCCCAACTCACCTTTTCAGTCAAACTCTTCCCTTTGACTCACACAAAGCCACAGAAGTACTTATATAACGAATACAAATATCCATATCCCACAACAGTTTGCATTTTTCCTAACAGCTTGTATTAACTATATACTGACTTCTATATAATAAACTTTTCTAGGTCAACTACCCAAGATTTGGCATTTTTGATTAACCGTGTGAGTGTGTGTGTGCGTGCGTGTGTGCACAAGAACTTGTGCAAGAATAGTTAAGGCACAGGTAGGTATGTAATATCATGGGAAACCCTTAAGACTCAGGAAGGTACTATGAAGTAGTCTCTTACGCTTCTTCAGGGCCGGGAGAGTGTGTGCAACCTCACCTACATATCTGGAGGGGTTAAATATTGCCACCAGTCTAATATGCTTCCTTAAAATGTAGTTGAGCTAGTAATCATTTTTCCCTCTAAGATAGCTCCCATTAGTGAAGCTTTCCTTCTGTCCCAAGAAGTTTAGTGGTCATTCTGGACACTGGGTCAAAGTGATTCTCCGTTTTTATATTACTCTGTATCAGGCTCGACTTTAGGTGAGAGCCCACCAAGAGAAAGTTCTCTGAAGAGCAATACTTGGGTGCATGCATTTTACTATTACCAATTACAATGACAGCTTTATATAATTTTATCAAAAATGTAGTAAAAAAAATGTAGTAATAGAAGGAAAATTTGACTAAATGGTCTATAACTTTTTCTTTTTTTTTTCATTTATCTTCAGATAGAGCGGATGGGAGAGAGGGAGAAAGAGAGAGAGAAACATCGATGTGAGAGAGACACATCGACTGGTTGCCACCCACATGACCCCAACCGGGCCAGGGACTAACTGCAACCGAGGTACATGCCCTTAGTGGGAACCGAACCCAGGTCTCTGCAGTCCAAGGGCCGACGCTCAAATCGCTGAGCCAAACCAGTCAGGGCTGGTCTATACTTTTTCAAATCCCAGGGAACTGATCACACTGATATACACTTATCTTTTTTACTTTCTTAAGAAAAAGTAAATTTATAAATCCTATAATATAGCTAAATTTATCTCTGACCATTTAACCAAATGCCTTCTTCATTACCCTTTATACATATTTTTAAAACAGAAGAACCAGAAAAAAGATCTGGGATTAATCAAATGCCTGTTTGACATCTCAAAAGTGACCTCCTTTTCGGTACAACTAGATTTGTAGAAATCATACCTCTGTAAGGCTATTTTAACTTAACTTTTATGTATGTACTAAATTTTGGATATGCATGTACATATGGATGATAACATATCTGTATATGTCTAAGTTGAGCAGTGGATGTATAAAAGAGATATTTAATCTAGGACTGTGGTTTCCTAGTAACAAGAATCACATACAGAGTCTTCAAGGGGCTCCCTTTCTACAATCATTTGCCTTCAGTGTATTATCAAGGCAAGAGCTTTCAGAAGCAGCTTTACTTTCTGCACAGGACATCTAACAATCAAAATAACAGTGCAATTATAGTATATAAGAGGAAAAGCCAAATAGAATGCTTAGGCAGCAGATTTCTTTAGGTCTGGTCTAATTCAAAAAGTCATATAGAAGGAGGCTCCCATAAAAATTAGCAATATCACCAAAATGCTGCACATTGTGTAGGGCTTAACAGGATGAAGCCATATTTTCAGAGCTAAAAATTTTAAAAGTAGTTTAATTTAGAAGTTTGTTAAATCAGCAGAACTTATAGATTTTAAAAATTGTTCATCTTTCCTTTTCTTCCAAAGGGTAAACTGGACTAGTTCTAGGTTGCATATAAATGAAAGGCTATTTGCAAGCAAATTTATTTTATCTTGATCTTAGGCCTGTTATAAAACATTGGAGGCTACAAGAAACAGGTTTTAGCCTAACATTTACTTCAAGAATTGCACTTACTGATGTTTTCCTACAAAATTTTCTCTGCTCAAATGAAAATAAATTGTTTGTATTAAGCTGTAAGTTGATCAATATTTAGAAATATAAACATGGGTAATAGAAAAAAATGAGCCTGAATTCATCTCTTTAGCTATGCCAAGCATAAAACAATGGAAAATTAGTAGTTGGGATACCCAAATTCTTACCTGAACTATGTAAATAAATGTGACCTCTATGTGCTACTTAATGTTTTCTGATTTTTTTTTTTTCTCATCAAGGTAATCAGTCTTAAACTTGAACTTACTATCAAGGGTCCTGTGTTACTTACTCTGTGTGATATCAAGGACAGCACAAAGCATTTTACTTATACCAAGAAGGACATTGAGATCAAAAGCAGAATTAGGTGAGACGAAATTAAGGAGATTACTATTGATTAATGGAAATGAAGTTTAACCAATAGGCAGACTATCTGTCCAGGACCTGGCTTTATCACCTGCTATATGTGTTTTATTTGGAACATCACTATAATCTTTTTTTTTTCTGTTTTCCCTATTTTATTATTATTTTTAAATTAAATTATTTTTTCCATCACCATTTACACCTCTATGCCCTTTTCCACTCCCACCCACCCCTAGCCATCACCATACTGTTGTCCATGTTCATGAGTTATCTTTTTGTTGTTGTTGTTGAACTTTCCACCCCTCCAATACTCCCCACCAGAACTGTCTGCCTGCTCTATAAAATAAAGATCCTGACAAGCTGCCTCAGAAGATGGTTAAGAATATTAAACGGGGTAAACATATGTGAATGTTGTTTGCAAACTATATTTTGTGAATGTGAGATGTCCTTAGGGATAATCCTGTATGTTGAATAAATATATAGTTCTTTTCCCAAGACGTTTAATGCTGCCTTGCACAAGAAAATTAATCTAAACAATTACAGAGCTAAAATGCAACAGTGGTATAAATAGACATCAGAAAGCATGTAAGCACCTTCACTAAGTACTTGGATAAAGGTGACTTGAGCTTCCTGAGTGCCATCCTCCAAGTATTTGTTTTTGTAACCTTTAGTATGCTCATTGCATAATGACTAAGATAGATACTTTAAATAATGACATAACTAATTTCTGAGACTCCTATTCATTTGTTGTACCAACTTTCACATAATTAAGAGGTAATTTGCATGTAAATGAATTTCATTTTAGTAAAATGTTTCAAAGGTCTCTTAATTCACTAATAATTTGCAAATCAAGCAAATAAAAGTGATGGAAGCTTCTAGCTTCTGACAATGATGAAAAATTTATAATGGACTAACTGGTCTGCTGCTAACAATAATAAACTATGGACAAAATAGAAAATATAAATACTTAAAGTAACTGGAGAGTAACAAACAAGCACAAACCAGAGGAGGTTTAATCCTGAAACAGTAGAAAATTATGGACAAGATCACCATTTATGTAGTTTTCCCCTGAGAGAACTCTCAAGTCCACATGACATGCCTTTTACAAAACTCAGGAAAAAAGCTACTGTCTTACTGGTTTAAGGAGTCAGACAGTAGGATTCATGGATCTGGGAATGGACAGGATGTGAGGGGGAGTACCCTAGAAAGAAGAGAACCTCAGAGACTCTACATATGAACGCCCCTCAAATTATTGGGCCTCTAAACTATTCATACACAGAATAAGATGTCAATGAACCCATTTAAGGAAAACAACTAGAAGGCTGAAAGTATTGTACTAAAATATTGGTAAGGACTCTCTGCTGGAAAGACAGAATTGAAGTGTGAATCTCAACATTTTGAGTAAATTGGTAAACATCTCAGGGTCTCCACTGAAGTAATATCCAAAGACTAATGGGTTTGCCCTATAAGGAAAAAAAAAAAAAGACCACTCTAAGAATGCCTAAAAATAATCCTCTCAAAGATCAATTAAACTGTTTGTAATTTATACAAAATACAGCACTTTTCAGAAGCCAATATCAGATTGCAGATTCTCTATAATATTACTAATCTAAACTACCAAAAAAAAAAAAAATCCGAGATATGTGAAGAAACAGGAAACACAATTACTAAAAACAAACCCATGTATGACCCCGATATTAGAATTACTGGTTAGGACTTTCAAATAACATAAAGGAATTACAGAAAAATAGGAATAAGATTGGTGAAGTGATGGAAAATTTCAGAAGAGCTATGGAACTGTAAAGGAAAAAGAAAGAAAAATGTGAAACTGAAAAAAACACCATATCTGAAACAAAAAATTAATTGCCTGCGTTTAACAACAGGTTGCACAGCCCTGGCCGGTTTGGCTCAGCGGTTAGAGTGTCAGCCCGCGGATTAGAGAGTCCCGGGTTGGGTTCCCGCTAAGGGCATGTACCTTGGTTGCGGTTTGTCCCCGGCCCTGGTTGGGGTCGGGTGGGTGGCAACCACTCGATGTGTCTCTCTCACATCGATGTTCCTCTCTCTCTCTTCCTCCCTCTCTCTCCCCGCCCCCTGCTCTATCTGAAGGTACATGCAAAAGTGTCCTCGGGTGAGGATAAAAAAAATAAAAAATGAACAACAGGTTGCACAAAAGAGAAGAAAGCATCAGTAAACAGGAAATAAGTCAACAGAAATTATCCAAACTAAAGTACAGAGAGAAAGTTGACTGAGAAATAGGAATGGAGCTTCAAGAGCCAATATGCCTGTATCAAATAGTATAACACATATGTAATTAGTCTCAGAAGGAGAAGAAAGAAAAGTATAGGGGAAACAGTATTTGAAAAAATATTGGCTGAAAATTCTTTCAAATTTGATAAAAAAGAAAAGTGTATGGATGCTGTGTTTCCAAAACAGCATAAGCAAAGGGGAAAATGCATCTAGGCACGTAATAGTCAAACCACTGATAACCAGAGAAAAATGGTAAAAATCAGCAAGAAGAAAAAAGAAAAATTATATACAGTGGGTCTGCTATAAGGGTATTCCTTAATTCTCCTTAGAAGCAGTATAAATAAGAAGACACAGTAAAAATACTCTAAAAATTCTGAAATAAAATATCTATATCCAGGAAAAATCTCTTTAAAATTTAAGGCAATAAAAAAGACATTTTCAACCCAGCCAGTGTGGCTTAGTGGATTGAGCCTCGTCCCATGAACTGAGAGGCCCCGGTTCAATTCCCAGTCAGGGCACATGCCTGGGTTGTGGGCTCCATCCCCAGCGGGGGGCGTGCAGCAGACAGTCGATTGATGTTCTCTCTCACATCGATGTTTCTCACTCTCCCTCTTCCATCCTCTCTCTGTGAAAAAGCAATACAAACATACAAACATATTTTTTTTTAAAGAGACATTTTCAAGTAAACAAAAGCTATAAAACTTGTCACACCAGATATACACTAAAGTATTGGTGACTGAAGTTCTCAGGCTTAAGGCAAATAAATCCAGATGGAAACTCTTATATTTAGAAAGAAATGATCAACATTAGAAATGGTAAACATGTAGCCCTGGCTGGTTTGGCTCAGCAGTTAGAGTGTTGGCCTGTGGACCAAAGAGTCATGGATTCGATTCCAGTCAAGGGCACGTAACTTGGTTGTAGTTCGGTCCCCGGCCCTGGCCCTAGCCCTGCTCGGGGTCATGTAGGAGGCAACCAGTCGATGTGTCCCTCTCACATCAATGTTTGTCTCTCTCTCCCTCTCTCCTGCCTTCCCTTCCACTCTATCTGAAAATCAATGGAAAAGTATCTTTGGGTGAGGATTAAAAAAAAAAAAGAAATGGTAAACATGTAGATAAAAAAGTATATCTTTTCTTAAATTCTTCAAAAGCAAATTAATTATTTAATCACAAATAATAATGCATGTAGTGTTTAGAGCATATTAAGAAGTAAAACTTATGACAAAATAATATAAAAATAGGAGAAATATAAATGGAATTATACTGTAAAAAGTTTCTTAATTATATATAATTAAGATTTAATTAATTCATGGTATATTATGATTAGTAATGGATACATATTGTTATTCTTAGAGCAATTTGGGGAAAGATTATCAAGAGAGACACATTTTTCTTGCCTTAAATTAGGTCATAATTTTCATATTTATTAGTATGCATAATAATTTTTGGTTGTATCCTGGGCATGAAAAATCATATACTGTGGACATTCTTGACATTTTTCAATTCTCTTCAGGGTATTGATTTTTTAAATAATTAATTTTAATAATTAATTTGATTGGGCTAAAATTCCAAGCTCTGTCTTGTCCATCGTGGGTGCGAGCTAAAATCTATGTGCAATACTTTTTGTTAAAGCTGGGCTGCTTGCTGTTTGTCCTATCCATGTGTCACTTGGGGACCAGCCAGCTATCTGATCAGAGGGTATACATACGAACTCGTTGCTGGAACTGCCATGATCTCGCCTAGGTTGTTGTGATTGCCCATATCTTTACCCTCTGTTTCTTCAAGTCAGTAAGATTAAGTTGATTGTATTTATTTATTTATTTATTTATTTATTTATTTATTTATTTATTTATTTATTGCTATTGAAGGTCAGTTGCCCTCTGTAGTAACAAGTCCTATCTTTCTTCAGGAGTAAAGATGTAAAACTCACCCAGTGCGATCCCTTTTTCCAAGGGTCTACATCCTCCAGTTTTTGTCTGCATATGGTATTTCAGTGCCTTCAGGTAGTTTGGTTTTTTTTTGTTTTTGTTTTTTTAACGTAGAATCTAGTGTTATCCTGAGGAGAGTTTATTCAATAGAAGCTACTCAACAATGACCAGACAGGGAACCTGTAGGCTTGATTTTAAGCTTTGCTAGAGCAGGTCTGATTTGTTCTTGTCTTTTTCCTAAGGGAGAATATGTTGGTCTATAGATATAGTCTCTCACTCCTAAGGTGTAGCCTTTCTAGGGTTTCAAGCCTGCACTGTTTATCAAGACCCCCTCTACCTTGTCAGGATTCCAACTGTCTTCCCTAAAGTGGCAACAAGTAAAACCTCCACTTGGTGTTTTTAGCCATGTTTCTCTGTATTCACCCATCTCTCAGTTTGAGGCAGGGATTTGCACAGTAACTTCAGTTCTCCAATTTTAAGAAGAGCTGTTGATTTTCAGTTTTTCTCTTCTTTTCTTGTTGTGAGCGTGGAAGTGACAACTTCCAAGCTTTCTTGTTTGTTTGTTTTGAATGAAGGAAGAATAATAATGGTCTGGAAGTGGCCATGTTTGCCATAGGGGCCTGGCTCCATTTTCTGACTACCAAAGTCTTTAATGAGAAGCTAAGAAAATCCAGTATTGCTTTCTGATGGCCTGACTCGGTATAAGGAAAATTGGAGAAGTTAGAGAACTCAGAGGAATAGATAATTCATGAATCTCTGTACCGCCTCTAAAACATTAGTTATCTCAAGTAAACATTTGGCAAGTATTAAATCAGAGTCAATTAATAATGGAATTCTGTGACAAGTGTTCACATAAATAATTGGAAAGATACATATGCTTTAAATACCAGATATGCAGGTGGTAGAATTGGCACTCTGTTGAGAAAATACTGAAGTATAACTTATATTTTTGTCTAGAGAAGGCCTTCTGTATGGCCAGGGTGACAGTATATACATAACAGAAAAAGTGTATATGATCCAGTCAGTTCACAAGTTCTTATTTATTATGTGTGTGAGCATGTAGCCAATTCATCGAATATCCATAAAAACATATATCACATATGTGTTATATATATATATAACACAGACAAAATTTGATTCTACTCAAATATTTTATGAAATATTTAGTTTCCTCAGAGGATCTAAACCAGCCAGTGTATCAGACGATTAGAGTACCAGTTGGAATTCCTTAAATTAATCATAACTGTCCTGTCCTCTAGTGGGCAAATCAGAATTGTTTAGTGTATCACATTAATGAACATATTTTTTTGGCAGTATTTATGCAAAAATTGAAGTTTGTTTTTCAAATCATAACTATATCATGATGCTGAGCACTCACAAAAAGCATAGGTAGCCCAGCTGGTGTGGCTCAGTGGTTGAGAGTTGACCCATGCACTAAGAGGTCGCCGGTTCTATTCCCAGTCAGGGCACATGCCCAGGTTGTGGGCCAAACCCCCGGTGGGGGGCATGCAGGAGGCAGCCAATAGATGTTCTCTCTCATGATGGTTCTATCTCTCTCCCTCTCCCTTCCTCTCTCTCTAAAATCAATAAAGAAAAAATATATTAAAAAAACATAAGTAAAAGTAAAAACAATTCTCACCTTTGTAGAGCATACTTAAGTAATTTCTTACTTAACTTTTCTTCATAACTTTTGTGATGCCTTATCTCATTTAATCCTTAATTTAATCCATTTTCCTGACATTAAAATGGAAAAACAATATCAGAATGAAGCAATAGCCATTTTAAATTTAGCATCCAATACTTTTATTCTATGGAATGAAAGGTTAAAAGATGGTACATGATGTAAAAAGTCTCATATTTTTCTTGACCACTTTTCTGGTGAGAAGAAAGTAGAGTGCAGCCATGATCAAAGGAGAACAATAGAAACTAAAACTTGCTTGACTTTGGCACTTGAAATGTAAGCATACCTATGAAGGCAGTGCACGTACTGGTTAAAAGTATAGACTTTCTAGACTGACCTATTTTTGAATTCTGGTTCTGTTTTTACTTGCTTAATGACCTTGGTCAGATTACTTAATTGCTGGAAGTCTTTATTTTATCATTTGTCAACTAAAAATATACAGGTCTATTTTCTTATTTATCAAATAGAGCTAACAGAGTTAAGGTGAAAATTAATTTATGTAAAGTGACATTTATATACTTAAAATTTGATACGTAGAGGTTATTGGTATTATTGATATACAATCTTGGTAAGGAATGCTTCTTTTATTATCCAGGTTTGGTAAATGTACTATTTATATACTTTTCACTACATTTAATTTATTATTTGATAAGTATGGAAACTTATAGGTAAGTTAGACAAAGAAAAGTGTTATATTATTTCCCTAATTGTTCTCCTATAACATTGTGTCTTTACTATAAAAGAAAGAAAAACATCAAAATTGTTTTATTTCTTATTCAATGCTTTTTATCTCAGTAATTCAACACTACCCTGCACTTTAGATTGGGATATCATAAAGCTAATTTATTTTTTAATTTTTTTAACCAAGTCAGGTGGTTGCTTTAATTTTGTATATGCAGCCAATTCAGGTTCTATTACGAGCACTTGAATTTCAAATTGAAAAACATGTACTTAATTTCTGAAATATTTATTACTTAATAAGTATACTTAAGGCTGTCTAAAAAGAAAACGTAAAAAATCTTTGTCTCTGCTAAGAAATTAGATCACTATACAAGGATTGCTTAATTACTAAGCAATAAGTTGAGAAAATTACTCACATATTAAGTCTGACTCAACCATTTTACTTGTATTGCAAGGATACTCCTTTTTCTTACTTCACAGTTTAATATAGACAAATCATAATATGCTTTAATGAGCACAAACTCTATAATGACAAATGTAGTAAATGACAAAAACTAAAACAATATTTCTTGTTGGTCTCTAAATCAAAAATTTAAATTTGACAAACACATTTTAATGTAACGGATGAAGTTCCAAGCGGTTTAATGAAAATGAACCATGCACTAAACCTTCACACCTTAATTATTTCTAAGACCGAATTGTAAAATGACTTTAGTTTAAAATCAATAGTTACCTTACACTTCTCTGTGTAATCAATAAACAAGATTGTCCAATATAATTTTAATGCAACAGATGAAGTTTTAAACTATTTAATTAAGTTGCATCATGTACTCAGTCTTAACTTGCTTTTTTAGGCACAATTAAATAAGAACTTTAAATGTAGTGTCACCTTATTCTTCACAGCATAATCAATAAACGTCTTCCAATATTAGTTTTGAAAAATAAACTTTAAACGTCTTCCAATATTAGTTTTGAAAAATAAACTTTATTATGAGAGGGATTGTTTATAAGCTTTGAATTTAGATTGTCTTTTAAATTAAATCATTATATTTCTTAACTGTTATTTGTATAGCTAAATTAAGTTAAAAAGAGATATGATCAAAACAATCTGCTAGTACCATAGAGAAGAAAGGAAATGAAAACCTAGAGGAAAATGCGGTATCTATAGCAACAGACAGTATAAATTAGAAGAGTACTTTCTCCTCCAATTCATCAAACAAAACAATGTATACAGTAATCAAACACCAATGACAACAACAGACATGTATCAGCACATACTCTGTGTGAAACACAATACTAAACACTACCTGCCAATCTAGCTGGGGAAAGGAGACATACAGGTAGGTGTCTTGAATGAAAAAAGCATACTGAAGAGCAATGGTATAAAAGGTAAAAATGTTTGCCCGGCTGGTGTGGCTCAGTGGTTGAGTGTCAACCCATCCACCAAGAGGTCTCCGGTTCGATTCCCAGTCAGAGCACATGCCCAGGTTGTGGGTCAAATCCCCAGTGGGGGGCATGCAGGAGGTGGCCAATCGATGTTCTCTCTCATTGATGTTTCTCTCTCTCTCCCCCTCTAAAAATTAATAAAGAAAAAAAAAACTTTTAAAAATAAAAGGTAAAGATGTTGTATGAAGATGTATTGTGAAGAAAGTTGAAAGTAGAAATGAACATTTATTGAGTGCCCACATTGCTGAGTCCTTGAATTCATAAGCTATATCTTCAGTTCATTGCTAAGTAAGCTGAGGTACAGGTGGTTTAAGTGATATTCTATCAGAGCTTAACATCTGAAGGCAGATGATGTCCATCATTCTCTCATTTGTGATGTTAACATTATTGCCCAGCTGAGATGATGCTTACTTTCTCCATTGTACACTTCATATAACTCCTTTTGCAATGAATAACCAGTATTTGGTAAGACCGTTGAAGACAATGCAAATATTGTACATCTCATCAAAACTGCCTTCTAGATTTGACATTCATTGGTGATTCTTGCCTGAACTAATCTTTACTGTGCTTACATGGTTTATATACTTAACTTTATATGGTTCTAAAAAGATGATTTTATAATTCCAACGTTCTTTCCACAGTGGCCAATTAGCTCTTCTGTAACGATCACTTCCCCATTGAGACAAACACAAAATGATAGGGCAGATTTAGTAATGGTATGGGTGGACTGGTGTGATAGCTGTACAAGGAATGTGTAAATGAAAAAGTAAATAAGTGGAGAATAAATAGGAAAGCAAAGGATCAGAATGCAGTGAGCCCTAAGAAATGTTTATAATTCAAAAGAAATGAAAAGCATAGGAGACCTTAAAAGGACATGTCATCAGAATGTCAGAGGAGAATCAAGGTAGTGAGTGGTCACAGGGACAGCACAAAGGAGGTTCACAAAGGGGAGTCTGTCAACAAAATAAATATAGTCTACAGGTCCAGGAAAATAAGAAATGGTATTATTGGTGACATTAAATGGAGCATTGGAAATTTAAAATGAGCATTTGTCCCCCCTGGAGCGTGGAGTCAGATGTAGAACTGCAGAAGTTATAATCAGTAAAGAGAAGAATGAAGATGTTGGAATATTGACACCTTCTCAGTAAAATAAAAGATACATGTTGGTGATGGGAAGAAAGTGCAGAGGGGCAAAATAATTCATTCGTTCTATGTTTTACAAGTGAGGAAAGAAATACCATGCCTTAAAGTAGGAGGGGTGACTCGAGACAAACAGCAGTGCAGAGCTGGGTGTAGATACACAGTCCTCAGGTGGCAGAAATGATGGGATCTGAGGAAACCGATTATGGATTACATGGATCACTACCTCTTCCCCTGCGACTATCTTTTGGAAAATGTGAAATTAGGTTAAGGGGAATAGATCCAAGAGTCTCCATCCTTTCAACAAAGCCAAAGGTGAGCTCACCCACCTTTGTCTGTGGAATCAGTGAGCCTGGAACTTGGGCAAAGAACAGAATTACTTTGATGGCAGCAGGCGGGCTGCTGCTGAGCTGGTGTCTGTACTGTGTGAAATCTGCATAGCTATCGGTCTTCCTCAGGGGGTTACTCTGTGATTCAGAACAACAGAGAAAGCAAGTATGAGACTGCAAGGCCAAGGATTTAGAAAAAAAATGTGGCAATGAGAGGAATGAAATAGATGAACATAAAGTTCAAGCTGATGAAGTTGTAGTTATCTCAGAATGAGTAATCAAGAACATTCCGATAATTTGGGCTATAAGGCAGTTTCTTGCTATTTATGTGATTATGTGTGCAGATGCTCTTTTACATTTATAGCATGTAGGTACATGTGTTCATGTAATGATGTAAAAGGATAAGATGGACTGCGTTACATATTCAGAGAGAAGGTTAATTTTTAAAAATAGTCGGGTGAGTGATTCTCACGGCGATCCCACCTCCTCTTCACTTTCCTCCCTGCTCTGCTAATCTTTCATGAATCCTCCATTCGGAAGAAGGGCAGGAAGGCCACTGCTGCCAACTGGAGGCCAGAGATTGGGGAAATTTGTAGGTAATTTTTACAGAGACGTTCTCCTGCATTACAACAGGAATAACGGTCCTGAAATGGTGAACATGCTGTCTAATACTGGGAGCTAGAGTTAAGTGATACTTCAAATAGTAATTGATGTGTACTAAGACTCACCATAGATTTGTTATATAGTAATGGCTATTACTACCTTACTGTAAATAATAGCCTATTAATTTTATTTATGAGTTAGAAGAAAACAAATCAGAATTTCTGTAAGACAAAGTCATTAAACATTATCATATATATTGAAAAGCATGGATATTTGAATAGGTCCATTTGGGAATTAATTTAACTATTAAAAGTATTAGATAATTTATATGAAAAGATTTATATTTTTATTTTTGCAGATCATGAGATGGTATTTATATTTGGTAACTATGTTATATTTTTTTTAAACTCTACATAATTTTAAAAACCATTATTGTAAAAAATCTTTAGTTCTTCAAGTCCAAAGAACTTCTAGATATGAAGTACATTAAAAATTATAGATAATGCCTAAATATTATTATTTAATAATTGGTTCTTGGGTATACTTGGGGAAAGTTATGCAAAAATTTAAAGCTTAAAAAGTCAAAACACAACCATTACCGTATGAGGGAATAAATTGGGCCTATGGAGTGAAAACAGTCAGTGAAAAATTCCTGATCCCAGCAGCATCCCCTCATCCTATTTCCCACCTCAAAGACAAGAATAAGTTAAATCAGAACATCACTTATACAGGTACATCTCATATTCTAACAATATAAAAACAGTAGAACCAGCAGTGAAGAAAGAGTATTTGTATACCATCTAGTGGTAGCTTTAAAAAATAGCAAAAATATTTCCAAATTTTTAAAAAGTAGCAATGATGTATTTATCTTTGCCTCAAATATAAATCACAAAACCTGCCATTTCACATGTTCAGAAAATAAGATGAGCGGTGGTTTTGTCCTCTCCCAATACATCCTCGAATACACTACCATCACCTAAAATAATTATTTCACACTTGTCTAATATTTTATAATATCAAATATTGTGACTTTGCAGTTGCTGCATCATTTTTGTCATAAATTTATGTTTTTTCATGAGCTCCACCATATCATTAAAAGAGAATGTCCTTATACTGAATTAAAAGTTCAAATGAAATTTTATTTTTTATAACAGTAGACAACAAAATACAACAGCCAACGCTTTTATGATCTTTCCAAAGATCGGGCTCATGTTGAAAAGAAAAACCTTTGTGTAATGACTTCTTCTGGAGCACATGAATGCAGACAGAGGCGAAATGACCAGCTCTCCAACTTCCCGAGAGTGATGTCATAATGCAGATCAGTCATATGGCTTCGCTCTATCTTTTTTAAAAAGTTAATTTTAACTGCTAATCATTTAAATACAGAATGAGGGGTTTGGCAATTCATATTTTTCTTAAGAGTCACTTGGGGCAGAAGTGTCCAGATCATAGATGTAATCATCACTCACAAAGCCAGTGCATATGTACTGGCAGAAAAGGCAGAAATCACTGCTTCCTGAGGCATGAGGGGAGTGGTGAGGAGGAGGTGCCTATGGCATGGTGGCTGTCGGGCACAATGCCACGTGTGTTCTGCTGCCATAGAAAAGTCAAAGGGACGGAAGATTCCTGGCACACAGACTTGGAATGGATCATGCTAAGAAAGTAAAACTAAATTTTGTGATGAAAATAGAATGGAGCACAGGAGTGGAGTCCTCCGTTGGGGGCTTACATAATTGAAAGAAAAATCTGCCTTAAGGCTGCTGAGTCTATGCTGCATAAAACATGCAGGGCAGAAGGTGTTTTCATTTTCTTTTGCTCCGAACTCAAATTAAGGGAGATGGAAGGAACAGGATACTAAGATGGTCTTGCAACTTTGTGGTGAGTAACATTTGTTTCTGAACAATTGAAATTTACGTCCTATGCATTCTGGCTTCCTTCCAGAAGGCATATGGCATTCACTTCCTTTCCTAAGGTGTTTTGGTTCAACTCCTAATTTTTGGAGTTGGTACTATATGGTAACAATTCTCTTCTAACCTAGAGCCAACTGAGGAATTTAGATTGCACAAAACCAAAGGCCTGTAGCTCCCCTGTGTTCATCTAGACTTTTCCCAGAAAGTAGAGCTTGAAATAATGTATACAAATGGCCCCTTTTGGAAGTAATCCCAGAAAGTGGAGTGAAATGTTGGGAAAAATGAAGAACAAACAGCAGGGAAAGTCATTACCAGGGTGTGTTCGTGAGATGGTAACCACTGTGGGCAACTGGCCCTCAGTGGTACTGGGGCTCTCTGAAGAGCCATGCAGAATTCCTCTCAGAACTGTCCCTCTGAGGGAACAAAGAAGAGCATTTTTACCATCAATGGCATCTGACTCTTTACCATTTAGAGTAAAGGAAGACAAGAGAAATTTAGAGTGGGAAGACTAGAGAACTCAATTATGCAAAAAAAAAAAAAAAAAAAAAAAAGTGTGAAATGGAAAGATCTCTATGCACTAAAGGAACTCTTAGAAGCAATTTTTTTCCACCCCTCCAAGCTCTTTATAAGGCTGTTCTTAATCTCTGTTCATACTTGACTATTTCTATTTCTGAGATGACTCCTCTCCATCTTGGACTCTTTGGGAGATAGTGCAGGAAATTAGATGCGTCCAGAGTTCAACATTATTTTATGTCCCTGTATGTTCTCCTGACAAATGGCAGCCATTGAATAGTTTCATGAATGAAGACATTAAGACCTAATTTCACCATAACATATCCTCATGGCATTGGTTTACCTACTTAGCCCGTGTCTGGTTTATTTTGGAAAAATAAAATCTACCCTGTAGATTTGAGGTTCAGTAGGGAAAGTATGAGATAAATTATATAAAAGCACTCTTCAAATGGGAAAGCACTTTTTAAATAGTATGAAAAAGTGTGTTTTTGCGCCACGTCAGCTCTCTGGTGTCTGAGTCGCCTTGGCACACAAGCATCTTCTGCAAATTGCTGTAAAGGGACCTTTAAACTTTCTCCTAACAGATGTCATTTAGCCAGGAAACGGAGGGCTTCATGGACTTCAATCAGAATCCTCTTTTTCTTCAAATACGTTCAAAGCGTACTCACTATACAATAAAAATGAAAAAGCAAATTGTAGTTTGTCCTGATAAACGTTACTATTTTCTTCTAGAACAAAGCATTTGGGGGCCACTCGGGGGGTTTCCTTCACATTGAGGCTGGATGTGTGACAGACTGAACAACTCTGCTCAACGCCCACAGTGCTGAACGCTCCATATTCCAAAATGTAGCTGGAACACTTCCCAGAGTGTACATCTGCCTCTCTAATTTACACCTCCAAAGATGAGGGTGAGCAAGGAAGAGGTGAGAAACCTTAATAAACTACTTGGAGCCTTTGCATGTGCTGTGGGCAGCTTCCCAGCACACGCCGACAGCCTGGCAGCAGGGGGCTAGGTGGTAAACACATATTTCGTCATCGAGTTTCAGCGATGCCCATTACATTGCAATGGTGATCTTGCCTTCGAAGGGTAACCAATAATTCTTTCCTTTCTTTTTCTTTTCTTTTTTTTTTAATCTTCTACCCATTTTTCCAAGATGACTTCTGGGTCCCAAATTGGGCATTCACTTGATTTATACACTGTCAGGTGCAAAATGCCCGTCCCTTTATTATCATATCACATTGTGGGTCTTCTTTCCCACACGATGCTGCTTCTCAGGTAGAAACTATGCCTTCATTGGGATCAAGTGTTTGCCTTGTAAGGAAACTGCTGAGACACTGATATCTGCAGGACACTGCTGGCCAGAGCATGTCAAGTCTAAGTTGGCAGCAGCGAAAGAACGAAGTTCGTAGAGAGCAAACTGCTTACTCTTCGGTCTAAATTAATGGGGCTTCCCAGCAGGCCACAATGTGTAAATAATAATCTGCTCTTTCAACTTAGGGAAGATTATTATGATTAAACTCAAGGTTACCTTTAATATGGCATTTTCTGAGCCATCCCATAGTGGGCTGTACCTTCCTTTTCCACATCATAAATGCTTCTTCATTCGTTCAGAGGTTCTTAACTTGGGGACCATGGACCCCAGATAGACCATTAAATGTATTTGTGAATGTGGATGAAAAAATAATATCTTTACTTTGGCTAACTCTTAACTGAAATTTAGCATATCTTTTTAAGTGAAATGTAGGCTGCACACCTCAGTATTATTAACATAACCTGTGACTTTATCACCAGTGGAGATCATGGATATTTTCTTTCTTCTTTTTTTTTTTTTATAATATATTTTCATTGATTTTTTTTTTTTTTTTTTTTTTTTTAGACAGAGAGCAAGGGAGAGAGAGACAGAAACATTGATGTGAGAGAGAAACATCAATCAGCTGCCTCCTGTGCGCCCCCTATTGGTGGTTGCGCCTGCAACCTGGGCATGTGCCCTGACCGGAAATCGAACTGGGACCTCTCAGTCCATGGGGTGATGCTCAATCCATTGAGCCACACTGGCCGGACATTCATGGATATTTTCATAACAAGTTACAGTTTGTGCAGGTGTCTCAAATAAGATTTAGACTTCACTTTTTTCTTTTTTTAACTATGGAGATTATTAGAACCACCGTTAGATATTGTTATTTAATGCATTAATAAAGAAGTACATGTATTACTGCATAACAGTGTATTTTAAATAACCTCATTTCCATACAGTTTGCCTTAGTTACATTTTTATGTATTGTATTTTATACATTTAAAAATATTATTCTGTGAAAAATTCATCAGACTGCCAGAGGGGTCTGAATGAAAAATACACGAAGAACTCTTGTTAGACCTACATCATACTTTCTGTGTAGCCTTAACAACTTGTCCAGGGAGAGCCCAGCACATCAGTCTGTGCATTCACTGTACTTAATTTGCAAATCATAATTGGCATTTCTGGTGCCCACTCATGCATCATACTCTGCCTCCAGACTGTGAGCTTCTGGAGGGCAAAGACCTGCTCTCTACCATAATTGCTCTAGCATCAGTGAGTCTGGAGCTGGACTGCTTGGGCTCCAGATCCCACATGAGTCATCTAACCCCTGATGTGTCACCTAACCCTAGATGCATCAGTTGTTAGTGCTGTGACATTGGACAAGTGGCTCTAGTTTTCTCAATATATAATGAAGATGATAGTAGCTACTTCCTACATTTGTTGTAAATATTAAATGAGTAAAACACGTAGAATAAGGTCTGGGATAGTGAGCACTCAGCAAACGTTAGCAATCATTATTGTCATCTTTATTATCATCAACAGCAGCAAGTGCTGCAACGTCTCCATTAGTGGTGGTGGGGGAGGATGCGGTAGAGGTAGTAACCTCTTTGCAACTCCAAAGTCTAGCATAGTCCCTGCCTGGCACATAAGAAGCATTCAGTTCATGTTTGTTGAATGAATTAAATAATAAGTGTATTTTGGCCTTCAAACAAGTAATTGGATAAACCTACAACCCCAAACCTGAAAATATAAAACATGTACATAAAATTGCCAATCAACCAATCAACAAATAATTTATAAAGTCTCTACTATGTGTTCAATACTGTGCAATGTGGTCCTAAGTCCTTTTATAACTAATAGGAATTTATACTGTTGCAGTTTGAAGAAACTCTCTGTCTCTCTGTCTCTGTCTCTGTCTCTGTTTCTCTCTCTCTCTCTCTCTCTCTCACACACACACACATACACACACACACACACACACACACACACACACACACGATGAATAAGATACTGAAATGTAAAATCTTTTCAGATGGTGCCTAAACAGGAGTGGCTGACTACTGAATCTTTATGAATAAGCGTGAATATCTGAGTTCAGCAGCGTCAAATTCCATTCCCATGACTGCTCTGCTCCCCCCACTCCCCAAATGCACTATCTTCTTCCTCACCCACTTCCTAAGCACACTGTTTACCAGCTGACCACTGCTTGCTCAGGGAACTATCTCCTCTATCATGAGAGATTTAGACGGTGAAGAGAAAAAGGAGATAACTCAGAGTGGGTGTTATGCAGAAGGGAACAGAAGGAAAAGGAGCTGTAGACTAAAGTCTTCTGGGGAAGAATATATTTGGAATCTGTAGTCACCTGAGGAGAAAATGTTAATGAGACTTACCATGGCATCTTAATTAAATATTCGTTTTCCCTTGCTCTTTTAATATAGGCACAGCCTTATACCATTTACTCTTCTGTATAGCAATGAATGAGTTTAAAACATTTGCATTGCATATATATGTAATATCACATGCTACTTAGACTGTGAATTATGTTGATATCGTTTTCATTTTTTATTTCCTAAAACAAATTCCTTTGAATAATTTCAAACTCAAGTAAAGAGATGAAACTGGTTTGTCTTCATAGGGAAGCTCTCCCCTGAGCAGTGCTGGCAACAGTAGAAACTATACCACTATCTCTGGTCTACAAAGACATAAAACCAAAAAAAAAAAAAGGAGAAGAACTATTGTTAGCGTATACAAATTTTATCAACTCCTGAAATTTTAAGAATTCATCTCACGAGTTTATATCACTATTTCCCTGGTTTTTAACACCATATTTTCTTGATTCCATGTACATGTGTCTTGTATACATTTTCTCCCATCTTTATAGCCAATCCCTGGACAGAAGAGAAAGGTGTATTTTCCTTGCTTGTAGTTATGTCAGATGTGCATGAAAAGAATCTCAACAGATTATCATTATTAAATTATTAAAGTTAATAAAATCATATATGATTTATATTTCTATTTGTACACTTAAAAGTCATTTAAAATGTCCTGTAAACTTTTTTACTACAATAAAGTATTGAAACAAAGAAAAACATAGAAATATAGTTATGAGATTTAAACACCTAACACTGGAGAAAAGACTACATCTCTACATTTTCTTGTGAAGAAACAACCAAACACTTTCAGAATTTCAAAACGCAGATACTCACAAATAAATAGAATTGTACAGTAGTCTTCTCTTACCTGCTGTTCTACTTTCTTCAGGTTCAGTTATCCAAGTTGAAGCATGCTCCAAAAATATTCAATGGAAAATTCCAGAAATAAACAATCCATATATTTTGAATTGCACATTGTTCTGAGCAGTGTGATAAAACCTTGCCCCATCCTGCTCTGTCCTGCATGGGACTCGAATCATCCCTTTGTCCAAAGTACACATGATGTATATATAATACCGGCCCACTAGTCACTTCGTAGCAGTCTCGGTTATCAAACCAGAGAGAGAAGAGAGACAGAGACCACAGTCACATAATTTTTATTAGAGTACATAGTTATAATTGTTATATTTTGCTATGTTGTTGTTAATCATTTACCGTGCCTAATTTATATATTAAACTTTATCATATGTATGCATATATATATATATATATATATATATATATATATATATAGTTCAGTACTGTCTGCAGTTTCATGCCCCCACTGGGGGTCTTGGAACGTATCCCTCAAGGACAAAGCAGCACTACTATATTTCATTTTGTCATTGAGATTTATTCAAAATAATTGTTTGTTGCATACTAGGCAGTGCAATTAAAGACCAAAAACATTGCTAAATCTCTATAACAAGATCACGGACTTCTGAAAGCTAAAACAACTTATGATACATTTTTTAATCATCAAGGACTATCAGTGAAGTTACAAATTCCCATTTTTCTTTTTCTTTTTTAAATTTATTTATTTTTATTTAATTAATTTATTTTTGTTACAGATGTTTCTCCTTTTCCCCCCGTTGATGCCCTCCTCCTGTTCCTGCCCTCCTCCTCAGCATTGTTGTCTGTGTCCATTGGTTAAGCTTATAAGCATAAGTTCTTTGGTTTATCTCTTCCCTCCCCCTTGCCCCTTCCTCTGAAGTTTGTCAGTCTGAACCCTACTTCTGTGTCTCTGGGTCTATTTTGTTCCTCACCTTATTTTGTTCATTATATTCCACAAATTCCCATTTTTCAATGTTTAATGTCCGGAAGATACTGTATGACTCTTAGTAATTCAATGAAGAAATTCAATTAAGGAAGAAATTAACCTCAAATTGAACCAAATAAGAAATAGATAAGTATTATATAACATACACCTCAAAATGGTATTGCCAGTTCTGAAGCTGTTAAAGATTTTAATTTCAAAACACCAGTTTTGAAATGAAGCTTCTCTTTGATGTTAGTTATTACTGCTCCTTCAACCACGTATCATTTTAAAAGACAACAAGTTACATGAGAATGTATGTATTTTCTTTTTCAAATATATAGTTATACTTTCATGAAAAGTGAATATAAGATTTTTGTGTTGGTACAAGACTGGTAAAACTTCTCTTGAATATTCATACAGGAGATCTTTAGTTATCACAACTAGTTCATAAATGTCTAATAGGTTGCTGAACAATTAATTAATCCAATCAGCTGACAATAAGTTCAGCAGAATGTTTAATGATGTAGTGTTTATTTCTCACAGTACAGCTAAGCACCTTCAAGGCCTTGATATTTGAACAAATCACTTTAGAGAAGACCTAAGCCAGTGGTTGTCCAAATGTGGGCCCAGCATCAGCATCCTCTGGGAACTTGTTAGATATAAATTTTTGAGGTCCAACCCAGACGTTTTGAATCAGAAACTCTGGGAGTGGGGCTTAGCACTCTGTGTTTTAATAGCCCTAGCAATCTGTGTTTTTATAGCTTTCCAAGTGTATCTGATGCATGCTGAAATTTAAAACCAGTTATCTAAGGAAAAAGTATAAAACCTACAGTGTACTGAGTTTTTTCTTCTGCTGCCTTATGGTATAATTAAAGGGACATCTGCACCAAAGTTTGCAGAATGAGAGCATGGTAGAAATAAAACACTCCAAATAACTAAAAACCAACAATCTTTGAAAGGGCGCATCAGAACTAAATGTGATAAAAGGATATCACATGGTAAGAAAAACCTTACAACTCTGACCCAAGAGTGATTCAGAAGAAACTTTAATTCAGATTGTGAAGTTATAGTCTGAAACTTATATGTTTTTATTTTATATAAGAAAGTTATATTTAAGTTTAGGAATAATTAAATATTATGATTGGTCAATAATGGCATATGTACAATTAATATGGTGTTTTTCTCCAGAAAATCTGTAAATAAATTATAAGTATAACATAATAGAAAACATATTAGAATTGATAAATTATGATGGGAATTAAAAGGCAACAAACCTATATTAAACGTATAGAATTCTTTACTGAGGGAATTCTCAGGGCCTTTGACGCTATAAAACTCATAAAGTTCTAACAGGTTCACAGAGCTTGGTTTTAAATCTTGACCACTGAACCTTTTTGGTGAAATCTGTTTTAATTGGTTTAGTCTGGTGATTTTGTTTAGATAAGTAAATAATAGATTTAGTATGAGTTACTATTAAGGGAGATAGGGATATCAAAGATAGGGGTAAGGGACATTTCTGATTATCTAAACTTTTTGGTGTGACCTCAGCTAGAACAAGGATAACCTCAACCATTGGTTCTTCTATCAGAGATAGAATTTTCAGCTGGGCAGAAAAAGAGACTGATTCAAGCTGCTTGTTAAATTTATATTAAACTGTGGAAACCTATCAGGAGTTTCTCTGGCAACCAGTACTCTGAGCAGGATGTCCTAAGTAGTAGTATCGGGTACCAACTTCACTGGCAGATACAGGATTGCAGTGTCTGGTCTTCATGGGTGCCCACTATGCCTGTGTTCCTTATGAATCATTTATTTCCAGTAGCTCCCCAAAAAGCCAAGGCATCCCATGGGCTGGGCCTCAAATTTTCATCATTTCTCTGGTTCCATTGAACCATAATACTGTTTTAGTTAATAAAATGTTAGTTCGTTAGATACTAATACAAACTAATTCAATATAAATACCCAAAGTATAGTAGCAATATTTTCAGTCTACTTACCAATTGACCAATAAAACAGAAAAAAAATGCAAATTAAATAAGGTATTGAAATCTCATCACTGTCACCATCAAACAAAACAAATCTGAGAAGCATATCTTTGATGATGTTTTAGATAAGAGAGTAAACAATGCCAACTAATACTGTCAAATATATGGAATAAAGGTTTACTTATGAAACTTTTATTTTTACAGCATTACAACAACATCCAGAGGCTGCCTCTTTCAATAATATATATTTAGATATCGTATACTTTTCAAATAAAGGGTAATTTAATCTTATTCTGAAACTCGCTCTCTGTGTATTTCCAGGCTCTTATGTAAGAAATCTTTAATTTCAAAGTTTACCCCAGGTGAAAGATAAAGTTTAAAAAGGAAGAATTATATAGGGAGCAAATTATTCCCAGCTTCTTGCTGCTTAATAGTGAATTCACCCTAAGGGATGAATATGACAATAAACTGTGATTTTTCCATTTTTAAATCTCCTTGAGGCTTCTCTACCTTGTGGGCACCAAAGGGAACTTCAGAGGGTTTTACCCTATGCCAGCAATTTTCAACCTTTTTCATCTCATGGCACACATACACTAATTACTAAAATTCTGCAGCACACCAAAAAATACATTTTTTTTGCAAATATGGTATAATTTTGATTCATTCACACTAGTTGGCTATTGTCTTTTTTTTTTTTAATTTGACAATCTACAGGAAAAGAGGTCAGTGCCCAGGTATTGAATGTTTTAAAAATTCCTGTGGCACACTGGTTGAAAACTGCTGCCCTATTTTGTTTTAATTTCATTTATACTAGTCTATTAGTTATTTACCTGTGATTCAGTCTCAGGTTAGATCCCAGCTATTTTCTTTGCAGTCATTTATCTCTGCCACAAAAATACACTTAGAAAGTCTTGGGGCAGCCTTAACTTATCTGCCCTCAAAGAATGTATTTTTAATTTTTTTTTTTCTATTTAGAGAATTTTAAAGGGGTTACTTTAGCAACTGCTGCAATGTACATATTCCGCTGGGATTTTGTTAGTCTGACTTTTTATAGCAATGTAATGATAACACAGCAGAAGAATGTGAGCACTTTCTTTATAGAGCAAACTTTCAATCTAGGTCATAGATGTTTCTCAGAGAACTCTTTCTTTATGACTTCATAGTGTTTCATAATCCTGATTTACTTGGGTTATTTTTTAATGACTCTAAATAAATATTACATTAAAAATAAAATAAAGAAGTTGGGATGCAAGAAGAGGATGGGATTGATACCAAACATAAATATTGTAGCCTTTGTTAAAATGTTAAGGGTACAACAACAAATTAAGGGAAAATATCTTAAATGATTAATAAGATTCATGCTTATGGATTATGTGACTCTGAGAGTAGAAAAATAATGTTCAAATAGTTTTGTAATTATAAACCAATTTGGCTCTGATAACTTGTTTAATGGTTAAAAAATCAAAATAAGGAGGAGTGAGAGTCATATGCAAACATTTTACAGTGGAATATACTATGCATGTACCTTATATACACATCATACTTTATATATATTTTTTAATATCATATAAGCTACAATAATGCTTTAGAAAGAGAAAATATTTTTTACCATGTAATTTTGGCTTATTAAAAAGATCACACAGTGGGGATATGTTCGTCAAAGAATACAAAATTTCAGTTTTGTAGAATGAACAAGTTTTCGATTAAGTACATATTATTAACTACAGTTAATAATACTGTATTGCATTCTTGAAATTTGCTGATAGAGAATATCTTAGGTGTTCACAAACAGAAAAGGTAACTATGTGAAGTGATGGATATTTTAAATAGATTACTATAGTAATTATTTTACAATGTATATGTATATCAAAACATTACCTTGTACACCTTAAATATATACGATATTGATAAAAAAAAATAAACTTTCTCAAGTTAAAAAGAGATTATGCAATTTTAAAGTACAAAGTGGTAATCATATCTCAATAGTTAAGCTGTTTGAAGAGCTGATAATATAGACAATAAGACTGCATTTATTCGCATTTATCTGCTTTTGTTGGGAAATGTAGTATTTTCTATGAATAAATTTTATAGTTAAAATATGGTTTGCTAAGTACCAAAATGTTGTGTGTGTGTATATTTAGTGAGAATGTCACAAATAAATTACACATATTCTCGCTTCAGTCTAAAGCGTTTAGTGTTGTTCCTGTTGGGACACTGAGAGTCAGATAAGAATAGGCTCAAGAAGTAAAATTATTTTCAAGGCCCTACTCTGGTTGCTAGTTAAATGATTCTTTTTTCTTGGTAAGAATAATAAAAGCTTTCATAAAAGGAAATTTTAATAACATGTATTATAACTAATGGAAGTATATATGTTACATCATACATTCTATTACATATAATAAATTAATATATTATATAATACATACGAGTTTCTGATCTGTCTTGTTTTTTTCAATCCTTGTCCCACTCTACTTCTACCTCAATAGGAATACATTCTGAAGACTTATTGGATATGTTTGTAATATATTCTGATGAAGTGATTTCACTAAAACATGAATAAAAAGAAAGGCATTTAGAGTGTTGATTTCTTTTTTCTTTTTTTTATCCTCACCTGAGGACATTTTTTCATTTTTTGTCCAGATAGAGTGGGAGGGAGAGAGAGGAAGAGAGAGAGAGAGAAACATCGACGTGAAAGGGACACATCGAGTGGCTGCCACCCACATGACCAACCAGGGCCGGGGACAAACTGCAACCGAAGTACATGCCCTTAGCGGGAACCGAACCCGGATCTCTCTGGACCGCAGGCCGATGCTCAAACCGCTGAGCCAAACCGGCCAGAGCTAGAGTGTTGATTTCTTAATGATTCCAGGGCATAGTTTTCACTATCAACCATATTCCATCCTGGAATCCTGGAATCCCTTGATGAGCTATTAGGTTTTGTAATGAATATTTGCTCCCTACACTTGACTATAGAATTGCTTGACTTTTAAAGTATGTATTGCTGCTTTTCATAGTTATTCTATTTCTTGTTACTTTTGCTATCGTCAGTTTTCTCAGTTTGTCTTAGAAATATCTCTCTCCTTAGTACTCTATGTTATGCTGCTTTGGACTGAGGAATCAGAATAAATCTATTTGGATTATACATAAATTTAACAAATATTTGTGAAGCATAATTTTTGTGTAGAGCACTGTACTAAGCCATTAACAGAATACCAAGGTGTCTAACATACAGACATCTGAGATACACACACACACACACACACACACACACACACACATGTATGTATGTAGATATATATATCCTCTTTTTTAAGATATTTTTTAGGGCTCTACATTTTTAGAGTAGTTTTATATTTACAGAAAAATTGAGAGGAAGATACAGAGATTTCCCATATACCCTCTGTCCCCACACATGCACAGTCTCCCCCATTATCAGCATCCCACACCAGAACAGTACATTTGTTACAATTGATGGACCTATATTAACACATCATAATCATTCAGAGTCCACAGTTAACATTACAATCCACTCTTTGTGCTGTACATTCTATGGGTTTGGACAGAATTAAAATGACACATATCCACCATCTGGTATCATACAGCTCATTTCACTGCCCTAAAAAGCCTCTGTGCTCCACCTTCATCTTTCTTCCCTTCCTCAACCCCTGTCAATCATTGATTTTTTAAAACTGTCTCCACAGTTCTTTTCTTTTCCAGAATGTTATATAGTTGGAATCAAACTGTACGAAACCTTCTCAGATTGGCCTCTTTCACTTGGTAATATATGTTTAAGTTCCCTCCATGACTTTTCATGGATTGTTAGCTCATTTCTTTTTAGCACTGAATAATATTTCATTGTCTGCATGTCACAGTTTGTTGATCCATTCATATGTTGAAGGACATCTCGGTTGCTTCCAGAATTTGGCAATTATCAATAAAGCTGCTATAAACATCCATGTCCAGGCTTTTGTGTGGACATAAGTTTTCAACTCCTTTGGGTAAATATTAAGAAGGGTGATTGTTGTATCATATGATACAAGTATGTTCAGTTTTGTAAGAAGGCACCAAATTGTTTTCGAAAGTGGCTACACCATTTTGCATTTCCAGTAGCAATGAAAAAGAGTTCCTGTTGCTCCACATCCTCACAAGCATTTGCTTTTGTCGGTGTTCTGGATTTTGGCCACAGTGATATCTCATTGTTGTTTTAATTAGCATTTTCCCGATGAAATACGATGTGATCTTTAGGTTTGTATGATCTGTATTTTCCAAGATATTAATTTCTGTCTCTATCTCTCAATTTTCTTCCTCAGAATCACATTTAATTTCATTGTTTCCACAATCTCTTCCATATGTAGGAACACAAAATTTTGAGTACTTGTAACAAGCTCCAAGATGATTGAAAAATGTAAAAATTTTTGGTCAACAGGAGGATGGAGAACTTTCCTTGAGAACTTTCTAGAATAGTATTTTTTTCATAAACATTAATTGTGCTGGTTATTGGCTAAAAAATGTCAAAATCATTAAATAACTTATGTTCTGCCTCAACTTTCAAATCTAATAAAGTCTTGTGGACTCACCTTGCTAATGTCTTTTATACCCATATCTCACATATATTCCTTTATTTTTAACCCCAATAGGATATTTTATTCCTGGAGAACCAGCAGAGATGGCGGGACTGGAGAAGGTATCACAGCTGACAGGGTTCAGAGTTCTGGCCATTGCTCAGTACTGCCTCACTTTGAAAGATTCAAGCACCTCAGAGCTCCATTTCATTTTTCTCTGTTCACATCTGTTTTTCAGAAAGTTGGACTTGGTCACAGTGTGACTCCTGGATAAACTCCTTATAACTAGAGCACTTTCATAAGGACACAGGCTAATGATTCATTTCATGTTCATTTACATGGACAAAAAGGCCAGTTAAGAAAATGTTGTATAGGATTAGTGAGAAGTGAGTTGTCTATATTTCTATTTTAAATTCTTCCCTGAAATTTTTGTCCTGAACTGACAAAAGGTAAGATTGTTATTCATATAATAGTGTATCGACCCTCTTCAAGCAAACCTCTACCTGAAACATTCAAATTTTTCTTGAAATCTCTATGTATCAACTATACTTAAGGTGAACAGTTACTAGTCCATATTTTCTATACTTTCATAACTCCACAGTTTTGCCTGAAATGTACATGACCACTTGCATATGAAGAATGAATTCTTTTTTATTAATATTTTTATAAATATCATAAGTATGTATGGTTTGAAGTTAAAGCACCATATTGACAATAATATAACCAATCTGAATAGCAAGAATATTACCAGCATCCTGAAAACCTCCTTCGTGTCACCTCCAAATCATTGTTCCCACCCTTGTTGCCAAAGTCAACATAATTCTAACATCTAACCTCAAATTTAGTTTTGCATCTTTATGAACTTCATATAATAAAATCATTCTGAATGTATTTGTGCCTTTGGCTCTTTTTGCTCAACAGTGTATTTGTGACATTCATTCATATTTTGTGTAGCAATAGTTCACTTACTTTTCATCACTGCATAGTATTCCTCCATATGCATATGCCATAAATGATTTATCCATCCTAATATAGATGGGTGTTTGAGTAGTTTCACACTTTTAATCATGTCAATGGTGCTTCTATAACCTTCTTGTACATGTCTTTGGTCTTTTGGTGAACACATACATGCATTTCTGCTGGTTACATACCTTGGAGTGAATTGTTGCCTCATGGAATAGGCATGTGCTCAGCATTAGTATAAACTGCTCAACAGTTTTCAGAAAGGTTATACTAGCTTTAGTCTCATCGGCAGAATGTGAGAATCTCAGTTGCTCTGAATTCTCACCAACATTTGGAATTTTCAGTCTTTTTCATTAGGACTTTGTCAGTTATAGATTTTTCCACTCTCTGGCTTATCTTTTTACTTTAAAAAAAAAAAAAAAAACTTGTTTTTTCTTTATTTATTTTTAGAGAGAGAAGAAGGGAGAGGGAGAGAGAGGTAGAAACATTGATGAGAGAGAACATCGTTAGCCGCCTCCTGCATGCCCCCCACTTGGGGTCTGGCCCACAACCTGGGCGTGTGCCCTGGCTGGGAATCGAACCAGCGCCCTCTTGGTGCGTGGGTCAACGCTCAACTACTGAGCCACACTGGCTGGGCTTATCTTTTTACTTTTTAAAAAAATTATGCTAAAAAATGTATAACATCCATTTTACTCTTTTAATGAATGTTATGTTTAATTGACTAAAATAATGTGTAATTTTAATGATTATTACATTTTGTATTCTATTTTTTAATTGACCTTGCAGAAGTTTATGAAGATATGCTACTATATAATATTCTAAAGGTGTTACTAATTCTTTTTTTTTAATTGATTTGAGAGAGAGAGATCAATTTGCTGTTCAACTTATTTATGCATTTATTGGTTGCGTCTTGCATGTGCCCTGACCAGAGAGCAAACCCGCAACCTACCTGCATTGGGATGATGCTCTAACCCACTGAGCTACCAGGCCAGGGCCATTTTTTTTATATTAAAGTTTTTAATCCATCTGGAAACCTGAAGTTTAATTGTGAATATTATATGAGATGGTGAGCAAATACACTTTCTTCTTATGTATTCATTTTACCTAATGCCATGTATTGAAAAGCCTTCCCTTTCTCCACTAGCATGCAGTGTCATATTTATCATAAATCAAGTTTGTGTACACATGTGGACCCATTTCTGAATTCTGTTCTGTTGCATTTGTACAATGTGCCTATCTTTTTGTCAATACTATATTCTGATAATTTTTTCAATATTGCTTTATTATTCTTGGTTGTTTATATTTCCACATAATTTTTAGAATCAGAATTTCTTTTTACTCACACACAGAGATTGCTAGGGTTTGAATTAAGATTGCATTAACTCTAAGAATATCTTTTTTTTTTTTTTAATCCTCACCCGAGGACATTTTTGCATTTATCTTGAGATGGAGCGGGAGGGAGAGAGGGAGGAAGAGAGAGAGAGAAACATCTATGTGAGAGAGACACATCGACTGGTTGCCACCCACACGACCCCAACCGGGGCTGGGGACAAACCCGGGCCTCTCTGGTCCGCAGGCTGACACTCTAACTGCTGAACCAAACAGGCCAAGGCTAAGAATATCTTTAAAGTAAACATATTTACATTATTGAATTTAGGTATAAGATCATAGCATATTGCCATTGATTATTAAATTTTAAATTTATTTCTCTAATGTTTTAAAGTTTGTCATGTGGATGTATTGTACACCGTTTGTTAGATTAGGTATTTCTTTTCTTTTTTCTGGTGGTGGTGGTGTATAACAATTAAAGTGAACTTGCTAAATTCAGTTACTAATTCTATAGTTTATACATTTTTAAAATTGTGGTAAAACACAGAATAAAATTTATCATCTTAATCATTTTCAAGCGTTAAGTACAGTCACATTGCTGTGCAATCAATCTCCAAAACTCTTTCATCTTGCAAAATTGAACCTTTATAACCATTAAACAACTCCCCATTTCTCCTTCCCCCAGTCCCTGGCAACTGCCATTATAGTTTTTCTCTCTAGGTACTTTATTTTTATTTATTTATTATTTATTTTTTTTTTTTTTTAGAGAGAGGAAGTGAAAAGGAGAGAGAGAGAGAAACATCGATGGGAGAGAACATCAATTGGCCGCCTCCTGCATGCCCCCCACTGGGGATCGGGCCCACAACCTGGGCATGTGTCCTGGCCGGGAATCGAACCGGCGACCTCTTGGTGCAAGGGTCGATGCTCAACCACTGAGCCACACCAGCCAGACTCTCTAGGTACTTTATATAATTGGAATCATAGAGTACTTTTTTGTGTGTGACTGGCTTACTTCATGTAGTATAATGTCTTCAAGGTTCATCCATGTTGTAGCATGTCAGAATTTCTTCATTTTTTTAAAAAAATATATTTTTTCTTTATTGATTTTTAGAGAGAGGAAGGGAGAGGGAGAGAGAGATTTTAACATCAATGAGAGAGAACATTGATTCGTCGCCTCCTGCATGCCCCCCACTGGGGATTTGGCCCACAACCTGGGCATGTGCCCTGACCAGGAATCGAACCAGCGACTTCTTAGTGCATGGGTCGATGCTCAACCACTGAGCCACACCAGCCGGGCAGAATTTCTTCATTTTTTAAGTCTGAATGATATTCCAGGATATGTATATACCACATTGGGTTTATCTATTCATCAGTCAATGAACCCTTGACTTGCTTTTGTATACATTTATTTAATATTTTTTGGATATATATCCATGCTTCCACCAAATAAAGCATTTTTTCCTTCCTTTTTAATCATTATGACTTTTATTTCTTTTCCTTACCATATTATACTAGCTATGTTCTCCAGTACAATATTGAGTAAAAGTGGTGATTGAATGTAATCTTTTCTCATCTCAGTGTGGAAAGCATGATGTTTGTTGTAGATTTTTACAGGTACTCTTTATTATATTGGGGAAAAAAACCCCACACAATTCTAGTCTTAGTTTTCTAAGACTTTTTTCCCCTCAAAAATGAGTGGGTGTTGAATTATACCAAATACTTTTCTGCATATTTAGGAAGATCACACAATTTTTCTCCTTTGTTCTGTTAATGAGGTGAATTACATTATTTATTTTTCAAACTGTTAAATAATCTTTTATCACTGAAAAAAAACCATTCAGTCATGATATAGTATAATTCTTGCATTTGTTTGACTCAGGTAATATTTGTTTAGAAAAAATTTACCTATATTTAAGAAAATTAGCCTATAATTCTCCATTCTAATTATCCCTATCTTAGATGTTTATATTAAGTTTTCTGTCCTCGTAAATGGGTTGAAAGTACTTCAATTTTTTTCAATTTTCTGGAACAGTTTGACTAACATTAGTGTTTTTTCCTCCTTAAATATTAAGAATAAATCTCCAACAAAGCTTTCTATACTTGGAGTTTTCTTAGTTGAAAAATGTGAGTTATAGTTTGCAATTCTTTTTATTTTTATTTTATTTTTTATTTTTTTAGTCCTCACCTGAGGACATTTTTGCATTTATCTTCAAATAGAGGGGGAGGGAGAGAGGGAGGAAGATAGAGAGAGAAACATCGATGTGAGAGAGACACATCCAGTGGTTGCCACCCCCACAACCCCAACTGGGGCCAGGGACAAACTGCAACTGAGGTACGTGCCCTTAGCGGGAACCAAACCCAGGACTCTCTGGTCTGCATGTGGATGTTCTCACCGCTGAGCCAAACTGGCCAGGGCTAGTTTGCAATTCTTTAATAGATATAGGACTAGTCATATATTTTCTTTCCCCTTATGTCAGTTTTGGTAATTTGTGTTTTTTAATTATCCATTTTATTTATATTTTGAAATATATTATCATAAAGTTGTTCAAAACATTGTGCTATAATGTTTGTAATATCTGTATGATCTAGACTGCTGTCTCCTTCTTTAGGAGACATGGATATCTTGTGAATTCTCTCTTCTCTCTTCAATAATTGTTCTATGGGCTTAACAATTCCATTACTTTTCAAACAACCAAAATTTGGTTTTGAACTTCTTTTTTTTTTTTTTTTTTTCATTTATCTTCAGATAGAGCGGGAGGGAGAGAGGGAGGAAGAGAGAGAGAGAAACATTGATGCGAGAGAGACACATCGACTGGTTGCCACCCACATGACCCCAACCGGGGCCAGGGACAAACTGCAACCAAGGTACGTGCCATTAGCAGGAACCAAACCCGGGACTCTCTGGTCCGCGGGCCAACACTCTAACGGCTGAGCCAAACTGGCCAGGGCTGAACTTACTTCTATGTTTGCTGTCAATTTTATTAATTTCTGTTCTTGTCTTTATCATTTTGTTACTTCTTTCTTTGGCTTAATTATTTTTTCTTGAGATGGATGGATATTGAAATCATTGGTTTTTCAGCCTTTCTTCTTTTCTAATATATGCCTTTAAGGCTATGAATTTCCTTGGAAGCTTATTATAGTTTTTCTCCTTTTTTTTAGGTTCTAGCTGCATTCCATAATTACCTTTATAATCTATTTACTCAATCATTCGGTTTAAAATATTTCCTGATGGTCTTTGTTATTTCTTTATGACCCATGGTATAGAGTAGTGTATCCCACAAATTCTAAATATTTAGAGCGTTCTAGTACCCTTACAATTTATCTTAGTTTAATTTCATTACTTTACAATATATTCTCTGTGTAATTTCAGTCCCTTAAAATTAATGACTTCCTTTATTCCCTCAGCATTTGGAATATTTACTAAAACTGAATATGCTGTGCCTTAAAGAAATTTTCTCTTCAGTTTTTCCTTTCTGCTATCAAATTTCTGTTTTGATTTCTTAATTTCTGTTATTGTATTTGTTTTTACAATAACAGAGCTAGTTTTTCTTCTCTAGGTCTGTATCTATTTTCTGCTGTTTTTTTTTTTTTTTCCTTTCTTTCTTTCTTTCTCTCTTATTTTAAAAAATTAAATATTTATTTTTGTTACAGATGTTTCTCTTTTTTTCCCTCATTGACACCCTCCTCCCAATCTTCTTTCATTCTCTTGATCTTTTTCATGTAATTTGCCATCTCTTATGCCTAGCAATTTTAATTTAATGCCAAATATTGTATATGGAAAAGGTATTTTCATGCTATACATAATGTATTCTGACAAAAAGAGGTTTAATTTTGTTTCTGGTGGGCTAGATTAGGGGTAAATAACTTTAAGCCTTAAATTTACTATTGCTTAGATGTTGCTCTGAGTATTGAAAGGTCTATTTCTATTCAGCCATCATTCTAGGTTATAACACTTCACGTCTTCAGCTGAAAACCTGAAGTGTTTACCCAATATCCTCCTCCTTAGTCTCTTTAATTTTGTCCCATAAACCTCATGAAATGACCAGTTTCCTGGCCTAATTTCTCAGGCTCTAAGCTACCATTTGCTTTTTACGTTTTTAACCTAGTACATGATAATTGGCAAATACATCAAGGAAAAAACTTGTACTAAATATTGGACTAACCTTTCTGAGTTTCCCTTTAGTCCCAATGTTTATAACTATCCAAAGCCTGAGGATGTCTAGATGATGGGTCTGCAACAACCTAGTCTGTCTTTAACAGAATTGGAAAAATGATTGATAGTTTTTTAAGGGCAGATTTCATATGTGCTCTAAATTCTCCACTTTAGTACAATATCTTGAAGATCATAGATGCTCAACAAAAGATTTTGAATTCCTTTCCACAATAAGAAATAATGATTAGTTAATACTTTTCTTATTAAAATGTTAATTAAATAAATATTATTTGATCACTGTAATGAGTAAAATAATGCAAGTGATTATAAATAATGGTCTCTCTCTAATTACCCTTTCATCTACTCATAATCGAACCAATGTTAACAGCCTTTATACTCCCTCTTATCCTTTGTCCATATAAAATTATGTACATACATATGTACGAATATAGAGGTTTGGTTTGTTTGCTTTTACAAAAATGGATCTTTTTTGCTCAACTTTCTTACTTAAAAAATATCCTGTTTTCTCCACATTAACAAAAAAAGATCTGATTCCTTTTTTATTCCACTAACATTATATAATATGAGTTATAACAATTTCAACACTCACACCACCCAAACTTGCTGTTTCGCTGAGACAATTTAAAATTTCTATTTTAGGCTTTTATTAACATTATTCCTTATAATGTTTCTTGAATATTTAGAGAGATTTTAAAGCTTTTATTTCAAAAACATAGTCATTTTAGTAGTTGGGTAAGTAGAGAAATAAAGAGGGAGGAAAGGAGGAAGGGAGGGAGGGAGAAGAGGGAAGGAGGGAAGGAGAGAGAAGGATTTAATACCCACAGAATTTCCCTTTCCCATTGCTCACCACCTGCTTTGAAATCGCTTCTCTGTTTCAGTTGTTATTTAATTATAATAATCCTCTGAGTGTTATCTTCAGAAAGAGTAGATTGATGGTAAAATTTCTGAATCATTTTCCATCCCCATAGTTTTATTTATTTTAATATTTTTATTTTTTAGAGAGCGAGGAAGGGGGAGAGAGAGAAACATCGATGTGAGAAACATTGATTGGCCGCCTCCTGCATGCCCCCCACTGGGGATCAAGCCCGAAACCCGGGCATGTGTCCTGACCAATCCACTGAGCCACACCTGCTTAGCCATCCCCATAGTTTTGCCTTTTCTATAATTTTATATTGCATTATCCTAGAAAGAAATTCGAAAGGCTATGGAAACCACAAGTCTGTATTCAAGCTGTCCTTTTGCCAAAATTTAAGGTGGTGCTTTCTGGTAATTTATGCAACAGCATCAGTGTATGTATCCATCACTTCTCTCACTATAAAGGAAGTTTCCATTTTGTTCTGTTTAATTAGATCTGGCTCTATTAGGGATACGATCTCATTCCTAAACAAGTCCCCTACTGTCTAATGAGAGATGTTTACAAACAGGACCACCTCTAAAGCTCACCTTTAGAGTGAGCAGGACATCAGGCAAATATTTTATGCAGGAGCCTTTCAATATCTGCACCATGATTTTAAAATGCATTACAATATTCTTGAGTCTATATAAGGTATAGTGATTTATTGTGAAGATTTTTTAACAGTGCACAGAGACAAGGCACTTTATTTATTTATTGGCACACATGATGATTCTCTGCATTGTCCCAGCACAGTCTCTTTCTCTTCAGGTTCGTGAATGATTTGTGTGTGTGTTGTATATTGTCAAAGGGCTGTTCTTGGCTAGCTTCATAGTTCCAGTATTTAAGGGGCAGCATTGTTATTCAACACAATACTGTGATCCTTTGGAACTTGTTTATATAGAAATAATGTAGATCTTGGCTCTGCAATCTCTTAATACTATCAATTTAATACTGGTTACAGTGCTACTTAATGACACTGTGTCGTCTATTATGCTGCCCTTACATACTAGCTTTTTTTGTTGTTGCTTTTTCAATCTTAAGAACTATATTGTTTCTTACAAATGTGATTTGGAATGGCAAAAGACAATATGCGTTTTTAGCACAACTTTTAAGACAACTACATTGGCAATAAAGTCACATAATAAAATTTCCAGCAAGTGATTATATTTGTTAGTATCGTGGATTATTTTCTAATGCATGCAGGAAAATGTGAATAATAATTTATTTCTTGGTCATGTTATATTTTCTACTTGAGATTTCATACATCATAAACTATATATCATCTATGTTTTCTCTGCAGTACTTTGGGCTACAGCCACTGCATTTCTAGAATGTGACTTTACTCAATGCTTTCCTTACAAGACCACAAGCATAGAGGTTAGGCAAGAACAGAAAGAGCATCCTGTTTGCACAAGGAATACCCATCCTTGTCTGGCACAGCTTAAGACCAAACCAGGAGAGCATGATGTCACCCATTGCTGAAGGCAAGAGATAAAGTAATGGTCTTGAAAGCCCTCAGGGAATATTGGGGTGGCCACCTCCAGAGGACAACCTGACACAGAAACCAGAGCCAACAGAGCAGATGGAGTAATAGTCACAGACTGTAAATATAAGGATACAGATCAACTGAAAGTGAAAGGGAGAAAAAAATTTGACATGCATATAATAACCAAAAAGAAGTGGTGTCGCTCTATTAATATCAATGTAGAACGTAAGGCAAGAATAATTACTATAAATAAAAAGGACATTCCATAATGATGAAAAAGTTAATTCAGTGGGAAAATATAACAGTAATAAATGTCTATTCACCTAAAAAAAAATACCTTCAAAGAAAATTTGAAATTGTGAATAAAACATGTGATTATAGATTTACCACTGAATACACCCATTTTGTTTTAAAAAAATAATGTGTTAACTTGGACCTTTAAAGTATTTTGAGAAACACATTATTTGCTACTTACCTCCTCACTAATCTGATTTCTTAACTTCTGAAGTGGGAACTACTGGCTTAAAAGAGCACACACTTTGTCACTTTAAGGCTGACTGTAATTCATATATTTGCCACCAGGTGGTAGTGGTTATCTGCTTTAAAGTGTACACTGAATAATTGAAATCTCTCCACAAATGTCAATATCAAAATGAAGATATGGAGAAAGTCAATCACTTCCTCTTTAACACCAGAATCTAGTTATAGTGCTCTAGAATAATTACTTTATCTAACAAATATATTTAGAACTTCATATATGTCAATCATTAAGGAATCAAGGAGATTGTGGACCAGTAGAATATAACGACAAGTCTACAGGGAATGCCAGTATTGTGTGATAATAAACAGAGAACAGAAGTATAAGATTCCATCTGCTTGGGTAAAATACATCGAATCTGACTTAAATCAAGAAAGGCTTTCTGAAAGACATGGTCCTCTATAACATACAGTTACTACCACTTGATGAGAGCTATTGATTGCAAACTAAGGTATCAAAGAAAACTAAAGGATGCTAAAAGTTAGCTGGCAAAAACATGGGAAACAAGAGTACTCTCAAAAGAGAACTAGTATGTGCACACCAGGAGTTTTTATGAAAACAAAAAGATTTGTTATGGCTGATCCCAGGCAATTAAAAAACTAAAATAAGTTAATTTATGTAGAAATATAACCTGAAGCAATATTTTAAAAACCGTAAGACTCCCAGGCCCAGAATGTTTTGCTGGTGATTTTTTACCAAACACTTACGGAATGAGTAATTCCTCCTGTGTTTATTGTAGCAAACAGAGGGGCGAAAAGACATGCTGAAGCAGCCAACTAATTGTAAGAAACTAGTAAAACCCCACTACAAAATCAGATATAAGGAAGAAGAAAAATGTACAGATGTTCAGTATGTTAGAATCACCAGTAAATTCTATTGGGGTTTCATGTCCTCTATCCAATCCGATTACTTTTCTGATTGTTCCCAGGTTAGCCCTGCCCCTCTGTTTCCTCACCCAGACTCTCACTGCGCATGTCTGAAAATTTCATTACATCATCTAGTTCCTATTGCACATGCACCAAACAGGATTTTCAGCACCCCTGGGGGACATTTCCCGTCCTTTCTGAGGATCTAGTCTCCTGACAGCAGTCCTCTGGAGTGTGTGAATGCGTCTGTTTACCAGCAACCTAGATGGGGTTCTGCTCTGTTACCTGCTTCTGTTTCCCAGTTTATTAAAATTATTTAGTTCCCTTTTGCTTTCTTCCTTATATTAATAACTAGCTGTTTTCCTCATATCAGTAACTAGCTACCTATGCTGACAGTAGAATGAGTGTGAATTCATGGTACTTTAATTCAGTTTTAAGCTTAAGATGTTAACTTTTCAAAGCTTTATTTTCTTTATTTATAAAGAGGTTATAAACCTTCATTGAATTATAAAGAGTAAATGAGACACTTTGCCTGAAGTTTTGGGCACATTATGAAGTTTTAACATCATATGTGCCCAATAAAATTGGTCTTTAATTTACTATTGAGATGATTCTAAGCTTGTCTTCAAGTGAAACCATCAGTAAGAGTTTCTTTTTTGTTGAATATGAAGAAAATGTATAGCTTTCTCCAGAATAGGTATAGTAAATTTTGAATATAGATAGTACTAAAATATCTCTTTCCCGAACAGGTATAGGAAATGCATATTTAGTTAACGTTTCAGAATCTTAGATAATCCCTTAATGAGTCTCAGCTTAAACTATAAAGGCTTTAGGAGGATCTGGGGAATTTAACTCAGAAATTTAGACTGCTTTTTCTCTCTAATGTTGATCTGGGCCCTGAGGCTAAGGTGACTAGATTCCGTTCTTATGTAGGCCTCTTGGCTAAGGCAACTAAATGACTCCATTTTTGTCATCAATAGACCTTCCTCGATATTCTTCCAATAATAGGTTAATTACCCCTAGAAGTAAAGGAATTTTGCCTAAGATTATAGTTGCCCCACGTGTTGGGAGGCATTTGCAGTTTCCTGAGTATCGGTATTTGCAAGTACTTGTGCATCGGTGAATAATGCTAATTTTGACTTCTGTAATAGCTGTCACTCCCACTATTGTACTGGTCCCCTGAGGTGGGGCAAAAGGGGGATGGGGCTTCTGTCTTTAAAATTGACGAGCAAAAAGTCATGGCTGAGGATCTGGGGAAGCTGTACCACCACCCCCCCCCACCCCCCCCCCCACCCCCCCACCCCCCCACCCCCCCCCCCCCCCCCCCCCGGCCGCTGGAGTAATGAAGTGCTCCTTTACAATTCGGCTGTGCGTCTCTGGTTATCTCGCGGACGAGTTACAACAATGCCACTGGTCCAAACTTCAAGCCTGAATGAGAATAAAGTTAAGAGAATACCAGACCTTCAGAGGCACACTATCTTATCTGATGCTGTCCCCAATTACTGACCAAATAACAGAAGTGGTGTGGATATACAGTCTTTAAAAATTCAAAATATCCTCTTCAATCTCATGTAAATATATTTGGAGATGTGGAGGGTCACAGCTAGTCACCCCAAGATGTGCTGCTTTTGGTATGTGGAACATTTTGAGCTAAAGGCAACTTTAACTGCCCAGGCTCAAGAGAAATATTTGCCTCACCCTAAACTACCAGAAGAACTTGAATTAGGGGCTTTGCCCATAATAAGAGATTACCAGAGATAACCTTTTTTTGACCTGTTTATATAACAGGGGCAAAGTTCTATTTACTAAACATCTGCTCTTCTTATTGCCTAGCAATGACCTTTTAAGCCTCCAAGGTGACTACCTCATCCCTTGCTGAGAATGTCCTATATCCCTCAATCCCCCTTTCTATCTCGGAACCTCTCGTACATGTGAGGTCTTTAACTCTCTCAGGTATGTGGGGCTCCCATACATATGTATGGACTAAATTTGGTTATTTTTTCTTACTGATCTGCCTCATGTCTATTTGATTATTAGACCAGCCAAAAGAACCCTGAAGGCAGAGGAAAGTTTCATGTCCCCCACAGAGACATATTCATGTTTAATATAAGTAGTCCTTTTATCTATATGCTTGGGTATTCACCGATTCTCTTAACTCTACTTCAAGGTAGAATTTTAATTCACTTAAGACCTAACCTGAGTTTAAAAATATGATAAAGTGTTTGAGAACAGTCACATTTTACAGATGTCAAGTTTAAGGTCACCTAGTCCAAACACCTGCAATTATAAGTGAGAAAACAGGCACAGAAATGCTAAGTGTTTTGTATAAGATTGCACATCTAGTCAACTGCTAATCATAAAATCTTCAAAAAAGGAAAGTCTCCACTAATTTAAAGTTATAGTTGGAAAAATTAAGAGCTGGATTTGGCCTTTGAAACTGCCTTGTCATCTCTTCTCATTTTGAGGGTAAAAGAAGTAAGGAGCTGAGGTTACAGGAGACCTGGGACCTGGAGCCACACCCCTGATCACCAGTCTACCCTTCTCTCCATACTCTGTGGCCACTACATTTTAAGATATGTCTGCTACTCAATATTTTTAGTTGGGAAATATAATTTATATGGCACAGCCAATGACATCACTGTAATTATATCCACAGTTGTTTTATTAGTATTATTGTTTTAGTCAGTTAAATAATATTTTACACAGACAGATATTTCAGCTAAAGACTACTTCCTTTCTGGTCAACCTCTCTTTATTTCTGTTCTTCATCTTATTTTTCCTTTTATTTAAAACATTTTTAAATTACTTTTTTAGTCCTCACCCGAGGATATGTTTTACTGATTTTAGAGAGAGGGGAAGGAAGGAAGAAAGACAGAGAGAAACACCAATGTATGAGAGAAACGTGTTGCCTCTCATACACGCCCCCACTGGGGATTGAACCTGCAACACACGTATGTGTCCTGATCGGGAATCAAACCAGCAACCTTTCGGTGCACAGGACCAATGCTTCAACCAACTTAGCCACACTGGCCAGGGCACCTTACTTTTCCTTTTAAAAGTTCCCCATTATGTGTTTTCCATGGAAATTGCTCTCTTCTTCAATTTGTTCAGTAATTTGGAGCTATTTATTTTATGGAATACATACTGTCCACTTTTAATTCTTCAGGGAGACACTCACCTTAAGTGTTAGTATTAAATTTATGTTTTCCTGTTTCCATTTAATACATTTTCTTCACACTAAAGGCTTACCACACACATAGAATCCTGATTTTTAGCTGCATATAATTCATTACATACAGTCTCCGATAGATGTCACTATACACCATGTATTAAAACAAGCAACCATAAATGCCTTTCCTCAACAAATCCATTTTTTGACAAAACTGTATTGCTTTATGGTTCGTCAGATTATGACTCTCTGTACTTCCACATAATAAGGTCTAGGCTAACATTGTAAAAAAAAATTACAATGACATTAACAAAACAAATGACTGACTGAGATCCTCACTAAATGACGTGCACACTGACCTTTATCTCGATGTTGCTCCAGGAAGCCACATTAGGAAACTGGGAAAATATAAGAAGTTAAGAACTATATCTGAAGCATGGATATTTAGTATTTTACTTTCAAGAGACATGTACCCTTTTTACAAGAAATCTCACCGGAATATTTCAAATGAGACTGAAAGCAAAGCAGTAGTTACATGCTTTTGTGGTGAATGATGATTGACCTATGACTTTTACTCACATAACAGATACAAGAAAGTCATTTCTGCATGAAACCACGAAAGGTATACTCCAGATCGCATTTAAACACTTCATTTTAGGATTGAGAAACTGAGTCCTATAGATGACAAATAACCTGGCCAAAGTCACAAAGGACAGTGTAGACAGAGCTCAGATTTTCATAGCATTGGTGGTTTTACAACTCTCTTAGAAATGAAGAGCTAAGTTGCTTAGTCTAATTAGATTTTTTAAAAAACATCAAAAATTAAATGTTAGAACAGCTAGGGAAGGAAAATGTGTATAGCAAACCTTGTACAACAATTATGTGCGCAAGCAAAACCATAATAATTTTATTTGTTGAGAACTTTATACAACCATTGTATATGGATCATCTTGCATAATTCTCATCATTATATTACATGCTGCCTATTTTTCTATTTAAAGAATAGAATTATGGTGGTAGTTATAAAGTATTGTTGCTAGGGTATGAGAGAAATTATAAATGGTCAGAGACATAGAAGAAGAAGAATAGAAGTAATAATAATAACACTAACATCATTTACTGAACGCCTACTATATGCTAGGCAAAATAATAAGACTAATATTAATTGCTCACTTACTATATACTAAGCATTGTGCTAGACTCTCTACACAATCACATATATCTGTTTTCTTGGAGCTCTGAAAAATAAATACCATTATTATTAATTTATATAGGGAGAAACAAGAGAGTCAAGAAGGCAAGTAAATTGTGCAGAGTTACCTACCCACTAAGAGCTGGAGCAAACATTTGAATCCAAAATCTAGGCTCTATAATGCCTCACAGATGGCACAAGACCTAGGAGAGATGTGGGGTAGGTGGTAAATACATACACATACATGTATACATATATGTGCATTTATATAAATATGTGTATATATGTATATACACACATAATTCATTACAAAATATGTTTGTTAGGTAAATAATTGTAGAACTAGGGACTTGATTGTAGGAAAAGAAGTAAAAAATATATTAACTAAGCATCTTAACTCATATCTTATTTTCAGGTCCTAAAAATGAAACACTCTTGAAAAAAAAAACACAAAGTAAGGAAGATAAAAAAAATAAAATAAAAAAAGGAGGAAAAGAATGAGTCCTCTCTAAAAAACAAACCTGTAAGAGGCTTTCATTCTTTAGTGAAGGCTAATGGTGAAGGTGGAAGTCAATACAGGAGAGGGGTATTGGCTATCTAAACATACAGTGTTTACTCTCAAGTAACAGAAGTGATTCTGGAACCTCTGGGGAGAAGCCCAAGTTGATCCAAAGGATGAAGGTTAACAAAAAGTAACAAAATGCCCATTTTATATTAGCAATCAGTGGCAGTAAGCATTGTGTCTTTGCACAATTTGTGATACAGTTTTTAGAAAATGAGTCTTTTTACATCTGTGTTACCTGACAAATTAGTTAATGCTTTGAAGCCTGTTTCCTCACCTGTAAAGGGAGGGTGAGGGACAAGATTACCTACAGTGTTTCTTTCAAACTTCAAAACCAAGAATTTTAAATAGTATTATTTCCGTTGTTGTTTAACGTAAGGAAATGATGGCAATTGATTGAAGCAATCATCCTCCATTTGTTTAAATCCCTCAAACAACGTCTTCTTACTCCCTTTGAAGTATTGATTTGCAGGATTTGCAAATACTAAGAGAAAGTGTCCTGGTTGGGCTTACATCACCAGGAACTACCAAAACACTGAAACAAAGGGGCAGATTAAAGACAATTCAAAAGCACAGCAGAAGTTCAGGACAACTTTGCATTTAAATGCTAATACATAGCCTCAGACTGCAAGAAAGGAAAAGCACAGAGGGACTTGGCTTGCTTCTGGCTCTGCCACTTGGCAATTGTATGGGCAACTGGTTGTGCCTTCTCTTTCTCTCTGAAATGCCAATAGTCTCTATCTCATAGAATTGTCATGATGATCTAGTTACGTAAGGATTTAAAGAGTGCTGTGTGGTCATTCTTACCATTGCCATTATCTAAAATAAATATTATCAATATTACTGCTGACTTATTCATCCTGTACTTGCTTATCTGGATATGAACTGGCTATTTTTAAAAGTGATCTTTGATATCCAATTACAGTGATCTAATTTTGCCCTAGTGTGTTTTTGTTTTTGTTTTTATTTCGAGTCATAATGTCTAGCAGATGAGATTTTAAAAGTTCTTATGGAAGCTCATTCAAGAGAAAGACTTTGTAGTTGATTAGATTAATTCTGAATTTTTTTTCTTTAGATAATACTTTTTTGATTTTTATTTTATGCTGCTAGTACAAATTCATTTTAATCTAGCTCAATTGCCAAACTCCATGGTCACAGTGTTACAAATAATGTATCCAAATATTTGCCTAGAAATACATTTCCGCACAGAGGTAGGTGTTGGGAATTCTCTGCTCCCTTTCTATTACTGTACAGGGATACTGAATGTACATCTTTAGTTTCCTTCTCCTTCCTCCCCTGTTCTTCCTCTTCTCTTCCCTTTCTCTTCTGTGTTCTCTATCAACGGTTATTAGTACATTTGGATCAAAGGCACTGACATAATCCGGGCGACCTCATCAGGGGACAAATCAGGTGGCTGCCTGTTTAATTTCTGGAGTTATGCCCAAAAAAATGATCTCTATCCCAACCCAAGTAAATCTCCTTCCCTTCGTCTGATGAAATTCCAGGATTAGAAATCCATTTCTCTGTGTAAATCGATAACCTCTCCAGGCAATCTCTTTCAAAATGAAGATACTCAAGGGAGTGCTCATCATTAAGCTCTTAACACCTCTGTGTGAAGGATTTTCATCAGCCTTTTCCCACTATGAAAAAACAGCTGGACCCTGTAAGCCAGCCTTGGGTTGTGTGGGGCTGTCTAGACACCTAGATTGGAAAAAGAAAAAAAAAAAAAAAGATGCCTGACTTCAGAAAGGAAAAGGGTGACAGATTTGCATACTGTTCAAATGTTGGTAAAGCCACCTTCATGGGAGCACTTTCAAGCACATGGAACATGCTTTTTCTAATCAAAGTGTCCCTGAGGTGCAAAGTATAGAATAAAAGAAGAGTCGGGGACTACAGTGTGTCCCCACCAGCTGCCCCAATATTTCCCTCAGGACAAAGAAATCCTGCAAGCAAAAGTTGGTGGTGACTGAGGTATTGAGGACAGAGAAAAAGGCAGAAACAGCAGGTGAGGATGTGAAGCGTGTGTGTGGGTACCATACTGGGTGGGGATGGTGGCTAGGTGAACAAAGAAGACGGTAGGTTCCTGGAGCTAATCCCACCTTCAGCACCTACAGGAGACACTGAAGGAGGAACGTGTTAGCCATGTATGTGTGGACATCGTCTTTAGAACTCAACAGCTATGCGGGTGCCACACAAAGAACAGAAGCTACTCAAAAGGCTGACTGCCCACACTCTAAAAGGGGACACAAAGAAATAACAACTGTCTGTTCCTATGGCTATAACTATTCCTTTTCTGAATGCTGCAAAACTTTCCTTGTTCTCAAGGTTTCACAAAAAACAAGGTAGACATTGTAGCTTTATGGTTTCTAGGAGACAACGGGTCTATTTATTGTCTGCTTGTTTCTGTTCTAAGGAGCCAAAAGTGTTTACTGGGGCACAAGCTACGGGGCAGTGGGGCACTCTGCCTTCCCTTTGATCTGCATCAGCCATGCAAATCAGCCTTCTCTCAATTACCCAGGACCTGAAGTCCAGCCAAGCCATCGGAGGCTGGAGGACTGCACATCTGCCCTCTTTCCCACTGTGTTCTTGGTTGTTTGCCCTGAGAGTTGTCAGAGAAGGCTCTGTACACAGATGCCTCTTCTCTCAGCCCATACAGGGCAGAGAAACAAAACAGGGCAAAATGACAGCACATCAGTGCAAATACGATTCTGCCTGGTGAGAATTTCCTCAACCAATACATTACATTTTGTTCACATTTATTCGAAGTTAAAGTGTTTTAAGACCTTCTTCAGGATATTTTAATTGAAAACAAGTTAAAATCTGACCTCCAAGAGGAATTGTTTTCTAATGACTTTTGTGCTTAAACTCCGCAGACTCACTGCTAAGGGCTCATCTAGGGGTTATAGGCATGGTTTCCGGATCTACAATCCATTTCTGATTATTCTTAAGTGGCTTTTCAAAACAGCTGTGAACCTAGCTTTCTCTCTCTCTCTTGTGTATAGATGAGTACTTCATGTTATGGACATAATTTCACTCCATTTACCTTGAGTGAGTAATGTCCTAGAGGTCAGGCCGGTGGGGTGAATGAAGCACCCTATTGAAACAGTGAAGTTACAATACAAGCTACTGTCTTGTCAAAGAATAACATAATTGAAGGGGAATTATGAGACTGTATCTTATAAGATTTTTAAAATGCTCTTTGAACACAAATAATACCATAGCTCCACGCCAAGTTCAAACACACATTCCTTATTTATGACTCTGAAAGAGTATAAAAATATTTAAAAGTAAAGTTGGTCTCATTTTCTTGCTAAATTGGGCAAAATTTGAGCAAGAGAATCATTGACCAGAGAAGTTTTGCATTATCTTATCTTCCTATTGGGTCTCTTTTTAAAAGAGTTAAGGGGTGCCATTAAGGGCATTTTCTCCTACTTACTAAGCCCAATTCATATGGATTAAAAATAAGAGAAACCATTTTTTTCCACGTTTTCTCTGGAAATTCTTACAATGACTCATCCAAATAGAAGGAGAATGGATAATGGTTGAATATCCGCAGACAGTTTGCCAATCACTTACATGCTATGCTTCTCAATTCTCTGAGGTTGGCAAGGAAGTAAAGGTATCATACTCTTTTCTCCAGTTTATAGCTGGAAATAAAACTGAGGTTCAAGATGATGTGACCAGCACAAGGATGTATAGCTGTAATTGGTGCAGTCAGATTTGAATGCTGATGTCTGTCTCCCAAGTGTCTGGTGAGTACAAAAATGCTGTTTCACTTACAAAATGTGAATATTCCTCTGGAGAAAGCTCTCCCACATTCAGCTGCTCCCTGTAACTAAGCTGCTATCTTGTAACTTGTTACAACAGTGTCATGATTTTATCCTCTGGCTGGAAGACCAAAAGTATCTATTTTAGCCACATAATGTAGAAGAGTACCCAAGGATTATAGTATTTCTGAGCAGTGGCACAGAGCCTGCCATGACCTTTCAGTGAACTTGAGTCTGTGCAGCAGGTTGGGGAGCCCCAAAGTGGTCAGGTGACCATATTGCCATCTGCAGTTCTGGACTGGTCATCTGGCCAGTGCTGACCTTTCGGAACTTGATCCAGTGAAATCCAAACCTGAGAGCGGCTGGCAGGCAAAATCTGCTCCTCAATGTCAGTTTCACTGCTGAGTCGTTGAATTGTCCACTACAACTTGTAAAGGGCCCATTAGGCTCAGGTCATGAACCTCCCATTTACCATTAATGGATAATCAAATCCTATTTGATTGAAAATGCCTTTGTCTCAATTGTATTTCCTTCATAAGTATAAAGACCTAAAACTTTGGTAACAAATTTTACTAGAATGGCATCCCCTTATAAAACTGACTTTATGAAACTAACACCTACTGTTGAAGCTGCTCCATCAAAGAATACAACGTTATTAAAATTGTATCCCTAAACCACATAAATGTGATGCATATTGCAATGGTGTCCCAGTATATTGATAGAGTAGATTTTAATAATTTATTCTCTGGCAACTTTTCAAAATGTAAGGCTTAAATTATATTTCTTGCCATGAATAGATCTCCTTCCATCTCACATACTCTAAACGTTTACTAGACATTAACTAGAATGATCATTCAATCATTCATTCACCAAAAATTTATTGAGCATCTCCCAGGTGCTACATTGTGCTATGCCCCAGGAGAACAAAGATGTAAAGGACCATGTGCACAGGGAACTTGCAGCTTAGTTGGGATAAAAGGCCTATGAAATGAAACCTTCTGCACTGTTGATGGGAATGCAGACTGGTGCAGCCACTGTAGAAAACAGTATGAAATTTCCTTAAAAAATTAAAAATGAAACTGCCTTATGACCCAGTGATTCCACTTCTGGGAATTTATCCAAAGAAATCCAAAAACACTTATTCAAAAGAACATATGCACACTTATGTTCATTGCAGTGTTATTTACAATAGCTGAGATCTGGAAGAATCCAAGTGCCCATCAGTAAATGAGTGGATAAAAAAGTTGTGGTACATTTACACAATGGAATACTATTCAGCCGTAAAAAAGAAGGAAATCTTATCTTTGGTGAAAAGTATGGATGGACTTAGAGGATATTATTATGATGCTTAGTGAAATAAGCCAGTCATGGAAAAAAAATACCATATGATTTCACTTAATGTTAAATCTAATGAACAAAATAAACAAACAAAATAGAAATAGAACCATAGATATAGAGAACGGATTGACAGCTGGATGAAAAAGGTGAAAGGATTAAATAAAAAAACAGACTCATAGACACAGACAACAGTATGGCAATTACCAGAGGAAAGAGGGGGCAGGTGGAAGAGAGTAAATAGGGGGTAAATTGTGATGGAAGGAAATTAGACTTCAGATGGTGAACACACAATGCAATGTGCAGATGATGTTTTATAGAACTGTACACTTGAAACCGATATAATTTTATTGACCAATATAACCCCAATAAATTCAATTAAAAAAGAAAATGTAAAAAAAAAACTATAAAAATATAAGAACATCTGGGAAAATAAAAGCCTATTTATGCATATGGGATCACTAAGTATATGAGGTTGACACTTTCAAGTGTAAGAAGTTAAGGGGAGATTGAATTTGCGCTGCTAATGAAAACCCAGGAGAAAATGACTAGAAAGCAAATAAATCTCAGGAGTAAGGTTAAGCTAGTGTAATACATGTTGGAATGAACTTCATAAGCAATACATGAAGCCATGCAAGTTTATGACAGAAAGAAAGGAAGAAATACAAGGAGAGACCAACCATTGACGGGAAACCTGTATTTAAGATATAAAAGAAATTAAAAATAGACAAATAACATGAAAACCCTAAAGCACATTATCATTGCCATTAATGGAGGGGAGAATTTAAAATGCAGTGAAATAATAATGAAGTCATTCTGATATTTCAATAACTAACAATAACATTAACCAAAATCCATACTGCTGTAAAACCTATTGGTCTTGATTTGAAGTTGAATAGTGTGGGTTCAAGGGTCTTTCTAATACTAATTTTCTTTGGAACCCGAAGCAGTAACTTATTTAGTATAGATTTAAGTTTTCCCAAATGTAAAATAAAGGTAGGGTTGAAAGTCCTGAATACTTCCCTTTTTAAAATTTTTGTTGTTGTTATTGTTCAGGTAGAGTGGGAGGGAGAGAGAAGGAGGAAGGGAGAGAGAGACACATCAACTGTTTTCCTCCCACAAGACCCCGACCAGGGCCGGGACGAACCACAACAGAGATAGTGCCCTTGACCGGAATCAAACCACTGGCCCATGCTCTAACCGCTGAGCCAAACTGGCTACGGCCTGAATGCTTTCCTTTTGGTGAGGTATCTGACTATGAGATAACTGGCATTTCTTGAAAAAACTACTTTGTAAATTTAAGATGTATCTATTAAGATGTATAATAAGCCCATACCTATTTATAAGATTAAGACTATTGAAAATGAAAACCCTCATCTAAATAGCAAGCAGCTATTTAATTATGTGACAATTCAGAAGATATATATATATATATATATATATATATATATATATATATATATATATATATATCTGTACATAACATGTTCTTTAAAAACGTGTACCACATAACTCTAAGGTAATTCTCCAAAGAGGCTATTAGTCTGTTGTGTCACAGGATATTATGTTATTAATAATACACAGATGAAAGAAAATTGTCCAGTTAATGTGGTTAGCCAGAGACACAAATTGAGAGTCAGGATTCATTGGTTCTATTTCGAGCTCCATCACTGACTCAGAGCTTTCAGAAGTCACATATTCTTCAAAATAATATTGATCCCTCACAGGCACACAGGATTTTAAAACCAGATCATTTGAAAGTTGTTTGAGATCTTCTGAAGCAGCAGCATTAATAATTTTTCAATTAGCAAAGGATCTTGCAAGTGCTCAAGTGCATGTCGGGTGTATCCTATTATGTACCCACATTGCAGAGAAAGGCTTTAACATATTTTACATTTAGATAGAGACATTTTTAAAAGATCAATTTACTAAATGAGCTATGAATAAAAATATCAGAAACATGGTCTCATTTGCAAAAGAACTGGGATCTGAAGTAGATATTTAAACAGCAGTTGTAGCAAAAGGCAATAAAAAGATATGTAATGAATATGTTTTAAAATAAATGCACTTGTTAAATAAAAACTTTTATAAAATATCAAACTAATGTTATTTTAATTTTGAGACAAATTATAATCCCAGATGATGTCTGTGTTTTAAAAGTTAATCAGGAAATATAGTATATAGAATTTGAATAACTGACAAATTCTCTGTGAAGGCTGCCAATTACTCTTATATGGGTGGGCTCAGGATCCAGGAATTTTCATTGTACTTGTGTTTCTCTGTTGGAATTCCTTTCAAGCTGTCAGAGCTTGGGAAGAACCCGACTTTGGTTTCTTTTTAATACCTTTCATTTTCCTACAAGTAATCAAGTTTTGAAAAATTTAACATGATAAAACTCCATGGGACACGACAAAATTCACTTAACATTTTGACTGCGCAGTGATCCACAACTTAATGCCAATAACAGATTAAGATAGAAAACATGGTTATCACTAGGAAAAATATTACAGTATGAGGTATGGATAGCCAAAAAACATCATGTCTCTTAAGAATAGTTGTATTAGAGTCCCTTAAAATTCCTTCAAAGGAAATGGAAGATAATTAATGCTGTGATTTATATCAGATGTTACCAACCGCATAAATATATCAAGTTTAAAATTATATATTATATATTACATATGCATTATATATAACTATATATGTATATATATATGTGTGTGTGTATATATATATATATATATATATATATATATATATATATATAATTCTTATATATCTCGAAGTGCTTCGGATTCTTAAGCAAATAATACCTCTCCTGAATTTATGTTGTTCACTCCTTTTTATTATTTTTCTTTATATTTTACAGACAACCACAGCAGGATTTTTAGCTTTCACAATCTGATAATAATGAGCTAATTTACTTTCAGAGTTATAGCTCCCATGGGAAGGGAAAGGGAAATGATGTTCTCCCAATAGGCAGCATTCAGAGCAGGGCCCCTGGACTCTTATCACTTCCTTCCCCCCATCACCTCTCCTGTTCTCTCTCTCCTGCTTCAAGCTCCAAACACCCCATTCTCAATCCTCTTTCTCTCAATCCAGTAAGAATTTACATAAGTATTGTTAGAATCTCTTGTAGGAGTTTGGTGAGAAAGACAAGGACTGTGAACAAACAACCCATCTCCAAGATTATTACTGCATCGATGTGTTGCAGAAAGATTGGCTATAACTTGCTTCCATCGATAGAGGATGGACTGAACAATAACACAGTCACATACTGGAGTGCTATTCCGTTTTATAGGGAGCTTTTATAATACTAAAAGTAAGGTAAAGACCAGTGTATATAGTATGCTATCTTTTGTATACTAAAGGGGTTAACTAAACTAGAAGAATAAGAAATAAATAAATAAAACCATTATTTATGGGAATAGATTAGAATAGGGCAGTAGTGAGCCTTCTTAATCTCTCTCTTTTTTTCTTTTGAGCCACAAGAATGTGTTCTCTTATAATAAAAATGCAGAGAAGCACTTAACAAATGTTTGTTGAATGAATAAATGATTGAATAAATCAGAAGACTCAAAGCTACTTATCAATGCTGACAAATTAAAATAGCTTATTTAGTTTCCCTAGCTATTGCCACTATACTTGGAATCTTTACTTCTTTAACACTCAGTGGACCAAGTTCTCATTAAAATGCACAATTCATTCAGACTATTACCTTGTTCTGAAGCATCTTTATTCCTATACTTTCTTGTTACTTTTTAAAAAGAGTGTAAGCTCTTCTAGAATGATAATCTCTTGTGTTTATTTTTATTCTTTCTTCATCATCTCATATAAAACCTTGATCATAGCTAATGTGCCATAAATCATTACCCTCTATAAATTTTACTAATGTGTCATATATGTGATGCTTATTATAGGACATAAAATTTAGATATCTTTTATCTTCATTCAAATTAATCGAGTCATATCATTTTACAATGATATGAGTCCTGGTGACATGTCATATATTCAGAAATAGTGGCTTTTGGATGCATTCCAGGTTATGATAAATCGCCAAGTTTCTTTAGATGACCAATTCAAATATATGGAGATAATTCCTAGTTCTTTGATCTACCTCAGTCTTCACACTACTATTGTGGATCTTCTTTCAGGGAAATATGCTTTTATTTTTCTTCCTTACTTTTCAGAGGAATTGGGGTGTCTCCCTATCACCTGGAAGCATCATTCTACTACTCATAATGACCAAACACAAACAAGCAAAAAACAAACAAAAATATATCTGACCTGTTGACTAATACCATAGCCAATTATTAATACTCTTTTCTAGTGAATTGGTGTCTATTTTATGAAAAGTTTCTGAGTTGCTATTTATTTGCCACCTTCCCCATTAGCTTTCTCTCAAGCTGCCTTAGGATCTAGGCTCATGAGAACAATTCATAGAAATGGCCTCTTTTCTACCTTTTTAATTGGAAAAGATCACTTTCATTTATTTATTTTTAAACGTCTGACTCTTGCTTTAGAATGAACAGAGTTGTACACAGTATTGGCTTTCAATCAGGGTAATGTTAAGAAAGTAAAAGCACCCAGTAACGAATATATTAAGGTTTCAACTTTTAAATTTGGATGGGAAGGCTAATTGTGTATAATACATTTGGTAATCATCAAAAACTATTTTTGAAAGTATTATTCATCTCCACTTATTTAAACTAAAGCACTAACGGATATTACCATGAAATGATGAATAATACCTATAATAATATTTGTTAAATAAATGGAGGTGAAAAAGTTTGGGAGCCTAAAAAGAGTACATTTGCAGATATTTGAAGAGTCAAGTTTCAAAGTGCTTTTTGGAAGAGAGAAAGTTTCATCAAATTTTATAAGAATTAGAAAGGATATGACAACAGAAATGGTGGAATGACCATTTTATACAGGGTTTTCTGTAGGTTCAAATCTTGCATTAGACTGAAAAAATGCAGTGAAGCTAAGGAGAGAAGTGAATGTAGAGGGCACAAACAAGAACTGGATCGAAAACAGAGAATACAGACTTGAAGCCATGAATGAGTTTAATTTAGCTCACATTGAATTCATTCCAACTCCTACAAATTGGAGGTGTCCCATAAGAATCCTATTTTCATCTTCTTTTTACAAAGCACACGGCCACCCTAGGCAGCTTGCCCTCCTGGCAGCTAATTAAAGGCTATCTGCTTTACATGGACTGTTCTCTAGAGCTCCTCTTAATTCCTACTTGGCGAAGTGTTTCATTTACTTTACTTGTGTGGGTCCTGTAGACACTCGAGTCTACAAGTCCTGGTTTAAAGGACTTGATCTTTCATCAACTACGTGGTACCAGCCTCCCTTTCTCTCTGAATCTATGTGGTTTCTGATTTGGGACAGTAAGTTGTAATAAAATCAGAATAACCATCATTACATCAGGAGAGCATGTTAAAATGTGGATGTCAGTCCTCTCCCTTCAGTAGGTTCAGTGGGGAACATGAGAGACATATATTTAACAAGTGTCCAAATGATTCTCATGAATTTATTCTCTAACAGACTTTGGAAATTACTGAATGGGGATAGAGCACCAGGTACATTTAGTCAATTCTTATGTGCAAGAGACTGAGTTTAAGCTCTTTCTAATTTATTCACAAATAAGACTCTAATAGCTTTGGCTCCCTGCCATTGGTCCTGGGAATCTTGAGTTATCCCATTGGTACTCTGGTAATGAATGTTATCAGAATGGATGTTATATGAATACTGAATATAAATTTAAAGAAGCCTTATTATCATTTTAAAAAATACCTATCCTCTATGCACCAAAAGCCAAATATCAGAGGAGAACTATGTCATTGTAATTAAGCACCACTATCTAATAAGTCCCTATGATTAAGAATTTTCAAGCCCTGGATGATGGCTCACTTGGTTGGAGCATCGTCCCATACACCATACACTAAAAGTTTCCCAGTTCAATTCCCAGTCAGTGCACACACCTAGGTTGTGGGTTTGATCCCAAAGCAGGGCGTGTATAGGAGGCCACCGATGTTTCTCTCTCACATCTCTCTCTCTCTCTCTCTCTCTCTCTCTCTCTCTCTCTCTCTCTCTCTCTCTCCCCCTTCCTCTCTCTCTAAAATCACTAAATATCCTTGGGTGAGGATAAAAAGAAAAAGAAAAAGAATTTTCAAGATGCAAAGTATCTAGTCTAAATCAGAAAACTGAGGCCCAAGGAATTAAAGAACTGACTCAGGGTCACACAAATCAGTAGTGTTAAGGTTGGTCTGGAACTCCAATCTTCTGGGTTTTAAACCTTTGTTCCACTACAATAATTCACAACAGGTATAAAGAACAGATGATGAGATATACATGCTAGGAGACCAGGCTGTTTAGGGAGGGTTGAGTTCAGAGTTACAGTTGCATGGATTATAGTAGCTATTAATACATTCTTCCACTTTCCACCCCTTTTAGGCATAAGAATTCAAGGATGCAATTTAGCCTACTTTTACTAACTGAAAATATGAATTTAAGACATGTGTATTGTAGAGAATAAAATAATAAAATTGTATAAAATAATATTAATTTTGTCAGTAAGGGAGGAAGAAAATATTTTAAATGATTAGGACTAATTTACAAGGAAAATAACTATCTTATGAAAATAGAGATACATTCAGCTGTTAAAAGTGGTAGATCAATGTAATATTCCCTATAAACCACCAGATGTCACTATTATGTATCACTTTATATTAAGATTATTAGAGATTTTAGCTTTAAACAATATTAACAATTTTGAGTCCATGATCACTGTGTATATTTTACAAAGCACTTTTACATTTTTATATATTATATTCCATCACTGCTTTTTTATAACTGTTGATTATCAAAAGAAAATAAAGTCAAGAAACAAGAAAGATTGTCCTCAGCCTAAAAATATGGATCTGTGTAAAAACATCTGAGAAAGATAAAACTATGAAAGTCTAATCTATTCCAAAAATATGGTGGTATTAAAAAGTATGTTTTTATTCAGAATTGGAACTCTAATGTTATGTGACTTTACACTAACTAATTTAATTAAAATTTAAAAACAGTAACTAATACTTGCAGGCGTTTAAGTAGATACTACAATAAACAAATATGAACGGGACATGAAAGTTCTTGTCAAAAAACTTAAAACTCAATTGGAGATGTAGAAACTAAGCCAAGGTGAAATTAAAAATATATGGAAATGAAATGGAAGGAAAGTGTGTTAAGTTGATGATTGAAGAAGTGGAAGTGTTTTAGAGGGATGAAGGAAGGGAGAAACAAAAAAATACACAGCTGTGCAAGTGCAGAGTATATCCAGACAAGCCACTGCGTGCCTGAAGAGTAGAAATCATAGTGAATAGTAGTAGGTCTTGAGTCCGGAAAGGTAAGTTAGGTGTAACTGATGAGGAATTTTGAATGGACATACTGTTCTTTAATTTTCAAATCAAAAGGATCCACCTTATTAATACTTTTTAAATAAAGGGAGTCATATGACATAATTGCTGTTTTGTAGTCACTGGCCACGTGACTATAGATGCATGAACTGGAGGTGCAAGAGATTGAGTCAGGAAAGCCATTTAGGAGACTCTTGCAATGAGGTGGCGGTGCATAATGTAGAGACAATGTATCCCAATAAGAGTTATAGAGGCTATGGAACTTGCCAGAAAAGTTTGGCCTTTTTAAAAGTTTTGTCACCAGCCTTTATGAGAAGTTCTTTTAGGGAAGCCCATTAAGTTCTATTAGTGATGGACTTAGACTTTTTTTTTTCATTATTGAAAAATGTCAGGTATTTGAAGGGCCTAAATACTCCAAGATTTATGTGATCATTATTATTATTATTAATAATAAAACATCTGCCATTTTAGAAAATCTAAAACTATTCTACATAGTAGAGCACTGTAATTTCTAGAAACTAATGACTCCAAATCGATTAGAATCGGCATTCAAATATAAATAAGAAAGTTGATTGACATGAAATCGTAAGACAAGACTGAAATAACTTCTTCCTCAAAATCTGTCTCCAGCTGTCCTGCACAATGCCTGAAATACTCACTTCCCAACCTATTAAAGATTTGACCCCCTTCATTAAGGTATTACATTTCTAGGGCTGCTTTCATCCATGCAACCAACATTGATTGCCTACCGTGTGTCAGGACTCTGTAGGTTCCTGGGGATACAAAGACGAATGAAATGAGATCCCCATATTCAAGGACCTCATAGCTTTACGATGGAGATAGACATGTAAATAAGCAATTTCCGTACAATGCAGAGTATATCCATTTCTTTGGGAACACAAAGGAAGAATGTACTAACTCAGGAGGGAGGAGGGATTTGTGAAAGGGAGCCCAGGAAAAGTGATGCTTGGGGCGTCTTGAAAAATGAAATAATCCTCAAGGCTAAGACCAGCCTAGTGAGCTGGCATCATGTGGTTCATTGCTAAAACTGACCAAGTAGAGTGAGTATCTATCCCAGATTCCCTGCGATTGGTCAATTTTGATGTACTGACCCCTTTTCCTCTTTAAAAAAGTGCTAATTTGAATAATAATTTTACTTGTATGATAAAACATAAATACAGCTATAGTATAGTCAGCTGTGAGCCAGTTGGCATCAAGACCAATAGAGCAAGTAGATCCAAGGGGCAAGATGTAATTTAATGGCAGAATTGACAAGGAGTCAGTGGCTAGGAAAACCAAGGGAAATGGAATGAGGATCAAGGTACTGTAAGGCACTGCTCACCAAAAACATGAAGGAGGTATTGGCATATTTTCTAATGGGATGTGGGGTAAAAAAGGAAGATTTTAAAGTAATAGAATGCAGTGTTCAACTCTAGAATGTTGGGAAAGCATGAAAAGCCTTATATATCTTATTATGAACTGTAAAACAAAGGCTAATGTTTATTCAGTGTCTACTGTGCTCTAGGTACTATTACTAACCACTTGATAAGAAATAATCCTATTAATTTTTAGAACAACCCTACAAGGCATATAGTAGTCATTAAGGATGTGCACTGAATACTTTAGGCTTTTTAATTTCTGGACACTTCGATTTTCTTTTATAAATTCCTAGGGCTGAGTAGGGTTATATGATCAGTTATGGCCAAGAACTTGTGAGTGGAAGTTATAGTTATTACCTGTGTGCTGAGAATTTAATCCCATGTGAGATACCAGAGCTCTCTTTTTTTCTCTGTTTCAGCAACCAGAAATCCATATGGTGGTCACTCCATTAAACTGGCTGCTGCAACAAGGATGAAAGCTCCATGGAGCAGAGCCCCCAGCTGACCCTTGACTGACATGTAACTTGAACAAGAAATGTCTTCTGTGGTTTTAATCCCTTGAGATACAGGGGTGGTTTGTTGTAGCAGCAATAATATAGTCTGTATGGATTGGTGCCAGATATGTATTATTTTTATATCCATGTAACAGATGAGGAAACTGATACTCAAAGTTTTAAGTAACTTACCTAAATGTACAGAGTTGCTGACTAGATGAGCCAAGATTAGCAGCCAGGAAGTCTGAATAGATATAAGCCTGCAGTTGCTACTACTGTGCAATATTGAATCTGAAACACCTAATCCTTAATCCATTTTATTCTAAATGACTCATAATTCTGGTCACATCCTTTTTCCTTTTCTTTCCAACCTTAAATTTGGTCATTATAGCCCTTCACCCAGCATAGACACACACAAATATCCAAAAGCAAGCAAGCAAAACAACAAACAAACCAAAAAAAAACCCCAAAAACTTAAGGACACTTGTCTATTTTTCTCTGCAGAAGTGAATCTCATACCTCTAATGAATAAGCAAAATGCAACCTACTCAATGAACATTCTGGAGCAGTTACAAACAATGAACGATTTGTATACCTAAAAACAAGGAAGGGTACTAAAACAAAGCAGATAAATGTAAGAAACAAAGAGTTACATAAGAATATTATTTATGTTAAAATATATGCACATAAGCCAATACATAATTTGTAAGAACACAATATAATAAAAAGCTACCTATTCAAATGGTTGTTCATTCAGGGACCAGTGAGTGTGGTTAACGAACATGGAAGAAAATAAATTTTTAAAAAATAGATAAATCAACAACCAACCAATTCACCAAGATAAGGAATTACATATACCCAGTATGATAATGTATTGTGAACTGATAATATAAATACCTCAACTTTGTTTAAACCTCAAGTTTAAAAACAGAAGTGAAAACCAAACTTCACATGAGCTAGAGTATTAGCTCTTCTGACCACCAGTTATATTTTCAGAAAATAATTATTTCTTAATAGTTTCAAAGGAGCATACCATTTGAAAAATGCTATATATATGTGAGTGTGTATATATATGTATGCACACACAATAATCATGTATATACATACATACACACACACACACACACACACACACACACAACAATAATCATGTATATACAGAATGAAAAGTAAAAATTCTTGGCAAATGTAAATTACCTACCCAACTGCTTAAACTGGCTCAGACTTGTTGTCTATTGACAGATCAGAGCCTCTGAAAATCATGAAGATCGCCACAGAAAACCTTAATTACCCCATGCACAGATACATCCATTTCTTTACCTTCATGCATCATTTATGTCCACAGTTTGTTTTTCTGTAGATGTTAATTATTTGCAGGTTATGTAGAGGCTTTATAGGAGTCTGGCACACTTAAACACCAGGGAATTCAAGTTCCAGATAGATGCATCTCAATGGCACTGGAGAGCTTTTGCTCCAAGTTGGTATGAAATTGTGACAGAAGCTGTTTGTGTGGCCAGGCCTGGAGATTTGGGAGGCTGATACCTGCTCTGTGTTACTCATAGGGAGGGTTACCAAATACAGCTGCCTATGCTCACTGTGAGTTAAAGAGAAGAGAGGATAAGAGCTTGGGCTTAACTGACAGGGGTCCTGAAGAATAAAGAGTCCCAGAGTCCAGTGTTGAGAAGAGAGAAAAAAGGGATGAAGAAAAAAGACAGAGAGATCACACCTAATGAACCTTTTCCTGAAGTCAATGAAATTGGGGAAGAGGAGCCTTGGAGAGCGGGACCATGCCCAAACAAAGTAGGGATAAAGTGGATCAGCCAGAGGGTCACCACACTTGTCAAGAGTTCACAAACCAGAGAATTAAAATCTGCAGTGAGAAAAATACTCATGTAGTCACACACTATCATTATCAAGGTGAAGATATGACAGGAAATGCATGACAAACATACCCACACATACACTTATTTTTGATACTCAGAAATCTAAGTATAGATTTTATTATATTCAGGGGTGATATTCTAACTTTATGTAAAAGGAAATGTGGTTATATACTTTGCTTTTATCTTTGTGACTCCAAAAGCTGGACATGATGAAGAGGCTGCATCCTATTATGAAGGAGTTAACAATAAAACTAGAGGCTCATGGAGAGCCTTCTTTCCTGGAAGTGCTGAGGAATCAGGTTACAGAAAATGCCGGGCTTGGAAGTTCCTTCAGGAGAGCAGAAACGGAAGGGAACCAGGGCAATACAAGTGAAAAATCTTGATATTTACTGTAAGTGTGAAGTAAATGTATGCATTTACCAGGAGCCAGCTAAAACAAACTCACTTCCTATGCAATTTTGATTATTGGGAACTGCCAGCACACCACAAGAATTTTAATTAGAGGAAATGTATCTTTTTGTCACATTTGATTTGTAAGCAAATGTTGTTGTTTTCTTTATGAATATAGCATTTTGACTGACTAAATTAACTTGCAGTTACATTTGTATAGTTATAAAAAAACAAAAACAAAAACAAGATCATTTGACTCTGCAGACTCTCTCTCCAGACTCTTACTCTACAAAACATGACTCATTGTGGAAATAAAATGCTTTTTCTTTTTTTACAGTCTCCCTTTTCTCAAATCACTTCTCCAAGTCTTTATATCTGATTAAACATTAAGCTCACAATGAATGACACATTTCCTTGTATAAAGTAGAATTAAAATGTTCCCTCTTAGAAATATCTGAATAGCAAAGAAGCAACCCCAAATACTCACATACAATGTTGCGTCATTAATGCAGCATGTGAATCTACTATTAGACAAGATCAAAGTAGCAGGCTCAATAAAGTAGAGGCCAAGAGAGACTTCAGAGACGGCCAGATCTGAGCTGGACTTCCCATGAGTGACTTACTAGCGGCCTCAAGTCACAATATTCCTGGAAGGTAAATTGCTTCAAAGGTATATGCCTCGATATAATATAGTAGAAGCATCTAGCACAGTAAATAGGAACCCATGAATTCCAGTCTTGTCATCACTTTTCACATTCAGCAAATCAGCTAAAAGAAATCACCCAATCCCTTAAGAATTGTTTTCTCATCTATAAAATGATTTCTAATAATAGTTATTTTTCCATTCAATATTTTATGGTTTTGGTTCTCTCATTTCTTTGAATGACTGTTATTATTTTAAAGTTTATATTAAGAAATTTTAAAAAATAATCACATTCGAGGTAATAGTATGTTCCCCTTTGACTGTATTTTAGAGAATGGAAGTTTGTGATTGAGTTAGTGCCCTGGATATCATACATTTTAAATTAAATGTTTGGAGATTGATGCTTGGTAGAAATCACCTTTATGCTAGGCTCCATTCCTTCTCCCCACTCCATAATAACATTTTCTTGATACAAGAGGAGCCTATGCTAGATTTCAAGGGGATGGAGAACAAAGGAGAGGAGAGATTTCTGATGGCAGTCTCACACTTCAGCAAGTGCTCTTCCAACTACATGGGAGTACTTGAGTGTGTGGAGGCCAAGAGTGCTGGTGGTGTTCCAGGAAGCCTATGTATTCACCATAAAAGTCTACTTACTTTAGAGGCTAAAAGACTCTCTATACATTTGAGAAATGAACATCTTTTGTAGCTGCTTCTGTTTATCAAAATACATTTGAAAAAGTTGAATTAAAAACATGAAAAAGGGATTGATAAATCAGTTCTGAGAATGTGCTAATAAAAATCGTGATGATAATAGCTACCACTGATTTGGTAGCTGCTATGTGCAAGATCTAGTCACTTGACATATATTATTTCTAATTCTCATTAAAACCCAATAAGATAGATATTTTACCCCTATTTTATAGAAGACGAACCTGCAGCCCAGAGAAATTCAATATCTTGCCTGAGTTTATAGAGCTTATAGAAATTAAACCTGGATTTAAACATGCTTTTTCTGACTCTATAGTCCATGGATTTCCCACTGCTCAGCACTGCCTCCTTCCCACAAAATTACAACTATATTTTCTGAATAATACCTTCATGGCAGAACCTTAATAATCTACTTAATAGGATAGATCATCAATTCAACATTTTTTTTACTAGTAAAGATTAGTTGTCCTCAAAATAATACCAAGTGCATTTCATTTATTTCTTCACTTACTCAACGAATACTGTCTATCTGCTCCCTGCAACTTGCTGCTATAGCCATAATGGGAATATCAAATAGTAAGTGAGCAGAGCCGAGGGTATTGCAATAAAAATCTAAACATTATTACACCAGTTATAATGAATAGGTGGCTGTATAGAACTTACTGTAGAAAAAAGAACAAACAAAACATCAAAATAGGAAGTTAGGGCAAAATGCTTCAGAACGGAAGGTGAAAACCAGTGTTCTGAGGACAGGTAAACTGCAACAATGGAATTGCTAAAATACTTTAAATTTTCAACTAAATATTAAAAACGATGTTTGGAGACAAGAGAAGAGTACTCTGAGAAGAAAATGTTGAGAACCAAAAACACAGTAAGCACATTAAAACCAAATGGAAACAATAAGTAGATGACTGTTATTTATCTAGGCATCATGTGTTTATATAGTTATTGCTCATTATTTAAAGCTAAAGCTGATGAAAGAAAAAAATTTAAAAACCTAAAAGTTATGTTTAACTAGCATATTCATATTTGTGTAGATAGAAATGCAAGCACATTTTCTGCTTTGGAACATCTGAATAGTATATAGAAAACTTTGCTAATTCCTGTGTGTAAGACACAAATATCATGTCAATATATTATATTCCAGAGGTATTAAACAAACATTTTCTAACCCTACCCTAAATGTTCTTCTTGTATTATTGTGTAGACAGGGGAAATTTATTGCCAACCACTATTTCTTACTATCTCTTTGGTTTTATTGTGTAAATGCCATTTTGTAAATATTAATTCTTATGAATTAAAACAAATTGATTATTTGCAAAAGGGATAAGTGAGTACTTAGGGCTCGGTTGAAAAGCACCAGGCATTTCTTTTGCTGCATGTAGCTATGGCTGTTTATTTCAAAATTCAGAAGTTGAAATAGTAACAAAACCTAGAAATTGATTTTAGAAAGCTGTCAGAACCCAGGGGTGTGAGTAGAAAAGGCATTGCCTGCATTTTAGGTTATGATGTTCTGACACCTACAAGCATCTGACTTCGCAGACTTTTTTTTTAAGTGGTGCTTAAAAGTGTTGGTATGGAACATAAGTAGATAATGCAAATATGTTACCGACCCCTACCAATAGTTGCAATTATGCAAATTTTAAAACCTTCATCTTTTATAATTACATGTAGTGGGCTTATGTAGTTAAGTTATTCACTGGCTAGCTCAGATTTCCTAATCTGTTGAGCAGCTTTTCTCCTAAAAATAATGCACTTCAAATAAACAAAAACATGCATTCTGCAAAATGTTTATGATGAAAAGGAAAGACATGACATCTTGAATAATTGCTAGTATAAATTCTTTGTTTGTCAGTTAAGAAATGTGTATTTATGAAGAGTTGAGATTCTTTGAGAATAATTAAGCATATTATTGAATTGGTCATAGGAGTATGAAATTTTCATTAATATACTCAAACTCTCTAGAAACGAAATATTTTTGACTTAGTGCTAAGAGGAAAGAAGATTGCCTATAGCAAAAATTTATATAGTATCTAAAATTATCCTTATTGTGTAGATCATTTATCTTAGTTATTTACTATTGCACACCTAAACATTTTTAGAATGTGTAATGCCATTATCACTACATCCCACAATCATAGGAAATACCATTTTTAGTAGAATTATACCTACATGTTACATATAAATTATATATAACATATGCAAAACATATATTAAGATTTATAAATAATTATAAACATTTTACTCATATATCTTCAACTCACTAAACATTTTTATTATGCTAAATTAAGACTCAGGAGGTATGTTGGTATGTATACATTTTAATTAAGTTATACTGACTTGAATAAATTAGAATCTGAGGTTCTCCTTTTATTTCAGGGATAGGTCTAGCATCTGGTAGACTACATTTTAAATAAATTATAGATGATATCTTTATTTTCTAACTTAATGCCAAGCTATGTTTAAGAACATAAAGGTCATTCGTCAGGAGGAAGAGGAAAGTACAAAAAGCCAAATCAAGCTTATTTTTACTTAAATGAATCAGTCATCGAGAAAGGGAAGATAGAAAAAAAAAAAAAACAGTTACTATGATTTTCTAGGAAGAAATATTATTCATTTGAAAGCATCCAAATACTTGTGGGCCATAAGACAATTTTGGATAGCAGTTTTAGAAATGGAGCTTGTAGTTTATTGTCTAAATTATCTTCCCCAAGCATTTTCTCTACTAGCTCTCCAGGGATTAAGGGAAGGAGATCCAATTTGACTGGCGACTACAAATAGTAATCACATGCTAGTTGAAATAATAAAGGCTTAGATATAATAAAAATACAAATTTGCTATCTTTCTAAAGTTAGATTTGATCAGTTTGTATTTCAGTTATTCTCAAAACAGTGAATCATAAAATGTTTCCATTGAAATATTAATGATGTGTATCCATTTTAAAAATAGATGTAAAAAATATAGAAACTACCCAATGCAATTAGTTGTAGAGTTATATTAGAATGTTCATACCTTCTTTTTCTAGTCGAGTACCTTCTTTGATGATAATTACTTTAAAACAACATGCTTATTCAGTTCTACCCTTAGATTCAGTACAGAATCCATCTGTGTCTAACACTTCTTTCCATGGTTCCAGTGGATTGACTGTATTTTAGTAAAAAAAAAAAAAAAAAAAAAAAAAAGAATGCCTTAATTTGCAGCAGAGTGAACAGAAAAATTGACTAGTAGACAAGAATTATTTTAACATATTTATTTGCTATATATTTCAGTACTTTACTAATTTGAAATTAGAGCAAAATCACCCATATTTAGTGTGTATGTAGTTTAGCATCAGGAAAATTGGTCTTTGAAAACAAACAAAACACAAAACGGAAAAACCAGATCATCAACACAAGATGGCACTATGGACCAGTCTCTTAGGACTAAGAGCTTGTGTTTAAACATTTTGTCTCTTATCTCACCAAGACTGATTTAGGTGATTCATCTCTTTTAATTTTGTATATAATTTTTTTCTTATAAATTTGGTAATGAGTTTTCTTAATTTAAAAATATGCAAATTTTGAGCCAAACAATGACTTTTTTAATATAATCGGTAGTCACAAAATCCCGCTTTTCTCCATGCATATATTTTTATCATCTTATGAATGAATGACATAGTCATCTCCCTATTCTAATTTGCCTAGAATCTAACCTCTTGCTGCTTTAGTTTAGCATATACACAGTTATAAGGAGAGGATCATTTTACTTAAAGGCTATTTTCATGTCAAGCATCTTTAGTAGACACCCATTATGTATTAATTTAAAAATAAATTCTTAATTTTATTTTCAACTCTATCCTCACCTGAATTGCAAGACACTGGTGTACACATACACACACACACTACTTTTTCCCATCTCTCCAGCCAGACAAATCCCATTATCTATCATTTAAAAATATTACAAGAATTCCTGTCATTTGTAAGGCCCTTTTCCTGACACTTGCGATAACCATTGTTCATTGGTGTCAATCAATTTCTTTAAATTCCTTTACGGAGCTCATCTCCTTGAATCAGTCTAAATCCATGTTCCTCCAGCACATAAGCCTACATTTTGTGGCACGTTCTTAAACACTATTTTTATGTAAAATATCCAAAAAATGTTTAATGATAAACTATTATTTACAAAGTATTGTCTATAGTTGGTGGGGCCTATTTTTTTCTTCTCAAGACTATTATAGCTTTATTATTTTGTGTTTCCTAATCCTTTCAAGCACATGGTCTAATACATTTAGTTAGGACTTGACAAAAGTTCATGGAATAAATGTGTAAACCCAATTCTTCTAATGGCTTAAAACTGTTAATACGGATAAACACACACACACACACACACACACACACACACACACAATCATATATAGAAACAGCTTTTAAAATTTGTGTAATACTTTTATATTAATATAAATAAAAGTAAACATACATTATGCAATCTTCATGGTAAGCATAGTTATAGGTAGAAAGCAAGAGTCAGTATTGTCATTTAACATTTAATGAGGTTCTTAATTATGAACAGTACTCAACGAATACAGAATTAGATAAAGATACAGTGGAGCAAGCTTCCTAATTTCATTTCTGTTGTTTAAACAATGAAGACAGCAGCTAAAGACAACTCAACTTCTAAGTGTGAATATTTAAACCATACACACTTAAATGTTATTTATCATATACTTCATAATTTGCACATACACACACAAAAAGTTTTGGATATTAACTTTGAAGATTATAGATTAAAAAAAGTCAGAAGCTTCTTTGCAGTATTTCTTTGAAAAATTTAATTACAAATATGAGTTAAGGTATACAGACTAGAAAATAATACTTGAATTTAGAAACATTTTCCATTCTCACAGTCTATGAAACAAAATTATTTAAATGCTTCTGATGCATCTTCAACATAATGTTCTTTGTTATCAACTGAATTGGATCTTTATTATCTAAAATATCTCCTAGGAAGCTTTATCTTTTGTCTCAGATAGTTTGTTTGATACAGTTTTTGAATCAACATATAATTTCTGTCATTTTGTATACCATTAGAAAAGTTCCATATTTTTGTTGTTGCTGCTGTTGTTATTTTTGTCTCTTTGTTTTTTTGGTATTGGATTTTATAATGTGATCTTTGTAGTGTAATCAGTCACTGTCTTGCTTTTTAATGTGATCTACAAAAGATTTATGTACAATAGCATCTAACACAATTGGGAGGCTTTAGTCCTCTTTGATTTAAAAAATATAGAGATTGTAGGTAACCTCTATAACCACCCAAAATAAATATTAATGATGGTTATTCTGGGTTGTCTTCTCAAAAAAAACCCAAAAACTTTGGAAGGACTCAATTACAAGGTATGTTTCTCTCTTCTAAGGGAAATTTTGGGGTAAATTTCTTAATTCATATTTGGACACATATGAACTTACTCAACCAGTGGAACCACAATTTCTCAATGGTGTTCAAGCAATACATTCCTAAACAAATAGCGTGCAACTTATGTTGGTTGAAATTGGAGTTCAGTTTAATATGATACATGTGTGTATACATATATAATTCATTTGCAACAACCTGAAAATATAAAAATAAGTGGGGCAATATGTGTAGACTAAGAAGTAGCTACGTGTTAAGCTACTACAGAGGCAATAAAACATGTTTCTGCGCACTTACTCTGAAATTAGCCACCCTGCGTTTGAATATCACCTCCACTATTTACTGTGTGATCTTAGGCAAACTGTTACCTGCTCTATGCACCAGTAGTAATATCAATGCCAACCTAATAGTTACAGTCGTCCCTCGTTTATCGCGGTTCATCCATTCCAGACTCAAGCGATTGCACCTGGCATTCATACCACAGTCCATACATATGGTAATTTTAATTTTAATTGTAATTGTAATACAGGGGTGTATAATTGGCTCAGACAACTGAGCGCGCGCTGTATCTTTTTCACTGTCTCGATCAACTTTTTAATGAATATATTTGAAAAAAACTACGAGAGAGTGAAGCTGCAAAAGTCGAAGCGCAAAGTGGCGAGGGACGACTGTACTTTGAAGATTATATAAATTGAAGCTATAAACCATCTAGCTAATGGCTAGTACTTGGTTGGTTATATGCTAGAAACACGTGTGCTAAAAATAATTTTAAAAATACAATAATTAAACAGGCAATGAAAGCAACTCTTTTATTTGAACATGCTTCTTTCTTTCTTACTATTCTGTATAGTAGAAAAGAGGTCTATCTTTGGAGACTTTTAGAGAGTGGACTTCTTTCCTCTCATATACACCATATCTAATCACCTTGTTTATTGTAGGTCTTGCCCTCCTTCATGTTTTAATTTCTAAGACTTTTACCCTTTGCAGTCACATTGCCATTTTCAGATGTGACTTTATGTTGACTTTGCTGTTTGGGGTATTTTATCTTTTCCTGGTTCTGCATTTAATTCTAAGTTGCAAGTTTCTTATTTTAAATTTTAACACGCAATTTTTTTGAAAAAAGTGGATTACGTGTGCATGTTTTGTGCTTTCAAAAATTAGGAAAATTTAGTAAATGGAATTAAAGCATTATTCTGATTCTGTTCAATATAATCAGTGATGGAATATCTTAAAATTCTGCCTAAACTTAAATTCACTTTAATGTCATTTTTATTTATTTATTTATTTATTTATTTATTTATTTACTTATTTATTTAAATCTTCACCCAAGGATATTTTTCCATTCATCTTCAGATAGAGTGGGAGGGAGGGAGAGGGAGGGAGAGAGGGGGAGAGAGAGAGAGAGAGAAAGAGAGACAAAGAGAGCTCAATGTGACAGAGACATATCGATTGGTTGCCTCCCATAGGACCCCCACCAGGGCCGGGACAAACCGCAACTGAGGTACTTACCCTTGACCAGAATCAAACCCGAAACTCTTTGGTCCTTGGGCTGACACTCCAACCACTGAGCCAGACTGGCCAGGGCTTTACTGTTATTTTTAAATATAAATAAAGTAATTTCACTTTTCTCAGGCTCAAGCAAAATTTTAAACATTTTTTTAAACTATAATTTACTGTGGCATGAAATGCCTATTGAGAATTATTTATGCTGTGATACCTTCTAAAACTCATCAATTTTATTTTCCAAATAGAACAGGTTTGAGCTAGAGAAATGAAAAGATCTTAGAGCTTTAAGAGTGGTTCAACACATGCTTGTTAAAATAAATTTAGCATATGGACAATGAATAGTGATTCCTTTTTTGATGAAACAAAAATAAAGTTCTTCTAGTTTGTGTTATAATCAATATTATCCTGTTTGAGCAAACAATTAATCAGGAAAATATGTACTTCAGACTCTCAGGTAAATAAGACCACCTTTGCTTAGCTCCATTTTGACCTAGCATCCTTACTAACTAGCATCTCCAAAGCACTCCACGATAACTCTCTATCTCTGCTATTTTCTAGTTGGTCCTTTATTCAGATTGTTGTCTGGGTTCTACAGATTTTAAAAAACCATGGCACTTTTGGCTTATTATCTGCCAGCAAAGTGCCTGTCAAACAACTAGGCAAACCAGTGACATTCTTTTCTGACATGCTTAGATTCAAATTGTTTGATATGGTTTGTAACAAAGCCACTAAATATTCAATGTTGGATTACATTTGTAAATAGGCTATTAAAGTGACAGGAGCATTCAATAAATAAAACCAATGAGTTAGTGATATCCAATCTTCCAGTTCTTTTTCAAGCAACTCTAAGTGTTTACTTCGTCTATTATTACTTAAATGCTAAGAACTTTATTTTATTCCATCCTTTGTTACAGGGTAAGCAGCCAGACTCCTAGAGCAAGAGGATTATGTCAAGACAATAGACTTCTTTCACCTGAGATCAATTGTCCTTCCCAAGGTTCTGAGGTTCTAAATTGGCTCATACCATATGAAGCTGTCGAAAGGAAACTAGAATGGCAGTAATGTGTCCTGAGTCCTGAGTCCACAATAATGTGACTGATTCGCTGCCTTTACTATTTTGGCCTGTTCTTCTAGACCCTCTCCTCAGATGGGCCAATTTGCCCACAGGGATGATAGATATCTAGCTAACAACTGTTCTTATATCTAACTCAGTCATAATTAAATCCTTAATGGCAATCATGAAATCTCCTTTCACTGGTTAGGTAATTGCAGACACAGAGAATAAAAGCTTAACTATAATTGCAGGCCTTGTTGCCAGCTGAATATTGTGATGTGTTAGTATTGTGATTACTTAATGTCCCAATGTGGCTTGTGGCCAATGCTTAAAGTACACTCTAAAAAACTATCACAAAAACATAAACAAAGCTTAATTCTCTAATAGCATTTTAATTTTGCTTACATTGAAACCATATAAGCATTGCTGCTCTGAACTTAAGCAATGGCACAGGCTATATCCCTATAGAAAGTAAGTTTGAACTGAAGAGAATGTTATAAACGTCACAAATCTGAAAATACAGTCATCTGATTATATATCTTCGCTCTTAAATTTGGTAAAGAGCTTTCATGTTCGTCTATTTTGTTACCCATTAAAGGATGAATCAATCAACTATTCCTGCTTAAGAAAACATCCCAAAATTCAGTGGCCTAAAATAACCATCATTTATTCTTATTTATGCATCTGACATTTGACTAGGGTTTGGATCATCCAGGCTCAGTTGGGCTTGGATAACCTTGGCTCCAAAACAGAGATGGGTCAAACTCTTCCCTAAATGCCTATTATCCTCCTTGGTTTGGTGCATTAGTGGAGCATACTCTTCTAAAGAAGAAGGCAGAGTGCAGTGACAAGCCCAACCATGCAAGTACATTTCAAGCTTTTGCTTACTTACTTCACGCCTTCTGAAAACCATTAGTCAAAGTAAGTTACAGGCTGAGCTTGAATCAAGGAGTAAAGAAATATACTCTGCCTGTAACTGGAGGAACTACAAAGTTATACGGAAAGGAATATGAATCCAGGGATGGGCAAATAATTAGAACCAATAACTGTCTACAACCAGGACTAGATCAGTGGTTTCCTGATCTAGTAGCCCTAGAGATTTTTAAACAAACTTCCTCTGCAGGAACAGTTACCAGATTTCTATCCAACCATAATCCAGAGAATATATATGTTAATCTCATTTTAGTTAATGCTCAATTTTCCATTGATTGACGACCTGTTTGTCAGGTTCACCATGGTAAAAATAATAATTCACTCTATAAATTTTTAAAAAGTAAATTATAATGACTCACCATCTACATATAGGAATTCATACTTTGTATGGAACTGTAGAAAACCAGTAATTGCAGTGTGGTGTCTAATAGGGCAATGCACAAGCTACCTTTTCCTCTGACCAATACATAAATAATTCCAAATAATAATACCACCTCCCTTTACCAACAGTTCACTAATGAAATAGGGGTCGTGGCACAGGGGTTGTGGCAAGCAAAGGACAACTTGAGTCTTTCCAGATTTCAGGCCTGTGACACTTGAACAATGTGGAAGGAAGTTACAGAAAAAATTGGAAACAGGAAACTGCATTATTGCGGTATTCTTTTTTGTTCTAATATTATATTAGAAGTGAATTAAGAACAAGTGATAGTAACAGAAAATTTTTAACAAATGTTACATGTTTATCCTCTTTGTCAAGTATTTTGTAGGCTTGTGGCAGAGCTGCAGGGTTTACTTCCTAGGAATACATCTAGAATACATTCCCCAGCCTCTTTCCCAGGTGCAGTGGTGTGATGGATTTCAAGCCAATAGATTGTGAGCAAAGGTGATATGTTTCACTGTTTGCACCAGGCAATAAAAATGTGTGTATACTTTCTACTCACCCTCTCTTTTCCCATAAAGCTACTTAATGCAGAAGAGAAAAAGTGCTTAAAAATAGTTAAGCAACATAAGGGGAAAATTTATTTATCTGAAGTAGAGCCACCCATACTGGATTTTGATGTTTGAAAGATAAATAATTATTGATTTAAGATACTGAGTTTGGAGTAGTTATAGCCATTAACGTATGTTGACCAAAAGAGAAAATGATTCCAAGAGTGGAATGCCAATATAAAATACCCCCAGATATTCAGCTATAGGCTTAGAGAATAGGCCACATGTAATGAAGAACCAGTCAATATTGGGGCCTTGATTTGGTTTGGCAAAATATTAATTCAAATTGCTGATATGATACTTAGGAAGGCAGACCTTTTGCCATTGAGCAGGAAGTTCTAGGAATGTTGTTTGGGGAGAAGTACTGTATTAGCATGTGTTAGATGACTATTGGTAATGTTGGAAAAGTAGTAAATGAAATAGATAAGCTATAGAAATAATTTTTTTAGTTTACAAACAGAAATAAAACTGAGTTGAGAAAAACAGAAGTTCTAGAACTGGCTTCTAGACATCAAACAGTAAGAGATAGCATGGGAAAAGATTGAGCAATGGAAACTAAGAATTCTCAGTTGAAGACAGCAACGTAGCCATGATAAAGCTGAGGGTTTTGTTCCAGATGGCCTCAAGTTGGCACTATTAATTTGAGGCAGAGAAATATTGGGGGGGAAAAAGCAAGAAATAAAGAACTGTCTAAGAAGGAACATAATTACAGGCACATGGATTTGATTAGAAGCAAACAGGTCTTATGTCAACTATATTTTTGTCAAAACTCAAAGAAATCATGAGCCCAGACTAAACAGAACCGTTGATTATTCAAACTTTAAAACAAATTTTGAACCTCCAACCTGAATCTATTAAAAGCAATGTGCAAAAACTTCACAGCTTCCAAGGAGGACACACTCTGCAAGCCTACCTCAGATATGATCATGGAAAATAATTGGCAAAGAATAAGCCCCCACACAGCTGGTGTGGCTCAGTGGTTGAGCATCGACTCATGCACCAAGAGGTCACTGGTTCAATTCCCAGTCAGGGCACATGCCCAGGTTGTGGGCCAGATCCCCAGTCGGGTGTGTGCAGGAGGGGGACAATCGACGTTCTCTCTCATCGATGTTTCTGTCTCTCTCTCCCTCTCCCTCTCCCTTCCTCTCTCTTTAAAATCAATAAAGAAAAAGAAAAAAAAAAAAAGAATAAGCTCCCAGAGGTAAGAGAGAGAAGGGACGCCAAAAATAATGGGCAAACGAGTCCCTTCCAGAGAGCAGCATCAGAGTCTAATTAAAGGAGTAACTTCTCAACTGTCAGGATAGGTGACATTCAGGAGGTCTGCCTCTTGGGTATGGGAAAAGCAGGAAACTTTCCTGTTTAGTTTATAGGTCCTTAGACAATGACGAGTCACAATTGGACTGGTGGAAAACACTATCTATTGTGTGGATAGCCCAGGCTTAGCACTGGATGCAAAGATTGGGTTGGTTGTTCTTGGGGAGAGGGGGTTGTGTGTTCTACATGTTGAGAAAAAGACATAACTAATATTTCATGGCTAGAATGGCTGACAATGGCAGAGGTTACTAGTTCTCACAACTAAATATGTTCTCTTCTTCCTGGAAACATCACTAGACTATATTTTCCAGATTCTCTTGTAGTTATGGAGAATTATACAACTAAGTAAGGCCAAAGAAAATAAGAAGTAATATGTCATCTACAGGTTTAGGTGGCGAAGAGTGACTATGTCTTCTCCCTCATCTCCTTTCTCATCCATGCTATCAAATGCAAAGAAAAATGAGGCCATAGGAGATTTTGGATCCATAGGAGGTAAGGATCCTGGGTCTGTCAATGGCAGCATAGAATAAATCCACATTGAATGATAACATGGGAGAGCAATAAATTTTGTTTATTTAAGCAATTAAAACTGAGAATCTAGTTTCTTTTGTTATAGTAGCTTGTACATCTTTCTTTATAAACCATTAATTTAAAATTACTTTTATATATTAGGTTATCTATAACATTGTGAATGTACTTCAAATATTTGATTTAATTTTAACCAAGTTGTTTTGCATTAATCCATTTTGTAGCATAGTAATAGTTATATTTATTTTGCAACTTTATTTTGTTTTTGTTTTGGTCATTTGTGACTTATTTCCCACCATATTAATTTCTGTATACTTGAATTCTGTGTAAGATATAATAGAAACAGTGGGATTATGTTACTAAAAATCAAACTAATTGAATCTGGGATTCTAATTTTACATGGATAGTGCAGAGTGTCATTCTACTTATAATTAGGTAATCTATTTATATGGCAAGCATAATTTTTAATACATAGTAATTCTACCTATTTCTGTGAACTATATTTTTACCTAGAAAAGGAGTGCTAAAATTGGAGAAAGAGTGGTTGTTAAACTAAGATGATATTATTGCTAAGTAGCCAGTGGGCACACAACAATTATTTTTAATAATATCAGATGTTCATTTTATTCACAATTTGGAATGAAACTCACTGACCATTCTAATGCCTTATCTAGTACAGTCTCTCTATTATTTATATGAAAACTGAGCTATAAAGCAGTGAATTAATTTTCTCAGGTTCACAAAAGTAGAAAAACCAAGATCCAGGCCTAGGAACTACATCTCCTAATTTCTAACCCACTGTTTTTCCTACTACAACAAACTATAATCCATTATAAATTATACCTCAAAGAAGCTAAAAAATTTTGGCTTTTGTGAGATATGATGTCTATTAAAAGATAATATTAACTGAGATCTGGACCCAGCCCAAGTGCCCATCAGTAGACGAGTGGATTAAAAAAGCTATGGTACATTTACACAATGCAGTACTATGAAGCTGCAAAAAAGAAGGATCTATTACCCTTTGAGACAACATGGAGGGACCTGGAGAGTATTATGCTAAGCGAAATAAGCCAGTCAAGAGAAAGACAAATATCACATGATCTCACTTATATGTGGACTCTAATGAACAAAATAAGCTCATGAATAAAATAGGAACCAGAGGCTTAGAAACATGGAACAGACTGATGAATGGGGAAGGGGCGGGGAGGGGGGAGCAAGAAGAAATTAACCAAATAACTTATATGCATATATACATTGCTCATGGACACAGGCAATAGGGGGTGAAAGCATGGGGTACAGGTTGGAAGGGGGCACTGGAGAGGGGAAATGTGGGTACATCTGTAATACTCTCAACAATAAAGATAATTAAAAAGATAACATATTTTCTTTTAAATTAATGTATATATTTAATGAAAATCCAATAAAAATCCCAAAAGCATGATTTTAGAATCTGATATATTTTATTAGAAAAAGTAAATAGACATTAATAATTAGAAAAATAATACAAAATAGAACAATAACAAAAGCGATTTTGCCACACAAGATTTTAAACTTCACTATAAAATAACACAATTAAAACAGTGTGATGATAATATTAGGATAAACATTAGGTCAATATGATAGCATAAAATTGTCTAGAAAGAGACTCTGCAAAGGAGTTTATAAATTGCAAGAGATGGAAGTCTAAGTCAGATGAAATAGATCTGTGACTATTGCTCACTTTTCATAAGCAAGTCTGACCAGATTTAGGTCCTCATTTTCCAGGTGATGGTCACCATTAAGAAGGGAGAAAACAATCTCTGTTAGAAGTGGTGCAGGTCACTCATTCTGTTTGAGTCTAGAGGAGACAACTGGTTTTTCTTTTACTGCACTGAAAGGTTGAGAATCTTGATGAGATGGTACCACAGACCCAGAATTTATTCTGTGATAGAGGTTAAAATAAGAGGGTTAATACCTCCTCTCTCACCTCCAAAAATTGCCGAGGGATAAAAAACAATAAAACTTGTTAGTCCTTCTAAAGGTTTCCAGAAAATTCTCTCTCATAACAAGACAATAGCCTACAAAATCATCCCTAATTTGCATAAGTTCTAAGAAAAATGGATATATTAAGCATATAAGGACATGAAGAAATCATAGTAGAAATATTAATGGCTTTTAGATCATAATAATCAATCTTCTATTTATTAAAATAATATAAAGCAGCAAAAATCTAAAAAATATTTACTAATTTTTTAATTTAATATGAAAAATTTCATATAAAATCAACAAGAAAAATCACAAAGCCCAGTAAGTGGAAGAGGAATGTGAACAAGCCCAGGCTGGTGTGGCTCAGTAGATTGGGGTGTTGCCCCATACACCAAGTTTGATCCCTGGTCAGGGAGTGTTCGGGAAGCAATCCATCAATGTTTCTCTCTCTCTCTCCCCCCACTCCTTTCCTCTCTTTGGAATCAATAAAAAAATATATCATACATGAGTAAATAGAAAGGTTCTAACATCTTACAGTAAAGAACATAAATTTTTACAATATTATAACAAAATATTTGAAATATGTGTTGTAAGCTTTTTAAATGTTGAAACATTTGACTCATTAAACCCATTTTTGGACTCTATTGGTAAACTAAAATTTTAATTTGATTCAGATAGAAATCAATCTGAATTAACCAATGTAGGAGAAATGTTTAAAATATTGCAATGGGATATTCTGTAACTCTTAAAATGAGGATTAGAAAGAGCTTTTAAAGATTTTTATTTGGCGCCCAGCTAGTGTGGCTTAGTGGATTGAGCATCATCCCATGGACTGAGAGGTTCCTGTTTGATTCCTGGCTGGGGCATGTGTCTGGGTTTTAGGGTCAATCCCCAGTGGGGCATGCAGGAGGCGGCTGATCGATGTTTCTCTCTCACATTGATGTTTCTATGTCTCTCTTCCTTCCTCTATCTTTAAATAATCAATAAAAACATTAAAAAATTTTTAAAAAAGATTTATATTTGGTTGAGTTGTATGGAAATATTGATAAAATAATAGCACAGGTAAATGTAATAAAATATTTATCAATATATCAATTCTATAATAGAATATATGCATAAAAAAGCTGAAGGAAAATATCTGCCAAATATAAAAGAGTAAATATTGGCGGAGAGTGTAATCATGAGTGGGTGGTCATTTCTTTTTTTATGCTTCTCTAAATTTTCAAAGTATACATTTATTATTTCAATAATCAGAAAAAGTTTAATATACCTGCTTCCTCCCCTACAATTCTACACATAAGTATTATTAGAGTTAAAAGCTACTTGATTAAATATTGCATGTGACTACTTTCTACTGACCAATTGTTTTTAGAGTTAAGATTTCATACTTTCACAACTGATTTTCTATGTTCACGTTCCTAAAAATCTTTAGATTAAACCAATATTTGCATTTATAATTAAAATCCTGTCCTCTTTCTTTTTTCTAAAAGAACTCCCATTAAAATAGTGTAAATTACTATCCTCCTTTCTGAAATACAAAATTTGAGCATTTTACTTTGTGCATGCCTTAGAAAACTCAGTATTTTAATATCCTGTAGCAAGTACTATTTAAATCCAGTTATAGCCACACACAGGATATGAGACATGTTTATCTAATCTGTATTGGTACTTCAGTCTTTATCACATTATTTAAAAGAGGCTAAGACAACTATATTCACATCTTATTCTTATTGCTCTCCTAATTTCTTCAGGTTAAAAAATTTAAGTGCAAAAACTCTAAATTTCACTGACACTCCACAAAGAAAATCTTCTATTATGGACAATATTTTCAAACTGATATTTACAGAACTTTTAATAACCAATATACCTTTAGTATCACGTCTAAGACCTGTTGCACAATATTAGAAGTAATAAGAAGTCCAAAGTTTAGAGTAATTCACAGCTAAGTACAATCTCAAGGACAGCTACCTTTTACAAGATGTAATGTGGTTATTAAAATCATTTATATAAATTGAAGGTTTAAAAACCTTATACCACCGAAAAAATAATTTAGTGAGATATTATCTGTTGCTCTGATAGAAATGAAAAGGTGTTTTCTCTTTCAAAGTTAAATAGAAGTAATATTTGTTCTTAATTGCAAGACTTCACAGAGCTTTTAGTAAGTTGATGTACTTACTAAATTGTTCCCAAACTTAACACATTATTCTCATTCTAAGCCCTCATTATTAAGAATTGCCTCAATATCTGTCCCTCAGAAAACAGTTAAAAAATACCCTGGCCATTCTTTTACTACCCCTTTAAATGTAAAGTTGTTTGTTTGCTTTTTATCAAACCTATAACTTTTCTCACAATATGATTGCAAGTGTTTTAAGCTAGAGATCTACTCCCCCAGCCAAAAATGACTATAAATATTGTGCTATTTTTTCCTATCTCCTAAGAATAACCATACAGCCTAGATGTGGTTTATTGAGAAGAAAAATAGGGAGGATATAAATATGGAAGACAAAAATAGATTTCTAACTTGGTTCACAGAGATGGAGACAACTTTCAGAATACAGCCATAACCACACACCCAGCTACCATGGGGAACTGGATGATCATTTAGAGTAAAAACAGCTCTCCAGAACCAAGGGGTCCCTTCAGCTCGCCACCCTCTGCCTGCTTCATGTTCCACATGATGCCGACTTCGTCCTTCTCCCTCTCTGCTTCTCCAGCTCCTGCTGTCACTTGCAAGCTGACCCTCATTATTCTCCTCTCTTTTGAGGCGTTTTCTTAACCCAGAGTCCTACATCCCCATAGTTTCTGCTTACTGCTTCCTTTCTGTGCATCTCTCAGCAACTTACCCTCTATTGTCTTCAGCCTTTCTTTGAATGTCCCATTCAAACTTCACAAAAGAGATGGAAATCTGATTGGGTCTGTCAGTCTCATCCATTTTAAGACAATCCAGTTGGTAAAAGTGCTCTCGCCAGGACAACGTACACTCTGTTGGCCAGGCTCTATGTGGGTGCCTTTGTGTCTGCACACACTCTGGGACCAATTGTATACGGTAAGAGTGGGGAGGTCACCTGCGTAAGGGACCCCTGGAGGGAATGCAAGAGTAACAGGCACCTTGGAATCTCGAAGGAAAACCATGAAACAGACAGATCGCTTAGAATGTCCCCTTTCAACCTTATTTACAGCTCTTTTTGTACTGAATTTAGTACATTCTTAGCAATTTTATATTTTTCATTTGTATATCCTTATGAGGAATTTAAAAATGTTCCTGCTTAAATTTGTACAGAGTTTTGATAGACATCTAAGAGAAGAATAAGCACAGTAGATGGAATCCTCATTGAAATCTCTGTAAAAAATGGAACACTAATTTGAGACATATGCTGTAAGAGAAATTAAAGGTATTTCTGAGGAAGATCCAGTTTAGTGAACAGATGTGAGCCATGAAACTGGATGATCAACCAGTTGCTTGAAATAAGGCATTGATTAGGTATTATTAATAAGGCAGGAGGTCTTATGCCTCCAGTAGTATTTTTGCTCCTATAAACTAGAGATATAGAAAGCCAGTCTGGGACTCAGGAAGATTGTTTCTTTCCTTAATCCTTAGAAGAGTAGAACGGAGATGTTGAGTCTGAGAAGATGCATTACCCTCCAACGCAGGACGTCAATAAGGCGTACGCACTGAAATGGGTTGGAAACCATCTAAGGCCAAGAAAATGACAAGGAGGGAATGTAAAGAGCCTAGTGTTCTGTCATCAATAGTTTGAATGCTCGAGAGAGGTCAAGACCCATAAGATTAGCCCCTTCTTCTGTCACACAAAAATTGAAAGGCTGGTTTAAACTGTGCTTTTATAATAGCACTATAAAGTAAGGTCATTCTTCCATGTATGCCAATAAGAACATTCACATCTGCAGCAATTTGTGCTATGGTAAGCCATAAAAGCAAAAGAAAGAGTGCTTGGCCATGTATATTCCTGGGAACCCAAGTGCCCAGAATCAATGAAACAGGAAAATCACTGAGTGAGCAAGAACACATCTTGAAAAAGTGGTCGTGGCATTGGAATCGTGTTAATTGAATTACTTCTCTGGCTCGATTTTTACCATTGGTGGTTACATTTCCTTTGGTGCTGGTGATCGATACTGTGACTAACAATATTAAGCAAAAGGAGTGCTTGTCTTCTAGTAGCATTAGCAGTGCCTCTATGGGTGCTTGCAAGCTGTTTCTCTTAAGCCTGGCAATTCCACACAGTCTCTGTGCAAACGTCTGTGCAGTGTATGGATCCTAATGTGAACTTAAAATGGTAAAGAGACACACCACACTACCATCTTCAACAACCTATCCATGTTTACAGAAAATGCAAAGTAAATGTCAATGCAACTCTCAGTAATTGTAATTCCAATTACAATGACTCTAGTTATCTAAATTTGATGATTTACTTATACATCAACTAATAGAGAAATGTGCTTGGATATTTTCTCAAATATGCATTGCTTCCCAATATCAGGCTCATTTGGAATTATTCTATATTTGTGACAAATTTGACAGACGTTCAGGGCCTAAACTAAATAGTGTGTTTTCTGATACCAAGACTTCTTACACATAAAGCCAGAAAGGATATATACAACATATTCTTTCAAGGGCTGAAAAGAAGCTTTCCAAATACTTAAGACATAAGTCTTTGATAATATCTTTATCTTAAGACAACTTTCTTGACATTGCTTCCATATGAGGGACATCTGAGAGGTGTTTTGGGAGCCTAGCAACATATCATTCTCATTTTGCTTGGTCATATTGGAGATGTGTGAAGATTGTAGAGGAAGCAAAAAGGCGACATTATCAAATTGTTTTCCAGATGACTTTTTTATAAAGTGAGTTAGTAGCTTTAGCATAATTCGAGCTCAACAGGTATGAAGAGCACAAAACCATCCAAAACAAGCAGCATTGTTCCCTGGAATAACAGTTTTTTTAAGAAAGTCAAAGCAGTTCTGAATGAATTGCAAAGAAAAAAAAATCCTTCCAGTGTTCAGAACACAGAGAGTTGTGGTTCACTGACTCTGTCTCAAAGGACTCAGGAAACTCGGAGGAGTAACCACTTTCCACACTCCACAAGCCACATGGAAGCTTGGCGGAAGAAGAAAAATCCCCAGGGCTAGTGACTGGTCAATTACGAATTGTAATTCAACTGTCTCTATAGTTGCCAGAGAAACCATCTTGGGACCTGTGGTACCTTCTGAGACAAGACTAAAGAATTCACATGGCTGGTGAGAATACAATGCTAAGAACAGTGTTTGTTCCATGTGCTGAACAGTACAATACAGGCTATTTCTTGCACTTACCAACTGCTTTATTAGTAAAGAGCGGAGCAACAGCATATGGATATGTCAGCATAGCATGGCTCCCTCGTCCACAACTGACTGCATCTGCTGTTAACCTGAAAAACTGATACTTCAGAGACACGCATCTGCCACATTTCAAGGATATGACATCTATTGAGAACAAAAATGTGAAAACAAAACAATTCCATGTAGCAGGTAAACACCTTGACAAATATGAAGACTTTCAATCATGTCAAACTGTTTTAAAAATGTCCACTTTGCCATCCCTCTCCAGATACTTAACGTTTCCTAACACAAGAATAGAATAAATACAGGAGAGAAATCAATACTCTGCACATCCAAACTGTTCAAGCCTGCCATTGCAATCAAACTTTCTTCTTTTTCTCTACAAAGTGCTCAGAGGTAGTTTCACAGTTCAAGGATGAAACATTCTCACTGCTCCTTCTCTAAATATAAATACAGATAACCAAAACATTAATTTTCTGAGAATTTAGCTGAAAAAATTTTAGTTATGTTCTCAGCAGTTTCTCTCTGCCTAGATTGAATGATTCTTTTGTCAATGACCTTGTCAGTAAAGCCCCTAATAATTGGTAACTTTTTAATACTTAGTAATTGGTAGAGGCCTTTCTCATGATTTAATGAGAAAGAACTTAATGTACACTTTTTAAAAAGGATTATTTTCCTTGAACTCTAATACTCATGAAAGCTGTTAAATTAGCAGCCCTGGAGGCTGGAAACTTCCATTTATCCACAAACCTGTAGAGCACAAAAAGCTTTCCTAGAAACCCTAGAAATGACCATGAAGAGACTGACATCTTCAAGCCCATCAGTGTAGGCAGGAGAGTTTTAAAAGATACAGTTTGGGCAACAATTTCAGATTTGGACAGGGAACACACCTGTTTAAAGTAAGGGCTGTCCATGAACTCATTTCCAAGAGAATATCTAGTTATTGTCTCATATTGAGTAATCTTCTGAATAGACTGGGGACTTCCTCCTCCAACCTGCTTTCTAAGTCGCTGATGTTTTCCATACTCCTTGCCTCTCTTGAACTTTAAAACGATTCTATTAAAATCAAGCTGGGTTCTTTTCTTTCTTTGATGATCAGTGCTCCTTAGCATACTATTCGGGGCCTTTATCCTCAGACATCCTTGCAGTCCTTGGACTGTTCCCTCCCATAAATCTCATGAATTTGACAGACAGCTGGCTCCAGAAGGTTGGAAATTCTAAAGACAATATTCATGGTTGGATGGCCTGAAAATCTTAGCCTTTTGAAAATAATTTCTTAGTATTTACTGATTTTTAACAATGTGATGGATACTAAAAAGGGAGACTAGGAATATCAGTAATTTGATTTTTGATAGGTTAAAAAATAATTCAATGTATATAAAAACTCACATTGTCAGTTTTTGTTATTAAAAAATGAAAGAATTTTTCTTTGGCTGATTTAAAATATCAGTCAAAGAAATATGAATATTTATTATTCTGAAGAAATGGCTCATAAAATCATATTTTAGCAAATGTATTAATGTAAGGAGAAAAAAACTGTTATTATCTCAGAAACTTCTTGATTCTCTTTCTGGACTCATGTATGGCATATACAATTTAGAAGTGATGAGATATATATTCTATTCAAAAAATATAATACAATACACCAGCTTTTTGCTTGCATTGGGTTAAAGGTTTGAATGTTTTAAGTTTTTAATAAATATTCTTCACTGGAATCTCTTTTTCAAGCAAGAAAATAATATGGAGATTGTTATTTGATTAAACGTATTTTAATGGGCCTATTATATGGCTCTATATATTTCTCTAAGAAAATAAAATGCAATTGAAGAAAACATGTTGAATTGATTTACCTTGTTGTTTGCCTATATCCACATTTTCCAATATACATATCGAGACACTAGAAGGCAGAGATCATTCTTATTTAATTATTTATAATCATAAATTTTATTTACATAGTATAGTTCCCCCCTACCATATATATATATATATATATATATATATATATATATATATATATATATATATAACAGGGGAAATGATGATCATAATAATTATAATGTAGGACCTAGACAAGAATGTTTGGTTCAATAAATACTGAATCATAAATATTGAAAACACACACAAATATTAAGATCTAGGGTGTTTATTCTCTCCTTAGTTTTGACAATTACTGAAAAAAACTTTCCTTTTCCCTCTATATTTATTTAAGTTTGTATGAGATATTTTAAATCTCAGTCTTAATTTTCTTATGACCAGAGCATAAGATACATTTTGATAAGTGATGGAAAGTATGGCTGGAGAAGCAGACAAACCTAGCATACTAGGGTAAGAAGTCCATGTTACATCTCAATAGCAATCATGAAATTTTGTGCAAGAAAGTTACACACCCATATTTTCACTTTAAAAATGTAATTCTTGAGTCAATTTGGAAAGTTGATTAAACTAGAGGCAACAGGAGGAAGAAAGTCTCCTACCACAGAATATAAAAATCTAGATTGTAGTTATAGACTAAACTAATATGAGCATGAGATGATGAAGGCCTGAGATAGAGAATAAGGTATGGACACAGAGTGTGTACAGATATTTGCGAAGAATCACCAGATTTGATGAACCAACAGATATAGGGTGGGAGTGAACAGATAACCTGAGGATAACTTTAGGTTTTGACTTGAGTGACTAGATCATGGATGAGAGTGCCATGGAAAAGGAGAGAGCCAGCAAGAGGAACAGACTCAGTGGGGAAGACAATAAGCACTCTTATGGAGGTTTCAGTGTGAGATATTGGTGGGATAGCCAATAAAACACAGTGAATAAAGCCTTTCTCCCTCGTTAGGGAATAAACACATTATTAGGTATCACTGAAAAATCCTTTGATGAGAGTTAAATGTTCCTCCAGCTCAGGGCTGGCACAGAGTACGATCTCAACCAGCATGCATGTGCTTAGACATCTCCCACATTGACTGCAATTATGTCTGCATGTCTATAGCTCCCTCTAGCTGTAAATTTCTTGAGAAGACATCCTTATATTTCCAGAATTTAACAAGTGACCAGTAGACAGAAAATATTCAATTAATTCTTATTTGTTTATAGTGTGAATTAATTAATGAATTACTGAAGGGGTTAATCAGCCAGATTGTCTCAGAGTTTACTATTTTTGGGGAGAGTAATCAAAGCAATTTAGGGAAGAAATTATCTCTTTACAATCCCTGGAGTACTTCATTAGTTTGCTAATGCTGCCATAACAAGGAACCACAGAAGGAGCGTCTTAAACAACAAAAATTTATTTTCTCACAGTTATGGAGGCTAGAAGTCTGAGATCAGCAGGGTAGGTTTCTTCTGAGGCCTCTCTCCTTTGCTTGTAGATGGCTATCTGCTCCCTGGGTCTTCATATGGTCTTCCCTTTGTCTGTGTCTATGTTCAAATTTCCTCTTATGAGGACTCTAGTCATATTGGATTCAGGCTCATTCTAATGACCTCATTTTAATTTAGTTACTGTTAAAACCCTATCCCCAAATACAATCACATTCTGAGGTCATAGTGGTTAGGATCTCAACATAGGAATTTTGGAAAGACAAAATTCAGCTCTTAGTTTTTTATTAAGCTGGAATCTATATGGACTCTTCAGCAATTTAAAGACGTCTTGAATTTCAGACTTCATCAGACATTACCAAACAACCTGACTTGCAATCTCCTTATTGTTTGTATTCTTAAAATTCCCTAGTTTCTTGGTATTCTACTAGTATATCACTCAATTAGAGAATATTAGATAGTTTATTAAGATTACTACATGATTTTAAAATATTTTTCTGAGTACAAATTTAAAGTATCAAAAGACGCAAAATGTGTATTCTGCAGAATCTCTATTCTAATATTGTACATAGTTAAAATATGATAATACTATGGAATCTTCCGTCAATATAGTTATTAGATTTGTTTGATGCATTTCAATAAGGAAAAATTCATATTTTACAAAACAATAAACATGAAGCAATTAAAATACTTCTATAATCAGTGTTCTCATGTTAATGATAGCAGGACTTTGGGAGCGTGTATTTGTTCTGAAGAACTCTTGCCATTCCTTTCACATTGACCTCAGGGCAGACATTTCTAACTAAATTGAAGTTTTAAATTAGAGCTATTGTACTAATTCTAAGATAAAGGTAAACCAGGAGGGAAAAGGAAAATCAGCCTTAGAGTATTTGGGGAGGGCAGGAAGCCAAAGGCGAGATGTGACTGACTGGGTGAGCCTGCTCCCTTCTCTATTCACATCTTGTATTGTGGATAATGTTTCACTTCTCAACAGAGGAAGCCAGTAGGGCTCAGGAGATTCATGAAATTAAACCAATTTCTTTGATCCCATTTTGTCCTTAGGTGTTGATAATTCTTCTCTTTGTCTTCAAATAAAGCAGTGTAAGCTCCTGAAACCCAGTCTTTCCTATTAAAGGAATCATTCTTCTGTAACCAGTAAATTCCTAATATCTTGTAATGAAGAACTCAAACTCAATTTTTCACTAATTTAGACTTTTTACAAATCTAATTTTATGAATAATGTAAGCTTTGGGAAAAGAGAACAAGTTTAACCTGCTCATTGGGCCAAACAAAAATTCTTTTTTTTCTCAGTCCTTACCCCTTTTACATACACTAACTAACTACACTCTATGTAGCAGCGAGACAGTTCTAAAATCAGCATGTATGTCAGATAGGAGAATATCCACGTGAGTAATTTTTACAGGGAGCCAATTTAAATGCCTCATTTAAATTTCATGGAAATGAGCTTGCTTGTCCAGCAACTGGCTGTGGAATAGGTTAGGAGGAGCTTATTTCCTGACCCTCATTTTCTCTTCCTTTGACACTGTCTAAAATCTAGCCTCCAGCATGCCTCTATCCAAACAGCACAAAACAAAAGTCGTTTTCAGACTTAGGTAACTCCTTCATAACAATACACGTTACTTGCTACTTAATTGCCATTTGCTAAAGTAGATCTGGTGGAATATGCCTCAAGTCAATTTGTAGGCTGTTTGACACTGAGGCTTATGTAGCTGTACCCGTCTGTATTCACTGTCTGTTAGGGACTTAGTCTACTGGGTGTACAGAGATCGCACCAGCAGGAACAAGGATGGGCACCAAGGCTCTGATGAGAGTTTTTTAAGGCATGAATTTATTTGTTTATCTTAGACGTTTTCTGGCTTTAAAGAGCCCAGAGGAAAAAGTCTTCAGATTCACCTAAGTTCTTTCAGAGTACAAATCCTATCATTGATTTTATGGCTTAAAAATAAGTGATGATCTTCTGTTCTTATCTTTACATTTCCATACTCACACAGTTCTTTGGAATGGCCTTTACGGAATCTATAAAAACTGATACAACAGAAAGCTTCCTTAATGACTAACTTTTATAAAGTAGAGAACCATCTCTGCTTTGCCCCACATAGATCAGAGAGATCTGTTGGCGTGCAGAGGAGAGGCAGATAACTAGCATTTGGCCCCTAGAAAAATGAACTCTTTGGAGAGTCCCTCTGATTTCTGAGACCCAATAAAAAATGCAATTCACAGCTGAATTTGAAAGCCTCAGCCAGATCATTCCCATATGTGGTAATAAGGAAGTCTTTATATTCTGATGATCATGGTGTTAAGCCTTGTTTGTACTTGGTCTTCCTCACAATATTTTCACAGTTCATCTTATTAAATGGCTGAGCCACATTAACTCTACACCCACTTTCTCCGGACCACAGTGTTTGATCACAGATTTATAGATCATTTAACACAAGCGACAGCTATTTTACCAACAGCCTTGCTGTCGTTAAGCAGCAGCTCCTGTCAAAAGTTCAGGAACAGGCCCAGCAGGGTAATGAAAAGAATCAAGACACAGTGCCTTCCAACTGTCACAACCACAGAGAGAAGCGTCTGGTCCACGGACAGCCAGTGGAAAGGGCACTGGCCATGGCGGGTCTGAATCTGTAGACTTTTTGGAGAAGCTGCCTGTCCACACATCCGGCATTATCTCCAGGGACAGGCCAGTGAACCCCATAAAACTCTCCAGAGCGCAAATTAGAAAGTTATTTTGCCAGAATTTCTGTGGAATCATCAGTCTCAATATCAGAGGAGGTTTTTCTGAAAGTTAAAAAATCTTGGTGAATGTAGACTGAGAGAAAAATAAAATTTGATTTGCCTTACAAAAAAATTTCACATTAAAAAATATATCTTTGCTTCTTGGAATCCATGTTCATGGTGGAAATGAGCAAATCTCTCTTGTTACGTATTCCTTCTGTTATCCTGGTTTGCATCATCTCTTAGCTATATCTTCATCTCTGACACTAGTTCCTATAGTGATATTGTGAAGACTAAATTTAGGAATGCATGGGAAGTGTCTTGTATGGGGCCTAGAACAAAGTCAACATTCCATAAGTAGAACTTTTTTTATTCTGAAGAGCAAGAAATAAATGCTCATAAACTTGTATTGAATGGTACAATATTGGCATGTAAAAAATAGATTGGACTCCTCAAATTTCTTTATGAGACAATTTGGAATAGATTATGGGTAGTGATGAAGGCTCTAGGCAAACCCACAAAATCATTAGCTTACATAACTTCAAAATAGTGTAATCTTTCAAGGAGAAATAGAAATAATTTCTCTTTAAAGATAATGTATTTTTAAAATATCATTGAATAAGAAATAAATGTTGCTGGCATTATGTATCTTTAATTTTGATTATTGAGTAAAGTAGTAAGTTTAAAGACAAATAAGAAGAAAGTAGTCTTTCCTGAAATTTTCACATGTAATACATTTAAGAGCTTAGGGGGTAAATTACTTTTTAAAAATTTTAACTATGACTAGGTTCTCTCTTAGTCTCGTGTATTTCTTCTCTTTTAATCTGAATTTATATTTTTGTTTTCTCAATAAAAGAAAAAAGGTTTTAAATAAATACAAGGAAAGCATAGTTTCTTGATTACAAATAGGACCCGTGTCTTATTTAAGTTTTTAATCCCAGCACTATATATTTATGTATATATGTCTATGTAAAATGATATATGTTTACATATTGATATAGATATATATATAGTGATAAATCCTTGATAAATTAGATTAACTAAATAATGAGGAAGGAAAAGAAGATGGAGTAACAGCTTTTTCCTTTGGTAAGCAGGCAGGAACAAAAGACAATAGAAAAAAAGGAAAAGCTACATTTATATGAGTTGTCAACTATGAAAAACTGAGAAACACAGAAATATATATTTATTTGATTCTAATGTGGGAAAATATGTGTTAAATAATTACTCTTGGGTCAAAATATCATACACTAAACAACAAATAATATAACATACAACCTTGACAATATAGCAGTTCTATCAGTTAAGATAAAATTTGTAGCTACAAGTAACACCATGGCCACCTTATATATGGGCTTATACCAAAGTTCCTTAAAATTTAACATGCATACAAGTCACCTGGATGTGGTGTTAAAATGCCTATTTGAATTAGTAGGTCTGGGGAGGGTCCTGGGACTCTACATTTGACAACTTCTCAAATGATGTTGATGATGACCATATTTGGAAGAGTTTGAGGTTTGAGGCACATGGTATTACTTAACCAATTCTTGGCATTTATTGTTGACTTGATGAGAAGTCTGAAGTCCGGCTATTCCATGGTTGGCTCATGAACTCAGTTTTATCATCAAGATCCCAGAGTCTTTTCATCGATTTACTTTGATGTCTTGGCATTTTTTGACATATTATTTTATGATCACACATAGGTGCTGCATCTCCAATCACTATGTCCTTAACAACAAAATTAAATGGTGGGAAGCAAAACGGCATGTGTGAAAACTTTAAAATAATGTCTCTCTTCTTTTATCAGGTAAGAAAACTTATTTCAGAAAGCTCAGAGCAGATTTCCCCTAATAGTTCATTGGCCAGAACTGTATCCAATGGACATTCCTATCTACAAAAGAGGTTGGAAAAGAAAGTAGGTAGACTTTTCCGTCTCTGTAGTGAAGATTGGACAAGGGAGAAGGAAGTTGTGAATGGCTCTTAGGTAGCCAATAAACAAGTAATCTATAGGAGCCTGTGTTATGATTGCCCCATGGGTAGGGTAGATGATCTTAACCTCTGAGTGGAAGGAGGAAAGGGAGAGCACATCAACTAATTGATTCTATTAATAAATTTTCTGTATGCTTCATAGTTCAAGAAATGTCTGTAGCATATTTCTGACAGAAGGTGGCAGGTAATTTAGTATCATCTATTTTAAATTGCAATGTTAATGCACTACAGATTTAAATGAGGTTTATTTAAAACAAATTGGCTTTTCCTGGCTGTTAGCTAGTAGGTTTTTATTCTTCTCCCTTAGTCTGTCAATGTACCTTACTAGCTTTATACATGATTGATATATTTTAGGAAGAAGTGTAAAAAGAAAAAAAAAATGTTCTAAAGAAAAGTGGTAAAACTTCAAATTATAGCAAAATATCATTTTTCACATAGTTGATTTAGCATCACTCTTTGAAATAATTTTGTTTGAAGAATTTGAAAACCTTGTAGTGGCTAAAGAGCTATGCAAATAGAAGTTGTCAATGAATGCAGAGCTTCTCAATGTGGTAGAATCAACATAGATGTATTCTTATCTTTTCTCAACTTTGCAGGTCAATTAATCTTTGCTAATTGATCAGATCCTAACAAATTGACTTATAAGAGTCATATAAAAAGAAGAATATTAATTTATATATTTTTATTGATAATTTTAACTTTACTAACAGAAACTCTCATTACTGGAACACAGTTTCACTCTCAAGGCAAATATGATAGTTGATTAGACTAGAATAAAAGCAAAAATATGTAATTTTTAATATGTATTTTTATTGATTTCTAAAGAGAGAAGAAGGGAGAGAGAGATAGAAACACCAACATGAGTGAGATATATTGGTAGGCTGCCTCCTGCACACCCCCTACTGGGGATTGAGCCCACAACCTGAGCGTGTGACCTGACTGAGAATTGAACCAGGACCTCTGAGTCCATGGGATGATGCTCAGTCCTCTGAGCCACACCAGCTGGGTGCAAAAATATGTAATTTGTATGGAGAATAGAATTATGCCTGTGGAAAAACCTCATAAAGTACCCCTACATTTTAAGATAAATCGCTTTTCTAGTTATTTAAATATAGGGGTGGGAAAAGTAGGTTAACAGTTGTTTGTATGGATAATAATACAATAATTAATAAATGATAATACAAGAATAAACTGTGTTTGGTGTGCTCACAACTGTAAACCTACTTTTGCCAATCCCTGTACTTGTGTCTGCCTGATGAAGACACCACAGAACAAACATTAACCCTTTTCAATTTAGCTTCTTTCATTAGTAATATGCATTTAAGTTTCTTCCTTGTCTTTTCACAGCTTGATAGCTTATTTCTTTTTAGCACTTAATAATATTCCATTTTCTGGATGTACCACAGTCTGTTGATATATTCTAACCGAGGACATCTTGGTTACTTCCAAGACATGAAAATTATAAATAAAGCTGCTACAGACATCCCTGTGTAGGTTTTTGAGTGGACATTAGTTTTCCATTCCTTTGGGTAAACACCAAGGAGCATGATTGCTAGACTGTATAATAATAGTTTTATGAGAAAGTGCCAAACTGTCTTCCAAAGTGGTTATACTATATTGCATTTCCACAGCAATGAATGAGAGTTTCTGTTGTTCAATGTTCTTGCCAGTGTTACATAGTCAGTGTTCCATATTTTGATCGTTCTAATAGGTATGTAGTAGTATCTTAATGTTTTAATTTTTATTTTCTGATGACATATGATGAGAAGCATCTTTTCATATGCTTATTTCCAATTTTTATATTTTCTTTGGTGAGATGTCTGTTAATGTCTTTAGCCCATTTTAATTTAGAGTGTGTTCTTATTGTTAAGTTTTAAGAGTTCTTAGTACATTTTGGCTAACAGTTCTTGATCAGATACGTCTTTTGGAAATATTTTATCTTGTCTGTGGCTTGTTTTTTAATTCTCTTGATATTGTCTCTCACAGAGCAGAAGTTTTTAATTTTAATGATGTCTAGTTTATCAATTATTTCTTTTATGGATCATGTGTTTGGTGTTATATCAAAAATCTATTGCCATAGGCAAGGTCATCTAGGTTTTCTCTTATTTATCTAAGAGTTTTAGGGTTTTGTCTTTTACATTTTGATCCATCACTTATTTTGAGTTTATATTTGTGAATGTGTAAGATCTGTATCTAAATTCATTTTTTTGCATGTGGATGTCCAGTTGTTCTAGCACAATTTGATGAAAAGACTATCTTTGCTCCATTGCCTTTTCTCCTTTGTCAAAGATTGGTCGATGTGGGTTTATTTCTGGGCTTTCTAATCTGTTCTGTTGATCTATTTGTATATTCCTTTTTTCAATATCACACTGTCTTGATTATGGTAGCTTTATAGTAAATCTTAAACTTGGGGAGCATTAGTTCACCAACTTTGCTCTCCTCTTTCAATATTGCATTATCTACTTTGTTTATATGTTTCTCCATATAAACTTTAGAATTAGTTTGCCAAAATCCATAAAAAACCTTGCTGGAATTTTTATTGGAATTATGTTGAATATAGATCAAATTTGGAACAACCAACAGCTTGACAATATTGAGTCTTTCTATCCATGAACATTGAATATTTCTCTATTAATTTAGTTCTTTGATTTCATTCATCAGAATTTTATAAGTTTCCTTATATAAACATTGTACATACTTTGTTAGATTTATAACTGAGTATTTCATATTCAGGAGGGTTGATATAAATGGTATTATGTTTTCAAATTCCATAGTTCATGGTTGGTATAAAGGAAAGCAATTGACTTTTTAATATTAACCTTGTACCTGCAAGGTTATTGTCACTTATTAGTTCCAGTAGCTTTTTGTCAATTCTTTTATATTTTCTACATAAAGGTGACAATCATGTCACCTTAATACATTAGTAAGAATATCTAGTATGATGTTATAAAGAAGTGGTGATAGAGGACATCCTTGCCTTGTACCTGATCTTAGTGGGGAAGCTTTGAGTTTTTCATCATTAAGTATGATATTAACTGTAAGTTTTTGTAGATAGTTTTTTTGTCAAGTTGGGAAAATTCCCTTTCCTATTCTTAGTTTACTAAGTTTTGTTATCATGAATGGGTATGGAACTTTGTAAAATGCTTTTTCTGTATCTATTGATAACAAGTTGATGTAATAGATTACAATGCTTGATTATTATATGTTGAACCAGCTTCAAATACCTTAGTCATGGTGTATAATTATTTCTAATACTTTTTGAGATTCAATCTGCTAATATTTTGCTAAGGATTTTGCATCTATGTTCATAATATATATTGGTCTATAGTTTTCATTCCTTGTGATGTTTTGTCTGGTTTTGGTATTAGGATAATTGTGGCCTCACAGAATGAGTTTGGAAGTATCCTCTTGGCTTCAATCCTCTGGAAGAGAATGTGGAGAATTGTGATAATTTCTTTCCTAAACATTTGGCAGAATTCACCCCTGAACCCACTCGGGCCTGATGCTTCCTGTTTTGGTAAGTTATCAATTATTTATTCAATCACTATAATAGATATAGGTCTATTCAGATCATCTATTTCTTTTTGTGTGAGTTTTGGTAGATTTTGTCTTTCAAGTAATGGGTCTATTTCATCTAGGCTATTAAATTTATGGGCATAGAGTTGCTTCTAGTATTCCCTTATAATCCTTTTAATGTCCAAAGGATCTATACTGATATCCCTACTTTCATTTATGAAATTTGTAATTTGTGCCTTCTTTGTTGTTGTTGTTTGCTTGGCTAGAGGCTTATCTATTCTCCTGATCTTTTCTAAAAACCAACATATGGTTTCATTGATTTTTGGCTAATAATTTTCTGTTTTCAATTAATTGATCTCTACTTTAATTTTTTATTATTTCTTTTCTTCTGCTTATTTTGGATTTAATTTGCTCTTCTTTTCCTGTTTCTTAAGGTGGAAACTTAGATTAAAGATTTTTATATCTTTCCTCCTTTCTAGTAATTTCTATAAAATTAAATTCTATAAATATCCTTCTTAACACTCTTAACACTGCTTTTGCTGTATCACACAAATTTTGATAAATTGTGTACTCATTTTCATTTAGATCAAAGTATTTCATTCTTTTCAGATTTCTTTTTTGACCCATGTATTGTTTAGAAGTAGGTTGTTAATGTTCACATATCTAGAAAATTTCCATTTATATTTCTGTTATTTTACTTTAATTTTATTGTGGTGTGAGAGCAGACATTGTATAATGTCTCTTCTTTTATACTTATGAAGGTGGGTTTTAAGACCCAGAATGTGATCTATGTTGTTGAATGTTCTATATCAGCCTGAGAAAAATGTGTATTTTGTTGTGGTCATTTACCATACATCTCACTCACATTTTATTGTTCAAAGTCAGTCATAAGGTCATACTTGATTTCAACAGAGAAGGGAAATAAAATATTTCTATGGGCAGGAAATAAATTATGATAAATGATAATAATACTAACTACTACTTTAGTGGCATAATCACCCATCAGTAATGACTCTTTTCTTGGTCATATTATGATATGAATGAATTTAAAGGACTTGAGGATATAGTTTAATTCGTGTGGTTATATGTGGATATTTCCAAATTTCTTCACCAGTGCTTTAGGTGGTATGTTATTTTTATATCTATTTATTTCTACTTATTTTTAAATTTTAACTTAAATCTGCCATCAATTTTTAAATTCATTTATTCATGATTAACTCAACCAATAAATATTTATTAATCATCATTCCAAGACCTATGTTGAGCATAGCGCTATAGCTGTGGATAAGACAGATTTATCCTTGACCTTCTTGGAACTTCATAGACTAGCAACTTGAAATTCTTTGCAACAAAAGACATAGATATGGCCAACTAATATGAAAGGAGTAAAATAATTAGCAAATTACCATTGACAACCATAATAAAAATAATAATCTTTTAAAGAAACATCAATGGATGATAAAACAATTGGGTAAAAATTTAATGTGAAACAAAGTATTTACACAGTTTCAAATTATATCCTCACAACACATATGTTAATTACAAAAAAATAGATGTATAATAGAATTATACACTTAAAACTCATATAATTTTATTAACCAATGTCACCCAAATAAGTTTAATAAAATTTTTAAAAATTAAAGAGAAAAATAATGACTTTACATTGGAGAACTATGACAGACACCACCTTAACCAAGTTATCCAAGTTAACATCATCCATAATCTGACAAGCAGCATCATGTGCCTTTTTATAGGATGCACTAAAGACAAACATCACTTCTTTGGTATGACTACCAAAATTTATCATCTGAGTTTAGCCATAAGGAAATATTAAACAAACCCATTTTAATGCCAATCTTTCAAATAACTGCCCTACCCTTAAAACTGAAAGGTTAAGATGTCAAAGAGAGATAGCAATAGATTCAGAATGGCAAAGAAAGGACCTCCAAAATCTGCTTCTGAATAAAGTCAATGAGAAGACTGGCAAAAAATGTGAAAATCAAATAGAATAAAAACCTAAATGCAAAAGCTAAACTATAAAACTTTTATAAAAACATGAGTGTGGTGCCCTGGCTGGTTTGGCTCAGCGGTAGAGCATCAGCCCGCGGACCAATGAGTACCGGGTTTGATTCCAGCCAAGGGCACGTACCTCAGTTGCGGTTCGTCCCTGGCCCTGGTCAGGGTCATGCAGGAGACAGCCAGTTGATGTGTCCCTCTCACGTCAGTGTTTCCCTCTCTCTCCCTTTCTCTTCCTCTCTCTCTACCTGAAGATAAATAGAAAAATATCCTTGGGTGAGGATTAAAAAAAACAAAACAAAACATGGGTGTAAATCTTTGGGACCTTGGATTTGGTAACAGATTATTAGATATTACACCAAAAACATGAGCAACAAAAGAAATGATAGATTATTAAAATTAAAAACTTTTTGCATCAGAAGACATAATCATGAAAGTGAAAAAAATACATAAAATGGAAGAAATATTTGCAAATGATATATCTGATATGGAACAAGTATCCAAAATATATTAAGAACTCTAACAACTCAACTATAAAAGACAAACCAATTAATAAATAAGTAAAGAACTTGAATAAATAGTGCACCAAAGAAGATATAAAAATAGACAAGCTCATGAAAGAAATGCTCAACATTATAGTAATTAGGAAAGTGCAAATCAAAACCATAAGGAAATACCATTTTACACTTTAGTAATAATAATGAAATTAACAAGTGTTGGTAAGGATGTGGAGAAATAGGAATATTTTCACACTGCTGGTGGGACTGTAAAATGGTGCAGCCACTATGAAAAATAATTTGATAGCTCTTCAAATAGTTACACATAGTATTACCATATGACCCAAAACTTCCACTCCTGTATATAACTAGAATAATTAAAAAACAGAAACTCAAAATAATACTTGTGCACAAATATTTATAGCAGCATTATTCACAATAGTCAAATGGTAGAAAAGCACTAATGTCTACTTATGAATGAATACATAAACACAACATGGTATATACATACAAGGGAATATTACTCATCCATGAAAAGGAATGAAGTACTAAAGAATGCTATAATGTAGATGAACCTTGTAAAAAAAAAAAAGACACAATGTCACATATTGTATAATTCCATTTATATGAAATATGTAAATTCATAAGTATACAATATGGTTTGTGTTTTTGTGATTGCCAGTGACAGGGTGGTGGTGGGAGAAAATGGGGATTAACTACTTAAACGGTAATGATAGCCTCTAGGCACCATACCTTTAGATATAATGTGATCTTCATGTCAACACATGGTTCCACAAGGCTGCTCCCATCTAATGATTAAGTATAGCAGATTTATCAAAACCAGGCCAATCCTGCTCACTGTGATATTTTTACAATGGAAAACTCAGGAATCTCCAGCATACAGGCTAAAACATTCTTCGAACTGAACTACAATCTGATGCTCTTTCTATCATATTTTATCTTCCCTCTCTCCTTTCTCAGATATTAGACCTACATTAGTCTGAATGCTCTCCTTGCCTACTCATGTTCTCTCTCTCTCTCTCTTTCACAGGTGTTTTCCTCAGTAAATCTCTTACAAATCTACTCTGATCTTGACCTCTGCTTCTCAGAAGACATGAACGGTCAGAGGTAAGCAGAGACTGGTCTAATAACACAGTTGGGATGTGGGGACCATAAATTGTTCCTTGCACAACATCATGACCCAACTACTGAAGAGTTCACTATTGATGACCTGGGGAAATATCCTAATAGAATGGAAATTCTTATTGGTACAGTTATTCAGGCATTTGAAAAATCAGAGGAAAATAAAGTCTACAGGAACAATGGAATTGGCTGGATATTAATAAGTTGAATAATGGGAAAGTGAGTCTGAAACAATATTTAAAGGCAAGGAATTAGAACTAGAAGGTATATATGGTAACACATAAAAGGCCTTATTCCTGCAGTAGTAGAACAGACACAGCTGATGAGCAAACACAAGATTAGAATCTGATTGTTAGGGTAGCAGAGCTCCAGAGACATTTAAATATTCAGTATGTTACATTGACGTTAAGATTTTGATTAGGAAAATCTGAGATCCTACAATCAGCTGGAGACATCTGGATGGATGCTTTTAAGGTGTTGGAGCTGCAAACTCTTTAAATACTGAGAGGTTTCATAAGTGGCTCAATTCTCTGGAGTAAGAGAATTGCACTTGCCTCATGCTGGGAGGATCTGCAGAAGACTCACCAAAGAGGCAGGAGATTCTCTACTCAGCTACCAGTGAGAACAGTAACTAGGGTTATATAATTAGGACATATAACTAGGGTTAAATCTCAACACAATCAGTTGTGGACCTGCTGATCTTGATAAAGGAGGAAAGAGGTTACCTGAAGTTGCTGCAAAAATTAGCAGACATGTATTGGCAGTAGCTAGGGGAATACTCTGGAGTTAAATCTTGAGGGCGCTTGATCAAGGTTGCTAGAATATAAGATTGAATAAACAAGATATCATTGACTTGGTAGACATTTCTTGGCAAAAGACAGAACTCCAGGGGATATGGCACACTGTTTAAATGGCTCTTAGAAGCCTGAGGAAAGTGATAACCCATGCTGAGTGAAATAAAAATACTTGAGTTGCTCTGGAAGATGGTACATGGCTGAAAGAACTAGACAAGCTTGAATAGAAAATTCACCAGAGGTTTCTGTTTCATAGGAGGACCTGGAGGACACACCATTCACAAAGGCAGTCAGAAATGCAATGGTTACATGTGAAGTTCAGTGGTGGATCTCCTTTCGGTATCAGAGGTAGCTAGATGGTGATGCTTACCTATCAGGAGCCAGGGTCCTCAGTTACCAGAACAGAGAAGGTTGGAGAGGCAGCCAAGGGAGCTTGACCCACAGGAATTGTGGAGATGGTTAAGAGTGCATGACATCTCTATGGGCAAAACTGACAGGTAGCCAATGAGGGTGCTACTTAACATCAATGACCAGAAAAAGGCACGAGTTGAAGAGAAAGTTGAGGGCAGTTGCTCACAGGAAAAGTCATGATTCCTTGCTCAGATCCAAAACCTAAACTGGGGACCCATTGGTATCTGAACCCACTGACAGAAGTGTCCAGGTACTTAGGAGGAAAGAGAGTGTAAGACCATGGTAAGGATGCATTGTAATAATCCCCCAGTTCTTCCACACAGGGATATACACTTAGGAAAGGGGCTGCTTATCTCTATTGAGGACTATTTGACAGTGTCAGAATTGACATCAGTGTCTGGAAACCAGAAAATAAATTAAATTCTGGCTGAAATCTGGTTTACAGACTTATTTGACCCAATAACTATGGAGACTGAACCTTAACTTGTTTATTTAATATTATACTAGAGAGGCTAGCTGGAAGTCTGTCATAAACATTTGACTTTCAAAGCCTTGCCCTTTTCATTATATGGTATTGGGTCCAGACAAAGAAGAGTAGAAATGATACATTTAGCCACACCAAATAATCCATACTGTGATAATTATTTACTGAGGAATGATACCTTAAGCTATGATAGCTTTGTACACCAACTTAAGACATTCGTCATTTCTTAAGGTCTTCAGAAATTTGACCTATATGATTAGTAAGGTTGAGGTTGTTGGAGTCAAAATCAGCAAAACCTGGTAATTTGCAACCTTCACAGCATATGGAGCTTTGTATTCTGGGTGAGCTGATAACTCCTGCTTTGGAGGCACTGGCTCTTTCACAACCAGACTTGTATCTGTGACTCCAAATAAGCTTGGCTATTGGGTTTTACTATATTAACCACATTAATGAAAATAATGTCTTATCTTTGTAAAGCTTTCTTCCTATGGTCAAATGGCATTGTCCTACACACTGTTCTGTATTCTTCACAGCACCTTTGTGAGGCATCAGGGATGTTAAATGACTTGCATCTAAGGGTCAGAATTGTTAAATGACTTGCTCTGATTTATTCAGTTCATAAGTAGCAAAAACAGGATAACCAACTTTCCAGCCTAGTGCTTTTACCACTAAGACAATAGTGAAGGTTAATATGTATTGAACACTTACTATATTCTGGTAACTGTGCCAGGGTCTTTGCATGTATTATTCAACCTAATTTCCAGAGAAACCCTATAAGGGAGCTATTACTAATATTTCCATTGTACAACTAAGGAAACCAAGGCTTAGAATAACTAAGCACAATATCCAATAAGTAAGAAGCAGATTATGTGACTCTAATTCAAAGCCCAAACTAATTTAATACCCTAAATTGATTATTTCATATTAATTGACACTCCCTTCATTTCAGGATTCTTGACAGAGACATTTCTTGACCTGTTTCCAAGGAAAAGGAGAGAAAAGGAATAAAGTAAAATGCAGAGTGGCTTTAAAGAGAAAATGAAGAGAAGAAAATAGGATTCTTGTATAAAGGACTAATAGCTAACAGAGAAAACTGAAGCTAGGAGCAATGCTGTCATCACTTTTGTGGCCTTTGAGAAATAAATCCTTTACTTGGCACCTGCCCTCTCGCTATCATCAGGACTTCTTAGCTTGTAAGACTCAACCTTCCTAATGCCGCAACCCTTTAATGCAGTTCCTCATGTTGTGGTGACCCCCAACCATAAAATTATTTTCGTTGCTACTTCATAACTGTAATTTTTCTATTGTTACATCTTAGGCGACCCCTGTGAAAGGGTCATTCGACCCCCAAAGGGGTCGTGACCCACAGGTTGAGAACCGCTGTAAGTACTGCTTTACACCATCCAGACACATCAGAACCACCTTTTCCCTTCTAATTTAACATCCCAAACATGTTGACCCTTGTCAGACCATTCTCGATATGTTTTTCATTTATCTATTGCAATCTAGGTCTGAATAGACTATAAAATGCTGGATGTTGTGAATAGAAACTGAAACTCCACCACAATTTTCATAAACATTCCACTTATCCATGAAAATACAGAAATACACCTTTTAAAAATGTTTGATGGTTTTGTCTGGCTGGTGTGGCTCAGTGGTTGAGCGTCGACCCATGCACCAAGAGGTCACTGGTTCGATTCCTGGTCAGGGCACATGCCCAGATTGTGGGCCTGATCCCCAGTGGGGGCCATGCAGGAGGCATCCAATCAATGTTCTCTCTCATCAATGTTTCTATCTCCCTCTCCCTCTCCCTTCCTCTCTCTCTAAAAAAATCAATAAAGGAAAAAAAAATGTTTGATGGTTTTGATCACTGTTTCTCTACATCTTCAGAAAATTATGCCACATATATTGTCCCATCAATGACACCCAGGATACTTCTCCACCACTTTTTGTTATATTTCCTGAATGCTACACCTCTCATTCAAATAATACTCAAAATTTTGACCTTGCAAACATTTAATAATTTAATGCTTTCATGACTTTGTCCATGGTTTTTCTCTTGGCTTTGAACACCCTTCCAGCCTTCTCCAAATATTAGATTCCTACTTATCCTCCAAACTCAAACCTCTACACATTTTCCCATACTCAACCATAATCACTTCATCTCTTTCTACCAAGTAGTTACAGTACTTTGCTTCTATATTGATTACAGTAATTAACACACTGACTTCCATTGACACTAATCTGTACAAATGGGTCTCAGTTTTTTATTTATTCAACAAATACTACACGGCATTTCTTGAGGGTGGAGACTTTAATCTTACCTGACTATGTAATCTTTTCGGCTCTTAGCTCCATAAAACTATGGGCTCTTTGTTTACATTTGTAACACTACCACCTGACACATTGAATTATTAATTAGAATAATAATATCAGTTATTATGTACTGAACAACTACCGTGTGCAAGAAAATTTAGCTATCCTATTTGGATGAAGCCTTAAGAAACAAAATTCTTAGAGTGATAATTACTAAATTTTTATAAGTAAAGAAAATAAATCCAAGAGAGATTAATTTACCTAACTTCACACAGGAATTAAATGTCAAATATGGGATTTGGAGGCCGTTCTGTTTGAGGGAAAGTCTGTGTTTTCAATCACTATCTGCGTAGTTTCTCAAACAGCAAGTACTCAGCAAGTGGTGAGTTGAACCAAATGTTGAGGATTTGAGAAATTATAATTTGCTATTAAAGAACTGAATGAATTATGAGGAATAAAGCTATTTTTGGTGTTAATGAGGAGAAAAACCATCATATTCCAACGAAACTTAAGATTTATTAGTCAATTTTCAAAACCAAAGCATTTCTTATAAACTAGATACATTGAGTAATAATTACTTCTTGACTTTGGAATCCCTTTAAGACATTCTAAATATTCATTTGGAAATAAGACAAAAAGATAATAATAAAGAAATTGGGGAACAGTAAGTTAAATTGTTAGAAAATAGGTTACACAACCATACAAAGACCTCATCAAAAGGCAGACAAATCACTCAAGGATTACATTAAGTAATAGGGTTAAGAAGAATATGGTCTGAAAAAATTGAGTATCTTCTAATAACTATAAGTACATGAGTTTCTAAAATGCCATACATAATATCCATGAAATTATGTTGCATAATGTAATAACACGTTATACTACCATTAACGCATTATAACTATGTCATTTGGAAGGCTAATTTTTTTGTGTAAAACCACTTAACTACATAAAATTGAAAATAATGATTATTGTAACTACTTTCACTTTTCATCTTTAGAAGTTCAGGATTAAATACTCTATGTGCAGTTATTTTATGATGATGTGTATTTTTATGGAGTGGTCATATAGTGTTCTAATAATTGTCTTAAAATTCCCAAATACATAAATCATAAGATCTTTTCACATATTATCATTATGAGAAGTCAAGGTAAATCACTTAACACCTACTTAATAATGCATACAGAGTTGAACATAGAATTTGGATAAAATCTAAAAAAAAAATACAAGTATCAAGAAAAAACTAAATATTAAAAAATATAGGGTCATTATAGCTGTCTAATATAGTTAAGCCCAGTTCTCTTTTTCCTTTTAAATACTGACATTCATAGATAGTTTACATATTCTTTTATTGAAATAATCTATTTTAGGGGAAAAATCTCCACCCAGAATGGTTTTGTTGAGTCTTTAAAAGGAGGGAGGGTGTCAAAAATTATAAACGTTCAGTTATAAAGTAAATGAGTGTTAAGGATGTAATGTATAGCATGGTGACTATACTTAAAACTGCTGTATGGTATATTTGAAAGTTGCTAAAGGAATATACTGAGTTATCATCACAAGAAAAAAAACTTTCTTTTTTTTTCTAATTTATTTTTATTGTTGAAAGTATTACAGGTGTCCCTCCTTTTTTCCCCCATTGACACCCTCCTCCCTACACCCAAACCCCTCCCCACCTTCACTGCACTATTGTCTGTGTCCCTTAGTTATGCATATATGCATATAAGTTCTTTGGTTTGTCTCTTCCCACCTCCCTACCCCCATTCCCTCTGAGGTTTGTCAATCTGTTCCCTACTTCCATGTCTCTGGATCTATTTTGTTCATCAGTTTAATTTGTTTATTAGATTCCATATAAAAATGAGATCATGTCATACTTGTCTTTCTCTGACTGGCTTATTTTGCTTAGCGTAATACCCTCCAGGTCCCTCCATGTTGTCTCAAATGGTCAGAGATCCTTCTTTTTTACAGTTGCATAATATTTCATTGTGTAAATGTACCACAGCATTTTGTATCCACTCATCTACTGATGGACACTTGGGCTATTTCCAGATCTTAGCCATTGTAAATAGCACTGCTATGAACACAGGGGTGCATATATTCTTTCTGATTGGTGTTTCAGGCTTCTCAGGATATATTCCTAGAAGTTGGATCACTGGGTCAAATGGCAGTTCAATTTTTAATGTTTTGAGGAAATACTATATTGTTTTCCATAGTGGCTGCACCAGTCTGCATTCCCACCAGCAGTGTACTAGAGTCCCCTTTTCTCCACAACCTCGCAGCACTTGTTTAAAACTTTCTTTTTCTTTCCTTTTGTATCTATATTTAGATAATGGATGTTAACTAACTTGTTGTGGTAATCATTTCACAATATATATAAGTCAAGTCACTAAACTGTGTACCTTAAACAGTGCTGGATGTCAATTATATCTCAATAAAACTGGGAAACTGGGGGGTGGGACGGAGGAAAGAAAGAAAGGGGAGCTAGAGTTTTCCTGGATAGGTACCATATATTTTGTTTGTTTGTTTTTGTTTCTTTCATTAATCTTTACCCGAGGATCTTTTTCCTTTTATTTATTTATTTTTCTTAGAGAGAGTGGAAGGGAGGGAGAAGAAAAACATTGATGTGAGAGAGACACATTGATTGGTTGCCTCCTGAACGACCTCGACCAGGGCCAGGGATCAAACCTGCAAACCAGATACGTGCCCTTGACCGAAATAGAGCCCTCGACACTTCAGTCAATGGGCGGACACTCTAACCACTGAGCAAAACTGGCTGGGGCTAGGCACCGTACTTATTTTTCTTTATTAATTTTTTTTTTGAGAGAGAGATAGAAACACCTATGAGAGAGAATATCGGTTGACCGTCTCCTGCATGCTCCCCATTGGGGATTTGGCCCACTACCTGGGCATGTGCCCTGACCGGGAATCGAACCAGTGACCTCTTGGTGCATGGGTTGACACTCAACCACTGAGCCACACCGGCTGGGCTAGGCACCACATTTGATATGTAGGATTTATCCAAATCCATGTAAAATAGAATATTATCTTCTCCATTTTTAAGAATATGAAGACTAAGACTCAGAGAGGTAAAAATCTGCTCTGTGTTACAGAACTTATAGTATCCAAAAGAGGTTTCCAAAACATCATGAAGCATATATTTAATCAGTTAACTTTACCTGTGCATTTAAGTAGATATTTGACATGGCTCTATATGCTGAAAATTACAGAGATGTTTAAGATATAGCTTCTAGTCTTAAGGATCTCACCACATAGAAAAGAGAGGCAGATAATAAATACTGGTAATGTGGTAAGTTGTGTAAAGGATCCATTTTTTTAGATACTATGGGAGTTTAATCTATGATGTCTTCCTGTAATATGAATATCATGACTAGGAGAGTAATGGATTATGGAGAGTAAAGAGTAAGGAAAGAGAGAACTGCATCATTATTTAAAATTGTCCAGCTATTTTTCCTCTTCCCCCTTGTATTTTATGGCTATTTATGCTTCATATATGATAGAAACTATTCATTGTTAGCAAAGAACTCTGACAGTATATTTGACAAATACTACATAATACAGTTGTCATTCAAAAGTAAACAACTTAGGATTTTTAGAAAATTCCAATTCTTGCCTGCAAGAATAGATAAAGACTGTGTAAAGACTGGTGATAGAATGTTAAAATGAAGATTAGTTATAAGAAAGCCTAAACATTATTCAGTTTAATAAGCAGTACTCTTTCCATGGTCATCACATTGATTTCTCCGAATCTCAATCACCAAAATTTCATGCATTTTTGTGTTAGGGCTTCTTGAATAAAGTCACTGATGATCCATATACTTCACATGTGAAAGCATTACTGATGACCATGTACATTTTCTGCCACATTTAAGCTTACCATATTTATTAGTTGTATTACTAGCTATATTATAAATCTTTAAAATTATTTTCTAATATCCTTTTCATAGATTTTTTATTGGTATTCTACATTCTATTATTTTATTTTTCTCTATCATATTTGTCATTTTTTCTTGTATTCTTATAGTACTCATCATATACAACCCAATCTTTTTTTCTCTTTATTATTTATTTTTCTTTTCTTCATTTTTATTTATGTTGGCAACATTTATTGTCAGCTGCAAATTAATTAAAATGCTGTTTATTTCTTCTTCCAGATAATTAATAAAGTTGTTAGAGAAAACTTGGATATACACCAAACTCCCCATGAGACAGCTCCTCTAAGTCAGATGCTCTGCCATTTATAATTACCTTTTTCTTATAGTCCTTAAGCAAATCTTCAGTGCTCATTCCAGAGCCAATTTCAATTAATTTGGAGGGAAGCACTTTAAGAAACACACCAACTGTTTCATAGTCCCTCCTTAGAACTTTGATTTTGTAAGATATTTGTACTTTATTACTCATGCCAACACTATATTAATGAAATTGAACATTTAAGCCCAAGGAGAGCAAAGTCTGAAAGTTCTCAATGAGAGAGCGTGGTCTCAATAAACATTTAAGACAAAACTCTAATTGCATTATTTATGAGTTAAATGAGAACATGAAAGAGGCATTTACTTTTCACCTTTTGTGCCACTGATTTACCATTTCACTTAACTTAATGAAATTACTAGCTGATTTCAACTTTTATTAATCATTTTTTCTGGCATATAATATGTTCTATAGTAATACATTGAAAAGCGATTAACTTTTTGCCAAAATTGAAGAAGAGTTTCAAGAAAGCTTTAAAGTAATATAATTTTAAGAGTTTTTAAGTGTAAAACTCTAGCATTAACCAAGGGTTGTTCTCATAATTTAAACTTATATAAGGTAATACATCCAAATTTACATATCCTTCTTAGGTTTCTACATTATGTGTTGATATATAAATATATTATTATTGTATATGTTACCATTTTTTAATCTTACAATCACAGGATTTTAAAGCTAGAAGGTACATGAAATAGTGAATACAATTTCCTTGTTTTATAGGTGAAAAAAGGCACTGAAACTAGAAATGGTAACTAGCCCAGGTTGATCAGTTGTGTAGTCTGGTCATAGAACCCCTTTAAGTTTTGAACCAAAAACTTAGAGATTCAGATATTTTAGAGATAGCTATTTTAAAAACCCCAGTTTCTAAACCTGTTGAGTGTGACAGCAATCCAGAAGACAACTGTGCATGTACTGTGTAGATTAAATAATCAACTTACATCTTTTTCAGAAGCCAAGGAGATATCACAATCAGAAGATAGCATTGTAAATGAATGACATTAATATAATTAGATTGTTATAATACAACAAGTCTATACTATGTGGAGTTATAGACTGCCTGCTCAATTACTGGAAATAGACAGATATGCCAATGATCATTTGTCATAGTTAAATTCAAGCTAAGGGTATTTATTAATAGAGGAAAAGTTCCAGGAACTCTAGAAGCAGGGCCAAGAAAGAATCTTAACAGCCAATAAACTCTTCTTGTGTCTAATCATAATAGTCAGCCACATACAATTTAGAGGTTTAGTTAGGATTTCTCTTGTCATAACTCAGTAAGCAATTATGGTTACTTAAATATCTATATAGACTAAAACATTCCCAAAGGAAATAGTTTTGTATTTTTATTGTTATTCTTGATACTTCACATTCAAAATGCATCTAACTCTTCATTTTCCCATTTGAAAACCCAATGTCTCATGTCTAAATAAACTATATAGAAATTTGATATTAGTTTTCCTTAAATATGAAATTCACATTTGCCAAACTCTTGTCCTCCATTCCAATTTTTGAAGGAAGTATTAAATCTGAGATCATAAGATATGCCATAGATAATTTTTATTTACAAGTGTATCCTAGATTATACACATGATACTGTTACTGGAGAATTGTATAGGTAGAATTTCTCCATTGCTAGTGGGAGTGGGGTTCTCAGGGTGTCACTGGAATAAGCATTTCTGGGGACCCCCATGGGAAAATGAGATATGGTGAAAAGCTTTATTTGTGTGTAGTTAGATCCCTCAGTTTGCAAAGTCCCAGTTCCCTTAGTCCAGTCCTGGAAAAGGGTTAGCCGGGAATTCTGCAGGGTTAGAAGCAAGGCCAGTGTCAAGAATTTCAGTTCCATGGTGGAGTTGAGTCTGGCGTAGCATCAGGCTAATCACAGTCTATTAGTCCATTTTGTGTGGGGTCCACATGGTTGTGAGCCCTATAGGCAACTGTAGGAGCCTGAGAGGACAGCAAGCCAGGACTCAGACACAAGCAGCAAGAGAGCATGCAAGGCCAAGAGGCCAAGAGGGCAAGTTGGGGAGAACTCTCTTTGTTTTTTGTTTTTGTTTTTTCTTCATTGTTACTAGAGAAAGAGAGAGGAAGAGAGAGATAGAAACATCAATGAGAGAGAACATCGATTGGCCGCCTCCAGCATGCCCCCCCCCCCACTGGGGATCAGGCCCACAACCTGGGAATGTGCCTTGACCAGGAATCGAACCAGCAACCTCTTGGTGCATGGGTCAACGCTTAACCAGAGCCACACCAGCCGGGCGAGAACTCTCTTTAAGTTTAAATATCAAATCTTCCCGAGCTTGCAGTGGTCACACCCATACTCCTGCTCTGGCAATGCCCTGTTCTCAGGGATGACTGACAGGCAAACATCTTCCCACGTAACCCAGACCTTACTGGGCATGCATCTATTATCCAGTCCCTTCCCCCATTGATCTATGGAGAACAGACATGGAGAAGGTTAAACTGCAGCTTCCTGGCAAAGCTCTATAAGCAGCATGCCTATGTTATCTAGTCTCCACTTTGCTCCTTTCCTGTTAATTAATAATCAGATTACTACAGCAGTATAATACTATTAGTTTCAAACTTGATGATGCAAATCCTATTCCTCACAAATTTCTAATATCATACTAGAGATGTATATCCTTGAAGTGAAAAATCTTCCAAATAGTCAGAATTAGTATTATTGTTGAGGAAGTTATTAAGATACAAACCAACTGCATGATTGAAGATAGCAAGCTGAGCTCTTATTTCAACTAGTTTCTCTCATTAAGACTTGTTAAATTGACTAAAAGAAGTATAAATGCAAAAAATACTTTAAAATTCTGAGGCAAAAGCTATAAGGAAGAGGAAGAAAAGAATATGGGAAAATTAATCATTTTGTAGAATTTCTGAAAGGTGAAAGCATATGGAATCAAACCTATCAGTAAAAAAGGCCCAGCTAATTTAAAAATTATATGCATGTACATATATATATTCATATCTTTTTCTATATCTATATATCTCCTAGCTATTTCTCAGAGTAGGGCCATTTAGTATTGACACATGGCATGGAGTGAGGTATGTCGTCTCTTGTCTCATAGACCAAAATGAAGTCTTCCTGATGTTAACAAACTTTATCCACTCACATAGGTTTTGTAGTCAGTCCTCTTAAATCGGGTGAGGTGACAGTAATAAGAGAAACCCACATGATCTACCTATCTTAATCAAACTAGTTCTTCAGAAATAAAAGCCAACCATTAAAGAATCATCAGACCTAGGGAACATCAGCAATTTAAAAGAAAAAGAGAGATAAAATAAGAGAATGACTAATATCAGAGGAAGCAGAGAAAATTAAAAGAAGAAAAAGGATGTACAAGAATTCTAAAGGTACACTCTTAAAGAGTGTTCGATGACGCTGCATTATATAGTATAATAAAACAAGAATCATAACACAAGAACACGCTGCTATCAAAAAGGAGCAGTCGGAGCCCTGGCCAGTTTGGGTCAGTGGTTAGAGCGTCAGCCTGCGGTCCAGAGAGACCCGGGTTCGGTTTCCCCTAAGGGCACATACCTCAGTTGCAGTTTGTCCCCGGCTCTGGTTGGTCGTGTGGGGGGCAGCCACTCGATGTATCCCTTCCATGTGGATGTTTCTCTCTCTCTCTCTCTTCCTCTCTCTCCCTCCCACTCTATCTGAACAAAAAATGGAAAAATGTCCTCGAGTGAGGATTAAAAAAAAAGGAACAGTCGGAGAACAAGAAGTGGCTCCTGAAAAGAGTGAAACATCAAAGAGATTAAACATCTGAGCACAAAGAGTCACAGAAGATAAATCTAGGTAGGCCAATGTTTTCCTAATAGATTTGATACATTCATTAATGAAATATGTATTGAAAGCTTACTATGTGCCACATATTGCCCTCATGGATTTTGTCATGGAAATGGAAATGATCTTTTGCCCTCAAGGAATTTACATCATATTAGAGTAGATAAACAATGCTCAAGACATTCCAAAGTGAAAGAGAGAGAAGAGAAAATATGTGAGAAAAGAAGACATAGTAACCAACAGAAGAATATTTTTCAGAGTTTTTAAATCTATAAAGTAATTTTGAATCTAAAATTTGATACCCAACCTGGTGGATGAAATGATAAGCTAAGAAACGCTTAATAATCAGTTCTCAAAAAAAGATACAGCCAACCTGATTTATAGTGTTTGATGATTGCTATGGAATAAATACTCCCACCATGGCCAATTTTAAGCTACCAAAGTGAGGTCACAGAACTGGAAAGAAGTGCAGAAAAGCACTGGTGAGCTGGTTTGAGACAGCTCCATCATACCAGTGGAGGGTTGGGGGCATGGAGGACAGTGAAATAACGGACATTTATTTTTATATTTTGGAAATGCAAGGTCTCAGAGTTTACTACTCATCTCCTTAAAAAAGAAGAAATTTAAATATTTCTAGAAAATAAAAATGAAATCTAAGAGGAAGATATGAGATCCAAAATATAGTTGGTCTTATCCAGGAGTGTTTTAAATCCTAGAAAGTAGTTTGTCCAAATTTCACAACGTGTCCAGTAGTATGAAGAGTATATATTTTTATTTTTATGAGAAAATTATATAAATAGAAAGAAAAGAAAATGTGTTTAACTTTTATTTAGATTGTCCCTCTTTAAGAGAAATAGATTTTGTTTTAAAAACACAAACTATACCTGTTTTTCTACAGAACCAATTACTATATACTGAATTCTGTACTCTACAGAACTAATTATTATTTCCATAATAATAATATTTCAAATAATGTTTATAAACAATTTTCAGAATTCATCTAGATACAAATTACAGAAAACTAAATTATACATAAATTATAGTTTAGTATCCTATATATTATTATACTGTATTTATTATATAGTATCAAATTAATTTATAATATAAATAAATAAAAATAAAATTGTCAATATAAAACTAATGACACAACTAACAAAAGATGGGAGGAGTAATATAAGGAGGGATGGAAAAAGAGTTGGAGAGTTAATGACTTCTTATGTAGAGGGGAGTTACATATAACACTAGAATGTTATGGCTCAAACAATAAAAGAATGGTATTTGATATTTAGGAGTAATCCATATAACTACAGATAAAAATATAATTCACAAATTTGGAGAAGTTTAGGAGACTATTAGTGATTTAAATTCCTTGTTTTTCTTAATGAGAAGCCAATAGAAGTCATTTATGGTTGATAGATGAATAGAATTGTAAGCTTAGTATTTAATATTGTGGAGGAAAGCAGTAGGAGCAGTTGATAGGAAAACTCACTTTCAATGTAATGTCTTTCTGTGCTTTCAAATATTTCTTTTAAAAGTTCAGTTATGTCCGGCCGGTGTGGCTCAGTGGTTGAGCGTCGACCCATGCACCAAGAGGTCGCTGGTTCGATTCCTGGTCAGGACACATGCCCAGGTTGTGGGCCCAATCCCCAGTAAGGGGCATGCAGGAGGCAGCCAATTGATGTTCTCTCTCATCTATGTTTCTATCTCTCTCTCCCTGTCCCTTCCTCTCTCTCTGAAATCAATAAAGGAAAAATAAATAAATAAATAAATAAATAAATAAAAGTTCAGTTACATTTATAGGAGACATGTTTTTTTATGCTATGTGGAGAAGATGGCAATTCCAGTCTTGTGGAAGTCCTTGTTCAGCAGCAGTATCATGTGTTGATAGTTCCCTGTTCCTTTGCAGAATGTTGCCTATTTTAGCATATACATTTTGTTATTCACATCATGTAGCTTGATGAAGCCACAAAGTTCCAGATTTAGGGAGATGTCCTGTATATGGTATATAGAAAGCACATAATAAATGTGGATCACACAGTTGATTTCTCCATCACTTATTCCTGTATGAAATATTTCAAAACCGCAAGCTTCTTACTTTATGTCATCTTGTAGGTTTAACACACTCACTCAAACACACATTGAGTTTCCTTAAAATTATAACCCAATCCATAACCTGTACCATGGAATTACACCCAAAAAGAAAAAGAAAAAACAAACAAAAGCACACCGTGTTCTATTTTGATATGTGCTGCTTTGTTATTTTTCCATTGGGAATTCATGCTACATGACTTAAATGAAAGAGCAAAACATAAGTATTTGGGATCACAACAGACAAAAAGGAGTTGGAATATGTAAGCTGAATATTTACTTCTGGATTGTAGTTAATTAAAAATGAACATTGTGAAACAAATACATATTATTTAAGATTGACATGATTTTATTTAAACAGTAGATGTCATGCTGTTTTGGAGGAACAACTTTTTAACCTTATTAAAAAATACTAGACACATGAATATAAATCGTATGATCAGGAGTCATAAAATCAAGGTAAAGTGCATGGCCTTGGATTGACTGTCCACACTAAGACATTTCGTCAGTCATTTCACAATCACTTACAGTTATGCTTACCTTTCAACATAATGCTTAACTTTGAAACATCTCTACAAACTGCAAGGTCAGACAGTAAGCAGTAGTATCTTATTCATTTTCTTACTAACCTCAACATCTATCAAACATGTACATAAAAGACAGGTAATAAATGTTTATTAAACAATTAACTGAGTTTGACAAAATGTTGAGTAATATAGAAAATATAAAAGAAAATCCAGCCATTTTCCAGTATTTGATGAAAATTAGAAAAAAAACAACAACTATGTGTTTACATTAAAAAATATTTCTAAGAGAAAATATGAGCAAGAATGGCCAGGTATATCTCAGATTATATTTGAGCATGAAAAGAACTTTATGTATTAGAAAAATTAACTAAAATATGTTACTCTGGTAAAGCTTTGCAGAAAAGGGGGGACTTAACCATGAGGATGTAAGAGTCGAGAGAAGCTCAGAGAAAAGCTTTGAGGTGGGAACACTATGTGCAATGGATCGGAGGCTTCTCTGTTAGAAAAAAAGTGAAAAATAATATTTGAGACAAAGTTTGTAACAATTTTCTACTTATTTCCTTTTTAAATCAAAGAGTCATTTTCTGCATACTGGGACTTTTGCCTGGAATCTCATAAAACACAGGACTTACTCTGGATTTATGCTGCTTGTTGGTCTGTGGAAGGAGGTGTGCTTACCTGAGAAGTATTGTAGCATAGTTAGATAGTGTTTCTTCAATATTTAGAATATTTTAAAAGACGTTAATAAGGATATATTTTTTGTTATTATGGCTTATTAAAGTCACCTCATTTTGGGGAAAAAGAATTTGTAAGGCATTTATTCTAATAGGATATGCTAATGTTTAGCAGTGAGACTGTTTATCAAACTACTTGAGTTAAAAATTTCAGCCACTTACTGCATGACCTTTAGCACATCACTTAACCTATCTGTACCTCAGTTGCCTAATCTGTGAAATAAGGATAACGGTATTCAGCTCATGAGGTCATGAGGTTGTAGTGAGGTTTAAATGAGTTAATATATATAAAATACTTAGAACACTGCCTACCATGTAGTATCAGCATATAACCAGTATAAGCTATTGTCACATTTATTTGAAAGTAGTAATTGCACATGAACAAAAAAGAACTTTGAACAATCAAATAAATATACGTTGAAAAATAGCTGTCCTGTCTCTGAGTTCCTGCTCTCAAAGGCAACCCTTATTTTCACACCCCTATGTACCTGTATTTCTATCCAAGAACCAAATAGCTCTTTCCATGTAAATCTTACTTTTAATGTCCCTCAGAACATGTTACACTTTTATTCCTATAGACCTTACACATTTTTTTAGGTTTACTTCTTGGTGTTATATTTTAGTGTTAATATTAAAAATAACAACTTAGTCACTATTTTCTAACCCAAAATATACTTAGGACATAAGCAATCTATTGACACTTGCATACAAATTTTATGGCCAACTAATATACTGAATACTTCTGCTGCGACCATGTTCAGTTGTCCCATATTATCTGTATGATTGATATTACTTTAGCCCCAACTAAAGTTCTCTTCAGAACTCGAGCCTTCTTAACCACCCTCCATCTTCTTGTGGCTATTGGGAATGATGATCTACAAAGTGGATGAGTTATTCTATTAGGACATGGAAAAATATCAGACTTTGTAATAAAATTTATTTTAATCTAATAAACAGAAAGAAATAATGCTTTTAGACTTCCGGTCAAGATGGCGGCATGGGTAACCGCGGTATGGCGTCCTCCCACAACAACATCAAAGTTACAACTAAACTACAGAAAAACCATCATTCAAAACCACCTGAAATGAAGCTGAACAGAAGTCCAACAACTACGAAATTAAAGAAGAAGCCACATCGAGACTGGGAGGAGGGGCGGAGGCGCCACGGGCTTGTCCCACACCCGCGTGTGCTGGATAAAAATTAGGAGGACACCTCGGCTGGGAAGGTCCTCCCTGAGGAGTGAGGGGTCCCTGTCCCACACCAGGCGCCCAGCACAGGGTTCCAGTGCCAGGAAGAGAAGTCCCCATGACTTCTGGCTGGAAAAACCAGCGGGAACTGAGGCTGAGGCTGCTAGAGCCCCTGGCAGCTCCTCTTAAAGGGCCCGCGCACAGACTTACTTGGACTCACACCTTCCAGGCTCCAGCTTGCGGGAGGCAGCTTGAAAGGCACCAGAGACATATGGGGAAGAACTGAGCTGTTTGGCATTGGAGCGAGGGCTGGAGAGGCAGCTTTTTCCTGCACAGACGTGCTATCAGAGGCTTTTGTTCCTTTGGTGACCCCTTCCCTGGGCCAGCAGACGCTGCCATATCTGGGACTCCAGCAACCTGGCTCACACTATTTGCCTCACCCTGGTGATTCCCTGAGGCCCCGCCCCACCCAACTTTCAGGCCCACCCAAGCTGTTGCCAGTTGCTTGACCATAGGATTGGCCTGCCTTGGATCCTGCTTCAGCTTTTCTTAAATTCTTTTAAACAAGCAGCATCTGGTCTCAGCTAGCCCCATACCTCTCGCTAAGTAATACATAGAAACAAACACAGGGAGGCAGCCAAAATAAGGAGACAAAGAAACAGGTCCCAAATGAAAGAACAGAACAAAACTCCAGGAAAAGAACTAAATGAAATGGAGTTAAGCAACCCAACTGATGCAGAGTTCAAAATACTGCTTATAAGGATGCTCAATGGACTTAGTGAGAACCTCAGTGAACTTAGTGAGGGCCTCAAGAGCATAAAAAAGGACCAGTCAGAAATGATGGTTGCACAGTTAGAAATGAAGTAGGCACTAACTGAAGTAAAGAATAGTTTACACAGATTCAATAGTAGAGTAGGTAAAGCCAAGAAGCAAACCACTGATTTGGAATATAAGGAAGCAAAAAACACCCAATCAGAACAGCAAAAAGAAAAAAGAATCCAAACAAATGAAGATAGTGTAAGGAGCCTCTGGGACAACTTCAAGTGAGCCAACATTCGCATCTTGGGGGTGCCAGAAAGTGAAGAGAGAGAACAAGAAATCAAAAACCTATTTGAAACAATAATGGCAGAAAACTTCCCGAACTTGGTGAAGGAAACAGATATACAAGTCCAGGAAGCACAGAGAGTCCCAAACAAGATGAACCCCAAGAGGCCCGCACCAAGACACATCATCATCAAAATGCAAAAGGTTCAAGACAAAGAGAGAATCTTAAAAGCAGCAAGAGAAAAGCAGTTAGTTACCTACAAGGGAGTTCCCATAGACTGTCAGCTGATTTCTCAAAAGAAACTTTGTAGGCCAGAAGGGAGTGGCAAGAAATATTCAGAGTGATGAAAAGCAAGAACCTACAACCAAGATGACTCTATCCTGCATAGCTGTCATTTAGAATCGATGGCCATATAAAGAGTTTCCCAGACAAGGAAAAGCTGAAGGAGTTCATCACCACCAAACTATTATTATATGAAATGTTGAAGGGTCTTCTTGAAGAAAAAGATAAAAAATATGAACAAACAAAATGGCAATAAATACATATCTATCAACAATTGAATCTATTAACAAAATGAACAAGCAGAACAGAAACATTCTCATAGACACAGAGAACTTTTGTTGGTTACCAGATGGGCGGGGGCTGGGGGGATGGGTAAAAAAGGTGACAGGATTAAGAAGTACAAATTGCTTGTTAGACTGACAAACCTCAATGGGAAGGGGGGTTGGGAGGTGGGAAGAAACAAACCAAAGAACTTATATGTATATATGCATAACCAATGGACACAGACAACAGTGTGCGGAAAGGCAGGAGGGGGGCAGGAATGGGGGAGGAGGGGGGCAGTGGGGGAAAAATGAGGAACATCTGTAATACATTCAACAATAAAGGTAAGTTTAAAAAAAGAAAAAAAAAAGAATGAATAAAGGATGCTTTTCAATAAAAAAAAAAGAAAAAAGAAATAATGCTTTTATAGAGATCAACACTGGTCCCTAGGAGAGAGGCTCCTTGATATATGTTTCATCCTGTGGGAAGAATGGGATTCCATGTGTGGAAGGGATGGCCTCACACAGTGGTTACCTTCAGTATATGATAATAAATTGCAGTTTCCATACTTGAGATAAAAAGAGCAGGGTTAATTTTCATAAAAGCAATCGATTTAAAAAGTAAAATCATTATAGTAAGTTTAAATGACCTGAAAAAGTGTTTACTGGTTATCTCACAAGAAGGTCTTAGAAGAGATGTGTTTTATTTTATTAACAAAAAAAACAAGTGTTCCAAATTTGTTGATGATGACAAATGACTCCAGTGGTATGATAACTAACTTCCTTTTTACCCTTATATCTTTAAATAAAGGTGTTTTTATACCTATCAGTGATAAAGCTTATTTTGAAATAAACTTATAGAATAACAATGACTTTGAAAATAGATATTTGGAAATAAATTATTATTCTAAGATTTGTGGCCAAAGTGATATATATCTTCCATAAAGATACATTCTTGTTGATTTAAGAAAACTTGAAAAGAGAATTTTCTAAGAAGTTTTAAAATCTCCTAGACAAAGAATTCAGCAATGTTGAAGCTTTTCTTTAAAAACATTAAAATGCCACTCAAGCCAACTAAATGCAAAACTAATTGTCATCAGACAGATGAAATTTACTAACATTAAAATAAAAATATTTGCATATTTTGGGTGAAATTTAAAAAATCAGTATAATTATTTTGTAAATGCATTCTTTTTCATAATAACTTTGTGAGGCATTATTTTGAGCTTTGGTAACAATTAAAACCAAGTATCCAAATAAATTGAATCTGGAGCCAGTCTTTGGAATTGCTATACCATCAGAAGCTTAACCAAGATATCCAAAAATAAGAAGTCATATTTATTTATATATCGTTTACTAAAATATTATGATAATATATAATTATAATTAATACCCTTATGAGAAGTAAAGTGGTTTGCCCTATTAATAGATACCAAAATAGTTCCTTTATCTTTTCTTATCCTTTTTAACATTCTCCTTTTGTATATTTCAGAATATATATATTGAGTGCAGTAGCATATATATATAATTTATATACAAATGCAAATATATTAAGGATGCTTGCTCCTTTACTGATAGAAGTGGGGACTATAAAAATTTAAACTGGGTGCAAGGCACCACTGATACTTATATAATGGGACCCTGGTGTTTCAAAGAGCAGACATCTCTTTCTATGGGCCTAACTTACTGCCAGAAAATTCCCTTGCTTAAAGAAGAATATGGTTTATCTAATATTAGCTTAAGATAATTTTCTCCTTTACTTGCATTTCTCCACAAGGTTAGATTCGGAGAGAGAAAAGAAGGCAGGTTTTCTTATAGTTTTGGTTTGATTATTAGATATTTTATTTAGGTTCTGAAATATTGGGCCATTGGGTGACAAAAATGTTCTTGATTGTATTGATCTAAATAAGATAAAACTAAAAGAATATTATATATTTAAAATTTATATATGTTTTGACAACTGAGATTGAAAGATAAAACATTATGCTAAAACGAAAGTTTACTTATAAAATGTAAAGTTCCAAAAGACAGAGATGATATTACATCTACTGAGTCCAGGTTTTTAGACAGGTCTTAAAAGAGCATTTCATGCTATTTCATGATCACTGCTTAATAAGAAATTACCACGTTAAATACGAATATATTTTTCTATTACATGTGGGTATGCAATAACAGAATTTCACATATAACATCATAAAGAGACACTTTTCTCAATATTTTATCAACACAGTGAAATTCTCGAAATATAATTTTGTTAGCAACAGTAGTAATATTCATGATATTTATATCATTTATGTTAATAAGCTTAACTAATTTTTCTCTTTCCTCTTTGATTGTAAGTTTCCTGAGAGTAAAAAGTTGATTTTTACATCTTGGGTAGCTCTCTACAGGATTAAGATCTACTTAAAACTTTTACTAGTTAACCCCTATTCCTTCTATTCTTTCAGCAAGTTGTTAACCAAATACAGAATTGAAATAGGGTACTTTGGAGTAGCAACTTTGAGGAGGTAAGGATGTTTTGGTGACAGAGTTCCAAGTTAAGGCCTATTATAATATACTTAGTTGTTAGCTCAAATATTGATTATATTATTTGTATTTCTGCTAGTGTTTACTTTTTAAATAAGTGTACTTATGAGCAATTCCATTTCTTTGGGGCCTCACCAATTTCTTGGCAGGAATCATGTATCCCAACCCTAACTCAGCTTTGTCAAACTGGGCTCTGAATTCAACCTCTCTCCTAGCACCATGCCCCACAATGAGAAGGGTTGAGTGGCTGAGATCAGGTAGATGCTTCCCGATTTCAGCACTGCTAGCTGTGAAGTCAGGCTAATACCTATCTCACGGGGGTATCCAGAGGATTTAAAAAAAAAAATAGATTTTTATAGAGCTCTTTGGAGATCCTCGGATAAAGGGGGCTGCCGAGGCACACAACATTCTTATCTCCCCAGTTGCCAGGGAGCCTGCGATTTCCCATGGCATGTTGTATCAACCGGAGAAAAAGCAAGGGTGAGCTGTGGAAAATAGGAGCACTGGCAATTGGGAGGGGCAGATCTCACTAGCCCATGTGAACCACACCGGCTGCCTCCTGGGATGCTAGGAGATAGTCAGGATTGTAATTAATGGATAGGATGTAGGTTCTCTTTCTGGGATAACGGTGGCATTGCAAATTGGTGAAATTACACAGTTTGTGTTCTGTAATTTTGTTTGACTAAAAAAAATATATATATATATTAACTAGTAAAACAGCCTGTAGGAAAATTCAAAGAAAGCATAACATCAAAATGTGTAATGTGAACAGCTTAGCATTGAACTTGAAAGGTATCCTGCAGTTAACTATTTCATTTATAGGCCAGGAATTTCTACAAACCAAGTTAAGTAAGTGTTCTTTATAAAGATCCTGCTGGGTTTTACCTATAGATAAAGATGTAGAACAAGGCATTGCTAGAAGAAGAAAAGCCTTTACCTTTTGTCGTACATTGTTTTAAGTGTCAAAATATATGCCACATTTTGAATTCCTTTAATTTAAATAAGCTATATTGTGGCTTTTAGAAAGCTATTAATTTTAACTGCCTCATTTTATAAATACCACCTCTGAAAATCATATTTTTCTCTTCCCTACAGAAAAGCTAATTATGTATTCCATATTGCTATTATATGACATAATGACATTAATTTTTTGTATATATGTGGGTGTGGGAATAAGGCAATAGAAGGAATAATCCTTTTCCTTTTTCTCTGATGGTGCTAGAAATCACTGAAGGAAAGTAAAATGCAGGGACTAAATAAAAATATGGGGGTAGAGAGGGAAAATCAATAAATACCTAAATTATTTAAAGAAAAGCTACTACCGGGTGTCTTACTGTCATGCATCATACCCTGGATTTGAAAGCAGACAGGTGAATTGTCTCCAGCCTGCATTGGTTTGGACACTCTCTCCAGCATGCTCATTAGCAGCTCCAAGTCTAGGCTCCCTGTTAGTAGAAAGGCAGGGATCACAGCAGGGAAGTTATATCTCAGGCTTCTCACATTCCTGCTCTATCTTAGCAAAGCTTTACAAAGCCTTTTCTGGCAGCTCATTAGTAGGTGCACTGATGCATAAGAGACAGTCATTAGAAGTGTTTTTCAACATTGGCTTTTGATCAGGTGACTAGTAGCATCGTGGAGACATTTACTTACATTGTTTTCCATAAGAGAGTCTGTTGCTGTATTGAGAATGACATACATAAAAATGTTGAAAACTAGCTTGACCTTTCTATGACAAAAGGGGAGAAGAAAAAGAAACTCCATTAGTTCCCTGAATCTTGCCTTTATACTGTCAACTATGACGTAATACACGCGTGGACTGCTCCCTCAGTAACTGCTCTCTTTTAGCTTTAATAATCTAAGCCAAGTTGAAATCTATCATTTGATTTAGAATTATGACAAGGGGGACACGAGTGTGAGCAAATACAAATAAAATATCATAAGCTTTATAGAGTCTCTTCTAATGCTAGGCATTTGTTTTTTCACCATGAAGACTGACTTCACAAATAAGGGCAAAATCCATTGAACACAGACTAATAAAACACTGTAAAAAAGTAAGAAGACCAAATTCGGGTGGCTGATTAATCTCTAAAGAGAACTTCCATTGTAAAAAAAAAAATGTTAAGGCTATAGGAACCTTTTTAAAATTTTTTAATTTTTTTAAGTGAAAGCATAAGACACTGTGTGTAGAGAAAGCATATGTAATCAGGTGAGCCCTGTTATAAAATAGGACTGAATTTGTCATTCCTTTAAGACAGCTCTGTTTATAAAATAAAGCAGGTTATTATGGGTAATTGTACCTTTGCTAATAAATTTTCTTTTCATTGGCGATTATCTCTCACCACCAATATTCTCTTATCTTTTCCCCAAAATACCACCTTTGTCAGGCCTTAGTTTGATGAGGATTTTTATTTCATCTGTTCACAGAATACACATTTATTTAGCCTTTAGTTCCTTAGGAACAGAAGAAAATCATGTTAAGCACATACCCTGACATGTAACTCGAAAGGATGAGAAGCTTTCTTTGTCAAACTTCACTGAAACAAAGTGCATCAGCTTAATCGGGTCTGTTCTTGGCAATGTAGGAACATGACATGCCAATTACATAAACTTTCAACTAAGTGAAGACTCCTGCTGACTAATTCAGTGTTGATTGTTTTCCGCTGCTTGGCTTTGACTGCTTGTTAAGACTTGAAAAAAAAAAGAGGGGATGCGAGAGGGGGTAAAAATTGTAGGAATTCTCTTCTTCCGTCAAACATTCTTGTGATTGCCAGCAATTAGTTAAACTTCTCGCCGGTAAAATGACAAGATGGAACTTGACCAAACACAATGTGTGGAACGCACAGGCATCGGCCCAGCTGAAAGACATTACAATGTTTGTTAACCTTACGGGTCACTCCTGATTCACTTCTGCAGACAGAAAACAAGATTTATAGAACACAGATCAATACTGCCCTCAGACTTCCGCCATTGAGGATGCTAGATTGAGGCACTTCTCTTTATCAGTTTACCATGACACTAATGTATTTTGCCTGTTTTGCCTGGGCAGTGATGAATCTGTTGGCAAGAGAAAACAAATAAGTTTTGTTGTTGAGAGACATGTTGTCCATGATTTGTCTCAGCAGACATGCCAACTTGCTGGCCAATTCATTTCCTATTTAATTTAAGTGGCATATCTGTCTTCCCCTTTCAGGTATGTCTTTTGTCTATTGCACAACCACACTGGCAGTGTTCTGAGAGAGTCTGCAGTAGATCTCTGCACGTAGATTGACACAACGGAGCCAGGAAACCAATCTATAATTTTCAGAAGAATCTCTCTGAAATATAGAGCCGCCATCTAACCCAGTGTGTGGCATGAAACCCACTGTCTTACCCAGAGTCTGGCATGAAAAAATGTGTTAGCATTTTACATATAGTTCAGAAATTTGACGCCACCTCCAAATGATAAACAGATAGCAAATCTTTTAAAAACCAGAGCTTATTTCCTATAGGGAGGAATATTTTGTTTTCTTTGTGAGACCAAGCAATATTATTTAATTATGAAATATGTGTGGTATTGCATGAACATTTTTTTTATGATGTTACATGTAGGAATAGTTCCTAATTTCTTATTACTTCAATTAGTTTTACTCAACAGTTTCACATGGAAGAGATTGGAAAATACTGCATTTAAACAGCAGAGAAACAAAACATGGAGTGATTCATTTTAAAAGCAATGCTTATATAGTTTAAGTTTAAATGAAGCTGCTTTCAAAAGGAGGACACTATCTCCTGTCACCAGACACTCGTGACACCTAAGTAAATATTAATAGAAAAGCCAAGGAAGAAATGACTTTACATTTCAAATCATGACAAAGCTGACGCTCTAGGAAAATGTGTCGAATGGTGAAACCATAACATAGGAACTCCTCCAACTCTGACAGTCTTTAAGCAATGGCACGGTTAACATAGCATAGCACAGTCTGCAAGTGTGCCAGCTAAATCTCTGTGTCAGAACACATTAATTATAGCAGTCAGTTTACCTTTCTCCTTCATAACATTTTTGATTAAAATTTCACACATTACAATGATATGTGTCTTTTCTACAAGCTGTGAAATTTATTCAGCCATCAATGGGTTTGGATTTTGTTCTTAAGAAGCTTATAGTACATAAAAAGTTGACTTATGATCTCTGAATAGTGAAATCAAGGAGAGTTTCTTTTGGATTGACTTAGAATTTTATACCAGCAGAGGTGTCGCAGAGCAAAACATTCATTAGTAATATTGTACCCCCAAAAGCAATAACTTCTCTCTTAATATGTTGGCTCAAAATTTATAACTGCAAGGCTTAATTAAGCTGTAGATTATGTTTTGAAAGGTATAGTCAATGTAATGAATCCCTGAAGATAAAAAATAAACAATAAAAGATAATCAAAACATTTATCTATTTAATGGATTTATATAGTTGTGTTGTAAATGTTATTTAACAGATGTGCAAAGATTAATAAAATAATGCAATGATAATTGTGAACACATTTAAATCATTACTATCTAAATTGACATGAAATATTTATTTTATGCTAACACAACTACAGAATACAAGTTTATAAGTCTATGAGTTTGAAATCTAATTATTTTTAAGGGTGAAGCTCTGTAGTTTTAGATTCTATGGTTTTCTCATGGGTTATACAACACAAGACTGTACTCCACTTACAAAATCGAGGATTTATGAAGTAACCTTGAACCAAAATTTCTCCAGTGTTCCATCATTTATCAAGTCTAAAGATTTCATCTACATCAGTCATGTCCTAGAATTGCTCTTGCTGAGGGATTCTGTATTTCATAATTATTTAGAAATGTGAAATATGAATGTGAATGCATGTGCATAAACATGGCCACCCTCAGACCTACAAGCACACACACATGAAGTTTCAGTTTAAAAGTGGTATGGATTTGAATGTCAATGGGCAGCTACAGATCATCTTCTCAGACATGCGTATTCTCATCTTTCCATTATAAAAAGAAAGGTCTTTTGATAAAGGAGCTAATTGGAAACTAATCAATTAATAGTTTAACTAATCAATTAATACTTTAGACTTCAACAATAGTTTTACCAAACTTAATAGTTTATTTTAAAAATATTTTTATGGGATTATATACAAACAATATTTGGAAATGATGGGAATTAAAACTGTCACATTTAGAACAAGTAACCTGAAAGTTTGGCTAAACAGTGGGTCATTGATTCTAAGGTTTCTTAAATCATAGATTGTGAATATCCTTTTAGCATTTATGAGTAGTTAACTGAAGTTTAACCATTTGTGAAGTAGAATAGCTCACTTCCCATAATACATTGCCATTTATTAAATTTTAAATGCAGAAATCCACAGTAACATTCACATACCTGGACTAAAAATAAAAATGGTTAGGCTTCTTTCTCTTCAAGTCACTGCCCAATTTTTCTACTGAAGAAGTCCAATCCCATTAATTATGAGACATTCCACTGTTGATTCTAATTCCAAGAAGGTCATTCTAGTTAACCTATATCCTACCTACAGCAATTTAAGCTCATCCTTTTATTCTTGGCATTGAATGGGGTTGAACTATTGGTGACTATTCTCCATAAACTTAAGGTAAAGTGGTAAGCTGCCTCTCAGTCTTTCCTTTTCGAAATTATTTAATCTGAATTTCCTTAACTTTTCTCCACTAGCCTGCTTTCAAATCTTTTGGCTATTTCCACATCTTCCCTTCATATTGTCTTCAGTTTTCCACATTTAGCTTAATGTGAGGATCTCAAATGTAATAAAATCCCACAATGAATACCACAGTGTACAAGCATCAAATTGGCCATGGAAATATTGCATTTAAGCATATTAATAAGCAGTAAAATCCAATAGTAAATACAAATAAACTGCCATTATATCTGATTTGCATGTACTTTCCAAATAAAATAGAGAGTGCTACTTATCTAAAAGCCCGTATTTATTAAGAATATTAGAAGGCACAATACACAGAGGTCACACCAGGACTTTTACCATGCAATATAACCAAGATAAAGAATAATATAAATTTATTCTTTCTCAAGAAAATTAGTAAAATTAAGGTGGGTCAGATTGTGCATCAGCAGACTTTTATTTCCCTGTCCAGACAGCACTAGGAAAGTATTATTTCCTGACCTCTGTGGGGGTCACTTAAGAGAGACACATCCTTTCTACTGCTAACTTAGCTTTCTGTCCTCTGGGAGATGTGCATAGGCTTCTGCTCTTTCTTACCCTCACTGAGTTTTATAGAACTTGATTTCCAGTGTCCTATTCCTAAAAGGCGTCCTCCTATCGTTCTGACATCCAGAAGCTTGGAAAATGTAACTCTGATTCTCAATTGTAGATGCTCTAAGAACAGAAACAGAAAAGCTTTGGTCCAGTAGAATTTTAGGAAACTAGACTTCTAGGACTCTCATTTTAAACTGCAGGCATTCTCCTTTTATCTAAAAAGATCACTGTGAGTCAGAAGTTATGAACTTTAGAGTGTATCACAATCACGTGGAAGGCTTGTTAAAACATACTGTTGAGCCCCAAGTCCAGAACTTCTGATTCAATAGATCTAGGATGGGGCTCAAGAATTTTCCTCTACATAGCAAAGGAAACCACCAACAAAATGAATGAAAAGGCAACCTACAGAATGGGAGAAAATATTTATAAATCATATATCTGATAAGGGATTAATAACTAAAATACATAAAGAACTCACACAACTCAATATAATAAAAATCCAATTGAAAAAATGGATAGAGGATCTAAAGAGACACCTAATGAAAGAAGACATACAGATGGCCATCAGATACATGAAAAGATGCTCAACATCACTATCAGGGAAATACAAATCAAAACCACAATGAGATATCACCTCACATCTGTTAGAATGGCTATTACCAATAATTCAACAAATAGCAAGGATTATCAAGAATGTGAAGAAAAGGGAACCCTCATGCACTGTTGGTGGGAATGTAAACTGGTACAGCCACTATGGAAAACAGTATAGAGATTCCTCAAAAAATTAAAAATAGAACTACTATGTCATCCAGCAATTCCACCCCTATGTTCATTGCAGCATTATACAATAGCCAAGACATGGAAACAATCTAAATGTCCAAAGATGGATAAATTGATAAAGAAAATGTGATATATATATATATCTATATATAGAGAGATATATCTGTATGTAGGTAGGTAGGTTGATAGATAGATGATAGATAGATAGATAGATAGATAGATAGATAGATAGACAGAATTTGCAGCTATAAAAAAGAATGAAATCTTGCCAATTGTGACAGCATGGATTGACCTTGAGGATATTATGCTAATTGAAATAGTTCAAATAGAAAAAGATAATTATCATATGATCTACATTATATGTAGAATAAAAAATAAATAAACAAACAAACATACAAAACCAAGTTCATAGATACAGAGAACAGATTGGTGATTTCTAGAGGTAGGGGGTGGACCAAATGGGTTAATGAAGTCAAAAGGTACAAATTTCCAGTTATAAAATGAATAAGTAATGGGGATGTAATATACAGCATGATGACTATAGTTAGTAATACTGTATTGCATATTTGAAAGTAGTTAGGAGAGTAGATCTTGAAAATTCATTATAAGAAAAATATTTTATAACTTTGTATGATAGTGGATGTTAACTGGACTTATTGTGATCATTATTTTACAATATATACAAATATCAAATAAAAAATAGACTTCCCTCTTCTAACACGCTTTCAGATTATATTAATGCTTTGGTTTGAGAACCACTAGTGTAAGTTGTATCTAAACAAGCAACTCCTAAAAGAGAGGAAACTTCCAGGGCTCCATGGAAAACCAACAAAAATATGGGGAGTGAAAAGAGTCCATCATCTCTTTCATCATCTTCCTTGGATTTTACTTTTCGTTGGAAAATAATTTGGCCTCTAGGGACTGAGAATTTTGTTTTAGTTTGTTGTCTTTCTCAACACTGTATTTTGTAGGCAAGGTCCGTATAGGTAAGGATCTAGTTTTAGCTAAGGTGATTTGCCCCTTCTGTTGCCTCCTCTCGCACTCATAGTACCATGGGGGAAGGTAGAACTCAGTGGCTGCATCTCCCATAAATATGTGCCCATGGGAACAACAAACCATCTTTTAGTTCTCAAAATATTTTAGGTGACCAAGTAAGCATTAGAATTCTAGCATTATTCCATAGTCATTTATTAAATTCTTCCTCTATTTGGATGATTCTGCAAAGATACATTTTTTGGTCTTTAAGAACTCATAGTTTGGTGGAGGGAATTGAATAACTTCCACTTGGATCACTTTACTGTTAAAACCTATTTTTGTATGTGTTATCAAATGGATCTGCAAAATATCCCTGTGAGGTTAAAATCAAATTTAAGTAATTGCTAAGATTTATGCATCTTGATTTAGTTTTACCAAATAGACTTTGAGATAAGGATTTGAGTGCAAATAATTTATTCAGAAAGTCATCTGAAAAGTGCTGTGAGGGTGTGGAAATGTGACAAGGAGGAGAGACAGAAGGAAAGCCAATAAATTAAAAGTGCATAAATGAGCAGGCTCCCACCAAAATCCACAATCTATGTATTAATTGGTCAAGAAAAGATGATAATATTTAGCAGCAAGGAGACATTTGTGTGCCGTATTACATTTTTTTCACCACAAAAAAACATTTCTTAAATGCCTCAATACTACTACTTTTGAAAATTAACAATAGTTCTCCCCTGCCAATTTTTGTATCAAAGCTGACCAAGCTGCTCCTATTCTGGAATTTTAAACAAAATCTAATTAAATCAACAAAGTTCTCTGGATGGGGTTAGGCTGTTTCCTGAATGCACAGGACTCTGCCCCTCTGCCTGGAAGAGTGCTCAGCCTTGTTTTCAGCTGGCTTTTTCTTCTTGCTGGCCCTTGATCACACTTAACGATCCCCAGCTGTATCGGTTCCCTGCCTGCTTTAACCCCAATTGGCCTGGCCTCACATCTCTGCAGCGTCCGGAGGACAAATGAAGCCAAGCTGACCAGCACCTCCTTAACGTAGTCCTAGATAATAGGTGGTAATAGACACTTAAATAATTTTTTTACTTTTCTATATGTGCTATGAAAATTAATAATCTGATTTTTTTTAAATTAGGAATAAGAGATAATAATGTAGTGTGCCTGTCAATCTGGTTGCTACTATAACACGATTTCCTACCACTCTTACCCACTTCGTTATTTTAAAGATGTTTACAAACCTGCCAGCACGGTGCAGAGGCTACGGCTGAAAGGTCGTGGAAATCTGTTCACAATTGGCCACAGATGTGCTACAGCCCTAAGGCTTGAGTGTGTCTTCATCTATAACTACTTATTTCTAAAACTGACCCTTTCCCCAGGATGCCTATTTATGAAAATCACAGACCATATTATTAGTAGACCATATTAGTTTGTGTTAAAGTAGAGATTAAGAAAGTACCACAGAATTAAGTGTTAGGCATGAAGATTGTCTGGGGGAGGGTGTTAGCTTGTCTTACTTGACTATTACCTCATTATCAAAAAGGAATCAGGACCCTCCGTTCAATATGCAGATATTAACTGATGTAAACCTAGCTGAAAGCTGGGAGGTTGTATGCATTCCAGAAGCTATTGTTAATAAGTAAATAATCAAAACTCACACAGACGCACCTTGAATGTTATACATCCCTGCGAATGTCAGCTGCCTGACTTTATGCAAATGATTAGTTCATACTTGCACTGACGTACAGTCTCCAATGTAGGTTCTCATTAGAGACTGTCGTTGTTTTTAAGCTCCAATTATTTTTCTTAAAACATCAACAACAAAAAAGGCAAAGACATACTTGATCACATTCCCCAGCTCAAGAGACAGTTTTGGTTGCCAACACCTTCCCGAGTTCTGTAGTCATCAACCAAAATGTCAGTCTCTTCGCCATCAATTTTAGCCACAATATGAGAATATATGGACAGAGGAAGGAGAAACCACAGACTTGAAAATAAATGTTTTAAAGTGTTATCCATTAATTTTTCCTAGAATTTTTGTCAGCATGGACAATGATAATATAATAAGCAAAACTTTATTTTTAAAAATGTACCTGACAGAGATTAATTTTACTATTCTCTTGAGCAGCGATTTTCAACCTTTTCCATCGCATGGCACACATAAACTCATTACTAAAATTCTGCGGCACATCAAAAAATATATTTTTTGCCGATCTGACAAAAAAAATAGATATAATTTTGATTCATTCACACCAGACAGGTATTGTTGTGCTGGCTGTTGTCATTTTTTTATTTGACAATCTAAGAGAAAAGAGGTCCAGAGCCCTGACTAAATGTATTGCATGTTTTAAAAATTCTTGGGTCACACCAGTGTGCTGCAGCATAGCGTTTGAAAATCACTTCTCTAGGCAACTGGGGATAGACCGTTTGCTAAATTGTAGATACATTAGTGGTTGTTAAATTCAAATTGTACTTATTCTTATGTTTTTTTCCTACAGGAAGCCAACCGGTGTGTGTGTGTGTGTGTGTGTGTGTGTGTGTGTGTGTGTATCTACGCATGTATATATATATGGACTACATGCATCTCTGTTATTGTGCTATATTCTGAAAAAATAAGTGTAGATATATACATAAATGTGTATAGTATATAGCTACATTAAACTGGTTAAGACTGAGTTTCAAGGTGTTACCTGTTCATTCTCACTTTGAAGAAATTTTAGAGATAATTACCCTTTGAACAATGTTTCCATCTGGATATACACTGATTTTTTAATGATCTGTGAATTAACTAGCTTTGAGTTATGTGAAAATATGGAACCATTAAATAATGTTACTTAAAATGACTTAATCATCCCACCTACTTTTTTTTTTATTTTATGAAAAGCAGCTTTTATGTCATGTATTTATGCTCCAAAGTAAATTCTGCACTTTGATATTTATGCTACAAAACTCCTCTGAGAATTGAAACAAAATCACCAAGAATAGATTTCAGCTTGAGGTTGCCACCTAGCTGCCTGGCAGAAATTTTCGTACAAGCTTATGCTTGTGACATCACAGTTGGCTTTTCCATGAAAGATTTTCCTGTCAACACTGATTTCTACCACTGAGGAAGAATGGGTGGCTTTTTTGTTTCTTTGTGTGTGCGTGTGGTTAGCAGCATGAGTTGCTTTGCCCCAACCCCTGAAATTTTATGCTTTTGCCTGCTTAAATCAGGTGTACTATGTAAAGCACTTTACGACTCTAAAATGGAAAGGACCAAGTACTTGCAAGATTTATTTACTAACCATAAGCTGAAGGCCTCGCCGAAAGGATTTTTGCAGCAAAGGGTTCAATGCTCTTCACTCAAGTCTCCGTTCAGGTCTGCTGGGGATAATGTGTCGTAAGTAAATACCCAAAAAGCCTTTCTTCTACTAAGTTCACCACCTGAATTATCCTGTCTGTGAAGGATTAATTCTTAAATACCTATGAATCTCAAACTAAAAATTGCATGGAACAAATTAATAAAGATTTTAGCTATAGGGTGATCACTGGTGCTTTTTTCTAATCAAGATCAATATACCCACTGTAGTCTTTTAAGATTCAAGTAGTTCACCAAATGTGTTCGAAGTCACATGGTCATGTCATTACCCAAATAGCCTTATTAGAAAAACAACTCCTGAATTAATAAAATCTGAGATGATCATTGCTAGAATGTAAGGAGCCTATCATGAATAAGAATCAGCAGTGTTATTGCTAAAAGCATAAGGTAAACTAACCACTTCCAACCTCTGAATGCACTGGTGTCAGAGGTATTCTGAAAGCACCAACTTCACTTTTGCTCTGAAGTCAATCAACACTTGCCTTAAATGACACCATTAGCGATTAAGGCAGACTAGGGTTTTGAGCCTCTCATCTTCCTCTTTCTTCTGCCCCTTCTCACCTCTTTCTCAATTTTCTCTCTTGTATAACCTCAGAAGCAAAGGAACAAGTTAAATTCCTCTGCTTACTGTACCTTATTTTTTTTCCATCTCTGCAAAGTCTATCATTGTTTTATTTTGTGGGGTTTTTTTCCCTCCATTATCTCCATCTTTCCCTTTTACTCTTCCCAATAGGGTCACATTCTAATATGAAAGTGCATTTGTAAGATAAGTTAAGAATCCTTAAAAAGATCATGTTATGTATATTGGGATTTTTACTCTTACATCATACCTATTATACAATAGTCCTTGTTTTTACTCTTCTGTGTTTTGGTTTGTTTTACTTTTCTCACTGAGCTGTCAAGTTTAAGATGTCCTCTTTCTCTATATACTTTCCTGGTTTATTTCTTCTGACTGCTGTATAGTATTTCATCATGCACATCCACCCACACATTTACATACCTGTCTTGCTACTGAACCTTAGTTTGCTTCCAACTGACACACACACGTACACACACACACGCACAATGTTGAAGTAAGCACCTTGCACATATTCCCTGATGAACCTATGCAAAAGTTTCTCTGAGAGGTGTACATACTCAGAGATGGAACTGTAGAGCATACGGTAGAGCTATCTGCACATTAAACTTTACTGAATACATAGCATATTACTATAAGTAGAGTATACTGTAGATAGAGTATTGCTATTTTAATTTGCATTTGTCTCTTTGCTAGTAGCAATGCTCTTCTTGCTCATTTTTCTAGCTTGTTTCCTATCTTTTTCTTTAACAGAGGTTCTTTAATTGGTGTAAACTACACCTCTGCTTTGTATTTTTAAAGTGTATAAGAAATTCTTCTGCACTTCAATATCGCCAGGATATATTTACCTATCTGGTCATACATCACTTTTTACGTTTACGTGAAAGTTTCAAGATTGACTTAACTGGTTGATACTGTTTTAATACTCTTACTTTTAGATGTTGGAAATGTTATTTGTAAATATTTTCAGCCTTATTTATATATTATTATTTTGATTTGTATCTGTTCTAAGTCTCTACATTTGGAGGCTTTATTCTAACTAACCAATGACTACTATTTAAAATTCCATTAACACTTAAGGAACATTAATATTTATAGGTAAGGATTAATTTGTTAGAAAATTAAATTCAATGGAGTAGATATTAGTTCTAAACTTATGAAATATCTTTCTTCATGTTGTTGGTTACTTTCTGGTTTACATTTAAAATATAAATATTTTTAAGTTGTAAAAATGTATATATTACCCGAGATTATGTCTTAAAGGCTGGGAGGGAAGATGGTGGTAAAAAGCGTGATTTTATAAAATGATTTTATAAATACCTAGAAAGAAAAGTGTTGTTGTTGTTGTTTTGACTCTTACAATTTCTTTCATAATGTATGAGAATTTCCTGGGTTTTTGAGTTTATGACTCTTGAGTTGAGAAATTTTATATTCTTACTGATTTTAATTAAAACTCAAAATCCATATATTTGGGCTGGAAGGCCAGGATTTATGACTGACTCTGAGGGCTAGATTTACTCTTTCATTACTGTGGGTGTAGCAGAGTAGCTAAATGTAATTTGGAAGGGGTTCTTTCCCCCAAACTTGAAGCTCCCCATCATTACCCCACTGTGAGGATGGAGGAGAGTGCGGAGGACCTGTGAACACAGAACACAGAGCAGCAGGAATCCTGAATGAAGAAGATATTGACTCAATCTTGACAAACATGCACTTGGAGTGATTTTCCCAAATGTGCACATGGATTTGCTTTGATCTTTCCAAACACCATCACATGAACCTCTCTGTGACAAATAACATACATAATGCAAAAAGTTACCTGTGATGAGGGGTGTGATCCATAACCCTTGAATACAACAAAGTAAACGGGGCCACACAGTAGTGAACTCATGACCTTGGATTCATTAGCTGAGTGTTCTTACCAATTGCACAACCAGCCATGGGTATATACAGGAAACGTGTCCTGCTAAATTTCAATGCCACTTCACAGTCAGAACTGAACTGTAGAAATTTGCCAGACAATCTGTACAACAGAGAGTGTGAAAGAAGAATAGCAATACAAGAAATTAGGGTCTGATCATTCTCAAAGATTTCTGTTCATGAATATGACACTGACTAGTAGCAGATTCCCCTCTTTAAAATATAACGATTGGTGGTTTCTGAGTCCTTACTTTATTTAAATTGATTATAATTCAATGTTATTCATGAATCATGGATAAAAAGTCAAGAAAGAACTTTTATTAAGAACAATACACAAACTCTTCACGAGTAGTAATTTTCTGTTTATAGCTATGTAAATTAAAGTTCATAAAAAATATAAAAATAATCAGTGTAAAATATTATGATGTATTATATTTTATACATGACATAAATATTATATTTATAAATATAATATGAAATGTTATATAAAATAATTCAATGAAATATATTTATTGAAATATAAAATACTATCACTATCATTATCTTTTTTATAAATGAAATTGAACTAAATGTATTACACCAAGTAAATTACAATAAAACAACCAATGGTTGATCAACATCTCAATATCTTCTTCTAGAAAATAATATATTACAAGAATAACTGCACCTTCAGTAATCTACATTTTATTATAGTGACTTGGAAGACTGTTATTTGGCCCTGGCCAATGTGGCTCAGTTGGTTGGGCATTGTCCCATGCACTGAAAGGTTGCTGGTTTGATTCTCAGTCAAGGCATGTCCAAGTTGTGAGCTCAATCCCATTAGAGGCACATGGGAGGCAGCTGATAGATGTTTTGCTCTCATATTTATGTTTCTCCCTCTTTCTCCTTCTCTCTTCCTCTATCTCTAAAAATCAATTAAAATATTTTTTTTAAAGAAGACTGTTATATGAAGATAAGAATAAATGACAGAATATGTTTTTCAAATTTCAAAAGTAAAATTGTCATCTTGGCATTCAATTAAACTTTTGGGAAATATTTCATTATAATACTATACCTCTATTAACTGATATGTATAGGAAATGAGAAATTCTGATTTAAATCAGAATAAAATTTGTTTTAACCATATTATATTATAATTTATACAAGACAAAAATAGTCAAATATTGGGAATTTCATATGATTCAATGCAACAGTATTGTCTAATTTTTATAGACAGTTGATCACTTTCTTTTTATATAAGCCTAAGTTCTTAATAAAAAAAAAGTTTTCATATATCTTTCTTTAAAAACAAATATGAAAGAGCTACTTTTAAATTTAATACTGAAAATTAGAATTCCTAATACTCTAGAAAATTTTCAAAGAGGTGTATAATAAGTTAGTGAAGGTGTGTGGATAAATTGATTCTAGCTATAACTGATAGTTTAATGTACTCAAATCCAGATAGAAGCTAAAGAAAGACTTTTAGACCTTTGCAATATTGTGCAACAAATATGGAGAGCTGGGTATTGGCATGTGATTTGAAATTTCTATTTAATTATTTAAAAATTTTAATTAGCCCGGCCAGTGTGGCTCAGTGATTGAGCGTCGACCCATGTACCAGAAGGTCACCAGTTTGATTCCTGGTCAGGGCACATGCCCAGGTTGTGGGCCAAATCCCCAATGGGGGGCATGCAGGAGGCGGCCTATTGATGTTCTCGCTCATCAATGTTTCTATCTCTCTCTCTCTCTTCCTTCCTCTCTCTCTAAAATCAATGAAGAAAAAACATTTTTAAAAATTTAATTATACACCTCTTCCAAACTTTTCTAGAGTATTAGGAATTCTAATTTTCAGCATCAAATTAAAAAAAAATAGTTATACACCTAACAATTAAGCTAAGTTAATAGCTGTATAAAATATTTTATTATTTTATTTGTGTGCAATTAACTGGTTAGAGTACATAAATTTATAGAGAGCATTTATGACAAAGTTGTTGGTCAAGCAATGTAAACATGAAGGTGGAGAACAAGAGTAACTGATTTTCAAAATAGAATATTTTAGTATTATATTAAGTACTGTTTTTTCAAATGCTTTTTTTCATTTGTTGACTTTGAGGCTTAGAAGTTTAAGGCAAGAAAAATCATGAAATAGAGGTGTGAAAATTCAGATAGCAGTTAATTAGTTTAGTTAGACTGTTAACACAAACATAATGGATTTTTAGCTTTTCCTTTTTTATCCTGACTTCAGGCAATTATAAACCAGCACTTCTTGAACAAGTTATTATACATAATTTCAGAAAATAGACCGCTTGCACACTTAAGCCCAATCTAATTAATTCAATTTATTGAAATTGTTTATTCATCTTAAATTCAATTGAGTCTACTATGACCATCATTGAGCTCATTCATACAGTGTTGTCTTTGATGTAAAGTAAGTCACCTTTTTTTTCCATTGACTCTAGAGGAAAAATTGTATATTGAGCAATATATAATTTAAAAACACTAATTTCAAAAGGAAAGATTATGTTTATTGATTCTTACTTGATGGATCTGAGAAGTAAGACACATCTGGGTCTTGCATTTTTTATGAGTATTTTAAAATTCTTTTTGACATTTTATGATTTACCTTTTATTTTCCTCTACTTAACACATTGAGGAAATCCCCAAGTGGGAACTGAGTTAAACAATCTAAATTTTTCAAAAATAAGACAGTAGGGTAACCATGGGGACTTTGAGAGGTAGCTTCTGTTTCCTCATATTGTGGGAAGATGTGTGACAGATTTCCTGATTCAGCATAAGGGACTCCCTTCCTTGTTCCCAAGAATGGTAGCTCTATCTTAATTTTCCTTTGTGTTTCTGGATTACAAAGCACTGCTCCCTCAAATCCAAGGCCTATTGCCATAACCTACTCCTAGGGCTGGGTATGAAAGAGATGTCCCAAGATCACTGAATTTTAGGGAGTATGAGGTTTCTCTAACAACCAGGTTTGACATCAATAATTTATTTACCTTTTTAGCTAATTATCTAAACTTTTTAGAATTTGGTTTTGGAAAATAAAAATAATCTACAATACTCCTCATCCTAGATAAATAAAAAAAAAAAAGAAGTACAAATTCTAAATAAAGACACAAATATAACAATCTTGCCATTCTATCACTGTCACATAGCTCTGAAAACACACACACACCCTTTTCTAACTGCATCAATAAATTAGAAACAACTAAAAATCTATGAGCAGCCAAAAGATGAAAAACATGTCTATTCACAACTGATGACATCCACTACTTTATGAGGGGATAACTTTTTCTTGGCTTGAGTCCTCAAGAAATCTTAGAATGTTTCCAAAATATACCATAAATACAACCTACTAGGGTTCCCTCCAGTTCCTTAACATAATATAGTTGACCACATCGTCAATAGGAACTTTGATGAAAGGAAAAAAATTACTCTCTTACGTATTCTCAGTGTTCCACAGAAAATATTTTATAACATAGTTAGTGTCCCCATGAATCATATTTTTCACTTTGAACAGAAATGACATGCTTAGGACGGAGGCAGAATGAAGGAAAGGAAAAAAATACTTGTGAGAAACACTGCCAAGAGATAACTGTATGTATAGGGCTTGGTTGATTACCAAGGGACATATAAAGATGTCAAAGAAGGCACATCAGAGATGACTCCAAATTTTCCCCAGTCAAGCATGCTTACGATCATCTGCTCTTTCCCTTCCTCATTTGGTGCCAAGCAGCTAAATGCAGATTAAACTGAAACTTGTTGCCAGATGATATACAATTGCATTTCCACTGATTATTCTAAGAAAGTTTACAAATGTTATTTATTGTTTGTTAAATTTGAAGTGATGGTGTTAATATCAGGGAAAGATGTCCAGCAAACAGGACCAAAGCTCAGAAGAGAGTGCAACCACCAGGTAGAGTTATGAGGAAACAGATATAACAAGACATTCAAGGCCAAAGTTCACCATCACTTTCAGGGCTATTAGTTATCTATTTCAAGGCTTCTCCTTGGATTAGTTTTGTTTTACTGAATGACATAATGTTAAAAATTATTTTTTAAAGTTTTTTTTTTTTTTTTAGGGAAAATAAAGTATCCCTAAACACTTACATGAATACCTTTGTCCACACTCCTGTTCTCAAAAGCCAGGAAAGACACAGTATGGGAGAGAGTTGATAGTGACAAATTCAGTTATCTCAAAGACATATACAGGCTGTCCAGGTCTTGCAATCTATTACCACATAGCATAATGCTGTCTACATTGACTGGGCCAGAAATACTTCATTTCACTGGATCACAATCTTATAAGACAACCTTGTCATTTTAATTTGTCACTCTTTGTCTCCTATATCTCATTGAAGCCTCATCTCTTCAGCCAAGTGCCATAGGCTACTTCTCCCAGAAAAAAAAAAATCCTATCACACTGAATAGAAAAAGGAAAATCACTAAGAGAAAGTTTGTGTCTAAAGACACTACTATAGATTCCATTCCCACAGGCATAGCAGGTGGTATAAATACAATCTAAACTGAGACAGAAAAATGAATTGTTGGTCTATTCGCTGTCTCCAGTGTCTCTGGGAATGTTATATCTGCTGCTTCTACACAGTATTGATTTGGTATACCTTATCATCCACAGAGCCAAGTGAAAGGGGGGAAAGGAAATAGAGTATAGGAGGGTTAATGTCTGATGCATGGTCTGAGCCCGAAAAAAGATCGCAATTTTGAATTAATAAGGACTGAAAGCCTACCTCTGTGAGAAATATTTTCTGCTGATTTAAAAAGCAGGTCCCATATTTTTTTATTGTTGTTAAGGCTTCATCTTGTATCAGGAAGTGGTATACAAATATGAGATAACTTTTATTATTGTGTTTTAGCCCCTCTCTCTTAATTTAATCTAAGCATTTATGACATTGAATAAATAATATAAATGTCTATTGTATTCTATTGGTATATTTCTCCATTTTCCTTTATTTAAAAAAGTAATTAACATTTTTTTCTGATTAATAACACCCCCTTTCTCTCCTTATTATGTGTTGAAACAGCAATCAGAGATGCCAGCTGAGATCCCCATAACTCTTTAAAAGTAGCAATGGGTTTCACAACTGAAGAACTGAAGATAGAACAGTCTATATGTTTAACATATGTTCCTTTCATCACAGTTCTTTGCTTCTGTTAGGCTTTATTTGAAGACACTTTGTTTTCATAAGACAGGGATTTAATTACTGCCAACATTTTCTTTTCTTTTTTTCCCTGCAGTGACAATGACTATAGAATGAGCACTTACTCCACTGTCCCATGAGGTTTCCTTTTTCTCCTCTTCTTGGTCAGTGAAATCCTACATATTCAGGAAAGACACAAGATCCAACACTAGTGGAGACACCTGGGGCTTTGGCAGGACTGTTAAATCTGATTGGCTTTCCTCTCCAAGACTTAAAAAAAAATCCTCAAAACTAACCAAAAATAAATAAATAAAAAGGAAGCCTACTGGTTAAACTCTCTATTTAAATTACTTTGTGACATACCTTAGTTTTCTTCAGACCTCTTTAAAATAAAGGCTGTGAAATTCTTATCTGGTGCTATAAAAGTGAATGAAGAATAAGGTAAAATGAAATGACTCAATGTTGTATGAATGCCTATTACCATTTTCATAAAATATTAATGATAAATAAGCATATTTTAAAGAACTAAAGCATAATATTACAATCATATGTATTTAATTGTTCATATGCCTTTCATATATGTGTTACTTGTTTTAAACTATTTGCTTTAAGGTCAAAGACCACATATGTTTAGCACGTTCTGCATGCCATTAGGTATAGGTAAGATACATAAAAAGGGCTTTCATGTGATAATCTGATATTGAAAGTAAAAGTGTGTGCATTAAGTCAGAGACAAAAGGAGTAACCTATAGCTGGATGTTAAAGACCAGAAGATAAAATTTAATTCTAATCACACTTAAGATATGCAATGTGTCTTTGATCTCAGGGCTTGCTTTGGCTTATTCCCATTCTCTATCTCTACAACTGACAGTACTCCAACACTGCTGAGACCTCCTGAAATTTATGATCTTAGGATTCCATAGGAAGGCACTGTTACAGAATTGTTTTACCCTTTAAAGATTCAAAATACAAAATTAATAAATTGAGTATTTAATGTACAGGTGGACATTAAACAAATATTTCCTGAGAAACACAGCGATACATCTGTGTGTTCACCTGCTCAAAGAACTCTCGAAGCATCAGGAACCACTAGTGTGAACAATGTTTCTAAAAATGATTGAATCAATGTATTGCATAAGAACATAGTATTAAAAAATAACAAAATTTAAATTCTCTAAATGCAAGTTTTACTGAATATATAATGCACTTATCAAGTGAATCTTTTCCCTTAAAAACAAATGACATAAACAATTTTGTCTCAAGATATAGGAAATAAAACAAAATGAATGCATAGTTATCAAAAGCCTGGATCATACGAGTGTTCACTAAAGGACTTAGGCCTTTTCCATAGTCTATTTTACATCCATTCTAATAAAGTGCATGCTATATCTAATAATTTCAGTGCCTGTTTTTGAAAAGATTAACTGAAATAAATAATTGACATATCATAATAGTCACCAATTTAAATGTACAATTTTATGATGTTGGTAGATTATTTATAAATAATAATTTAGAAAACGTTCATCAACCACAAAGTTGCCTGTGCCCTTCAACAGTTAATCCCTGTTCTCACCCCAAGTCCCAAATCCTAGGCAATCACTGATGTACTTTCAATCTCTATATGCCATTTCTAGACTTTTCAAATAACTGGAATTATAATATGCAGTCTGTTGCCTCTGGTTCCTTTTACTGAGCACAATGTCTTGACATACTTGTATCAGTAGCTCATTCCTTTTCATTGCTAAATTGTATTGCATTGCATGGACATAGCAAAATTTATCAATTTACCAGCTAATAGACTGTTTTGTTTTGTTTTTCTACACTTTGACTACTATGAATAATGTTGCTGTATCTGCATACAAGTCTTTGGGTGAGAGTATATTTTGGTTTTTCTTATATTCATAGGGGGGAAATTGCGTTCATATGGTAAGTTTCTGTTTAATTTTCTAAGTAACTGCCAAAATGTTTTTCAAAATTTCTAACATTTTATATTATCACCAACAATGCATGAGGTTTCTAACTTTTTTACATCCTCACCACCAGTTGGTTTTATTGAACGTCTCTTTGATTATAAACATTTGAATAGATGTGCAGATCTTTCATGATTTTACTTTGCATTTTCCTAATGATTAATAATGTCAGCATCTTTTGATGTTCTATAAGCCATTCTTTGGCATAATTTCTATTAATATCTTTTGCCTTTTTAAAAATTGGCATGTATGTCTTTTCTAATTGTGTTGTTAGAGTTCTTTTATATTCTAGATACAATTTCTCTGTCAGATATATGACTGCCAAATTTTGATTGATTGATTGATTGATGGTCCAGGGTGTGGTCTTTCTGGGTATATGTTTTGTGGACATTTGAAAGAAAAATATATTCTCTGTTGTTGGGTGTAGCATTCTGTAAAAATCAATTAGATCCAATTACTTGATCTGATTATTAAATTTTTCTGTACCTTCACTGATGTTTATCTTCATTGTTTCTATTATTTGTTGAAAGAACAGTGTTGAAATCTCTAACTATAATAGTGAACGTGGGGATTTATTCCTTTAGTCTTATTAATTTTCACTTCACACATACTGCAAGGGTATTTTGTTTGGTTGTTGTTGGTTTTTTGGTGGTTTTGTGTGTGTGTGTGTGTGCATTCACATTTAGGAATAATGTTTTTTGATGGATTTGCAGTTTTATCATTATCTAATGTCTCCATCTCCCCAGAATAATTTGTTTTGTTCTGAACTCTACTTCATCAGCTGTTAGTATAGCTATTCCTGCTTTCTTTTGAGCAATTTTCACATGGTTTATCTGTTTTCATTTTTTAATTTTTAACCTACTTTAAACTAGCATTTAGTTTGGTTGTGTTTTATTTTATCCACTCTACAAACCTCTGTCTTTTAATTGGTGTGTTTTGACCATTTTTATTTGATGTAATTACATAAGATAGTGTTATAAGTTTTCTTTAAATCATCTAACATAATTTAGAAAACTCAAAAGGAGCCCTGGCCAGTTTTGCTCAGTGGTTAGAGCGTCGGCCTGCAGTCTAGAGAGACCTGGGTTCGGTTCCTGCTAAGGGCATGTACCTCGGTTGCAGTTTGTCCCCGGCCCTGGTTGGGTCATGTGGGAGGCAGCCACTCAATGTGTCCCTTTCACCTCGATGTTTCTCTCTCTCTCCCTCCCACTCTATCTGAACAAAAAATGGAAAAATGTCCTCGGGTGAGGATAAAAAAAAAAAAACAAACTCAAAAGGAGTAGGAAAGTCTATTGCATATTTTTGTTTTGTCAGTTGTTTTTTATTTCTTTCCTGATGTTGTAAGGTTTCTTTTTATTATTTTCTTTTTACTTAGCTTCTTTTAGCCATTAATTTAGGATAGGTTTTCTCAGAACCTGTCATTTTCTAATTTCCCCTTCATTTGTGAAGGGTATTTTCACTGGATATAAAATTCTGATTTGACAGATCTTTTCTTTTAGCTCTTGGCCTCCATATTTTCTTGTGTGAAATCCATTATCATTTGGTTTGTTTCTTTATTACATGAATTGCATGATTTCTCTCTGTTTTCAAGATATTTTCCTTTATCTTTAGTTTTCAGAAATTAGACAAAAATGTATCTTGACATGGATTTCTTTGAGTTTATTTTCTTTGTGGTTTACTTGGGTCTTGACTATAGGTTTATGTCTCTTACAAACTTGAAAATTTTCCAGCCATTATTTCCTTGAATTCTTTATTAGACTCACTTTTTTCTTCTCTCTCTGGGACTATGATGACAAATATATTATATCTTTAGTTATATTACAACAGTTTCTTAAGGTTCTGCTCATTTTTTTCAGTCTATTTTCTCTAGCATTCAGATTAAATGATTTTTTTGTGTGCCCTCAATTTCACTGTTCCTTTCTCCTGTTCTCTCCATTATACTGTTGAGCTCATTCACTGAGTTTTTATTTTAGCTATTTTATTTTTTAGTTCTGAAATTTCCATTTGGTTCTACCTTCTATTTGTTTTATGTTTTTCATGAAACTTTTCATTTTCCTTTTATTCCCCAAGCTTATTTATAATTAATTGCTAAGTGAAGTTTTTTTTGTTTGTTTTTTTGTTTTGTTTTGTTTTGTTTTTGTTTTTGTTTTTTGGCTGACTGCCTCAAAATCACTGTCAGATAACGCTAACATCTGTGTCATCTTGGTGTTAGCAACCATTAAGACCATAATCTTTTTTTTAAATTCAAGTTGACATTTTCCTGGTTATATGTATGATGAGTAACTGTCAATTGAAACCAGGACATTTTGTAAATTATTTTATAAGACTCTGAATCTTACTTAAATTTTGTGTTTTATCAGGCCTCCTTTGACAATGATATGACAGAAGAAGGGGCAGCTTCATCTTGTTACTTCTGTCAAAACACTAGTTCTCCACTTTGCCTCAAATTATACCTGGGGGGAGGGCTCCTTATTACTGGTAGGCACAGTATGAGTTCAAGTTTCTGATTAGACCTCCGATGATACACCATAGCTTGGAGGGGGTGGGGCACCTTGTTATTGCTACCCATGCTATCCTCCAATTACACTGAGGATGGGGCCCTCCTTATCACCCCATGGGGATAAAAATTTTAGCTCCACAAGCAGCTTAATCTAATACCATTTCAGTGCAAGGAAAAACAAGAAGGAGGGAATGTTTGGGTGCCTCATTATGGCCTGGTAAGAATGGAAGTCTAGGCTCTCATTTGAACTTTGCTGCTTCTGATGGGGAGTATTTGGCTAAAGTCCTGTGTTATTATCTAAAAGCTTTTCATTTTACTTTTTCCTTCCTGGAATTTCGGCTAGAGAGAGAAGTCATTTTTTGGTGACTAATTGCATGTCAGTGTTGTCACTTTCTCTGTTAGTCTGAGATATCTAGTCAGATGCCTTATTGTCTACATTTTTCAGAATCTTTTTATATTTATTTTATATATAACCTAGGTTTTTATCAGTGCCTAGAGTGAGAAATAGGGAATAGTATGTCTATTCCATCCTCCCCTTGCATTTATTTTTAAATGGTATTTTAGCTGGTTATGGAAGTTTTGGTTGACAGTTTTCTGTTTTGGTTTTTTGTTTGTTTTATTTTCCCAGCACTTTGTGTATCTTATTTCATGATTTCTGGCCTCTGTTGTTTCTGATGGGAAGTTAGTCATTTATTCTCCATGTGAGTGATGGGTTATATTCTCTTGTATTTAAGATTTTCTCTTTGTCTTTGTTTTTCAAAAGTTTGAGTATGATGTGTTTATATATCACATCTAATATATACACTTTACTTCTTTCATATATCTTTCTTGGGGTTTGTTTACCTTCTGGAGTGCAAAGATTATTTTTTTAATCAAATTTGGAGAATTTTGGTCATTATTTGTTCAATTATGTTTTTCTGTCCTTTTTCTGTGTTCATTCTTTACAGGACTCTGATTACATACACATTGGTACGACTCATGATGATCTATAGGTCTCTAAAATTGTTCCATTTTCTTCACTCTTTTTTTTTCTCTCTTTTTAGATTGTATTACTCCCCTTGATCTACCTTCAATTTCACTGATTCTTTTTTCTGCCATCTTGAATCTGCTGTTGTACTTTCTACTGAGTTTTTCATTTGTTATTGCATGTATGTATATGTGTATATATGTATGTATATATCTATCTACTGTGTGTGTGTTTGCATCTCTTTATTGAGAATTTCAATCTAATCAGTCAATAATTAACCAATATGGCTACTATCCTCTACTGATGGATCTGTGTCATTTCCAAATTTCAGGACATTTTTTTCCAGCTTTACTGAGATAAAATTGACCAATAACATTGTGAAAGATGAAGATATGCAACATGTTGATTTGATATACTTATATCTTATAAAATGATGACCACAATAGCATTAGCTAACACCCCATCACATAACAAAAATTATCATTTCTTTTTTTGGTGAGAACACTTATAATCCACTACAGGTTTTACCTTCTGTCTGGGCCTTTTCAGGTCTCCTATGTGCACATGCATAATCTCAAAAATGTATAAACACTTTGGAGCTTCTTTAATTTCCACTGAGCATATATACAACCTCAACAAAATGGAAACTGCCCAATCTTAATGGCATTCATGGCCTAACTAGACTGAGTCACTGGTTCTCTCCTTTTCACCTGCCTTTGTGACATTATGTATAGTAACAACATTGCTGGGTGTGGGTACCCCTCTAAATGTATTGTACTGCCAAAAAACCTGCCAGATTATCTCATCCTAGCAGAGGTAGCTGGTGGAGGTGGGTGAGTAGGTAGTAGAGGGATAGTCTCTAGCCAGCTATTCAAAATGATATTACCCAAAGTTTAGCAGGTTTTCAAGCTTAAACGTTTTTCACATTGTTTTATGCAAAATGTCAATTTTTCTACATCCTGAAATAGTTGTTTTTGCCAATTTTGTTCAGTTTTATAGTTATTTTGAAGAAAGAGAATTTGATAACCTCTTCCTTTCGCCAGAGGTAAAAAACAGGTTCTGTTCTAATATAATTTAGGTAAAGCTATCCTTGTACAAAAAAAATACATACAGTTTTTAACCACCTCACAGGAATTTCCCAGCTAATATTTTACCTCCTTTTAAAAATCTGATGTTTTTCAATCTAGATGACTGGATTTTAGTACAATTTATTGCTTTATATATACTACTTAAAGTCTGGGGGAAAATCTGAGAAAATCTGAACTGCTTATATTAATATAATACAAAAACATAGCAATCAATTTGTTTTCTAACCCTGTCTATTCAACTAATTGATCTTATAATTTTCTTTGGGTGGTTTCCTTCAGTATGGGAAAAAAAATCAGTAATATACAATAAATACTGATCATGTAGAACCCATTATGACTTATTTATTTATTCAAAATTTTTTTCTTTATTAATTTTAGAGTGAGAGGAAGGGAGAGGGAGAGAGAGAGACAGAAACATCAATGAGAGAGAACATTGATTGGCCACCTCCTGCATGCCCTCCCACTGGGGATTTGGTCAACAACCTGGGTATGTGCCCTGACCAGGAATAGAACGGGCGACCTCTTGGTGAATGGGCTGATGCTCAACAACTGAGCCACACTGGCCAGGCAATCATGACTTATTTTTAACAGATCTGAATAATTACTGGAAAACTGCTCTTAGTCAAACCTATTTTTATTTGTTGTTGCTTATTCATGTAACATAACTGTTATTATGTCATTTATTTTTCTACTACAACTTGGTTTTTAATAGCTGCCTAGTATTCCATTTTATGGATTCACCTTATTCTATGTAATCAATTCTCTACAGGTATATGCTTAGGTTATTTACAATATTTTTATATTAAAAATAATATGATGATGAAAATCATGTATACTCTCTTTTGTGTATATTTCAGTGATTTTTAGGATGATTTCCAAGAACTAAAATAATGGGTAAAGGTTATGCACGGACATTTTTTAGACGTTTCATACATATTGCCAAATTGCTTACAAAGCAGGTTGTATTAATTTTCATCCTAAATCTATACACAGTGAGGGCCCATTTTCCTATGTTATTGTTTATATTGGATGTTACTGGGAAATTTTGATGGGTGAGTCTTTTTTCACATCTCAGTAGCTGACATTGTTATAAAATGAAAAATGATGAAAGACTCTTGATAATGTCTTTTGAGAAATACATAAATACTCAAAGAAAGAGCATATAAAAGCTCTGGACATCTGTATGCCATATTACATAAGATATTAAGTGCTTAACCATTTATTTGTCCATTTATAAAACATGTTCTAGTAGGATTAAATTGTATCCCAAAAGGGGCATTAGCTTGTATTATACTGAAGTATTTATTATTGCAGCATATGTAACAGATAATATTTGTTTACATTTTTAATTACTTACATTTTCAGCCAAGAAAATCTCTGAGGATAATGCTTCATTTACAAGAGTGTCCTGGCGAAAGACAACATAATGTAATCACACACTAGCAACAACTCCATGATGATGCAGTGGTTTTAAAATGACTTCCAAATAAAAGCTTAATTATAGCAAGCTATAAAAAAATTAAACAGAAGATACAATAATGGCCCTAAAATTAAATTAAGGAAAAATCACACAGTACATAGAGATGTGAATAGAGATACAGATAATGAAACTGAATACCTGGCATATTGTCCATTATGTTCTAGAATCCCACTGTTGAAGTCTAATTGCTCCTTCCTCTGAACTCACAATGCTGGATATAAATAAGCCATAGGGCTATATTCAATAATCAGAATTGATGCAATATATGGAAGAAATAAGGTATGTTTTATTAAAAGTCATTTCTACTCTTTTTTTTTTTTTTTTTTTTTGAGTGAGGTCAGTGGTGGGGGTGGAGCTGGGGGAGCAGGATTACATTAATAAGAAGGGCAGAGACCACATCATTTTATCCTTTTTCAATTAGACATGCATAACAATCAGTAAATGGTCTGAAATATCTAAGTTGTAACTTCTTTTATTGGCTTGGGAATATCTTTTTTGATTGAACATTTTAATATATCTGTATCTAGTGCTGCATAGTTCTAAATTTTAAATAAAGTGAGAGAGACATGGAGAACACTTTAACTTGTAAGACTTTGATAAAGTACAATTAGAAATATATAATAAATAGAAACCAGAAGGTTGTATCTTTATGTTAGTGGCTCATACATTTTTTCTAATATGCATGTTGTATTTTTGCTTTATGAAATGCAGAAACCTGGTATAATTTATCTCTTCACAAAGCTATCCACAACGTGAAAGAAGACAGGCCTTGTTATTTATATTGGATTCAACTACCCTCCGATGTAAGAGATATGAGCTGATCTGGCTGCCCTCTCTTTATGAGCTCACTCTCCATATGGCACACACCTTCCAAGGGAAGTCACTAAAGATGTGTATGTTAAAAGCATCTCTAAGGTGATAGAAGGATGTCTGTGGTAACGTGAGGGAAAATACAGAAGAGGAAATTATTATGTGGTACTAGAGGATTCAAGAAAGGATTATTGGATCGATCATCTGGATAGATTTGGAGGACATAACTAAATATAAACATCAAAAGAAGAGCAGAAGTAATCTTAGAAAATAAGTTGGCTTCAATGGGATTTGTTATCTCTTCTCAAAATGTTCAGAGGTTTTTCATATCCATTTTTTTTCAACTAGATGATGACAAAGGGCCAGTATGATAATCTGAGTAAAATGAAAGACAGTGAAGTGCAAATGACTTCCTTGAGGTATTTTATTTTAGTGAAATCAGAACTAGAGTATATGTTGCATTTTATTTGAGTAACTGATGCATAGGTTTGTGTTTCCTAGATTTCCCTAGGGCCTGGGAGTAATCATTTGAAACTCCAGAGTTGGTATAAAGATTATTTTAGGCTAAAGTCATTTTAGATTTAATAGATGTAGAAAGAAGCCTTTTTCAAAGCTTTCCTTATCTGACTAAAAGCAGAAAATTCTGAGAAATGAGGACTGCCATAAATTCTCTCATTGAGGCGGCTTCTACTCCCAGGGGAGAGACCTAGAGTAAACCTACTACAAGTCCCTTCACTGGAGGACTGTTATGTCCCAAAAGATGACACAAAGACCATTCAGGCCTCTATAGACAAATATTATCACAAATGTTCTTATCTTCCTTTTCTTCTCATAAGAAGAAAACATTTATCATTCTTTAAAAAAACCATTTGTTTTTTCCATCAGTCTTTCCCCTCCCCATGACCCCTTTCCTCTACTAAATTAGGTATCTAAGTCCCAAAATCCAACTACCTCTTTGAGTTACTCATCACTTAGCTTTCCTACATATATGCACATTGCATGCAGAAATAAAACTTTTCTTCTGTTAATGCCTTCTGTCAGTTTAATTGACAACTCCCAATTACTGAACCTAAGAGGCTAGAGGAAAAGTTGTTCCTTCCTTACAGGCATTTATTGAAATACAGTTTTCTGAGACCCAACATAGGCCTATTGAATCAGATTCTCCAAGGGATGATTCTGAGAATAAACATTTTAAATAAAGATCCAGGTTATTTTTATTAAGAATTTTAACAATTTTGTACTGTGAGCTGAATGCCATGAAGATGAGTAAGGGAAGCAAGCTGAGATTCAAAGTGTACAGTTTCCAATTTCAGGAAAAAACTAACAAGATACAGCTGCTATTACTAATGAGATCCTCATCGTTAGCTCAGTCTACAAGTCAAATTTTACAAATTTAGTTTGTCCTAACTTAAGCAGTCCTGCCTATGTAAAGAGATCTAACAAGAAGACAACATTCAATTTTCCCCACTTGATCAGAAAGACAGCAATACTATAGGCCTTTACTGAGTTCATACAATGTTTAAGTTACTATTCTACTAAACTCATTTAATAATTTTACAACACTATACAGTAAATATAATAATTAACTCCATAAGGAAATTGAAATAGAAGTAAGTTAAATAATTTTCCCAGGATCAGACTACTAATAAATACCCAAAGCACAATTTTGAACTAAAAAAGATTGTGCCGGAGCCCAGGTTCTGCTTAAAATGATAATCTTCTATGCACCAAATGGCCTAAATTTTGTGGTGAAAGAGAGAGAAAAACAATGAATTTTAATTTCTCATAATGTGCAGCCCCAAATGTACAAAGAAACATTTCCCATCAGAGAAAACCAAAAAATGTTTTATAAAATATTAAAATTTTTAAAAAGGATGGCTAATCTAGTGGGGAAATAAAAGATTTATTTTTTCCTAAGGAGCAAGCAATCATAAGAAGCCAGTTTCACAGTAGTAAGGAAACCTTGAACTATTTTTGCCCTAAGGGCATTTGCTGACCTTGTCCTGGTCAAAGGTACCATCTTGGGAAAGCAGGACAGGGCAAAACTAGGGCCAAAGCTCATTGGGGGTCAACTACCCCTCAAAGTATAAAGCTTTCTGTAAGAGACCTAGGGAACAACCTATCACTTTAAAGAACACTTACCTGTTTTGGCTTTGCTTCTGAGTAAATTTAGAGAGAACAGAAAAAAGTATCTCCTGGTACTGGCCAGTGTGCTCAGTGGTTAGAGTATCAGCCCTTGCACAGAAGGGTTGGACATTCAAATCCCAGTCAAGGGAATGTACCTGGGTTGCAGAACCTGGGTTGCTGGTTCAATCCCCAGCCCTGGTCAAGGAGCATGCGGGAGGCAATCAATGGATGGTCTCTCTCACGTTGATATTACTCTCTCTCTCTCTCTTCCTCCCCTCCCTCTTTCCCTCCCTTCTACTCTCTCTGTAAATCAGTGGAAAAAATATCCTCAGGTGAGGATTAACAACAACAACAAAAATAAAAAATAAAGTTTCCCTTGGAAATTCCTAATCATAACTCTGCACTCAAATGGTTTGGAAACGGAAATTCAAATTTCTATTTTGCCCCACAAAGTCCCAGGCCAAATGTTCAGTTTAAAATGTTGTTCAGTTAATAATTCCCCAAGGTTTCTAATAGAATTATATGCAAATCTTATATGCAAGGTCCACCTTTAGCCAAATCCTCAAAAAATTCCCTCAGGTAAAGTTTACAGACACCATAGTCTCAACTATATAGGTCACCAAAACATGCAGAAAGAAGCCATTATAAATGAGCATAAGCAAAAACTCAGAATCAAGTTCACAAAGGCTGCAGGTATTTGAACTAATTGATATAGAACATCAAATAAGAATATTTAACATTTAAAAAAACAGTTATTCATGTGATGAAGAATTAGAGACTGGGAGATTTGAAAAAGTGTGAAACAGAATTGCTGGAAAAGATAAAATATAATAAATTTAATTAGAAGGTCACAAAATAACCAAGAAGAACATTTAGACAAAGCTAAAGGGAAAATCATTAAGTTGAAAGGTCTTAAAAGCAGCCCAAGATCAGACAGACTGGCTACCAAGAAATACTGATTGCACAGATAACTGTATCTCTGCAAGAGCAACAGAAAGAAAGAAGGTGGTAAAATAGTTTCTTCAAACAGCAAAATAACTGGAAATAATGAATTATATGTCCAGAAAAATGAATATTCAAAGAAGATAAAATATTTTTTTTCACATTAAGAAAACTGAGAGTCAAAAGCTAAAAGACTCATCCAACCGGTGTGGCTCAGTGGTTGAGTGTCAACCCATGCACCAAGAGGTCACCTATTCAATTCCCAGTCAGGACACATGCCCAGGTTGTGGGCCCAATCCCCACTGGGGGGCATACACGAGGTGGCCAATCAGTGTTCTCTCTCATCAATGTTTCTATCTCTCTCTCCCTCTTACATCCTCTCTCTCTAAAATCAATAAAAGAAAAAAAAAATTCAAAAGCTAAAAGATTGTCATTGAAGGAAATCCCAAAAGTTGTGCTTCTTTCCAGAAGAAGAGATATTTGAGATGAAAAAAGGAATTGTGTTGGGGAAAATGTAAAACTATACAAATATACTCTACGAAGCTATAATAACAATTATTTAATGAGTTTGGTATAAAATCAAGATGGAATAAAAATCTTGTAAAACAATATTATATTAGAAAGTGGGTAGAATTCAACCATTCTAAACACTAGCATTATTTGGGAGAAGGGTAAAAAAAGTTATTGTTTAGATTTTATTAAATTTTATACACATGTTTAAAATTTTAAATTAATAAAATTATAACATGTAACTCCCCAACAAGTAGAGAACATGTTAAACTTATTATTTGTAAATGATATAATTTTCAACAAAGAAAATATATGACAATATATGGACAAATATTTGGAATTTATGAAAGAATTTTCTTAGGTTAACAATATTAGAAAATTCAATATACAAAAGTGTAAAAGTACAAATATATACAACAGAATAACTTAGAAAATATGATTAATAGAAAAATAAATTTACAAATGTAATAATAATAAGGTACTATAAATAAATCTAAAGTTCTACATAAGAACTTTATGTAGAAAACTGTAAAATATTGTTGAGACATTTAAGACTAACTAAATGAAGAAACATATTATATGTATGTATAAAAAGGATCAATTTTGTAAAACTATGAATTCTTGCCAAATTGATCTATAGATGCCATGCAATTTCAGCCCAAATCATAGCAGCTTTTTTAAAAAATGAGAATGATGATATGATTTTATGTTACATATAAAAACAAAGCATATCCACTATACTCCTAAGAAGAGGAAGGTGGAGGGCTTCCCTACTAGCTCTTAACAGTAATTACAAAGTTAACATATTTACAGCAGTGTCATATTGGTGCAGGGATAGATAAATAGACCAATGTGATAGTGTGACAATACTCAGAACCTCCTGAATTCATGGAGACTTAAGTAATGAGAGAGCTGGATATTCAGACGGGTAGGGAAAAAATGGCCTCTTTAGTAAATGGTGCAGTTAAAACAAACAAAAAAATGCTACTTTAAACTATAGACCAAAACAATTGCAGAAGGATTAGGGACAAAAATTGCTGAAAGCAAAATTTTTATATTTTTAGAGAAAACTACAATGTGGTCATGCAATGTCTTAAATAAGACATAAAAGCACCCAACATAAAGGAAAAATAAATTTCTTCTTATTAAAATCAAAACTTTATACTCATTAAATGACAAAATGGAGAAAATAGAACTCTAAGTAGGAGAGCAAGAAGAAAATTACAAAATACACAAAGACAAAACACTAGCATTTATAATATATAGAGAATTCCTACAAATCAATAATAGAAAGACCAACAAATCGATAGATAGAGATGGCCAAAGGACATAAAGAACCATTGCAAAGAAGATTTAAAACAAATAGTGCACAATTATATTAAAAAGTTATTCAACTTCCCTAATAAACATTGAAAGGCAAATTAAGCCCATAATGGTTTACTGTATCTCAATCATCATGTTGATAATAATTAAAACATTAGTAAATTCTAAATCTGACTATGATTTAGAATGAAATTTCGTATATGGATGAAATTTTTAAATAGCACAACTTAAAATAATTTGCATTATCTAATAAATTTTAATGGACACATATCTTTTGATTCAGCAATTTCAATTCCATATATATACCTTAGAAATATAAGAATTTTCATAGCAATATAGTAATATAAAAACAAAGTTTTTAAACCTGCAAATAATTCAGATGACATTAACCAAGAGTATAATGAATTAAACAACGTAGCTTGAAAAATGTGTCTTAAAAATTAAGGTATTATTTGAAGTAAAAATGAATAATCTACAAATTGATAATTTTTTTACAAGTCGTAAAGTTGAATGAAAAGAACAGTAATTTATCATGATACAGACAGTATTATTTTATGTATGTAACATCTAAATATAATAAGAAAATATTTCAGGATGTCTACACATATGATAAAACTATAAATAAGGATAAGTGAATCGTTCCTATACATTTTATGAATTTTATGTATGATATGTTTCACACAAAATTTAAAATCAATAAAAAAGGAATACTGCACAAATAAAATATTGTTTGCATAATAGTTGCTCTATTCTGCATGATCTTTAAGTGTTAACTGTAATTCTAATTTCTACACATCGTTTTCCCAGCCCAGCTTGCTACAAGAAAATTGCAATCAGTTATCATAAAATTTCATTTTCCCTGGTGAGTCTTACTAATGTCATTTGAGGACACAATACTTATGTATTAGAGATGTAAAGAGATGTGGCTTGAGGGCTCCTACTGTTTCTATTATATTATGTTACTTTAAATAGTAAATACAGCTCCAAATTTAAATATCTGCTTAAAGAGAGTAATAACAATGGGGACTGTAATGATATGCAAATGCTATTAGCTCTTCCTGGAAGAATCAAATCTATGTTTTGCTTTGTTTTGTATAATTTTATCTTATTGTCTTTTTGGAAGGTAGAAGGATGATAATCCAAACCTTTTATACTACTCATTAGACATAAATTTAAAGGGAATATAAACCCATTTTCCAATTTTTATGAGTAAAATACATCATAATCTGCTTGGAAAAATGAATGAGTGACATTTTTTCTTTTAAAATACTTTTCAGTTTCTTCTAAAATTGCATGTTTCTCATGAATAGAAAATCTAACAGAATCAGGTAGACCCGAAATAGTCATTATTAAAAGAGAAACATCCTGTACCCCAGAAAATAAAATATTTCGGACTTCTGAAGAACAAAATACATATATGCATTATACCTGATTAACTAAGGAAATGATTTTAATTTAATGAGTTAATACTGATGGTTTTCACTTGCTTCTTGCATTCAGTATGACAATTTATTTTGGACAGTACTTTTACATGCATACATGCACACAGAAATGCATGCCTGCATTAACAAATACACATAAAAGATCAAATCAAAGTTTAGTTAAGGAAGGCTATAATAAATCTAAAAAATGAGATGAAAATAAAGCAAAAATCATTTACTCATAAGGAATTTTAAGACCTTGACTTCATTGTGAAATTGAACTTTTAAAAAGCCCCAAGCTCTAATAAAGCAAGGATTCATTATCAAAAGTTTCTATGAAGAGGAAAAACAGGAATAAATTAATGACTTGAAGACTAAAAATAAGATGACCTCAATCTTTAAAAGGAGAACATGGAATTATAAAAGAATCTGGTAAAGACCCATTTAATACCATTTACCTTGAGAAATAACCATTGCCTTCAGAAATTACTAGTCTTGGCCATATCACACTGAGATATATCCCTGGTCACAGATGAATCTAAACATTCATTCTAAAACTGCCACAGCCACTTTTAGTTACAATTCTGAATGAGGACAAACTTGATTTTAAAAAGTGGGGAGGTTGTGCCCTGGCCAGTTTGGCTCAGCAGTTAGAGCGGCGGCTCATAGACCAGAGAGTCCCGGATTCGGTTCCCGCTAAGGGCATGTACCTCAGTTGCAGTTTGTCCCCAGCCCCCAGTTAGGGTCGTGTGGGTGGCAACCACTCGATGTGTCTCTCGAACATTGATGTTTCTCTCTCTCTCTCTTCCCCCCTCTCTCCCTCCCACTCTATCTGAGGATAAATGCAGGAATGTCCTCGGGTGAGGATTAAAAAAAAAAAAGCCCAGCCGGTGTGAGTGTCAACCCATGCACCAAGAAGTCGCCGGTTTGATTCCCAGTCAGGGCACATGCCCAGGTTGTGGGCCCAATCCCCAGTGGTGGGCATGCAGGTGGTGGCCAATCAATGTTTCTCTCTCTCCCTCTTCCTTCCTCTCTCTCTAAAAATTAATAAAGAAAAAAAAATTTTTTTAAAGTGGGGAGGTTCTTTTTAACATAAAGGTAAGTTTTGGGTTAGATCTCTGTATTAATTCAGACTATAAATTGAAATGAACAGAAATAAACTCAAACTAGATTAAGATATAAAGAAACAAACAGAGAAGCCCAAATACTATAAATGGTACATAGGCATATTATAGATCCCCAAAAAGAAAAGATCCAACTGAGCTCCTTGAACAGGCAATTTCACTGGCAGTTCTCTCTCTGCAAACTGGCCTTCCCTGCCTCCCAATGACCACCATGCAGTGGGTAGAGGAGATTCACCCCACACTTCTAAATTTACAGTTGCTCCTAACTGAACAAAGATTTGTTAGTATAAATTATAAATTCTCTGAAAAGAAAAATCTTCTTTCTTCTCAGATTGGAAAAAAAAATTCTCTTTTCGTTCAATCAACTGGAAAAGTAAGATTGATTATGTACTCAAGTATAGCTGACAAAAGGCAATTGAGATAGTGGCTATTTGTGAATTGAAAAAGTATTCCATGGGGTATTATTATAATCCCAGTAAGGGTTTATACCCCACTGCCCTGGATCCCTTGAGTAACCCAGAAATTTGGGTTGCTTCAGTGACTCTGTATTTCGACCTACTTCCTTGTAGTAATCGTACTAACATTGTACTAACAAGCCTGTGCTAATGGTGTTTGTGGCTTAATAGGGCAGTTTAGCTTTATTTTTAAGGGAATCAAGTAGTGAGCTCCCTCCTGTCATGACTGCCTGTGAGGAAGACTGGTGAGATCAATGGGCCTTTGGGCATCCCTCTGAGTATACGACTGATCCAATTACCTTTGAAGGTCATATGAAGGTAGTAAGTAGAATTTTATTGTTTATGTTGGATTTCGCTTTGGTTTCCTTTCATAGGTAGTGAACTATTTAGGGGCCAAGAAGACAAAGTTTTCAGCGGTTATGTGGACTAGGTTTCTTGTAGAGACCCAGCAGCACTGTATTCACTTTGCTGTTTACTAGTTGTGTGGCCTTCATCAAGTTGTTTAACCTCTCTGTCCCACAGCTTCCTCATCTGTAAATCTGAGATAAAAATAGATTAAATAAATTAATCCAAGCTAACTGCTTAAGGAATGGTTTTCTTTTTCTTTTTTTAATTTTTTTTCTTTATTGATTTTTAGAGAAAGAGGAAGTGAGAGGGAGTGAGAGATAAAAACATCGATGAGAGAGAACATCGATTGGCCTCCTCCTGCATGCCCCCCACTGGGGATTGGGCCCATAACCTGGGCATGTGTCCTGACCAGGAATCGAACCTGCGACCTCTTGGTGCATGGGTCGATGCTCAATCACTGAGCACACCAGATGAACTTAAAGGATTGTTTTAAGAGGTGCTACATTTCTGGCTTGCCAACTCTGAAAGAAAGTCAGGCAAAAGGCAGATTACTGTGAAGTTGATTCAAGTTAGGTTTCCAAGTTTCCAACATTCTAAGGCTTATCTACCCATTTTTCTTTTCTTTTCTTAAAGTACACCCCAAGTTGTATAGGCTTCAAGTCTTTAATTCTATCCTTCGTCAAATAAGTTGCACCAAATCCAGATAATTACTCATAACTATACTGGGAGGATTTAACTCAGTTTACCAAGAGGACAAAAAGAAAAGTTGGCAATGATTGAATACTGATTCAGAAAAAAGAACCTACTCAGTGTACCATCCACAGAACTTTAAGAATAACCACTTTATTCTTATTCTATATAACAGTAATTAATAACTTTAAGGATATAGGGTTCATATAGTGAGATTGTGACCATAACAAAATGTAGAAAATGTTATTATTTTAGCTGCTGATTTCAGAATCTCTTGGAGAAAAGAACAGTAAGTTCTTGGAGTAGAAGGTGAAACTCCCAGACCCCAGCTGGCCTGCATTGAGCCGTGAGAGGAAGAAGAATTTAGAAGAAATGGTTCTAAGTAATAGAAGGGAGGAGAATTTGAGGTTCCTCAATCTGCAAAAGAGTGGGAGAGAAAGAGAAAGGGGAGAGAGAAAAGCTGCACATTGTGCAAAGTGACTCGTTCCAGAGAGCCTTCTGAATTCTCAACAGAGTCTTATAAATTCACAGAAGTTGTAGGAGTATATTTCTTTGGGGAACTGAAGAAGCAACTGTGTTCCACTCCTGGTTAGCTTATGAAGCTGCAGGGCCTCTAGAAATGTAATCACCTGGGAAATACATATAAATCTCAGCGAAGTTGTCATAATTTGTATGTCCCCAGAAGTAGATGCTGGCACAAAGATTCTAGTGTAGACAGTTTATTTGAGGGGAAAAGACACCGCCTATAGGGCAGGGAGGAAATTAGATAAGGAAGGGAAGACAGCCCCCAAAATATTCTTTTTTTAAAAAAAATTATTTTTATTAATTTGTTTTTGTTACAGATGTTTCTCCTTTTTCCCCCATTGACACCCTCCTCCCCATCCCCAGCTTTGTTGTCTATGTCCATTGGTTATGCATACATGCATATAAGTTCTGTGGTTTATCTCTTCCCCCCCAACATCCACTCTTCTGGGGTTTGTCAGTCTGTACCCTACTTCTATGTCTCTGGATTAATTTTGTTCATCAGTTTGTTTAGTTCATTATATTCCACAAATAAGTGAGATCATGTGATATTTGTCTTTCTCTGTTTGGCTTGTTTCGCTTAGCATAATACTCTCCAGGTCCCTCCATGTCATCTCAAAGGATAAGAGATCTTTCTTTCTTAGAGCTGCATAGTACTCCATTGTGTATATGTACCACTGCTTTTTTATCCATTCGTCTACTGATGGACACTTGGGTTGTTTCCAGATCTTAGCTATTGTAAATAGTGCTGCTATGAATATAGGGGTACATATATTCTTTCTGATTGGTGTTTCAGGCTTCTTAGGGTATATTCCTAGAAGTAGGATCACTGGGTCAAATGGCAGTTCAATTTTTAATTTTTTAGGTAACACCATAGTGTTTTCCATAGTGGCTGCACCAGTCTGCATTCCCACCAGCAGTGTACTAGAGTCCCCTTTTCTCCACACCCTCGCCAACATTTGTTTGATGATTTGTTGGTAGCGGCCATTCTGACATGTGTGAAGTGATACCTCACAGTTGTTTTAATTTACATCTCTCTGATGATTAGTGATGTTGAGCATTTTTTCATATGTCTCTTGGCCATTTGTATGTCCTGTTTAGAGAGGTGTCCAAAATATTCTTTATTAAGCCATCTTCTGTGGGTAATTGGACTTAATCCTGATTAAGAAAGGGGAGCCAGTAAGAAACACACATCTCAGAGTTATTCTCCCCAAGGGATAGGGATATCCATACATTATTTCTGGCCATCATGGATTGAGGGATATTCTCAGAGGGTATTCCTTGGCATTTCTAGCCCTAAGAGATAGAGATAAATATGCAAGTGCTGGAAGTTGAAAGTTGAGTGAGAGGATATGGACAGGATACCAACATAATTTACACTAATGGAATTTTGATTTCCATTGGCCCTGAAATTGATAGAATTTTTAATAGAAGTTCACTGCATTTCTGAAGGTCAGAGGACTCCCAGTGACTCCTGAATTGCATGAAGTATTTTATTTAGCTTTAAATTTGCCCTCAGAAAGGATTGTCTTTTATTAAAAAGTCTTTATACAGATATGGCTAGGAAATATGTGAGAGTCTTATATATATTAGTCTCTTGAATCATTCAGCTTCTTTTAAAAAAATATTTTTCCTATATTGATTTTAGAGAGAGAGAAGAAGGAGAGGGAGAGAGATAGAAATATCAATGAGAGAGAACATAGATTGGCCACCTCTTTCATGCCCCTCACTGGGGATTGAGCCTACAACCTGGACATGTGCCCTGACGAGGAATCAAACTGGCAACCTCTTGGTGCATGGGTCGATGCTCAACCATTGAGCCACACCAGCTGGGCAGAATCATTCAGCTTCTAATGATCCTCCTTAAAACGTTCATGTTCTTTGTCCAAAGTTCTTATATATTGGGATGGTTTCTCCTTTGCATAATGCCACTAATATTGATATAAAACCCTTACTCTCTAAATTTAATAGATAATCTTTAAAAATTATATTTAAAGGCATCTATTTTCTCCAAGAATTGCTTATCTCTTTGCAATGTTCTTATTTCTATCTCTATTTCTATAATTCTATAATCTGAAGTATTGGAGTTGGTAGTCTTCTTGGTTTTAGAACAAAAGAAAAAAATTCCAGATGCAGCCCCAAAAGAAAAGGTTCCCAGAATTATAAAGAAATATATATACCACTCCAATGTCAGTATAACACATTTAAACACATGCACACCCCCAGCTCCAATTCTGTAGTTCAAAGCTTAATTGCTTAACCATCTCATACAGCATTGAGTAGACTCTGCAGGCATCATGTTTAATATGTATACATGTTCAATACATACATATAAACTGATGTGAAGGAAATATAAAAACTATCACCAATTTCATTTATTTTGAAATGATACTTAGAATGAATGGAAACAGAAATGTGAATAAAATTCAATAATTTGGGGGATATACATTATCCTTCTTTCAATAATCTCTCAAAATGTTATTTATTTTTGGTTTTCCATCTAGTGTTTCATTTACTTTTTATTTCTTCATAGTTTCAATCCCAGTATTAAATTTTTTTTGGCCTGAAAACATTTCAGTTCCTTTCCAAGTGAGCAACGACTTCCTTTTCTTCTATCCTTTAACTTCCACAATAGAGTCTCTAATACTGGGGGCCATCCCAGCCTCCATGATTATGAAGACAGTTCTGGTTCTCTTCCTTCCTAGCTCCACAAGGGTTATCAACCTGCTTTTTCTCTACTTCAGGTAGAAGTTTTTCTTCTGAACCAATTATCCTCCTATCTTTGTCCTCTGAAGAATTGGTTTTCCACTCCTAGCTATTTTCTCTCTTAGGGTAAGTGTTCAGTCTGGGTCATTTTGCTTATTTCTCTACCCTCTTAAAAACTGGATTCCTTTGCCTTAGAGGATTCTCAACTTCACATACTATTTGACATGTTTAAAAATTCTTCGATTCTAAGGGAATTTTGTTTTGCTGCTATTTGAAAAGTGCAAAGCAGGTCATCAGTTCAAAAACACAGAAACATATGTTACCTAAAGAAAGAACCCACAGCTATATTTTGCAGGTGTTATAAAAATTGTCTTGTAGGTGAATTATCCAGCTACTGAGTTTTATTTCTCCTTAACCACGACTAGGTACAAATTCTAGAAATTATTAAAGTCTGAAACACTTGATGCATGATTAAGAAGTTTTTCTTAATTATACATGACCTATTTTGGGGAATTTGTTGGCTATACTCTAATATTCATCTTCCTAACAACACTAAAAGATGATTGGCTGTATACATAGAAAATTGATTATATATATATATATATATATATATATATATATATATATATATATTTTTTTTTTTTTTTTTTTTTTTTTTCAGTACGTGCCCTTAGCGGGAACCGAACCCAGGACTCTCTGGTCCACAGGCCAATGCTCCAACCGTTGAGCCAAACCGGCCAGGGCGAAAATTGATTCTTTATAAAAAGAACTTCTAATGACCAAACATTTGTCTCAAGAACCCCAATATTTTGTTAGGAAAGATTGACAGCTGTTGCAAAGCCATGGGTATGCAAGGACAGGCTACAATGACATCCAGAGCATAGGAAGGGAGTGCTTAATGGCCTTTTGACACACCCCTGACATGAGTGTTCTCATAGTAAATTAAGAAAAGGAACCATAGCAGTTCCATACAGTCTTTCTTGGCCATGTGGTAAGGGCAGGGCAGTTGGCAGGTGTGTGTATTTTGGGGGAAATGCTCCATTCAGACTCTTTCCTAATTCCAGTAGCAAGAATAGAGAAATTCAAGACAAAGCAAAACACTTTGAGGTTGACTGGAGAATCTCTCCACCTACTCCCTAGACCTGACAGTAACATCTAGAGAGCATGCACTGTAGCAAATCTGGCAAAGAGAAAACTTTAGTTAAGTTCCTGATCCTGGGCCACCAGAAATATTTTCTCATTTGAGCCACACTGATAGAGCTGCTATGGTTTTTCCATCTTTCTCAGTTGCGTCATTGTCACTGGAATGGAATTTAAATCAAGAGCAGCGTTATGTCCACTCTTCAGGGAGCTGGGTGCGGAGCCTGCCAGGACTGCTCTTCAGACTACAGAGAGGAAGGTGTTGATCGGTTTTATATGATTAGACAGTGACTAAGCACTGATTGACCATAGTGACAGAAATTCAGGTGGGAGAAATCCTTGTCTTGTTGTTGATGATGGAGGGATGTTTTTTAGTTATTATGATTTACATTCTCAAATTTGATACTGCTCTATTCTATGTGATAACAGACTTGTTTATGTTTCACCTCTCTGTCCATCCTGCACCCCAGCCCTCCACACTATTTCTGCACAGTTAAGCAGTGCTTTCCTGTCTGCCTTCTAGGCACTCTATACCCATGCACTATGAAATACAGTGGCATTTTTAACACTTATTGAGAGTAAGGCATTTGTAGTTTATGATGGCAATATTAATGCCCATATTCATCAGTTTATATAGATATGAGTGATGTTAAAAACTTTCATTGACAAGAATTTTTCAAGCATCTAACCATCTGATATTAACCCCTGGGGGATGGAACTAATAATAATAATATTAATAAAGCATAAACCCTACCATCAAAGAATTTATAATCTAATGAGGAAGAAGACAAGTGAAATTTTTTATGATACAATGTGATACAATTTATACACAGAGCACTGAAAAAGGACCCCTAACCCAGACTCAGGGTAGAAAGATATGGAATGGAGTATAAGTAAACTATTACACTGTGGGCTACTTGTAAAAGAAGATGCCTTAATTGAGTTTACAAAGATGAGCAGGAAATACTTAAAATGAACATAGAGGGACAGTCTAGATTGATAATCAGGAATACAACATGACATGCTTTGGAGAACTGGTAAGTATTGCTTCAGTACAACATGTTGGGCCAGGTATGATGAGAGATCATGGTGAGATCATGGAGACCCTTAGATGCCATGACCAGGAACCCAGACTATAACGAAGTGGGAAATAGAGAACCAATGAATGATGTAATGGACTGAATTGTGTCCTGCCCAAATTGTGTCATATGTTGAAACCCTAAATCCCGATGTGACTGCATTCGAAGATAGGGCTTTTAGGAGGTAATTAAGATTAAATAAGGAGGTGAAAAGATAGAGATAGGGATAGAAAGTTCTTATACCGAGGAAAGGCCATAAGAGAATACAGAGCAAGCACAGCTCTCTGCAAGCCAGGAAGGGAGTTCTCGCCGGACTCTCCATGCTGGCACCAGTATCCACAACTGAAAGAAAATAAATTTCTGTTGTTTAATTCACCTAGTCATTGGTATTTTCTTAGAGCAGCCTGTACAGACTAAGACAGTTGATATTAAACAAAGGAGTGGCATGAACAGATGTGTATTATACAAAGAAGGTACTATTAAATAGAACAGTAGTAGATTACAGAGGGAGTAAGACTAGAGGTAAACAGATCATTTAGTAGACTATGTACTATCCAAATAACAAGCAGAGGAATAGAGTGAGGACAATAGAAATGGAGAATTTAGTAACACAATAGATGTTGTTGGTGAGAGTTTGAAGTTATAAAGTTAAAATTCTGTCTTATACTTGATTTATTTGAAGAAACCATTTTAGGCAAATTGTTCACTTTATAAGTGTTATGTAATACAACTTAGAAATCTGCTTAAGCAGGCACTGAAAACAAGATGCTGAAAGCAAATGAGAATGAAAGCATCATTGTCAAGAGTCCTTGGTATGGATTCCTGCTCTTCTCATGAACTCCTAGCTCAGGCTCCCAGACACACTGGCTCGGAGGGTAAGACAATGTCAATCAAGGTTTTAAACATCTAAAAAGATAAACTTGATTTTACAATTTTAATATAAATAGAAGTTCTAATATTTTCTCCCTTTAGCTGCACACCTGTGGGTGTGCGTCCCACTCTGGAAAAGATTGACATAGATGAACTGACTGTGACAGAAATGGGATTTCAACTTTGACCATGTTGAGTTTGAAACGCATATGGGACATCTATGTAATAACCAGTAAGTTATCCATCCATTGTATTTAAACACAAAAAAAGCCACATTGTTGAGGACAGTTCAAGACAGCGGAGATGTGGAATAGGGTAGAGAAGTAGGGAGATGAGTTTCATGAAAGACGCGTAATTAGGAAGAGTGGCAGTGAAAACACTGTCAAATAGTCTTTCCAGAAATTGAACTTTCAAAGGAATGAGAAATGGGATGACTGTTAAAAGGAAAATATAGGTGCATGATTTCTAGGTGCAGATCCAAATCACTAAGGCACACACAGGCTGGAACTAAGTAACCTTGTCTGCAGACTTACCTAGTATTGAACCTATTTTCTATTGTCAGGTGCTCTAAGAATATGCCAGTTTTCTAGATACATTTTTTGACTTTGTTCAGTAAAATGTCTGGAAATGTTGCCTAAAGAGCACACCAAAAAATGTTCTCCAGTTCTCTACTACTAATAAAAAGTGTCTTGGTAGATCTAAGCCTTTTCTTGTGTAGGTAGTATGACAGCCAAATCTCATCACTATTATCAACAGGTTATATTACCAAATCAATATGAAACAAAAAAGAATTCATACAACTAAGAAATTATTTAGTTTTAGATTATCAATTAAACAACTCACTTTCCAAGGTGAGTTTCAAAAAGAATAAAACATTTCATTAAAAAATATTAGTTACCTCTAGAGTTCTTGAAAATACATCCTTGTGGGAGCCAAAGAAAAATTAAAAGAATTGGAAAATAATGTCATAGAAAATAGGACAAGAGTTCTGAAAAATGTCTTCATGGCACAAGTGTCCTCAGAAATTTTTCAAAAAGCAAAAGGAAAAACAATGTAATGGCACAAGAGGAATAATGACAGGAAAAGGATGTGTTGAATATAATGGTTCCAGTGGAATAAATTTAAATACATATATAATTGTGTGTGTGTGTGTATGTTTGTGTGTACATACATTTAACTCAACCAAAATACTAAAAACATCATTAGAAGAGAAATTTTAAATATATAAATATTTCAATAGTATAATTTAGTACATAATTAAGTACTCAATAAAAGTAGGTATTATTATTTCTAAAGATACAATTCATAGTTTTAAATGTTTAAAAATTAATATCATAAATTTAAGAACATAAGACTTAAAAGTTCACAGGCATAACAAACAATGTGTTTGAAACAAATTTAAAAATTCCAAAATCAAATGTAGAAATCATAAGATCACAGAATATTAAGCTGAAAGAAATTTTAGAAAACATTTAGCTGTTCCTTCTATACATGAGGGAATGACATAAATTTGCTAGGTTTCTTCTGAATGGCCTACACGTTGAATGGAGAGCTTGCCTCCCATGACATGTGGTATTTTACAGGAGAAGAAAGAAATAATATACAGTAGAGGGAAGAATCATTCGTGGTTGACTTAGAATGTTTTACAAGAAATAAGAAGGGCATGTTTAAATTACTTATAAGAGAAAGTATCCTAAAGGCAAGTGCAATTTAACAATGGAATAGCCACCCAAAGAGGTCATTGAGGAAACATCAATAAGACATTCAGAAAGAGATTAAATATAATTCTAAAGGGAATAATATAAGTGTCTGGCAATAACATGCACTAGGTACAGAGGTCTGAATACAATGACCTGTCATTTTCCCCATAGTCCCTGTGTCTATGATTCACGTAAAATAATAATGAGAGCAAATAGAGGTAAGGTGAACATCAAAGGGAGAAAAATCATGAGACAAAATAAAATAGGTCTACCAGAACTGACATGATCACACAGAAGAAAACAATTCTTTTTTTGTTGAAGAGCTTACTAAGCAGCATTCTTCTGGCACTTTTTGCTGCCTCTGTCAAGAGGAACAATGACAAGACACCCACTCGCATTCTGTCAAAAGCTGCAAGATTTTTTAGAATTTTTCTGATCTGTAACACAAGCACAGACTAACTTTACGTTTTTATGGTCTCATCATTGAAGGATGACCAAAAAAAAAAGAAGTTCCATATAAAGCTATATAGAGTCCGAACAAATATCTGATGCATTAATTAACTTGTGAAGGTTTATGCTGCCTGTAATAATGTCACAATGTAGAATCAGAAAACACTTCAACTGGAAGGAACTTAAGCATAAAACCCCATGTGATTGAAACATAGTAGCATGGGCTTGCTCATGATCAATGATAAGACACATATGAGAATGTAATCACTCACACCATTATGGATGTCACCAAGAAAATATAGGTGAGCAATTAGTATGATAAAAGCTGTCTATGCAGCTAATGAAAACAAAACAACAACAAAAACATAGAAAATAATGTTGATTTTGATTATATTAAAATTTGAAATTTCTGTATGTTAGGAGTCAATATACATAATGTTAAAAATGAAATAACAAGGTGAAAAATGAATTTGAAATGTATATTACAGGCAAAAGTTACTACATGGAAAGCCCTTTTATATGCATGAGAGAAAGACAAACATAAGTTTTTCCACATGGAGAAAAGTTTCAAATGTTCACACACACACAAATACAAAAGGCTATGATTATAGTAAGCTTCATCACAAATCACAATGAAAATTAAATAAGATTTTTTAATTGATTAAAGTGGAAGAAATTCTTTAAAAATATAATTTTGATGAAAACTTAAATTTCTATCAGAAAAACAAACTTGTATACTGCTGAGTGTGTATAAACGTATGAAAACCTCTGAAGAATAATTTGAGAACACAGATCAAAAACCTTTTTGCATATTTTTTACTCAAAGTTCTAAGTAATTTTCTAAAAGAAGTAATTATAAGTGAAAAAATATGTAGCTACAAGGATATTTATCCTATCAGTGTTTATGGCAAAGCAAAATGAAATATTGTTGGCCAATTTTTCCTGGTGACCCCTTGATGGCTCCTGGTGCTTAGTCTCTAATTCCACAAAAATCATCCAGTGAATAACACTTCTATACTTATAAGCTTGCAGTATAAAACTTGCCCTCTTAATTTCTTGAGATTAGACTCTTGTGTACCTTTGAAAAATAATGGAAGAAAAATTTGGGGTATAATGTAATAAACGTTGTAAAATTAACCATTATGAAATAATTCTTGAAGCACTATGTTTTCCCCAAGATGTTTCAAAAATATAGTTATGTTAGAGTTGCAAGTATTAGATATACACCCTGAAGAGTAATACTTTTAGGCATATTCTTAATATTTAATTGTAATTGTATTCTTTTAAACAAATTGAAGTTTTAAGTTACTCAAAAAAATAAAGAAAGAAAGAACACAGCACCAATATTTCCTGAATATAAAATCTAAAACTCAAATTGAAAGTAATATACAATAGACCCTTTGATAGTAATTTGTGGAAATTGGCTTAGGTCTTTGGTATTTCCCATTGGTGAGTTCTACTCTTAGATACAAATTGGAAAAAATTCTGTCCATTAACCTTATATTCATGTGATCACCTAACTCTTAAGTGTTTAAACTATAGAAACACTAAAACAAAATATCATTAAGATATAATTTCCCTGAAGAATTCAGGATTTTTCTTATCTAAAAAAATGTTTAAAGAATAATTCTTTGATAATAAGTATTCTTTAATTTTCTTTTCAAATGAGAACTTGAAACTATAGTGTACTCTTTTTATGTATGTAGTATTATAGTATATAATCCTGAGAAACTATTTTCATCATTAATTCATATATGGATGGAATATGTATTGGGTTTTTCCAAAAGAAAGCCAAAAAAGGAAGGGAGTTGTGGCCTTATTTTCTATATCATTTATTAAGCAATCAATCCAACACATTTTAGTGGGGGTCTACTCTGATCTAGTCATCGATTTAAGCAGGGAGAGCATTATTTCTTTCAGAATGAGTTTCAGATTACAGTGAAATGATATTAATGAAAAATAAAAACAAATCATTTTAATCTGAATAATCACTTTTAAGTGAAGATATATACAAAATATGTGGGAGCCTAAAAGAATGACTTTGGCATTTCTGGGGACTTACAGAAGACACCACAGAGATAGTTGCCTTTGATCTGAGACCCAAAGGAGAAAGACTGGGTTTAGTTAGAATGTGCTAGTGGTGCTAACATCCCCACACAGAGAGGTCACCTTGATCAAAGAATATGGTGTATTGTGGAAATGCCAGTATCTTGATATCGCTGTGTCAAATGAAAAGTGGCAGAAGACAGAAGTGGACCAGTTAGACAAAGGATGTTCTTGAAATGTAAAGGATTCCTATGCTGACAGCCATTGTAAGGTGTCTGGGAGGAGGACAGAGAAACAGCTTGGGTCAGGAGGTAGACAAACTACCTCAAGAACTCAGATATGCCATATCTATGAATCTCAGCATGTCTGTAATTCATGTGAGGTTTTTCCATGGTGCCCTTCCTGGATAGTCATTGAGCAGCCATTGTAGAATGTATATGCAGATGTTTTCATTCATTTCTTATATTTTGACTGCTTGGTTGAACCACTTGGGTGAAGCCAGAGAAAAGTTGAGAATCGTGATTTACCTCAGCTATATTTCACTCCCATTCTTGTGACTTCATATGTACTGTAGCAACTATAAGCCACAGAATCAGTACAGGCTTTTGAATATTTCAGGGACAACTACATGGGTCATCATCAATGCAGCCTTTTTAGTAAAACAGTATTGTGTTTAAACCTTGGCACCACCACTACTCTTAGCCCATTTTTTCTCTCTCTAGAAAAGTGGTTAAAATAACCCACTTTAACAGAATAGCTAAGGGTTATAAGAAATAGAGGAATGTATCTGACAGTTAGTAGGTAAATTCTATTTTAATTATTCTGGTCATTACTGGAGAGTTAATGATGACTCAACCTGTCTCTATATGTTCCCCAGGAACAAGGTTGGAGACTTTGGAATTTTAAAACTGCCTTACAAAGGGACTTAAGCCAAGAATAGTCCGTTAAAGCCAAGTAGCACCTTGATACTTTATTTTAGACAGAGTTAAAATGAAATACATATTACATTCCCTTCTTCCCCAAGGAACAGCCATTAGGATTTATATTCCTACTCACAGCCAATGGATAAATAAACACAATAAAACAATGGTGCAATTTTTCGGTTTTTATATTGTGATAGAAACATTTTGAAAATGCTTTGAGTGTGAGTAGTTCTATAAATATAGCTCTGCATTAGTGTATCACTTTCATTTAATATGAAACCTATACCCAAAGCTGCGGAGCATACCGTATTGTCATCAATCTGTGTGATCATGGGCTTGTGAGTATAGTGGCCCATTTGGATGGTTTCCCCTAGTCTCCGCATTCCTTTTCCCCCTCTTAGGAAATATCTATTTGTTGAACAGAAATGTGAAATTTTATTTGACTCAAATGTAATGATAAGTTGAAACACCCAACTGTACTTTAGGCAGAACAAAGGGAAATCCTGAACCCAGAATCCTAGCAACTGTTAAGATAGCACAGGTAAGGAATGCCAGACCAAGGCTTACGTGCAACAAAAACAAAATTTTAACCTTTAAACAACAGCATCAAAATAATTTCAAATAGATTAGAGGATTTGAAAAGCTCCCAGAGTAAGCAGCTCATATTTTTGTTTCTTCCCCTCCAGGAAATACTTATTTGGTGTCTAAAGTTCATTTCATAATACAGCTGTGTTTGTTCTCATTTTTCCAATGTATGACCAAAACATCCATGGACAAATACAAAATAAAGTATATGTCATTAAAAACAGTTTTACACTTTAAAAATTTGGCTCTTCTGAAATAAACAACAGGAGAAATTATCCAGAAGGATTTTATTAATTATTGTAAAGAGAAGAGAAAATTTATGTCAAGAGTAAAAAGAGCTAGGGGAAATTTTAATTTAAAAAAAAAACTTTAAAAATGTAAGATCTCATCTCATAAATTATAGAATTCATAGTTTTTCTTTTATTAATTTATAATTCTTTTGTACTTTCTTGCCATTATTAAAAGATGGCAACAGGGAAAAATAATTATATCATGTATTTATCAATTTATCATTTTATTCCATTCTAAAGTGCATTTCCCATTATGGGAACTATAGATTTTGTATCTGACTCTGCTTAAGACTAAGCTTTATTATAAGTAATATATTGTCTCATTTTAATTAAAGGTAGCAGTTGTATTAGTTGCGTGGGCTGAGACATCAAGAGGAGACAATGGGATACATTCTTGAAAAATGTTCTTAAAATATGAAACTTGAAGGCCCATTTTAACCATTCTTATTACCAGTGCTTGTGTACTTTATAAAGATTCACATTTATTATTACTAGAAAATAATATTACCAATTATACACCAGCAGTCAGAAATATTATAAATTAGTATATATTTTTTCAGTATGTATATATAGTATTACATGTTACATATACTATCAAATATAGAATTTCCATATACATAGTATAGAAAGTAATATAATAACTATTATTTTTTTTATTTTTTGTCTTTATTGATTTTAGAGAGAGAGGAAGTGAGAGGGAGAGAGAGATAGAAACATGGATGAGAGAGAACATCGATTGGCCACCTCCTGCATGCCCCCCACTGGGGATTTGGCCCACAACCTGGGCATGTGCCCTGACTGGGAATCAAACCGGTGACCTCTTGGTGCACGGGTCGACGCTCAAATACTGAGCCACACCAGCCGGGCATAACTTTAAATTGTTCTTAAGAATATATAAGTATTATGCCCTGGCCGGTTTGGCTCAGCGGTTAGAGCGTTGGCCTGCGGTCCGGAGAGACCCGGGTTCGGTTCCCGCTAAGGGCATGTGCCTCGGTTGCAGTTTGTCCCCGGCCCTGGTTGGTCGTGCAGGTGGCAGCCACTCGATGTGTCCCTTTCACGTCGATGTTTCTCTCTCTCTCCCTCTTCCTCTCTCTCCCTCCCACTCTATCTGAACAAAAAATGAAAAAAAAAAAAAATGTCCTCAGGTGAGGATAAAAAAAAAAAAGAAAAAAAAAGAATATATAAGTATTACTATGATATTCTGGTGATGATCTCAGAAAATAAATAAATGTTCTCATTGTATTTCATCTCTTTTTTTAAAAATATGTTTTTATTGATTTTTTAGAGAGAGAGGAAGGGAGAGAGAGATAGAAACATCGATGTGAGAGAGAAACATCAATCAGCTGCCTCCTGCACGCCCCCTACTGGGGATCAAGCCCAAAACCCAGGCATGTGCTTTTGACCAGGAATGAAATTGGGACCTTGCAGTCCATGGGACTATGCTCAATCCACTGAGCCACACTGGCCGGGCTGTATTTCATCTTTAAATGTATAAATCAAATTACTGTTTAATTATATATTAATTAATAACTTTTAAATGTAGAAACATGTGAAGCAATTCAAATGAGTATTAAATGGGATAGAATTTCAGTTTTGTTCTTCACTGAAAATTCATGCATAGGCACACACACAATTGATCACTAATGTTATGTTCTCTCCTCTTCATATAGGCATTGGAAAACATCAGAAGGCTTCAGTATAGAGATAACAGTTTGAGTCTAGGTGTTTCTCTTCCCCTTTACCTAAATCCTATTGAAAAGTCCAAGGAAATATAGAAATAAAGAAGAATTAAAGATGGCAAACCAGATTAGGTATCATCAAATAGGCAAATTAAGTAAAGTGCCAACTAGTAGACAATAAGTTGAATTTCAACCCTGATGTTGTGGATTGAATTGTATCCTTCCCTCCCCAAATTCATATATTGAAGTTCTAACCCTTAGTACCTCAGAATGTAACTGTCTCTAGAGACAGGGTCTTTAAAGAGGTAATTAAATTAAAATAAGATAATTAAACTGGACCCCATCCAATATGATTGGTGTCCACATCAGAAGAGGAAATGAGGACACAGACACACAGAGGAAAGACTGTTAAAATAAGGGAGAAGATGACCATCTGCAAATCAACGCGAGAGATCTCAGAAGAAACCAACCCAACAGACACCTTGATCTTGGACTCTTAGTTTGCAGAACTGTGAGGAGATAAATTTATGTTTTTTTAAGCCATCAAGTGTGTGGTAATTTATGGCATTCCCAGCAAACTCATATGCCGGGCAAAGGAAGGACCTACCTCAAAAGTCAGTGGAAGTCATTTCCAAAAAAGGTGTCTGGAAAACCCTCCAGCTGGGAAGAGGCCTATAACTTTGACTTTGGGAGGGCAGAAAAGGTAGCAGGAAGGGGTAATAGAGAAATCAAATTTAGTTGAGCCTCAAGCAACTGAATGCAGCATTTGTCTCTAGATTGCATTTATGTAAACACTGGCGGTTCCTAATTGAAAGATAGGGAGAAGAGAAAATGAGCCTATCACTTTAAAGGTAAAGGTAAATTTGAGTTATCACAACGAAAATGGTAAAGGTAAATTTGAGTTATCACAACGAAAATGAGTTGAAACAAAACAAAGTTCAGAACTCCACTTAATTTCCATAGCATTCCACATCTTATAACTATAAATTTCAACTCTCACCTAACACAGACATCTGGAAAAGCCAACTAGCAGATGCTGGAAGAAAATCTGGGAAGCAGCACCAGCAGAGAACATACTGGAAGCTTTGAGACTGTCAGAAGAAGCTTGTGCCTTATATAGCTTCTCTAAAAGTCTACTTGGCAAAGATAATTTTCGTAGTTAGGTAGAGTCTTTAAGAATGTTGGGTATGGTGGACTCCCACATCCAGTGCAGTGTACTTCACTCATCTACACATCCAACTATAGACTAAGAAGCAAAGGAAAAGGAAAAACACAGATCAAGAGCCCCTGAGAGACCAAGACAAATTATAACTATTATTCTCCCAATTAATATATATCTGAAGTAGTAGAAAGTCATAAATTCAGGAAAATATATATATATTTAAGGGCAGTATATCTTGATGTATTTCTAAATTTTAATTCCCAGGTTCTTGAAGTCTTATTTTTAGTTTCCAAATTCTTTTTTTTTTTCTTTATTGATGTTAGAGAGAGAAGGGAGAGGGAGAGAGAGAGAGAGAAACATCGATGAGAGAGAACATTGACTGGCTGCCTCCTGCATGCCCCCCACTGGGGATCAGGCCCACAACCTGGGCTTGTGCCCTGAATGGGAATCAAACTGGTGACCTCTTGGTGCATGGGTCGATGCTCAACCACTGAGCCACACAGGCCAGGCCCAAATTCTTATTTATAAAGTTTATTTTGAACTTTACAAAGAGTTGATTATAATTATTTAAAAATTATTTGACTAGAAAAGAAGTAGTAGTAATGTCCTGAAATTGGTACATTATAGCTCACAAAAGTAAATTCAGCATACTTTTCCTAATTCCACATCTGGTGTCATTGATGCAGATAACTTGAAATTGGCCACGGCAGAATTATTGAAACCATGAAAACTGGCAAATTCTAAAAATCAGGGATTTAAAAAAATGTCTCCAGAGAATCAGCTGTCAAGCACTTATCAGTACATATAATTATAATTATTATATATTAAATATGTAATCTTATGAAATTTGCAAGTATGACAATAAATAATTTAAGTCACCATAATAATTAAATTTAAGATATCTAGGATTTAATACAAACATATAGGGAAAAAAGCCAGAAAAAGTTGGTGAAGGACATAATGAAAGACATATTTAATGAGAAGTCTAAGTTTTATAAAAGATGTCAAATATTGCCAAAAATCATTTTGTGAATTTATTGTAATTCCAATAGACTATCCACAGTTTGAGAGGTTCATTAACTTAAAGTTTGTCGTGCTCATTTGGAAAAAAGAAAAACTTAAATATAGACAAAAAATGTTTAATCAAAATGTTAGTAGATTTCTCTAACCATATATTGAAATATTTTATAAATTCATTTTATTAAATGAATATAACAATGCAGAAGAATGATTATATTCTTGGAACAGTGTAGAGTACAGGAATAAGTAGATAGATATTTAAATTTAATATATATATGAGTGGTAGCATTTCAAATCCATGAATGATAGGGTGCATTGTTTTATAAATAACATTGGAAAAATTAGCTACATTTAAGGAAAAAGGTTAGATCCTTATCTCACACCACTGTAACTATTATGTTGAAGAAGCAGAACTCATAAGTTACAATTATAAACTAACTCTGTTTTGTCTTCTTTTCTTCATTTCAATATGATCTGAGGTCTGTTAATATCTATTTGTCTTCATTGGTGACCCTTAAGGATAAGACCTAAATTGACCCTATGTTCTATACTTTTGTGTTCAGGTGGTGGAGCTTCTGATCATAGGAAACACTCAGGAATGTCTGTCCTGATAAATTCTGGGAATGCAAACTAGCCAGTCAGTAGCAATCTTCCCTTAGTTCTAACCTCAAAGAAGCTGGGAAGCCAGTCCCTTGTCCCTTACATTCTCCATCGTGCATCAGACACCTAGCAACCATGTCCTGAAACTTCAAAGGACACACTGAACTGGCTAAATGATCTCTTTCAAGTGAATGGAGATCCACCTTGCACCATTCTTCTCCCTGAGTATGATACATTCACAGAACAGTAGGAGCTTTCTCTAAATAGCATACACTCCTTTCATCATCAGCTCCTGACGCTCATATATTCTTGATGAGATTGAGAGTTTTGAAGAGCCCTGCAACCATCACAATGTAAAATTGCAATGGCTGCGTCATGTTCCGGCCCCTTGAGATACTTTAGAATAAGATATTGGTCGTATCTTGGTGCCTCAACACAATTGTAGTATCATGTTATACATATTTGCAAAAGTAAATTCAAAATGGATTCATATACCATGAAGTATTACAAGGGAAGTATATATGAAGATATATTTATGATCTTGAATAAGAAAGGCCCTTCTTACCACTAAGGTTGAAATTTTTAAGAAGATCAACATATTTGATTGTATAAAATACTCCATTAACGGTTAAAGATCATTAAAAAAGTGAATTACAAATTTAGAAAAATACATACAATACATGTCAAAAATAAATGGTTAATATTCTTACTGCACAAAGATTAGCACAATAGAAAATAGCAAAGGGGAATAAACAGGCAAGTCGATAAAAAAGAAATATGCAAGGCCTTTAAATATATGAAAAGACATTAATCTCACTGAATATGAATGCAAATGAAAACAACAGAGAATTTTTGTCTATCAGGATGGCAAATATTATAAAGTTTGATAGTTCTTAGCACTGTTAAGAGTTTGGGCAACAAGTACTCTCACACACTGCTGATGGAATGTATATATTTCATATGGCAACCTGGCATAATTTATCTATTTATATCACGTGCATTGCCTTTGATCCGGTGTAGTGTTGCATCCTTTCTTCAGAAACTCCTTTCAGGAATGTAGGACTTATTCCCTCAGCTGCTTGCAGTGATGCTGAGAGATAGCCCTCAACTCAACATTCTTCTGAAGTCACCCTGGTCAAAGAGAGCCACCTAGCTCAAGGGCAGGCTAGCCTTCTTCCAAGGGCAGCCTGCATCCAGAGTCTAATCAATTCAGAGCCTGTCCACCTCACTCTAACTAGAGAAAACTCTAAGTGGACATCCCAGCTTAAAATTTCCCTGGAGAATCAGCTGAGACTGTCTTTGAGACTGCATGGCAACCAGCTTCTCACTGGTCCAGCTTCTATCTATTCCATTCCATAGGCATTGACCCCAGGAGCACTTCCTAAACATCTTCTAAACGCAATCTTCATCTCAGAGTATGCTATTGGCAAACCCATCCTGCCATACCCAGCAATTCTACATCTAAGATTTTATCATAAAGAAATAGTCACCCAGGAAAGTGTAAGAGGCAGAATATCCACTGTAGATTAGCCTAGAGAGAGCAAGAAAATATCCAGTAACAGGAGGAGTATGGTTAAATACATACATAATATAAAAATGATACCATGAAGTTTAAAATCCAGTTATAGAATGATACACATCTGGATAAAAATTTAAATACCCTTATATGATATGTTTAGATATATATTTATATACACATAGACAGAGTTGAATGGAGACCTCAAATTCTCAACCATGTTTATTCATGCTACATTTCTGTGTTTGATTTTATTGTTATTTTTTGTTTACATGAAAAGTGACTGAGATATCAATAAAACCATAAACAAATCCAACTAACCAGCGTAATGCAGGATCACTAAACAAATATAGGCTGAATGTTTAGTCTTGAGTCTGCTTGGATAAAGAATACAACATGAACGCGTTTTCTCTAACTTTCATGACCCATAAAAGTATAGACACTGGCATCTTCATACTGCAAGTTCACAAAATGTTTTGATTTCCTCGACTGAAATCTATTTCATTAGCAAAGTTGTTAGAATTTCTACAGAATCATAGTCCTTTTTCATTTTACTATACCTTTATTCGAATGTATTTGGAGGCGTTGACAGAAGTTGAAAAAGACAAAGGCTAAGAGTTTATATATTTAGGTTCAAACCTTGATTCTATCTCCAATTCAGTTTATAACCTTAAAAACTTCTCTGGCTCTTTCTTCTTCTAAAGTGAGAGGTGAAATGTGAGAATGCATTTCTTTCTCACAGCTGTAGAAGCCAGATGCAAGGACATCCAGAAAGATTCTTTTATCAAAAGAGGAAACTGATATCTAGCATAAAGGTAAAAAATAAGGCATCGTCATCAGTATTTTTTGCAGTCTTAGAGATCTGCGTTATCTCACTACATCTTCTAGACCTGTCTATATTGGCATTCTCACACAGCTCTGGTTCCCATTATAGCACCTGCAACACAGTTTGGTTGAGCCTAATGGAGAAGTAACTAGTAGGTTCACGCATCAGATAAATAATACATCCTGGATATATAATATGTGACTAGGAGAACAGTATTCCAGTCCAGGCTCTGATGGTATCTCCTGATACAACCTTTACTAGTCACTTCCCTCTTTGGGACTGTTATATTTTTCACAATAATAAATTAACACATGTATATAGCATGCATGCATACATACATAAATGGTTCAGAAATAAAGGTATCAAAAATTTAATTTCAGTTTTTTTTTTTTAATTCAAAAACACTTTTACTATGTGTTCTTGGACATATTTAGTTCCGTTTCTCTGAGCTGCAGCATCTTAACGAGTGCAATATGGGCAAATAGTAAAAGAGAATGATCTCTGGGATCACGCTTGACTTTGAAATTTTAAGTCGGTTTATGCCAAAACTGTCGTGTGTGTGTGTGTGTGTGTGTGTGTGTGTGTGTGTGTGTGTGTGTGTGTGTGACTTCGGCAGTTAGCCCTGAACTGATGGACCTCGGTATTTTTTTGTGTGAGAGGCACTGTGGTAAATATAAAAGCGAGTAAGACAAATGTCCTCCTTTTCTGGACTAACTTTAAATAGGAAAGATACAAATTGTATAGAAATATTGACAACATAAGGACATAAAGTAGAAAGTAATAATCAATACTACAAAGTATAGATAAAAACATGTTGGAGTTTTAGAGTAGGGAGAACATGCTCCCACCGAAAGCATTTCATTAAGAATATGGTCTTTTTGAGCCCTGGCCAGTTTGGCTCAGAGGTTAGAGCGTCGGCCCACAGACCAGAGAGTCCCGGGTTTGGTTCCCACTAGGGGCACGTACCTCGGTTGTGGTTTCTCCCCAGCCCCGGTTGGGGTCATGCGGGTGGCGACCAGTCGATGTGTCTCTCTCACGTCGATGTTTCTCTCTCTCTCTTCTTCCTTCTCTCCCTCCCACTCTATCTGAAGATAAACACAAGAAAAAAAAATGTCCTCGGGTGAGGATAAAAAAAAAAAAAAAGAATATGGTCTTTGAACCAGACCTTAAGGATGAGGAAACAATCCTTCTAAAATTATTCATGTACAGCCCAGATCATAGAAGAATATGTGAGAGCAGAATCAATTATACATCCAGAATTTCCCTCTCCTACTGGCCAGTCACATTCTATGTAACTTGGTATTTATTACAGATTTTAGAACTTTCTTGCCTTTTACTGAGAGTAAGTTAAGTGAAAATGTAATTCACTGCGTTTTTTTATTTTGTTTTACTTTTGAAAGAACACTATTTTACAGCCTAATTGATTACTGCAGAAAATCTAAATATCAGTATTACTCTGAAGGTGACCCTGGGGTCTCTGAATAGATGTACTTATGCTGCTTATTGATAAGACTCTTGATAATAAAACTATTTGGATGTGAAATGCATCAAACATGTTAGCTTCTTTCTTGTTTTATTGCCCTAATAGACAAAAATCCCTGTAGCCAATAAAGTAAATATGCTTTTGTTTTTACTGCTTTGTCTTTGGAATTGTGGCCCTTGGTCTTAAAACCAATGATAGAGTAGTTAGAGATGAGGAAAAGAAACGGTCACATTGGGGCGCAATGCTTACTTGCTAGAAATAAACAAGCCAATTTTAGTAAAATAAAACTGACCTAACTCTGTGCTAAGATCTCAGATTTAATAGCCACTCCAGTTCTCTCTGACATTTAAAAATTATAAGGCACTGCAAAAAGAAATTGTTAAATGTCAGAATCCTCATAATTTCTTCAACTTTTGCCACTGAATTCTTAACTCCTTCCCCCCACCCCACCCCACACATCAGCCTGTAAGTGTGGTGGGCCAGGAGAGAAGCTGGAGGATGTATCTTATATATAGTTCTGCTGGTAGCAAGGCCCGTTCAGGCTGAGAGACACGTTTCCCATCATTATCCTCAAGCCAGCTCCTCTGAGAGGATCCTTCAGAATCATTTCATGGCATCATTAGCAATATTTTAAAGGTGAAGTAAAGAGAAGGAGAAAATCTGAGAAACTGAGGCAGCACTATTCTCTTCCCAGCATTTCTTTATCAAGGGAACTCTATTCTTGTCTGCTACAGTTGTGGCTCATTCGCCTTTATTCTAGTGAAATCTGATTCCATGGAAAGCTGCAATGTTACGGTAAGATTTACTACATATTTATTAAAGGGAAGACACTCTGGAATCTGTACAAGCCATGACCATGGCAGAGTGAGGATGGCATTGATCCATCTATCTTGTATATAAATAATCAATGGTTGAAGCTCAGAGTGGGGAATAACTTGCCTGTGATCACACAGCTATTAAGCGGCAGAACTGGGATTCAAAAACCCCGCACTGTGTTGCTCTGACACAGGGACGTAGCGGTTCTAATGAGATGGTGTTTATGTTCAGGAAAATTTACAGAACAATTCCCTGGCCTAGAAATACTAATTCGCTCCACAAGATTTATTGAATGTCTACCAGTATAATAACATCTTTTAACAAATACCTGCTAGTTTCATAGTCAAAACACTGAAATAAAGGCAGAGATAGTCTCATCTGCTTTTCTTACCATGTTATGTGAACTTATTTCTTACAAATTCCAATTTTAATACCACAAAATAAAGGAGGGTCCCATTCATTTTATTTTCCTATCAAATCGCAATATACAGTACATCTTTGGAGATGGTTCTCGTGTATCTGTATGCGTGTGTGTATGTGAATAATATACATATAAAAACACTGCACTTCATAAATTATTATTGTTGGGCAACATCTCAGTCAATCAGTCAATTCCATTTTCTCAGTTCTACATTCTGAGGAATCCTGCTGGCTTCCATTTTCAGGGTGTTTTTTATTAACATTTACTGACTGCCAACATAGAAGGTTTTATTTTCTACCAGTTTCCTCAATTTAAAAATACAGTAATTATCATTAAGGAGAGTGTTGGTTAATGTTCTTAAAAAAAAATAATAAAGGAGATTTAGAAAAGGAAACCTTAATTTCTAGTCCATGAAACCACCACATTACCATAGGAACGTTTTCTCTTAATTTTTAAAATATTATCTAATCAAACAATCTAAATAGAGAACCCTGAGTTAAGGTTGATCCTTTATAGCAATGGAGGGGTTTTATATTAGCTTGTCAGAGGTAGATGAACTGTATTCTCTGTAAATTCTATTGTAAATTGTGTCCATTCTATGATTTTGCTTTAGTTTGGTTGTTAGCTGCAAAATTACGGATCAGTAATAAAACACAGGTCAAAAGTATTAAACTCTTGTTGCAAATACCATGAAATCATAACAAGGAAATATCAGCTGAAAGCCACAATTCCTAGCATTTACCTGTAAAATATAGTTTAAATAACAGGACCCATTTTTTCCTTCTTGGCATGGCTTGTTAAGATTTTACATTGCTCCCATAGCTTGCCATCCAAATGAAAAGCACTCTTTCTAGGAACTTCTTTGTTAAATTCCACTTGAGAATAAATTACTTTAATTATTAATAATTATTAAATATTCATGGAGGGTTAGGGTCTGTTTTTTTTGGTGGGGTGTGTGTGTGTGTGTGTGTGTGTGTGTGTGTGTGTGTGTGTTTTGCCTGGCAAAGAATTGCATACCATATAGCCACTTGTCTCTCAAGTATAATGAGGAAGATGAATGCTTGTAATACTTCCTCTGGCTAATTCTTTCTAATCCATTGTCCTGTAAAAAAAGAACAAGTGTGGTCTTATTTAAGATGCTCTAAGGCTCCATAGAACTCTTACACATGTTCTCTGACTTGTTTTACATGAGGTTGTAGTGCTTGTCTGGAGACCAAGACAAACAGAGGCAAAATGGTTACACACAGGGGAGGGCTTGGGCAAAACAAGGGAGAGCAAAGGTGAAAAAACTATGATACTGGGGAGACAATGTTGCATTTTCTTCTCATTGTATGACATCTCTCATTAGTAAAAGCTTATTTGAGCAAATACGTGTTCCACCCTCCTCCTATGATTTGACATCTCACTAAATTTATGGCCATCCTTCCTCAACATGCATTTTAAAGAACAGTTGGTTTGCCTGGCCCGTGTGTCTCAGTGGATTGTGCATGGTCTCATGAACTGAGAGGTCCTGGTTCCATTCCCAGTCAGGGCAAATGCCTGGGTTGTAGGTTCAATCCCCAGAAGGGGGCGTGCAGGAGGCAGCAGATAGATGTTTCTCTCTCACATCAATGTTTCTATCTCTCTCTTTCTCTAAAAAATCAATAGAAACATATTTTTTTAAAAGTTTAAAGAAATGCTAGATGTTACTTACAAAAGTGTTCTAAGATCAAAGAACTCTGGGGAATACTAAACTATAGAAAGTTAAAAATGTTTCTTTTCTCAAGATTTCTTAGAGCTTTTAGTATGATAATAGTATGTGAATCACCATGAGAAAATTTGCAACACTTTCTGAATGTATTTGTCCTTTGAAACATTTTCATTGAGTATGCTTCTGAGAATAATGTTCCACAGAACCTAATTTGGGAAACACTGAAATAAGTAACTACAAAATTACCATTGGGTGTATCTTTAAATATGGGAGGGGTGGGTAAATGGAAAGCCTACCTCTTCTACTTCTGAAACAATTGGCTAGGATATGAAAGGCACTTGAAACTGTCACAGGAGAAACAAGTGATAGAAAAATGGGCATTGTTCATGGAAATGCTTACTGAAGGTGGTATGATATGGCCCTTTACATAGATGGTTTAGCCTCATCTAACCTCATGAGGTTAAATTAATCACAATAATTGTGGTTATCATATAAATTATCACCAAAGATGATGAAACATCTGTCACTGTAGATACTTAAACATAAACTGAATGAATACCTAATAACAAGTTGGGGAACCATGGGACTTCATTTGATTGCGTAAGATACTTTAAAGATCCTTTTCAACCTTGATAGTTTTAAAATTGTAGCTTATAACAATCTGTTCCTGCACAGAATCACCAAGTTACAACTGGTAGTACATTTTTCTCTTAGAGATTCTTAGGAAAGTGTCAAAATGAATTATTTTGTTTCTTCCCCCAAAATGGTTTAGTTGTTTTCCTATGTGGACACTAGAGATTCACAGAGCCCTCTATCCATGAAAATTAACATGGAGAGAGTCTTATCTGTGTTTTCTGTATCATGTAGAAAATCTCAATGTTTTAGTCTCCAAGTTTGAAAGAGATTCATTTGTCTCCACAAATTAGAGAACTGAGGACAGTATTTTCAGTTCATGTACTACATATGAAGTTATGGAATTTTATAATAAGATATCAGACAACTACATGCACATATGCATTTTTAAAGGTGAAATTGTCATCATTCATAATGATCTTATAAACTTTTGCAATTTATTTTAAAAATATTTATAAATTATCAGTGTAAATTTTTTAAAATTTTCTTTTTTAAAATTTATCTTTATTGTTGAAAGTATTACAGATGTCCCTCCTTTTATCCCCATTGACCCCTCCTTTCTGCCCCCCCCACCCCACCTTCACCATCCTATTGTCTGTGTCCATTGGTCATGCATATGTGCATATAAGTTCTTTGGTTTATCTCTTCCCACCCCTCCCCCTTCCCTCTGAGGTTCTAAATATCTTGTACTTATGTCAATATATGGACTTCCAAGACATTCACCAATTTCTTTGTAACCCTTTCTAGCCCCTACCATGCTATTTGGAAGGTTGTATGTGGAAGGGTATGTTCTTGCACAGTGGAAGGAGAAATTAAGGGAAAATAATTTACAAATATATATCACCTGGTTGGTAACTTACTCATTAGTTTACATATATTAACTCATTTGATTTTCAAAATAAGCCTGCAAATTAGACATTATTCACACTTCACAGAGGCTCTTCAGCAATCTGAAAAATTTACTCAAAGCTGAGCCCATTTTTAAACCCAGTTCTACTTGATTTCAAAACCCCTGCACCTGCTGATTTAATACTTTTCAGTGGCATACCAGGGTCACAGACTGCCTAGAAACTGACTAGCATAACTCAACTTAGGTAAAGATGAAATACTGTTCCCATATTCTAAACTGACTGCACCTCTTATATGTAATGATTGGAAATCCAATATTAATCCAATTCAATAAAATGTATTGAGCCTCTTGTGTGTGGCAGCAGTGTGATAATGATAGCTAACACATTTATTGAAGGCTTACTATGTGTCGAGTGCTGTTTCAGGAATATATATATATATATATATATATATATATATATATATATATCTTATACCTCATTAATTCTCAAAACAACTTTGTAAGACAGGTGTCATTATTAACAACTCCCTCTTACAGATAATGTGACTGAGGCCCAGAGGGGCCAAGTGAGGTGGCCAAGATCTCACAGCTAAGAACTGGCAGACCCAAGAAGAAAACCTGGGCAGGGTGACTTGAAGCCCAGAGTCTTAAACTTTATGCTATATTTCCTCCCATGTAAGAGACTAAAAAGATAAAAATGAATAAGAAATAGGTAAGGAAATCAGAGTCCAGGAACACATCGAGAAACATAAGAGATGCAATAGATAGCCTTGTGAAGAAAGTAATAATTCATTTTTTCCAGGTGAAATCAGAGAAGATAACTTTTGACCTAATTCCTAAAAAGATGGAAGTCCAGATGTCAGAGTTTTGGAAGTAGAATCAACATGTCCTGGTGCCCCACCAGAATGGCTCTGTGGAGAAGATCTAAGGAGATAGATGTGAAGATCCATTTTAGACAAAGTTTGAGTGGGTAATAAGAAGTAGGCAGCCAATAATAATAATAATAATAATAATAATAATGTCTGGATTTGAAGATAAGAGTCACAGTTGTTTTATAGTCTGAAATTTCCAGCACAGAAATTTTATAGAAGTGGATGAGTGTTGTAGAAAAAATATGTAGAGACAAAGAAATAGGATTTTCCTTACTCTCCTGGGGAGGACCCCACTATGATCAGCTGGGTCATCAAGATTAAAAGGCATAGAATTTTGAAAGGGAAAGCCTGGGCCTGGTAGTTTAGGACCATCAGCTCAGCCTTGGTGTTGCTTGGAGCCAGCCTACTACTGTCAGCTAAACCTGGGTTTCTCCTGTTGAACAGAAGAGATTTTTACAGACAAGGCCAATCTGTGATCATGACAGACAAGAGAGACCACTCTGTAACCACGTTTGAACACAGATAACACATGAACATCATTCAAAATATGATCAAACATCCCCCATTCTGGCAAATATGAGTGACTGCTGCTTCTTTACCAATACAGTTTTCACTGCTCTCTAGCCTGACCTGATAAATAAAAACTGAAGATACCCAATAGCAGAATTTTCCCCACTTACTGATAGTACACAACCCATAGCAAACACCTACTTTACTTGAAACCACCCCAAAATCACACAACCAAGGCCCGAATCCACAAGTCTTTCTAACAAACCTTTGCTGATATACTACACAGTTCCCAGTGGAGGGCTCAGGGCTAATTGAAATGTAGGAAGGAGCCACTAGATCCCTTTGAAGGGAGTGGAGGACCAGGGCCACAACTCTCCCCAGACCATGGCTGACTGGGCTGACTGGGCACTCGGGGCTTCCAAGCTGGCTGTCCCCATCCTGCACACAAATGCCCCAGCCCACTCCCAGAGAAGGTTGGGCAGGGAAAGCCACTGACACACCCAGGATCACAGGGAGGCAGAGTTTGGAAGAACAGAACCTCAGGGAGGTAAGATAGACCAGGTGGCTCTCTGGGGAGATGGGGCATTAGAAACCTCACATGAGCTAAGAGCAGATGTGCCCCCAGGTCCAGGAAGCCCAGATGTGGTGCTTGGAGCAAATGTCCAAGGTGCTCCTGCTCTGCACCTCCCTGCCAAGCCCCCTTCCAGGACCCTCAGCCTGGTGAAAGTTCCCCATGCTCTACCTGCTGTGGGTCTCTTCTGTATGGCTTCCTTAGGTGTTGCTTTCCATTTAATCACCTGAGCACCCTTTGAGTCACTTGCTGGCAGTGTGACCCTAAGCAGCAGTCCTAACCTCTAAGCTTCAGGTTCAGAAGGTTATTGTGAGTTTAAAATGGGACATTTAATAAGTAAGTACTCAGAAAATGGTGAAGAAATCAACTGGGACAAGGAAGCCCTTAGGCCATAGTATTGATCCCTCCCCACCATAGAGCAGATAGAGGAGCTGAGAAAAGGCTGCCTGGTAGCAGGGTTACCACCACCAACACCCCGCCCACCCCACAACACACACAAAAGTTCTCTCAGGTAATAATCACTTGTTAAAATATATTGTGTTCCTGGTGGTTTTTGCTTGGAGGTCATTGAGAGAAGAGAGGATACCTAATTGTTCCCCCTATTTTATCTATTTTGTTTTAAGGAAGAAATTTAAGTCGATGAACACTTTACCTCACTGTTTTTTTTTGTTGTTGTTTTTTTTTTACTTGATTCAAAATAGGCAATATGCACTTATTAGCCAAACACCCTTTAGAATTGACAGAGTATCTATTTAGATGATTATTTCACTATAAAAGCAAAGTGAGAATAGTGGAAACAGTGACCATCTGATTGTGAATATGACATAACTTTCCACAAATGGTTGCTCAAATTAATAAAAACATTGATCTTTAGTCACTAACAATACTCAAAGTTTAACCATGATTAGGAGTAAATAACTAATAAACACACATATAATTTTTGTCATACAAGTGAAATAAAATTGGTTACAATGAGCATGTCTTATTTGAACTGTTGCCCATTATTGGTTCTCTTCATTTTTTTTTTTACCACTATAATATATCTTTGTTTCTCTCATTATATGTGAAAAGGAATATTTATTTAAAAATCTTGTGGATCATGAATCCTGCTTCTTTTAGTAAAAAGTAGAAAAATACCTTATTTTTCATTGTTTCTTGATATGATATAATGTAATCAAATGTGACGGATACAATCCAACAAATCCAGTCACGATATGAAATGTCACAGCAAAGCAAGGGAAAGCTACTATCTTTATCCAGACTGAAGAGGAAAAAATATTTATCATGGAAACAAAATAGCTTTGGGAATATAAACAAATAATACACCAGCACAGAGTCTGTTTAAATATCTTATATTTAGTTAGCCCTGTTGAGATACATTCTATCATGAATATTAGACTCGTGTCATGATTTTAAGAAATTATTTTTTTCCCATTGGAGAGTGTTAGAATTATCACAATATGGGGCCCTTTCCCATTTTAAGCTTGTTTCAATAAAGTTGGGACCAGTGCTTTCTGAAGGACCTCTCTTCTGTGGTGTCCCTGACTCAAAGTTTGTGCTTTCGCATAAGCTCCAAGGTAATTCTAAATGGACTACACTTCAGCTAAGCTGTTTTTATGAGACTGTACCCTGCCTCTGAACTGTGCTAAAATAACCTTGCATTATCCTAATTAGGATTATTCACAATACACACATATTGCAAAGGGCCATTTTCATTTTCAATTAGTTGAAAAGGATTAGTTGCAGTGATACTCCTACGGTCCTGAATGCTATTATTATTAAACCCAATATTTTTTATTGCTGTTAAAATTATGCTCCTTACAGATATAACTTAGCTAATGGAGTAAAAAGATGGTCTCTTCCTGACAAATCATTCTCCTCTAAAGAAAACTGTGAGGGTAACAATACATAAATGGAAGGAAATATATGTGTGGTAAAGAGGCTGTTTAATCACAAGTAATGGCAAACCTAAAATTAGTTCCAATTAGAAGAGAAATGCATGGAAACCAATCTGAATATAGCAGATAAAGGGTGGCATGAAGGAGAGGTTATTAAGCAGTAGCATATAACAGGACCCCAAGTTCAGTACTTCCTCATTATACCTATTCTTGAGCAGCAACATACGGAGTGTACAGTAAACCAAAAAAAAAAAAAAAAAACACAAAAAAACTCCAATAAATAATTTTACATGGTGGCTACACTTGAGATGAACAAGTACATGTTTTTTGGAAGAAAGATCATAACAACTTGTTTTTTTTTTTCCCCAAAATACAGTGGCATGTTAATTGCTTGATCAGCCAAATGAAACTAAATGTAATTAAGACTAGTGTGGGGTTAATTTGATCCATAATTATGTTATAGAAAGTAAATGAAAATTGTTTCTTTCCTAAATTGCAATTCATTAAAATTACAGATATTAAAATAAGATACTATAAAATTACATGAAGCATGTACACATTAATAGCCATTAGTAATAGCTTGATATTTCTATCTAAGCAACAGTTTATTAGAATGCCGAAGGTGATATTTGACCACTAACATGACTGATTTTTTTTTACTGTTTTTCTGCTCTTCTAAGACTATTTTTAATGAAGCAAAGTGTTCTAATCTTAATCTGTTTTTTCATTTTCTAGATGTTTCTTATCTGCTAAAATAGCTTTGATCAACCCTTATTGAATCTTTATTAAAATACAAGCAGATATTTAACGATTCAAAATGACATACAATTCTGTGCATTTCATATGACTTTAAATGCACACAGTATAAGTAAAGTATTTGGAAGATATCTTTTTCAAAGGGCAAATTCTGCATCTCTGATTAAAATTATACTCATATATATTTATTTAATATTTTTGTCTTAATATCATTAAAAAAAGAGTTGAACATAAAAATACATTAATTGAAGGAAAAGGAAATTTTATTAAGTGCTTATCCTGTTTTGAGTACTGTGCTATGTACTTTAAACAACCTATGTTTATCCTTTTATGAGGTTGATGTTATTTATTCTTTTGCACAGGAGAGAATTGAGGCTCAGAAACATTAAGGAACTTGCCGGAAGTCATGGAGCTACTTGTATTATTTACTGTCAGGTGGGACAGGATCTCTTTCTATTGGGCATGATGGCAAAACATAGAGAAAATGATACATTTGTTGTGATACAACATAATGTTTTAGTTCCCACTTCACATTCTTATTCACCGAGGATACTTTTTAAAAATTTATATAAAAATCAAAACTGGAATGTCATAGCATATAATGTCTGTGTCCATTCACAGGACTTTTATTTTTGAAGTTTATTTTTTAATGTGGCTGTCCAATTATTCCAGTGCCATTTATTGAAAATTATCCTTTTCCCACTGGATTTCCTTGATCCTCTGTTGAAAATCAATCCACCATATGTTCTGGACTGCTTACTTCATTCTATTAATCTATATGTCTATGTTTTTACCAATACTATATAGTATATTGATTATAACTTGATATTAAGTACCAGGTAGTTTGTGTTCTTCAACTTTGCTCTTTTTCAAAATTATTTTGGCTAGTCTAGGTTTTTGCTTTTTCCAATAAATCTTACAGTTGACTAAAAGCTTGACATTTTTATTGCAATTATATTGAATCAATTGATCAGTTTTGGGAGAACTGAAATTCTGTATCAACTCAGACAGGCCAACAACAATCAACATTCATGTGACCTTAAATACAATTTGACCAAATAGCCCTATCATTCTGAGTCCTCAAACTGATTCCACAAGGCCCCCTTATAGTAAAGAAGGAAATATTGATGGCTAGTAACAAATGCCTTACACAGGATTCCACTGAATACAGACTCATAGAAAAGATTTATATTTAGGTTAAGAAAAGAATCAGCTAATCATTACCCTGTCAATTGTAGGGACAAGAAAGAGGGCTGGAGGAAAGAGTAGAAAATAGAAAGTGTTTCCAGATTCTGCTGGAGAGGAGTGGCCTTCCCATGTGTGATAACACTTTTCACCTTCACTCATGTTGGCATTGAGGGGAAAAGTGGTGACTTGAAGATCTGATATAATTTAAAAGAAAACCATTTACAATAGGGTTTGCTTACATGTGGCCATTGCAGTTTATCAGTTAGAGACTAGAGATTCTAAAATCAAGTCTAGCTGAAACTTCAATGTGCCACAATACATTTGAGGCAAGGTAGCTGTATATGGAGGAGAATCTAATATACTTTCCCTGTTTGCACAATAAAGTGTCACTGTTTTAGCATTAATAGTACTATGCAAGCATTAACAAATGTTTCTCAATAATTGATTATATTACACGAATAGGGAAAACTATCCTTAAATTTCTTGAAAATCATCTGCCTTTCTCTTTAAGTTAAAGCCATATTTCATCCATGGCAAAAATAAAATTAAAGGATAATTGTACTTAACAAGTTGCCACCACACATTATTTACAGAAAGCATGTGTGCTTAACAAACCAAATATTTAATATTTCATGCATGAAAAATGGGCAGACATACTAGTCATTAGTATTCCAGGTGAGGCAGAGCATGCAAATTTACTCAGCTATTAAAGCATGAGTCATATGCTGTTTGAAATAGCAAAATAGTTTATGTATATTAGAGTAAACAGTGAAATCACAATAGGAAAAAAAATGGATTTGGTTCAGATGTTGAGCTGCTATGTAAACCAATTATCTATCCGGAGGGAAACAGCTCTGTCTACAACTACTTAGGCTCTAGGGCCTATTACAAACCCTGGAGTGGGCTGTTGTTCTGTTCTCAAGGGAATTTACCACGTCACACTAGAAATAGCTGACAATAATTAGAAAGCCTGCTTCTGCCAGTATTGCACACATTTTTAATACCTTCCTAAGTATTATGGGAGATAATACACAAGGCCGTTAGAATTCTAGTCATGCCACACAAGCCATGGAAAGGACAACTAGACAATAGCCCCAAACTGGACTGTGACAGGCTAATTATTGTGGCTTCATTATAAAACCTCTTTTTACATAGGTCACCTGGGAAGTGTAATTAAAAATGCATTATTGGTGTATTTTTTATTGAAGCAATTAAATTAAAAAGCCAAAAAAATAATTATACGAGGAGCAAATAATAATGTTGGTCAACAGCGTTTATCTAAGAAAGAGAGAACACGTTAGTGGTTCATTAGCAGTAAATGTGTTAACGGGAATCTGTTTGAAAAATGAGCTGTAGAACGGCTTTTAAATACGCAGATTAAAGGATTTATAATGTCAAGTTTAACACAGAAATTACAGATAGTATTACATAACCATGAGTAATAGCACCTTTAATCTGACTTAGTAAAATGATTTACATCATACTTTGTGCTGCTTCAATTGTATGAGTATTATATGTGCTGCATCTCAGATAATTTGCCTTATATTTTTTACACACTTATGGATCTGTTCTTCCTGCTTCCTAATTATGTGGTACATCTAAATAATTAGATGTTAAAATATGTATCTTTCAGGGGCAGAATGTTTGTCTTGGATATTCGTTCTATGGAGGAATACCAGAACATGACACTATTTAGGAAAATGTACACAAAGCCCTAAATATATCATATCAAATCATCCCTCTCTCATCTCAAAACTCCCAAAGTACTTCTTTACATTGTCATCACCACCACCACTATAATTATCACAATCACTAATAATTAATGAAATCTTCATACTTGCCAGGAACCAAACATTGCTGATATTGTTTAGAATTTCAATTCTCCAAATTATCTTGAGATTGATCATTTATCTCCATTTTTAAAACAAGGATAACCAATTAAAATTTAATCAATTTCTCTGAATATATCTTTAAAAATGCACTCTTCTTCAATAGATTATCTTAAGATTGCAATATTCTTTTTTTTTATCCTACAGGAAATCTTCCCTGTTTTAAGCCTGTTTTTTTACTGAGTATTCTTCAAATGTATAAAAGAGATAGATAAGCATCTACTAGGTAAGAATCTCACATTCAACTCTTTTAATCCCTTTGGAGAGGAAAATCAAATTCAGAGAGGTAGAGGTATATCAATTATGGAAGTCTATGAATGCTAGGGTGAATAAGGAAATAAACAGATAATGATGGAACTCTGTTGTTAAACATGGGATTCTGATTCAAGAAAAATATGTTTATGTTTGGTAGAAAAAAAGTGTTCTTTTATTTTCTATGCTAAGATTGTGTTGGTCTAGAACTAGTTATTACCTACTGACTATAAATTATATCTTGACAGCTGATTAGTTTGTTTTAGTATTGTTATGTTATATCAGTTTCTTAATTGATGGTATTATTTCTAATATCAGTAGCACCCAATTTTGAATATGCACTGTAAACCAGATCTTGTACCAGAGGCTTTACATGCATTATCTGTAAGCCTGCACACACCACTGAATCAAATTACAGCAGTCCCTCCTTATTCGTGAGGAGTATCTTCAAAGACCCCCAGTGAATGCCTGAGACCTCCAATAGTACCAAATCCTATGTATGCAGTTGACCCTTGAAAAACATGGGTTTAATTTGCATAGGTCCTCTTATATGTGAATTTTTTTCAATAAATACAGTCAGCCCTTTATATTAGCAATTTTCACTTCCAAGGGTTCTACAAACTGTGGATTACCAACCAACTGCAGTTTCCCAACCTTGGATTGAAAACAGTATTTTGATCTAAAAAAAAGAAAACTGTTTCTGGGCCAAAGTTGGTTGAGTGCACAGTTATGAAGAGCCAACTATAGAGTCAAACGTTATATAAGGATTTTCAGCTGCACCAGGTAGACACCCCTTACCTCTGCGTTTTTCAAGAATCAACTGTCCAATGTTTTTTCCTATACATGCCTACAATAAGTTTAATTTTTAAATTAGACACATTAAGAGATAACAAAAATAAGTAATAATAATAATAGAACAATTATAACAATACACTGTAAAAAAAAGTTATGTGAATGTGGTCTCTATCTCTTTAAAAATATCTTACGGTACTGTACTCACCTTTTCACCTAAAGGAAGAATTACATGGCTCCTCTTTGGCATATCCAAATTGCCAGCGTCATTACTCTTGTGCTTTGGGACAATTATTATGTTAAATAGTATTATTTGAACACAAGTACTGGTATATTGGGACAATCTGATAACTAAGCCAACATAGCTACTATGTGACTAATGGGCAGGGAAAGTCTAGAGTGTGGAGATGCTAAACAAAGGGATAATTCAGTCTTGGGTGGGATTGAGCAGGACTCGTGAGATTTCATCATGCTACTCAGAATAGCATGCAATTTAAAACTTACACATTATTTCTAGAAATTTCCACTTAATATTTTTGGATCCTGGTTGACTGAGGCTAACTGTAATCTCAGAAAGCAAAACCGTAAATTAGAGGGGACTATGTATTCTCCTTTTAGAGATGAGAAACTTGTTGTTCAGGAGGTCAGTAACTCTTCCAAGGTCATGTGGCTGAGTTCAGATTTGAGCTCCAGTCTATTTGACTCCAAAGTACATGCATTTCCCAACATTCCACTTTGATTATGAAATAATTTATAAAGGACATTAACAAAATTTTGAATTTTGTTCACATGTAAATCTTTCTTAACCCAAATTTTAAATTCAAATTATTTCTAAATTTATAAAGTTCAAAGTAATTTTCTCAATACTGTATATTGGCAATTGGGACTTGGGATAACAATAACAATGATAAGGTATTGAGCTTCTGAGAAAAATAAATAAACTAGAATCACTGTGAATTCAATGTTAAGTAAGTAGAATTATTTAAAAATTAGAAATCTTAAATTCATGAGTGATATGCATAACTGTTACTTTGGCTATTAACCATGACCTCAATATTAAACACATAAAACAAATAATTTATCATTTGTAAAATATGACACACTAAAAACCTAAATTTTGCCCAGCTGGTGTGGCTCAGTGGATTGAGTGTCATCCTATGGACTGAGAGGTCCCACTTCGATTCCCAGTCAGGGCACATGCCTTGGTTTCGGGCTCAATCCCTAGTAGGGGGCGTGCAAGAGGCAGCAGATCAATGTTTCTCTCTCACATAGATATTTCTATCTCTCTCTCCCTTCCTCTCTCTAAAAAAAGTCAATAAAAACATATTTAAGAAAAACTAAATTTTACTATGAGTACTTACTTTAAACATTATGTTCATTTTTTTATTGTATTCATGTTTTAAGAGTTCATTTGTTGTTTACAATAGTAGCTACTCCAAATATTACAAAACTAATTGCATATATTAATTATCAGAATACACTAATTGAATCAAAAGAAGGAATCTACCATTCCCTAGGTAGAACCTCTTTAGAGTTTTTCCATGGAAACCTCAATCTAATATCTATATCTTGACAAAAGATGAGCTATAAATTAGAGTAGGGTCTAGGATAATGGAATAAATATAGCAATGCTAGATCTTTGAAGCACATGGCAGAAAATTGTGAGGTTATAACAGAGAAATAAAGAGTTTATTCCCTTTAAGGTAAATAGCCGGTATTTTAAGAAAGTCAGTAACTGGATAATCATTGGGTGGGTTCATTCTATAAATGGTTATCTAACTCTTCTTTGCAAAATGTTCTACTCTCTAAACCAACTGGAGAAAATGTATGATTGCTATAGGTAATCACAGATTGCAAAGATTTTCAAGTACAACACTGAATTCATTAAACACTTCAGAAAGTTCATATTAACTGTAAAAAGCCAGGTTCTGGATCTCAAAGGATTTACAACAAAATTCAAAATAAATATACTTGAAACATACAAAAGTCACATTGATTTGTCCATAATACTCATCCGTCACCTGTGTCTGGTCTTATGTAAATGCTTTATAAACAAGTCCCAGGACCAGCCCAGTACACCAGAGATTGCACATAAAAGAAACTGAAGAAAATAGAATTCTTTCTGAACCAGCCAGTAATATGGTGCCTTTTTCATTCATGTATTTCTGATCAACCCTTCAGGCCTTCTACTTAATGTCTGCAACTCTTCCTTTTGACCTTCAGATATTAAATTGCTAAAAATATTTTCTTGACATATCAGCTCAGATTCCCAGACTTAACATAAATAATAATAAAGATACCTAAAATTTACTACACGACATGCACTACATGCAAAGTGCTTTATATATCTCATTTAATCATCACAGTAAACTACAAGATAGGTATGCCTATTACCCCTATTTTACAAATGAAAAAATTGAGGCTCAAAGAGGTTAAGTAGGGCCACACAGCTCACAAGTGGTAGAGCTCTGATATAAAACTAGGTCTATTTGACTTTAAACCCTTGCTCTTTTTTCATTATGTCTTACTGCTTCAACTTGACCACAAAGAGACTATTTCTTTTCGAGTACTCTTAGGCTGACAACCCAGTAACAGATCTTATGCTTTAGAATCAATTTTATAGGCAATACTGATCAAGAGAAGCTCACACACCTGCCCCAAGCTCTACCTTCTGTCATGAAAGCAAACTAAACATTCAATTCACGAATCACTCTGGATCCCACAGCAACATGTGGGATGATTCCTGGGCTGAAGATAGGAGCCTATGATTTTGTGAACTTTGGTAGGTAGAAGGTAAAAAAAAAATTTTTAATCACTTTGTAGCTGCCAAAATTTCTTATCTAACAAGGGATAGAGATTCCAAGTCAGATTCAATCTAAGAAAACCTCCCCAATGGTCCTTTTAAAGATACAAATAAAAGCCAAGACTTTCTACCAAAATGGAAACTGGAACTCCTTTTGGTGTGAGAATATATATATTGTCTGTGTTTGAGATCAAGGGAACTTGAGAGGAAATATGTCCTATCTAGCAGGCATAAAGGTGTTGAGAAGATGTCACAACATTATTGAACAGGATTTAAGAGGTATAAGGGCCAGGAGTTGATCGATTTGTCATCATAAGAGATTTGTGAGACTTGAGACAGAAGTAGAACTTCTTCAAAGTACAGGCTCTGAAGTGAGGCACAGGAAGAAATATTTCAGTCTTCCCTTCTCAGCTCCAGCACGGTGGCATTGATAGGCCTTTTTGAATGGTCTCTATTTTTCCCCAAAGAAAAGCAACGAACTCTAGGTTTTTCTTTCTTTCTTTTTTAGTTATTAGTTTAGCTTTTCTTAATATAAATTCTATAATCCACAAATGATGGTAAATACGTTTTCTTCTTACCCTTAGTTTATGTATGTGTCTTGTATTATCACAGTTTACTATCATGGTAATTCTTGTAAAATTCCATGAAGCCATTAGAACAGCAAGTTTTTTAGCAGCTTTGGGAAGAATGGACTTGAGGAAGAGGCTAGAAGCAAAGTGAGAAGCTAGCATGCTATTCTGTGATGTGGTGATGGCTAGGACTAGAAAAACAGGTAAGGCAATCAAAATGGAGAAGTGTATCTGAGAGATTAAAGAATTGTTTGGCCTCAATGATGGGGAGAAATAATTTTAAATTTCCCAAAACTTCAAATCTGCATTACAACTTTAATTTACTATAACCAGAAAACTGATCATAATTTAAAAATAGGTACTATTGCCTGGCCAGTGTGGCTCAGTGGCTGAGCATCAACCCATGCACCAAGAGGTCACCAGTTTGACTCCCGGTCAGGGCACATGACCAGGTTGTGGGCCCAATCCCCGGTGGGGGACATGTAGGAGGCGGCCAATCGATGTTCTCTCTCATTGATGTTTCTATCTCTCTCTCCCTCTCCCTTCCTCTCTCTCTAAAATCAATAAAGAAAAAAAAATAGGTACTACTATAGTCATCTAATAAAGGTAAAAATATTGACTAAAATGATCAGTTTACAAAGGAGTTTCAAAATATTAATGAGAAGATTAAAGAGAAATTAAGATATATAAATGTTCTTCTATATCTCTACCTACTGATATTTAACTTAGTGGTGTCAAAATATTCTTAGTATTTAATATTTAAAATATTATTACCAATCTTCAAAGTGACTTTACACATATTATCTAACTGATTCCCACAATGGCTCTGTGAGATAAATAATAGTAGTGACATCCAGCATGTCTCTAGCATATTACAGATTGCGCAATGCCATCACTTACGTTACTGATGCCCATATTTCCATCAGTCATTCTACTGCTCAGTTCTGGGGTTTCTATGTTAACTGAAGTATATTTTCAATACCAGTATATCAGATTTATTTTACTGAATGTAGTCTATCATCTACAATGTGCAGATATTAAATATCAGTCCATTAGGTTAAATTATTTTTATTGTGGAATATTTTGTGACATTAGTGTTCTATGTGATGGTTACGGTCTACTTCTAAAAACTGATGTGGATGTTTAGTCTTAGAAGAAGCTGCCAAAGTGTTTTCCAGTGTGGCTATGCGATGTTACATTCCCACCAGCCATACATCCTTGCCAGCTTTTGATGTTGTTACTCTTTTTTTATTTTAGCCATTCTGACAGGTGTGTAGTCATATCTCTTTGAGGTTTTAATTGGCATTTCCCTAATGATTAATGATGTGAAATATCTTTCATGTGTTTATTTCCTATCTATATATCCTCTCAGGTGAAATGTCTGTTCATGTCTTTTGCCCATCTTCTAAATGGATTGTTTGATTTTTAATGTTCACTTTTGAGAGTTCCTCGTGTATTTTATATATATTAGTCTTTTGTCTGGTATGTGGTTACAAGTATTTTCTTCCAGTCTGTCCCTTGTCATTTCATCCTCTTCACATGGAATTTTGCAAAGCAGAAGTTTTTCACTGTGATGAGACCCAATTTATCTTTTTTTATTTTTTCTTTTGCACTCAGGCATTTATCTGAGAGGAATGAAAACATATGTTTACACAAAAGCCTGTACAGAAAGTTTCATAGAAGATTTATTTGTATTTGTACTTATTTATGTGCTATTAAGGAAAATCAGAAATTAAAGTAGATTTAATGTTTTTTTTTTCTAGAACCTAAGTCCAAAACTATCTCACCCAGTTCTTTTATTGCTTTTCATCACTTCTATTAACCATCTAAATTCTTCCCAGAGAGAAGAAGCAGTCTCTCACATGAAATTTACTAAGGTCAAAATATATTTTACAAAATCCCTGAATAATGTGTGGTTTGTGGTCATATGGAGAATCATTTTTGGTTAATAGCATTTCTTTACAAAATAATTATACTTGCTATCAACTCAACAATATGTATTAAGCATCTACTATGTGCAATAAATCATTGCATTATATAAATTAAGTAATTTACTATGTAAACAAACCATTGCAATGTGGTGTGATAAGTTTGGAGGTGCAGAAAGGAGAAATGAACAATGCCTAGAGGGGTGGAGGGGAAAGCATTACAAAGCCAGGGCTACTTGTATCTGGTTTTGACATATTGTGTAGCAGTTCATCTGACAGATGAACAAGTCAGGGAAAGAGCATTTCAGTTCCAGGGAAAAGTACATACAAGTGTAAAGGCACCAAATACAATGACAAATGTAGGCTACTGGGAGTCATTGGCTATGACTACAGCATGTGGAGTGACTTGGAGAGCTGCAGAAGATAAAGTCAGTTAAAAGGTTTTACACAAACCATGTTTTTCCTAACAGTGGAAAGTCATAAAAATATATATATATTTTTTGTATGGCAAGTATATGATCAGATTTAAATAAAAATAAACCTTGAATTATCACAGAGATAGTAGTATTACAGAAAGGTGATAATTAGAAGCTCTGAAACTAGTTTAAAGAGTGTGTTCAAGTTCATGTGAGAAATGTGGGAACTATGGAAATGTGGGATATGCTGGGGAAATATGCAAGAGATAGTTAGAAAGTGGAAATGACCAGACTGGTAGCACGTTACATGTAGGTACTGAGGACGAGAAAGACCTCAAGAGAGACTTGCTGGGTTTCTGACTTGAGTTGCCCTGTGAGTACATGATCTCCTCACTTGGATAGAAAATGCAGGACCATCTTACCTAAGGAGGAGAGTGTGAAATTTGAGTATCTCTTGGACATCTAGGTACTCTAGACTGGCACCTCTTAAACTTGAGTGTGCTCACACAAATCATTTGAGGATCTTGTTAACAGGCTGATCCTAATTTAGAAGGTTTGTGGTGGGGTCCAAGAGTTTGCATTTCTAACAAGCTCCTAGGTGATGTCAATGTCACTCGTCCTCAAAGCACATTTTGAATAGCAAGACTTTGGCACGGTGACAGCTTAACCTTAAGTGTCAGCAAGATGCCTGCTAATGATGAGGTGAGGTTTGTTGAAGGCAGGAAGGCAGGAAGGAAGGAAGGAAGGAAAGAAGGAAGGAAGGAAGGGAGGGAAGGAGAGAAGGAAGGGAGGGAAGGGGAGAAGGAGGGACAGTGGGAGGGAAGGAGGGAAGGAAGAAAGAAAGAGAGAAAGAGCCCAGGCTGGTGTGGCTCAGTTGGTTGAGCTTCATCCCATGCACCAAAAGGTGGCCAGTTTGATACCCGGTCAGGGTACATGCTGGGATTTCTACCTCGATCCCCAGTAGGGGCTATGCAGGAGGCAGCAGATCAATGTTTCTCTTTCACATTGATGTTTCTCTCTCTCTCTAAAACTCAGTAAAACCATATTAAGAAAGAGAGAGAGAGAAAGAAAGAAAGAAAGAAAGAAAGAAAGAAAGAAAGAAAGAAAGAAAGAAAGAAAGAAAGAAAGAGAAGGGAGAGAGGAAGGAAGGAAGGAAGGGAGAAGGGAAGAAGGTGGATCAGAGAAAATGAAGTTGCTTCCAGAAAGATGAGAAAAAAGATGAGCTAAGAAGAAAAGAGGTGTTGATAAACCGTAATGTGTCAGCAACAATAACCTTTGTTGCATTTTAATAACTATGCCAAAGGATGTCTATCTCTCCCCTGTCTAGAAAATATTATCCAGTGATTTTAAAAAAACAACACAAACCCTTGTTAGAACCTGTCAGAATTTAGTATCAAAGAGACAATGTGAACTAGAGAAACATAAAGGCTGTTCTACAGAACCCAACGCTTTTATTTTATTTAAGCATTGAATGAATGTTAGAGAAAGATATAGTTGGTATAGTTGCAACAAGGTGGCCAATACTATAACAAGTAATGTTAAAACCCGGAGTAACATGAAAAATCTTGCTGGGGGGGGGGGGGGAATTGAAGAGACCCAAATCTATGTGCGATGGTAGAAGATTTCAGTTTTTAACTTTTTTGTTTTGTTTTGTTTTCAACATTAGGTTGAATTCTCATGAGCTTAGTAGTTTTGAGTGTGGTCTGCCAGGAAGGTGGTAACCTCCATGACCTTTCCAAGTCCTTTCCAAACCTCAGCTTCAGTGATTGTACACTGCTCTGGTCCTCCTTTTATCTGTCAAGGCTTCACTTGTCTTTTCTTATTGCATTCAACTCAACAAATACCAAGAATCCTACATTTTTTAAGTTTAGTAATTGTTACACATCTCATTCAATTATTTTTTTCACCAATTGTTTCTAAGTGTTTTCAGTGTACCTAAAGAAAATAACCAAATGCCCACAAATGTATCCCATTTTAAGAAGTACACACTAGTCAATACACTCCCTATTTAATCATCTAAACACAATCTTAGACAAGGAAATTACTAGATTAATAGTAGAAAATGATCATTTATCAGAAGATAATCAATGACATATTAATTTTAGCATTATTTTATCTAGGTAGTTTTATTCTATCAAATATTAGTTCTGGTGCAATACTATGCCAGAAGTTTTATTTTACTGAAAAAAATATATACATATATAAGTTAACTAAACTCGAATGGAAGGAGTCTATAGTAAAAGGTAATATGATTACTGGGACACCTAGCAAAGCTATAAATAATTATTTCCATTTTTCATTCAGATATCCCAAAGTGTTTTGATATTTCACAATAACTGACTCATTAATCTTTACATCTTCTCTGTAGTACAGGTAAATAATCTGATTAGCTTTGTTTTGCTGATTTAAAAAAAAAAGAGAGAGAATTGTAAAATGACTTGCAATGCCACTGTGTTTGTTGGGGGTGGGAAACCTAGCAATTCTTGATTCTTTAGCCCTCACCAAGATAATTTTGCCACCAAGTGTCAGCAAATAAATTTCTGAGAAAATGAAATTAACTGGCATTATGTATTTAGGGTTTTTCTGGTTTTGTTTTTTAAGCAGACCACGTCTTGCTTTTCTTCTTCTTTTGTCTTTTATAACTTGTCTAATGGGCTTCTTTCTAGGTCACCCCATTACCAAATTTTTCTCCTTGGACATTCTTCCAGTTGAACATTTTCTCGTTGTAGTATTACAAATTAAATGTTTCCTTTAAAGCTGTGTATCTTATTATCTAATATCAAATTTTATTCCATATTGGCTAATTTTACTTTAAAATTAATTTATTTGTTCTGCCCAGAGGTCACTAAATTGAATACTACCACTTCTGTTCCCTTCCTTTTTACTTGCGAAGCATCGTTAAGGTCACATTTAAGGAGGAATCATCTGCCCAAACCATTTGCCTCAGATGTATCTCTAGAGTGTAACCCACTGGCCCACTAGAAGTGCCAATTTGATCTTCTAAAGCTGTGATATTTTAATTACTTCTTCATATGCCAAAATCATTCTTGAATTTTTATCACATTTTTAATAATACAATTCTTGGAGAAAAACGACAAATCAATTTAACTTTTAGCCAAAAAGTCTTTCATTTTCTTTTCCTTTTGAATAATCAGGGCAACCATTCCAAAGCTTTAGCTATCAGTACGTTGCTAATTATACTTAATCATTTAATTGTAAAGATAAAGAAACTCGAGAAGTAAAAATATAGACGAGAAGGTTTATGAGAGTGTATACATAGTGATGAGATTCAATTAAAAAAAGGGAAAATGATTCGAAGACACGATGGAAATAAAACAATACTAAGCTACCTTTTTAGACTATCGTGATGTGGAATGCTGGAAAGGCCAATGCTACCTTCTTCCCCCTTCTGCCAGTCCAAAACATGGCGTATAAAGAAATTATCAGAAGAAGAATCTAGTTGCTTCCTTTGTGGTAAGTTTGTATAGTAGTTTCTATTATTCCATATTGTGTAAAAAACAAATAAGCTTAAAAGGGTTACTTAAAGTGGGTGTCATCTGGTATTTTAACAGCTAATATAGCTATCAGAAGTTATGTTTTCTTAATCAACCAGGATGGCAGATAGTTAGAGAAATAAACTGACCCACCAATCATATGTTTTTTCTATAGTTCTTTTTAATAAGTAATCAACTATAAATTTATCTGTGTGTAGATTTATACAGATTTAGTTGTCTGCCAATGCCAAAATAGCAATTTATTTCTTATATGTAATATTACATGCTTTAATGATTAATATTATATGTCGAGTTGAATAGGCCACGGTGCCAAGTTAGTTTAGTCAAACAGCAATCTAAATATTGCTGTGAAGTTGTTTTTAGATGTGATTAACAGTTAAATCATTAGATTTTGAATGAATAATATTCCCCTCCATTATGTGGGTGAGCCTCATCTAATCAGTTGAAGGCCTTAAGAGCAAAAAGTGATGTTTCCAGGGAAAAAAGGAATTCTCTTCAAAATTTCTATATAAGAACTCTGCCAGAGATTCTAGCTTGCTGCCCTGCAGAATTTGGATTCAAGACTACAACATCAACTCTTACCCAAGTCTCCAGCCCATTAGCCTGCCCTAAGAATTTCAGACTTGCCAGCTGCCAAAATTGCAGAGACAATTTCTTAAAATCAATGTCCTATCTGTCTATCTCTATCTATCTATCTATCTATCTATCTATCTATCTATCTATCTATCTATCTATCCATCCATCCATCCATCCATCCATCCATCCATCCATCCATCCATCTATCTCTGTCTCCTCTCCACCTTGTTTTTCTGGATAATCCAGAATACACATGTTAAAAGGATGTCTGTAGCTATTGCAATGCAATTTATGTTCACCCTTTACTATTTTATTCTATATTAGAAGAAGAATAGTTTATGTTCATTGTTTTGGATTAGGAAATACAATTAAAATAGTTTTCAAATAATTATTTGTACAAAGACCTTGTTCATATCAGCATCTTCCAAGGCTAAATCCTCATCTACTCATGCCCAAATTATCTACATATCTTATTTCCTTTCTTCCATATAACAATGCCAGTTTTCTTTCACTAAAACGCATATATGGATAAGTTATTCTAATAGACAATAATCTAAGAGTTCTATTGTATCTAAATAAGGTAAGTCCTCCCTAACTAGTTACTAGTACTGAGAGCCCGTTGTAATAGATTAGTCTCTATACCTTTGTTATCTCGACAGTCCCCGGCATAAATTCTATAATTTAGTCAGGCCAAATTTTTCACTGTCTCTAAAGATACCAAGCTCATTTGTGCCCTTTTTTCTTTTCTGCTTTTCTTTCTTTCTTACTCTACTCTTCTGCTTACCTAAATCCTACCTGTTGTTTATAACCCAGCATATGTTTCATATTTGTCAAAGAATACCTAGACTATTCTAGTTCTCAATGAAGAGCCCCTATTTGAATGTTATGGCATGTCATAAACTGCTATAGACTCATGACATCACAAATTTTGAAAGGCATCAGGAATCATTTGTTCCAACCACTATCAAAGATATGAAATACCTTTACAACATTCTAAACAAGTGATCTTTCATTCCCTCCCAGTGATGAAAAAGTCACTACCTCCAGCCCATTCTATTTTATAAATGTCTCCAAATCCTAGACAAGTCTTTCCCTAAGTCATATTTCCACATTGAGAGTAAAATCCAAGGGTTGAAATATTTTCTGAGACAGAATTTATAATATAACATGCCAGTATCAAACCACCAAAGTATTATATAAAAATTATTATCCCCAGATAGATACCAAAGTAAAGTTTGTCAAAAATGACCATGGGAACAATTTTTATAGTCAGAAATGTGTCTCTTTTCCACTAGTCCCTATTTCAGTATTACGTATGACTTCTAACTACACTGAAGTGTGACTACAGCAATATGCTCACATAGCCAGATTGTTTTTTACCTTCATCATGTGTGGCTTTACATCAGCCCTCATCTTCGTTGTTTTCAAAACTCGATTGTAGTCTCCTGTGGGTCGTATGCTATCTCCAAGCTCTCCTTCTTCTCTCTCTGCACTGAGATCGGTATGAGGAACATCAGCCTCTCCCCAGTAATAATGACTGAATTAAATTTAAAACCCGATTTCAGTAAGGAGAATGCATACGGCAGAAAACATTGCTAAGACCTTGTGTAGAATCCAGTTTCAAGATCAAGCCATAGAGAAATTTCCCTTTAACTCGTTTTTGTTTTGCTTTTTTCCACCTTGAAAATGTATACCTCTCAACAAATGGTGAAGTTCTTTACTCAAGAAAAAAATGTGCTGTTCTCTTCTTATTAACTGAAAATACGTTTTGGAATGAAGTTGACAGGTGTCGTTAGCAGTAAAAATATGGTACCAAAACATTTAAACAAAATCATAAAACCAAGCTTACTTGTCTATATCTATCTATCTATATATGTAGATATAGATATATTTTAATGAAGGGCTAGCTAGAACTAAATCCTTAGTCCCATCTGTGAGCTTAATAAATAAAGGTGGCTCCTGAGTAGTTATCTCTTGCTATTCTCTGCTTTACTCCACTTTCCTAAAAATAAATTGAATCTAGTGCTTCCAATTTTGCAGAATATTGTATAACATGAATATTACAGTTGTGTTTGTTACTTTTTATTCTCTCTCTGTGTCCTTCTTGCTCAGAGAGAGATACTGAGGAGGACTTTCTTTGTGTATCTTCTTCATCCTCTGATAATATAGCAAGGTAATTGGCTGAAAAAGGAAAGACATAAATATGTAGCAAACTAGTAAAAAGAAATAGTCTAGTTGGGAAATTATGCTGAAAGAATAAAGACATTAATTTAACCGTACTGGACAAGGAGAAGAATATTTAAAGAAATAATTGGGAAGGCGATTGACAAGATGACCTACTAGGTTATGGCTTCCATCTCTAATTTTAGTTTACCAAGGAGGTTTTACATACTGCAATTAAAAAAATCCTCCATGTGTCAAACATTTCTTTTTGTGTGTGTAGCTGGCATGTAAATGTTCCTTAAATGTACACCAACAATTGTTCTGCAAATATAGCCAATCAAGTTGCATTCTTTAATAGTCTCCTAGGAAACCACTACAGCTTCAGAAATGGACAGCAGAGAGTGAAAAGAAAACAAAGGTAATAAATCCCTCATTTTAATGTTTAAAAAATGTGGTTTAGATGTAATTTCATTGCTAAAAGCTAGATGTGTGCACTCTTACTGTGTGAGGACAACCTCAGAACTCTTCTATAAGGGAGAACACTTAACCTTGCATGTTTGCATTTTCACAGAAAAAAAATTTAAAAACTTATGGAGACGTCTTAGTCTGGTTGCCCATATAATGGAAAACGGTGGCCCTTAGTTCTTCATCAGCATGTTGTGGCAGTTTTGCTCAGGCTGGCTCTTCTCAGCAACATTCACTTCCAGTGCCATTATTCACTAATGTAAGTGCTCTTTTGTTTAGAAAATCTATTCTTCTAGAATTGTGTCTTCCAAACAGACAGCTTCGGTCCACTAGCATGTCTAAAACCTTATTGTCAATTCTCTTATTTGACTCGAAATCCATAATGCCTTCTCGATAGCTTTTCTACATTCTCAGTGGGGAGAAAAATAGTTGCCCAGCATTGTCAGTACACACACACAAAGCAGATATGTCAGGACACACAATTAGGCTTTGTATACTCTATTTGTTTGTTTGTTTGTTTATTATTCTCTATCCTCAAGCTGTGGAAATGAGAACTGAGTCCACCACTGTACCATCTCCAGGCTTGTTTATCAGGCCTTGTGTACACTAGCATTTAGTTATCTTCTGGTATCTAGTTGTTCCTACATATAACATATTTTCAGGTAGTAATAAACGCTATAGGCAGAGAATAAGCAGACAGAGGAAAACTGCAGAGACTTTAGGTAGAAGGGCCATGCCTCCCTCCACATTCTCACTGGCTTGTGGTCGTGAGTGATAAGGACAGAGCAGTACCCTCCCTTTCCCACCAGGGCAGCGGAAGAACACCTTTGACTTCATCTATTTTACGCCAGGTAAAAGCCAGCAATGAAGAGGCAACACCCCCACCCCCACCCTGTGCCAGGAGCACATGGAGGGTAAAAGTTCTTTTGACTTTCTTGGCCCTTTTTCAGATAAAAGCCAGTAATACAACTAGACTTCTGCCACAGCAGTGGCAGCCAGGGCAACTCTGGAGGCCCTCAAACTCTTGTCTTGCAGTTTTGCCATAAAGCAGGCCAGGTACTGGAAGTTTTCAACAGCGTAGGGAACCTCCAACCCCAGTTTTCTAGTCAGAACACCAAGACGGGGAAACTCTAGGACACACAGTAGGGGTAGGCTCACGAAGACGAAGGAGCTGGAGAAAGGGACCCTTTGAATCTCTGCATTAAGTTCTGAGACTACTCCCACACTGAGCTATACATGAATGAAACCAATTGGGATCCACGCTGCAAAGACTTAAAAACTAAACTACAGAGTAAATCATTGCACAGGTCCCAGACCAGTCTTTGGATGGTGTACATTCAGGGAAGGCAAGAATAGCCCTGCATGGATTATGAAAACTAAACTGACATTAGAAGCACAGCCTACAGAAGAAAGGTAAAGACTTACAGACTATACATAACTAGATTGCCTGTCTGCTGAAAAAATAAAAATAAAAAATTAACCTTCTCCAGATCTTAACAGATCCAGAGTCTCCTAACATAATGGAATTCCCTATGATGTAGCCAGGAGTTTTTCTCCTTCATTCTATTATCTGTTCAGTAGGTAGAACATTTTAGGCTATCATAAAAACTTTGGACTTTACTTTAAATGTAATAAGAAGCTTTTGAAAAGTTTTATGTGTGGAAGGGACATGATATAATTTATATTTTAAATATATCCCTCTGGCTGCTGTATGAGGAACAGACTGAGAGGCAAGCATGAACACAGGGACACAAGCCAGGAGTGTTGCAGAGGCTGAGGTAAGGTAGATGGTGGATTGGGCTAAGCTTGTAGCATTGGAGGGGTTGGTTTGGGATAGATTTTGAATATTGAGTTTGACACAATTTACCTATACAATAGATTGAGGTATAAGTTAAAAAAAAAAGTCTAAAAACCTGAAAATTGGTCCAAAGTGTTTTGATGGGATAATTAGAAAAGTAATAATAAGAATAAAATTAAAATTAAAAACTTAGAGGAAAATTTTTCTGGAAAGTATTAATAATTCAGATTTAGATATACACATTTGGGATGCCAATTAGACATGTGGAGATGTCACAAAGGCTGTTGATTATATGAGTTTAAGGAATAGATCAGCCCAGAAATATAAATTTGGTCATTATCAGCATATACAAATAATTTAGAGCAAAGGGTAAGATCTTCTATCCAATGATTATAAATAGAGAATACTGAGGCCTAGGCTCTCTAATTTAGTGATTTAAGTAAGAGGGGAAAAAACAGACAAATATCCAATTTTCTGCTTGGTAACTGAAAGTTTTCAAGGTACAAGAAAGTGGTTAATTAAAAACCACAGCAACAACAACAGCAATAATAATAGCAAACTCCAAATAAATATCCAAGAAGTGAGGTAAAAAATTAATAATGTAATATCCCAGCTGATGTGGCTCAGTGGACTGAGCTTTGTCCCATGGACTGAGAGGTCCAGGTTCGATTCCCGGTCAGGGCACGTGCCCGGGTTGTGGGCCTGATCCCCAGTAGGGGGTGTGCAGGAGGCAGCAGATCAATGTTTCTCTCTCACATTGATGTGATGTCTATCTCTCTCTCCCTTCTATTCTCTCTAAAAAAAAAAAAAAAAAAAATCATTTCCAGTCAAGATGGCAGGTAGGTAAACATGGTTCTCGCCTCCTCCCACAACCACATCAAAATTACAACTAAACTACAACACAACCATCATTCAGAACCACCTGAAATCGAGCTGAATGGAAGTCCTACAACTACAAAATTAAAGAAACAGCCACACTGAGACTGGTAGGAGGGGCAGAGGCACGGATCCGCTGGTCCCACACCCACGTGTGGCAGATAAAAATCAGGAGGGATACCTCGGCTGGGAAGGTCCTCTCTGAGGAGTGAGGGGTCCCTGTCCCACACCAGGCTCCCAGCTCAGGGTTCCAGTGCCAGAAAGAGAAGTTCCATAACTTCTGTCTGGAAAAAACAGGGGGAACTGAGGCTGAGGGAGGCTGAGGCTTCTGGAGCCCCAGGCAGCTCCTCTTAAAGGGCCCACACAGACTTACTCGGACTTGCTCCCTTTAAGCTTGGAGGGGAGGCAGCTTGAAAGGCACCAGAGACATAAAGGGAAGAACTGAGCTGTTTGGCCTCGGGACGAGGGCTGGAGAGGCAGCTTTCTCTCAGAAAAACATGCTGGTGGAAGCCTTTGTTCCTTTGGTGAGCACTTCCCTGGGGTGGCAGACAGGCCATATCTAGGACTCCAGCAACCTGCCTCACACTGTTTGCCCCGCCTTGGTGATTCCCTGAGGCTTCGCCCTACTCAACTTTCGGTCCCACCCAAGCTGTTTCCAGTGGCTTTACCATAGGATTGGCCTGTCTTGGATCCTGCTTCAGATTTTCCTAAAATCTCTCAAACAAGCAGCAGCTGGTCTCAGTGAGCCCCATACCTCTCATTAAGTGGCCCCAGGCCTGGCACTACAAGCAGCCAGCCTTGGTTCACAACTTGGCTTTTCCTGGGCACCTACAAGCCCAGCACAAGAAGCAGCCATCGGCAGATCACTTTGTAGCTTATCCTTGATGATCCTGAATAGAACACAGGCAGTGGCTGACCTTGCCCCAGAGCCAGCACACCCAGTGGACAGCTTCAGACCACAACGAAACACCACCACCCAACCACCTCCACAAGTGACGCATTCAATGAGCAGACTCAGTGGGTACCAGAGCCCTGATGAAGATAATCTTGCTCTGTGTGGTGGCCCCTGCACAGCTGATCCTCCTAGGTAGTCAGAGGTCAGTGGTCAGTGGGCTCAGCCAGTCCTTGCAGCTCATCAGCCTAAGTAAATCCCTCCCATTGATGTGTCAACAGCAATCAAGACTCAATTACAACAGAAGGGTGTACAGTCCACACTAGGGGTGCACCTCAAGGGCCCAGCTGGGGTGATCAGGGAGGCTGTGCCACTGGATCCTACAGGACACCTACAACAATAGGACACCCTAGGAAGCCTAGGAGACATAGCAACTCTACCGAATACATAGAAACAATCACAGAGAAGCAGTCAAAATGAAGAGACAAAGAATCATGTCCCAAATGAAAGAAAAGAAAAAAATTCCAGGAAAAGAAATAAATAAAATGTAGATAAGCAATCAATCAGATGCAGAGTTTAAAACACTGGTTATAAAGACACTTCAAGGAACTTAGTGAGATATTCAAGGAACTCAGTGAGACCTTCAAGGAACTTAAGGAGACCTCCAAGGAACTTAGTAAGAACATCAACAACATAAAAAAAAGGACCAGTCAGAAATGAAGGATGTACTAACTGAAATAAAGAATAATTTACAGGGAATCAGTAGTAGAGTAGGTAAAACCAAGAAGTAAACCATCGATTTGGAATATAAGGAAGCAAAAAACACCCAATCAGAACAGCAAAAAGAAAAAAGAATCCAAAAAAATGAGGATAGTGTAAGGAGCCTCTGGGAAAACTTCAAGCATGTCAACATTCGCATCATAGGGGTTCCAGAAGGAGAAGAGAGAGAACAAGAAATCGAAAACCTATTTGAAACAATAATGACAGAAAACTTCCCTAACTTGGTGAAGGAAACAGACATACAAGTCCAGGAAGCGCAGAGAGCCCCAAACAAGTTGAACCCAAAGAGGTCCACACCAAAACACATCCTCATCAAAATGCCAAAGGTTAAAGACAAAGAGAGAATCTTAAAAGCAGCAAGAGAAAAGCAGTTTGTTACCTACAAAGAAGCTCCCATACGACTGTCAACCAATTTCTCAAAAGAAACTTTGCAGGCCAGAAAGGAGTGTCAAGAGATATTCAAGGTGATGTAAAGCAACGACCTACCACCAAGATTACTCTATCCTGCAAAGCTGTCATTTAGAATCGATGGACATATCAAGAGTTTCCCAGACAAGAAAAAGCTAAAGGAGTTCATCATCACCAAACCAGTATTATATGAAATGTTGAAGGGTCTTCTTGAAGGAGAAGAAGAACAAAAATATGAACAATAAAGTAGCAATTAATATGTACAGAACAGGTTACAGAACCAGATTAAGCTTCAATCCCAAAGTGTAGAGTCTAAGACAGTATTTTTCCAAAACAAAAAGAAAGAGAACTTTCATGGAAATCACAATAATTCTTACTTATCTGTGGTTTTGCTTTCTGGAGTTTATAGTTATAAACCTGACAAGTATGTTAATCCACATATTTGTTGTGTAAGAAACACAAATAAAATGGGTTTAAACAAAAAGAATATATTGACTCACCTAACTGGAAAGTATATAATGTAATTTTGGACACTGATGATAACGCTTGTTATTACCAAGACTAAATCTCTATCTGCACCTCTCAGCTCTGCTCATTTCCATGTTGGTTTTCTCAACCATGTTTATCCCCAATGGTGGACCCCAGAATCTGGATGCCTGTATCTCAGTAGCTCATGTAAAAAGTAATACCATGGTTCTCCCTGATTTGTGGGTTTTCCTTCCAAGATTTCAGTTACCCACAGTCAATCACAGTCTGAAAATATTAAGTGGAAAATTCCAGAAATAAACAATTCATAAGTTTTAAATTGCACGCAGTTCTGAATAACGTGATGAAGTCTTGCACTGTCCTGCTCAGCTCTGCCCATCTCTTTGTCCGGCAGATGCACACTGCACACACTCCCTGCCCGTCAGTCACTTAGCAGCCAACTCAGCTATCACAGTGCTTGTGTTCAAGTAACCCCTATTTTACTTAATGATGGCCCCAAAGTCATTCACATAACTTTTATTACAGTATATTGTTCTATTCTATTTTATTATTAGTTATAATTGTTAAGTTCTTACTGCACCTAATTTATACGTTAAACTTTATCATAGATATGTGTGTATAGGAGAAAGCATAGTATATTGAGTTTGATACTGTCTGAATTTTCAGGCATCCACTGGGGGTCTTGGAACATATCCCCTGTGTATAAGAGGGGACTATTGTAGTTAAAAGTAATTAGTCATAAAATGATTGCCTGAAGATGTAGCCTCAATGGAACCCCTGAGGCCTAGGGAGTAACGGTCCCTAATAAGCTTGCCTGTCTTACCCCTTAGGCAAGTAAAAGATGTTCTGGGCAGAAAACAGTAATGACTGGTGTTTGCAAGAGTATCTCTTATACGTTGGTTCTCAACAAAAACATGTTGAATAACTAAATATGTAAATGACTGATTTAATAAATGAGTGAATAAATGACTGCCAGACTAGGTCCCAAGATCTGAGCTTCAACCCTATTTTAATCTCCTAATATATGGGCTACCTTGGCCTAATGACTAAACCTCATTTTTGAGAAAGTCAAATGAATAAATTACCAATCAAGAAAGAACCTACCAACTAAGAAGAGAACCCATAGGTGAAGCAAATGAAACTTGGACTACAAAAACACGAAGTCTCAATCAGTACTCAAATAAAAGACATTGTATTTATTATTTGGAATGCATGGGAAAAAATTGAAGTGCTGGGTCAAAGAAAAATAAAATGTTGGGAAGAAAATCATGGTTTGAATAATAATCCCTTTCAGGAAGAAATATGCAATGCAAATTAATTATAGCTGATTATATTTTGAATACCAAAATGTTTAGATAGTATAAACAAACAAACAAAAAACAGCAGTAACAAAATAGAATTTGTACATTTTTGTTTCCAAATGTTTTCTTTGCCTATTTCCCTTATAAAGTAAGTGAGGCATAAATAATACTGTGGTAAATTGCCTTATCTCAAAAAGTATAATATAAAATATAATAAAGTACTCTATACCAAGTGATCTCTTATGGTTACATTATACTTCTCATATTTAATTTATGTTTCCCCAACAACGTATCCTTTTTTTCAGCTTTTACCATTTATAATTTATCATATTTCTAATGAATTGAATCTTCTCAGTTATACATGGTTTCCAGAAATGCGGTAACTATCTTGTTGTTTTCTGCAGAAGTGGTTTTTGAAAAAACAGTCAGAGATTCCTAAACATGCTTCTAATAAGTTCCTTGCACCCTCAGAGATGTCTCCTGAGCTGTTGTCCAAGTTAACACTGAGAAAGAAGATTTAATGATCTGTCCCTTGAGATTTTTCTGTTGGTTCCTAGGAATGAAGAAAGTCTACAATAATCCCGTTATTAAATGCTTGTGACATGCTTTGTTATATTGATGTATTAAAGAAAGGCATTTTTTCACAATTCATATTTTCTTCTATCTGCAACAGAAAAAAATAAAGGGTTTCATTGTGCATCTTATCAAGTTGTAAATAGATAGTTATGTTATTTATGCAGACACATAAATATATAGAATCCAAATATGCTACTTCCACTATTCAAATACACTAGATTTTACTTCCTCTAGGGAAGATATTTCTTGCAATACACTGTATAACATTAGAGCCCTACATATGTTACAAATATCTCAATTTGTCTTAGTATTTTGTTTCCTAAAATTGTTTGATCCCCATTACATACATTATTTTTATGTTTGTAACCAAACCAATGTTCTCAATATTAAATTGTAAGGATGCAAAAGACAAGAATTTGTGTCAACAAAGCTATATATAAAATGCAACAGACCATGAGAATGGGAGTGATTAATCATGGCTTCAGTGTAATGCTGTGCCCCCCAGGAGGCTTGAGACTTTGTCTCGTTCTCTTGCATAAGCATGCTATGTGGCTTTGGCCAAGTCCCCTACTCAACCAAGCTTCCAGATCATGAAATGATAGTTTGTGAACTTTCTGTAAATATCACCTATGAATCAATCTGTGAGTTTGCTCACTGAGACAGACATGCATTGTGTCAATTAGTTTATCTGGCTGCAAACAAAACAAACTAACTGGCTAGCTAGCCTACAGAGAAATGGAATTTATCAGAAGGATATTGTACAGCCCACAGAAACTAAGAGACAGTTGGACACCCAGGACCGAAGAGGATAAAAATAGGAGCACCTCCCAGGTTTCAAGCAATAGGAAACAAAGACCAATCTCTTCAGGGAGCTGATGGCTTTCTATCTTTGTAACATTTTAACTAAAATTCATTTTACCAGAAGAAAGAGTTCCATGGGCCTACATTAGCTCATCATTGGCTAGAGGATGTCAAGCCCCTTGATTTAAAGTTTTCCTAAAGTGACTCATAATGGCAAACAATACTTATGCCAAAGGACAAAGATCCATTATTATTTATATTAGACTAGATTAATTAAAAATTAGATGATCTCAATTTGAATTCAGAAGAGAAGAGTTGATTCTGAGAAGCAAAGGAAACAGAAGCATAGAACATTTAGTTGTGGGTACATTTTTATGGAATTTGAGATTAATACTACAAATGTAATTATTTTCCAAATAGTGGAAAATAACTAATCACCAAGCAAGCGAAATAGTGATTCAATAGAAATTAGGTTCAAGTATACACTTGGGTAAATAGATTTGCCATCAAGTACTGAAAATAGGCAGATGAAATGTTTGGATATACTAGATTTGCTGGATTTTTCCAACAATTGAGAAGACCAGGATGCTGTTTGCTGCAAAAATACATGACTTTAATTTTTTTTCCATTTATAATTAACATACAATATTATATTAGTTTCAGGCACACACCATAGTGATTAGACATTTCTATAACTTACAAGGTGATCACCCTGATAAGTCTAGTACCTATTTGACACCATAAAGAGTTATTACAATATTTTTGACTAGATTCCCTATGCTGTACTTTACATTCCCATTACTCTTTGTATAGACAGTTGTTCTTTGCATAAAAATTTGAAAAATATGGATAGAAAAATCATCAATTCAGTATCTCTAATTGCTCATTTTAAACACGTGGGTTTTTTAAAATTTTGGTTTAAAATATCTTTGTGTATAATTTGACAAAACTTTATATATATGCTTCTTTGCAACCAAGTGTAGAATACCAAATGTAGAATATTCTGAACACCCCAGAAGGATTCTTCAACTCTCTCCAAGTCAGTACTTCTCCCGTGTTACCACCATTCTGACTTCTGTCACTATATCACTACAAACAAAATAAATAAACAAATCTATCTGTCTATCATCTTCCTTGCTATTAATCTCCATGGAAGCTACAGTATGTATTTTTGCGACTGGCTTCATTCATTAAATATTTTGTTGTTGTTTTTTTCAGTTACAGTTGACATTCAATATTTTATTAGTTTCAGATGTACACCATAGTGATTAGACATTTATGTAACTTATAAAGTGATCCCCCTGATAAGTCCTACATCTATCTGACGCCATATATAACTATTACAATATTATTAACTATATTCCCTAAGCTGTACTTTACATCCCCACGATTGTTTTGTAACCGCCAATGTGTACTTCTTAATCCCTTCACCTTTTCTAGCCCCAGCCATCTGGCAACCATCAATTTGTTCTTTGTATCTGAGTTTGTTTCTGCTTTGTTTATTTATTTTGTTTTTTAGATTTGACATATAAGTAAAATCATATGGTATTTGTCTTTCTCTGACTATTTCACTTAGCAAAATACCCTCTAGGTCCATCCATGTCATCACAAATGGTAAAATTTCTTTCTTTCTTTCTTTCTTTTTTTTTTTTTATGGCTAAGTACTATTGTATTGTCCATATGTACCAAATCTTCTTTATCTATTTGTCTTTTGATTGGAGCATTTAATTCATTTACATTTAAAATTATTATCGATAGGTATGTAATTATCATTTTATTAATTGTCTTCTGATGGTTCTGTAGTTCAAACACAAAGTCATCAACATACAAGAGAATAAGAAAGGTACAGAGAAGAACAACAAAGAGTCAACCTTTAACTTTGATGGCATGTAATGTTATTTTACCCAGAAGCATCCCCTCCAAACCAACTCTAAGTTCTACCACCAGATAACCACTTCTTTGGGATAAGCTTTGCCTCTCTCTTTCATTAGTGTGTTCATCTGTTTGTGTGTCTGTGCACAAATACTCCTGATAGATAGAACACTTTATATATGGAAACGTTAATGTTAAGCACTATTTGAATGCCCTTCTCTCTGGCAGAAGGCAGGATGGGCACCTGGGTTGTGTCAAAGTTAGAATTCAGAGGTGCCGAAGAAGCACAGAGAAGAAACGCACTAGAAACCTGGCAGCTGCCTGAGTCCACGTTACTGGAAGCACTGACTGGCTGTCCCTCTCCAACAGTCACACCTAAAACCTTTAGTGGCTTATTAACCTGGAAAACTATTTCTACACTTATTTGACATAAAAGATACAGCCCTTAACTTTTATATAAAATCTTCTCCCAAATTATCTAAATCTCTGGTTTGCTTTTGCTTAAAATATAGACGAAATATGGAGCTAGTTCGCTAAGACCTGTTATACATGTTCACATTTCACACATGGAGCTTTCCAATCCCTCAATTATGTCAAGGCCTCTTTAACTTCACTTGAAAGTATTGATTATATTATAAAAAAATTATAAATTCAATAAGAATACTCTTTTTTAGTATATTGTAACACCTTCTATTGCCTTAATAAGACATGTCAGTAACCATTTCTAAAATTTTTCACCTATAATCTATCACAGATCTCAAGTTCCACAGCTTTGCAATACATTATAAAATACAACTTAACATTATAAAATAGCCTGAATTTCGTATGGCAAAATTTTCTTTGGGTCACTGAATTTAATTGAAAGATTGTAACAAGCTTACACTCAAACACACAGAGCACGCTTATGATGGCCTTCATAATGTTTAAACATTTTCTTAAGAGTGAACAAAATAGGCAACTCCTTACTTGTTTACATGATATTTTTAAATCTCATTGGTTTTTTTCCATACTGAATCAATTGATTACTTATCTTTATTCGGTCAGAGTAATAAAGAATATTTTGCATTTTAAATACCTATAATCCATAGTAAAATGGATGGATTATATAAAAATATAAAAGAACCTCTAAATATATTCCTCAGGAGTAGAATAAAGAAAGCAGGGTATATGTAGTTTTAAAGTTTAGCCTGGCAGTCATAACATGCATTGTTCAGATCATTATAATAAAACATATAGTGGACACCAAAGTGAAATTTCAGTTTTAAAACCAAAGCTAAGAAAAATGAAAAGAAGTATGAAGCAACAGTTGTAAAATTAGAAGTAATTTTAATGTAACTTTTAACTTGGATCAGGAGCATAACTACTCACTGATGGAGCATTCCCAACTGAACTGCCCCAAGGCTGAGTGACAGTGCATTACCTATCTTGATTTTCTTCTATCTGTCTTTCAGTGTCTAGATTTTGGTTTCAGACTTGTCAAATTTTCTCTTTCTGTACAGTACACTTTTTTGACAGTAGAGGGCACTTTGAATTTAGACAAAACCCAAGAAATCTCTGAATCTTCACTCAGGGAGCTTTTGTTTGAGTATAAAGAAAAAAAAATGCAATTTTAGTATACATTTTAAATAATGCATTTTGATTTACTTTGTGGTGTGAAAGTTTGTTTCTATTATATGAAATCAATTCTTCATTTTACTTTATAAAAATACTGTAATATAAATTTCATGCAATATCACTGTGTCTAGAAAAGATCGGTGATACAATAATATAACAAATAAATTAAGATCAATCCACAAATGAATAAACGTTTGATTTTTCTCTAGTGAGAAGAGCCAGTGAACAGCAAAACCCATGTACACGTTAAGTGACACATCAAAAATAACACATCAAAATCCTAAAATCACACTATAAAAATATAAAATGTCTAAATAAAATTAGAGACATAAAAATTCTGTTTATTTAGCTCACCACAGAAGTACAAATGCTTCATCCTTCTTCCTCTTTTGAATGCTATTTTTAAAATATGCTTAATGAAATGTAAATTTTCATGTAATCTCATATATTTTGCAAAACTTCCTTTAATTTTGCATTGAAAAGAGATTAAAATTATCTGATAGTCAATTATCTCAATTATCTTTAAGAAATTTCTTTTCAATTATTTGTAAAATGCTACATCATTTTGTTGAAATTTACATAAAATAATTTATCTAAAAGTAGTATAGTTGTTTTTCTATTGCAAATGAATATCCTGATGACATTCAGTTATGTGACAAACGTAAACTTACTTGCAATTTTTCCACTCTACTTCAAATAACCAAAATATAACATGTAATGCATTTTACAATTTCAAAATAGACAATTACTTCATCTGTGTAGTTTTGTTGCCACATCAAATAGTTACCTCTTTTAATTTAAGGCACTGGTTTTTCATTCTCAAAAAAAAAAATTATTTCTCCGTTTAGTTGAAAACAATTACCTTACGTATATTAGTTGAAATTTTAAGGTTTGGTTTGTTCTTTTCAACCCAAAATGCACCGACTTAAGGCTAATTGTTAGTCTGGTAGCTCCCAGACTATGGAGCAATCTCCAGTTTTGCCCTTATGGAGCTTACACTTAAAAACACAAAATAAATCTGTTTAATTCTCCAGCAAGTGAACAATGTGGCTAAACTCTTCAATGGTTAAATGCCCAAGTATATAAGGAAATACATAATTATGTGGCAGAGTTAAAAGCACATGTATGTGAAATACTGTTAACTTTTAGGCAGAATTTAACAGTCCTGTGGGATAAGCTTATTGAAGGCAAACAGGACAGCTATAAAGGCCAAAAAATGTACAATTAGTTTTGTTGGAGTATTTAATAGAGGAGAAAAATCCATACTAAAAAAAAAAACAACAACAAATAAAAACCATTTATTTATTTATTTTTGTTTTTCCAAATAAGGAAAATAAACTTGAATGCTTCCTCTCACCCTGACTTTCAAAACTCTGAGACAAAATAATATGACGATGCGTGTCTCGCATATAACCTTGCCCTGTGTAATTTCCATAAGTGAAAAGCAAGTAAACAGCAATTGCGCTGCTCTAAATGCACTGTGGCGCTCAGTAACGTTTATCTTTACTCCTTCCCTCTTTCATTATTGCCGGTAAACTATGTATTTGCCACTAACACTGAATAGATTTGAAACAGTAAGTGTAACAGGCTCAAATGGACAGTGCCTATTATCTCTTCCCTTTTCTCTCTTGCCCTTTTATGGCCTATAACTTCATTCAATCTGTAGCTACATTTATGTTCTTTTTGCAACAAAAAGGGTCATAATGTTGTCGCTGATAATACTGAAATTGCCTAATTTGTTCATCTTCTTTCAAAGCCTCGGAGCTGGTCACCCTCTCAAGTTGTGCCTGGGTTTATTCCCATCATGAAAATTTGGGCCCTGTTTGGTCACTGGCCATCTCACCAACAAAAACGCCTTAGGGTTTGATCAGCCAGCGGGTGGGTGCGATGCGGCAGAGGCCTGGGTCTGGCTGGCTCCGGGAAGGCACCACCGAAGCTGCAGGGACACCCATCAGAACAAGTGCGGGGTCACTCGCGCGCAGCGGAAAAAGAAAACCGGCTTTGCCCATCCCCAAACCAAGGGAGGGGGCAGCCGGTCAGCTGACGCTGGGAAGGCCAGAGTGAAGGAATGAGAAGAATGTGCTTGCTCAGAAGATGGGAGCGATAGGGACTCCCCACTCGGGCCCCCGGTGCAGGCGGCGCGGGGAGCAGGCGGGCCTCCCTCCCCACACACAGCTGTTCCCACTTGGGCTGTCACCGCGGCGGCCGCTGCCTGGGACCGCGCCGCCTGGACGGTGGTTGCCCGTGCTGGGCCGGCCGCGGCAGCTGCTTCTGCCTTCGCTGTTGCCCCTGACCCTTCTGTTTCTTCCTTGATTTAACCATCAGCATTTTTTTTTTTTCCTGCCAGCAACTCTTGTAAAAAGCAGAAAATAGCCTCCACATTTGCCACAGAGCGGGGGCGCAAGGAGAGGAGGCTAGCGTGGGGTACTCAAGGCTTCCAACAAAGCTTGGTTCCTGGGGCCCCTCCTGTCTTTTCTCCCCGCTCCGGTTAGCATTTTCGTTCCCGCTGCAGCAATGCTTTGTCAGCTTGGGGCTGGGAACTAACTCCAGGCGCAGTCCCCTCCTCCTTTCTGACTTTCAAGGATGCTTCACCCCTCACCTCTTCCAACAAGGACAGAAATACCTGGGAAGTAAATTCTCCAAGATAACTTCATCTTTTGCAATCCAAATTTTACTGGGATTCACGTAAGAGAAAACGGATCTTTTCAAGTACTGGGACAATAAAATAAAATTCAAATGGATGAATATGGCAGGTTGGGGAGCAATTAATTGCTAATTTGGAAGAGTGCTTCTTGAGTATTTTCCTGACCTGCCTATTCATGTTACTTCCCTTTCTAAGATCCTCTTCCCCTTTCAAGGCTAAAAGCTGGGTATGATTCAGCTCATAAAAATATGTCGCAGCAATTGGAATTTACCCTTTGACCTTCTACTCCCTCAAGGCCACCTCGCCTACACACACACACACACACACACACACACACACACACACCACAAGCTGCAATTCACTAGCTAGCTCTGTTTTCACAAAACAGATGTCTGGGTCGCTGGTGAAAACTGCCTTTTTGCACAAGATAAAACTTCTCAGATCCTATGATAGGACCTATTTACAAAAAGAGCTCACAGCCACATTTTCTGTGTGATTTCTGAGATGTTTGATCAATAGAGAGGTAGACAGATAGATAAATAGATTTTGTATGCATAGTAACAAAAAGAAAACTGTCACTAAATAGCAATCTTTCTTTTAACACCACTCTTCTTTATAAAATTTGCTTTTGTGGGTCAGTTATGGATGATTATATTCAGCATCTAACATTAGGAAGTATAATTCTTTCAGGAATTCTAGTGACTAGATTTACAACTAGAAAGAGACAGAAAGCTCAGTCTAAAATGAATGAGGACAGTTTTCTAGTTTTTCTAAAAACCTGTTCACCTTTCCAAATAATTTTTCCTTGCCATTGTGCAGTAAAAGCCCCATTACTAGCTATGAAAAAAAAAAAAAAAAGTAGTGCTAAGTGTTTCGTACAATTTCTTTTTGTGTGTCTGAAGCTGGAAAAGCCAAGAAAATGGGCAAAATACTGAATCAGGCCACCAGGGCCAGTTCAAATGCACAGAGAGACATTTTTACTGTGTTATTTGAACTATTACTAAATAAAATGCTTTCTTCCATGGAGCTTGGCTAAGTACTAATTTTCCAAAACATGAATACGACTTCTGGTGAAAAGTTAGAAATAACTTAAATGCATGACTACGCCATTGTACCCTCTCAAATTAACAATGTTCCCTTGGCCCTACCCTACATACTGAGAATGGTACAGATTCTCAAATCATGTTTGGAGAGCCTAAAATGTCCAGGAAGCTTTCGAATGCAGAGGTTTGAGAACACAGGGACATGTTTAAACACTGTTTTCTCCATGAACATGGGGACTAGAAATGATGAATTGAAACAATTTCTGACAATTCATTACTAGATATCTAAGTAACTGGCAAGTTAAATAAAATTTGTCAGGCAGAAATTAAAGTAGTTTTAACATTAATATAATTGTGCTCTTCTTTTTGAGACAATTATTTCTCTCCTCTATGTTGTTTCAACATGCTGCAAATACTGACATGGTTGAACTCAGAGCACAGAACTTATAAAATAACAGTGCTTTAAATAATTATAAAAGGTCTCTTCCAAATAACTCAGCACCATTTTTCTCAAATCTGGAGAGAAAACTTCAAATTTTCTACAGTGATTATTCACATGTGCTAATGATATCTCTGCTTGGCACAGTATAGAAAATGATAACAACATTCAGTCTTTAGGTAATAACAAATTTCCTCTGTTGTTTGTATGTGATAATCCGAGTTTGGGGAGCTTTTTCTTTTTTATATACTCTCCATTTTGTTTGGAGTTAATGGAGCTAAAAGACCTAAAGATGAATCTGCAAATATACCTGGATACTCTTTATCACTGTCACTAACTTAGTGGTGATCTGCCATTTTTATTGAAACTTGGGCACCAACTGCTGGTTAGAAATATTTTTCATGGAATTCTTTGTACTTTAAATAAACTAGTACTTCAAGATCTGCCATGTGTTCCTCATTCATCTTTAAGGCACAGAGTTTCATGTACCTTTTTTGAGCTTTGACTCTGAAATATTTGTCTCATATGAGCAATGTCTAGCAACCTTTGAACTCAATGCAATTTTATTAGTGACCTTCAGCAAATTAGGGCAGAAATATGTATTTTGAAGTTTTGTTTTATGATTCATCTTATGCAAAAACTAAAATTCTTTTTGAAAAATTAAACTTAGCCCTGGCTGGTATGGCTCAGTTGGTTGGGCATCGCCCGATGCACCAAAAGGTTCGATTCCTGGTCAGAGCACATGCCTGGGTTGAGGGCTCCATCTCTGGTAGGGGGCGTGCAGGAGGCAACCAATGGATGTTTCACTTTCACATCGATTATTTCTCTCTCTCTCTCTCCTTCTTGCTTCCCCTCTCTTTCTAAGTAATCAATAATAATATTTTTTAAAAGAAAAATTGAGCCTATATTCATTTTCTGCTCTTTTTAATAGACACCAGTATTAAAAGGTCTCTATGTAGATTTCACGTTAACAAATATCACAGAGGGGGAAAAGATTGTTGTTTCCTTTGGCATTTATCATCTTAAGGTGGTAGAAAAATACGCATCTGCTTTTCCTGTGGAGAGGGAAATAATATGATAACCTTCTGATTATATACATAAGCGGAAACTGATCAGCTTCTCTGGTGCTTCGTTTTTTTAAGGGCGAGTTCCAGTTGGATTGTGCTAATGCACATATTCATGAATCTCTCCAAACAGGATTCATGGCTCTCCAGGGAACCCTTGAAGTATGCATCATTGTTTCAATGAAGTATGTTCATTATAAAACATAGGGACTGTAAAGGGTGAATAGCATTTGCTTTGGCCTAATACTATCTCTGGTCTGCTTTCCTCCACTATGATTTCTCATCCTTCCTCTTTCTTTCTTTCTTTCTCTCTTTCTCTCTCTCTCTCTCTCTCTCTCTCTCTCTCTCTCTCTCTCTTTCTTTCCTTCTTCTCTTTTATACCAGAGAGGAAAAACAACAACAACAAAGAATCAAATTAGATATTAGACAAAATTGGGGGAAAAATGCTTTTGTTTTAGAATTTAACCTTAATCTCTTTTGAAATGCTATATAGGTAAGGGTAGGAAACTTAACTCTGAAATCCAGAAATTCTTGTATTTTAACAAGTGCTTTATTTAGTAAAAATAAGTTTATGGACATTTCTCTTCTCTGGGTATGCATAAGTTTCTCGCATGGAAAAAGCAAGGGCAAAGGTGAAAGGCATAAAAAAAATAAGTAGGTAAACGCCATTAAAGCAGGAAAAGAAGAGAGGCGCTATTATCAGAACAATGTGATGGAACCAGGCACACAAATTTATCTCACTGGCATTATTGCAAAGGGAACAATATCTTGAACTGGTCAATCTTTTATTTATTTATATTTGCACCAAATACATATCCTAACATTTCCCCTCTCTTCTCCGCAGAGTTCTTCCAGAGAACCTGAGATTTTAGGGAGTTCTACTAATGCGCATGTTACAAAGAGGCCTTTATTAGGGAGGACATGAATGGAGTTCTGAGACAGACTACAAAAGCCCTACACTGCACTCGTGTATAATGGGGGGCTTTATAGGGAAGGAACACTGTCTTTGGGGTATGAAGGACAGTTTAATACAACATCTATTGCAAGGGAACAAAGGAGTTATGTAGCTCACAAATTAGGGTATTCACATCCAGATATATTAGTAGTGGAGTGTAAAGACTTGGAATTCAGTGTAAAATGATCCTGTCATCCAACACAGCAACACTGTGGAATGTGGCATTCCTTAGATGTAAGTGGTATAGTCATCAAAATAGATTGTACAAGTCACAAATAACTGACACTCTGTGACTCTGTAGTGATTAGCTCCCAAAGACAGTAATTCTTAGTGGCACTAAAAATAAGATGAGACATCTATGATTAAGCAGGAAATGACAAATGCAATTCAAGATACTATATATTCCAGTTGTCTTAAGTCTCTCAGTGAAAATTAATTGGAGATAATATTTTTTAAGAAGCATAAGAGGCCATAGCACATACAACACGGAGCCCATGATTTATTGCTCAGTTTAAGTCTCCATTTCAGTCGGATAGTCAAATCTCAAATCTCTATTATGTGATAAGCCATGAGGTAGGGGAAGGAGATGAGACTTGAACAAAGATGAAAAAACCCAGCACCATGTTATAGGGTCTCCTTGTCTAGTGGACAGGCCAACAGGCAGACTCCAGTAATATGGTCCCAGCTCACCATTACAACTAGTAAGGTCACGTTCAGTTTTGTTGCTTAGTCCACTAGATTTACTTTCAATCCTTGATTTACTATAACTGTTGCCAACATTTGACACTGTTGACCACCCACCCTCAATTCCATTGGCTTCCCCACACTCGACCTTTATAGTATTACTCCAACCTCCTCTAGCCACTGTTTTTAATCCTATTTCTTGTACTCATTTATCTCAACTCATTGCTTAAATGGAACTATTCCTCTTAGATATGTCCTCAATCCTTTTTTTTTTTCTCCCTATTTCATATCCTCTGATTGAATGATTTCAACATCCCATGGCTTTATATCAATGTAATGATGAGCCTGATTCTCCAGCCCAAACCCTGGTGTTTCCTCTGACTCATGCTCATGGAAATCACTCTCCCGAAAACCACCTGAATCCCCCACAAGAAAATTGAATTTCTTGTCCAAAGCTAAATTCATAGTATCCTCTCCATTTCCCACTTTCAACATACTCTCTGTCTCTTGTGTTTCCTTATTTTAGAAAGCCACTGTCACCCAAACTGTTGCTGAAGTCAGAAAGCTATGTACCATTCTTCTCATTCGTGCTTTACTCTCAGTCAGTTACTAATTCCTATCCTAATTCTACAGATTCATCTCTATCTCCATCACCACTCACCTGACTCAAGCCACCATGATCTATCATTAGGATTGTTACAACAGATTTCTACCTGGTCTCTTTGCCTCTAGTGATATTCTCATCTAATACTTTTCCCCCAGTATTCTTTTAAAAATACAAATCTATGACACAGGTGTAATGTGTTTATGTATGGTGAAGAAGAAGGCAGAAATGATAGAAAACATTTTGTATAGCATGATATTGTAAATATTCATCTAACCATTAGCAAAGCCTCCTAATTCTATCATCAAAATATAATTTAAATCAGAACTCTGCATGAATTACTGTGATAGTCCCTAGTTGGTCTCTCTATCTCAGTCTTTATTATTTTAGAGTCTATTTTTGAGAGAACAGTCAGAGTAATATTGTTACCACCTAAGTCAGATTGTGCTCTGTCTTATTCAAAAGCTTCTAGGGCTTTTCCATTTCATTCAATAAAGTCCAACACTTCATGGCCTATAAGGACCTAGCTCCCTAGGGTGATCTATCTGATTCCCTCCCCTACCACTCTTCCTCTAGTTCACCACAGACTCAACATTTAGCAACACACACCAAGAAAATAAAGTAGACTAATGCCAAGGTAAGCTTGGGACCACATCCAGGCTCTGCAATCTTCTGGCATCCGTTTCTTCACCTTTAAAGCTAAAGTAAATTGTCCACTTCAAAAGGCTTTTGTGAGGAAATTATATATGTAATAAGATGTATGCCTGTCATGTAAAAGGTGCTCTAAAATTTTATTCTTTTTCTCCATTTAATCATCTTCCAAACCAATTCAGGAAGGATTTCCTACTTTGAACAAACACAATCTTTCTTGATAACAGAGCCATATTTATTAATTTGATTTATTAATTTATAAACCTATAGTTCATATAATGTCCTGTATCAAAGATTGGATTCAAAATTAATCTTTGCTGTTCATTATTTTGTTTTTAGAAAATTCACCAAATTGATTTCATTTATCATTACAATTTAAAAATATAGAGAATTATATTATCACCTATAACCTTGTTACAGTTTTCTTTTTAAAAATTTCTAAAATATTTTAATATAAAAACAAAATGCTAATATAGCATATTGAATTAATTTGAATTACATTGGAATTTCTTTATTAATTTGCTAAAATATACTCATACTCTGGAATAACTCAGTTATTTAAGCTATGGACTTTGTAACAATGCAGTGAGTTTCAGATCAAGCATTTAAAGAGAAAGCGGACAGGTCTGTGTTCAAATATTTTTTTCAGTTTTTGTAAAATTACTATTATTATTACTATTATATTATTATTATTTATTGTGTTCAAATCTTAACACCAGCCTTCACTAGCTCTGTGGCTTTGAAAACATCATTTAACCACTATGAGACTCAAGTTCCCATTCTGTAAAATGAGGTTAATAAATAGGACTCATCTCACAGGAGAACTTTGAAGATTAAACAAGATGTGCAAGTAAGACGACTCAATAATTCTAAGCAACAGCAGCAGAGGTAAGTGCAGTGATCATGGTCATCATAGTACTATGTCTCCTTAAAATAAGACCAGAATTCTGGGAAAGATTGTTGAATGATCTTGAAAACTATTATGAAGCTTTCTTTATTCTCTTCAGGGAAAAACAACAAATATTTCTTTACCCTCATATTTTTATAATTTTTTAACAGAAAAAAAATGGTAAGAATATGCAGCCCAAGATTTTACAAAAACTAGAAAAAGGTTTAGAACATTCTGCCATAGAGTGTAAAGCTGTGAAACATTATATTTATTTGGTAAATACTGAAGAAAAATGATATATAAATCAAACTATAAAAACCTTTGCTGTGAGCGGCAGTTCTCCCAGGAGATGGTAAAAGTATAAAACGGGAAAAATAAATATTAAATTAAGCCTCAACTGAGATAAGTGTAGAAAAAGCCTAATCAAAGAACTTAAATGTTCTCTGCTCAATTTGTTTTGTATGCACTTCTCCATATTTTAATTTTTTAGTTTATGAGGGTAACTATAACAGAAAAATATTTTCCTAGCAAAACGGATCACCAGAAAATTAAAACAATCTTGAGAAAAGGGGCAGGATAGTCGGGAAAAATGCACAGAGATTGATACAACTTTTCCATTCAATCTTTAAAGCTAGAGACCTTGCCAGCCAAAAATGCATTTTCAGTCTCTTAAAGAGGATATATAATCATTAATGTGGTAAAGAACCAGGCTATATTTTAACGATGTATTTTGCTTGAATTTCACCAAATGTATTACAGTATTTTACTACCAGATCACATGGTTCTCACACATGAATCAAGCATTAAATGTATTTTTATAAAGTCCAGAATTCAGTGTGAATAAGATAGTGTTTTATGATAGTCAAAGGAAAACACTCAGGCCTCTTCAGTCAAATTTTTCCAAGGCGGAGATTATTGTCATATAAAGGAAGCAGCCATAGAAAGACTTGCTTATAAAAGATGTAGGTTCCATTCTCAGCTCTAACACTCATTAGTCATGGGCTCCAAACAAAAACAAAAAGCACACACACACAAATAAACAAAAACCTATTCATTGAACTCATACTATGTGCTCTGCTGTCCAGTGTGGAGAGAGGGCAGAGGAAAGGATAAATGTCATATGGTCTCTGACCTCCACAGCACAGTCAATGGGAAGATGTCTGTGAAAGGAAATGTGTCCCTTTACTCATTTACAGTACACAGATTTCTTAAGAGCCTCTTGTGTGTCAGGCACTGTTCTAGGCAACGTGGAGAGAACACTGAACTAAACAGATAGATAATTAACTAACTAATTAAATATTAAAACCTGACCTCATTGAGCTTATATCCTAGTGAGTAGAAACAGACAAAACCCCAAATATGTAAACATGTTATATGTATGCTATATAAGTTCTACGGAGCATATAATGCAGGAAAGGAACATGGAAGTTCAAATTGTAAATATGTTGGTCTCGTAAGGTGAAAGAAAACACAGGCAGATATTTGGAGGAAGGGAATTCCAGGAAAGAACAGCAGCTACACCAGCCCTGGGGCAGGAGTATGTGTGATGTGTGTGACAGGCAGCAGGAAGGCCTTACACCCAGAGCAGAGTGAGCAAGGGAATGAGACCAGAGAGATGGAAGAAGGGCCGGGTCATTTAGGGCCTTGGAGACAAGTTTGGGAAGAGATCTCACTTGGTATTATGGGGACACACTGTAGAAGGTAGAGTATAGGGAGAGAAGGGCAGAAGCAGGGACGCTTGAAAGGTACTCCTGCAACAATCCATGAGAGAGATGATAATGACTAATAGAAATGGAGGTTATAAGAAGTTATCTGAATCTGGGTAGAATTTGAAGGTAGAGATGACTGCATTTACTGATTGATGGGATGAATCACTCTAATGTCATGTTTATTATGTTATGAAGTGTGCAACAGCTGGGTGTCTTTTTTTTCTTTCCCTTTACTGCCTCTAAATATGCATACACTGCAGATTAATGTTGCCTGAGAGTTGGGAAAGATTTCACAGGAAAAATGGTATTTGACATTGAATTTGATCTTAAAGAATGACTAAATTTTTTTCTGGCTGTGAGAAACGGAAAAGACACTCCAGGGCTTTGCACTTAGTAAATCATTGGAAACTTTAATGAAGTCACTGTCAAGGAGGATGGAACATAGTACATTTATAAAACATGTGAAGGTGTTGGTTCATGGCCTTAAATGAGAAGTGTGAGTGGCTACATGTCCACATGTGGGCTTGGGCCAGGAGCTTTTGGTAACACAAGGCAGAAAATAAATACAAATGGTTTTAGCAAAAAAGGGGGGAGGGTGGGGAGGATGTAAGCATGGCTGTATCCAGGATCCAAAGGGAAAAACAAAACAAAACAAAAAACATGATTTTAGAGCTTGCTTTATTATCCTACATTTCTCAGCTCTGCTTTTCTCTGTATGTTGCTGACAGGCTCTCTTCATGAGGCAGTAAGATGACTGCCAATAACTTCAGCAAAAAGAGGACCTTGTTTCTCCCATGCTTTAATATTTTCCACCAATGGAAGAATGGCTGCTGGAAGGGATAGAGGTAACAGGAATTAACCTCGCATCCCACGCCCATCTCTGTAACTCATATAGATGCTGTGGGATGGTGGAGAGGTGATTGATTTCCTAAGGGAAAATGGAAGCCCTGGGCAGACAAAGCAACAGATGAACAGCACAGTTGGCAAAGTCGTTTGGGTGAGATAAAGGGTCTGATGAGCCAAGTGAAGAGCTCTGCATTTTATCCAAAAAGCAACCAACACATTTTAGGCCAAGAATTAATATGACCAATTTTACATTTCTAAGAATCAGTGGTAGTAAGAACAGATTGGGTTGGGAAGCAGTTAGACTCAGTGTGGTAGGTTGCATTAGTGACTCTAATTCTTAATTTATGCCTGTATCTATGCCCTTTGCTGTATGACACAAGAAGCAGGGTATATTTCTCCACCCCTTGACTTTGAGTACCACCTGACTTGCTTTAGTAATAAAATAAAGTATAAGTAATATGCCAGTCCCTAGTCTAATACTCAAGAAACCTTTAGAGTTTCTGCTTCTGCTCACATGGCCTTGCAATTGCCAAGCATAGGCTACATTCTTCTTCCAGGAGGAGAAAGAAAGACAGGTGGAGCAGAGCCAGACTGCCTCAGCTTATCCCAGCCTATACCAACCCACCCCCAGGTGGACAAGCAAGCCCAGCTGTGATCAGCAAACCCCTTCGCTGAGTCCAGCACAGACAGCTGACACTCTGATTCATGAGAATACATTACTGCTATTTTAAGTTACTGAGTGGTGAGTAATTTGTTGCAACAAAAGTGTAAGTTTCTCCATGGTTAACCGGACACCTTTAGGGCTCTCATATTGGTGGCTGTTACAATAATAAGCAAGAAATGGCAAGGGCCTAAGTTAAGACTGTGGGAGAGGAGTTAGGGATGGGCATCTAAGACTTGATAGATACTTAGGAAGTATTTCAGGATGATGAATAAGTTGCCAATTTAGCATGAGAGTAGAAGTGAAAAGATTGTTTGGGGTAATACAGAATTGGAGGTGGCACGATCCAACTGGCCCTTAGAACCGGGGATGGGGACTTAATTTAATTGAGAGGAAAAGAAGTTAAAGTGGCTAAAGAAGTAGAAGAACAATATGAAGGATGAGAAAGAATAAAGATCCTGGAGAGCTACAATAATAAGGAGTCATAAAAATAAGAGAAAGAGCAAAGAGACATGTTGCTGAAGCCAATAGAGAAAGCATTGTAATGCTTGATTACCATTACAGGGAAGTCAACTTGGTACATGAGTACTAAAACAACATAGCTCGGCAATTGAGAGGTCATTGGCAACCTTGATGAGATCATCTTTAATGCAATGGAAAAGGAGAAGCAGATGGGGATGAGCTTAGTATCAATGGGAAAATGTGGCAGGTAGAAACTTGCACAAAGTTCGGTAGTGACAGAAGGAGAGAAATGGGTTCACATGATGACAAGTCCAAAGTGGGAGTGGTGTAGCCAAATGAAAAAGCCAGTGAAATAGAGGGTAGCAGAGAGAATGAACTGAGAACAAAATCTTGCTTTTCAAAATATGAGAACTAAATTTGACGACAATGATGATGATGGTGATAGTAAAAATAATAACAACTGTAATGTACTTATCGAGTATAAGCAGGGCAATTATAATAATATTCAGGGTACTGAGCATTTTACATGTATTATTTCTTTTTAAATTCTAAAATGTTCTATGAGGTACAAAAATTATTATAGGTGAAAAAAAATAGAGGCTTAAAGATATTAAATAACCTGACCTAAGTCATAGAAACCATAAGGGGTACAGGGAGAATTCTGAATCTAGATCAAATTATTTTTCATTATTCTAAAGTACATGATAATTTATAAAATACAATAGAAATGAATGTGAGTGCATTGTGCACATACACACACATATGTACACACATACATGTATAAAGGGAGTAGGCAGATTAATTTCACTTTGCCAAAACAACAGCACCTAAATCATTTCCGGTAAGTTACTGGAGAAATTTAAAGGTAAGAAGTGATGAATCATCCAAAGGTTGGAGATGTCAGATAGTGTTTCTCTGCAGATGGCTAAATGAAAGTTTGCTTTGTTTTTTAATAACTAGGGACACAGCAAATTCAACTCTGAGAGTAATAGGTCTAAAGAAATCCACATAATAAGCACTATTAATAACCATTTAGCTCTAGTGGTTAAGAAATGCAAAATGGGATTATTCTGTTTTTGGTCTTTTGCTTTTAAGTTTGAGGACTAATATATGCACAAATGTGTAACATGGTAAATAATTATTTTTAAATATTTGTTTATAAACCGATATGCTTAATCCAAACTGTAATTAATACAAACCAATTTTCTTTTCTTATAGGAAAAGCGATGTTACATACTGTAGGATCCAGGATCATCAGTTTTACTCTCTTTCAACATTTCTCAACCAAATAGCTGCTAGAGATGTTATGGATGGATGAGATGTCTCTTGATTCCATGATATAATTTGAAAGCTCCTTTTTGAAAATAGACTTTATTTTTTAAAGCAGTTTTAGATTTATAGCGAAATGGAGAAGACAGTACAGAGTTACCACATGCCCGTTCTCCCCACCTGCACACAGTCTCCTGCACTAGCAGAACTGCAGCACCAGCATGGCACATCTGCTATATGCATGAGCCTGTATTTGCATATCTTTATCGCCAGAAGTCAAAAGTTTACGTTAAGGGTCACTGTTGGTGTTGTATATTCTATGGGTTTTGACACATGTAAAATGACATGTATCCACCTTTATAGTATCATAAAGAGTAGTTTAACTGCCTTAAAAATCCTTGGTTCTGTCTCTTCATCCTTCCCTTCTCCCTATCCTTTGGAAATCACAGATTCTTTTACTATGTCCATAATTTTGTCTTTTACAAATGTCACATAGTTGGAATCATAGCGTATGTAGCCTTTTCAGATTGGTATCCTTCACTTAGCTATAGGCAATTAAGTTTCCTATCTCTCTTTTTTTTTTTAATCCTCACCCAAGGATGTTTTTCCCATTTATCTTCAGACAGAGTGGGAGAGAGGGAGAGAGAGAGAAACAGCAACGTGAGAGGGACACGTTGACTGGTTGCCTCCTACATGACCCCGACCAGGGCCTGGGATGAACCAAAACTGAGGCCCTTGATCAGAATCGAACCCACGACTCATTGGTCCAAGGATCAATGCTCTCACCACTGAGCCAAACCAGCCAGGGCCAAGTTTCCTATCTCTTTACATGGCTGGATAGCTTATTTCTTTTTAGGGCTGAATAACGTTCCATTATCTGGATGTACCACAATTTATTTATCTATTCACAAACTAAAGGAATCTATTTATGAAAGAGTTTATTTCTGTGTTCTCTTTTCTGTTCCATGGATCTACTTGTCTATTCTTTCACCCCTATCACTGCCTTGATTACTGTAGCTTTATAGTAGGTATTGAAGTAGAGTAATGTCAATCCTCCAGCTTTGTTCTTCCTCAACATTATGTTGGCTATTCTGGGTCTCTTGCCTCTCCACATGAACTTTAGAATCATTTTGTTGATAGTCACAAAATGACTTGTGGGATTTTGAATGGGATTGCATTAAATCTATAGAACAACTTGGAAACAGCTGACATTTTGATAATATTATCTTCCTATTCATAAACATGGTGTATCTCTCCATTTATTCAGTTCTCTGATTATTTTTCATTAGAGTTTTGTTGTTTTTTCACATAGATCTTGTACATATATTTTTTTAAAAGATTTATATCTAAGTATTTCACTATACTTAGTAAATGGATTGTGTCTTTTTAAATATTTTTTCTTTATTGATTTTAGAGAAAGAGGAAGGGAGAGGGAGAGATAGAAACATCGATGATAGAACATCGATTGGCCGCCTCTTGCATGCCCCCCACTGAGGATTGGGCCCAGAACCTGGGCATGTACCCTGACTGGGAATCAAACAAGTGACCTCTTAGTACATGGGTCAATACTCAACCAGTGAGCCACACTGACTAGACTGGACTGTGTTTTTAATTTCAAATTCCATGTGTTCACTGCTGGTAAATAGAAAAGTTACTTTTGCTTATTAATCTTATATCCTGCAACTTTGCAATAATTATTTATTGATTGAGTTTTTAAATCAATTCTTTCATATATCCTGCATAATAATGATGTCATCTGTGAACAAAGGCAGTTGTATTTCTTTTTTTTTTTACCTTTTATTATTTTTTTAACTTATCTTTATTGTTGAATATATTACAAATGTTCCTTATTTTTCCCCCATTGCCCCCCTCCTCCCCATTCCTGCCCCCTTCCTGCCTTTCCCCACACTGTTGTCTGTGTCTATTCATTATGCATATATACACATAAGTACTTTGGTTTATTTCTTCCCACCCCCAATCCCCCTTCCCTTTGAGGTTTGTCAGTCTAACAACCAATTTGTACTTCTTAATCCCGTCACCTTTTTCACCCCTTCCCCCAGCCTCCACCCATCTGGTACTCAACAAAAGTTCTCTGTATCTATGAGAATGTCTCTGTTCTGCTTGTTCATTTTGTTTGTAGATTCAATTGTTGATAGATATGTATTTATTGCCATTTTGTTTGTTCATATTTTTTAATCTTTTTCTTCAAGAAGACCCTTCAACATTTCATATAATAATGGTTTGGTGGTGATGAACTCCTTTAGCTTTTCCTTGTCTGGGAAACTCTTTATATGGCCATCTATTCTAAATGACAGCTTTGCAGGATAGAGTCATCTTGGTTGTAGGTTCTTGCTTTTCATCACTCTGAATATTTCTTGCCACTCCCTTCTGGCCTACAAAGTTTCTTTTGAGAAATCAGCTGACAGTCTTATGGGAACTCCCTTGTAGGTAACTAACTGCTTTTCTCTTGCTGCTTTTAAGATTCTCTCTTTGTCTTGAACCTTTTGCATTTTGATGATGATGTGTCTTGGTGTGGGCCTCTTGGGGTTCATCTTGTTTGGGACTCTCTGTGCTTCCTGGACTTGTATGTCTGTTTCCTTCACCAAGTTCAGGAAGTTTTCTGCCATTATTGTTTCAAATAGGTTTTCGATTTCTTGTTCTCTCTTTTCCTTCTGGCACCCCCAAGATGCAAATGTTGGCACGCTTGAAGTTGTCCCAGAGGCTCCTTACACTATCCTCATTTTTTGGATTCTCTTTTCTTTTTGCTGTTCGGATTGGGTGTTTTTTGCTTCCTTATATTCCAAATCAATGGTTTGCTTCTTGGCTTTGCCTACTCTACTATTGAATCTGTGTAAACTATTCTTTATTTCAGTTAGTGCATCCTTCATTTCATACTGGTCCTTTTTTATGCTCTTGAGGTCCTCACTAAGACCATTGAGCATCCTTATAAGCAGTATTTTGAACTCTGCATCTGTTAGGTTGCTTAACTCCATTTCACTTAGTTCTTTTCCTGGAGTTTTGTTCTGTTCTTTCATTTGGGACCTGTTTCTTTGTCTCCTCATTTTGGCTGCCTCCCTGTGTTTGTTTCTATGTATTACTTAGCGAGAGGTATGGGGCTAGCTGAGACCAGATGCTGCTTGTTTGAAAGAATTTAGGAAAAGCTGAAGCAGGATCCAAGGCAGGCCAATCCTATGGTAAAGTAACTGGCAACAGCTTGGGTGGGCCTGAAAGTTGGGTGGGGCGGGGCCAACAGTGTGAGCCAGGTTGCTGGAGTCCCAGATATGGCCAGGTCTGCTGGCCCAGGGAAGGGTTCACCAAAGGAACAAAGGCCTCTGACAGCATGTCTGTGCAGGAGAAAGCTGCCTCTCCAGCCCTCGCTCCAATGCCAAACAGCTCAGTTCTTCCCCATATGACTCTGGTGCTTTTCTAGCTGCCTCCCCCATGCTGGAGCCTGGAGGGAGCACGTCTGAGTAAGTCCGTGCGCGGGCCCTTTAAGAGGAGCTGCCGGGGGCTCCAGCCGCCTCAGCCTCAGTTCCCGCTGGTTTTTCCAGCCAGAAGTTATGGGGACTTCTCTTCCTGGCACTGGAACCCTGAGCTGGGCACCTGGTGTGGGACGGGGACCCCTCAGTCCTCAGGGAGGACCTTCCCAGCCGAGGTGTCCCTCCTAATTTTTATCCGCCACACGTGGGTGTGGGACCAGCCCGTCCGCGCCTCCGCCCCTCCTACTAGTCTGGATGTGGCTTCTTCTTTAATTTCGTAGTTGTAGGACTTCCATTCAGCTTGATTTCAGGCGGTTTTGAATGATGGTTGTTCTGTAGTTTAGTTGTAACTTTGATGTTGTTGTGGGAGGACGCGTTACCGCGTTTACCTACGCCGCCATCTTGACCGGAAGTCCCATTTCTTTTTTCTTGATCCATTGCTTTTTACGTCCTTTCCTTATCTTGTTATATTAACTAGGGATTCTAGTACAATATTGAAATGGAGCACTATGAGAGCATCCTTGCTTTGTTCCTGATCTTAGGGGAAAAGCTCCAAGTTTCTGGCCATTAATTATAGTAATGGCAATAAGCTTTTTGTTAGATAATCTTAATCAACTTGAGAAACTTCTCATCTATAGCTAATTTGCTGGGAGTTATTATTTTTTATCATAAGTAAGAGATTTTTGTCAAATGATTTTTCTGCGTCTGTTGATATGATCATGTGATTTTTCTTCTTTAAACTGTTGATGTTATAGATTACCAGGGATAAATCCCAAGTGATCATGGTGTATAATTGTTTACATGTTTTTAATATTTATACTTTTTGTATTTGATTTGCTGTTTCTTTAGGACTATCTTAATCTATGTTCGTGAAAAGTATTGGTCTGTAGTTGTTATCGTTTTTTCTTGTAATGTCTTTGTCTAGTTTGGTATTTGGTATTGTATGGCCTCATAATATAAATTAGGATGTTTTTTCTCTGTTTATATCTTCTGGAAAAGATTGCATGGAATTGTTATAATTTCTTCCTTAAATATTGACTAGAATTCACCAGTGAATGCATGTGGACCTGGTGCTTGCTGTTTAAAGAGTTATTAATTATTGGTTTGACTTATTTAGAAGAGATAGGCCTATTAAGATTGTATTCTTTCTGCCCAGCCAGTGTGGCTCAGTGGATTGAGTATCAGTCTCACGAACTGAGAGGTCCCAGTTCAATTCCCAGTTACTGATTAATGTTTCTCTCACATCAATGTTTCTCTCTCTCTCTCTCTAAAAAAAAAAAAATCAATAAAAACATTTAACAACAAAAAAAGATTGTCTTCTTCCTTCTTATGTGTGTTTTGGCAGATTGTGTCTTTCAAATAATTTATCTATATCATTTATGTTACCAAATTTGTGGGCATAGAATAGTTCATAGTGTTTATTTTCCTTTTAATGTCTGTGTGATCTGTACCGATGTCATCTCCTTTATTTCTGATATTAGTATTTGTGTTCTCTCTCTTTTTTCTTAGTATGTCTAGAGGTTTATCATTTTATTGATCTTTTCAAAGAAACAGCTTTTGGTTTGGGTGACTTTTTCTTTTTCTTTTTTGTTTTTAATTTAATTCATTTCTCTAATTTTTATTATTTATTTTTTCCTATCTATTTCAGATTTAATTTGTTGTTCTTTTTCTAGTTTCCTAAGGTAGAAAATTATATTATCCATTTTAGATCTTTCTTCTTTTCCAACATATGCATTTACGATATTAAGTTCTCTGTAAGGACTGCTTTCACTGTCTCCTACAAATTTTGATAAGTTGTATTGTGATAAATGTATTCCATTTTCATTTAGTTCAAAATAATTTTCAATTTTTCTTGAGATTTCTTCTTTTACCCACATGTTATTTAAAAGCGTATTGTTTTTTCCTCAAGTATTTGGGGGCTTTCCAGCTATCTTTCTGTTATTTATTTATAGTTTAATTTCATTGTTGTCTGCAAGCAGACCCTGTATGATTTCGCTCCTTTAAAATTTGATAAGATGCATTTTATGGCCATGAATACGGTCTCTCTTGGTGAAGGTTCCATGTGAGCTTGAGAAGGATGTGTGTTTTCCTGTTTTTGAGTGAATTAGTAAATAGATGCCAATTATATTCAGTTGATTGATAGTGCTATTAATTTAACTATGTCTTGAAAGAATTTTTGCCTGCTAGCCTTTTCTGACAAGGGGTGTTAATGTCTCCAACTATAATAATTGATTTATCTATTTCTTCATGCAGTTCTATCAGTTTTGTCTCACATATTTTGATATTCTGCTGTTAAGCACATACACCTTAAGGATTATTATGTCTCTTTGAGAATCAATCCTTTTATCATTATGTAATGATCCTCTTTATCCTTACTATGAGATCTGCTTTGTCTGAAATTAATAGAGCTAATTATGTTTTCTTTTGATTAGTGTTATGTACTGAATATTTGTGTCCCCCCCAAAACTATATGTTAAATCACCAGCTCCCAGTGTGATGGTACTTGGAAATGGAGCTTTTGGAAGGTAATTAGGGTTAGATGAGGTCATGGGGTGGAACCCTCATAATGGGATTAGTGCCTTTAGAAGAAGAGACACCAGAGAGCTTGCACTCTGTCTCTTCTCACAGCATGCATGAAGAAGGGGATGTGTGATCACACAGTGAGATGGCAGTCACCTACAGGTCAGAAAAAGAGGCCTCAAATTGAAATCTACTATGTTAGTACCTTAATCTTGGACTTAGCCTCCAGAACTGTGAGAAATAATTTTTTCTTATTTAAGCTACACAGTTTGTGGTGTTTTGTTATGGCAGCCCAAGCAGCCTAATACACATTTTCTGTCCTCTTAATTTTAATAAATCTATTTGTGTCTGTATTTAAAGTGGATTTCTTGTGGATGACATATAGTTGGGCTTTGTGTTTTGATCCACTCTGCCAACTTTGGTCTTTCAATTGGTATATTTAGACCATTGACATTTAAAGTGATTATTGATTCATTCGGATTGATATCTACCTATATTTTACTGTTTTCTGGTCATTGCCCCTTTCTTTGTTCCTATTTCTGTCTTCTTCTACTTTTTTGCCTTTCTTGGGGGTTTTACTTTAGCATTGTATATGCTTCTATTTTATCTCCTTTCTTAGCATATTGTTATATATATATTTAATTTATTTTAGTGGGTGCTCTAGTGTTTGCAATACACATTTACTACTAAACTAAGTCTACTTTCAAACAACACTATACCCTTTCACACATAGTGCAAGTACCTTATGATAATGAAATAAATCTAATTCCTCTCATGGTCTGTATCATTGTCATTCATTTCACCTACACATATGCATAGATATCAAAGACATTCTTGCTATAATCATTTTTAACAAAAAAAGTCTTATCTGTTAAATCAATTGAGACTTAAAAAAATAATAATAACTTTATTTTATCTTCACTTTTTCTTCCTCTGATGCTTATCCTTTCTTTCTGTAGATCCACATTTCTGACCTATATCACTTTTCCTCTCTCTGAAGAACTTTTTAAAACATTTCTTTCATGGCAGGTCTACTAGTAACACATTTCCTCAGTTTTTGTTTGTCTAATGAAGTCTTTATTTTGCCTTCATTTTTGAAGGATATCTTTTCAGAATATAGCATTCTGGGTTAGTGTTTTTCTCTTAACCTGTTAAATATTTCACTCCATTCTCTTGCTTGCAGTGCTTCTGAGGAAAAGTTGGAAATATTTCTTATCTTTGCTCCTCTACAGGTACGTTGTTTTCTTCCTCTGGCTTCTCTCAAAATAATTTCTCCTTATGATTTTTTGAAGTCTGAACATCATATGCCTACTTAAAGTTTTTGATCTGTTTTTGTTTTGTTTTGACATTTATCTTGCTTGATGTTCTTTGTGCTTCCTGCATCTGTGGTTTTGTGTCTGATATTTGAGGAAATTTTCAGTGATTATTGCTTGCTATTTTGTTTCTGTTTCTTTCCCTCTCTCTTCTCCTTGTGGTATTCCCATTATACATTTCATCTTTGTGTTATCCCACACTTGGATATTCTGTTCTGTCTTTTTCATCTTTTTTCTCTTTGTTTTTTCATTCTGGAAGGTTCTGTTGATATATCCTCAAGCTCAGATGTTCTTTCCTAAGCTGTATCAGGTCTACTAATGAGCTCATCAAAGGAATTCTTCATTTCTGTTGCAATGTTTTTGATTTGTAACATTTTTTTCTTAGAATTTTCATCTCTCTGCTTACATTCCCCATGTGTTCTTGAATATGTCTACATTATGCGTGAGAGCCATTAGCATATTAATTACAGTTGTTTCAAGTTCCCAGTTTGATCATTCCAACTTCCTTGTCATATCTGAGCCTGGTTCTAATTTTCGTTTGGTCTCTTCACACTGTGTTTTTGTCTTTCAGTATGCCTTGTCATTTTTCTCTTGATAATCAGACATGATGTACTACTTGAAAGAAACTGAGGTAATATATTGATAAGGAAGGGGGGTCAGAGGAAGCATTTGGTAATCTTATGATTAGGTCTCAGTCTTTTCATAAGTCTGTGCCTCTGGTATGTAACCTTCACAAGTGCTTTTCAGATTTCCCTCTTAGGTGGGACAGGATGGCTAGACTAGGCTGGATTTGGGTATTTTCTTTCTCCCATGTGGAGTGGTAGAGGGGGTTGGAATTATTTACTTCTCCCACATAGATAAGTAGAGTGAGAAGTTAGGTATTTCTCTCCCTCAAGTCAGTTCAACTTTGATAAAATCCCAATAGTTTGGTATCTGTTAACATAGTTTCTCTTGAGGGCAGGATTTGCTATTAGAATGCTCTAGTGTATTTCAATATGGTCCCTTTTCCCTCAACCTCCAGAAGCACGAGAATTTTTTTTTTCCAGGATTCGCTGTGAGAACTTGGCTAAGCTCATGGCCGTAAAACTTACAAAATTATTGGAACTCCTTTTAGGACAAGGCCCCTGAGGTTTTTAACCTTTAGACTTATCTACTCTAAGCCACTGGCAGTTCATCAGTTGCAGTTCAGGTTTTCCTACGCTGGTACCAGTTCCCATGGAGGTTTCTGCTAGGGGTTAAGTTGTGAGTCTCTGTATTCACTTGTCTGTTTCTTCAATTTTGACATACGGTGGTTTTCCATATAACCTCACTTTTTAAAAACATCTAGGGAGAGTTGTTGATTTTTAAGTTTGTTTAGCTTTTTCCTTATTGTGAGAACAAAGTAACCATTTTCAAACTTCTCACATGCTGGAACCCAAACCAGTAGTCAAACATGGCTTTCTGAATAAATTTCTACACCTAGTTATTCAATTATTTTTCATAAAAAAATAGATGTAGACAAAAATATGTGCTATTGAGTTTTCTTCATCTAAAGTCTTAAGATATATATATTAGGAACTTGTAGATGATTTGGACTGGTGTTTACAGTTTTATAATGTCAACTGCAGATGTAAAACATGTCAAATCATCATGACATCATATTTATACTATCAGTCAGACTTTTAGTTGAAAACAACAGAACTTAACTTAACCAGAAAAGGAATTTACTGTAAGGGAGTGAGTTAGCACACACAGTAACCGGAAAGGCTAGAACACAAGTGCTGGCAAGGATCTAAGGGAGGAGAGACAGAGCCAGAATTCTCTATTTCTGTGTGCGATGTTACCTAAGTACACCTAAGAACACTAGAGAGATCATATTGTTAAATTCTCACTCCACCAGTTTTGCTGTAAAAATAACCTCAATTGAACCTATTACCTTTGTCTCATGCCTCCAATATTCAAACTCTAGGGTAGAAGCATCTGACTAGACACACATAGGTCACTTGTCCGCCTCACTAGGGGTACATAAGGTAAATTCTTTGCCAATACTTTCCCCACAGACACCACTGGCTTCCTACATATCTTATGATCTCCCCCTGTCCCAATTAGAAAGATGTTTAGAAGCTAAGGAGCACAGTCAAAACAACAATGGTTTCGGCACCTTTCTGCTCAGGTATACATATCTGTCAATCTTTTTTCCTTTTTATTTGACCACGAGAAAATAAGTGGGCACTTCTAGTTTAAATAAATCGGGTGCTGAAATGTATTTAGCGTCCCCTCCTAGATTATAACTTAACATACATAGCAGGCATTTAATCAAAGTTTGTTGCATTGGATTCTAGATAAAGAGAGGTAGTATTGCAAATAATGAAAAATATTGCATACTATGGATGGATGCCCTTTACACTTGCCAATGGAAGGCATTGTGTGATTTTTACAGCAAATTTACTGTAGATTTGGGCATAACTTTAAAGTTGCTTATCATAAGCTTTTTAGAAATTATCTGAACCTGTTCGGTCAGAAAATTGGGCTGTAAATCCCATGATACTAAATATTTCTCATAAGATATCAAAAATGAATAGGTTTAAATTGGGTTGGAAATTCTGCAAGAACAGCACTTTTTACAGTACAACCGTGTTTCTGACTGACACCTGTCCTAATCCCAGGCCATGCACGCATAGCTTCATGAAATGTGCAGCATTGAATGAGTTACTAAACTTTCTGAATTGTGAAAAAAGACAAAAACAATAAAACTTGATCAGAGAGAGCTAAAGTTTAGAGGTTCCTTCATTCAAGCCAAATTGTTCAACCCTTATCATAGTGTAACCACCTAGTTTAAAAACCTAAAATAAATAAGTTATCCATGTAACCTTGTCACTTTAATTTTCACATGTTCTTTTTGTTTCTGTTCCAGTACAACATATCACACTTGCATCTCTGTCTCTTTTTGCAATAGGCTACAAACTGTATTCCAGCACAGTCTCAAAACTGCCAACACCATGTAAAGGTAATGTTCACATAAAGAAAAAGCACAGAAGCTGGTATCTGGTCCCTTTATGTTCACCTTCAAAGGTTCTTCAGATTGTCCTGCTTGCACCCCCAGCCCCTACCATAGGCGTAGCCTTATGACATCTAGCTGAAGAGTCATTTGAAGGACAAATAGCTGAAAGCTAGTTTGGACTGTAAATTAATATGTCCATGCATTAGCAAGGTCTTTCTTGCATTTATCATTGTTAACTGGGATTGAAATTAAAAACAATTTCCCAGAGAGTAGGAATTAGAAACTCCTATTGTTAATTAAATGCATTTAATTACAAGATAGTGATTGCTTCTATTAGAAATAAAATATTTGAATATTAGAGGAGTCTTAGTTGGGAATATTCTAACAAAAAGAGAAAGTGAGGATTAATGAATCTGAGAAAAGCTGCATTTCAAAAAGAAGAGAAATTGTACATTATTTCTTTCATGTAAACTGGCTAGTTAGTTGTGATGCAAGTAAGTAAAGTAAATAAAACGTACCCAGTAATTTGTATTGAGTATCTATTTTGTGCCAGGAACATATGGTGTGTGAGGATGCTACTCAGATGAAAAATAAATAACTCCAATCTTCAAGGTCTCAGATTTTCGTATAGGATGAAAATGCAAATAAATAATACATACTACATTCAAAGGGCTATTGTTATCTTTTATAGAAGGTGTGAAGTATTTTTTTAAAGCTTAGATTATTCAGAATCCTGTATTTTAATGTTTCCATTGATTTAGCCAAGTGAGTATCATTTTATTTGATTTAACATCAGAGAAAGAAATTTGAACCCTATGAACCTGGGCTCCATGCCATGTATATAGTGTTTTGTTAACCTAATAACCAAATGAGAAATTATACACTCCTCACATTTATAAATCTTTTGAGTAATGACTAGATTGTATTTTTTTATCTTTAAAGAACAACAGTTTGCTGGGAATAGACAGCTGACTAAGATAAAATCCAGGCCTTGCCTGGGAGACTCTATCAATAAAGAGAAAATGAAAGACACTGGAAAAAGTTGTATGACTCACATTTTGGGAAAGTAGCTGTTGTTAGTTTCAATTTTCTTCAATTACGATGGATGTTAGTAAGGATGTTAACCCTGTCATTCTGGCTTAAGTCCAACTTGGGTAATTACATTCTGCCCACTTAAATTTTCTTTGGGTCCAAAGAAATCCTTCATTCTCACCTCACACTGTTTTTGCATGTTGCTGCACACGGCTAAATAGAAGCCACATTTAACGCTTGGAATCCGCATCTCTGCGGTGAAAACTTGATCCTTTTGCATAGTAACAGTATAAATTTACTTTGGAGGTAAAAGTTTTAGAACATGTAATGTAATAAAGCCAAAGAAGTCATATGGCATTTTTAACTAAAGATACCAACTCCCTCCAAAATCCAATAGAATGAATTGTCTTTGACAGTGTCTGTGCAGTAATGGGAGATTTTTTTAGCTTGCCCTGGCTGTAAATGTAAGATCATTATCATTAGATCTGTAAAATACCAACAAGCAAAATATGAAGAGATTTCAAGTCACCTTTAAAATCACCCCAAAAGTTCAGTCTCAATTATCTACTATCAATGTCATTTTCCTTGGCTAGAAATTTGTACCAGAGAATAAATTCTAAGAAGAGGAAAATTTTAAAGTGCAATTGATGCTGACAGTTTATCAATGGAAGTGCGAACCTAAGTCACGCTCATCTATGCACCAAACTTCTGTCTCTTGCTCTGCTCCATCTGCTTTGCACTTTTGCCACATTTTTGTAGGGACATTAGACATTACTCAAAAGTAACCTTTACTACAAACACTCAAACACTTTCCGTGAGATTTCATTTGGAGATACTCACTGGGCTTCCTGCACTGTTAGAGGGCAAAAATTTTTACAAACATTTAAAATTTCCCTTGGAAATCTCTCTGTAACCCCTATAAATAAAGCCACTGAAGGTTTAGATTCCTTAAAGACTCAATTTTTAAAATGATAATATATATACATTATACCTATGTATTACAGCAATTGTATAATTACCAATATGAAATGAATATCAATTTAACATATTAAGCAAAAAAATTGACACAATAAGAAAAACATAAAACACGAATAGATACTTGGGCAAAGAATGGGTACAGGTGATTTATAAAAGAGCACAGGCAATTCATAAAAGAAAGAAAAGTCAACATTCAACATGGATAAGGATATAATTAAGTAAACATTAGTACATTTCTGGTACAAACACTACTACATTCCAAATTTAATATTGGTACAATTTATTTGGAAAACAATTTTGTAATATTTGCCAAGAGCCTGAAAAGAGTCATATTCCCAGTAATCCTATCTCTGGGAATCTATTTTAAGAAAATAACTCTTTAAACAGATAACACTTGCCCTGGCCAGTTTGGCTCAGCGGTTAGAGAGTCAGCTCGAGGACCAATGAGTCACAGGTTCGATTCCGGTCAAGGGCACGTACCTCAGTTGCTGTTTGTCCCCGGCCCTGGTCAGGGTTGTGCAGGAGGCAACCAGTCAATGTGTCCCCCTCACATTGATGTTTTTTTCTCTCTCCCTCTCTCTCTCTCTCCCTCCCTCCCTCCCACTCTGTCTGAAGATAAATGGGAAATATCCTCAGGTGAGGATTAACTACAAAACAAAACAACAACAACAAAACAGATAACACTTTATAGACAAAGGTGTGTATGGTAGCAAGAGGGCTTACATATTTTAGGGAGAGGTAAAAATAAGTAGTAAAATGTGATATATAAGGTACTTATATAGTATGATAAATGTCTATAATTGATAAAGAAGGAACAATAAAGGAAGTAGACCAGGGTAAGAAGGAATGGGAGTACTAACCAGGGGCTATTGTACTAAGTAGGGTAGTCAGACTAGGCCTCATTCAAAGGGAGATATTTGAGCCAAGCTTGAAGAATATAAGAAAGTTACCCTTGCAAATACAACATGGAAAGAGAATTCTAGGCTAGAAGCAAACCTATAACAAAGGCCCTAAGGTAAGGACTTGCCAGTCGTGTTTAAGGAACAACACAAAGGTCAGCGTGATCCAAGCAGAATGAACAAAGGGGAGAGGAGTACTACATGAGGTTACAAAGGCAAACAGGAGCCAGATCACCGAGCCTTGTGAGCCACTGTAATGACTTAGACATTTACTTAGAATGAAATGGGGAGCCACAGACATGAGTTGTGTGTAGAAGATGATGTGCTATGACACATTTTAACAGTGTCAAACTAGCCAGTGAATTGAGAATAAACTATGGGGACCAGAATTTTCAGAAAGGTCTGTTTAAGAAGTTATTTTGATTATACAGGCAAGAGATAATGGACCAGACTGTTATCAGAGAAAGTGATAAGAAGTTATCAGACTATGAAAATATTTTGAAGAAAGGGTCAACAGGATTTCCTAAAAAATTGGTCATGCAGGGCAAAGGAAAGAGGATAGTCATTGATGACTCTAAAGTTTTTGGTCTAAGCAACTGGAAGGGCAGAATTGAGATCAACCAAGCTTGGGAAGGCAGAAGGAACAGGTTGGAGGGTGAGAGAGATCATAAATTTCATTTTAAGCATGTTGAGTCAAGGTGTCCATTAAACATGGGTAGAGAGATGTCAGATATGTGAGCCTCGACTCCAGGACAGAGGTCTAGTTGAAAATACAAATTTGGGAGTCATCAAAAAAAAATGGAGAGTCATAAGCTTATAGTTAGTATGTAAAGTGATGGCTCTGAATGAGATCATCAGGAAACTAAATACATGGAAACGAGAGAAATAAAGGGCAGAGCGAGCTCTGGGGTTCTCCAACATTAAGAGTTTGAGTAGAAGAGGATGAACCAGAAAGAAGCAATCAATGAGATAGGGAGAAAATGTATGGCATTCTTGAATTTGAATTAGAAAAGTACACGAAAAAAGAAGCAGTGACCAATTGTATTATGTGATGCTGATAATCAAGATGAAGACTGACAATTGATCACAGCATTTAGTAACACGCAGGTCATTGGTAATAGAGACAAAAACAGTTTTTGTAGAGTGGTGGAAATAAAATCTTGTTTGGAACAGGTTTAATATAATATAGTAAGAGCCATCTCTATCAAAGACAATCACTTCAATAATTTTTTAAAATGTTTTTGTATTGTCTGTGACTACATCTGCTAGTTACTTTCTTCCATTTTATGCATTCCCACTTCAACTATGTTAAAAAAGAAAAAAAGTATGCCTAAATTGTATAATGGCTCTAAGTACAATTTCATTTACCTCCAGCATAAAAGTATATTGTATAAGAAAATCTGTCTAAATTTTATGTCCTATGGTTAGTATTTGGATTTACTGCAATGCTACTCATACAATCTTAATCAATATTATTATTAGAAGAACAACAAATGTAAAATTGGCCTTGCCCATTCATAAAGCATTAAATATTTAACTATTCTATTTTAAATATGTTGAAACCCTATTTCAACTATGAGCCAGACCTATGGTATTAGCTTTGGTATTGGGACTCAGTTTTTAGGTTTAATGTCCATGGAGGACATTGTGTAGCTAGAGAAGTGAAACCCTGTTCTTCAGATGTTGCCCTGGTACTCATGGATCATAACCATCAGAGATAGTGAATGAGATGGGAATGGGAGGCAATGCCTTTCCAGTTCTCAAAAGTTAGCTCCCTTAAGGATAATGCTCTCACCTCTAACTAATCCCATCTAACATCCTACCCAATACTTTAAATAGTCTCTAGTACTTTGGCAAAGAGAACCAAAAGAGGACATAGATTTTATTCTTAAAGGCAGGGGAGCTATAGTTGGGGGTGGACAGGGCAAAGTAGAAAAAAATGAAAGAGAACAAATTAAGGATACTAAAAAATTTTTTAAATATTCACTTATTTAGCAAAATTGAAATCACCTTACATGCTATCATTGGAACTCCAACTATCCTCAGAGCCCCAGCTTGCCTCTCTAAGTGCTGTGAAGAATCCCATAGGCATGTTACGATCTTTATTTACTTACGTTCAACTGTATTATAGAAGGTATTTGAGGCTCCCTAAAAAACAAACAAACAAAAAACATTACAACACTAAGGTAGAAAACAAAATAAAACAAGACACAAAACAAACAAAGAAAAAACACAAAGTTAAAGATATCAGGGCAAAAGGAAATTCATTCAAATATTGTAAATATTTTAATGACAAGTGTTTCATGTGACACAAACTGTATTAGACATAAATGATCTCATTTAATATTCACAGAACTCTATGAGGAAGGTATTTTTAGTTTTTTTTTTTATTTCCAGATGAGGAAATCAAGACTTGGGGTATTTAAGTTACTTACCTAAGATCACAGGGCTAGCAAATGCCAAGAGCTGTTATTCAGCCTCAGGTTGGCTGACTCCAGAGTTGATTCTCTTAACCACCTAGAGGTTAGGATAGATAAAATATACATGATAAAGCCTTGTACCATTAAAAGAGATGAGCTTATGTTTGGATGAAGATTCTCAGTGGCCAAAGTAAAGATGAAAACAGAACAGTTACATAATGCATTTACAGATACACAAAACTTTGCCTTAGGAAAAGGAAAGTTTTCACTTCCTCCACCCCATCCAACATACATATCTTCATGTATTCATGAAAAGGATATGTACAATATAGTAGATTTTATCCTTAACAACATCCTATAATAAATACAATATTAAGTTTTGTATAACTTTTATTAATCAAGTCTCTTAATGCAAGCCAGTGCAAAATTCAAAATAGAATTCCTTAGTACCATTTCAGGTTAACAGAATGTAAGGAGGAAATGCAAGCTAGGTGTGCAGCTCTCTGATGGTCTCGCAAGGTAACATTTAGGGCACTTAGGATACCTGGAGGAGTGGTTCTCAATTGGTGACATATTTTATCACCTGATTGCCCCCCGACATATTGAAGTAGCTCGGGAAGGGAGCATAAATTATAAAGTATATTCAAAATTTACATATTTTAATATTCATGAAATTGAAATACTATTCTTCTTGTTATAACAGTAAAGTGAAATTTCTTGATTGGTTGGAATATGCAGAAAATAGTTTTACGCAATAGAGAAGCTGTTGAACTCTAGGAAAGCACGGGAATTTTTGCTTATTAAATGGGAGCATAGGTTTTAAAAAGGTTGTGAAACATTGATTTAAATGAATAAATAGATGACATATTCCTTGTGCAGTATTCATTACAACAAATTTGAACCTATGTTCCGGAAAGAAGTCAGAATGCTGAAATTTTGTGTTATTAATTAAGGGCAGATATACAGGGTGTGGCAAAAGGTTTACAGTTGTTTGTATGGGTAATAATACAATAATTCATAAATAATAATATAAGAATAAACTCTGTGTTTTGTATGCTCACAACCGTAAACCTACTTTTGCTCCACCCTGTATATGTTTAATAATTAAATAAGCCTAAAATAAAGTGTTCCTCCTTTCTTGGCAATTAATAAGTCTAATCAGGATTTGAATCTTAACAGATGGTCACACATCCACATAGAACTGGGCCTCAGGAATGCCTATGAACAATAAAAAATTGTCTTTTGTAAATGGCCCTGGGTCCACTCTATAGACAAGTTGCAATTTTCACTCTTACATATCTCATCTTTTAGAATTAACATTCTGAGAACAGTCCTATTTAGAAAGTGGTTCTATTGCCCATCATTTGGGAACATGATTATTTAGAGAATATTCCGATTTTATAAGAAGTTATGTATGTAAGGTGTCATTGTCACTTATAAATAGACATTCTTCCCTAATCCTTCCTAAACAGAAATTTTTCTAAACCTTGTTATCTCCACTCTGCTTGGCAGACAATGTAGTTTCCCATTCTGAACACTCGACGGAAAGAAACCTTGCCAACTTGAGCAGGACATAACTTTGAAAAATTATTTTTATGTCTTCCCACAGACATGGACAACTTAAAAAAAAAAAAAGTGGGAAAATTTAATCATAACATTAGCTTAGTTAGAATAACATTAACTTAGTCTGCTGAGATCTAGGCCAAAGATTTGTTTTTTAATTCTGATAATGGTAAACAGACAGTTGCCATGAACCCATAAATACTTGGAAAGAATCAAACAAAAGAATGCTTGGAAGTTAAGTAATTTCAGCTCTCACTCTCTTTTCACAAGCCATGTATCTCCAGCCCAGAATCAGAAGGCCAATGTATCCTCTATACACTCCATTCTTGCTTTCTCAACCTTCACCCGTGGTTCCACAGCCCCAATCTCAGTCTGGTTTCCAGGTGGGACATTATTGTTTGGTTTTTGGTTTTTTCAATTGATTTTTAGAGATAGAGCAGGGAAGAGAGAAAGAGAGAGAGAAACATTGCTCTGAGAGAGAAACATCAATCAGTTGCCTCCTGTACACACCCCAACTGGGGATCAAACCTACAACCTGGGTATGTGCCCTGACTGGGAATTTAACCCACCACCTTTTGGTGTATAGGACAACACTCCAACCAACTGAGCCATACCGACCAGGGCTTTTGTTTTGTTGTTGCTGTTTTTTCTCCAGTGAAAATTATAAAAGAAAACAACCAGGGGTATCACTGAAGAAAGTCTCCTGGATGCTAGACTTGCCGTTGGCTCCCTCAGCCATTAGCAGTTGCTCCTGTTCCCCACACGTATCAGCTGCTTCCTGTGCTTTCACAACTTCCCCCAACGGTGGCAGCCATTACAGAAGCTGAAGAGCTCCAGGAATCCTTCACTGCATAAAATAGACCTTAACCTCCCCAATGCTTAAAAATTCAGAAGTAGTTCTCAAATTTCACTTAATGAATAGTTTAATATACCTTTATGCTTTACCAAGAACTCCAGGAACAACACCAAAGTCATATAGTTTTTGAAAAAATAGAGTCATAGTACATTTGACTTACAAATGGACACAAGTTTCTAATAACCATAGCATCACATTTCTAGATATTCTCCTGGACCTGTTGCAGTTGTTGTTGTTGTTATTGTTGTTTGAGACAGACTAAACTGACATTTTCATATCTACCTGCTGGTAATGATCAAATACAAGTGTCTAAATCAGAATCTTTCTTTTGTCTAGCTAGTTATAAGTTAAGACCATGAAATACTCCTGAACCAATTATAGCTCACCAATCTAAATTCAAACTAAATTTATAGTTACTACACACACACACACACACACACACACACACACACTCACAATTCTCTTGCTAAATACAATTGCTCTTCTTTTATCACATGAGTTTGTAACATAAGCTTAATTCAAATATCAATATCAAAATTGTTCTTCCTATGTTCTTACCCCAATGCAACATTCTCAAGTTGTATCTAACATTTTGCATTATTGTGTTATTTTTAAACATGTTTCAAAATTTATCATATATTAACACTTGCACACTTCCCAGACTTTAGAAGGAGCAAAACCACATGAGGATTTATCATAGCATGGTTTGATGTCCACTGAGATCAGAGGCAGGCCACAGAACAAACTGAGAAAATAATTTTCTTAGGGAGTTTTTATATTAGTTGTGTTGATTGATCATGATCCTTTTCCTCATTTCAGAGACCAGTCATTTGACTGTGCCAGTGGGGAAAACGAAAGACCCATTATGTAGAACATGGTGTCAGTAAACCTCTGCAATGATCACCAGTTTTCAATGCATTTTAATCTATGGTCACCACCTCTGTTATCAATGTGCCAAATTCATGAAAAGTAAAGAATCCCAGGAAATTCTGCTGGTGTGGAATTTAGACGAAGAACAGAAATGCCAGCTGAAATGCTAATGAAACAATTAAAGACATGCAATAACTTGGGAACACATTGAATTAGGATCAGTAAGAGACCTGTCATTGCATTCCATCACATGGAATAGTCTGGGACATGGTAGAGTCAATTCTTCTCTTCATACCTTGCTGTCCGTCTTCCAGGAGTGCTCTAACTCGTTGTTGGAGGTCCTGCTCAAATGGCTTCTCTTCCCTGCAGCTTTTTTTGAGGACAAATTCTCCTACAGTCATCCAAACAAACTTGTTTCCTCTTCTATATTCACACAATACATTACACACACCTGTAGTCTATTTAGAACACTTATTACATATTATATCATGCTACTCATACATATCAACAGCTTCCCATAATTGTGCAGCTTCCCACTACTTTAGTTTGTCTGCACATATATAGAACATTTGTTTTTTTCCTAGTAAGAATAAGGACAGTACTAAGTCCTGTCATCATGAGGCTTAGTATAGGGTGGGACCTCAGTAAACATTTGTTTCAACCTTCTCCCTTACTAGTTCTGCTTACAGGAAAAATGCCTTATCTGAGCTGTTACATATTCAACATCCTCTAAAACTTCAATGCTTATATAAACTAAGCAGGAACAGGAACCAAAGTGAAGGAATAATGCAGAAAGAGAAAAACAAGTTTTTGTTCAAAAGGTAATGGATTATTTTAAAAATCTTTGAAGACGATATGGGTGCTTTGCTCTTTGTGCTGCATTATGCGGGCTTTCTCAAGTTTCATGTATTCATTTCACAAGGAATATAATCAAACACTCACCAATTCACAGAGTGTTTGAGTGAGATCTGAGTTGCAGTCTCTCCCCAAAAATATTTTTTTAACTAATGGGTTTATATGCTGACATTCTATTTTTAAATCAATATTAGTTATTGATGCCAACCCCAGTATTACTAATATATGATACAACAATGATTACAAGTAAATGCATGTAACTCTTCAAAGATTAATAATTAATTAGCAGATATAGAACATATACCAAGGGACAAAATTGGAATTGCTATTACATTAAAGCCAGAGGAGAAGGCTCACATGATAACCACTTGGACTATTTTTTGTGAGAGTTGTTTGGTATAAGAAAATTTTTCCCTAGAGTCATTCTTAAATGCTCTTTTAGTTACTTAAAAAAAAAAAAAAGTACAAGATCAAAGTTCTAAACTACCAAAAATTATCTATAGCCAAATGCTCCTATCAGATCCTGCTAGATGACTAGATTAGTTACTAATCGTTCAAAGTGGTGAACTGAGTAGGAGAGGAAGTGCTTCTGCCCATGAAGCACGAACTGAAGCTTTGAAGTCTATATTCTGAAATTCTAAAATCTTTCAGTCTGCAGATTATAAAGTGGTCCTCAAGATGAAACTCTACCAATGTGCAGACATACTGGAGTAGAATTGAAGACTAACTGTACTTCTTTGCAGACTTCAAGTATTATAGTTTTACTACATTTTATGTAGTTTTACTATATTTATATGTTATATTTATATATATTTACTATTTTATATGTGACATAAATATAGAACACATACACAATAATGGAATATTTTATTATTCAGTCACAGGGAGGACCGAGTTATGTTTGTTCCAAAACAAGTAAAACATACAAGTGCCAAGTTCTGGAGCTGAGAAAAATCTAGAGCTCAGTGAGTATCAGGTGAGCTGCATGACATGAAGTTACAAATGAGTTCACAGTGAAAAATCTAGATTTTATTCTCAAAGTTGTGGCTAGCCATTGAATGGATTTAAACAGAGTATGTGAAGTGTGTGTGACAAAATAAGGTTTACAGTTTTAAAAACTCACTCTGGCTGCTTTGTGGAAAATGTTTTGTGGTGGAAAAAGAAAAAAGGAACCAGAGAGACCATTTAGAAAGTTCTAATTGTTGAGAGATGTGGTTCAGACTGAATAGTGATCATGGAGATGTAGGGAAGAGCCTGACGTCTGCAAGATTTTCTAAGCAATCATGGATTTGTATCCCTCGGAAGCTTTTGAAACTCACAAACAACAGAATAGGACCATTAAAAAAGCTAAGAAGCTGAGATTTCTTACAGAAGGTGTCAGTGGCTTAAAAATCCAGGGAAGTCCAGTCACTATCACACAGAGTGAAATTCTAAACTAACTCATGAAAGCTAAATGGAGTTGCCATGAGTGCAAAATGTGAGGGCATTTGGCCTTCCAAGTTCAGGAAATAAAATAAGTAAAGCACTTTAGTTCTCAAGAAATATTGTGTATGCATGTTTGTGATATTAACACTGCAATATTCCCTCAATACCTTTTTTCCAGCCAAAATTATTAATACGGCACCCATGTGTCCTCTAAAATAGGACACTGTCACTGCTGTGCATTTACTTATTGCTTAAATGCTTACACTTGCTTCCAAGGAAAACTAGAATCCTAATCACAATGATTCTGACCATTTAAAGCAATGGTCTAAGAATGTCACTCAAAATTGTGACCTCATTACTGGAGATTTCACTCCCAAGTTCAAGGGAAGTTGGGGCTGTGTGAACTAATTTTAAATTTAACAAGCAGGATGACAAGACATCTTTCTAGAGGTTTATAATGGCAGTGGGGAGTCAAGGGATGAAAGCTAACATTATTTAGCTTAATTTCAGAAGGTAAATCAAACTCAGTTACTCAGGGCTGATTATAAAGTCAAATAGCCAGTGTCTTGGTTTCTCTCCCTTCTAAATCCTAAAATTAAGGCATTTCACTAGTCTTTAAAATCCTGGTTTGACTTCATATTGATGTGTGATCACTCGTTTGTTTGAAATTAACAGAGTTCATTCTGGTCACTTAAATAAATTAGAAATTTGTTTTGAGGATATACAGAGAAATAATAAGCAGTTCCACCATATTGCCAGGCTGTAGGGATACAATAATGTCTTCAGAGTACAAATGTAGCTGTAGTTGGATGGTAACTTTGGCAATTCCAAAAATGTACAAGTGTTCCTGAGAAGTAGGCTCTCTTGATTCTTACTTCAATACTCTCTGAAAATACGACTTGTAGATCCCTCTATTTTGTTTACATCTATATCCACTCCCAATTAATTATTTTCTTATATTTCTGGCTAAGATTTCTAGAAAAAAGAAAATAATTGGGCCTGTTGATCACCATTTCACATATTTGGACAGAGCTATTAGCCAGGTCATGGATTGGCTACATGGATTAAGAATCTACTGTGGCCCAGTTAGCTACATGGGCAGGACTGCAGGATCAAACACAAAAGAAAGAATGCCATTTTTCTACCACTGCCACAATGCAGTGCTCCTCACTTCTTGTTCTGAGCAGTGTGCATTTTCAGCACATACCATCATTGACTTGACTAAGGGCCGGAGAACCAAAAAGCAATTGCATTTTCAAAATTTACCAATTTATAGTTGATAAACATTTATACACTTTACTTCTGATTGAAACCATTCTAAGAGATTGAGAGAAAAAAGCCTATAAAACATATCTATGTTTTTCTTGTTGTACTTATGGTGATTTTATATAGCTTTATAATGACATTACTGTCAGGATTAGCTATATTGGCAGATTTGTTACTCATGATTAGCCTTTCAAATGCTATTTGAAAATCATCAGCATTTGGTAGATTGTGAAGCTTTCAAAACTTCACCTATTTTATAAGATATTGGATTCCTAAGTACAACTAATGATTTACAGCTTAAAAATACAATCAGCCCCTGGTTAAATTATGTAGCTCTGAGAATTAGAGTGGTAACTTCCAGCAGGCTCTACCTGGAAATAATTGGGAATTTTCTAATAATACTTGCTAAAATTGTGTTGTTTATGCTTAATATTATATTTTATGAGTAAAGATTATATTACAGAAACTTTTGACAATGATTATTTTGGGTCCACAATGACTCCACTTTGTTCACTAGTGTTTAAGGAAAAACACACAGTTAAGTAAACTGTATCAGTCTGATGGGGGGAAATAACATCTCTTCAAACATGAGATCATCTCTTTTCAAGAGGAGCTCAGCTGTCCTATTAAATTTTCAGACATACAATGATGATATTAATGCAAACATATTTAAGAGTTCTTTAATTATTTGGCAAGAAGAGGTTTCCACATGGAAATGAGCCATTTGAAATTATGCCTTCAGTTAAACACAATGTCATTTTCCCAAAGGGTTCTCAATAAATATTACTTGTTGATAATGATTTATGAAGTCAACAGTATTCATAGTTTTAAACACTGGAGATTCTTATCTGATGACCACAAAATGCTGCCTGCATCATTTTTAAGGATTGGGCATTAGTTCTGTGATTCTTCGATGCTTTATTCCCCTTCTTGACCTCGGTTTCTTTTTAACATTATTAGCCTTGTTAACATTTTTAATCTTGAGTTTCAGGGACATTGAAAAATACTGAAAGGGAATAGCCAAGAGGTGAGAAGGGCTATTGTGTTAATGAAGGAATGAACTTTTTGTATATTATGGTAGAAGGCAGACCTAAAATAAGAAGGGGGGTGGGGAATGGATGTTACAAGGAGGCAGATTTCAGATACAGAGAGAAAAGAACCTTGCAATAATTCAAGATAATGAACAACAGACCAGATTACTTCTTCAAGCACATTCTCCCTTCCCTAGAATGTTTCATGAAAAGATGGATGACTTTCTCTCGAGGATGGTATAAAAAGAAATCTTGCATTGGAAAAGAGTTTGTACTACTGGATAATCACTAATGCCCTTTTTATCAAAGAAGCTATAATTCTGTAAAACACTAGGCACAGCCATGACCTTATTCCTAAAAATGTGTCTTGATATACTTATTTTTTTCCAAATCTTACCTTGAATCTCCAACCTAACTAGAACACTGGCACAATCTTGGCACTATGTTTCTTTTATAAAGTCATCCATTAAAAGTGTCCAAGTTTTTCAGATTCTGTCCAATAATAGTTTTTATTCTATAGCTTTTAGCCATTTCTATAACCACACCAGTGTCCATTTTAAATAGATCCAACACATTAATTATAAACTCCTAGAGTTAATACTGTGCTAGACATTGGCGATGGGGGCAGGGAAAACATGATTTTAAACTACAAATTAGATCTGACCACACCTCACTATCCTCATCTAGGAAGTGGGAATAAAATGTCTAATAAATGCATCTTGAAATATGTATGCGTATGTATGTATGCATGTATGTATGTATGTATGTATGTATATAGATATATACACATATGTACATACATATATATGTTAGTACATGCTAGTAAACAAAGATAAGATGATTTAGAGAGGCAAAGACAACACTTCCCTAAGATCTGACTAGGGAGATCTTGAGTTTTCCATCTGGTTAAAAACTTTGCTTATGTACAACCCAAAGGTTATGGGCGGGTGATAAAGACACCAACAAAAATAACTTATTAAAGATGCTTCTCTAATCTGCTAAGAGCATCTCCAAGACTCAAATTTTCATCACATCAGTGCACGCATTGGGCCAGTTATGTTTATCATTAAAATCCCCCTCACTCAGTGTGTTAGTATTCAGGGCACAGTCATGTAATTTTTGTCACTCACTCTTCTTTCATGGTATCATTTAGTGTTGTCTGTTATTGGTTCTGCTAAATAAAATTGCAGGTTTCCTCCAGGACGAAAAGTGAGCTTTCTTCGGAAAACATGTCACCCAAGACAGTCACATAAATCTTCAGTGTCTGAAGAACCCCTTAAGAGTTGTGTTTTTATCCTTTAGTTTGGGAATCAACTATTAGCAGAGGTTCTGTATGGATTGCGTTCCAGAAACAGATATCCATGCCTTCTAGATTTAAAATATGTCCAAGACTCTTTTAGGGCCGGGAATAAACTGATAGCTTGGGCCTGTGGAAAGCCAGCTTTGTACCCAGCTCTGAAATTTGGAACCCCTAGGTAGGCTACACATGGTTCCTGTCCATTTGGATGGCAGGGCCAATGCTAAGGCCAATCTTAGACACATCAGCCACTTAAGAATGAACATTTAGAGACTAGACTAAAGAAAGTCATTTTCTCAGTTAGAAAGACCTGAAGATAATTTCAGAGGTGTAATTAGCCATGTCTGAACCCTAAAAACAAATAGAATTACTTATACAAAAAGCTGCTATCTATATTTGTAAAATGTATCTCAGGGGTTTTAAACAAGTTACATTTGGTCACTTGATATACTGACAGTAATAAAAAAGAAATAATTTAGGGTCACGTCAAAATTGACAATTGTTGAAGCCTAAAACCCATCATTATACAAATCTGTGCTATAATTATTGGTTTATCTCCTTCTCTTGCACCATGTTATGAAGTCCTCCAGTGGAGACAAAATATCTTATTTCCTGATCTGTCACATAGTAGAGATTCAAAAGAAGTTTTGAGAATATGCTATTGCAACGAAGATAGCAATAAAAAATGAAAATTGGTATATAGCTGCTACTCTTGGTTTCATAAAAATTATAAACAACTTTTAATTTTAAACATATCATTTCATTATATGTATTTGTTCATATAAAGCATGTCGTTAGTTTTGCACTAATTTATTGGCATATCAGTACATATTATCAAAATTAACAAATGGCCAGGAAACCTGAATCTAGGGATAACTTAAGTACTGCACAATAAAAGAGCATTAAATTTAGAGCCAGGAATGCAAGATCTGATCCCTGTTCAGCCACTAACTCATTGAATGACACAGGGAACTGATTTCAGCTCTCTGAACCTCAGTTTGCACATCTGTTAAATAGAGAAAATTATTATTCCCTTTTTTATGGCACAGAGTTGCTGTGAGAATCAAATGATATGGATGTGAAATCAGGCCAAATGCACCAAATAATCATTATTTATATTTACCCTAGAGGAACTCCAGACACTAGAAACCAATTAGAATTACAGTGAGTAATTAATACAGAATTACTACAGAAAAGAGGATCAAATATTCTTTGGAATAAAACCTCATGCATGTTAGACTGACCATCATCAAAAAGACAAGAGATAACATGGGCTGGAAAGAATGTAAAGAAAGGGAACCTTGTGGGAACCTAAACTGGTTCAGCCACTATGGAAAAGCCATAAAAACTGTTTGTTCGTGGTAAGGCTTCCAGTCAACAGTAGGTTATATTAGAAGTTAAGTTTTGGGGGAGTCAAAAATTATGCATGGATTTTTGACTATGCGAGGGGTTGGCATCCCCAATCCCGACCTGTTCAAGAATAAGCTGTATACATATATCAAATTATTATGTTGTACACCTTAAAATTATACAATGTTATATGCCAATTATATTTCAATAAAACTGGGAAAAATAAAAAATTAAAGCAATGCTGTAGTTGGAAGATACAATAAAAGAGTTAATAAATTGAGATAGATAACTGAAAAGGATCACTCATGTGGGCAGACTGCACTGTTCTTTGTCCTGATGGAGAATCTTCCCCAGTGCTACATATGAGCCCACTTGAATGGCACAGCTCAGGTTAAAAAGAGGGACATCTGTAATACTTTCAACAAGAAAGATAGATTTAATAAATAAATAAATAAATGAATAAATAAATAAATACATTTGGTAAAAAAAATAATAATAATAAATAAAAAGCTTGTACCTGCCCATACTTGATAATTGGTTATTTTATTATGTTAATTTGAATGTAAATCAATATGTATTAATATTTTATACAAATAAGGAACCATTACACTAATTTTAATTTTTGTTTTTAAAAGGTAATATGTTTCCAGAACTAAAAATATAGGGTTTATAACTTTGAGGTGATCAAGATCACAAATGCCGACTTCCAGTCAAGATGGCGGCGTAGGTAAACGCGGTATCGCGTCCTCCCACAACAACATCAAAGTTACAACTAAACTACAGAACAACCATTTTTCAAAACCACCTGAAATCAAGCTGAATGAAAGTCCTACAACTACGAAATTAAAGAAGCAGCCACATCGAGACTGGTAGGAGGGGCAGAGGCGCTACCGGCTGGTCCCACACCCACCTGTGGCGGATAAAAATTAGGAGGACACCTCAGCTGGGAAGGTCCTCCCTGAGGACTGAGGGGTCCCCGTCCCACACCAGGTGCCCAGCTCAGGGTTCCAGTGCCAGGAAGAGAAGTCCCCATCACTTCTGGCTGGAAAAACCAGCGGGAACTGAGGCTGAGGTGGCTGGAGCCCCCCAGCAGCTCCTCTTAAAGGGCTCACGCATGGACTTACTCGGATTCGCTCCCTCCAGGCTCCAGCGTGCGGGAGGCAGCTTGAAAGGCACCAGAATCATATGGGGAAGAACTGAGCTGTTTGGCATTGGAGCGAGGGCTGGAGAGGCAGCTTTCTCCTGCACAGAGGTGCTATCAGAGGCTTTTGTTCCTTTGGTGAGCCCTTCCCTGGGACAGCAGACACAGCCATATCTGGGACTCCAGCAACCTGGCTCACATTGTTGGCCCCACCCTGGTGATTCCCTGAGGCCCCGCCCCACCCAACTTTGGCCCACCCAAGCTGTTGCCAGTTGCTTTACCATAGGATTGGCCTGTCTTGGATCCTGCTTCAGCTTTTCTTAAATTCTTTTAAATGAGCCGCATCTGGTTTCAGCTAGCCCCATACCTCTCGTTAAGTAATACATAAAAACAAACACAGGGAGGCAGCCAAAATGAGGAGACAAAGAAACAGGTCCCAAATGAAAGAACAGAACAAAACTCCAGGAAATGAACTAAGTGAAATGGAGTTAAGCAACCTAACAGATGCTGAGTTCAAAACACTGCTTATAAGGATGCTCAATGGACTTACGGAGAACCTAAGTGAACTTAGTGAGAACCTCAGTGAACTTATGAGGGCATCAAGAGCATAAAAAAGGACCAGTCAGAAATGATGGATGCACAGTTAGAAACGAAGGAGGCACGAACTGAAATAAAGAATAGGTTACACAGATTCAATAGTAGAGTAGGTGAAGCTAAGAAGCAAACCATCAATTTGAAATATAAGGAAGCAAAAAACACCCAATCAGAACAGCAAAAAGAAAAAAGAATCCAAAAAAATGAGGATAGTGTAAGGAGCCTCTGGGACAACTTCAAGCGTGCCAACATTCGCATCTTGGGGGTGCCAGAAGGAAAAGAGAGAACAAGAAATCGAAAACCTATTTGAAACAATAATGGCAGAAAACTTCCTGAACTTGGTGAAGGAAACAGACATACAAGTCCAAGAGGCACAGAGAGTCCCAAACAAAATGAACCCCAAGAGGCCCACACCAAGACACATCATCATCAAAATGCAAAAGGTTCAAGACAAAGAGAGAATCTTAAAAGCAGCGAGAAAAGAAGTTAGTTACCTACAAGGGAGTTCCTATAAGACTGTCAGCTGATTTCTCAAAAGAAACTTTGCAGGCCAGAAGGGAGTGGCAAGAAATATTCACAGTGATGAAAAGCAAGAACCTACAACCAAGATGACTCTATCCTGCAAATCTGTCATTTAGAATCGATGGCCATACAAAGAGTTTCCCAGACAAGGAAAAGCTAAAGGAGTTCATCACCACCAAACCATTATTATATGAAATGTTGTTGAAGGGTCTTCTTGAAGAAAAAGATAAAAAAAATATGAACAAACAAAATGGCAATAAGTACATATCTATCAACAGTTGAATCTACAAACAAAATGAACAAGCAGAACAGAAACATTCTCAAAGATACAGAGAACTTTTGTTGGTTACCAGATGGGTGGGGGCTTGGGGAATGGGTGAAAAAGGTGAAGGGATTAAGAAGTACAAATTGGTTGTTAGACTGACAAACCTCAAAGGGAAGGGGGTTTAGGGGGTGGGAAGAAATAAACCAAAGAACTTATATGTATATATGCATAACCAATGGACACAGACAACAGTGTGGGGAAAGGCAGAAGGGGGGCGGGAATGGGGAGTAGGGCGGCAAAGGTGGAAAAATGAGGAACATCTGTAATACATTCAACAATAAAGATAAGTTAAAAAAAAAAAAGATCACAAATGCCAGGTATGGCTCGCTATCAATAGTGTTCCTCTGTTTTGCGATTAACCATTCCTTAGTATGTATTTTGAGTCCATTGTTATTGCTGCCTAAATTTTGGGGGGATTAAAAGAATTATTCTTTTAAAAGTTGAAGTAGAAGTTCTCCATGTTAGAACATTGCAAAAGAAAAAAAAAGTATCCACACAAGCCATCTGTTCCTCCTGTTTACTAAGTAGGTACTAAGAGGCAGTGACTAATAACTAGCAGTGAGGTGTGCTCTTAAATCTTCTGTGGTAATGTACTCTTCATCATATTTTGTGAAATAGTAAAAATAATGTTTTTCTTAACTGGTTTCACACACACACACACACACACACACACACACCAGGCTGAATGGCTATTTTTAATCACAACATAAGCACCAAATGGTAGAACTAGTCAATTATTCAGGTGTAGCTTGCAACCCACCTGTACCATATGTTAGAAGTACTCAGTATACAATAAAAGTCTGACTCAATCCTCAGGGAATTATAGTTATTTTCTTCCTGAAATTTTTCATTCATCACAATATCACAATCTAGAAAGAAATTTGGCCCTGGCCGGGTGGCTCAGTTGATTGGAGCATTGTCCCATACCCCAAAAAGTTGTGGGTTCTATTCCTGGTCAGGGCACATACCTAGGTTTTGGGTTAGATCCCTGGTCGGGGCTCCTACAGGAGGCAAGCAATTAATGCTCTCTCATATCGATGTTTCTCTCTCTCCTTTCCTCTGGCTCTAATATCAATAAAAGCATATCCTTGGGTGAGGATTAAAAAAATAAATTTTTCCCTTATAGAACAGGTGTTAACAGTGACCATAAGAAATCATTCTACAAAATCCCAGTCTTTGCCTTTGAGAATACAGGCTCCAGCAATTTCAAAGAAATCTGTGATTTAAATATGATTTATGTGTACAGAGACCATTTAATCCTCTGAAACTTGTCCTAGGTTATCAAATTCGTTTCAAAGTTAATAGTGGTCAAAATGTGTAACACAACCAAAACGTTGCTCTAGTTGAATGCTTACTTAATAACCTCATTTTTTTTCTTAGCAAATCTACGTCTGCTATTTTTAGTAAAACAAATTCCACACTATAAAAATGGGCTTAAAAATGTCCATTTTAATTGTATTTTTCAAAACAAAGCAAAAGAAAACCAAAAGCACCTATTTTCATTATTCTGCAACAAATTAATTGGATTAAACACTTATAATGAGAAAGTGTTACTATAGAATTCAAACTACAATGTAGAGGGGATACATTTTTGAGTATGACATTTGCATCTTTTACTGTTCCATTTAATGTGATTATCTAAAAATCACATTACTTTAATACTTTAATACTCAACATTTTTTTTTGGTAAGAACTCAGTAAGTTACTAAACATAATTGACTTCATTAAAGAGACGTCACAGGTTTATATGCATTTATGCATAACCAATGGACATAGACAACAATACTGTGGGGGGGGGGGAGCGGGAAGGAGGGTGTCAATGGGGGAAAAAGGAGAAGCATCTGTAACAAAAATAATTTTAAAAAAAGACTTGTCACAAGAGAGGAGTAAAGCCGGTGCCAGAGTTTTCAGACAGACAGGCAAGGCTTCCACTGGCTATGGCATCTGAGCATGGTCATAGCGTGACATTCAGAGATGGAGGTGGGCTTCTCTCACAGCACAGTATTTAAAACACAAAGCTTGATCCGAGACAGCTAAGCTGACACAGTTTACAGATGATAAACCCATCAGTTCCTAAATGTTCAGTTATTGCCAAGGAAGAAAAGCCTGTGCTTCTATGAACTGTAACTGACGTTAATTGTATGTGTCTGAATTTCATCTTGACTGGGTTTTGGGGCGGGTGGGGAGTGGAAGGAACCTGTCAGAATATAAGAATTCATGAAGAGAAAATATTTACTATATTATTTCAGGGTAGCCTATTATACTTTCAGAATGTTACAGAGCAGACCAAAAGTAGTGGTTTGAAGATCAAACTGCAATAAGAAGGAACAATACCCTCCAGAAAGTGTTGATATTTCAGAAGTTGTTCGTTACATGTAAATTGAAGGAAGAAAAATAATTCGAGCTTTATTTTCTAAATCTCATTATGGTGTTAACTATACAAAGGTGGTTTAGAGTGGAAGACCTCTCTGTGAAAAATATAAGTAAATAAAAATGCCCTGCATCTGAATTTGAGGAAAATAAATACATTTTTCACCTCTTTCTAGAAAAGGACTGTGTGCTATTTCAGCCACTATGGATTCATATTGGAAAAGTAAACAAAGACTTGTTCTCTTCAAATATTCAGAGGATCTGTCCTTTAAAGGAAGTCAGTCCAATGCTAAATGAAGAGACTTGTAGGGCTAGAAGCGGCCATAGCATTTTTCTAGTCCCATCCCCAGCCCCACTCCACTGACTAGTCTCATAGGTGCGAACACTGAGACCCAGAAGATGTCCATGACTAACCCAAGGTCTCGAGCTGGTTGTGAAGATGGTATTAAAAATGAAATATGTGAATATTGTGCTTCTAAAGTTCACCCTTTGAATGAGTCCAACAGAATGTTGCTGACACCTCGATATTAAAATTTGAAAGAAACTTTTAAACTTCAGTGAAAACTCACTAAATTATTTCCAAATACCATATAACTTCCCACAGCTGTCCTTTTCCCATCTTTGGAATAGCTCAAGAAACTTGAGATATTGGAGAATGTAGACTTTACCCAACACAACGGGCAACATAAGGAACAGTAAGGTGGGATTCTAAAGTGTTTCTTTCTGATTACAAAACACTTATGCTCTTTCTACACCTGTGCAACCATGAACACAGGCATACATCTTTAACAAATATTTTCCAAAAGATCTGAATTTGTACTTACTGAACAGCTGAAATGATCAGAATAAATTTGCTGATTTTTTAAAATTGTGAGATTTCCCCCCAAGTTATAGCATAACCATTTTGAATGTTAAGAAACAACATTAATGCTAGTCAAAATTTACAAAATAAAAGTAGAACTCACATTAAAGTAACATGCTTTGTAGACCTGAGTTATGTGCAACTTATTTTTCCAAAAGGCAGTTATCTCATTGAAAAATGGATTAAACCAGACTTTAAAATAAAATGTTTATGTGAAAATAGTGGATATATGTTCAGCTCTTTTCTCTTTATTTTGGGATGCATTGAGAACCTAGAGAAGACTAGGGAAATAAGATAATTATATATACGAGGTAGGGTTATTTGGCCTGAATAAAAAAATAAATATGATTCTACATAGACCTTAGCAACTACATAGAGGTCTTCATTATTGGGAGGACATACCCTATCAAAGAAGATGAAAGCTAAATAAAAGGGATTAGATTTGTGAATACAGTTGTTTAATTAGACACGCAGAGATGGTAGACTTCTTGCTATATGAGTCCAGCTCCTCTAAAAAGTAAACAATATGACAGAATTAGGTATCCAAAATATTTACTGGGGGAAATGCATACAAATGGTAAAGGGAGACCAAGCAGGAGTAGGTGTGCTGAGCCTTCAGGGAATGGTGCAGCTCTGATATCTGGAAGAGGACAGAGGGAAGGAAGGAGGATTGGATAGGAGAAGCACAGTTCTGAGAGTTTCAGCCAGGCTGATCGGGAGCCCCAGAGAAAGGATGGCAATCATAGGAGTGCCTCATTGTAGGAATGGCCTGGCCCTAGTACTCTACCAGGCTCAGCCATTGGCTGGGAGTAGCGCAGGAAGGGTGTGGCTTTGGCGGGAATATAGAAGGTGCGGTCGTTACAGGATGCCTACCAACTAGGAAAGCTTCTCTTGAGAGAAGATATGAGCAATTCACCTCCATAGCCACCACACTGACTATAGATTTTTTGAGTCACCAGTAAAGTTATATTTGTTTTCGTTCTTAAAATGCCAGGGATTCAGGAAGTGAAAGCAATACATTTTGGTGATTCTTTCTATCATATTCATTTTGATTTTGAAATTTTATTTGGCAATATGATTAAACAAAATATATCCATTTTTAAACTGAATTATTCAGTCTCAGTTTTTTATCTTTTATAAATTAAAAACATTTTGGTCATTCTGTCTTAAGTAAGCATTTCATGACTGCTAGTGGATTAAATATAAATAAATTAAAATAAATAAATTTTAATTCTCACTTGAAGATAGATCACAAGCAGAATGCCTTTTGTTCTTCTAGATTGATTTTTAGCAAATTTCTCTATGTACTACAGCAATTTTAAATGTATTTAAAGTTTTTTTTAAATTGGAATGATATGAAACAGTCTAATAGTTTAAGTTTAAACGACACAATTAGCTAGTTATAACTGGAACTACCAGGCCCTATTTAAAATAATGAGGTCTGACAGTTATGGGATCTGAATTATTCATTGATAACTAGCTTTTTCTCATCTGCAAACCATGGCTAACATTAATAACAGAGGTGTAAGTGTGATAACCAAAGAGTCTGACATTAAGAACACACACGCAAAAGTGCTAAATTCTTATTTAATTAAAAAGGATCATGATAGCAATATTTTTCCTGCAAGAAAATCATTAGGCAAAATGTGTATTCTCATATGTTTCAGCATTCCCTCTTTCTAAGTTATATTTTGCATAAAGAAATAATTGTTTTTGATTGCATACAACAAAATAATTTCTTAATCATGCATTGTCAGTAAAATATAAAGAAATATAAACATTTCTAATAATTAAATCTTTAAGATAATCATGTTAGCCTCTCTTATTTGTTACCCCTAGAAACAAGTAAATCATATACTTCAACTTTTTAATTGAAAGAGAAAAGTAGAACATAATAAATTACATGCAAACAGGCAAATAACACAATTGATGATCATTTAATTGAAGTGAATACTGTGATTACCATGAACCAATTTACTTATTGGCAGAGCAGTTCAAAACTAATGGAATAAATCAAGTTATTGTTCCCCCCATAATTTTGCAACAAAGAAAGAAAACTTGCAAGAGGTCACTAAGCATAAATCCATATTGTCCTTTACAGTCAAAAATGGTCTAACTAAAGGAGGGACTACCTTTGTCTGTGTGTATGCTTGGACAAAATTAAAAGTCATGACTACAAACTGTTCCTTTGTACACTGAAAACAGGTTTTTTAAAAAGATAAAAGGAAAACAAGCAAAAAACAGAGTACCCGTCCTTTGTTCCCTTGGTTTGTTACTCTGGTTGCTGTATGCCCCTCTCAACATCAGATCAAATGAGTAATTCAGTACCTAGCTTCCCAGTGCTGATACCGAGGCCTTCTACAGCCTACACATCCCACTCGACCCAGGACAGCACTGGTTTATGCCTGTTGTTTCAGTGTAATTATTAAAAAATACAGAGTGACCCTGTTTACTCTCCAAATTATCCTGATTTGACCATCCTAATAATAATAATGCTCCCACTTATTGAGGACTGACTAACTGTGAGGCAGGCCCTGAGCTAGTTGCAGGCCCTGTGCTTCAGGCTTTTGTGTTATTATTATCTCCATTTCACAGTTGGGAAGACTGAGCTTCTGAAACATCAAGCAACTGGCCCAAAGTCATACATTTAGGCTGAGAGCTATAATTCAAACCTCGGTCAACCTGAATAAAAATGCATGATCTTAACCATTACCCTAGATTCCTACTGTTCTTCAACATGCAAATTCAATATGAGTATTATAGAATATCATCAACTGACAGTCCCAAATACTCTTTAATATACCCTGACGTCAGAAAGCCAACAAGGTTTATAAGGCATGAGTAACAAAATAATTTTAAGTTGAGAACTTTACACAAATAAACATATACACCAAAATAGATGAAATAAAATAGCCCAGGCGGCTAATAGGGCCAGTAAATCCCATATGTTTCAAGTTTTCTTCCTGGTATTCATTCATCAGCAGCATAGCCTCGAAAAAGAGTAAGTGACTCTAGTTAAACCTGGAGTTTCCCAAGAGCCAAGTAAAAAATGTCCCAAAATGGGCTTTTAGATATGTCTTTGTTATTGGATTTATGGCTCAGTGCCTATGCATTTGTAACACAGTGGTCTTTTTAGCAAGACTTTCAAAAGGAGCATTTGAAAGATGGCTTTTTTTATTAGTGCAGATATATACGCCGTAACTTGATTTTTTTTTTCAGTACAGATGTCAGTTACAGTATACCTATCATGCTCTGCAGATTGTGTCATTGGTCAAGAAAGAAGAGAAACCCCAATATAATGATTAATAATCAATGTGTCTGGCCTTTAAGTCCACCCAGAGGAGAAATGAAACACTGATATAGAATCTCTCCCTGAAGGAAGAAAAACACTGAAGATGGAAAAAGAGGGCAGGATGAACTACACTTGGAGGAATATAAATAGCGGTGCTTTCTCATGTGGGGTTCCGCTTGGTTTGGTCTGAAATGTTGCAGTTGAATGACACATGAACTTTACATTGCAGATTCTTTTTGTAATAAAACTATTAATATAAAATAAAGTACGTAAACTATAAGAATATTATTTTAGTGTCTTATTTTCTACAGCTGCTCTGATGCCCCTCCTTTTCTTCTGACGGAGCAACACAGCTTGAAACAGAGAAAGGAAGATTTGGCCCTTGCATCTATTCCTAACGATATCTGGGCAGGGAATTATTTCAGGTTCTTCCCACGCTAGCGTCTAGTGAGACAATCTCCAAAAAATCTAATCTGTGTGCTTGTTGCCTATCTCCTTGATTTTTTACTCTTATTCCCCCCCTTCCCTCTCTACTTTCTTCTGTTGGCTGTCTATTAAAAGAAAAATCTGGCAGAGGTGTTTGAAACTCCAACACACAATCCGCTGATTATTTTATGCTAATGAATGAACTATCTAGCAATATAATATTTCACTTTTTGTGCCCTCCTGGTGGTAGCATAAGATAAATTCTAGAGTATCTTTAATTAACTAAAGGAAGCAGGAAGAAATCTCTGTGGATTAATAATATTTATGGCCCTAAAATGAACAAAATAACAGATGAAGGTGGGAGGGGGCACTCAATGGTAGACAAATCTTAGAGAGTTAATTAAAACAAAATTCATGCTTATTTTAGCCTTTTTATCTGCATACGGTACTGATGCCAGGGAACAGTGAACACAATTTTTAAATGGTCTCAATTTTTCTCTAAGTCTTTGTAGTCTAAATATCTCATCCTTCCTCACTCTTCCTGCCTTCTACCCTCCACCACCAACCTACATATTTCTATACATAATCACTCAGACTTGATCTGTCTTGCAAAACTCCGAACTTTTTCAAAATGATGATGACAAAGCTGCTCAGGCAGAGGCCCTCGATATTAGTATAGTAGATGGAAATGCATTCCTTGAAATAAATGAAGCTGTATGTATAGTAATATCCTGATTGCTTCACTTCTGAGCATTGAGGGATGCTGTCATTGGTGATCCTTACAGAAAGAATCGAAGTAATTCATAGAATTCAGCCCGAGTCATTTCCCAAAAAGTCATAGTAAAAATCAAGTTGTCACCAATAAACTGGTTATCAGAAATAACTGTAACAAAGATCGGACAGAAGGAATGGAGGGCAAGGGTCAAGAAATCTGAGACTAGCCCTGACCGAATGGCTCAATTAGTTGGAGAGCTGTCCCATATACCAAAAGGTTTCAGGTTCAACTCTCAGTCAGGGCACATACCTAGGTTGCAGCTTTGATCCCTGATCAGGGCACATGTGGGAAGCAACCAATCCATGTTTCTCTCTCACATTGATGTGTGTGTGTGTGTCTCTCTCTCTTTCTCTCTCTCTCTCTCAAATCAGTAAAAACATACCCTCTGGTGGGGATTTAATAAAAGAAAGAAAAGCCCTGGCCAGTTTGGCTCAGCAGTTAGAGTGTGGGTCCGCAGACCAAAGAGTCGCAGGTTCGATTCTGGTCAGGGGCACATACCTCGGTTGTGGTTTGGTCACTGGCCCTGGTCTGGGTCGTGCGGGAAGCAACCAGTCGATGTGTCTCTCTCACGTTGATGTTTCTCTCTCTCTCTCTCCCTCCTTCCCACTCTATCTGAAGATAAATGGGGAAAAAAAATATCCTCAGGTGAGGATTAAAAAAAAAAAGAAATAAAAAAGAAATCTGAGACTAGATAAAGGAAGAAACAGGAAACGGGTCAAAGAGCCACATGCTGGATGGATCTTGATATTTGGTCTGCAGTGGTTCCTGGTCTTCAGAGCAAACAGACAGCATCTTCTTGATTTTAACCAAATAAGAACAAAAACAGTGGCAGACACAAAGTCAATACTCATCTGGGATAAGACCTGTATCTCTTAGAGGTATTGTAAATTAATTTCTAGTTCAATCTCAGTATTTTTGTATTTTCAAAATTTTATATAACAAAAATATATTACTTTATAGTGAACACTGATGTAGTGCTATAAAAATAGTAATAGAATACGTCAATATATAATATTGTTAACTAAATAACAGGTATGAGAAATATCCAAATCCTCTGGCGCCTAAAGAGAAACCCGGAGCCTATTATTTGGAAATTTAAAAATAGCCTCTTTCCAAAAAAGTTTTGAAATCTTTGTAGTCTGGTATAGTAGTCCTTAGAGGCTGGTTAAAATTCCACAATAAATAGTATTATTTAATATTCAGTTAATAACTAATAATACCTAGATTCTTTTCTATGCTCAAAATTAGAGAGCTGTCACCCCTAAAACATCTTTAAATAACCATGATTCTGCCTGGACCAAATCCCATATTAACCACATTAGTCCAGTGCCTACCCTATAGGTTGGAGCCTCATTGAGTCTCTAATGTATGTATATAGTTTCTAGAGCTTCTTGTGACCAGGATACCCAAAAGACTAGTATAAGGTTCACCCTTAAATAAAGTTGGTTCTCAATTCTATAATAAACATACTTCTCTTTCTCTTCTGAGGGCCCTGTGACCTCATGCAACGCACTGGCTCTTTAGAAAAACTGGGGCTGCCAAGTAAGGTCCTGCAAGCTGAGAACTAGGGTACTCAGCCACGGGGGGGGGGGGGGAATATGCAGGGCTGAATTCCAGCTCAAACTCCCCTCAGCAACTCTTGTTCCTTGGCCAGAGGCTACATCACCCTGGAGGAAAAGGTGTCTTTTAGTGATTCAACCACCCGGAATGAGTGCTTTTTTGTAATTCATCCCAAGAAAGGGAACCTTTTATAAATTTACCAAATGGCGCTATATCTACTAGCAGTGACCATGAGAGAAACCCACTTTGACACCCTCTTAGTTCTTCCCTTGCAAGCAGCCCCCAAGCCTTCAATCTTTTAGTTCACTATCTTAATTCCTGTTCCATGTCCCATGCTGTTAGGACTCTATTTGGAGATAATATCTGAAAAAATAATTCAGACTAAGGCGTTAATGGAAGTATTTTTGCATTTTAACTAAGGATTTTGTCTTATTCCCAAACACCTAGAACCACAAGAAATTTACTTGCTGGCAAGGCTGGTGAGAAAGGTGTTTTGCCTTTAAGTATTGTAACCCTACTTACCTAGGTACAGAACTGGTCCCTCCAAGTGCTCTTGTAACCCAACAGTATACCCTATCCCCTCTCTCTTTTTTCATTATTATTATTTATTATTATTATTATTTTGTCTTTATTGTTGAGAATATTACAGATGTCCTCCCTTTATTTCGTCCATTGCCCTCCTCCACCCTGTTTGAGGCAGGAACTGATCTCTTCTTTAAATTGATCCAGGGCCTATGAACTCAAAAATGTTTGGGTTGTGCAAAATTATCAGTTGAAGATACAGTACCACCTCCCACATGCCTTATCCACAGCTTTGTTTTCTGTGGTTTTAGTACTCATGGTCAACCATGGTCCAAAAATATTAAATAAAAAATTCCAGAAATAAACAATTTATGTTTTAAAGTGCATGCCATTCTAAGTAGCATGATGAAATCTTGTGCCATCCCACTCTGTCCCACTCAGTACATGACTCATCCCTTTGTCCAGTGTGTCCACACTGTGTCCACTCCCCACCCATTAGTCACTTAGTACCCGCCTTGGCTATCAGATCATCTGTCATGGAACCTCAGTGTTTGTGTTCAAGTAACCCTTATTTTACTTAGTAATTGCCCCAATGTACAAGAGTAGTGAAGCTGGCAATTCAGATATGTCAGAGAGAAGCCTTAAAGTATTCCCTATAAGTGAATAGGTGAGCACAGTATAATAGGATATTTTTAGAGACAGAGAGACCACATTTACATAACTTATTACAGTATATTAGTATTAATTGTTCTATTTTAGTATTAGTTATTGTTGTTAATTTCTTATTGTGCCTAATTTATAAATTAAAGTTTATCATAGGTATATATGTACATATAGGAAGAAACATAGTATATAAGGGCTCAGTAATATCTGCAGTTTCAGGCATCTGCTGTAGATCTTGGAACAAACCTCTATGGATAAAGGGGGACTACTTTACTAAACATGAATGGGACAATGTCTGACTATATAGAGATTTTAAAAGATTTCAGTTCAAATCCTGAATACTTATAACCTGTGTGACTTTGGACAAATCACCTCACTTAAACAACATCATAGGGTTATTCTGAGGAATAAATTAAACACTTATGGCAAACCCTAGGAAAATGGCAGAAAAATAGCAGACACACAAATAAGATGTATCGAATTAGAAGCAGAAAAATGTATGGCTCCTCTGGATCTGGTAACACATAGACTGCTAATAATAATACAAATAATCAAAAGACATGTTCATCAAGTAAGATCATTTTAATAGAAAAAAGCAATTAGCAATACAGGATAGCCATTTAAAACTGTGTTCTTGAATTTATTTAAAGTACTACTACATTAAGATGAAAATCAAAGACTATCTTTGAAGCATCACCAATCATAACAGCCTTACCATGGGAAAATATTTCTTTAACATTAGAATTCCTTCTTGGCATCTTTCTTCATGGGACTTGTTCTTTCATTGAATTACTTATTTTAATTGAGAATTATAAAACCACACAGGGGGTATTCTCATGCTGAGATAAAAATGATTGAAATTTCCAGACTTCTTTTTGTGCGTAGTAAGTTGATGATAGCATGATCTAGCTTAATGTAATAGACGAAGCTGCTGTTTCTTAAATACAGAAAATAGATAAAATAGTATTTGCTTTTCACAGCCAAGGTCTAAATAATTGTATTTCTCATTTTCATCTTCCACTAAAATACTCAGAACCTTTCATCAATAAAATGTGCTATTTCTTAACATTGTTGTCGGTCTGATTTTTAAATTGCTTCTATTAACTTTAAGAAAACATACTCCCACTCATATTTCCTGCTGATGTCTTCATATCCTAAAATTTTCCATGATCCCATTGCCAAATAATACTGTGAAAACCTTGCCCTGTAAACAAAACAGAAAGTCAATGAAATGTACAAAGAGAAAGGTTAATAGTATAACAAGACTATGGGTTTATATCAAAATATTTAAACTCAGACTCAGAATGAACACCTACATATACAGAATGCAAACATAAACATTTATATCTTAAAATTAATCTGGCACACGGATAAGATTGCCCGAAAATGAGATAGCAAAAGAAACATTTAAAAAAAAAAATGTACTAGGTACTAAGATCCTAGAACATTTCAGACATTTGGAAAAACCATACCGTTAGTAGCAGCTGGGGAAATGGAGTGATTGGTAGTTTTTCTTATTAAAGATAAGAAATCTGAGGCCCAAGGGTCTAAGCATTTTATCCCAGGTCAAAAGGGTTAGTGTCTCTGATTTCTGTTTGACATTTTCCCAGAACACTGTAAAGCTACTTTAGATGTGAATGCTACACATGTTGATGGAACATTGGTTAAAGAAGGACAATGGACAGAAGTCTATCCGAAGCTAAGAAAACAAAAAACTAGCACAAAAATCCTTCCCCACTCTAGTCCCAGGAGCCTTTCCTAGACTCCTCTCATTCCTTTTTCTAGTCTTTGTATTTGTACTTTTTTTTTTTTAAGCCTTTTTGTGACTTTGGAAGAAGTCCCATTCACATTAATTTCCCATTTGTCAAATGGCCCATTTCCTTTAAAATCATTTTCAAAATATTATCTTTTATTGGAAAGTTACTACAATAATAAAAATAACTGACATTTATTGAACAGTCGACCTGTACTCCCCAGTGAAGACCAGAGATTGATCGCCACCTATCACTTCGATAACTGCTCCTCCTTCCAAGGCCACATATGTACCCGGACCATGACTACATTCCTCTTGTGGCACTTACTGTTCTAAGGAGTGTGGGGTTGAAGTCAGACAGTCTGAGTTCAAGTTCTGGCTCCACATCTTAATAGCCATGCCTCACTGGACTACTCACCCTTTGTTTCAATTTCCTTCCTCATTGATGAAATGTGGCTAGTAATACTATCTCATTGATTAAAGGCATTAATTCTCATAAAACCTTTAGAAACCTGCCTTGAACATTGTAAGCCCTTGGTAAGTTTCACTATTAGTATTTGCTCACCTTCAGTTATTTAACTAAATTCACTTCTAGACAGAAAGCCCATTGAAAATACGTTTGACTCACCTATGCACGTTGAGTACCTCGCATGTTGAATGCTTCCCTCAAGAAAGATTTCAACGTGTAATGCAGTCCCTGTGGCAGATCTTCACCCAGTGTATTTCCTTTTCCTGGGCACACAGCTAAGTGATGGTTCCAGCTCTTTGCATCAGGGTGAAGCCATGTGATGAGGTCTCACTCATAAAAGGTGAGCTGCAGTGACTTGTTAGCCCCGGGCTGAAGCAGTTAGGGGGAAGTGTGCCTCCTCCATGCTTTCTCTCTTCTGGATTTGCTGGTTGCATGTTGAGTTCCATGCACTGAAGACAGTGGGCCTCTATTAGCCTGGCACCCTGAAGGACTCTGTGGGGCAGAGGCCTCCCCCACCCTCTCCAACTGCATTGAACTATAAAGACGAGAAAGGGGAAAAGAACCTTTGACATGTTAAGCCACTAAAATTTCGCAGTTGTTTGTTACAGCAATTAGCCTGTCCTGGTTAGTCAAGTCCCTGTCAGCCAGAAGTGACATGTGGAAGAAAACAGGAAATCGCCACTGAGAAAGGGGGTTGTTATGTTCAGTTTTCCTAACAGCACTTTTCTCAGAAACTACTTTTTCCTCTCACAATCACAGGAATAACATATTTTAAATCCTTAATATATTTTTCATATGAAGTGTCCTCAGAAAACATTGTTTGAGCAAAGATTTAAAAAAATGGCTTAAAAGCCATTGAATTATAGAATAAAGTCTGTTTATTTCCTTTATTATCATAGTCTATTTTAGATACTGGGTAAATGTTAAGTAAACAGTGCCTCGAGCTAAAAATTTAAGCCTTGATTGAACTGTCTGCCTTAATTGAACCTTCAAAAAAATACTCTTCTTAAAAGATAAATTATTTCATGATATTTTCTTGTGTAAAACCTACAAGAGTTCTCAGTTGGCAACCTGCTGTCCTAGTCTTCAGTATGTTTGGGCCCCGTCTTATCGAAACCATTAAGATCGTATGGCATCCTGGTTAATCTGATTTCTCAGGTTTGAATCCTGGCTCTGCCACTAGCTGTGTGATCCTGAGCAACATATACAGCTTCTCAAGCCTCATCTGCAGAGGTGGAAATGTTTCATAAAGTTTTGGAAAGGTTTAGGTGGATTAATCTCATGTTCTTAGAACAGCACCTGACACAGTAATGTCAATTATTATTGAGATTACACAACATTGTCTAATCCAATTTATACTATGATTTATGCTTAAAGGACTATGCTGGGTGTGTACGAGAAACAATAAAATATAAGACATACTGTTGTCCATGAAAATTCATCAGATCAGGTAAAAAATCTTAAACTAGAAAAATATTAATTTTTGTTGGTGTACAATATAAGCTTAAGTTAATTGAAATTTTAAAAGGAAGACTTATGCTATGTTTTAAACATATTCCTTGAAAGCAAGCCTCATACAAAGACCTCTATTCACAAATTTTCATTAATTTTTTAAGTACATATTCAACATTTTACCAGAAGGAAAAAAAATAATTTTTATGTTCAGATATTTTAAAATGTTTAGTATCAGAAGTTATATTTCAGCTAATAAAGGTAAATATTAATTAGCCATGTCCTGAATGTGATGCTTGCTAAAGCTTGTTAATGTTGCTAAGTATATTTGTTAGATATGCCAAAAGAAAATAAACTGCATAGTTTTTTTCTCCACAATGATTATCTTCAAGAGTGAGAGTTTGGAGTTCTGTTCGCTCTGAGATTAAATATGCAAAAGAAGAGCGTTCCCATATTTTATTCCCTTAGAATATTTAAATAAAAGATGAACTTCTTCTGCAATGAGCACTTTTATATTTTTTAACTCACAATATCTTTCTCCTGATTTTAACTTACTGTTTCTGGTTCTATCACCTTGAATCAGAGCCTTCTCTTGCTGTGTTTTCAACCTTTCAGATGCTTGTAGACGATGATGGAGGCAGGGAGAATGCCAGCAAACACAGTTCCAAGACCTCTTTGCCCCACCAGCATGCAACTCATTTAACAGTATACAAATGATTTAACAGTAATACCAGCCGAGTTCCCACAGGAAATCATTTCCATTCCCACCACTGCTTGCAGATGGAGGTCATGTTTCCCTCTCTCCTTAGTCACTGCTCAGCCAACTTCATATTTACATAATTCTCCCAGTAGTGTTAGGTAAACTTTTTTGAAATCAGAGCAGTTTGTAGAGTTACACATCCAAAAAAGGACTGTGGAATGGGAGAATTGAAGAGATCCTGGGCCAGAGCATGGATGAATTTGTATTTGCTCCATCCTGGAATATTCTCCATTTGCTCCTCTGGACTCACTCTCTGCCTTTATCCTTCTTCTCTGTGCCCTTGGAAGTGACTTCGTGGCCTTATTTGCTGACTCTCTGTTGTATTCGATCAAATGGAAGCATTGAGGGGATCAGAGGGCAGGAAGAAATTGGACTTGGAGTATTATTTATAATTACTGGCTCCCTCCCTGCTGTGCCTCAGATTGGTAATGACTACGTACCTATATTTACAACCACAATTTATATCTGAAGGCCATCTCTTACATCTACAAATATTCCCTCCACATCCTAACAGTAATTCTCTTCCCTTTTTTAGGTCTTAAGTTGTTAACATCTCTTACCACCATTACTAGTCCCAGGGTGATTCACCATTTCTTATTAGATTCTCCTACTCCTACCCCTTCTTTGTAAATACTGCCTTTACTGAAGTCTCTTCAATTGCCCCTTATTAGTGTGTTCTCCTTTGCTCACTGGGACCCTGGCTGATATTGCCTTAAACCTGGATTACACAGATAATATCAGATAGTCTCAACTAGGTCAAAATTAGTGGGCACTCTAGATGGTATCTAAATAACCAAAAAAGGATGGATTTTTTCTTTCTGAAAGTTCAGGGAAATTTGCATTATTGGGAATCCAGAAATAAGTACAAATTTAAGGCAAGATTGCTCAGCAATAAGTGATTAGAAGTCTATTAACTTCAAAGCTTCTCAGGGAGCTTGTCATTGTGTTCAAATGTTAAACATCTCAGACATTGCTTTCAAATGTCAGCAAACCCCTCCATTTGACAGGACCAGCACATGGCACAAAGGAAATGGTACTGGCCTGAAAACCGGAAACATTTGTTCTTCCACAAGCTCTTTCATTGATACATTGTATGACCTTAGATAAGTCATTTAATTTCCTTAACTTCAGATATTTTTCAGTCTTCCCTAGAACACATCTATAATCCATGGCCATCCGATTCCTGCTACATCTTCAATATGGACATAGTCCTTCTTGACAGGAAAATCAACTGGCCAAGTACCGGCCTGATCATATGTACCAAATTCTGCAGTTTGTATTTTCATGTAACCCTTAAACCATTCTACACTGTCTTGAGTTATAGTCTATGTGGAAGGAGGGTGCTTGTCCTGTAAAATGTGCACTCTAGTCTACTTAGCATATATCGGCAGTGACCGTGTTTTACCTCTGACCTGTCAAAATTCCATGGCTAATGGGGTGGTGTTTGTAAATTGAGATTAATGTGTGCATCAGGATTCTTTCTGGCCTGGGAAGGGTGGACCACTGCTGAAGCAGCAACCTCTGATGCCTATTCTCTGCACGAACAACCTTCGTATGTAATCTAATGACACGCAATTCCTTTTCTGATAAGCTAAGCCTTTTCTCAACTCTGTGATTTTGAACTTACTGTTCCTTTTGCCCAAAATGCTTATGTTCAAGTTTTCAAACTTCTTCTCTACCTTCAAAACCCCATTCAAATAGTAATTTCTCTGTGAAATATTTCCTGCCCCCCTCCTTCTCTGTTCCTCCTACCTTTACCATCATCTTATCATATTGTATTGTGCTTATCCATTTAGCTATAGCACACCTCCCACCAGTCATGTGGGTCATGAGCTCTTCTGCCATACCTTTAGTCCACAACAGAGGGCTTAACATAAGAATATGAACTATAAATGATAAAAATATTAATGAATAAATGTATAATAAAATGAACAATTTTCCATGATACAACTGCAAGATGTACTTGCTTTGGCTTTTTCAAAGCCAGTAGCTCTTCCTTTGTAGGCATCCACCCTAAGATCATAGACACAACTAGCCTGGCTAGGAGCAACAACAGCAAAATAAGAAACAACACATGGTAGGATGACCTAAAATGCTTAGTGGCAGAAGACAGCTGTAATAGCTTTGAAAGGAAGCTGCTCTGTAAGTAGACATAGAGCTAGGAATAAGAGAAAAAGGGGAAAAAGAGGAAATGTATTCAGAAAAATACTATTTGGTTGTGGTGGTAGTAGTAGTGGTGGTGGTGGTGGTTGCTGTTGTTTTTGTTTTCCCAAGGCCTCTCTCAAGTTGAACAGAGCGGACTGAACTTCTTTGCCATATAAGTCTGAAAACAGCTGTCATGACCTCTGCAAATATTTTACTAGTGTATGTTGTTAACAATTGTCTGGTGCAAAATACCCATGAAGTCAATAAATTTTTATTGTAGACATATATGTTCTTGGTTCTAGGAACAAAAAGATTGTATTGACACAAAGACATAGTCAATATCCTTGTCTTTGAGGACTGCATAATCTAACTTGGGAAACATACCCATAAACAACTTACTTATACCCATAAACAAAACAAACAAACATACCCATAAACAATGTACTTATACTTCAGGAGAAGAGGAGCAGAGAGAACAAAGTCAATATAAGGAAATACAAAATTATACATTGAATAGCGTAGGAAGAGATATGGCCAGAGACGAGGTTTAGAAAGGGGAGGTTGGAATGGTGTTGGTAAGGTCTTTGAGATATCCAGGAATTGTCAACAAAAGTTGTTCTCTATATTATTTGTGATTCATTATGAAAACGTTCTTTCATGCCTTAGGAAAGAACACAGAGAAAATTATTTCGTTATTTTTCTTTTTTCTGTTTTTCTTATGACTCCTCTGACCAAACCTTATTCCTTCAACTCATCACTCACTTTTTAGTTTCCCTTTCTGTCCTTCCCCTTTTCAACGAATCCTTCCAACATAATCCGATTTACTGATTTAATTCTTTATCTACTGACTATACAAATGCAATTTTTTGAATCAAATCAATTATATATATAAATATGTATATATGTCTTCTACTCTGCTGTGGACACTACTTTATATTTTGGGGGAATAAACACAATCTATTTAGTGACACACTTATTTATTAGCTTGTGACGTCTTCAAGGGTAAGGAATCAAGTGTTTAGTTTAATAATGTACCACCTAGGAACAATATAGTACCTAAGCTTAGAATTTTCATGTGGCTGAATAGTCTTTGCTAAGGTCAAAAAGCATGTCAGAGTACGATTGTTGAAATATTAAATATTTTCAATAAAAATATGCTATGTTTATTATGAATTTCAAATTGGTATATTTTAAAGTTTTTTAATTTTTTCTTTATTCAGTTAAAAATTTTATTTTATTTTTTATGTTTTATTGTTATTGTCAGTATATATTTGTGAAAGTACAGAATAACATTTTATCTCTACTAATGTCACTCTTCTAACTGTAACCATAGACGTAACATTTACAGCTTGGTAGCTTCCTTCTCTTTTCTTTTTCTTTCTTTTTACTTTTTTTTTTTTCAGTAATATTTTAAGAGCATCAGAATAAACCAAGTTTATTCTTTGCTCAACTCTTTGCTTTATATTTTATTTTTCTGTAGCACTGCATGACTGGAAGGAGCAAACTAAAAATTGTCAGAATATTGTCAGGGGCAATGCATGCAAAATCCAATCTAGTTTCACCACCCCTATTACCTTTTCCACTTTGAATGCAAAAATTATTTCTGTCAATATTTTAATTTCAACTAGATGGGGGTGGAAGGAATGAGTGACATCTAAGCAGATGGTTGTCAGAAAATTGATGACTGCATACAGTGTTGTGATTAAGAATTAGGAAATAAATACATGCAGCCTGTTGTAAATACCTGGTGTCTACATATATCTCCCCAAGGAACTCAATCTTACAAATATATTTGATTAAATAAATAAAAAATACATTTTTATAATATATTTTAATAAATAATTAAAATATTACATAAGTAGTGGCTATGCCTTAAGGGTCAATAAAAAAAGTAATCTTAGGTGAATATAAATATGACCTTAAAAATCGTTATTCAGCTTCCTTATTAACTTTCTAAACACCTTGAAAAATGTGTGTCAGCCTCTTAAATAAAATAAAAAAGTATAATTAGAATCATACAAATTATTCACCTGTATTTATTAGGGTCAGAGAGGACCACCCCAAATCAGTACACTTTATATCATATTGCATCTTCAAATCAATACACAATTTTGGCTTTTCTGAATAGCTTGGCTTTAGCGGTTAAAGCTAATGTGGACAAGGAATGCGTATGCAGAAGCTTTCAAACTTTTTTGATCACGACCCATCTTAAGGATTGATTTGTGTCCCCTCTAAAGATGTTGAGGTCTGAACTCCCACTGTCCATGAATGTGTGGCCTTATTTGGAAATAGGATGTTTTTAGATGAGTTAAGATGATGTTATGGTGGGGAGTGGGACTGAACCCAGTATGATTATGTCCTTATAAAAAGGAGAAAGTTGGACACAAAGAAAGACATGCACACGGAGGGAATGCCATGTGAATAAGAAGTCAGAGGTTGGGCTAGTGTCCACAAACCAAGGAATTCCAGATGTGGTCAGCAAACACGAGGAGGTGGGAGACAGGGATGGAATAGATTCTACTTCAGAACACTCAGAAGGAACCAATTCTGCCAACACTGACCTTACATTTCTAGCCTCCAGAACTATAAGATAATACATTTCTATTGTTTAAGTCACCCAGTTTGTGGTACTTTATTATGACAGTGCCAGCAAACTAATATACTCCACAGTCCAAAAATGCATTGAAATCCACAATAACCACACACATATAAAAAGCAAAATTTTCACAAAACAGTATTTTTTTAATACCACTGAAATTATGTTATTTTTTAAAATTATTATTATTCAGCTATAGCTCACTTACTCCATACAAGGGCAAGAGGAGTTTAGGGTACTAGGACCTAGCAATACCCAGGAGGTATAAATGTACTAATTTATATTAGATGCTAAAAAGTCAAATATATGTATTTTAATTTTTATGTACTCAAATATTAGTAAAAGGATTCATAACTGACAAGTTAATGGGTTATAGATTGAATAATAATATATGATTAATCAAAAAAAGAAAGGAAAAAATAAAGAACAATTGGAACACAACAAAGATTATAAGTATAAACACAAATGTAATAGTAATAAACTTAAATGCAGCCTGGCTGGTGTGGCTCAGTGGTTGAGCATCGACCCATGCACTAAGAGGTTGCCAGTTCGATTCCTAGTCAGGGCACATGCCCAGACTGTGGGCCAAATCCCCAATGGGGGCATGAAGAAGGCAGCTAGATGATGTTCTCTCTCATCGATGTTTCTATCTCTCCCTCTCTCTCTTCCTCTCTCTCTGTAAAATCAATAAAGAAAAAAAAAATCTCTGACTCTTTAAAAAATAAATAAACTTAAATGTAAACAAATAAATAAAACAATTAAAAGAGTAATATTGCCTGATTGGATGAAAATTGAAACTCAAACTTTGAGTGCATACTACAGTCTCAACTTCAATAATGACATAAAATAGTTAAATGTAAAAAGATGAAAAAAAGATTTATCATACTCATACTCACAGAATGCTAGTGACAATGAAGAAATATTATAAGAATAAATTTTAATAAAAGAAGTATTAGTAGGAATAAAGATAAATATTTAGTAAAGATTAAAAAATAGCTAGTCCACAAAGAAGATAAAACTATTCTAAATTGTATGCATTCAATAACATACCTTTACAATTTATAAAGCAAAAATTGATAAAACTAAAAGAAACAAAAAACTGCACTTATAGTGAAAGATAAACACACTTGTATCTATAAAATAAGCACCCTAAAATTCAGTTCTAATATAGATTTTTATAAAAGATAAACAACCTTAACTTAGTTGACATATGTAGACCACTGTACCTAAGATAGAATACACATTCTTTTCAAGTGAACGTTTTTAAATATGTTTTTTATTGATTTTTTTAGAGGAGAGGAAGGGAGAGATAGATAGAAACATCAATGTGAGAGAGAAATATCTATCTGCTGCCTCCTGCACATCCCCTACTGCGATCGAGCCTGCAACCCGGGCTTGTGCCCTGACTGGGAATCAAAGCAGGACCTCTCCATCCATGGGACGATGCTCAGTCCACTGAGCCAAATCGCCTGGGCTCAAGTGAACATATTAAAATCATTAAGGCTCTGTTGGGCCATTAAGATTCAGCAAAAGTCCTATATTATTAACATATATTCTCTGACCATGGTAATTTTAAATAAGAAATTGTTAGTAAAAAAAGATAAATGGAAAGCCCTCAATTGCCTGAAAATTAAACGAAATTATTCTAAATCACTTGTGTGCCAAAAAAGAAACACAATGGAAATTTTAAATATTTTTAAATAAAATGTATGTAAATATGATACAACAACCATGTGAAATACAGTTAAAACTTAACTTGTAAGAAAATGTATAGCCTTGAATATATACATAAGAAAAGAAGGCCGGAAAACAATAATTTAAGTTTGAATCTCAAGAAGTTGAAAAAGTTGGTCAAATAAAGTAGAAAAAGAAATTAATGAATTAGTAATACTACAAAAGTAGAAAATACATACAATAGTCAAAATTAACAAAGACAAAAGTTGATTCTCCAAAAAGATAAATAAAATTAGTAAGATACTAGCAATACTGGTTAAGAAAAAAGAAAGCAGGCACAGAATACTAATGTCAGGAATGAAAAAAGAGACATTATTATAGATCCTACTGACATTAAAGATATAAAAAGATATTACAAGCTCTTTGGTTAAGTGTTTTGGTTAACCAAAAAGCTTATATGCATCTATGCATAACCCATGGACACAGACAATAGTGTGGTGAAGACCTAGGGGGACTGGAATGGGGTGAAGGGGGGTAATGGGTGAGGGAGGAGAGGGACATCTGTAATACTTTCAACAATAAAGATAAATCTTTTAAAAAGATAGTATAAACAACTCTATGTCAAAAAATTAAGTTGTTGAAATAGCAAACTCCTTGAAAACTACAATTTACCAAAATTGATGCAATAAAAAAGAAAAAGAAAAATTGAATTGCTCTGTTTTCCAGAAATACTTTTAGACACTAAAAAATGAAAGAATATTTCCCAAGTCATTTTATAATGCCTGCTAAATCTTGACACTAAAACCTGACAAAGACATAATGGAGTAGGCAGAAAAATAACTCCCTAAAAATGTCATGCCCTAATCCCTGGAACCTGTGAATATGTTGCCCTACATGGCAAAAGAGACTTGCAAATGTGATTAAGGTTAAGAACTTTGAGATGAGAAGATATCCTGCATTATCTGGGTGGTCACAGTCTAATCATGTGAGCCGTTAAAAGTGGAAGAGGAAGGCAGAATAATAAATCAGAGAGGTGAGACATGTCAAGGACGTGACCAGCCACTTTTGTTTTGAAGATGAAGGAGATGGGCCATGGTCCAAGGAACACAGTGACCTCTAGTAGCAGGGATCAACCCTCCTGTGACAACTGGCAAGAAAATGGGGTCCTCAGTCCTACAACTGCAAGGAACTGAATGCTATTAAAAAAATTAGATGAGCAAAAGCAGTTTCTCCCTTTGAGCTTCCTGGAAATAGCACAGACTGCCAACATCTGGATTTGCATTAGGTGAGACTATACTGAACTTCTGGTCCACAGAACGGAAAGAATAAATTGTGTGTGGTTTTAAGCCATTGCATTGTGGTAAATGTTTTCCAACAGCAATAGAAAATGAATACATATGACAAAAAATAAGAATTAGAAGCCAACCATTTCTGTTGTTGTTAATTCTCACTGAGGATATTTTTTCACTGATTTTTAGAGAGAGTGGGAGGTAGGGAGGGAGAGAGAGAGAGCAAGAAACATCGATGTGAAAGAGACACATCGATTGGTTGCCTCCCACACGACCAGGGATCGAACGTGCAACCCAGATACATGCCCTTGACCAGGAATCGAACCCAAGACCCTTTGGTCTGCAGGCCAACGCTCTAACCACTGAGCCAAACCAGCCCAGGTGAGGCAAACTGTTTTTATAACACACATGAAAATCCTAAAGAAAAGATTAGCCAATCAAATTCAGTGATATGTAAGAACATAATATATTAGAACCAATTAGATTTATTTCAGAGATGCAAAAATAATTTAATGTACTGTACTATATTAACAAAATAAAGGAGAGAAAAATCATATGACTATCTCAGTACACACAATAATAACAGAGTAAAGAAGAAAAATTTATGGTTACCTCAATACACATAGAAACTCTTAGGAATATAGAAAGAGGTGAACTTCAATAAACTGAATTTCTAAAGTATCTATTAGAAACTACACTTCTTGGAATAAGGAACAAGATAAAGATGCCTGTAATTATCATTTCTACTCAATATTGCACTGAAGTTTCTAGCCTATGCAATAATACAAAATAAAAAATTGAAGGAATAAATAAATTAACACATGGATAAAAAACAAATCATGAATGGTAGCAGCATTGTAATGGAATAAATAAAACTATTGTCTGCAGATGACACTGTGTATGTGGATGATTCAAAGAATCTACAAGTATAGTGTTAGCATTAATAAGTAAATTTTATTCTTTCACTGGACACAAATATAGCACAAAAATAAACTTTATATATATATATTACTAAAAATTATAAAATAAAAATTTGAAAAGCATATGTATTACCTTAAATATATATACTATATAGGAATAATTTCAACAGAAAGATATGTCAGACTTCTACTTCAAAAACTCTAAGACTTTGCAGAGTGAAGTTAAAGGAAACCGAAATTAAATGTAAATTTATAATCTGGTGATGATGGAAGACAATTTTGCCTCAGATTGCTCTATTTTGTGTGATTCTTTTTTTAATTTATTTTTTTATTGAACTTATTGAGGTGACATTGGTTAATAAAATTAAAAAAGTTTCAGGTATAGAATTCTATAATACATCATCTATATATTGTATTGTAAAAAAAGGAGGGGAGCCCTGGCCGGTTTGGCTCAGCGGTTGGAGCGTCGGCCTGCGGTCCAGAGAGACCCGGGTTCAGTTCCCGCTAAGGGCATGTACCTCGGTTGCAGTTTGTCCCCGGCCCTGGTTGGTCATGCGGGTGGCAGCCACTCGATGTGGCCCTTTCACATCGATGTTTCTCTCTCTCTCTCTTCCTCTCTCTCCTTCCCACTCTATCTGAACAAAAAAATGGAAAAATGTCCTCGGGTGAGGCTAAAAAAAAAAAAAAAAAAAAAAGGAGGGGATACGTGGTGATGAAAGGAGACTTGACTTGGGGTGGTGTTTCATGTGATTAGTTTGTGGGGAAAAGTTTTTTATTGAGTGACTTGAGAGAGAAAGTAAAAGAGAGAGAGGGGGGGAGGGAGGGAGAGAGAGAAACATCAGTTTGTTGTTTCACTTATTTATGCATTCACTGGTTGATTCTTGTATGTGCCCTGACTGGAGATGGAACTCACAACCTTGGCATATTAAGACGACGCTCAACTAACTGAACTACCCAGCCAGGGTTTAGTTTGTGGAAATTGACAGGCTGATTCTGGAGTACTTTATAGAAAATAAAGAGTCAGTAATAGCCAAGGCAATCTTGAAGAAAAACAAAGTTGGAAATCCACACTTGTAGTTATCAAGATTAATTATAAAGTAAAAAATTGAGGCATTAAGACATTGTATAAGTACATACTACTATAGCATGTGCAAGAATAAACAAATAGAGAGATGAGTTATAACAGAGTTCAGAAATAGCTAAGCCTGATTTCCTGATTTGTGACAAATGTGACAGTGAAGTGCGGTGAAGAAAAGGTGTTATTTAATAAAAGATTCTGGGTCAACTGTATATCCATAGGGGGTGAACCTTGACCTCTACTTTATGTCATATCCAAAAATTATTTCCACATACATTACAGGCCTAAAAGTTAAAGAAAAAACAATCCAGAGACTTGTATTCAAAATATCCAACTAACTCCTAAAATCCAACAAGGAAAATAATAAACAACCTAATAGAAACATGGGCAAAAAATTTAAAAGGCATTTTCCAAAATAAGAAATCCAATGAAATCCAAGAACAACAAAAATTCACCTTCTTAAGAGAAATGACCTATGAGATACCACTACACGCCTAACAGAAGGGTTAACATTTGAAAGTTAACAACATGAAAATAATAGTATGTGTTTTCAATATGTGGAGCCACTGTGAGCCCCATATTCTGCCAATGGGAGTATAAATTTTGGAAGACTCTTTAGCAGCACCTACTTATGCTGAACATACACATAACTTACAACCCAGCAATTCCACTCCTGGGTTTAATTCCAGGAGAAGGGCATACCTATGAGCACCAAAAGACATGCATAAAATTATTCACAACAGCTTTATTCATAACTCCAAACTAAAAACAACCCAAAGGTTCATCACCTTTAGAATGGACAAATAATTTGTAATATTTTCATGTGATGAGAACGAACATATGCTGATAGAATTAGTAATATGAATCAATCTTATAAACACAAGCCAGACACAAATGCCATTCACAGAAATTCTATTCCCAGATCATTCTAAACTAGGCAAACTAATCAATGGTTATTAGGAGAGTAGTATCTGAGGAAGCAAGAGGGAGCCCACTGATGTCCTATTTCTTGATTTACATGATGATTACAAAGATATATTTATTTTATGAAAATTTGAATGTAGCACACATTTTTCCTAAGCAAGAGAGCAAACAAGCACTGCTGTGAGAATGTTAAATTCAATATTTTCTGAAGTTTCCTCCTGTGGTTAAAAAAAAAAAAAAAAGTGATATATTTTGAATGGCAAAATAGTTTCAGGGCTGCATATCTTATGCTGTGTCAACCTTAAGATTTAAGGGTTTACACATGCTGATTTACAGAGGTCTTTTGTAGGGATTTTGTAAAAGTAGCACAGGTTTGGAACACATACATAAAGCAATATCATGAAATAAGGCTGATGGAAACTGGATTGCCACTTCTTTTTCAATAGAGTGAGTCTTTAATATCACAAGGGATGCTCTAATCCCCAAAATATCATCTCATTGCAAGCCAAAATCTAATTTTCTTCCTGTTTTCAAATTATAGACACTGATGAAATAAAATGAACAAGGGAGTACAAGACAGAGAATTTAATTTACCTAGAATAAAAGAGAATTAAAATAATCTCAGCAATTTTAATCTACAGAAGTTCTTTAACCATGTGGAAGAAGTTTGCCAAGAAAGAGAATGTCATTTCAAACCAATTCATGTTTGACACCATTCTGGGAACTATTGCAAAGAAACTAATTTCTTTGTTTGGGGAGAAGGTTGGATTAAGTAGAATAGAGATTGAAATGATTAGGAGTTAGCACAATTGTTTTGATGGTAGAAAATAAAATGAAAAGGTAGTGTCCAATCTTAACAAAATATATGACAGTCTGGGATTACTCTTTGGCATTTTTAATTTCTTACTATGATAGCAACTCTGGGGCTTGATATTTAAAATGATAGATAATTTTACATTCTTAAAAAGTAGATAATGCTACACTCTTGCTGTTTACAGAACTGAAAACTCAAACTAAAACAGGTGTGGAATTCACCTTGTTAAAACTGAAGCTGAATTTGTAATATTGAAAGAAGTTGTTAAGTTTTATTAGAAAAAACCTCAGACACTGAAACGTGTTCCAATGAGAATAAGGAGAACCACATCCAAACTTGTTGTTAAGAAGTAAAAAAAGTAATTCTGTGAAGACACCGAATGTTTCATATATATTACTCTACTGTTATGGAATAACTAGTAACATTTTTGGGTTAAATAGTAAAATTAATTTTGAGGAATAGAACAGCTTCTCAGATTCTTCATAAACAATACCTTCCTCATCAGATTGATGAAAGTTAAACAAAATAATCCATGTAAAGTGCTTGGCACCTTGCAAGCCACATAGTAAGCAGTAAATACACCTCAAATTCATTATTAAAGTCTTATTTTTCTCATGGCAAATATTTAAGAGCAAACAAGCAAAACATATATAGCAGAGTATATTTAGTTGCTTCTAGAATACTAGTGCAATTTCATTATGGAAATAAGTCATGTTTTTATTTGATTGAACTAAATACACTGGAGAAAATTTCAGGCTCTATGAAGCTACATTTTTAAAGAATAGGTGGTGTCCTTACTAAAGGAACACATTTATTGAGGTTCTACTAGGTGAGATACTTTTTGCCAGGTACTGCTTTAGCAACTCAAAACTCAGAATCTGAAAGTCATTGCTATTTAGAATGTCACTTAACTCTGAGCATTTTACTGAGGTCCTCCAAGAAAACACGTTTCTTCAATATTTTTCTAACCACCACCACCATCACCTTTTATGATGGCTGAATTTAAGAAGGAAATTCTCATTTTAAACAGTGTGTTTTTACAGCAGCTTATCAAACAGTGGCCTTTAGCTGTTGTTGTGTGACAGCCACTCTATTAAAATCCTGATGTAAACAAGTGGGGAAGGTGAGCTAGAAGTGCAGATATTTGCACGACATTACTGTCAGGTAAAATTTTAAAGATAGGTTTTATGAACCCATTATTTGCAGTCAAGGCTTTTGACTACAGCATCTGAAATCATTTATGGAGACAAAATGTTTTGTCAAAACATACTGCTGGGAGTCAGTGTGTAGCTTCTTTTTATGTAATTCAATTTAGTTTCGTTGTTTGCATGAAAGAGAAATTCTAGCTGGGCGGCCATAGTGAGCCAGTAAAAAGTGACAATATGGTGAGCATCAGAGGCAATTAAAATTAAATGCTTTTCGTCCTCATTTTATTTCTTAGTAAATGGGTAATTGCCTTGTGGTGTACCTAGTGACAGGCTATATTGAGAAGATACTGGGCATTTTTGCTAGCTTCTATCAGACTTAAACTTATTTTTGAATTCTACATCAGGTGGGAAAAAAAACCAAGGCAAATTGTTTTCCTAAAATATATGTCTGAGAAATGGGGCCACCATGCTATCAGCTGGAGCTATTTTGACATTGGTGGGGACCTACTAATAGTTTAGACACAGCAAGTGATGGGTTGCGATAAATACAGATGGGCATAAAGCCATCTATGAGACTTACAGGGTTGGTAATAGTAGTGTTAAACACCATGCATAGAAATAATCTGGTAGATAAGTAGTCCAGAATTCTCTGAGTTTCCAAGGACAGACTTCTCTGTCCGGCAGGGCCAGTATGAAAAGGGAGGGGTAAAAAGGGTAACTTTACAGTGGAGAAACCTAACACACTACCTCATCCAGGAGGCCAAGGTGAAGATCAACATTAGTAAGTCATATGTACCCTTGATATGATATGATGAGAATAGTACTTTACCTCTGTGGTCTTCCTCCCCAAAACTCAATGATTTTGTCTAACCATGATGAAAACATCAGAAAAATTCCAGTTGAGGGACATTCTACAAAATACCTGACCAATAATCCTCAAAACTGTCAGGGTCTGAGAAACTGTCACAACCAAGTGGAGCAGAAGGAGACATAATGACCAAAGGTAATGTGGTACCTTGGGTGAGATCTTGAAACAGAAAAAGGAAATTAGGTAAAAATTGAGAAAATCTGAATAAAGTGTATACCTTAAAAATAATACTGAATCAATATTAGTTCATTAATTGTGATAAATGTATCATACTAATAATGTAAATTGTCAATAATAGGGAAAATTCAGTGTGAAGTATGAGAACTCTACAGTATTTCACAATAATTTTGTCTATATTAAACTATTATAAAATACAAACGTATTTTAAAAACTAAGGAACTCTGTATAAAATATGGACCTTAGTTAATAATAATGTACCAATATTGGTTTATTAAGTATAACAAATACACCATACTATGTTAATAATATGAGAAACTGGGTATAAGGTATGTGAAAACTTTCTGTTCTACCTTTGCAATTTTTCTGTAAATTTAAAACTGCTTTAAAATAGAAGTTTCTTTTTTAAAATATGAATATAAGAAATGTATTCTACTTAATATTTAATTTTTTTGCACTGGTTGGGTGGGGTGGCTCAGTTGGTTGGAGTATCATCTCACACACCAAAAGGTTGTGGTTCAATTCCCAGTCAGGGTACATACCTTGGTTGCAGGTTCCATTCCCAGTCGGAGTGTGTAGGGGAGGCAACCAATTGATGTTTCTCTCTCACATGGATGTTCCTCTCTCTCTAAAAATCCATATCATGGTGTAAGGATTAAAATATATATATATTTTTTAATTTTTCTCAGTTTCTATTTCAAAAGGTGTACTTCATTTGGTGATTTCAAATTTTATGGCTTTATTATATCTCTACATTTTTTTAGACAGGTGAAGGAAAATTTTAAAAATCCAATGATTCACAAACATATTCAATGAAGTAATTTTATTTCCTGTTGTATAAATATATAAAACACTACAGTTAATTCAAGAAGATCACCACAACTGATTTGAAATAGGAACATCAGACATAGAGATAGTCGTTCTACATAATCATAGGAAGGTCATTTTCTCTTTCACAGTTTCTAGGTTCAACAATGCTGTCTATATCATATATCACAACATTCAGTTTAGGATGCCATGAACTGCAGTAATACCAAAGTCACTTATGTTTTTTGTATTTTCTTTCACTTGCATGTTTATTACTGTACTTTGTAAATGGTTTAGCCTTGACATGAGAATCCAGAGGTGGGTTTTTCTTATGGTGTTTCTTTTTAAGCATAGAAAAACATAAAGCGTGGATATCTCCTTTGGACAACAATTTCATTTCTACACACCATAAGCTGCCAATATAACCTTGGCATTGAAATTTTTCAGACTATAGTCTTTGTGAGGTCCACATCTCAAAGAAGTACTTAGTTCCTAAAAGAGTATGAATCAAAAGCAATAACAGTACTAAAAAACATTATTCATATAACAACTATAGATAACAATGTCTGTTAATAGGATTTTTTAATCATTTAAAATTAAATGTTACTTTCTCTGTCTTATTGCGTGTTTCAAATGCCCACAAAATTAAATCTTCTAGATAAATCTTGGTTTCAATGGGCATTACTACTTATGTGATTTTAGAATAGATGCTTCAACATTACACACTCCCCCTCAAAAAAAAAAAATCATTTTGTATCACATCTTTCTCAGTTCAAAAATTGATTCCTAAGGAAAGGTATCAGGCAGGGTAGATTTGGTAGATGATTAATAGATAGATAGATAGATAGATAGATAGATAGATAGATAGATAGATAGATAGATAGATAATATATGTGATATATACCATAAATGATTCTCATAACACAAACATTTGAATGTAGAAATTGTCTACTTTGTATACTTTTGTGGTTTGCATTAAGAGTATCTATGTCCTCTTTTTCAAGAAACCCATTGGGGATTCTGTGGTTTCAAGGAAGCACATGTGATCTAGCCTAAGCCAAGCAGAGCATTTCATCTCCATGACCACAGTGATTGATTTAGGGGCAATCAACAATGTAAACCGGCTCATCCAGAGTGATTCTCAAGACTTTTGCAAGAAATACTGAGACTGAGACACTCTTTTTCTTGCTGAATGTGAATAAAGAAGCATTTTCCTCGGATGCTACAGGCATCCATCTTGAGAAAACAGAGCATTGAGACGGAAGGAAACTGGGTTCTCAGTGACATCATTGAACAAATAAATCAAGCCTTGCCTGGAGCAAGTGCTATTTCTAGTCTTTTTAATTATGTGAGCCAGTAAATTATTTTTATTGTTTCCACCAGTTTAGGTTAGGGTGATAGTTGCAACTAAAGGCATCCTAAATAATACAACATTCTTAAATAAATAAAAAATGGGGTTAGTGTAGCTCAGTTTTCAGGAACACAGACTACAGCTAAACTGCATGGATCCAAATCTCTGGTCTGTCACATATGAATTGTCTAAACTAGGTTTAGCTTACCTTTATGAATCAATTTCCTCATCTAAATAAAGGAGGTAATATGAGCTCCTTTTTCATAAGGTGATTGCGAGGTTTAAAAGAGCAAATGTAAGTAGAATATAGTTCCTGACACAAAGTATGTACTCAGTAAGAGTTTGCTATTATATTAAATACTAAACTAATGGTATTTGACAAAAATAGAACACATTTATTAATAGGTCTCAATTTATAGATGGTCTGATGTAGTTGTAGGAAATGATTGGCATTAAAAAATAATAAGCATGCTTTAACTTCATTCCCTAGAAAATCATGTAAGTAAAAGCAATATATACCAAACCCTCCTGGCATCTAAATTATTTCCACTCTTCAACTACACAAAATGCTGCATTAATTCTTTCAGAATACATAATTATATTTTAGGAATTTGTATATTAGTCAACTATCTGAACTCGCTGATTTTTAGCAGCCTAAATCAAAGCAATTACAGTTGTTCCGAGGCATTTGAAGTCACACTGGTGTTCAAACTTGTTTACGTGACAGAAAGGGCACTTGGTAATCATGATGTTATTTCCCAAGCAACATATAATAAATATGTATTACTTAAATAAGTACTAATTTGGAAATTATTTACAATAAGCTACAATATAAACAAGCTGTAGCAGGCATCAAACATTTAAGAAAAACTAGCTGAAGAAAACTAATATTGAAGTTCTAATCCCTAACTTAACTATTTTCTAGAAACTGGAAAAAAATTGACTTTTTTATATTTTAGTGCCAAGAGCCATTCAGCACTGTTTAAAACACACCAGGAGCATAGTTTAAAAATAACGGCAGAGACAAAACTGTACATTTAATACAGTTTTTTACACATAGAGGGCACATAATAAATGTTTTTGATTGGAGGACAAGGAGAATAAATTTAACATTTATTCTTCACCTAACAACAGCAACTTACAAAGTACTCACAGAGATGATGTACTTTCAAATATTACACGTGGCCCACTGAGTACAATTGTAGTGGTGCCCTTTTATAATATCTTCCATTATAATCTTCTGTCAATGCTGAATGAAATATTAAAGTAAAGTATGCATGCGATGATTAGTGATCCAGCCTTTCATTTCCTGAAGATTTGGGAGTGATTTGACTACTTGTACCAATCCAAGAGTGGGATCAGCTATTGCAGAATGAATGAAATCAGGGTGCAGTCTCTGAGAGCATTTTTAACATGTCTTCTGAATAGGAACAAATCTAAATCATTGTATTTGTAGAAGATAATGTTTTCTTGATGTATTACATTTAGGATCTCTTACATCCTATGCCTAATATTTTAATAATAGAAATCTGTGAGGAAAGAATGCACCATCTTCAATGTGTTTGTTTCTGACAGATACTCAGCCTCATGATAATTGGTGAGGCATGAAAGTAGAACCCAGATAATTTCCCAAGAAATTGTGCAAAATATTGTACATTTAAAATTAAAAGGATAGCATAACCTTTTGTTTTGTTATTTTACATTATCCTAGGAAACTGTGAAATCAGGTCTCACATTGATCAGCAGATAATTGTTATTTTATCAATATCAATAATAATGAGTGCAAATTTAATGTTCAAATTCCAAATTAAGTTGTTTAGCAAGGTGTCTCAACACAGGTAACTGATAACTATTTCAATGGTAGACAAGAAAGATATGAAGATATGGGGAAGCCAAACATCTATGGTTGAATTTGGAATCAGTATGGTCATAAATTAACTGAAAATTTTACATGTAAATTCCAGGGGTTAGCAAAATAGAGAGTGTAGAAAGTACTTATTCTCAAAGCTCCTACACAGGTACTTAGTTATTAAATTAAAAATTACACCCTGGCCGCTTTGGCTCAGCGGTTAGAGCGTTGGCCCACGAACCAAAGAGTCCCGGGTTCCATTCTGGCCAACAGTATGTAACTCAGTTGTACTTCATCCCCAGCCCCGGGTGGGGTTGTGCGGGTGGCAGCCAATTGATGTGTCTCTCTCACATCGATGTCTCTCTCCCTCTCTCTCTCTCTCTCTCTCTCTCTCTCTCTCTCTCTCTCTTTCTTTTCCTCTCTCCCTCCCTCCTCCTCTATCTAAAAATAAATGGAAAATATCCTCAGGTGAGGATTAAAAAAAAAAAATCAAGACTAAACTGTTTATTTTATCCCACATTGATCTTTAATAATCAACAAAATCAATAACAGAACAAATATGTGCTTATTTTTATTTAATGATTCCACTCAAGAATTACACTGTGAAGGTACACAAGTTCAAATGGCACACCTATCTCCAAGGTCCAGTTAGATGTAGATTTCATTTAATCTTTTCAGTGAATGAACATGGAAGCATCTAGTTATTGGGAGAAAACTATCTGTGCTAATTTAAACTATTGATAATGGCAGTGATGGATAAAAAGAACTATGTATGCTTAGTGATTTAGTCACTTAATCTTTTTTATGCAACATGTAATATTATGCATGTGTCACCTCTTATGAATTCAATAAAGTGCCTACAGGCATTTATAAGAATTGTTTAAATAGTTTCATACAAGTCGAGTATTTAGAACAGTGTCCCTCAAGCCCAGAAGCACATTTGAATCACTAGAAGCCTCAAAAAATATGGATGCCTGGGCCTTACCCCAAATCTTTTGAATCAGAATTCAGGTCATCCCCTCAAACCCAGGCTCCAACCCTCAAAGGCTCTACAGTTTTACTTCATATCTGTACTTCCACTCAACTTCTGAAGTCCTTTTGTTCTGGGCCTTCTGGAACTTATGGTCCATCATCAATAAAACCTCTTATTCTAAACTTCTTCTGCTAAGTCCTTATAGCCCCATTTTGTGAGTTAGAAAATGAAACTTCTCCTTAAGACACTTCATTCCATCTCATGGAAAATTGCCAGACTAAATACACAAAGCTGTGAAGTCTATGCTGTGAGCGAAACCTCCTTAGATGCAGCATTTCTGTGCAGCGCGGAAACCTTCCCTTTCATGCTTCACAGAAGCCTGGTCTGCAGAGGACTGTTTCACCTCCAGCCTTTCATGTTTCTCCCCACCTCTCCCACACCGTCCAGCCTGAAGGTGTGGTAAGTGCTCTCCATGCTCTTCATCACTGCTCTAGACCTCTCTCCTCTCTAAAAATATCCCAAACATTCAATTTCTTGTCAGACTGATACCACACACTACCTGTTCCTTTTGCTCTGTGTCACTCATCATTCTGGAATATTTTCTCTGGTGCTTTTTCTTTAGTACTTTCTCACACTATTCCTGTCATAATTTCAATTACCTTATAATCTTTCCAAAACACAGAATTCGGAGTCCCAGGACATCTTCTCCTCCAGTGATCTTGTCATTCACCTTTCCTCAGCTCCTAGAATAGATCCTAGACCTTGTCATTACAAGAACTGCTACTTCTCTCGCTGTCTCTTGTCTTCTAAGATCCTCACATCCCTACTATTCAGTTTAAATCTAGGGTCAGTCTTCATCCGTAATCTCATGCACACACACTCAGCTCCCCTGTTCCTCTCTCGCTTCATTGCACAACCATGTCGACATTTCTACTCTGGTTAAATAAAACTACCCCCTTACTCTGCACCTATACCTCCCAGTACAGCCAGGTATGGTTGAAAGAAAATAGCCACACCAGGCAGCCATGCTTTAACTTTATGACCACTAGCCTCAAGTGTGCCCTTAATGCTACCTGCAATCGTAACGCATTTTCCTAATCCACTATTGTCCCACTACTTTCCTCCTCTTCCTTAAACCTTTAATGCCTCTCCCCCTTTGCTCAATTTCAGTTTCTTAGTTATCTAAGAACCATCCAAGTCCTGACCACCAAATGAATCAATCCACTTTCATCTGTGCCTGTATATTCTGCCTATTTCATAAACATGGTCAACCCTATGATTTCTGCACCAGATAGTGTATCTTCTTGCCTATTCAAGGGCATCTAATAATTTTCTCATCTCTCTTCTATACTATCAATTATTCACTCACTACTGATCTTTACCCAGAAAAAAGTGAAATTAATTATAAAGTAGATTTAATTTGGATATGGGCTCTAGATTATAAAATGATATTGTACCAATATTAAATGTCCTGATTTTGATCATTATATTTTGGTTATGTAAAAAATGACCTTGTTCTTATGAAATACACAGTGAAGTATTCAGAAAGGGGGTGCAGTAGCTCCAATTAATATTCAATTGGATTAGATAAACAGTGGATAGAGGGAGGGAGAGAGGAGGGAAGAGGGAGGCAAAGAAAGAGAGAATGAGAGACAGCAAATGGGAGAAGTAAAAGATTAGTGAATAAGTAAAGGATATAGTGATTTCCTTGAACCATTCTTGCAGCTTACAATTTTTCTATACCTTTGAAATTATATAAAAATAAAAGGTTACAATATAAAAACCTGCCAAAATAAGAAAAAAATTCAAACAGTTTATTTGTATTGCTTCGTAAAGTTTAGCTAAAATTCTTTGCATAATACAATGCGCTATGTTATGCAATGAGTTAATACATAGTTCAAACTAATCAGCAAATGTAAGTGTTTCCGAGAAGTATATGGTAGGCAGATCTCCAAGTGGTCGTCTGGTTTTATTATACAGTTATGCTTTGGAGATATTGTGGGTTCAGTTCCAGACAACCAAGATAAAGCAAGTATAGCAGTAAAGCAAGTCATAATCTTTCTGCTGGTGGAGGCTCAGGCCTTCCATTTGTAAACAATGAAACACCTGTGAAGTACAATAAAGAAAAGCACAGTAAAATGAGGTATGCTTGTGTATACAAAAAAAAAAAAAAAACTAAAAATTTCTACCGATTTTTAACAACTAGAATAAGAATATAAATTCCATAATGCTAATGTTTTTCATTGTCCTTAGATTATAATACAATAGAGGCTGACCTGCAAGAACCTGTCAGCAGTAAGTGTCAAGGAGCACATAAGATGCAAACAAGTTTCTTCATGTTGAAGATATTTCAGAATTTATTTCATTTGAGTCAAAAACTGGTCTAAAAAATGGCCTTTGACACTAAACCAAGTCAATATAGAACTATTGAAAGTATGACAGTTTCAGTAGATAGGTTCATAGGGAGATTCCCTAAAGTACGTTAGAAAGCAGAGAGGAGCCCTGGCAGGGTGGCTCAGTTGGTTGGAGCGTCATCCCATACACTAGAAGGTTGCTGGTTTGATCCCTGTTCCCGGCATGTAAGGGAAGCAACCAATAAATGTTATCAATGTTTCGCTCTCTTTCTGCCTTCCTCTCTCTAAATCGATAAAAACATCCTTAGTGAGGATTAAAAAAAAAGAGAGAGAGTAAATGGCATGAAATTCCTACATTATTTAATAAAATATACTTCTATATTGTGAGTGTGTTCAGGGGGTCCATAAATAAATGCACTCTTTGTGGTAAAAATAATAATTTCAAGACTAAGAAGTGTTACAAATTGACAAGTTTGTAAGGATTGCAACTTTGATTGGCAGCTCTATAGAAAAATACGTGCAAAAGCCTTGTATGCCTTATATTTTATCTCATTCCAGCTAGATTTATGCTAAGGTTTTCCCAGTAGTGCTTTATCCACAATCTGATGAGGGAGGTCAGGGATGACATTGGAAGGCATGCCAAATTTACCCCTGGTTCCCCAATGGAAACCAGTGCTAAGTTCACATCACTCTCCACGCCCAGCTTACCAATCGTCCTCAGCACAGGACTCGAGGCAGTGCCGTCACTAGTTGATAGCCATTTACCATCCTCAGTCGGTGGAAATCTACTCTCACAAAAACTTCTTTAGATAGCTGAGTTGAACTGTACTGATACAATTAAAGTATTTGTTTGTCAGTTTTCTGGCTCCAAATTATGAGGAGAGGAGCACTCCCCTGTAGAATTTGCTATTGTAAAATAGTAATTACTAGTATAACAGAACAGGTTCAAGCATAGAGGAGACCTCACATCGCATCAAACTCAACTCCCTTCTTTTCCAAATAAGGAAAACTGAAGACTAGAGAAATGAAATGACTGGTACAATGAAATGCACAGGCATGGGGAGATAGAACACAAGATTCCCTTTTTTTCTTTTTCTTCCTGATTCCAAGCTTTAGCACTTGCATAATGTAGCCTCTGATTTAAAAAGTTACTTCATTTTTCCATGTTTTTCATGTGTGTGTGTGTGTGTGTGTGTGTGTGTGTGTGTGTGAAAGAGAGCAAGAAAGAGGGAGGGAGGGAGGGAGGGAGGGGGAGAGAGACAGAGACAGAGACAGAGAGAAGAAGGAGAGACAGAAAGAAAAAGAGTAAAGAATTATTCACCTGGATCTTTTTTATGTATCCAGCTATTCACTGATGAGATAAACTCACGTCAATAGGACTCAATCATTCGAAAACAGCAGACAGATAGAAACTGTACGTAATAACACACCTAATTTTCTTGACAACTGTGACCTTAGCTAAGGGATAACACCCACGGGTGCCACCGGAGGTAGTGACTGCACTGAGCAATACTGAAGATCCAATACGGTACTCTTCCACAGAACCGGGTAAAGAGTTAATATATAGACATTTCAAGGTAAATTTCTCTCATTCGGACTCAGACGATCAGATATGAAAGCTATTAGCATTATGATAGATGATCCTCTCTCATGCACCTTTCTTTTTTACTGACAAGTTACCGTTAAAAATTAAAGTAAAAAGAGGCCTCCTTTTTTGCTGCACATTTTTAATGGACCTGAAGCCAAAATAAGTCAGACTAAATTATGGGAGTAAATGACCTCCCGGGAAGTATTATACCAAATTCCAAAGTACTATAAAGACGTTCCTTTGATCTTTTTAGCTTCACAGCCTGAAATTCAAAATCTGTATTTAATTTTAGACTGCATATACCAGCTTTTAAATTTTCTTTCCAAAATGATATATCATTTTAAATGATAGGACACCTTTAACTTGTATTTCCTAAAACTGCTGACTGTCGTTTCTTTCTTCTTTTACTCTATAAAAACAGATATAGATATAATTAATTACGAGAAGTATTTGGGGTTGGGTGCTATAATGGATAAACCACTGACCTTCACTTAAGAGATAGCACTTTAAACTCAACCTTCATTCCTAAGTGAAATGACTCCGATCCAAAATGAAGTTTTTAGTTCACACCTGAGAAAGACACTGAATAGAGAAAAAGAAGACTAGAGAGAGATGACTTTCAAATCCCTGCTTTTAGGACTATTTTGGATAATGGCATCTGATTCATAATACATCTTTTAGCAGGTTGCAAACAGGTGCATTCGTTTTCAACACAGCCTTTTCTGTAGTTTCACATATGCCTTAATTGAACAGCATCTCAACAATAATGCATGCTCATTAGCACCTGCAGATCAGTCTGCATTCTTTTTTTTTTCTTTATTGATTTTTTTAGAGAGACAGGAAGAGAGAGGGAGAGAGAGATAGAAACATTGATGAGAGAGAACACTGGCCGCCTCCTGCATGCCCCCCACTGGGGATCAGGCCCACAACCTGGGCATGTGCCCTGACCGGGATTCAAACCAGTGACCTCCTGGTGCATGGGTCAAAGCTCGACCACTGAGCCACACTGGCCAGGCAGTGCACATTCTTAATCAGAGAATATCTTGGATCATTTCTGTACATGCTATGTTAGCCTATTTGTAGAGACCAGTGCTGCATCTGCTAAGGTAAAAGTAACAGATACACAATAGTAGTTTGATTTGATAACAAAGGCTTGTCAAACTGGAGACAAAAATTTAAGTATTAGCTGTTCATTTAAGCTTAAGCCTAGTTATTGTGGTAGAGATCAATAACAAGCAATAAAGTCAATGTGTATCACCCAGAAACCAAAATTACTATTCACTTATGCATGGAGCATGCTGGATATATGGGAACTGATCCTGTGAAATTTATTTTATACCACTGCTGTAAAGTCATCACATGGTTTTGATTTATGTTTGACTAGCATTGGACGTGGTTTTCTGATACTATACAAAAAACTGTGTATCCTACCCATATCTACCAAAGTTAGTTTCTGATTTCCCTGATCAGGTTTTCAGGTTCTGTGAAAATTGGAAAAGGAGACCTCAACCAAGATTGTAATTGGGAGGACCCGAAGGGAGCGCTCTCAAGACCTAGCCTCAGAGCAGGTTGCTCCAAGATATGCTTTGTATTTCCAACACGAAGATATTTTCTACTCGACTATCCCAGCAGGAGGAAGGAAGATTTTTTCCTCCCAAGACAATAGCCCACTGAGAGACTGTCACAACCTAACCAATGAAAAACCACTACACTTTGAACTCCCCGTTTCCTCCAATGGACATCTCTTCCCAACTTCCCCTTTTCTCTACAAAAGAATGTTCCTCTCTTTTGTTTTCCTGACTTGCCTATGGTTCTGCCATAACTTAACATGTCCCAAATTGCAATTCTCTACTATTCCTGAATAAATCCGTTTTTGAACTAATTGTTTTATGTTTAAAGTTAACAGTTCCAATGTGGTCTTAGGGAAATCACATCATTTTTCTATGCTTGAGCCCACAATTACAAAATCATGAGAGTAAATTTTGCTCTACCCGTCTCATAGGTAGGCCTGCAAGTAAAGTGAGACAAGACACCCTGAACACAAAATTTAAGGAGGCACTTACTTCTCGGAGCATGCAAGTGCAGGGTCATGAAAGTGCATAACTTGGAGAGTCAGTGCCTCCTTAATGTTGTTTGTCCTAGATGCTTCAGATGTGTCACCCTAGTCCCAGCCCTACTCATAAGGTTGCTGTAAAGTTGACATAGATTTAGGATTTGAAAGGTAAAGACCATGAGAGATTGTGACCCATATCCTAATAATAGTATTGCTCATAGAAAGTATCCAAGTACAATGTCTCTTCTTACTGCAATTAAACAAAGAGATGGTAATTTATTAGTATCTTACTTATCATCAATCTCAGTTATCATCAATCAGATAATTTCAAGGAAATCATGACCTCTTGTAAACTTAAAAACGTGTTTTGTTACTTTTATTTTATTTTTTGGAGATTGTTGTATCTAATAGTTTTGCAGAACGTGGGAAATAGATTTGGAAGAAATGTTTTACTAACAGCACCTATTTTGGTTCAAATTCTGAAGGTCAAAATAAAAGTAAAGTTACCTAGCTCTCTTGTACTTCCCTATATTTCCACTCACCTTAGGTTTTCTCATGAGTAAAAGTCCTTGAACTAGGAAAAATATTTGTTCCTTCTTTATATTCTTCAGAGTTCTAATATAACTAAAATATGCATTATAAGATGCTTAGTACAAACTCAGAATTTAGTACATTAATTTCTTCACTTGAAAATGTTAGTTGAATGATAACTATGGACCAAGAATAGGGCTAGTTTTCTGATTCAGCTAATTTGAGATTATTTCTCTTTCTGAGTACAATTGTAGAAGTTTCAGGGAGGGGAAGAGGCAGAGAAAAAAAGAGAGAACACTATTTGAGAGGACTGGAACATAACCAAGGCAACCAGAACTTGAGAAAATAGAAAATCACTGAGCTGACCCTAACTTTTACCATCTCAGTTTCATCTTGAAACATTTTCCAATTTACATCAAGGAGAACAGAGGCCAATAATACTAGTATTAATATGTACAAAAAATAATGTGATAAAAGCATGAATTATTTCACCATAGAAAGTAAATTTATGAAAGGAATCAAACAGAAATTATAAAACAAAAAATAAGTAAGAGGCCCTGGGTCATGAAGATAATGTCCAAAACATGTGTAGCTGGAGTCTAAGAAGGAGAAAAGCAATAAAGAGGTAGAAGCAATATTTTAAGAGAAATAGGGTAAGAATTGTCCAAATAGATACAAGAAGGTCTACTGACTTTAAGAAGGATAATTGCAAAAAACAAAACAAAATTACACCTGGTCAAGTCAGATTACAATTTAAGGACTAAAAGAAATCAAGAACAAAAAGAAATTCATGAAAACAGGTTAAAAGAAAAGACATTATCTGCAAAGAAACAGTAGTAAAAATGTCTCACTTTTCAACACAAACAATGAAATTCAGTAGAAAAGAAATGACATCTTTAAAACATCAAAATAAAATTTCTGTCAGTCTACAATTATTTGTGCAGTTCTCAACTAACAAATGAGCCCCTCAAACTTACTCTATTTGCAAATTCATTTTCATTTTTTATGTGTGTGAAGACAGTCTTCTTTGATGAGATTTTGATATTATGACATCTAATTTTTCTTACTGTTGCTTTACTGTGAGTTGGGAATATTATGATGAGTATTTAGTCTGATAATGCCAAGGTCTATTGTATTTTTTTAGTACAGCTATAGTGTTGTTGCTAAAAACATAATGCTTTGCCATCTAATTTGATAACAAAATAATCCATACTCCACTGTATCTTAAAAGCATGGCATTCAGAATTCACTGTTTGTTTGTTTTCTTCTTCTTTTATGATGGTGGCTATGAACTGACATAAAAAATAAAATAAAAATACTGCAGTATGGCAATGTGTATGATACTAGAAATTCTGATAGGTTAAAACTCATCATGACAATTTGTAGTGCAATGAGCATCAGTGCAAAGCAATGAGAACACCATATATATGGTATTTATTACAATGGCCACTTAAATCTGCTGTAGTGCCGGGAAAGCAGCCATGGAAACACATAATGAATGAGTGTAGCTGTTTTTCAATAAAACTTTATTTATGGACATAAATTTTAAATTTCATATCATTTTCACATATCTTAAAGTGACCTTTCTTTTTATTCTTTTTTAGCCATTTACAAATGTGAAAATCAATCTCAGCTCATAAATCATTTTTAAAACAAAAACAAAAAACAATAGATAGTGAAGAGGATTTGGCCCCTGGGTCATAATTTGCCAACTCCGACTTTAAACAATGTTAGATGTTGGAGCTTTAAAATATATGTAGAAATAAAGGAGGTAAATGGAGTTAAACTGTTTTAAAGCCCTCGAATTTTCTGAAAAGTAGCAAAAATAGTAATTGAAGGTAGATTCTAGTAAGTTTACTGTGCATATTATAACCTTTTAAATACCTACTGAAAGATCAATAAAATAATGAATAAATAAAAATATAATGGATGAAAAATAATATAAACTACTATATTAATAAAAAAGGCAAAAGAAAAAAATAGGTAAGATAAGTAGAAACCAATATGAGATGGTAGATTTAAGCCCCCCAAAATCAGAAATTACTTTGAATGCAAATGAACAATATATAGATTAAAATAAAAGACATCAGAGTAGATAAGAACTGAAAACAACTATATGCTATTGACATTTTTTAGTATAAAGAAACAGAAAGATTGAAGATTAAAAAAATGTGGTACAGCTATACTAACAAGTAGATTTCAAGTCAAGAAGTATAACTAGAGACTAAGAGAAATGGTTAATAATAATTAAAGGGTCAATTCAATGTGAAGCTATAACAATTCTAAGTTTGTATGCATTAACAGGAAAGCCTCAATATATAAAGCAAAAAAAAAAAAATCACAGAGCTAAAATCAGAAATAGAAACCTCCACAATCAGTTTGAAAACTACTCTTGGTATATATAGAACAAGGAAACAAAAAATTTATATACAGAAACTTTCTAAAACAACAGAATATATTTTTCCAAGTTTATTTGGCACATTTAACAAATTGACTTTGTTCTGAAACATAAAGCAACTCTGAACAATTTTACTCCTAGCACAGTGAAATTAAGCTCCATATAAATTATAAAACAATACTAGAAAATCCTCTCAAAATAGGTAATTAGATAATAAAATAGTAAATAATCCATGGGTCATAGAAGAAATCACTATGAAAATTCTATATATATATATATTATATTTTATATATTATACATTTATATATATATATAATTATATATTTTTAAATGGATTTTTAGAGAGAGAAGAAGGAGAGGGATCGAGCCCGCAACCTGGGCATGTGCCCTGACAGGAAACCAAAACAGCAAACTTTCAGTGCACAGGACAACGCCCAACCAATTGAGCCACAGTGGCCAGGGATATTTCTATTGAATGATATTAGGTATTAGATATATGATATCTAATGATATATGATATTAGAAAACTATTCAGGCCCTGGCCGGTTTGGCTCAGCTGTTAGAGTGTCGGCCTGCGGTCCAGAGAGACTCGGGTTCGGTTCCCGCTAAGGGCACGTACTTCGGTTGCAATTTGCCCCCGGCCCTGGTTGGTCGTGTGGGAGGCAGCCACTCGATGTGTCCCTTTCACGTCGATGTTTCTCTCTCTCTTTCTCTTCCTCTCTCTCTCCCTCCCACTCTGTCTGAACAAAAAAAAAAAAAAGAAAACTATTCAGAATATGTGGGATACAGATAAATATTTACAGAAATTCTATCACATTAAATGTATATTATAAAAGAAGTAAGGTACAAAATGAATTATCTGAACATGAGTCACAATATGCCAGTAAATATCAGTTAAGTAAACACAAAGTAAAAGAAAAAAATAAATCTAGTAAAAATTAGCTAGAAAACAAATGTGCAATAAAAAACAAAGCTAAGATTTTGTTATTTTAAAAGAATAATAAAATTTGTAAACTCCTAGAAAGTATGATAAAGAAAAAATATAATGAATAAAGAGACATGGATATAGGTGTTGCAATTATTACAAATGTAATAATAGGAATTTATGAAAAACTTCATGGCAATAAGTTTGACTACTCCAATTAATTTTTTAAAAAATTGCCATGGAAGAAACCATTATTTAAGACTTTTGGCTATAACTGAGTCAAACTCATCTCCCCAAAAGCATCTCTAAAACTCTACAAAATCGAACTTCCGGTCAAGATGGCAGCGTAGGTAAACGCGGTATTGTGTCCTCCCACAACCACATCAAAGTTACAACTAAACTACAGAACAACCATCATTCAAAACCACCTGAAATCAAGCTGAATGGAAGTCCTACAACTACGACATTAAAGAAGAAGCCACATCGAGACTGGTAGGAGGGGCGGAGGCGCGACGGGCTGGTCCTATACCCACGTGTTGCGGATAAAAATTAGGACACCTCGTCTGGGAAGGTCCTCCCTAAAGACTGAGGGGTCCCCGTCCCACACCAGGTGCCCACCTCAGGGTTCCAGTGCCAGGAAGAGAAGTCCCCATAACTTCTGGCTGGAAAAACCAGCAGGAACTGAGGCTGAGGCGGCTGGAGCCCCCTGCAGCTCCTCTTAAAGGGCCCGCGCATGGACTTACTCGGACTCGCACCCTCCAGGCTCCAGCGTGCGGGAGGCAGCTTGAAAGGCATCAGAGTCATATGGGGAAGAACTGAGCTGCTTGGCATTGGGACGAGGGCTGGAGAGGCAGCTTTCTCCTGGACAGACGTGCTGTTGGAGGCCTTTGTTCCTTTGGTGAGCCCTTCCCTGGGACAGCAGACGCCGCCATATCTGGGACTCCAGCAACCTGGTTCACACTGTTGGCCCCACCCTGGTGATTCCCTGAGGCCCCGCCCCACCCAACTGTCAGGCCCACCCAAGCTGTTGCCAGTTGCTTTACCATAGGATTGGCCTATCTTGGATCCTGCTTCAGCTTTTCCTAAATTCTTTCAAACAAGCAGCATCTGGTCTCAGCTAGCCCCACACCTCTCGCTAAGTAATACATAGAAACAAACAGAGGGAGGCAGCCAAAATGAGGAGACAAAGAAACAGGTCCCAAATGAAAGAACAGAACAAAACTCCAGGAAAAGAACTAAGTGAAATGGAGTTAAGCAACCTAACAGATGCTGAGTTCAAAACACTGTTTATAAGGATGCTCAATGGACTTAGTGAGAACCTCATTGAACTTAGTGAGGGCCTCAAGAGCATAAAAAAGGACCAGTCAGAAATTCTGGATGCACAGTTAGAAATGAAGGAGGCACTAACTGAAATAAAGAATAATTTACACAGAATCAATAGTAGAGTAGGTAAAGCCAAGAAGCAAACCATGGATTTGGAATATAAGGAAGCAAAAAACGCCCAATCAGAACAGCAAAAAGAAAAAAGAATCCAAAAAAATGAGGATAGTGTAAAAAGCCTCTGGGATAATTTCAAGCATGCCAACATTCGCATCTTGGGGGTGCCAGCAGGAGAAGAGAGAGAACAAGAAATCGAAAACCTATTTGAAACAATAATGGCAGAAAACTTCCCGAACTTGGTGAAGGAAACAGACATACAAGTCCAAGAGGCACAGAGAGTCCCCAACAAGATGAACCCCAAGAGGCCCACACCAAGACACATCATCATCAAAATGCAAAAGGTTCAAGACAAAGAGAGAATCTTAAAAGCAGCAAGAGAAAAGCAGTTAGTTACCTACAAGGGAGTTCCCATAAGAAATCGTCAGCTGATTTCTCAAAAGAAACTTTGCAGGCCAGAAGGGAGTGGCAAGAAATATTCAGAGTGATGAAAAGCAAGAACCTACAACCAAGATGACTCTATCCTGCAAAGCTGTCATTTAGAATCGATGGCCATATAAAGAGTTTCCCAGACAAGGAAAAGCTAAAGGAGTTCATCACCACCAAACCATTATTATATGAAATGTTGAAGGGTCTTCTTGAAGAAAAAGATAAAAAAATATGAACAAGCAAAATGGCAATAAATACATATCTATCAACAATTGAATCTACAAACAAAATGAACAAGCAGAACAGAAACATTCTCAAAGATACAGAGAACTTTTGTTGGTTACCAGATGGGTGGGGGCTTGGGGAATGGGTGAAAAAGGTGAAGGGATTAAGAAGTACAAATTGGTTGTTAGACTGACAAACCTCAAAGGGAAGGGGGGTTAGGGGGTGGGAAGAAATAAACCAAAGAACTTATATGTATATATGCATAACCAATGGACACAGACAACAGTGTGGGGAAAGGCAGAAGGGGGGCGGGAATGGGGAGGAGGGGGTCAATGGGGGAAAAATGAGGAACATCTGTAATACATTTAACAATAAAGATAAGTTTTAAAAAATAAAATAAAATAAAACTCTACAAAATCAACAACAACAAAAAATTTCAAGGCTCTGGAAAGCACATAAAGGTACACAGTAGTCTGAGAAGCATTAATATAGCAGCTGCGATTTGAGAAAAGAAGAGTAGAAATTCATGCTTTCTCTTTGGGGACAGTTTTCAATAGCTCCTGACCAGCACAGCTGGTGAGCCAGGGTGAGGTAGGCCGTGCACATGAGCAGTTCTCTGCCATAGTCGAAGGAGTCTTACTCTCTTTGGAATGGGGGGCAACACCCTACAACATTGTCAGTTTATTCTGTGCAGGTGTCAAAAGTGAATGACCTATGGCTACATACTATGTAGATCATGTAAATGGATGTTGTAAAAAAATTTCTGTCTGCATACATTTATAGGTGATTCATTGTTGCCAGATTTTTTTAAATGACATCAAAAATAAAATATTACTATTGTGAAACAATAATTTGGATTTCTATATTCATTTCCAAAAACCATCTTGGAATTTTTTTTCTTCCAGGATTTCATCAGACATTCTGTTTTCTCACTGGGGCTTAAAATAAATGATTTATTAAAATGAGTGGTGCTCAATGATACTTTACAATGGCATCTTCCTACTCTGCTTCTGAGTTATTATGGTTTTTTCCTCTAGACAAAAGAAAAAGTAAACATGTTTAACAAGAAGAAGAAAGAGGAAGGAGGAAAGGGCAGAGCAGTGGGAGGATGAATGGAAAGAAAGAGGGAGGGGAAGGAAAGAAGAGAGAGTAAACTTTAATATTTCTTGCAGGACAGGTTAATTAAACTCATTTTGAACATCCACTACGTGAATAATGTACACAACCCACAGCACTTTTCAATTCAATATCTTTCAGTAATATAGTATTTTGACCTAACTCTGCCTGTCATTCTTGTGTACTACTACAGTATCCAGAACATCTGTCTGTATATATACTGATCTTCACTTGGATAAATAACTGCCACCTCACACTCGACAGGTTTACAACTCAGGTTACCTTTACATTAAAAGCTATTATTTGCATACCACTCAATCAATTGGTAGCTATATTAGTTTTAAAATTTTCCAAGTTCAAAACCTTGAAGTCTTCTTTTAGTCATTGATATTTTAATTTCATCAAATTTATTACTATTAAGTACTTTTATCTTCTAAATATTTCATAGATATGTCATTTTCTCTCTATTCTCATTGTTACACCTTCATCATGTTCACCCGCCTCTTCTGGGGTTTGTCAGTCTGAACCATACTCCTTTCTATGTCTGGGTCTATTTTGTTCATCAGCTTATTTTGTTCACTACATTCAACAAATAAGTGAGATCATGTGGTACTTGTCTTTCTCTGATTAGCTTATTTCAATTAGCATAATACTCTCCAGTTTCCTCCATGTCGTCTCAAAGGATAAGAGAGCTTTCTTTCTTACAGTTGCATAGTATTCCATTGTGTATATGTCATCTACTGATGGACATTTGGGCTGTTTCCAGATCTTAGCAATTGTAAATAGTGCTGCTATTAACATAGGGGTACATATATTCTTTCTGATTGGTGTTTTAGGCTTCTTAGGATATATTCCTAGAAGTGGGATCACTGGGTCAAATGGCAGTTCAATTTTTAATGTTTTGGGGAAACACCATAGTGTTTTCCATAGTTGCTGCACCAGTCTGCATTCCCTCCAGCAGTGTACTAGAGTACCCTTTTCTCCACACCCTCGCCAGCACTTGTTTGATGATTTGTTGATGGCAGCCATTCTGGGAGGTGTGAGGTGATACCTCATAGCTGTTTTAATTTGCATCTCTCTGATGACTAGTGACTTTGAGCATTTTTTCATATATCTCTTGGCCATTTGTATGTCCTATTTGGAGAGGTGTCTATTTAGGTCCTCTGCCCATTTTTTAATTGGCTTCTTTGTCCTCCTTTTGTTGAATTGTTTGAGTACTCTATATATTTTGGATATTAACCCCTTATCCGACGTATCATTGGCAATTACAGTCTCCCATATAGTGTGTTCCCTTTTCATTATGATGCTTGTTTCTTTTGCTGTGCAGAAGCTTTTTAGTTTATTGTAGTCCCATGTATTAATTTTTCCTTTGTTTTTCTTGCCTTAGGTGTATCAGTGAAAATTCTGCTGCATGTAATGTCAGAAATTTTGTTGCCTCTATTTTCTTCTAGGATTTCTATGGATTCATGAGTCACATTTAAGTCTTTTACCCCTTTTGAGTTTATTCTTGTGTATGGTGTAAGTTGGTAGTCTAGTTTCATTTTTTTGCATATAGCTGTCCAATTTTCCCAACACCATTTATTAAAGAGGCTGTCTTTTTTCAGTTGTATGCTCTTGACAACTTTGTCAAATATTAATTGAGCATAATATATTGCGTCAGTTTCCAGGTTCTCTGTTCTGTTCCATTGATCTATATGCCTGTTCTTGTGCCAGTACCAGGCCGTTTTGATTACAATGGCTTTTAGTATAACCTGATATCCAGTATTGTGATCCCTCCTACTTTTTTTTCTTTTTCAAGATTTCTGTTGTTATTCGGCGTCATTTTTGGTTCCATACAAACTTTTGAAGTATTTGTTCTAGTTCTGTGAAGTATGTCGTTGGTATTTTAATGGGGATTGCATTGAATCTATATATAGATTGCTTTGGATAGTATGGACATTTTAATGATGTTAATTGTTCCAATTCCTGAACAAGGTACATGCTTCCACTTTTTTATATCTTCCTCTATTTCTTTTTACAATGTCCTGTAGTTTCCTGCAAATAGGTCCTTTACTCCTTTGGTTAAGCTTATTCCTAGGTATCTTAATTTTTTTGTTGCAATGGTAAATAGGATTGTGTTTTCAGTTTCTCTTTCTGTGAGTTCATTATTGGTGTACAAAAATGCCATCGATTTCTTGATGTTAATTTGTATCCTATTACTTTACCAAATTCATTTATTAAATCTATGAGATTTTTGATGGAGTCTTTAGGGTTTTCTCTGTACCGCAGGCTGACGCTCTAACCGCTGAGCCAAACCGGCCAGGGCTCTTTAGGGTTTTCTATGTACAATATCATGTCATCGGCAAATAATGACAGTTTTACTTTCTCCTTCCCAATTTGGATCCCTTTTATTTTTTCTTCATGTCTAATTGCTGTGGCTAAGACTTCCAGTACTATGTTAAATAAGAGTGGCAAAAGTGGGCATCCCTGTCTTGTTCTTGTTCTTAAGGGAAATGCTTGTAGTTTTTGCCCATTGAGTATGATATTGGCTGTAGGTCTTTCATATATGGCCTTTATTGTGTTGAGATATGATCCCTCTATTCCCACATTGCTGAGTGTTTTTATCAGAAATGGGTACTGGATTTTGTCAAATGCTTTTCCAGCATCTACTGATATGATCATATGGTTTTTATCTTTCATTTTGTTTCTGTGGTGTATCACATTTATTGATTTGCAAATATTGTACCAGCCATGCATCCTTGGGATGAATCCCACTTGGTCTGATTTGCTAATGTTTTATTGAGATTTTGGCATCTATGTTCATCAGGGATATTGGCCTGTAGTTTTCTTTCTTTGTAATGTCTTTATCTAGTTTTAGAATTAGAATGATGCTGGCCTCGTAAAATGAGTTTGGAAGTCTTCCTTCTTCTTGAATTTTTTGGAATAGTTTGAGGAGAATGGGTGTTAGTTCTTCTTTGAATGTTCAGTAAAACTCTCCCATGAAGCCATTTGGGCCTGGGCTTTTGTTTGCTAGAAGAGTCTTGATTACATCTTCAATTTCCTTCATTGTTATTGGTCTGTTCAGGTTTTCTATCTCTTCCTGGTTCAGTTTTGGGAGACTATGAGTTTCTAAAAATTTGTCCATTTCACTTAGATTGTCCAATTTGTTGCCGTATAATTGTTCATTATATTTGTTTACAATCCTTTGTATTTCTGTGGTGTCAGTTGTTACTTCTCCTCTTTCATTTCTGATTTTGTTTATTTGGGTCTTCTCTCTTTATTTTTTGGTGAGTCTAGCTAAGGGTCCATCAACCTTGTTTACCTTTTCAAAGAACCAGCTCTTTGTTTCATTGATCTTTTGAATTGTTCTTTCAGTCTCTATTTCTGAAATAGAAATTTATTTCTGTTCTGATCTTTACTATTTCTTTCCTTCTATTTTGCTCTGTGTGTTTCTTTTTGTTTGCTTTCTAGTTCTTTAAGTTGTGAGGTTAGATAGTCAATTAGAAATTTTTCTTGTTTCCTGATGTAGGCCTGTAGTACTACAAACTTCCCTCTGAGGACTGCTTTCACTTTGAGTTGTGTTCATTTTCATTGGTTTCCAGGGGTTTTTAATTTCTTCCTTGATCTCCTTGGTAACCCATTCATTGTTTAAAAACATGCTTATTTAGCCTCCGTGTGTTTAAATGTTTTTGCTTGTTTTTGCTGTAATTGATGTCTAGTTTTATGCCATTGTGAACTGAGAAGATGCTTGATATGATTTCAATCACCTTAAATTTGTAGATACTTAGTTTGTGTCCTAACATGTGGTCTACCTTTGAGAATGTCCCATGTGCACTTGAGAAGAATGTGAATTCTGCAGTTTTGGGGTGTAATTCTCTGTCAATATAAATTAAATCCATTTGGTCTAGTGCATCATTTAGAGTCTCTGTACCCTTGTTAATTTTTCATCTGGAGGATGTATCCAGTGATGTTAGTGGGGTATTGAAGTACCCTGCTATGATTGTATTGCTGTTGATTTCTCCTTTGAAGTCCTCCAGAAGTTTTAAAATATATTTTGTTGCTCCTATATTGGGCGCATATATATTTACCAAGGTTATATCTTCCTGTTGGATAGATCATTTCAATATTATGTAGTGGCCTTCTTTGTCTTTAGTTATGGCCTTCATTTTGAAGTCTATTTTATCGGATGTGAGTATTGCTACCCCAGCTCTTATTTCCTTTCTGTTTGCTTGGAAGATTTTTTTCCATCCCTTCACTTTCAACCTGTGTGAGTCTTTTGTTGTGAGGTGGGTCTCTTGTAAACAACATATATATATGAGCCATGCTTTCTTATCCAATCAGCTACTCTGTCTTTTGATATGTACTTATTTATTGCCATTTTTGTTTATTGTGGTTATATTTTTCTTTTTATTTCTTCTACTAATTACAGCAGGCCTTTTAACATTTCTTGCAGTGCTGGTTTGGTGCTATAATATTCCCTTAGCCTTTTTTGTCTGGGAAAATTTTTATTTCACCTTCTATTTTGAATGATAACCTTACTGGATAGAGTAGTCTTGGATTCAGATCCTTGTTTTTCATGACCTTCATTATTTCATGCCATTCCCTTCTGGCCTGTAGTATTTCTGTTAAGAAGTCAGCTGATAGTCCTATGGGGAGGTTCCTTTGTAGGTAACCTGTTGCTTATCTCTTGCTGCCTTTAGGATTCTCTCTTTGTCTTTAATTTTTTGGCATTTAAATTATTATGTGTCTTGGTGTGGACCTGTTTGGGTTCTTCTTACTTGGGGCTCTCTGTGCTTTTTGTACTTGTATGCCTTTTTTCTTCACCAAGGTAGGGAAGTTTTCTCTCACTATTTCTTCAAATATATTCTCTAACTATTGCTCATTTTCTTCTTCTTCTGGAACTCCTATGATGCGAATGTTGTTACATTTAATACTGTCCCACAGTTCTCTTAAGTTGTCTTCCTATTTTTCAATTGTTTTTTCTTTTTGGTTCTCTGATTTGGTGAGTTTTTCTACCCTGTCTTCTAATTCACTGATCCAGTCCTCAGCTTCCTCTACTCTGCTGGTTATTCCATCCAATGTGTTGTTTATTTCTGCTATGTCATTCTTCATTTCTGCTTGGTGGTTTTTCATTTCCGATTGGTTGATTTTCAATGTTTCTGTACATTTACTCATGCTGTTGAGCTCTTTACTCATGCTGTTGAGCTTCCTCATTATCATCACTCTGTACTCTACCTCTGATAACTTGCTTAATTGCATTTCATTCATCTCATCTTCAGGAGAGTTCTCTTATTCTTTCATTTGAGATTTGTTTCTGTGTTTCACCATTTTGGCTGTCTCAGTGGGTTCTGGAGCCTGCCAAATTGTCACTGTGGGTGTTGGTGTTCCACTGGTTGTGGCTCCCTCTACTGGGTTTGGAAGACTGTGGGAGGACCCATGTTAAACACCTCTGTTAAGTCTTGCTGTCCTGGGTAGCTTTGCAAGCCCAGGAAAGATTCAGTTATCCTCTAGCTTTTTGCCTGGAGGCTATCAGTCTCAGTTACTTGATGAGCCTTGGGTTGTATCCCTCAACTGAGTGAAAAATTCCTTCAGGTGTCCAGGGTAACAGGATTTCCAGTGGGTGGGACAGATGCTTGCTGGCTGTTAATGAGCCTCAATTTGCATTTCCCTGGCCTTGTTGGGTGGTGTTAAATTCCTGAGGGAGGGCTGTTGCTTCTCCCTGGGGCTCTGGGAAGGGGCTCTTTGAATAAGATGACTACTGCTTGTGAGGAAGTGATTCAGCACAAGACTCCCATTGCCCTCCCAGCTGTCCAAGCTCCCGAGTCTCTCCACACAGTTCCAGTCTAGTTCACCCTCCCTTTGCCAGATCCCAAGGTGAGTGGCTGTAGCTAATTTAGTGCTCTGTCCTGGCCCTCTGCACTGTGGAGCCAGTTTTGGATTTTAACCCTGAGGGACTTTCTCACAACTAAAATAGCTGCTGTCCATGGGCTCCTAGCCCCTCCTCTGCAGTTTCTACCATGCTCAATTTAGTATCCTCCTTCCTTCCCTGTTTATATGGGTCCTCTCTAGCTGCTTTTCTGTTGGTTTTTCCTGACAATTTGTCTTTATTTTAGTTGTAATTCCAGTTTGGTCCTGGGAGATGTTCTGTGTAGCTTCCATTCACACTGCCACCATTTTGGAAAATCTAGACATGTTTTTGTTTTGTTTTGTTTTTTCCCAGTCCCATGAAGCCTACAGCCCTAAAAGCTTGACTTGTGAGACAACCTCAAGCTAAGATGCTCCGTTAAGAAATTACAAGATAATGTAAGATAATAAATGGATGTTTTCTAAGCTGCTAAATGTGGGGGGTTTGTCACACAGCACTAGATAACAAATACAGCCTTCACTTTTAATGTGGCTGTCACTTCCTCATTTTATCACCTGGCTTAAAAGTCTCCAGAGGCTTCCCAGCCAGTGTGGCTCAGTGGTTGAACATTGACTCATGCACCAAGAGGTCACCAGTTCTATTCCTAGTCAGGCCGCATGCCCAGGTTGTAGGCCTGATCCTCAGTGTGGGGCATGCAGGAGGTGGCCAATCAATGTTCTTTCTCATCAATGTTTCTATCTCTCTCTCCCTCTCCCTTCCCTTCTCTCTCTAAAATCAGTAAAGAAAAAAAAAACACTTTTTTTTTAAAGTCTGTAGAGGCTTATTACTGTCTGTTACTTTTAGTTTAGATACCTCTGCTTACATTATTACAAACAATTCTTATTTCGTCCTTTCTATCATAAGACCTGAAGCTTCTCTGAACCCAATTGCTCATTCCAATGCTACCCTTTGCTTGTATTGTTCTACATTCTTGAGTATTTTCTTTCCTTATCTATTTTCAAAGACCAAGTAACATTTAATTACCTCCATAAAGCCTTTTCCAATGGCTCTGCCCTATTCACTGATTTCTTCTTTGGAATTCATTCAATTTTGCTCTTATGTAAGTTGTTTCATCAGAGTTTACTTCTTTAAATACATTTCCCGACCCCTACTGCCTTCACAATATTCATGCCCCTGCACCCAGTTTCCAGATAACCACCAATTAATTGTACATTTAATCCGGTCACCATTCTTCCTGATAGGTGTTGGCCCCAACAAAGTTAGATTACAGGAGCATTTTGAAACCAATATTTATTTCTTGTGATACTGACACCACTATTATTACTATCTCATCTAATTGTTCAAATGCTTAGAAATGTTATTATCTTGGAATGAAGAAAAGTGGTCACAAGATTGAAAGTACACAAATGAAATTTGCAGAATATACAAAATAATGGCCTTCTTAATAACAGACAATTTGAAATAGTGACAAGTGGAAAAATAACTTAATGGAAATGTTGATGGATATATTCATGCTTTAATATGTAAGTCAAGAAAAACCTAGAAGAAAAGCAAAAAATAATCAAGAGAAGTAATAAGATAACTGTACTGAAGTGACCAGATGATTTTATCTGACTATTATTTCTTTCTCTGAAATTCGAAGAAATTCACTTTATTAAAATAGTCAATCACCATTTAACCATTTTTTCCCCAGTTTAAGCCCTGCTAGGAGGGCTTAGTATGGTATCAGTGGATTTACATAACAGGAAGAACAACTGAAGGTTCTTTTTTAATAAAACTGCTTTATTAATTTGTGGTTTCCTTTTTAGGTTAATGTTACATCCCATCTTTTTGTATACTTTATGTTACAACATATTTATATGACTATACTTGTATATTTCAGGTAGGAAATTCCAAAATAAAAGAAGGAAGAGATTTATATCTCTCTAAATTTGGAGAAGGGCTAATGAGAATGAATGAGAAATATTCTGTAAGGGAAATGCACCTGAGAGACTTTGGTGGTTAAGACTATTTTATGTCTTGAAATAATTTTTTAAATAAAAAAACTACCAGAGAATAAGGATTTGAAACCTAGTTAAATTTTTCCTCCTAAGCCTTTATAAATATATTAAAGTAAGACCTATTTCAGGCTATCAGGTATCTTTATTCTAAATGGAAATAAATATTCACTGTCATTATCCAGGGAAACAGCCTCTAAATCCATAAAGAGTTTTAAAATTTCTTTAAATAGGAAAAGAAAAGAAACTTGAATTCCAGGTAATTTTAGGAAAAGCTAGAAGCAACTAAAGAATCTCAGAACCAGTCTGAAATGTCATCTTTTCAAAGTGAAATTTTTGCTTAGGATCCTGGGAGATTTTATCCTCAAATATCAGGCAGAATGTTTTTGGTGAAATAAAACTTCAGGGAGACAAAATGGACCTAGAATTGATTTTACAAAAGCTAGATATTTGGTGATGGAAAGGCACATTTACTACTAATTTATTAATTAAACAATATTTATAAAAGGTCTACTCTGTACCAATATCTGCCCCTATTCTACAGACATTCATTATATTTATATATACACATATATAAATCTCATATTGGTACATTCAAGGCATGAGTCAGTGTCATGGTGCACAGAGGCCAGAGTGTTTAACTCTATCTGAAGACATGGGAGAGGGAAGGGAGTCTTGCTAAAGAAGATAACAATTGAGCTGAGTACTGAAGAATGAGTAAGAATTTGTGGGCAAGGGGCAAGGGAAGTGTTCAGAAAAGCAGAAGATTGTAAGCAGAGGTGCAGAAGGAAGCAATAGCATGATTCCTCTGGGAAATGGGAATAACTAGTCCAGGCTGGGGCACAGAGTGCAAATGTGGATAATGCAGGGGATAGGGCTGGACAGCCAGCCAGGGGCCCATCATCAATGGAAGCATTTACCACACAGAGAGTTCTGACCCTGAAAATCACAAGGAGGTCGCTAAAGGATTTTAACAGAAGGAGCAGTGAGAGTTACACTGTGGAAATGCAACTCTGGTTATAATGATAAACTGGAGTTAAAGTGACCACTGAAAACAGGTAAGAGTAATAGAAATAGTCCCAGTCAAAAATTATAAAAGTCTGACCTGATGTGATAAATAGAGAAGGGGACAGATTCAAATTAGAGACTAATTAAGGAAATACAATTTGTACCACTTAGTTACCAACAGGGAAAGAAGAAAGGGGATAGGAGAGTAGAACCATAAAGAGACAGTTTTCCAACGCATGTGTTTTCTCTGATGTCCTAGAAATGACACTTTCAGTAAAAAGAAACCTTGGTACACATTCTTTATATCTGAGACCTATTTTTTGATTTGGGACTAAAAATAATTATGCCCTCATTCTTGAAAATTATATTTCAAAGATACTAACACTGTGACTTCCTAAATCCAAATATCTTTATG